>OY813002.1:16803713-19672713 GCA_963681545.1 Germaria angustata | reverse complement strand
CATACAACGTATTTATAATTTTTGTTTGTCATCAGTAATGGTCAAAGTCCAATATTTTACCAAAAGTATTAACATTATGCATAAACGAAATTATTTGAGTACGACATACTTATGTATGTGCATGTACATATGTATATGTATGTACATACATACATACATACATATATTATTTTTAATTTAAAATATCTAATGTAAAAATATTTCAGGAGCTTCGCGCTATATGTCTGCCACACCTGCCACTACCAAACCACAGAAAAACAATATTGTGCTGGTAGATGGCGTGAGAACTCCATTTTTGCTATCAGGAACAACCTACTCAAAATTGATGCCTCATGAGTTGGCGCGACATTCCCTTTTGTAAGTAGAAAAGATAGTGATTATTGCTTAAGCTGTTAATTTCTTTTGTTTTATTAATAAAATCAGGAGCCTTTTACGTAAAACCCAGATAGACAAGTCAATTATTGATTACATTGCGTATGGCACAGTTATACAGGAAGTAAAGACATCTAATATTGCTCGTGAGGCAGCATTATCAGCAGGTTTTAGTAATAAGACTCCAGCCCACACAGTAACAATGGCTTGTATTAGCTCGAATGCGGTAGGTAACTAGAATGTAGTAGCAGTTCCATATCATAAAACTGAGCATAGCAAAACTGACAGCACATGCAATTTCATACGATTTTTACATTTTTAACTTCAGGTGTTTTACTCTAACTCATATTGGCAAAAGAAAATGTGTCATGCAACAAATTTCATGAATAGATTATTAGTGCAAATATAGTTTTACAATATACGCTTATGTGCATGCATAGATACATAAAAATTTTTATTTAGTTTTATAAAGACCCATACTCAATATATGTATGTATGTAGGTTTTTTCATATATGTACATACATACATTATGCATGTTTATATGTGTACATACATACATATTTACTTGGTATTTGATGGATCTTTCTGAATAGAATTTTAATATGGAAACTATGAAATGTATATACTACACAAAGTACGCTTTATTTTGAATTGAAAATTTCAGGCAATAACTACTGGAATGGGCTTAATTGCTACCGGTACTTATGATGCTATTGTAGCTGGTGGTGTTGAATTTATGTCTGACGTTCCTATTAGATTTTCCCGCAAAATGCGTTCGCTGATGTTAAAGGCTAATAAGGCAAAAACGTTAGGACAACGCCTGGCATTGCTGTCGACATTTAGACCAAACTTTTTGGTGCCAGAATTGCCAGCTGTAGCTGAGTTTTCCTCGGGAGAAACAATGGGACATTCGGCCGACCGTTTGGCTGCTGCATTCAATGTTTCACGCCAAGAACAAGATGAGTACGCTTTAAGATCTCACACTCTTGCTCACGAAGCTCAAGAAAAGGGTTACTTGACAGATTTAGCTCCATTTAAAGGTTGGAACAATTATAATTATTTTTTTTTTTGCTTTAATTAACAAGTTTTATCCCAACAAATTTAAGTTTCTGGCATTGATCAGATTGTGTCTAAAGATAATGGCATTCGAGTTTCGACTAAGGAACAGTTGGGGAAATTAAAGCCAGCTTTCATTAAGCCACATGGCACAATAACTGCAGCCAATGCATCATTCCTTGTATGTATCTATTTCTAATATTGTATGTATTACATATAACTATATTTCTTAAAAACTTGTTTTTGTAGACTGATGGTGCATCTGCTTGCCTTATAATGACTGAAGAAAAGGCTAAGCAGCTCGGCTTAAAACCAAAGGCATATCTTCGAGATTTCGTATTTGTATCTCAGGATCCTGTCGATCAATTGCTTTTGGGTCCCGCATACGGAATTCCCAAATTGTTAAGAAAAGCCGGCCTCGCTCTGAAAGATATAGACACGTGGGAAGTTCATGAAGCTTTTGCTGGACAGATCATAGCAAACATTAAAGCTTTAGACTCCGACTGGTGGTGTAAGACCTATTTGGGTTTGAGTGAGAAATATGGTTCTCCAGATATGAATAAATTTAACAACTGGGGTGGATCTCTTTCTATTGGACATCCTTTTGCTGCTACTGGTGTACGCTTGTGTATGCATACTGCCAACCGCCTTGTTAGAGAGGATGGTAAATTTGGGGTAGTAACTGCTTGTGCTGCTGGCGGTCAAGGTGTTGCTATGATGCTCGAAAGATATCCTGGTGCTACAGCAGACTAAAATTGATCATAATTCCTTCGTTATATATATTTCTTTTAAAAATGATAATTAAGCTGATATTTGATATAATATGAGATGAGTTTACTTAACAAATGTAAATAGGCAAAAAATATATGAAGAAATATTAACTTCTTTGACTCAAAATAATTTATTTTAAAATATTGTAAATTGAGATAAGTATGAAAAGTATAAATAGCTTTATATGTATGTATAAGATATAGTACTTTTCGTTATCTGCGTTTTACGCTTAACTGCACAAATCATGCTATAAACTTAAGTAAATTAAAAAAACGCGTTTAAGTGCATTTTGCTAACGTGTATAATGCGTATAGGAGCACGTTTTTAACGATTTAAATACATTATTCATACAATATATTGCGTCTTGCTGCCACAAAAAATTCGAGAAAAGATTGGAAAAGAAAATTTGTTGTATTATTTTATTAATATTTTTGTATACACTATATTGTATGGGTGATGAAATAAAAAAATGTGAGCTTATTTAGATGAAAAATCTCTAATCTAAACCTAAATTGTTGAGCCTGTGAAGGACCAGAACTCAATCATATTTTTTCTATTTGTAACCAACAAAAACACAAAAGTATAATTAATAGCTTTAGAAAGCTTTTTTACAAACACAACACAACAAACAATTATAATTGACTTGCGTCAATTATAATAGCTTTCTAAAGCTATTATACTTTTGTGTTTTTGTTGGATTACAAATAGAAAAATATGATTGAGTTCTGTTTGAATTCTCATATAGTATTTCTAGTCGGTGACAAAAGTATGTGAGCTTGAATGCTTTTCAATCATGATTTGGCTAAAAGGGTACTGATGATTTGGTTAGCGCCAATGAAATGCACGCATATACATAGCTAAGCCAACAACAAACAATAAAATATTAAAATAGTTATTTTGGAGAATATCTCGAATAAAAATTTGATAAATATTATAAATTATCATACAAAAAATACTCTTTTTTATGCCATTACAGTCATTTTAATTTTATCTTCAATGTGTTGAGGAAATTACTTTTTTGCAAAGAAAATGAATTATTAATTATATTCACATTTTTTATACAAAAGTCTCAATTATAAACTGAAGGAAAATCATTTTAAAAAAGTAAAGGAAGTAATTTGATTTCATCGCTGGATTTGTGTTTATAATGAAATCCAAGCCCTTTAAAATAATGACCTATTAAAACTTACCTGTTTTTTGTTGGCTTTTATGTATAATATAAATTTCTTGGCAAAAAAAGACACGTTTAAATAGTTTCTGTATTTACCAAAATAATTAAAAAACTTAGTTAATTTTTCTAATCTCAGGGGGTACATAGTGTTCGTCAACAACGCGAGGTTTCTTCTTTTTACCAAACCATCTCTTTGGGTAAAATACTCTCTTATTGTAGATTTCCAAGTCAAGTTTGTCTTCCTGGTCAAAGAACCATAGTAGTTCTTTTTTCGCTGCGATTTCATTTTCGGTTTCTTGAACATTCTTTTTTCTTTCTCTTATTGCCAATTCTTTTTCAAACTCTAACAGTTTTTGAGCCCTCAGTTGCTGCCAAATAGGTAGTAATAGCTTTTGCTTCTCAACCAATGTAACAGATTCTCTTACAGAAGCTGTTTTTAACAAATTATCGATAACGCTTTCGAACGACGTTTTTGACTCCATTTTAGAAATCTGACCGCCAAAAACCTCTTGATTCTCACGTGAAAGAAGTTTTTTAGAGATAACAGCAATATCCTCATTTATTTCATGAGTATTTACAGTTAGGGCTTTGTCTAATTTACAATAACTCTTAGTGAGAACCAATCCCAAGATTTTGGCGTTTGCTCTCGCACTTCCCTCCAGAATTTTGGATGCAATTTTCAAAATTGCTTTACCGATTTCATTATTGACATCATGTTCACTCACGTTACGAAGAAATTTTACTCGTACTTTTTTCTAAAAACCAAAGTTAATTACGTATTTATTTGCCTACATATATATGTAAGTATATACAGGAATAATTCAATAATTCTAGCATACCTCTTGTATATTGCTTTTATGTGGACTAATAGTTTTGTCCTCAGCACTCTGATCAGCAAAAAGATTGCTTTTTAAAGTTTCCAACGACGATTTTAGACAAAATCCCTGGATGAACTCACTATCTATCTCGTCTGATAAAACTAACTTTAGAGCTAAAGGTAATCCGCAAATGTACTCTTTTTCCTCATGTAAAGCTTGAGTAACTGCAAAACCGGTGAAACTATTAAGAAATATTCCGTACTTCGGACGATCCAAAAGAACCGGAACTACTTCTTGAATAGGTAAATTTTCCAATAAATGCCTAACTACCGCAAAATTAGTTGATTCTAGGCAGGTGTTCGCAAGTTTTGTTGCTCTTAGATTTGCAAGCAAGTCTAAGATCTCCGAACTTCTGTCCTCATGATCGCTAATGTTATTTACAAATAAATCGAGGTTAAGCGCGTTTAAATTTTTGCTGACAACAGCCAGTTGCAAGTGATTTCCATTAGTGTCGTTTGGTGGATCTAAACGTGTATTAAGAACTTCCTTAATTTCATTTGAGAGTAACCTCTTTGATATATTTATGTATGTCGGACAGAGAAACACCCTCGACTTGAGAAACATCCTCAACAAATTAAGATGCTTTATTAAAAGTACAAGGTATGAATAAATAAACTGCTTTCCCACTTTTGGTCACAAAGTAAACTTTTTAACACATCAATATGTGACATAATAATGAAGCAGTGTTGCCAATGAAAGAAACTATTGAGATGTTATTAATTGTAAAAATAGTACACCTCCCCATCTACACGACCAATCTTACTTTGTGAAATGTTGAAAATTCTCTCTGATCACCAAAAGGATTGCTTTTTAAAGTTTCTAGCGACGATTTTATGGTTTTGACTATTTGCTAAATTGTTTTGATTACTTTTAAATATTTTCCTTTGGTTTCTACTTATATTCTGCTGTTTCCGACATTGTATTGGTGAATTTACTTGTTATGAATTCGCCTTGGAGAGGGTTATTATAACAAGTCTCATCACAATATTATTATATATGAACTGTCAAAAAATAGCACACAATTACACAAGGCAAATTCATAAAATGAAGTTTCTTCACAAAAAGAAAAAAAAAATATTTAATTAGATGGAAAATGAAATGAAAAAATAGATACAAGTTCACCGCAAGACTTTTATAGCCTTTTATACTATAGGAATAAAAATTCCGTATAGTAATATATTTATTTTTTGTTGATAACGGCGTTTCATTATATGTACATACATACTTATATATGTATGTACCTACATATGTATACATGCATACATATATATTTCCATTACAAGAAGATTTACATATATTTTCTGTTAATTCAATACATTTTTAGGTGTCAGTACACATTTATTGCTTGTAGAATAATCTTTGAAATATTCTGCACCTTTTTCCATGTAATCAATTTTTTTAGTTGAAATGTATTCAAACTTTGCAGAATTCGCTAGATCTTTCGCTCCTTGCCAAGCATCTAAAAGTGGATTTTTACTTTCTTTAACAGCAAACGTAGAGTTAAATGGACGCATTTCTTGTAACTCTTTTAGTAATCGCATTTTAAGACCTACAAAGAAATTATATTTAGCATTTGAGTTCGTACATGTCGCACGCTAAATACAAAAGTCACAACTCAAGCATTTTCAGGAAAAAACTTGTTGCAACAAACGACACAAATAAAATGAAAGGCATAACGATACATTCTCAGCTAAAGATTTGTTATCTGAGCTGATTCGTAGAAAATGAATTTTGAGTTGTTACTGTTTTGTATTTAGTATACATGTAATGAGAACTGATTGTGGAAAAAGGTACCTGGTAATTGAGAGCATCCACCAGTAATAAAGATGTTATTTGCTAATTTCTGTTGGTCGTTCTCATTAAATAGGTTGAAAATAAATTTTAAGAGCTCAGCTATTCCCGTCTCTGACATTCCAATCATGCTTGGTTGAAATAATAGTTCGGGTGCGCGAAATGATTCAACACCAACGTGAAGCTAAAGAAAATTAGAAATGCATAATTATGTATTTCAACCAGATTTCAGTTTGTGTTTCAATATAAGAAAATGTATCATGCAATTCTTCAGCATTACTTGTGCTATATACATAAGTGTGTATGAACAGTTTGTAGAGAAAATCTTTGCATAAAAAATAAAAAGAAAAATAAAAAAACTTCAAAAGATGCATTGATTTCTAATAAAAATAAAACTTTTTTTCGAACAGTATTTTATAAACATATGTTTTGCTCGAGCATCCATTACCGCTTACGTCTTCCCATCGATTGAATTAACTACGTCTTGAATTAGACACATCTGTTTTTAATGATTCATCTATAATATCTAACATTACTTGTCCTATTATATTGCAACTATTGAGCATCATTTTAGTATTTATTTTGTAAAAGTCCGGATTATTTTTTAATTTCTTACATAATACTCTTATTTCATCTAAAGCTATTGTACTAAATTTAAATAAGGAATTTATTACAGGTACTTTGGGAGTATATTGTACAGTATTTATCTCAGATCTTATTGATTTTATGCTATTTATGAAATATTTGTTAAAATTATTAAATATCAGTTTCAATTGTATTTTTGGATTTTTTTTTTAATATTAGTTTTATTTCTTACCACATTTGTTTTTGGTGTATGGCATAAGCTATCTTATTATTTACATTTTTTCCTTTTACCTTTTTTCATTTTGTATTTTTACTTTGGAATTATTTCGAATAGTTTTATAATTTGTCCGAGCTAAGTTTGTATTTTCGAATTTGATGTTTATAAATTTGTACCCTATTCATTCGTCGCATTGTTTCGAATTAAAAATTTTTTCGGCAATTTTTCTTACTTTCCTTCTCTTCTTAAAATATATTATAATTCCACAGTCCTTTTTGAGTTCGACAGGGATGAGAATTGATTATAACCTGTTAACTGTATTTTAGTATCGTCCCCGTCTGTAGTTAAATGAGTTTCCGATAAAATAACGAATGCAGTCTTTCTTTTATTTTCATTTCCATTTGATCTGGAACTCTAATTTTATATAAATCATTAATTTCATTCTGCATAACTTCTTTGATTTTCCCTTTTAATGATCCATTTTTTCTTTGTTCCACGTTTAAAATTCGACGGATTTACTTTATTTAAATTTTATTTCGTTTTTATAACAGTTTGTTTTTCTTTCGTTTTTATAATTAGAGGGTTTTATATGTTTTCATCTAGTATCTATGTAACTACTATTTTTGGAAGACAAAATTATATTGACGATTTTTTAAATTTCATCTGGCAATATGGTAAACTACAAGGCGAATCGACATATTTAACATAAATATGCCTCAAGGCATGTCTTTATATTTATGTTATCGGTTAGCTGACAATCTTGCACCGACGAGGTCAAAATATTTCAGTGATTTTCGCTGTCAAACATCATAATTATCGTATTTCTGAAAACTCATTTATGAGGACTATGCAAACCGAATGATTAGAACAAAACCGATAATGCAATTGTCAAAGTTCTTATGAAAAAGTTGTAGAATAGAAATGTTTGTGATTTGTGTATATAGTTTGACAATTATTTTACCTTTCACATAATCGCTTGCATAGACCTTTTTATTAATGAGTCTTGTGACATACTTCATACATATGTATATATTTCCTTTTGCAACATTCCTGTTTGACAGATGGATTCTCTGCGAATTCGTTTTTTGTGATAAGAGGAACCATTCAGCTGTGTTTAGAACACCACCTCATTACATTTTAATTAGATGTAATGTCTGCGGTCATTTCAATTTAATTGTAATATTCCTTGTGGTACTCGGTTTTGCGAAGCATAATAGGAGGCGGACGGATATCAGTTTTTAAAATGTATTTCAGCGTTTTGGGTAGACGTTGCACATTACTTGCTTCCGATACATTAAGACGTAATTTATACTCCAGTGTTTTCAGGCCTAGTAGTAAAGCTTATGATCATGATGGTAAAACTAAAATAAACATATTCAATACGCAACAGGATTTGGGAATAATGATAACTGGTTACAGTCAGTACGGTTTTCGCATGAACAACGATATGGTTGTAATAGGTCCAGTTGCTGTTTTTCCTAGGTAAATTAAGTTATATAACGAAATAAAATTAATCAATGTAGTATTTCTTGAAAGGTCCCTTTTATCGTGGAATGTGGAATCTGTTGAAGACATAAATGAAGAAAGCTTATCATTATTCACAGCACTAGAACCAAAGTTGGATCTTTTAATTATTGGTATAGGGGACCAGGCTGCTACACCTAATTTTTCTAAACACATTTTGAATTTTATGAAAAAATACAAAATTAACGTAGAAGTATTACGAACGGAACAAGTACAAACTTTTTCGCCGACTTTTAATTTTATATTTGTACATGTATATTTTTTATTTTAGGCCTGTGCCACATTTAATTTTCTAAATGCTGAAAATCGAATGGTTGCAACGGCGTTAATACCTCCGCTTCATATAACTTACAATGAGAATGATGTCTTGGGAACAAGTATCCAAAAATTCAAAGAAAGCTTTTAGATTAAGTTTATGACAGATAAATTAACACAAAATATGTTGAAATTAAATGGTTAAAAAAACTTACTTGATACAGTTCTGCAGTATTCTCAATAGTATCTTTATCTCTATCCAATACAGCATGGTGGTGTTTCATTATATTATCATATTCCAGAAGTTTCTCGTTTTCAGCATCGCTATCACTCTCATTTTCGTTGCTGATTTTCTTATATACATCCCAGTCCTTATCATCTTTTCCAAACTCGTCGCTTCCCTTTTCATTAGATGCAAGTAACGAAATAATACGCATACGCTCCTGGGATGCAACAGTGTGTCGTTTTGCCATTTCTTGACGCCGTTTATTACGATTTGACTTTTTTTCCATTATATCCATGTGCTTCATTTTTATTTCTTTAAGCCATTCTTCCAATGTTGTGCCAGCAGGTGGCCTATATTTTGATCCTCGGTTCGAAATAACTGCAGCAGTTGGAAAAAGTACATCTGAACTAGTCTAAATATATTTATGCAAGACAAGTTTAAAATAATGTTAAGTTCAAAGATAAAAATCATACCTCCTCCCCTTTTTTCTCTCTAAATCTTTTTTGATTTGCTTCTATTAATCGTTTAGTCAGCTCTTTCCTTTTCTTTAGTTTCTCTTCAGCTGCCATTGGATTTGGTGCAGCTGGTTGAAAGTAGGGCAATTGTATTTTCTTAACATTTTGATTATAATAGTCAATATTATCCCACTTTCTTAGTTCGCCTATGTAGTCCGATGCAATAAAACTATGATTGTGAAATATATCTTCCATACGAGTCCAGGTAATAGCATTCAAATGTGCCGGGTATTTCATTTGAAGAAGACGATATAAATAAGATATCATTTGATACCCGCCTAAATTAAGACGCCGAACTTTATCATGCTGCAAAAAACCATTTAGTATAGGCACGACATGAGTAGTATGATAGCCAAAACTTATAATCAAACAGGTATCGTCATCACCCTCATTTTTGTTGTGCTCCCAGCTTAATATTGAGTCTATACCATAACATACAGTGGATACGCCGTAACAATCAAATAGTAACTCGTTTATCGCTTCATAATGATAGAAATCATTAGTTTAAACTTGCAGATTATTAATTACTTAGAGTAATTACAAAACTTACCTTGCCTGCAATAATTTGGATTTGCCAAAGGTTCAGTTATTAATACCGTATGAGGTTTCCAATCCAATTCCTTTTTAACTAACATACCGAATATATAATCAAAAATGTGTTCTTGGTAAATGGGATGAGTAACTACATTTCTTTCAAATTGGTTTTTAACTAACAAACGCATTGCATCTACATCAATTTCATCTCCTATTTGGAATGTATTTTCATTTGCAATTGTAGGCACATCCTTTTTCTTATCCCTGCGTGGTTTTGCCACTAAGTTTCGAAATTCCAGCAATGGTTCGTCTGAATCATGAAATCCAACACGGCACTTATATGATCCTTAAATTTCGAAAAGTTATTTTTTAAACATAATATTGAATAGAAGCTTACCATTATCTATTATCAAAACTCGGTCACGATCCATCATCAGTATTCACTTCATCAACGTTTTACTACAGATTTAAAGTTGGATTAAAGAATATAATAGACTATGGATAACTTAAATTTCCAATCAATATAAACCACAGATTACTTACATACATATATGTAAATATAAACAAAGCGAATAATATTCTCCGATCTCAAAAGCCAGCTGAATATGCCTTCTCAAATTGCGTTAGGGGAAACCAACAATTTACCAAGGTTGCGCTTTTCTACAACAAAATTCATTATCTCCCATTAGGCCCCTTTCAGATTAAGCAACTTTACTCATGGTATAAGAATACAAGGTAGAACCACTTTCTCTCTTTTTATGACACATTGCCATTTGACAAGTAATGGGTTTTGTTAAAAAAGTGCTACCGTATTTGTTTTAAATGTTCCCAGTTTTCCTTTTTTTAAGTTAGTTTTCAAAATATTTTAGTTGAAATAAAAAAAACCAATTTTCGAATTTAAAAGAAAAAATAAAAAAGGAAAAACCAATAAAATATGAGTTGCATCTTTCAAGCCTGCAAGAACACAAAGATTAATTTTCATTTTCACTTATTTTCTTTTGAACTTGCTTTTATGTTCACATTCAGCAACTTGGTTGGGCATGTTTAATTTTCTTATGCTCAAATTTCCTTAATTTGTTGACGTTTTGTTTCATTTCTGTATTCATTGTAATTGTAAAAGTGATTTGAAATTTGGTGTATACAATGGAAGTTGAAGAAAAAAATAATATATAAATATAATAATTAGTCTCAAATCATTGTGGTATCTCTATATTCGCCAATATACAATTGATTTATCTTTAAATCTATAAAAGAGGGCTTTAAACCTTAACTTGGAGTAATTTCTTGAATATTAAGCATCTTCTTTGTTTGTTGCCAATGATATGTTCTTGCGATAACAGTTGAGTTTTTCTGCGTGTATTTTTTCGATTACTTGGGACAATTTTTTTCCATCGCTAACATTGACTTGTTGTCTTTCAATATTTTGTGATTTGACACTGGGAAATTAGTGCATGTTCTGTGCACAGTTTATGATTCTGTGGAAATAATATTTTGTTAACAGGTAGAATTAAATATCAAAAACATTTTGCTATTTTTAAAATATTATAGCATAAATATTACAAAAAATGGGAGGAGCAATACCAGACAGGTAAGAGTATATAAAGTGGTCCTTGAAAAATGTGGATTTAAAGGAAATTTGACTTAAGGTGGGAAAACTATAAGCCCGTTGGAAAGAAAATTGAAGGAACAAGATTCATTGCATTTAAAGTTCCTCTAAGAGAGGTAAGCATTATAATTATTATTGCAATTTTTATTGTACATGTAAATATGAAAAACTCGTGGTTTAAGGAATTTTCTTTGAACAGTGCGTATCATAAATACTACATACATATAAATTTGTTTGCGAATATATGTACATAAGTATGTACATATATATATCTATGTACATACATCCATTCATGTATGTACATGTGTACATACCATACATAGTAGATTTAAATGGGATTTTTGCGCCGAATGCAACAAACAGGCTGTAGATAGCATAAAACAATGTTCAAAGATCTTTTGTGATGGCTACGTTAAATCATTTTTCGGCTTCATTCCTTTAAACTCTCTAATTAAACCATAAATTATTGAACCGTTAATCCTACATCAAAAATTCCTTCAATATTACTTATGTATAATAGAGTTCCTGGATAGGCTATATACATATATTCAGCACTAAAATGGTCGAACCTTAGGACGGGAAGCTACACATATTCATAGAATATTTATTATGCTTTTTTTTAATTTGTGCATGGTCATTGCTATTATATGTAAATTTACTTAATATTTACAAAAGGTATTGTTTGTTGTGGCTTTAGCTGTTCATATGGCGACGTGTCATTGGTCGCTAAATCAAATCTTCAGTGAACTTCAAACAGTTTGGAAACATTCAACCTTGTATAATTATGCTAGACAAAGCAAATACAATAGGAGAATGCTTTTATAAAAACAACACAACAAACAATTATACTCAACATGAGTCTTATTTTATTACTCAATATTAAAATTGATTGAAACTGCAGACGTGTAAATTATAAGAGCGGCGATGACAAGGTTCGTATCTCTTCAAATCAAATTTGGCAGTTTTAATTGCAAAAAATATCGTATAGTATTAAAACCCCGTTTAAAATTAACAAACTTTGTACGCTCATAATATTACTAAAATAATATTAATTTTACTCAATTTATTAATGTTATAATTTTGAATTATCTTTTCAGCACGTTGCCAAAAATCTTGATAAATGCAACCGTTTGGACGGAAGAATACTCTTGAAAAAGATTCCAAATTTAGGTCTTATTATAGATTTAACAAATACATATCGTTACTATGATCCCGTGGTACGTTTCTTTTTTATTTTATTTTACAAATCTAGACTTGAAAAGGAAAATATTTTACTTTTAAGGTTTTCGAAAGCGAGGGAATTAAATATAAAAAAATAATGATACCAGGTCATGAAACTCCGCGAATGGATCTTGCTAATACGTATGTTTACACAGTTTTGTAATATATAACAGAAAAAATTATAATTTTTAATGCATTAAATAGATTTATCAGGACTTGCAAAGAATTTATGAAAAATAATAAAGATAATGGTAAACAAACTAATTGAAGTATAGATTTCCTTTCATAATAAAATATATAAACTTCCTTTATTAAGATAAACTAATTGGAGTTCATTGCACGCATGGTGTAAATCGTACTGGCTATTTGATTTGTAATTATATGATTTCTCAGATGAATGTTGAACCAAAAGAAGCTGTTGCTAGTAAGTACATATACATTAACTTGTTGTTATGACTTTGTTGGAAATAATCTATTAATTATTTATTTTATTTAAATAGGATTTGCAAAGGCTCGAGGTCATAAAATAGAAAGAGAGAATTATCTTGAAGCCTTGCGTGATCTGACGAAAACCAATACCCGTAATTGGAGAGATCGAGACGTTGAGGTTGATGATTGGAGGCAGAAAGCGAATCAATCTAAAAGTTATCATAGAGACCTCGATTATGGTCCCCAACGCTCTAATAAGAGATATCGAGAACGTCATCAAGTATTTAAAAGATCGTCTCCTAAGCATTCACAATATTCCCATCAGAGCGGTAGAAATGACGGCTCTTCTTACCGTCGTCGACGATCTGATCGTATAGTTGAAGAAGATCAGTTAAGTATTTCCAATCCAACTACCCATCAGTCCCCACATTTAAGGTCAGACTATTACAATGCAAGAGCGATGGACAAAAGACAACGTTATATTTACGTACGAAAAACACACGATTCATAATATTTTTTTATAATTAATATTTAATTAAGTATATTATTTGTGCGGCCATAACGATATAAAATGTTTTTGATATAAAGAATAGATTCAGTTACGATTGCAATTAAACGTAAATTTAATTTTGGGCCGTAGAATCTAGCAATGTACTTCGTTAAAAAATAATAATAAAAACCACACACACGTATTTCGAAACATTGAAAATTTTTCGGAATGAAAACTGGTTTTTTCGTTCAAGAAATCGTTTTCAGAAAATTTTGAAGTGTTTTTTACAAGTGCTGCGACAGTTTTTCTCAAATCAATTTTGATATTATCGGTAAGTTCCTACAAGGTCAACCACACTTTTTATTTGTTTTTATTCTTCTCAAAAATGTTTAATACAAAAAAATTTTAGTCTCAAACACAAATACATGAATGATATAGATTTGAAAAAATGTATACATTTATTAAATTTTTGTGATTTCGTGTATTGTCTACAGTTAGTTTTACAATTACATACAACAAATAATTACATGTAACTATATATATATATATATATATATATATATATATATATATATATATATATATATATATATATATATATATATATATATATATATATATATATATATATATATATAAACCAACTACGTACATACATCCGTCAACGTACTTCTAGTAAATACATATGCGTTTTAAGGGATATTACTTTGGTTTTTAAATGTTAAAAATTAGAATTCATAACATTACGATTATAGGGAATAGGGAAAAAACTCCCGGGGAATTGTTATCCATAATTGGGCTGTATATTTCCTTTAAGAATATACAAGTAAATAAAAAAGAAAGACTTAAATACAATAAATAAAATTTGAGATTAATAATTCCAATAAAATTGTTCAGAGATTCATGTTAAAACGCAAAATTATATCAAATTAAAAAAACTTCAAACACGTTTAACAGCTTAGATAATTCGAAGGCGGGCATAAATAAATGTTATTAAAACGGAATTTGATGGAAATTATATAACAATGCAACAATACATACATTGTAAAGGAATATTTACAATGTATCGATACTGTATTAGTACTGTGTCGATACATTGTTATTTTCGTAATACTTTGTGTAATACCTTGCATCCCTGACGACGTTTGGGAACACTTCTGTGCAATACATCACTTATTACGCAAATTACAATTTGTTAGTAAAATAAAACATCGATCAGTTTACATGTTTGCTGTAATTAGTAATGCATAAAAAATTTTGTTTTTGACATACATTTTGCTTTTCTCTGCGCATTGATGAGAAAAGTATGCATTTGGGAATAGAATACATTGTAAGTGTTATATTAAAAATAGGTTTGCAATGTGTTACTGCAAAGTAACATGCATTTAAGAAGCCAACCGAAGTTTTGACAGAGTATACAAATTTCGTTTATAACTAAAAAATGTATATCTTGTATTCTTTTTTCATTTCTAGTCATGAAACACATTTTAAATGAATAAACATCAAAATCTAATGGAGTCTGATGAGAATTGAACTTAAGGCTTATAAAGAAATGTTATGTTAATTTTATTAACAATTTAAAAAAAAAATTATTGGTTGTTTTTGGCTTAGCTAAGTACGTGACTACATTTCATATGCGCTAGCTATCCAAATCATCAGTACTCTTTAGCCAAACCTGTTTTGAAAAGCATTCAAACATATATTTATTAAAAATCAACAAATATATGAGAATTCAATTATATTTTTCTACTTGTGATTTACGAAACAAGTAATTATAATATAGAGATATTATTAATTATAATAGCTTTAGAAAACTTATATACAAATACAACATAACAAACAATTCTAATCCACTTGACTCTTTAAATACTTATATGTTTTGTAAATCACAAGTAGAAAATATGATTGAGTTGTCATATAATATTTGTTGATTTTTACATAAGTATATGAGTTTGAATGTTTTCCAAACATTTTGGCTAGCGTCAATGAAATGCAGGCATATACTTAGCTAAGCCAACTAAAAATTTTTTTTAAAATATTTTGGAGAATATCTCGAATAATGAATTTGATAAATTTGGTTAACAATGCAATTAGTTTTGATTTGTAAGGAAATTGATCTAATACATGTCGTTTAAAGGGAATGTGATGATTCTATGTAATTATCACTATAGATTGACTATTTTACAAGAGAAAATGTGAATATGCTTAAAAATATTCACCAGTTGCTTTATAGACACGAGGACAATGTGTTTCGGCCATTAAACTATAGGCGCATTTAGTATCCACCCGTATGGATTGTTTGATAGAATGTTTGTTCCATATATGAGCTACATACGAATTTTTGGTGCTTTCCATAGTTTTCTCTAGTTGTTCGGGTTCAAAAAAATCCTTCCACTGACACCAGGGTATGGCATAAAATGCATCTATTGGATATACTTTAAAGCCCATACAACGTTTAATATCCATCATTAGCTCAATGTTGTTCGTATTACAAATGTGTTGCATCACTCGCGTAATAACGCCCGGACCATTATTGCCCCAATTGTTGCCGTCAAAGGTTAGTTGAAAATTCTGCAAGCACTGATAGGCAATTTCGTGACCGAAACCTTCGGAATCAAAGTTCATAATGCCAGCCGCTAAGTGAGTATCAGATTCGGCACCAGTATAATTGGGCGGCAGTTTTTCCATAGAACGCAACATAACAATATCCATGTCAAGATATGTTCCACCCCACCGCCACAGAGTTAAATATCGTAAAAAGTCTGATATGTGCGAAAGTACATAGCTACGAAGAGATAAAAAAATTATAGATCATGAGTAAGTCATTTGGTTCTCAATATAACATCAATTCAGATCGACAATGGTTTTAAATTTAAATAAAAATAATTTAATAATAGCATATTCAATGATTATATTCAGTTTTTGAGTATTTAATTTATGTTTATATATTAAAATTTTCAAAATTGGTTGGGAAATTGGCAGCATTGTCACGTAAGTTTCTTTTAGTGCAAAGCATTATTTTTTTGAAATAAACATACATATACATATATAAATATAAAATATATACTTTAATTACACTTTCTGTACTGAAAATTATATTTTACACTTTATGGGAGTGAATACAATCGATCGGAGTGTGAACAACATAAAATAAAATCGACCGAAATCGTAAATACGGAATGAGAATGTGTGACGTGCCTGATAATGAATTAAAATTTTTAAATTTAAACTCAAGGTGTACATATGAAATTTAAAAGACGGCCCGTTTATGGCAACACCTACAACTGCAGAAACAAATTTGCATGTTAGTATATAAAAAATACGCCAACACATACACCAACAGGGTGTCGGATTTGAAAAGTGAATCAAATTTCATATCGGCTTTTTTTCATTGCAGTTGCGACCGTAATGAGCCATTTTGTATATTAAGACAAGAAATTACATGAATTAAAACTATTTTTTACATACAAAACCACCGGGTTTTCTAAAATCAATGCAATGTAAAGAAAAATAGTTCCAAGAAAATTTTCATTTCTCTGATTCATATTCATTTATTTATGATTACATACATATATTTTCTTTCTTTTGTTATTTTTATCCTATGACCCTTGAAATTTAGTATTGTATTATCAAAGACTATCTATATATTATAAAGATGTTGCACTGCCATACATTGTTCTGCCGATGCTAAATTTTTGATGGGATTTTCCGAAAATACCTTTGTGTTTATAAAACAGGGATCCGCAAAACAAGGGCGCCGCGCCAATGCTTACGCTCTTTTATCGTGTACATGTGCACACGTATTGCAGAGAAATAAAAAACATAAATCAGTCTCACTCGAGCACTAAATCACGATGGACGCACTGTTGCCAGAACTTCTAGGGGTGAAATCGTCAAAAACTACAGATTTCTGTGCAAAAAATCGTCAAAATCGTCAAGTCATTTAAAAAATCGTCAGAAAAACGTCAAATCAATGATTCAAACTTATTAACTATGCTTTCAACAAATATACACATATACATTAATATATATGTATATAACCTAGACATGAAAACCATTAAAATTAAACATAAAAGTTAAAAAAAACTTAAAATGAAATCAGAATTCACATACGTACATATATATTTATTTTTAAAACAGATAATTTATATTTATCAAATTTGTTATTCGAGATATTCCCCAAAATAACTATTTTAATACATATGTTATTGTTTGTTGTTGGCTTAGCTAGGTATATGCCTGCATTTCATTGGCGCTAACCAAATCATCAGTACCCTTTTAGCCAAATCATGATTGAAAGCATTCAAAGCTCGTATACTTATGCAAACAATTACAAATATATATGAGAATTCTATCAGAACTCTATCATATTTTACTATTTGTAATCAACAAAAACAAAAGTATAAATAGCTATAGAAGCTTTTGTACAATTATAATTGTTTGTTGTGTTGTGATTGTACAAAAGCTTCTATAGCTATTTATGCTTTTGTTTTTGTTGATTACAAATAGTAAAATATGATAGAGTTCTGATAGAATTCTCATATATATTTGTAATTGTTTGCATAAGTATACGAGCTTTGAATGCTTTCAATCATGATTTGGCTAAAAGGGTACTGATGATTTGGTTAGCGCCAATGAAATGCAGGCATATACCTAGCTAAGCCAACAACAAACAATAACATATTAAAACAGATAATTTATAAAAAAATAATTAGCATTTTTGTTATAGAAACATTTTATGTATAAATATCAGAATATAACATTTTTAACAAATTTGAACTGATCTCAATGTCATAGCAGTTTGACTCTTTAGGTTTTAAATAGTCCTTTGTGTATAGGATGGCTTCTAAAGAATCGTTTTGTAAACGATTATGAACTTTGGTTTTATTTAAATTCACCTGACTAAATATCCTTTCGACATTTACCGATGAATGTGGTAAAATCATTGTATTGCGAATAAAATTTATTAAAATTGGGAAAGCCAGACTTGAATCATATCTTTTCATTTCGGATATTTTTTTCCAAAATTCTGTAAAGTTGTTGTTTTCGTTTAGTTGAACACAAAAAAATCATAACATAACAAAAAACCAACTCTAAAAATGCAATACTAAAAAAAATTGCCATATATGTTAAATTTAGAAAAATCGTCATTTCTGGACCTAAAATCGTCACTAGTGTATTTTTAGAGGTGAAAATCGTCAAAATGCAGAGAAATCGTCAATTCTGGCAACAGTGGATGGACGTGTTACGCTTGTTGTTAGATATTAGCGTTGCCATAAGCAAAAAGTGAGATCAACAGAAATTCATATGAAATTAACCTGAGGAAATACTGGTTCTTACGAACAAAATTTTTATGAGGGAATAGAGATTTAAGATTTAAAATTTAGGTATGCCAAAAAATGGAAAAAATAAAAATACTAATATTTTCTTTGGAAAATACATATTTCCGCGAAAATTTTTAATGAATGACTACTGTTTTTGAGGGTATATTGAAATTTTTTAAATTGGTAAACGATCTACTCAACTAGACCTTCAAGCCTCACTAAATCTGTTTTTACGGGAAATAGTAACTTGATATTTTTAATAAAGTATAAATACCCTGCTTTTAAGAATTTTCTTTCTGATCAGAATTTTATTGAGAATACATATATCATTCTAGCTTCAAATAGCTAGTATGTCCAAACTAATGAGCTATTTTTGAATAAAAATTGCAATTGATAAGTCCGACTTAAACACACTTTTGTTTTTGCCAGATGGACACTGCAAAAACCCATCGGTTCACGATTTTAATATCGCAATGGCTAAGCGATTATCTTTAAAATAACCAAGTTTAACACCTTATCAAATTGTGCAAATGACTATCAATAGGTAAACTATTGATTTTCAAAAATTTTAGAAGATATTTGCAGATATATACGAAGAAAATAAAGAATATTTCAATGAAGATGGCGATTATTTTACCTCCAACAACGTGCCAATAGAATTAACATGAAGTTGTTATTTTGTTGGTTACATAGCTCAGCGAATATCTCGCGTTAAATGCCGCGCTAAACCAGCGCAGATTTTGTCATATCCTTCAGAAATGTTTGTTCATACAAAAAATTACGAAACAGAATCAGACTTTGGAAGTTTGTGCGCTCCGTCCGACTTATTTTTTTTAAGTTTGCAAAATTGGTATAAAATTCTTCCAAAAAATATTTTTAAATAACAAAGAAATGAAAAACATAAACAAAATCAATGAGTGTTCGAACTCACGGGCGATGTGTTAACACCTTTTTGTTTGTTACGCGGTACCTGTTCGATTTCTATGAACACAGACCCACAAACCCGGAGGTAGAGTTAATATAAAGTATTTAATGAAAAAGAATAGTTTATTGAATTTAATTTTACTTTGTATAATTTTTTATTTATTTTATATTAAACCCACAAAAAACAAAGAGAATGCAAAGCAACAGACAAATGTACATACATACATTGTTATGTTTGTACATAAGCTACATACGTTGCTGTCTTGCTATCTCATTTTTATATATGTACGTATAACCACGTCACTATTTTCTTTGCTATGCATAAGATAAAACCGAAGATCAACATAAAACACTTTTTTAATATTACTCCAAATTAATACTCCGAATTAAAACACTTAAATCTCCGCTCGCCGATATCGGATCGCATTAAAAAAATTATATGAAAATCGCCCAATAATCACTTTTAGTACCGACTGCCAAGCAACGAACAAAAAAACGATGATTTACTCTTACATACCTTACACCTAACACTTGCGTATGTATTGAAACTGATAGTTTACTGCCCTAGAGGCGCGCGTATAGATGTTAACACATCAAAAACTATTGTTGAACAATGCGGAAAATGCACCAATGATTCAATTTACTCCTTTTGGTTTGAGTAAAGTTACGTGTTATGAACACATGATGTAGATGCTAAATTTACTAGTCTAATGCTTACAAAAGCATTATTCAAGGGAAACGTACAGATATATGTAAATCATCAAGTAGTTACAAAGTTAAAATTTTGAACCATTAAATATATGTATGTATATAAATAAAATTAATTAGTAGCTAATAGTTTTCAAACATAAGCTTTTGTTTTATTATTATCTAAGTACATACATACACATATTGTAAGCACATACATATGTAACTGAATTTTCTAAAATAATGTCATTACAATTCGGTGTGAATCAGCGTAGTAGAAGTTGTACAACAATAAAACAAGTATTCTTACCCTACAATTGAACAATTGGTAACATTTGCATTTACGTAACTTATTTCTACATAAATTGTATGAAAATATACTTCTTTTAGTTTTTTGATTTTATTTTTCTGGAATGTGTGAAATGACATACTCACAAACAATCTTTTTAACACGCACTTTCTACATGTGTATTGCTTTATACTCGTGCGTTATGCTCTCAATTAGCGTGAGTAGGAAATTTATGCTTTCCCTGTTACATGCTTCCCCCCTTCATCGTAAGAAGAGTAAATTATTTTTTTAAATTTCAAATGTACTAAGTGAGCATCTTTATATATTTATAGTCTTTATTATTGTTTATAATACTTATATGTAGCTGTTTTCGTTAACTTTCGCAATAAAAACTTGTAAAGAAAGTATAACACAAAAAAATACAAAATTAACCAAAATTACAAAAAAGTAAGGACTTGTCCCTTTTCACTGTTGATTATGCCACTCATAAGTGTATACCTTAACCATATTTTGAAATTTTAAAAATGTTGTACCTAATATCACTTTAAGTTAATACACCTTCAATTGTTTGTTTATACACACGAGATAAAAACCAACAACAAATGTTTACATACATAGATTTTAAGAATGAAGGAATTTCACAAATATTTAAAATATATCAACCTTGGCGTTACTTTTTAAATGATTATTTTATTGCTATATTTGTCTTACCTTGACTTAAATAATATGCCATCTTTTAGCCAGTCATAGATAGGAGTATTAGCTGCATATGTCCATAAATTGAGATTTCTTAAATGTACATTTCCATATGATAATATGGCATCTAGCAGAGCTTCATTGTCCGTTCTACTGCTTATGGTCCTATTAAGGTACTTATAACGTGGACTAGCAAACAATACAAATATTTTTGAATTGGGATTGTGTAAGGCTGTAGATTCAATAGCACACGCTTGCCTAGCATTTAGTTTTACCATATTCCAATGAATAGCCTTTTTAGAAACTCTATCAAGAGTATTTGATGATATGTCGGTGCCAGTTTGCATTCCCGGACAAGAAGTTTCATGAAAAAATATACTTTTACCTGGTGTCGGTTGTATTTTGGCCAGCAAAATATCTTCCAGTTTTTCAACAGCCCAATCGTAGTTGCTCTCATTATAGCTTGGCAATATAGGATGTGGGTCAACGAAACATAAACGTATATCAGGTTTTTGATATATGGTGATTATAACACCGATTATGGATAAAACTACCAGAAAGACGAACATCAGTCGTAAACGAAAATTTACCAATGTGAATTTTCCAAAACGTTTTTGCAATTGAATGAAACTCATTGCATAATTTATATATTTTGTAAGCTTGTGGCGGTTTATTAGGGTAAAACGCCACACTGGTGATGATTTTTAGTTAGTTAAGTGGCTTTACATACATATATGAAATGCTTTTTATTGCTTTAGTCAATTATATTTCTGAGTAATTGTAGTTTAATTCATTCGATTAGAAGCAATGCGGGTGAAAGATTAATTAGTTTTTCAAATCGCTTAATAACTTTGCAACGAAATACATTATTCTACAAATTTCAAAAACTGCTGTGTACATATTTACTTTTCTCTGAAATTGTATTTTGTATCTGAAATAAATAGATTTTACTCCTTTGTAAACAAATGTACTATTGTTTAGTAATGACAAAGAAGTGATTTTTTCCTTCTATGAGATTTACAAATATCAGTTACGCGGTTGGAGGAATGATGTCAACTTAACAGATTTCGCACCAATATGTCTATATGTGAAACTATTACTTGCTAAAGACGAATAATAATTATGCATTAATAGGGGCATACATTTATTTTAAGAGACATTACACAAGTTTGTAGGAACATGATATAACCACATACATAGATGTCCAATACCGATGTTGTTCGATGGCAAACAAAGAAATGTAACACATTTGTAACGATAACGCAGCAGATTACTTTCTTAATTTTATTCGCTGATGAATGTGAAATTTTGTGCATATGTTTTGATTTTACTTTGTCTATTTGTGAGTATTTTTCTTTGCTCATCAGCTGTTTCTTAGCTTAATGAGAGCGTTGTATCTGTTGACTAGTGAGTCCAATTGTATTCGCCTTGCTGGTGTGCCATATATTAGGCAATAAGTACGGAATTCTAAACACTCTGGTAGCACTTCTTTGCTTTTGCATTAATTTGTTTATCTTTTGTTTTCTTTTTAATTGCTATTCTGATTTATTTTCAAAAGAGAAGCCTGCAAAATAACACGTGCAGGGCACGTTGTGTAAAATAAAATTTTAACAGGTTCTATATACTTTTACTGGTCTATGTAATTAATTAAGTGCATTTGATTAACTATAGAAAAAAGTTAAAATAAAATATAAATGATGGGTGTGGAAATTAAAAACAGGAGAAAAAGAAAATATGACGACAGTGCACCGCAGGTTGACGGTGTAGAGGTGGTGCCCAAAAAGCAATCAAAAAAATCACCGAAAAAAAATTCCTTAAATAACTTTCAAATAGTGGAGGATGATTGCCAACAAGTATCTGGCTTCGATACGGAAGAGAAAGATGTGAAGTTTTCCAAAGATTTTAAAATGATGGAGTTCCGCTCAAAATTGAGAGGAGATAAGTTTATAACAGGTTTTATTAATATTGATTGTATAAAATTCAAGTTAATAGAATATAAAATTTATTTCAGAGCTGCGTCATTTTCTGCACTTGTGTCAAAGCCGTCCAAAAACGATCGCTAAATACATAGAAAAGCGCGGTAAACCACTAGAATTTGCCGAAGCATTAGAACGTGTTGATAAGTCCAATATTCTGCATATTGCCTACATTTGTGAAGCTCTGCAGCTTGTCATAATGGAAATCCTTAGCAACCAGCGCAATCACATGGAATCAGCTGTGCATGCTTCACGGTACTTTCTTAAATCGCATGGCTCACTGTTAGATTTATTACTAAAGTCAGCGCAAGTTAATCATCGCAAAGTAGCTCTCAAACTGTTAACAGCAATTGTGTGTGTCGAACCACAATTAGGTCGTCAAATATTATCATCCTATGATATTCTTTCAAATGTGAAAAATATTACACAATTCCTCTCCCATTCACAATTCGAATTGCAACAGCGAACTGAAGGTGACTTTGAGACCGTACGCAAATGTTTCATACATTTCGTGCTGTCGTATTTAGTGGACGGTAATACTCTGCTTATACGTAATATACTTGATCGTGGTTCTCTTATAAGAGCTTTAGCTGCTGGACTTCTCTACGATGATGCTGTTACAGTTTGCGTGGTTTTGAGTACGTTAAAGAAATATGTACTGGAATGTACAGAGATTTCTAAAACCAAAAAAATTCATGTTTTTGATTTGGACTGCTGTAAATCGTTTATTCAACTATACGATTGGATGGGACCCCGTGTCTTTACCGCAAAACACTCTGGTAACAAGGGTGAAGTGAGAAATCTACCAAGTAGCCAAATAGAAAATTTGATCAACCCTCAAGAGAAAGAATCTGTTTCAAAGTCGGTACATGAATTTTTGTTGGTTTTGTTGACATCAAGAAAATTTGGCATAGCATTTGATACTGTAAAATATTTTCGTCAAAAACACAATACTATTCAAGGTGAATATTAAATTTTATTTATTTATTTATTATTTAAATCTTATGAATAAATTCTAAGATTAAATCGAAAATTTTAAAGAGCATAGCTGCCGAGGCTATCAGCTCGAAGTCCAAATAATAGATGATGCGTTACATGTATTTGTACTGTTATATTTTAAATTAAAAAGTTTGCTTCTTTTGTAAAATTGTAGACGCTGTTGATATTAGTTGTTGATGGAATTTGCAAGATTTCGATAGCTGGTGTGTTGTGGAAGTGCTTAATCCTTAAGTTGTGTAATAATGTGCATTCGTTAAGCAGGTGGTTTATTGTTAGGTTGCTGTTGCAGGTTGCACATATGAGTTTGGTGCTATTTTTAAAAATGTAGTTATGGGAGGATATTATATGGCCGAGTCGAAGTCTTGAGAAAGTTTTTATTTTGTTTTTATTGGCATCCGTCTGATAAATGGGAGGTTCGTAATTTGGGTTGATACTGCAATAATGAGGGTGTTGTATTGGGTTATCTCTGATCTTCGGTTGATATATTTTGTGATTAGTCGCTGTAAATCTGTTTTTCAACGGTGACGTCCAGCACGATGGGGGCATGGGATGCATATCTGGCTGCGAAGTCAGCTTTTTCGTTTCCTATGATGCCGATATGACTGGGAACTCAGTGAATTTTTATGTTTCCTTTGTTGTTTATAAGGGCATCTCTGTAGATGCATAGAATAACAAATTTTATGTTGAGGGTGATTTCGATGGCAATTGCTTGGTAACTTGAGTTTATGTGTAACTGTTTGTGTGGGAGGTTGGATTTTACTAGTACCCCAATACCTAGTTTTGCGGTAATGTTGCGTGGAGAGTTAAGAAAATATCCATTATAATTTTTTAGAAGTATGGGAGTGAGATTAAAAGGACAGTGGGTTTCTTGTAAAGAAATAAAACTAGGATCAAAGAATGCCTTTAATATTCCATTGGATTATGTCAGAGCCCATTGCGAAAAAAATGCCTGTTATAGGATGCCAGAAGGATCCCACCTACTAGCAAGGCCATTCCGAGACGAGAACAACATTTTTTTTTTACAATTTGCACTCGTTCCAGACACCGTGCGGCAGGGAGATTCACCTGACATCGTCAAACAAACAGATGGATTTTTTTGCATGTTATTTGAGTGGAAGAGAATTCGACAGCACTTAAGCCTTTGTAGGGATCTACGGTGGTGTTTGTTCCATTGAAATATCGTCAAGGGATTTCATTGGCATGAAGTATGAATTGCTATTAATTAATTGTGTTAAAATGGATATTGGCGAATTAAATTTACGTGTTAGTCTTTTCAAAGAGGTATTTTCTTCTGTGTCTTTTGTTTGGTTTTCGTTGTTTTTTTTTAGTTGATGTTGCGTCAATTGTATTTGTGTCAATTGTATTCATTGGCGTATTTATTACCGCTTCAGTGATTTTTGATGTTGCTGTTGTTGCTTTTGTGATGAATTTTGATGTAACTGATTCAATATCAGGTCTTTTAGTTGAAGTTGTTGGAATATTTTGTTGTATTTCATTTGGTTAATGGCTACTTTATGTTTTATTGTGGACTCTGAGGTTATTGATGCATATCAGTTTGATTTTTGGTTTGTTGGTGGTAGATGCATGGCTTGGTATTTACGATGGGCCTCACATATGCTGCAGTAATTTATGGTTTTGATTTTGAATATTTCTTTCATTTGAATATGTCGTGGGCATTCCTTGTCTGTAGACGCGTGGTTACCAGAGCAATTGGTGCAAAAAGTGCGAGAACATTTATCTTTATCGTGTGGTGGCAAGCTGCATTGTGGACAAGTGGGACTCCCGTTGCATCGTTAATTTGTGTGTCCAAGTTTTTGGCAGTTTTTGCAAATCATGGGGTTAGGGAAATAGTAGTCTACTTTGCACTTGTAGCATGCTACGTCAATAACAAGGGGAAGGCGGTAGAGGTTGAATGTTAGCACTATTTTTCCAGTTAGGGATCGTGTCTTACCATCTTCGTTTAATCTGGTAAATTTATGTTTCCATAACTGATTTTTCTTAAGGCATGGTGCATATATTACACCTTTTACGGAGTTTAAAGAAGAGTGAAATTTGCAGGAAACAGTACATGAACCCAGTGATTTCATTTTTATGAATCTGTCTGCAACACGAGTGTTACGGGCAAGAATGAGGAGACTGCCGTCACGTAATTGGGAGATCGAGCTTATTTCAGTACTTATTGATTCAATGCTTTTTTGGAGTACAGTGATTTTGTAGTCTGTTGATGAAATAACTTGGTTTTTGTCTTTTAGAAGCGTTTTCAATATAATCTCCCAGTAGGTGGAACCTATTATTGGAGAGCCTGTCCGGAGAATCTGGGCCCGGAGGCATTTTTCCTTATTATTTCATTTTTATTTGTATTTAATGAAACTATTAATACTTTTGTGAATTAAATTTAAAGGTAAATAATTTATATGCGTTAATTTAAAAGTCAATGGGTTAGTTTATTTGATGCGTAATATAAAAAAGTTTTTCGTTCACTATCAATTAGAAAAATATTCAATTTGATTCTCGTATTTATTATTTGAATTCTTTTTTTCTTTTTTCTTAATTTTCAGTTTTTTGTAAATTTTCACAAAAACGTTCGTTCTATTTGATAAAAAATTGAAAACTGAATATATTAAATTATTTTGTAAAGATATATGTATATGTTCAAGTTATATCATATATAACATATTGCTGTTGATTTTAAAAATATATTTTATATTTTAAACACTAGTAGTTCCTTTATTAAATTGCCATTTACTAACCGAGTTAAAAATTCAATCAAGTGATCATAATAAAAATAACAATATGGAAATATTTCAATATTTTTTATTTAACAAGCTCAAAAGCCTCCATGGTAAAGTAAAATCGAAAAACAGAAAAATTCGAATACTTAAAAATTTATGTTGTCTAATACATATTGACGCCATTTTCTAGTCTGATTAATTCCAATTTCGCGTTAATTAATACCTTGCTTTTATCACCTGGGTGTTATATTTCTAGTATTTTTTTTTTTGATTACCGAATTGTTCTTTAGAACTCATTCATGATCTATCTTACGGACACACGAATTAATAATAGAGTAGTACATTGGAATAAATATATTTGTTTGTATTTATTTATATCATACTATAAATGCCTATTCTTAATTTTAGGTCAAATTATGGGGTACATGCGTATTCCTTGGGCTGATGATCGCAAAACTGAATTAGTATTGAAAATACTGGAAACCTGTCCTGATTTGTTTCGTAACTCTGTACGGAATTTCGCCGGCATTATTAATCCTTTACGTACTGCCTCACGCTTTTGGACTCGGGCCGCTGAGTTTTTGACAAAAGTCATTAGGGCTTGTGATCCAAGTCATCTGAAGGGTGCCTTAGATAAGATTACCCTTACTGATTTTTCATTTTGGATAAAGGACATTTGCTTACCTTTAGAATCATTGGTGCATATAAATGGGAATAAACTTTTGCTGCACAAAAGTTTCGAGCAACGTTTGGCTACCAATCGCTTGCTGCTGGCAATGTTTCAGCAATATAGCAATTATATGCAAATTATCATTCAAAGGGAGCAAAACAAAAGCTCCAACTCATTGAGGCGTTTTAGATTTGATATTTTGAATCATTTACTAATGAATTTTCCTACTATTGAAAATATTCTTTTGTCGTTAAATACTTCCATAGAATTAAGAGCTAGAGATGAAGTAGATATCTTGGCACACCTGGATATAGCTTTGGATTTGGTATTGATTTTGTGCCAAGAAAATCGTTCATTTGTTAACAAAACTTCAGTCATATTGGATTATTTGGAACTGCTTAGACCGCTATATGCTCAGGAGGAAGAGGAAACTATAGAGGTAGAGGCAGACATAAAAAGCACCATCAAACTAGAGATGAAGGCTATAAAAACAATATTGTTGTTGTTCCCCAAAGCATTGGAACCGGAAAAAGAACGTTTCAGCAGTGTTTTAAGATCATTCATCAAGGCCTTTGTTTATGGGAAGGATGAAGTGAGCCGTGAGGCTGGTGTTTTGCTTAGAAATATATTTAAAAATACCGGAATTTTCGAATCGGCTGAATTAGAAATTGATCTATGGCTGGAGCCTTTGAAATTCTTCGATTTGAAAACAGTAAATATAGTCGCTCAAGTGTTTAATGAAGTTTTGAAGGTGGGTTTGGTTGCATTAAATTTGAATAAAGAAATCTAATACATATTTTTCTCTTTCAGGTGACAAAAGCTGAAGTTGAAATCCCTAAGTCGGTCGAAGCTGATACCAGTACCGAAAATTTACAAACACTTTTTAAAAACATTGAAAAAGGCTTATCCGTTCAAGCCTATGTTGAAACTTTAAATATCAGCAAGCTAATGCCTTTAATTTATAAGGGCGTAGAAATTGAACAACCCTTAAGTATGTACTTGGAAATTGTGTGCTTTTTAATGTTCCACTACTACCCCTCAACTGATAGTGTGCTGACTTTGTATGAACAACATTTTAAGACCATGTTGCCTTATATGAAAAACTGGCTTAAAAAGGAACCTTGCAAAGAAAAGCATTTACTTTTAGAGGCAAAAGTCAGCAATATAATACCCCACCTGCAGGAAGTACAGACTTTAATACTCACCGGCCATAAAGATTTTGAACAAATATTCGAAAGTAAGTCGCAAGAAGATGTTTGTGAACTAGAATTTAAAGGAAATATGAAAAAGTTAACATGTATCATACAAAATCCTCGTTTGTTAATGATTTATATACAGCATGTCCTTTTTGTGGTACAACATTTGCAAGAGAAGCAAATTCTGACACCAGAGCAGGCACAAAGGTCGGCACAATTCGTCAATACATGTTTGGAAATGATTTCAAAGTTTTCTATAGAAGAATTCAATCCTGTAGCTGGTGACAATGACGGTTTAAATAAGGAATTATTTTTACACATCTTAATGAAATACATTTACGGTGCTAGATGGAATGGACTAAAGTCAAATGAGTTGATTTCAGAGGAAAATGTAAAAGAGTCTTACAAAAGTTATTTGACTTTTATTAATCTAATAACACAGTATTGCAACAAATTGGAAAACTTTGATGTTTATGCAGAAAATTTCAAAATGAAATTGGTTAAGGCGATAGCAATTTCTATACATTCTAAAGAGGAGGTTAAACGTAAATCGGAACACTTCGAGGAATTTATTAATTTAATTAAGGTTTTCAAATTGTCAAGGGAACATTGTGTGGATATCTTAAGCTTATTAATGGATAATTTAAACTACAAAGATTTTTTCCTTACAGAAAATGGTAATCAAAAAACCATTTATTATTCCTTATTGATAACAATATTGCAAAATTTGGCTGATTTAAAGAAATCCATTAGATGCCCTGAATTTATTAGCAAATTTACTAAAATCTATAGTAACTTTTTCAAAAAATTATCTGGAGACTTTAACGTGGAACTTTTAGAAGATGCTTTCTATAATTTTTTATTGGTAAACCATCAATATATACAAGAATTGGATACTAAATTCTTTAAATCATTTTTCAATGACAGAAAGTTAACCAAATCCTCCATAAAATTGGCTACTTTGGTGTTTGAACGTAATGATAGTTACAATGACATATTTGTGCAAAATTTGGAGCAGCAAATGGACAAAAAGGAACTAATGTATCCTCTAATAGATTTGGCTTTTAAGAAAAATCTACAGTTAGATTCAACTATTTTGCAAAAAGTTTATCAAAATTACAAAAATGGTTTCATGAAAACCATCGAGAAGCCTTTGAAGGCGGGCATGATTTATAAAGAACATGTGGATACCAGTTTGAAATTAATAGAAGTTTGTATGCCCTTAACAGAATGTAAAGATTTCTGCAACAAACAATTTAAATTCGAACACATAGAAACCTATCAATTGAGGACTATTTTTAAAATATATGAAAAGGCATTCGTGAATAGCGATCTAAAGCAAAAAGCCTCAATATTTGTAAATTTTATAATGTTGCAAGTGCAGATGTTGCTGTTGGATTTGAAAATGCAAAAGTTAAATGAAGAAAAATTGGAATTATTAAGCTATCAAGTCCAAGAGTGGTTTAAATACGGCTGGAATGTATTTGAGGAAAAAGAAAACAACAACGGCGAAGAGTCTAACGAGCAGCAGTTTAATGTGCCAGATTTTTCGAAACTTTTGAAATCACAACAATGGTTGCAATTCTGCAAATCCTGCTTAAAAACGGGCATGCATATCAGTGACTCTGATGTGGAAGTTAATGTCAATGATAAATTCAATGGTTTGTTATTAAAACTGGTGGCATTCCTGGCAGATAATTTGTATAGTGATTACACTGAAGAATGTACAGATTCAATAGTCAACGTGGAATGTGGTCAGTTATACGAAATGATATTTACCCATTCCAAATTTTATGACATTGTTTTGACAAAACCATCACAATCCTGTGTAAAGACTCAGGTCTTGCATTTGCTGTATGTGATGGCCAAAAAGGCGCCTTCGTCTTTGAAAGAAAAACAAATTCCTGTTATTCTAGGAGCATATCAAGCCAAATTATATAACTCCGATCGTTATTGTTTGGCCTTGTTGAATATGTTCGAATACTACGACTGTGGACTGAACAAATATCGTCCTTTCATTTGGGGTGAAAGTGCCATAGCATTTTATGCCCTCAGAGCGGCCGATGACGAAAGAGCCAAGTTGACTCAACAAGAAACTTCAATACAACAAGTCATGGCTTTGATAGATCGCCAGCTGTGCGATTATACTCTAAGTAATTTCCCCATATGGCGTAAACTGGACACTTTGCAGCAACTACCTGAGGTACAGTTCGAGAATCCTTTTGTTAAAGCTTGGCGATTCGGTGCTAACGCACTAGAAGAGAAACTGGAATTGGGTATAACGCAAATAGCTGAAAGTGAAATGCGTTTGTGTCCCAAACGTTCGGAAATCTATGAGCAATGCTATGATCCAGCTTTTTTTGTGCCTCTAATGTCTATGTGCTTTTCGGCTGAGTCTTATGCTCATCCTGCTAGACCTGTACAAAATGGTCTATTGGCCTTAAATTTTGCCGCTCTGTCATCTCAAGATAAGGAAATGCGACAGGCTGCTGGTTGTGTACAATTGCGTTACCGCAACCACTTTATAAACAGTAAATTCTACGAAAAGCCTCTATGGATACAGGCCTATGAGAATCTGCAGTCAGGTCTTAATGATTTACGAAACTCTTGGATGAAACACAAATCCAATTCGGGTACTCCCCGAGTGCCTTATATTTCAGGTTTGTTTGTAGCCAAGACTTTTAATCTAACCACGGATCCCTCTCATTTGCTGTACAAACAACTCACCATGTACTTGAGACTGAAATCCAGCTTTAATTTCCAATGCATACCCGAGTTTAATGTCTTATTCTATTCGCCGGAAGTAGAACATCAAGAATTCCGACAGTTCATAGTGCAGGTAATAAAGGATGGTATTAAATCGAGCTCTGATTTGTTTTTACTCGTCTCCACTAACACTTTCAAAGTCCTAATGGGTTTCTATGGCAGCACCATGTCGACTTTGGACTTGAATCTACAAATACTTTCAGTGATTTCGACTTGTGTCAAGATACCTGCATCCACGAAAATCATGATTGAACATATTGGCATATTACCGTGGCTAACTTCGATTATCACTTCCATAGAATTTTATCAATTTGATGTGATTGAAGGTCTTATAAGTATTATGAATAATCTGTGGTATGCAGTTAAGGCAAACGAAAAAGAGTTCCATAATTTCTCTCATATTTTGCTGGAAATGCACAGATTAATTTTACAACTTATACCTTTAATATCGCCTCGCATTTCAATTAACAATTTCGCCAAATTAATGAATATCTTAAACAAAACCTGTCTGCAACCTTCACAATATCTGGCTATGTCTACCGACCAATTGAACAAAGTGCTATCATGCGCTGAGAAACATTTCAAATCGTTGGTATTGCCTTTGGTATCGATATTCGAAAATGGCGGCATGGGATGCTCTTCGATGCGCGATTATTGTCAAGGATTATATGACCAGCAAGTGGACGTAAAAGCCATTTTGGCTCTATCTAGTTTAAGGGCTTATGTTATATCGTGGTGGTCTAGTAATAATGTTAAGCAAATTTTGCTGGAGCCAAGCGATAGTTTATTGAAACAATAATAGTGTAAAAGTTGATGTTGAATTTTTCGCACGTTATAGATAAGTTTTATTTTATTGTGTTTAATTTTTCTAAAAATGTAAATATGATAAAGTACAATAAATAAATTTGTAGTTTTAATTAAATGGAGTATTTATTTATTTGTTAAATGAAATATGTAAAATGTACGAGTATTTAGTGTAAACTAAAGGTCGTCCAGTTTAAGCTATTTTCAATTAAAATTAAATATTTACAAGCATTTGCAAGTATTCAAACTATTCAAACTATTTTTATATATGTACGAGTATATAAGTATATATGTACGTCCCTGCAAGCAAATGGATGATATCCCCGAAGGCAATAGTTTAGGTATGGTCCCAAATTATCTTTAAAAAGAAAATCATCAAAGCATTTTTATATTCCTCCTCTTATTAATTCCGTGAAATATTGCCAATAATAACAAATCAATATTTTTAATTAATTTGTAATTAATTTTTAAAAGTTTAAGATCTCTTTTATTTTATTTTTTTCGACAAATATTCTGAAGATGGTACTCGACGAGTAACGAAACATCGATAAATAAAATAATATAAGAGAGACTTTACGAAGAGGAGAACTTCCGCAATACTTACGTATATACGAGTATATGACTGTCGCCGCAATATTTTTTCCTTCAGGCAATGCGATTTCGGTTCATTTTCATATTGTTTTTTTTTGTAGGAGTGCAATTTGAAGTGTTTATAATGGAAAACATTTTAATAAAACACACATTGCGCGCCTCTGTAAAAAAATAAATTTCAAACCACACTGAAGGACAAAACTATTCACACACAATGTCGTTAATTTAAAATCTTTGATGTTTTTGAAATGAAAAGAGTTAGCCCAACACAATATTTAACAAAATTAGCTTCTTCTTGGTTATTAAAATATAAACCCTAAGTAGATTACATTAGTAGAAAAAAATAGAAAAGTAGTTCACGTCACAATTATGAGAGGACAAATGTATTCACATAGTTATTTACGCTTTTACTCATAACTAATATTTTGTTGAACTGACCTTCGTAGACTAGTAGGTAGTGTACTAGACTCGTAGTGCGAAGGTCCCAGGTTCTAATCCTGCCGCAGAACTCTGGCAGTTTGTGTCTGATAATTAAAGGGAGCGCACAACAAGCCTTCACTGGCTTAAGTGTATGTCTTATGACATGGGCTATCACACCCCTCCAATCAACCTAACCTAACCTAACCTAAAATTTTGTTGAGCAGCTTCCTTTTCTACGAATTCTTTTAGTCTTCTTAGCATTGAAAAATTAATTTTTTAGTACCATCCGAACCTATAATTTGTAATTGAACTTTATCAGTAATGTGGTGCTTTCCGATGCATCTACCCAATTCATGTCAAAGAAGCTCGATACGATTCAAATCAGGGGATTGCGGTGGAGTAATACGTTTGTGAGCAACGTGATGAATTATCCTCATTTGAACGTCATTGGTCATGTGTTTATGATCGTTGCTTAAAGTAAAAATGCCAGCAAGCTCAAACTTTTCGACGCCTTGCAGCAGGGTATATTTCAAAATTTTCACGTAAATATTTGTAACTATTTCGCGCTGATAGGAGTACTAATGAGCGCTGTGGGACATAATCTCTATGTTAAAGCCTTTAGAGGTATTGAGTTGAAGTGAATTTTAAGTTGCAGTTGGTTCTGTGATGTGGCAGGACGAACCCTTCCCTTTTTAATATGAGTTTTAATACAACTTTGAAATTAATATATGAAAATACATATGTATGTCCTAATTGTAGAAATATACATACATATATGTATATACAAAAACAAAACGTATGCCAGCTTAATTACCATTTTAACACATTCTAAACTGATGTGTTTTCAATATAGTTGCAAATACTCTCTTTGAAATGTTGCCACAATAATACAACGAAATAAAATTGGCAAAATACGCAAATCTTTAGATAAGTGTTAAGAGCTCACAAATACCTAGAAACACATAAAAATGCAAGGCACAATGATACACTGACAAACTCCAAAAAAAATTGAATTCAATCCCTACCATTAAAGCCCCTAAACGTCATTTACGATTTGAAATAGAATATACGATAGATGAAAAAACAAAACTTATAACTACAATAACAATGAAAACTTTATTTTGGTAGTTTTGTGTGTGTGTGTATTTGGGTATTGTACTCATATAAGGCACTCAACAAAGATAAAGCAGCTAAGGGAGCCAGCAATAAGTGCGAGTGGGGACTTTCGGGAAAGGGAAACTAAACTCTAATATTTGAAAAAATAGGTACAATGGTATGAAAACTCTATAACAATGCAATAAAATGCAATTGAACAGCGTTTATCCAAGGGAACAACAATAGAAGAGTATTATTCCACTTTTTTTGTTTGATTTAAAATAAATGCATACATGGGAACAGACAATAATTTTGTTCATGCATTTGTGAATATAAATTATAGAGAAAATAGAACATGGCTTAGTTTGGCAAAAATATTGATAAAATATTTATGTGGAATAAATGATTTTATTTAGAACATTCTTTTTCATTTTTGTTCAACTACGCTATACTAAGCGTATGTGTAATGAATGATTATTTATTATTTATCATACGTTAGAGAGAACTTTAAAAATTGTTAAAAATACCTATTAAAGGAAAGCTTACAAAACCTTTTGGGCTAAAATATCACAAATGTATTTGTATATATTTATTTGGAAATTTATGTATATGTAAATGGTCTTTCCTCAAAATTAATTAAAACAAAGTGTGTGTGAGACATCAATAAATACTTTTAGTATTATAAATATTATTATTAATATTTATCAAATTTGTTATTCATTTCATTTGTTATTGGCGAATATCTCCGCCAAAATAACTATTTAATATTTTATTGTTTGTTGTTGACTTAGCTAGGTATATGCCTGCATTTCATTTGCGCTAACCAAATCATCAGTACCCTTTCAGTCAAATCAAGATTGAAAAGCATTCAAGCTCGTATACTTATGCCACAGACCACAAATACTATATGAGAATCCAAACATGTATAAGAGCGTTAGAAAGCTTTTGTAAAAACACAACACAACAAACAAGACGCAAGTCAATTATAATTGTTTGTTGTGTTGTGTTTGTACGAGTTGTTGATGCTGTTTTCGCATTGTTGTATTCGGTTGTTGTTCCAGCTTAGTAGATGATTGGTCTGCTGTAGCACGTCTAGTATAAAGGGGCTGCTATCTGTCGTTGCCTAGAAACAACGCCCTCTGTATATTTGGTGAAGTGGTGAGGAATCTTTCTAATCTTTGACTCCTTTGGTGGCTGGCTGACCATTGTCAGGGGGCGCTTCCTGGATGCAATTTTTGGACGGGGTTGAAGCTACTTAATTTTTGAAACTCGGAAAACCATGATGAAAAAAATTTTGTCCTCTGCCAGGGAACGAACCTGGGGTACTTGGTTTTGTGGGCAAGTACTTTAACCACTACACCACGCCACCATAATTATTATAAATATATTTATGCCACATGCCAAGAAATTAAAATAGTTGTTTTGGGGATTGTCCGCTTCACGTAAAACGCCTCGTATGATTAATATTTATTCAAATATTAATTATACAACGTATAAGTGTTATAAATGTTGCATAATTCTAGGAATCATTTTATTTAACTAATTTAAAGGTAAATCAGATGATGCCATTTATTTAAAGTTATAGTCGTAACGACCATTTACTGTGATTATTTATTTAATAAAGAGTGTTCCGAAAATTCATGTTAGACTTAATTAAAATATTTCTACAGATACGAGTATGTATATTTATATACAGTAGTCTTTTTAATTAGAAATGTCTGAAAAATGACCTCCACTGAATAAATTTGGTAGATTCAGTGTTAAGAATATTTATGGAAAGTATGGGTGGATGATAAAATAAACCCAGATTCACTAATTCATCCTTTATATAATATGAGGAAGGCTTTTATTATTTCTTATCAGCATATAGTATCTTCTTTCGAATGTTAAATAAACATTTTAGCACAAGTTTCCATTAATATTATATATTCGTTCATGTATGTACATCTATATTAAGACTGCAAAAATAAATAAATATATTGTCTGTAGTTACCGCACAAAACACCCATTTCATGTTCAGTCATTAACATCATCAACATTATTTGCAAATACGAACAAAGATTTTAATTATTTTCAACATCGCTGCAAAAGATTTTACAAAACAATTAGTCAAATCATCGGGCCTAACGACAAGCTTAAAACAAACAACAACTAATACAAGCACATAAACTTTACTTATTGTACAATTACAGCAATATTCAGACACTTTTATTTTAAATAAACATTTAAGGAGACCAAATGAATCTATAAAGTGCACACAACTACATGGCTATCAAATCATTTGGTACATCATTCAGCCTGGAATACGAGTATGTTTTAGAATAACTTCACAACTCTTACCGTTTCAATTTATAACTACTAAATTCTAAAGTGACAGTCATAAGAAGGTGTAAGAGTGTAGAACTGTGTATTTAATAAATGCAAAAAAATCAAATCCTTTGAAAAAAATTAATATTTAAATGTTGAATAATTTTATAATTTCGTAAAAGTGATGATGTTTTATTTATACAAATCAATATATAATTTAGAAAAGAGGTTGTGATAATTTCTATATCTCGGAACCGTGGCACTTTCCATACAACATAAATGTTAAGTTTGAAATTTTAAGGAGATGTCTTAGTTAAGGTCTTCAATACAAAAGTGACTTGACTGGGTGTGATTATCTTCACACAAAGAATCTCTTTATTAACTTTTATCTAGAGATTTCGTGGTTTCAAAACCGCCAGTCTGTCAATGCTGTTTACTGTTAAATATCTGTCATCTAAAATATCGTTTATTTAGCAAAAGGTTTGCCATTTACAAACATTGATCGTTTAATAAGCAACAAAAGTTAAAACTTACTACAAGAGTGGTGCTTTAAATGTGGCCAATTTTAGAGCATTACGGGGTGATTATCGTCGTCATAATCGACCTATTGTACCAGGAATTGGCAAGATTATAAAGAAATTTAAAGAGACTGGAAGCATTACAGATGTGGTTACACCTGAGCATCATTGCAATATCGCTTCTGCTAGTGAACGTGTGGCAGATAATCCGAATTTGTCGACTTCATGGTGTTCTCTAAAATTGGGCTTATCTTACGGCTCATTATTGCATATTTTACATTTGGATTTGCACCTCCATCCATATAAAGTCTAATTCATGCAACAATTAAAGTCGTCTGACTATTCACAGCACCGCAGATGTGCTAATTTGTTGCTGGAGCAAACAGGCTTTCAATGTTGATTTTTCGAACAAAATTTTCTTAAGCAATGAAGCTCATTTGTCACTTGGTGGTTACATCAACAAACAAACTTGACGCGTATGGCGTTTGGTGAGCCCAAAAGTGATTGTGGAAAAGCTATTGTATCCAGAAAAATGACTGTTTGGTTCGCATTATGGTATGGAGGTGTTATTGGGCTATATTTGTTAGCAAACGTCGCCGTTAATTAATTTTTAGTGGCCTGCAATTAAAGATTATGAACTGGACGATATGTGGTGCCACGAGCCACATAACATGACCTATTTTGCCTTTATTGCATGGGAAGTTTTCAAAACGCGTAATTTCACGTTCTGGCGATGCCAACATTCGTCAAGTTATCGCCGAGATACTGCCCGAAATGTGCTAAATCAAAAGACCTATTGCCATTCGTGACGTCACCTTCATCTACTGTACTACTTCATGCATTAACAAAAAAATGTTTTTTTTTATAAACCTTCTTGATTGAAATCCGCAAAATATCCTCGTAAAAAATTCTTTAGAATTATGATATTATACCGAAATAAGTTAAATCACATATTTTGTAGAAAAACTGAGTGTCGAATTGAATTTAGTCCCGTTCAGCGTTCAAATACTATAATTATATAATTAGTCCATAATTATTAGAATTATAGTATTAGTCCATAAATTGTCGAAACATGTCCTTACAATGATAAAAGATATATTGTATATAAATGCAGACATAAAATTTTATTAATTTCTATTCAACCGCATGTGACTGATTTTTAATTATAATTGTTAATTATAATTGTTTAATCCAAAAGTTGTTAAACCAAGTTCTTTGTCATTATAAAATGTAGTAGTTCAAGTTCGTTCAGCCGTTTTAAAGTGAGTAAATAACAAAACATCCAGGCATACAAACTTTATAATATTGAAAGGAACTATTAAAAAATTTCACTTAATTTCTATTCTTTTACGATTTAAAAGTTGTCGTCTATATATAATCGTAAAATGTATTGAAAAAATTATGAAATCCTGACGTGAGACAATTTCCAGGCCATATACTCTCCCGTTTTGGTGAAAAGAATTATCTCCCTTAGACTTCATGAGTTAAAATCACTGGAGTTCAGTTTGTGAGGTTTTTTAAACTCAAACGTCTATGCCAACAAGCCACAAGTATGACTGCATTGAAGAAAAAATTTTTATGATGGATCAACGGAATTAAGCCAGATTTATGCAAAATGGTTATAAGAAACAACGACAAGAGAGTGTATGTACCAGTAAAAGCGTGGATGCAGTTTGCCACATGTGTTATTAATTAATATATTATCTGATCCTCTGTGCTTTAGGATTCAATACAAAATAAAATTTTGTTAGAAGCAAAAATTCACTAAACGATAGTTCAATGTAAACATAATTAACAATAGTTCAATAATGTAACATCGTAATTATGGGTCTTCCAATAGGATCTTCCAGACTATAACAGTTAATAGTACCAGTCATTTATTCAATATGTTTTGCCATATCATCATTGGCGGATAAAACATTCAACAGTATGTGCAAATAAAAATTTTTTTAAATCAAAAATCTTTTCCACCCTAATCTTTATCAAAAAATCATCTTTAGCGATGGGATGTATGGGTACGTCAACAAACAAAATTATCGAATTTGGACGATATCAATCCACGTGAGATTTAAAAGCGTCCAATGCATTCCAAAAAATCACAGAAGCTGAAGAACGTTCCAAATTAAAAATATATAGATTTTCACTTTCGTACAAGTTCTGTGAAAAGCCATGTAATTTTTCCTTTATTGAAATCTTATTTTATATGTGTTTATAACTTATTGTATTTTATTTGCTAAAAGATTTTTTTCCCTAATAAAAAATATAAAAAAGTCTTGAGGCGCTTTCTGCCCAAAAGGAAACTAATCAAAAAATCTCCAAAGTGAATAAAAGCAATAAAAAAATATCTTTTATAATTTTATAAAATTATATTTTTTAAATGTAGACACACACATGTAGAAACAAAAACATTGCCAGATACAGTACTTTGTGTCTAATTTTGGTTACAACCGCAAATTTTCTATGTACGAATGAATCAAAATAAGTGACATTTGCCAACGGAGATAAAAATATGTGTATGTGTTTGTATATGTGTATGTATATATATATACGTATGTGTGTGTGCGTTTGTGCGTGCCGTAATAACATTGGTACATGCATACATTGCGGTTGAATGTGTCAAGTTTTATTTCCGTCACAACCGGATGTGTTTGTCTACAGCGCCTTCGGATATGCAGTGCTATATATTTGTAAACGAGCGTATATGAGTGTATTATTATTATTATTAGCTATTGCTCTTGTATTACATGCCGTACATGTATGCGGTTAACAAAAATGAGTATATTATGTAGATATTACAAAAAAAAAAAAAAAAACAAAATTGACATGATGTTTTCTTCGAAATAAATAAAAAAACAGTCTTTTGAAGCTTTTGGTTTCGTGTTTTGATTTATTTCCTAACACAAAAACAGAAAACTGACAAACACACTTGTTTCTGTTCATGTTTGAAAGCTTATTAAAATGTGTTTTTGTTGTTGTTGTTTTTTGTTTCTCTGCCTGCGTTAACTTGTTTGCATAGTTTGATGTATGTATTTTTCCTAGTTTATTTTTCTTCTTCTAATTTTTATTCCATTTCAATGGGCTTTTTATTCAATGTGCGAGTAATGATGGTCTTTGCTTTTAAACTATTCATTCATTTTTTATATTTGTTTATCCTGGCAGCTTGGCAGTCATCCATTCATTCATTCATTCATTTTAATAAAAAGATATTTTTACATTAATTTTCAGCTTTCTTTACTGATACTATAGTTTTCTATATTTTATCTTTATGGAGAACATGTAAATAAATCCATTTTTTTTAACATTAATTCAGATGTGTGTATGGAAGTGTTTCAAAAAGGATCACCCGCTTCAGGCGAGGATGTATTTCTATGGTTGAATTATCACAAACGTTTCACACTTTGAAAGTTTTAAAAGAGAACTAAAGATTTAAAATAATAATATTAAAAGTTAATAGAGATAAATCAAAAGTTGAATGTCGAGAGTGTGTAGAACTAAAGAATTGTGAACTTAAAATTTTTTTACGAGTATTAAGGAAGAAGTCCAAAGCTAATTATTTCACTAGCAGAACAAAACAGTTTAGAACGATGGTCGCCACACCATCATAATCAGCATTCATGTATCTGTTGTTTTTACCAGTTTTTAGGTGAGTACTACGATTGAACGTCAAGTTTTATTTCCTATTCAATTAAATTCATCTATTGAATGATTTCAAAATACCTCACCAACTGAACACAGCTATTCTGAACTACCTTTGTTAACTAATTTCTAATATGGCAGATTAGTGCAATGGATTTCAATACGCTTTTATATGAAGAAAGAATACAAAAATCAAATGCCGCCCGAGCCAGACTAATTATACAATATAAATTTAAGATTGACGAGTGTATAAATAATTTATTATAGATGAGTTTTAAAACATGGAAGAGCACTGCCACTAAAAAAATCTGTATTTGAAAAATTTTTCAGATGGAAAATATTTTTTTCATGAAAATTCTAAAACTTTGTACAAACTTAAATTTTCTATATAAAATTATTTGTGAAAATTTATAGCCATAAACTAAGTAAAAAAATCGATAAATCTGCAAATAAGTGTTAACATTTTTCATAAAATGTATCACTTTTTAGAAAAGAATCCGTGGTAAAAAATTTGACTGTGCGGTTTTTAACTTAGAATATTTTAAAGATTTTTTAAAATTCTTAAGTAACCTTTTAGTTGTTTATTCCAATAAAAACAAATGAAAATTTCCTTCGAACAAAATATTTGCGTTTTTTATTATTGTTTTTATAACTATAAAAAATTAAAAATATCTCTTATTTTTGTAACGAGCTGTAGCTCTTTTTATAAAAAACAAATTTATTTTGTTTTAATATTTCGACGCCTCTTTGGGTGTCTTTTTCAGGAAGATTTTTTTTTAAATGTGACTACAACAAATGAAAAAAATTAAAATTGTTTTTACATACAAAAATTTTAACAAATCAAATGAATGTAAAATTTTCTAAAGAAACACAAAACGTTTCAGTTTTGAAGATAACATATATTTTCAATATAATAATAAGATTTATGTCCAACGGAAGGGACTGAAGGACTTCCAATGGGTTCGCCGGCACTACCTATTGTGGTTGATATTGTAATAGAAGTACTACTACACAAGTGCACTAAAAAATTATCTTTTAAACCAAAGATACTGTTAAAGTATGTAGATGATTTATTTTGCATTATATCGGAAAGTGGCATAGAAATTATGTTATCAACATTTAATTCTTTCCATCCAGATATGAAATTTACAATTGAAAACGAATACGATTCTGTACTTCCATTAAGAAGGGGCAGTACTATGTTAATAGATTAATACCAAAAGCCAACATCTTCTGGCAGGATTTTCAACTATTTTGCTAGACATCCATGAAAAATTATTATTAATACGGCGCGCCGAAGAATCGTAGAGAGAGAATTTTGTTGATAAGCGATATTAATTTCCAATAAAAAGAACAAAGAAAAAAAATTAGGAATATATTAATTGATAATAGTTTCCCAATACACGTCACTAATCAATTGATAAGAAAATTTAAAAACAATAGGACAATATCAGACATTGTTCCGGAACAAAAAATTTATGTGGCAATGATGTCTGAAAAATTAGAAAAATCTAATATTTTTGATAACATAAGATATAAAATAAAAAAAAAACTGTTTTAATTTTTAGATATTTAATTTAAAAATATAAACGAATTATTGTTGTAATTCTGTGGTCATGTTGGCACTCAACATTTCTTAACAACAGTTATAATCAAATGGTCATTTGTCAGGCTGTCAAAAACTGTAACGAAGAAAATACTGCTTGCATGTGTGTGTATATATATGTGTGTGTGACAGGGAGAGTGTAACCCTAGCGTTATATATTATGAAGCGTTCATTAAGAAATCCTTATTTTTCAAACCTTAAGTGAACTTTATATAAAATTCGATTTTCACTTCTAAAGGCTTACCAAACAGTCGTGAAGGTGTTCTCCGTCACTGAGAAGTTAGACGATTGAGCAACACGCATAATTAATAGAATTAGACTTTGAAAAATTTGAGAGGACCGATTCCCTACACAATTAGCCAATACTCATATATGCAAGGACCTCCCGACCAAAGAACGCCAATTTGATATATTCCTCCCCTATAACAATTAAATTCTCAAATATTATTGTTTAAAAACCTCAACCTTGCAACTCTGTTGCGTGTTTTCTTTTTGTTTTTGTTGGTGTCTACATATAAAAACAAACGCACGTACACGCACAAATTTCTGATGGAACAGTTTTTATATACAACTATTTATATGTATATGAAAACAAACGAAACAAACGGAAACGGAAACTCCACTCTCATTTAATGTAAAGAATTCAAACGTTAAAAATTGCATTTTTGTGGCCGAGAGGAGGTTTAACAACTAAAAATTAATGTTTTGCTTGTGTTATCGGACTCAACACGAATTACTGTTCTTTAAGAAAATTATGTATTATTTTTATAAAAAAAATATTAATAAAAAATACTTGAAATAAAAGTAAACTAGGCGTATAACTACCAAAAAATTGTATATGATTTATATGCTAGTGGCCAGATAAATGGTTGGTGTTTATGTTGGGCAATTCATCAAAAATATTAAAAAAACAAAAAAACAAAAAAAAAAAAAAACGGTAGCAGTGGCAAGGGCGGTATACTTCAAATGTCGTAAATTAACTTTTAATATCAAAAGAGAGACGGCAATTTCGACTAGTTTATGCAAATAAGAAATTTACTATTATTATTTTTTAATAATGTGCGTTATTTTTTGTTTGGTAAAAAATTCTATATAAAAAGATTTAATTTTTAGATATTTATTGAATGCATTATTTGAGATATTCCAAAGTAGTTATTTAAAAAATTTCTTGTTTATTGTTAATCTAGCTGAGCATATTCCACCACTTTTTTAGAACTAGCCAAATCATGAAACATGATTTATAACGATTTTTTTTGGTATGACTGCTTTTAAGCTTAAGATTTTTTACTCGAGCTATTTATAAAGTCTTTCTAATTTATATGATATAACAAAAAGTTTTCAAATTATAGAAGTAGAGTTTAATTATTGAAGTGCAGCCAGAGCCATGTCAAAAATATAAGTTATAAGATCCTTAAAGATGTTCGAGTTACTTATATACCATGAGGTGGCAGCTATCTATCATTCGCAGTTATATTTTGCTGACTTAGAGTTTTTTCTATGTTTCAACCAGAGGCAGCCTCCATAGCAGAATTTCAGGGCATCATAATGGCTTCAAAAAGGATTTGTAAAGCAAGAATTGACAGTTCAAGCTGATGAGTTTCTATCTATTCCTTTTAAGACAAATTTTTTTAATTTAATTTTTTCTACATATAAAGAGTTTATTTAGAAACACTTTTCCTTTAGGAACTTTACAACTTGGATTGTATATTGCATTAAAGGGGTGATATGACATTCCAACTTTTTTTTACTCTATCCTTTGTTTTGCTTAATAATTTACCCACACGAATATATATTTTATGCACAATTTTATATTTTTTCATTATTCTTAAGAAATCCGCTTATTAATATAGTGTGTCTTAAATGTCAGCTTTACTATAAAAAATGTGTTATATGTATGTACAGTAGGAACAGAAGCGTTAGAAGTAGTAGAAGCCAGCAGTATTTCCACCATTATAAACGTTAGTAAAATGATGTTAGTGTTGGCAACATTATTTGTTTATTGTTGGCCATTTATTATATTTGCAACAACAAAGTCTACCATATGTCATTATCATCATTACAACAAACTTATGAATTTTATTTTCTTTGCTTTCAGACTCTGCTGTTTCTTTTTTAATAAAATTTATTTATATATTTCCAGCTGGTTACGGCCTGTTTGATGCAGAAATAAAATAATAAGAAAATTAGCTTTATGACTACTTTCTTAAAATGTTTCGAATTTCGAAGCCATTGAGTACATAAAAACAATATCAATATGGCTTAAGGGTAATATAAATTATTTCTTTCTAGTGTTTGTTAAAGAAAGACTGAGCAAATCCTTCTCGAAATATGATAAAATCGGTGGAGCGGACTCTTCGAAAATCTCAAATTCAAATTCAAAAATCAAAAGACATATAAATGCTTGGCAGATGTCATAAAAATATTTTAATTTTCTTGCATAGTGTAATTGAGTCCTATTTGTTAGAGGAGTATTTATTGGTAAGAGGTGCAGTAATATGTATTTTTATTAAACGTATGTCAAAAAAATTATATGATTATTAATATGTTTATGCATTTGAATGAATGGTTGATATTATTTTTTTAACTAGAATCAATCAATCTTTATGTCTACTTATTTACTTATAAAATTTATAAAAAAGAATGTATAAAACGTTTGATAAAACTTTTTTTATATACGAGTATTTTTAAAATTTTTATAAATAAATAGCCAGCATAAAAGTATTTCTTCACAAGGTGGGGAAAGTATAAACCTGATCTATTTTACCTAAATTCGCTTTCGAATCTTCTCATGCCTACGAAGTCCCAGTAGAACCCATATGATGAAGCTGCACACCTACAACCAGATACTGAGAGATATTAATATTAAAATGATTTAATGTTCTTAGGACAAATGCTACACCTTAACAACTGCTCCTAACAACTGGACAATTGAAGGGAACATGTTCAGGATCCTCATTTACCTCATCAATGCAATACGGACAGTATGGATAATTGTTATGTACATACTTGTACATATAAGTATGTCCGAAAAAAAGTATATCCGTTAGTAGTTTAAATAACCATGTCCTCTTTGTAGCAAAAACACTCACGTCTTGTATCAATGAATGCGTCCATGATACCGTCCATATTGTATTGACATTTGCCAACGCTAATAGCCCACGCAGTATCACCTTCTGCCACATCTGTCTACGACATTATATATAATGTCGACTCGACATACATATGTATAATGTCGTCGACAGGTGTAGCAGATGGTATATACATACCGTTTATATATATATATATATATATATATATATATATATATATATATATATATATATATATATATATATATATATATATATATATATATATATATATATATATATATATATATATATATATATATATATATATATATATATATATATATATGTATATATATATATATATATATATATATATATATATATATATATATATATATATATATATATATATATATATATATATATATATATATATACCAATTATGAGTAAAATTGTATAATAATACAGCAATTTGAATTAAACATAAAATTAATCTCTATTAAACCAATAAAAGACAGAACAACTCTTAAGCTCAAAGTCAACCACGTCGCTCAAAACATGAAATTTAACTATTACAGTGTCTAACAATCATTTTTTAATAAATTTTGGGGGAAAAAATGAAAACGTTGCAATATAAATTGTCGACTATTCCAAAATCGAGCAAAAGATTTATATAGAACAGAAGTATTCTTGTATATCATGGATATAAAAAGTTGTATATTTCTTGGACAGTCGATAAATCGAATAAGGCGAGTCAAAAAATCGGTCTTGAGCATCTAATAAACTTAAAGAAAAGAAACAAGGAGCTTAATTTTTAAGAAGTTAGAAAAACTACATTTCAAAAAATTAGCAACATATTCTGATACTTGATTCTTATCTCTAAACTGAAATACAAATCGTATTACCTTGTTAACCAATATTTTTAACGTATTAATATTACCATTTGATGTACGAGTGCATAAAAAAATTTCTTATACCTTCGGCTATTTTGAATATCAAAAGTGCATGAAAAGGTAAATATACATTGAGGAAGTATAGACTACGTAGTATAAAGTTATTATTAGAGAAATTTTTATTTGTATCATAAGGAAAACTTAGTGTAGGTGCCCGCCCCGTAGTCTGGTAGTTAGTGTACTAAACTAACAGTCTGAGGGTCGCAAGTTCGATTTCTGCCGTAAACTCTGGGTATTTCTGCAGATAAGCCAAATATCTTTGGCGTTTGTATTTGTTTACAAAATAAAAGCAAAATTAATAATAATAAAATTAACAATTAATGTTTTCCAAATTATCATAAGAAGAATTAGAAAAAGTTATTACACTTCTATCTACCCCATTTATATGTTCTTCCCTAACTTGAACAGTAAGGCATTCCACAGTGGGTAATCCAAACCTCATAACACTAGTTTTTGATAAATTTATTTGCATGGAACTAGACACCATCCAGGTGTCGATCCTACTCGAGGTACTATTGACGAGATTCTAAAAAGTATCAAATGATTGTTCCTCAAAAAGCTAAAGCTGAATATCATCAGCAGTGACATGTACATAAGCTAATCATACATACATATCTATATTAAAATAGACACATACATATATGTTGTTGAATAACTTGCTTGATTTTTAATTATACCTCATTATAAAGGATCAAACGTGTTGTTGCAGTGCAAAAGGCTACCCCCATTACATTACATTACATTACATTACAACGTATTGTTTTATAATAACAAGGCTTTAATTGTTTTACAAGCACATACACACATACGCAACTATTATATAGGGAAGCATATTGTTGTTGGAATTTTAACAATAATTTGTTTTAAAAATATTAATAAATAAACTGTGTGCGACTACCATGTATTCTTCTAGAATCAATTTCACTTTTATAGCAACCATACCACAACAATGGCTTTTCAAGTTTGAATATAAATAAGACTTAAATTTTGTTGCAACCATGCACCATTGTAGAGAGTATTAGTTCATTGTCGCAACCATGCCATAACTATGTCCATTTGTTTAAATGTACTCGTATACTTAAGGTTGCACACTTTACAACATCTAATATCAACAATTCTTTATAATTACCTTGTTTTGTTACAAGTTTTTCCGGCAAAAAAATATATATATTTAATATGTATTTGTCCTTCACCAAATAAATGTTTATTTCTTTCATATTAAGTAGTTTATTTTGCCAACTATAATGACACAAGCTGCGTACAAGGCATAAGGCAGCTACCATGCAACATACTAAGTGCTCCTTTAGCTACATATAATGCAACATTATAGTTTTTTTACTTCCTCTATTATTGTCTCTATTGTCTTAGTGACGTCTACTGGCGGCTGTAATGTTTGCTGCTTTTTTCCATTGTTTGTTGTCCTGTCACTGATACAATGAGTTGTTGTGTTAAAAACAACTCCAACAAAATGAAGCAAACGTCCACAGTAATGTGTCTGTCTGTCTGTCTGTTAACTGACTAAACAGCCATGGAAGGAGTAACTTATGGCAGCACTAGTCAGCATATCGGCTCGGCCAACCAAAGTATTTTAAAGCAAAGCAAATAACATGCAAAACACTGACATTTAAGTGTCACAGCATCACTTTAATAAATATCAAACATGTTGCAAGTTTTTTTTCTGCTCTCTGTTTTCGTTCCCTGCGTATTGCCTGTATGTCTGTACGTGTACTCCTGCTGCCGTCTTCTAGTATTTGCTTTATATTTAAATTTATTTATTGGACATGGCTGATGTATTTTTCAAAATGCCATAAATGTTTGCAATAGGAGGTAATTTGTTTTAAAAGAAATATTAACATGTAAACGGCTTTGCAGCACTGCCCCTATAAAGAGTTTTTCAATACGGATCTCGTAGATTTTTTGAAAGGAGGTTCATTAGAGAAACTAAGTTGCTGGAAATAAACAGGAAGCTTTAGATCTTTTGTTTGCTGCTCATAATATCTCGAGCTGACGGAAATTTCCCTCTTGTTCAGTATTGAATGTTGCAAAGCCTTCTGTCGAGTGTGACCTTGGGCATGAACTTAGATATAAAGCAGAGTTGTGTTGGCATTGTTGTTTTAAGTTTCAGTAACAAACATTATGCTAGATTTAGATCTAAATATATTGAGAACAAATCGTATGATTGTAAGAACAGAGTAATGTTTTCTACAACAATATGTGGTTGTGCTAAATCCTTAGACTTTCTTATGGGAACTTGTGTTAGCTTCAGATGTATGTACTATTCTGTTCAATAGAAAAGGTGCATTTTGATATTTCCCGGGGCTGCGTGCATTCGATTAGGGATTTTTTTAGTTTTATGCTTTAAAGCTTAGCTCGAGCATATGTTGTTAGTTTAGTTGGTGTGTGTAGTTTAGTTTGTTTGTGAGAGGCATAACAGTTAGACGTGCTATGCTTGATCGGCGATTCCGTCCTTCCATGGGTTTCTTCAATTTTGGGAACAGCAAAAATGTGAAAAACTCTTTTCGACCACAAAAATTTCGAACAAGTACTGACGACTGAGCAGATGTATTATCGTGATGCGTAAGCCATGAATTGTTTTTCCATAATTCCGGACGTTTTTTTCGTATTGCTTCTCGGAAGGGTCGTATAACTTCAAGATAATACTACTTATTAACCGTACAACCATGTGGCAAGAACTCATAATGCACTACTCCACAGTAAACGAAGAAAACAGTGAGCAAAACCTTGACATTCGATCGAACTTGGAGTGCTTTTTTGGTCTTGGCTCTCCTGGACTCTTCAATTGGGACGATTGGACTTTGGTTTCGTTATTAGGTTTTTCTTCCCTTCCAAAGGGAGATGAAAAAAAATTATCGTGCCTATTAATTTTATAGACTTCCAATAAAACATATGTTATTTTGTAAGATCTGAAAATATTCTCTGTTCTATCTGCACCAAAAGTACTAGTTGAGTTCCATTAAAACTTAGTTATTTATTTAATTTTTGTTTCCATTTCAATCAAATGTTGGCTTAAAATCTCTATTATTTTCTCTATGAAATTTGACTGTTGCAACCATTTTATTTTGTTTTCCCTTTTGCCGCTGGTTTCAATTACACCTTTGGGTGTAGTAATTTTAACAATTTGTTGGACGTCCAAGCACGCCACGAAGGTGTAACATCAAAAAGGTGCTCGCTGGCTTCGAATCCTTGTGCCAGCCATTTCTCTACATTCATTTATATTTCTCCATTTAAAGATTTGTTTGCTAATTTGCTTCTTGAATTTTGTGAAAATTTACTGCGCAGCAATGCACACAATGACTTTGTGATATATGTATATATTTTCCCCATTCTTCTTCTTTTTGTTGTTGCTGTTGTTGTTTGTTTTAGTTACTATATCATTCCGTACGGATTTTTATATATATTCCTTATGCTTCCTTATACATTTCAGTAATTTTTACTGGAAGTGTGGCTGGCTGTCTATGTTTGATGGGTGGTTTGGCAAAGAGGGGTAGAGGGTTTGCATATGAAAAAGGTACATAAGAGGGTGTTTGATTGCTGGAGTAGAAAGTCTTTAATTTCATGGTTACTTAAATCTATTTCAATGTGAAATTACTACATACATTTTAGCTTAGTTCAGTTTATCTGTTGGTTAAATCTTAACTTGTACTGTTAGGGAAAGCACAAATTATTTGCATGTGTGTGTGTGTGCGTGTGTTTGTGTGCACTAAACACCTAACTGATGTCTGGGAAAAAAGGTACGAGTAGTTAACAAATTGCGTGAGGGAATTTCTGGTTGTTGTGTTTGTTTTAATTTCAAATGAAAATAAGTTTTGTGCAAGTTGCCTGGCTGTAGGAACTCAGATGAAAGAACAAACGAGAAGTGGGGTGATAAAGAGAAGAGTGTGGGACTTTGGCTGGTATTAAATAAAGTTTAAGGAATTTCGTTGAAAGCTAGTGATGTATTTATTACCAGAAATGTTAATGGCATAAGTACCAAGTCATGGCAAGATTTAGGTCACTTAAGGTTAAGCAAAAAGTTTTTTGGATACCATAAAGTAATTTTATTCCAATTTAGTAAGAAAAAAACATATTTTTAGTCACATTACTCGTAATTGAAAGTAAGAAACCAAAAAATTCTGTATTTTTTTGTATTTATAAAATAAAAAGATTATAGTGTCTTATCATGCACCATGACAAATATTTTGTTAAATTGTAATGATACCATCCCATAAAGATTTGTCGCCTTAGTTTTCCAAAGAAATTAAAATGAGATATCAAATATAACATAGATAAGTTTGTTAATTTATTTGAAAATTTTAGAGGTTCGGTAGAACAAAAAGAAATCATTCCCGAAGATATTAATAGACATTTAGCTTAAGATGCTCATGGAAGAGAATGGCAATGATGCAGATCACCTCATCTAAAAACGAGGCTAAATGAATGTACTCAACAGCTCAAAAAACTTCTAGAATATAAAAAGTCGAATCGGTACAACAGTACCTACGAGAACTGGACGCAACTCCACAAAGAGATTATTCACTATGGCGAGCTACCAGAGAGCTTAAAAGGCCCACAATAAATAAGTCTTCTCTGCGTTATCTGAATGGAGACTGCTGCTTCAACACTATCCAGCTGAATGTATGGTTTCGATGATCACTATGATCTCTAAGCACGGAAATGATCACACGCTTGTGGAATCTTATATGCCTATAAGTCTGTTATCTAGCATGTCAAATCTAACCCCAGTACTGAACAGCTCTAAGTGTAATTCGGATCATCAATTTGGTTTCAGGAAGACACATAGCACCATCGAATAAATACACAGACTTGTAAATGTAGAAGGAACTGCGTTTATTCGTAATTGACACTTTTCGTGAAACTTATTGCCTTTTCTTGAAAATTTCCCTACAATGAGAGGTAGTAATGCACTCATACTTATATAAATAACGTAACATTGCTATAAATTGAAAAAGGAAATTATTATTTGGGCACTCTAGTTCTCAAAATATAGTCTATTTGTATTTTGAAAGATTTCAAGGACATCCCCTGCACTTCTCTTCCACTTAATTTTTCTTTATAAAGAAGTCCCATTCATTTTTACACAACATCCTTAGTCCTGCAAATCTAGGCGAAATAAATCACTTAAAACAATTCTGAAATATTGCCTTTGTCACAATAAACTTAATTCACAATTTTTAACCCAATTCAACTCCTTTAATGGAAAACAAGGAATATTTACTTTTAGCTTTTCCAGCTAAATATTTTATTGCTACAGTATGACTGAAAACTATATTTGAGTGTAGTTATTTTTTAACCACAAGCCAAGGATTTGGCTTTTATTACTCGCACACTCGAGGGACAACACAGAGCGAGTGCATAAAGTAAAGCGGAAAGGACGGGTTTTTGTAAAGGGTTAACCCAATTGGTTAAAAGAAACTTTTTTTACTACTCGTGCCATATACAATACTTTGTGAGAATTTTAAACAAAACATAAAATACAGTTTCTAAAATTTTAGTTGCTTAAGGGTTACCAAACAATTATTTGATGAAGAAATTTTCGGGGAAAGTTTATATAACATAATAAATTTATACAACATAATTTTTCCGTGTAGGCTTAAGAGCGAATAATATCTCTGGATTTTGCGTGTGGGATGAAAACACTTCGTGTTGCTTCAATGTCTTTTCCACACAATTTCATAAAATAAACGGCAACTCTTATTTATATTTTTTTTTCAGTTTCCAAATATTGTTGCTGTTTTTAGCTTTTGCTTCTATTTTGTTGCACTTTTGTGGTAAAGTGTTGCACAATGCGAACTTTATGAGTTTATGATCGTAAAACCATTTTGTTAGCTGAATACGAAAAAGAAATCAAACAAATACGTAATAAAAAAAATAAAAGAACAACTTTGTTTAGTTTTTTTTTTCGTTGTTGCTGTTGTTGTTTTAAGCTGTTTTATGTTTGAAATTTTTATTGGTGAACAAAAAAAAAAAAACAAAAAAAAATTAATATAAAAGAGAAACTTCTAAATTTTACAATAGCTCAAAGCACTAGGGTCGGTTTGGAAAAAAGAGTCCCTATAGTTAAAAATAAAATTGAAAAATCTTTAAGCTTATTTCCTTAAACAAAAGAATTTTTTCTGCTCGCAAACGATTAGTGATTTTGAACATTATTTCAATATTTGAAAGTACCACAAAATACTTTCTTTTGATAAAAGTTTGTAAATATAAAGAATTTATTAGCATGTAGAGAAGTAGTGTAAAGGAATAAATTTGTTTTTAAAGTAAGATTGTATGACATTTATTAGCATGCATGGGGAAAAGCGAGGAGTGTCTCAAGTAATCTCTCTTTCATACAGTGCATTTTTGACTTCTTGAGAGGCTGACAAAATTTTTAATAATTTTTTTTTTCATTCAGTACATTTTTTCGACTTTTTGGGAAGAGAAGTTAGCAACAATTTTAACGCTAATTGTAAATTCTTCTGTAAATATGTGTATAATTATTCTATTTAATATCGAGCTTGAGGTATTTAAAAAAAATAATTTTATTCAATATTTCGCCGCCTTTTTGAGCGTCTTCTTCAGGAAAACAGTTTAATAAAAAAAATTTTTAGAAGAAGAAGCCCAAAAGGGCGGCGTGATTGGGCCTTACTTTTTCTGAAAAGGAGGTCGAAATTGCAGTTAGTATGAACGACATTCGTTACAGGAACATGATAACGGAGTTTTTGTGGCTTTCAAAGAATGTCATGGATCTGGACTACATGAAACAATCGATTTATTGCAGCAACGATTTCCAGAACAAATTATCTCAAGAGATTCTGATGTCAATTGGCCACCAAGATCATGCGATTTAAGCCTCGTGCGTTTTTTTCTCTTTGGGGTTTTGTGAAATCGGTGACTTATACAAACATAACAATTCCTGAGCTCAAGTCCGAGATCCAACGCGTCATCGGTGAGTTACAGCTACAGCTCTGTGAAACATTCATTGCAAATTTCATGGAAAAAGTAATGGCCTATCATCAGAACCGTGGTATCCATTTGACGGATATTTTATTCTATAATTAATCGGAACGTGCCTTCTTTACAATCCAATAATAAAAATCACAACTATTTCAAAATATTTTGAAATGAAAAAAAATGTGTTTTTACGAGTACTGAGACAGCCTTTATGAAATAAATTTGTTTGTTTTCTTATAAAAAGTCCTAAGGATCGATTACTAAATAACTTATATATTCAAACAAACGGGTCGAAATAAATATTGTTAATCAATTGTTAATATATTTCTTACGAAAAAAATTTCCCTTAATTTTACATGCAAACGAATCCTAATATTACACAGGACAACACATTTTTTTGCAAATGTCTGGAGCCTCTAAGTCTAATGACTCTAAGATTTAACGCTTACAGTGTGTTTTTGACTTCGTATTTATAGTTAATTTTTATTTAAACTTAAGCCGTATTTACAGTTTCAGTTTATCAGTCATAAAGATAGAATAAAATTTATAAAATAAAAAAGCTTGAATAAAACATTTTTAATGTACTATTTGCCATTAAACTACATATCAAAGTTAATTTTTGTGTAATGGAAAAAAATTAGTGGATGGCGAAATAAAAATAAATCATTTGAATCATATGACCATTCCACCCCCATCCAAGAAGCCCTCTGTCCACCCCTATCGCTAGAAGAGAGAATAACATCATAACAATGGTCAGGCAACCAGCATCCCCTGTGAAAAAAGGTAGTAATCAATGATTAGCAAGGTTCCTCACCACTACACCAAAATACACAGAGGGCGTTGTTTCTAGGCAACGACAAATAGCAGCCCCATTATACTAGGACCTGTTGCAGCAGACCAATCATCTACTTAGCTGGAATAACAACCGATTAACGAAACCGATATAAAGCAAAAATAACAATGCGAAAACAACTGCAACAACTCGTAAAAGGTGGTAATGCTTTGTGGAAGGGAAATGCTCCCAAGAAGAGCGATGGAGAAAAAAATATGGCCATTATATTTAACTTAAATAAACTTTAAATAGGCAACGTTGGCTATTTAAGGATCATTTAAGTTTTATATAAAAAAGCGCTGATAAACTGAATTTCGTATTTAAAGAGAACATCCATAGGTTTCTTAACATAGAAAAGGTTTTCCCACAGTTTATTTTAACATGGTCAGACCAATTAAGGTGTAGTTTTTAATAAACAACTTAATTGGTCTGACCATGTTAAAATAAACTGTGGGAAAACCTTTTCTATGTTAAGAAACCTATGGATGTCACAACATTATACACCGATGGATATCCGAATACTACTAGCGAAAACCTATTTATTACCTACGCTAATGTATGGTTGCGAGTTATTTTCTAGTTGCGATGCTGTAAGTAGGCGAAGGCTCAACGTAACGTACAATAACATTGCTAGATATGTATTTGGTATAAAAAGGAACAGGAGCATCTCAGAATATGCAAAGCAACTATATAACGTTACCTTTGATAATTTATTAAAGTGCCGAACACTATTGTTTTTGCATAAGATAATATATGGTCAACAACCTTCCTACCTATACCATAGAATAATATTCTCTAGGTCGAATAGAGGAAACAAGATTAACAGCATTAGATATAACAAAGCAATCTCTGAGCAACACTTTTTCATTAATTCCATTCGACTCTGGAGCCAACTACCCCCTCAAATTCAAGTAATGAGCAATGCAAGTCATTTCAAATCTGCCATATTTGAGTACTTTAGTTAAAACTATTACACTATTTACATATCTGTGCAAAAAAATATATATTTGTAATTTTATTTCCTTGTTTTTTTTTTAACAATATTGATTAAATTTAAACTTAGCTGTCAAATTACTACCCAATACTGTAATATAAGACTTGTTCTTGTTGTATTGTATTAATCAAATAAATAAATAAATAAATAAATAAATAAAGCTAAATGATGTTTAAATATGATTTTCAAGATATAAGGTTTCCTTTAAAAAATCCTTAATACTTAATATTGAAATTTAATATTTTTAAATACTCTCCCCAACTAATTGTTTCAACAATTAATTAGAATTTTAACAAAAATGTATTGAATGTTTTCACTGACGATTTCGTTTAACCACCATTGAAGTATCGGCATATAAACAGCTAAAGCCACAACAAAGAATACACTTTTTATAAATCCTTAACATTAAGATTTGGTGGTTACTTTTCTTCCCAACATTTTTAGTCACATGTACTCATATCACAAATTACATGAGCCATATTTTATTGAAATCCATCCATATATATTCACTTTATTCGCATTTTAGTTATGGTACCCTTTTTTATGAAAATTATTAAATCCTGCACTAACGTAATTGCATCTTAAATCATGATCTAATTTTATGATTCTTTGAACTAAAAAAAATCCAGAATAATAAAAAAACATTGTTATGCTTTTTAGGGGTCTCCCTATACAAAGGGAATTGTGTAAACCATATTTATCCTCCCTATATATATTAAAAAAAAACTGCACCATATAGAATATATATATGTTGTATTCCCTAAGGAGTCCCACGTAGGAAATTTCTTGAAATTATAATTGAGTTTGTCACTTCCATTAGCACAAAATAAACTGTGAATATTGATACAGAGATATCAGTCATCTGTCCTGTGGTAATGAACTAATTTCAATAAAAATATTCTGGCAGGAAAAAAAAACTGTGGTTTCTAATTGATTAACTACAATAAGAGGCAGCTTCCAGTTTAGCAACTAAGCATTAAATAGAATTGTGCTTGCAACGCCAAGTTGACTTTACAATCCATGTGGCCCAATTATTTTGAAATCAGGATTATATGGTTATAGGAAGACACGATTGCAATTTGCATCAATCTGGTATTTTGTTTATCCTTTGTATAAATAAATAAATAATGCTGCTACTTTCATAAGATGTAGTTGTATATAAACTAATTGTTCCATTGTAGTTGCAACTTTTTTCTTTGCCAAACGCAGTTGCTACTGTTGCCTACCTTTTGCTGCTGGCATTAAATTTACTTCGCTTGCTTGCCCTACAATATATTGGCAACAATAGTTAAAAAAAAAGAAAAAACATCAACTATAAGAATCACTTCCAACGAACACTAACCAGATAAACGCTATGAAAATGCTGCCAATGGTTGTTAGTTGATGGCCAAATAAAAATATTTTAACTTTAACAAAGAAAAACAAAATAAAATGAAAAATTAAAAAGAAAAACTTTTCACTTACTTTCAATACTCCAGGGCAATTTATAACCTATATAAAAAGAGTTTGTAGCTATTAAAATGCTCAGGTACACGAGTACTTATTGGTCTTTATATATCATAAATAAAGTAATAAGTTATTTATAAAAACTTTTAAACTGTTAAAACAAAATCCAAGTGAATAAATGGAAAGAAACAATATTGAAAATATATTGCAAATTATGTGCCCTATTCATGTCATGAAAGACAAATCTGACAACGTTAAAAAATTTTCCAAGCTGCGAAATTAATGGCATTTTCAAACAAAAACGCCAGAAATGAATGTCACTTATTTCATATGGACTTTAATTTCCTATTTTATGAGTCTGTTATTTTGTTTCTGTTATATTCACGTGATACATTATGGAAATTGATATCAATTAAAAAAAATTAGTTGTAAAATAATGTTGAGTAAATTATACTCTGTTCATATTCAAAGAACCAAATGACAATTACTCGCATCACAAAGGGATCATTAAAAAAGTTGAATCGAATTGAGTTGCACATGTTTTCATCCAAAGAGCAACCTGATAACCAAAACTTATCTATACGATATAGAAAGCAGATATCTTCACTTTAATACAATTTAAAATTGTATGGCCTACTTGCAACTCTCTCTTGCAATTAAAAAAAATCATTCCCATATTTGTAATTTATACATTTTTGTTAGTGCACATCAGGCAACAAACGACAACAAACATTCAAGCAGCATTTTTTCAATCTAAGAAAGAATCAGCTCAACCATAAATATTCCCAGAGAAAAATTTTTCTCGAAAAAAATTTCCTCCAAATAAAACAAACTTCCATGGAAAATAAAGGAAAGGGAGAGAAAAAAAATCGATTCGGCTGTTTTGTGCATAAATTTTATTTTGTCAATAGTTTAAATTTTTTTTTTCGATTGGACCAGTACTAAGGGGATGATCCCTATTTATGCAGTACATTCTACTGGAACTAAGAAAATAGGATATGTAAGGGAGGATAAGGGGAGTAGTATTTGTTCACATTTGATTTGAACCTCTCTACGTTGCGGATGACAGGGAAGACATAAGTATGTAGGGAGTTTGTTCACCACACGAGACTTTCGACTAAAGAACAAGTAAGTAGATTCTGTAATGTATCGTGCGATCGTTGAAAATCGACCAAAAATGGATGCGCAATTGGTGAAGAACGTGTTGTTTGCAAATAAGCGAGGATCTCGTTAACATATTTCCTTACTTCATTAGAACACATTCCAATGTAGTAACGATAAAAGAGCGTAACACATCCCACTTTATGATGATGCTCCAGTGAGTCAAAACAGTTGGCTACACTAATGTCACCGATGAGCTTTTTCGCACTCCCCTATACTCGGTCCAGTAGCTTTAACATAAACTTTGAAGCACCTGCCCATACATGAGAGTTGTATTCCATTTTCGGTCGGATATGGCTGGTATACTTGGTAAGAATACCAGAGGGAGTGAATTATTTCTTACACCGTTTTAAAAAACCATCGAGCATCACGCTGATGCCAAGAACATCAAGAGCTTGTGATTCCTCAAATATTTATATCACCCAATATTACAGATGAAGCAGAGTATACGGTCATACGTTTCTGCGTAAGCATACAGCACTGCGTATTACGAGCATTAAAATCAACTCGATTCGTATGACCCCATTCAGAGATTATGACAAGATATTGATTAAGCGTATTATCCATACTTTGCCTCATCGCCTTAATCTCCAGCGGATTTGGTCTAAGGTCAATTGAGTAGGAATGATTTATGCTGCTGTCATCTGCACAGAAGTAGACAGGGTTGGAAGTTTTACATAAAAGCTCATTAAGAAAAATAAGAAACGGAGAACGGAGACTTGTGGTAATTGTATTTTAAAAACTGCAACAAACTTGCTCTTCACTATTACAAAATTAATAACAACAGGATTTGTTGGTCAATATGTAGGCTCTCTACTCGAAATAACATTTCAATTCATTTTAGATATTTTATCAAACAAAACACGACACTTCAGAGTGGTTAATCGTGATTCCCAAGACGTATGCTTAGCGTTATAGACACCAGTTGCCAGAAAGAGTGGCCCTAGTGATTCATAAAAAGTTTCGTATTGACTATTAATAATTGAAATTTTGTCAACGCAATAAATGGATGAAATCACCAGGTCCTGATGGAATCCTTCAATACAAAGGTTTTAATCGCGATTTTAATAAAATGTTTAAGTCTCCACAAGCTCTATCTTGGAGGTCTTTTGTGTCGTGTAAAGTATATTTATTGATATCATAGAAACTTCTGGACTTCAGATTAGTTCCAGAGTGAGCGTTCAGGAAAATGTGTTCTTTTTCTTTTGAGCGTATTTGCATATGATTTGAAAGTTAATCACTGCACACCATTTCCATTACATAATAAACGGAACGATTTTTTCATTACAAGAACTTGGAAAATTTTCAGCTCCAATTATACACTTATTTTGATTGCTCTAATAAACTAAATGATAGTGTGCTAGTCTATCAATCTGCGCAATGGGAGTGTGACTCCTAATAAAGATCGTGACCAGCTTCACTCCAACGAAAAAAGTTCTATGATACTGATGCACTACACTTTTAAATAAACCTTTTAAGAAGTTTTATTTTTACCAATCCCTTTCAAAAGTAATTCAAGTAAAATCCATATCAATTTTCTTGTAAAAATTTGGAATATTACAAAACTATGAAGCAATACTAAAAATATAGCTGAAACTCCTTTTTATTATAAGTTCGAATTGCATTAGATGTCTGAAAAAACCCAGAATTAAAAAAAATAGGTTTTTCTAACCAGTTTATATATATTTCCTACAGAAAAATACGTGCAATAAATATTTGAAAACATAAGAAAATTTTCTCACATGTAAGAGTTCATTCAATAATTCTTGATTACAAATGTTTAGGTTTGTTAACGAGGGATGGTTGAAAATTGTTTAATCCAAGTATGGTATAGGATATTGGAGTAACTATGTACCTAGTAAATAAGAAGCTTTTAAGAAAATCCATGAGACTTTGAAGTAGTGAAACATCGAATCAATTTTATTGATTTTAAAATGGGCATGTCATTGCGATATGTTCTCTCTTCTGTTTCCTACTCACGGGCTTGAAACCCTTGTTGGCAATGTTAAGATGTGATTTAAGATTATTTTTGGTAGTCCATCGCATATTATTCATCTTAGAGCAAATTATACTGTCTAATGTATATAAAAATTTTTTTCTATTAATAATTTTGTCTATTTCCCCGAAAGTGGTTCAAGCTAGAGAGTTTTATTTCATCGCGATATGTTCTAAAGTCGACACTTTTATTATTGAGCCACATCTCCATATAAAACACAAACGGCAGGATTTATTCTAAACAGAAAATTAAAAAATTTTGAAATTAATTAAAACAGGACTTCAAAGAAGTCATGAAAAGACACTGTGATCTAGAATTGAACATAAACTTACAATTACAAATTCTGCTTGTGTATTCATATTGATTTGAATTGGGAGTTGTCGTTAAACTTTCAAGAAAAATACATTTTTTATGCTTCTTGCAATAAAGATAATTTTATATTAAATAACGATTAATTACACTGGTCAAATTTTTTTTGTAGAAAGAAAGGCGTTGCCTAGTTTTGAATATCCTACCTTTCCTTCTTCGAACAACATATTTTTTCTTCTTGCATTAATCAGGTCTCATAAAACTGAAAATTAACCATTTTTAAGACTAGATTTATATTATTTTATGAAATTTGTAGCATTCAACGCTTTTTATTAGCAAATAGGAGGACTATTGAAGCAATTGGAATCGCAAGTTTGGCATAACATCAAATTTCATAAGATTTCTTAAAAATTCCATGATAACAAGGCTTAAAGTAGGTTAGGTTAGGTTAGGTTGATTGGAGGGGAGTAATAGCCCATGTCATACGACATACACTTAAGCCAGTGAAGGCTTATTGTGCGCTCCCTTTTAATTATCAGACACAAACTGCCAGAGTTCTGTGGCAGGATTCGAACCTGGGACCTTCGCACTACGAGTCTAGTACACTACTTACTAGTCTACGAAGGTCAGTAGGCTTAAAGTAAGTACTTATCTGATTCAGAGTATTTATTATTTGAAGTGATTTTTAAATAAAGTCAAGAAAATATTTCGTTACATTTGTGGCGATATTGATTTTAAAGCTCAACGAAGAAATTGGTAATTTTTTTTCAAATTAATTGAAATTGATTGAGAAGGGGTACATAAGGTAGCCTATAAATATATTTCACTGTTTGCATATACGAGATCACCAGGAAACTTTCACCCAAAATTTTTTGGAAAGTTAGAGATACCTTTATACCAAACATTCATTATTGGGGAGGCTGTTAAAAGATATAGAAACTAAAACAAAACTCCTTAATCAGTAGATTACAAAAAAAAACTTAAATAATTTACTGAAGAAGTAAATTACTAATTTAGCGATAAATCACAAAAATCACCAATTAATTTTTTTTAAAGTTGTTTATTTAACGCCATATATTAAACACCATAGAAAATTGACTAATTTTAGTTAAATTTTTATTTATAATGTATTTACAATTGCAAGAACAATTTTCAAAATGCTCTGAGTTCACTGAAAGGAAAAGGTTTTCTTTCATTCGAACTACGTTAAAATTTCTTTTAACCAAAACTGATGAAATTTAAAACAAAATCGACATCCTTCAATTGTCTCTTCTGGAAACGTAATACATTTCTGGTAGAAGATGCGTGTGTTCTGGGCCATATTTGATAAGAAGATCTGTGTCCAGTGTTTTCGTTAAGCCACCTGATATGTCACAGATTATTGACGTAGTTCGCAATTGGCTGTTTACAAGCCAGTGAAGGAATAGTACAGGAGACATAAATTTTTGATTTGGGAAGTAATTTCCTCTTTTCGAACAGCTTAGCGGCTAATGGGTATTTTCAGAGTTATGACAATGTCAATTCTTAAGAATAACTTCTATTATTTTTACCTGTTATTAAATACTGATTCCTTAAACACTTTGTTGCAGAAAAATCACTTTCAAACTCTATGCCACATATACAGCAAAAAGAAATGCATTAAAACTATGTATATAAAAATTCGTAGCCAGCAGACTGACAATTTAAAACAACAAAAGTTTGTAATACTCACACCTTTATAGCAACCAGAGAATAAGCGTTTAATGTGGTTTGTGGTAAAACAGAGCAATTTTTTTTTTGCAAAACAAGAATAACAAGAAGAAAAACTTCCGGTTTACTCATTATCCATAGTTTACAGTTGCAGTTTGTAGCTAAAAACGACAACTTCCGTTGAGCAACACAAAATTCGTTTGCAACTATTATTAGTAAAAGGTAAACACACTTATACTCCCTCTATGCTCTCTTTCACTAATATGCCAGACATACATAGGTACACATACATACATAATAGGGAGACTTAATGCAACTGTTTGTATATGAAAAGAAGATATTTGCAAAGAAACCCTTGGAAAAAAACTCCTAAGCCACATGCTACAACCACAAAAAATTGCCTTCTCCAAAAAAGTAAAATAAAAATTAAAAAAATAAACATTAGAAAATACCAACACAGACTGCATGCCTGGCTTAACGTTTATGTATGCTCGTTATAAATGAAACAATGGCTATTGGGAGCTATAACAGTATTAAAAACGTATGCCCTTATGAAAAACCATGCTTGCTACTGGTTCATATTGTTTGTCCAGCAGACCAGCAAGAGAAATAAAACGAAATATTTTTCTTAGCACCAGGCAGGTGGAAAAGATCGGAATTGGCAAAAAAGCAAAACGGAAGTTTTCACTTGTTAAACGGAGATGCAGTAGTAAATGTTTGCTGTTGGAGTTTGAAAATTTAGTCTTAAGTTTTAATGTCTATTTTGGCCAGCATAACGAGTCAGACCACAGTAAGACACACAGAGTTTAGAGTCATAAGAGTTAAAGAGCATTTGGAAAGAAAGTATGATAAAATAAAACAATATTAGCAAAAGTTGGATAAGACTAGAAAACACTCGAGAAAAAAGTTCAAGTAAAATAAATTAAAAATAAAAAATTAAAAAATTGCAAAAAATTTCCACAAAACAATATTAAAAGTTTCTAAGAGGAGGGACTACATTCTAAACATGATTTTTTTTGTTGGTGAGAAAACTTTATTTCAGCATTAAATATTCCACATATATATTCTACACAGAAAGAAAAAATCTAGTTCAAAATTTAAGTTTTTTCTTCTTTCTTTTAATACAACTCGTTACCAAAAACTTAAGTACGAATAAAATAAATATATCCTAGAATAATTAAACCAAATACCAAAGGTCTCAGTTGTTTTAAAAGTATATTAATTTTGCGCAGTAAAAATATAAAATTCTGTTGTGGGTGGTGAAAAAAATGGTAGTGATTTTCAAGGGATGATATTTTCATTGATTATAAAAATCTAACACTACATTTTCGCACTTTCTAAAAAAATACTAATCTAATACTAAATCACATGGAAATATTATTTTTCTTCAATCAAACCGTAGCTGCTGTTAAATTTGTTCGCCTTTTAGATGTGAAGCTTATTCCTAGTGGTAAATAAAATGGTAATTAAAAAAAATTTAAGAAAAAATATATTTTTTCCAACAGCTTTAACATGTACAAATAATAACAAAATAAAAAGAGAATATCCTGCAATGACAAGTCTATGTTAAAATCATTGAAAATGATCCTAATTCACACTAATCCTAGATGCTTTTAAAGCATTTTCGTTACTTTTTTTGAAGATCTTTTTTTACCGGAATACATGGAGTGGTTAGGCCAAATTCGATATCAATCAAAAAAATATGTTAAATAAAAATATACACAGATAAGAAGAGGGATACACAAATTGAAGTAATAATCATTGCTAAATCAAGTTTATTTCCGTCAAAGTTGTTTTATACCTTAAATCAAGTTTTTTTTACTCGACAAGTACTCAGAGGATGAGCCCTATTCATGCAATGCATTTTGCTGGAACTAGAAAAACTGTTTTTAACGAGCAGGATAGGATGAGTAGTGTCTGTACATATTCGACATTGAAGGTCAGAGGAAAGATTTTTACTATATGGTTTTTATGGCTGTAGTCTTAAAGCATTTTAAGCCAATTGTTCATAGTAAACAATATGATTGATTATAACAACAAATCCATTCGGCAGACACACTAATGCAAAAAAAAAATACCATAAAACATGTGCAACACAAAATTCTTTCCACACAATAGTACTACTCAACACACAACCCAGAAGCTTTAACAAAGTATGGATGACAATGCAGGCTAGTCAAAACAATAACGAAAACATTACCAGTAATAAAAACAACAACATTTGAGTTCTTACGTATGAGTATTCAGTTATGTACATGTATGTAAACAGGATATCAACTTGTTATACAAAGGAGGTTATTAAAATGCATGTATCCGTTAAAAGAAGTTGTAGTTGCAGTGGTTGTTGTTGATTTTTTTTTGTATCCTACTGCCTTCTGCTGCCTTGTTTATTTATACAGAACAATGAAAATGTGATGTTTAGAAACATCATCATTGATTACGATTATTAAAGCCTTGTATTAGTTTTTCTATACCCGTTGTCCATCTCAGGTTTTAAGCATCAATGGTGATTAAGTAAATATTTTTGTCTTAAGATTTTCCTTACATTTGCTGCAACATAATATTTCATAAGACACACTTGCATCATATTTTTTAATATTAGCTGCAAGAGACTTTCAGGATGCTAGTGTGTCTTCTTAAGCTGGGATAATGTTCAGTATACACTACCATGGTAATATTTTGCCATCTAAAAGAGGAAGCTTACTTTCACATAGTTGCATTATTAGAATCTTGTTTTATGAAGATGTATTATGATTACATCTGAGTTTTTACCTTGTTTGTAGCAACAACAGGATTTAAAGGTGATTTTATTTCAATATGTAAGTTGTTGCAAGATATTTAACTTTGGCTTTTTATTTTGCCCATTTGATGTCTTTATAAATAAAATCTGTTGTTTGTTAAGATTGGAAGTAGTTTTGAAATTTAACTATTGTCAGAATAATAGAGCTTCATTTATTATAAAGTATTTTCCTAAGAATATGCAATGTTTTTATATCATCTTAGTTACGTATACGTAATATTTATTTTGTATTAACATTTACTATTAATCATACGTACTGGTGAAGATGATTTGTGAGAAGTAAGACTACACCATTTTTAAAGCGTTAACTTTTTGATTGTATTTGTTCTTAGGAACAATATTAATGCAAGAAGCACTCGAATCTCAATCGATTAGATAATGGTGTTGACTTGTCAAGGATTTTGATGATTAAAAAAGGCAACAAGTAAATTTGATAACCAGAAAGAGGACGAAGCGAACATTTCTGTTGCTGCCTCATACCTTACCGACACTCGAGTCTCCTCAAACATCATTACTATTTGAAATGCCATTCACTGGAAGTAGAAAACGAGAATTTTCTATTTTTCATCGGTCATATTTTTAATGTTTAATGACTTTCGTACACACTACCAAAGTTTATTCTATTTTTTATATTATTTTCTATTATTCATGTATAATAATATTAAAGTGTCATTTAGGGAATTACTTTTTCAAGTACCAGATAAGAAACTACAAGAGATATTATTCTTGCGTTATTCAGTTATTCAATTTAAATCATATTCCAAATGAATGTTGTCTTAAAAATATATCAAATATATACTGTTTTGCTTCATACTACCATTTTTTCACATATCCTTTTCATGTTTGTAGGAAGTTAAGATTTGTTTCACAAATCTGTGCAAATCGGTTCCCGTTTGTTCAAATACCTAAAAAATATTCATTTTCCTAAATTTAGATGATATTATTTTCTAATATTTGAAATTGATACAATAGCATAATTGATACTATAACATAAGAAAAACTAGATGTTTGTATCGTTTCTATATATAACGTTTATGCTCCTTGTCCAATCGTGATAAAAACTTGACAGTCTGTTTTTTGCACCTGCGGGAGGTTTATAGACATCATTTTCCTTTAATATTTAAAGCACTTTACACTCAAGCCAGATATTTAAATGCTGCTATTTAAGTTAAGAAAATGATACGATCTGGTCTTATGAAGAAAACTGCGGCGCCAAAAGGATCTTTTATATCTTTAATCTATAACTAACTAATCTATTTAGAGGGAATGGTCCTTTTATTTTGAAGCCAAAAAAAGCTGTAAACAGGGGCAAACCAAACTTAAATTTTTTTGTGAAATTTTATTAAACACGAAAGATTAAAATGTTGAACAATCAATATACTATGCATTTTGAATAAAATAGGATACAGTGAAAGAAGCGATGAATAATATTTACTCGTATACCATTCGTCTGCGGGAGCAATACGCATGATATTGTAAGCCGCAGTACCACTGTACCGGAGTGCCACAGTATAAAAGTGTAGTCCACTAGCCTTTAGAATTCAGAGAAAGGACTCATAAAATATGGCCACTAGTTGCATTGAAAAATTCATTCAATATTTTATACACACTGAGCTTAAGTTATTCACTTTAAATTGCTTGTAACTAGAAATTATGCCAAATAATTTGGACACATGCTGGTTTCAGCACAAAAATTACTAATTTGAAGAACTTAATATTTTCTTGTTGACGCTAAAAAAATTTTAATAGTAATGAAAGAAATCTGACCTTTGATTATTTTCAAAAAACTTATTAAACTCGCTTGGCATTTGAAATTAATTTTCAGAAGGATTTGTATTTCCACCGACAATTTTTTAAATTTATATTAACCACACAATATCTCTACCATACTTGCCACTAGTGACTCAATGCTGCGAAGAAAAAAGCAATAAAATTTTGCTTGCATTACAAGTGTTTTCCTCTCAAGTTCAAACACACATAAAAAATGTCACTTAAAAAAAAAGAAAGAAAAATAACATAAAATTCAAATGAATATCAAGATAAACTAAACGAATGAATATGACTGGCATACTTGGTTTGCTATTTGGTTGACTGCTCAGTTATAACCAGCCACAACGCTGTTACAAACTTTTGCTCTAATCTTATGAATAATTTTCATTTAAATGGAAAAATGCGCAATGAAATGCGAGAGGAAAAAAACGTTTCCAACAATTTTTGATATGCAAAAATTAAAAAAAAGAAATAAATAATAATTAAAATGTAATTTAACCTTGCCACTACTGACTTGAGTTTAAAGTCAGTTAAGCTGCTAGCAGCAGTGGCAGCAAAAACAAGAACCCAACAGTCAGGCACTACGAAAAAAGAGAACCGAAAAAATACTGAAAACCAAAGCAGTTGTAATCTGAAAGACGATAAATAATCAATATCTGACGAGGCGAACGAAAATCATCATGTTTGTATTTGTTCCCTAAGGTCGTAGCAGGATGATGATAATATTTCCAACTGTTCATGCTGTGTGCACAAGTGCTGTCGTTATTGTTGTCGTTGCTCTTTACGAAATGGCTTTTTGTTGTTATCGTTACTTCACTGGAAGCATAATGGTCACATCAGCAGCATAAGCATTCTCTGCAACAGTAAGACTAAATGAAAAAAAAAAAACGGCTTAAAGGTAACAGGCAGAGCCAATCGATAACAACAGCGTCATTTAGATGATTTTTATAAGGTGCCCACTTCAAAATAAAATGGGGTACTTTCAGGCCAGAGCTGTAAATGAATGAAAGCTATAAACTAATTTTAACTAGTGCTTTTTTGTCTCTTAATCTAGATTATTGTAATCTAATGTTCAAAATGTTTTTTAGTTAACAAAGAATTATCCACAAGGCAACTTTACAAAGTCAACCAGAAGTCCCTTAAGAAGAGTTGTAAGGGTCAGTGGGCATGTGAATTTTATGCCTGACATGACGGAAGCTGCAAAAATTATTAAATTTGAATTTGCTAAGAATTGTAGTAGGTCAGGTCAGTGTGGATTCCGGGACCAGAGTGTACCCATATGTATGTAAACATTTGTACCATATATATTTTATATCACATGTTTATATTTGAAACCGGGTTTTCTAAAAAAATTCTTTTTTTGAATCATTCGAAATCTTACTTTTTGAGAGTCGGCTTTTGAATACTATACGAACATTATTAATAGTGCTTGATTTCAGGTATGTTGCAATATGAGTTCGCTTTCAATCAGGAATATATAACTTATAAAGAAGTGCCACGCCTACTTGCAATATCAAAATTTATATGGCTTACGCCATTCAGACTATCCAAATGGTAGGAGTTTTTTTCACTGGCTAAGGCTCATAAGCTTTCAAACAAACACTTAAGTGAAATGTGAGTAAGAATCGTTATCGTCTTTTCGTTTCATTCATTTGAGCTTCTTTACACACAAAATTTCTTATTCGCATCAACAGTTTTGTCACACAGTCATGAGTTACTCTTTCGTATTTTCATCTACTTCAAGCTAGAATTTGGTATTTTAAGCTGTTCACTACTGCCACAATCCATACACATCCCGAATGGAAGTGTAAAGCCATGAGTAACCCCCGCCAAAAAAAAAAAACCTAATAATGATCACAAAAAAAAAAAACAAGCAGCGAGGACCACAGCTGCAGCTAAAGCATTGTGGTGTCATAACTACAAATTGAAGTCAATGATTTATTGCTTTGGGAAATTGTGGTTAAGTTAAATTGTAAAAAAGTCAATGGAAAAAAAAAACAAAAACAAATTTAAGATAAAAAGGGAAAATGAACTGGGAAACGAACAATAAAGTGAAGCGTATTACTCGTATTCCAAGCATATTTCGTACGTGAAAGTGGTATAGCAGCAATGTTTTCAATACTTTTATGCAAATTTCAAATACTACATGCAATATCTATTTTAATCTATCATCGTATACAAACCCATACGTCTAAGCACATTTCGATATATAATCATCATTATCCCTACATATTTGTAGTCCAAAGGGACTCCATGAAGTCTGCAGTTGAGCTGGTTTTTTTAATGTCACTTGCCTTTATATGCTTCCATGGCTGCTTTTGTATATCTTTGCTACAATTAAAAGACCTGTCAGATTGTAGTTATTGGCTTTTCAATACTTTTTTTAGGAGACTTTTAAAATATTGTTTTAGCAGATATTTTATTTTAAATCTTGTTTACTTTTTTTGGCTGGTTGTTGTCAAGGTTAGGGTGCAGGTTAAGGTTGAAAGTTTAAAGGTGCAGTCAATTTGAGAGAGAAAATAAAAATATAGAAAAATACTACAAACAGATTTCAAGGTTGAATGTGATGCAAGAGCTTACAATAACACTCCAAATTTTAGACAGGCTGGCCCAAATACAAGTATCTTTTTAAAAAGTAAATAAACTGTGGTGACATGGCGATGAGCTGTTTGATAAGCTGAATCCAATAATTGTCCTAGTTCATATCTTTAATTTCAGGCCATAAAAGTTCCATAATCATGGCTTTGTAGCGCTCGTCATTGACTTAAATGGTGTTCGCAGTAGAATTTTCGAAGAAAGTGACCTAATGATGCCGCCACTCCAAAATTGGCTTTTTGGAAACTAACTATGGGTTTTCGGATCCCCAGATGCAGCAATGTTGTTTATTAACATGGCCGACTAGACGAAAATGCCCAATAAGCACAACCATCAGTACTTATCAATTCATATAAAAAAATCCCTTTCAGGGAAACTTAAACTATTTCCGACAAAAATGATTCAACTGTTGGACAGAGGTGCCATCTTGTTAACAATGATATTTCTTATTGTACCCCAACAACTAGTTTTTAATGACCAAAGGTTCAAGGAATGATTGTAAACAAGAGTAAAAAGATGTGTTTAAAAGAACGTAGAACATTAACTATGCTAGAACTAGATTTGAGGCCACACTATCGATTAGGCTTTAAAAAAATAGCATAAAATTTGCTAAATGCAGCACTATAGTCGAGGCATTAGACAAGTTTATATACAAACTATAGACTGAACTATATAATTTAAATTTTATTAAATATTTATTGTAAAAATAAATCGCTTTGTACATTTCGAATTCCATGTATAATCCCCAACTAATAAACTTTTGTAGAGGTGTTTCTCTGTTAATAAACTCTTCCATGAACTGGTCTTTGTGTTGTGACACAGTTTGTGGAAATAGTTTTAAATTGTTTTATAATTTTCTTTTTCATATTCTTGTTATATTTTCTATAAATAACAAATTACATAGAACTCATCTCAAATGCAAAGATTAATGCCGAACAAACAAAACGTGCTACTGATTACCAATGATGGCACTTAACAAAAACTCCTTTGTATATTCATCTGTATGTTTAACTTCTATCTCAAAGTTACAACGACTAGTGCCACAATGTTTAGCAGAAATTTAAAAAGACACACAAAGACACAAACTGTGATATCATATTGCAACATATATTTAGTGTGTAGATTTTTCTAATGCTGATGTATTCAGTGGAAACTTGCGCAATCCATATTGGCGTTACTTGGTGTGACAACTACAAAAGTACTGAACAACCAACAAAGTTTCGTTGCTTGATTAAAACTAAAGCTCACAGCAACAAAAAGAAAAAAATTAAAGCAAAATATAAATAAATATGAATGGACATGCAAATATAAAGAGGAAGGACATTTGGACTTAAAAAAATGTACTCGTATTTTTTACATAAATGCAAAAAACATAAATAAGAGCAGTGAAACAAAGAGACAGATGGACGGACAGAAATCCATACATATAGTAAAACCGAGATGATGACAAGTGTTGGTTGTGTATGGACACCATTTACAATTCGAATTGAAAATACTGAAATACTGAAACTTAATGTTTGGTTCGTGTCTCAATACTTACACACGATAACGTTATGATTTACTTCTCTCCAGGACTAGAGTAGTTATCTTTTATTGATGTAACTACATACAACCCGAGATAGAAAGGTGTTACTAAAGTGATGGGCTACGTGTGGGAATAATGAAGGTCTTTTACACTCATGGATGACCGTGGTTATTAAAGTACAAACAAAATGGTGGTAAGTGGAGTCAGAGTCCCATAGGACTCAGTAAGACAGTGGGAGTTTGTCCTCAGGGATCAAATGATGGCTAAGGCTGGCAGTTAATTCGCAAGAAGAAAGATAATGTTTCTCATTTCAAAAAATTTTAAATTTGAGTTTTTTCTACACATAATTTTCTACATTTTCATGACTTCTTAGAATGCTCCTTTTTACTATGACAATTTCAAAAATTTTAATATCCTTACAGCTACTATTTGCATATATTAACTTAGTGCTATTACTGCTTTATATGATCATGTGGCCGAGGTGGTAAGCGCGTTGATTTTTAAGCATGTCATGATGAAGTAGTACTTCAGTTTCGAGTTTAAGGCCGTTCGGCAAAAATTAGATATGTAATATTGATTTTCATATATTGTACAAAAACAAACTTTTATGACACCTTGAACATCCCACTTCCTATTCAGATCGAATGAACAAGATCAAAGCAAGAGAGTATTTTGTAATAACAAGGCTGTATTAAAATTGTTGGAAAAGATCCGAATTTTCACTACTTTCAGTTGTGGATCTTACTGACTTTATTGCAAGTTCTTTTTTTATTGTGAAAATTTTTAAAATGTTAGACTAAATTAGGCCGGTTCTTTGACGTTGGTTATTTCGGTGAGTCTATTGAGGGAATAAAAAATCGTCTTTAGTTTTACGCAGCCGCATACAAAAAATGTCCACCTGTATACAAAGTCAACGGCTGATACATTAAGCTGTTAAGTTCAACTAGTAGTAGGACCACCGTAGCATCATACTAAAAGGCAGGTGATTCTGATAATTTTGATCACATTTATTTCGGCTTACCAGTGAGTAAGTGTAAAGGACCAGATCAACCAGTTTTCCTCTGAATCCTCGCTTGAGTGAATATGCCTTACTCTCTCGTGGTACCAACAAATAACATTCGCTTGTTCCGAATGGTGAAAAGCAGAATGGTCCCAGTTGGTAACTCCAGGATTTCCAGGCATTAGTCTTTTGCACTTAATTTCTCAAACAATACGGCAGTCGTAAGGTTATTATGAACCTAAGGAAAAAGCATTTTTATACCTGTTTATAAGGAACATAAAATTAGGGAAGTGAGTTCTCCCAATTATACTTGCGCATATCAATGTACGGTCAATCACTGCAATCAGTAGTAACACCTAAAACTTTTCTCTAGACCCATTATTGATGATATCCCTTTAGGATTGTTGCTGAAATTCAAATCACGGGAAGAACTCTGTTGGTTATGGGCGAGAATTTGGGTTAGTTCTGCGTTCTGGCTTCCCAACTCTCTTGCAGTTAGGAGTTATAATTGCTAATGCTAATCAACAAAAATCGACAATGTGCCGGCTTGCTTTAATTGCTGTAGAGGTTTGATAGATCTACCTCCTAAGGAAAGTCTTGTTCATACTCCGTAGCTGCCATGAAGGGGCAGTGGCAGATGCATTGAGTTCTTCCTGTGCTAAGAACGCGGCTGGATGAAGCCATTAGAGCAGATGCTTACGTTAATCTTAGAATCCTGCTTTGAAAGATCAACCAGGCATACATATGCTGAATTTTGAGAGTATATAACCGACCTTGGTTGGCTCTACGGAGGCAACAGAGTATTGTGATGCAAAAATAGACCAAAAAGCATATTAGTGTTACTTCCATATAGCCTAATCATTCTTTCCCCATATCTTTTATACAAATTTGGATTATGGCCTAGTTAGTAGTAGTCTTATTTGTAGACTGACTACAGATCAGGCTTGTTGTCTTTTTACACCGAAGTCCTTGGTATGCATTTTATGATCTTATCTTCTTAAAATTTTAGATAAAAGCCTGATCCATAGTATCTATAGTCTGCCATTAAACCAAATATTCTGTGCACTGTGGATCCTTTCACTTTTAAAAATAAAAATAAAAATCTTTTGGAATCAGTGTACCTTCAGTTAATTTTATTCAATTCCTACCAATTTAAATGCAACGTTAGTAGGAAGTTCTGCAGTATATTTTTATTGTATAAATTTTCTTCAGTCTTTCACAAATTTTTTTCCAGTATCATCTTCCAAATTGAGCTGTTTCACTAGCCTAGTTGCTCTGACTCTGAGTTTGGTTGCAAAAACATAAGAAAGTAAAAAAAAACTAATAAAAATGCTAAACATTTTAATGTTTTAAATTGGCTCGTTTCCAGTTGCGAGTAGGTTTTCAAACTGGCGGTTATTTTTTGTTTTGCCTGCATTGTGTGGCAGTTTATAATTCTAAGCCCAGCCTGGTCATAAGTTTTATGGCGGTCTTTATAATATTTCTTTTTTGCTTTTTTACAAGGAAAAACAAATCAAAACATTATTCGCATTCCTATTGTTGTTTTTGTGTGTATGTGTGTGCTTTAAGCTTATTTATTGTTGCATGTTATGTGTTGGAAAGTTTTATTAAAAGGCGTTTGTCTTCGACTTGTAAAAAGGCGTTGACAAATAGATAATATTCTTTTTTTTTTGTTTCTTCACATTGTTGAAATTTTTTTTTTTTGGTGCTCTTTGTAATTTGACAAACAATAATTTCAATTCGGTTTAATGTTTGTTCATACGCCTGACTTTATTGTGATAAACAAATTACAATTGTATTGTTTTTTTAAATAAGTTTTTGCCATTTCGCTATGGAAATCATGCAAAACATTAATGGTTTCAGTGCAAATAATTGAAATATAGAACGATTGTTGTTTTTGAAATTCGCCAGCTGGCTGAGGGTATTCAAAAACAAATTAGTTTTTGCTTATTTTATCAAATTATGTCAGAGATATTGTCAAAATATGACATTTACTTTTATAAAAAAGAGATAAAGTTTAATGGCGGCATTTTGAAAATTATTACACAAGTTGGTAGTAAATTTTTATTATATATATATATCTTTTTTAATTTGAAACAAATTAATTTTCTTAAAAAGTCAATCCATTATTATTTATTTGAAACCATAATACTAACCCATGGGCATCTTGTATCCTTCCTAAGGGGAAGAGAACTAACAGACACTACTCACACAACAATTTAAGTATTTTGTACATGACATAAGAATACAGTGTGATGACGCCATCTTTTTTTCTTAAAACGTATTAGTTTTTGACAAACAAGAAAGTCTAATACTCAAGTTAAAATTTGTGATACAATCCTAAATTTTCAAGAAACCCTTTTTTCATACTATTTTGAATTTTGTATTTCGATCATTGTACAAAACGAAGCGGTAATTGTTTGAAATCAATAATTTTGTAAAATAAAATGTTTGGTAATTCATTTCAGAAACAATATAAGGATTTGATATAAGAAACTACATTTTTTAGAAAAAAAGTCATAAAATAGAGGTGGGAAATTAAAAGGCGTTTTATAAAATAGAAAAAATAACAATTGCGGACATTCATCGAATAAAAAATGTATCAAAGAAATAAAAATCAATAAGAATTATAAATTATAATTATCATATATCATATCGAAAACACAATCATGATTTGGCTAAAAGGGTACTGATGATTTGGTTAGCGCCAATGAAATGCGGGCATATACTTTGCTAAACCAACAACAAACAATAAAATAAATTATTTATTTTTAATTTTTAATTATTATTATTACTAATTTTTACTTTTTTCATAACTGAAAACACTGTTTCTTAATTTTTTTTTGCTTTCTTTTCATTTGTTTAAAAATTTTTTCAATTTGTTTATGTATGTAAAAACAATTTTAATTTTTTTTCATATGCCATTGTCACATTAAAAAAAATTTCTTGAAGAAGACGCCCATCGAAAATTAAAATAAAACAAAAATTAAATTTGTTTTTTATAAAAAGACCTAAAGCTCGCATATGACATAAAATAAATATTTATTAAATTTATTATTAGATATATAAAATATAAAATAAACAATATTTAAAAAAAATAGTTTTGTAGAATATCTCTCAGAATAATATTCAGTGGTATTATGGTAATCAATGAAATTTTTCATTCCTCAGGATTATGTTCTAGACGTAAAATCGCATAAAAAATATCCATATGGCTTCAGCGACAACTGGTTGCAGCACCACTATGTCAGGAGATATGTTGATAGAAAATATTTTTTTAAGAGCTTGACAAATTGATTACATTTTTAGCTTCATTTTTTGTCCAGTCTCGCAAAGGCTGTTTATTTATTACGGCTATTTTAAGCTCTCCAGTTTATCGCCATAAAAAATAGTCTGCTTGAGGCGTTGTGCGGAGTTTTTATAGAAATTTTTCGTCAGATAGAATTCCCGGATGTTTAAATAATGTCTTTAGATGGTTTGTACATTCTTTTAAAAAAGAAAATGAATAATAATATTTTTTCTTTTATACAGTAAAACTTATACGAAATTATTGAACACAACGAACAACTTCTGCGGTCGCAGGAGTCATGTTTGAATATTCCAAAGCAATTATTACGTTTATAACGAATTATGGTTATAGAGAACTTTTGCTTATAATGGTCTATTTTTTAATTACTAAATATAACAAGGCTTGTAAGTTTTTGCTGTTGTTTATAATGAACAAAACAAAATTGGAATATTGTCTCACTAAACCTCTAAGCCGTTAAAAATTTTTTTCAAAGTAATTGATAAAATGTCAAAAAATCAATATAAATGATATTTTTAAATGGTTATTTATACAAGCGTTATAAAAATATTGAAAAAAATAAAAGAACTATAATATATTTCTAGGCTGCTTGCTTTTGTAAATTGGCAAAAATTTAAACATTTACTCCGGCTAAAATTACCTCGTCCAAGTTAGTTCATTATAAGCGAACTGTACTGTATGCAAACTAATATTTCTTAAACATATTTTCATATATTGTTTACCTTCCATCAAGAAAATTACAAAAACGCGAAAAACCGTAAGGAATGAAGCAAAAGAATACAATAACAAATAAATTTTATTTAAAGCAATAAATTACTTTCGATATGTTGAAATGTTTGTTGAAACATTTCCTATTTCCTGTTAACAATTGCAAGTATTTCAAATTTAACTTTCTAAATAAGCATAAACATACTCGTTCCCTCTTTCCTCCTCTCCATCTCTCTCTAACACATAGTCTTATACAAAGGAAGTAAAACACTTACACCCACATTAAGCACCTTTTCACCTCTGTCTAGTTGAAAATAAAAACCATAACTGACAGTTGAAAAAAAAAAGAAATTATAAATAAAAAAAAAATACAAAATGAAATTTTCAAAAACAAATTTAACTAAAACATTGCAAACCGTAACGAAATAAAAAAAATTATACTGTAAATAAATAGAAGTTGCGAAAAATAAAATAGAGAACTTTATCATTGGTAAAATATAATACGTTGTAACGAAAATGTGTGAATGTTTTAGACAACAGTGTGTAATGAATAATAGAATAAAGTGTTTTTTGTAATTGAGAGGGAATTTCGTTTTTTTTTCAGCAAGTACTTAATTTAATTTATTGTTTTAAATAACTTTTTACTCAGCTGAAATACATACATATACAAATAAATGAAGTTTCCTTGTGGAGTTGGAGTGTAATTTTGTATGCATATTTTCACAGGATGTTTGTTATATATAATTTATTTTTTTCTTCTTCGTTAATCAGGAAAAAGGTACTTAATATAAAGCAATTGGAATTTATTTAATGTGTTTTGTATTTCTTTCTTTTTTTACCTTGAGCATCTCACTCTTGATATGAGTGGAATGAAAATAACAATTTAAGAGATGCTTTAATAATAACAAAAATAATAATAATATTATTATTAAAGGGTGATGTATTCACAAGCCCTTTATTATTTTTAGAAACCACCAGGTTCGGATAAACGCTAGACAAAGAAAATTTGTAGTAAGTTAGTTAATCGAAAACATTTTTCCTAATTATTTGTTTAAATGGAATATTTTTTTTTACAATTATATGACTTAAATAAGTTGATTAAAAGTACAATGGCAAAAACTAAATTTAATTTTTAATAATGCTTGCGTTTTCTGTGTGTACTTGGAAATTTAAGGACTATTTAAACTACACTAAGCAGGAATGAAGAAAGTATATTTCTTGGTAAAAATAGTGTTTTTTCCACATCTAGAGTAATTTATTTCTGTTTTCTATCAACTCAAAACAAATTTTTTTTATTTTAAATTTAAATAGGCTACCTAGTTCAATCGTATTTTATAAGCCAAATTACATGTGATAGTTATCAAAGAACAAATCACACCAAAGACACACGTGTAAATCATTCTGACAAACACTAGCAGAACGGAACAACATGCTGTTTTCGAAAGCCGCTACACTTTCATCATCAGCGTTCTTGTGTTTGGTCCACTTCTGTGGTGTCAGTTGGCTTATAAAATACGATTGAACTAAGTAGCCTATTTAAATTTAAAATAAAAGATTACAAACAAGAAAAATGTTCATAAATAAAGAGAAATCTTAAACCTAAAATACAAATTTTTTTTAACTAAAACTGAGCCTTCGCATTGTCAAACATATTGTGCCCTTAAGGCGCAAAAACTTTAGTGAAGTTAGTTGAAGCTTCGTTTGATTTTCGCTTTTGCATCGCAGTTTAAAAGTTTTATAATAGTTAGAAGTGACATTAAAAATTCAGAGCAAATAATTTTTGCACTAACCGTACAGCTTGTTGCACATGCAGTTAACAAAAACACGTCTGCAGTAAAACGCTGTGTTTTTCGTTTAAGCCTTTTTTTGACAATTAAGGCATATGATATGAGTAAATTTGCTTGATTAAGCATCCTTTCAAAAAAAAAAAAAAAATAATAATAAAAATCAATATCGGCTTAGTTGATGCCACAGATATATATATATATATATATATATATATATATATATATATATATATATATATATATATATATATATATATATATATATATATATATATATATATATATATATATATATATATATATATAAGGTAAGGAGGAGTAAAATTAGCTATATAATATCAAAAAATAAAAATAAGTACTAGTAAATTAAGGATATTCGTACTTGTAGTCCTGAATATTGGACACTTCATGACATTAGGATTCGTATTCGTATTCGACAAGTTTAGGCGAATATTTTCATGACAAGATATAAATACACTGTAAGACTGCATTAAATATATGACACAAAAATATTAATTTGTATAGTTTTTAATAAAAAAATCAATTAATTATCACTATCTTTTACAGCTTTTTTTAATATATCTTTTATTTCATAAACGAGCTTTAGGCCTTTTTATATAAAACAAATATATTTTATCTCAATATTTCGATGAATTTTTGGGCGTCTTCTTTAGGAAACAATTTTTTAATAAATGTAACAATAACAAATGAAAAAATGTTTAAATTATTTTCACATACCTACACACATAAGCAAATCTAAAATTTAAAAAAAAATCATAATCATAATCTTATTATTTGCAACATATAATAATATTAAGCATCTCTAACATATAACGTCGCACAGTGGCTGAAAATAGTTTTTTATTGGCCAAAAGTCGAATTTTTTTTGTCACCGATTTTTAAAATTTTTACGCCATTTTGGATCTAATATATCCATATTAAGGTAGCCAAAAAATTAGGTTAAACTATTGATAATTGTGGGCGTGGCATGCTGTCAAACTCAAATGTTTTTTGTTATTTCAGTAAAAGGTGTTTTTTTTATCAGTTTTTTGTAAAAAATAAATAGCCTCTACTCGCTAGCTATCATCGATAATGGCCTGCGGTCTTTTTTATAATATTGGTAGGATTATAGTCTTTAGTTGTTGTAAGTGGTTACCGCTCTAGCGTTTAATATTAGAGGTGTTATGAAATATTTATTAAGCTACTATATTTTTCGGAAATTTAAACTTTAGTGGAATAGAACTTCTAGGAAACAAAAGGGAACAAGAAACGTATACCACCCGAAGAAAGGCGAAGGTGTCTTCTTTAACCCTATATATACTTTTGCACCCGCCACGACCCGCCGGTAGAACACTTTTTTAATTTTAATGAAATTACTCTAAAAAAATTCAAATTACGATAATTTAAACACCCCTATAATTACTCGTATACAATGGTGTATTAAATTTTCCCTTTTTTGGCTAAATGTTTATGTTTTTTACTTTAGACTACGTAAAACTAAAATAATTAAATATAATACCTGCGAAAGAGTTTTATGGCTTTGTTTTGATCAGCAAAAAAGTCAGTCATAATAATATCACAATAGGTTCCACAGTAAACATAATATAACTGTTAGGGTCAGCCAAAGTCATAAACAATTTTATAATAATTAATAATCGCGACATTAAACCACTGAAGATAAAAAGAACCCCATATTGACAATATACTAATTAGTTTTACCTGATATTAAGGTCTGGATAACAAGTGCAGTTTTGTTCAATTTAAGTACCACCTGCTATGAAATTGAAGATCAATGTGTGAATAACTTAAAATGTATAAAACTACGGATTCGATAAGGGCTTACTCAATAATAAGTTAATCCTTTACGTGTACGTACATATATTTGCAAGTGATAAATCATAACAGACTCAAATAAAAATATTCAGAAAAATATGGAGAGCTTCGGTTATAAAGAACTGGCCGAAGAGTATTTTAGAAATAAAAACCAGGAAGATGTTCTTAGTCACGTTAAAATAAAATTAAACTTAAATTCGTGTAGCACCGAAATACAAGAACAATTATCTAATTTTGTAAAAGTACTAAAAAAACGCTACAAAGAAGTTAGCTACAGTAAACAAAAGTTTTATATAAAAAGTGGTTAGATGGCAAATTTACTGTCGCTGCAGAAACAGCAAAGCAAGATAAGGTTGGAAGACCACGCAAATCATTGGACAACTGCAGCGATAGATCTAAGAGGCGGAAACTTAAAGATGTTAACGATGCAATTGGTTGTACAAATATAAAAGAATCTTTCCTACATCAATTACGATCACAGAACCAATTAACAAAAGTGGATATCATTGAAAAAGTTATTAAAGCTAGTCCAGTGAGAACAAAACGAATTCTTAAAAGTATACCAACTCCGAGCGATGCAAAACAGTGCACAAATGAGGAGGCATTAGCCTTATTTCTGGATTTGAAATTAACAAAACAGCAATATATTAAGCTCAGATTGCGTGCGATTGAAATGGCTCAAATATCTATCCAGCATATCATCACATAACTGCTGCTAAAATGGACTGTTTGCCATCAAAGGACACTATTACAATCATACCAATTTCGGCAGAGGTACAACTACAATCTCTACTTGATCACACAGCCGAACGCTTGCTACAATCAATGCCAGGAAATGCGTTAAAGAAATATGGAAACACAAAGCTAATTCTTTTTTGCAAATGGGGATGTGATGGTTCTTCGGGACAAAACCAATACAAACAAGTTGTATGTGAAAATATTTCGGACTTGGATATGTTCATGTTATCATTTGTACCATTGCGATTGAAAAAGATTTTGGAAGATTCAGAGCCTTCGACTAGTGCAACGCAAACAATGGATATTTGGAAAAAAGAGACACCATCTTCTACGAAATGCTGCAGGCCAATCAAATTTGAATTCAAAAAAGAACTCGTGATGCCATTAACAAAGAAATTAGTGATATCAAGGCCCAAATTGCAACACTACAGCCATTACAATTACAGTTAGATGGGCAGCAAATTGAAGTAAGCTACCAATTAGAACTTACAATGATAGATGGAAAAGTACGTCAGGCTTTGACTAACACGAAGGCGGCATCCAGCTGCATTATATGCCAAGCAGCATCAACCCAATTAAACCAAGTTCCGACAAAATCATTAGATAATACCGATGCTTATGAATTTGGATTATCACCACTACATGCAATAATACGACTTATGGAACATATACTAAAAATCAGTTATGATTTGGATTTCGGGCCTTCAGGATCCATAAGAAACAATGAAACCAACAAAGAGTTAAGAAGTTCAAAAAAGAAACATGTTTAAGATGAATATCGCAAAATTGGATTGATTATAGATAAGCCAAAACAAGGGTCAGGCAATTCAAATGATGGCACGAAGATTCTTTTCAGATCCAGAAACAGCATCTGAAATAACAGGAGTTGATTTAAACCTTATTTTTAGATTTAAAATAATCCTAGAAGTACTTGCGTGCAATGAAGAAATTGACTCTAACAATTTGGAGATTATGCTAAGGAAGCAAAAATATATACAACCAACTACCCATGGAGAAGTATGTCTGCAACAGTTCACAAAATCCTTTATCATGGAGAGGATATCATTAAATATCATTTGGTGCCACTTGGAGATCTATCAGAGGAGGCTCAGGAAAAAAGAAACAAGGATTACAGATTTTATAGAGAGCACAATACTAGAAAAATTTCACGAAATTCCACAAATGAAGATCTATTTAATATATTATTGGCAACGTCAGATCTGTTCATCTCCAATATTCGAAATAAATGGAAAGTGGAACATCGGGATTTAGATGAAGAAGCCATATATAGAATATTTGCAATCAATATTTGTGTCAAATGAATAATAATTATAATTGCCTTCCATTGTATTAGTAAAAAATAATAGTATTAGTAAAAAATAATAATAAATAGAACCTATTTTGACAGCAAAAAATTAAAAATTTTTCTGCGGTAACAGCAAAATCTCCAGTTAATTTTACTACTTTTTTTTAGTGTAAAAATTTTTTTGAGTGTAACATTAAAAAAATTCCATTATCACAAAAAGTAATTATAATTGTTATTAAGTTCCAAATATAAAATTTTTTAATATGCAAATAAAAAAAAAAATAAACCCATATTTCACTCCAAAAGTAAAAAAAAAATCAAAAGTTCAACTTTGACCTAGAAGTCCTTAAGAAGTACTCAATCAATTTCAATGTAATTAAAACTGAGTCAAGCTGAATTAAATATCTATTCATTAAAAAAAGAATTACTTCAATATTTTGATCGGTTCAAAAGTTACAGAATTTTGGCCAATGAAAAACGATTTTCAGCCACTGTGCGTCGTTTAAATTTCCTCTCTACAGCTAAAACTAATACTTTCTTTAAAGCTATTTTTTGTGAAGTTGCAACATTCTTATACTTCTGGTCTGACTTGTGTCTTGCCTAGACTTTAACTTATTCTTTGTGGCACATACATATACTTTATCACATCTATCATTATTCTTACTATCGCATGGTATATTATAAATAACATTAGAAATATCATTTGTTATTGTCACATTCATTTAAAAAAATTTCCTGACCAAGAAGCCCAAAGATGAGTCGAAGTATTGAAGTAAAATAAATTTGTTTTTTATCAAAAATATCATAAAAAACTTTATTTTAAACTTAAAAATAATAGTCTTTTTGTAGTAACTCAAAAAGCTGTACAATTTGCAATTCTTACACTGCGATTTGTGATGTGCATTGAATATACGCAATGTTGAAGCTTTTTAAGGATCAAATGATCACAAATGGTGTCTATAATGAAAGACGGGAAACTAATTTATTATCGGTAGGTTTTATAATGCTATATATAGCAGTGTGATAATTTTTTAAATTTAGTTTTTATTAAGTGTGTTTGAGTATTTCACCGGTGTTTACTCAGGGAATCTGAGGGAAAGCTGAATGGGAATCTGGATCCAAATTAATTCTCGGAGCCGCATGAACATATAAATATTTGGATTGCTCCAGATGTACATATATTGTAAAACCCAAAAGGAAAGCAGGTCAAATAAAAGAATAAATAAACAACAAAAATTAGCTGTGTAGGACAATTTTAATGGAATTTTAGGAATATCTCTTCAAACGCCTGCCAGTTGAACAAGAAGGAAGAAATTCATTACTAGCAAAACAGAAACAACTTGTTAAGACAATTTGACTTTTGGACAGTCTCTTTTACGCATTATGTACAAGAACGAAAGAACAATATTCAGATATGATATATAAGACAAAGTGGGAATTTTGTGTAACCTCGTTTTTAATGACAAAATTTCTATGCGACATTTTGACGTTAAAAACCGGCAATAGTAGTCTAGTAATTTTATGATATGATTTATGTATCATTTTCGAAAGTAACCGAATGACATTCATTAAATTTTTGGTATAATTTTTAAAAATTATAATGTACGCGAACAGGAATATTGACTTAAGAGCCTTACTTTTTCAATTCAGATTTTAATCGAGCCGAAGACAAGTGACTCTAAATTTCAAATTTAATTTTCGTATTTGTAGTCGTATTGGCGAATATAGCTTTAGATATTCGTATTCATATACATGAATATTGCTAAGATATTCGCATTTTTATATAATTATTGGCATTCCTTACATCACATAAATAGTATTAATAGAAATACTTGACTTGTCCATCCCTGGTATATGGCCATTGAATTCAGAAAATGCTTACAATGAAAAGTGAGTCTGTAAAAACAATAACAAATATATCAAACATGGATACCAACAAACACAGTAATAGACAATGGTTACAATACAACTTAACACATTCATGGATATTTTGAATATCTAAGAAAAAACAAAAAAAAAATTGCATAAACTGGAGCTAAAAGTAAATGTGCCAGCCTTGTTGATGAGCACACTTTTAGACGGTGCAATGATATAATGTGACAGCTGACTGCTCATAGAAAAGCCGTTAAAGGCGATAGCCTATTGATCCCCACCGAGTCCTCAATATCTCTAGGAATATTCCATTTCAGTTTAAGAGGTTGCAACTTTTCCTTAAATTGAAATTCGTCCAAGGGATGAAAGCGAGAGTCCATTTCCGTACGCCTGGGTTCTCATACAGTCATATTTATTATGTTGGTACAACGTTTCCTACAGAAGTGTATTAACTTGACATACCTATATAATTATACGTATATCCTGTTCTTATCCAGCTATTATTTTAATTCCTTCTACAGTTTTCATTTCATTCTGGACGTGGTGGTGCAATAATATCAAACTGTAGATCTATAGTATTCTAGTTTTGCAAAAGCTGTTTGCCACGTCTGAGTCTGCTCCTCAAATATTTCTGCAAGACTGATATATTTATCGCTTAACTTAATTATCATGTCTTTTGTAAAGAAAACAGTAACAGGTAAACAATATATTTTCAAGTAATTGAAAATTTCTCACTTTGTAAATTAAATGATAAAAAATACAAGATTAAGATAAATTTTAGTTTGATTAATTAATTTTCAAATGAATGTTTATCAAATCAATACCGTCTGTGTGGTTTGCTGTTCATAAAAGGACATGCTTTCAAAGCAGGCAAAAATTTTTTCATAAAAAAATTTTATTTAGAAAAATATATCATACATCATCCTTTCCGAAGTCAAAAAAGACTTTAGAGGAAGAAAAGTTAAAAATATACTATCCCAACAGGCTTTTTCAAATATTTTTATTACTTTTATTGATGACGTTACTTATATTTTGTTTTAACATATTTTGGATTAAATTTTAACAAATTCTCTTAGTTGACTGGAATTTTTTTCTTATATCCAAACGTTTTGTTTTTGTGTCAATATTCTTGTCCTTTATTTGTAGATAAATAATATATTATCTGCTTTATTTTCTTATTAAGAAATCAGGCCTGCTGGCCTGAAATATTATCAAATTCTGTGCCATGAAATATTGAAAAAAAGCTTAAAAGGACATTTATTTATTAATATCTTAGAAAGTGGCACATTTGCTTAAAAACTATAATGATTAATGAAGCAAAGAATGTCATCAATACAAAAAAGTAATATTAATATGCACAAGCAGAAAAAATTTAATAAAATAAAAAAAAATGAAAAAGGATAATAAATGATGAAACTCGATAGCACTTGACAAAACATAAATAGCCAGACAGAAAAAAAGATTTTTAAGAGAACAAATTCTAAAAAGAAAAAGTGACAAATAAGCAGTTTTTTTTATGTATAAATGACCACAAATCACTCCTTTAATGAAACTTGGACGGGAGAGTGTCAATAAATAACGAAATTTTCAAAATGCAATTAAGATTATTAAAGTTTTAGCTTCCACATCAAAATTATTCGGTATAACTTCTGTTTAACTGGAAATATAATACCGATATTATTTTTTACTCATATAAAGAGTGCTTTGAGGTACACTTTTTCCTGGGCAATTAGAAAATTTTGAGTTTTTAGGGCATCACTATGGTGCATTTAGGATCCGCTTCATTTAAACGCCATGTAGCTTTGCTTCAGATATGATTATTACTCTTTTTGTGGAAATAATATCAGGCTTTTCAGTATTAAAATAAAATTGTAGTTTTACGTTAGGTTGAAGGTATAACAAAAGACATACACATTATAAGGCGCCCAGAATGTGCTCCCACATATAAACTGGTCGTATTGCCTGCCTGCAAATTTCTGTTTACTCCATATGCCGCAAGCACCAAAAAAAGGATCTTACCATATACTTCGTAATTGTAGTATTGCAATCTAAGATGATGTTAAAATTAACCATCTCAAGCACATTCGTCCTATTTGGCCATGGAATGTGCATGTGAAAAGAGTAACATGATTTATTAAATTTCACGGGAAGCCTACTGTCGATTTAATATTTCTTTATATATTGATGGTAGACTCGTTTTGAACAGTTTTAACTACACAAAAATTTTAATTTATTTATTTGTTACAGAAATGAGGGATACAATTGTTAAGTATAGTTGATAATTTAGCTGTCAAGAATTGTATGAAAGAATTTCCATAAAATTTTACTTAAAATAATAATAAAATATTGTGCTTAACATAACTTGAAAAGCTGCCATTTTATGTAAAATTTTTTAAACAAACTCTGCCAAAAAAGATGTCAGTAATTAATGAAAATGCTGAAGAAGTGAAGCAAAAGCTGTTGGGATATGATCGAGTTACCATTTTAAATGTTACTGATAATATCACTGTCTCGGCTAGTGCCATGAAATATTTTCGGATGCTTTGGGCAGCGAAAGTTTTTTTTATTTTTTTTAGAAAGAAACATTCTTGATGTTATTTTACCAAACATAAGACTACAAGGATGTCTCAGTTATATAGCCGCTCTGCAGTTTTTTTCCTGTTCCTTACACCTGAGAAACCAATGAAAGGACGAGGTTTTACAACATTAATGGATATTAAAATTAAAATTAGATTAAAAAGCCCAAAATTAGAAAAAATACTTGATACGAGCGCTTTAAAATAGAGAGGGATTGCTTTGACGAATAAATATAGGTATTGGTCGATTTTTTTCTTTCAAAGTCTCGCGCTATGCCATTAACAAAATCCTTGCAATGTAACCTGCTTCCTTGTAAGCGAAAACTGTAATTCAATTGATTCTATAAGAGAAGTCATTAAACGAGTTTCGCCTGCAATTTTGCTCTGCAGTCAATTGCTTTTGAAATGTAAAAATTCTGGGGGTATTATTGCAGACCTCGATATCGAATGAAATTGAATAAATTTTTTTGCTTGATTTTGCCTTAATGTTGATTTTTTCCTTTAATGTTGACTACCGTCATTAGTTTCTTGGTTTTTATATGTTTTGAAATCTCAAAATATTTTCCACCAGATTTTATTCTTTACATATTTTATCATCTGGCATTGTAATATATTTATTTCACTCTACTTTAAAACCCATTTTTAGTTTCTTTGAAATTTAATATTTCTCCTTCGAGGAAACACCTCTTATTTTGTTAAATAAATCCATAAATTTTCTTGACCATTTGCTAGCATCCTTTTTCGTTCAGTCAAGTGTTATTAACTGATTCTTTTAAGCAATTCGATTTTTTTCCAAGTACGATTCCTTTTTGTCATTGATATTAAAAGCAATCAAGCTTTGAAAAAAAATTACATGGATAAAACGTGTCCCTTCTAACTTTTGCATGCTCTTACCTGCTGAGAGGAAAGAGAACTGTAAATTTTACAAAAAATTTTCTCAAGACTTTATCCTGATAAAACAGTACAGTATGAACGATTCAATCGAATGGAAACAATTTTTAGATTCGATTATCTTTGATTCAATAGCGTATGCAGGAAACTCTTCTTGATAACAAAACAAACAATAAATTATAATAAATAAATAAAAAATAAACAAATAAAATAAAAATTTAAAAGTATAATAACCATATCTTTCATTTCTATTTCATTGCTTCAAATATTTTTGTGTGTTAAACTTTCCCCCAGCCAAAGTCTTAAGCTGTTACCGCGCCTGCTTCTTTTATATTAGCATCAGCATACGTTTAATGGTGTAGAGCTACATATTTAGAATTCCTCCTTAATACATTATGGAATTTTTCCTTAAATTTTCTTTTTATTATAAATGAGCTTATTATTAAACTATCTACTAAATATTTCACCAGGTAATCAGCTGGAAAAATAGTTTTTTCTTATATTTGACACACCAGATATTTATCGCAACTTTATTGCTTTCCTTTTATCATTGCCATCGTCATGCTCATCATCATCACAAATTTGGTAATGAAAACACTCTTAATCGGGCATAGAAAGACGAAAAAGGTGTTATGCAAAAAAAAAAAGAAGAACACAAGTATTAGATATTAAATGCTCTTGACCATGTTTGCTGTGATAAATTATTACCTTAGTGTGTGATTTCTTGGATATTTATCAAAATTGTACATCATTTTTTCTTATACAAAATGAAATAAATTATTGGTGAATCTCCTTTTATTAGAAAAATAATAATCATACGTTTCAGTGAGCGGAATAATGGAAATATTAGAATAAATAACTGGAGTAAAGAATTTATCGAAATTATTCCAAAAAATTGTGTCAATTAATGAAATAACTCCCAAAGAAATAGGACCTAAAACTTAGATGAAACCCAACGAAATTTCCAAAAATAAACGTCAAAAAGAATAAAATTGTTTCCAAATTGTAAATTTAGGGACTTTTTTTTTTAATAAAATAGATCCCGTGCATGAAAATAAAATAAATCCCAATAAAATAAGGCACACAATATAAAATTAGTCTAAAATGTAAAAATGCTTTAGAAAGCTTAGTCGGGGTTTTACCTGGCTCACAGAGGAAAATGCAATGCAAAAACACTTTTAGTAAGGAAAACCCATTCCCGACAAACTAACAGGCGTGAGTGAATGCTCTTGCATCCGGCAGAAGGCACACAATGAAGATATACTTTTGAAAGTGAAGCCATTTCCGGGCACAGTATAAAGGAAAAAGCTCTTATGGCCGAAGATTGGCAATGCAGAAATGCTTCAGAAAGTAAAGGCGGTCTTGGAGATATAATAGAGAAGAACATCACTGTGCCCGGCTGAAAGGGTTTAGAAAGCGAAGCGGATTTCAAACACACCATAAAGAAAAAAGTCCTTGTGCTCGGCCGAAAACCAAAAATGCAGAAATGATTTAGACATGGAGGGAGGATTTGGACATACATATTTCTTTCTCTATGAGAAATAATTAAATGAAGTCCCAATTAAAATGATATAAGTTTCATACACTTAATATTGAAATTTATTATTTGGGATATTCTTCCCAACTAATCGTTAGAAACAATTAGAGCTTTTGCAAAATGCATTGAAAAAATGAAAAAAAAATGTATTATTTGTTGTGGCTTTAGCTCTTCATATGCCGACATTTCATTGGTTGCTAAAACCAAACTTTTTGAAAGTTAAAAAAAAAAATTTTTTAAGAAAAAAATGAAATTTTTAAGTTAAAATTTCCTTAAAAATGAATATAGAACAAGTTAATATTATTTAATTTTTAAGCCTCTCTCATTAAGCTCATGCTGACCACACAGCAGCAACCTAAATAAAGTTTTCTTTTTCTAAATTTGATCAATTGCTGTTTTAATAAAATAATGCAAAATTTACTACTTGTAATTCTCTTGTAATTTCTATAATTACATGTGCATTCCTTTTCCTTTCATATGAGTGAACTAAATATCTTTACATGAGAGTAACAAAAACTTAAACAATAAACCGATCTACAGCACAACAACTTTCTTCGATGGCCAACACTCAAGAAGCCACTGGAGCCAGTTTTGTTGTTCATGAATTTGGCTTCGTTTGTAGTGAACCTGACGAGAATATTAATTACAAGTACAAAAATTATATGACTAAAAGCAAAGAGAGTAAGACAAGACATTCTGCTAATAATAGAGACAATTCAATCTAGTTTCATTCCATCAAACCCTGCGGAAAGAATCAAAATAACAAAAGACAAAGAAAAAGCTTTACTTTGTGGCCACACATTTAGTTGGCCAATGGCAGTGAAACGTGAAACATTAAAACACTGTAAGCGCGGCAAATCAAAATGAGGTTTTCTAAACATTTTCATATCTCAAACATGATCATCATTATCATAGGTATCGCCATTGTTAGCAGTACAGGCTTAAGTGTGTCCCATATAAGGGAAAAACCTCAAAGCAAGCAGAATAATTTCTTAGAATGGTTGATATCAATATTTCAATTAAATCCTATTACAACTACCACCATAGAGACACCCACAAGCTTAAAGCCACCTACACAAAATAAACAATGTCCACCCTGTTCTTGTGGCACGGCCAACGTAATTAATCGCATAGTGGGTGGGGAAGAGACACAGGAGATACGTTACCCCTGGATGACTCTGCTAAAAAATAGCGATCGTTTTTATTGCGGTGGTTCCTTAATAACGGATCGTTTTGTGGCCACAGCCGCTCATTGTCTAAGAGGTTTTTCCCCCAGACGTATTTCCATAAGTCTCTTGGTGCATGATCGCAAGGCGAATTCATCCAGAGTAATAAATAGAAAAGTGAAAAAAGCCATTATACATGAGCGGTACAATCCCTTTAATATTGATAATGACATTGGTCTGCTAGAGCTGGAAGAGTCAGTCGAAATGTCAAATGTCTTAAGGCCAGTGTGCATGCCCATGAAAAATAAGACTTATGTAAATGAAACAGGCATTGCCAGTGGCTGGGGCGCTGTCTCAGAAAGTGGACCTTTGGCACAAAAACTAATGGTATGTTTCAAAGTTTGCAAGTCTATAGAATGATGTTAATTTGTAAATTTCTTTTCTTTTAGCATGTCCGTGTTCCCATTATATCGAATGAAGAGTGTAATAAGAAATATGGCGAAAACCGTATTACCGAGAATATGATGTGTGCTGGGGTGCCTGAAGGCAACAAAGATTCTTGTCAAGGTGATAGTGGTGGTCCGTTTCATGTTAATAATGCAGACTTCGACACTTTCCATTTGGCTGGCATTGTCTCCTGGGGTGAGGGTTGCGCCAGACCCAATAAGCCGGGTGTCTACACAAGAGTCACCCAATATTTGGATTGGATTGAAAAAAATTCCAATGATTCGTGTCGTTGTGAAATGCCAAGCAAGAAGCTGCTGGATAATATTATTTGGGAGAGTGATAGGCTAGTGAAATAAGTTAATAAATTTTTTTAAAAGGAAGTAAATATATAGAGATTTGAAATGAAATGAAAACTGGTCTCTAGATTACTATGATCTAGCGATCTATTAGTTGGTGTGTTGTCTCATAAAATAGAGGTTTGTGGGATCAATGCCGTCCTCTATGATTTTCGTCATTTCAAGACATCAAAGTCCTTATAATCGTACCATAATCGATAAATTAAATGGCAATATATACTGTATTCATATAATTGAATAAATTCAAAACTCAAGTCATTGAAACCGTTTGATTTATATTTAATATTGAATTTAACTGTAATCAATTTCTGATCATCTCTCTCCAATGAAAGAATATAATTATTTGGTTAGTGATGGAAAAAGCTACATACTGAACTATTAGTTTAAATACATACTGGAAGAAAATAAAAACTAAGGCATCATCAGCTTAAAGCATTTTTTGAGGTGCTGCGAATTGAATTTGCCACTATAATCCATAATTTTGAAACCAAAAAATTTACTCAATCTCCAAAAAGACGACTAATTTATTTACATTGATTACAAAACACAATTCAAATAAGCAATCACCAAAGGAAAAAGTTTTTAAAGTAAATTAAACTTTTTACAAAAAGCGTGCACTAATTCGTCGTGCAAAGGAATTAGCAAGATTATCAAGAGATTTGAAGAGACTGGAAAGATATGATCAGGCTTCTGCATCATCGCAATGCGCGCTTGCCTGTGGATGCTTATTCTAATTATGAAGAATTTTATTCGCTATTAAGACTTTTAGGAAAGAAGTATTAACAATCTTTAATGTTTCCACAAAGATAGCAAGACTTGAAAGTTCACTAGTTCAAAAAAAGGTAAAGCGATTTAAAGTCATGTTGTTATACCATCAAATATTACTATATGCGAAATATTTATATTTTGTTAATGTGGAATGCGAGTATTTTGAAAGGAAATGAAGAATATTTTTTTTTCTCACACAAAGTTTTTGCATACGATAAAGACTAAAAGAATAATTTCTTTTAGTTTTACTGTTAAAGATCACTGGACATTCGCTGCATTAAAAAATTTATTTTGTTTGTGCTTGACTCTTCTAATTTGCCATTCTCTTATTTGAAAATTTGTCCAATACTTGTAGTTTTAATAGAGAAGGGACAATAATGGTCATTTGGTTTTTATGTAATTGCCCAAACCCATTGCATTATTTAGTTTCGTTCTGGCGGCAGTATGGTTGATGGTGTATCATATGTTAGTCTGGCATTTGACAATATCTAAGAGTAATTGTTACAGAATATCATCGCACAGACCGACACTCACACACAAACGCAAAAGCAATTGTACAAAAGGAGAAAATTTGAATGACGCAAAGATACAGTGTGCGCAAAAATGCTCAAACAGCAAGGATTTATTATTTTTTACGAAACACAAAATCTTCTAAGCATATAATAAGATTAAAAGAAAAATAAAAAGAAACTAGATACGAGCTTTTATTGTCAATAGGAAAATTTTTTGTTATCTTAAATAATAGTCCACTAGATAAAACAGCCCACTGTAAGACTCAACTTATTTCTTATAATGGTCAACTACTAAACATATATTAATAGTCGTTTAAGTGTGGGCAAATATAGATGTCCAAGTGTGAGCTGTTTTGGTCCCTTTGGTCCCAAGTGGCAACCACACACAAGCAAATGACATGTTGAATAGAAGAAAATAAAACATTTCTTTCTTTTTCTAAGACAAAGGGATAGATGTAGATACGTTTACTCTCATTGTATTATAACAAATTTGCGGTTATCAAACATGTGTCATCACCATGTAATTTTCTTTTAATTGCTGATGACTGTGAATTAAAGTCTAGGGGAAAAAAAGAAAGAAAAACAAAAATTTGATATTTATTTAAGATAGAAGAAACCATTAAACGTTCAACTGAAAATATAAAACTTGAACAAAGAAAAGCTGAAGGTACACACAGAAGCATATGAATGCATATACCCAAAGTGTTATTAAACAATTGTAAACTTTTTGGAATAATTGGTTATTTGGAATTATAAAAAAACACCTCTTCGGCATAATTTGTGATACTGCACTTTCTATAAAAACATTTACCAGACCTCATTTCAGATGTCCAATAGAACCTGATGTCAGACATGAGCTGTCCTATAGAACCTGCTGTTGTCAGACATGAGCTGTCCTATAGAACCTGATGTTGTCAGACATCACTTGACATTAACTTGAAAGTTGTTAACCAAGTGCTAGACCTTGGCATTGTTTTGGATTGTGAACTAAACTTTAATGCACATCTTGATTATATTATACCTAGAGCTTATTCTGCTTGTGCATTTATAAGAAGAAACAGTCGGAACTTTTCGGATCCCATGACATTAAAAATTTTATACACTGCTTTTGTTCGCTCGAAGTTAGAACCCTTGGAACCCTTTTTATAATGTACATACTGATAGAATTGAAAGGATTCAAAAGAAATTTGTTAAATTTGCACTTCGTAATGATCTTACAATGTTGGTCCCGACTACATATAATGCTCGTTGTTTTCTTTTGGGCTTAAAGCCACTTTATGTACGACGTACTATTCATTCCGTTAGGATTGTCTATAATTTAATTAATGGTTTTATAGATTGTGAATACCTATTAAGTTTGATTACATTTTTTGTACCTTTTAAACACCTTAGATCCAATAACCAATTTTATGTATCTACTCATGTTACTAATTATGGAATGCGTGAACCTTTGTTACGAGTTTTGAATATTATAAATAAGATTTCTAATATTATTGTCTTAGACTTTTCATTGTCTGCTAATGATTTTAATTTGTTATTAGAAAATAAGGATTTATTTAATATTTTGTTTAATTAGTATATTTGTTAGCCTGTAAGGATTATTTTCCATAGGTGAATTTAAATTAAATAAATCAGCTGTCCTATAGAACCTGATGTTGTCAGACATCAGCTGTCCTATACAACCTGATGTTGTCAGACATGAGCTGTCCTATAGAACCTGATGTTGTCAGACATGAGCTATCCTATAGAACCTGATGTTGTCAGACATGAGCTGTCCTATAGAACCTGATGTTGTCAGACATCAGCTGTCCTATACAACCTGATGTTGTCAGACATGAGCTGTCCTATAGAACCTGATGTCAGGCATGTCTGTCCTATAGGTCTTCATGTCGGCTATAAGCTGAGATAAATAGAAAACCTTATTAAGAATAAAAAAAATCACATTTTGTAGAAAATGAATTTTTAATAAAATATTATTAAAAAATGCATGCAACGTGTGCATAAAGCAATTTCAAACAGGCAACAATGTTTTTAATATGTGTGCGAGTACAAAGGTGTTAATCTAATGATGTTGATTCATTTGTCAGACAAAGGTGCCTCGCCTTGACATTTCTATGTAAAACATTATTAGACACAGACAGTGCACTTGTGCCATTCTCAACTAAACTCGAAGATGGTTTTTAAATTCTTTATATATGAATAAGTTTTTGTTTTGAACTTTTTACAGGATTGAGTGTAAAAAAAGGAATTCAACTGTCTGCATGGAATAAAAGAAAACATCTTTTGTATTATTAAAAATTGTTGTGTTGTATAACAGCAATAATGATAACTCAAAGAGTAGTTGTTTTTTAGATTAATGTGCGCCTTAGTGCAATATATATAATTTTAATAAAAACAAAGGACAGTGGGACGAGTTTGTAAAATGGTCGAAAATTATGTTGAACAATATTTCATGTTATAAAAGTTTTCATAACATTAATTGTCTTAGAGAAAACACTTATTCCTGAATTGCAAGACAAACTAAGATTTATAAAATTTCATTTGTTGGGATCAACATGTATAAAACTTAATTATTTATTTTGTGACTGAAGATTTCTTCATGTCATGTGATAAGCTAAAATGTAAGGCAACATTTTGCAACAAATAACTAAAGTTCAAAATAAAATTTGCGTTTAACATTGTGTTCGTAATTTTTAATTCTTCTATACGTCCTTCTGTATGGTATAGCATTGCACTTAAAAGCAAATATGACATTAAATAGTTGTTGGGTTTTTTAATACCGGATTCTATTTCCTTCTTTGTTACATCCCTTGTAACTTTCACAGCTAGAGATCTTTTGTAACTCGCAGTTCCATGTACGAGTATGTTTATGTCGTTATAAAAAAATAGGATTAAAGACACAAGTATATAAGCGAGAAGAAGAGTACGTTCGTGTAAAGCTTTAAAGGGAAAGCATTTAAGTGCTCGTGTGTAAGTATATGTATAATAAATTCATATGTGAAAATGAAGATGGCAATAATTTAATAGTGAAAGTTAAAAAGGCAGCAGTAAACCAACATACTCGTACACATACATGTCTGTGTATGCTTTTATTTTTTTTAGTAGGTTACGTTAGGTTAGGTTGATTGGAGGGGTGTGATAGCCCATGTCATACGACATTCACTTAAGCCAGTGACCTTCGCACTACGAGTCTAGTACACTTTAGTAACTAATTTGTATTTTTTTGGTTATGATTGCTAAGGAAGCCTAGAGCTGTAAATATATTATAAACGCGATAGCTTTTCCTACTATTGCAGGTTTCTTGCCAAAAAAAAAAAAGCTAGTACTCAAGTAGTTTTCTACCTCAGCAGGTACCTAGTTTTCAAAGAAACTCTCACAAAATTTGACCACTAAGTGTTATAGTTCTAAGACTATGGGATAATGAATAGTTATTTTGTCTTGAGGGTACCTTTTTTCCCCGTTCTATACCTTCAATTGTGAAATCATTTTAATGCCAAAGCCTCGCTATGGTATTTCTCCTGCTATAGAATATTTAATAAAAGCTCGATATGTAACTCGAATGCGCACTTAATGGCTATAGTAATGTACATACTATTGTAGTTCTCAATATATAAGATAATTTACATCTATTTTATATGAGATGTACCCTCCCCATCTTCCTATATGTCCTTGCTTTCACTTCGATATATATTTTATTCCCATAATATCGTAAAAAAAGAAACTTGGAAAGTCCCACTGTTGTAGTTCTCCAGATATATAATAACTAATAGTTAGTTTGTATGAGGGTATCCAGCTCCTCCCCCCAGTGCACTACTATGCTTTTAATCAAATATGCTTTTTATTCCCATAATAATGTACACAAATTTGCAGGCTTTCGCTCTTGTAGTCCCCCAAGTGGGGAATTTTTATAAACAAATTATATAAGTGTGCCTTTCTCCCGCACCTTTGAAGTAATAAAAAACTCTATTTCAATTTAAGACAGCTACGAAATTTCAAAATTATCAGTCTTATCATTAATGTAAATTAAATTATGGAAAAATGCTATGTATAATAACAACAATAATAAAATCTCCTACAGTTTTTTATCTATTACTAACAAAAAACTATTCCACGAGAGACGATTTAATGTGATAATATAAAAATAAGTAGAAGAAACTTTCGCTTCCGTTCACAACTGCAATATGAATAATAAAATATAGAAATTCTCGTATTTTTTTCAGTGAATGCTAGTTTGATAATAATGATTTCTGAAAAAAGCCTGCCTTGGGTGCTGCTGATGTTTATGGCGGCACGAAAAACGTGCGCATGTCCACCAGCTAACAGTTAAATATGCTTCTCCTGACATTTCTAACTATAAAAAATTAATAATCATCGTTCTATAATGGAGTCTGATGATATTTATATAACTCGATCTCATAAAAGAAAATTATGTTCATGTCCGCTTTGTTGTATGGCTTCCTAAAATTAAAAAAATAATCATACAAATATATTTTTTTAATTAGAATTAGACTAATTTTTTCAAATGCTTAAAAATTCCAAATACAATTTTTTTTTTCAAAGTTATTAAATTTTTCTGTAATAATTTAATTAAAATGCCAATGCCCAAAACCATTTCTAAAAATCTAATTTCACTTGTAGTTTTCCCAACATTTTTTCCAAAAAGCTGATATTTTGTTGCCCGTAACAAATTTTTACAGACAAACAAAACTTTTTTTTTAATTTTCCATCAAATAGTAGTTATTGTTTTTAGTAATTGTTTTGTTGTATGTACTGGATTATACTCGTGCTTTCATTTGTTATTAAAACTCGCAAAAAAGTGTATTAATAAAAAAATGCAATACTAAAGCTCACAAACTTTCATTATTAACAACAACAACATAAAATCAACAATGAAAAAGGATAAAGTTATGTTGCCTGCTTTTAGATGATTTTTATACAGTGGAAATATTAATTTTTTGTTACTTTGGCCTGAGGGGAGAATTGCAATTCCAACTACCCCTTTTTTGAATTTCATTAGTTATTTGTTTGATTGCTCCAAAAGCTAAAATGAGTTTCGTCTCTCTGCTGTAGAGGAAAACTGTGGTAAACCAAATATTTCTGTAGTCGTTATACGTCCATTTTAATAAATATTTTTCCATTGTTGCTGTTGCTGCTGTTGTTGTTGTTGTTATTATTGTCAGTCTATTGTTAAACATTATTGTTAAGCAATTGACATTGAAATTTGTGCGAGAGTAGCAAAGTTTTTGTTTTCGCACAAGCCTAAGACGTCGAAGGAATGAGTACCTTTTTTGTTTTCAGGGCCAATTGAAATTGCATTTTAAAACAGTTATTTACCTTTTGTCTGACTTTGGCAATAGCTTAAATATTTCCGTTTGGAAAGTATGAGTTTTTTAACTCTCACTTACATATCGCAGCAAAAAAGTCAAACTCATTCGACCAGAAGTGAGAAATTAATTTGTATTTTATATGCAATTTATGTGGAAGCAACATGAGGAAAAGCTAAACAAAAGGCAATTTCAAATGTCCTCGGGCATTAAAATGGAATGTCTGGGTTGCTAAAATTAAAATTATTGTGTTATTTAATTTATTTATGGTATAAAACAAATATTTGCTTAAAAGAGTGATAAGGGTTCTTAAATTAAATTTTGGTTTATTAAAGGGATGGTGATGTTGATGGGTATATGAAATAATTCCTATAAATATGGCCAGCGAAAAGAGTTTGAAGATGAAGAATTGAAGAGTTTCAACGATCAAATGTCGTGTCAAACACAAAAAGCGCTTTTCTAGACCATGGAAAATATTTTCCAGTCGCTCAAAAGCATTAGAATTCAGCAATATATGAGATAATAGGGTGAAATACCACCTATAATGAGGAGGCCATGTAGAGAGGTTTCGCTTGTCCGATAAGCACCACAAGATAAAGTCGTTTCTGCATATTTTGAAAATTTAGTTGCATGTGAAGCTCGACCAAATAAAGGATGTACAATTTTTTCACAGCCGCCATATATCACAGATATTGCCACTTCTGGCTACTTTCTATTTTATTTGATGCAAAAAGTCACACGCTTTGCTTTAGAATCAAGTACCAAAAATTAATTGGGACGATTTGTATCTGGCTTCAAAAGATGAAATGTGGTTTTATTATGAAATATCTTAATTGCCAGAGAGATTATAAGAAATTCTAGCTTCCGACTAAAAACACTGCCAATAATACGCAGTATATCTTTATTTTTAAATAAAAATTGGTTTTTGATGAAAAATGGGAGTTCTGTGGCAATAAGGAATTAAGGCTTAAGTCGGATTAGAGCCCAAAACGAGTTGATCAATATGATTTGTCACTTCAAAAGTACCCCGCAGTGATATTTTACAATTTTGTTGAATTTTTCAGGAAGTTGCAATGCAATAAATGTCTGCTTGTTTTTTCTTATAGAATTTTATTTGGAACAACAGCTCATGAAATTGCATATGATAGTTTGTGAAATGGGGAAAGACTTAATTATAATAACATAAGAGGCTTTTAAAAATCAACTTTAAACTTTAAAAATGTTACAGTGGGGCATAACAGTAGAACACTACAAAATTATATTTAAGAAATTTTTCCATATTGGACAGAGTTAATGCATATACGTAATATTTTCAATAAAATTTTTAAAGGGGCAACTTTGTACAAAATTACTACAATTCTAATCAACTATTCTAAAGAGTGGCGCAAAGGTAATGCATAATTTGAATTGGCTTCCATTTTTGCATTTGACATTTAAGAAGTAAATATAAAGAGAATTAATTGTCTACAAGGCATGGAATGATACACACCTCAATAATAAACTTTTATGACATCAGAGATCTTCCTTTTTCATTTACAACAAAATAACAGCCAGATAAAAGAATGATATTACTTTTGCGCCACATGTTATATCATTTTAAAAATATTCGAAGCATACATTTACATTTAAATATACTCGAAGCATAATTTTTTTTAAGATACGCTTAATAGTACAGTAAAGCCGTTTAAAAAAGGGATAGAATTATTTTTTTTTTTTGGTATAACTAGGTACAATTCTTTTAAATAAATGTTTGTTGTGGATTATATAATTAAGAAGTTATAGACGAAACAAACTAATAATTCCGGAATTTTTCTCTTCAGGGCGTAATGACCCCTGAGCTCTTTCAAACTAAATATTTTGCAGATGTACGTTTAAGTTTTTCTTTCATTGCTTGAAGTGTTAGAGAGCCTTATAATTAGCAAAGCTGTAATAAGTAAAGATTGTTTTTTGTTTTTCATACAAAACGTAAAATTAATAAAAAATAATACTTAATATTGAAATTTATTATTTGGGATATTCTCCCCGACTAATCGTTAGAAACAATTAGAGTTGAATGTTTTCAAACTGCTTAAACTTCACTGACGATTTGGTTTTAGCAACCAATGAAATTTCGGCATATGAAGAGCTAAAGCCACAACAAACATTTTTTGATTAGTAAAACATAGGAACATGCAAAAATTGTGATTTTGTGTACCTCACCACCTCACCTCAACGAATGAAGCAAGTCCCAGATATATATAGATACATTTTTGATAGAAAGAGCTCTATAAAAAAATTTCTAATAATATGAGCAAAATCGCGAAAATTTCAATTTGTTTTCGTCTATAAATTCTTAGATATAAAATTTATAGCAAACATTTGTTTGAGAGAGTTGTAGACAATATTGACATTTAAGAAAAAGCGTTTAATAAAATATTAATAATTCTTATAGTTCACACTAAAATAGCAAGAAATTAGTTGCCCCAACAGCTACACTCTATTTTGAAATTGGTAAAATTTTTATTAAAAAGTTTTTTTTCTGTTCTGAAATTTGTATTGGGCTCCTTAATGTAAGCAAATAAATTCTATTCCATTCAAATCAGTTAATTTTTTTTTAATTTTTCTTTCGCAAGTTTCTTTTAATAACTTCACCAAAGTTTTTGACTACCCATTGAAAAAAATGGAAGATGTTATGAGAAATTACATTTTCATTGCTTCCCAAGAAATTGCAAGTGTATATTTCCTGACTTTTTAGGAAGTTAATATGTTTAATGTACTTTACAATTCAGTTAAAGACATCAATAGAAACCGCTGCTGAAACTTCTCTCTATATATATTTACTTAGGGGCACTGCTATTTTAAATGCTACCATGTATGAGATGGTAAAGGTGTTGGCTATTAAACATCTCATGATGAAATAATGTTTCCAAGATCGTGGTCGAAACGGGCCGGCAAAAAAAATCAGTAAAAAACTTAGTAGTGTTAATAAAAATGTTATGTGTAAAATAAGGATGATTTTCTTATACAATACAATGCAAAATATACTGTTGAATATGTAGCATTTGAAGTACTTCGAAAATAACGTTTTTTCATAACATCTCGAACATGACTTCACATTCTGTTAATAGGATCAAATAAAAAAGGGGCACGTCTTGAAAAGTTTCGAGTTTTCTCTACTGCCAGAACACAATTTGTGGATCTTATTGACTTCTTATGAATTCCTTTTTTACTGGGTAGTTCTGTTTTATTGATATGTACGAAACAACAAAATTTCCTGTAAAACATAGACAATTTCAGGTTGCCAAAAGCAATTGAACATGTTGCTCAAATACAACACTTACTTAAAAACCCACACAGTAACAAACTCAAGACATATATGCAACCATAATAATAAAAATTTAGTTCTACATGGAAAGTTAGACATAAACATGATTTTGATTTCACAGGAATCCTTCGTTGCAACAACTTATATGAGCGAGTACACTTACACACTCATTTAAGTGTGAGTGTTAGTTACTATAAAATTTTCTCAAGTACAAATGAATCAAATTGCTATCAGTTGCATGAATGTATTTGTGCATCTACCTGCAGCTGAAATTATTAGTGTTGCAAGTGGTATACAAGTATTATAGACTGTCTGTCGACATGTCTGGCTGAAGGGCTTTTTATTTGTGGTGGTGCTTGAGCTTTTACACTTGTATTTTATTGGGAAATATGTTTTCATGTTCTATGGGTGCATGTTTGTAGATTTTTTGTATAAAATATTTATGAGTTTTCTTATTAACAAGGTTAATTACAAAATATTACAGTTTATAAGATTTGAAAAATAGGTTAAATAGATGAAGAAGTGCCTGAAAATTGCAGGGATTTCATATGGAATAATTTTCCAATTTCAATGTGAAACAGATAATGAAATACGCGTGGTTATTGGTGATTTTAAAATTCGATATCATCCACTTCTAATTCATATTTGACTACCCGGGAAAGGTTGAAATATCTTATTAAGCCAATGCTGGAATTGTGAGATAATCAATAATTCGGTTACGGTGGCACCATCGCAGACTTGAAAAAATAAGGGTCAATCACTTTTTCACTGCAAACACCGAACGAATCAGTCACTTTGATAATATGCAATGGCTTTTCATGAATTTATTGTGGACCCTATGTGCCCCAGAAATGGAAGTTTTGTTTGGATAAATCAAAAGGAAGTGCCAATAAGCTACAAATCTGTCGTGTGAATATTATGATTAGCAGAAGGATCGATGCAAGTGCTTCAATTCTCCATGTGAACAAAATATAAAGTATTTTAATTTAAAAAAATTCAAAAAAAAAAAATGTATTGTTTATTGTGGCTTTAGCTGTTCATATACCGACATTTCATTTATCGCTAAACTAACTCGTCAGTGAACTTTAAGCCTTTTGAATATATTCAAGCTCATATGTATGTATGTTTATGCCAAGCGAATTAAATACAATATGAGAATTCTATATTCAGTATTTTATGTTTATTATTACAGAGTATAATTAACACTATTTTTTCGACCTTTTTTGTTTTAATATATATAATTTTTTTTTTTTTTTTGTAATCAAGCGTTAGGTCTTTTTTTAAAAAATAATAATTTTATTCAATATTTCGACGCCTCTTTGGGCGTCTTCTTCAGGAAAATTTTTTTATTAATATGACAATTGAAAAAATTTTTTGAAAACTTATTTTACATACATACACAAATGAACAAATTGAAAAAAAAAATTTTTATGAACCAATCATAATTTAATAAAGTAAAAAATTTTTTTTTAAAGGAAACAAAAAACAAAAAACTAAACAAAAAATGTTTTTAACCTATGAAGAAATGAAAAATCCTTTATACTAATTATATAATAACAATAAAAAATATTTTACATTCCTATTAGTCAGTTTAATTTACGAATCAAATGTCTATAACATTGAGCAACATTATCTGTATCAGTTTTATAGTTTACTATCTTATTACTTGGAACATTAATAATGTTAAGCATCTCTAACATATAACGTCGTTAAAATTCTTCTCTATAGCTAAGACTGATACTTTGCTAAAGTCCGGATTATGACTAGAGTTACAACAATGTTTCGTTAGAGATGCTTAACATTATTAATGTTCCAAGTAATAAGATAGTAAACTATAAAACTGATACAGATAATGTTGCTCAATGTTATAGACATTTGATTCGTAAATTAAACTGACTAATAGGAATGTAAAATATTTTTTATTGTTATTATATAATTAGTATAAAGGATTTTTCATTTCTTCATAGGTTAAAAACATTTTTTGTTTAGTTTTTTGTTTTTTGTTTCCTTTAAAAAAAAATTTTTTACTTTATTAAATTATGATTGGTTCATAAAAATTTTTTTCAATTTGTTCATTTGTGTATGTATGTAAAATAAGTTTTCAAAAAATTTTTTCAATTTTCATATTAATAAAAAAATTTTCCTGAAGAAGACGCCCAAAGAGGCGTCGAAATATTGAATAAAATTATTATTTTTTAAAAAAAGACCTAACGCTTGATTACAAAAAAAATTATATATATTATTACAGAGTATAAGTAATATTCAATTATAACATATGTTACCTAGTTTATATGCCGTATATTTTTTATTGGAACTTTCTAACTCACAAGTGCGCTATTTTTCGCATGGAAACGTATTGAAAAGAAAATGCTCGCAAACATCGGCAGGTATATAAAGGGAGCTAAAAACAGTAGTGTTCCGTTCTGCTATTGATTGACTGTAATTGGTTGTTCCTTTTCTTTTTCTTTAATGAAAATAATTTGAATTTTTTAAACTGAATTGAAAAAGAGCAACACTATATTACGTACGTAAAATTAAATTACAAAAATAATTTATGATAAAAATTTTATGAACTTTATATAAGTAAGGAAAAATAAACTTTAACTCAGTCCTGTAAAAAGGACTAACAGCTATTATCTTGGTACATCTTACACAGTTTTTTGGTGAGTATTTTTTTCATAACAATTCGGGTATATTTCTAATCCTTCGGCAGTGTATTATGTGGGACAAGTCTTTGTGCTTCGCTGATGTATGTGATAACTTGTATGTATTGATTACATATATTGATTATATGAAAATTTTTTTTAGTCTGTTATCCTTTAAAGTTTTTTATTTAAATTTTCTTCCACAATTGCAAACAAAATTAAGTTGTTGGCAATGTAAACTGATGTTGTTGATTGGACTTGTTCTAATTCAGGTATGCAATATTTTACTCAAGAATGACAGTTTGGGCTTTTGGTTAAACTATTCTTGTAACTTTGTGTGCAATATAAAATCAATTCAAAGAATCATTTGAAAAAAAAGTATTAGATTAGTTTTTGCTTTCAAATGAAATTCAATTTACTAACGGATGTAAAGTCATATTTCTTGGTATAAAATGAAACTTTTAAATGTTGTTATATTAAAGAACTCTATTAGCAAATAGATTTGATAAACATGCCTTTTTCCTTAAAATTTATTTCTTTTAAACTCTGGTTTTAGATGTTTTTCTCTTGTGTGTGTTTTAGAGTCATATTTTATATATTATTTTATATTATACTCTTGATTCTTATTTCATCTATTAAGTCATCTATTTATATTTATATTTTCCTACTGTCACCATGTTTGTTGTGGCTGCTGCGTTTGTTGTTGCTGCAGTTTTTGTTCATGTTGTTATGCTTGAGCAAGCAAACCTATTTCTTGTCATGACTTGAAGATTTTAATTAATTTTACAAAAGTTTTCCCCAAGATTTACAAAAGCAATTAGTCAAGTCACTAACTAAACTCATGACTAGGAAAACAAATGTTTTTGCAACTATTTAGAAATGCAAGTTGCCATTTTATTTGTGCATAAATGAACAGTGATTTGTATAAATTTTCAAAGGTACTTCAAATTAAAATACGTATATAAAAAATTAACGTTGAGGTGGGGATAAAAAGGACATCAGTTTTTTAGTATATATTATATTTTGTTCAATAATTAAGTACCAGTTTTATTATTAGAGCCAAAGCCACAAACTTTCATTAGAGAGTCCACCTTTTTGAAACATTCTTTTCTTAATGGGAAATATGATAAAATACTCTTTTAATCCAAAAAGAATATAAATTATTATTAGCTTAGATAACTTAATACAAATACAAACTAATTTATTCATATAAATATTGCTCCTTTAATGCAACATAATCATATTTTAAAACACCAGAGTTTTTAGGTTACTGAGGAAAGAATATTCATCAATATGCTTTTTATACATATATACAAAAAACCTTAATTACACCTGATATTAAAATGAAGTTTTTTTTTTTAATGTATTGATATGAAAACTAACTTCTAACTAACAACTTAGCCCATTTGGATTTTTTGTTGAAATATGACTACGTTGCACTAAAAGGTATACGAGTATAAAGAAAATCAAGGCAGTTGTACCGGATTATCTTCGAGTATTTAGTGGTTTCCAAGCTGCCGATCTAGCAAAGGTGTCTACTGTTAAATATCTGTCATCTCAAACGTTATCTGTTTAGCAAAAGGTTTGCCATTTATGACTATGGTAAACGATCCAAAGAACCAAAAAATGTGTTAAAATATTTATTTATTTTCTACAAAAGTGGTGCTACAAATGTAGTAACTTTTCGAGCATTACGGAGTTGATTATGGTCATCAAAATTGTCCTACTGTGCAAGGAATTGGCAAAATTATAAAGAAATTTGAATAGACTTTTAACATCACAGACGTTGTGAGGACTGTAAATCATCGCAATGTGTGCTCTGCCGAAAATATCGCTTCTGTTATGGGAAAGTGTGGCGGATAATGTGAGTTTGTCGATTCCACGTCGTTCTCTGCAATGTGGCCTATCCTACGGCTCACAATAGCATCTATATAAATTCCAACTTATGCGACAATTAAAGCCGACTGACCATTTACAACTCTGTGGATTTGATGGTTGGATGCCAGAGCAACAGGCTTTCAATGTTGATCTTTCGAACAAAATTTTCTGCAGAGATAAAGCTCATTCTTACTCGTTGGTTATAAACAAGCAAAATTGTCACATATGGGACTCGGAGAGCCCAGCGGTGATTCAGGAATTGCATTCGGAAAAAGTGACTGTTTGGTGCGCATTATGGTCTGGAGGTGTGATTGGGCCGTAGTTGCTATAAAACGATGCTGGAAGAACCGTTACCTTCAATTCAGAACACTATGGCCTTATGATAACCGACTTTATTAGCAGCAATAAGCTATTATGAATTGGAAGGTGCTACACAACACAACCGCGTAACACGTAATTTTACGTTCGGGCGACGTCAATTTGGCACCAATATCTTGCGATTTGAAGCCGTTAGACTTTTTTAGGACTACATGGATAATATCCCCATGTTAGAGCATTTCAAAAAACAACATTTGTGAAGTTATTGCTGCCCGAAATGTGCGAAGAGGTGGTCGAAAACTACCTTAAAAAGATCCACGGCTGCCACCAATCTAGAGGCGATAATTAAAATGACATTATATTGCGTATGTAATGGTGAGGTCTAAGCATTGTAATTAATTAATAGTATTACCTAAATTACAGCATGATGTGTGTTTTATTTGAATTTACTTTGAAACCGAAAAATGGATAGCCCTGTAATTTGAATAATTACCGTTAGTTTTGTGGGATTTGTTGTTCATTTATCAATATTTCATTGGTGCCAGCCAAAGCATAAGTGAACATCAACCAATTTGTAGACATTCAACCTCATATGTAAGTATGTTGAAATAGTTAAATAAGTAGAACTTCAACCATGAAAACTCTTAAGAAACATATGAGAGTTACAAAAATATAGCCTTAATAGGCTAGAAAATATGTAGGAACAACATTTTATCTTTCTTACGACAAATACGTATTTCATTTAAAATTAATTGCAAGAATATTTTATGTAATTCTAAGAAATTTTAAAAATTTAAAAACTACAAAATTTAGCTGAAGTTTTGCTGTGTTCTTATACGAAACATTTTCTTTCGTAAAATATTTAATCAAAACTTGACAACTTTCATAATCCATCAGACTGAAAAAGCAAATATTTCCATTGTCTTAGCAAAGAGTATGTTGTTGTGAGTTTATTCTTATTGCAAATGTATAACCTCTTTTAATTTAAAATAATAATAAACGTCTTAAGACATAAATTGACAAACTGATGTTGTTTGGTTGTCTTTGTTAAAAATAAACAGATTCCCATGATTGCACAAGAGTCTAGTGCAAAATATAAAGGAGGCAAACACAGATGTTTTATTCGAAATATTAATGAAATGGATCATGCAACATTGCATTATTTTCTCAGTTGAACAGAAATTTATTGTTTTTAAAATTAAAGAAAAAGCTATTCAACAAATTTAGTTTAAAAAACGCAAATTAAAAATTTTCAAATATTAATCACTTGCAAGTTTCAAATAAACAAATAAATTGTTCGTAGTTTTTATTCGTTTTATTTTAAAAGCTGAAAATCTATTATTATGAAATAAAAATTATAAATTTCAAAAAGTTATAAATAGTAAATTTTATCCCAAAAATATAATACTATCTCCTAAAAGCTTAAATTAGTACAACAAAGACAAGTTTTTATAAAAAAGGATATACTCTTTAATGCCTTATGAAAACTAGCAAAAAAAATTTTGCTTAGAAAAATTTTATATATCCACAAAAAATTAAATCATCGAAATTAAGAAAAAAAAAAAATTTGAAAAAAAAAGATTTCAAAATAACTTGCAAACAAAAAAGTTTAATTTACGTAATTCGTCTATCTTAAGTTTGATTACTGAGTTTTTCAAATTATTTTTATTTGAGAAGAATTAAATAAAAGTCAATTACACTAGCAGAACGGAACGGTTTTGTTTTTGATGGTTCTCACACCATCATCATCAGTTTTTATATGTTTGTTTTTTACCACTCATTAGTTGGCTGTCAATAATTGGGAACATCAATTGGTTAGAACAGTTTTGCATGAAAAAAGAATACAAGAATTAGACGCTTACTGTATTTTTTTAACAACAATAGCAATGCGTATTAGTGCGTAATTTCCATATAATTGTTATTTAGATTTTTCCCTTCTAGTCAATTTTAGCGCTTAATACTCAAACCATCGTTTTAGAGAATTTAATTTCATTTAATTTTTTTTAAAGTTTCACAAGAAATATTTTTGCCGACGTCGTTTTGGAACAAATACGGCCCAATCACAACACAAGACAGTCATCTTCCGGAAGCAATAGCTTTTCCACAATCACTTCTCGATATTTCGACCCCCTTATGAGATAATTAATGTTGTTGACATAATCAGCAGATCTATTGCGTTGTGAATGGTTAGCCGTCTTTAATTGTTACCTGAGTTGAACTTTATTTGGATGGAGGTGCAAATTCAAATAAAAAATATGCCATAATGAGCCGTACGATAGGGAAAATTGGAATCGACGAATTCGCATCACGCGCCACACGTTCACTGATAGAAGCGATATATTCGGCAGTGCGCACATTGCAATGATGTATGGGCCTGATGACATCTGTTTCCAATCTCTTAAAATTTCTGCACAATGGGTCTATTATGATGAGAATAATTACTCGGTAATGCTCGAAAAGTAGCCACATTTGTACCACCATTTTTTTAAATAAATTTTTACTATTTTCTTGCGTTTTTTGGTTGTAAAACGATCCATAGTTGAAAACTTAAAACTTTTTGCTAAATAAATGAGAGTTTATATGATTGATATTTAAAAGTTGACAGCCTTAGAAGACCGGCGGTCTTGAGACCACTAAGTGGATAACCCGATATCATACAAAAGCCCTTAATTTTGTAATTACGAAACTTTAATTGTTGGAATAGTCTTTTATGAAAACCCTAAAAAGGATAAAAACTAAGGGTTTGCATTTCTTTTATGGAACGTATTATCTTACAACATTTACTTGTAGTTTTATTTTTAATATTTGGTCTTAATAATCTAATTAATATGCATTGAATTTTTCTTTCATGGTTTTTATTAACAGACAAAAACTATCAATCAAAATCTTAAGTTTCAACATCATGAGTTTCGATACAGTTTAATATTTTTTGCTTTTTGTAAAAAAAGCCATTAACAAAAACTGTTAAAATTTTTCTTCGTGCCTTAACTTCTTGCATGAAAATGAGCTTAAAGCTGTTATTGCTCACTTTATGTTGCCAATACTGACATTGCAGATTCTTATGTTGTTGTCTATAACTCATCACAACGTTTATTGTCGCCCGAGGTCAGTTTCATTGATACACACGTAGAGACTGACAACAGAGAATGAAAGAGTTACTTTTAATGACTGACCATATTTAATGCAGTTTATACGAAATGTACTTTGTTTTGATCAAGTCAAGTCAAAGTGTTGTCACTACAATACTCAAGGCAAAATATGCAAAAATGTTTTAGAAAAAAAGAAAAACATTTTTTAAAAAGTTACGTTAACAAATTACATAAATAGGAAGAACGTCAACAATAGTCGACCATTATATACCTTAGAGTTATGACTTATTAAAATTTTAAGTATAGAAGTAAAGGAGGAAGAAGTTGTCAAATTAAATAAAAACTTAGTCCATGTGACTATAAACAACCTTCCAAGATGGAATAGCCCGGTAGATCATACCAGTTTATTGGTCGGTTGTTAGGGTGATTTACTATGCGCCAGCTGTCAAGTAGTCTCGATGAGCCCGTTTTGACATGACCATACAACCCGTCAGTTTTGAGTTGTGCATTGAAACTGTACTGGTCCTGCCGTGAGCTATCTCAAAGAGACCATTTAGTTTTGATCTCCCTACTTCCCAAAGATCATCTAGTAAATGCTGCCCAGGAATCGTTGTTTTTTATTGCAAAGCCAGGAAATTTGCAGAGAAGCAGCTACGTAGCTTGCAGCTACGGCAGTGATCGTTAAATGAGAATCCGAAACGGCTTGTATGTATTCCTTACATCCAGTGACCAGTTAATACTGACAACAGTCTCGATATATCCTTACGACTGTAGTTTATGACTTGCACGGTGTGATTCATGTAAGAAAACCACATCATTCTGTCGACCCTGCAAGTGTCCATCTTATGTCATCTATTAACAGCCTTTTATAGAAGGTGCTTAGAGATGCTACTTTCAATAGTCCCCAGTGGAATTGAAACAAACTAACACTGCATTGCAAACATTCAAAACAGATTCCAATCTAGCTAACTCATCTACCTGTTCATTACCACAGTGATGTCTAGGCGTAGGGATCCAAACTAAGGTAATGCCAGAAAGCTGACCCAGACTTGTCGTCTTTTTCCTACACTGCACGACCAATAAGGACGTGGTAATGAAGGATTTCAGTGTTAAAATTGTCGCCTGGCTGTCGACAAAAAGTCCAATATTCCCTTCAATATTCTGGTCATAACGCACTTTGTTTGTTTTGTAGATGACGTTAACTTCAGAGTGAAATACACTGCATCCGTTGAGGAGACCATATGAACACTTATATCAAGATCATGAAAGAATATGTCGGACCCTACTCCACAGTTCGTCTTTGATCCATCAGCATAAATTCTTACACAATAATTTTCTACGAGGTTACCTCTACTCCATTCACTTCCTGAGCAATTAGAGCTCTCTATCAAAATCCATATAGGAAGTAACATAGTCAGAAGATTGGTTCAGGATTGGTGGCAATTTGTTGGCCTTATTTTCTTGATCTCCAATAACCACATAATTTGAGTCTCACTGCACCACTGACAGATATAACCATAATGGAAACAAGGTACAGTATAGTACTCAGTGCCCTCTAAACGAATATTTTGTAGTGCGTTTCGAATTCTAATGCAAGCTGATCTTTAGATCCTGTATAACTAGTCTACCAGATTTTTCAGATGTTATGCGGGACTTGAAATAATCAAGTGAACACTCCGTCCTTCTTATCCAACATATATGTGTGTTATTCATCTGTAAGGCTCACTGATATCGTAAATTTTTCACAAAAAGAAAAAAATATGTTGATGAAAAATATGCTAAACTGAAAAGTCATTTAAACATGATAAAACGGTTGCAGTTGCAGCTGCATTTACGTATGATTTATGGTGAATATTAAGAGAATGATTCTTGGAATTTGAAAAGGTTTAATAATTAACGAGTTTTAGTGGCACAGTAGCTAAAATGACTACATACATATTAAGTTGCTGGTTACATAAAAAAATAATTGAATGTTTCTTATTTAACATTAAATTTATTTTAGTTTTGACAGTTTTATTTAAACAATTTATTCTATAATTCCTTTGTCATTTTCCAACGAGCATGAATATTGGCATAACTTTCTATAAAAGCGACCATATAATAATTTTTGCATGGCTTTGTTGTGATTTTATTAAATGTATGTTAAAGGAATAGTATCCCTCATAAGATGATAAAATTTTCCTTGTATGTTTTTTTTTCAAAGCCCAATAAACTTTTTCATACGGCTTTGCCGAATTAGCACAGTGGGCAAGAGACAAATTTAAAATGAAAAATTGTCATAAAGCCCGCTGATGGCTTGAGTTAGGTTAGGTTAGGTTAGGTTGATAGGAGGGGTGTGATAGCCCATGTCGTACGACATACACTTAAGCCAGTGAAGGCTTGTTGTGCACTCCCTTGGGTTTAACCATGACATATTGACCCAAAGGTCTAGAGAAACTCCGTGTCACTCACAAAGTTCCTTAATTTCCTACAGCATATTCCCTGCAATCGACTTATGTCCGGTAAGATGTCACCCCCAAGATATCGGGACCTTATTTGTGAGAAGGCGGGGCATTGGCACAAATAGTGTTCCAATGTTTCGCTCTCCTCCCCACATGCTCTACATTCATCTCCTCCCGCTATTCCCATGCGTTTAAGATGTGCCAGTAGTTGAGAGTGCCCTGTGACAACTCCCATTATTCTACTTAGTTCGGGCTTGCTAAGTCTTAGTAGCTTCCTCGTTCTTGTCTCGTCTGGATCTCCCCATAGAATTTTTGTATTATGGCTTGAGTTACATACTGGAAACTTTGAGCAGCTTTTCTGCGGTTATTATGCTCTTCTGAGAAAAAGGCGAAATGCTTAACCGATGCCATCGTATATAACAGGTATACCAGGATACGGTATCCAAAGGTCACACTTATTTAATCGGTCATCTTGGGGGCTTAACACTGAACTAGGCGACTAGCTAGGGACTTATCTAATGGCCTGAACACATTTTTCATGTAACTAAAAAAAATTTTTTAATAATTATTTTGGAGAATATCCCAAGCTATGACCTCAATGGTTATTGTCATCATAATTTTGTTAATGAAATAAACATAATAATTATCACACGATGGGCTACAAAATTGCTAATCGAATATAAGTTGTTTGCTGTGTTGTTTGTATAGAAGTTTTCAAAAATTATTATACTTGCATTTTATTGTAATTCACAAGCAGAAATATAGAAACGAGTTCAGTAGAATTCTCGTATAGTATTTGTAAGTTTTTATATAAGTATATAAATTTTTAAATATGGTTTGGCTAAAGTATACTGATGGTTTGGTTAGTGCCAACAAAATGCAGTAATAGTATTCTAAATACGCAACCTGAAAAAGTTTTGTACTTTTTATTTAAAATACCCAGCGTTAAGATATTCTGTGATTTAAATTAAAATTACAGCAGGGCATAGCAGAGCACTTTCTATATATGATTGAATATTTTATACAACTCTCAATTATAGGCCACTGCTTAATTGAAGAAGATCTTCGATTACATCAGAGTACCCAAATCTATTGACTCCCTGGTACATCTGTACAATGTAGAGGGTATTTCACAGGAAATGAGCTCTGATGAAATCAGAAAGTTAATTCTTTTCATTAAGGGCATGTCTATTTGTGGTCGATGTGGAAATAAATGGCACTATGCATCACAGACAAATTTCTTACGTAGAATAGACGTGCAGGAGAGACTCTTTAATTTTACTTTAAAATTGGGAAACTTCACATCAAATATTCGCTAGCAATACAATTTCTTTATCTCTCCCCTGTATTCATTAATAGACGAGAGGCTCGTCCTATTACAGCTCTGACTGGTGGCTTGTAACGTATATGTACTTTAGTAAATATTGGAGGGATTACAATGGATCAATTCTCTATTTTTTCTGTTACTTTGATAAAGTTTTTGTTTCTATAGGAAATTTAAGTAATTTTCACATTCAGAAATAGAATTCTAAGAACTAAATACTTATTTTTTAGCCTAGATTAGTGGGCCAATGTTCCTAAGGTATTTGAGTAAGGAAGTCATGAGGTCTTGTTCCAAAGTCAACAAGAAAAAATATTCATTTTTGATTTCAACTCTCATAACAAAACATAACAACAATGTCTTCAGAAGCTGCTACACCTCTTTCTCAGTGCTCAAGCGTATTTCATAATTTTCGCCAGTATTTGAGGGGCGATGGTTTGGTTGTATGTATATTTTTGCTGCTTGAGCACAAAACTACTGAAAAAGGATAGGAGAGTTTAGTTGATTTCAACATTTACACCATGGATATTCTTTGTAAACATTAGGTAATAGTGTAAATTCTATTATTCGTTAAATTAACCAAGTCAAACACTGAGATCATTGCCAAGAGTTTTTTTCTGTAACCCTTTGTTTTTTTTAAAGTTGTTCTTAAATATATTTCTAAGACCCAAGCTTTTGTTAAATTGATTTAATTCGATCGTATTTCAGATTTTCTAGTCTAGATTAGTACATTAATCTATGTAACGTATTTTAGTTAAGAAAGCATTAACAGCCAAAGTACAAATTTTTTTGTCCAGAACTAGATTTAGACTAAAACAATAAATAATTTTAGAGCTTGGATTTGAGCAACTTTTGCTATTTCAAATTAAATTGAAAACATAATAAATAATATTTAGAAAAAATCTATATTGAAAAACTTTTCTCTCTCATAAAATCGTTTGCTGGGTATGAACTATTTTTTTGTTGCATTTCTGTTTTACCTAATACAAATTTAGTTCTGGTCTTCAAAAAACGATAAGTATAACAACAAATCTAATTTCACGCTTGACGCCCTCATTTCCATTTTCTAGATTATTTTCCTTTTTACATCATTTCATATATATTTTTTTGCAGCAGTTTTTTTCAGGCATCTTTTTATTTTCTCGTTGACAAAATTTCTAAATGTACCGTGACCAATAAATTTTCCATTTTTTCTTCTTTCTTCCTCCTCTGCTGCCTTTGCGAAAATACAAAAAAGAAGATATAGCAGCAAATAAAGTTCATTTTGTCAAATTTTTAAAATACTTTTCTGCAAAGCTTTTTTTATACATTAGAATATGCTTAACATTTTAACAAGCTTGTTTTCCCCTTTCTTTGTTGTGTTTAATGTGGAACCCTTTATTTATAGAGATTAAAAAAAATATGACAGTTTTCTTTGTATATTAGAGGCAAAAATTAAAAAAAAGGCACCCATGAAATTCATGTTGGAATATTTATTAATATTTCTTTGTCAATAGGCAAATCATAAATGAAATACATAAATTAAAATTTTGAAGGGAAATAAATAAAATAATGTATTCCTTTTATGCATAAGAGAAGCTGTGAATTTAAATTATTGACAAAGAATTATGACTTTACATTTCACGTTTCATTGACATACATATATGTATTTACAAACAATGTTGTAAATCAAAATAAATGCAAGGATTCCTTTCAAATTTATTTCGTTTCAAATATACTCCTTAGCGTAGCTGGTAAATCTTTCAACTAGATAATTGTATTTACTTAATGGAAAATTTCTTTTCTTTAGGATATTAGATTTGTTCCAGGGATAATTTAGCTATATTTACCCCAAGACCAGCTTATCTATGCTAATGGATAATGATGTGTTAAGCGGGTGTTTCGGTTATCAATATTTTCTTTTGGCTTTTAGTTTCATATAATTTTTAACATCTGCCAGTATTAAATTTAATTAAATCCTTTTATCTAATAATGTTGAGGTCCTTCCAACACGTCCAGTTAGTTTGAATCGCTCTGAATTTCATTTGCATCAACTTAACGTCTACATATATGCGATTTCCATATTAAACAACGATCATAATGAATACCGGGTTATTTGACAAAATTGGTTTTACGATCGCGTTATAGAGAAGTTGTAGAAAAGATGTGTTCAATCTAGTTTTCAATTGGCTTCCATTAAGTCAATTAATTTGAATAGTTATCAAATTTATTTGCATCAGCATCTATATTCGATTTCCATATTAAACAATGATCATATCATGAATATCGAGGTAAATATTTGATCTCATCATGGTATTTGATCTCACCGTTTTGCGGTATAAATGGTTTGTTAATTCTTATTGGGGGAAATATTTCCCTTCCCTATGTAAAATTAATATGTACACACTTTTGCTCGTTCACCTTTCTCTTTAATTTGTGGGGTCCTTCTTGTAGATTTTCGTGGACGTTTAAAAGAGCTATACCATCGGCAAATGTTAATATGTGAATATCTTGAAATGTTTATAATTTATATTAAATAATACTTGGAATATGTTTAATTTCGGCATTTTCCATACAAGTTAAAACCGAAACAATTTCTTGGCTAAAACCTTATTAATTTTTAAAAATATACCAAGAAAACAAACATATATGTATTTACCAAAACCCCAATGTGCTGGTCTGGTATTAATTAATGTTTTAATATCCATTACGAAATTAAATCCTCTTCTGTTTCGAAGAAGCTCCTTTTCAAAAGTTTAAAACTACACGTATCATACAATTTTATACAAAACAATTAATCCAGCCTGTGTCACTGAATAAACAAAATCTAAAACACTTACTCACTTACTCGGTTTTTAATCACTTAATGACGAGACGTACATAAAATTTGTTTCTCGTCTTTAATTTAAATATATTTTTCAATTCCCACATGAAATTCGTAGAAAATATTTTCACTTTTATGGCCATCATTAAACAATTTTTGGTTACAAAAATTATATGACTAAATAAGCAAAACAAAGCACTGAGATGAATATTTACTTTTTTAATCATTTACATATATCATGTCTCATCAAACAACCCCTTTTTTGATTCTATGGAAAAATTTTAAATTTCAATTTAAACTTCCTTCAGGGGGTTGGTTGTTGGTTGCTTTGTATCATGCAAAAAGGGTTGAGGTATTTAAATTTAACACAAAATTTCCATTGTAATGAGTGTTGGCTTCTTTGCAAGAGCACAATTTTTCACAGGTTTTTGATAAATCTCTCCACATAAAATACAAGACATTTAAGTTAATGAGTCCTGCAAGAGGGTGGTTTGTTAATTTGCTTTGGGGATAGGTAGAAAAAAAATTTAAGTGCTATTAAAACATTTAGATGAATTGAAAAAAAATGTTTTCCTCATGTAATGACGTATGCTTAATTGTTAGTAATTAATTTTTTTTACTAGTTTGAAAACTAAAATTAATTTGTTTTAATTTTTAAAAATTTTTTTATTAAGGAAGATGTATAATGTTTGCGAAATGTTCAATCTTTACAAAAAGGATCAATTTGTAAAAAAGAGAAAGATTATCTGAAAATTTTGTTTGAAAGGGCTGGTCAATAAGTTCGCGACTTATTGAATGAAATAAAAATTTTTGATTCAAAAATCCTTTTATTTTTTCAACACAGTCTCCTTTGAGATCTATACATTATGCCCGACGTTTCTCCAATTTTTTATCCCTTCAAAAAAAAAAAAAAAAAAAAAAAAAAAATAAATAAATAAATAATAATAATAATAAGTTTTGTGGAGGTCATTAAAATTGGTATTTGTTTACCAGAATATATTATTGGAATCAAATCTCTTTTAGCCGAGCCATTTCTTCAGGTTTGGAAATAAGAAATAATCACTTGCTGCTAAATTCAGAGAATAGGCCAGGTGAAGTAGCATTTTGTAGCCTAATTAATGGAATTTTGCAATGGAAACTACACATGTATGCGCCCTTACCTTGTCCTGGTAAAATTTAAAAGAAAATTCAAAAGAATTTAGATACACTAAGGCATCACGCAGTTGCCAAAATAAACACTCTTTAGAATGTTACCAGGCCCTCCTGATTAAGTTGTTGTATCACAAAGATGCCTCAAATATTGAAGGATTTTGGAGAAATTTTGTTATAGTAGCAAAATCTTAAACTTTGAATTTGATTCTGAAATTCATAAAAAGTAAGGAAAAACCAATTACGCTATCAGTACGGAACAGTTTTGTTCCCGATTGTTGCTACGACAAGATCATTAACGTTCACGTGTCTATCTTTTTAAACACTTGTCAGATGGCTGCTACTAAGGGGGAATACTCTGCTGTATGAAGAAATAATAATAAAGTCATCGAACCGTGTTACAACAAAATTCTCATGTAATTTTTAATTAGTTTTTCCCTCATATTCTTCTTTAACCTTTAAATGCGGAGATGGTGGTAAACTTTATACTTCCGTTGCATTTTCACAAATTTCTCTATACAATTTCACTCAACACAGCAATATTTCATATGTACTCTCATTTCATGATCATTATTATTCATAGTAATTATTATTATTTATAGTCATTGGTTTAAGTCTATTTAGGATGTGTGAAATTACGAAAGCAGCTGTTGGGGTAAAAAATTACCGCATGTCAAACATTGTGCTATTTTTCCTTCTAAAATATTCTTCCACCACATCTGCGTCTTCTTGAAACTTGGACTATTTCATTATTGGTAAGATTTGTTTGCAAAAACAATAGACAAATGTGTTTATAATATTTTAAATGATTGACTTATCGCATTTTGCAACATATTGCAACTGATATTTTGTTGAAATAAAAATTCGAAATCTAACTGCCTGTTTCTATAAATTACGTTCAATCGTTCATTGAGGTATTTATGTTGAAAACAAAAAACAATTTTGGTTTTTTTATATATAAATACCAGGTTAAAATTTATAGAAGCAGGCAGTGGAACTCAGTTAAATAAAGAAAATATTTTCGTGTATAGAAAATAAATTTTGTTAAATATTGTAATCCTTTAATTTCTGCAAATAAATTGTAGGCCATTTTAGAAAAGCATTCATTTTTGGCCTGAACATTGGACATTAATTTTTTTTAGCATTATTTTTTAAAAATGCCTTTAACCATAAACCATAAATTAAATTGCTGTTTTGCGCAGTTAATAAACTTGACGCCAGTTTTATGTGCCTAAATTTATTTCAACAGCCAAAGTACGAAATTTCTAAAAAATAGGTTTTTTTGTTTAAATCAAATGCATTTTTTATTTCAAACAAACACACCATGAGCTTTTTAACTGTGAACACATCAGATTTTCAAAACGAGGTTCATTAGCATTTTGTTATAAAATAAAATGTTATTTTTTCGTTCCCAAAATTTAAAAAAAAAAAATTATTGCAATTCTTTTTAGCCTAAATTTGTTTCTTTTTGGTAACTTTGGCCTACAGCCAGATAATTCACAATTTGACTAGAGTTGAATGTATTTTTTATAGGTTTAAATCTTATCGTTTTGGTTGAGTATCCTGCGTATATTCGTTAAACCATATTTTCTGGTACTTTAGGTCAGTGAACTAGAAGAGACATAAGGATAAAGCGAAAAATATCACAAAAAAGTAAATTTAAAGCACTTATCCCGTTTATTGTGTTAGTATTGTTTTATAATTATTAATAAATTTAGGTACAGCAATTATAAGAAGACAAAATTGGTATTAACGATAATGAAATGAAAGCGAATCTGGAAATAAATACTTTTTTTAGCCATATTTCTCCTTCAAGTTCGAGTGTATTTTGGAAATCCCTTGTAAATGAAAAAAAAAAAAAAATGTGAGACACATTGAAAAATAGGTTTTTATATAATTCCTTAACTTGAATAAAATCTTTTTTAAATATGAGCCCAAGAACTGCTGAACAAATAAAATTTTTGTTAAAGCATTAATATATAGAGGACGGGGGTTGAGCGCTTAAATGCCAACAGTAGCTAAAAGCTACAACTGGTAGTAATTAGTAAATAAAAGTTTAATGTATATTACGTCAATTACGTCAATTTGGCCAGATTTGTCTAGTAGAAGCACATTGTAGGAAAAACGATATTTAAAAATATTTAAATGAATATTCCAACTTTTAATAAATTTTGAATAACGTATTTGTGTTTACGAACTCAAAAACAAAAGTAAAATAAAAATTTTATTTTAATTTTGTTCACATAAAATGAAAAATTGGAAAGGGATGTTTGTTTCTTATGTTTTGATAATTAGTAAAGAAATAAAAATTTACTACTGAATTGTAAACTGGAAAGCAGGCGTACCTTTGTAGTGCCCTCAGCAACCGATACTTCCATTAGGTCAAAGCTTATTTTTTATTTATTTGCTTCATTTCACTGAAAGAAGAATACGAGAGTTTTTGTCTTCATCAGTTATCTTCCCTTAGTGAAATTAACGTCTTCTGTTTTTTTCAATTAAGAAAAACGCACATCGTTCTTTAATTGAGTCTGGTGGGATTTTTTTTAAATTTAAAATTTTTTAAAATAGACAAACCGCGAAGATCTTTGGACTCACATCTGCCACTCACATACTACTAGTACACTAGCCACTAGTCTACGAGGGCACTTGAACTTAAGCCCATTAACAAAAATATATTTATTTGCTTAAAAGTACAATTTAAATAATATACAAGGTGGCGCAGAAGTAATGTCATAATCTTAACTGGCTGCCTTTTTTGAAAAAACTGTATAAAAAGTTTGTTGGAAAGTGTAAAATTGATGACATTAATTGGAAAAAACTATATCGCGCAATTGAGCTCGCAAAACATTTGGCTCCAAATTGGCGATTTCTTCTTAATATTAGATTTAAAGAGTTGCAAGTTTCGTGGTTTGGTGTGGTAATTGCGAGATTTTATAAATTCTCAAAGGGAAAAGTCTGGTGCTATTAGATTTGGCGATTTGGTCGGCCAGCTAAAATCTTCAAAGCGGGAGATAACTCGACCTGGAAATTGGTGTCTCAAAATCTCCATTATTGCTGTGCTGCGCTATGTGAGCAATTGCTCCGTCCTGTTCAAACCAACAGTAAACCTAATGCAGCAACTTTCGGCAAAATAAAAACCCTCTGAGCATCTGCCTGTAACACTCCCCACTTACGGTTACGGTTGTGTCACCTGCATTTTCAAAAGAAAGTAAAGGACAATCATGTTTTGACGCCAATCATTATGATCTTTGACACAAAACCATCCTCTTCTTACACCAAGTTTAACAGTGTATAGCACTAACAATAATTCCACGTTCCATGGCTTATTGGCAAATAATTCTTTATATATTTACATCACAAATGTGAAGGTACAGTGACATTTGCGAATATCTGCAAAAATGGTAGACAAATCCAATTATGACATTACTCTTGCCCCACCTTGTGCAATGGAATTGAAATCAAATAATCAAAGAATAATTTAATGTGATGAATTTTTGTTAAAACTAAATAGTTTTTCAGAAATGTCAATATTGGAAATTACTCCTTAGTTCTTTTGTTGCACCAAAAGTTTATGTGTTAATTTTTTTTTCACAGAAAATTTATTATTTTAAATTATTCTTGAATTATTGTTCTTCTAAATTCCTTGATTTATTTATTTAGTTAAACTTCATTAGTTAAATTTTTAATTTAGTTTAAATTTTCAATTAGTGGATGTTATATGTCGCTTTGGTCTTAAGGCGAAAAAGTGTCCTTGAAACAGTGCTACAAACGAATTAAGTGTTACACTAAATATTTGTCATAGATTTCTGTTAAAACCTCAAAATTCTCCTTGAATGCCAGATGTAAATCTTAAAGCCGAGAAGCAGTTAATTTCGTATTTATTCAGAGCTGACGTTCAAAAATGTGGACTAGTTCTATGCATAAAAAATATACTACGCGAGATTTTGTTATAAGACCGTGAGAAAATATAATATCTAATTATAAAATTGTATTTGGTATTTAGTACATCATTTATTTATAATTTTTTTTTGCTATAGATAATTGTGGCAGATATATTATGTTACTAATTTTTTAACCCATTTTCAGCGTGAGGAAACTAAAATCGATTACGTACACACAGTATTTCCGCCTTTTGTTTTCCCTCAAAAATGTTTTTCTAACTTGAATCGAATTCATTTCAAATAGAAATAATAACGATTTATTTTCAAAACTAATAGTTTTGATCTTTAAATAAAATATTTCGAGGAGATGTTAAAAATTATTTTTTAGGAAATTTTTTGAAACAAATTAAAAATAAATAAATATATAAAAAAATGTTTTACTGGAGATGAATTAATATTGACAATAGAAAGTATTTGTTCTTTAACAAAAAGGTTTTTGTTTTCATAACAACTATAATAAAATAGAATTTGTTGATAAATGGGAAGCCATTAAGTCACATAGGAAATATAAGAAAACTATAGAATTCAATTCACATAAGACTCATGCATACAAATAAGAGATATTTGATGGATTTATAAGAAAGTATGGAAGGTCGTTCTGTCGCTCTGTAAGCAGCATCTTTGAAAGTTGTGTACTCTAGTCCAAAAAAATAACTCAGTTCAAATACGTTTGTTATTACACGCGTTTGCGTTTTGAAAATTGCATAAAAGGGAAATTCCCAAAAGAAAACAAAATATTTATTTAAATCGATAACTGAACGCCTGCCATTTGCTTCTTGATGATTATTTTGAATTATTTTGATTATCAAGAAGTTCCAATTTCAGCATTTTGGCCGGTATCTTACCAATGGCAACGGTAATGTTATCTGAAATTGTACACGAGGGATACCATAATTTTCCAAAAAAAAAAAAAAAACAGTCTAGTGGGATCAAATCGCATGATCCTGGCGGCCAGTAGATTACTACAGAACGTTAAATTAATTGCTCGCCAAATTCGCCCCCCCAAAGGTTAATCGCATCACCTCGTATTTGGCATGTGGCACCGTCTTGTTGAAACCAAATGTCAAGCAAGTCCAATTAATCAATTTTGGGTAAAAAAAATGTTGGTGGTCATCGCAAGGTAGCTTTCTTTATTTATTGTAATGCTGCGATTTTCCTTGTTTTTGAAGAAGTCCGGCCCAATGGAGCCGCCGGCCCACAAACTCATCCATCAGTGTATCTTTTAGGGTGCATTTGCACTTCTTGTACTGCTTCTGGCTGCTTTTTGCAACCGAATTCGGCGATCGTTGACGTGCTCATTGAGCGACAGATGCGCTTCGGCGGTGAAAACAATTTTTTGATAGAAAAATGGATTTTCATCAAACTTTCCTGAGACCCATTTATCAAACAAACGACATTGTTGTATGTACGCCACATGGCTTCAATTGTTGCAGCAGCTTTACTTTGTATAGCTTCATACCCAGATTCCTCTGTAAAATCTTCCATGTGGTCGAATAATACAAGCCCAATTGTTGGCAACGGGTACGAATTGCATTTAGCTATCTTCAATGACGCTGGCCGATGAAGCAGCAATATTATCCCCGATACACACTCTTCGCATAAGAGTTGGTGGATGAATATCCAATAAAGTGAAACTGATGCGAATTTCTGTCACATTCGGTGGGCCGATTATGACGACCATAACATGGACGTAGTATACGAAACACATTTCTCACACAGAACGAATTTTGATAATAAAATTTAATGATTTCAAGGCATTGCTCATTTGGTAAAAATGTAAAACCTTCCTGAACATTTCTGACATTGCCATATGACACGAATCTTTTTTACACTGAAAAACTTTTACTGAAAAAACTTACACTGAGAAAACATAGCGCCAAAAATCACCCGATAAAAAAGGTGTCCAGTTAAAATTGCAAGACCGCTCAAAGTTTGAAGTCCAAGGACTCCTTCCCTTTTTCCAGCCATGGAGCCAGTTTCTTAATTTTAACATTAAAATCCAAATCAGTGTGAAATTTTCTATTAAACAGAAATGTTATGAACTTTCCACAATCAATATAACCATTTGTTTCTCGCATTAAGGCCAATAAACGCAAGAGCAATAAGGCAAAATATCAGCAAGGATTTTAATAAATTTTTGTTTATATTTACGTTTATGTCGAACCATGGAAAAATTACATTTTCAAGAATGAAATTCATTTGAATTTGTGGCAAAGGAAAAAACACATTTTCATTTTCAGGAAAGTGATTGCAAAGAAAAAAACTTAATTTCATGTGAAATTTTTGGTATATTTTAAATTGGAAGGCATTCAACTACAGCAATTTTTAATGTTTATTTCACAGATTTTTTTCAATAAAAGATGGTAAGTCCTTTAGGTTGTAAAAAGCAAATTGCCATATAAAAAGATTTTCAAACAAATTTCATATGTGAACGAATTATTTCGAATTTATGAGAAAAATGTCAATCCTAATCCAATTGTATGCACAAATAAACAAACATATAAATATTGATGACAAAATTTATATAAGCCAGACAACTTAGACCCAAAAATTTGGTAGATACGTGCCAGCAGAACAAGCTTCCTCTATTCAGGCAAAATAAGTAGCCGAAGAGGTTTTGGCTTATGCCAAAGTCTTGAAGAAGAACTAGTGTAAATAAAAATAACAATACAGGATAATATATAATAAATGGTAATTATTTTACAAGTATTACTTTATTAACGAGGCCTAAAGCCTTATTATAAAAAACAAATTTATTTAATTTAATGTAAAAAGGCCTAAAGCTCGTTAATAATTTAGAAGATATATTGAAAAAGTCGAAAAAATAGTTTTAATTAATTATTTTACAAGTATAGTAGTTAAAAATAAGGGATACTCCCGAGAAAACAGCTTTATTTTCTTATAGTTGCTTTTTTCCAAAGAATAGAAAAGTGGGACTGTTTGGACTTTCACATTACTTAACTTTGGTATCTTGCACTTCAAAGCCAAATAGAGTAATTCTCTTTTTTTCAAAGAAATTTTGATGTATTATGGTGCCCATACTCGTTATGACTAATAAATTGAAGTCAGGTCACAGGTTGTCCTAAATTTAAACTTTGGATCAACAGCACGTGGTTTTACTTGCGGAGAAAATGAAAATAATCTAAATATAAATTGATATTTGCATATAATCAAGATGCATTATTTCGAAAAATTTACATCCTTCCTGAAAAGCAATATAAAACAAAAAAGTTCAAAAACTCTATTCACGTGAAGTTGTCGAAGGATATACTGCTCCCTAGTGCCTATGCATCTCCATACTGAAGCCATTCTGCTTTTCTTATTTATAAATTTCATACGTATTTATTTACGATTATATTTCTATACAGAGTTTGAAATAACAAAACAAAGAATATATGATAAGGACTTTGTTTTTAATGTAATCTGTTTTATTAGTCTTGATTAGCAGACTAATATTTGGAAAGTATTTTTCAGCTATGAAACAAACTCAACAAGAAAAAACTCAACGTTTAATTCCAACTTGCAAAATAGAACATCATGAAGCTGTTTTCGGAGGGGTGTGCAATCCCGCCTGTAGTGCTCATTTAAATCTCGTGCATTTCACCATTTTTAAGGTGGCAATAGTTGTAGGTAATTAAGTAATTGTTAGGAAAAAGTATAAGAGACCTTAACTGATTCCAACATTATCTAAGAAATTAATAGCCTCAGCGCTTGAGCTTACAAATGATAATGTAACAAAACTTTTAAAATATGCACTTTAGAGTTTACTTATAAAACATGTTTGATTAAAATGAACGGCTTATCCGTTTCCAACAGTTTTGTAAAAATATTTAATTTTATTTAAAGATAAGTAACAGATAGGCAATTAATGCCTACAACTTAAGGTGTTACTTTTTAGTGAAAGGGATAGTCCACTGAGGACAGTTGATAACATGAGAAAAGATAGAGAGCGCTTAAATTATTTTTTACAATTCTACTATTCTGTATATTTTACTAATTTTTTTTAAAGCAGAGTTGCTGCGAGTCTGTTGCTGTATGTTGTACCCATTTTATTAATTGTTTTACAACGCTGATGAAGAAGAGCACAGTGATGTAGTACATTAGAGTAGATGAGTATCAATTGCTGCTGGTACTGTTCAGTAACCAGTTCTCTGCCTTTATCACTTGAACAGTCCAACAAGAAGTAGCACAACGCCACACGAACGTAAATCAGAAAAAGTCATGATGTTGATGATTAGTCCTAAACAGGGATCCAACCCATGCTCTCAGTTATAATATGCTTTGTAGTCAATGCGCTAATTACTTCAGCCAACAGCACCGTCATACAAATCATTGCGCTTGTAAGGAAGTTTGCCCATTGCGAAATTTCGATTAAAATAACTCTTTTAGAGGCCAGAAATAAAAATATGCTTCTTTATAATGAAATTGATACGCTCATTAGCCAAGTTTCGTTAACCGTTACAATAATTATTTAAAAAAACGATAAAATAATAAAAAATAATGAATAAAGTTTCAAAAGTATTAATGTTGGTTGCTTTTATTTATTGAGAATGAAACAAAAAACTTTTACTCTAGTTGAAACGTTTAATCTAGTCAAAGTCGGCTATAACGAACAAAACGATCCCGATCTGCGAAGATCGCTACAACCGAACTCCAGTTTATGTACATTTCATTTTGTTTAAATATTCAATATTACCAAATACAATGGACTCCCGATAATTCGTAATTGCAAGGGACCAGCCATTTCTTACGAATTATAGGGGTTTTCGATTTAGCGGGGGTTCGATTTAACGGGGTTAAAATAAAATAAATACGAATTAACGGGGTTTTTCAATTTATTTACTAAAGTGATAAAAAACAAGTAATAAAATATACGTATAAATTTAATAGCAAACAAAAAACAATAAAATAAAAATAAAACTGACAAATTCATTTAAAAAATAAACCAGTTTCATCTGCGTTGAAAATGTCTTTTGCATCATATTCTTTTGTCAAATGATTAAGTTTTTCTTTCCATTCTGAACATATATTTTCATTAACTGCCGAACTTTCACCGCAGATTTTTTTAAACGTTATGTTATTCCGTTTTTTAAAGCGATCGAGCCAACCACTGCTTGCTTTAAAATCATTTAGATTTAACTTTTTTGCAAAACATACTGCTTTTTCGGCTAGTAATGGACCACTAATCGGAATGTTAGGCACTGTGTAAACCATAAAACTAAAGACTTTTCAAGCTTTGGATATTGAGGTAGTTTTTCGCGCTTTAGCTTATTGCCTGAAGATTTTTGCATAGTAAATTCTCTTTTTTGAAGGATTGAAGTAAAAGTTGATGGAGCATTTTCAAATCGCTTAGCAAGGTCTATTTTTTTTCTCTCCATTGTCAATGGCTGCAAAAAATTTTTGTTTTTCTAACACCGATAGAGTTTTATGCGTGGCCTTTGGCATTTTTCTTTATTATTCATGTAACAAACTGATCTTAAGAAAATAAACACACACACAAGCAAAAGCAAAAATCCACCAAAAAAAAAAAAAATGGCGGAAAAAATCATTCTTTCCATGTTTCTGTTGTTTTTATTACGAATTATAAGTGGTAGTTAGCATACAATTACGATTTATAAGAGGTAAAGAAAATTTTATTTGTAAAAAAAATTATGAATTATCGAGGGGACCAAAATGTATAGAAATTTTACGAATTAACGAGATTTTTTCAAGGGACCGGAAGTTTATTACGAATTATCGGGAATTACGATTTATCGGGGTACGAATTATCGGGATTTGAGTGTACATGCAAAACAAATTTGCCCGGTGCGTATGATTTGTATTTAATGAATTATATATTAACCATACGTCAAAGGGGCGTGGTAATAAGTGAAACCTATTAACAAATATGCTACTATTGCAAATACATAAACGTTAATGCGCTGCCAACTGTAATTCCTTAAAAATTCTTTTAAAAGTAGTACTTTTAGGCAGTACCTCGCCAGGATGATGTGGTTCTCCTACAATGTAAACCGTACAATACAATTCTTAAACGTCATTTGTAAGGGTATATCAGGACTGTTGTCGATATTAACAGGTGACTGGATGTAAGAAATATATAATATAAGATATAAGAAAAGAAGGCAAATGCCCTACCTTGGCAATGAAAAGGCAATGTACTGGCTGATCTTTGCGAAGTAGCGAGATCAAGGCTAAGTGATCTCTTGAGATACCTCACTGCAATAGGGTGGATTTAATACTCCAAATCATACAACCGGTACAGTTTCAATGCACAACACTTCTCAACACGATTTATGTGTTCATGTCAAAAGGGGGTCATCTAGACTCGAATTAATGTCAAGCAAACTACCACGCAAACCAATCAACCAGGTTTAAATTGTTATTATTTTGTTTTAAAAAATCCAATAAGTTTGTATAAAATTTTTAATAAGCAACGCTGTTTACTAGTTTATCTCAAAGTCTCTTGCAAGTTGAGTTGTAAATATGTTGGTAAAAAGTGTGAATGTATTGAAATTTTTCAAATTGAGCTTGCACGTGTAACTATTAAGTGAATCTTAAACTAAAAGTGCTAAAAAAAACGAGTGATACATTCATAAAAAGATTAATTTTTGTGAGCCATCAAAAAAGTAAAATATTGTTAGTCTCTGTTATTGCTTAATTCTTTCGTTGTATAAGAATTCGAGAAACAAGTCTATAAAAAACGAAACTTCAAACAAACACTAAAGAAGAAAATATATTTCAGCAATAACTTTGAACAGCACTAGAATACATGCTCCAATACACATGAAAATTGAGAGCACAATAGAAAATATTTATTAAAAAAATATAACTCTCAAAAGTACCACTATAAAGTCATCAAAACGTGTTAAAAACACTAAATAAATAAAACTATGAAAAAAATAATAAAAAACGAACATTTGAAAACAATCTATTGAAATTGTATAGCGGCACTTAAATCGTTTCATACTTAAAAACAACGCCATTTTTTTTTAAACAGAAACAATATAACAGCAAATACAACAACGTTACATAATAAAACAACAAATTGAGTGTTTTAACAGGCAACTTAAAAAATAAATTTACCATTGAATTTGAATACTTTGAACAAAAAATGTAGACAGAATAATAGTGAAAAATGGAAACACAGAGAGTCACAATAGCGAATGACAGGAAAAACAACAACAGGAGCGATAGCAATAGCAACAACTGTTGCCAGTAATGAAAAGGACAACGAAACTTTTTAATTTTCATTTATTTTGCTTTTCACTTTACTGCCAGATTTTTTTCATACATTTCATAATATAAAACCAAGGCTCTTGCATTTATTCCTTTAATGGCATCAATTTGTTTATTAAAAAAAGTTGAAGTTTCGAAAAGTAGATTGAATATTTTTAGTTTTTAATTTCTTTGCTCCATATTAAAAAGAGACTGAAACCGAAGAAAAGCTAAAGGAATACAAAGCTACTATGAAATGATAGTACAGGACGACATTTAAAGTCTCTAGAATGTTGTTAAGGTCTAAAAATTTTTAACCCTAAAAATCAATTAGAGCTTATGATAAAACTTGGAAGGCTAATCAGTCTTGCAGTCTAGATCCGGCAAGAAGAGCTTGCCTAATGAAAGAAGATTTTGGAACAACTTAACTGGAGGTTAGAGTATTAATAAAATTAGGAGCACCTACATGTTTTCTCAATTTGAACTTTTTTGCAGAGATTCCACAAACGGTGAAAGTGGATTAAATGAGACCTGCATATTTCCCCTGAAGTTGAACGTGTGTCTTAAGAATTAATATAATATAATACCTTCATTTCGGAAAAGTAGAATTTTAAACAGCTTCAAATTACTTTCAAGACTGAACCAGAACTCCAGAGAGTTTTTAAATAATGTATTCCGTTTTTTAATTAGTGTATTCCGTTTTTTAAATAGTGTATTCCGTTAATACAATTAAGAAAAATTCCAAAAAGGTTTGTACAACTTCGACTTGCGCACACGCCAATGAAAATGCATTCTATTGAAAAGACTTCATTTGGTAGATTAGACTAAATTATGGCGACAGAGGTTGTGGAACGTTTAGGCTCATCGCAGTATAGAATTGAATAATTTTAATTGGAGCTGGCTAGTGTATCGAGTTTCCATGAAAACTGAACACTAGATTTTTATTTGCATAAGCTTTTGGTATTGCTTATTGGAGACAAGTTTGATTTAGGCAAACTTCCCACTTGCTCAAAAGAATTTGAGTTCCTTGTGTTGAAATTAGCAACTTGCACGTATGCATTCAAGGTGTGCATGCCTCTGACTGTGTGTGTATGTGTGTATGTATGCTGAAGTGTATGCGTGCATGTTGATAATGCTTTTGAATAGTTATGGGTTTCATTTTATTAGCATATTACGGTGCTTTAATACAAGTATTTGTAATGATTTCAAATATGCATAACATGTGCTGAACGTGACTAAAATTCATTGCTTTAATAAAAATCAACACACACACAAACACACTTGCACATACACCCGTAATATTATAGTTTTTCATACAAGTATTTGATTGTGTTCGTGTGAATGTATTTGTTTTTTTTTTTAATTTTTTTTGGCAACAAACCAAAGGTAGAGATTTCAAAATTAAATGAATACCTAAACGTATGATGATTATTGAATTAGAAGTTTGAAATTACGTATACCTACATGAGCACATAACGTAAATTGTGTCAGTGATAAAATTAAATGAATGAAAAATGGAGAAAAAAATACTGGGATATTGACAATTTAAACAATAAACTTGTGTCACAAATGAAAGCAATGAACTGAACATAAGAGAATAATGTTAATATTATAAAATTAATAAAATTAATTTAATTAAGCCCTAGATCTTTCTTATTTAATAATGTTATACATGATTATGATTTTATAACTTTATTTTGTGAAATCGCTTTGCAAACACAATTTATCTAAAATTTAAATCTGCTCTGTTTTTTTATTTTTATTTTATTAACCAAATTTTACTTTTATTATTTTTTTTTTTGAAATTAAATTAACGTACTATTTAAAAATATCATGTTTTGCGCGCAATATGATCAAGACACCCTGCGCTTATCTTTTAATGCATTTTATAAATTAATTTATAAAGTATATTTTATTAAATAATTAAATGACTGTTTTAAAGTTTCTTTATTAAAACTAAAATTTTATTTATCACTTTCTGTTTCCTTCGAGTAAATTTTTAATCTATTAGTTTTTATCATTTCGTGTTAATATTTTTTGGTTTTCGTTTATAAGAATGAATTATATTTTAATTATATGTTGGCATGCCATCCTTTATTACACGCAAGTTACGGGTGGAAGTTGTACCTTTTTCAAGAACTTTGACACCTGCAACTTCTGCTGAAAGTACAGTATGGGCTAAGGTTTCCTAAAGCTTGTTTATATACTACCAGCTTGAGTACTAACAATGTATAATTTTTAAAATAAAGTGGGCACGTATAATACACATAATATTTAAAGGCGGCAAAAGAAAACTTTACGTGCGCTTACATTAAATAATCGAGCATAAATAAAGATCTGGACGTTACATTATTTCATACAACATATGAAAGATTTTTGAATAATATGTCAAAACCCACCCTCGGCTGAAAATATAATAATATATAATATAATATTTGACATATAAAGGTAGTCTAAGTAAGAATACAATTTTTGATTTTAGTCTTAATTTTGATTGTTTAAAGGTTAACTCTAAAATTCGGCAACTGTCACATAAGCTTATCATTAAAAATGATGCGCTTACGAAAAAACAACGCGTTATAGTTGTGAAAACTTAATACAAAAATTTGGAAAGTAATGCTGAGATCGTTCGCAAAGTTCAAAAAAATTTCAGTAGGGAAAGTGCAACTAATGTGTCAACCATACAAAGAGTGGCAAAATATTAAAAAAAAAACCAGGACGGTTATAGACAGCAAGACTGCTTGCGGTCAGTCTCTGTGAACGATAGTGTCGAAAGCATCAATTTGCCAGCGTTCTCAACAACTTAAAATTTCACGAGGCACTATGCAGCAAATTTTGGTAAAAGACCTCCTTTTTCGTGAGTATATAATTAAGCATACTCAGAAGCTCAAAGCAGCAGATCATGGAAAGCATCGGCAATTCTTTAAGTGGGTAATGGAACAATGTAAAATCAATGGCAATTTTTCGAAAAAAGTCGTCTTCTCCAGTGTTGCGAATTTCCATTTGACGGATATTTTATTCCATACCTAATCGGAAAATGTATTCTTTACAATCCAATAAAAAATCTCAACTATCTTAAGTAAAAAAGTGCATTCTTAGTGAGACAACCTTTACATAGATAAGACTTGAACACTTGATATTGTTTAACTTATTTCGTTCATATTTAATACTTTTCGTTAGTCACTGTATTTACATGCAACTTAATTTATTAATAAGTGTTCACATAAACACCTTCTTTGTTTCTTTGATATACGAACTTACTAAACATCAGTTTCACCAAGCAATCAGTGAATGCATGTTTATTAGATTTAAAAATGGATATTTTTTATTTGAGTTAAAAAAAGGATATTTTTATTATATATAAAAAAGGATATTTTACTTATATTTTTAAATCCTTTTTTATTTATTTTTTGTTTAGCAAATATGTAAATTTCGAACAGTTTAATAAGTTTTTATTAGAATTATTGAATAATAATATAAAATTCTTGGCACAGTACCGAATTTGTAAAGTCGATAGATACTACAAGTGCGACTACTGTTAGCTCTCATAAGCTTTTGTAAGGAAATCATTTTATTGGTATAACTATTTCAAAGAATTATTGGTATATCCTAAAAGCTAGACTTAATATTCGGCTTCATTGTCCCAGATAATCTAAAACATATTATTCAGTTGTGGAGCAAGAAAAATCGCGTGGGGCTGTATTACTGGTTTCATAATACATATATATTTTGATATATAATAAATATATTCAAGTTGCTTGAAGCTTTCATTTTATAAGTTTTAAGCCACTGACTGACATCATAAAACTATTTGTTCACGGCAAATGATTTTCACACTTTTACAAGTTAATATCGGTGTTGGAATAAGCGAAAGTTAATGCTTGAAGTAAAATGAAATAAATTTTGCATTATATAAAATCAAATTATATATATCTGTACGTATAAATTTAATATAAAAGTGTATGTGTTAGTGTTAAATATGCTGTACTTAATAATTCTGATGACAAGTTATGTGACACGAGATTGCGTTTATTGTGTGCATGTGTGCATGTTGCATGCGTGTGTGTGTGCGTAAAATGTAATAAAATGAAATATGATGTGACGTCTAAAGCACTAACTCACTAAGCTTTAACGCACACGTACAAACACATAAGTGTGTTAATGCTATCGTGGACTTACGCACGCACACATGTATACTAAATATATGACTATCACTATCACTAAATATGCATACAAATCATGTTATTTAAAAGGAGCGAGTGGCAAAATAAATTTACTTGCTTATGTGTGAGTAGTTATATATGAAAATATTTATACATATGTATGAAGTACTTATATGGACCTCGCAGTTCGTGGACCAATTCTGACTAACGTTGCACTTAAACGTGACTTTTGATAAGAAGTAATGCTTTTTTCTTTCTTCTTTTTTAATATCCTGGTTGATTTTATGCGGATAAGCCTTATCATTTTTAAGCATTAATTACTTGAACTCCAATTTGGTGTCTTCTAACTCTGAACAAAAAAGACGCTCATTCCACGTTTAGCTCTATTAAATTTTATGAGAGAAAATGAAGATAAGTTGAAGCGTAGTCACGTAGCCTTCTTCAAGGTGTTAATTTTGATGAATTTTTAAAATAAATTACCAACGAAAAATTCAAATCGTATTCGAATATATTTTACCAGCCGTGTGGCTATATCGAAATTATATGTGATTTTACATGAATTTTTGAAATAGTTGATATGAGAACGATGTCCAGCATTGTAGGGCATGTGCGTTTTTGGTTAAATAGTGTGTCCATGTGTAAGTGTATGTGTGTGTGTGTTCTTTATTTTATGGTTAACTGAACATGTTTTAAACATAGATTTGAGTATCTATATATAGTTTTGTCCTGCAGTTTTTTTTTGTTGCCACAAAATTGTCACAAAATGTGAAAGTAATTACTTAATGTGTACATACAGGAAACTATATTATTCACATTTTGTTGAAAGTTTAGTATATAAAATCTGATATTTTATTGCTGTCCTACATAAATTGGACGTACATTAAGACTAGTGAAATAGTTTCTAAAAATTATTTAGTTGATAAATGCTTTTGAGTTTTTACTTTAGGCCATTCCTTATTAGTGATGAGAAGAATTTAAATGTAATTACTTTTATTTTCATGAAATTCTTTCATTTGTTATTAGTTTCAGAAGCCAAATTTCTTGGATGTTATATCCACATAAATATACGGACATTACGTCTTTATATTTGTGTGGATCTAACAGCGAAGCTTATATGAACACAAAGAGAGGGCAGATAATATTGATAAACATTTTATTTTATTTCAGGCAAATTAATTGGAGCCATAAATTCCGGTTAAAGAGGCAAGTAGAGGAACACTGTATTGAAGTCAGGGGCATCTGGTGGTATAAATAAGGTCGCATACAGTTTTGTGCAATCTTGGTGACCTAACAATAGTTTACATATCAGACGAGTACTAGAAAGGAAGTAAAAGTAAATAAGTATAAGCATAGAACAATCGTTATAGAAAGTAAGGCACTTAGAAGAGGAAATAAGTACCAATATAAGGCATAAGTTGCATGTAAACATATTGCTGAGAAGTCAAGAGAGAAGATCATTATCGAACCAGAAATATACAAGCAAAATAAACTGAATACAGAGGATAACAATCAACATGCACACAAATAGCATCCTTCAGAGTAACAATCAGCAAATATATCAAGAATCAAAAGATTACAATAAATAAAATCGCTATCTGTTCAGACATAATAAACAAAGAGCAGACTATAGTCTGCTCAGACTCTACTTTTGTGGTATGAAAAAGAATCTTGAATTACAAAGGCCGCTAAGAAATGAATTTACAAACAAAAGTGGATCATTTAATTGTGAATGTGACTTAGCGGCACTGATCTTACGAGGCACCACAAACTGGAATGCTACACTGATAAGTTTATTTTTATCCGCTTGTATCGCTAAATACCACTTCTCGTCTATGCGGGGTCTATGACCAACCAGTCTAACCTAAACTAAAATAATCTAGTATAGTCAGGTACTTAGCAACATGGATCAGATCTACCTCATATCTCACTGGAAAAGAAGTATTAAGGCCATAACTTAGGGCAAGTGTGCTGGATAATTTTCCCAAAGAGTAACACCAACAAGCCCAAGAAGAAGAGTAAACCTTAAATAACATTCGAACATGGCTAGGACTAGGAAAGTAGAGATGAGATGATGAGTAAGGGCGCTGATAAGTGTTACTACTGAACGTCGCTTAGCAGTCAGCAGCTCTAGAAAGTGGTTGTCAATTGACACGTAATTCAATAAATACGTGTGTCAATAGCTTTGTAACCCAGGACCTGACTAAATCAAAGTTACCTTATACAACTAAAGGCATAGTTGTTTTATATTTTTAATGCCATTTTACGTCTAGAGCACTATCTTCTGGGATGAAAAATTTTCTTCATTGTAATTATGTCCACACTTAGAGAAGACCTACCCAAAATTGAAAAGTTGCAAGTCTGTCGTTTAATATGTTAAAACTATTTGAAAAACTTCTTCGTTTTGCCTTCGTCATTATGCAATTCATCATTAAGGAATTTAATTTTCTGAGTACACCACAGCACATCCAAAACAAATGAAAAAAAAAATTCACGATATGGTGTCGGCCGATCGTAGATTTAAAGTGCGAGAGATGATCGAAGCCATATTCGCATCACATGGCCCAGTGTTCTTAATTTTGAATGATCACTTGGCCATGAGAAAGCTTTCAGCAAGATGTGTGACGCGTTTGATCACAATCGACCACAAACGCAAACGTGTGATAACTTCGCAATATGGACGATTTTTTGCACCGTTTTGTAATTGTGAAAAAAGTCGATCCACCCACTAATGATGCAGAAACGTTGCACAAAGTGTATAGAGCTCAAAGGACATTGTGCTGAAAAATAAAATGATTTTTTTTTTAAAAACGTGTGTCACGAACTACTATAAAGATGTGCAGGGAAATATGTGTACAAATTTGTACCAATAACCAAATTATACCGCAACCATCTAAGGTGAAACATTTTGGTGTACATATTGATTGTAGTCTAATAAGGAAGAATCACCTTAAAACAAAATAAAACCAAAGGAAATTAAAATTAGTTGAAATAAACTGCCTCCTTGGAAGAACTTCTATACTAACTAATTTGGTGGTTTGGGATATAGTTGAGTCATATCGGCATTTAATATAGAAAAAATCTAAAAGCGGCAAAATATAATCCTCCTCCGTATTATTACAGCTACTCCCTAAAATGTAAAAAAAATTCACACACTCATAAATATCTGAAAATGCCTTTGGTAAAAACTGTGATCACACAATGCGCGACAGCACATCTATAGAGCAATTTGGGTACAATAAAACCCCATTAGATCTTTACATTCTGAGCTTTAGAGGCCACTATCGGCTGAAAAGCAGAGACACTCTCGCTTTTGGCCGATAACAAGAGATATGAAGACAATTACAGCAGAAACTGAGATGTTTTTTGTCTGCTATTGGCTGGACTTATATTTAATTAATCCAGAGGAAACAAAATTAAAATTCAATTAATCCTGGATATACATTAAATTATTATATATTAATATTAATCTATTGTTATAAAAAGAAGAGGGAATGATTAATTATTGTTAGTTCAATTTATAGGGAAGATTCTTTATATAATAATTAATAAAAAATCAGTATTTAAAAATTAACGACAGATTGAGAGTTAGGAAGCCTCAGCTGAAGTCCCGGATTATATATTATATATAAAGATCAGGATATTGAAGATATTAAGTCCTTCTGCTACCTGGGAAGCACAATTGACACAACTGGTGGCTCAGCAGCAGGTATATCCAGTCGCATAAATAAAGCAAGGAGTGCATTTTTCCAGTTAAACCCAGTTTGGAAATCGTCTAATATTTTGAAACAAGCCAAAATTTAACTATTTAACTCCAATAGAAAATCCACTTTGTAATATGAATGCAAGACCTGGAACATGGCACCACTTGGCAGACAATGCCTTCAGGCATTTCTCAACAAATGCCTCCGCAAAATCTTACGGATTTTCTGGCCTGTAACAATATCCAACAAGCAGCTCTGGATGGAGGCAAACCAGCAGCCTATTACAACGAAAATAAGTAAGCGGAAATTGTGTTGCATAGATCAAACCCTCCGTAAGCCAGACGATGATATTGCCAATAAATGCCTAGATTAGAAGCAGACGAGTCGGGAGACCAGCGTATGTTTGGAAGCGGCAACTGACAACAGAACTCTCGAGATTGCGTATAAAGTGGAACGAAGTCAAGCATTGTGCCGAAGATAGATATTATTGGAACCACCTTGTTATGCTCCCTCCAGTAGTGAAAGGAAGTGCACAACTAATTCGTTGTCATCCATTCCAGTTGTTCAAAATATTATACTTTCATTTAAAATCTAAAAACCGAACACATTTCTAATATTTCTCCATAATATTAAACAACATATTTGGGAAAATTTATATATTCAACTATAAAGCAAACAATTTTGAACTCTTCTTATTTATGAAATCAAGAGCAAAAATGAAAAAGAACAAATTATAGAATTGCGTAATTTTCTTTGAAAAATTTCTTCATGATGTGTGTATGTGTGTGTGTGAATGTAATACATTTACAAACCACAATATGTCGCATTTCTTCGTATATTTTTACAAAAGTGTATAAACAAAATGTTAACAAACATGCAAACACACATGTACGCACCAAGAGTCACAATACATTTTCAATTTTAAATAGAGAATCTGTTTATTATATTTACACTCATGCATGACATGTCGCTGACATCTATCATTTGACAAAGAGCACGAGCTACAACCAACAAAGTTGGGTCAGCATGCATAAACGAATACACGTAACATGATGACATATTCCATACACATATGATTGAGTAAGAGTATCATGAACATGTGTGCGAGTGTGTGTGTGCGTGCATGTATTTGAATTAGTGTTTGTCTGCAAATTACAAGGACTTATATTGGCTTTCCCAAGTCTTGTGCTTTATATACAATTATTTACATTTGCAGCTGTAATCATTTACATTGACCAGCAGCATGTTGGTGTATGTGTTTTGGTCTACGAATAACTTTCGTTGTTTGTATGTGCTGTGGTTGGTTTTGTTAGTATAAGTGGTTGTAAGCTTTTATGCTAAAACAAGTGAGACATGGTGTTTGTTTGTGTGTGTGTGTAAAGTTTATCAATGTGTTTAACATTAAAATCTATTCATGGTTTGTTTGGAGGCGCATCTGTTTATATGTTAATCAAAATATAATATGTGACTTTTTTCCATTTGAATATTGAAATGGGTGACTTATTACCAAATATTCGGTTGCATATTTTAGTTGGAACTTGTAAAATAGTAACAAATAAAAGTTTAGTTAATCAATGATAGTATTTACTTGCAAAGATCATTTAGAATTACTATTTTGGTGGTATTTTATAATATATTGCACTCCATAGAGGGGAATAGAACGCTTAGTTCATTTTATTTAAAAATGATAGTTATTGCAGATTTGAAGAATTGCGGCCGTATGCAAAGAATATATTTTTTTCTTCACCTTTAAATATAAAATTTGGTATCAAACACTTTAAAAAATCATATGTCAAACTCTATTTTAGCTATTTTAAGCTTCATGTTCAAAATCGGCTTTAGATTGTAAAATTTTCGGGTCTTCTAATGGAGACTTTTGAACTTTGTCAGTCAATCGTGGCCATACTGCTGTAGAGAAATCTGTCAAACAGGCTCTCATTTATTTGATATGTCTTGCCAAACGTTAAGTGCACTTCAGACTTAATTTTTAGATTAACAAGCAAAATTTCCAAATTTGGCACGATACCAAAACACATGACATCTAAGAGCGTTGCATGCATCCCGAAGAATCACTGGTTGGCATGGATTTCGAGGCTGGTGGCGTTATTGGTTCATATTTCATTAAGAACGATGATGGACGGCGAGCACTAGACGTCGATGATTATCAACTTTTTTTTTGGCCTGAATTATATGATATGTGTTTATTACAGAACGGCTCTAAGCAACATTTATCTTATACGAAATATGATATTCTGAACGAGCGATTTGAAGGCATGATAACCTCACACGGAGATATGAACTGCGGATGTGAACTAACTACCGAAATTTCATAACTTGACTCGATTAGACTTTTTCTTCGGAGTTTTATTAAGTCACAGGTCTATGCAAATAAGTCACAAGCAACAGCGGCTCTCAAAGCCAACATAACTCCATGCCATCGGTTCATTTCAGCCTGATGATTGCGGTAGGGTCATTGAAAGTTGGACATACGAGTTTTTTCTTCTTTTATTCGTTCAATATTGGTTAATATTTGCTTAATCTGAAAATTTTATTAATTTGTTTCATGTTCGAGTCCATATTCTGGCAATTAAATTTTTCGAAAAAATTTTTTTTTATTATTAATGAAGAGAGGGGAATCCAGGTTAGAACAGGACTCTTTTCGATGGTCGTTATGCCATCATTATTAGCGTTCAGAAATATGCTTTTACCGGCTTTTAACTGGATATTAGTGTTTGGGAATATCCAATATTTAACACGCTTTCATGTGAAGAAAGAATACAAGAGGTGGCACGTGTCTTTTGATATCGAAGAAAAAATGTTCTATGCCTACGTTACTTTTAGCATTTGTTATATAAAAGCTGGAATCCCACAGGATAGCATTCTTGGAGTGGTGTTAAATGCTCTATACAACGTAATTGTTGCAACATATGCAGACTTTATGGCATATGAGTCTCCATTAGAAACTTTCAGAGCCGTTATATGGCTAGTTGGTTGTGGCCAGTGGCTGGAAAGCAAAATATTGTAATTGGAAATCAAAAATCGAGTCATGTTACATTTACGATAAGAAAAGTCAATTATCCAGCTGTTTTATTTAATAGTCTTATGGTTTCTAGTATTAATACTGTTAAATATTAAACAAATATAAGTGTTTTGATATAAAATGTAAGCCGGACCTAAGTATTAAATTTTTGTGGAAAATTAATTCTTATTTTACAAATTTGCATTGAAGCTTATTAGAAAACAAAATATTGAACTATGAGGAACAACTAGCGATTCTAACTTAGAAATATTATAAGAACGATTTCATTTCTAAGTTTTACACGCTCTATTACAAATGCACCATTTTACATAATTAATAAAAATTTACAAAACGACTTGGAAAAACATTTTCTAAAATCCAAAATAAGAATATGAAGCTGTAGGTGCTTGGAAAAACTCGATTGCACACGATCTCACTTTAAGATGTGACGAAATTTCTTGATCTTCCTTTTAGATCTGCCTTTCATATGATAATAATTTATTTCTATATGCGAATGTTAAGATGTAATTATATAATTTTTTATTTATTTATTTTTTTAAATGTTATGTATATAAAAAACTTGGTAACAAATTCCTTCATTTTTTATAGGAAAGTAGACCAAAGTCTTAGTTCGGAATTGAACCCTAAACTTCCACACTTATAGTGTAGTATGATACACATTACCTACCCTACCGAGGCACCCAAGTATATAATTTAATTTACTATTATCACTTGGAATCAACAAGACATGTTATTTTTTAAAGTTAAAATATATGCTTATTGTTACGAAGTAGTTTGCAAATAAATATATAACAAAAAGAAATCCTACTTCATTAAGATTTAGGTTAGGTTAGGTTGATTGGAGGGGTGTGACAGCCCATGTCATACGACATACACTTAAGCCAGTAAAGGCTTGTTGTGTACTCCCTTTAATTATCAAACACAACTGCCAGAGTTCTGCGGCTGGATTCGAACCTGGGACCTTCGCACTACGATTCTAGTACACTACCTACTAGTCTACGAAGGCCAGTTTCATTAAGATTTGGTCTTCAACTATTTTTGACATACTAAACAGCCAGATTAAGTAAATTATGTTAAAATTAAATTCGTTTAATAGCCAAGGGGGGCAAAGTGATTAGATCTTACTCATGTCTAAGCAATTAAAAGTAACGAGACTACAGATTTTATAGTATTTTTTTTAACTAATCTTAACATCAAACCCGCTTGCATTAAAATGAACAAAATTATTTTTTGAACATTTGAAGAAGTGAATGTAAGAATAAAGAAATAAAAATATATTGCGATAAGTGCTGCATTTTCATATCCTCTAAGTGAATCTATTTGCCATAAAATTTAAATGTCCTTAACTTTTTTTGTAAGAACAATATATTGCAGCATGTATTTGTACAAATGGAAGATTGATTGCTTTTTGTATGAAGCAAGTGATAGTAAAATAAATATTGTTATACTAAATGTCCCTTTATTACAAGATAAATATAAATCGTCCTTTTATTTATGTATTCTTTTTTGAGCTCTTACGTGTCATTTGCTTATCCAATGTTGGGTAATTGAAAATAATGTTGATGCATAAATATTGAAATGGTAATACTCGCATCCACGAGACAATGCAACATTAAAGGATTAGCAAAAAAATTCTAGTTAAAATTGTGTTTAATCTATTTAACATAATAAGTTGATATTAAGTTTATTTTACATGAATTGAATTAATTTAACTATGACTTTAGTCTTGTTAAAATACCAAGGGCATGAAATTTACAACCTTTGAAAATTTTTAAGCAAATGTTTTACATTCAGAAAAACTGCAGCAAAGCAAGAGGTGCCAAACAAGTCTTAAAAATGCTGAGGTCAAGATCGAAAAATAGCTGAAGTCCGGATTAGTTCCAGTGATTTTATTATAGGCCTGTGATTGTAAGATGTTCTCTTTTATGATTCCTGTTCACTGATTCGGAAGCTGTTATCATTATAATGAGAGAAGTAAAATGTTTATAATTTTTTTTGCAAAGAAAATAATTTTATATCAAATTATGATTAGTTGTTTACTATTGTAAATAAATATTATATCTAAAAATATATAAATTCGCCTATTATCACGAATTCAACTTTCTTGTGTGAAAATAGTTTAATCACTGATTGATTGAAGAAAATCTTTTTTTTTTTTTAAAGAAAAAGTAATTTTTTAATCGATTTAAGAATTTGAATTTGACTTAAATTTGATTTTAAGAATTTGAAAAAATACACTATTAAATTTTTAGAATTAATAAAAAATGTCCTCCCTTGGAAGTGACATACTTTTTTTCACTAGATTTTTCGGTTGGCTCCATTAAATCTATAACGCATTAATAATAAAATTAATTTGAGTTTAAGCGGAGACTCTAGCAGCTTTTATGTGGTCTTTCCAACTATTTGCTTAAAATTAATATGTAATTTTTTGCTTTCATACGGTTTAGTTCATAAAAAAACTGAAAGAAGCTTTATTTCGCATTTTTAAGTGAAATTGTATTAAAAATGTCTTTTGTGAATGTTTTTTAGTGTAAACATTCCCATTAAAAAAAATTATTTGAATGGTAATTCTCTAAATATAATTTTAAACTCAAATATATTTCTTTGTGTAGCACACAAGGATTCATGTTACGTCTTAAGAACGGAGCCTGAAGTCTTAGCTTTATGCTAGAGTTTATTATTTATTTTATGAAATGAAAAGTGTGACTGCATTATACACTTGACTTAAAATGAACAGTCAAATTCATACAATCAATAAAATTAAAAAAAAAAAAAATACTCATTCAAATATTTCTTAATGATACTTAATATTGAAATTTATTATTTGGGATATTCTCCCCAACTAATCTTTAGAAACAATTAGAGCTTTTGCAAAATGCATTGAAAAAATGAAAAAATGTATTGTTTGTGTGGCTTTAGCTCTTCATATGCTGACATTTCATTTGTTGCTAAAACCAAATCGTCAGTGAAGTTTAGGCAGTTTGAAAACATTCAACCTCGGATGTTTATGCCACACAAATCAAATACAATATGAGAATTCAATATTGCATATGAATTACAACAAATACATAATAATAGTAGGCTTAGAATGTTTCTATACAAACAGCACAACAAACAATTTATTCAACGTGAGTCTATTTTGAAAAAATTCAACATCGTATACTTCTGCTAAACAAAGCAAATACAATATGAGAGTTCTATATTGTATGTGATTATTATGCCAACATTTGCCACTAAACCAAATCATCACTGAACTTTAGGAGTTTGAATGCATTTAACCGAATATGTCTAGGCCAGAACAGACAAACACAATACGAGAAGTCTGCATCGTATAAGAATATTCCAAAATACATAACCATAGAAGCCTTAGAATGATTTTATACAAACAGCACAACATGAGTCATTTTATTTTCCTTGCAACAGGAAGATTCGCCGTTTACATCTGTAATATGTCGGGCTCACCTTATAGGTATATCGACAAAAAAAAATCTCCTTTCTCCGGGAAATTATAATTTCCACACCAAGACCGCGTTAGCATTACTTCGGAGTGGTTTGCTAGTGGCTGGCTAAGAGCAACCTTGCATAATGTATCCTACTTTTAGGCTGCAGATTTCATATTGTCCACAATGTTCTTCACCGTGAGTGGTCCTGTAACGGATTTCAACTCTCTACGATGTCATGACCATCAGGAAAACATGAAATTTTTTTTTGAGGTATTGGAATATTGGGTTGATTAAAGCGTAGTACGAAGGTCTAACTAAAGTTCTACTTATATGTATATTTAATATTTTTTCTACACAGAAATACAATCGTGTAGACGTTTGTTTAGAAATATTTTCATATACACATATGCTCAATAATTCCTAAATAACAAGCATGAAAATAAATTTGAAATCAACTACAAAGCACCAGGAGCACAGGATATAAAAAATTTCGTGATCAAGCAATTATCCCAACATTAATATTTATTTCAGTGGATTGAAAAAAGTCATGAGATTCCGAAAATAGCCAATATATATCAAAAATTCCCGCATACATTCTTTTTGAGCTGCGTGCCAACAAACAGAAAATTTTCATAAGTTGCTTTTATAAAAATTTCTAATGTGTATGTAAAACTCGGACGTAATTCTATACTATATTTATAGTCTAATTACCTAAACGGGATATTTGTGTGCGTATGATTAATATTTTTTAAATATAAATCATACGCCTTAGCGATTTATAATTAAATACTGATATTCAAAAGTTTTGCATTCGATTTAAAAATATAATGTGGCTTTGAAAAGTTTCTTTGAAACTGTAAATACGTTTTCTTAAACTATTTTAATTAAAAATCTGAATAAAGTTCTAAGCAGCACGTACTTTTATTGAAGAAAGCACTTTCATATTAGTTAATCATTAAATCTAAAATGAAATTTGGCTTAAGAATTGTATTTGTAGAAATATCGTATTTTTTCTTAGCAAATAGTAAATGTATCTTTTATATGTAACGAACTATACCAAATGCAGAAAAAAAATTTGATGTGAAGCTAAAAATGTACAACAACGCAAAGAAATCATTAACATTAAGATTTGTGTAAATAAGAAAGGGAAATGAACTTAATGCATCATTTTTTCTTTACAACTTTATCTCGTTGGCTTTAAACGCATCTAAGAAGCGGTAGAAATGAAATCTCTAACGAAATAAACGAACATATAAACAGATTTCTTTCCACAAATATCTTCGCTCCTACAAAAAGAAAACTTAAGGCAATATTTGAAATTCTTTTTGTATACATTTCATTCGTGTTCATTTTATTCAATTACACCTTTGGGTGTTGTAATTTCAGTTGGCTGTTGGAAATAATGTGGATATTTTGTCTTCCGACAAGGTGGCGGCAACAAATACAAACGCTAACACAACATACACGAAGGGGAGTAGATAAACAAACATACGAAAAAGTTGTAAAAATATCATCCGATTCTGTAAGAAAATACAGCAGGACTTGAAAAAATAGCACAAAAGAAGTTTTGGCTCTTATTGAGAGTAAATAAAATCTGTTGAAAAAACTTCACATAAAATTTAAACGAGAAAGTTTTAAGTTTGAAAACAATTTTTTAAAGGATATATGTAATCTTCATCTTCAATTACAAAAATAAACTTTTAGCCATAATTATGATCAGAAGGGGAAAAAAACTTATAGCATAATTTAGCTTTGTGATGAGTTTACATACGTTGTAAGAATATTTCTGTCTTCTATATATCTGTAGTGTCCTTCAAATATTTTTTTAAAAATTTACTTTTAATTCGACTTTAAATCTTTTGTAAATATCAAGGGTACTTATTTAACGGCTTAAATTTGCCTTTTGTGCAATTAGTTAAGCTTACAAGACTTGTTTTATGAAGGCATGTAGTTCATGTCAAACTAAAAATAAATCTAATAAAAATACAACAAAAAATTTTAAAACTAATTTTAGAATACGTATGTAGGGAGTTTTGAAAATTTCGTAAAGAAAATTTTAAAACTATATTTTCCAAACATAAATTATTAAAAAAAGGCATTTGGTGTTAGAACTGAAACATAAATAAATAAACATAAATAAGAAACATAAATAAATTTTCATAATTTTTGTTTTGACAAAAGTTTACAAAAACCATATGCATCGTCAAATACAAAACTAAGCGGCGCAAAATTTGCGACTTAAATTGTCCCCTTTATTTACAAGGGTTGTTCATTTAAATTGTCTAACGTTTCTTGACAGTTCATTTACGGAAGTTTGCGAGGTATTTAAGCATTTTCATGAAGATTCTAAATGAGTTTTTAGTTATTTGGGTAAATGTTTTGTTAAATAAAAGAAATAGAGTTCGATCAAATTGCAGTTTTCAAACAAGAAAAATGGTTTTTTATTTGAAATAAAATAAAAGTTATTTTCAAATCCTATAAATAGCAATCTCATCAAAATATAACTATTACCAAACACTAAATTTATGCCCCATTCACGATCCGAATACAGAAGAAATATAAAATGAAATATTTAGTTTCATTCAGTTTAAGGACTTGGCTACGTTACACAAATCATTATTTTTCAATATTAAATTTAAGCTGCATTTAAGTTGAAAAAGTAATAAAATTACAGACGCCTTAAACAAATCTAAAGCCTTGATCTTATATTCGCCAAAATGGTGAATGGGTACTCAAGATTTAAGACGTGAAAATAACCAAAGTTATATAATTAACAACTCAAACAAGGATCTTGCAAAACAGAATCATTCGTTTCTACTTGATTGCTCTTCTGTAATGCAAGTAACCACGTATACCAACAATTCAAGGGAAATTATACGGGGCTGATGACGAATTGCCAATTATGAATGACATCCTAGATAGAGTATAATAGTGTAAAAGTGTATGTCTATAAGGACTTTAGAAATATAGCTGCAAATATCTTACGATTAATGAGTTAGTTTTGCTTCTAATCTCCATTTATCTCTAACAGGTAATGAAGACTTTTGAGGAATTTCTTTTCTTGATACAGATATTGTTTTCCATTTGAGGCTTAATCAGTGAAATAGAAGCGCGTATTTTCAACATATTAAGAAAAGTAGATTATGCGATTGCAAAGAAAATAATTTATTTATTAAATTCCGATAAGAATTGTTCTTATATAAGTAAAATCGGCTTGTAATATGACTTGTCGAAAAAATACATGTGTAATAATTATGCTCTTTCCTGTATAAATGAAAAAAAATAAAAGGAAACAAGAAATCAAATCCTAATGATGGAAGAAGAATATTCTTTTTCGCCGAAAGAAATAACGACTCATAAAAGCTGTAAGCAGCTTCTTTAACAGATCTTTTTTTCTTAACATTATCATCGTTGTTGCTATTTTTGCTAATGCTTAAATACATTAGAGCTTGATATCAAGAAAATTTGAAATGAAAGCTTACTTTTATACACACACACAGACACTCCTTCTAAAGTAATGTACTAAACGATGGGATTCATGCAACATTCTGCAACATTTCGCCAGAAATTAGTTAATGGCTGAATGGTTTGGCTTTTTTGACTTTCATTCAAATACTCATTTACTCATTGAAGTTTCTCTTTAAGGGATGTAATGGATTTTACTAATTTGTTTTTCTATTTTCCTTTCATATACAACGGAGTCAATTTAATGAGTTTTTCTTTAAGGAAAACATACTTTTTTCTGCTAGACCTTAAGTAAAGGTTTAAATAACATCTAAGGAATTTGTCTTTAGGTACATTTTAATTTTAAAGTAAGGACTTTAGTCGGGAAAGGAAACTTTCTTGAGTTAACAATTAGGCTAAAGGGTCTTTTCTATCTGCGAAAAACATTTTTCTATGTTAAAGGTCCTTTTGTTAGATCCTTAAAGTCTGTATTACACTTGATTGCAGGCACATTTTGGGAAATATTATTATACAATGTTTTATATTGTTTCGTATTGGATTTACTCTTTTTTTCATTTTGCTGCAAATAAAAATTAAAATAGTCTTTATATCAAAGTACTGAAGTAATTGTTTCTTTTGAAGTAAACCAGTGGACAGCAATGATTGAACTCCAAATGGGTTTGTTTTCATGCTTTTAATTATTTATTTTCCTCGTAAAAGAATTGCCTGCATTGTATTTAGTTGCAGTTATTTTGGCAAACAATATTCATAAATGTAATAGATATAATGAATAGAAATATGTAAGAAAAATATATTAATTTTTGGATTTTTTTTCAATTTGCTTAAAAGCTTTGTAGGTACAAAGTCTGAAAGTATAAATAATAAGAAGGCCAAACAATTGTTTAATTAGCCAAACTAAGAAAACTGGGGCAGCATCTCGCGAAAATTCTGAACTTTTCAGAAAAAAAAATATGTGTATAAAATTTTTAAATTTTTATTTGTATAGCTAATTAACATTATCCTTTCGATCTTTTATTTTATTAACGAGTTCCTTTTATAAAAAAATTAATTTATTTCATTTCAATATTTTGATGTCTCTTTGGGCGTCTTCTTAAGGAAAAAATTCAAGGAAGGCGCCTCCGTTTATTAAATTACTATTTTAGGCTCTGAAATTCAAAGGGAGCTTCCATTTAAACTTGCATTATTATGCATAATTATCATATGTAGTAAGGCTTGTGTTAGTCAATAAATTTGACTTGGTATATAGAGGTATTTTTTATTTTATTTTATTTTTTAATTTTTTTCTGAAAAGGACGCTTCGCAATATTGAAATAAAATAAATTGTTTTTTTTTATAAATATACCTATAGCTCGTTAATAAAATAAAAGATTTATTTTTTTAGTTTTAGTGGATGGTGATTGTGAATTATGAATTTCAAACTTTTTTAAATTTCGAATGTTTAGCCATCCAAATGATTATTTTCTTAGTTTCTAAAGTATTTCATTCCTTTGATTCCTTATGAAGAGCTTTTTATACATATTTAACAATAAATATGGTCACACTACTCCAAACATTGTTTTTTTCCTTTCTCCTAGGCCTGTGTTAGGTTAGGTTAGGTTAGGTTGATTGGAGAGGTGTGATACCCCATGTCATACGACATACACTTAAGCCAGTGAAGGTTTGTTGTGCGCTCCTTTTAATTATCAAACACAAACTGCCAGACTTCTGCGGCAGGATTCAAAAAATTTATTATTCTCCAAAAAATTTACTATTTTTTTGCATTTGTTGTTTGTGTAAAGATTTTATAAGAGTTAAGTTTTTTGTAATTTAGAAGTAGAAAAATATAATTCAATTTCAAGGCAAGTACATGAGCCAACAAAAAATAAAAATTTTTTAAATAAAAATATTTGCATAAATAAAAACTTTTGTGACAGTTTTTTCAGTTCGTTTAATATAGTGATTCCTGAAAAGGCGAACAATTTCCATCAATTTTAAAACAGCCCCACTTCTTGGTTAACTGCAGGGCGCCTCTGTTTATTTATCTTTTTTTTAATCCTTTAAAGTCCTACTTTAGGCCGTGAACATAAAGCGCAACTTGCATTTAAACTTGCATTATCATATGTTGTAAGACTTGCGTTAGTCAATAAGATTGACTTGGTATAGAGAGTTGTTTTTTTAAACTAGAAATCCCCTTTCATGCAGAAAAAATGTATTTGCCAAATTTCTACTTTTAGTCCTAGATGTACTTGGTATTTATCTGCTGACAGCTTCTGCCAGCCATGACTTCTATTACTTTCATACACTAAGTTCTAAATAACAATATCCATTTAACTTAATATATAAATTTGCGTCAAGCAGACCTAGTTCTTTTTTTATGGTCATTAATATATCAACGAAACTGCTTGTTTCTCGTTTTTCTCTCTAAATTTTTTTCTCCTAATTTTTTTTATTTCTTTCTAACTTTTGGCAAGTGCTATCGAATTTCATCATTTATTATTCTTCTACATTTCTTCCGTTTTTTATTACATATTTTCTATTTGTGTCTATTAATATTACTTTTTTATATTGATGACATTCCTTGCTTCATTAATCATTATAGACCTTAAGAAAATGTGCCACTTCCTAAGATGTTAACAAATAAATGTCCTTTTAGGCTTTTTTTCAATATTTGATGGCATAGAATTTGAAAATATTCCGGGCCACTAGTAAATCAAATGTTTCTGCATAAGAAAAAACAAAGCAAATAATATTATATTCATTTACATACTTATAAGGGGCAGAAATATTGACACCAGAAAAGAAAAAAACGTTTGGTGATAAGAAAATTTCTCATAAATGCACTTAGTCTTTTCATCTGAGGCAAGTAAAAATATTAAAATTGAAAGTTATTTAATTACTTATAAAAGCCTATTGGCATGGTATATTTCTTATAAAGGTTTCCAAGCCTTGATATTTTCTCCCTTTCAAGTCCTTTTTGACTTCAAAAAGGATAATGTGTAATATATGTTCCTTTGCTACAAATTACTTTTTATAAGAGATTTTGCCTGTTCCTTGAAGGCATGTCCTTTTATGGCCGCAGACTACACTGGCCGTTTTGGTTTGACCAAAGAGAAGCATATACATTCAATTGAAATTTAAATAACAATAATAATATTGATAATATTGTTTAACTGTTTCTGTTTTCTTCAGAAAAAACCAGATAATTAAGTTAGTCGTGCAGTCATGTTTGCAGGAAGGCTTAAACGTGGTCAATATGTTGCCAGAAAAAAATTTAAATAGTTTTTATCATAAAGAAGAAAACTAGCTTTTGCAAAACTAAAATGCTATAGATCTGTAATTTGACATCATTTAGGTACGTATGGAGTGAAATGAAAATTGTATGATTATTATTATTGTATTATTATTATTATTATTATTATTATTATTATTATTATTATTATTATTATTATTATTATTATTATTGTTATTATTATTATTATTACACAGTGCAACACGAAATGGGAATAATTCTGAACACCGTTTAGGTAGCGCTTAGGTAGCCGCAAAAGTGCAAAAAGTGACGCGCTACCTAAAAGGTGTTCAGAATTATTCCCAGGAAGTTTATATGTTGTAAAAATTTGTTTATTAAGATCTTAGGTAAATTTTTGTAGTTGATTGTTTCCTTGAATTTTGAGCGGTTTGCTACCTATGGACCTGAACAAGAGAAAAAGGTATAAAAAATCGAATTTTTTTTAAGTTTTTTGCGATTTTTATCTGGAAGGTGAAGTTTTTTTGATTTTATATGTTCGCAATTTTTGTTCTTTATGACAAGAGCTACAAGTTTGCCTCAGAGAGTAAATCGAAATTCGGAACGGTTTGCAAGATATGAGCCCGAGAAAATGATCACTTTTTTGCGAAAATGATACCGAGGCCCCAAATCTTTGGCGCCCCATAAAAAAAAGTACATGACTTTGGGAAAAATTGGGAGACACGGGTCTTTTTTTAGTCTTTTATCACGTAGTGGTGTCCGTATATGGTTATTTTGCCACGACTTAAAAAATTACACACAGTGTTATTATTATTATTATTATTATTATTATTATTATTATTATTATTATTATTATTATTATTATTTTTTTTTTATCTTTATGGGACATCTGCCCTTCGGAGAGGTTCTGCTTACCATACTGTTCTCGCAGGAATGACCCCAACAGATTTGCAAATACAGAAAAGAATTAAAATATGGTGTAGCACATTTGGGCAAGGGGAAAAAGATAATAAAACAAGAAACTCATCAAAGATGGTAGGATAGACGGAATCAGAAAACAGGCTCTAGATGGATGAAGAGACGAGGAGAGGTAAATTATTACCTGATCCAGATGATGACCGGTCACGGTCACGGTCATTTTAGGAAATACCTAAACAATATTGGCAAGTGCAGCACGCCATACTGCCTGTGTGCAGAAGGGAATATAATCTATGACGCGAATACACCTTCTTCGTATGCTGCAAATGGCAAGAGAAACGGCAAGAACTCGATGACTCTATAGGAGAAATAAATGTTGAGTCCATTATGGACCGCATGTCTCAGGACAAAAAAAAACTAGCGAGCAGTAGCAAAGTACTGCAAAACCATTCTGAGGAAGAAGAAACCTGACCTACAGGCAGTTGAGATGAGGACTGAAATCGCAGCCAAGAGGAAACCACCCCGAAGTATTGCATCACAGCGGTTATTAGTTGGAATTATTTTCGAAGAAGAGGGCATAAGGAGGTTTTTTGTCGTTATATCAGTTTTGGAGAGCCCAACGTAACACGTGTATGCAGCAATAATGGATTTTTTCTTTCTTTCCGCAAAAAAAAATTATTGTTTCTATTATTATTATTATTATTTTTATTATTATTATTATTATTATTATTTTTTTTAAATTAACGAACACCTGGATTGTCTGCAGAAATACCTGTAGTCTGCGACAGGATTCGAACCTGAGACTTTCGGACTACCAGTCTAGTACACTAGCTACAAGTCTACGAAGGCACTCTTAGGAGACCCTAAGGATCAATACGCTCTCTACTTTAGTGACTTTGATATGAATAATCACCTGTATTATATTCCTCCGCACCTCTTCCATATGTAGCCTTGTGTCATTTCTCAATACCGGAGTGTGCATGTCAACAACGGAATGCACACATTAACAGCTCGATTTTATAGGCATTTTTATTATTGTTATTTCTAAGGAATTTAAATTATCTATGTGACAACACAGCCGCCATTGCCCATTGCCATGTTTGGTATTAATGTTTCATATTTATCAATTAAATTATTTTTTTCAAGCTTATGGTATCCCTTTTTAATTTTATTAATCAGGATATTTGTATGTTTTATATAAATTTATTGTAAATTTTTTATTTATTAAAAATTTCCCTTTGATAAAACTACCACCTGAAGTGTAGTGCGAACACCTTTTAGTAGAATATTCGACATGTGGTATTTTGTACCACATAAATGACAAAAATGTACCATATGCTAAAAAGTACTATATGAAAATAAGTAACACTTAATCAATTGTGCCATTTTATAGAACGCATCTTTAAATAAGAAGTTGTATTTAATAAAAAGTACCATAAGTAAAACCATCATTTGGTATGGAGTTGCAGATAATGAATATGGAAAAAGTACCATATGAAAACAATTTTATATTTAATAAAAAAAAATCATATGAAAAAAGGATTCCTTTATTTTAATTTTCCTCTTACTAAAGGCATTTTGGTTTTTATAATATATAAGAAATAAATCTTATTTAAAAGCTCTTTCAGGCACTATTTCGAAAGGATATCTTTTTATTGGAGCCTCACAAAAAAGTTTCCAAAGTTCCTAGTCCATTTTGACCTTAAAGTTTTATGCTTAAAAACATTTTCTCCCTGTTAAAAGTGCTATACTGCTATTTTATCTTTATGTGTAATGATATACTTTATTATAAAGGAAAAAAAATCATGAATATAAATTTAATGCCATCCCATCAAAGTGAATTATTTCGAAGATAAAACTTTACTTTCGCTTTAAATTACTACAATCGTCTTAATTACCAAAAGTGCAACTGGCACACATTAAAATGAAAATAGCAAGTAGTTAATAACCGAGCAAAACACCCACTTTCAACAATTTAATATCAAACAATATTTAATGAGTAACAATATTTAAAGCAGCGAAACAAAGAACGACAATGTGGCACGAATACGGGGAAAGTTCTTTTCAACATAGACTCTTCCACACAGCGAACAAGATACAAATAAAACGATTTCATTATTCATTAACGAAACAGTAAAATAAAAGAATGAGTGAAAATTGGAATAAAAGAAAACAGAAAAGGATAATTATATAGCAGCAAAAAATAGCCATATAATATTATACTATTTTCGTGGCCCTTGCTGTAAGTCATTCTCAAGACATCTATTACAGCAACTAAATATGTCAGTTATTTTGAAGAGAAATTGGCTAAATGAAAATTACTTCAATTTAAACTTAAAATTCATTGTAATCAAAAACACACGCCAAACAACAAAAGGGTTGCACAATAAACTGTTAACTCAACTACAATGTCGTACTTCAAATTAAATACGTTTGTGTCTTTGTTTGTTTGTTTGTTTTCAACGACTGAGAATATAAATTCGTGCGAATGTAATTGCAAAATGCCAAGATTATACGTACATTTTTCAAAAACCGAAAAACAACTAACAGCCACCACCTTTTTCAAGTTTTTCCCTTTTAATATCATGCAAGCGGAAATTCGTACACTAACACATACACACATGTAAAACATGCAAAGAAATACAATAAAGAGTTGTTAAATACGAGCACAAACGAAAATGTTTTAACGAGCCAGTGTGCGGGAAAAAGCTTTAGCACGAATGAAAATCAACGTCAACGTGATTTTTATATGAATTTTAAGTGAAACGAACTATGAAATGGTAATAATAAAATACATGAAAATGGGTGAAAATGCTGATGCTGCACAATGGGGTAGAAGTGGGTCTTTTTGTGGAACTTTCTTTTCTTGTTAAATGGAAATTTATAAATTTTTTGGTATGAAACAGAAAAATATTAATTAAATTTACTACATATATATTTTATGTTGTAAATAATAAAAACTTTACATTATTTTTTTTAAGAAATCAATTGGCATGATTTCCAGATTTTTATTAGAAAAATTTAATTTAAAAGCTTTTGCACGAAATTCTTGCAAAAAACTGTCGTAGACTTTTTTAAGGTTTTAAATAATATTTTTTGTCAATAGGTTTGTATATTTTTTGTTGTTCTTGCATATTTGCTCCATTTGGGAAAATAACAATACGGAAACTTTTATAGCTTTCGGCACAGAACTATGCAAGCTACAACTTTCTTTTTTATATAAGATTTTCTCCACAAATTCATTTTGCGAATTAAAGCCTTTTCCGAGATTTTGTTTATTTAAAAACATAAAAAAATTGAAAAACTTCTTGAAGTTTGGAAATATGTATCAAAAGAGTTTTTCACTTAAAATATTTCACGAAAATATGAATTTTTCATTTTTAGTTTCTGTATTAAATCAAAATTTAAAAATTCGAAGTCTTCACCTTCAGTTTCATGAAGTCCATATAACTTCTGTGCAACTGTATAAGAAATGGGTTTAAAAAGTCTGTAGAATTTTTTAAGCCCATTTGCATGAAGAGGGAATACAAGATATAAAATTTCAATTTAATCAAAATTTGTAGTTAAAAAAATTACGTATAAATTGAAGTGATTAAACAAGTTTATGTAGTAATGGTCTCGATTCGACACAATGGGTATCAGTATATTATTTACTTAAAGATCTATCTATGCCAATAGGAAGAAGTGTTTAAATCTGACTTTGTAGTTTTACTTACAAAAGATTACTTTGAAATTTTGAAGTTAATTTTAGAAATTTTTTTCTCTTTAACGCAGGATTTATTATACTTTCTGTAGCCTGGTGTATTAAGAATAAATTAATATGCATTTCACAAACTATCATACCCAATTTAATGAAGTATTTATTGTCCCAAAAAAATTGTTTATCAAAAAATGCCAGCAGAAATTAATTACACTGAAACTTTAACAAATTTAACAAATTTGCTGAGGGGTACTTTTAAAGTACTAAACCACAATGGGTGCTATTAACCCGGCTTAAGCACTTATAGTTTTAAAGTCAAAAATATATTTGTAGTTATTATTTGTTCCTTGGAAGTTTTTATATAACCCGGTATCAATAGCTGAATGCTTTTCAAACATGATTCGACTAAAATGTACTGATGATTTGGTAAGCACCAATAAAATGCAGGCATATACTCAACCAAAAACAAACAATAAGTTTTTTAATTAATATGTTAATGTGTTATTTAATAATAGAGCTTTAGGTCTTGTTATAAAAATAGAAAAACTTATTGTATTCAATGTTTCGACGCCACTTTGGGCGTCTTCTTTAGGCACTTTTTTTAATTTATGTGACAAAAACGATAGAAAAAGTTTTAAAATTGAAGAAGACTCCCAAAGAGGCGTCGAAATATTAAATACGATAAATATGTTTGTTTTTTTATAAAAAAAAAACAAAAGCTCGATTATAAATAGCATATATAAGAAGCCTTTTAAATAATGTTTTTGGAGAATATCTCGAATACTGAATTTTATATATACAATATATTTCAAATATTTTAAGTTTAAAAAATTTATCATTTGCGGTGGCTTTAGCTGTTCATATGCCAAAATATCTTTGGTCCCTAAGCCAAATTGTCAGTGAATTTGATAATATTCAACCGCATATATTAAAACCAAATCAAACAAATACAATAGGAGAATTTTCTATCGAATATGAATATTATAAAATACATAATCACAGAAAGCTTAGAATGCTTTTGTAGAAACAGCGCAGCAAACAATTTATAGTCGACATGAGGCTTTTGTTTTTTTTTTCTTGCAAACTGTAAACAATTAAACAACCTTTGGGTGCCAATGATTATTTTTATTAGGCAAAACGTAAAATAATATCTTTATTTGAAATTAATTATTTGCCTAAAGTTCACCGATGATTTGGTTTAGCGACCAATGAAATGTCGGCACATGAACAGCTAAAGCCTACACAATCGGTAACTTTTTGAAACTCTAAATTCTTAAACAAAACGATAAAATGGGGAGAATATTTTAAATAATAAATTTTAACATAAAGTATTTAAAATATATTTCTTTAATCTCTGGACAAGTGAAGACTATTTAATTCAAGGGAATAATAAAAAAATTATTTAAAAATTTTTTTTGGAAGAATTGTTTGTAGCGAAAACTTTTATCGTCAAAACAGTTCTTATCAAAAAGTTCTTTTTTCCTTTGCAACCCTTTTTTAAGCGGATCCGATATTTCGCTAAAAATGTTTTGATTCTGAAAATCAGTTTTTCTTCAAATATATACAATTCAAAGAAGTTTTCATCAAGTCTCAGAAAATTTTTGTCCATCGAATGCCTATGAGATTAGATCTCCACTTCTACTTTATTGCTATTTATGACCTGAAAATTAGCCATGTTTACCCAACCTTTGAAAATCTATTAAGACTACCTAAATCAGGGATATATTGTTTAATTAATACCAAAGAAAGAAAACTACTCCAGGGGAAAGGAAACTGACATAGAACATATTACATGACAATTCCTCTGCGGGATAGAGACCAGTTCGATTTCTAACACTTTACATGAAAGTATTTTGTACAATGAAAAATTATTGAAATTATTTTATGCGCGTTTGGAAAAAATGAGAAAGTTACAAACGGGTCCTTCCTTAACGTGTTGGTTGTAATTCCTAGTTATTTAACATAGCCTTGTCATGAGAGAGACACATTGTGATATGTCACTAATGTGGTCTAAAGGAACTTTCCTGACATGGTTTCTATAACATTGGAGGTATTTATAGCTCTAAGAAACCAGTTAGAGACCTGATTTCAAGAAAACTGCTGGACATCCATCCCTTCTGAGGTAAGCAAGATAGTATCCTAAATGAACATAATAGTAGTTCCCATCTCTGTGATACGACTAAATAAACGAATTTGCCTAAAGGAGCTTCTAATTTCGTTATTTATTTTATTTAGTAACAACTAAAAAATTAATATTTCATATTTTACTGATTTAATAACACAATAATTTTTTGCCAATTTTTATTATTATTAATAATTTGTTCTATAACAATCAGATCAATTATCCTTTAGTTTAATATGAAATGGCACAAATAGAATTTGAAGGCAAGTAATAAGAAGAGAAAAGCAATTTGGTTCTAATAAATGCTATTATCAAGTACGTGCGTGATTGGGAAAATTTTTCTCACACGCAGGTTATACAAAAAGAAATATTGTTAACAACGCAGAAATTTCATCTAGAATATACGAGTGATACACTTTTATCAGTTTAATGTTTTTCCAAAAGCCGTAAATGGTGAGCGTTACAGGCAGATGTTTAGCCAGTTTTTTTTTTTACACAAGTTGCTGAATTGTGTCTCGATTATAATGTGCAGGTTGAGTGATCCCCCGTTTTGGAAATTCGAACTGACCATACAGATCGAAAGATTTAACAGTACCAGACTTTTTCCTTCATAGCCCTTTAAAATCTGGCGTTAACTATAACAAACCACAGACATTGCGAGTGGTCAGGTCTAATATGGAAGAAGAAATCGCCAAGTTGGAGTCAAATATTTTGTGAGCAACAATTCATAATGCCGTAAAACGACCACAATTATGCACCAATTCGGGTTTTGGCCATTTGAGCGATATAGTTTTTCCCCATTAATGCCATGAATATTACACTTTCAAATAAACTTTTTATGAAAACAGGGCTCTCTCTCATTTATAACAAAATTGCAGCTAGTTCAAATTATGACATTACTCTTGATTTTGAACAACTAACAGAAATTTTCTGCAGTGTAATTAATTTCATTTTCTTCGAACATTGAAAATTATTGCCGAACGAAAAAAAGGTTCTTTTAAAAGCTTATTTTGGAAAAATTTCCTTAAAGAAAATTTTACTTTGATTTCTATTAATTTCCTTCGTTGTAGCTTTTTGAATTCTATGGTAACAAAATTTCTTCATTGCTGCTTTTAATCCACTGTCGCTATTGGTGCTGTGTTGTGGCATGCAAGATCGTAAACTAAATAATTATTGGTGTTTGTATTAGTGATAGAGCTTAAAGCAGCCTTAAGAACTTAAAATAATTTGCAATTTTCTTCTTCAAAGAGCAGAGGAGTAGGACAAGAATTTTGCCAGCTTTGAAAAGGATGTAACAGCAGTTAAAACAAAAACAAAAATAGCTCGCACACATTTGTGCAATGTTCTCTTGTTCTGCGATGTTTTAATGGCATTTGCTGCTATTACTGTTGATGTTATTGTTGTTGTTGTTGTTGCTACTGCTGCTATTATTGTTAGCAAAAAGGCGACAACAAGTACTTTGTTTTTTATGATGGCGTGAGTTTTTTTTGCTGTAAGTTCTCTCCTAAGGAAGAAAAAACTTTACGCACAACCACTCAGAAAGGCGGCAGAGGGCAAAAGTGAGATTTTTACTTGACTCTGTATATGTGTATGTGAGTGTGAGTGTGTTTGTGTTCCTGTTTATGTAGTTTTAGTGTATGCAGGAGTGTATGAAAGTGTTAAAAGCATTAAAGTATGGCTACTTTGTGCTGCCGTAGTTGATTTTAATAATTTTGAACTTTGAACTAATAATATTTGTTTTCATAAAAAGTAACATAAAAGTTATTAAGGTATTAACGAGTTGTTGTTGTTGGCAATCTAATGACAAAGTTTATAATTGCTTCGAAGCGCAAAACAATTTGCATTTTTATTTGAAATAATAACCCAGTAAAGTAAAAGCTTAAGAATGAAGAAAAAGCTGTTTTGCTATAATTGGGAAAATTATTTTATACAATGGAAAATTATTGAAATTATTTGATGGAGTTTGAACAAAAAAGAGAAAGTTTCAAAGGGATCACCAGTTATAAATTTATTAAGGAATATAGTTTTAAGTTGGTTGTAATTGCTTGTTATTTATGTACTTTATTATATTCGATATCCTTATGCATGTGAGTTCGAATACCATTTTTTATTGTATGTAAGTCAGTTTAGAAAATTGCTTTTCTATTTAAGAGGATATATTCAAGATTGGTAGCGTTGTTTTACATTTTATTTTGGAGTTTATGTTTATTCGTTCATCCATCTGTATTCTTTATGTTTATTGTGTTTTTATTAAAAAAATTTCCTTTTTTTTATTTAAAAGCCTAAAATTCCTAATAAGTCCTGTTGTTTAAAATTTTTTATTCAGTATTTAAAATCCATCTCTTGCTCTGACTATCTATAGGATTTTTTCCCTCTATTGTAATGAAAGCCTGTTGGTGGTGAGAGAGTTTAATTCCTTTTACAACTCTACTATTGCGCATTTGATTAATTTTTAAGCGATATTGCAGCGCCTCTGGCGTTTCTTAAGCTATATATGTGTGTGTGTAGCCATTTCATTAATTGTTTTACTTCGACGACGATATTAACTTTAGTGACGAATAAGTATGCTGTGAAGTACATTAGACTATGAGAGTATTAGTTACTGCCTTTATTGTGCAGTGACCGTTGCCAAACTAATGATGGTGTTGATAACTTGTCTTGAGCTGGGATTGAACTCATGTTCTTAGTCATAAATTGCTTTGTAGTCAACGCGCTAATTACTTCAGCCAACAGCACCGTAAATGTCTGTCTATCAATCTGTAGGTCTGTCCGTCTCTAATTATTTCTGAAGATCCCACTTAAATTTTTTTCGTTTACTTGAAGAAATATAGTTTGAGACTGGTTCTGTTTTCTTACTTCATCGACGTCTGTCTGTATGTCACCCTGTTTTCTTTTGTTTGTAATAAATTATTAAAAATGTTTTTTAGAAAGACCTTAGGTTAACCTTAGCTCTTAATATTTTCAATTCAAAATCGATGTTGATCTATCTTTCAGTAGTCAACTTCGTCTCTGTTTTTTATTACAATTCGATGGAAAAACTATTAGATGGGTCCTGCTCTTTCATCCTTTGATGTAATTATGGTGTAAGTCAGTTAGTCTTTCGTTTTTTTTTTATCATCAATCCCTTTGAGAAAAAAATTTAAAAGGATACAAAGCTACAAATTTTATCCTTCTGTTTAAATTTTTTATTTTAACTTCTATGTTCAACTAACAAATTCGTGAAGTAAGGAACTTGCTTTAGGTTCAAAACTTCTTCAATAACTTCTTAACAATTTAATGCTGGATATATGACTGATTTCACTTCTACAAACTGATTTAATGTTTCTACGAATTAAAAAAAAATGAATTAAAATTTAGGAACATTCACTCCATTTGAGTTTTAAGGGGCCATCGAGCAGCGTTTTGTTTAACCAGAGTTCAGAAAAAAGTTACTCATATATCCCAAAATTTTTTAAAATTTGGAAAACTATTAAAGTTTAGTAAAATTTTCACTGAATTTTTGAAAAATTTTTGCAACTTTTAAAAACTATTTTGATGCTTCAGAAACTTTTACGCCACGACTGGAATACAGATTAAGTTAATTTAACTAACTTCTAGTTCATTTGCAGAGCATTTCTGTGAAGGAAGAATGAAAGGGTTAGGATGGCCACAACGTTTTATATAAAATTTTAAATTTACAATATGATGAGCATAAATTTAATTTTTTGAAGTTACGATCTATACTGAAATTCGGAGTGATTTTCCTTAAACTGTTGTTTATGAATTTCCTTAACTGATTTTTCCAAGAATAAAATTATGATTTAGAAAAGTGGTCGAATTTAAGCCACGCGTGACCAACTAATATAAAGATAATTGACATAATATTAAAATTTATTATTTCGGGATATTCTCCCCAACTAATTGTTAAAAATTGTTATCTATTTTACCGAATTGCTAAAAAAACCTCTTTTACAAAAATGTCTTAAAGCCACATTTTGATAAACGAAATGAAAATTCATTCCGATTATTTTTGTTGAAAAACAATATTACATTTTAAATTTCTATTGTTGTTTTCAATACAAATAACACGAAAAGCTTTAATTTAAAAAATCAGGCCATTGGTTTATCTCCTTAAAAGGAAATGTACACAATTTTAAACCTACCAAAGAATATTTATTTTTTATGATAAAACGGAAACAGGATGTAATTATTTATTTTTTACTCACTTTCTAATAGAAAGTACTAGTAACATAGTTCCTTTCGCAGATTTAAAAAATAAATGAGCCAAGGATTTTATCTTCTATAATGTTAATCTATGTGAGTATTTGCTATTCTCATACTAGCAATTTCTTTCCAACAATATAATGAAGATTCCGAAATTAAGTTTTTTGTTGTTCCTTAGAAGCTTCAAGTCCCAACAATTCAACATTTTTATCTTATTTACTGGTTAGGAAAAAACCCGATTGTAAGTAAAAAGTGTGTTAAATGATGGCAACTGAGCTGGATATGAACAAGTTGCACAAGCAATATATACCTCTAGTTGTATTCCTTGTTTTATTTATTACACATGTATCTCATTTGACTCGGTTAGTACATTCATCTTCATCAGTTTTACTTGTGCAAGATTACAGCAATTAAATTGTTAATTAACATTCATCCGAGAAATGGCATTGCCACAAGATAAAAAACATAGATTAAGAAGCTAAAGTACGAGTATTACTTAGAAAAGAAGATGGGGCAGGAAGTTACATACAAAACTCGCATGAGCTTTAAGTAACGTTCAATGTAAGAAATAGTACTGAAGTATACTCTAGAGTAAAGTTCACAAAATTGTGGAGGGATTTAAAGAATTCAGAGATTTTGTCTAACTTTAATTTTATGCATAAAAGCTTTATATATGTGTATAATTATAATTTCGATACAACTTTTAATTCATTATAATGCCTGGACTTTGTCATTATGCACGAAATACAGTGTCATTTAAATGGCCGCCTCTAGATTGGCTGCAGTTGTGGATCCTTTTGAGTTAGTTTTCCACCAAATTTATTTTCTTCTTAACGAATGTTGGTTTTCAAATGCTTTCATGTTATGGGATGAACCGCATAGACGCGGTTTTGGACGTAGCCCCCAAAAAAAAATCTAACGGCGTCAATTCACATAATCTTGGTGGCCAATTGACGTCGCCAAAATGTTTAATTAAAACGTTTTATGCTATAAAGTTGAAATCGGCCGTGTTGTGTGGCTCATGGCACCGTCTTATTGAAACGAGATATCATCTAGTTAATATTTTTCAATTGAAGCCCATAAAAAGTTGGCTCCAATGCCACCTCAGGACTATAATGCGCACCAAACAGTCACTTTTTTCGGAGAAAAAATCTGCTCCACAATCACCTCTGGGTTCTCCGAGACTCATATGCGACAATTTTGTTTGTCGCAAACGGGTTGTTAAACATAAAATCACTGGAAAAGCTATTAAATGTATGGGAAAGGAAGTGTTTGACGACTTCTTCTTTTTAAGCCACAAATTTTCATAAAAAATTCTTAGATTCTGGCCATTTTATAGCACAAGCAAATAAGGAATATTGGCAAGCGAAATATGGAAATATGAACTGCAAGATGTCAATGCACATATTTTAATTGTTGTTGTTATTGTTGTTGTTGATGATGCTATTAAAACACTACTATATTTCTACTGGACAGCGGCAAAAATTCCAGTTAAAACACTTACAATCAACCATATAAAGAACCAATTTAGCTAATAACAACAACAACAACATCAACAACAAAAATTACTTGTAGTACAAACTAACAGACAGTCTGTCAGTCACTCGTTCATTCAGTAATTTTAAATATACAAACAAACGCAATGACTACTGCTGCTGTTGCTGCTTCCAACTGACTGAGTGGCAGTAAATCACAATGTCGTTGAGCTTAAATTGATTGTCACCAAAATCAAGATAAAGCCCTTTTAACGAGACTAAGGCTTTAGTCTATCTTTTTTTTGTATTACTTATTCTATCTTGTATTTAAATAATTTATCTGCCTTTTGGTCTAGATGTCTGAGTGTGAGCAGAAAAACGTAAGAATGTTAAAATGGTAATAAAATTTATGCCTTGTTTTATCATTACAATCATCGTTTGGTTGTCAGTTTTTAGTTTCTTTCTTTTTTTATGAACGGATTTGAAGTAACAAACGAATGAAACGGAATATTCATTAAAAACTCAATTTTCCTGTTTATTCTGTGCCATTGCGATGTTGGCTTCTTTGAATTGTCAAAGTTTCTAGGCGCAGCTCCAGTGGAATGAAATGGTTGTAGTTGATTTTATTCTTTGCCATTTAATTTAAGAGATTTTAATGAGTTGATTAGCATGAAAATTGAGTGACAGTGATTAAAGTAGATTAGATGCTGATGTGCATATAATAAATGAGAATATTTTTTAAAAATATATTTAATAAGATTCACTGCTGTTTGCCTCATTTGGGAAATAATAATAAATAATACTAGCCACCTTATCAGGGATTACGATATAAAAACACTTGATATTTGTGATGATTCATTTCGATTTTTATTTCTGAGATAGAGATTTTTGTTATAAATTTTATTTTTAGTTTCCTCTGAAGTTTTCGTTTTATATGTTTCAATTTCCCTCGACCCGTTTTATACATTAAAATTCTCGTATGCTTTTTCTAGCACTTGGTCTCTTTAGTTTAAAGAAATATTTATTAATTTAATTTTTTTTAATATTTGGCCAGAACTTCGAAAGGCAACATCGGGTAAATTTTTATTTCAAACAACAGTCACACTCTTTCTATTATTGTTATAAATAAAAAAAAGATGTTTCGAATAGTTTTAATTCTAAACTATACTTTTATGATTTAAAGCTTGCAAATCCTAAGCAAAATATTTTCAAAATATTATAAAATATTTTCATAATTGAAGGTTTAGAGACGAGCGGACATAGGAAAACATTAAATGCCATCAAAACTAATAAATAAAAATTAATAATAAAAAAATAAATGAAATGAAATAGAAAGATGCACAACACATCTCAAATATCATTATGACTGTATAAAGTAACGATCAAAGAAATAATACCCAAAAATATCTTAAAACATTTGGGAGTTATTGCGCGATTTTTAAATTTATTTAATTTTTTTTTGGGAATAATTTCATTTTCCTTTTGAAATAATTTAATTTTATGAAAACATTTAAAATAAAATAACACGGAAAAGTTTTATTTATATTTCATCCGGAAAAAATTTAATTTAATTTTATTTGGGATTAAATTCATAAATTTTATTAATTTAATAAATTTCGATTAAAAAATTTTCACACAAAAAACTACGCCTACGAATGAAGAAATACTTCAAAAAACCCACAGCATCTGGAGTCGGGCAATGCAGAGATATCTCAAATAGTGAGGCCAGGTTTGAATACACCACAGGGGAAAACAATTGTTTCCCTTGAATAGTGAATCCGAGCTTAAACGTAGCACAGGCGAAAACGGGTGTTGCCCCCGTCCGGGAGCCGGCATAATAGAAATGCTTGAGAAAGTGCAGCCGTGCTTCAATACACCACAGGGCAGAAAGTCCTTTGCCCGGCCGAAGATAAAGCTATGAGTATGCAAAAGCCTGGCTTAAATTTCTAAAATATTGCTATACGAGTATTTTTGATTTTTTGGGTTTTATTTTAAAATTAAATATTTAATTTTTTTGCAAGGAAGTTTTTTCATGATAAAAATAGTCTCAAATTTGGCTCTTATTTCATTGGCAAATTTGGGAATGATGTATTGTTGATTTGATTGGTTTTTGGAAACTATTTATTATTTAAGGTCCTGTTTTGTTTTAGTGTTTGGTGGGCGTTATTTCATGTTGTTATATTTTTCAAAGTGGAAAATTTTGTCTAATTAGAAAATGGTTTTAGGAACTTTACGAGAGTTTGCAGATTTTGTAGAAAAGAGATACATACAGATATTTTAGAAGTAATAAAAAATTATTCCTACGTAGCATAGCATCCTGCGGGTATTTTTATGAGTCCCAAAAAATGCATTGATCTGAATGTTTCTTTCTTATGGCGTCTTTTTTAAAGAGACTCCTTGAGATATTTTATTGAAATCAATATAAGTCTGATGAAAATAATAAACTATTTTCCCTTTTTATATCGCTAAGGCATCTTCGAATGAGTTCCCTAAACTGTCTTACTAATCGACAGCATCATTTCCGTTTTCATTATAATTTTTTTCTTCAAATTAAAGGAAAGTCTTGTTTTGGAAAAAGGCACTAACCGCGAAACTAAGTTTTGAAGATTAACTTTGTTTTGAAAAAAAAGTAATTATTTCAAATTGCTTGTTTTTATTGTAAAGGAATTTGAGAGTCGTTCTTAGTATTATGAATTAAGAACATGGGAAATTAATTATTAAATTCCAATACCCAGTGCAGAATATTGCAACGATATTATGGGAGGCTGTCACATTCCTCATCAGTGCTAACTTTGTTTTTCTTTCTGATGTTAGTTAAACCCAAGGGAGCCTTCACTGGCTTAAGTGTATGTCGTATGACATGGGCTATCACACCCCTCCAATCAACCTAACCTAATCTAACCTTCTGATGTTAACTTGAGTGTTGCATGGCGCTTTAAAAATTAGGCTTTTCAAGTTGCACTCCCCCGAATTCGACCAAAGTTTTTACCATAAACGTCTGCTGAAAAGTTCCGCCTTGGCCTTCATGCTATTGCAAGTTTATCTTAAAAATTACAATTCCCATACATTTATAACTTGTTATGTCTCATAATCAATTAAAAAGCTTTTTTCTTTTTATCTTTGATATAAAATTATTATTAAAAACTTGTCCATCATTTACCATTTGCTATTGGTATTAATGCAAATTTGAAAAGACATTCAGGATTAATGATATCAATTTCAATTTGCCGCTAGTTAACTACTGCATATTTGATTAATGTTCTTTCAAGAACCCTACATCATGCAGTATTACACTCTAAATACACGTTTGGAATTTTAAGAAAAATATATTAACACATTTTTTCAATGATACCCATGTAATGATAGTAAATAAATCTACAATTTCATATCTAATATAAACCAGCAATTAAAATTATAGATTTAATGATAGAAAATATGCTTAAAGCACTTACCGTTGCGAAAAGTTGGTGACAGGCCAGCTTGAGTCCTTTGCTGCTTCTATATGAGAATTTTCCCAAATATAAGGATATATCTTGCTAATACGAAGACATATTTTCTGGTATAAGCTACACCCCGTGTATATATTGTGGTAATTTCAAGAAAAAAATCTTAATACTCCTCATAAAGTTATTGATGATTTGAAAGATTCTTTGAATTTTTTAAGGAAAATGCAGGTGTCAGGAGGTCTAGAAATATGTTTATAAAAGAGAAGATTTTTATCAAATTCGTTATTCGAGATATTCTCCAATGAAATGCAGGCATATACCTAGCAAAGCCAACAACAAACAATATAATATTAAAGAGAAAATTTTTATTAAATTTTTATACAATTTTATAAAATTATATCTTGTTTTTATCACGGAGAAGGTTTAAGTAATAAAATTTTGGAATTTAACTTCTTCACCGCAATCGATAACTTACGATCACCAAAACTAAATCTAAAAGCTTTGTAAACGTTAGAAGCATTAGCCCTGCAATTTACATCAAAGGCAGTTAATAAAAACACTTCTACTGCAAAATTTTATATTTATAACTTAAGCTCTTTTGCCGGTTAAGGCAAGACCTGTATATTTCTTTTTTCATAGTTTCTAGAAATTTTAAAAAATACTCCCAAATTAGGAAAAACTAAATTTTTATATTTAAAAAAAAAAAAAAAATAACATTTAAATAGAAAATGTTTATCGTCTAATCCATAAAAAAATTTATTTGCAGACTTAAAGTGAATAATTGTAATCAACACGATAAGATGATCAAGTTTTTAATTTCCATTGGCTTGCAATCGTGTTCAACGACCAATTTGTAGTCGAACCAATATGATACCGAAAATGATTACAATTATATTCGATCAGCCAAATATACAGCGTTATCCATTTTTGTATTATAAAAGTATAGTTAAATAAAACACAAATTTGGCTGCGATTTTTATAAAACTTCTATTTGATTGTAATGCTTGTGCCTTGCCATTTTGTACAAATTGCAATTCTTTTAAAACGACTGCCTCTAGATTTGTTGGAGCAGTGGACCTTTTTGGGGTAGTTTTCGACCACTTCTTCGCACATTTCGGGCGGTATCTCGGCGACAACTTAACGAATGCTGTTTTTCAAATGTTCCAACGTTAGAAAATTATCCGCTTAAACACGGTCTCTAAAAAAGTCTCAACAAAATAGTTTAACGGCATCAAACCGCATGATCTTGGTGGTATTGTGACGTCACCAAAACTTGAAATTACGTGTCCTTGAAACTTCTCATGCAATGAAGCAATAATCGATCATGTTGCATAGCTCTTGGCCTCGTCTTTTTGAAGTCACATATTGTCTAGTTCATACTATTCAATTTCAAGTCAAATAAGTCGATTATCAGACGGCTATAACAATCTGAATTGACAGTAACGATTCTAACATCATTTGTTTTCGAACAAATATGGCTCAGCTACACTTCCAGACCATAATGTGCACCAAACAGTCAGTTTTTTCAGACTCAATGGCCTTTCCACAATGAGTTCTGGCTTCCCCGAGTCACATATGCGATAATTTGGCTTGTTGACGTAATCATGAAGAAAATTTTGATCGAAAAATCAGCTTTGAATTCCTTTTGCTCAAGCACCCAACCAACACATCAACGGTGTTATAAATAGTCAGCAGGTTTTAATTGTTGCGTGAGTTGCACTTTATATGAATGAAGGTGGAAATCCAAATGCATAATATACCAGGGAACGCCGTGGAATCGAAAAGTTAAAATGATCCTCCATACTTTCACTAAGAGAAGCGATATTCACGGCAGTACGCACTTTGCGATGATGCACAGGCCTGGTCACATCCGTAACGCTTCCAGTCTCTTCAAAAAAATTTTATAATCTTGACAATTCCTTGCACAGTAGGTTGATATTTACGACCATAATCACCTCGTAATGCTCGAAAAGTGGCTACATTTGATCCACCACTTTTATAGTAAATTTTAACTATTTTTACGCGTCTGTTGATTATTAGGAGATCCATTTATATAATTTGTAAACTATTATTTTAACAAATAATATATTATATGACTGATATTTAATAGGTTTTTTGAAAAACAAAAAAACAAAAAAATATTTTTAAGAGCAACGCATTTCTTATATATCATGAAAAAGAAGAACTTAATATATTTTGTATTTGGTTATCGAGCTTATTTCTATTCGGTTTGATTGCATATACATCTGTAGTAAAGGGTCTTTCATTAAGCGCTTTCCCTCTTTAAATTTAAATAAAGCAGAGCGCGTGCCTGACATTATTAAAATGTTTTATTTATTTGAAGGTCCCATGGACGCTGTTATGTATTAAAGTGTAAAATCGTACAAATGTCCACCGAGGCTTCGATGGATGGTGAGCGCTTATGTTGGCTTTGTGACCCGCTATGGCCCGCATAGACCTGATATTTGAGAAAACCTCACAAGCAAAAGTCTAACGGTGTCAAATTGCATGATCTCTGCGGACCTCCAAGTGAGATGACCATGCCCTCAAATCGATCGTGCAGTATGTCAAATGTGGCATGAGCTGTGTAGCATGTAGTGCAATCCTGTTAAAACCAAATATCGTTGATGTCCACATCATCCAATTCGGACCATTTATCAACTAAAGTAATTTTCTTCCCAAAGGACTGGCCAGTAGCTCCTGTTGCTAGTCTACCTGGTCCACAATTGAAATTGTCCTTCCTCTTATTTCCTTTTATTTATTAGATTGATGACCAAATGTGATTTCCTCAATCTCTGTTAAGATTTCTTGTCCAGTTTCTCTCTTTTTATTTTTTTAATAGTGTATAAAACTGAACTTAAGATTTGTTAAGTTAATTCAATTTAACTGCAACTAAACAACTGCAATGAGAAAAAAATGGAAGACTCCACTGAACTAAGTGTTTTGCAATTTTCTCGTTTACATTCTTTTGAGAAAATTACAAGAAACACAATAAAACTAAAAAACTAATAAAAGAAAAGATCTACAGGACTGAGTATAAGTAGTGCTATTGCTAACTGCCACTATTGGCAGCGTCATGCAACTGCAACTAAATATAAATGCAAAATTCATCTGCATTGCAATTCCAACAACGTCGTCGTATAATGCCAAGTCACACAAAAGCACACGGTTTAAACAATTTTATTATACAATTACGTGCAACGAAATGTTGTAGCTTGTTCTTTACTTTCTGTTCTCATTGCTGTTGTTCCTAAAATGATTGTAGTTGTTGCAATTTCGTACGCATAGTTTGCAATTCGAGAAGTTGCTTGGTATGTGGAGATAGTTAAAGTTTCAAATTTAAGATACGGTTGTTATTAGTGTTACTGCTATTGTTGTTGTTTTTTTTTAAGTTGGCAAATATATGTAAAATAGAAGAAAACCAGCAGCCAATAGGGGAAAGACTCCTAACCAATATATACGCATATAAGGAAAGTAAGTATAAAGGAAACTTTGTTAAAAATGTTAGATCGGAAACACATTATTGTAATTTTTCACTATTAATAAAAATCATTATGAATAGAATATCGCACCATTTATCTTTTTATTGTTGCTATAGGAGTATAATGTGGCACGGTTCTGAAAAATGGAGTTTTCAATGCTTTGCCGCATAAAGCCCGATATATTGGGGTAATTTCTACCTCATAAACATGGTTTGGCTTTGCTTTTTTGATAGACTTTAAAGTTACGACTGTCAAACTTGTTGATGATCAGGTCTAAGAAGCACACAGGGTAACACGAAAGTTACAAAACTGAAATTACAGAAGACTTCCGGTAGTATTTTCTTCCAGGGATGGGAATGTAGATACAACGGCTCAGTTGTTGGTACTATTCCAGCTTCAATAGTACAATTTTAACATCTAAAATTATATTCCCAATATTCAGTTGAAGTAGTTTTTCACGTTCATATTTTTTTATAAAGAGAAGTTAGACTCAGGCAATTAATGCCTACTACTTAAAGTTTTACTTTTCTGCGAAGGGGATAGTGTAGAGAGGACAGGTAGTGAAATGAGAAAGCTTAATACTTTTTACAAATAAAATAATGGGCATTTTATTAATTTTTAATAGCAATATTGCACTGTCTCTGGTATTAAGTGGACACATTAATTGTCTTAAGCTGTATGTATAGCCATTTCATTAATTGCTGTACATCGCCGACGATTCTGTTAACATTACAGGCGACATAAGGCGCTCTGCTGTGCATTAGCATAGAAGAATATCAAACGCTGCCGGTACTATTTAGTAACCAGTGCTGTGCCTTCATCAGTCCTAACACCACTAACGCAATGCCACACTAATGTACATGAAAAAATCATGAATTTTGATGACTTGTTTTAAACGGAAATCGAACTCATGTTTTAGTCATAAATTGCTTAGTAATCAGCGCGCTAAACACTTCAGGCAACATCTTTTCCATCGGAACTTCCAACTTTCTGCCGACTATACGGCTTGTAGTCTTGACATGCTTTCAAGTTTTTTTCAATAACATTTACAACTTTTTTTGACATCGATAATGTTAACTTCTTGGTCATAGCAAAACAGCGACGTTTAACACTTTCGTCTGATTCTTAGAATTTTTTTTATTTTGTCATTCAAAGCCCTAATATCAATATTCCCTTGAAATTATTGTGAAAAAATAGTGCGTTTATTCTATATCAGTTCATTGCATCCATATTATTTTGACCCCCAAGAATGTTCCATCACCAAACATGGATTAGAAGTGAAATAAAAAATTTTATTAAAAATAATCTCGCAAATTACCCGAAAGTATCCCTCATAATATAACGAATTAATTATAAAATATCCTGTCCTTCAATATAATTATTTGTTGTTTGTAAATATGTATAATTTTCTTCAGAATAATAGAAAATGTTTTCCTTAAATTTTGAGCCAGTCTAAAATTTGCAATTAAACTTTTACTGTTTCTTCCTGTAAATTTCGTTCGTTTGAGTATGGATATTAAAAATAAAAGTAATTCTGGTTTTTTACATTATTTTCAAAATACATATTAGAAAAAACAAAACGAATGAAATTTTTTAAAAATAGACATCTAAAGGATTTTAATATTTTTCTAATCGAATGTTCTAAATCAGTATTTTTCAGTTGTTTCAGTTGAATATTACGATCACCACGACTTTGTTTTCTCTGTGCAGAAACAACATCTAAACAACTTACACTACAAACAAATTGAGTGTGGATGAAGCAAGCAGTAAAGATAGAATCAAAAGCCAAACTGCAATAATCGTCCAAGCGATAGAAATTATTTCATTAAGGTTATTCAATCCTCCTTTTAAGCGTCTGAAATACTTACTGTGGTCATTAAGCAAATCTACTGTTTTAGAGCTTTTTTGCCATCAATTAACGGTCCTTCCATTTGAAGGTAGTGCTTTTACTTGTGAAAACTTGCCATATAATTTCACATTTTCCCAATAGTTTGTTATTGAAATTTGACATTCTCCCCAATGAGTCCTCTGTGCAGTGAGAATTCCAAAATGATGATTTGGTTAGTCCCATTGAAATATCGTAAGATATTGAAATATTAGCCCCAAATAACAAACAAAATTTTGTAATATTTGCATATTTCTTGGAAATATTTATATATCTTCTCATTATATTTCCTCGAGTACTCAATCCTATACTGGTCATCATTACGAGCCAATTCTTGAATAATGTTAACTCGGAGATTAAACACCGTGCTTCATTTTAAGGCCCATTATTTTTTGTTTCATCCAATAAAATTTTAATAAAATTCCTTATGGTCTCACCTTTCCACTTTGTCTGTAATTTAAATTGATCCCATGCTCGTTGTACCAAATCGGAATAAGATGACATTACGCTTACCTTCCCCATTCACTTCATGATTTGACATTCAACGCGTAAGATTTTTTTTACTTTTTTATTTTTCCTGCTAATGTATTAAATAAATGAAACCCCTAGACCAAGTTTGTTATAACGCCGATGCTTTCTTTGTTGTTGGTTTTATTGAAAGCAGCTAAGGACGTGGTTAAAGTGGTGCCACTAACATCGTCAGTGAAATGTATAATAAGAACATATTTCAATAAATTCAAAAAAAATAATAATTAGTAAAGTTAGAAAGATAATTATATCTAAACAAAAATAACAAAAAAACCATATCAAAGAAAATTACAACTTAAAAATATTTATTAAATTCATTATTCGTTATATTCTGCAACATAATTCTAGTATTGCTTGGTTTTTATATATGAATTTGAATGGTTTTCGTATAAAGAATACTGATGATTTGGTTACCGCCATTTAAATGAAGGCATAAACTCAACTTAGCAAACAAAAAAAAAAAACAATTATAAATTTTTAAAATATAAATATAAAATATATATATTAAACAAGAAATTCAATTATTTTACCCTTGTGTCCCACTGTTGATTAGCAAGTAAAAAGAAATACTCGTATTCATAATCTACCAACTGTGTCGTATGTAGCAATCAGTCGTTGCATTATTATCACTTAAACTATCACTACTAATAGTGGAATTGTGGTGGTAGTAGTAGTAGTAGTAGCAGTAGAACTTATAGTTTAAGCTATTGCAATTTCTATTAAAATGTACTACTTCTAGCCACTTGCTGCAAGTTCGTATCTGTGGCAGTTAAACTGATTGTTTGCCTGTTCGTTAGAATGACGTTTGTTTGTGTGTGTGTGTGTGTTAGATTGCCAACAAAAGTGTATATATAATTGTTTGTGTGTGCGATTACTTGGCTATTTGATGGCAATTTAGTTAAAACTAATAGTAAGTGACTAGCGGTTTATAGCCGTTGTTAATGTCCCCATGTAACAGCGATGGCAGTTAGAAAAATTGCCAAGAAATACAACTTTTTTATTAAATCTAAAAATGACATAAACCAAGTAATAATAGGATATAACAAATCGTCTAATATATACTTTCTACTGGTGGAAGTTTTATTTACATTGACAAATTTTGTGTTCAATTTATTAGGTCATCATATGCAAAAACGAACAAATAATATTGATATTTGTTTGTTTAGGAGATTAAGTGGACACAAGATAACTTAAGGTAAAATCACTCTAAGGGCGATTGAGTGGATACAAAGCGTGCGCCAATTGTAATACATATTAAAATTTAACTGAAAAACATTTTACATTTATATAAAATAAACAAATATCCTGAAGATGGTACCGAAATATCGATAATTAATTTTAAAAAAGAATAGACCTTAAGCTCGAAGAAAACAAATGAAATTTATTAATGAAAAACATTAGCATATCGAAACAAAAACTCATCATTCATCTTAGATTAAAGGTCCTAATATAAAAGGCGGTCTAAATACAGGTGTATTTTTGAATCATAAATTATTTTGAAACAAATAGATTTTGTCTGTCCGAAATATTGACTGAAATGTTGAGGGTCAGTATTATAGAACTGAGTTGCTTTAAGCTTGAACAGCATTGAAGAATATTGCAAAATAAGCGGATATTGAATTTGTCAGAATAATAATGCTTTCTGATGAGTCACATTTCCATTTCGGCGGTTATGCCAACAATCATAATTGCCACATCTAGTGATCAGAATACTTACACACATCATTATCGAGAATGCATCAAAAAATAGTGACAGTTTGATGTGGTGTTTGTAGTGGAGGCATTATTGGCCCCCTTTTCTCGAAAATTAAGCTGGAAAAGTTATTTCAATTAACGGCGAGTGCTACAGGGCCATAATAATATGAACTTGGATAATTATTGGTTTCAGTAGGATGGCGCACCATGTAACACAACTCGTTTATTTTACTAAGATATATTTGTAATTGGATTACTTGGTAAAAGTGACTTTTGAAGAACTTTGCTTCAAATCTAAAGAAAGTTTAAAACAGCCAAATCAAAAACTTAAGGCCCTGATAGGCTGCTGATACACTTCTTACGAAAAAATTTGTTTATGTTTTCATTACTTCTTTATGTTTCATTAGACTAGATATTTCGCATACATTTCCAGCATCTTCTTGACCATTAAGTAAGTAAGTAAGTAATGAAATGGGGTTTGGCCCAGGATAGCCTTTTGCACTGCGACCATTGCTGATCTATTGTGCTTCCCCTGTCCTTAACAGTTTAATACGTTCGCAAATAGGATCAGCTCCTTCAGTGGGAGCATTAGCAGATCCTCTTCACTCAGCGTATATGCATTATATCCATTAAAATAACTTTAATTTTCAGGCGGTTCAATAACAACTTTCTGTCCTTTTAGTCCTTAGATATAGTCTAAAAGCTCTATTAAAGTTAATTGTCACTTCAGTTTTTAAAAATTTATAAAAATTAGATGTGTATTTAAAAAATTAATAATAAATTAATTGTATCTGTTATTGTAGAACTCTCGAGGGGGTAAGTACAAGTAATTGAAAATTAACTTTTTGATTAGGAAAAAAACTAGAATGAAAAAAATATAATATCTATTGCATTGGGTCAAAGCGGACTCAGAAAAGCGAATGGTAAATTATTTAAATGCTTTCAGACTAATGCTAATGCTTGAGTTAGGTAAAAATCTAAGCAACTTATTATAGTTACGACAGTTTTCTTAATTATAATATTAATGTCAAAATAAAGCGTGAACAACAGGCATACATCCAGAAAAGACTAGAGTCCTTAAAAAGTGTGACATTGCAGGATCTTAAAAAACTAAAATACTATTCCTCTTATCCTTAGGCAAGTGCGATGTTAAAAAATACTAACAAACTCCACGACTAATGTTACGCTAAGGAAAATGCTTTTTAGATTTAAAATATGAATATTTATGGTTAAGCACAAGTGTGACCCCAGGATATCAGGCTGAAATATATATTGTCCCAAATTCAGATTTTTTTTTTGCGATATGCAATAATAATAAATTTATTTTTGGCGTAATATGGATCAAATCATATAGTATGTTGACGCAAAGCTTCAATTAAACATTTGGCGATTTTTTCATTATGGAGAAAATTAATTTTTACCTCACAGTGGAAAAGGAATAATATAATTTTTAAAAATTTTGTTTGACATATTTTATATAAGACGATAAGAATAAAACAACTTTATTAAAATTATCCTTGAAATGTCTGTTGTGGCTTTAGCTGACATTTCATTGGTCCTTACATCAAATCGTGAGTGAACTTTAATCATTTAAATAGACACATAGTTGTACAACAAAAGCATTCTAAGCCATTCCCAATAATCATATACGATAGAGCATTTTTATACTGTATTTCAATGTTTTGGAATAAACCTATAATGGTTAAAGTTCACTGACAATCTGATTTAGCAAGAAATAAAATGTCGGCATATGAACAGCCAAATTCGAAATACGCAATAATTATTTGCAATCTAGTTAAAATAAAAAATTGTACCAAAATTTTGTATTAATTTCTTTTGGACTGTTTCATCTCTTGGATTTAAGTAAAAAATTTTAAGTCGTTAAAAAAGCCCTAAAGCAAAATAAAAAAAACTTTGAAGCTTTGTTGTACTTTCTTTCATTTATGCTTTTTGGATTTCGCAATATATGAGGTATGTTCAAATGTGTCAAAATAAGAAATGAAGAGAAGTCCCAAAAAATCAACAAAAGGGATGCTAAAGGACTGGTATATCCTTTCGGCACAATATTTTATTTTGCTTTTTGGGGAAGTATTTTTTTTAGCAACGATATGCACAGATCCTTAAAAAAAAATTCAAAATAAAAAAAATTACGTATACATATTATTATATTTTCCATCCTATGCTCCCCAGAGCAGTAACAGGAACATATATATTATATTTCTTTAATATAAATATTATTCCCTTAAACACTCAACAGTTTCAGCGGCCATTAAGTTTATTAATTTGTTTACGTTATAAGGCTAATAATAAAAAAAGTTTTAATAAACTAACCTAAAAGTATACTTGCTCTTTGCTACAACATTTAATTACACTAGCTAATTAGCCATGGCAGAAAATAAACTTGCAACGAAAAGGCAGCAAAAACACAATTCGTTAAATAAACAAGCAGTGCAACAAAACAAGTACGACTTTAGAGAAAGTTGCAAAAGCGAAGGAAAATCTAGAAAAAAAATAATAATTCACTAAAATGGGCAACAAAGCGACTGAAACAATAAGCATGTGTTGAAAACTTAGGCTACAAAGGCTCCACAAAGTATGCTAGACATTTTAAAACAAATTATTTAATGTTAAAGCATTCGTTTTATTTAACACAAGAAAAATGTTTCTTTAAATTCTACTGATATATAAAATTATTCAGGCAGTTATTGTAATATATATATATATATATATATATATATATATATATATATATATATATATATATATATATATTTTTTTTTTTTTTTTAAATTTGTAATCGTTACTGTACTTCACAATTGACCACACAAATTTATTTGTTATTTGGTAATTGCAATCGTGAGCAGACATGTGTTATTTGGTTGCTTTTGTCCAGACACTTATAGAAGAAATAGTCAACATCAAAATCAAATAGAAAATTTACTTTCATCTGCTTAAAAAAAATCTATCTCTGTCTCTTTGTTTGTTTGTTTGTTTGTCTGTCAGTCTGTCTCTCTATATCTCAGCATGTGTGAGTTTACCAACTCAATAACTACAACTACATGTAGTGTTTTTGATTTGTATTCAGTCACACTCGCACACTAACCCACTCTCTTATTAAAAACATACACTCAAGTGTGTGTGTGTGTGCGTGTGTGTGTGTGTGTGTGGGAAATCATAATGGTGGTTGGCAAACATATATTTATTTGTATTTGCCCTTATGTGAATGGGTCTTCTATAAAGCGATGAGCAAATAAAGAGTTTAGAAAATATCAAGGGACGCTTAATTTTATGTATAAATGAAAAGTACTTCAGTGTAGACTCAAAACGAAGCTGTAGGTGTAAAAGTACATTCGGCTGACTTTATATCGAATGAAAGTTTCATATTTCTTGGTCTCACTTTCTCCTACAGATATTGGAATGGCCTCAAGGCATTTTTCCCAATATAAGTCTACTATTATAGCCAAAGAGTGAGTTTGTTCGTTGGTTGTTTTATTTAGAATAATTTTTGGAGTCATTACTCGCAAAACATTTGGCTCCAGATTGGTGATCCCTTCCTTAATATTGCTCGCAGCTTTCGGGAATTGTAAGGTTCGTATCTTTTTGTGATAAATGCAGCATTTTAAAAAGCCTCAAATGAATAAGTCTAGAACCGTTATATCTATTAATTGGAACAGCCAGTTCAAATCTCCATATTGGAGATCACTCGACTTCGAAATTGGTGTCCATCGTTGCCCAATTTGTATTAGCGTTTGCTTCCTCCTGTTAAAAATAACGAGAGACCCGATGCAGCAACCTTTGGCAAAGAAAAAAGTTTATAAACTGCTTGTAATCCTCACCGCTTACGGTTATATATGTCAAAGATTTTACGTCAGTACGCCGTTCACCACAATAGTGCCCCCATCTTACCTGAGGCTTCGCCAACTGCAAAACATCAGGGTAGCTTTGTCGAATAGCAACAACACCTAGAGATATACGGCCTGAAGAGCATCTACAATCAGTCACTAGCACCTCTTGCAGACACACTCATCCGACCCATAACTCTTCCCGCGTATCTTTGGGTTTTAACCACAGCCACCACGTGATCCCCGAAGGGGCCTCCCCAATAACCAGTCTAGGACACGTCCTAGGGGCTACTGGTTCCCGTGGCACCAGATAGGACTCTGGTCAGCCGCGTGTTAAAAACACCTCCGATTTTAGGTCTCATGCAAACCTGAGGTATCGGTAGCACCTCTACCCAGACAAGCATAGGCAGAGCTACTTCCTTAAATATCTTATATGCACGCCCGTTGCCATGTTATGTCCAGGGCTTTGGTAGTAACATATTAAGTTCAAGGGGTAATTGGCCAAAGGTCAAGGTCTGGAAAAACCAGATTACCCACTTACCGGACGAGCGAGCGAACCCACTTTCACCTTTACTTTACTTGCATGCGCGCCCGTTGCCCTGTTGATTCAGGGATTGGGTAGCAACATACAAGTTTTTAGGGGTTATCAGCAAAAAGGCCGAGGTCCGGAAACCTGATAACCCCATACCCCGGGAAGCACAACACCAAGCCACCAAGACAAGATATATTGACCGTGCGTCCCGGGGGGCTGACGGTTATGGAGGGTCAATTTACTTTTTCACTTTCAGATGATGCAATGACTGTTCATGCATTTCATGTTGATTCTTTGTGCCCGAGGCGCTCAGCCAAATACTTAATGATTCAAGCGCATGGAACACGAAGACGAAATTCATGCTGCGTTAAAACAAGTGACTGAAAATTCGTGAAATAGTCAGTAAAAAACAATTCCATGCTCTTGAGATGTGAATCGCTCCATTGCTTATTGACAACTGATCCTCCATACATGTACGTACGTTACAAGTATGAAGGCACAGTGATATTTAGCACCATCTGCAAAAATTGCATTACTTTTGCGGCAACTTGTATATTATTTGATAAGATAATTTAAAAAAAAAACTATTTTTTTACCAAATTAATACAAAAAAATTCTGATCTTACAAAAAAAAAAAAAAAAAAAATAAAAACAAAAATATTACACTTTACTCGCGTACTTACATCAATGAATTTCAATTCAAATCAAATTTATAATAAAATCATATATTTATTAAAAAATTCATTAAAAAAGATATAAACTTGGGTGAAAATTCTTTTTTAGTTTTTATTTTTTTTTTTCATTTAAACAAACATTATTATAAAACCGGGTAGATTTGTCAAAAATTGGTATAAAATGTTTGTTCTAACAAATAAGGCTTCCTTTTGCAGAATAATAATTTTTTGTAAAATCCATTAATACTAAAAAAATAGAAAACTTTTTCATGGTAAAAGGAAATTTGTGGCTTTATTTTGTGCTAATAAATTTAATTTTTGGCTTAGAATAATACATTTTTACTGCAAATATTGTCATTACAAGTTTTGATATGAAACTCGGAGTACAATTTTTATATAAGGGGGCTTTTTCTTATTTTTTTTAATAATTAATTTTACTTCTGGTCTAGAACAATTCTACTTTATAGGAACTTGTATTCCGGATGAGGATAAATAACCATTTTTAAAGAAAGTCTACAACATAAATGGAGTAAATTTTGAATAAAACTTGGTGTTAAGAATATTTAAAAAGTGTTTACCATGATTATGGATTAAGAAAAAAATTTTCAAAAATTATTTACGCCAATAAAAAGTTAATAAATGAAATCTTTAGAGTATTTTTTCAAATATATTTAAATAATTATAACATCTTGAGTTGTTGTATATCTAGTCTTATTATCAAATACATATTTCAAAATTACTAACATTTTTTTCCTGACTGTAAGGGTTCTACTTTCCAACACCAAATGAAATAGATATTGTTTTTCGAATCTCAATTTAGAAGACAATCAAACAGTTGAACTTAAAACTTCAAAAAGTATTTGGAAATTTGAAAAACAATATTTCCGTTACAGATATCAGCACTTTTTTCCTTCACTGAAAAAATTGTACCATAATCTTGTTTGGGCCATTTTTCATTTTACATTAAAAACTTTGCCAAGTGACCAGCAGCATTTTTGCCATTTCTACCATTCATTTGCCGCTTTCGGAACATGGTTAATCATGTTTTGCGGTAACACAACATGTTTTCCTCTGCAAACGTTCTTTTTTTCATCAGATTTCTTCACATTGTGGGTCTATTCTCGTTTATTTTGCACCATGTTAAAGTGATGATTTAGTTTGTTTTCCAAATTGTTGTTGTTAGCTTTGTTGCATGTTGCTGTTGGTTAGAGCTGGTGCTTGGCCTTATACTGCTGCTGAGGATGATAATGCTGTAGTTATTACTGTCGTTGTTTGCTGGAACTGATGTTCACAATAAATACACCAACAAAGACAAATGTCAATTACAAACTTTTATTGGAATTTTAACAAGTATTGAACACAATCAACAACATATACAACACGATAACTTTTTTTTAACACATACAGAGCTTGTTTGTATTTATATTAAAAGCAAATGAATGTTTGTTCGTAAATATACACAAGTGTCTGTTTTATACCGCCATCATGTACAAAACGAACAAATAAATATGCTTGAGGTGGGAGTGATTTGATCCCTGTAGAGAAAGTGATTTCAAGTCTTTTATTTCTCTTTTGTATTATACCCTGCCATATTGCAGGATTTAAAAAAATATGTATCAAGCATAATGCTTTAAATTTAAAAAAAAATCGCAATATTCGATAATTCATTTTGTGGAAATATTTTTTTTAAAGTTTTCAATACTTACAATCGATATCAACCCGAATTTTTAGCAAACAGGAAATTTTGTTTATTTTTTTTTTAATTTTCCCTTGTTCAAAATATTGTAAGTTACTGATTTCGCTGCAATTTTCATAATTATATATTCAATTCACGAGCTATTATTGAATCCTGGCGTACACCTTTCAAATATCGAGTATTCCAACAAGGACTTTCAATCTTGGACAATTGACAGCGGCCATATTATTAAGCCTCCATCTGTTAAATTCACTGTGATTTATTTATTTGATATAAATTCATAGTACATTATAATTCAATATATTATACCCTAATTTAAGATTCAAAATTTTTCTTTTACATGTACCCATATTCACTTTTTTTATTTGAAGAGAACCAACCTTGTGTTTAGTGTTTAAGTTTCCTTTCATTTTGTTGAACTTTTTTCTATCTTGGCATGTGTATTAAAACGTTTTATCTTGTCAAATGCAATTAATTAATTCCAAACGTATGTAGTGAGAACAAAAAATACAAGTTAACAAAAATTTTTATGCAATTTTTTCACGACCCAAACTGATTGTCATTGGGATGTAGAAACAATACGAAAAAAAAAATAAATGGTAAAAAATTTTTTTAACGGCACAGAGCTTTTCAATTTTAAACGGGTTTGCATAAAAGAATTTTTTCTTCCTGTTTTCAGTTCATCAACATGCACTTCTCTCTAAAGAGCAGTTCATTCGTAACACATGCCGTTGTTGCATGATGCCACAAGAAAATCTAGATTGTAGCATAAAACTGCATAGAGTCAAGAATCACACGGCGCTTTAACCAATTGTTTAATTTTTTTCCATCTGAGTTTCTCTTGTGGCAGGTTTTTGTGTGTAATTTACTTAACTGCGCATGTGATTAAATCTACATAAGAAACGCATTTTTATAAAACTGCTTGACTTTCTTTAACCGGAGATCCATAGAAATGTGAAAATACGAAGGCAGTTCAATAATTGTCTAATTCACAATATGGTGTTGGCCGATCGGAGATTAAAATGCGAGAGATTGTATCAGCCATTGGCATATCAAGTGGCTCAGTTGTTTACATTTTGAATGAACACTTGTGTATGAGAAAGCTTTCGGCAAGGTGGATGCTGCATGTACTCACAATCGACCACAGACGCAATCTTGTGATAACTTCGCAGCAGTGTTTGGCATTATTCAACCGCAATATGGGTAAGTTTAGCGTCATTACGTAGGTATAGACAAAACATGGTTCCACTTTAACACACCAGAGACCAAACAGCACTCAAAATAGTGGCTTTCTCGGGTTAAATGGGTGCCAAAGTTGTCAAAGGTGGCTGTTTGTCAGCCAATAAATTTATGGCGACCGCAGTATAATCCACATTGAGTTCCTTCAAAAGAATCAAACGATCAAAGGAGAATAATACGCCAGCTTATTAAGTCAATTTAATGAGAGGTTGAAAAAAAAATAGCTGAATTTGGCCAAGAAAAAAGTGCTTTTCCAACACGTGCAGATTATAATGGCAGAATTCCATGAATCGGACTACGAATTGCTCCCCCATCCACCTTTTTCTCCGGATTTTGCTCAGAGTGACTATATTTAGTTTCCAAACCGGAATAAATGGCTCGGAGGCGAAAAAATTTTCCAAATTTTTCAAATCATCTCACAAGCAAAGACTTGTGACCTCGAGAAATCTTATTTTTTTGGAAGGGATCAAAAAATGGACGAGAGTTGGACAGTATTCACGGTGATCTAAGGAGATTATGCTGAGCATTTAAATGATTTTTTATCCAGAAAGTCGCAGAATTAATGACCTGCCCTCGTATTTATGTATGTACGAATATATAGATTCGCTTCAAGAAATGATTGCAGCGGCAATATGCAGTAGTTGTAATTTTTGTGTAATTCGTTCGTTTTCGTTTTCTATTTATTTTACTTTTTCTCCACTGCAGAGACTTTTTTGCTTGATTAAACACAAAAAAAAATAAAAATAAAAAAATATGGTTTATAAAAGTCACATTGAGCGTAGAGCTTAACATAAATTGCAATACAGTGCGATACCTTCGAAGGTATCAAAAACTCTTATGTAAAATTATTATTAATTTATATTAAGTGAGAAATTAGCAAGGAATCAATAAGAGTATTTATGAAAAGGACAAGACTATTTAAAGAAACATGTAACGGGTGTCACAAATTTAAAGCAAGTTTTGAATTAAATAAAAAAAAAATAAACAAAGTTTTTAATCTTTGCATTGTTATTTTGTTATCGAATCATAAAGTACATAGAATATAGGATTGTTTATGGAGGAACACACTTGGGCGAGTAGCCTCCAGAGCTGTACTTGCAGGATTTCATTTCGTCACCGTAATATATGGTTGCTTGTGGCCCTGTTGACATGAATAAACCTTTGACTTCAAATTACTCCATAAAAATTATTCTAGTGTTGTTAAGCACTGAACACTGAACACAAATTCTGACATCTAACAACTGAATTATTTCACTGGCGGTATGGCGCGTTGCAGCGTCTTGTTGAAACCAGATATTGGCCATATCAATAGAATCCAATTGTTTGTGAGTACACGCTGTAGAGAATTTCTTGAAATTAAAAATGTTCGTGCTTAACGTCAAAATGATATTCCTGGAATTTCACCAACACTTTCACACACTGCTTCCAGAATGACACTTAGAGACTTGCTTTTGGACATTTAATATGTTTAATGTCTCCAACACATCTAGTGTCTCTAGATTTTTCAATTAATCTCTTCAGAAATGACGAAATTAAGCACTATTGCGTTCAATGTCTCTCTAGATTGTTTAAATTTTCGTGCTTGACGACGTCGAAATGATGTTCCTAGAATTTCACCCCAACACTTTCACGCACTGCGTCCATAATTACACCTAGAGGCTTGTTTTTGGACGTTTAGTATGCTTAAAGTGTCCAACAGATCTAGTGTCTCTAGATTTTTCAATTAATCTCTTCAGAAATGAGGAAATTAACCACTATTGCGGCAATGCATTTCTTTTAAAGGATGGCCCAATATTCACTGACCAGGTTGATAAAACTGTCCTTCTGGCTGGTTTATTTGCATGTAATTCTTGTTTGTTCGAAAACAATCAGACATTGCCAAACTTGTGGGTGTATCTATACGTCTATGTCAAAAATATTCTTTTCAGCACGTACATATGAAGGATCAAGGATTTAAAAACAGTGCCTAATGCTGATTCATCCATTAGCCGAAACTTTTCAGTACACTCTACCCTTCTGTGAATTTTTCATTTGCTGGAAAGTTAGTAATGTAACTCCAACCTCTCAAAACAGGAGGTGTATAGTCCCGAGTGTAACCGTCTAATAGCAATTTGCTCTCCAGATTCATTTTGTCTACCAGTTTATTTAACAACCATTAGTATGTTTTACGTAAAGGGCGTTCCAACAGTGCCCTTTTGGGACTTCTATCACTGAAATAATGTCATTCTTTTCGATAATTTGGTAAGAGTATGGCGGTATCTCTAAAGAGTTTGAAAGAGAATGGCACGGTGCACTTCTATCAAATCTTATTACTTTTAGTTCAGGTAGAGGATTCTATTGATTTACATCGAGATACATCAGAGACTATACTATACAAGTTGATTTAGATGGAATCTCATCAAGCTCAAGATTAATTGATAGTACCTTAATGGTCCCTTCCTTTTCCTACACTTTATCTCATTATCATCAATGATCACCTTTGTCAAAACTCAAACCTTGTCTACTCTTTTGTAGATGACAGCGACATTAGATATTTATAATCACTAATCAATAGGTCAATCTTGTATTAAATTGGAGCCATGAGGCCGGGTATCATGATACACTTAATCGCGATCTTACATGATCTTGAATAGAATCAATTTTAATGCACGAAAGACCCAGCGTTGTAAGCTTATGCATAATCATATGAACGAACTTATTACTCCAAATTAAATTATTGGTGACATAAATATTAAAACTTTAGATGTTCTTGGCATGAAATTACAATGGCCAGAGCACATTTGCATGTCTCTAGAGTAGCTTTTAAATGCTTTGGTGTAAGAAATCCTTAATTCATTCTGATTTTCTTACTATTTATTCACCTGAACTTGTTTTAAAATGATATACAACTGTCATGTATGGGCCGTCATCTTAGAGTCTGCGTAAAGTTGAGGACGAAAAAGACTATACGGTGCCGGTCAGCTTGTTGACTCACTGGAGCATCGACGCAATGTGTAATGTTTTATGCAGTTTTAGCGTTACTACGATGAAACATGCTGTAACGAAATCAAAGAACTTGTTCCCATGAACAGAGTAAGAGGACGACTATTTGTAGTCGATGTGGCTAGTGAAATTTTATTCATTAGCCCAGTTGCTCAAATGTAGAATAATATCCCTGCAGGGGTCTTTTCAGTCATTTTCAATGTCTACGTGTAAAAACACTACTCTCTCTATTTTCTTTCCCATAACCTATTTTCGTAGTTCCAACACAATACAGTCCATGAGTTTCTTTTCTAAACGTTGGCAGCTATTAATTTTGTTCTGGGTTGCCAACACTTTACTACACAAATGATTGCCAATTTAAATTCTGTGTTAATTTTGGCGCACGTTTAATATTCCAAAAAATCCGATTCCTCTTTTCATCCAGACAAAATTTGGCAAACTTCTCTTTATAGCAGTTTTATGAAGGTCCCACAATGCAGGCTCTTACTGTCAAAAATTTTTTTCTTTTTATCACTTGTTCTTGTTTCATTATCTGCATTTATTTCAGTTGACACTGTAATACATTTTCGTATTTAATGCTGCGTTTTAGCAAAGCACTCGTATGTTCCATGTTGTTGCGTATAAATGTCACATTTGTTCCTTTCATTGCTGTTGCTGCAGCTTTATGTATATGCATGTTTGTATGTGTGCGTAAAGAAAAAAATTTAACAATGACAAAAATATTCATTTTAGAAAAAATATCGTTTCTTCGTTTCCCTAATGCTGCCACTGCAGTACATACACAGTGGGGCAGATCACAAGAAAATGTTTAATCATTTGTTTAATTAATCACTTTTTAATAAATAAGTAAATACGAATAATTTAGAATCTATATTTGACATAATAAGATAGTGACGCTCATTTAATTCAACAACGTCATAAGTGCAAAATTTTACATCTAAGTCTATTCCTTTTCCAATTGGTGTTCCTTAAGGAGAACATCTTGGACCACTACCTGTTTCTTCAAATATAAGGCAACTGAATTTTAAAAAATACAGGGAACCATTTAAACGTTAAATACGTCTACTTTTTGGGCAATTATGGGTTGGAAATTTTTTTAACATTTACAGATCTTAAAGTTTTACTTGACTTATTTGCCCACCGGCTCTACTTGAGTACATGTTTCTTATGATAGATGTAGGTGTACAACGTACGGAACGAAGGAAATGGTTACACTGCTTTGATAATGTTAAGGCCCAAATGATCTTGGTAGGCGTTTCGTATTAAAGGAACATGAACAACATAATTGCCTACATGAATTTAGAAGTGTTTTTAAATCTATGTATTTCATAATTTTTCTATAAAACACCTAAATGGTTTTTGAACAAAAACGATTTGTTATGCGAGAAAATAATGTATTTCCACCTGGACGAATTTTTCCCATAATTCAAAGGATCGCGACACGATTGTAATGCTACTCAAATGCTCATATTAAATATGTTTTTAAAAGTTCGACTTATAATCTATTATCATTTTATCTCTGCCACTGATACATAATATATAAAAGTTGTATTTACAGACATATAATTTTAAATCAAAATTTGTACCGATTTGGAAATATGTACTAAAATTGAAAATTTTATATTTTAAATGCGTATGCTTTGCTTGGTGTCGTTAAATGTAGGGTTATGGAATTTGAAGATCCTCATATTACAATCTATTGTTCTTTTTGCTCTGGAATATCAATAATATAGGATCCAATAGATTTATATTAAAGCAATTGAACTCCGTCTGGCGCTAGACTGCCAGGCCCAACCAGGTGGTGGGGCAAATCCTATCCTCAACGAAACTATACATCGCTAGAAGCTCCATCTCTGTAGTAGCGCTTTAAAGATTGTAATGGAGTCCACCGTGCCTTCCTTCCTGTAAAGCTAGACTTGTGCTTATTGAGCTTTCACCCTTAATTAGTCGAACAACTGTTGATAATTGTTATGCTAATTTGAAACATAATTATTGGTAATAACTGCCCGAAGTTTTTTAATGAAAATACATATATCCTTTTGCTTTCCACGCTGTCCTTTACAATACTACTCCTCAATTTATATTAGATTGTTTAGAACAAACTATTTTAACTCTGATCCCTTTATTAAAACTTATAGTGATTTATTATGTAAATTTCTCTTTAAATCTTGTAAATACATACATGTACGAATATACTTAATTTAAATTAAATAAATAAAACAAAAGAGAAACAAATCGATAAAAAATCAGCTTACGATTTCCAATTTACTAACAACTTTAAGGAAAAACCATAATAATTTTCCTTCATAATCTGTGCACACAACAGGATATGACGACCTTTTTGGCATATTTTTTATTACAAAGAGAGTGTATTATAAGTTATGAAATTGTCACGGTTTTTTCAAACTAAATGCTTATCCTTGCACAATTTATTGAAGGATTTGATGACTCATTGTACAGTAATATATATCTGGTTTGGATTACTTTCAAAAAATACATACATATTTCCGAAATTAGATCATTTCCTAACACATATTTTTTTAAATAAAATAATTTATAGTTTAGAATTTGAAAAATAAATTAATCCCTTTGCGTACGACGTCTTTTTTACTTGATTTTTTTACAATTTGATCCTGTAGTTCCAAACAAGTGCTCAGGTGATAGTTTTAATCAATATTTTTTCTGCACAGTAGTTTCTTTCATAGCCGAAAACCAATAAAAAATACTGCATCCGATGTGTGCACTGTATTCGTACTTGTATGTCTAACATAAAAACATAAACCGTTTATATTGGATTAAAAAACGTTTACCGTAATTTGTTTTTTACACTTTCAATTATTAATCGAAGGAAGGAAGGAAGACACCAACGCGTTCGCTTCATAAACGTCCTTTCTAAAAAAATATATGTTAAATCTGGCGTTCCGCAGGGTAGTCACCTTGGGCCCATTTTTTTCTCGCTTTTTATCAACGATTTACCATCATCAGTACAATTTTCTGATATACTAATCTATGCTGATGACGTCAAGATATTTTTGAATTCGGATGATCAACTTGGTCAGTCATACCTGCAGCGAGATTTGGACTCATTTTTTATTTGGTGTAAGGAGAACCTTTTGGCTTTAAATGTCAAAAAATGCAAACATATGCGTTTCTCCAGAAGAGTTAACTCTAGTGGATATTTCACTTTAGGAGGTTGCTTATTGGAGTGCGTTGATGAGTTTCTTGATCTTGGAGTTCTGTTTGATCGAAAGCTTCTCTTTATTAACCACATAAATACGTGTATTAATAAGGCACGTGGTGTATTTGCATTTATTAAACGCTGGGCCAAAGAATTTAATGATCCAGCAGTAACGAGGCAACTATATACTTCCTTGGTGAGGCCTATTCTTGAATATTGTTCTGTCATCTGGGACCCTCACTATAACATCCACATTGATCGTTTAGAGTCCGTGCAGAAGCAGTTTCTACTTTTTATATTGCGTAATACATACCCTAACCGTTCGTCAAATCTTCCATCATATGAATTCAGATTAAAACAAGTTAAATTGCCTACATTGAAGAGCCGCAGAAAAGTTTTAAATGCAATATTTGTTATTAAACTTATAAATGGTGACATCTGTTCCGAATTTCTGGTAAATGAGCTGACGTTTAACGTACCGCAACGATCCCTACGTCAATATCATCCTCTGGCACTGCAATATTTTCGCCAAAACTATGCTAATGCTTATCCTTTCCGTAAAATTTGTTGTAGCTTCAATGAATTGTATAATGTTATTGATATGTCTTCTAACATAAATGTGATTAAACGTAATTTAATTTTATATTTAAATAACTAGTTTAGTTTTATATTTTTTAATTTAATTTTTATATTTAAATAACTATTTTAGTTTTATATAATTACATGTAACTTTTCTTCTTAAATATTGTTGTCTGTAAGGATCTTATTAATCCATAGACTAAATAAAGAAACAGAAACAGTACTTGAATCTCAACTAGAAAATTGTTAATTATAGATCTAGCCACTGCTAAGCAAATCAACAGTTTGAAGGCTTCTTCTGTGGTCAAATAACTTGACCAATAAGTTTGAAGATTGAATCCACTGTGCAATGGTCATCGTTTAGAAATCTGTTTGAAATTAAGAAAATTGAAATTGAAAAGTGGAGCGAAGAAATTTATTTTAAATAATAAGATTTTTACATATCGCTCCTTTAATGTAGTATAGTCATATCGCAAAAAATGGGACTCAAACTTGGCATAGTACAATATGTTTTTAAACACTTTTTAGTTTAACTTCGATATATCTTCAAATATAGTTTAAATTTTTCTTAGATATAAAAAGGATATTAACAAAAACTTAAAAAATTTTAATATCTTGACATAGATAATAAAAATATTTTTTAATTCGATTTCTTTTAAATGCTAAATTTTTTCTTCAAATCGAAAAGCAATAAATATTTAAGCAGTTTTTAATATTTAGAATTTTTTATTCCTTTTTTAGAAACTTAAAAGTGTTGCTATGATCCTAAGGATTTTAAAGTTCGTTTGAAAGCTCTCGACCGTTTATGTGTATCAATATTAGATGCTTTATTGATTCGTAATCGTTAGTCAAGAAGTGTCGAGCGTAACAGATTTCGTTCTTCCTTTTAATTAAAATTATGCTTTAGTCATTTTATATTTTGACTTCATTCAACCAAATGCCACAGACTTTGTTCCTTCAAATTACTGCAAAAATCCAAGCCACTTCACCAACGGTGCCGGGTATATGCGCCCAGTAAACTGGTGGCCTGTTTATTCAAGATGCTGAGTCCAAGGACCTTATTGACATCGTTGCAGACATATATATTTATCCAGCAAAAAATGTTGACAACAATACGACAGTTCGATTTTACGGTACGAAAGTTATTGACTGCATCTTAGTTCAACGACGCAAAATTGTCTGGATATTTGTTGTTGCTACCGGTACGCGCCCAATTATAGGATCAGAAATTTCTTTGAAATTATGGACTTGCAGCCGATAATAGAAACAACTGCTCAATAGATCCTTTAAGAAACCTTAAGACGTTTGAAATTGTTTGCCATCAACAAGTTCAACACTTCAAAGCATTTCATAGCACACGGAAAAGCTTAAAACAGTTTTAATGGAACTTGCTGACGGTACAAGTATCCAGTCTAAAATATTCGGTAAAATATTATATTTAAATGAACGGTTCCAACATGCATTCAAAACAGAGAAATAAAATTTTGAAATTCTAGTTTTTAAGCGATTAGTTGGAGAGAATAACCCAAAGTAATAAATTGCTATATTAAGTATTTAAAATAAAAATTTAATTTTAGTTTTGCCCAGCAAATGCAATCATTAACATCCAAAGGGCATTTAATTCTATACACGTTGCAAGAAAAACAAAATAGACTCCTGTTGGGTATAATTTTTTGTTGCTGTACTATGATTATTTTATAATAATCATATACGATAGAGAATTCTAATATTGTATATGTTTGGTTTGGCATAATCTTATGAGTTTGAATGTTGCCAAACAGCTTAACGTTTACTAATGCTTTTGGCTTAGAGACCAAATAATTAAATTATTTAAAAATAAAATTAATATACAAAGAAGAGATCACAGGACAGGAATAGAAAAGCTTTGAAGCTTTCTGTTGGTATATGTATGTATGTATGTAACATACATGTTACTTAGTACAATCATGGCAGGTATAAAGCAATATATTGGAATTAATAAAAATATACTTTTTATAAAAATTTTAATTAAAATGTTTCCCCCACTTTGAGGTAATATAATTACTTCCGTAAGAACTGCTTAGATTAAACTGCCTTCTAATTTAAATTAATGAAATATTTTATAAATTTTTAATAAATTCAGCTTAAAAGACTTAGTCTGGTCCTAATAAAATATGTTCAAATTGCATTGTTTGTTTTGGCTTTAGCTCTTTAAAAACTCTAATTGTTTTTAACAATTAGTTGGGGAGAATATACCGCAAAATAAATTTCAATATTAATTATATGTTAAAATTTTTATATTCTGCTGAACTGTTTATACATTTTTTTGATTCTTAGAGGACTTGGCAAAAAAGACGATACCAAAAATTACTTGGACCATAATTAAGTCCATAACACACTTTTGAATTATTATTATTTTTAGTTTATTTTTACTTTTTTTACTTTAAATTTGTTTAAAAGATTTTGCGTATGTTTGTATGGAAATTATTTTCTATTGTCTACGTAATGGACGTATACGTTATAAGCATCAGTTGCGAGTTCTATATTACGTATACGTGGTGATCCACTGGAAAGTAATTTTGAACGTTTTTTCTGAGCTTTGAAGCCATTTTAATTATTATTTCAACCATTAATATTATTGTTTCAAAAATGTACTTTGATGTAAACCAAATCATTAGAGAACTTCAAACACCTCATATGTTTACGAAAAAACCTACATATACAACGTAAGAATCCCATCGTATATGAAAATAGCCAAACGTATAAACTTAGCGGGCTAGGAATGCTTTGAAACTGGTTGAAGTTTATAAATGGGTTTTTTTTTTAAAATAGAAACGTCGCATAATAACAACGGGGCCCACAAAATATATAAAATTTCTGAAATATTAACCGTTCAAATGATTAGTTGGGACAATACCACGAATAATTTTCAACAATGAAATTGTCCACATTAAACTATTAAAATATGGAAAATTGTAAGTTCATAGGATTTTTATCTCATCAAGCTAAATTCCATAAAGGATTTGAAGAGAGTTTTGCACATAGATATTTATTTTATAACTTGGGTCAACCTATAGATTACATTTTATAAAGCGAAAGGACTAAGTTTGATCTCTGTTAGACTAATACCATAAATCCTATACTTAGATGTTTGCTACTGAATCATATGTAAGCAATTTTGAATGGAATTTTTCCAATAAGTAGATCGTTAGTGCATAAAATACTTGTTGCTTCCATTAACCCATTTGGAGGAGAACATAGTTCTGAAGAATTTTATGACTTCTCATTAAGGAGATATAATTTGGACCCAAAAATTTTTTTTCGATATATATTTTTATTTATATAAACTGGTTTTTATAAACTGATATATTTTTTTATTTGTAAAAACTGTAGTTAAAATTAGTAAAATCACCTTACGTGCAGCAACATGCTTAATTAGCTTCTTAATGATATTAAACCAGCTGCTTCACATTAGTACAATAAAAATAGACCTAGATGTCAATAAATTAAACTTTTTTATACTTTTCTTATATATAATATTATCAGACCTAAGTGTACCGTATTGATGAGCTCTGTGGCATACTCCCTTATATTTCTTTGCCGTAAAATGTCTTTCTTTTTTATTTAAAACTTTCTTTCATTTAATAACTTTTCAATTTTACTTTTGTCTTAAGAAGCAATTTTTAATGAAAAAATATTGCATACATTTTTTATACAACAATTAAAATATTTGCATACAACCCAAGATATTATTTTTTCAAATATCGAATTTCATATTTAATACTTGCTGGATTTTGTAAATTATTCCTAAAATATTTTTCCAAATATTTAAGTTCTTAAAACATTTAAATGCATAAGAACGAGCAATAGATGAAGAGTTTATTTTAAATTGTTTTTACAATAAGACTATTTGCTTAACAAAGAAAACTATAGCATATTTATGGGCTTCATAAAAATGTAAAAGCAACAAATTTATATTGTATACATTAAGTTGCAATAAATATTTATATTTAGTTTTTCTCTTTAGGATTGCATTTAAATATTTAAAATAAAATTACAGCAAATAAACTTTTACTTTTCCTAAACCTTAAAAACCTTAAGCAATTTAATTTTCCAATAAATTTTTTATACCACATTTAACTTCACTATAAATTTATGGACAGACTTTTTCCTGTTTGCATACACGAGCAAGATATTTAAAATTTGAAAAGAATTTTTTTGGGTCCTTCAAATTATGTTAATGTTGACATAAAGTCCTTATAATTGTATACTTTAAAAGAAGTTGGAAGCAGTTGTTTATATTGTTGGCTTCCTATGAGCATATGAGTTTGATGTAAGTTCTGTGGATGGTGGATAGAGGAGAGTTATTTAATAGTAAATTTTTGTTAATATCATAAAATGTTTGTGTTTTATTTCTGTTCGAGGCGGACAAAAGAGTTTTACACATCAACGCCCACAACTAGAATAAAAATTTAACATCTTTTAATAAGACATTGTAACAGAGTAAAACCACAATTGTAATATCAGGCCACAAAGGATAGTTTTTGGGTAATAGACAACAGTTTATAAAATTCATATACTAAAGCTATTAAGGATATGAGTTTAAATAGATGCAGACTTCTTCAAACAATAAGAAAGGCAGGTATTAAAACATAAATGCCGGATTTAAAGTAGCCACATAATATTGAATTTCTTGGGAGTTTTATGTAAACTAATGTTCCATAATAAGCACAATCGTATTAAAAAGAACAAGCGATGCTCATGCCTACCAGGATTACTATCTTGCCACAATAAGGGGGTTTTAGTATAGGCTGTGGATTTGAAACTTTAATTAAGGAATTTGAGGCGTCCATAGTCATATATTTTACAGGATAATTCTTAATTTACTTAAGCCTTTTCTTAATTTGTTTGTCTTTTTACGTCAGTTGTTCATTAAATTATTTATGAATTTTTTTAAGATCTCTGCATATTTTTAGGGTTAAATATGGGTCAGCCTTTGGACAGCGAGGCAACTACTTGGTAGATCCTGGGGTCTGAGCCCTAAAATGACCTTCTGGATATATATCCAGATGGTGAGACCAACCATACTGTACCGGGCTCTGGTATGGTGGAGGAAGACTGAGCAATGGACAACTATATCTAGACTATGTAGGTTACAAAGACTTGCATGTCTATGCGTCACATGGGCCATGAAATCAACCCCGACGTTGGGTATGGAACCTTGCACCGCTCAATTTGGCTATACCAGAGGAGGCAGCTATAAGGGCAATCTCTATCTACAGGAAAGAGAACCTTAGGGCGGGCAACCTTACTGATCATCTGGCTATCCTCAGGGGAATCGGGAACATACTTGATATGTCTCAGGCGGGCGACCATATGAACCCGGTATACTGTTTCGACAGGAAATACAGGGTTCTCTTCCCCATAAGGGAAGAATGGTGCGCAAACCCATGATGCCTAAGATATGGATCGCAAATATGGTACACGGCCGACTCAAAAACGCTCCGAGGAGTTGGGGCAGGAATATTGGGGCCTAGAGTACACAGGTCTATAATAACGAGCAGGGACACGACGGAACTTTACGCGATACTGGAAACTGTGCCAATAGGCCCTGAGAAGCTGACGTACATGTCCAGATTATTACTGGAATGCCACAGCATGTTCAATGACCTGGCGACTTATAATCAGATTACTCTGATATGGATACAAGGGCATCAAGGGCATCAGGATTGCACAATATTGGAATGAAATCAAAGCATAATGTCACTCCAAGAAATTCCTACGCTTTGACGCTGGGAGGGTGGATCTGTCTCTAAGACTGAACAGGAAAAGCCTACGGACGCTGGTAGGGGCGCACAGGGCATTACACCTGCAAAGCCCACCTATACAGAACGGGCTTATCTGACACGGATATCTGCAGATTTTTCGGTGAAGATGAGGAGTCAATGGAACACTTGATAGCAAATTGTGGGGCATTGTGCCATAGAAGACACAGGACTCTACATGCATATACAGTGAAGAGGATCTCCTAATACTCCCATTGAAGAAGCTGATCCTATTTGCAAACGTATTGGACTGTTAGGGGCAGGGGTAGCACAATAGATCAACAATGATCGCAGCGCAAAAGGCCATCCTGGGCAAAACCCCCATTACATTACATTACATTACATACCTGCAATATATTTAATTCTGATACCTCCAAGCTACTCTTCTCTTAGATTGTACAACATATTTAATTTATAAAAGTCTGCTCCTCTTTTAGTTATTCCTCTTTTGCTTCTAGTGTCACTGGTTTGGTTAATGTAATTTTGTTTTCGTTTACGAGAGTGTGGTGAATTAAAACACATTCTTTAAGTTCTTTACACCCATGAGTTTATTTGCTAGTGTGTATTTTTATGTTATAAAATAGTTTCCATATGAGTTTTTATGATACTGTCTTTGCTGTAGTTCATTTCTACCAAAATAATAATGTGTTTTTTAGGTTGTTTTTCATACTTATATTTATTTCTTTTTGCAGATGCTGTAAATATTTTTTTTTGTTGAAATTATTAGAATTAATTCTGGCAAAATATTAACAGATAAATTACAATTTAGTATTATGTTCGATTCTTAACATTTGAAAGATTTTTGAATAATTGAAGTACAAAAATTATTGTTAATCTAAAAAATAATGCATCCATAATTTAATAATTTCCTAAGTGAAACGACATTAAAACACATGATTTTCACTTAGAGAAGGCACATTAATTTGTAAAACAATATTTTTAAGGGGCAACCAAAAATATTTAATGACAACTTCATCGCCAAGAATCGGCTTGGCTGAGACTTCATTGCAAGAATACGTTGTATAATAGAAATAGGGATGTATTTACAGAAGTGCAATTGGCACGGGTTTCCCTGCAAAATAGTGTGAATTGCTATGATTTTTTCTTAGTTTGTAGGACACTACTATGGTCTCCTTTCCTTTTAAAAAACAACTTTCTCACATTCATTCTATTCTGCAGCAATAAATCTAAAAATGCAATTTCTTTCTTGCTTTTCATAAATTTTTAAAATCATCATTTCGGCTTTTAGGATTAGTATTTTAACAAAATTTATTGCATACTTTTGGGGGCAACATTTGGAAATGTTTATATCTATTGTAAGTAAACAGAAAAGCACATGGGCTTAGAAAAACTTTTGAACCAAATTGAAATAATTTTTATTTTAGCATTTATTAAAAACATATTTAAGGCATATTTTGATGTCAAGGTGGAGACATTTGCGTTAACCAACTGATAACAGCAAAGTCAAAATAAATGCACATGAATTTGTAACATATTTATAGTTCATATATAAAAGAGTTTCCTTGTAGGACTAGAAAAAGTCTATTGCTTTTAAACTGATTCACTTAATTATAATATTAAATAGTTAATAAAGAAATTTTGTATATGCAGTAAGCAACCACTAGTCCACCAAAACTTTTTGTGTTATTCTTGTCTTAATTCATCTTGAACCTTTAACTTCTCAATTGTTTTACACAGTTTTTTTGTAACCATGACCACAACATCAGTAACTTAAAAGTTCCTTTGTTGACCCAAATTTGCTCAGCACAAACTTTTAAAATACACACTGATTTTTTTCGAACTGATGTTAAAATAAATTTGTCAATTTAATTGATATTAATTTAAACAAGAAAATTTATTTTATTTCTTTGGATTTCATAGAATTTTCATGTACAGTTTATTTTAAATGCCTTTTGTCCTCAAATGAACTAAGTTTTTGGAATGAATTTTGAATTAAGCAATTTATCATTGATTTCAGCATGATTTTGTATTCTATTATTATTTAATATTGCTGAGCTTGTTAGTGTAGTAAAGCGGAATATTGTTGTTAGAACATCTGTGTATTTCCACTATAATTTGTATTGCATTTGAAAATTATAGCAAAATTTTTAAACACAGAGAAAATTTGTTTCGAAATTTTACAAATTGTATTATTAAAATATAAATTGATGATATTATTCGACCTTTCTTAATTAATTGAATTATTTTATCGAGTTTGAGGTCTTCTTTCTTTTATAAAAAACAATATATTTATTTTTTATTTTTCAATATTTTAACACGCTCTGGGCGTCTTCTTCAGGAAGAAAAGAAGACACCCACAGGGTGTTGAAATATTGAAAAATAAAAAATAAATATATTGTTTTTTATAAAAAAAGAAGACCTCAAACTCGATAAAATAATTCAATAATTAAAATATTTTAAGAGTTACACACACAATTTTAGCAAAAGTGATAATTTATAATCTATTTAGTTTATAGTATTTCAGTTATGCTTTTCAGCCTTAAAGTTTGTTTTAGTTTTCTCCGCAAGAATTGCACATACTGCGAGGCGTAACTCTAAGGTACTTTTCGCATACTCAAACATTTTTATTTGTCTTGCTAAAAGTCTTGTTTAATTTGTCAATTTGTTCTCAGGTGTCTATTTAATAGTGGAATTAAAACAGAAAACTTATTAAATTTGATTGTTTTTCAAAGAAGCTTAAAATAATTATTTACTTTCGTATTTATGTGGTTTTAACAATAAAATTGAGATTTCAAATTTCTACTAGAAGAAACAACGAAGGCACTTTTTTCAGTGTATTAAAATATATCAACATTTGTTTAAAATATGATTTCTGCTCATGTCCTTCTCATCTATAAACTTTACTATCTTTCTCTTACCAACAGGAAAATCTATAAATTGTTATAATGCATCACATGTTGTAGTGCAGAAACACTTCGAAAAGTAAAGTGTGTGTGTGAGTATGTCCGGATTTCCGTCTGTTAGAGCTCTACTAGTGTATGATGTTGTTTACTCCATTTTATTTTGTATTATTGCTAGTTTCTACTACATGAAATTGTTGCAACAGAAATTTAAAACGAACATTGTGCTATTGTAACTCATACCATTTGATGATGTAATGCTTTCAGGATACACATGTGTGAATGAGCTTTCAAACACGTATACAATAAAGTAATATATAAGCAAAAATAGAAAAAAATTTGAAAAATCAAAGAAGAGGAAATATGTATATAATAATTTCGAGAAAACAAATAAAAGAAGTTACAAAAAAATATATACCATCAACACTTCTATTAAATACTGTTGGTTTTTGAGGACTACTAAAAATGATGTGCAGTAGGAAACATTAAATAGCTTCGAAAAGAAGACATTATTATTATTATAATTAAAAAAAAAATTAAATTCTATAACAATACAGAGAAATATGTTGTTATTTGCATAAATTTTTAAACAATGTATAAAATTTTTAAGCCCCAATTTAGACCATGATGTAAAAATCGTGGATGTTTTTTATTTACTTTTGAAAACATCTTCTGAAATCTTCTTGCATTTATACCATGATTTTTTCGTGGCATGTTTTTTTCTTACAGGGTTGATTTTTAATCGGTAAATTCTTTTTAATTGTTCATTCGCATTTTTACGTCAGTGATTTGTGTACCACAAAATATAAACAAAATTTATATGTTCTACTTTTTTTTACCGTTTTTGTTTAATTAATAAACTTTATTTTATTTTTTATTAAGCTTAAGGTCTTAAATTTTTATTTTAAATTATTATCGATATTTCGGTACTCATCACGTACCATCTTCAGGATATTTATTATTTGTTTGTTTTATATAAATTGAAAAAATTTTTACATTTAAAAAATAATAATAAAAAATTTTTTGTCATTTTTGAAATACTAATCACATATTCACAAAATATTTAAAGTAATTATAATATATAAGTATGTATATGTACATTAAATAACAACATTAAAAAACGCATGTACATACATACATATGTAACATAACATACTATATGTATAGAAATACTAGCGCTTCATTTCACTGTTTAAACACTTTGACAATAGAAGAAGAATAAAACAAGACAGACAATAACGAAAATAAATGTAAAAGGAATTACAAAAAAATCATGGAAAACAGAAATCGTGATGTTTTTACTACCCCGCTTTCTTCTCTACCCCGTTCGTCTACCAAAAAAAAAGTCGTGATGTTTACTCATGATTTTAAATCATCGTCTAAATTGCGTGTAATATGAGAAAAAACGAATCCTTAAATTTATGTTGTACTTAATTTTTTTAGATGACTACTGCATACTTTTAGACCATAAATAAATAATTGCATCTAAGTTATTGACAACAACAAAAACGAGTTTTAATACAATTTATTTTTAAATAATTTGTGCCATTTCAAAAACCTTTCTGCAGAGTCTTAAAATACATATATATTTTTGGCCTTATTGCAACAATAAGGCTTTTTATTTCCAACAAAATATTAACATCTTCCGTTTTAAAGTTTGTAACCCTTGTGGTTTCCATATTGTAATGTATTAAATTTTTTAAGGGCTTCCTATTTAATCACCAGGTTAAATGTCTGCATAAAAGCTGGTATTATCTGTAAATTAAATATTTATTTTGAAAATATATTTTTAAATAAAATTTTTTGGCCTCAAAAGTTCAACAGATATTTAACATTCTGACCTCATATTTGTGCAAAATAATATCAAAAGCAACAGGGATTTTATTTTTTTTAAATATATTTTGTTTTAAAAAATACCAAAGCTGTATTTGTACTTTATTTAAAATTATTATGGGCTTATAGTAAATTTACTTATGACATGAAATGTTTTTTTACATAGATATTTTCCTTAAATCCTAAAAGTAGGCAATACATGATGTTTCATTTAAAATTCAAATGAAGCAATTTAAAATAATATAATTGAAATATTTAAAAGGTAAAGATTTTTTGCAACTTTTATATAAAGATTAAAATGTTTTCAATCTAAAAAATCAAAAAAAAAAAAAAAAATCACATAGAGCAATTAGTCTGCTGTGTTCATTTTTAAAAATATTTGAAAAGCTTATTTTGAGAAGACTGTAGCCGATTTAAGACGGCAAAAACTTTCCTATAAACTATTCCTGAATATCACTTAAAATTTCGTCATAAGCATGGAATGCCTAACACGTGCAAAAGGCTTTGGAAAAGAAATATGTATATTTTGCCAATATGTTTTTAGATGTCAACTAAGCTTTTGATAGAACGTGACAGCCTTATCTTCTGTAAATAAATTAAAGCTCTATAAATAAATTCAGCTTCTTTTTATCTATTATTGAAGTCATATTTATGTAATAGATATTTTTTGTTACAATCAATTACGATTACTCCGATTTAGATGAATTAAACCTGAAATACCATAGAAGAATGTACTTGATCCTTTGCAATAAGCCTTATATGTATCACATGTGCCATTCGGGGAACATGCTAACGTTGCAACATATGCAATCCTGAAAAATTATCACACATAAATTTTGTTTTAAGAAAAATAGTTTTTCCGCCAGTCTTTTTGTATGGCAATCAAATAACGAATTGCGATTGCGTGAAATGTCTTGGAATGCATTTGAAAAGAATACTTGCTTGGAAGGATAATACTATGCAAAACATGAACAATTATATATTAAAACAAAGTCAATGTACTCTTTACTTGATGGTAATTCTCAACTAAGACTTGAAAACAAAGTAATGCCTTATAAAATGACCCACAAAACGTTATGGACATATGAATTAGAAGTATGGTGAACCGCAAGCAATTCCAAGAATAAAATACTTAAACGCTATCAATTTGAGAGGTTAAAAATTACTGCAAATGCTCCTTGGTAATGATCTATAATAATATTTATAGAGATATGAAAATAACTGAAGTAAAACAGCAAATCAGTAGGATTAGAAAAAAAAAAACTTTGACAGACTTAGTAATCACCGCAATTTTCTACCAATTATCCTGAATTATAGTGGAGAAATAGGCAGACTGCAAACATATCACATTTCTGACTTGAATTTTAGAAAAAAAACTTGCAATTTATATATTTTTTCTTCATTTATTTAGTTGTGCATGTACAAATCCAAAAATTTTAGATGGTTAAATTTAGAGTCTCACAGGACCTTGTAACAAATTTAACAAACGTACCTTATTTTTTAAATATTATTTAACTTTTCGTTTTGTGGAAGTAATAGTTATACTAGGAGGAAATATTTGAACTTAACAACGTTTTGTAGTATTAAAAAAGTGTTACTATTCTACTTTAAAACATTTGATTGACAATATCAAATATTTTATAGTGATAAATATTTGAAAAACACATTTTTTTGTATTTGGTAAATTTTCGCAACATAATTATGGGATTTTGTGGTGGTATTACTTTTTGGATGCATAAATGCAGCAAATTTAAGGGAAAATATTGGAAAAGTTTGAAAAGAGAACCTGAAAAATTACAAGAACTCTGGCTTAAAGAAACAAACCAAGAAAAGTTTCCTGCCAGTAGGTCATGTGTAACAACAAGCAGTAAGCTGTGTAGGAACAATACCAAAGTTCTTAGAACTTCTTTTACTCCCATCAATGGGCCATATAGCTGGACATTTCTGAAAAGTACAGACTATACTCCAATAAAAGAGAAGTGACATTGGACTAAATAATAAAATAAATAAAAAAATAAATGCTTACAATTTACATATGTATTTTGTAGATTGTTTCTCAGACATTTTCGAAATATAATATTTCTTAAATCCTTACTAAGAGTCCCTCATTTTTTTATATTAATCATACATACGTAGCTTACCTTAGGATAAATAAGATGGACAGGAAAGCCGGGAAGTTTCGTGTACAGTCGGAGATCATAAGATCTGTGATAGTCAGGGGTATAACTATACTCTACCAATGGCAACTACCTGAGAAAGTCCTGGTCCTGAATAGAAACAGTCCCAAGATGTCTAAGCCTATGCTTCTGTAAGGCAGGCAGTCGCGTAGGAAGTGTTGAATCGATTCTTCTCACACTGCGCCGAAGTAGCTCCTGAGCTGATAGAGAGCCTTAGACGTAACAATACGATTTCATAATGCCTACCAGGATTACCCGCAACCTTTTCCCGGATATTCTACAAGTAGTTATTTGTAAATCAAGAAACACATATATCCTCTCGTGATTACATAAGATCGAAATCTAAGCCTACTTCCGCGTATTCTTCAGATATCTTTTTAATGTGTGTGGCTTCATGCCCTGCAATCTGCTCTATAATGACCCAGCGATATTTTAACAGGGCCAGAACTTCAATATGCAATAGTAAACACTTCGATTAAATTTTGAATTAAGAGCCCTAATAATCGTCAGGCTGTCCAGAATAATTCCTATTGAACTTGGCTCTAGAGTCAGCCTTATTTTTTTGCAGCTTTCATATCACCGCCTGAAATATGATGTGGATGAGTCGGGTAGTTTATGTCGGACTTAGAGAACAAGATTTTTGAAGAATATTTCAAACTCGACATCAGGATTAATTTTGGAGCAGTCAATGAAGATTTCAACTGGATCATAGGTCCGATTCCACAGCCGCCACATTTGCGTAAAGTAATATAGAAGGCCTTATAAAAACCCATGAGAGGGGTTGTGTAGTCCATTCCCACCCCCTGAACCTGCCTCGTTGCCTTTGCAGCATAGTGCCATGTCTAATACGGTCATTTCTCAAAATTTCCAGACTCTGTGAGCCTAAGGACTGATATGAAAGATATACATTTGATATAGATACTAAAGGATATTGTCTCTAAACTAGCCTGAGATTTAGATCTTATCGTACCAGTACTAGCGAGTTATGATATTCTTTGTACAATTGTCAGAGTAGACAGGTGACGTTGAGTTTGGTCACTTCTTTATAGATTCTATGTGGGGATGTATGGTTTAATAACCCAAAAGGCTCTTTCGTCCTCCAAACTGACCAAACGACAAGAGTTTACTATCCAGCAAGAATAATATCATCCAAACGTAAAGGTCTGGACTTTTTAATTGTATACATATTAGAAACAAGTACAATTTTGGTCCTCTTGGAACTTATCCCCACAATTTATAAGAAATCATTATTAGTTAAGAAAATAACCTGTTAAGCAAATTAACTTTGGAAAAAGTAAGAACCATATAAACCAATCATAATATGTTGCTTGTGTCACCTTAAACAAATATTTTGCTCTTAAAGGTTTTTATATTTCCAACAATGTTTTTAACGTACGTGACTTGTGTCACAATATGTCAAATTTTTTTTATTAATGTTTATAATACAGATTATTAGCATTATGAAAAAATAAGATCATTTCTAAAAGTTTAATTAGCAAAATCATTAAAACATATTTTTTTTTTGAAAACAAAATAGATTATCTCAAATCATTAGCCCATATCTACAATTCATTAGAAAAAAAAAACAAAGGCAAAAAAATAAAACATGATATAACAACAACAATGAAAATAATCATTATAGATTTTTTCCATACAATATTCATTGATGATAGTAAATGTTTATACAAATCGTCGTATAACGATGTTAAATGAACTTGACTCTGAAAAAGCACACGCGTGATGAATGGTGGCATGTTAAAGGCATTTAGGCGGCATTTTTTCAAATGAGAAAAAGCACTTATTTCTAAAACAATAGCTTCAGAAATAGATGACAATATACTACATACTCTTAAAGTAAAACATGTGTTTAAAATATTTTACTTTACGCGCGCAAAAATTTGTCATTGTTGCGGAAAGTCAAACATTATATGCTGGATCATAGATTATAGTTCTATATATATATGATTTTGTTAAAGCGCGTCTGGTGTCTGTTCATAACGAGTTCGTTATGTATTTATGAAAATGTATTTTATGTTTATCATTTGTGTACAATAGCAAAATATTTTTTATAAATATGGTAGTATGTAGTTTGTGGTAAATTCATTAAGTGATAAAATGGCAGTTTCAATAAAAATTAAATCAAGTGGAAATAAAATAATCATCATTATTATTGTATAGCTGAAAAATAGATAGTTTATAGATTAGAATTTATTTAGCAGCGATGTAGTACGCAGTCGCAAGTGACAAACAGCTTAGCTATGACTGCTGAAGAATATGTTACACTAGGGAACAAGGTTTGTTAGAGTATCTCTCGCAGTTTTTTTTTCAAACAAAATAAAATACAATTGAATATATTTTGTGCTTATAATATTGGCGATCATATTGATTGATTTTTAATTAGTTTTAACAATTTTTGTATATTTAGAGTTGTTTAAAAATAGTTCTGGTATCTTATAAAACTTATAAAAAATCATCCTAAAAGTAGGCAATATTGGTGATCATATTGAAAGATTTTTAATTAGTGTGAACCATTATTTTTATATCTAGAATTGTTTAAAAAATAGTTCTAGTATGTCTTATAAGTCTTATAAAATATTATCCTAAAAGTAGGCAACCATATAGGGAAATTAAACTTTTAGTAGCTTAAGAAGCTTTTTCCCTAGTTTTTTTTTTTCTAAATTTCATAATTAAACTTGTGTTTTGGTTTCATGCCATCATCTAAAGCCTACTTGTACATTTCCAATTAAAGCTAACACCACAACGTGCATTGTTTTCTTAGCTCCCTAGAAATATGCCATGAAATTTGGCCAAGCCCAAAGATCTCTTTTATTTCAAAACAAACCAATAGAAATGTATTTTTTTATTTATATAGCAAATACAAGTTTCGTACAAATGTATGTTAGTTTTTTGTAAGAAAAATATAACAGAAAGGTAAATTCATCCCTAAGGTATACTATACTTGTTTCGTACAAAGTTCTAATAGTTAATATTTATCTTGTATTGAAGGACAGGGAATATAGATTTGATACTAACGTAACTTGTATTTATATAACAAGCCATAGAGTAATAAGAGTTCATGATTTTGTAAAATTTCAAGTCGTTTCGCTTACACTTCTATGTATTTCTATCATGGAATAGAATGTATTATTTTAGGGCATATATAGTACTATTGACTGTTTAGGCGAGACTTTTAAGTGAATAATGTGTATAAAAAGTTCATTGGAATTCTATTACGACCATGGCTTTTAAAAGCGTTTTGATATTTGCCGTTTTAAGGAACTATCCGCAATCGTTAGTAAAACTCACCAACGACGAATTTCAGAGGCAGAGACTGACTTTCTCTTTCTTTCTCCGATTATGCATACATTTTGAGATATCCTTATTTTGAAACGATTATATAAAATAAAAAGTTAACGATTTTTTTGAAAACTTAAAAACATAATGAAATAATTGGTAGAATTGGAGAATTTTTTATGTAATGAACATAAAACCGGCAAAGCCATTAATTTTTGTAACGTTAATTGAAATATGTGCCCCACTGTACACTACCAGGTAGCATACTAGACAAGTACTCTGAAAGATGTGCGTTTGATTTTAACCAAAGACTCTCCTAATTTTTACAGAGAACCGAAATTGTTTCGCATCTTGTGATTGTTTGTTAAAAAAAGAATTGTGGATATGGTAACAATTGGGTATACATTAAAGTGTCATTGAATTCAAAGATGATAAGAGAATTTATATATTAAATTAGAGTTATTTCAATAATTTTAAGGCTTATGTTAATTTTGTTTTGATTTTTCTTCAGTTTTATATGAATGTAATATGAAAATTTTATTGAATCAAGTGCTCAAGGAAAGAGAGGTTTTAAGTTTAAAAAATGCTCACACGTATACTTTTGAAATAACGAAAATATCGCTGAACATAAAAAAGTATGTTATTGAATATGTAACCTGTTCCTCGCTTTTAGAAGTCGGTTAAAAAGGGGTTTATCCACTTGTTTTCTTAATGTTTTATTTATTTTTTTAAAATAATCCCCTTCCACTGCTTCTGTATATAAAATTCAACGACACCTAGTGTACGCGTCCCATCTTATCAGCTTTTGTATTAAAAATAGTCAAACCTCCCTTAAGAGGTTTAATTTACTCCTTTTGTTCCGGTCTTTCTGTTGTGTATATATTTTTTGTTTGCTTGACATGTCTGTCAATATTTTCATACATCCGCATTAAAATGTGTTTAATTTTTTTTTTTTTGAAATATTCGTATTTAATCACTCAACCATTGACAACAAACATCATTCTCCACTTCATTGTCGTCATCAGCAGCAGTCGCCGAAATGCAAAATCAGCCGTGACAAAAGCAAACGACTATGATAGCAACAACACCAACAACATCGCGACGTATACATATTCATGTTATTTGTATATAATGTGAATATTCATATATATTAATAGATTTGTATTCACACACGTATGTATGCATATATGTACGAGTATGTGTGGAGGTGAAATTCCAACAATACGGAGCGTAAAACAGTAGATCGAATTTAATTTTCAATATCAATTATCAGATATGAAAATGTATTTAAAGTTTCTTTAATCAAAATAGATGTGTTAAAAATCAAACAAATATTAATAAAAAAAAATTATTATTTATCAAATTCGTTATTCGAGATATTCTCCAAAATAACCATTTTAATATTATATTGTTTGTTGTTGGCTTAGCTAAGCCAACAACAAACAATATAATATTAAAAAAAATTATTTTTTGTATGTTCAGAAAGGAAAATAAATAAAAATTGTATTCAGGCAAAAAAAAATTATACTTGGACGAAAATGGCTAAACAGCTGAATTTACAATAAGTTTGTATTTTGATAAAAGACAGACATTTTCAGACATTTTCTATAAGGTGTCAGGATTATAGTTTTTGGATGTGTTCTTTGATCGAAGTTCAAATCTTAGTACTACTCACGCTATCCTCCTTACTATATCCTATTTTCCTAGTTCTAGCGCAATGCACTGCATACATAGGTGTCATTCCCTGAGTACTGGTCTCACCAAAAAAAAAATAATAATAATAAAATAATTAACTCTTTTTTATTTTTATAAAAAAATTTTATAAAATAAATTAAATATTTCGAAGCATCTTTGGGTGTCTTAAAAATTCAAATAAAGAATTATAACAATAAGAAAAATTTTGACAAACTGAAAATGCCAGCCAGTTCAAGTCACGTCATCACTTTGCGCCACCTTGCAAAGTGAATTTTTATTATATTAAATTTAAATAATTTCTTATTTTTTGAAATGAAAAAGCTTTGTTTTGTTATTTATTTTAAACTGATGACAAAGGGTGATTTTTTAGCTACTTTCTTGTTGACAACACTTTTTTTGCAGTTCAGCTGTTTTCGTGTAACATGTTCCTGATAAACATGTTCAGTTTGGTTTATAATTTAACAATGAATTAAATTACAAACGAACAACGCTTGCAGATTATTGAATTTTGTTATAAAAATTCATGCTCGCTTAACAAAGGGCAGCGTCCACTTTTGTATCGAAAAATTTTGTTTTGCGCCGAAACTCATTTCTAGTTGAATGGATACGCGAACAAGCGAAATTGCCGTATTTGGTGTGAAGAGCAGTCAGAATCTTTGCATTCCAAAAAATTTACTATTTGATGAGGATTATGAGACTTTATGGGATTTCGGTAAACAGCTTATTTTACGTTTGGGGCTGGTCAATTAGCCGCATAGATCGTGCGATTCAACCCCTTTAGACTATTTTTTGTGGAGCTCTGTTAAGGCTCATGTCTATAGGGACAAGCCCTCAATGGTTGACGCACTAGAAGCCAATATTTGCAGAATTTATTCTAGATATACCGCCCGATATGTTGGAGGGAGTATGTTAAAATTGAACTGATCGTATGAGCTGCGGTCAACATTGACATGAAATCATCTTTAAACATTGAATTACATAGATCGTTCTATCGACTCAAATATAGATTTCATAAATTTCTCTAAATTTGGTTTTTTTCTAAATCAAATCCGAGAGCTTTTAAAAATCACCCGTTTTTATTAGACCATTATTTTTATTAGTTTTAAAAAGAATATATTTACTTTTAATTATACAATATTTCTGCACCCTGTGGGTGTCTTCTTCAGGATGTAGAATAAACTATTTTTTTCTATTTAGTGTGTAAAAAAACTTCATTTTATAGTTTTTAGATGGCCAGTTTATATATATATAAAAAATAAAAAAGAATTGAAAGAATATCTAAATATAAGTTTTATTAAAATTTAAAAAAGGGTTAAGAAGCCCCTGCGTTGTTCATTCATGGCTGTTATGGCCTCTGCTGGATTCCACTGTCAGATTTTATGCTTTTTATTTTTAATTTTATATGCAAATGAATTTTAACTGATTGTGCGTTCTGTTTTTGGCTTTGTTAAATAAATTTTTTTCCTGTTGATTTGGTAATTCCCTAAGGGTATGCAGTGTTTTCTATTTTTTTTTTTTTTGCATAAAGTTTTATGCAGGAGTAAAAGTAAATCTAGTAGTAAAAACTCTTTTTTAAATATGCATATTTATGAGTTGTATAAAATATTTTTTATAAAAAACTAGTAACTAGCACTTAAAGTATGCTTCAGTTTTTAAATTTATAGAATTTTTGGATTTCTGTCGATTGTTGTACATTAACTGCTGTATTCATAAAAATTATTGTATGTTTATTAAGGGCTTATTTGACATATTTCTATGGGATATTTGTCAAATAAACCTTTAATAAACATACAATATTTTTTATGAATAAGGCCGTAAATAATAAAAGAAATACTTTAACATTATAAGATTAATAATATTCGTCAGCCAATTGTCAATCAAATGGGCAAGCATAACCCCTAAGGGAGGTGTCAATAAATTCTGTTTTATAAAACTTAAAACATTTCAAAGTGCAAATTAAAAGTTTATCACTCTTCTCTGTTAACTGCCCTTGTGGACCTTATAGATTAATCAAGTCTAAGATATTTATAGCAGTTTGCCACGCTACATCAAGAAAATACAATAGTTTTTCGATTTCCTACAGTTGAGTAAGTCTGCAATGCCAAAGATCATATCATGTAGGTCTTGTATGCACTTACAAAAGCATTCAGGGATGGGAATGTTTCTATCATTACAATCTTTTATGTTCAAAATTATCGTGGTGGTACTCTGAGCCATTTGATATTCTACAAATGTTATATACAGCCTGTTTATAATGTAAAAATAGAATATCACTTTGGTGGTCTTTATGTCCATTTGTGGCATCGTGGCTCTCAAAGGGGCAAAATAAGATTTGATTTAGTTGCCGCAAATATGTTTCTTTAAAAGCATAACAACTGAACTTGCGATATATTTCTTGGAATTGTTTTTTGTAAAATAAGCAGTTGCTCCTCCTACTCTTAAGTTTTTTTTTCTCTCTCTCTCACTTCACCATCCTTTTTTATCTTGATCCGCTGTTCATATATTCATATTTCATTGCATGGGTGTATAGTTTCGCGGTATTTCCTTTCTGCCCGTATAGTAATCCGTAATTTTTCCTTTCTGGCTCGCTCTCTTATTTTTGTCAAAAAATGCTTTAGTATTTCAAATATTATGTACAATGCGGTGTTTATCAGTTCGTTTATTATTCTTACGTTAAATATTTTCTATTTGTGTATTTCCATGTGTAAATATGTTGTCAAATATGTGGTCCGCGAAACTCGATTCTAGTACCGATCCAAGTTTCTAATGACTCCTATTGTAATTAATTATGTAATCCTGAAATCTCCTTTGTTTCTGTTTTGTTTACATTTTTTATAAAAAATGCTTTATTTTAACGATAGTTTTTTTTTTGCAACGACCATTAGTTGCTAATAAAAAATAATTCAGGGTATTTCTTGATCTGCTTTTTTTTATTTTACCATTTATATTATTGAAAACATAATTAAAAAATTAATTCAAGAATGATTGCAATGGACAATTGCTGATATTAACTTGGTTACTTCATATGACTATGGAGCGAGGTTTCCCAGTCCTACAACACTTTATAAGCATTCGTTGCATTTTATCTAGGATTTTATATAGCTTTGTATTTGTTTTGAAAAATTTCAATTTATGTGTCCTTTAAAGCAGCCCATTTTAAGTGATATGGCAGCCACAGATGGCTTTTTTTAAATATGAAGTGCACTTTTATTTTTATTTGCTTCATAGTATTTCTTCCAATTAATCGTTAAATTTTAAATAATTGTTTTAAATTTGTATTGAAATTTATGGGAATTTTACGCATAAAATATTTAAAAATTTCGTGTTGCAAGAAAATGGACTCATGTTGAGTATATTTTGCTTATTGTGTTATTTGCATAAGGGCATTTTAAGCGAGACTATGCTTATTTATTTTGCAACATTTCCTTATTACATTTATTTATTTTGGCATTAAACGTGAGAGATTGAATGTTTTTAAACTGCTTAAAGTTCATTACCGATTTTGTCTAGCGATCAATGAAATAACGTCCTACGAAAAGTTAAAGTTAAATAAAATTTGAAAAGTATAAAAGTTTTAAACATTTTTAAAAATGAAGAAATGATATCATCTATTTATACTGTAATATTTTTACGTCTATATTTTAACATAAATTTAAAACTCAAAATAAATGATTGACGACTCATCCAGCACGTGTATGTTTGTGCAATCAGCGAGACGTACACGAGATTGATGTCAAGCATTTTGATATTGTATGGTCGTCTTTAAGAGTAAATATAAAATATCCTTAAGGAAATGTTGCATACTTTTGGGTGTTCATTAGCTACTTATTTAACTGACCTGCATGGAAAATTTAAGATTTTTAAAAATCTTATGAATGCTTCCATTTATTTACTTTCATTTATAAAATATTCAATCATATTATTTAACTTATCTAACAGCTCAAGAAAGAAGTCCTATTCTTATTTCTTATCAAATAAAAAAAATTAATTGCAAAAAAAAAAATAAAATCTATAATAACCTTCAAAATTATGTATAACGTCATCATTAAATACAATTTCGCCAGAAAAGATTCAACAACCCCATTAAATAAAAAAAAGAGTCGAATGTGTTTATTCATTTCATCACCATCTAAGCCAGAACGCCCCTCCTAATGCTTCAGATTGAGACAACAAAATACACATATTAGAGACGATTTGAAAAACAAATTCCGAAATAAAAACAGTTCCGCTATTTGAAGTTCATAGAGCATTTAATATACGAGTATATTTTTTAAGCCATTATTGTTGGGGGATCTATTTATCTGTATCTAATCTATATTTATATAATTGTTTGTGTTTTTTTTGTGTATTTTCGAAATTCGAATTTATGTTGAAGAGCTTCTCTAACACGAAAACAAACACAAGCAAAAGCATTTAACGTACGAATATCATTTAAACAAAATGCCACATACTCTCGTGTGTTTGTTGCATGTTTTCTGTTGTCGTTTGTTTTTACTATTGTTTTTCTAATGGATTGTTTTTGTAATTTTAAGAGCAATCTATGTGTAACAACATTAAATCATTTATTTTTTCACATATACGTACGTACATACATATATAATTTTGCTTAGAACATTAAAAAAAAAATACGAAATATATACGATTGCAAAAGCCTTTTGCAATTGTATGCCCAGCTTTAGTTCTATACAATTTCATGTTCTAAAATTTAGTTACAATTTTGTAGTCTTTAAATAAATACATGTCTTACCACACAAAGTGATCGGAAGGTTTTTAGAATAATACAATTTTACTTATGAAACAAAAAGGCCAAGATCCTTTTATCATCAAAGTGGCTTTCAATGTTTTATTGAATGATTTTGAAAATGAATATTCTAACGAATAGAAAATTTTTTCTAATAATTGTGAGCATATTTTTAAATACTTTTATTTGTCATGCTGTGGTTCATCATTCGTTGGAGGAGGCTCGACTTGAACGTCAACGTTTAGTGCAAAAATACATAAAAACTTTGAACAAAGAAGAGGGCGCCATTCGTTTGGTCGGCGGTGATGCGGAATATGAAGGTTAGTGTTTCGAAAAATTTGCAAAATTATTTCAAAAGCTGCAACATGGTTGAGTGAATTTATATAAGGAAAAATATAAACATTATTTTTCAGTTTGTATGGATTTTAGGTCGTATATAAAATAAAGAATTTTAAGAAAAATTTCATTAATAAATCAAATAAATGTTTGCTTTGTACAAAATTTAGGTTTAATTGTAATTTGACGGTGTCCAATTAAAAAAATTAAAAATATATTACCAAAAAAAAAAAATAAATAAAAATAAATCAATCAAAATAAAAAAGCATAATTATTAGAAAATTGACAAATAAAAAAAATTGGGGCACTGACCTTTTTGTAAAAAACTCTAGCTTCTGAAATTATCGGACCAATATTGAAATCATTTCAAAGCTTTTGAAAATTTCGTTACGGTGTATATGTAATTAAGATGTATTTTTTTATTATTATTATTTTTTTTTTTTGATTAATTTCATCGGTAAAAACTCGACACTTATTTCGCTTTATTCTTGGACTTAAATAACTCCCTTAAATTTAATAACTTTTCATATAGAAGAAAAAAATACGTTTCCGGCTTCGCCTTTTAAAATATTTCTACATTGTCGGTCTATGGCGGGGCGAAAGGTTTTCTTCAGAAATCAGCTTCAGTTTTCTAACGTATTTGTGGATTGCCAGTCTCTTTATCATATCCATTTTTGGGTTCGCTTTCTAAAGTATTTCTGCAGTGCCCGTTTTCGGCTGGATGCAAGAATCTTCTCTTCTGTGGTAAGTCGAAACTCGGTTTCGCCTTCTAAAGCCAAGCCTTTCTGCTTTGCTCTATAAAACGAAGCCAGTTTTGACCATAATACAAGGAAATAGTCCTATTGGCTGGCAGCAGGTCCGCAATGAAGGAATGCATTAAAAGGCAAAGTGAAAGAGAAAGTATTTGCAGCCTGCCGAACTGAGGGCTCAAGGACTTTCTCCTGTACGATATTATATATAACTTTCTAAGGCTGCACAACATTTTGGATTTATTTCATAGTTTTTGGGTTTTATTTCACTAATACCTATTTTGTATTTTTGCTTGGGAGTAATTTTATTATGAAAACAGTCCCAGAAATTGTGAATAATTTATTTTTATTCTATAATATTCTTGGTACTTATTAAATTTTCCAGGTGCTAATCCAATGGAAATGATGTCATTTTGTTATTTTAATGAGGATAATAATTTAATTAAAATATAATGTAAAGAAAATTTCCTTCTTTAAATTATCAGTTACAAGTGCTCAATAAAGTAAATTTTATTATACCCCAGGCCACCGCCAGCTGATAATTATAAGGCCATATAGGGGTTAATAAACCGCTAAACACAACTGAATTAAATAGTAATTGATGAATTATTATTAAAAAATTAATTAAGCAAACATTTAATGTTTTTATTTCTTTTTTAATTCAATAAAAAACCATTTAATTAAATATAAATCTGATAACTAGAAACTGTTCAAAACAATGCAGTTGATAGGAGAATTCTATAAATATTATACACAGATTGGAAAGGGCTGCTTCGTAATTTATTAGAGTGATTACAAGTACTTTAACCTGAAATTAATTTGTTATTTATAAAAGGCAAAACATTAGTCTAAATATACATGATTCGGCAAGTTTGCGCCAATCGAATTCAAAAGATCTATTTTGAGCCTTTGTCTTTATTATAGAAAAGGAATTTGAAATAATTTTATAAAAAAATTTCAAAGCAATCCTATGATGCAAAAGAGATCCAAATTTATACTACTTTCGGATTAAAAGTTACGAATTTTCCTTGTTAGTTCTAATTTTTTTTTTGAGTTATTATGGACTCCTGGTCTTATCAGAGATGCTGCACAGCTTATGACTAGCTTTCATTTCTTCTCAGAGGACACTAAGGATGTCCGACATCAGATTTGTCGTTTCTTCCTCTCCCATTTTTACTAGCACCCATCGGTATAGTACAGAATTCTGTTTGGAAGATTTCAGTTATTTTCCTATGGGAATGATTTGCTGCTAATTGCTGCTATTCAATATTTGAACTAATGTGAAAGGCTACCATAAATGCATTACGTGGCAAGAAACAGTTACATATATATTGTTTTCGTAGATATCAGGGCATTGTTACATATTAGTTGGCGGACGCACTGGCCAAAAGGTGTGTTACTTTACCACCTGAAGGAACAGTGTTTAGTTTGCATGCCAGTTCTGCCGAGAAATTTTGACGCAATACGAGGACTTGTAATACTTTTAGGATCATATGAAGCTCTCATGACCCTAAATTGTCTAAATTCCTCTTATTACTGACGAGAAGTGAGTGTAAACATCTTGTGGAGGTATTAACGTACGTACTTTGTTGAACTGCTTTGTCAAAATGGGTCATATGTTCTATATTAACCGCAAGAGATGCAGAGAAGAAGAGGTGAATAAGACAATGGATCAACTACTTTCGCATTGTCCGGCCATGTTAGTGTAACACAAGCTATAGAGTTCTTGCTCCTCACACTTTCCGGAATCTTAAAATTGTATCGAGAAGAGGACTAAGATATGCTAAATCTGTGTGGTACTCATTCGAAGTGAGATGTCATACCGGCAAATTTATTGTCATAAGGAACCCTTCTTTTATATGAGAGGTTTGTCACCATCCAGTCTGATCTAACCAAACCTATAGGAGTGATCCTATTGGATATTCAAACCAAGTATACCAGTTTCACTTTCACCATCAACTAAACCAGATCAGTCATTCCATAGCACAAGAACTCATTAACCACTTTGTACCTTACGACAATGAGAGAATATCGAAGTTCCTGTAGGATATCAGGCTTCATTGCACGCAACTTAATGTTCAGTTGTGTATATTGTCATACACGTTTCTTACTTTTATGGCAAAAATACTTGCCATATTTACGAGAACAGTCATGCAAATAAAAAGTTTTGGTTCAATTTAGGATCTTTATAAAAATATTATTTCTGTCATTAATAAAATCGCAACCGAAAATAAAAAAAAATGTTTAAGAACGCCCAGGTTTTATGCAAAACTTTTGGCATTGAGTACATTTGGAATGGCTTTGATGCTGGTTATGAGAATGTTGCAGGTTTATTGTTTGATCTGTCAAAAGCATTTGAATTGGTGGACCATGATATTTAATGTAAGACTTTCTCTGGATGCGGTTACATTATACAAAGGAAATATAGCAATTTAAAGTTAATGGCGTATTGAATGTACTGTATGGAGTTCGGCAGGGAAGTTTGCTTCCGCCATTGTTATTTAAAATTTATGTTTAAGACTTAAAGCATATAAAATTTAATGGAGATTTGCTTTTGTATGCAGGCGACATATTTCTGTTCTACAAATGTCAATATTACAAAGTCTTACAAACCCAGATTGAATATGATGCTGTAAATTTATCTTAGTTTTTTTAGAATAAAAAATTCTTGTTAAAAGGACAAAAAACTAAAAAATCGGATTCAAATCTTATACTGGCAGAAATAAAGAGCTTTTAAAACTAAATGTCGATAAAAGATGATAAATATCTTGGCCTAAGTTTTAGTCAAACCTTAGTATGGAATAATCACATAAATAGTATAAAGGCTTTAATTTTTTCAAGAATTGAAATTTTTACGAATATAAAAACAAATTGACTATTAAAAACAATCTTCTATTTTACCAGTCCTGATTTCATTCGTATTTAACAAATTTGAATTTAAAGGCTTTACAATCAGCCCAAAATAAAACGCTAAAAATCGCTTACAATCTCCCTTTACGGTTTTCGACAATAAATTTGTATCAAGACTGTACATCCTGTAAGAGGACTTTATAGGCAAAAATTACCGCAATATCTGTTCAAGTGTTTAAGAGGAACTGAATCACATACTACTTCAATCAGACATTCATGGAACTTACATACAATAAGGTGTCGTCTTGGACTTACTAAACAATGTATTAGTTACAGTGGGCCATCCAAGTGAAAGAAAGCTCAAAAACTCTTTCATTATCAACAACTTTTTAAAAATTTTCTTAAATTATATACATACATGTAACTATTGAAAAACTGTACATACGTACATACTATTTTAGTTAAAATATCTTCATTTTTTATAAATTCTTTGTTAAACAAATGTAAATAGTCGCCCTCAGACTCTGTAAAGCTAATTTGGCACTGAGGCATTAAATTTTATTATTGTAAATAATTAATTGGAAATAAATAATTATTAGTAGAAAAATCTGTATTAAGAACATTTTCTTAAGATTAATTTCCTCTAATCACAAAATGCATTGTACTGAAATTGAATTGTTAAATTTGTAATGGAGAAAAACAGGACATTCATTTTGCATGCAGTTTAGGTTAGGTTAGGTTAGGTTAGGTTGATTGGAGGGGTATGTCAGCCCATGTCACACGACATACACCTAAGCCAGTGAAGGCTTGTTGTGCGCTCCTTTGAATTTAACCATAATATATTGACCCAAAGGCCTAGAGAAACTCCGTGTCACTCACAAAGTTCCTTAGTTTCCTCCAGCATATTCCCCGTAATCGGCTTATGTCCGGTAAGATGTCACCCCCAAGATATCGGGATCTTATTTGTGAGAAGGCGGGGCATTGGCACAAATAGTGTTCCAATGTTTCGCTCTCCTCCCCACATGCTCTACATTCATCTCCTCCCGCTATTCCGACGCGTTTAAGATGTGCCAGTAGTTGAGAGTGCCCTGTGACAAATCCCATTATTCTACTTAGTTCGAGCTTACTAAGTTTTAGCAGCTCCCTCGTTCTTCTCTCGTCTGGATCTCCCCATAGAATTTTTGTATTGATTCCCATGGTTCCGTTATTCCAGAGAGTTGAATGGGCCCTATGTGCCCAAGTCTTTAGCTCGGATTTAACTGCATCGAAAGGTTTCGCGCATTCCAAGCTTATATTACCTAACTCTATTGCCCTAGAAGCAAGTGAGTTTGCCCTTTCATTTCCAGTTATCCCAGCGTGCCCTGGCACCCATATGATGCGCACTTCACCATGTGTCGAGTAACTGTTAATAACGTTTTTGCAATCCCAAACTGTACGTGATTTAGTGCGTTCCTTTGAGATTGCTCTAATGGCCATCTGACTATCTGTGAATATATTCACAAGTCCTGACCTCCCCATTACGTTGAGTTCCCTGATACACTCCGTTATCGCCCGAACTTCCGCCTGCAAAACTGTGCAATAGTCCGGCAGGCGGAAAAACAGTTCTGTGGTGTTTTCTATATAAACACCAAGTCCCGTTTTCCCTCTCGACCTTGATCCATCCGTGTAACAATGAAACCCCATGGGAATCTGGTTCCAAGGGTCGGTCAACCAGGAATGGATGTCGGGGATCAATGTTCCGCAGTTGGCCTCTAGTCTAGTCTCCGGTATGCGGTCATTTGCAACATTATCCGGTATGGACTCTCCTATGACCATAAAGATTCGTTGATGATGCGCTTCGTGTTCCTGATCGATCCACTCACCCATCACCTTTAGTCGTTTTGCTGCAAGAGCCGCTTCGTATTTTATACGAATTTCGATTGGCTGGATAGATAATATTGTTTCCATCGCCCCTGTTGATGTCGTTCGGAAGGCCCCACTTATACCAAGACAGCAGGTTCTCTGAACTTTCTGTATTGTTTTGATGTTGCATTTATATTCCATCGACGTCCACCACACTATAGAAGCATAGGTCATAATCGGCCTGATAACGCTACTATAAAGCCAGTGTGTCATCTCTGGATTCAGCCCCCATCTTGCGCCTATGGCCCGTTTACAGATTGACCAACATATATGAGCCTTTTTGACTCTTTCGTTTATGTGGTCTTTCCATTTTAATTTCCGATCGAGAATGACTCCTAGATACTTCACCCTGTCGGAAATATTTATTGTCCTTTCAAGAAAGCGCGGCTCATCATATGGAGCTATCTTCGTCTTTCTTGTAAATAGGCCAATTTCAGTTTTTTCTGGGTTAACGTTCAACCCTCTTGGTTGAGCCCAGTTGTGTGCCAGGGTTAATGCCTCCTCGGCCTTCCTGCACAAATGATTTGGATCCCTTCCCTTCAGAAGTATCATGACGTCATCTGCATAGCAGACTGTCTCGAATCCCTCATCGGTCAGAGTCCTAATAAGGGTGTATATTGTTGTGGTCCATAGAAGGGGTGATAAAATCCCCCTTGTGGAGTTCCACATTGCACCCTTTTTCTTATACTTACATTGTGCGCCTCACAATTAATCCATCTGTTCCTTAGCATACTGCCAATCCAGTCGCGTATCGCCCGGTTGACATTAAACTGGTCCAGGGAATGGATAAGTGTGTTGGTATGCACGTTGTTAAAAGCCCCCTCAATGTCAATGCAAACCGCGAGAGTGTACATCTTTTCATTAAGAGACCTTTCTATAAAGTACACCACATTATGCAATGCAGTGTCCACTGATCTACCTTTGACGTATGCGTGTTGCTTGAACCTCAGCATATGGCCTGCTATCCTGCCTTTAACCATGTCGTCGATTATCCTCTCCATGGTTTTCAGCAAGAAGGAAGTTAGGCTTATTGGTCTATAAGCCTTTGTGCATGCAGTTTAGTACACATATGATTTGTTTCGGAAAAGTAACAGAAAAAGCCTTTAGCGGAGAGTTTATTCCACATCCAAACTGTTCGTTTAAATTAAAAAAAATTCTTTCTAATGTGCAGTGGGCTTTAGTGACATATTGACCGCAAATGGTTGTAATCTTAATCAAGAACGTTTTATTCGCAATAAGATCAAATTTTGGGAAAAGATCCTTAATTTCAACGATATAATCATACAAACTTAAAACTTTTCCAATCAAAATGAGATCATTATTTTATCTGCATTGTTTATTTAATAAATCTTTTGTTAAAAAAAGTAATAAATTCAATTCTATTTTAATTTTAAATTTTTTTTTGTTGATTTTTGTTGAAAACCCGCCCATTAAACTTGGCCAAAAAAAAACTAAACGTTCCATTTTGCCAAATTAGTCGTTACATTTAAAAACCACAATTCAAAAACTGTTCATTGTTTGACACCTAAAAGTAAAAACCGCACATTAAAAAAAAGAAGTTTAAGAGTTTATGTAATTTTTTCAAGTAAAACTTTAAAAGTGAAGGGTAAAAAAATAGCAGTGTTAGGCAAAAGACAATTAAAAGGCTCAAGCAATTAAAATGCCAACAACAGAAAAGGAGGTTGAGGTTCGATAACTGTTTGTCTCTTTCTTAATTACAACAAACACCAAAATAAAATTGTTTTGTTTCAGGCAACATAGAAGTCCTGCACAATAATCGTTGGGGTTCGGTGTGCGACGATGAATGGGATGTTACTGAAGGGCAAATCGTTTGCGAACAACTTGGCTTTCCTGGCTTACGGAAAGTAACATATAGCGGTTATTTTGGCCCAGCCAAGAAACGTTTTTGGATGGATAATCTTTATTGTGAGGGTCATGAAAAAGAACTGACTCATTGTCACTTTGATGGCTGGGGCACACATGATTGTGAGCCCAGTGAAGCGGCTGGGGTGATATGCAATGCCCCTGAGGGTATGAAGCCACAACCTGAAGAAATATCTGAGTACTATGAACCTAAATATAGGATCCACTATACACACCGCATGGACGTGCGTTTGAGAGGTGGCCGAACTCATAAAGAGGGACGAGTGGAGGTACGTTTCAATAATGGCAAATGGGGTACCATTTGTTCTGATGGCTGGTCTCTGCTGGAGGCAAATGTCGTGTGTAAGCAACTGGGTCTAGGCTATGCCCGGGAAGCTTTACAAACTGACTTTTTTGGTGGCATGGATACATCGCCGCCCATTGTTAGCGGTACAGAGTGTTATGGGAATGAGACAGTTTTGAGTCAATGCCTGCATCATGATCATTTGCGTGGAACACCTTCCTGTCATGGCTCACATAATCATGTTGCTGTAGTGATATGTGATCATTTGTCACCAGATCTTGTTCTTGACTTTTATGAAATTGAACACACGGCACATTTAGAGGATCGTCCCATGGTTCTTATGCAGTGTGCGATGGAGGAGAATTGTGTGGCCAGTGAGGCCTACGATATACAACGCGATGATCCTAATTGGCGTTATGCTACACGCCGTTTGTTGAAATTCACTGCAAGTGCTTTAAATGCAGGCAACACTGATTTTCGGCCATTTAAGGACAAGAGTTTGTGGGAATGGCACATGTGTCACATGTAAGTATGATGGAGAAGAAAAATTACGGATATTTTAATTTTATATTATTTATATTTATAGGCATTACCACAGTATGGAAGTGTTTGCCACTTTTGACATTTTCGACTTGGCTGGCAATAAAGTAGCTCAGGGTCACAAAGCCTCATTTTGTCTAGAGGACAGCCAATGCCTGCCGGGCATACCGAAAAAATATAATTGTGCCAATTTCGGAGATCAGGGTATGACAGAGATAAGCATTACTCTAGAAATATTAATTTATGAAAGTGATTTGTTATTAGAAAAAAGTATGCTAGGGTTTTTCTTTAAAAGTCCTGTAAATTTTTTTTTTAATAATTCAGTCAGCGATGATGCGCATGAAAGTCATTGGTCTCGTAGCACAAGTATATTAAAAATTCTATCCAAAGCATGTCCCTTTCAAATTTCATGGGAATATTTCCCAAGGTTTTAGGTCATCGAATGATGCAAATAAGAAAAGTGACCTCAAAATATATCAAAAAGGTCCTCTAGTCTTTGCGATAATAAAACAAAGTAATTGGTCGTGTTATGGTACTTTTGAATGAGGCGCTGCCGAAACTGTTATGTGGCGTCTATGGTATAAGCTCATACCCTTGGAGGATATCTATACTATATTGTCAGTCCATAGTAATGAAATAATTTTGGTAGACTAAATGTAACAAGCCAACCCTGATATTGTAAATTTTATTTCAACTTTGTATATTTTTTAACTTGATCGACTGGTAGCTGTTGAGGGGTCCCTTAATTTTTATGTCCTATATAATCACCGACTTAAGTTTTGATCTCATGTCAAACTTTTTTGCCATCTGTCAGTTATCTGTTTTATTTCTGGTTACTAAATCAATATTAATAACGAGCATTTTCAAAGGAATGAGGTCTCCTTTATAGCCAACCTTGAAAAATTTGTCTTTTTTGTGTTGTAAACTCTTATCATGACAAGTCGCGAGATCAATTATGTGTATTTCGGCAGACTAACGATAACAGACTTGAAACTTGTATTTGTAAAAATGATCAAATAAACGTCCGTTGGTCGTTAATTGTATGGGTGTTCAGAGAAAAATAAAATAGACTCACGTTGAGTAAATTGTTTGCTGTGTTGTTTGTACAGAAACATTCTAAGCCTACTATGATTATGTATTTGTTGTAGTTCATATGCAATATTGAATTCCCATATTGTATTTGCTTTATGTGGCATAAACATCCGAGGTTGAATGTTTTCAAACTGCTTAAACTCCACTGACGATTTGGTTTTAGCAACCAATGAAATGTTTCTAACGATTAGTTGGGCAGAATATCCCAAATAATAAATTTCAATATTAAGTATTTTATTTTATATACATATTTATATTGGATCTGGAATCCAAGTCTATAAGTTCACCGGTTTATCAATGAGCAACAGCCTTGACTATTTTAACCATAATTTTATTTTAAAAATAAGTCAGCAAAATAAATTATCGGCAAATATATTTCAGACAAACATTTTTTTAAAGTAAATTTTATTTTTAATCAAACTATTGCCGCAGTTAATTATTAGTTTGAGTTTTTAGAATAAAAGAAATTTTTTGTTAAATTTTTTCAGTTAAATTGTTGCTTGCATATGCAAAATTTTTTGCAAGTCCTCATTCATATAAAATATTTACTGATTAAATGAATTTGGCTACTAAAAACAAAAATTAGTTTTTCTTTGTAGGCTTAAGAGTTCATAGGGAGATTCAGTATTATTTGTACTTAAATTTTTTACTGCGATTTTTACTGAAAGTGAGCACAAGTCTTAAATTTAGCACGAGTTTTTTACTTCTGTATATGAGTACGTGTAGGCGAAATTTGTCCGTCTAATATTAAGTGGTAGGGGTTCTCTCCTTGACACGATCATAATTAGTTAATATGCTGCTTTAAAATATATACTACTTTCATCGATCATGCATGATCAAGTCAAGAGTTTTTCTATAAAGAATATTTGCATGGACAGCAATTTTTTGAGAAATTGTGTGGTATTTGTTATTCTTTATGAAGCAAATGATATTACATCATACAGAGCTATTTTTATTTTCTGAAGTTACTCGTCACCCAACATTTAACAATGAAAGTGGCATAAAGAGTTTAAAAATAGGTAATAGTGAAAGTTATTAGAACACACAGGGATATTTTCATTATGATTACATCAAAAATTTAACACAAAGCCAATTCATCCCACCTTAAGCCGATTCCATATTAAAATGATTGACTTGCTTCACAGAAATTCCTGGAACGTAAAACACTAACAACCCTCTATAAACATATTTCGTGAGTAGTTTTATGTATCGTATAATAGATTATTATTGTAAGACACCTTATTTCTTCAGTCCATCTCACTTCGATATATATTTATGTTCTAATTGAATTTAATTCAAAATCTGGTCGTTACCCTTGTCATGAAAAGGCTGGTGCTGCCATATAAACAGCACAAAATGACAGCAGCACAAAGTGAATGCCATGTTTAATATTCTATGAAGCCCATCTTTGGTGTACTATGACTGCTCGGGAAGTGTAATGCCCTATCCGTAATGGCTGTTGTCTATACAAATGTCCCAGTAACACCAATTGCTACAACATATGAGCCAAAATAAATATATTGACGAAATAATTGACGAAAAAGGCACATCTGGGAGATGACTAAGAACCCAGAGGGAGTTTCAACCAACCCACAGAATATTTCCTGCTTAAAAAATTTCCTATAAATGATATAATTTTAATATTCGTTAAATAATTTTAGGCCCCATAAAAATTTTTTACATGTTAATGATACCTGTACAAAATTCTCTAGCCAATGGCTGATGACAACCATTTAATTCTGCGAATTGAATTATTATTCCTTTTTTTATAAAATAAAACAAAAAATATTATCTGTAAAAGTGTCCGTGATTCGCCAATGGATAAAAAAATAAAGATGAAAAATTTGGGCCCATTTAGCATCTCCAAAATGATATAATTTTATTTTTCGTTAAGAGATTTTAGACACCACAAATTAAAAATTCATTTGCAGAGCAATCAGAAAATTTTGTAGCTGCAACAAAGGAAGACGCATAAGGCAGTTAAGCAAATTACTATTTTCTCTAATCACAAACATAAATTATATATGACAATATTTCTCTTCACACATCCGTGATCTTCTCCAGTCGACTGTTTTACTCTTAGAACAACCAACCACATGAATAGAAATAGTCTTACCCCCTATATATTTTTTCCATTATCCTTTTTTTTATTTTATATATTTTATATATTTTCTATATTTTCTATAATTTAATAAAATTTTTTTCTTCTCTTTCAACTTTTAGGCATTTCCGTCAATTGCTCTGATGTCTATTTATACAATTTGGACTGCCAGTGGGTTGATATTACCGAATTGGATACCGGTTCCTATACTTTGAAAATTGCCATAAATCCCGAATTCAAAGTGGCTGAAATGAATTTCGATAATAACGCTGCCATATGCAATCTCTTGTATACCGAAACTTATGCTCGTGTCGATAACTGTAGACTCGTGAGACCTTAATTGTTTGTATCCTTTCCGGTATCGGAAGTTGTTGTTAATCATGTTGTGAATATCAGTGCCAAATATTTTAAAACCAAATTGTACTTAATTTAAAAATAATGAAATAAATTTTAAATTTGCCTAAACAAAAATTATACTCTTTCCATTTTCCCGATTTTCCTATTGTGGTTTGCAGTAGTTGTTTAATTTTTGTAAAACTATTCATAATACAACGTGATAATCATATTTGAACTTGAAATTACCTGAAGCGTAACGGTCGTATACGAGTATCGTATCACGTAGTGATTATTTGCAGTTGCCTTATGTTGCCATTTGGTCGTCTGTCTATCTGTCCATGTAACAACCTAAATATTATTGTTTGTTACGGCTGGCGTTTAGCATTTAACTTTGGAAATCATTACAAAATGTTAATTACTTTTCAATGTTTTCATATTATCAATAATATACATGCGAAAAGTAACATCAATTAACCAAATAATATAGAATATAAAAGCAATTTATGATTTTGAACGCTACTAATCGAAACTCACATTTCAAGTCAGTTGAAATTAAACTTACGGTGACTGAAAAGACTTTGAGCTATAGCTAGAGGTTCCTACCAGAAGGGTTTTGAGAACCCAGGGGGGTTATTCTCTATTGTGATGCGTAAGCTAGTTCGATGTGTTTGATATTTTGTTAGCTCAAGATATTTAGTTTTAAAGAACGATTTTAACATACGCTTTCGTATTACAGAGTACACTGATGCAAAAAACTAGATACGAAAGGAAAATGAGTAATCGCAATAAAGGGTACCAATTATCCGATTAGGTGCCATTTTTCTTACGCATCGCAATAGAGAATAATCCCCTAGGTATCTGAGAAAAGACACATTGAACCGATAATGTTGCAGTAGAACCGTAGGCGAAGTAAAACAACTAATAAAATGGCTCCAACACATACAGGTTAGGAAAGTTACTGCGTCTACTCAACACCAGAGGCAACATTACTTTAAAAAAATTATTGAAAACGCGCGATAGTAGAGTTGCATAAGAACTGAATACATATCTTATTACTAATTTCCCCGCCCCCCCCCCCCCTCACCATTTTCACAAGAAGTACGCATCAATTGTCTGACTTGTACTTCTCTTTATGACAAAAAAAATTTAGTTACTTTTTTATAACATACGAAGGCGGGTCAATAGGTTCATAATTTTTGAATGAAATACAGGTTTTTAAATAAAAAAATACATTTAGTTTCACAACATAGTCTACTTTGGGTTCATATACTTTACCCAACATTTCTCCAATTTCTTTATTCCCTCTAAAAACTGAGATTTGTTGAGGTCATCAAAATAGATATTTGTTTGTGAGATAATTTCATCGTTGGAGTCAAATGTCTTTGGACGAGTCCATTTCTACAGTTTTGGAAATAAGAAATAGTCACTCGGTTGTAAATCCGTAGAATAGGGCGGATGAGAGAGATATTCGTCATGAAAGCTGCAAATGTGTGCTCCCTTGCATTTTTCTAGTGGAAAAAGAAATTTTTTATGGCGAAATGTGGTCGCTTAATTAAAAGGCCCAATAAGTTGTCATAATATTTGCTATTGAATGTTTAACGTATTGAAGGAAGTCATTGAGGATTATACCGTGTGAATTCCAAAAAAACCGTTGCCGTGACTTCACTGGCTGACCCATGTTGGCCTTCTTTGGAGCCGATTCAACCTAAGAAACCGCCTGTTTTGAGTGCTGTTTGGTCGTTAGTAATATATTTTGTACTCAGTTACAAAACGGTGCAAAAACTCTTCCATGTTGCGGTTGAACAACGACAAATAATCCTGCGTACGTTACACACTATTGCGTTTGTGGTCGATCAAGTGGGCAAACGTAGCACTCATTTTCGAAAAGCTATCTCTTACTCAAGTAACCATTCAAAATTGAAAGCACTGACCCATGTAATATTCCTAGGCCTCCATCGGCCAACACCATATAGTGGATATTTTTAATTATTTCCGATGTAGCTGGGCATCATTCGTGCTTGCACGACCACAATTAAATTAATTAAATCCTTTTTACCATTAAAATTTATGGTGCTGAATTATCCTAGAATTTATCAAGATCAGCCTTTTTCTGCAAAAAATAACGATAAATGAGCACAAGAAATTCCCTTTTTCCATTTTATCCTCAACTCATGCTTTACTCTGTTATCAACGGCTTTCAAGCACAAACTAAATGACGCATTTTGTTCGGACTTTGGCAGAAGTCGTCTGATAGAAACTTGTTAAAGGACCAATTAAGAGGCGGAAAATTCAAAAAGTCACGGATTTACTGAACCGGCCACATATGGTATGGATTTTGGAGTTCTTTTTTGATAACACAGCCCGACAAAATTAAAAAAGTTTTTTGCTTCTTTGAATTTATCAACTGATTCTAGTTAATTTGGGTGCGCTGAATTCAAATCTGTAATCAGTTTGTCTCTATCAGCTCTAGTTTTCATGATATAGCTTTTTTTATACCCTCCACTTATGACCTCCAATTATGACCGTCTGTATGTATGTACATATGTATATTTGGTGATTGACAATTTCTGTAAATTGACATAAAGAGTTAATCCATAACAAGATTTACATTTACAGCGTTATGCGAACACTGAGCGTAAGAGTAACTGAAATTTTATGCTCTTATCCTATAAGACTTCTATTTCTTCACCTTGCGTTTCACCGTATTCTACATTTAAATTTAGCGGTCGTGTCTCTGACGCAGACTACTGTGTACTTTTTTCCAGTTTGATAGAGATAGAGTGTTATTTTTTGTGTAATTGCTACTTGATTAACGGCAATTTTATTTGCACAACGTCTTTTTTCTTTTTGCACTCCAATTGCATATCGAAAGTTAGTTGCTTGTAAGAAGTGTATGCATCAATTCCAATTGCGCACTCCACAACAATGAAAGAAGAATATAACAACATTGCATTAGTGATGAAAAAGATAAAATACCAAGACCATCAATGGATCATTTGTGTTGATCTTAAAATGGTCAATTTTCTTCTTGGACAATAGAGTGGTTATACTAAGTACCCTTGCTTTTTGTGTCTCTGGGATAGCAGATCCAAGCAACAACATTGGCGGCAAAAAAAATTGGCCTACAAGAGAAAAAATTATCGTTGGCGATAAAAATATTACAAATGAAGCTTTAGTTCCACGTGAAAAGATCGTCCTACCACCGTTGCACATCAAATTAGGACTCATGAAACAGTTTTTTAAGGCTCTGAATCGTGATGGGGAATGTTTTGCATATATTTTTGCCGCAAAATGCCTAATCTAAGTGGAGATAAGATTAGAGCAGGAGTTTATGAATGACAACGATTTTGATAAGTCAATGACCGAAACTGAACGAAATGCGTGGGCATCATTCGTGCAAGTTATAAAAAATTTCTTGGGAAATAAAGCTCCAAATTATATTCAATTAGTGGAGAATATGCTGGATAAGTTCAGAGACCTTGGCTGCAACATTAGTATTAAAATCCATTATTTGCACAGTCACTTAAACCGATTTCCCGAAAATTTCGGTAATTTAAGCGAAGAACAAGGAGAAATGTTTCTCCAAGATATCAAAATTGTGGAGAATCGGTACCAGGGAAGGTGGGATACACATATGATGGCATACTACTGTTGGAATTTACAAAGAGACTCTAATCTGGCTGTTCATTCCAGAATGTCTCATAAAAGAAGCTTTACATCCTATAACTAGAATTATATTTATATTATATTTTTAATGCTTTGTGAGAATTTTTCTTTATTTTAATAAATCGGTATGAAACAGGTTTACTTATTATTATTTTTTTTTAATTCCTATGGAAAAATTTTACTTTTTAAATATGTACTTAAAAAAATTTGGGAATTAAGGAATTAATTAAAATCTGGCTTTAAGAGAGTACAAATGTAAATGTTGTTATGGATTAACTTTTTATGTCAATTTACAGAAATCGTCAATCACCAAATATACATACATACATACAGACGGTCATAATTGGAGGCCATAAGTGGAGGGTATAAAAAAGCTATATCATGAAAAGTAGAGCTGATGGAGACAAACTGATTACAGATTTGAATTCAGCGCACCCAAATTAACTAGAATCAGTTGATAAATTCAAAGAAGCAAATTGAGTGTTGGCCTGTGTAATTGGATCTGTTAGAGTTAACATTTTCTATCGTTGTTAGCTTATGATTTTTTAGTTTCTGCCACTACACTTACTAAAATAGATATTAATCTTCCTGCCTAAAAAATGCTCTTAATATTTCTGCATATAAATGAACAATTTTAAACTCTTAATACGGTTTGAAGTTAATGACCCAGATTTTGAAATTTTTAGTATAATTTAATATATATTTTTCGCAATAATAAAACTAAAATTTTTTGTTCGCTAAGAGAGACCCACCTCAACAAACCAAAATACAATAATAAAACATATAAATAAAAAAAATATATATATAAAAAAATTAACTAAGAAATTTATAAAGAAAAAAATTAAACAAACAAAACTTCGCCATAAATCAATTAAAATTCATAGCACCAACAAAAAAGCAGAAATAAAAAAGCAAACAAATATGTGACAATAAGGAATAAGTGCTTAAGTCGGCTTAAGTTAAGACGAATTAATATTACGATTTTGATTTGCCACTTTAAGGAGTACCCCCCGATAAAATTTCCCCAATTTGGCAAAATTTTTCAGCAAATTGCAGTGTAATGAATTACTAGTTGGTATTTTATTAATAAAAACGATTTCATTTGGAGGGTTTGCGAAATAAAGAATAATTTATTTTTTATATAAGAGCCTATAGAACGTATTAAAAACCCTCTGTGAACTGTTTAAAAAAAATTATCCTTAAAATATATAAAGGCTTTTCAATACATAAAATAAACAAATATCCAGAAGATGCTGCTCGAAGAGTATCGAAATAGCGATTAATAAAATAATAAAAGGGAGAACCTTAAGCTCGCAGAAATAAATTGAATTCATAAAAATGTTTTTCTGTAAAATAATAAAATCAGACTTAAGCACATTTTCCAAATTGCCACAGAAATTATATCAAAAAATTATATTTAAAAAAATCCAATAAAATAAAACTCAACTGGTTGTAAAAAAAACGTAAAATCCAAGTATGGATTCTTAGTAAAAGCAACAATAAAAAAAATCAATCATCCACTAAATGAAAAATAACAATAATTCACTATGAGCACTAGACAACAAAACCGATTATTTAATATCGCATTTATGAAATCCAATACGTACTCGGAACGTATGAATAAAAACAAACTGACACAAGTGCAAATATTTGAGTTGAGGAGCTCTGCTGCAACACACTCGTATTTTTTATTGTGTATATATATTTTTTTAATTCGTGATATCAGTACATACATACATACATACTCCTGTATGTTTTTATGATGTACAAGTGTAGTTTGTCGCAATTGCAGATCAGCAACTGAATATTGATTCATTCAAGTGTTTATATGATGCCAACTTATTAACGATACATTTCACGTAAAGACGACCGACCAAAGTTCTGTCAATGTTGAATGCGTTGTTTAGTTGTTTATTTCTTCGTTCAAATCGAATAAAAGAAAACAATTTATTATTTGAATAAAATAAAACTTTCGCCACTTAAGAGGCAACGGCAAAATAGTATAATTGATAAAAATAAAATCAATAAAAATTGGCCAATAAACACACCTACGCCAGGCACCAGAGTTCAATTTAAGCCGGTTAAAGAAAAAAATACACGTACAAGCCAACCAGTTGTAAAAACTTATCAGCAATAGTTGTGATATGTTACACTGTTTCCAAGAGAATATAGAGCTGTTACCAAAAAAAAAGTACATAGAGAAAAAATTATTGCTAAAATTTTTTTTCTAAAGTAAATTTTATTTTCAGTCCAACTAATTCTTGGCTGAACTTTTTAAAAATTCAAGAAAAAAAATATATATATATATATATATATATATATATATATATATATATATATATATATATATATATATATATATATATATATATATATATATATATATATATATATATATATATATATATATATATATATATATATATATATATATATATATATATATATATATATATATATATATATATATATATATAATGTTGTCTAAAGCTATTTTTCTTCCGGCTTGAGGTCAATTTTTTTTTTCCAAAAGTTTTATAAATAAAAAAACCACTTTTTATTTGTTTTTTTCGTCATTTATTAATGTTTTTACCAATATTTCGATCAACTTCGTTGATCATCATCTGGGGACAGGGAACGAAGTTGATCGAAATATTGGTAAAAACATTAATAAATGACGAAAAAAACAAATAAAAAGTGGTTTTTTTATTTATAAAACTTTTGGAAAAAAAAAAAAAAAATTTGACCTCAAGCCGGAAGAAAAATAGCTTTAGACAACATTATAAATCATAGGTCAACAAATACAGCTTTATCGAGTATATATATATATATATATATATATATATATATATATATATATATATATATATATATATATATATATATATATATATATATATATATATATATATATATATATTTCTTTTTTTTATTATTTTTTTATTTTAAATTTTTAAAACATTAAAAGAGAATTAAAAAGGAATGTGGACCTACACAATCACACATAGTCTAGAGTCTAGACCATTCGAGCAATGTCAGAGGGACATTAAGCTACCGATAAAAATCTATGGAATCCATTCTGCCTTCTGAGCCTTTATAGTCCTAGAGACCAGTCAAACTTAAACCATTTCGCAGACCCTATAAAACTACATAAGGATGTTCTAAAGTATTTCCCTCCTGATTCCTTTCAACTTAAACAGTTTTCTAGAGTGTTTTGAAAGGCTAAATCAAAATGGCTCAAATCATCTAAGAACTCGTATTTGCTTGAATGAAATCCTAAATAGAATCTCAATCATCGATATTTTTTTGGTTTACCGATCTATGAAATGTCGGTATTGGAACAGATAAAGCCCTAAGGTGGATTCACCCATTCGTTAAGAACGAAATTTTCGTTCTGTACGCTTTTTTTGAAATGTAGTTTGACATCTTTATTTTTGAGAGAGAGAGAGAGAGAGAGAGAGAGAGAGAGAGAGTAAATTTTGTGTGGAATAATTTTAGCTTGAATTGGTTTAATTTTAATTTTCAATCCGAACGAATTGAACTGTGCTGCCAGCTACATACATTTTTTATGCAAAATTGAACTGAGCTGGCACAACATATTATATGTACATATTATATGTATAATAACATACAAGTATATTTGTAAATCTTGTATATTTATATAACTCAACAGCTATTAGAGCATGCACTCGACTTTTATTCATGTGTATATTTTTTTATTTTATAAAAATTTGTTTAATTTAGAACACAGCAAATTGCAATCATTTGCCACTGTGCTGCCTCCTTATAAAAGTAACAACCATCATTTAAAGGAGAGATCTCGAAATGGACATCGTCCAGGATTGCACAACATTGGAATGACCTCAATGGATTATGTCACTCCAAGAAATTCCTACGCTTTGACGCTGGGAGGGCGGATCTGGCTCTAAGACTGGACAGGAAAAGCCTACGGAAGCTGGTAGGGGCGCTCACAGGCCATTAACCTGCAAAGCCCACCAATACAGAATGGGCTTATCTGACACGGACATCTGCAGATTTTGCGGTAAAGATGAGGGTTCGATGGAACACTTGATAGCAAATTGCGGGTCATTGTGCCACAGGAGACACAGGACTCTACATGTATATACGCTGAGTGAAGAGGATCTGCTAATGCTCCCACTGAAGGAGCTGATCCTATTTGCGAACGTATTAAACTGCTAGGGACAGGGGAAGCACAATAGATCAACAATGGTCGCAGTGCAAAGGGCCATTCTGGGCCAAACCCCCATTACGTTACATACATTACATACAACACACATCATTTACAGAGTTGTTCCATATGGTAGCTTTGTTCGAAGTCTGTGACTCTTTTGTGAAGAAACTCTCAGTAAACTAAAATTGTCTCACAACAAAAATTTCGTTCCGTACGAATTTGTGAATCCACCGTAACAAATAAAATTGACAAGCAGAGAAATGAAATGTCAACTCCTCTTTAACAATGCCTATAAGTCCGTACAGTTTAGATTTTTTTGTTTCTTTTCCGCACGAGACCCAGAGACTAGAAAACTTTTTGCTTTTGTTTATTCATATATGAAAAAATAAATTTTTTGTGTCACTTTTAAATTGTATCCTTCAAATTTAAATTTTCATTTAAATTTGATAGCAGGCACAACATTTTTTGTTCGTTTTCATTTATAAAAATAAGAGATCTAGAGATTTCATTTATGAGAAATATCAAAACTATTGATATTCTAGCGCTCACAATTAAAAATTATCGAATCCTAATGATTTGGCATCAGCTTCACTTCACATCAAAAGCGTCTTATGAGCGAGAGAGCAGTTAAGTAAATAGCGTTAGAGATGTGTAATATTTTATTCTTATACGGTATTCGGCTTTATGGTTTTCTCCCGGAAAGCGGTTGGCTTTACCTAATCCGACTATGAATTTTTATGCTATTAATGCGTTAAAAGAAAATTTCAAGGAAGTTAACATTACAGTCCCTTAAAAGGCTGACTGGGCAGAAATATTATTACCCTTAGGTTCTCTTTCGGAACCTGGCACAATGTAGGGTGCTAAAGAGGAGTGTTGTGTCCATGCTCCCTCAACTAGTTGCCAAATTTAATTTTCTTGTCATATCTAATCATGGAACATACTAAAATAAATAAACACCTTTTTTTTCATTGGCGACTAATGACATCTAAACTTGAACCCACCAAGGAAATATATAAAATTTCTTGACGCAAATAATGGTTATGTATTTAAGTGGATTGGTTTATAAGTTCGTTTTTTATTTAACAATATATTTATTCAAATCAGTATTCGAGATATTTTCCAAAATCATTATTTTAATAATTTATTTTAATTCATATAATTTTTCTTTTTCAAGAATTTTTTTAATCTGCCTGTTTTTACGTTTACGTGCAGTCTTTTCCCGATTTCTGTTAATTTTTTTTTAAAGCATTTTTCATAATAGAAAATATTAGATTCATCAAGTTTATTCTTATTTAACATGTTTTTTTATTGTTGTTTTTCCCATTTGCTTTGCAAAAACCTCCCTTTATATCAATGTTTTTGAAGTGAGTCTCTAAGATTTCTGTTTTATTTAATTTTTCTAGTTTTTGTTTTGTTTAAAATATACTTTTTGGCTTTTATGATTAAAGTAATTTTTCTCAAAAGAATCTAATTGCATTTGGCATAAATTTTATTTGAATTGATCATCTGCAATGTACCACATGCGGGTAATATTGTTGTGTTTAATTTCCTTTTTGGAAACTTTTAATGGTTGTGGGGCTCTAGGAAAACTGTAGCACCACTCATTTGACCCATTCTATTTATTTTATTATAAATATTGTCTTGCATCAAAGCTTCCCATTGTGCTGTTAATATTATTTTGAAACCTAATTACTAATGAAAAATTTTTCGACTGTAGGAAATGGTGTTGCTTGCTAATCAAGAGAGAGTCTTTGCAACCACTTGTTATTTTGATTATACACTTTAATTAAAGTGAAAGAAGTCATAAAGAAGAAATTTCTGTAGCTCCCTCTTGCCAAAGAGAAGACGAATAGCAACAGTCAGTGTTAAGACGCGATTACTTGCAAACGGTTTGAAAAAGACATTTGCGCAGAATAGACAAAAAATATTTGACTTATTAAAGTTTATATTAAAATAAAATGTTAATAAAAATCCAAAACTTCACATTGTTCTTAATATTGGTGTTGTTGTTTATGGCTCCAGCGCAAACGGTTCGTTATAAAACTACACCCATCAATGAGGAACAAGAACAAACCTTAAAACAATCACAAAATACATTTGTGCAGTGGGTGCTTTCTCTGTTGCCACAAAGACCAAATTTATCAAATCTAACAAATTCTTCTTCACCAACTGCCAGCAGCACAACAACAGCGTCACCAGAACTTACCTCAACAAGTGCCAGTCCCGAAAAGACTACGTTAAAGCCAGATGTAACTGCTACAGCTGAACCGCCGGCAACTGCAGCGGCTGTAAGTACAACAACCACAACAACTACGCAAAAACCTTTAACAACCCCCACACCGACTATACCCTCAACCACTACCACCTCACCACCCGATCTCGTACCGGCCCGCAATTGCTCGGACTGCACTTGCGGCATTGCCAACATACAAAAACGTATTGTTGGTGGCCAAGAAACCGAAGTTCATCAATATCCCTGGATGTCAATGTTACTATACGGGGGTCGTTTCTATTGTGCTGCCAGCCTTATCAATGATCAGTATTTAATCACTGCCTCCCATTGTGTGTATGGCTTTCGTCGAGAACGTATTACTGTACGTCTTCTGGAACACGATCGCAAAATGTCAAATTTCTTAAAGATTGATCGCAAAGTAGCGGAGATCACAACACATCCCAAATACAATGCCCGAACTTATGACAACGATATAGCCATTATAAAATTGGATGAGCCGGTGGAAATGACGGAATTGATACACCCTGTTTGTATGCCAGCACCAGGAAAGTCATTTAAAGGCGAGACGGGCACAGTAACCGGATGGGGTGCCTTAAAAGTGGGTGGACCCACATCGAATACATTACAGGTGAGAAGATTTGCAATTTATTAAAAAACAAATAGAACGCTGAGTGTCTTTCTGTCTGTTTATATGGCCGTCTGTATGTGTCTCTGACAGTGTATACGACATGAATTTTGTATAGGCTCTATCAAGTAAATTTGTAGTTCTATTTATTGAGCAAATCTGTTAAAACTTCGCCTCCTAAGAATAACAAAATCTTAGGACTTGAGATAAAGATCACATATCCCATTCTACTTAAGTCAATGCGATAGATTTGCACAATTTTTTTAATTTTGTTAGAGAAAAGCTTGAAAGTTTTTTGTTCCTTTGTTCTGTTTAGAAAAACAAGAATAATTTGTCCTAAAGCATACAAAACTAGCAAAATGTTTCTTGAACGAAAATTAACTCTAACTTGTGTCCAGCATAAAAATTTAATAAATTTCTTACAAATTTTGAGTAAAATTGCATGGCAATGATTTAAGTATTTGTTAGCGAATATTAATAAATACAATATAAAGAACTAGTTAATCTAAAACACTAAAATCTAAAATATACAATATTTGAAAAAAAAAAATAGAAAAAAACTTCTAAGATGGAAAAAAATGTCAACGACCTCGCAATCAGATGGAATACAAAGAAACTTTAAAAAGTTTGTGTGGCTTATATCGTTTCTATTATTTATTTCTCAATTGATGATGTCAAATTCAGGACAACTTATAAAAGCCAAATATACTGTATATGAAATAAATGTATTATTAAAATGCATATTTGTTAAGAAAATAAAAGTGGCTCAACAGTTAATAGCCAATACAATGGATTGTTCCCAAATTTACAGCATAAACGTCTGGGCAAAACACAAGTCAATTAAATTTTCTTTAAATAATTCTCAACCGACAACGTTACTGGCGTCCATGATACCAACTCCCAGTCGATTTCTAGTCGTATACAAAAAAGTTGGTCTTTCGCTAACTTCAGTTTAGCTTGACCCAAGATTTAAAGTTTTGCTATTAAGGAAAAAGACATATGATTACAATAATATTGCGCTAGTAGTCATGATATATGCAGATATTTCTCGCAAACTTTAACTCCACTATTAAAAGTGGGCGATTGAGTCTCAGCAAGAGTTTTTCTTGCGAAGTTTCTTTTTTTTTTAAGTCGCAGATCAATGCCATTTAAATATTTTTTCAATTAGATCAGCTTTCATAGTGTTAGTAGGAAAATAGTTTTTAGAAAGGGAGATAGAGGGAGTAGTATATGTGGATATTCGATTTGAATCTTTACGCGCTGAAAATGACATATGAGTCTAAGATTAACGTAAGTACATGGCTTCCGTCCCAATCTCTTGCTACATCGAGTAAACTCAATGTGTCCACCACCAGCCCCATATGCACTCCCTGTTGATCATACCGGACAGCACTGTTATTTGTCCAACCAACGGTAGCCTCAGGTACCGCTGGATGTTACCAGTTGGTATTACGAAAAGATAAGGTATGTACACATACGATGCAATCTAGATGATATCTAGCTCCAACCTGCTGAAAGTTACAGAAGAACCTCTGCAAGAAGGTTATTATTTCACATGTGAATTCAGAATTTTGTCTGTAATGCGTAGAGGAATTTGCTACCATATCGGCCACAAATAGATGCATAAAGAACGATTTATTAGTAGAAGAAGTGATCTTTAGGAACAAGTTGCTTGAGTTCATTAGAGCGAAAAAATATGAAAAACTAGCGAAACAAACCCCGCAAAAGGGTGATACTCCAGAGATTTAATAGATTTTGCCAAACCACTGTCAGCGTTAAACTTCATATGCAGTCAAGTAACTTCAAAATAAACTTTATGATGGAAGCCCACGACTAAGACTTGTAATCCATCTTCAGATGAATATTGGTCGTATAAATATTAAGCAAATCAGACAATGATTATAAAACTGAGGCACTGAAATATCTCTTTAGCGACTTAAACATTTTCTCCATCGATTACTACACTGGATTTTCCAGAAGCTTTTTATTCGTCAATATGTATGTATATCATCCTCAATTGCAGATGTTGTAGCATGTTCAGCCCTATGACAATAGGTCTTGGGACTATTAAAATCGGTTCTAGACGTATGACCTTAACCAGAGATTATTGCAATATCATGACGTTTCCGTCGCTCCTTTCAAAAGCATACGGCCATGATGATTAAGTGATTCCTTTTTATTAAAATCATGGACTATGCCAACTGGATATGAATGAAAAATACTGCTGGCCTCCTGCAAGAAAGGCTATTCAAAAACAATTTTGGAAGTTACGGATAACAGACAGTAACAATTACATACATAGACTGTCTGTAAATTAGTGATAATTGTTCTCTATCTATTCATAATATGACTTAATGATAGAAGTATATCTCTAAGATTGTAATAACTAATACTTTTCCAACTGGTTTAGACTAGGTATAACAATTTTAAGAAGGTATTGAAATAGTAACAACTGATATATTACGCCAACACTGTATTAAAGCAAATGGTTCGTTCCCTTGGGACCAGTCATGTAACTAGTTCTGTGCTTGTTTTAATTTTTCTAAAATGGGTCTTTAAAAAAATAAATTTTTCAGTGAATAATACACCATTATATTGAAAATTTTGCATTAATTTTTGTATAGTAAAAGATTGTAGACAATAAAATTCAATAAAACTGTGGATAAATGATCAGTGAAAATGTTTAATTTCAGCATATTTACACAAAATCGATAAGAAAGGTTATTAAATCAACGAAAAAGTTCTTAAATCGAAGGAAATCTCTACTATCAATTAAAATGTTTGGAATATAGAAAATATGTTAAAAAAATAATTTAAAAATGTATTGTTTATGGTGGCTTTAGTTGGTCATGGTCGCTTCATTAAATTGTCAATCGTCAAACTTTCAGCAATTCAAAAAATATAATAATAATTTTTAGTTACTCGTAAGTTTAATATCTTTATTTTTTATGGTATTCCCTATTGGAAGGGATATTTTTTTTTATTAACCTGGTAAATTGTAAGAAATTTCCTAAATTTAGAAACAGTTTCCAAATTATTAGAAATTTTTTAAACTCCAAAAGTTTTAATATTCAAGCATAAACAATTCTGCAAAATAATTCTTTATCAGAAAGAAAAGATAAGAGAGTTTCGTATTAAGGAAGTTGCAATCGATAATTTCACTTATAGACTCTGTTTGGAATAACTAAAACAGACTTTTAGGCCTGTAAAGAGGCAATAGCAAATGAAATATGACCAAAATTCAGGTCATTAAAGGACTGTATAATTTCATAGCGGACAATGTATAGCGATTTCACACTCAACTAGCAATTAGTTGCAAATGGCTACGCACAGGTCTTTTAATAGGGATCTGCAACTATCTAGCCTACATCTTACAAGCCAATTACGGTTGAATAGCAGCAGCATCCTTTAAGAAAATATTTAGGATTGGTACAAGCCTATATACGTTAGCCTTTTTCCTTTCCATTTTCTTGAGACTAACACGGAGGTACATCACACTCTCCAAAGAGGTCTCGCTTAAGGCCAATCTGGAGATCTAGTCGTACAAGATATGACTAGGATCAGGATTATTTAAGAAAACTTAAAATTAAGTACAGATTTTATGAACAGAATTCCAACAACGTCATATCTTGCAATTAAGATCATTAGAAAAGATCGGAAATTTCATTATTTTTTGACCACAAGTTGTGGATTTCATAAACTTCTTTAGAATACAAGAGATTGATTTCACTTACTTTATTTTTACAGGAAGTCCAAGTGCCCATTATGTCACAAGATGAATGCCGCAAGAGTCGCTATGGACCATCTCGCATTACCGACAACATGCTCTGTGCTGGTTATGAGGAGGGTAAAAAAGACAGCTGCCAAGGCGACAGTGGTGGCCCTCTGCATATTGTAGCGCCTGGCACTCGTGAACACCAATTGGCCGGTGTTGTGTCGTGGGGTGAAGGCTGTGCCAAAGCTGGTTATCCAGGCGTTTATGCTCGTGTCAATCGCTATGGCACCTGGATAAAAACTCTAACGAAAAATGCTTGCCTGTGCCATTCCGAAGCTAAAAAAATTAAAAAGTAGTAGAATTCCATCAATTAATTGTGTTTAATTAATTTCATTTCAATGATAATTCTTTTATATTTTTCTTTACAACTTATTTATGTATATTTATTTATGATATTAAAATCTATGTTAAGGAGAAATTTTCCATAAATTATTTATGTATGTTAATGGTTTATTTTTCATGACAATTAACATTAATGGCAAAATGTGTTTTTTTTAATTGGTGGCATAGAAAAAGAGAAAACTATCTGTGCGATAATTTGCAAGTTGAAGCTGTTGAGCCGGTTTCCTGAAATGTTTAATGTTGATGCATAAAATGATGTGGAAATTTGTGGCACACATGCAGAAAGTATATGAATATAAATTTTCCTTGAGCAAAAAAAAAAATTAATAAAATATATTAATGAAAATAAATTCCATTTGTATTTGTTACTTCTTTTTCGTAATTTGAATTTAATGGCAAATGAGTTAACATATCAATGTGTGTGTGCGTAAGTATGTTTATAAGTAAATGTAAGTATGTTTTTTTTCAATATGATGTATTATAATTAAATTTGCACATGTGTCTCATGGAAACGTGACCGACTAAATAATGTCAATTTAACGGACTAACATGAACGTAATACGTTAATTGTAAATAAAATAAAAAGTTATCAGAGATTTAACTTAATATTTTATATTATGATAGAAGGATCTGTGACAAATATGTGCAAAACAAAATATAGGCCAAATGCTAGCCACGGCTTTAGTGGCATACGTCTATCCGATGGTCCATATATTCAATGATTTTGAGACATAATTGAGGTTCAATGTCGTTAATGCGCTAAATTATCTCATCCTTTAACTCTTTAATTGTTCTTGTCTTATTGACGTGTACTTTTTCTTTTAAATACCCTAAAGAAAGAAGTCCAAAGGTGTCAAATCACGACGTGAGATAAGACGGCCATTGAATTTCTCGCGCAAAAGTGCCACTGTTTCGTTTGCTGTGTGGCAAGTGGCACCATCCTCCATTTCTGGCTATAAGATGTCCGTTATCATCTCGCGATAGCGAACACCATTCATGGTATCTGCTTGGCCGACCTCATTATGGAAGAAGTACGGCCCGATGACGCCGCCAGCCCATAATCCCCACCAAACAGTCACTCTTTGTGTATAATTCGACTTTTCAACAATCACTCATGGATTCTCATTTGCTCCAATGTAACATTTCTGCTTGTTAACGAATCCACTGCCCCAATATAGCATTTTGATTTGAATGCCCGTTTTCGTAAAAGGCTTCAACAATCTTAACGCTCTGCTTAATTGTGTAGCTCTCCAAGGTTGAATTTGTCAGACTCTAAAACAATGACATGTCAAATTAAGTTGGGGAAAAAACTTGACGTTAAGTTGTGACTCGAAATTACCATCGTGCATTACGATCGGAACACCCTTTACATATTTTTTATGTGTCAAGGTGGCATGGTAATTCCCATACAAACTAAATATATTTGGCCCTTCAATACGCATTTCTATTCTTTAAATATTAATAAAATAAAGGGTGCAATATATATATATATATATATATATATATATATATATATATATATATATATATATATATATATATATATATATATATATATATATATATATGTATTTATTGGAAACTCCTATTAATTCCATTATGTATGAAATATAATCCTGTTAAAAATGTCTGCCGTAGCTTGTTTTGGATGGCACGTATGCTAAATGTCCAATTTTAAAGAACTCTGGCCTATAAATCAATTTGAATTTGACCGATGGTTTGCGTTATATGGGCTTTGAGGGCATCCGCAGGTTTAAAGGATTTACTCGTACACATGGGCATATAAAAAAGTAACGCAATAAATTAAATAAACAGAGATAATTGCTGTGTAATAGTTTTTGGGAAGCACTCAGTTCAGAAAAGTTCCCAAGGAAGTCGTGAAAATGCAGAGATTTTGATTAAAAAAAATACAAACGCAGCTGATCTTCAACTGATTTCAGCATAGGCTTGTCCTTAAAACACCATTTAATGTCTATTAATTTATCTTTAGTATATTAATGTTTTTTCTTCTTTTTTTAGTTTATTTTATATTCAATTAATTAATACTATTTTTTCAATATACTTATATGCTATTCAGTAATCGAGCTTGGAGTGTTAATTTTAAAAAACAAACAAAGTTCTTATATTGAATATTTTGAGGCCCCTTCGGGAGTCGTCGTGAAGAAAAAACTAATAATTTAAAGCCTAGGCTGGCAGGACTCAAGTCAGACAGGATGTATAGGAATGTTTAAACTTCACAAACAACTTAAACGAAAGATTATTTTAATTCTTGTCATAATCCGGACTTTAAGAAAGTAGCAGTTTTAGCTATGGAGAGGAACTTTATGTATCGCTTTGATTTGGTTTGCTTTATTTAAATTTAGTTCGTTTTGATTCCGATTTGAATCGCTACGAATTCTTGAACTTTATTTTATCCAAGTCATAATCACACCTGAAGAATTTTTCGTGTGAAAAGAAGACAATCGATTTTATTTTTTTAGGTAAGTTCTTCTAGACATAGTTGCCTGTTAGGAAGTAGGACTATAATTTTCAATAAGAAGCGGCAGGTGACTTAAGAAAAGAAAAAATAAATTAATAAAATTAAGAGAACAACCATTAGCTTGGAACTAAACTTGGATGTATTAAAACGATAGAAAAAGCTGTTGATGAGATTTGCATCGTTTCGGTTTGCATTGCACATTCCTGATTCTTAAAGTAGTAATTGTTAGCTGTTTCTTATCTAATATTAATAGTATTAGTTAATAGTTTAAGAAATATACTGCAAGAGAAGAAAAGAAAAGTTCCCAAATGGTATGAATGCCTTCTAAGCTGGTTGAAGTCTACTGATATGCACCAACTAATGTCGACATAGAAACAGCTAAAATCACAATAACTAATCACTTCTTTTGTTTTAATTAATTGGAAGAATATTTTGAAGAGGGCAGGTCAAAAAGTTAGTGAATTTTCGAATGGATAAAAATTAATTTTATGTTTCCACATGGTATCCTATTTCTTCTGGTTTGATTGAGGGAGCAATTTGTAACCTAAATCACGTGATTATGAATTTGAAACTGCATATGCGTGCACAATTGCATTGTCCTGGTGAAAAAGTACATTTTTCCTGGCCAAGTACAGTTTATATAACATTTGGGATTGATTTCTTTGCCCTTTTGTGGATTACCATATACACAGCTTGGGATTTTTGGCGTCTATTCACCACGAAAAATTCACTGTTCTTGCTTCTGTTTTGCATCTGGTGTGTTACAGTGAAATCAACTATTAGTCAACGATTACACAAGGACGCAAAAGCTTATCCATATTGCGTTTGAACAATGCCAAACAATTTTGCGATTACGCCTGTGATCAATGGTGAAAAAAACGAGGCGCCCATCCTCCGCAAGCTTTCTTATATTTAAGTGATCAATGAAATTATTAATCCATGTGATACGTCTATTCCTTCAACAATCTCTCGCAGTTTCAATTTCCGATCGGCCACCACCATATCGTGAATCTTCCCTATTCTTTCAGTTAAAGAGACCTCAACTGGATGTCTAGAACATTGGGTATCTTTCGTACAGCCACAGCCACTGAAATTGATGGTGCAGAATTTCTATATGGTGCACTATCCATCAAGGTTAGTCTTGGGTTTTTCGCAAAAAAAATAAGGCTTAATGAACACACGAAATTTACTTTTTTATTTTCTTTGAAAATCCCGTGATAGTCTGCTATCAACGGCTGTCAAATATGAACTAAATGGCAGAGAAGTCAGCTGATAAATGCCGATTGACAGAAGCATTCTTGACTTTTCAGTTAAGAGGCGGGATATACAAAAATTCACGGGCTTATTGACCCGCCCTTTGTATAACAAAATTTAGGCAACCAGAAATTTTAAAATGCCTGAATTAAATTTTTGAATAAAATAAAACAAGAATATAATGAATTTGCATGAATAAGTAATATAAATTTTTTAAAAGGATTTATTAAAATATTATTATTAGACTATTAATAGATGACGAGATCAAAAAGCATGACATTTACCAAGGCTCTTGGCTTAAGACTTGACAATTGTGAAAACTTTATTAAGTGTCTGAAAATTTTGCATGTTCTGAGAAATGTATGTTTACTTCAATTTCTGGGAATGCCATCTTTAGACTTTGATAAAATTTCTTTTTAAACAAACGTTAATTTTTTCCATCATGAACTTTTAATGAATTTACCGCCACACATGTGGTAAACATCTTATGGCTTCCGGCAACAAGACAGCCACTCTACCTTTCATTATATAAGCAAGGAAAAATTAAACTAAAGGAAATTAAAAGAGTTCATGCGTTGATTTTAATTTAAAGATATTTTTTAATTTATTTTTTTCCATAAAGAAAAATCAAGACACTTTAACCTCATACTCGACTCCAAAAGAATACACAAGTTATGTGATTTTGTGTGTCCTTTCTTTGACAATAAGGCTCACAGTAAGAAATAAAGTATTTATATTTATTTATATACATCTATATATTTGTAAGATGACAGACAGCTTTGTTGGAATTTTTATTTTATTACAACAAAAAATGCAATACTCATTTAACCTGGCATCATCATAAAGAGAGAAAAAAAAATAAAATTTTAATTGCATTTTTTTCTTACCAATAATGATTACTTTTGTACAACAAGCAGTTGTTGCTTAAAGAATTTTTATGACTTTTCATAGATTTTCTTATTCAGCTTTTTCCATTTTTCTACAAACTTTATTTCTTTTAAACATTGGCAGGAGTTTTTGTACTCAGGATCTCTAAGGGCAAGGCCTGGTTCATACTGAACGATAATTATGTTATGGCTGGTTCATTGGATAATTTTATTGCTTTGGTGCGTGACATTTGGTTTTTCGTGTGTTTTTCATATTTCATTTAAAGTTTTATTAAAAGATTATTAAATAGACTGGGTTTTTTTCAATTTTATCCCTATGATTTTAACAATTTGTGTTCACTTATCAATTCTTGCCAACAAAAAGCTCTCAAAGTGGTCCTTAACATTTATAATGAATATATATATTCCTTTCACTCATGGAGGGAGCATAGGCCCATATTTTCATTATTAACAATTTTATAAACTAAAGTAGTGATTGCTTTCCACCTTTTAATCCATTTTTCCACCCTCTGTAAGCGAATCGACTTTTTGCGAGTACTAAAATCTTAAATCTTTTATCGAATACATCCAAAAAATAGTATATTTTCCATAGAACACATAATTTCTTTTATTTTAAAATTAAATATGGATGGCAGTGTGTCAAATTGCGTGTGTTTCTCCTCCAACAACGGCTTAATGTTCTCCACCCTCGTTAATTAAAAAAAAAATATGAAACTAGTTTATGTATAAGTACAACCAATTTCTTTCTAGTTGTTCAAATGAATGCTAAAGTACGTAGTTTGCAATGAAGTTTGGTAAATTAAACTTAAAAGATTGCAATGACAATTCTAAGGCTCAGTTTGCCATCCTTATTTACCAAAACCAATATTGAAACATAAGAGATAATGTCCAAAGAGGCATAAGGATAAAGTCATATTATAAATTAGATTAAATTTCTGTAGGATATTTAGAAAAAAACCATTAAAAAACACTGAACTTACAGACTTCAAGTTAGCGAGTGAAGCCATAAGGTCTCAGAATTAATGAAATTGATAATGATTTTATTTAATGTACAGGCAAACGGACAGGCATTTTAACATACAGTTAAAAAAACATACAAATAGATAGAGTTATGAATGCAGACAGAAAGACAAGCAGACAAACAGACAAACATACAAAAATTTAGAATAAAAAACAAACGGACTTAGTGATAGACATAGAAATATATCGCTATACGAGTACGACATACAAACAGACATACCCACTACCAAATAGAAGTATAAAATGACAATGGTATACTGACATACACAGTTGTCAGACTGATAGTTGTAATGCCAGACAAGCAGACAGACAGAATAAACGTCAAAAAAATTCCAAAAATTACTGATCTTTACTTCAAACTATTTTGAATTTATACCGCGATGACTTTAAAAAATATCCTTTTTTTTCTTTCCTTCAACATCTTAAGTCATCCCTCCGCATTCTTTTGTAACTCCTTATCTAACATTCCTCTTCATTAAAAATCTAACACGAACATAAATCATTCTTCTTTTGATTATTTCAAAGCATTTTAACAAACAGAATTTTCTACATAAAAAGCAAATGAAAACCATTATAATCAATATTCATTTGTATTCCAAAACACATTCACATAAAAATACTCACACACAATCTCATACATACACCCAAGCACGTGCATATTCATTCATAAATATATGAGGTCACTTATTGTAATCCAATAAACTGAATTTCTCAATAAAAACACTCGTTATTTTAATGATAATGTGCAATTTTGTATGATAAACAGGCAAAAGGATATAAAAAGACAACCAACCAACCATTTAAATTGTTAAGACAACTTACACAAACGTAATGAATAACTTCTAGGACTATGGCAAAACAAATTCTGGATTAAAAATTTGAGAAGTACAAAATAGAAATAGAAATTTTGTAGGGCAATGCCGAATATCGTTTACCCTGCAAGTAAGTATGTAAAAAACAGAAATACTAAAAAGGATATAGATCGTGGCATCATTACTAACACAATAAAAAAACCTCGCTTATAGTCCAATCATAATATAATTCTTTTATATGATAGGGGTAAAAATATTTAAAAACAACCTCAATTGGTTTCCCACATATATAAGTTGCAGAGATTATTTATGAGTTGTCGCAACCACGCTGTTACTACTTCCTTTTTAAGCATGCGAAAACGTATAAATAGAAACCGAAATTCATATATTCGTGATCTTGATGCCATGTGATATTTAGTTTGATTTGAAATAATTCCTAATGTATTCATTGAGCTTTTCATTCTTTACCACTGTGTGAAGGACATTTCAAGATGCATTTTAGAGCTTAAATGAATAGGAGCGACCAGTCAACAACAATGGTATACTGTGTTATTTTAATATATTTCTATTTTTGTTTCCAACCACGAACTGTATGTTTTTTGTTGTTATCGCCTAACAGATCACCATATATCAATGGTATATTATTTATCTTGACTTAAATCGTCAAATAGCAGTTGTTATAGAAAGGAAAAATAAAGTAAGACTATAAATATCTCTTTTGAAATTACAGGCGAATGGTAGGGCACATCATTTTTCGGCTCAAGGGTTATTAAACAAACCTTTTCATTTGTAAGAAAGTGTAACATCGCCGGTCATTCGAAGGTGGTTGCGTTCCACATTACGTGGTATAGGTAGTACAATAAGAGATAAACAAATTTTTATTCCAGTAACATATCGCACCCAGGGTTGCTGAAATCAAGAACTTCTCCAGGTTTTTAAAAATTTTTTAAAAATATTTTTAATTGCTTTTTTTATAACTACATCTATGAGTAACACAAAAAAATAATTGTTAATCGTAAACAATTTGCTATTTTAATGCCTAATTTTATAACACGAAACGTCTCTTCATGTTTGAGCTTTTTATAGGAAAGATCCCAATACTAAAAAAAATTTCCAGTAATTTTCAACGAAATTTCCAAAAATTTTCTTTACAAAATAAGTACATAAAAACGAATGAGCTCACATATATAAATTGCAAATAAAATGTGAACATAAGAATTCAAAATTATTGGTTAGTGATAAGAAAAACTCCGGCAGTTGATGCAAAAATTATTGGCAGTGACTTTTTTCTTAATCGGCTTATAAATAAAAATGAGAGTTAAAAAAAATTATTTTTTATGGCTTCAGCTATTCATGTGGCATTTCATTGACCGCTAAACCAAATCCTTAGTGAACTTTAAGCAGTTTGCAAACATTCAATCCCATATGTTTAGGCCAAACAAATCATATACAATATAAGAATTCTCTGTCGTATATTAATATTACAAAAAACATGAATGCTTTCATACAAGCAACTTAACAAAAATGCATTCCGGAAAAGTCACTGATTGGTGTAGATTTTGGGCTGACGGTTTCTTTGAGAACGATAGCCATCGACGTTAACGGCGAGGAATATAGGTCGAAGTTTACCAGCTTCTTTTTGGCTGATAAAGACGCCACCAACATGTAGTTTCACATATGTAACGCGCCACCATAAATCAAGTCAAACTGGACATTCAGTACGAGTGATTTGAGGGAATGGTCACCTCGTAATGAGCGGATGGTCACTTCATGTGAAGGGGATGTGAACCGAGATCGTGCGATTTGACTCCCTTAGAATTATCTCTTGAACGGCAGCCCTAAAAACCAACATAACACATACCATCGACCGAATTCTGCTTGATTTATGCGCCATAGTCATGGAAAATTTGATATTTTAGATGTTACATTTCATACATAGTGGCGTCGACAGGCTCTACAAATGAATAAAAAAAATTCTATTTTAAAATAGAAAGCGTTTAATGAAAGATCCTCTATTTTACAACTGTAATTCAGAATGTTTCTAATTGAACAAGTCCTTTAAACGAAAAATATTGAGGAGACAAGAGCCCCACACTAATGTATGCATGTTCGCCTGCAGTTGTTCAAAATACACGTGTCAATCATAAATTTTTTTGGGTGTTCATAATTAAACATGATTAAGATTTCTGATTATTTCTTTAGCAGACATTTTGTTTTTTTTTTAAATTAAAAGAAAAAGTTTCATCATGTAAAAAATTAACAAAAATGTTACGAAACGTTCTTCAAAATCAATTGAGCTGACAGCGCCCTACAGTAGGCAATAATTTACTTTCAAATACAGAACTTTGTATATTAATTTTTTAACAGAATTTTATTGCAACACTCATACTCTTTTATTGAATCTACTACATCCTGTATTAGTGTATGTAAATGAATGCGAGTAAATTTAATGGTGATTCAGAAAGGGCCGGCCTTATTGATGCAGGGCTTCTCAAGTGCTCGTTTTAACAGAAAGATTCTAAATATCTTATTTCTAGTTCGATATTTTTTTTATTAATGATTTCCTGGCAGTTCTGCCATGTCATCAAATAATTTTGGAGAATAAATATAATTAATTTTTTTTATTTGTCTTAATTAAACATTAATAAAGAAAAGCATAAAATGTGCATTTTAAATTAACGATCGTATTTTATTTGAGAGTTTTAATATGTGTGCACCCTGGCAGTGTTCATCAAATTGACCCAATAAGTTGGCATAATATTCGCTATTGTTTAAATTACCCTTTTGAAGGTAGTCAATGTGGATTGTACCGCCTGCATTCCAAAAATCGGTCGCCTTGACTTTATTGGTTGAAAAACCCACCTTGGCCTTCTCAGCTGCCGATTTACTCCCTGTTTTGACTGCTGTTTAAGGTGGATCCATGTTTCGTTCACGATTTTCAAACGGACAAAAAACTCGTGCATATTGCGGTTGAACAATGCCAAACAAACACTCCATCGAAATTGTCACTCGATTGCATTTGTGATCGATTGTGAGCAAACGCGGCTCCTATATTGTGGAAAGCTTTATCATACCCACAGGATTATTCAAAATTTAAGCCACTGAGTTATGTGATGCGCCTACGGCCTACACAATCTCTCGCAATTTCAATATCCGATCGGCCAACCCCATGTAGTGATTTTTTCCAATTATTTTATATGAAGAGACTTCACTTGGGCATTCAGAACATTCGGAATCTTAAGTGCTTGTACAGCCACAACAAAATTCAGTAAAAAAAACCAGCTTTAGCATTTAAATTGATGTTTAAGCTAAACCTTGCTTTAAGTGATGGGGGTTTTCCGCAAAAGCTAACGCTTAATGAGCACACGAAATTCACTTTCATTAAATTTTCTCCTCAAATCACACAGTAGCCTGCTGTGAATGGTTGCCAAACAAAAACTAAAGGATGCAGCTTGTTAAAATTTTGACAGCAATCAAATGACCGATGCCTCTTGACAGGAGCAGTGTTTTTTTTACAATTAAGAGGTAGAAAATTCTAAAAGAAAATTCTACGGTTTCAGTCAACTAATTAGTGGGTCAGCAGCTGCAAAATGTTAGTTCAAAATGAAGAACGAAAAGATTTCTTTTATTAATTGGCAGAAAGTCTCGAATATTGTTAATGTTTAATTATATACTATTATTTTTTGCATAATCAATTAAATCATATTTTTAAAAAGAACATTGTTATACAGGACTTAATTAAATGCAGTTTTTGCACCTTCTGCAATAGTATACAGTATGGCAATTGAACAAGTTTATGTCATCGAGTTTGAAGTTCCTAGACTTGCCAAATAAGCCCTTTTCATGAAGGCCTCTTTACTCCTTCTTCTCCACCTCTAGAACTGTTTGAGCAAAAAGTTTCCCAAAACAAATAACGTATAAGGGTTAAACGTTCCTCGAATTTTAATATAAGATTTTTCGGTTTTTCTTTTTAACATATTCAATATTTTTTCTTCTCAGAATGTAAAGTTGAATAATTTTTTGATGTTTACGGTCGTTTAACACTTCTAGTTTTAGTTTAAGCGTTAAGATTTACGACAAACCGAATAGTCATGTGTGTGACTGTCATTCTGTCTCCGTATCTGTCTGCTTGTCTGTCTGTCCATATAGAGCTCTATATATAAAGAAGAAAGTCTTGCTGCTTGTTGGCTTTTGATTGAATGGTTGTTTTTATTTTATTATTTTTTGTACAATGAAAGTGATGATGAGGTTGTTTGTTCGTTTGTTTTTTTAAGCTTCATTGATATTCAGGCTACAAAATATATATATTTTTTTTTTGTTAAACCCAATACGTTTTGCTTATTCTTTGGATACATATAAGTCCCCAATGAACAGTAGAAAGAACTCTTCTTGGTTTGTTTGCATAAATTTCTCGTGAGCTTGTCTAATGTTCACTTCTCGAGGTTGGCTCATTTTGGGTTGCATGTGATGGATGGCGTTTTATGAAGTGAAAGCAAGGAATTCTTTTTAGCTGCTCCAGTTTTAAGACAGTAAATGAAAAAGAAACAAATATTTGTTTAATTTTCTTAGGATTATGTTTTTCGTTTTAGAACAGGAGTTGGAGGGTTGGGTAGGATATGCCGCATGGGGTTTATACAGCATATAACTATTATAATTAAAAGAGTACAAATTTAAAGATAAAATATTACGAACTTTTGTAAGAAGTTTTGTTTATAAAATGAAACAACTTGTCTGAAGGTAAATTTGGTGGACAACAAAAAATTTAGTAATGAAATAACAGCCTTAAAATTGCTTGTCTAGCGGGTAGTACAATGAACAGCTATCGCATTAAAATTAAAACCAACTTTGAAACAAATCCCAAGTATTTCCATAACTTTATGAAATTAAGTAGTTACGAATCTAATGATGATATTGAAACAAATATGTTTTCAGATTTCTTATGCTGATGCTCAAATTCTTGACTTATTACCACATTTGTTCCTGGAACTCGGCAATCAATTGATTTTAATCTAATTTGTAGATAAATCTGCAGTTGTCAACTACTTTAAAAAGTTGATATTCATGACCATTTTATGGTCATCATAATCGACCTTGCGAACCGTATTCTTCTAGAATAATGAAAATCGCAACCTTACAGTCAATGGACCAAGGTACCGTGCAATGATTACCAACTTTTATTTGCCCAAAATGGATGAATTGGACTTGGTTGATATGTTGTTTTAACAAGGAGGTGCTACATGCCACACGGTTGGCCTTTTGAGAGTTTGTATTGGTGAGCATTTAATCTTACGTTTTGTAGAAGTCCAGTGGCCGAAAAAATCATGGGATTTGACCCAACGAGATAATTTTTTGTGGGAACAAGTGAAGTTTCTCGTGTACAGGTACAAGCCAGCCATAATTCCAGCCATGGAAGACAACATTACGGCTGCCATTGTTAAGCTACCGACCAAAATACTGGAAAAAGCTTGCCAAAAATGGAGGCCATGGAATGATCACCTACGGCATAGCCGTAGGCAGCATTTACATTCATTTATCGCCTCAAATAAATATTTCACTCTTGCAATTTTCTTGTGTTTTTTAAATATTCAAAACCCAAAGCAATTATATGCAAATATGATTTTATATTTTTGAATGTTTTTGTAAAACAATAACTTGCCCTATTTGCAAAAGGGGGACGAGCTTCCACTGAACAGCTGACTTTAATCGTTTCAGTACCAACACAAAAATCATTAGCGCTAAGATGTACATTTTTGAAAATGTTACTTGATATCAAAGTTGTAACATTAAATAAAGTTACTGAATCGTTCAATACAATAATTTTTTTGAAAAAGTGTTTGAGGGAAGGGAAATTTGGACAATGTCTTAGAATTTGCCATAAAGCTTTTTTGTGATGATGAAAAAATAATCTTTTCATGAACTTCGAGTCCCTGTAGAATTATTGTCTGTCTACATAGAATTCTTTTTTAGTTAGACATTTAGTTGGTATTAAAAATAATATATTGAATTTTTATATCCGCTAAGGAATTAATTATATAACGATCAATAAATTCTCTGTTAATATTTCAAAGTAATGCACAAATTATAAAAAAAATCAACATAAGATAATTATTTATCTGGCGACTGAAGAATTTTTTAGATTAATAATAGGAAATTTCTAATATGAATATGCTACTAAACCTTTTTTCCACTGAAAAATATTATTTTATAAAATATTTTTTGTTTTGCTGGACACCAATAAATTTTTCCAAAAAAAAAACTTTGCAAAGAGCCTTGGAATATATTCGAAGAATTATGTTTGTAATTCGCTTGATGAATATTTTTCTTTCTGACAAGAAAAAAATCTATTTCTGTTGGTTACCATTTAAAATGCAATTCTGATTTATTAGATTCGAATCGCAAGGCTTTTAAATCAACCAGCCAACTAACCGTCTGCCATTTGGCCATATTTAACTTCAAATTGCATTCGCCACTAAATTTATTTCATTTTACGAGGCATGAGATCAAATGATTTTTGCATATAAATTCACTCAAGTCAAGCCAAACGAAATAAAATATCAAAGAAAAAAAAAAAAAATAACGCAAATCACAATTTATAATCTTTAATTTTGGTGTGTTTTTTTTCACTCGAACTACAATTTATGCAAATTTGACAAAGCAAAAGCTAAAGTCCACAAAAAAGCGAAACAGCACAAAGAAAAAATATTGAGAAAGCAGAAAACAACTAAAAGGATTTCAATAATATTTATTTGTTAATTTAAAGCTGTCTTAACATACAAACACATATACAAACATACACTCATGCAAATACGGCCGAACTCTGTCATAAAACACTTAGAAAAAGCATAGGCATGGCGTGTTGGCAACATAAGACAAACATTTGCTGGATACCGTTTAAATTGAAATCCAACAAACATACATACGCATAAATGCATAGATACATCTTTAAATTAAACACAAACACACACACATATATACACACATACAAATATACATATACACTGTGCGTTGCAGTAAAAAAAACCGAAATAAAAATTAAACATAAATTGCAATGCCATGTAGATGAGAGATGATCAATGATCTTTTAGGCTGCTGTGGAAGAGAATTCCATCTCTCATCCATTATAAACAGTTTAAGTCGTTGTTGTAGTTGTTGTGGAAGTGCAGATTGCTTACATATTTTTTAAATCATGTTTAGAGGATTTAAACTTAAGCATGTGTTGAGAAAACATGTAAACAATCAAACCAGAGTTTTAAAAGATTTAAATGCAAAATTTCTAATAGTTTTTTAAACTCTCGAAAAGTGAAAAGTATTTCAAATAGAAATTTCCAGCTTAAAAGTTTTGTCGAAAATAAGACTTACATTACAAGATTTTTTTCCGGACAATATAAAAAAAGTTGAAGTTATTCTTGAGAAATAACTTCTTCACGGCTTCCAAAGTATCTGTTTTTTCAACTTGAGCATTTTTTTATTAAATTTTTAAAGTACAAGGCTTATTCGTTATTTTATAAGAAATTATTAACAAAAAAACCTAATCTTCTTATTATCCTGAAAATTTTTTATAATTAATTTAAAGGCATGGGAAAAGAAAAACTTTAAGCAGAAAAAACTTTCATTGATTTCATTTCTACTTTATTTTAATTTAGAATTCGTATAAAATAATTCTGGCAAATAACAACGAATTCAATAAGTGTACAAAGAGCCAATCAATCAAATTACAAAGCCAAATCAACTAATCCCGATATAATTAGTATCTAGTTTATATTTTATTCCCAGGAAATATGGAAATACCTTCTTAGTATATAAAAAGCGGAGAAGTTATGTTATGAACAATATTTCGGGCGGTTACTTCATCCGTCCGATTTCCATTTGAATTTTTAAGAAAGGTACACTTACAAATAAACAAAGTTTTTTTTAAATCCCTTTATAAATGGGTGAGTTATTCGAAAATTAATATTTCGGGAATACGAATTTTTCGATTTTCGAAAAAAATTATGCGACCCAACCGATATAATACATTTGTTAGTTTATATTTTACTCGCAGGAAAGTTTGAAATACCTTCTACAATAAATTTTTTTTGAAAATTGGTCCTTGGATAGTGGAGTCACGTCATAATAATTATTTCGGGATCAGTTTCTCAGTCCAATTGTCAATTAAATTCCTGTGAAACCAAACAGCACTTTTGAAATTGGTAAATAAATGGGGAATTATGGGATAATCATTATTTTGGGAGGGTGAATTGGCCGTCAGATAAAAAAAAAAATTTGGGAACAACCAGCAATTGGGGAAAATTGGAAATCAGTTCCCAAATGCTAAATCAGTTCCCAAATGCTAAAAATGCACATGAATTGATAAACTCCTCATTTTCTAAGTCGTTTAAAAATATTTTGCATTTCAACACACTAATTTGGGTTCACGTTTTTTTAGAGAAAATAATTGCATATTCAATAACGAAAAAGTTATACATTTGCTACTACAAATAGGAGTTTTGAAAGGAGACAGACCTATCAAAAGTAAAAATTTGTTTCTACTTTTGTTACTCGTAAGTAATCGTTGTAGTTAAAGAATTAAGAAACTGCTGCTGCCACATAAATCTCAAGATTTACATACTTTTTCCATATTAGGAAATCGAAAAAATGCATTACGTGATATTTTTGAAGCGATGAAAATATGGATCTTTTCAGTTAATTTTCACTTTTTCAACTGGGTTTATTAAATCTCAGAAGGAAAATGACAAGCCCAAAATCAGTTTGACTTATGAAAACTTTTCTACACTACCAGCATTCAGCAGATCTCAAGGATATACTCCTGTAAAGCTTAGCTCGCTAAAGCATTTCTATATTTTTAGATTTTATATCCTTGGGACTTGACTTCTTTTCTATTAGAATTATTTCATTGTGAAAAAAGTTCCAAAATGTTGGTTTAATTTTATTTGGAGATTTGGAAATAATATAATTTTCTATGGAATTTATTGCATTAAAAGTTTCTTGGGAATTATTTAAATCATTTTAACTCCATTTCGTTAAAAGTTATTTAATTGGACTTGTTTTGTTGGGTATTATTACATACAGTCCATTCTGGACCGAATATGTCATGGTGCTTGCAACAGACATCATGATCAAGTATTTAGCAGTAATATTCAGTACCACTAGAGCACAGAAAGCGGGAGACATAGGCCAGGCGACTATATCGAGTTCAAATCTGACCAAATATGCATGGCATATATCTCGGAGAATAAATGTTATCGAGCAAATATATGTTTATATCACTTTCACACTGCAAATGAAAATATCCCCTCCCCATCCAAGTTAATAGTCGATCTACACCGCCATGAAATAAAGTGAAATACCCAGGATTTTACCATGATCCTGATCGTTTTTCATGGAAATCACACATAGAAGCCAAGTTGATACAAATGAAATTAAAGGCTGCTTAAACCAATTTCAATTCAATTCAATTTCAATTCAACACTAACTTCTTCTATATGTAAACATCCTTTTTGCAGGACGGAAATGATTTCTTTTCAGCCATTTGGGATGAGAAAATATTTTTTTGGTAGTAATATCTCCATATTTTTTTTACCTTTTTATAACAATTTGATTAAAATATTATTCAAGCTCGAGGTCTTATTTAGGTTAGGTTAGGTTAGGTTGATTGGAGGGGTATTGTCAGCCCATGTCATACGACATACAACTAAGCCAGTGAAGGCTTGTTGTGCGCTCCTTTGATTTTAACCATAACACATTGACCCAAAGGTCTAGAGAAACTCCGTGTCACTCACAAAGTTCCTTAATTTCCTCCAGCATATTCCCCGTAATCGGCTTATGTCCGGTAAGATGTCACCCCCAAGATATCGGGATCTTATTTGTGAGAAGGCGGGGCATTGGCACAAATAGTGTTCCAACGTTTCGCTCTCCTCCCCACATGCTCTACATTCATCTCCTCCCGCTATTCCTATGGAGGTCTTATTTAGTGGTTAAACAATTTTATTTGAAATTATCGATATTTCGATACCCATTGAGTAACATCTTCAGGAAAGTTCTGTTTTTTTTTAATTTTATTACTAAAAAAATTAAATAAAAAATTATTTATTTTTATTATTAAAAAAACAAAATTTTCCTGAAGATGATACTCGATGAGTATCGAAATATCGATAATTTTAAATAATATCTTTTAACCACTAAATAAATTGATTTATTACTAAATAATTAATTTATTACTAAAAAAAAACAAAACAAAGAAATAGTTATTTTTATTATTAAAAAAAAAATTTCTTGAAAATTATACTCATGAGTATTGAAATATCGATAATTTCAAATAAAATTTTAATCATATTTTTTAGTAGGTTTTATTGAAGGAGGAGGAACATTTTTTTATTTTCTTTAGATAAGGCCTAATGTTGTTAAAACATTTATTTAAAGATCTTCGAATTTAAATGAAATAATTTTTGTTGAAAAATACATTAAAAAAATTTTTTAGGTGAACGAAAGAATTTTTTTTTAACGAAAATTATTTTATAAGAAACTTGTTTATATTAAAAATAATCCATACTTCTGTGGAAAGTTTTATTTCAATTTCGTTATAAAAATTAATTTTACCTTAATGGAAAATTCTTATTCTAAAAAAATTCTGAATTAAAATTTTTTATAATTTCGTTAAATTCATTCTTTTACTTTCCCTCTAACGTTGTTATAAATCTGGCAAAAGGCAAAAAGGAATCATGTTTATGCTCAAGTTGCAAGTTAATTTATGCAAGATACAAAATTGTTTTGTTGTATTTAATTCTGTTTTTTTTTTTCATCTTGACTGTCTATGTTTGCATTTCTTTGCAAAAGTTTTCATTTAATAAGTTTTTCATCGTGTAGCAGTTGTAGATTTCTCCCCACTTGTATTTTCTTTTTTGGCACAATGCCTGGCGATAGCCGTGTAGTCGTTGTCGCCGTCATTGTGCATGCTTGAATGACATACAAAAACCAAGTCAGGCTTCAGCTTCAACGAAAAGAACAAACAAAAAAAGTGCAGCAATTCAAAAGCGTAGAAATCATTTAAGTGTTAAGCGCTTGATTAAAATTCTTGTAGCAACAACACTCTGTTTGGTTTGTGTATGTAACGTGCCTGTTGCAAGACCCTGTCTGTCTGTCCGTCCGACGGGATCTCTGCATGTTTGTCGATTATATGGCCGTCCGAAGTCATCATTGTTGCTGTTGTTACTGTTGGCTGTTTGGTTAGTTGCTCGGCAATGTTGCGTGTTGCATTGTTAGTTAAATGTTGTCGACTCTTTTTTAATTCATTTTATACTGTTTGTGCGCTGTTGCAGCCTGTTGTTGTTTAAATTGAATTGATTTGCATATTTCACGCAGGCGGTAGGGTAGTTAATGTTTTTTTGCTTGTGATTTTTTATTCAACTAAACTTTTTACAATTTATTTTAACAAAAAGGTTTATTTTGATTTAATTTATTAAGATGTGCTTAACTTTCGTTGTCATATGTGAATAAATTTTAAATGTTCATTTCATGTGACTTTGTTCAACAAAACAGGAAAACAACCAGGAATAGTTTTAAAATGTTTTTATAATTTCATCATGTATTTAAAAGATTCTGGCGACAGCAACAGCTTCGTGAGAGTTTTGTGACAAACTTTTGTTAAAATATAATTGACAATTTTATTTTGAAAAGGGAAAAAACTATAATTTAGTTACAACGAGAATAAAAATATTTTCATATAAATTTTTCGTAAAATAATATTTTATATCAAACAGGGTTGTCCGTTTCCTAGTTTTAAAAGAGAAGTTAAATATGATACACATAAAGCGATGATTTTAACTAAACTATTCTATCATTATGTTGCCTGAACCTTGCCATTACGTACGAAATACAATGATATTAAAATCACCGTCTCTGGATTGGTTACAGCAGTAGACCCTTTTGAGGTAGTTTTCGAATATTTCGGGTGGTATCTCGACGATAGTTTTGCGGATGTTGGTTTTCAAATGCTCCAACGTTAGGAAATTATTTGCATAGGCAAGATCTTTAACGTAGCCTCACAAGAAAAGTCTAATAACGTCAAATCACATGATCTTGGTGGCATTTTAACGTCGCCAAAACGTTAAATTGCAGGTTCTGGACACTTCCCCTCCAATAAAGCTAAAAGCGGTTGTTTTGTGCGGCTCGTGCCACAGTCCACCATATTTTCTAGTTCATAATGTTCATTTGTAGGTCAAAAATCGCACTCTGAATTGAGGGTTACGGTTGTTCCAGTGTCGTTTTCGAACAAATACGGCCCAATAACACCTCCAGACCATAATGCATAGCAAACAGTTACTTTTTCCGAATCCAGTAGCTTTTACACATTCACTTCTCGGTTATCCGAGCTCGATATGTGACAATGTTGCTCGTTTATAACCATCTTGTGAGAAATAAGCTTCTCCGCTGAAGAAAATTTTGTTCGAAAACTCAGCTTTGAAAGCCTGTTCTCCAGTACTTAATCAGCAAATCTACGTCATTGTGAATGGTCAGCCGTCTTTAATTGTTGCTTGACATGGACTTTATATAAATTGAGGTGAAAATTCAAATGTAAAATATGCCACAATTAAATCGTATGACCCAATTTGCAGTGCACGCTATGGAATCGACGAATTCGGATTAAACGCCACACTTTTACTAGCAGAAGCGATATTTTCGGCAGTGCGCATAATGCGATGATGCACAGGCGTGACTACATTTGTTATGCTTCACAGTAGGCACAATATGTCGATTATGGTGACCATAATCACCCCGTAATGCTCGAAAAGTGGCAATTTTTGTAGTAAGTTTCAACTATTTTTAAGAATTTTTTAGTTGTAAAATGATCCATATTCGTGGCAAGGTTGTTCCTATATAAATATTTTTCTAGATCGGCGGTTTTGAAATCACTAAATGGATAACTTGACAAACTCTTTTGCTGACAAATGAATAGAAAAATTTCAGAGTCCGTGTGAAAATATTTTTTTTAATCTAAATTTTTGCACTATATTGGATAAATTATAATTTATTTGTCTGGCTTGAGTTCGTTTATTAAATTTATCAATTAAGATTAATACATTCTTTTCATATTATTTTTATTAAGGAAAAGGGAGAGGCCAATTGTTACATTAGCAGAACGAAACAGTATTGGTTTCGATTGTCGCCTCCTGACAATAGACACATGAATGCTGATGACATGGCGACCCATTACTTAAACAACAACAGTTCTCAGTGATCTTGTTGAGTGACAATGCTTTAAAGGTTTCAATAGTGTGTATTTCCGTGGTAAACTGCAGATCAATATGATCGCATAGTGGAGACAGCGGTTTCATTTACCGTTTAACGGGTAGTCTAAATGGAATTATCTTGACTCTGATTTCCTATCCGAAATATTGACAGTCAGTGTCGTAAATCCGAGTCGCTTAACGCTTGAACACCTTTCTGCGTTTTGTTTGGAAATAGTATAATTTATCGTGAATAGTTTTCATGATTTAGTCACTTGCAAATAAAAGTCTAAATAACAATTTATACTAGTTAAACTCGGATCCATATTCACTAATAATTTTGAACATTTTTTCTGTATAAAATTTTAGATTTTCTGGCTGCGAAAATGTGAAAATTTCTTGCATTAACTTTTTATGTATTCGTAAATTGTTTTATTCTTTCCTTTGGAAGTTCACCCTTATATACCACGATAATTATAATGATTAATGATCTTAAGAAAAGAAATAGAAATGTAATGAATATTACGCGTTTCTTTTGTAAAAATGCCACCAAAGACTACTTGGAAACTCAAACAACAAAAGACGAAACAAAAACACATTGTGACAGACAGTCAAACAAATGGATGGACGGACAGAAAACATTAACATCCAACTTAAACTAAATCTCTTAAGGTACGAAATAGGAATCATTATGTGAATGTTTGTCTAGTCACTGTCAGTTCTTTCAATTTAAAAAAAAGAAATGAAAGAAAAAAAATCATTAAATAAAAATAAATGCATTTGAAATGGAACTGACTGTGTGTTAGTCTGTCTGTCCAAACTGACTATTTTTGTCGTTTATTACTGCAAGTATGTGTTGCAAGTAAAAGTTTGTATTTCAGGAAACATGTGTGCATGAGCTCGATCGTGTGTGTCTGTGTGTGTGTGGCAAAGTAATATTTGAACTTAATTCTCTATGATTGTTTTCCTTAAAACTTGTACTTTTTGCAAAACAATATCTCATTGTCATAATGGACACGCTTGACAATAAATAAAAATTATATTACAATAAGAAAAAGGAACTTCCAAAGCTGTCATTCATGCTCAACAGTCACAGATATTCATTTATATAGAGTCAATTGGAATATGTGTGTGTATGAATACATTTTTTTAAATAAATATTCCTTCAATTTCCTTAAATATATGATGAGTTTTATTTTAAACTCAACTAAACTCGCCTAGTTCATTATAATGACCAGTCATTTGCCAGTCATTGCATTGAAGTGTGTTGTCATCATTATACCTGCAACATGGCTGGATATGATTTTAATTTACTAGACTTCGTATATTTCGCAAGCCATTCATCTAGGGCTTCGCAAGTCAAAGAATATTGAAGTTTAAATGGAGAAATCTACAAAGAGGTCCTGTACACTATTTGCTTATGCTTCTTTTATATAGTCATATTTGATGGAAGCTGTTGGGCAGGGGCAAGAGTATATTTCTGATATAAGATCATAGAACTTGTATGTTAATTAATTTTTTTTTTAAGAAAAATTTCGCACAAAAAGTTTTTTGCATAAAGTTTTTCATTTGAAAATTTTTATTTCAACAAGTTTTTTATGTGTGGGAACATTCACACTTCTTGCACAGATGTTGCTGTTTCTTCTCACACACGAGACGTCAAACCGATGCCATTATTATTTCGATCCTTGCACATAGAGGCTTTCCTAGCAGCGAACTGGCCGGAGGTGGTTTCGCCTAGGTAAGTACCGGCCGCAATAACGTTTAACTTTTTAGGAAAACTACATTCGGGTTCTGTCTTCACAGGGTTGAAGACAGATGATGCAAGCTCGTTATTTGTAAGATCGAAAATTTACTATGGTCATGTTACAACGATGAGAGCTTTATTTAACTGATAAGCATGATCCGCAATGATATTTTTTGGCTCATTTCAGTACTTATGGGTCACAGGACACTAGGCAGACCTCCAATGGGGTTAGGACTCTCCTAAATGCGTTTTGCCGTAGCCATGTTAAGGTAGGTAAGGAAGAGGCGGTTTTCAGTCTCTTATTGGAAGGACCTGCATGGTATTATTCGAGGAAAATACTTCTAGGCAAGCATTTGATGGATGAACTATCGGAGTTTAAAGCGAACGGTCTAGGTGGCTTTATCAAATTTCTCGACACCAAGGAGTAGACCTAGTACCATTTACAGAATCTGGCCTTGGATTCTGATACTGGCAGGTTAACTCGAATGGGCAAAGGTTTTTACAAAAGAGGATCGCTTGCTTCTATTTCACCGATCTCTATGTTCATATTTCTGGCAGCAGCTACATACGTATACGTACCAAAGAACCAAAGATAATATTATGTTTTTGTTCGTTCATTTGTAAAAAATTTATTTTAATTCCTGCTACTCAAAAGTGATGTCTCCATCGCTCATATATGAGAATATATAATTTCGGTTATTTAACATAAATGTAAAGATGGTACTTAAAGTTTGAAATAAAAACTTTTTAATAAAAAAAAAAAATAATAATAAAACAAATAAATAAAATAAAAAACGAAAATTGAACAGACTTCAAAAATAGGCTTTAAAAATTTGGAATAATGAATAGTTTCCAGTCTCCTTGACACCGCCTTCAAAATTCCTAGTGTATAACGAAAATATTGAAGTTATTTCAAACTTTTTACAGGGAGTTTTTAAAATTGCTTTCGTTAATAACTTTTTTATCAACTTCTTAGGGATTACAAAAATATATATATATAAAAATATTTAAGAACATAATAAATTTTTTTTAAACTTGAGAAAATTAAGAAGTTTGATTTTATTAAAAAAAATATCTTAAATTGACTGTCTCCCAATTTTTCTAAATTTTAAAAATTTAAGTTAAATTTTCATAGGTGTAAATATATTTATACTCTTTAATATAAAAATTTTTTAAATACTCAGAAGGAATTTATACAAAATTTGTATTATAAAGTTACACTTGTATTTATTATCAGATGCCAAAAATATGGGTTTCTGAAAGAAATGTTTTTAGAAACTTTTTCAGAAAGTCGTAATTATAGTGGTTTTAGCAGAAAAATTTTGTAATTCTAGCAGTTCTAGTAGAAAAGTTCCATATAAATAAATTTGTTTCAAATGAAGTTTTATTGATTTAAATTTAATTCGTTTCTTATTATTCTTCGTAAGAATTGCGTCCAGAAGGTGGTTAAGTAGAAGATCAACTTTATTAATTGAATAACAAAAAACATATGCATCATGTTATTCTTCATGTAATAAAACGTTTAAAACTTTATGGTTAGAAAACTAATAAGAAAAAATTTCCCCACAATTATTTCACGACTTGTCCTTTTCACAAAGAAGCAACAATTTAAGTAGTGGACATTAATTCCCTGGAAATTACTTCCCTTTATAAAAGAAAAACAACATGTCCCAAAATCTATATCTAAAACTTGTCCCGAAGCCTACATCTAAAGAAAGAATTTATTAAAATTTCTTTTTTAGAAAGAAAAAAAAAATATTTCAAACTTGAAGAATAAAATTTTAAAACACAAAAATATTTTCCTTAAAATTTTTAAAGAAGAATTTTTGTCCCAAAATTAAAAAAAATATACATTGTCCCAAAATATTTTTTTATATAAATGTATATGATAAATATGCCACTATAAGAGCTCACCTGTCCGCGATCATTTATATTAATATTTTAATATATATTATTTTAAAAGGAATTGAGACTTTCCCTCACCTAATATCAGCATCATTATTGATGGGTGGCATTTGTTAATGTTTAACAATTGCTTAGTAATTTTTCATTTTTCGTTTATATATTCTCCATGAATCGATTGCTAGAAGCCGGACTTAACTGCTGTTGCAACTACTTGTTTCGCAAGGCAAGGAGAATGAAAATAATAATAAATTTAAGGTTTTTTGTTGAGATTTCTTAATGGTTGGGCTGTTGTTATCATTTGAAAACCACTCTATTCGAGTCTAAGCGATTGTTAAGCCTCCAAAGAATGGACACATTTCTAAATGTACGCGGACATTTATATTTGTTGTTAAATACAATTCAATATGTGTCATTGCCATTTTTTTCTCAGTTTGTGTTGTGACCATAATGTCAATTTTCGTTTCTTTAGTCATACATTTTCTTTTAATGTTGTATTTTTAAGTATTTTTCATTTCGTTTTGACATTTATCATTAAAGGAGTAATTTTGCAAATTTTTTTGCTGAATCTGCAGAACTGAAATTTTTGTTTGTCTGCACTACCACCAGTGGAGATGTAGAATCAACGAGTCGCTTTTATAATTGGTTTGCCTATACACTTAGATATCGAAAGTACGAGTACAGTGGGACGGAAACAAAACATTATGGAAATAAATATAATTTTATAGACAGCGGTACACATCGAATGAAAAGAAAGTAGTATTAATTTATTAGGCTTTCATGTTATAAATCCGCTTTAATACAATAATTGAATAAATTCTGAGAGTGTACGAGTAAGTGGATTTCATGCATTCTATTAGATAATTAACAGGTACTTCTGAAAGAAAGTTTATCGATTATAGAAATTTAATGGCCGTGGAATGTTTTATATTTTATAAGTTTCACTAACTGTAGAAATTTCCTGTAGAAAATATAATAATAGCAAAATTTTTCAAAAGAAAATTTTTTGACATGAAATTTCTAAAAAAAAGATCATTTCACTGACTGGAAATTTTTTATTAAAAATATAATTGAAAAATTTTTCAAAAGAAAAATTTTTTGATATGAAATTTGAAAAAAAAAATATTTACCAATCTGCTGGAGGTCTCATTTCGCCAAAAATACGAATTTGGTGAAAAATGTAAATTTTAGATTAAATTTAACATCAAAGAGGAAAAAAAATTGAAAATGTGGTGTGTTCTTTTTACGAACATTTCAATAAAATTAGAAAATTTTTCAACAAATCATAATTAAAATATGGAACATAAGAAATCACTGTGTTCTTAACTCGCTGTGTCAATTGTTGTCGTTGTATATATTCTTATAGACTACTATGGCCGATCCAAATCGATTGCCAGGTTATATCATAAGGAGCACGGGCTATTCGATCTATAGCATCGTATAGGAAGCAATGAACCCACAAAGAAGTTTTTTTGTACGATTCAATCAAAGAAAAAATCTTTTAAACCAGCAATTCATCGATTACAGAAAATTGCTCTAGAAAATATTCTATTAAAAATTTACCGAATATCGAATTTTTCGCATATCGATCGTATAAATTTTAGAAAAAATTTTATTTGACGAAATTTTCTAGGTAAAGTTTGTCGATCTATATATAGTGCTGTAAATATTTTTAAACAAAAGAAATACAATAAAAAATTTATCGATGGTAAAAATGTTCTATAGAAAAATTAATGATAGCAAAAAGTTCTAGTAAAAACTAATCGATGGTAGAAATTATCGTTATATTATCCATGGTATAAATTTTTCACAAACAAATTTTTCATTCGATAAAATTTTCAATAACAATTAATTCATCATGAAGATATTCTGTGGGAAATTTATCGGTGAAGACAATTTTGTAAAAACAATTTATTTATCAGAAGAATTTTCAATATAAACTACAACGACAATAGAAACTTCTAAGGATAAGTAATCGATTAATAAAAAAATTTCGATAGCAAAAAATTCTTGCACTCACTTTTCTGTAAACCATTAACTATAGGCAGAAAATCTTGCGATCTATGAAAATTGCATCCATTACGGAAATTTTCTATAGAAAATATATTCAACACTTACATTATTGTACAGAAAATTTATCAAGGAATATGTTTTTTATATATTTAATGATCTCCAAAATTTTCTGACGAAAAATTATCGATCACACAGTAACAGAAATTATTTCCATACAAGACTCATCGGGGATCTATTGAAAACTCATTGCTTATAGACAGATAGTCTTTTTAGGGTATTTATTAATTAGAAAATTCTGTAAAAAAGTGATCGATTTCAGAGACCTTTTAAGAAAATTTTCGATATCAATGGTATCGATTACAAATTTTTTCTATGGGAAACAAATCGATAATAGAAATGTTACAAAAATTTTCTATAAGAAATTTGTCAACTGCAGAACTTTTTGTTAGAAATAGTGATAGAAATCGTCTTTAAACATTTATCGATGCCAACAAAAAAATTCTTTACAAAATTTGTAGATCAGCGAAATATTTACAGAAATTTTGTTCCTTGATAGGGTGTAATTTCATGTCAACTGATTTAATAATATTGGACTCGAAATTTAATGTAAAATATTTAGTTTTAGCCTCAAACTATAGCTTAAAGATCACTTGGATTTACCAGGCAGCTTTCGCTTACTTTGATTTGATACCTTTGGGTCACCTTTGATAGAGAGAGGATGGAAAATTGGAAACAGAAGAGCTCAAAGTTTATGGCAGGTATCAAACCAGCGTTTCCCATACTGCTAGTTAAAAAAAACCCCTTATGATCCTAAAAAAGCACAATATGTTTTCTAAGGAATTCAGAGTCTAGGACTATTTTTTTAAACTAATTAGAGCTCCAATCAAATTATTTTCAATAAAAACGCGTTTATAAATAATTTTTCATACAGTACGTGATCTTCGCTTTTTATGAAATTGAAAATCTCTTCCATTTACTTGGGAAAATTTTTTTAAAATACAATTATCAAGACATCGCTAGGCCTCAAAGGATTTTTTGTTGCTTAAAAATAACTTTTCATGGAATGCCTACACCCTCAGTTTATTACTTTATTTGTAATGAACTCATTTTAATTTTATGCAAGTATTATTAAACGTTTTTAATTTAACATAAAGAAAACATACAAAAAAAAAAACTTATGCAAATACATGAATATTAAAATTTCCATTTACTCCGCTTTGCCAAGAGTATATTATCTTGCAGCTTCTAAGAGCCGGTGAATATTAATTTTATTTCAAAGGGAGTCTTGAAGTCTTTTTGTTAAGATAGAAAAAAAACTTTATAATAAAAATGCCGTTTAAATAAAAAAATACAAATTCTTTTCATGTAAATGCGCTGGTAAAGATGGTAACGTATGAGAGCAAGTATTAAACACCGAACGATAATGAACCACCAGCACTACCGGAGGCCACCGGGAGACTCCAGTAACAACTACAACAACATGTTCAAACAAATAATAAAGACTAATAGTTAAGCAACCACCAACGACATGGCCTTCATCATCATTAACATCATCTTTGTCTTCCTTGTCGTCGTCTTTATCGTCATCATCACCATCACCATCATCGTCATCGTTGTCATTCAGTCCTCTTGAGCAGAAGCATATGATTGGTTATTACGCGCAATTAATATGCTAAGTGCAATTATTGAATACTAATGAGTCTTAATACCAAAACTTATTCTTTTTAATTCTTTCCTTTTTTTAATTCATCTGGTTGAACTACATCACCACGAGGCGACACTGTTAGTTTGTCTAGTATATTTGTAACAAAGTGTATTGTTTTTATTTCTTTCTAAGATTCGATAGATTAGTTTAATTTGTTAATAATACGAAGGCAAGTTTAAACTGAAGGAGCAACCTTAGGAACTTGTCTGAGGAATCCTGTAAAAAATTTTAACAAGTTGCTTGAATTAGTTTATATATGAGAGCCTTGATAGCGGGCTACCGCATAATGTAAGATGCAAACATATTCTTATGATCTTGGGAATCGAGCGCCTGTTATTTTAAGTCTGATCTTTGCCATTAGCACAGCAGCATTATTAGAGATCACTAGATATTCAAAAACAAGGTATTAATTTTCATGGGAGGTCCCACTTCCTTTGCCAATCTAGGTCTAACTAATATATTAATAATCAATATATAAGATTATTAGGGTTCTAATGGGAAAGCGAAAGCATTCACAAGTCACATACTTCTTCACACAGCCAAACCTTTACAAAAGTCAAGTCCTTCACGGGCTTGGTGCCCCTGTCACTCTAACCAGGCTCTGATGACCGACTATAGTTGGTATGAACTTAATACTTGCACGGCTAAATCGCGGCGGTTGCATAGCATTAACTGGTGGCGATGTTAGCATCCCCAACACCAGCATCGAACGCTATAGCCTAATAAGCTATACGTCTTAAATAACTTATATTAACGGTACTAACACAAGAAACGAAACTAATGAACACGATATGAAGTTGACGAAATGTGGCATAAAAACAAATCGAGACGTACCGAAATTTAAATTTTCAAATTCAACTTTAAATCGAAACGTGGAATATGGCACCGAGTGGTAACCAGTCTCTTCAGGTGTTTTTTACAAATGGTTGTGTAGAATCTTGCGTGTTTACTTACCCTCCGTAAACTGGCCTTCGTAGACTAGTAGGTAGTGTACTAGACTCGTAGTGCGAAGGTCGCAGGTTCGAATCCTGCCGCAGAACTCTGGCAGTTTGCGTTTGATAATTAAAGGAAGCGCACAATAAGCCTTCACTGGCTTAAGTGTATGTCGTATGGCATGGGCTATCACACCCCTGCAATCAACCTAACCTAACCTAACCTACCCTCCGTAATATCCAGTGACCAATTCTGGTCAGACACAAACCAGCAACCAATTCAGATGGAAATGTAAATAGGGCTGGCTTGGATACACTCTCCGCAAGCTATTAGATGGTATCACTAAGAAAGCCACAGACTGGAACCCCCATGAAAGCAGGCGCATCGGAGGATTATCACCGGGAAAGGCTAAATTACAAGGGAACTATCAAAACTACGCCTACAATGGAACGAAGTCAAACATCGCACTTATGAGCTTATTGGAATCAACTTGTTATATTTAAATCCTTGTACAAAAATCCTCTGAATTCAATATGAGTGTTTTTTAATAACAAAATCCTCTAGGAGGCAGCGAATTTAAAATTTAAAAAATAATAATTCACGTAAGATTGGTTCTTAGACGTTACATTATACTGCAATTTTTATACTTCCCTGATAATATAAGATTTTTAGTATAGAAGCTTTGGCATCCTCAGAGATAGAAATAGAAGTTGTTCTCTAAAAATTACATTTTCATTGCTTCTAAAGGAGTGCATTTTCTCGACTTTCTAGGATTTAATTGACAGAATTTCAATTTGAAATAAAAATTTCTTTTACAAATTCTTCAAAAGCGCAGAAACGTTAATTTTATAGACCGATAATGATAAAAACACTTTCACATAGGAAAAGAGAAATGTGGAAAAGTGTTCGCTTTAAAGATGTTGAGCTTCTTGCCAGTGGCAAATAAATAATCATGTACTAATGTAAAATTAATGTTTATGTAAAAAATCATAAAAAATTTACTTTTTACAGCTTCTAAATCAGTGACTACGAATCGAAAAAAAAAATCACTGGAAATGATTGCACTAGTTTCAAATCTACTCTAAACATTTTCATTACTTTTTTTCAAAGTCTTTTTGTACTCAGCCGATATAATTCCTTCTTGTTTTTGAAATTCGCTTAAAAGGAAAAATTTTCCATAAATCATTTATAAAAAATTTTATGTATATAAAAATATATTTCTCCAAAAGAAGTTTTTTTTTGAAAAAGGAAAAACTTGCACAAATTTTAATTTAGATATATTTAAGATATGATATTGAAAATTAATTCTTTTAGAATATTCTCCCCAACTAATTGTTAAAACAATTAAGAGTTTTTAACAAAATGTTTTGTTTGTTGTGAATTTAGCTGTTCATATGCCGAAATTTCATTGGTCGCTAAACCAAATCGTCAGTGAACTTTAAGCAGTTTCAAAACATTCAACTTCATGTGTTTATTACAAACGAATAAAATACAATATGACAATTCATTATTGTATATAATTATTACAAAATACATAATCATAATAGGCTAAAAATGCTTTTATACAAACAAGAAAAAACAATTATACTCAATATGAGTCTATTTTATTTTTCTTGCAATATGTTCGCAACTTAACGACCTTTATTTTAAATACTTAACATTGAATATTCTCCACAACTAATTGTTAAAACAATAAGAGTTTTTGCAAAATGTTGGTGGCGAAACCAATGAAACGTCGGCAATGAACGTACAACAAACAAATATATTTATTTTTAGTAATATATTTTTTTAATATTTCTTGTTATAAAAAGTAAAATTAATACATATCTTCAGTGTTATTCCAAAAAAGTCTTATACTTATGTATTTCAATAAGTTTATCTTGACTCGTTTTAGTATTTTAAATATTAATTAAAAATTAGAAAAATTTTAATTATGTTACTGTATATTGTTGTTATTATGTTATTATACATGTACATATTGTACATGTACATTATGTTATTATACATGTACATATTAATCCTGAAAGCAACATCGAACATTCAAAAAGCCTGTTGACTATTTCATTATTCTGCAAGTAAGTAGTATGTATTTGGTAACTTATTTTTTATATAAATTATTCAATGTAATGACAAAGAATTCCTCAAACCCAAAACAGCATATAATAACAATTCGATTGAGAAGCATAATGGGAAAAACATTTAAACTCTTACATTACAGTATGTATGTATGTATATACATACGTATGTATGTATGCAATATAATACAATACAAATGTTTTTTCAGCAAATGCTTTGATTATTTCCAATCAAAAGTAAAAATTAACGTTATCCTTAAAAACACTCTCGCATATTAATTTTTTTTAATTTTTTTTCTTCAATAATTTTATTTATATATATTACGACTCAAAATAAAGTTTTTCTGTTATATAAAATATCTAGCTTGCTATAAAAAAGTGTCGTTATAAAACTTTCAACTCTCAGAGTAAATTTTTGTTATACTCTCATACTGGAAGCAGGTTTAACAGTAATTTGGCAAACATTTGCAGAGAGTGAGTAAAAAAATTGCATGCTCTCATTGGAATTAAAAACAAACTGTAAACATGAGAATGAAAATAAATATTCAAACAGCTGTTTACAAAATGTTTTTGATGAATAAAGAAAAAATCCCAAGTGTTGGCATGATTTAGTTTAGCGAAAGGAGTTGACACGACAATGGGGGAGAATTAAAAAGGAAACAACTCAAAGGAAAGTTTAGAAAACAAGAATGTTGTAATATAATAATAGAAAATATGCAGGACATATAGGGAAATACTAAAGAAAAATTACCAGGGGGCGTATGAGCAACGAAAATATTTCAAGTGAAAATTAAGGCAATTGATCATATTTATATTTTCTTATTAAATCATTTTTTTTTAATTTTCCTTCGCTCTAGCTTTTTGATTCCATAAAAAGTCCAACATCTTCAACAGTTAAAGCCGGCTGACCATTCATAACGCCATATATATGCTGATTGGGTGCTAGAGCAATTGGCTTTTAATGCTGATTTTTCGAAAAAAGTTTTCTTCAGCGATCAAGTTCATTTCTCAGTCGTTACGTTAACAATCAAAAAAAAATGTTGCTTATGAGGCTCGGAGAAAAAGCTACTGCAGAAAAAGTGGCCATTAAGTGCGCATTATAGCCTGGAGTTTGTCATTGGACTGTATTTGTTTGAAAACGGCGCTGGAAGAACCATTACCGAGCGCTATGGCTGTGTGATAACCGACTTCTTTTGAGCTGCAATTGAAGATGGTGTCGCGACTCATACAACACGACCAATTTTGCCTTTATTGCATGGGAAGTTACCAGCATGTGTTACTTCACATTACATGGCTACCAAGATAATACACTTTTACACCGTTGGACTTTTTTTTTTGTTTCCACGCGCGAGCGGATAATCCTAACGGTGAAGCATTTTAAAAGTAGCACTCGTCAGAAAGGGTTTTGAAAAAAATTCCAGAAATTTAAAAGCCTTCATTTAAATGACATTGTGTTTCTTAGGTAATGGCAAGGATGAAGCATTATATTTAGCGTGTGTTTTATTTTACCGCACTTTTAACGCCAAAAAATGGATAATCCTGTGTTTGGTGTAGTTCGTTATAATTGGGTTACATAGTATATTTTCCATTAAATAAAATTAAGCATATTGTATATATGTTCTAAAAATTTTACCCATTTTTTCTTCCTCTTATAACTAAAAAAACTTCTCAAATAATTATCTCAGTTTAAAAAAAAAATCATTATAATTATAAAATTGTTTAAAAATTTATCTATTTACTAGTTCAAAGTTAAAATCGTATGCAACCGAAGATTTTCGTAATTATTTTCTATAAAATATTTATAAAAAGTCAGTGTTTGAAAAATTTCCTATATCCATTGCATTTTGTAAGCCAAGCCCCCACTGTCTAAGTATATTCAAGGACAAGTTGCAATGTTTGTTATATTTTAGTCCTTATACAATATATAAATGCAGCTTCCTTAATGGTGATAATTTATTTTTTTTTAATTCTCTAAGAAATATTGGAATACATTATGCAAATTATTTCTATAATAATTACATTTTCGAAATTGCCTTCAATCAAAAATTTATGATATGCCATTTTTTTAAATTTGTTGTTGTAAAATTTCCGAACTTTATGCATTATTAACTTATCTACTGCAATTTTGTTTATTACTACAACGCAATCGATAAAAGTGATTATAATAATTATGGACTTTACGATAACGATAATACTGATAATGAATATGATAATCATAATTATTACTTTGAATATGGTATTACAATTAAGCACGTTAATTTAACTCATACATAAGTACACATCTGCATACACACAAATTTTGTGTAAATATACTAATAGCATTCATGAGTAAAAGGTTGTGTAAATTTTATGTATAAAAAAAATTATTTCAACATGATTTGCAAAGATAATTTATCAATTTTAATTTTGTATTGAGGAATGTTTATTAAAATTTTTAGTTTTGAAAATTATGCAATAAAATAGACTACATACTCGTACTTGTATTGAAACAATTTTGGGCTAATTTCATTAGGTTGTGTTATATCCAAAATAGACTAATTTAATATTAATTTGGAAATTTTGGTATAAGTATATGAGTTTGAATGCTTTTTAAGCATGATTTGGCTAAAAGGTACTAATGACTTGGCAAGCGCTAATAAAATGCAGGCATATTATAAATGCCATTATTCCTTGTATGTGTATATAAAACCTTAAATAAATTAAAGGATATACAAAAGATGTTTCTAAAATTAGGTTTATGTGATGGCAAATTGTATTAGAATTAATATATAAATATTGATTAAAAAAATTTTTTTTTTGCAATTCGATAACAAAAAATTTGGCAGGTCGAAAAATATTAAACTTAAAATAAAGGATTCAGAAAATAGAACTATAACAGCTGATCTTATTAAAAAATTTATTTCTATCATAAAAGAACCCATACAGAAAATGCATACTTCGCCAAGTATGTCCCAAACTTTTAAAAATCCTTTGTAATGATATTATTAAAATTTATATTGCCAATTTATAAGTAAAATGGGAAGAATGGACTTGAATTTTTTTTTTAAATTTATAAAATTAATTTTTATTTTTATTCAGGCTCTAGGTCATCATGCATTTATTTAAGTAAAACTGCTTTGCTTTATTAAATTTTATTCTTCATTTATTTATTCAATATTTCGATCACCATTGGTTCCCTTCATCAGGAATTTGAGTAAAGCCGTCTTCTTATTTTAAAATCACAAAGCTTACTTTTAAAATAAAAAGACGGCTTTACACAAATTCCTGATGAAGAGAACCGGATGGAGATTGAAATATTGAATGATAAATATTGACAAAAGTTTGGATTATATTTTTAAAAAACCTGCCGCGACTAGTTTTGAGCTCATCTAAGGAAACATCATTATTTGTATAAATATTTGTTTGTTTTCACTAGGAGCTTTTAATTGAGTCAGTTTAACTTCCACAGGATTAAATGAAGCGTACGATGTAGCGCAGATATTATAATTTTTGATCTATAGAAGGTCTTTGATCTTGTTGATCGTGGAATATTGCCCACGACAACTGAATCATTATAGTAAACATCGTTGAAAATTTTTATTTTTAAGAAAATTTTTTAATTAACAAGGAACAGAGTCTACAAATGGGACATTTCAAAAGCTTTCCTGGTGCCGTAGAATATGGACTAGGGCTTTTATTAGTTTTAATTTACTTCAATGACGTTCAAGACTTGTGTACATGTATAACTGGCATATGATAATATGCACCTGTTATTGTCTTAGAAATGCATATCGGGAGTAGTGCGTCTCTATTAATACAATCTGTTTGTCTAGAATGTTTAAATAAATCATGATTTTTATCAACTTTTTTTGGCAACACTGTTTATGGCAACTCAGCTGTTTTCGTGCAACATGCTACTGTTAAACATGTTCCATTTGGACTATAACTTAACCACGAATCGACCTGCACAAGACATGCATATTATTGAATTTTCTTATCGAAATTCATTCTCGCTTAAGAAAGTGAATTATTCACTTTTTTTTATCGGAAATATGTCTTCAGCGACGAAGCTGAATTATGGTTGAATGGATACGGGAAGAAGCAAAATTGCCGTATTTGGTGTGAAGAACAGCCAGACGCATTGCATACCGAAAAATGCACTGTTCGGTGTAGAATATGGGCCCGTGGCATAATTGGACCGTACTTTTTTAAAGACGACAATAGCAGGAACGTTAGCCCACATGTGTTTTTAACAAGACGGTGCCACAGCACATGCGAAGCAATAGCTCAATTGAGAGGCGAGTTCGGTGAACAATTTATTTGACGCGCTGAAAACCCAGCGTATAAAGGATTTAAGGCATAGCCGCAGTCATCACTTACATGAAATCATTTTTAAACATTGAATTATATAGATCGTTCTATCGACTTAAATAAAGATTTCATACATTTCTCTAAATTTTATGAGTTTTTTATATGAAATCCAAAGCTCTTACAAAATCATCCTTTATTTTATTATCGAATTCTGATAATATCGAATGAATTCCTTTTCGACCACATTTCATTAGCTTAATCAATATAGATGAACTTTATAGTTGGAAAGTCTCTTATTGAAACTCAGACAGTGAAATAATAAGGCAGCGCATTGAAAAGCAACTCATTCTCGGAATTTCCTATTGATGACATTACATTTACTAGGGGAATATTGAAAAGTTTTGAACTTCGAAAAATGTGATTGATAAATGTGCATAAGATTTCAATAAAAGCATTACTTTAAAAAAATTGTAACAATATTTTCAAAATAAGGAAACAAAGTTTTTATACCAGAACGATCTATCAAGAATCTATCCAACAATATCATTGTATAATTTTTTTTTGTAGATAACTCTTAATTATCAATGTTCGAAACGAAAGTCATATTTTATTATTTGCATTTAAATGTATTCACAACATACAACAAATAGCAGTTTTGCAAAAAAAACATCATATTCTAATACACGTATTTTGTTAGAGGCCCCTAATATAGACTTATAAAAACAATGTATGATGTTTGAATATGTGCAATGACTTATCACCAAATTCAATACCGATTGCAGGCATATCAACATTTAAGAGTTTATGCAAAGAGTTTTTTTAATGTGGCGTATCTTATAGTGATGCAAATTGATTACCTGATGACCAATTTCATCTATTTCAAGCTTCCTCATTTTATCTTAGTCTTATTTATCCAAAGATTTCATATATGTACCTTGAAATTCCTTAGCTTAAAAAATTTCCACATATTCGTTTCACTTGTCCCAAAAGCCATGAAAAGTTTCTTACTGCTGCATAATCTATTATTATTAATTACTCATTATTTACTCGATATTTATAATATCGGACAAGCCTGCATGACCTGGTACCCAGAAGTATACGGGAACATGATTGTAGTAAGTTTAAGTTAAATTTTAATTTAAAAAATCCCATCTTACTATTAAGCAAAAAACAAAAATAAATGTCGATTTCATTTGGTTTTACAAATAATAATTTACTTCTTTATTATTGACTATCCGATCGAAATGTATGTAAGAAAATAATCCTAAATTTTATTGAAGTCCTTCGAGTCTAATATTACCATTATATAAAATTACAATAATCGGAACATGTAACATTTTCTTAAAATAACGAAATAAGCTAAACTTTAAACAATACTCTGCCCCCATTTTTCTTGATACAATATACCACAAAATTAGTCATATTCCTACGAAGCAATTGAGGAACCGAAAAATAAAACAAGCATCTCATATCAGTGTGTCGCATCCACATTTTCAATTGTTACTGTTCAAATATTAATACTTGTTGGCTCACTCCCCTAATTACAATTTGGCCTGAAGTATAATTATAATTACAAAACTCATTATAGGCCAATGGTCAATAGCCCTGTTGTAATATTAGACGGCAATTACTTTAAGGAGAATAGTTGTATATACCACATGCTTCATGCCACAATACACAAATATTTATATGTTCATATTTGTATATATAGATCTTTATCTCTAAACGTATGATTAATATTTGTCTATAATTACCTCAAATATTACGCATACGCCACATGCGGTAAATGGTTGCATATTTAGGGTGTACGGCAAAAATGAAGGATACGATTAACATTAAACAGTGTGTATTTTTTAAATCAAATGTTTGTATATATTATGACTACTAATTTCTAATGTCAATTATACATAAAGTTATTATTTTTTACGCAACCCAATAAAGAAATGTAGTTCATTCGTAAGGAGTGTCATATTCATTACTTAAAAAAATCTATTAATACATTCTTATGACCTTATGACAAGCTATTGATTAACAAATTTATTTACTTTTGCAGACTTGTATGTGTGTGTTTTTTTCTAATTTAAGAAAATACATACTTTTTCGGCATAAAAAATGTAAAATAACTGTCTTCACCGAGACTTATATTAATGTATTATGAATCAGATTACGGCCTTTTGATGATCTAGAAAGTTATACTGCAGGGTGGTCCAACTAAAACGGACGATGTTAATTGTGTACGAGACAAAAATCCATACAAACATCTACTCGAAAGTAAAGAAATAAAGGGCGGTCCAAACATAATGTGCGATGTTAATTAAGAGTCACACCTTAACGTAAACCTTCTTGCCCAACTTAATTTGACACTTCTTGGTTTCAGTGTTTCATAATTTCAAACATGGAGAGATACACTAGTGAGCAAGTGAGTTAAGGCTGCTGAAGCCTTTTGCAAAAATGTGCGTTTAAATCAAAATGAATTTCATGCACTTCGTGATTTTTTTAGTCAGCGGGGTGTATTTCTTCAAAAATGAGGTCGGCTAAGCAGTTACCATGAATGGTGTTCGCTATGGCGAGATGATTACCGACTTCTCGTGGCTAGAAATTGAGGATATGGATCTGAACAATATGTGGTTCCAACAAGATGCTGCCACTTTCCACACAGCCAACGAAACAGTGGGCCTTTTGCGCAAAAAATTCAATGGCCGTGTTACCTCATTTCGTGGCGATATTAATTAGCCGCCACGATTATGTGATTTGACACCGTTGGACTTCTTTCTTTGGAAATATTTAAAAGAAAATGTGTACATCAATAAGCCAAGAACAATGCGAGACCTAAAGGATGAGATAATTCGGCACAATAACGACATTGAACCTCAATTGTGTCGCAGACTCGTTGAAAATATGGACCATCGGATATATGTATGCCACTGAAGCAATGGTGAGCATTTGGCCGATATTTTGTTTTATATATAATTGCCATAGATTTTTCTATCACAGTAAAAAATATTAAGATAATTCTCTGAAAGTTTTTTTGTTTTATTTACAATTAACACGGTGCGTTTTGGTTGGACCACCACAATTTATTTGGCACAGGAGATATATTTAATGAGAAAGAAGCTTGTACTAAAATTATACCTCTATATTGCATGTACTGAATATTATTGACTACTTTGTGGGTATTTTTTATGTTACAGTATTAATTAACTAAAAAGCATGTCAAAAAAATTAAAACAATTATATCTTTTATCATGACAGTAGTGATTTCTATTAACTTAAGCCATGCAAAATTTGTAAAAAGTTATGTCAAAAATAATAATTAATAAAATCAAACCTATGTAACAAGCAATTTAGATCAATTATTTATTTTATTCAATTGAATGGCTATAAAATTTAACGCTTGACTGTCGTTTAGCATTCATTTGCAAACTTATTTTATAAATTGAAAACAAGGATAAATTTTGTTGGAAATGCGTTCTTGTTAGAATAAAAACAAGTGTCGGTTTTTATTACGGTTTTCATTATAAATATTCAAAGTATAATTTATATTTATTTTTGCGAAGTATATATTTTCTAGAAAACAAAAACAGGTAATAATTTTAATATATTTTGAAATAAATTAGATATCTTTCGTTGCAATTTGAAATCTAAAAGCTTGTCTTTTCAAGTGTCAATAAGAGCTATAAATTAATAAGTAATTTTATGTAAAATATTTTAATGAAAATATACAGGCTATACAATTTCAACATAAAATAAAAATATCAATAAATAATTAGCAAGTGCCATAAATACTTCATTAATTAATATTAAAGGAAAATAAAAATTAAAATTATGAAGGGAAAAAATTGCTTTTCTGTTCACATGCTGACATTATGTTTTATTTTTATTTTTGTATAAAATTCAGTATATTTTTTATATAAATTCCAAAACCTTCATTCAACAAGTTTCAATTGTTCGTTTTTTAACCACAAGCTCAGTTTGTAACATCAGTTTGTTTATCTTAATCCTCTTCCTCGATTTCATATCTCTTATTGGACAAAATATAAAACATATTAAAGGTATTTGCTACAACAGGATAGTCCCAGAAGAGAAATACCAAATTAATAAGAATCTCTACAGAAAAGAAAACAAACTAATTGGGCCCGATTGCTTACGGTTGCATTAAAAATGATGACGTGAAAGTTTTTTAAGATGTTCGTTAAGTTTCTCGAAAATTTCCGTATTTTCAAATTAAATAAGCACTTTTTTAAACTAAAGTTGCCGGTACAGGTCTGTATAGTATAGCAATTCTCAAAATAATATTTAAATTTCCAAATTTTAGTGTGACTTTAACTGTATTTGATTTTTAATGTCCCTTTCTTATTTTTTTATTTATTTATTTATTTATTTAGGTCTATAGATGTAAATCCTTACAGACTAAAAATATAATATATTGCAATTAAATTATGTATTTAAATGTAAAATAATTTTTCTTTTTACAACCTCATTGCTCTCAGATATATTTATAATATGATAATATTTATTAAAGTTTTCACATATACGGCGAAAGCAGTCATTGTTGGCATAAACAGATCTATAGTATTTTAAACTTATCAGCTGGAAGTTACGAGTAGGCCTACTTGGAACGCAAAAGTTAATTTTACCAAGCAGGAACTCAGAATCAACATTTCCACGTATTAATCCAAGTAGAAATGAAATACTCAGCATTACTCGACGACTTTTCAATGTTGGCAACTTAATAAGACCCAGTCTATTGACATATGGTGGTAGCACGTAGGAACTCCATCCAAGGCCTCTTAAACAAAAGATCAAAAATTGCTTTTGGACTGATTCAATAGAGTTTATATGAATGTTATAGTAAGGATCCCATATAACTGATCCATACTCAAGAATAGGGCGAACTAAAGAAATATATAGCTGTTTCGTGATATATGGATCGGAAAACTTTTTGCACCACCGTTTCATAAATCCAAGAACGCCATTAGCTTTGTTTACAGTTAACGCAATGTGATCACGAAAATTAAGTCTGTGATCTAACAGAATACCAAGATCATTAATACTCTGAACTTTTTCCAGTGCAGCATCATTAACATAATAGGAGGAATCTAATTTATTAATCCTGAAGAATGACATGTGTTTACATTTCTTAATATTTAAGTCCATCAAATTTATTTTACACCATTGAGAAAATTTATCAATATCAGACTGTAGTAAAAGTTGACCATTAGAGTCCTTAAGAGTCTTAAAAATTTTGACATCATCTGCATACATTAGTACATTAGAATGCAAAATAACGGAAGGCAGATCGTTTATAAATAAAGTGAACAGTAGAGGACCAAAGTGACTTCCCTGGGGAACGCCAGAGGGAACCTCAATGTCTTTTGAAGTAACATTTCTGAACTTTACTTGTTGCCTTCTATTAGACAGATATGACCTCAGCCACTTTAGAGCAGTAATACTAAATCCCATAAGCGATAATTTGTAAAGTAAAATATCGTGGTTCACTTTATCAAATGCCTTACTAAAATCCGTATATATTACATCTGTTTGCATGTTATTAAGAAAACCATCATTTACCATAGTAGTAAGTTCCAGAATGTTAGTTATACTAAAATAATTTAGTTTTATTTTAAACAAGATGTGTTAACCCAATGACAATTGTTTTTTATATAAAATTTTAGCTTAATTTTTAAATAAACGAAGAAAATATTTCATACATAAAGCTGCCCCAAGCAAGTTTCTTATTCGGTTTCTGCAACAAACTCGTTTAACAGCTAAAATTTTTTAAATGTAGTTGCGTTATTGGCGACGAATGCTTAATATTTTCAGTTAAAATAAATATTAATCATACGCTTGGTGTTAATAAATATATTTTTTATTTTTAGAAATTTTTTCAACTACATTATTGCAACTTAAAATCTGTTTTGTTTGTCTTGTAATCCCAAATGTTAGGAAACACTTCTAAAATGGTAAAAAAATTAAACATATTAACGCTGATGATGATTTTGGAGTGACCATCAAAAGCTGTACTGTTCTATTACACTAGTGTATTTTTTTTTCTTCTTAATTCTTCCTCCTTTAATAGAAATTAGTTTGAAAGAACTACTGCTCTAAATTGACTGATTTGAGACTCAAACTAGAGCCAATATAATTAAAATTTCAATATTATTTTAATTTTTATATAAATTTTTTTAAGATCACAACGTATTTTCCATCATGTGGAAAACAATAAATATATTTAAAAACAAAACTATCCAAATTTTTTCAACAAAAAATATACGTTACATGTTAAAAACTATTCTGATACATCGATACTTTTCTACCCGGCCGTTTTCATAAAATTTTAAAATAAAATGGTTTATCATTATATTTTTCATATGAATGTTTAGTTCATTATCACATGTATTACGAAAATATTTTTATTATAATTTTATAGTATAATTTAAAGAATATCAATTAATGAACACGCCTGGGTGACTAACTCGGAGTATGTCATGGCTTGTTTATTTGGTATTTTTAGTAACGGGCAAGTATTTTGTTTTTTTTTTAACTTTTTTTTTTTAACACAAAAGAAAATCTATGTTGTTAAGAAACCACTTAAGTGGAAATAGTTTTCGTAGCTCATTATAATTTTTGTTGCGAAATCATGCTCTTGTGGCACCAAATTTAACATAGTTGGTGCAAGAAGCCGGCCATCAGGTAGAAATTTGTAAATGGTTCACACTTTAAATCGGAACATTTTCCAATGTTTCACAAGCAATTCTTGCAACAAATTTCTTCTGTTGTCTAATTGTCTGCACCATCTTCTCGTTAATTCTTTCTGACGTCGTCGGCAAGAGTAACGATGTTCTTTTTAAATGAAGCAATACGAGGCCGGTCACTATTCGCAACAGCTTTACTGTTCGCAGTTTGTACGACGAAGCCAATCAAATAAGCACTAACCATAATTCTACGTTCTTGAAGTGTGTATTGCTCAAATGATGAATTAGTTCGCTAGGGAAAGCTAAGAAAATCATGAAGAAAACTACTGAATTCACGTATGCGCCTTAATTTTTGTTTATTTTTTGTGCCCTAAAAACACTGAAAACAAATGCGGAAAAAAACAGTCAATTAACGTTAACAATTTTATAATGTGACTTCATTGTTAATTTAGTAAAACGGATGTGTCACATTTCTACACAAAAAGTTTGTTGTTTGTGTACACTTTTTTGTGCAAATTTTATAGCAAAAATCTAGCATATGGGTTCTGCACGTGCATTAGCACTAAGTGAATCAATTACAATGCTAAAGGCAAAATTTATTCTCATATCGCTGGAGTATATGTATGTTGAAAATATAAGAAAGTCCTTTCAATGTATGTTAAAAAAATCATTTTTACTAAGAACAAAAATAAAAATCAAACAGTCTAAAATGAATATAATGCTCGTATAGATCTAGTAAAGAATGATACCAGGGCAGAGATATACCATCTTTTAAAAGCTTTGAAAAATATTAATGTCGAATCTGAAAGAAAATTTTAGTAACCATTATAATTTTATATAATCTTTCTAAAAACAGATATTTTAACTAAAGTATGTCTTTTGATGGTGAATTTCACTTTTAGTTTTTTTGCGTAAACAAGATTTAATGGCAAGTTTAAGTGCCAACTATGAATCGGGCAGAAAATAACCCTTCAGCAAATTTTCAGTTTTGTCTAACTCCTAGTATTCAAACTAAATTAAGAGCTTTGATGCATTTGAAAAATTAAAGTAAAATGTATAAGAAATAGTTCTGTAAAATATTTTACCCCTATTTTAAAGGCATTTCCCAACATAAAAAAGGAACAACACGCAAAATGCGTTTACAAGTAGGAGCAATAGATTTAGGTGCTCCAAAAAGTATTCCTTGTAATATTTTATATAAATATGTATATTCAAAATATTTATGTGTGTCTTAAGAGTGTATGTTGCACCAAAAAAGGAAAAATATTAAGCCTCTTTCAAAAGCACTGAAATGCAAGATGTTAAAATGCCGATACATACCATACGTATACGACAACATATATGTTTCATTGATCTTCTTTGACGCAAACTTGTTGCTTTTGAAAAAGTTTTGATCCTGTTAAACAATGTCGCAAAACTCAGGATCTAACTCTGCGCATGTGAACATGCTGCTTAATTTTTTATAAGATTTGCTATCAGCATGATAAACGAAATGAACTCTGTTATTAAGGATATGGTAAGGACTTCTACAATCTGTCAACATTGCTTTTTAGAAGGTAGCAAAATTACGTCCGTTCACTATATTTTTAAGCTTGGGGGTAGATTGTATAATATACTCCATCTAACTTGTTCCGTTAACACCAGCTCTTAATGCAGGGATTATTGTTATCCTGGCAAGAAGGAGTGAGAATTCCTATAAAGAAATCTCTGAAATTCATGAGGGCAAATTGGTTAAATATATACTCTGGCAGTAGTTTTGTTAGCTTGACTGTGAAATCCCCGCTTCTGAAATGAAGAACAATATTTGCCTGACGATCATCTCTTTATAAGATAGCGCTTGACCTTGACACAAAGATCATTTGGATCACAGAGCCCAGAGAACAACAGAGATGATTAGATAAATAGTAATGGTAGAAACTTATAGGTTTTGCCAGAATTGCAACGCGTGTCATTGCAATTGTCGTTTTGCAAAGTCATACTGCAGAGCAAACAAACAAAAAGTATGAATTAAAGAATGAATACGCAGTTCCAAAGCAGTTTCGGTCTCGACTAAATATAGAGAATACAGCTTTCTTTCTATCCATGAATAATAGACACATATCAATATTGGTGTTTATAGTGACACTGTCTCTTTGGCAAACATGCACAGAGATCAGGACCTCCTTTGCAGCGGCCATGAGAGGAAGAAATTATATAGAACTTCTTATATAACACTCCAGCATTAGGGGAAAGACGAATAGTTGCCATGGAATCTTTATGCAATCTCTCCTTAGTTGAAGACATTAAGATGCAAAGTACAATTCACTTCATTATAATCTCCATCTGATTTGACTGTGAGGACACCGCTAAGTGAGTCAAAGTTTTATTCTGATTATCACCTTTATCTAACAAAGAATTTTAACAGGAAATATTTATTTTTCTTGTATACTTTAACCCTTTTTAAAAATGAAAATACAGCTTATATTGAACAAATTCAATACTTTATTGTTTAATATTCCTGATCAACAAGAAGGAAGTTTTTCAATCGATTGTTGAGACCTTTTGAAAATAATTAATTTACACTACGCTTCTCTTTACGCATTAGTGTTGTTTTAACTCCAAAAAGGCAAACTGATATATTGAGTATTTGGCATAAGTGTCGTTTTTACTCCAAAATGCCAGACGAGTAGACGGACGCAATTGAATAACGTGCCAATATCACAACCAAAAAGAACACTTGTTGTTGGCTCGGCTGCTTTATTATTTAAAGATATTGTTGCTACTTCATTTGTTCATGCACAGCGGCTGCTGCCACATACTTCTTTGCTTACTGTTTTTGCTGTTGTACGTACTACTCGTTAATCGACACAACTGCACTGAACAACCCACACTCTTGAAAGTATTGTATATGAAGTGCCACACTTGTTGCAAGTAATTATGGAAAATGGAAATGGCAAATAACAAAAACAGCGATAGAGGCGAAGAATTAAAATGAAGTAAAATTATTAAGAACCACCAACTACCAATAACAAACTTGAATACACAGTTTCTTGCCAACAGTTGAAGTTTCGGCAGTTGGATGCTGGTTGGTAGCAACAGCAAACAACACGACGAAATCTTTGACATGATGTTGTTAACGCCAACTTGTTGTAAAACAAGCAAACTTGACAACATGTCTACTTTTTTTTGTTATTGCTAATTTTACTTTTTCTTTTGCTCCAACTCAACCTTCAATAACCGCCAGACAAATGGACGGACGGACAGATATAGTACCAATTAGATAGTGAAAATGTTTTACCAACATGTGTGTTTGTTTAAATAGTAACAAATGTTTTTCTTTTTCTTTAGTGTAATGAAAGTAAATGAACTGACAAAACTTTCAATTAGACACACGAAAGAAATGTTTGTCGTTCTAATTTTTGGTTTTTCCCAACCAACTTTTGTTCGTCTAAGTTTGGGGGCTGTTTGAATAGTTTTGCTTCACTTTACGTTGAAGGTTGACTGGCATGGTTAGTGTTGGCATGGTTTATGGAGGAAATAGTTTTCACTGTTGGTTAGCAGTGTTTCTGACCTGCTGCCAAGCAAGTTAATGAAAATTAATAATGGTCTATAATTTAATAGGCAAATTTTACAACTAGTCAGAGCATCTTACAAGCGAAATGGCATGTAAGTCAAACGATTTAATTGCATAAGGAGCACAAGTACAATAGAAATACATATAGGAAAAATGTGGCAGGCAGTACTTGCCTCTTTCTATTAAAATCTCTTTAAAAATATAAATATGACCCAGAAACTCTCAATTTAATATATACAAAACAATTTTTAATAAACTTAATTCAATTCACTTGTTTATAAATAAAGACTATTAAATAAGGTGTCTCAATATTTATTAAAGACTTGTCTAAAAAAGTTTTTAATAGCTTCCATTATCTTATTGTTGCTATTGTTGTCGTTTGACCTATTGTTAAACATTTGCCTTTACAACAACTAAACACAAACTATGAGCACCAACACTTACAACAATAAATGGACAATGTTTATTATTCTTGGCACATTTTATAAACTTTAACCCAACCACTTAAACTTTCAAGTAAATTAATAATTAATAAGTCAACTACAATGTAGAGCACAGTCTTGTAATAGCCCAGCAGTTCGTGAAGTGTCACTTCTTTCTCACGTAGCGGAAAAAGTCTTCAAAGAATTTTAGTGAACTTCGGGAAAATAATTTTTTTTGGGAAAGAAATATAGATGGAGTACTGAATAAAAATTAATATAATATTCTGGAATGATACAATCATATCAGAAAGGACACAGCAGGCTCTGCAACAAATTATCAAATTGTACAACAAGAAGCCTTCACGAGATGATTATAGTACCATTTACTAGACCAGTATCATTTAGATCTATGTAGCCCACCATAATCGGAACAATAATTGAAATTTCTGACCAGGACAGACCTTGGGATAATTCCTGATACATATTTGCTCAATTAAATAAGTGGGTGGAGTGCTGAATATCTAATCACAAAGTTGCTGGTTCGAGTTTGTCACGGTGCATGAAGAAAGAAATTCTAACCTTATCATATTGTAGATTTCCAAAAAAAAAAAACTGTAAGATTTTTATTTTCCTGATGGATTCTTCCTTCTACTAATGGAAAATAATAAATTAAGAAAACTTATAAACTAGAATTTAAGAAAAATTACTAAATGCGGAATATATAGATCGTAATTAAAAAAATTTTAGAGTAATTTTTCATTGTATTGTGGAATTGATAAGTCATCCGTTCTTTCTCCAAAGGAATACACGAAAATACCATGGAAATTCATGAACTGGAACTTAAAAAATTTTACTAAACTTGAATTGATGGTCTTATATTGAAAAAATGCGCAAAATGTAACAAGCATTTTAATTGCAAGCGATTTCAGGTAATTTTCTGAAAATTCAATAAAAGTCTTACTAAATGTTAGTAGAAATTTCTGATAAATAAGAAGCTTTTTTAATAAATAAAAGTAACACTCAGACAATTAATGCCTACGACTGAAAGAGGACAAATATATCAAAGATTTACTTCAGTAGCTGTCATAAGACCTAACATGACGGTGCTCTTCGCATTAGGTGAATAAAACCGATCGTCATCCCATCCAGAGGCACACCTTAGGTGCGGATTAACATGTGCGCTAGATAAGGACAACATGATATCAAATTCTATACAGGCTGCAGAACCATGTAGAGACACCTTGCTGAAGTGCTGGAGCTATCTAAACTCCTACCACGCCAACAGTCCAACAGTAAGAAGTCCCCTTATCTTGGATCACTCGTCAACCACAACAGCCAGGGCAGCCTTGTCGAATAGCAACAGCTCATAGAGATATTCTGAAGTGAGCATCTACAACAGGATCACTAGCACCATATTGCACACACACTCATCTGATCCATAACTCTTCCGGCGTATCTCTGGATTGTAACCACATCCACCACGTGATCCCAGAAGGGGCCTCACCAATAACCAGTCTGGGACAAATCCTAGGGGATACTGGCTCCCGTGGTACCAGATAGGATATCTGGTCGGTTTTGTGTTAAAACACTTCCAATTTTAGGTCTGGCCAAAGGTCAAGGTCTTGGAAAAACCATATAACACATTCGGACGAGTGGGGCGAACTTACTTTTAGCTTTAATTTACACACCCGTTGCCCTGTTAGTTCAGGGATTGTGTAGCAACATGCAAGTTGCTATACAATCCCTGAAACCTGATAACGCTATACCCCAGGAAGCTGGTGTTAAGTAGACGCATAAATTTTCTTAAGCTGTATGTGTAGTCCTTTTCTTACTTTGCCAAAAATTCTGATGACATTACGGACAAAGAAGGGCGCTGTGATGTACATTAGCATAGAAAAGTATCAGTTCTTGTTACAGCACAGTTTAGTGACCAGTGATATCCTTTTATCAATTAAATAGTCCAACAACAACTGACACAATGCAATACTAATAGACAATGAAAAAAATCATGATCATGACTTGTCCTGAACAGAGATCGAACTCATGTTCTTGGACATGAATTGACAACGCGCTAACACGATAATGTTTTTTCCTACCAACAGGAAAATATATACTTTATTCCAGTAAAATATCGTTAACCACTATGAACTCAAATTGATTAAACTTTCTAAATTTGAGGTAAATTTTTTCTAGTGTTTTGACAAACCCACACACAAATTAGTTAAAAATGAGCTAAATTTTACTTTTTTCTACATCAGAATATCTATAGTTTCATTACTTCTTAGGAAGCTTTATTTCATTATGTCTCTCTTAAAGCTTTTAGTCTTACACCTACTCCCCTCATACTTATAACTTGTTTCATTAGTGACTGCCTTCGTACACAAGTAGCTAGTGTACTAGACTTATAGTTCGAAGGACGCAGTTTCAACTCCTGCCGCAGCTTTTGGGTATTTCTGCAGACAAGCCAGGTAGCTTCGCAGTTTATGTTTCCTAAATTAAAAAAACAACAAAGACAAAAATAATTTTATCAACTGATTGACGTAGAGGACCATTTACTATTCAAAATGACAGGATGAAATTGTACGAGTATTTCCAAGTTTGAGTTCAAAGCCAGTCAACAAAAATAACTATGAAAAATTTAATTACGTGAACCAAAAATAAAAGTTTAAAAGATTTTTTTATATTTTACATATGAAAACACATAGATTTTATAAATATATATGGTATACTGGGTTTAAAGTTCTCATAACTTGATTTTGTAAAATACTTTCAAACACTATCTTTAAAGGAAACATGATACACATGTTAATTATAAAAAGTTGCAAAAGCTAGAAAAATATAAATAATTTTCTGTTAAAAAAATATAAAATACAAAATATAAAAAAAACTATAATTTAATTAAATTCTTGTAACAACAAAGCAAGCCAAGTAAATTATTAAATTGTTGACATAACATGTATGTAAGACATCTAATAGAACAACAACAAGCAATAACAACTTCTAACTGCGTAAACGTTACGCATGCCACATCTGATACGCTGTAGTTTAATGGAAAAGTTGTGTAAATTTATAACTTCGACATGATTGTTTCTTTTTTCTAGTTACAAGAATTTAGAAAGAAAACAGTAACTAGCGTCTTTTTGTTATTGTTGTTGTTGTTGTCTTGAATTACTCTCTATTGGGACATGAGAAAACATGTCATTGTAAATAACATGCATTAAATTGCATGTAATTATCTATTTGAGAAAGTAAGTTAATGCAACAACAACAACCACAATAAAAATAAAAGAAAAACAACAGATGATAGAAAATAATTAAGGTATTTAACATTAAAGAGTTTGACAAGTTGTGCATGCAAATCAACAAAAAGAGTTTTTCATGCACACATACTGGTTTTGGAACGAGTTAATGCAGATTTTAACAAAAACAATTTTTATGAAAAGCAGCAGAAGATTTAAAGAAATGACATACAAGCCAAATTCTGCGAACAAATTTTCGAAAAAAAAATTGTTTCAATATGGTTTATTTTTTGGCAAAATAAATACTCAACTGTATTCGTTTAAGATAGTTAAGGTGGTTCGTGGTACACAAACGGCGTTCAAAAAGAGTAAGACCATCACATCATGTCTTAACCGCCAAAAAACTGTAACCAATATAAATTTCGATTTTGGTTCCTTTATGAAAATCTCTTGTTTTATACTAATTAACACTATGTGTTAAGGTTTTAGTATCGTTTTTATTAGAAATGTGGATATAAGAAGGAGTTTTTATAAAAAAAAATTAAAAGAGATTCTATTTCGCATCTTTCTAGATTTTTCATTCCCTGCATATAAGAAGATCTCTTTAGGCGCAAATTTTCTTCTCCCCAGCCATTATTTCAAAACTGGAAACATAAAATGGTTGCCAGGAACTAAATATCAGAAAGTATGCTGGAAGTAGTTCGGAGCCCGATTCATGGATTCTTGTCAAAGTGACTTCACACGTGTACATCCATAAATTGCCTTGATTTTTCTATTCAAGGTAATCGATGTGAATGACGATACATGAAACAAAAAAAAAAACTATGGCCATGACTTTGGTGTCCAACAGACTCTCATAGTCCTTTTTAGTACACTTGGCCCGAAGAAATCCATGGCTTCGATTGCTAACTATTCTCCAATTTGTTGTAATGGATCCATATTTCGTTCACAGCTGCAAAATGGCATAAGACTTCGTTCAAAAGTCGCACTCAGTATCGAGTGTGAGACATCGCGAATAGTTTTTCTCATATCCAAACATTCTTGCAATATGTGATGTACTTATTCATTTAAGATGCCTTTAGTCTTAGCTACCTCTCCGACTTTCATTCCTTGATCGTCCAATATTACTCTATAGATTTTGTAGACAATATCTTGTATTGTCTATTGGACCACTTTAGCGTTTGTTGCCATTTGTGCTGGTGCGACCACAATGGCATTCAGTGAACCACTTATCAAATTATGGTTTATGTTGTATTTATTACGACTTTCGTTGCTTTCAGTGTTAGTTTTTTATGTAAAATAATCAGCATACCAAATTCACTTTTTCTCATTTCCATTAAAATTAACGAAGTTGTATATACTCTCTGGCTGTCTTGTAGTTGTAGTTGTAGTGGGGTTAACTTGACATGATTTTTTTGGTCTCGCCTCTGCACTGCGATGATTGGACTTTAGTTTTGATGTTATAACCATATGTCCATAATTCGTCACCAGTTATGACCCTGTTAAGCAAATCTGGATCATCATTAACTTCATTCAACATTTCCTAAGCGATTCCCATGCGAAGATTTTTTTCTTAAAAAATTCAACAAATTTTTAAACGAGCCTTGCTGCCACACGCTTCTTGTCCAAAATTTGCGAAAAAATTTTAAAGCATGAGCCAACCGATATTCCGATATCTTCTATAACTTTTCTAATAGTATTTCTACGATTTTCTATAACAAATTTTCTCACTTTCCCAACATTTTCATCGGTTTTTAATGTGGTGGAGCTTTCAGGACGCATGTCATCATTCACATCTTCTCGACATTCTTTGAAAAGCTTTTTTATGATTCAGAGTACAATCACTATATGCAACTCTCAACATTTCAAGTCCTTTTGAGCACTTAATTCAATTTTGTACACAAAATATGGTGCAAATTCTTTGATCCATTTTTTCCACCGCAGAAAATCGCATAACAGGCAAAACAAAACTAAACTTTAACACAAACGAACTCAACTAAGAATGTTTGTTCGAGAAAAGTTGGCACACGAAAAAAACGCTAATCGACTGCATGCAGCCCTAAAAATTTTAAAATTCGCCTTTTCTATTGAACAGAACTCGTATTGCGTTGTCTTGTGAGAAATGATTATATTTATAGCGTTTTGTCTTTAAAAACTGTAACATTTTACATCAAGTGATGGTGATGGAAGGAATACCTGATTAAGCTGAACTTTCATATTCAGAATGAAAAAAGTTCCGCATGCCCTTCCCGAAGCATCAATGTGTCCTGAAAAAGTGAATCTGTGGTATGCATTATGGGCAGACAAAATTGTTGGTTAGTGTTTCTTAAAAAATAATACCAATCAGAAGGTTAGAGTTAATGTGTAGGAGTTGCAACAATATGTTGCAATATTCTGCAAAATTATGCGGTGCTGGACTCTTTCTTACGGAGCCATTTGAGATCCCTTCTACACACCAATAACCCACATGTTAAAGATGTGTTTGAAGATATAATTTGATGGGTTATCACTAACATGCGGCCCTAATTGAGCACTACTCTCAAAGTGGGATATGCAATATTGTGTAAAATCTGCTAAATTGGTAGCAGTAGTAGATCTACCTGGAATAAAAATATGCTAAGAAGCAGTAGAATATCTTTTGAAATTAAAAAATATTTTATCATAAACGATATGCTCAAAAACTTTAGAAATATTTGTTAATTTAGCAATGGGTCTGTAGTTTGTAACTAAGTTCCCATTCCCAGATTAAAGAAACACCGAAATTTCATCAACTTAAAATGAATTCATCACTTAAATGAATTGGACAGTTTAGAAATTCTAATACGAACATCTTCTTTCGAGACCTGAAAAGAAACAAAATCAAAGAATGTTGCATCATTATCAGGATTAAAATCAGTGTGATAATGATCACTACTAAAGTTGCTTTGAAAAAATTCTGCAAATAAATTAAATAGTTTTTCCATGGTAACTGACATTTTAACAAAAATTTTGGCAAATTCATTTTTTTTATATCTGTATATTAAGATTGCGTTTTATCTTATAGACATTTACTAATGGGTCCTCAATAAGAAATTTTGAATTTTAACAGATAATAACGGCTACATGTCTGAAACTAAATGTGTCAAATTGGTTGTAATATATTTAATTTAATCTGTTTTGCCAAGTTACTATTACAACATGTGCAAATAATAATTTTTGTTTTCAAAATGAGTGTTCTGCCGAGTGCTTCTCTTTATCGCGGTCTCCGTAATGGTCTTTTATTTCTGTATGAATAAAAAAATGTGCGAATTTGTGGCAATTCCAATCCACATGCGATCCAAGGGCGTCTAGAGCATCCCGAAAAAATCACTGTTTTGGACTGAATTTGTAGTTGGCGGGTTCATATAGTACATTCTATAAGAATGTATTGGCCAAGCTATCAGCGCCAACATCGAGTGCTAAAGGTCCTTAGGCCTACATTAAATGACATGATCACAAATGGCATGTGGTTTCAATAGGACTTCGGTAAGTGTTACAGAGTCTATGCTACTTTAGATATTCTAGACGAACGAGCAAACGGCATGGTCGTTTTATTAGGAGGTGATGTGAACTAGCAACTGAGATCATGCGACCTGACCCCGTTAGACTTTATTTTGTAGGAAATTGTTAAGTCACAGATGTGTGAAAATAAACTATAAATTATAGCGGCGATCAAAGTCAACATAATCCAATACCATCGTAAAAATTTAGGCTCAATTAAGCGCAAGAGTAATGGAAAATCCGTCACTTCAGATAAGCGCCACTCATTGAAGCCGCGGCAAAGCCTATGCTTAATTACTTTATACACAACAGCATTAAAAGGCCTTTCAAATAAATAAAAAATAATGACATTTTACACAAACTCCAGTTAATACAGCACGGCTTCGCCCATTGAAGCTCATACTCGCCTACTAAAACGTTTGTGCTCATAAAGGGTCGTAATGTATCATAAATTACATAATACTTGAAAACAGAAAATTGAAAAAAGTAGCCAAATATATCGCCAAGTAATTTTGAAATCGCCAAAAAAAATCGCCATGTCGCCAAATCAAAAATTTAATCGCCATTACAGATAAAAATTCGCCACGTTTGGCGAAAAATCGCCATATCTGACAACCCTGATATGTGGTACTATTTACATATAAACCTTCTATTTATTCAGGCCAAAACAGAAAGTTACAACAAAAAAACAGTCTAAAAATAGAGTCATTCATTAATTATCTCCCTTTTTACTCTCTCTCTCTCTCTGAGTGCTCAACACTACTCAATAAATTTAAAAGTTGTTGTTTTAGTGTGTTGTTGAAAGTCTTACTGAATGGCTGCATGGTTTATATGTGTGTTTGTGTATTAGATGGTGGGTGCATGTGTCATTGCATTCCAAGAAAATAATTTAAAGCACTAAATTGTCGATTTGCATTTTAAACCAAAATATAAAAAACAGTACAATCACAGTAACATCAAAGTTATGAGGAATTAATTTCAGTTTCATTTATGGCAGAGTTAATTGTTTTTATTTTTCTACTAATAATTTGCTTAGACTTTTGCTTTCACGTACGTGCAATTATTTTACCACACTGAGAGAAAAAATACGATTACTCAATGTTCATTTCAACAATACATATTTAAACCAGTCAAACTGTTCTTAATAAACAAACATTAAAACATTTATTTTTACCCAAAGTATGTGATCATTTACACTCATATATTTACTATGATCGTTACAACAATATCATAAGATATTGAATTTTCTGTTAAACAATCATGTTAGTTTTTATCACCACTTGTAAATATAACAAATTTATCTAAAAAAGGCATGTTTTCAAAATTAAAGTCTAAGAAAGAAATATAATACAAATAATAAGTTAAACAAATAAATCGATTGAGTACACGTTTTAAAGCTTTCGAGGCAACTTTCACATTCATTTGGGTGTTAAAATTAACAAAGAAGTTGCTACTGCCACTGCCGGTACTATAGTCATAGCTGATTGTCTGTCTTACGCGTTTGCTGGACCGCTCGTTACCATACTTTACCTTTCATGCTTATTGGCAAATATTTTACAATATATCTGTGCTTGATGACCTCTTCATATGGTATGGGAATTTCATTTGTCCTAGGGCCCAAAAAGTTATTAAACTACGGCTGGTATGCAGGGCTGTCATACATTTAACAGTTTTAAAGTTCACTTCACGAAAGCCACCTATACTACCATTCCAAGGACCTTTATATATTTTAATCTCGATTTCATTCCTCAAATTGAAAATCAAGTTACCCGTAGCTAGAAATCAAGCCAAGGCGATGTCAGAAGTACGGTATGTATGGATTTCATTTAACCAATTATGCAAGTCCCAAGAACAAACTAAAGAGTTTTTATAAGTAAAAACAAAAAAGTTAGTTCAAAACAAATGAACTGGAACTAAATTTTTGGCCAGGTGACATCATGAGGGAATTTTTTTCCTACTTACATCCCATAACGATGGCGATTTAATAATTTTTAATAATCAAATTTTTATATCCTTTGTTTTATTTGTCTTTATTGATTTGCAAATGATCTGGAACACCGATCGCATAATTGCCTAGTCATGATCAAAAGCATTTAATTCCTCCACTTTCAACAATTTGCGGGCGAAAATCATTATTTTCATTACGTTGTTGTTTCAAAGTCTTTGTTAATTAAAATTATTTTATGTAATTAGCAATTTCTTTCCCTCTTATTATTCTAGGAAACATAGTACTGCGTTTTTGAGAACACGTGCCATCAGTCCTGACAAACATTAAAATAAGTCCAAGAGTATTTTGATGAACATGCTTGATAAAATATAAAAAATATGATTAAATTTCTTTATTTAAAAAGCCTCTTATGGCCATTATAAAAAGTTGTGCAAGTGTTTGCCGAGGAATTGTATGGTGACGAACAACGAATATGTAAATTTTTCCATAACTCTGTTGCATCAATTCGGCTGAACTTAAACCGATGGCACAGGTTACATTGATCTTGGAAGCCTCAGTGTCTTAAGGCATATTCACATAGATCTACGGTTCAAAAAAAAAAAATCCACAAAAAATCACAGAAAACAACTAGTTTATATATGAACTGATTGTTCGCTCTTTCTTTTATTTTCTATTTTAATTGAAAATTAGTTGGAAGAATGTAGCAGGAACTTCATTTTCTACATTTCTGTGAAAATTTTAAACAAGTTGATGTGTAGTTGCTGTCATTTTCAAACCAAAAAATTTAGGTCGCAATTTGTGGTCAATTTGGCATACAATTTGTTTTGTCTCCACTACGTTGTTTTTTGGAAATATATTTATACGAATTGGTTTGTTAGTTGCCTCTGATTTTTTATGTTTTATTTGGGAAACAAATTTACCCAATAAACCTTAATTTGTCCAAATTTATAAACTATTCTAAAAATTACATTTTAGCAATAACAAATGAAAGCATTAATAAATGTTTTTAATGTTTTATTTAGATTAATGAATTTACATAAAAACCTTTAGCAATAATAGAAATATTTGCAAATTTTTTATTTGAATTTTGTGAAAGATGTTTTAATAGGAATTATTAATTATTATGATTTTATTTCTTTTAATAAAAAAGCAAAATACATATTTTTTATTTTAATTTGATCCAAAAAAACTCAAGTTGCTACATACAATTTATTAAATATTTTATAATAAATTGCATTTTTTCATACTAAATGCAAAAATCAATCCCCATTATTAATCCCAAAAGTTGAAGAGCGAGGACAATCGTTAAATGTCCTTTAATAATAATAAAATTTTCTTATTACTTTAACTGATACTGCCAAGCAAAAAAAAAAAAAAAAAAAAAATTAATAATCGCCAAGGGCATTTAGTTTCTTATTAAATCCAAATATAATGAATTTTATATCATAAAACATTCTGTCGTGCAGGATGAGCTCGTAACCTCTAATTAGACATCAATTAATGTCATTCATGCTGAGCAAACCGAAAAATAATTTTAGATTTCGATCTATTACCGCCTATTGATAATTCTGCCCATTGGTGATTCAGAAAGTATCACTCACGAGCATTTAATAAACTTTAATCAAATATATATATTTAAATGAAAGATAGTGTTGATGGCACAATCTTGTAATTGGTGGATGTTTTTAATGATTATTTTCTGATCAGAAAAATCTTCTCAACTTAATAATAAAATTATATTTTGTTCATTGTTATTTTAAAATAATATAATATTACTATACTAAACAGGGATAAACATATATATAATATTACTATACTAAACAGTCAAAATTTTTTGCTTCCACAATGAAAATATTATTATAAATTTTTCATTGAAAGAAAATCATATAGATTTTAAAACTTTTTAATTTGACTATTTTGGAATTTTAAAAAAAAATTGCACTGATAAGGTTTTTGAAACCCCAAAATTTTCGTTCCTTTGTAATGACTTTTAACTGTTTACACTGGGATGCTAATGCAATTGCTTCCAATTATTCAAAAACTTGAGGTTTTTGCATACTTCTTGGGATGTATTGAATATATTGTCAATATAAATGCATGCGTATGATTAATATTTAATTTCAACAAAAATATTAAGTGTACGACATGTAAAGTTTATTTAAGGTGCCAACAGACGACATGTTTTTCACACTGACAAAAGTCATAAGACTTTATTTGCAATAGAGCGTGCTCTATTTTCTTATGTTAAGCATACAGCTCTAAATGCATATGTCATGCGAAAAAATTCGTCGGCGGTTTGTTATGTGCACTATCATTAGCCGTCTGAATGAGTATTTTGCAAGACAAATAAACTATATAATTTTTTAATTTAACGTTATTGTTTTATTAAAATGAGTCCAAAAATTTATAGATTTTTAGATACAACTTCAACGTCTTTTTTAAAAAAGAAAAAATAAAAAAACACATTTGCGTCGCCAGTACTTCAGCGACGGAACCAAAAATATTTCGACGGCTGCAAGCCATTTATCAAACAAACGACGTGGATATTTTTGTGATCAGCTGTTCTCAATAAACACGACCGATGTCAGTGTGATACTACATGTACGTTTGTGACCAAAAATTATAAACCTTATGTAAATTAACGATTATTGACAGACATAAAGAAAAACATACGAATCGAAAGCTTAAAAAACACATGTAAAAAACATGTCGTCTGTTGGCACCTATAGTCTAGTATTTATATACGCACCAAATATCAGCAGCAAATATTCACTTATGCTAAAAATTCAGTTCAAACCAATCAAAATGTTTGCAGTTTTGTTATCGTTCGAATACTTGAACCAAAAGCTTCAATAACAAGTATTTATCGGTCACAACATTATGCTGTGACTAATTTTTTTTATCAACAACAGAATGAGAGCAACATACAATAGCATGAACATCTTATAGCGAAAAATTATAGAAAAATGATGGAAAATTGTTTCCTAATAAATTAAAAAAGCGGAAATTTCAGCACAAATAATACGATATCTCTTTCACTACCAAACAATTCAAATGCAACGTTTCAAGAGAATTAAGAAAATATTTTTGTCAAGCTTCAGAAATTCATTTATAGTGCAATAGGAAAATACGTTTTACAATTATATTAATATGGCACATTTTTGCAATATGACGCCATATCTCAAAAACTAAAATCAATTTGAACAAGATGAGGGTAGATTCAATTTCAGCGTCTTAGATTACTTAAAAGAAATTTTCGTTGCTCCACATATAAAAGTTTACTAAATTTTTTAAACTTGTGTAACTCCTATACGTATAATTAATATTTTATTTCAATAAGAATTACGTATTAAGTATACGTCACGTATAATTTTTTCAAATTCCTATTAATGGATGTTAATTTTAATATTGGAATTTGTTTGAAAAGAAATATTTTTATAAAGCAGTGGTAAAAATATTTATGTTTATGAAGTGTTCAAAATATTTACTAAAAATAGACTTATAATTTTTTTTTAGTATCAGAAATCAAAGTTGTTTGCTAAATTGAACGTTTTCTTAAACTACTACTTTAAAATATTAGCGTATTTTTTAAAACGTTAGAATATTTTTAGCTTAATTTTTTTTAGTTTTGTAGTATATTTATTTTTAGTTTTAAAAATCTTTTTCTAAATATAATTTAAACAAACGTTTTTGCTTATTTACCATTCAGACAATTTCAGGCCAAATTAGGAGCTTTTTTTCTTACTATTTCAAAACTTTTGTCTAAAATTTAAATTCATTGAATATATAACAAAAAATGCCTTTGCAGCAACTTTTGTGAGTGAAAAATATCATATTCATTAAATTTAGGCCTTCCCATATTTTTCACTAAAATTCATTTTATTTTTATTACAAGTGTTTGCTTGTAACAACTTCCACGTTGACCATATAATAATCAAATAAATAAATAATTGTTTTTAATAAAAATTCTACTGCAGACGGTCTATGTAATTTTGCCGAGCTAGAGCTTCCAAAAAATGTAGTAAATAGAAACACTAAAACGAAATAAATTAATTTTCAAATACTTAATATTGAAATTTGTTATTTGGGATATTCTCCCTAACTAATCATTAAAAACAATGTGTTCGGAGAAAAATAAACTACACTCACGTTGAATAAATTGTTTGTTGTGTTGTTTGTACAGAAACATTCTAAGCCTACTATGATTATGTATGTATTATGTTGTAATTCATATGCAGTATTGAATTCTCATATTGTATTTGATTTATGTGGCATAAACATCTGAGGCTGAATGTTTTAAACTGCTTAAACTTCACTGGCGATTTGGTTTTAGCAACCAATGAAATGTCGGCATATGAAGAGCTAAAGCCACAACAAACAATAAATTTTTTCATTTTTTTAAATTAATTTCCTTTAAAAAGTTCATATTTTTTTTAAATTTTAATGCAAATTATGTTTATCAATATTAACTGAAACAACTCCCCATTTTGTGGCTTTCTGCTAAAAACCACAATATTAAATTAAGTTACAAAACTTTAAAATATACCTCAAATTATTAACCAAATTGTGCAAATATTACATTCAATTTAGTGCAAAAATACATTATCTCCACTGTGTCAATACAGTTTGCTTTTAATCAGAAAAGTGTTTCACTTCAAACACTTTGGTAAAATGGCTTCCAACCTTCATGTTTGCATAATCACTTTGTCATTCACTATTTTGTTTAACTGTGTCTTTTGGGGAAGAGATTAAATTATTGATATAAAATAAGTAGACTATTAATGCTAAATGAAAATTACAATTTCTGTTTATATTCCTTTATAGTCTTTGAAAACAATTAATGACACTTGGACAGTGGAATCTAGTAAAATGTGATTAGAGTAGGAGAATCAGAGAATAGCTACAAAGGATGTGTGGCAAAAAGAATATTTGGCACGATACAAACGATTATGAATTGAAATTTAATTTATATAAAACAGCCCCTTTAACAAAACCGTCCTCTAAAGTCAAGAAAAATGATTTAATGGGTTGGTGAAAATCATCTTAATTCTTCTATTGAAAAAGAGTGCAATAGTATTCGAAATCTTTTCGGAAGTAAGTCGCATAACCATTTTATAAATTAACTGAATGCAAGCGACAGAAGGGATTATATCATATTATATCAAAGCAAAGCGTTGGTCTAAGTTTCTTTAAAATATTTATTAGTATATGCTCTAGATATTTTAGAGCGTTTGGTGAATAAAAAATGTGACTAATTGTTAAAAAGTTATGAACAATTCCGTAAGGATGAGGATATATGATCGTTATTACCTTTTAAATGGTGAAGCAGATGAAGTCAAAAAGCCTACGATACACTAAGACCTCAAAATTAATCGTATTGCTGGAAACATACAAAATGCTTTGAATCATCAAAGTGTTCCCCAATATACAGTCCGATCCATTGCGATTTAAGTCAACAATTTTCCAAATAAAGAAAAATGCTCTACAATAAGAAATAAGCCCGCCTACATCCATTGCTTGAACGCTTAGAGTTTGTATTGCTGTTTTCTTTAAGAAAGGATTTAAGGAAGCAAAGGCAAATAAGACAATATATTGAGAGAAGTTTAAAACCTAAAAAGAAAATTGAGTTTCAAATAGGATTTTGGAAAGATTACACGTTAATAACGCCAAATCAAATGGATCTGGAAGATTCAATGACAGAAAAACGACACGTAGGGATTTATTTTATCTACAACTATATCCCCAATAATCACCGAAATTTTTTTAAACTTGTGTTTTATTTAAATTACAAGATAAATTTTGAAGATCTTAATCAATTTCGTAAGAAATCTGTGGATATTTATGTGGCATATTATGAATGGTATCTTAAATCGGCAGTAGTATGAGCGGTTTCTAAACTGAAAATCAAAAAAATATGTAATTGAGCCTTTTCATTCATCCATATCTAGAAATAAATTTTATATTTTTTTCATTTGGTTGATTCGATTTAGAATCAGATGAAATATGAAAGTAATCACAACTTGACGTTCTTGGATCACTTGTGGAATGGTATCGTTCCAAATTCAACAGTTTTATCCAGGAATGAAGGACAAACACTAATTTTGATAATATAACTTTATCATTTGCGCGTGTTGTTGAACGTTATATCCATGGCGATTTGGCAAGAGAGACTAAATAAATGACAGCCAATTTGACAACAAATTTGTCAACTATCACAACAACAATTGATTATTCTTATTTTTTTTACTGTAACTACCATTTTAATTGGGAGAGTGGGCGTGACAATGCTTCGTTACCGCATATCTTTTTTTAACTAAGATTCTTTTACGTTTACACAGAAGCCTGCAAATTAAAAGTTAGGAAAAATATTTTTTGAAAACTAATTTAAAATAGCCCTTTAGCTACATATTTTATAAAAAAATTTTTTTAAATATTTCTCAAGGATAAACACTAATTTTGATAATATAACTTTATCATTTGCGCGTGTTATTGGACGTTATATCCACGGTGATTTGGCAAGAGAGACTAAATAAATGACAGCCAATTTGACAAAATTAATTATATTTCTCAATAACTCTTATCAGTTATCAGTCAGATGTATTATTTTATTTAAAAAATATTAGACAAAGTTTTTTATTAAACATTTTCAGTTGCCAAATATATTAATTGAGTAACCTGAATTGGATATATGTGAACACCAAACCCGATAACTCAGTTCAAAATTTTATTATCTCAATTAAGCTGCACTTCGGAACATAATATTAGTAAGTAAATATACACATAAATTTTAAAATTGGAAGAATAGCCCAAATAACTACTAGTTTTTTTAAAACAAGCACAAATTTTTTTTACAAGATTTCACTGTTCTTGGTCTGAAATCATAAAACAAACATTACAATGTACGAGTATTTTGTCAATAAACTTTTAGTTAATGTCATTATCACATACATTACACATATTTATTAATACTTACACAGTTACGAAATGAAGAACGTGATTATTAGAAGCATTTAGTTTTGCTGAAACATTTTCACAACACATCCTTTCCATTTTGTAATTCCCAAAGAAGTTTATGTCTTGGCAAAAGGGTCAGTAAATGGATTGCAAGGACACTCAAAAACCTTTGGGTACTGCACACAATTATCTACGTTGACTTTAATTCAAGGCTTTTGCAATATTTAATTGAACTCATACATAGTCGAAGTAAAATCTTTTTTTGATTACTGATATTTATATTTTCAAAAAAATTATTGTTTGTTGCTGGCTTAGCTGAGTATATGCCTGCATGTCATCACTGCATTTTCATAACTGATGAAGTGGGAAGAGCAAATGAAAAGCGAGCATATACTGAGACAAACCAGCTCTTCATTAATAAAATTTTTAGACCATAATTACAACAAATGTAGTCCTTAAGGCTTAGATGTAGATTTATGGCATCGAAAAGTTGTCTCTTGGAATCGGCACTCAGCCAAGGTTAACGGTCGGATGATCAGTACAACTAATAACGAACTGGTACTTAAGAACTCTTGAAAGACCCCTGATATCGCCAACAAACCTCTACTCTAAATTGTAATGGAAACATTATGAAGAGGACAGGAAATCTTTATGCATTTTTAACGTGTGTAAGAAAGCTTTTGGGAACAGATGTTGGATTAAGCCATAAATTGTACATGTGATGAACAAAGAAATGAACAGGCAAATCATTAGTTATAAATCACTTGTGTATTGAGAAGGCTATAAGCAAGAACGTACGTATTTCTTAAGGTTAAAAAAAGGTGTATGGGATGGTTTGTATCACAACTACTGCTATAATGGGGTTGATCCCTATAGCCACTCGAACGATAACAATCAAATCTGATGTATCAGATCTGAATTTGAACTCAGAGAATGAGGATGTTAAAGGACCAAAGCACCATCCTACAAAGTGTATTAGTACAGTTCTTGAAGGTACTGATGAACTACACGATCCCTGTCATGAACTTTTACAAATACTTTTATCTCAAATAGCGAAAGGACAAGTTTTGGATGTACGGGCAAACAAAGTGATCCCTGTCAATAATTTTAATACTTTTTTGACGAAATACCAAGTAAATTTGATTACAGGGAGATCTGTGATCCAGAATAACACCGTTTCTAGCGGCTCCAAAATAAATTTTGGTGCTGGGTCAGCGTTAATCTCTAAAGTTCTTGATCTTTCGGTATACTTGGGTTACCCGACACCTTCACAGTATTCGAGGCAGAAGTATACGATGTTAAAGCAACTGAAAAAGAAATTAAGTAGCTCATCTGATATGTCGATGTCATAGAAATTTTTATGGATAGGCTGCCTGATCTCAGCTCCATAGACTCAAAGGCGGCTGAATTGGTGTATATACTGCCATACATTCAACATCTGGCTCTGTTAGAACAATGTCATTTTGAGATGAGGATTTCCAGGACATGTAGATATTCGGGGCAGTTAGAACTTGAATGTGATGAGCTTTTGAATGGATTATATATATAGGACCCTTTGATCCTCACTATGGAGCGGTAACACTATACAGTTGCTTGATCTTGGGAAAAAGATTCCAGCATTGATGGTCATTGTTATTGTGCGCTGTATGATCGAATAACCCAATTATAGCTATTAAAAAAGCTGTTTCAACAGTTCCCATGCAACAACCCGATTCTGCAGGAATATATGCAGAATTTCTAGAATCTAAGCAAACATTATAATCAGAATCTGGAATCTGTTAACCAAGAGCCACTGACTGGTTTTCAACTTCTGGTTTCTTTCAGAAGTTGAAATAAGAAAACTTCACAGGGATGTGCAACATGTAGTTAGTCCTCTGGTAGACTGCTTTGCCAATTTAATCTAACCTAAGAAACACCCAAGACAAAAATAAATTGTAAGGGATATAAATTAAATTAATTGTGGTTTTTCACTGAGAGTAAAAGATATAAAAGCTTTTTTGGAAAAATAAGAACAAATAATTGGCGGAAATTTTAGTAATAATAATAATAATAATCGCAATTTAAATATTACAAAATCTTCTTCGCCAAAAATATTTAATTTAATAAAAATCGTGTAAGACTGGAGTTATATTGGCCATTGTTTCATCAAACCTGTTGCACGAAACTTTATCTGGCAGAGTAAAACAATTGGGATAAAAATGCTATAATAATTATTGTAAAATGTGTTGAACTGCCTGTTTTACTATCCCGTTTGCTTCAACATCCCTCCTATCAAAAGAAGTGGGATGCAACAAATTTCACATTAAAAAAAATACATTGTCTCAATTAAGTCTAATTTCAAATTAAATTCTATTATTATTTAATTTTCTAAAGGTTTTTGAAAAACGCATTTCAAAAGCATGTCCTTGACTTATATATTTAAGCCTTTTACACATTTTATGACAATCATAATTGCGACTATTTCAACAACGAGCCAAAGAAGTAATAGTTTTGCATGGTAAACATAAACAAAATTGCTAAAATAAATTTTAATTTTTTAATTAAAATTTTTTAGTCTTCGGAAAACTTAAACAATATTTAAGATTTTGTTTTGTTTTCCATGTAGACTCTTAATATATTCACGAATTTCCCAGAATAGTCACTTTTATTTGTTAAAAAGTACTTGCAATAATTTTTTCGCATTGATGTTAATTTAGAGAAAAAAAATTTAACACTGATAAAAAATATCTTCATGAGTCCCTTTCAATTAAAAACGCATTTAATAAAACACCAAATGTTTTAAGCAATAAAATTCTCTCGCAATTAAGTCCTTTAAATAAATGCAACCTTTACGATATCAAATCAAAAACCCATTAAAATGGGAATCAACTCTATAAATTTTCAATCAATTGACACATTAATTGCCATAATTAGTTCCTCCAAGTGATCAACGCACTAATTGTACACAACTGCAAGTTACTTGCTGCTTCCCCAGATATCCACTAAAGCCAAAAGAACCAACAAAAAACTACTTAAGACTCATTCATAAAACTTTTTATGATGTTCAAATACAAATCAATAAAAAAAATAAATAAAATACAAGCAACTCAACGACAACAATTTTATGTCTGAAATAAACATTGCAATATGAGAAAGGACAGAGTGTAGGATATGAACACGCCATGGCTGTTTGAAGTGCAATGCAACTGTAAAATGACATTAAAAAAATAATAATAAAACAACAAATTGTTACCATAAACATGTTGACAACTTATCAATAAGAAATTGTTGCAGACAATCGTAAGAACTACTACTGTTTAAGTAGTTGCTACAAGATCCAATAATGAAGTAAGAAAACAACAACAAAAACAAGCAAGCACATAAAATTATTTATATGAACTGCTGAACTAAATAACTTCTTCAAAATGTGGAAGAAGACACTGTGAAAATTATTTTTTTTTATAAAAAAAGAGCATTTCATGAAAATTTTATTGTGGTATATTTTTTTGTTAAAAAGAACTATTTATTAAGGAAAAGTTTTGTGTGAAAAAGTATTTCTTTGAAAAACATTTTACAAAAAAAGTTTTTTTAATTTCTTTTTATAAAATAGAAAATTATTTATAAAACAATACTTTATATCTAAATCATTCTTTTCCACACCACACATAAAGAATAATAATTTTTCAATAAAAAAAAAATTAATAGAAATTTAAAGAAATTAAGAAACTCATACAGTTTGTTCGTATGGTCAACGAAACTATAGCATATGTCCCAGACTTTGTAGAGCTACAATTATTAAATTTATATAGAAACGAGTACAATCATTGAAAGGTGTTGTGTATAATTGTTTGTTGTAATGTTTGTATAAAAACATTTTAAGCCTAAGATAGATAATTCTCATATAGTATTTGATTTGTTTGAAATAAACACGATTTGGTTCAGCGACTAAACTGTAGGCACTTCATTAGTCGCTAAGGCAAGAAAAAAATTAAACAAAAATAAATTACATATTTATTATATATTATATTCATTATATACATACATATATATATAACAATAACAAAAGGAATATTTCATATGATAATCATAATGTATAATGGCTTCTAAATATTAAACGTAACAAACTTCACTGATATATATATATATATATATATATATATATATATATATATATATATATATATATATATATATATATATACATATTTTCCCATCGATCCTTTGGGTAAATTGATAAGGCAAAACTTATGATTGTTTTTACTTGGTGAATCCAGAGTAATCCTTATCAATTACACTTCAAGCCAACTCACAAACCTCGCCGATGTTCTTGACACTCGTCAAACATCGGCGAATTGTGAGTTACGTCTGCAGCGTCTGTTCTATTAGTTGAGGCGACTGCAAGCGGACATCTGTTCTTATTAAACTGATATTGGTAAGAAATTGCGGGAGGCGTGTTTGGAATGAAATTTCACTAATCAAAAATCCACTCCAACTATAATATATTCGTATTCCAAACAAGTGACACTTTCAACACAGTTGTAAAGCTATTTAACGTAGAGAGCTTAATAAGAACAAGTCAGGCGAAGTATGAAATCAAGTTAAAAAGAGGATTAAAATTAAGTTCTCAAAAACAAGACAACAGGAACTATTTCTGTGCCAAATTAATTGCTCTAGAATAAGTATGAAAAATTAATTCCACACTACAGAAGGAAATAAACAAGTCTGTGAATAAAAAAGAGATATATTTTTTCAGTAAACACACTAATTTTTCTACATAATCTATATATATAAAATAGGATGTGTGTATGTATGTATGTATGTATGTATGTATGTATGTGTGTAACGTAATGGCTCCAAAACGGCTGGGCCGTTTTTGACGAAATTTTCAGGGAACCTTCAGAATACTCGGGCGGGTGACACTGTGAAGTCTGATTTTTGATTTTCGGTCTGTGGGCGGATGGGCGTGGCAAAATCCAATAATTCATAAAATGAGAACGGCTGGGCCGATTTCTGTAAAACTTTTTGTCAGTTGTTCGTATTTTCGAGGAGAAGGTTTTTATGGAAGAAAAAAAGAAAAAAAAGAAATCCCTCCGGAAAAGTCGGAAAATTGGAAAAATCGAAAATCGAGTTTTTGTATGAAATTTTGTTTGAAATTATTACTTAATGGCTTTTCAAATTAAAAAATAGAAAGTTTGTCTGAAGGCTTAAAATTGGGGCGAGGCGCTAGTCTCCTATAAGTATGACACATAGTCCAGAGTCCTTTTTGTCTTTTTATTCCCTATAAGATTTTACAAAGCTCTAAAGACAGGCAACGGTTTCAATGTAGATATTTTACATTTTTTACCACACAGCCATTTCTTTAAGTATAGAAATAGAAGAAGTCACAAAGGTTTAAATGTGTGGGGTGTTTTCGATGGTTTAGCAACAATTTTTACCATGGTCACTGAACACATGTGAACCCGTACATTATCCTGATAGAATATCACTTTTTGCTTCGTTAGATGGTATCATTCTGGTCAACAATTTGATGGTAATTGTTTGCCTCTTTTCAAGACAATTGATATAAATTATAGCAGCTTCGTTCACCGGAAGAAACATAATGTTTTGATATTTTTTTTTCTTGAGGTGGTACAACCACAACGAATCATTAAAATTGGTGGCACAGGGTCCCATAGTATTTATCAAGCCTTTTTTTGGTTTCGGTAATGGTGTTTTCACTTAACAAATAATGTTCAATCAGAACACGAAATTCACTTTTTTCTATTTTCGTTCAAATCAACAAAATGTCTGTTTGCAATAGCTGTCAAAAATAATCTAATTGACACAGCTTCCTCAAAACTCGATAGAAAACTAGTAATCGATAAAGTAAACGAAAGCACTGTTGCATTGGAAATGACTGCGAAGGAAAACAAAAATTCACGGCATCATCAATTTCGATAAAAAAAAGTACCTTCTTTTTACAAAAAAAGGTACCTTTCATTAACGATTGACATAAATTCTCCCAGTGTTTATTGAAACAAAAATTAATTTCAAGTTCCAAACAAGAATTAGAACTATAAAAAAAACACAATACAGAACTTAAAACCAATAACAACATGACATGTTGTTGAGTTTATTTTCTTATTTTTATTTTATGTGTTGCTTCAAAGAGCAATAAACATAAATCAACCATGACATGAAATAAAGTTTGCCACTTAAATGTGGAAGGTTGCTTGCTGCTGCTTCATTCACTGCATGAACGCTTATCACATAGACTTACATACATACATACATACATACACACACATACATATGTATGTGGCATATTGTATGTGTAGCAGCTTTTAAGACTTTAAACAACATCTTAAATGCAGCTGTATTTAAAAGTTGTAAAACGTAAGTAGTTAATCAAGCATTAAAGAGCTGAAAAATGGTATGCGAGGAAGTGATATGAGTATTAAAAGTGTTGAAACTCTAACGAGGATAATGTAAGTATATAATAAAAAAAATTTCTTATGACAGGCTTAATGCAACAGGTTGAAACAGATAACGCAACAGTAAGTATTATGGAAAAGGAAACTTTAGAAATTTCAAATTTTAATTTACGAGACACTATTTATTTAATTGCAGTTAAAAGGAAAAGCTTAAGGTTTTACAAAATGTATGTAATTGTTACAAAACAAACTGATTTCCTTCATGGCATTGATATTTAAATTGAAGTTTTTTTTCGAGATTCTTTTCTGATAGAAACTTGCATATGTTTTATACCTTCTTTTTTGGTTCCAATACTTCCGCTCAAAACTTTTTTCAAAGTTTGTAAATAATTTCGCCTTAACAAACAACACCCGGTGGTATCAGCCAATAAGGCGAAAGAAAAGAAAAATGTTACAAGACACAACTTTTGTCAACACTTTGGCTCTTTGACACTTCATGTCATAGTCGATTGGAGATAGATGGATGATTGAACGAACCGACACAAAGGCAGGCAACCAAATAATATTATAATGTTTATAGATCTTTTCCAACTTATAACGCACAATAAATAAAATCCAATGAATTAGATCTCCATACATTTTGACATATTTTACATGTGTTTGTTCAAAAACTTTAACTTATCTTGTGTTTATTCAGGCATATGACCGTAAGTTATAAATAGCTTAACATGTAAATAAGATCCCATACACATAAAAGGAAGGACACATGATGATATATGTGCCATCAACAATAATAAAATAAATACTAACACAGTGGGCTAGATGAAGGAATTTAGGTAAACCTTTTTCAAAGTAATTTATTTATTTAATGTTGTCAATAGTAAATACTTTTCTTTTTAAAACGTAAAAAGGATATCTATGTCTTTTAACAGTTTTTTTATTCTTTTGATTAGTGAAATATAATTCTGGAAAATATACTAAATCGATTATTCTTGAAAGGATATATTTTTATAAAAATAAATATTTCCAACACTTAATATTGAAATTTATTATTTCGGGATATTCTCCCCAACTAATTGTTAAAAACAATTAAGAGTTTTTGCCAAATGCATTGTTTGCTGTGGCTTTGGATGTTGAAATCGATTCTTGCTCTTCCATGTACTCAATCTAAATCTCAATAACTCAAGCTGGATTACAATCATCTTATAATAGTATGTGCTCCAGATCATGAAGGTGCTGAGGGCAATGAAAGGAACAACTTATACGGGAGAGCAGATCAAGTCTTGAATCTATTTTACTCTCAAAACTTATAATACAAGTGTGTTTTATTTACTTAAAGGGTAGTAATCCAAGTCTTAGAAGCTGCTTCGATGTAATGAGGGACGGGCAGTTTAATACTTCTCATTTAGGATAATTTCATAAAAGTACTTTCTTAAAATTCTTTCTAATTTTTACATTTTTTATTACCTTATATCTTTTCTCACTCAATTCAAATTAATATTTTACTTTCAATTATTTATATCTGTTTTTCATTCGATTGGACATCCTACTGTACTCTGAGGCATGCAGATGATGGTTACAACTCATTCAACTGAATTGAAAACATTCGACTAGAACAAGTTGTAAATAAATAAATTCAAACAGCAATACAAAACGTTTACAAATTTCTGTTATAAATTTTCTATTTATTTTCAATCTTCTTGCTGTAAAGTTTTTATTATTGCGGTTTCAAGTATCTTCTTAAGCCTTAAAAATAGGGTTTTTTAAATTTAAGTTTAAAGGATTTCCTGTTAGGAGCAATACTAACGTATTGTTGTGTTTGTATTTCTGTTCATAAGATGTGATGATGGTGCTAGTGATAAAATACCAATAAGTAGCAATAATTTCTTGGTTAACCAGATGTGGCTGGTTTCAAGATTTTTATTTTAACAAAGAGAAGAGGAAATATTTACTTTTGCCTTCGTTATACTTTTATCAATTTAAAATGAGAAAATGAAAATGTAACCCATTTTGTGGTCGGTAGACCTTTAATTGCTTATTAGGAAATTTAAAGCCTTATTCGATAGCCTGGTTTGGGTAGATGATATGGTTGAAATGTCGATAAGTATGTATGGGGATGTGCTTTCAACATGAATTTGTTGCGCAAGCCTTAAGGTAAATTAAACTTGTTATATGTATTTCTGTTTACACCCTACAGTATGAAAATTGAATTTTTAAGTTGTGTTTTTCATCCAACAGGCTTTAATTGCATTTGGAATAAAATTCCATCATTTCACGTGGAATGAGGGAAAATAATTCCGAATTCAAGAATTTGAATGACTTTAATCTCATTTTTCGAAGTAAAATTTTTTTGATATAAAGGATGGTCCAACAATAACGTACGATATTAATTAGGAGTTACACCTTAACGTCAAGTTTTCCCAATTTAATTTGACATTTCTTTGTTTTAGTGTTTAAAAAATTCCAACATGGAGAGGTACACAATTGAGCAGCGCGTTAAGATTGTTGAAGCCTTTTACGACAATGGGCATTCAAATCAAAATGCACTTTGTGCACTTCGTAATTTTTTTGGTCAGTGATGAGGCACACTTTCACCAGTGGATTCGTTAACAAGCAGAATAGCCGCATTTGGAAAAATGAGAATCCACGAGTGATTGTTGAAAAGCTAATGCATCCTGAAAGAGTGACTGTTTGGTGCACGGCTTATGGGCTGGCGTCATCATCGGGACGTACTTCTTCGAAAATGAGGTCGGCCAAGCAGTTACAGTGAGTGGTGTTCGCTACCGCGAAATGATAACACACTTCTTGTAGCCAGAAATGTAGGATATGGACCTGCACAATATGTGGTTCCAACAGGATGGTGCCACTTGCTACACAGCCAACGAAACAATGGCTCTTTTGCACGAGAAATTCAATGGCCGTGTTATCTCACATCGTGGCGATGTTAATTGGCCGCCACGATGTGTTTGACACCGATTGACTTTTTTCTTTGAAAATACTTAGAACAAAACGTGTGCGTCAATAAGCCAGAAACATTGCAAGAGGTAAAGTATGAGACAGTTCGGCAAATTAACCACATTGAACTTCAATTATGTCTCAGAGTCGTTGAAAATATGGACTATCGGATAGAGGTATGCCACCAAAGCCGTGGCGAGCATTTGGCCTATATTTTTTTACACAAAATTGTAATAAATTCTTCTATTATAGTAAAAAATATTAAAATAATTCTTTGAAAACTTTTAGTTTTATTGTGCTATTTATTTGGATCACCCGTTATTACAATGTTGCATTAAAGGAGCGATATATTTATTACCATGTGCCAATATGAGGAAGAGAAGGTGAAAATTTGGAGTCACCTTATTTCTTGGTCAAATCTCATATTTTCCTTATTTTGATAATTGCTTTTTTATAATAAAACGGAGCAAGAGTTTTAAGTCAGTAAGAAATTTATTATATTTATGTTATCAAAATCGCTGGTCTACCAAGGCTGTCAATTGTCAAATATTTGCCATTTGAAATATTATTTATTCAGTAAAAGATTTGCAATACAAACGAATATGCATCGTTTAACATCCAAAAAACGCATAAAATAAGTTACAACTTACTACGAAATTGGTGGTTCAAATGTGGCCACTGCATTACAAGGTGATTATGGTCGCAATAATCGAACTACTGTGCCAAGGAATTGGCAAGATTGTAAAGAAATCTAAAGAGACTGGAAGCGTTAAAGATGTTTGCCATCATCGCAATATGCGCACTGTCACACTGTTAGTAAAATTATGGCGGATAATCGGAAATTGTCAATTCCACAGCGTTCTCTGCAATTGAGCCTATCTGACGGCCCATTATGGACTATTTTACTTATGAATTTGCACCTCCATACATTTGTATAACGTCCATTTCACGCGACAGTTTAAGCCGGCTGAACAATCACAGCTCCGTGTATATGCTGATTGGTTGCTACAGCAACAGGCTTTCAATGCTGATTTTTCCAACAAAATTTCCCTCAACAAAAATGAGCTTCATTTTTCACAAGCAAAATTGTCGCCTATAGGGCAAGGAGAAGCCAGAAATGATAGTATAAATACTATTGCATCAGGAAAAAGTGACTGTTAGGTATGCATTATAGTCTGGAGGTATTATTGGGACACATTTTTTCGAAAACGAAGCTGGAAGAACCGTTTCTGTCAATTCAGAGGTCTATAGCCGTATGACAACTGAAATTTTTTAGCCTGCAATTTTTCACGTTTCGGCGACGTCAATTGGTCATCAAGATCATGCGATTTGATGCCGTAATTTTTTTTGCGGGGCTACTTCAAAGACCGCTGAAACTGAAAAATAGATTTTAATGTACAGAAATTTTATAGAATTAGGATATTAAGCCTTGGGCCTAAGAAACCTTATTGTCATGGATTCCTATTACTTTCTTTTAATATTATTTTATTATATTCGTAATAATTAATAATATAAGAAAATTTTGTTTGATAAAATCAATATCTCACTCGGTACAGCGATAAATGCTGAAATGGCAACACACGGTTGGCCCTATTAAATAAAGAAAGTTTGAAATAGAATCCGAAACCCAAGTTACTTTTACAAGGCATATGTTGACAATTAATCTAATTAATATACATACATATTAATTTCCCATTATTTTAAAAACTATTTCAGTTGGAAAACTTAAAACTTAAAAAAATATTTATAAAAAATATTGCGTATATTCTGCCAACTAATCGTTAAAATTTTTTTTATTTGTTGTGAGTTAAATAAGTCTATATATGCCACCATTTAATTGGAACTTTGTATCAAGTCATTAGTAGACTTCAACCATCAACAACATATAACAACATTTTAAAAAGGAAAAAAATGTATTCTCAATCTTTCAATTGCCCAATACTTTTCTCGGAAGCAAATTCTTTAGTCGTCTATAGTCCATCTTTTAAAAATTCTTCGTGAAAACTTTTTTACAACTTTTACAAGCACAAAAAGAAAAACTTGTAAAAGCACCGAAGGTGTAAATTTCCAAAGCAATACTCAATCACCCAATTTTGTGCTCTAATAAATTTTATTGCTTATAGTCAATATATTGAAATATGTACGAATGTATATAGAGTTATTGCGGAAAATTGACTGCAATTGGTGCAAATAGAAAAATTGAATTACACCCGCTTGCTTTCATTATTTCAAGCTAAGTTTTTATTCCATAAACTACGAGTACATTGCAGCAACACTAACGTTTGTTAAGAGAATTGAGTTGGTATGTAGTTGCCTTAGATTTTCTTTCTTTTAGTTTATTTTTTGTTTTGCCTGAGACTTTATTACCTTAAGGTGTGAATAAGTTTAAGTGGCTGTACTTAAAGTCCATCAATTATACTATTATTCTATTATTTAGTTATTTATCTACACCAACATGCAACATTTTTACTTCATCTTACAACAATTACAATTGAAATATTCGCATTTTCTTCATACCCAAATCTTGACTATTTTTTAAGATTATTGGTTGTTTGGTTGCAAAAGCTTCCTTATTTGATTGGAATAGGTTGCGAGGGTTGTAAAAGTGAAGCAGTTGCCAAATTCAAAATATAAAACATATTTGTAATGGTCTCAATTCTAACGTATCATTAGTGGTCAATTATTTTTAAGCTGAATCTTGGCATGAAATTTTTTCAGGAGTGAGTCCTGCAGGTGTGATTTCGCTGCATTTTTCTTTAAAAATTTAGCTGCTTCAGAGGCATGTTACAGATTGAACTTTTCAGTTTGTGAACATTGCTGGATGTTATTCAGGAGCCATAATTTTTAGGACTTCTTAAAGGTTTATGCGATTAAAATAGTCCTGTGGGTGTCACAGCCATCCGTATACCTTTCACGGTTTCAATGTTCTAGCAGACTGCATTTTTAAGCTAAATTAGTTTAGTTTTAAAGTAAAATTTAAATTTTGAACTTTTATCTCTCGTATCGCTGCTCGTCCATCCATCCGTCTGTCTGTCTTCTAACTATCATTATTAAAAGTTGTCAACTTTTATAAATATTTTCAGTGAAATTGCATAGTCTCACATATCCACAAATTCAAATTTTTATTTTTTATGCCAAATCTGCGAACACTTTTCGATCATAATTTATTGGCTAAGGACATCAGGAAACTCCACCAACACAAGTGCAGCGATTACAAGTCAATAAGACAACAAGTAATCCCTGCAAGTGGTAAAGTGGAACCTAAAACAAACTCTGTTGGAAGAAAACTTTTTCTCTTTTTGTGTGTAAATTTTTATCGCTATTCAACATGCAGCACGGCCCTACCGAAGATAAATATCATTCACGTCAACATCGTTCAGTGTCTAAGTAAGTGTCATCGAAAGATCGCAGGATGTCTATATAGAGAATTGACAAAATTAGAGGAGTTATTGTAGAGAGGAAAAATTTGATATATTAATGCAAATATTTTGAAGAGGGGCCTGCAAACTCTCCATGGACCCTGAATCATAAAAGTATATTTTTAGCTAAAATATCAGCCAGAATAATATAAAAATCAGCAATTGCTTCTAAAACTTTACCAATTAATTCAACAAGAAATTTCATTCTTTGTGATTCAAATCCCTTCATTCTAAAATTACTGCTAGATAAATATTGTGTTGTCCAGGCAAAGATCCTGGATAGTAAAATGGTTGGAAATAAATTTCATGTCCTTTAGCGCTTTAATTATCTACACAAGCGGCAGGAATCAATAACAGCCCTCAACTATCGACAATATTTTAGTGCGATGGCGGCGCAGTTTAATATCGAAATGATGGTCCCAGGGTACGGAAGCATTGGAGAGAACGTTAAGTGTGAAAAGCATGTTCAACTAGAGTCGGAGGATTTGCGTTTGTCATCTTGCAAGTTCTGACTTAGTCGGAAGGCTGAGAAGAAAACGAATAGGAGGTGGGCTATAAGGGCTGACTCCCATGATATAGATGAAGGAGAAAGCATAGACAACTTATTAAGGAGACTGTTCCTCCTTCTTAGGCGAGTGTGGCCTTTGGAATGCTGCAGATTAGCAAACTTGAGCGGGTCGCACAATCCTTTATACATACTGCCACACGATTAAAATGTACTGTTTTGTGAGTGCCTTAGCTTTACCACGGAGTGACAGTGAGTATATGAATGAATTATTTTATGGTCTCTAGATTTTCTCTATTTTCTATATCAACTGACAGCACGAATATATATATATATATATATATATATATATATATATATATATATATATATATATATATATATATATATATATATATATATTTTAATATTGAACAGTTTGACAGACAATTGATTACCATGTGATATATAATTTATTAGGTTCAATTAGGTAATTTCGGCTCTGCCCTCGTAAAATGTTACATTTATTTTGCTAGTTTATAACTTTTAGCTACAAGATCATGGCTTTAAAGTAAAGTTTCTTACTTGGTCTTAATGTACTGTGTATAGTTGGTCTTTTGATTTAGAGCCAATTTTTAAAGTTTTTTTCCTGCCTTTTTTACTTTAAATCAGTTAAGCCCTTGGCTAAAATGCAATTGCAATTTCAACTACGCCACCGCCACCACCACCAGCAGCAGCAGCACCACCAGCACCTTTTTACATGTGAACGACAAAAGGGAGCAAAAAGAAATAAACTTAATGGCCAGACAACCACAAAAAATTTTGTGGCTGGTGCAAACACTTACAACTGCGGCTGTAAGTAAAGGCAGTTTCGGATCTAAGCCATTTAAATTGTACATGTGTAACATATGATTTCAGTTTTATTTTATTTCAACTGTGTGCCTTCATTTCGGCCATTTGTTGTAGGAGAAACAAAAAATATAAAAATAAGTCTAAGTCAGATAAAAGATTTAGCTGTTTAAGAAGATTTACACCGAAAATTTATTTTCAAAACTGATTTTTATTTAAGACTATTACGATTTACTGGGGCGCAAAAAATAACAAAATTAAGGCAATTAAGATTGATATTGGTAAAATCTTTTACAAAGGGAAGCCGAAAAATTATGGGATTTTTATTGCAAGTCTTAAGTAGTGCAATAATTTTGAAACTTTCATATAAAGAACTCCAAGAGCATTTAAGCTGAAATAATGTTTGAATTAAACAAATATAAAAAAATTTTGAAAGAAGTAAAAAGGTTTCTAAGAAACATAAATTTTATTATCCTGTTTATCTTAATTAAAGCCATTGTTACAAAGTAATTTATTTAACGACGTTTGTTTTGCCGTAAAGTATATTTTATTAAAATCAAAAGACAATATTCGTGTACAACTTTGTGTGGAAAAACATGTTTAAGAACTTTTATAAACTTTTCTCCACCAGGTAGCATTAATTTCTTCGAAAGCTTAATATCAAGGCTTGAAATCCCAAAACTAATATTAATTTTTAATAAGCTCTCGAGTCCTAAAAAAACAATTGCCAAGTAAAAAGTTTTAGTATTTTTTTAATCAATAAACAGGACGGAATCATATTATTTAAATATTATAAATAATACGGAGGGGCGCCGTTTCTAGGCAACGACAGATGAAGGCAGGCCCATTATCCTAGACCTGCTACAGCAGACCAATCATATGCTTAGCTGGAACAAGAAAAAATAACAATGCGCAAACAATTGCAACAACTCGTATAAAGATGGATATGCCCTCCTAAGAGGGCATAGTTTGTTTTAACTTGCCTAATGGAAATTGAGTAAAGGGACAATTTTTTTTTTCAAGTGATCGCATTTTACCGATTGGGATGAAAAAGTGAAAGTGTAAAATTATATCGCTTAAGCTTTTGTCGGCACTAGGGGCACGAATGTACACATGTACCTATAAGTAGACATGCCTTCCACCCCCAGCAAAGGATGTGAGTTGCTTGTGTAAATTATATTCTATAAAGTGCCATTGCTATTCATCTGTTATGAACAGTTTTATTATTATATTTAATACCTCAACCGTTTTCATCATAAATATTACCTGGGGGTATTATAAATCAAACACAAACTTATGAACAAAAAAATATTATACATTTTTGTTTAAATTGAGTCACGTAATTTTGGTTAAGATTAAGTATTTCAATTGTCTGCAGCTAAAAAATAAAACGTTTTTCTCCCTGTTCCTTTAAAAATTTGTCAAGTGCTTAAAACTCCCGCTGTTAAACTTTTGTAATTGCTGGTTGAATTGATAAAAATCAATGCCGACAGTGACAATATTTTTGTTCATTTTTTAAAGTTTTTTTTTTTTGTAAACTCCCTAGAAGGCGCTTCAATTGCTTGAGTTTATTTTTCTAAATGACGTAGAAGGAAAGAAATACAAGATTTTATTACACTCACAGGTATTGTAAAATATAAATTGCCAAACTTATTACAAAAGCAAATATTTGTCCTTATCAAAAACTCGCGAAATAAATGAGAATATAGAATTTTGAAAAAGTGTTTGTAAAAGCAAGCAATTACAAAAAGCAAACAAATCTGTAAAACTTCAATTAAACAGCTTGTAATTTTATTATCTTTATATCTGTTTCAAGGTCGGATAGAACAAACTAATGGTGGTCATTTCAATAAAGCGAAGACTGCTCAAAAAATATGGAATTAAATTTTCTGTCTACATTTTGGCTTTAAGGATTTATTTTGGCCTTCACATAGAGGAAATTGTGTCAAATTGTTATTATGAGTTGCAACACAACTAAACGTGCAATCAGCTGTTCCCTTAGAGTCAACTTCTGTGTCCTTTTTTTAAACCATTTTAAACTTGTTCGTTGTCTTGGCATAGTTTTTTTTAGTTGTGTGTGCCCGTGGATTTGAAATGAGATTTTAAAGAAAAATAATATTTTGATTTATTTCCAACATGGTTATTTTTTCATTCCGTATTTCTTACTTTATTTTTTCATTCAAACCTTATAAGATTAAAGATATCCGAATAAACATCACTTGTGGAACGTGTTCTGCATCAATATTGTTGCGCATGAAGCAGTAAATAAAATACGCGTATTTATGTAAATATTCTTATACTCTATGCAAAAAGCCCTTTATTATTTTTCTCCCCCTTATCAATTCATTTGTCAAATGTCTATCTGTCTGTTTTATTTTTCTATGCGTATACAGTAACAAAATTGTAGTCTATAATTTTGATACTGTTTTTACTTTTTAATTCGTTTTCTTATTGCTTTCATATATATTTTCTTGTGAAAATGTGGCAAATCACCTGTAAAATGTAAATTGTAACACGTTTGCCTTCAATATCAAAGCGGCATGATGTGGCAGGAGTAGACTTTTTACAAGTGACTTTTTCAGCTTAAGATGTCATTTTTTACTTTTACTTTTTTATTAATACAAAAGCATTTTGTGACAATTTTTGTTTTGTAAACGTGATGTTGATTTTTTCCCTTTGATAACTTGATAACTTTATTTACGAATAAATACAAGGATAACAAGTATCGAAAAACCAAACAAAAAACAAACAAAAATGAAATCCATCGTGGAATAAAAATAAAAATAACCTGGCTTAATAGCTTGTTAAGTGAATTCATTTTGCCTAAAAAAAAAAACTTAGCAATATTATAAATTATTTCTAAATCTCATAGAGTCAAGGTAAAATCGAAAGCCATCAGAAGGAAAAAAAATTAAAAATATTCTAATCAGTTCAAGTGGGTTTAACAAAACGTATGGTGTCGAAAATGGGACATATCAGATTCGGTTTATTCTTTATATTAAAATCAAATAATATAAAAATGCCTTTGCCACATAATGAAAAAAGTAATCAATTTCAAGAATACTTTTTAACCCTGTCCGTAAGCTTAAAAATTTTGCAATAAATTTAATTTAGTCAATGGCCGGGTATCCTGCTACCCTACGTACATTTTTCGCTTTTATATTCAAATTTTCATTTTTGTATTAAATTTTTTCCTTTAATATAAATATTTTATCATATTAAAAATCAAGTGAAAATTAAACACTCGACGAACAGCTCGTCCCTTACCGCGGCTAAACTAAATTCACTCAGCACATTCCCTTAAGGCTAGGGCTTAAAGTATGGCAAATTTGTTATACTAAGAACTCCTACCTACTTGAGGGAGAATGGTGTACCTGAAAAATGCAACGTATCGTAAGATTCGACAGGTCCATTACATGGTAAAGGATTTAACGTTAAAATTGATAATTTGTTAACACACATGCTTTGGCGAAAGATCTACGTTTCTATATATTGACAATGGCCGTATATTCCATATATAATGAAGAATACAAAACGAATTAATAGGTCCTCAATATTTGCCTTGCGCCCACCCCCTCCCCAGGGGGCACGGATTATACATCTTGTCGTGGTGGCTTGGTGTTGTGCTTCCTGGGCTATAGGGTTATCAGGTTTCCGGACCTAGGCCTTTTTGCTGATAACCCCTAAAAAATTTTACGTTGCTACCCAATCCCTGAATTAACAGGACAACGGGCGCGCATGCAAGTAAATTTAAGATAAAAGTGGATTCGCTCGCTCGTCCGGTTGGGTAACATGGTCTTTCCAGACCTTGATCATTGGCCAATTACCCCTTGAACTTAATATGTTACTACCCAATCCCTGGACATAACAGGGCAATGGGCGTGCATATAAGATATTTAAGGAAGTAGCTCTGCCTATGCTTGTCTGGGTAGAGGTGCTACCGATACCTCGGGTTTGCACGTGATTTAAAATCGGAGGTGTTTTTAACACAAGGCCGACCAGAGTTCCTATCTGGTACCACGGGAAGCAGTAGACCCTAGGACGTGTCCTAGACTGGTTATTGGTAAGGCCCCTTCGGGGATCACGTGGTAGCAGGAAGAGTTATGGGTCGGATGAGTGTGTCTGCAATATGGTGCTAGTGACCGGTTGTAGATGCTCTCTTCAGGCCATATATGTCTATGTGCTGTTGCTGTGCAAAGAGCACCGTCAGGTTAAGTTTATGACAGGTACTGATGTAAAATCTTTGACATATTTGCCTTGCGGAGAAATGTCACAATATTCACATGAGCAAAGATAAATAAACTCTGCCAGTTTGTTTTCCACAATACATGAGATCAATACTGCTAGTAGTAATGGCAAACCAGATATTGTCCCATTTTACAACAAATCAAAATTTTCTGCCTCTTAACAGTAAGAGCAACCAACATTGCCCCTATCAACAGCTATCTATCAGTTGACTCCTGCCAAAATTCGAACAAAATGCATCATGTATTTTGTTTTTGACAGCCAGGAGACAGACAGGAGACTACAACATGATTTGAGAAGAAAAAAGAAAAAAGTGATTTTCGGGTGCTCATTAAACATTATTTTTTGCGGGAAAAACTGATCACTCAAACCAAGGCTGAGTGTGATAAGTACTATAAGAGTTCAGAATCATCAATTTCAATGGTAAAAATGTTGTTTGCAGAATTTTTTTGTGACCGTACAAGCACGAAAAATGCCCAACGCTCCGATTACGATATGGTGTTGACCAATCGAAGCAGATATTGAAAATGCGAGAGATTGTAGAAACCACAAGGATATCATATGGCTCAGTGATTTTATTTTGAATGATCACTTGGGTACCGCACTTGCTTAAAATCGGCCACAAACACATTTTTGCAGCGTTTTACAGCCGTGGAAGAACCGTGGATCGGCCACAATGCACCAGAGATCAAACAGAAGTCAAACCAGTTGGTTTATCAGGATGAATCTGCCCTAAAGGACGCCAAGTCGGGTTCGTTAGCTAATAAAGTCATGGCGATATTTTTTCGTGATATGTGTGGTACAATCCACGTTGACTACATTCAAAATGGTAAAACAATCAATGGGGAATATTATGACAATTTATTGGGCTAATTTAATGAGGATTTAAAAATAACAACCGTCAAAATTTTTTCCGCCAGAATAATGCAATGAAGCACACTTGGGCAGCTTCTATGTCAAAATTTCATTGCTTTCATGGCTACGAATTGCTACATTATTCACAAAATTGCAAATATTTTTGATTTGAAAAATGTTTCCCGGATACCCTTTTATTGACCCTAGATTTAAAGTCCAGATGTATTGAAAGCATAATTACGCTGGACTAAAGAATTTAGCGAATGAAACTTTAAAAAACTCTAATGAAAAACTAAAGAAATCGTATACAATTGTTCATAATATTATATTTTGACGCTGAGAACAAATTATGATTATATTGAATATGCTCAACCATGTATTTTCATGGCGTTTCCTAATTAATAAATTTTTTATTTAATTATTTGATGGTTTGATGATTTCTTGTCTCATACCATTAAACATTTTATAAGTGACAAAACAAAGTATGTTTATTTTACGTTTATCCACATAAATATTTTTTATCTAAATGGTGTCGGAGTAATTTGTTTGCTTGTCACCCAAATGTTGTTGATAGTTTCTAAGACCAAGCAATAAGTCAGTGTTGCGACAAAATATATGTTTAATTCTTTTTAAATACAAATAAAGGAAACTGACTGCAAAATACTTATTTTCAGCCTTCACACATTAAACAATGGAAACAGAACAGTAGCAGTCAACAGCACCAAAAGAAAAAAAACATAATAACAATAGCAGACATTTTTCAAATAGACAAGTGCAACATAAACTCACGTGTTAACAAAGTTGCTAAATAAATGAAAGCACAACAACAACAACAACAACAACGACAACAGGTATATATATGAAATAAAGAAAACAATAAATTTGCGATAAAAAGCTACACCCGTGCACATACCAACACGTGGCGGGAAACAACATTGTAGTATGTATAGTAATGTTGCCACAAAATGTGGCAAAAACTAACAAAAATTTAAACAACAAAAAGTTTTGAGGAAAACTCTTCAAACTGTGCGTGACAAATAAGCTTAAAACACACACATATAATTCTTTTTTTAAGTAAATATTTTAAATATTTAACCCCTCTGCTCTTTACTTCCCTACTTCACACGGCTCATTTTCACATTCGCTCACCATCACAATTCTCGCTTAGAGGAACATTTTAAGATGTCATGCAGAAAGGCAAAAAAAAAATAAAAATTGTGTATTTTGTGATACAATGGTCATGTATTCATTTATATTTCTGTCTTACACATGTATGTTTTCTTGTAATTTTTAAGGACTTTTATTGTTTGTGGCACAAGGACATAGTAAACAAGTCGCGTGCCTAAAAACCATTTTATGCTCTATGTTACTTGATGCTTTTATGGATTCTTGTTTCAAGTGCTCATTTTTATAAGTTTCTATTTACGACAACAAACTGTTGCAAATTTATGTTTCTATTAGAGACATTTTTACAAACTAAAATCCCTGAGAAGAAATTTAGCATTTAAGGGAAATACCAAAATGTTGTTCAAATTATTACCAATGCAGGGTTAGTTGAATATAATAAGAAAGAGAAAATTCGTAGCAATAAATATTAGGGCTTTTAGCAGGTTAATTGACAGTGCATTAGCCTATCGATGATGGGTGTGGAAGGTTCGATTCACAACAAAGAAGAACTTTAGTTCAAGGATTCCATATTAGTTTTTAGATCTGCTTAAGTATTACATAAAAGTTACTTTACTATTTTTTAAACTCTATATGCAAATAATATTACATAGTTAAGGTGACCAGAGTCTGAGAGCACCATCTTGGGGGAAAATATTACAGTCATTCTTGAGAAGTCATATTTTCATTACTTCCAGAGATTTACTCATGCATTTTTCACTTCCTGGGACGCAAAATTAGCAAAATGTCGATTAGAAATCTGAAATATTTGGGAAAAATTAGTGGAACCCAGTTGTTTTTTTTTGGACAATACTTTTTTCTAAGGAAACTTGTCTCCCTTATTCCAATTGTCGTCATCGTCGTCAATTTAAGTCGACATTAAAAAAATGTGCTCGATTTAGACAACAATTGAGTGTTATTAATGGCCACCTGCCATTTTGTAAGCCTTAGGAATAGTAAGAGTTTATAAATAATATATAATCGTTGTCGATATCGATCCTACAGTTGCCGAAATATTGATGCTGACTTCGTGTGAAGTCGACTACGGTAAAGAGAATAAGGGGGAATATTTATATCCTTGAATTTATATGAACACATTATTTACTTTTAAGCAATAATTGATGCAATGAATTTCGTTTTTGGCGACTTAATATTCTTTCCAGGGGTACAAAAGAATATCGTAATTTTATACAGTACAATTATTTTCTTTGCTGAAAAAAAAATAACACAATAAATTTTCCCTTATAAATATATAGAGGACCTCTTCCATATCGTTGAATAAGCATCATAGAAGTAAAAATCCTGCAATAGCAATACTATATCGTGATCATTGGAAATGATATACACTCACACAACCTTCTGATCATACTCGGAGGATCTTTGTAAATTTTTCGGCAACTCTATTACCGGAATATTCCGACAGAGATTTATGATCGCATTAGTTTTATGAAAGTCTCAATTGGCGATACAGTAACAAATATTTAAGCTCGAATTCAAGTATAGTGTAAGAATTTCTTTTAATATTTTAATACAATTTTAATAATTATTGTTGCAGTTGTTTTTTACTATTTCCCTTGATCCATTAAGAAAATTATGCTAAAATTTTTTGTTTGTTGTGGCTTTAGCTGTTCATATGCCGGCATTTCATTGATCAGCATATGAACAGCTAAAACAATAACAAAAATTACAATTCTGAAACTCAAATTTTTGCAACAATTAGTTGGCGAGAATATTCCAAAATAATTAATTTAAATATAAAGTATTTGAAAATTTTTTAAGTTATTTCAAATAATTTGTTAAAAGAAATTGCAAAAATAAAAATATTTTTAGAAAAAGATTTCGGTGCCATCGTAATATATAGGCGGGAAGTTTTTGTTAAGCGTTCCAAATGAGCTTGACCCTCGTCTTGTGAAAATAGTACCAGTGAAGATAAGAAGGTTTTACCCATGAACTGAAAATGTTCTATGATCCTTTTAATGATAATTTTTATGAATATTTATCAAATTCGTTATTCGAGATATTGTCCAAAATAACCATTTTAATATTCTATTGTTTGTTGTTGGCTTAGCTAGGTATATACCTGCATTTCATTGGCGCTAACCAAATCATCAGTACCCTTTTAGCCAAATCATGATTGAAAGCATTCAAAGCTCGTATACTTATGCCACAGACTACAAACACTATATGAGAATTCAAACAGAACTCAATCATATTTTTCTATTTGAAATCAACAAAAACACAAAAGTATAAATAGCTTTAGAAAGCTTTTGTACAACACAACATAACAAACAATTATAATTGACTTGCTTCTTTGGTTTTATTATATGAATTACTATCTATAAAAAATTTCAAGTCCAGACATTGATTCTCAATTTGCTTGGGAGCTTTAGAATCCAGATAGAAGAAATCCTGAATTTTAAAGCTAATCAGGAATAACATCCCATCCACTTCAATAGGATTTTCAACGCAGACTTTTTTGTAAAACATACGCTTTTCTAATTCATATTCACCGATTGTGAAGTATATTCATTATATTGTGAAAGATAAACTTCTGTTTTTTCTTGTGCAAAGAAAATAATAAATAATTTATATTAAATAAACAAATAAAAAAATATTAAACCTCAGATTTGAAAGGTCTTAAAATTTGCCAGAAGTGTCCTTTTCAAATCGATTTTCACAGATTTGTGAAAACAGTACTAACTGCTGTTTATTAAAAATTTTAAAAAAATTGACTTCCCACGAAGTGAAAAAATTCATTATTAGACTTTTAGAAGCAAAAAGAATGTCGTTTCTTCATTGTAAAGTCTTGCACAAAATTCTTAACCTTCTAGACTATTCTGATTTTCTCATTTATAAGTATATATATCGGCCTTCTAGATCGATTCTATACATTTGATTATGGGGCTTAAGATTCTTTGAATATTAGAAAACTTCTGAAGGCATACATTTAATAGATTATGGGTAACAAGAAAAAAGTTTCCACTTACAGCATCTGTTAATATTGCATGACATCTCTTCGATATTTTCGTTTTTAGACCTGAAATTAAAATAAAAAGTAGATTTAGAAAAACAATTTTTTTTTTGTTGTAATGATATGACTTGAAGTATTGTCGAAATTTCCAGTTATGTTACAAATTTAAAAAACGAGCCCTATTTTCATAAAAAGTTTAATAGAAAGTATAAAGTTCATGACAATAATTTAAAAATTCATATCATTCAAACAGCCACATCCCGAGTTGAAGCATAGTTGCCTCCTTTTAATGGCATTTTGAATTGTTATTATCTGGAATCAGAGCACTCTGTAATACAAAAGCTTATGTTGAAATCGTTCGATAAAATCAAATATCTTGCGCTAACAAAATATCAAACGCACCGAAATAGGGAGCAACCCACTGTGCTGTTAGATCAGACAGTCTGGATGGTCAGGTCAAATTTAAAAACGAGAGGCCACTTGACATAGAAATTGGTATCTCAAAATCTCGATCGTTGTCCGAACTGTATGAGGTCTGAAATCAAAGTATTTCTGATCACGGTTGCAATGAGTCTTATCTTTATTTAGGAATTCAGTCATATTAAATTGATTTTGGAATTAATTAAGTTAACAAATAGAAACTTCGAAGGTGCTTTGCTTGCCTGCAGCAACATCCAGATTCTTTGGCAAGAATACTACCTGTAACCCGCGGACTACTAATCTATTAGCCTACGAAGGCACCCACAGAAACTAGAGCCCATAAATTTGATCCTTGCCTACAAAATAATGAGTCTCTCTATTGTGACGCGTAAGATAAATGGTACCTAATTGGATAATTGGTACCCATTATTTTATTGCATTTAAGCATTTTTCTTTCGCATCTAATTTTTTCACTTTCTCAAATCTGGAATCAGAGCATTCTGTAATACAAAAGCTTATGTCAAAATCGTTCGATAAAATCAAATATCTTGCGCTAACAAAATATCAAACGCACCGAAATAGGGAGCAACCCACTGTTCTGTTAGATCAGACAGTCTGGATGGTCAGGTCAAATTTAAAAACGAGAGGCCACTTGACATAGAAATTGGTATCTCAAAATCTCGATCGTTGTCCGAACTGTATGAGCTGTTGTTCAATCCTGTTGAAACCAACAATGTTCAAAACCCCGTGCAAAACGTGCTGTAATGCTCACTATTTGCGGTTATGGTGGTGCCATTGGTGTCCGGTGTCCTTAAAAAAATTAAGACCAATCACTTCTTCACTTTAAAAATGGCTTTAAATGTATTCACTGTAAATTCTCTGTGTTCCAGAAATGGAAATTTTGTTTGTATACATGGAGCACGACTACAAAGAAAACAAGAACGAAATTCACGTTGTCTATATCATGTCTGAGAAAATTTTGCCTCTAAAAATTTCCATGTCAAGATGTGAAATTTTTGTCCAACTAATTTTTTTTGTTGTGACAAAAATCTTGTTAAAAAATTTTCTTTCTGACTGAACTTATAATCTAATCATATTTATAAGAACTGCTTTTGATACAGGTTAACAGCATTTCACAGGACCGGCTTTAGAAGACTAGAATATGATGGTGGCGAGTCACTTAGTGTGTGAATGTAAAAGATCTAGTTATTATTTCCTTGTTGCTAAAAGCATTTATCTAAGACATTTCCAATATTTTGATATTATTAATGTTTAGAGTTGGTTGGCAATATCATAAATACTTACGCTCTTCTTGAGGTCTGAAATCAAAGTATTTCTGATCACGGTTGCAATGAGTCTTATCTTTATTTAGGAATTCAGTCATATTAAATTGATTTTGTAATTAATTAAGTTAACAAATAGAAACTTCGAAGGTGCTTTGCTTGCCTGCAGCAACATCCAGATTCTTTGGCAAGAATACAACCTGTAACCCGCGGACTACTAATCTATTAGCCTACGAAGGCACCCACAGAAACTAGAGCCCATAAATTTGATCCTTGCCTACAAAATAATGCGTCTCTCACCCTAATTTGAATCTTTAGAAGTAAGAAGCTTCTATTTAGAAGGTCTATTTTACGATTATTTTTTTAAATTGGATCAAGTAACCTATTCCTGGAAGGCATTGTGCTGGATATATCGAAATAGGTGATAGGGAAGGAGAACGAAGGATAAGCATAGTTTGGCTTAAGAATGAATGTCCTCTGTAATGTCAATTGCTTTTCGCTAGTACATCAATGAATATACTTTCTGTGAAGAGTGTTAAGTCTGTAAAAAAACAACAGGTCCTATGAATTAATTCCCTAATATGATTAGAACACATTCCATTATAGTCACGATAAGATAGTGCTGCGCACCCAATACTGCGTCGATGTTGCTGGGAGTCAATAAAAATTCACCTCATCATCTTATTTCTCTTGATTCTGCTAATGTTCGGTGGACGTTCCGTATAAAGTAGAATGTGTCTAATTCGTACAGCTTTGTGTAGAAACTTCTTATCTAATATTAATCAATATAAGTTCCTCTATTGTTTGCAAAAAATAACCTTTCATTAAATATGACCATATTTAAGATTCATTGGAAATTTTATTTTTAAAATTTTTCTGGCGAAACCACCAAATTACGTTTGAATTATTTGTACCACAAAATTTTCAGTTCACATTTTTTCTCATTTATAATTTTTTTTTTTCTTGCAGATAAAGAATATATCTGGTGCAGCATATTCGAAATCTCCATCACTCCATTTTATTTTAAGCCTTATTCCTTTTTCTTAAATTCTTTGATAAATTTCTATTGCTGGAAATTCTTAAACATCTGCCTTCAACAGTCTCTAGCTCAGTTGTTGAAGAAAGAAACCATAACAAAAAAAACAAAAAAAAAAAAAAAAAAAAAAAAAAACACGATACAATGAACTACATAAAAAATGTCATCTTTGTAGAAGGTAGGAAAATAGAACAGAACAGAGCATTTCATTTACAACGGATAATCTGTTGCAATGTCTAGTTGAATTATATTTCGACACTTGTCACTATGAAGCTAAACGGCGGTGTGATCAAAAGAAATTCCTTTAAGACATTAAAAAATGCACTTTGGATGCTTTTTTTGTTAGCACCGTTCGTTATTTTTTCTTTTCATCATTTTTATCCTGTTTTTCCGACTGTGTTGCAGAAAATGTCTTTTAACACGCGTTTAACTATTGGGGAGCACAACACACTCACGCATAAATATATCGAAAAAGAAAAGAGAACAAATTGAAATGCCTTTTTTTCTCTGCAGCGCTTGGGCTGCTACAGTAGTGAGGAGTACATAAAAGAGCAATGAAAACAAGCAATAAATTATCGAAAAAGTTTTTTTGATGGAAATGTATGGGGAGTTTCATATTAAAATGTTCAAAGTCTCTAGTATATTGTGATGTATCCACGTTTCATCAACGGTTGCAAAAAAACAGGTAAATAATTCAATACACTCCTTCGATATTACCACACGATTGTATTTGTGGCCAATTGTGAGCAAACGCGGCACTTATCTTACGGAAAACTTTCTAATACCCAAACGATTACTAAAAACTGAAACCACTGAAGCATATCACAGCTTGTGGCTTCAACAATCTCACTCACTTTAAATCTTTGAACGACCAACACCATATCTTAAAGTTTTTTTACTTGTTTTGGGCTCAATTTAAATTGATGGCGCAGGATTTCCATAGTATTTATGAAGCTTAGTCTTAATTTAATGGATTTTTTCCGCCAAAAAATTATGCTTGATGAGCACACGAAATTCACGTTTTTCCATTTTCTCCTCAAATCACGCAATAGTCTGCTATTAATGGCTGGCAAAAACAAACGACTCAGCTTGTTAAAATTTTAATTTTAAAAGTTCCAAAAATATATTTCTTGTTGTGGCTTTATCTGTTCATATCCCGAATTTTTACTGACAATTTAGTTTTGCGGCAAATGTAATAAGTAATATTGCGAGTGAGGAGGGAGCGGGTAAACTTCCCGTCCAACGTTTGTAGAAAAAAATCCTTTCATATCTTTGGAGGAGTTATGCGATAATCTATATTTCGGGCGGATAAATTATAGAAGCAACTTCCAAATAAAACCATTGAAACTAAAAGGAAATTTTAAAAATCGGTTCATAAATGATAAAGTTGTGAATGTACAAACATTACAAAAAGTAAAAAAAAAAAAAAAAATACACGAGCATTTTATTCATAATGATTATTTAATGGCATAAAATCATACACCAAGCAACTCAAGGTGAAAAATTATTGTTGAAACACTATTTTAGCAGGAATGATTTTATTTCTTCAATCATGTATTGCTGACACGAACACAAAAGGACCTCAATGATCCTAATTAAATTTTATTATTTGCCTGTAAGTGTGTCCGTTTACTGTTTTAGAACAAATCCTTTTCTTTGCCAAATTTTGTGTCGACCTACTTAATTTTGAAATTTATCAAGATTGTATATATAAAAAATAGTAACAAATAAAAACTGTATTGTGTGTTGTGGCTTTAGCTGTTCATATGCCGACATTTCATTGGTCGCTATGCCAAATCATCAGTTCACAAACAGTAAGTGTGGACGAAATATAGATCCGTCACAATACATCAGCCAAAAGAAATAAATGTCTTTGGCTGAACGTGCACCAAAGAAGGCTAATGGAGATGTGTCGGCCAAAAAGGTCACTTTGAAAAAAATCTATGGCATGATCCATCATAATAGCCAGATTAAGCCGCTTGCGACTACACGTATCTCCTGTTTCTAAATTTGAAGAAATGAGTGGGTGCTAAGTGATGTTAACCAAACGAGGAGGTCATCGTTGAAACCAACGCCTATTTTGAGGGCTTGGGATTTCTTATGGCTTGAAGAGAATAACAAAAAATTGGACTCAGCTAAATGTATTAATTTTAAAGAAGATTTGCTAAGAAATAAAATACTTTTCAATGAAAAAAGTAACTTTTAGCAGCTCGAAATAATTTTAAGCCAATTCGACCACTTCAGGAAAATCGTAATTTGATTTCATAAAATTTCTGAAAAATCCAACAGTTTAAAAGCCCATTTCCAAAATTTTTAAGTTACTATTTAAATTACGAGAAAGGGATTCCATTTATTTGATTATTTTAAAAGGAATGCTAAGGAAATAAAATAATTTTTCTTATTTGTCCTTTTCGTATAACATACAAGAGATCGTTTTAATGAAAAGGATATTTGTTTTATGTCCCTTTAAGATTTATTTGTCATGTGTATCTAGTTTGCATTGCAATGATTTAAAATGAATGTGTGTTTTCGTATTCTTGCTAGCAAAATAATAAAAATTAAATACTCCTTACAATAAACAACAATACATTTGCATAGTTAATGTCGTAAGATATTACAACATTTGAATGAAAGGGAAAAGCTTCTGCTACTATTTTCAAACACTCAAAGAAATTAAAAAGTAATCGGTATAATTAAAACTAATTTTTTTAAACAAAAAATAGTGCTTAGAAAGAAGAACTAATTCCTCTTTCTATAACAAAAGAAGTCCGATTGCTCAGTGTAAGCTTTACGCCTACAGAATTCACAATTTTGACAGATTATTTCCAGGACCATCTTGGATTGTAAAATACGATAAACGATTATGCGGTATAGGGCAGGATTCATTTCTTTTGGGTACCGCTGACCCATCTGAACACATCTGCATTGGATTTGCGCTGCGGAGGAAGACAAATGCAGGATATTTAGAAAGGACACTAAGACATTAGAACACTCCCTCTATAATTACCCAGCGTTTGTGCAGGCGAGATTACGATTTTTGCGGGACATTACTCACCTCAGGGATGTTTACTACTACTACATTCTTAGAATTATACGTTTACTTTTTTCATGCAAAAGAGCACAATAGGCCTTTTGATAGGCGTAATGTGTTTGTTTGTCTTTTCTCTGACATCAGATGAATCTTCTCCTCTGTTCAACCCCAACCTGAACTAACCCACACAAGTGAATGTAACCATTAGATTCTAATATTTTATAAATTCTGTATTCCTATAATTTCAACTACGTCATGATGACAAGAGTTAAAGAACTTAAGTATTTTTTTTTTTTAATAAAAGTGTTCTATATGTTAGAACTTTTGTTTGTATACCTTTTTCTAAATGCACAACTTTCTCTCTTTACAAAATGTTGATTATGTTTCTGCATATTCCAAGAAAGCAAATACATCGTATTTGAACAAATTGACAAACTTTGTTTTATATTTTGAATGCCAAAAATTTTATATATGCCTGCATTTAAATAATTTTACAAATGTACAATTTCCTGAGAAACTCTTGCATACGAAAAATTCACTGTAGTCAATTGTTTAAGAGAGAAAACAAACAAAATCTAACGAAAACAAAAGCAACATCAAAACAAGAAGTTTATTAATGAAAAAAAGAAGAAAAAACTCTAAGAACAAATAAAACTTAAACAATAAAACATGTTAAAAATCTTAAAACATTCAAATAAAATGATGTCGTTTATTTGTAGAAAAGAATAAAATAATGTCGTTATGTAGTTGATAATGGAAAACAAGTGCATATACAATATTACACATGTACAACACATGTGTAGTATTGCGGCGACTCACAGTTAAAGAGTTATCCCTTCGCCACATTTAAAAAATGACGATTAGCTAAATATAAAATTAATGAAAAAATATATAAAATAAAAAAATTTGGTAATCGATTTCTTAAAATTACACACTGTCACGACCTTCCCATATCTAGAGAGAAATAATAAATTCTTAAACAATTACTTTAATAATTAAACAAGAAATGTTTAATATTTTCCTCGGCCATATTCGCACAAAAATACTTCGATTTAATACATATCTATAGACAATGTGAAAGGATTTATTGTGTCCTGTAAGTAAATGAAATTTAAAATTTTTTTATTACTTTTAAACAATCGATATTAAGTTGACTGTAAGCGAACCAAGGATTTTCCAAATGAACTCTTGACTCTGACAGCATTTTATTTTGCAGCTTATCGGTGGTCTTTATTTGCAACTTCCAATTTTAGGAAAAATTACAGGCTCTCTGATGTGACTGACAAAACTTTTGGAACTAATTAGAATTCAAAGCATCAACATGCTCACTCCCTTAAAAGCTCTACTAAGACCAATTCCTCATATGATTCTCCTTACCAACTTATGCTCTTGCAATTTCTTAGCTCATCAATCTTATGCGTTAATAGGACTGACGCACCATTTTTTAGATCAAATTTATAGGAAGGAATGTTTGTTATTTCTACAGTCCCTAAAAATTATATGGGGTAAGCAATACCATCATCACTTCTAATCACCATGTGTATTGATATGAATGTTTTTGATTCACCGGCTAGTCAATGCAATGTTTTCGTGTTGCTTTTCCATGACTCTGGCGCATAAATCAGGCTGAAGATGAAGAATGGCTTAATTTATGTGGCCTTTGCGAACCACTGCGGCTTTTGACATATTTGCAGAGACTTGCGACTCAAAAAAACCCCACAATAAAAAATCTAATGGCGTGAAATAGCTCATACTTGGTGGCCAGTTCACATCAGCTCCACGCGAGATGACCATGCTCTAAAATCGCTAGTGCATTATATCCAATATGGCATGAGCTGCGTGGTTCATGTAATGTAATGTAATGGGAGTTTGGCCCAGGAAGGCTTTTTGCACTGCGACCATTGTTGATCTATTGTGCTTCCCCTGTCCCTAGTCGTCCAATACGTTTGCAAATAGGATCAGCTCCTACAATGCATTAGCGTTTTGCTAAAATTACAAGTCGTTGGTATACATATCATCCAAATCAGATCAAAAAAAGTTATTAGTTATTTATCTACAGCGCCATTGACTGTGAGGACCTGGCCAACGTTCTTCCCAAAATCCACAACAGACAGTGAATTTTGCAAATGTATTGAACGCTTTTGGATATGATTTGGAATGGATCGTCTCAAATTCAAAAATTTTGTTTGCTGATGCACCCATTCTTCGAGGAGTGGATCCAATCGCTGAAGATAGTTTTTTGATGAACCTTGGGGTCAGTTACCAGTTCCCCTAGTGCCAATTTCGCGAACAGAAATCGTTTTCTATAGCCATTAAACATCCACTTGTGGACTGCGCAAGGCGATGTGAAATCGATTTCTACTGCACACTCTCACGGATAGTGATGATATTTTCGGCAGATCTTCCGTTTTGTCGCTTAGGAATGTTGTTTCATTATTAAACTGCGAACAGTCCTCTCGGACTGTAAAATAGACGAAGCACAGGGAACGTGGCCCGAATAGAATACTAATTTTCAAAGACATTTATTGCAATTAAACATTTTAATTAAATCAGGCAGAATTTGAGGTCAAAACAATAACAGTTCCTTAGTATTAAATAACCTTTTGTATACAATATGATTTCCAAAGACGTTTTTAGGGAATCTCTAAGTTTAATTTGACTAAATAGTCTTCTTATATGCTTTGCTAAAGAATGTGGTAAAATAAAATTTTGTAAATAAATTTTGGTGCAGACAGGGAATTACAAGATTGTCTAATTTTCAGATCTGAAAGTTTTTTTTTCAAAAATATAAAAGTTTTATATCATTCCAGGGAAAGAAATAGTTATGATCAATAATTTTAATTGTATAAATTCGGTTTCATTGACTTTTCTTTCAATTTCTTCATAAAGTGTCTAATTTTATGTAAGGAAATATTGCCTTTGATTATTTGTTTTGATTGGGTAAAAATTTGTGTTCAAATTTGTTTTTTCAATAACAAATTTTTTTAGTATTTGGCTCCACAGTTTCATGCTAAAATTAATAAAATTTTTAATTATCCAACGTTTCACTATTTTTTAAATTTGTTTCCTTCTGATAACAAAAATTTCTTCAAGATCTAAAGAATTTCAACTTTAACTTCTATTGAGTCAAAATTCTGAATCTTTATCTTTAATTATTAAATTTTAAATAATCATTAATATCATTATATATAATTTTTGCACTTGCCTACAAAAATTTTTCATATCCGCAATTTGGTTTTGAAATATTTTGTTTATATTATTTATAATTCCCGAAATATACTCAAGAAAGATAATATAAATATAATATTTGGAATTTAAGATAATCATAATAAATCCGCCGCAAGTTGCTTTAAAAGTGTTAAAAGGAAATAAAAATTGTGTCGGTTTTAAATGTTTAAAGAAAGTAAAATTTGGAGAAAGAATCATCAAAGAGCAATTTTAGAGGCTAAAAATCGTAAACATGACGACAAAATGAGTGTGTCTGATTTTGCAAACATCCAAACAAACCAAATATCGGCGGGATAATGCATTACAAACGAAACTTTATATAGAGGCTAGGGCCATTACCACTTAAAAGGACCATAGCACAGTCTAATTTATAATATTTTATAATTTATAAAACTAACCAAAGCAAAAACTCTTCTTTCTGTAATCTAAATTATATGCTACAGCTTGAGAAATGTGATATGCCTAAATGTTAAATACTAACAAATTGCATAAATAAAATTTTCTTAATGGCAAATATTTACAATTTTATTTATACAAAATAGAAAGATTCACTTTATTTTAGTATGTTGGAAGCAGCACAATATACATTTTTCCAAGGCACAGTGGGTCATATAATGTCATAAAGCAGACGAATGAATATGGCTCATTATTTTAGTTCTGATTGTAATAATAAATAAGCAGCAATCAGATTTATTCGGAATCTGAAACATTATGAGCGGGAGGAAGGAGACGACCATAGCAACTCTTGCGTACTTTATATATTAAATATTAATAAAAATAACTATTATTTTACAAAAAATTTAGGTCAAGTTATGAATATCTTTTTTAACACAGCATCTGACTATCTAAGTGTCACAGGATAAAAATGTCTATGATTTTAGAGCAACTCCTTGTGTATAATACCCTGTGGTATTGGTGTTTCACTTCAGTTTAACAGCTCCATATTTATTACCATTTGCTTTGCATTGCCTTCAGTGTGCAAATTCTCATTTGTATTTTATTTTCCAAAATTTAGTTTTCTCCACTTTCAAACTTGTCTTGTAAAATGTTTCTATTTTTCTTTTAGTTCAGAAAAAACTTTACTTTCAAACGCATCATTTTACTTGTACTCTGATGTGCAGTTTTATTAAGTTGATAAATAAATTGTTTAAATATTTTGACAAATTGAATAACATACATTTTGTAACAATTTCCTTTTGTTTAAGAAAATTTATAAACAACTATTAATTATTTGTTGAGATATTAAGAATAATTGTAAAATGAATTTTTAAGATAAAACATGTTGTTGACATGTTGAAATGTAAAAGAAAATAATCAAAATTTAAAACAAATGAGATTTTAATTGTAACCTTTAGTTTAAAAAAAAAAGAATTTTTTTTAATTGTAAAATCTATTTAAGAAAAATAAGTAAATTTGATTCCAAATTAAAAGCTGTGAATATTCTGTTGCAAAGCGGTGTTGGTAGAAATTCATCGTTAAAAGCCAAATAATGACATGATGACTTGTAAATATGGTTGGATTAGCTTTTGAAGAAAAAAAAAATTGATATACTCTCTTGATTGACGTTTCCCGGTTCTTAGAGTATGGCACGATAGATTAATGAATAAACTGAAGATAAACTTACCATTAATTCCGAAAAGCTATAAATAAGCTACTTAAAGGGTCGAAAGTTTATTATTGGAGAAGAAAACCTTCTAAGTACACCGCAGTCAATAGAAGCAAAAGTTCCCCAGAGTTTATTTTAGGTGCTATTCGTTCTAGATGTGTGCTTCCGGCCAATGAGCATGCAACCTTCACGAAAATCCACAAGAATCACCATATAAATTGCAGGAATACATCTCATTGCTGGAAAAATGGCAGAAAACATGGAGGATATGGAGTCGAACGAGCAAAAGTACGAGTACGTTTAACTCCCTTTTATATTTAACGGAGAAAAAATATATTCTCCAATGCAGATTAGAAGCCAATTTATACTGCTACACAGTGGGGTGAAAAACCTCGGTGATGCAAATGACTTTGCGACTTAAATTAATTAACTTTTTGGCTTTTAGGCAATTCGATCCTAAAATCAATTTGGTCAAATAAGTGGGCATTCACTTTGATCGTCGTTTGATATGGAAGTCGCAGAAAGCGCTTGCCTACAAAACAAAGCTCGTTCCCTGGCAGAGGGCGAACAATTTTCACAATAGTTTTTCAAGTTTTAAAATTAAGTGGCTTCAACCACCTCCGAAAAATCCACCCAGGAAGCCCCTGACTTCACCTGTCCTTGGACAAAGGTCATGCAGCCACCATCTAACCCCTGGGAAAAAAGGTAGAAATCAAATATTAGCAAGATTCCTCACTACAGAGGGCGTTGTTTCTAGGCCACGGCAGATGGCTTCCCGATTATCCTAGACCTACTACAATAGACCAATCATCTATTTACTTGAAACAACAAACGATTCTCTTCTATGCCAGTGTACATTACAGTGCCCTCCTTTGTCCGTAACGTCGGCAGAATTGTCGGCGAAGTAAAACAATTAATAAAGTGGCTACACATATAGATTAAGAAACTTAATGCATCTATTTAACACCAGAGGCGCTGCAACTTTGCTATAAACATTAATAAAACGCGCAATAGTACAAATGTATACAGGAAGCTCTCTCTTCTCATTTCACCACCTGTCTTCTCTGTACTATCCCTTTCACAAAAGAAATAACACCTTGGCAGTAGGTATTCATTGCCTGAGTGTTACTTATCTTTATAAAAAAATCGGAGAGGGACTACTAGAATTAGATATAAAAGGTAAAATTTTTATTATCAAAGTTTTTCAGACAATAGCGGCAGAGAATGGATGTATGAATCCTTCGAGTCCTTTTATTTTTTAAGAAGTTGTTACTTACTTTCGAGAGGTTGGCGTTTTCTTTAAAGGAGGCATTTTTAAAATCCATTAAATAGATTCGTAGCTAAACGCAGACAAAGGCAGCCGTTGATTTTGGTTCTCCTTTCATCTAACTAGATCGACTTTATAGCTGCAGCTTGAAAGTATAAATCATTGGCTATAAAAGCATGTTAAATTAAAATATTTCGACATATATGCGCAACAAAAGCATTTATCATTTCTAATCCATTATTTATTTTAATTACTCAGAAAAGTTTCACTTCCGGACACGGAACGCGCGAATATATTAATGAACATCTCAACAAATCACTTTTTATATAAAAACAGTGATTGATTTCCTGGCTTAATACTGCGTTTTTTAGTCTAAGTTCTTGTATCTGCTGTTTTGTAATTACAAATTTAAGAATTTTTTATCAATTCGCTTTTATCCTTTAAAATTTTATTTGCCAGAAATTGTTATCAGAATTTAAACGGAAAAACTTGACGATTCCCTTGGCTATATTTGCCTTAGATATAATGACCATGCAATTAATGACTTTTTTCCATATCTTTGTGCGTATTTCTTGAGGCATTTTATTTATTCAAATGCTTTCCTTTTACACGCACAAGCCATTATGTTGTTTAACGCTTATGAAAAAATCCTCTTTAAGCCTTGTAAAATAATCTCTTTTGATATTCAACTAAATAAACCCCTTTAAGGGTCATAATTAAAGTCCCTTGATGGATTTAAAGTTAAAAGCGAACAGATTTTATCTTACGCCCTACGTTTCTCTCGTTTTTATCCACTACTTTTCTTGTCTCGAGGAGCAACATGAATTAGTAGCTTTTTAGTAAAAATGAAAATCATCAATCAATTAATTATGATAAAACAGAAATTTAACCCAGAGGAGAGTAATTTCAAATTTGTTTTAGAAAACTTTTGCTTCATAAGGACAATATTCTCAATGGGGAGCTAAATGGTAACGCATTAGTTGAGGCAAATTTTTTATAAGGGTATTATCTATTGTTTTACATTCGACGATTGTGGCTTTAAATGGGCTGGCTGCTCCTTACTTTCTTAATGAAAAATTAAATTAAAAAATCAGGGCTAGAATTTAAGCCACACAAAACAACACTTTTAAATTAACTTTTTTTTTTTTTTTTTTTTTTTTTAAGGGGAAGTAGCTCTCAGGCAATTAATGAATACTACTTATAGTTTTAATTCTTTTTGAAATGAATAGTGTAGAGTGGACGACAGGTGGTAAAAGGAGAAGAGAAAGCTTGATTCCTGATACTCTTTTAAACATTAATACATCATGTTTAGTATTTTTTTTTATTTAAAATGCTACAACAGCAGCCTATTAAATCTTAATTTTCATATTAACTAATTTTTAATTTGCACATTACAATAACACGAAAACGTTGGGAAAGTTTATAGAAGCATATTGTTCGGTTTTAGTTGTGTAAGTTTTTGCAAATATATTCTTTAAAAAATAAAATGTGTTAGAAAGTTTTCTTTTCAATAACCAACTTTAAACCATTCACAGAAGATAAACCGGCATAGTTCACAAAATAAAAATATTAAATTTCAAGAGATTTAAGCATTAATATTACTATAACCATTATGATTTATTATATTTTTTTCGCGAGTGAGGTAGGGTTGAAAATGCCTTTGCACTTACACTGACCGTCATCAGCTGCATTGTGTGGTGTTTGTGCCTCGCTTTCTTGCCTTCCTGGAAGGCCCAGGAAACCTTGTCTCCGTAAATGGTGGCTCATTTGTTCGTAGTGAATCAAGGACTTTTTTCTTACTACGTTATACATATTCGATATATTTCCCTACCGCGCTCCATTTGCTTTCGCACTCGAGCATTCTGTTAACTATGTTGGCGGAAGTGAAATCACCAACTTCGTAACACCCCCCCCCCCCCCTTCCCGCAAATACACTTCTCTCTGATACAATGGAAAAACATGTGTTCTGCATCGTCATCTGTCGCATAACAGAAGATGTAATATGGATGGTCTGTTTTATCCATAAGGTCTGCGAAAGTATCCATGACATGAGAGGAACTGGGTCAGGAAATAGTGAACATCCCCGAATTTTCTTTGAGTCCACCATTCTATGTTTGGGATGAGCCTCGCCGTCCATCTGCCGGACGTTTTTGCGTTCCATATGTTTTGCCATTGCCGCATGGTTACAGATATCCGCTCTGCAGCCCGAACATTATTTTCCATCCCTTTAGAGTCACATGCCTCTTTTTGCCCGCGCGCTAAGAGATCGAATGGTATCTCTCCACTTATCACGAAGACCGCTGCCCCAGAGATAGTGCGGTAGGCTGATGTTATTATTATTATTATTTTGATTATTATTATTATTATTATTATTATTATTATTATTATTATTATTATTATTATTATTATTATTATTATTATTATTATTATTATTATTATTATTATTATTATTATTATCATTATATTATATTATATTATATTATATTATATTATATTATATTATATTATATTATATTATATTATATTATATTATATTATATTATATTATATTATATTATATTATATTATTATTTTAAATAATAAATGCCTATAAGTTTTTATTTAACTACCTCTGCAGTCAATAATAATTACCGTTGCATATTTTATGGAGAATGTCGAATACAAAATCATTATGCGTATGATTTATATTTAAAGGCAATAAGTATTCCATATTAAGTATACGTCACATATAATTTTTCATCGTCATTTTAATATTCTCTAAAAACTATAATAGTAAAATGAAAGCCCATGAAAACCGATTATTAGAATATAGCGGCCATAGAAAACGGCATATGCTTGTGTGCATAACCAAATTTTTATACATTGCTTCATTGTCAATGTTGCCAATTTAACTATTTTTTGGCTGCCTTTAGCCATTTTTCATCCTGCCAAACCAGTTTAGTTAGTTTAGCTCTTAGCCACTTGTATTTTGATTTGACTATTTGAAGACATTTTCTTATGGAAAAAGTTCTTAAAATGGCAACAAAGGAACACTTCTTTACTATCCAAAAATACATCAGTGTCAAAAATTGCTACACTTATGCACCTGTCCAAATTAAAGAAATTAATACTTGAAAAGAATAAAAAGGATATCAATATAAACACACAGTTCGTAAGGAATGAAATTCAAAGATTGGAAAACAGAATTTAAACATGAAGATGTTTCAAGTGTGAAATAAATTCGGGAATGTATGACTCAGAGACCAAGAAACAAATAAATAAATAGGCTTTGCAAAAACTATTGCCGTACACACCAGAATATATGAAGATGTAGTGTCAGTACGCATCATTGTATATATTTTTAGGTTTCCATAGTTCCATAGCAGGTTACTAAGAGTTTTTCAAAAAATACAAACATGTAAATGATACTTTAGGACAAAAACAACAATGATGCTGATGATGATGATAATAAGAAAGTAAGTAAATAAAAACACATATAAACATATGTGTTCTTACCATATGTGTATATGTGTTTTTATTTTATTTTATTTTTCTTTCTTTGTTAATTGCCTAAAGACAAATTTTTTACTTCCTATTTGATTTAAACAATTTCTCAAATTGTTGTAAAAGTTCAATTAATTCTTTAATTTTAATATTCATGATTTTCGCATTCAGTGTCATTTACTTTTAGCAATTTTTGCCATTTTTATCCAGCAGCACTCCTTATGGTTCAGAAATTACTACTAATTCTAACGATCAAATAGAAATGAACAATTAGTTCCAGTTGTATGCCGTATAATTATCATAATTATAAAATATTTGTGTCAATTCCGGAGAATGCGTGAACATAGCAAAAGTTTAAATTTTAAAAACATTTCTTGTTTCCATCCCTTAAAAAGTTCATATTGACATGAAAATTTGCAACTCTATCTCTTTCTCTGATAAACATCGTATTCTATATTGTACACAGAAACGAATTTGGTTTTTTTTAATTTTTTTCTCTGCATTTTTTTCCGTATTAAAATAGGTAAAATTTTATAAAATAAGTACCAGCAGCGTAGTAGTATTTAATACCAGAGGCACAGCTCATCTTTATCTTGTAACTTATTTTGTTGCTTCTATTGAAAATTGCCAAAATAACAGGATTTGAAGGTGGTGGGCGGAGATGGATATGACACAAGATAACTCGCTATTGACCTCTGAGTCCACATTCATTGAGACAAATGGAAGTTTCATGATAAATACCTCGACTGATAGTATGAGTTAAACGATTATAGGTTTTTGGATAAAATATAATTTTTTTGAATCTGTTTTTTGAGCACTTTTGTCCAAGGATTCTCCAATTTAGATATTCCTATTAATATATAAGATGTGTCGAGGTGCAACGTGCTTATGCCTTTCAAAAAATAAAATTTTTTGAGGTCATCCTTTATCCTTGGAATGAAATCTGTTTTCGCTAAGCAATTTCTTTAGTTTTTGGAACAAATTCGGAGAGGGACACTTCGTAGCCTATTTCATGGAATTTTGTGATAGAAACTGCATATACTCGTATGTTCTTGCATTGTTCTGATTAAAAATACATTTTTTCTTTGCCGAACGCGGTGGTTTTTATTTTACAAATCCTAATTAAATCGTCTCTAATAGTGAGCATAATATTTGCCATTGATTTTTACCATTTTGAAGGTAGTCAATGTAGATCAAACCACGTACATCCAAAAACATAAAATAAAAATTGTCGCCATCACTATATTGGCTCACAAATCGAATTCCACTATTTTTCTGTTATTTAGTCTCTGGTGTGTTCTTGTAGATTCATGTTTTGTTCAATGTTACAAAACGACGCAGAAACTTTTTACTATTGCGGTTGAATATCGTCAAATACTCCTTTGATGATGTCAGGCGATTGCGTTTGCAGTCAATTGTGAGCAAACGCGGCACCCAGTTTTCTCATACCAAAGTGATCATTCAAAATTAAAACCACTAAATCTTGTGATATGCCCATGACTTCTCTTCACTCTCGTACTTTCATACTCCAATCGACCAACACCATATCGTGAAATGTTTCAATTGTTTCGAGTGTATATACCTCAACTGGGCGTCTAGAACATTTGCCATATTCCATACTTTTTTAACGTTGAAATTTATGGCGCAGAGTCCCTGTAGTATTTATCAAGCTTAAAGCGAAATTAACATTTTTCTATTTTCTCCTTAAATTACGCGATAGTCTGGCTGAGGCAGCTTAATTAGATTTTGACAGAAATCAACTGACAATTGCTTGTTTGTAGTAGCAGTCTTATCCTTTCAGTTGGGATGCAAGAAAATCAAAAAGTCACAGACTTCGACTGACTGTGTCTTAAATTAAAAATATATTGTATTAAATTAGTAATTGAAATTAAATAACATTGTACATATTTAAAAAAAAGTATACATTTTATAGCAGCTGCAGAAAATTTTCTGCTACGGAGCTGTTATCTACGAGCTTACGTGGCCTTAATCGCAAAAGCAAGCCTGTGTGCAAGTCGCTTTAATTAACAGCTGCTAACAATTTTTATATACAAAAAAATTTAAAAATAAAAAATATATTGAATATATTTAACCCCAGAATGAGTCAATAAATTTAAATCTGTAAGTATAGCCGAGAAAAACCACGCTGCATATTTTTATATATTTATTTTTTATTTATTTTAATAACCATTTATGATATTGGATCTAAGTTTGTGGATTTGAAAATTGCTTTTAACTAATGCTTATTAAAGACAATCTTTTGTTTGTTATTCTTTTCAATTAAATTTTTACTTGTTGAATATCTGATCCTTTTGGGAATTATATATGATTTTTAGTTCTTTTACTTAAACGGAATATATTATGCATTATGTACTTTATACAGGTATTATTAAGCTTAATTTGTGAACAAGGAGCTGAACTCAACTTTACCAATATGATACTATAGTTCCAATAAATATGAGTCAATTACAGCTTTTAAATATTTAATATTTACAAAAGGAGTTAATTTGTCTTTTCGGACACGTTTAAAAAATAAAACTAGTCAATTACATTTACAAAAAATAGTAGAGGGAGAATTTAAAAAAAAGTATTAAAGCTTCATTTACTTGTTGGAAATTTCATCAACTGATCAACTTTCCTCAATTGCAAAAGGGTGTCTCAGTAAGAATGCACGTTTTAAATTTTTAAAAAAATTAAGTTTTAATAACTCAGGTAATCTAATTTTAATTTCAATAATTCTTATTCAAACACTTATTCGTAAAAATTTGATGCATTCATCAGTTCATTAAATTAAATTAATCGAATAATGTTCTTATTCCAAGTAGTTGACTTTTGATTTTTATAAGAAAACATATCTAATTATTCCCCAATAATCATATTGTCCCCTAAAAACACTTTCTTCCGATATACTAAAATAGAAAAAAACGTTTTCGACTCAGCTAGAAAATTTTCTAAAAAAAAACTCAGAACTTTTTCCGGGAGCCACAATCTTTTAATGAAGAAAAATTCTATAAGAAAAATAACCGAGGGCTTATCTACCTCCACACTGGCCTACAATCTTCGACAAAAATTTTATTTTATATCCTAAAACTCTTTCAGTGATAAAATCTTAATCCGTAATGAACTTTTCTTCATAGATCTTTTGTTCAATAAAAATGGAGATTGATTTCATGAGAAAAAAGCAGGAAACATGGCTGAAACATGATTTTGATATTGGTTTTGGAAAAACATTTGACGGTTATTCTTGTCAAACCTAAACAGTGTAACTTCTTTAAAAGAAACACAGATTATTCTTCCACATCGGTGGTTACGCAGTGAGGTGTCCACAAGGATTTTTGTCATTGACGTCTCCTTGAAAAACCTTAAAAATTTTTTTACTTCCATTGTACTCATGATATGCCTCTGACAATAGTTAAAATTTTTGGATGTAATAATATTTAACAATTTTGTACACAAAGTTCTTTGATTAGCACAAGCAAACAAAAAATAATTTGAAATTAAAGCTGTTAATATATTCTTGGGATGAATCATATGAACATAAAATAAAAACTAAAAAGAAAATGTTCCGAAAAAGGCAAAATGTGGGTAGTCACACTTCGTATATGAATTGTGATTTCCTGGATTAAAATTATTCGTATTATGTTCATTAGCTAGAATTGTTACAGTTGAGCAGAAATAATTGAAGTATTTGAATAGTTTAAACTGCCGAAAAGGTTTTTCCTTTAATTTCATTCGAGTAACATTTCTCGAATAATGTTAATCGAATATTTAGTTTTATATGGAAAATTGTTATTTGAGTTGCATTTTTTCAATTAAAGTATTCCATTTAGTATTTAAAAATTATTTTCATGTAAATTGAACTATTTTGAAATAACTTTTATTCGAGTAATTATAGAAAAAAAATTTTTATTCGAATATCCCCTGCCCAATAATTAATATAAAGGGTCTCTCAGTAGGAATGCACTTTTTAAATTTAGTGTTAATTATTTTGACGCAAAAGGTGGCTCTGAAACTTGGCAGTTGTCACATACAACAACAATTATTGTGAAAATTTATTATAAAAAATTTGGAAAGCTTTGATGAGTTCGCTCGCAAACTTTGAAGAATTTTCAGTGGAGAAAGTGTACCTAATGTGTCAACAATTTGAAAAGGCGTAAACAAATTTGCAAAAAATCGATTGTTTAAGGTAGGTCAACGTACCAGTCGGTCTCATTAAAACATTTCTGTTGTAAACAACTTCAAATTTTACGAAGCATTACGCAGAGAATTTTGATAAAAGAGCCCCTTCTTCATTCGCACAAAATTAAGCTTTCTCAATAGCTCGAACCAGCAGACCATTGAAAGCGTCGGTAATTCGTTCAATGGGCGATGAACCAAAGTGAAGTCAACGCCAATTTTTCGAAAAGAAAAATATCTTCTCCAGTGAAGCGCATTTCCATCTAATTGGCTTTATGAATACGAAAAATTGTCGAACTTGGTGCTCAGAAAATTCTAATATACAATCCATGAGAAACAAATACACCCACAACGGGCTACTTTCAGGTGCGGATTTTAGTCAGGCGTTGTGGTTGGGCTTTACTTTTTTGGAGCTGAGGCCGAAATGGCAGTGACTGTGCACAGAATTCGTTACAAAAACTTGATAATGCAGTTATTGTGGCCTCAACAATAGCAAAACGGCGCCACCTGCCACACTCCTCATGAAATAATCGATTTATTGCAGCAACGATTTCCAGAACAAATTATTCCAAGAAATTCTGATGTCAATTGGCCTCAAAGTTCATGCGATTTAAGCCCGTCCTTTTTTTCTTTGGAATTTTGTGAACTCTCTGGGTTATGCAAATAAACTATAAATAATTCCTGAGTTCAATTCTCATCGGTGAGATACTGCCACATCTCTATGAAAAAGTCATGGAAAATTTCATGAAAAGAATAGTGACCTGGTATCAGAGCCGTGGTGGTTATTTGACGGATATTTTTTCCATGCTTAAACGAAACATGTATTCTTTACAATCCAATAAAAAAACTAACATTTATCTCAAAAAATACGCGTTTTTAGTTTAAAATGAAAAACTGCATTCTTATTGAGACACCCTTTACAAGAAACTGAAGAAATTACATTTTTTACAGCGCCTACAGTTTGATTTAAACTGTGATTTTGGTATTAATTTCTTGCTACTATTGGAATCCTTAAAATAATAATATTTATAAAATGTAAGCATATGTGTTTAAATAAGCAATTTACAGAGAATTTATCTAGGAAAACAGAAATATTTTAAAACAATCTTCAATTTATGTCACATTTCTGCAATTATCTTAAAAGACATAAATACTGACTTAAAGTTTTGCAGTCAAAGCAGCTTTAGAAACTTATAATTACAAGTTTTTCTCTCTTGAAATTAATCCTGTATGGTAATACTTCTTCCTTAAGTGAACTTTCATAAATATCTATAACTATACATGACATGAGCAACTTATTTGCAACACATAAAAATTTATATATTACGAGTATTATTTCGACATTTAGGAAGCAAAAATATAATCACGTTTCATATATAATAAACTTTTACTTTTGATTACGAAGGAAAGAAGGAAAAGGCAGGGATTTCTTAAAAGAGCTTTAAGGAGCTAAGAACCGTAATTGTATGTATGTATACTGCTGCTAGTAGTAATAGTATGTTTGAGAGCTTCCGTTTCCGTTGTAATTTGGTTTTAGTTTTCAACATCTCTAATGTATTTGTTTATATGTGTTTGTTTGTGGCAGCAATCTCTTAATATTTCTTGAAAAAACATTTATAATCTTAATTCTTGTTGTATAAGTATAAGTATTTATAGTGTTATTTCTTTCTTGATTTCATAATTAAGTTATTTGTTACTTATTCTACTTCGTGCTGAACAATTATAACAAACATGATTGTAATGCAGCAAGTTCTTAGTGATATGGAACTCATGTATTATATTATTTTTTTGTTTGACACCCTACACGAAAACATCATGGACGAGTATGATAAAAAAATATATCATTTTGTAAAGCTTAGGACTTGTTAGTCAGTTTGAATTCACATCAAATGCCTAAGAGACTTTTTTATGTATTTGTGTCTGGTTATAGAGGGAAAGCTGGCTTTCTGGGTTTAATTCTCTTTATTTTGAGTTTTTCCCAAGTAAAAATTTCGAAATTGTTTGTTACTATTTCTCATTTTCGTGCTCAAAGATCACAGAACTTATATCTATGTTGATATGAAAATGATCTTATTAAATTCGTGCAACAAAATGCATGTGATTTACTTAGGAATTGTGCAACGAATGTAAAATAGTTACACATCATATAAATATATTCAAAGTCAGAATTCATTAATATATTTCAACGATATAGGAAAATGTTTGCTGTATAAGGTGCTTTATTTGCAAATTATTAATTGATGTATTTAATAAAATACTGAATTTTTAAATACACTGAAATTCATTAAAAAAGGGGTGAACCAGTATTAGGCACATTATCAAAGTATCTTCACATTCTGTCGAAAATGATTTGGCTACAGGGTACTGATGATTGTAGATTAGTATCACCAATGAAACGCAGGCACATGTACATCTAAGTCCGTAGCAAATAATAACAATTTTTCTAATAATTATTTTGGAGAATATATGAATTTAATAAATAAATTTTATTTTTTATTTTAATTAATAAAAACCAAAAAGATTGAAAACCATATATAAGTTGCTTGTTTAACGTTTGTATAACAGTTCCCTAGCTATGGACAGGGGAAGCACAATAGATCAACAATGGTCGTGGTCGTGGGTGCAAAGGGCCATCCTGGGCCAAACCCCCATTACATTACTTACTTACTTACTTACAGTTCCCTAAAACTGTTATACTTATATCATTAATACGCCTTGGCTGAGGCCAATAAAGTGCAGCCAATAACAATCCAAGTCCACAGCAAATAACAAACAAAGATTTGAATAAACATTTATAAATAAACTTGTTTCTATCCCGCAAGTTTCCTAGCTAAATATCGGATCTACCGATAGGGACTTGCAAAACTGTACAATTAATAGAGGCCATATTGTTAATAATACATCTGTCAAATTGGTTATTATTTATTAAGTCTGCTTTGCCCAATCACCATGGACCACAATATGTGCAAATGCTAAAATTGATTTATTCAAATGGATACACTATTCAGGCAATGTTCTGAGCACTTTCTCCATTCAGCTGTGAGGTTCATTTCTGGAGGACATTTCGAAAAACTTCTCAAATTAGAGCAATACGAATCCGCATGAGATCAAAAAGCGTGCAATGCATCTCGCAAAAGCACTGTTTGGTGTGAATTTCGGGCTGACGCCATCATCGGTCCGGTCCACATTTTTTTGAGGGGGGCATTGGCCTGGATGACGCTACGTGCCAAACAGCTCATGCCACAGTGGATATTCTGCATGAACGATTTGGGGAATGATTATCTCACATCAAGGTGATGTGAACTTGCTACCGATATCGTGTGTTTGGATTTCATTAGAATTTTTTTTGAGAGACTTCTAAAGTCGCACTTCTATGCAAATAAGCCATTGACCCTCACAGCCAATATAACCCATGTCATCGGTCATATTCAGCCTGATTTATACGCCAGAGTCATGAAAAATTGGACATTTCGGATGCGTGCCATCCAGCAAAGCAAAGACGGATATTTGCACAATGTTACATTCTATACATAATGACACTGATTGGTTTTTTAAATGAATAAATATCTTTTTTTGGTTTATTTAAATTGAAAGATAGAAAGGACTTCCCGAAAGACCATTTACTTTAAGGATTGGCCTTTGCTAATTCTAAATTGTGTTCTAAATAAAACTTTAGCAAAAGATTAACTGAGCCTGTAAAAACATTCGATGAACACAAGGTTTTATTCGAAACGAAATTGTTTTCTTTAATTATTCCGTTTTTTTCTGTATTGTGGCAAATAATGATTTTGACACTTGCGTTACAGGAGGGTATTTACAAGTTCTATTGATAATTTTCTTGGTTAAAATCTGAAAGTACATATTAGCGAATCATAATTTGACAGTTCTTCTCCAGTTTATATTGCAATTACTTTATTTCCGGTGGCAGAGGAATTCGCCGGTACATTTTCGCAATTTATAAATGCAAGTTTTAATTTATATTTATTTTATTGTAATTATTATTCTCTTGCTGTAGAGTGCAAGAAACAACTCATAAACTATATCAGAAGCTTCCCTTCTCGAAAATATATAATCCGTCTTTAGTTTTGGTTTGTTGGTTGTTGTTTTCGTTTTCGGTTTTCTTTCTTTCAAGTAAATAATACCTTCCACTTCCATATCTATGGGGAGTTAGAAATATTCGTGTCTGTTTTACTTTATTTTATTTAGTTTGAAGTGCATTACGTACGTGAAAAATGTTAAAGGAAAGTAGAGTTGTTACTTGAGCAGAGTTTCTTAAGAAATAGAGTTTTGTTACTTGAAGAATTAACATTTGTATTGTGTTGTTGTAACTATTTTCTAAATATTTACAACAAATATTTCCTTTGGAAAATTAAAAAAATATATTTATATTATCTCTTTAGTTATGTTTCTTTGTTACTTTACTGCCCTTAGGTTACTAATATTTTTGTGTTGCCTAAGAAACGTTCATGTTCTGTCAAAAATAAATAACAAGGGTGCGGAGGTAAAAGAAGTCTTTAAGTTGATCATTAAGAATGTGCCCAGTAGTTCTAAATACTATTAATAGATTATTGTACTACGTACCCAATTTGATAAGCTTTATATAGTCTAAAGTTTTTTCTTAAAACTAAAAAGCCATTCTTCTTAACATAATCCTCTGCAGAAGCATACTTTCCAGTCGTAAGATCCAATCAACCAATTTCCCCAAAGTTAGTTTAACCCATGCCATTAAGAACCAATTTTCTTAAGCAATAGTTACGATCATTGATTAGAATTAGAGTTTCATTATAGCAATGACCATACTATGAGAAATATTGATGAAGGGAGCTAATGGTATCTTAGGTCCTAGTTGACTAATTATACATGGTGTTGCATGGCGCCTGTAATGATATATAAATCCCCTCGTGCGGCAGATCCCCGGATAAAATCAATTCGGTGTGGAATTGGTGGGTGGAATGAGCGGTAAATGGCGTGAAGATTTGCAAAAGGAAAGTTTGCCCACAGACAAAAGCATTCAAGCTTGTATACTACAAATATTATATGAGCATCCAAACGAGCTTCTCCTGTAAAATGATGCATTTCGTCAATTAAGTATTTTTTGCGGTTAGGACTAGATATAGTGGAAAAAAATATCATTTACTTCCATTGATCACCTTGATTGTTAAAATCAAATAGACTACAGTCAAAAGAGCAACAGAACTAAGAAGATGGTATTAAAGAAAAAAAGGACTTAATAAAAATTATTTCAGGTAGAAATTTGAACAGAAACTGCACTGTCTTCATGGCATCGGGATTAATTATCTTTTACTCTATAGGTTAGGTTGATTGGAGGGGTGTGATAGCCCATGTCATACGACATACACTTAAGTCAGTGAAGGCTTGTTGTGCGCTCCCTTTAATTATCAAGCAGAAACTGCCAAAGTTCTGCGGCAGGATTCGAGAACCTGCGACCTTCGCACTACGAGTCTAGTACACTACCTACTAGTCTACGAAGGCCAGTTTTACTCTATAATAATCAATACAATTTCCACTATTCACAACGAAAATAACTTTAAGATTAAAGAAAGAATATTTTTAAGCTCAAAATACATACTTTTTATATAAAAATTGTATATATGAAAAATGTCAATCAGAATTGTAGGGCATTTGTAATCAGTGAGTGTGTGCATGTGCATAAGTTAAGCTTTCTATTCTTAATAATTCTTTCTGTGTTTGTGCGTGGCTTGTATGTAGTTGTGTGTCTTAAGTAATTAAGTTGTGTTAAACGAGTTCTTAAGTGAGAATTATAAGTTTTAAGCCGAAAAAGTTATCGTTAAGTTGTTTGCTATTTACTTAGGACTATTAACATTCTAATTATTAGAATATTAATGGTAGTTTATATCACTGAGCAATAAAAAAGTTCCTAGGAAATGAATTGGCCACGCCAATACATCCAAGTGTATAATGGAAGGCGATTGACTTAAAAAGTAATCGATTTCGAAAATATTCTACTTTAATTCTATATGAAATAAAAGGATTAAAATATTTTAGATTTTAATCAAGAATATTATAAAATTTTATGACATAGAGAAAAAAATACTTTAAAGTGCACAAAATAAATTGCAAATTGAAGAATGCTTAGCTATTGAAATTTTCAAATTTCTATGACATCTTTTCAATTTAGCTACTCAAGTGCTAAGGAGACTGTCACATAGATGTTGAGTACAAAATATAGATAATACGGAAGCGGTCAAACGTTCTAGACGCCGCGTTGAGGACTCTGTACCCGAAACAATCGTGATTGAATCATAGATTCAAAGTGTGAAAGATCGTGGAAGACATAGGAATTACACAAGACTCAAAGGTTTCACTTTCCTGTAACCACTTGGAAATGAGAAAGCTTTCATGCAGATGGGTACCACATTTGTTCACAATCGATCACAAACGCAATCTTTTTGCTGTTGTATTTGGAGTTGTAGTGACACACCTTGTTAAATCATTTTGAAGTGGTTATATATTATTTAATTAGAAGAAAGTTTAACATATATTATTGTATCATTATATTGTGCTACAGAAAAATTAAATAAATAAATGAACATTTTAAAAATTATAAAAAAATTTTACAGTTACAAATTATAGAAATTTATTTTTGCAAATATTTTGCATTTGTAAATTTTAGTCACTTTGAATGATTTTCTTTCACTTTGATTTGAATTGCAAAACTTTTATCACCATTATTTGTCTTGTTATCCCCCGCTAAATATTATTGCAGATATTTCAAATACTGGGTCTGATTCATCCTGAGAATATGCGAATATTTTATATTTTGTAAGGAGTACAAAAATGGAATTTAAAAGGGAATTTTGTTAGACAATCTCTTAAAAATAATTGATGAATTTTATTTTATAGATTTACATCTCATTTGTTTGCCATTTTTCATTTTTCATTAGCCTGCTTTAGTTTTAGCTTAAATAAGCTTCTACAATTCTCACAGCTTATGGTCCTTTGAGCGGAATTCAAGGCCAGTTAAAAGTCTTGGAAATCAAATGTTAGACAACAGGCAGTACTCAAAGGCTAAATATCATATGATATGATTTGAAAATTTTTTCCACCAAGTTTCCATAACGAACATATCTGAAGACATCAGATCAGGCTAAGATTTTCCCAATAGAGCCGATCAAGCTCTATTTTAGATCCGGAACCGCCGTATACAACACGTCTTATAAAAATAGTAAATCCTGCTTTTAGAGAGAAGTCTTTTTTACCAATGAAAGTTTTCAATCAATGAAATATCTTTTTATTTGAAAAAAAATTACTTTAAGTGCCTTTATGAAAGAAAAAACATTTTTAATATCCACCGGAAGCTTTTAGCAAAAAAAATTTCATAATTTCATTAAAAATTTCAAAGAGTAATATATTTTGCTACCGTAAAATTGGCCATTAATTTTCTTTTTTAAATTTGTGATTTTTAAAAAATAAAAACATGCTAAACATGCTTTTTGACAAAAAGCTATCCAATTAAATTATTTGTACTTATTACTTTTCTATTTAATATTTTAATTTTCCATAATTAAAACGTTTTTTTTTTCCTTCGAAAGAATTTTATCATAAAAATTAATTCGATATTTCCTTTAGCTTCTTATTCGTGATTGTTTAAAAGTTTTCTTCTTTTTTCCATTGTAATTGTTAAACCAAAGTCTGTTGCATAAATTTTCTGCCACATAAAAATTATCATAATTATTCTTGTGTTTTTTCTTCTCTTCGAGCACAATTTCTCTGCTTTACTTTTCACTTTGCTTCTAGAAGCCATTAAGAAAATAAAGTGTTAAAGGTTGTAAAGAAAAGGGGTGCCATAAATTATATTTTCAAGGGTAAAAACAATTAACCAGGTTTTATTTTAATACGCTAAACAAGTAAATTTTACTCTCTGTTGCGTAAATTAAAAAAAGGAAATCTGGCATTTTTTTAAACAAATTCATTTAGATATTCTTTTTTAAAAGAGTTGTTTAGAGTGGGATTTTGTATAAAAGAAACAGAAAATTAATAAGAGTTTTAAATAAAACTTAAATGGTATTAAACATTCCATATGATTTAACTAAAATGAAAAGTTTATTTATCTTTGAAATTACTGTGTAAATATTGTGAGTCAAATGTCTGAAATTGGCCAACTTATAACTTGCAGCTTTTCAAAATTTAGTAAAAAATTTAAATTTAAAAGGAAACAGTTTTACATTGTAGTCTTTTAATAGTTAATCAAGTTTCTTCGACCTTCCTTTTTATTTGTAATAATACTCGTATTATAACAACAATTATTTATAATTTTTATTAAAAAATGTTTTGTTTTTTGTAGCTTCAGTTGTTCATATGCTGACATCTTATATTTTTAACAATTAGTTGGGAAGATTATCCCAAAAGAATAAATTTTCAATATTAAATAATTTTTATTAATATATTATTTCGCTATCACCTCCAAGGAAAGTGTCTTCAGGGATGTTTTAAATCAAATATGTTTTTTATAATTTTTTCTATAACGAAACACGAAATTGTCTAAAATTAAAAAAAAAACAGTTACACTAACAAAAATTTTGTGTATCCAATTGATAAAAAATGGACACTTTCAACAGGACACAGGCATTAATTCCTATTACAAACAGATATTTTGCAAATGTTCAGTTGATATTAGGTGGAGAAAACGAACATGAATGGGACTAAATTGACTATATTTTTTTTTTAAGAGAAGCAACTTAAAGTGTTATTTTTTGTAAAAGGAATAATATAGAGAAAACAAGTGGTGAAATGAGTAAACAGAGCTTAATTCTGTTTCCAACTCTACCATTTCCCGTTTATTAATTTTTATAGAACTCTTGCAGCGCCTTTTGTGTGAATAGACTTATTAAGTTTCTTAACTTCGCTGGCGATTCTGCTAAGATTATCGACGAAAGAAGGTGTGCTTTTATGTACATTAGAATAGAAGCATCGCTACCGGTACCGTTCAGTTCAGAAACAGCCCAACTGCAACTAAAACAATGCCACACTAATGCACATAAAAAACCAAAGTCGATGATTTACCTTGTACAAGGATCTAACTCATGTTCTTAGTCACACATTGATTTGTAGTCAACGTCCCAACTACTTCAGCCAGCAGCACCTTATGACCATACGAATATGATAAGGCTCTCTGATAAGGATAGATTTATTATATCTTGCCAAACAACTGCAAACTTCAACCATTCACCAGATTTTAAAAATACAGAAAAAATTAAATGTTTTAAATTACATACATTTGATTTATACGAATGGAATAAAAAATTAAAAAAATTGCGTACATAATTTTTTAATTTTTGTCAACTTTTTTTTCATTATTAAAAATGAAAAACAATTTAGAAATTTTTTTTGTATATTAATATAGTTTTAAAATATCCCTCAGGTATTGATCCACACTGATAGCGAATTAATTTATTAATAAATATTATTATTAATAGTTGTTACAGTTATTGGACCTTGCGATTGTAATAGTGTCTTAATCCCAAGTCATTTAATTTGCATAATTTTGCAATTTTTTTCTAATTACAGAACTCACATTTAATACTAACATTTGCTTCTTAATTTTTATGTTAATAATTGCTTCAAAAGTTTTATTATTATATTTATTGCTTGCAGTATATGCGATATTTTGCTATTTCTGTCATCATAAAATGCACGAAACTAATATTTATTCCAGTGGTGGCTTACAGCGACCACTAGAGTATTATACCCACGGTCATAAGTAGATCAATTATTGTAGTCCAACTCCAGCCAGACTAATTGAACATGTCTCAGAAGTTTTCCTTTAAACTTTTTATATATTACGTACTCGCAAAGCAAATGAAATCTTAAATAAATAAATGAAATATTTTAGTCTAAAGGTATTTTTTATTAATCGAGATTTAAATTCATTGTTAATAAGGAGATTTTTTTCCAAATTTTCCAACAAAGAGGAAGGCAAACATATGCAAAATGAAACGATTAATTGTTTTAGACCGTCTCTATAGGCACGTCACCAACGATCATTAGTGTTCTTTTTTCAATCCATAATTGGATATAGTGAATATATTGGTCATGTGTGGCGTATACTTAATGACAAATATTGTTGAAGAAAAATATTAATCATACGCATATTGCCGAGAGTTCCCCAGATATTATGTATCATACAAATAATTTGAAATAGAAATGAAGAAGTAATGCGTATAAATGGAACCCTAATGTTTGTATTTTTTATCAGGAATAAAACAAGTAAAATAATAAAAATTTAATAAGGGGTGGTCCAACAATAATGCACGATGTTAATTGTAAGTCATACCTTAACATCAAGTTTTTTCACCAACTTCATTTGACATTTCTTTGTTTCAGCGTTTGAAAAATTCAACACAATTTTTTTTTTTGGTAGGCATAATCGACTTAATGTGTGCACGATCGGGAGAATTGTGAGCAAATTTCAGAAAACTGGGTGAGTAGGAAATGCTAAGACATTTGTGCATGCTGGTTACGTTAGCCGAGTCATCGGGACGAACTTTTTTGAAAATGAGGTCGGCCAAGCAATTACCGTGAATAGTGTTCGCTATCGCAACTTCTTCTTCGGACTTCTTGTGGCCAGAAATTATGGATATGGGCCTGATCGATATGTGGTTCCAACAAGATGGTGCCACTTGCGACACATCCAAGAAACAATGGCTCTTTTGGGCGAGAAATTTAAAGGTCGTGTTATCTCACGTCGCGGCGATATTAATTGGCCGCCACGATGTGATTTGGACTTCTTTCTTTGGTAATATTTAAAAGGAAAGTGTACTTCAATAAGCCAAGAACAAATCAAGAGCTCAAGGATAAGATAATTAGGCACATTTCAGAAATTGAACCTCAATTGTGTGTCAGAGTAATTTAGAATATGGACCATCGGACATTGTATGCCATCGAAGCCGTGGAGAGCATTTGGTCGATATTTCGTTTTACATATAATTATCATAGATCCTTGTGTCATAAAAAAAAAATATTAAGATAATTCTCTGAAAACTGTTTGTTTTATTTACAATTATGAATAGTTGTTCAAAATTGGAAGAAAATAAAAGAAAATATATACAAGTTTTAAATATTCAGGCATAATAATTTAATGTAATTAAAGTTGTATTGTTTTTAATTAATTTATATATTTTAATTAATTTACATATATAATTTAATTAATGTACAAAAATACTCTGTTGTGAAGTTCAGTTTTTGGACTTAAGTTAAAAAAAATTAAATAAAAATTAATTAGATTTCATTTATATTTAGAAGCAAAAAATTAACAGCGACTAACCCAAAAACAATCCTTTAGGCAATAAGATTTGTTATATTTATTTGTTATATGTGTTGTTATATTCCCGCCTTTTTATTATAAAATCATGATTTAATTCGTTGTGGAGAAAGAACTTTTCAATCCAGTGACAGCTCTTTAAGGTATTAATTACACTGCACAAAACATTTAACTCCTTTCGAAATAACCAGCTTTCCAAAATGGTTTCTCGTTTAGGGGATCAAATTAAAATATATATATGCTTCCATCGTCCCTATAAGCAGCATAAGGCCCCAAAAGGGGCCAGCGGTATAATGATAAAGCTTCTGATTAGTTCTACTTAGTGAATCCAGAGTGATCCTTATCAATTACGTTTCAAGTCGACTCACAAACCTTCAAGCATTCGTAGCCAAAAGAAACATTTTTTCTTAATGGATTCGAGCTCCAATTTCATTAAACTTTATTAGCGAAGGATATTTTTTAATTCTTTTTTTTTAATATTTATCATTAATGGTAAAGATTGAGTACAAGACACTGCTGCATGGCAGCGCATGGATATATAACCCACCATGCTGCTCCATCTGTAATTATGGATGATATAAATATTGAGGAATCAGGAGCTTTTTATGTTCTTGTCATGAAAATCCAATCCGAGTGTGATGTTTGATGTCGCAATGGAACCATTCAAATGCATAGTTTTTCAAGACGGTCGAAATTATACATCAGTTCATCTCATCTTCTTACTATTTATATAACCTAAGTCCGACAAAAAACGGAGCACTGCTTACATGTGCTTTAAAAACTAATTTAAGATTAATCTCCTAGGTACGGAACAGAGCAAAGGAGCTCATCGTTGATAATAGTGTAACCGACTCTATTGACTGACTGGCACACCGACGTAGTGTGGGATGTTTTCATCGCTTTATTTATCGTTACCAAAACTTAATGTGCCTTAATAAATTCAAAAAAGATCTTCTGGAACCGTTTTATTTTATGCAGAAAACTCGATTTTTCATCAAAAATTTATGTATTTGCCAATAAATCGCATATTGCAGTACAAAGAAAATTAGTTGTTCAGCCGAACAATTTGTATGTACAATAATATCCCTGCAGAGCCCTGTCCTGTCACTTTCGACATTGAAAATTTCAAATCGTACCGTCCACAGACAATACTTTCTCTACCCCTTCCCATAATCTATTTGCCCCGTTACAACATAATCCATTGCACGTTACACGAGTAGGGGTCATCCGCTGACTGCTGGTACAATAAAACAAAAACCATTTAAAACATCTGTTTAGGGAACAGTCCAAAGGATTATATCCTTGCGAATTTATTTGACAAACTTTTTCAAATAAATAAGAAGGCTACATATTAAAATAGACTTACAATTTGCTCCTATTATATTCAAGCTAAAAGATGGCCATCACTTAAGTAGTCAAAAATTAAGGGAAAAATTTGATTAAAAAAATTGTTTTAAAGTCAATATTCTTCGAAGCCATATCAAATATATTTTTTCAATGGTACTCCTATAAAAAAAAGCAAAAGTTGTTTATTGCTTTCGCTTTTGAAATGTTCAACGAAATCTTCATATTTTCATATACTTTGAAAAATCCTTTATAAAGGATATAACAAGGAAAAAATTGCTTTCTTCTTCACCAAGTCATTTACAATGTGTATGTGTAGAGAATATTGAACAGAAATATTACGAAAAATGAAGAAGACCTGAAAATCCCCCGTGATCCCAATTTAAAAGCAAACAGATGTGAATCACAGGGACTTTTTCATAACAGCGGCCACGAAAAAATGTGTGCGGGTTAAAAAAAAAGAAGAAAAAAATTCTACAATGATTTCAAAAAAAGTATTTAAGTGTATGAATGTATGGATTACAACCCCATATACACATACCCACAATACACACACACACACACACACACACACACACACACACACACACACACACACACACACACACACGCACACACACACACACACACACACACACACACACCCGCACACACACACACACACACACACACACACCCGCACACACACACACACACACACACACACACACACACACACAGCCATACACGCACGTACATACATTTTTACATGTATTGGAAGGATTGTAATTTAAAATGGGAAACATATTTGGCACGTAAATTTTTTGTTTATGTGCCTGCATTTTAAAGGTTATTTGAGGATGCCGCGGCAGGAGTTCTGAAGGAAACAAAGTTTTTTCTTATTTTTCTTATAATTTATGTTTTTTCCTTCTTTTCAATATTTGTGAAAACAGAAAAAGGCTTAAATTGGTCAGCGCAAAAAAATCGTAAAATTATGGATGCAAGAATTATTTTGCACTTAAATAAAAGTTGCTTGAAAAATGAACACAGCTGTGACAAAAATTTAAATTTTTTTTAAGGCAAAAGGAAAAACAAACAAAAAATTAGACGAGTTCCGCTAAAGTTGCTTTTTACATAGTTCATCTCCAAGGATTCCTATGTGAAAGTCATTATTTCAAATTAACGCAGTATTCTAACTGCACATTCGATGAAAGATGAACATCTTCAGAGATGGATTGTGTCTGAAAAATTGCGTGAAAATTTAGTCTCTAACAATTTTTCTATAGAAATTTAGAATAGTTTTCTTTAGAATATTTCCTGTAGAATTTTGTATGGAAATATTAAGTAGTTAAAATATGATTTAAAAAAAAAAAAAACTATGTTGTCTCCATAGTTTCCCTCAAAACTTGTCGACTGCAAATTATTAATGTAGGAACCTTAAAAAATTGTCTATAGAAAAGTGTTAACAAAAATGGATTGAATAAAATTTCTATGAAATATGTATATTAAAGAATACCTTTACGGATCTTAAAAATTTTTTAAACAAATTTCTTAAAGGAAGCTTTCAAGGGATGGCAAACATTTTTAAAGTGTTAGTGCACTTAAGCATTTTTGAGGAGCAGCTAAGAATTATTCTTAAAAAATTATTAAGGGATACAAATCAAAAAGCAAACTTTAAAGAAGAAAGTATTTTTTAAAATCGTATTATAGAAAATTATTGATAAATTATTATTAATTATTAGGAGCCTTAAGAATTATCTCAATAAAATTTTAATTTCTAGTCATAAAAAATAACTTTAGAAAAGTCATTAGGACTTTTAGCAAGTTTCACCTGAAGGCTTTTATAAAGGAAGGAATCTTAAAAAGTTTTCTGCAAAATTATTATAGATGAGATCATAGTAACATTTTATATAAAATTATTTAAGGAACCTTAAGGAATTTCTGTAGGATCTAGCTAAGTGAGGACAAACATTTTTGTCGAGGACTCGTAAAAACTATTTTTATGATATTAATATGGATCCATAAAAATGATCACTAGAAAATTGTTGAGGAATTTTTTATATAAAATATATAATAATATATATACTCAATAGAGGCAAAAATTTTCAAAAATTGTCATGTACATAAAAATTGTATGAAGCAAAATAAAACAGAACGGCTTCAACGTAATGCAATGAAGGGAAGTGAAGTTGGCTGCGAAAGCTTAAATAATAATATAATTTAAGCTACTTTCACGTCACGTGCCTGTTCTAATTTTTATTAAAATGATTTTGGTGACAGTTTAAGTTAATGATATCGTTTTTGAAAAAGCGCCTGTGCTCTCATTTAGGCATGTCATCTCAGACTGAACGCAAAGTTCCAGCTAACGGCATGACCAGTTTTTTATAAGGATTTTCTATATAAAATTGTTAAGTTTAAAACCTTAAAAACTATTTTTTTTAATATTTCAAGGAATGATTCTTGTTAATTTCAAGTTAAGAAATTATTAAGCGAGTGAACTTAAATACTTTTTATAGAAAATTGTTAAGAGGAAAGCACAAGAAAAATAATTCTTTAGAAAACTTAAGGGAGGAGCCTAAGAAAAACTAGTGCAGAAAATTGTATGGAGCGTGAGAGTTAATGGAAAGATATTAAAAATAATTTTATAACAAATTGTTAAAGAAAAGGACTAAATAAAGTTGTTTATATAATATTTTTTTAAATAAAACTGCTGAAAATATATTTTTTGGTAGACAACTGTTGTTGCGCGGAGGGTCCCAGTGCAAATGTTAATTAAGATGAATTAATAAGATTTTATAAAGCTATTAAAAATAATATAAGAAAATTTTAAAAGAGGAGACTTAACAAATTTGTTTATATAAAATTGCTGAAACAGTGGCCTTGAAAAAGTTTTGTAGAAAACTTTTATGATGCAAAAACCAAAAAAATTTACATGCAACTTAGTGTAACAAAAACTACATTGATGCTATTAAATCTAAATTAATAAGCTAATGTTCAGAAAGTTTCTTAATTAAGAAGGAACTAATCAATAAATAATGTTTCAACGTCAATAAGGAACATTAAACTTTAATTCCTTCCTACATGGCAGAACAAACCAACGCTGTTTCCGGTGGGCACAACACCCTAGTCCTCTGTGCACATGTTTATTTAATGTTTGTGACTAGTTTTAGGTGGCCATGGTTTATGTAAGTTTACGTTTCTAACACAAATCCCCAGTAAAAAAGTTAATAGATTATTATCACAATACAATATTTACCAAATTTTCATAATGATTTTTCTTGTAAGTAAAAAATTTACAGCATTTTTATTTAGCCTTATATTGCCTCAATGAAATACCGGACGCACTACCAAACGCTTTTTCATTCTTAACCCTTTGCTTTCTATTTAAGTCAAATTTTCTTGGTTTGATTTTCAACTCTTAAGCTAATTTGTTGAAGTTTCCTTGTTGACTTTGCAACTTTACCTCAGTCGAATTCTCTTTTAATGAAAGAATTTTATATACATTAGCCTGTTAATCTAGAGTACAGAACTAAAAGCTCTTTGAAAGTAAATCAATTAGAAACACTTTTTAAAATTTCTTATTCTTACTTATTTTTATATATTAAGAGCTTCATATCCTTAAATTAAAATGAAACAAAGTGTATGTAAAGTATCATTTCAATAATTTAATTATTTGAAGGCTTTTAGATGTCATAATGTAGAAAATATAACACCGTGGAAGTAACTGCAACTGCAGCACTAAACGCCATTCATCGGCAATTTTCAAATTTTCATGACTCTCCTGAATTTGAGCCATTGCATGGATTATGTCGGCTTAGAGAGCCGCAATAGTTAATGGCTTCCTTGTAGTAACCTGTAATTTAAGAAAACCTCACAAGGAAATATCTAAAGGGATCAAATCGCATGATATCGCTGGCTATTTCACATCATCCCCACGTGACATGACCCTGCCCTCAAATTGCTCGTGTAGAATGTCCAATTCTACATCACATGTGTGACAGATAGTGTCATTCTGTTAAAATCACATGTCTTTGGTGTCCATATCATCCAATTCAGTTGAGAAGAAGTTCATAATCATCGATTTCTAGCGCTCATTCTTGACGGTGAGGGCCTGGTAATTGTCGTTCTCAGAGAAATATGCACCGATGACTCTATCAGCCCAAAATCGACAACATGCAGTGACTTTTTCACGATGTATTGGATGCTCTTTGATCTCATTTGGATTGGTATTGTCCGAAATTTGATATTTTTGCTTATTGACGTACCCGTTCATTAAAAAATGGAGGGTGATTAAGGAGACGGTAAAATGGGCAAAGCGAACGGAATGTTGCCCGAATAGAAGAAACATTTTCACAAAACAATTTTATCAATTAGACATCTTGTTGAACGTTGTATCCAATTATGGTGATTTGGCAAAAGAGATTGAACAAATGACAGACAATTTGGCAGGTGTAACTTAAACAATATAGCCTGTCAATATGAACTGACAAATTTCCATAGTTGATCTGTGATAGCATTAGGTAAGTTTTCTTCGCTGTTATAAAAATTTCAGATCTCCGGTTTTAACTTTTACAAATTTTGACATGTTAAATTTTTTTTAACGAATGCTGAAATCCTTTGAATAAAATGAATTATAAATAAAGTTCTAAGATTCATAAATATCCTGGTTATAAATTCATAAAAAATGTATGTCCTTGGAAGTAAATGCATAATAGACATACAGACATGCAGAAAGATATTTCCCATACTCGTATCCACTTATTGTTATTGAACAACTGATAAGCATTAGAAGTCCCAAGAGAAAAATGGCAAATTTAACCAAAAAAAGAGGGAATAAACATGAACATAAAACTCAACTTAATATTAAATCAAAAATCGTTCCCTTTTTAACCATTTCATGTTTCAAGAAACATGAAAACGTTTTCAAAAAGTTTCCTTCTCTTATTTTGACTTGCAAAACATGGAATCTAAAGTGAATGAATGGAAATATAAAAGTTGTTAAACATGAAAAAGGGTGAATAATATTTAATGGAGAAGGTAAAACTTGGAAGTTATAAGAAGAGCGTTCTCTGGAACAAGAATCTTGCTGGTTTTTATTGTAAAGCTATGTAACTGCATGCCATACATACTTACATACGAGGGTAGTACATGTATTAACGAAAGACCTGGCGGGTAAGCATGTAATTTTTGAGAAATAATATAGACTTCTTATAAAAATAATCAAGGGCAAGATGGTAGTAGGCATCCTTACAGAGTCTAAAAATTAAAAGTGAAACTGGTTCCCAAAATCATTTCCTTTTTAAAAACTATACGTTTTTCATGCAGAACACATCCGTTCGTGATCCATGTGTCAGCGAATCGCACTAGTCTTACAGGAAAAATTCGCTCTATGGCAGAACAATTTGTATGTGAAATAATCTGCCTGCAGAGGTGAAACCTGTCACTTCTTACGGACAAAGGTTCACATTGAATGTCCATAATCTATTTTCCATTTTCTTATAACAGAATGGTAACGCACAACTTTTTTTAATTCTTTAGATTCGAGAAATTTCCATTTAAATGTGTTTCTGTCAATATTATGTATTATATTACCCAAAAACTAATCAGTATAAATTTACCATATTGTTAGAGAAAATGTCTTTTTAACTTCTTTTGATAATTAATATTTGACAACCGTAATATTTTTTACCATTACTTTTGTTCTTTTTATCAGCATAGTTTTGTAGCGCTCTTTTTTTACTTCTGGCCAGTCACACAGTCACAGTCATTGTCACTGTCTGTACTGTCCTCGTATAACAATGTATTGAATTTCTATCAAATTATGTGGTTTTTTTTCAAAATACCATTCAAATTATTTTCTGCTTCCGCAAAATTATGTTTATGATTTTTATTTCATATTTTTATGTCTTTTTTTAAACTTTTTGTATCCATCATAAATTTTCAAATCGTTATTTGTGTAAATCCCATCAATATCAAAAGGGGGTATAAAATCATTTCCTTGTCTTTTATTTATTTCCAAGCATAAATATTTATCTAATCACCATCATTTCATTTTTATGTCTTAGTTCAATTTGTTGGTTTCCAGCCAGCCGAAAGGCTTAATAAAGTCGTGCAATATAAATTTGCAAATAAATGTGATTTTTTTTTCTTATTCAAGAATTGGGTATGAAATCTTAGACCCTCTAGGCTTAATTTAATGCATTGAGTTTCCCGTAAAGTGTGATGTTTATGTCACACCTCAAATGGAGCGAAAATGAAAAAGCCAACGGAATATTGACGGCAGCGTTACGGCGACCAAAAAACATCCACATTAACAGGAACCGCATGATAAACGTATAAATTTGAGTGCAAAATAAAGAGATGTAATAGATGGCCATGTATAAACATGTCAGAATATATAACTTAATCCTGCACTATCGGGTTGCTAGACGTCAGCATTTCCATTTTCTTTTTCTTTTCATAGTCTTAATATTAAAAATAATAATTTGATGCGCTATAAAAAGAAGTTATGGCATTGAAGAATTAAACAAGGGGAGGACATTATTTTAAATATTATTTATCAGGATTTTTTCCATCTTCAACATAAATAATATTTCGAAGCAAAAAATAGACATACATACATATATATTTCATAATACATGGAGTCTATCGTATCAAATTTTCGTGAATGCGTAAAATCGAATTAATCCTTTCCAATCAATAGGAAAAGATTAATTCGCTGAAATGGCCACCTCCCGACTCGTTGCATAATTGTGCTCATTGTAGAGCATTTTCAATTGTTGCTCGCAAGCGTCTAGCTCCAAACGGGCGACTTCTTCAATGCTAGTTTTCAAGACTTACAAGGTTCGTGGTTCGCTGTGGTTGCCACGAGATTTTAAAAATCCCTAAAGGAAAAAGTCTGGTGGAGACGATGTAGACGAGCTATTGACTGGTCGCTCCGTCAGGTTAAAACTAACTGTGATTGAGACCCAATGCAGCACCTTGCGACAAAAAACACTCGTTAAAATTTGCCTGTAATGCTCAACTTTTATGGTTACAGTAATGCCACCGGTGTTTCAAAAAAAATATATAAATAAAGACCCATCACAGTTTCACTGCAAATGCCCCACAAAAAAGACAACTTAAGGGGATGTAATGGCTTTTCATGCATTTCATAGAGATTCTCTCTACCTCAGAAACGCAAAATTTTGTTTTTTAACTCAAAAGGACATGGGCACCGCCACTTATTATGAACTTTGATACGAAATCATCCTCCACTTGGACAAAGTTTAACAGAGTATGGAAGTAAGTTAAGGCCAAGAGTCAACAATTTGTGAACATTTTACTCTTTATAAGGGACAATTTTTAAAATCTTTCAGCAAAATTCGTTGCAACGACCGTCTGCTGATGCCTTATTATGTGCATCGTCGCCTCGTTGCTCTTTGTGGATTCTTTTTGATATCGTTGGCAATAGCAGTGATGTTCTCGGTCGAACGAGCAACACGATGCCAGCCACTTCTTGCGATATATATAGTGGACCTAGTTTGCATGGCACGCTTTGTAAAACGCTTAATTGCTTAAGCTCATGGAACACGACGACGAGAAAAAGGAGGACGAAATTCACGCTGCGCTAAAACAATAGACTGAAAGTTTACAACAATAATTCCATGTTCCCAAGCTATTTATCGCTCCAAGGCTTATGGACTACTAAATTATTATATATCGACATCGTAAGTGTCAAATCACATTAACAGTTATAATGTGAAAACTTGGCAACCAATTCGGATTATGACACTACTTTCGTGAAGTGAAATTTTGTGAATAATTTTATTTTATGCAAAAAGTTACTAAATTAATTCTTTATTGGACCTCCTCGATGTTTGAAGTCACAGAATGTTATCGTTAATATCTTTGCAATAATATCCTTCGGGATGTGTGAATTTATAAGTGCCTGTCTAAGAACTAAGCGATCAGACTTCAGATCATATGCAACGCGAAGGTTCTACTCTGGAATCCCTTAAGACAAATTTCCTTAGAGGATTGTTATTGACTCCAAGGAAGTCACGCAATATCTTTCTGAATAGTTATAAAGTCTCCACAAAAGGTCTTATGGCTCATAAGGTGTAAGTCCTTATAAAATAATAATAAAATGAGTGATTATACGTATCGGTATATGTAAGTATGTTAAAATTTTTAAGCGGATGTTGAAACAGAATTCACTGAATTCTAATAAAAATTTCAGCTCAATTAGACCTCATGAAATTATGAAAAGATTCAACGTGGTAGATTCAACAAGTTTTCAAAAATACACTTATATAAAAATATGTTCTTAAAAAAAATTAAGATTCTTTTAATTCTATCGTCATCGAAAAATTTCAACAACAAAAGTGTATATCCAAAACGCTATGAAATTTCTTGTGAAATCAATTCCATATACTATATAACATTTCGAAACTTGGACAAGTCTTTCGAGTAACATAATTTTGATTAAAATCGATTAATTCATTTGAAAATAATTTATTTTTTAATTTTGTTAAATTTTTTGGACTCTTAAAACTGCATCATTAATTTCATTGGCTTTTAGCGGTTAATTCCTTAGATGGCCTTGAAAGTCATCAATATTTTTTATTTCTTTGCAAAGTGCAATTATTTTCTGCCACAATTCCGATAAAGTTTATTATTAAGAACGATTATTTTTCCAGAATTTTAATAAATTATTATACTGAATTTTCTTGTTACTATACATTCATTAGAATGGTCTCGCGTTTAGCGCTTTTTGATGCCGTTGCTTATTGGAACCCAGAAAATGCAACCTGCTTCCCCAATCCATTATATTTCTAAAGGCCTGCATAAGCTTACATATACACATACATACATACATACATACATTCATACATATTTAAAGTCTTACAAGGTTTTTTTGATTACATATTTTTGTTGTTGCTACAATTACAATTATTGATGAGGTATAAATTAAAGAACAAGTAACACGAAGACTGTTGCGACACTTTAGGCCATTTAGTTTGCACTTCATATTTTATTTGATTTTAAATCTAGATAAATTTCACACACTCTCACACACATACGAGTACGACTACCACAACACCATTCAACTTTTATACAAACTCTTTCATATGAAGAAAAATTATGAACATCAACATCATCCTCGTGTAGCAAACTGGAGTTTGCAGCTTGTGGTGCTGATGACAATGGTCATAATGTATGATATTCTTAATGTTATAAACATAATAAAAATTTGTATTTTATTATTATAATGACATCAAGTTGAAGACAAAATTAAAAGAGGGACTCATCACACATACTAACATATTCGTTTTAATGTATGAGTTCATTTTATTTTAAGACATCATAAATTTCGTGGCTGCAGTATTTCTGATAAACATTTTTATACGAGTAGAAGCACTATTTCCATGAATCTTGAACAATATAATTAAAAAAAACAACATTTTGTTTAATAAACCACAACATGTCAAAAGAGAAAAATAAAAGAGAGCAAATGCATCTATAGCGCCACTTTATTTCAAAATAAAGACACAGTAAATAAGGAGGAAAGAATGAAAGGTAACGTGTAGTAAAAAGTAGACTTATAATTCATATGGACATGTGTACATGTGTTAAACACTGTTTATATACACTGAATGCACCGCTTCGTTTTATGTCAGTGTCACTTAAGTCTAGTTACATGTAAACACTTTTACCCATATCAAGCCAAACACAACTCAGTGATTGCGAAGATGAATATATTAGACAGACTCAGACAGCAATCAACAATAATGTGACCAACTAAATTCTAGGGGATCATTTTTGACTTACAGCGAAAAGGAAAATCTTTTGATTTTCCTGAGGAGTTTAATTTTAATTTATAATTTCTTATTCACATCCGGACTGCTTCACTACTTCTATCGTCTTCAAATACAACAAATATTTATGAGCAAAACATGAATAAGTAAACACAATGCCGTCTGTGGTTTTCTACTACGACCTTTTTTTAAAGAAACTATCACGATAACTTTCCTTAATATTTCAGCTCATCTGGTGAAGAAAAAAAAAAGGTTTATTTTAAAAGGGTAATCTCCTCCCTGTTGTTATCCTCAATTTTATCCTCTGATCTATGCACTTCTTCTTCAAAGCCAAATTTCCAAAATTTTATTAAATAATTTTTTTTTTTGATTTATAGCTATTGGGGACCCTTTTCCTTCTCCAGACTTTTGCTTAAAGAGTAATATGCACATAATACGAGGGTCTCATTGTTGTATATCTCCAGTTATAAAGGGTGATTGTTTTTAGACCTTAAAAAACACTTAAAATTTAGAGAAATATATAAAATCTTTATCGATAGAACGATCTATGTAATTCAATGTTTAAAGATGATTTCATGTAAATGTTGACCGCGGCTATGCCTCAAATGGTTTATACGATGGGTCCAATTTTTGCATATTCCCTCCAACATATCGGCCGGTATTTCATAAAAAAATTCTTCAGTATTGGCTTCCAGTGCGTCAGCCATTGCGGACTTGTCCCTATGTTTATAGGGACCTTAACATACCCCCATAAAAAATAGTCTAAAGACGTTAAATCGCACGATCTAGGCGGCTAATTGACCGGCCCCAAATGTGAAATAGGCTGTTCACCGAACTCTCCTCTCAGTTGGGCCATTGTTTCGCGTGCTGTGTGGCATGTGGTACAAAAACAGTATGCAAAAAAAATTGTAGTCATCGCACGGTAACGCTCGTCATTCACAGCAACGTTCCTGCCTTCGACGTCTTTGAAAAAGTACGGTCCAATAATGCCACCGGCCTATAATCCGCACCAAACAGTGCATTTATTCGCAGTGGATGTATTGGCAGTTCTTGCAATGTTTCTGACTGCTCATCACATCAAATACGGCGATTTCATTTGTTCATGTATCCATTCAACAAGAAGTGGGCTTCGGCGCTCATTTGCACAATGCACTTTCTTAACCGAACATTAATTTTGATAATAAAATTCAATAATCTGCATGCGGTGCTCATTTGTAAGTCGATTCATGGTTAATTTACAGACCAAACTGAACATGTTTAGCAGGAATATATTACTCGAAAACAGCTAAGCTGTTAAAAAAAGAAAGTTGCTGAAAACAATCACCCTTTAGCATAATTATTAATTACGTCGTATGGGACACACCGTCCTCTTTGCTCTAAAGCTGCCCTGTATTTCCTCAAATGTATACTTTATTCCGATTTTCAATGTCTGTTTTTTTTTGCATAGTTTAGTTTAATTAACTTTTTAGGGATATATTGGCCGAACTTAGGTGCTTCAGCGGACTTTTTAAACTCGTCACTTCCAAGGCACCATGCATTTCCTCGAATATATATTTTATTCCGATTTTTCATTTCTTTGTTGCTTAACTTGACTTAAATCATTAAAAAAATAGATTTGTTGGAGATATCAATCAAAGAACTTTTATAAAAAGACCCGAAGTTTTTCGTAACTTGATAATACAAAATTTTTATCCTGATTTTTCTCCTTTTATTTTTATCCAATTTTGTTGTCTATAGATATTAAGTTTAGTCGATCCTTTAACGAAATTTTTCATGATGTCTATTTTAGTAATTTGACGGAGGAGATAAAACACCATTTGCATCAAACGGAAGATTAAGCAGATGTATTTTTTTCACCTGGTGAACAATGTTCTTCACATGACAAAATTTTTTTTCTTAAGGCAAAAAATTAACAACAGTATTTCGTGAATCCACCCTGCAAGTTAGTCAACATGGCCACAATGCGAATGACATGCCAGTAATGGCAATCAATATCCCACTTCGAAGTCATCATATATCTTTAGATCACCGTGACTTCTTCATCAATGCCTGTTACACTCGATTGCACCCAAAATTCCTTTTACCGATTTATAACTTTCCTTGGTGTTAAAGGCATTAGTAAAGACATTAGTTTTAAAAGACAGCTTCTTTTCTAATATGCTGGAGAGCGGGCTTCAAACTTTGTTTCGAACTGTCGCTGTAAAGATACTCGAAATACACTATTGATGTCATTGCAGAACTAAATTTAATACATTTTCTCTAAGATTTTGAACAGCTCTCTCTCTCTCTCTATTTATATTTCATATATAAGTAAATTGCATATTATTAAGTTCAGCCTGTATTTCAAAATGTTTTTCGTCGAACAACATTTCATTTTCTTAGTGGTTACTGTTCATAGGATGGCGTTAAGCTTTTCTAAAGCTCTAAGAGATTTAAAATATAAATTTCAGCAGTCTTTATAAGCAAAACACCCACAAATAATGTCAACTGAAAGACTGTCGTTCCACTTGCAGAACATTTCATTGCGGTAGGTAGACCCGATACAAATGAAAACGGTTATCAACATTTAAAGGTCCTAGATCAAAAAAGATTTAAGCAAATATTAAATGTAGAAGATCGTGTAACAGCTAAAACAGAATATAAAAGATGTTGGCTCTAATGCAGTTCAATGAAGAAATAAAATCGCTTACATTATATATAGTCAATGTGTCTACACCGCGTGTGTTTTAAGCGTATTGATGAATGCCATAGATAAAAGAAGACAAAATTGAAATAAAAACTGCATTTAAATAACAATTTAATAGGTTATCCCTTATTTTTTCCATAAAAATACTATAGAAGGGACAATTTGTCCGAATTTGTGTGGTTTAAAAACTCCAGTAGAACTCATAATCCTTCTGAAGGATACTAGATTGAAAAAAACAATTTTTAATACTTTTGAGCTTTTTTTATTAAAGAAGAAACATCTCAAATCTATTAAAACTCACTCTTTATAGTACCGTAGCGTAACAATTAATAACCTTTTTATAAAAATATTAATCGATTTTTGATATTTAAAGACTGAAATAAAAATAAATTCCAAGAAAATAATTTTTTGCCTCCTTCCTGCAGCTGGTTACACTGTGCAACAATTAGTTGTTCTTTTTCTAGTTCCTTTTTAAATTAACATCAATTCACAAGAATAAAAGTGGCTTCATTTATAACAAACTGCGAAGAAAAATAAGAAAACTTTTAAATACCGATTTTATCATCGTCATCATCCGTTGTTGTCATCATGAACGGCAGACACTTTATGATGTCTTGCAGTGTCATTGTGATGCGGGAATTACTTTTTTCTTCTCATTTTATTTCAAGTGCTACTTTTTTGCTCTTGTTGTCGTATATAACAAGATGCATCCTGTTTGTAACACTACCTTATATTGCAACATCATCATCATACCATATTTCGTATGAACAGGATTATTATCAGTTCCTGATTCTTAGACATCTTTTAACTTAAAGTTTATGTTTGGAAACTTTTTTTGTGTTTATTGTTTTTCTTTTTTTTTCATATGGCTGGACTTAAAACTTCATCTATGTGCAACTTTAAGCTCGTTCTGCCCATTTTGCAAGAAAAAAGTTTTTTGCATAGAATTGCACTTCCTTTTTTAAAAGTAACATCATTTTACTTTTATACCAGCGACGAAAATGGGCATAAATATTCATCATAACTTGAGGTGTGAAATTATGGATTTACCTTATTTTAAAGGAAACCTTTTCCTCCTTGTAGGATTTACTTTCTTCTCTACCTGGTACGTTAGATTTTATGTAAAAAAGTGTCTTTGGCTGCAAGTTGACAAGTTATTTTGTGTGTGTGTGTGTGTGTGATGAGTTGTGGCATTATTAACACATGAATTATTATTAGTTTCTTCTTTTTACACTCTCTTACCATTTTCTGTTTAGTTTTGCACAAAAAGCTTAATTGTTATTGGCAGAATCAGTAGAGGAAAATTTATGGCAATAAATTTTGTGAAACTAATTTGTATGAATGGAAAATCAATTAATTTGTAGCGAAATGCTTTAAAAGCTTTAAGCATTTGAGTGGTTTCTCTGTTTCTAATTATCATAAATTGTTTTTGTTTTTTAGCGCTTAATTAGAATAAAAGTTTTCATTGTAAACTGCCATTTACACGTCATGGCTAGAAAAATATCTAATAAAAGCGCATTGGATGAGGGAAGTAGTATTGATAGTACATACTGGATAATATTAACATCCAGGCAAACTATACAAAAATATCAAAATATTACGTGGCTGACCCTAGATTAGGACTGAACATGCTGCCATTTAGTCCTTTAACATTCACAGAAAAAAAATTATTTGTGAATCAGATATTTTTTTGTTTAATTTAGATCCTACAAAGATAAGTTTAAATTTAAAAACAACAGCTGATACTCTTAGCCTTTACACAGAAACCACTCACTTTGAAGTCAAACGAAATTGGATAAAAATAAGAGGAAAAGATTTAGGTAAAAAAAACCACTGCATCATCAAGTTATAAAAGTGTTTGTATTTGAGATATGGATAACTCCTTTATCCTTTTTGGAAAATTAAAATTTTAAACCGTGTACTAATTTTCAGATGACAGGAGCATTAGCGGTTTCTATTCATTCGACTATATGCCAATCCCCTTGCAGACTGGGATGATGAGACGAAACGTGGATGATGGGCTTAATCATGATCTTGTACCAGTCTCGAAATGCTTATGGATGAGGGCATGACAAAACATATTGCTCCATCCGTAAAAATGGATAATATAAACATTGACGAATAAGTATGATTTTCGATGGACGGAGCAAATTGTTCATATCGCTAAAGAAGAATTCACGTGTCTCTTATCTTCTTAATATTTAAATCATACATACATACATTCCAAAATGAAGTAGAATTGTCATGTATGGGCCGGTGCTTCAAAGCTGATTTTAAACCTACTCGACCGAGTACAGGAGACGGCGAAAGGAATCATCGGTGACAGTAGTGTTGCTAACTATATTGGCTTACTGTAGCATCGACGCAACGTGGAATGTGTATCGTTTCTACAATGGAATTTGCCCTATTACAATCAGAAAATTTGGTTCGGAGTCCCGATTGTATCTATGAACACTACGTTCTTTATTAGGCGCACATCCATTTTGTAGTAGCACTACGCATTCCACAGCAAATTTATTCTCATATGTGGAACGAACTCCCTACCGATTTATTTCGTGTCATCCCCAGCATAGAGAGATTCAGAAAAATAATTTGATAGAAAATTCTCATATTGTATCTGTTTATTTTGACATAAACATATGAAGTTGAATATCTTCATGAGATCATTCGATAGAGAATTCTCATATTGTATCTGTTTATTTTGGCATAAACACATGAGGTTAAATGTTTTTCAAACTATTTAAAATTCACTGATAATTTGGTTCAGCGACCAATGAAATGTCGGTATATGAACAGTTAAAACCACAACAAGCGATAAATGAATATTATGGGATTTGTTCTTTTTTTATTGGTTAGAACACTTACATGTATCGTACGGTTAAAAGTCGCCCAATATAAACTATAATTTGTATACAATTTTCTTTTTTGAAATAACAGCAAGGATATGGGTACTTCCCAAATATTATTAGGGTGAACCATTATTTTGTTAATTATCATTAAATTCGCCCCAAATAAGATTTCAATACTTTTAGTAGAAAAAAAATTTCATTTAGAATGTAATATTTTTTTAACTTCCTTTAAGTCTAAAAAAAATGTTTTTCTTTCTGCTATTGATGCATTAAAACAACTTACATTTACATGCGTCAAACTGAGGAAACAAAATCTATGGGTAACGGTGTATATGTGATGGCTCCTTTTAAGAATTTTCTTATGTACTTCAATCAGCAACAACTGCTTGAAGACGTGTTTTTTATTTAACAAGTATCAGCAATATTTCTTCCCAGTTTGTTGCTTGCATTCCGTTTTTGTTTTTCTTTTTGTGACTTTAAGTATAAACATTTTTCTAGGAGCTCGTATAAAAAGTGGTAAAAGTACAAACGTGTATAGAAGTAGAAAGAAGGAAGAAATAAAACCCGCTTTATTGTTGGCATAAAAAAATTAATGTCTTATGTTGTTAAAAATATATATTTAAGCAAATTTATTAGTTGCTCATTTTAACATCTACTCGTAGTCTTCTCGTTTGCTGTCGCAAATATGCGTCTGCTTGTAAACAAATAGATACTTGCAGCATTTTGTTGAAATTTTATATAAAACATAATTCTTTTCTCTCAAACCTTACATGAAGGAATAAGAAATAATGCTTTAAACACAAGTTGACGGTTGTTATGTGAATGAATATTTCATTCTTACGGTTACAGATATAAAAGGCGTTGATATATGCCCCTCTCTTTAGGTTGTGTAACTATTAACAAACATTTTATTAAGATAAATGTCTCAAATGTACATTTTCAACCATTTCAAAATATAAATCTTATTTATGTTGAAAGTCTTTTCATTTTGTTTTTCTTTTTTTACACTTTTATTTGCCATTCAGGGGTATTCCGTTGTTAAGAAAACAATAAATAAAAATAAAAGGTATTTTCGAGTACAAGTATCCACTATGATTTTATTTTTTTTATAATTTAGATGAATACATCAGTCAGATGAGGAAAGTAGGTGTTTAATACTTAAATAGTAGTAGCTTTAGGCTGCATCTGAGCTTAACTCCACTGTATGCTAATGAGGACCAATAATTTGTTGAAAATCTGGAAAGAATGGCAGTGTAATTATAGAATTTCTCAATGCTTTACATGCGAAAGTGGGTTTTATGGCCTCTTTTCTTGTTTTAGTCGAACGAAACTAAGATAAATGTTGACTTTTGTTGGTAATGAATATAATTAAAGTAAAGAAAAAACTTTTCAATATTGTTTGCTGCTAATGCCAACTGTAAGGAAATGCAGCTCCACAACAACAAATAGCAATTTGTATTAAATAAAAAATATTATACAAATAATACAAATAAAAACAAAAGTCTTTAAAAGTTAATAAAAGCAGCCAAATTAAATTTTTTTCTGAATAAAAGTTCAGTTCAGTGTAGGACTTTGTCTAATTTTTTTCCAGCTCTAGCCAAAAAAAAAATAGAGAATTGTTTATTTTGTCATATATTCTGACAATATCATCATGAAAAATTATAAAAAGCACAGACTTTTATGATTTTTCTTATATATCGAGGAAGTGAAGGCATTTTTTCTAAAGGACTAATGGGTAAACGAAGTGAGTGCATCCAAACAAACTCTCCATAGTGATTACTAGTTCCTTTTAAGGAGTTTTAAATCAATATATACACATCGAGCTTCCTCATTTACATGCTTGTAATCTGCTTCACTATCGAGACCACTAAATCATATACAATCATGTTTATCATTATTTATACAGAACAGAGGCATCCGGTGAAACAACAGAACTGATAATTATCAGTTCTATAATCTATGTAATCTATGTAAAGATGTTACAGGAATACGGCAATTTACAATTGTCATCCTTCAAAATCAGACATAGATGCAGCTGGGAAACATATAGGAAATGGATTATAAGGAATTACCGCAAAGTCTCAACGTAATTTTAGTCTCGTCTAAGCATGGACGATGAGCCCTTTCTATCTACTGTACTTGAATGGGAAACGATTATAAGTAATGGTTTTTGTGATGACTAAATTAGAAATTGAACGCAAAGTATTTTATCACAGTTAACACGACAAAGATGATAAAAATGGTGGCTGAAGTAATTGTTTCGTATTAGCAAGAAGATGAATGGAATTACTTGAATCCGACAATCTCTTCGACGTTACAGACATCAACATTATGCCATGTCTAAATGGATAATCAGCAATGTCCTTACCAAAGTTGCAAGTATTATTTAGATAATCGTCAGTCAAAAGACGTTCTTAATTTCAAAAGTGTGCACTTCAGCTTCATTTAGGGGATACAACTGTCAGAGTGGTTGACCCGATATATTCCATTTTCCCCACTCTTGCACTTTTTGTAGCCACAAGCGTAGAATCTCTAGCTTTTATATTTTCTTGGGTACTACTACTTCTTGCGCCATGAGCTGGTATTCAAGTTTAATAGAGGCGAACATGGGTTGCACTCTACGCTCGAGTTTCGGAAAACAGCATTTTGCTATATCCGAAGTATTTTCACTACACTATGAGGTTCAGGGAAGATGGTTTGCAGAAGTTATCACTATATTCCAAGTAAACTAAAGCAAGTATCTGATCCTTCTATATCATATCAAGATACATCCTATTTTTCAGAGAAAATCACAAGACTATAATGCCACGTAGCAGAAGAGAAAATACTATAGACATGTAAGTCCAGTAAATGATTTTCGAAGCTAAGTTCAATGGATGTTTTACTTAATTAAAGTGCCTTTTAAACACTTTCTAGTGAAGAGAGCAAGTCCTGTTGCGTTCAAAGTAACAGCCAATCTCTGCTGTTCAGCCCAGAAAGGTGAACAAGGTGGATTTCGTGCGCTCATTAAAACAATCAGTCAAATAAAGTCCAAACCTTAAAATTACTATGGAAACTCTACACCATTAATTTCAATGGTAAAAACGTGATTTACTGAATTTCGTTGTAGCCGCACAAGCCCGGAAGATTCCGGGCTTGGACGCCCAGTTAAAGTCTCTAAGCCCGATAAAAATTAAAAAATTCACGATATGATAATAAAAACCTTTGGATAGGTTCAGTGGTCTTAATTTGAGAAAGCTTTTCCAAAGACGGATGCTGCGTTTGCTCACAATCGACTACAAATTCAATTCTGTTACAACTTCGGAGGAGTGTTTAACATTAACCAGCTGCAATATGAAGGAGTTTTTGTACCATTTCGAAATCGTGGAGGAAACGTGCATCTAGCATAATATACAAGAGACCAAACAGCAGTTAAAACAGTGGTTTTCTTGAGATGAATTGGCGCTAAAGAGGGCAAAGGTGGGTTTTTCAGCCAATAAAGTTATGGCGACCGTTTTTTGGAATGCACGCGCTAAAATCTACATTCACTACCTTCAAAATGGTAAAACAATAAATTCACGATATGATAATAAAAACCTTTGGATAGGTTCAGTGGTCTTAATTTGGGAAAGCTTTTCCCAAGACGGATGTTGCGTTTGCTCACAATCGACTACAAATTCAATTCTGTTACAACTTCGCAGGAGTGTTTAACATTAACCAGCTGCAATATGAAGGAGTTTTTGTACCATTTCGAAATCGTGGAGGAAACGTGCATCTAGCATAATATACAAGAGACCAAACAGCAGTTAAAACAGTGGTTTTCTTGAGATGAATTGGCGCTAAAGAGGGCAAAGGTGGGTTTTTCAGCCAATAAAGTTATGGCGACCGTTTTTTGGTATGCACGCGCTAAAATCTACATTCACTACCTTCAAAATGGTAAAACAATCAATGGCGACTTATTGGGTCGATTAAATGAGAGTTCGAAAAAGGCGACCACATTTGGCCAAGAAAACAGTTCTTTTCCACCAGGACATGTGAAGTTTCCACGGCGAAATTCCATTAATTAGACCACAATTACTCTCTAATCCAGCAAAATGTCTGGATTTCGGCACAATTGACTATCTGCTGTTTTCGAACCTTAAAAAATGGATCGACGGAAAAATATTTGACTCTAACGATAAAGTCGTCTCAATAACGCTAATAACTATTTTGATGAGTACGACAAATATTATTTTTGTAGGGTATAAAAAATTGGAGATACGTTGGACTAAGTGTAAAAAACTACATATGTTTTAATCGAAAAGTGATAGACTTATTGACCCATTCTTGTATGATGATCAACAAATACATTGCTTGAGTTACTGAAAATGTTTTTCTTACTGGAATCATTAGGCAAGTAGTTTTGTGTTGCAGTTGCACTTTTATATCAAGGACTTTTGAAATTGTGTACTCGACTGTCCTCGAAGGCGACATTTTAAAGCTCGTATTCCATTTATTCCATGTTATAATAATTAAAACATTAACTAAAAGGCGTAACATTAATATAAATATAATTTTTCTATAAGGACTCCAGTTCAAATACCATCTGACTCCATTAAAAAATAATGTTCATTAATTTAAAATGTATTTCAGGAGGAGAAAGGTTGGTCCAAGTAAATTTTATAACTAGCTCGGGGCGGGGGTATATGCATCTCATCAGCATCCAAGTCTACCAGTTGGGAAGGTTTTGTTTTCAAAAAAGATTCACTCGAAAAAGAATATGAGAAATTTATATCCATCATTAGTCATATATTTTTTAGTTATTGAAACATATGAAAAAATTTAATTAAAAGTATATTCTAATGCAGTCTGATGAAATGAGGAATTGAACCCATGAATAAAAAATTATTTTCATGTACTTAAAGCCATATGCAATTTAACTAAAAAAAACTCAACAATAGTAAACGTATCTCTAATCTGTAGCAAAAATCTTTGCAATCTAACTCGCTGAAGCGGAAGACATTAAAAGTCAATGTACCGGGTTTTGAAATAATTTTGAAGCAAATTTACTCTTTGCACTAAAAAAGACAGTCTAATTTTTTTAGCCCTGAAAAATCGGCCCACTGGGAAAAATTTGCTGCAAACACTTCAATCATCGCAAATGCTTAAATTGGAAAAATAATGAATTCTTGTAATAATTTGAAACTACAGTAATTCTACTTAATAGAACCTCAATTTTATTTCCCATTTGTATAGTAAAAAAATCATTTAACAAGTTGTCACAAAATTGCTGAGGCCAATAAATTGGCTTCTAGAAAATGACCTGTTCAAACAGCAAATCAAAGCTGCTAAAGTTCTAGTTCATAACACTAAAGCGTTTAAATATTTACTTCTTATTAAGTTATTTTATTGATAATTTAATATCGCAATGCACTCATTTACCTAATAAGAGATAATAACTTTAATATAAAAAAACTCCATGTGGCCTTCTTCTCCATACAGCAACTCTCATCAGCGCTTCGTTTATACGCAAAATAGTTTCTTGCCTCTAAACTGTTGTACGTCAAAAAACTAACTTTTTTTCCACATTCAATTTCAAATTGTAAGACTTAGGCGTTTTCTAAACCAATTTTTTTTTATAACTATTTTACATATTTCCAACATTTAACTAGGTTTTCTTTACGTTCGAAGTTTAGAGGAACATGACACCTGCTTGGCTCCATTCATAATGTTGCATGAAGATTTTCATTGTTTTTGACATACGCGCGTTTAGCTTAAGGGCATGTAAGAGATGTCAGAAGAGCAAAGTTGCATGAGAAGAAATCTAATTTAAATTTGTGGATAATTTGAAAGACAAACGAGAACAAAATATTGAAGAAAAAATCAAATAATTTTTTTGAGGTAAATAAGAGAAGGAGGAATATCATACGAACAAAGATGCAAATCTTGAAGTTGGATGTTGCAAGCAAATTTAAATTGTGAAAATTGTGGCAAATAAGCTTAGGAAATAAGTCTTTTTAAATTCCGAAGTATATTTTTTTTATAATTCAGTAACTCGCAATATATCTTATCACAAGCATTGAACAAGTCTTACAAATAATTATTGTTAGCGAAGAATGAACTCAGAAAAAAGGAATACAACAAATAAAGTCATATTAACACAAACAACAAGAAATTAAGACGCTCACAAAATAAAAAACATTTTTGGCTATAGTCGCTTAAATCAACAAAAAGCTTAACTCGGTACAATGGCTTCTATCTACATGTTAAAAAATCGAGGACTATCTAAGTTGGCAGACTAGATAATCCTGGGAAACATTTGGCTAGACTTGGCTTTAAGCGGCAGCTCTTTTTGGTAAAAGTGAGGTGATCCTTGAGAGCAAAAAATAAAATAAAACTGTTTTAGTAATAAAAACAGTATAAACAAGCGTCGTGTAGTGAATTATAATACTAAATGGCGCTGCTTCCATTGCACAAGCTTTTGATCTTAAAAATCCTGAAAAATAATCAGGCAAAACTTCCTTAAGTAGTTGACTGCTGGTAGCAGCTGGAAAGCACAGGGGACACACACGAGCTAGCTCTCTATTGGATTTAAAAGCATGTGTCTATGTCTTACCTCTGTCGTAGTAGAAACATTATATGGTGTTTTGTTTGCAGGGTCGGAGTTATTTAGATTTCAGAACCTTAACCTCTTGCTGATAACCCCTAAGACTTGTATGTTACTCCAGAATTACTGAAATAACAGCACAACCGGCATAAATAAAAGGAATAATATAAATGTAAAAGAAAGTTGCGCTTGCTTGACCGAAAAAATGAGCTGCTACCAATACCCTTAAAGTGCACTGGGCAGAAAATTAGGAAAATAGAGTTCTTAAATCACGGTCGACCAAAGACCTACCTGGTACCTCGTAGGACTTGTGTTAGTCTTATTATTGGGTCGTTGGGGGGCTGTGATTTAAGCCCGAATCACGGGAAGAAGTCTGTGATTTTAAGGCGGGGGGGCTTAGGTCAGCGCTAGTGACTGGCTTTCAAGCTTTTCTGCTACCAACTGTTAGACCTTAAGGCGCTATTGCCAAGCAACAGCAACCGTTGTCTATAACCGGTGGAGGTTAGATATCTTCAGCTCCTTAGCAAAGAGCTGATCGTCATGTAAAAAAGTTTCCGCCTGTATGCGGAGTGCTGACCACACATGGAGTCGGCGGCGGATGCATTGAGTCCTCCTCGACTATTCATAGATAAAGCTATAGATGGCATAAGTGTGAAATTTACAAGATTGCATGAGACTGCATTCTCGATATTTGCCTTGCGCCCCCCCCCCCGGGGGCACGGTCAATACATCTTGTCTTGGTGGCTTGGTGTTGTGCTTCCCGGGGTATAGGGTTATCAGGTTTCCGGACCTAGGCCTTTTTGCTGATAACCCCTAAAAACTTGTATGTTGCTACCCAATCCCTGTGAAACAACAGGGCAACGGGCGAGATGCAAGTAAATTAAAGGTAAAAGCGGGTTCGCTCGCTCGTCCGGAGGGGTAGTTGGTCTTTCCAGACCTTGACCTTTGGCCAATTGCCCTAAAACTTAATATGTTACTACCCAATCCCTGAAATACCAGGGTAACGGGCGTGCATATAAGTAATTAAGGAAGTAGCTTGCTACGCTAGTCTGGGTAGAGGTGTTACCGATGCCTCAGGTGTGCAGGGAACCTAAAATCGGAGGTGCTTTTGACACGCGGCTGACCAGAGTCCTATCTGGTGCCACGGGAACCAGTAGCCCCTAGGACGTGTCCTAGACTGGTTATTGGTGAGGCCCCTTCGGGGATCACGTGGTGGCTGTGGTTAAAACCCAAAGATACGCGGGGAGAGGTATGGGCTGGATGAGTGTGTCTTCAATCATGGGCTAGTGGCATGATGTGGATGTTCTCTTCAGGCCATATATCTCTAGGTGCTGTTGCTATTCGACAGAGCTGCTCTAATGGATACGGTATGTGAAGCCTCAGGTCAGATGGGGGTAAAATTTCCACTGCCGTGCCATTTGGGTAGTAGGAGGTTAGATAGCTCCAAGCATCTTAGCAAGGTGTCTGTACATGGTTCTGCAGCCTGTACGGAACTTGCTACCATGTGGTCCCTGTCAGGGGCACATGTTAGTTGGCGCTCCAGTCATGTGCCTTTGGCGGGGGCTACTGGGGCGGTGGCAATAGTGCGCCGTCAGGTTAGGCCTTCGGGCAGGTACTGACGTGAATCTTTTGCAACTCTGCATTCTGCTCTAGTGTAGAAAAGATTAAGGATATATGGGAGATGGATTTATTCGTATACCGAATGAAATAAAATTTAACTTAGACCTTCAAACGCTTTAAGTTGTAGCAGTCTGCATCAACTCAAGATAGTCTTACAAGAAAAAGTCTAAAGGGGTAAAACCGTATGAACCATGTCCTCTAATTCCTAGTACAGAATGTCCATAGTAATCGTTGGTGTCGATATTAATTAATTTAGGCCAAAAAAAAGTCAGTAATCATCACCCTATAGCAATCGCCTTTGACGGCGATGGCCTGCCCTGTGTCGGGAAGTTCATGGGAAGTTGCTCCTTTTTAAGAGAGGAAAACTCGCAGAGATCAATTGAAGCGGTAGCTTCAAATTGAAAAGCTTCTTAGTACCACCAAACAGCCAGAAAATATATTACGATAGTAAGTCTTTATTGAAATAGACGTTGAGGAAATTAAAAAAAACATCAAAAGAGGCGAAAAATTATCTGTCTTCGGAAAAAGTGGCAGGGCATTTGAAGATTATTTGTTTTCTTTCCATGAGTTATGCCGCATAATTAAGTTTACCATAGATGGGGTTAGGATAAACAGGATACCACTAAATATTGAAAAGAAAACAAAATCTTTTGGCTATTGCTTGATCCCTTAATATTGCCTACAGTAGGAAGCAAGAGAAAAAAGCAACCTGCAGCTGGAAGGCCTTTAGAGCCTGGTGTGGGCTGTAAATAATTATTTTATTTTATTTGTTCATAACATTAGCTGAGCACAATGGTAGAAAAGGAAAATAAGATTTTAAAACAATTTTGTTATTAACTTCATCACAAAATCTGATGAATCAGTACCATCCAAGTTTTTAGCTTGCCACTTCCTTAACTCATTTCTTTTGTTTCATTTTCAATAAAATTTCATTTAACTAATATACAGGTAAGATAACTTTCCTTTGTCACTTTATTATTTCTTTTTGTTTGAAAATTTTTGTAGGTTTCGTTATCCTTTCTCTATGCCAATCGGAAGTATTTAAACACTTTATCATCATCATCAACATTGGCATCATGTTTATCAAATCATCGGCTTCATCATACAACTCAACAATTTAATTTCCGGTACTTGTTCAGATGCTTCATTGCAAGCCATCTCTATATTTAAGGCAGTAAGTAAAAGTAGAAACCTAAAATGGATTTATATACTTATTGGGACTTTTATGCAAAGGATAAGCTAATGTTGCTTAAAGCCAAACCAAGTTGTATATTCTATTAACCTAGTGTTAAAGGAAATAAACTAGATCACATTCTAATTGACTTTATGAGATAATTTCCGGTAAAACACTTGTACTTTCTGCTCTAGAAAATTTCTATGATGATTAGGGAAAAAGGGACTTACAAAAATTTATTTAATTAAAGATCAAACGGAAAATAATAAAAACTATAAAAAATTTATTCTTATAATTAGTACGTTTCTTGAGTATTTAGTTTAATTGTTTGTAAATCAAAAATTCCTTTTAAGCAATTTACTTTTTTATACTTCCTGGCCATTGCTCTTCCATAAATCTTCAATTATTCACTTGAGTGTGTCAGTCTGCATATTTTTAGCCAAAAAAAAGAAGGAAAAAATTCCATAAACAATGATGTACGAATTTCGACAATAACAAAAAAATCCCCTGCAATATTTCCATGTTTCTGTTGAATGTATTTTATTTAGGATTTTCGTTTTGTTGCCTGCAACAAAAAGGAATTTTTTTTTTGAGAAAAATTTATGCACCGCGAAATGTGTCATGTTCCAGTGCAATAGAAATCGCACATTAAACATTTATAGATGAGCAAAAATTTCACAAAACATACCCACAAACATCATAAAAATGGTTTTGTTGCAAACAGATTCATCTTGCAATTTCATTATTCTGGTTTTTTTACTATTCTACGAAAAATATTTTTGTTTGGTATGAAATCAAAACGATATTTTGAACTTTGACTGGAGGCAAAAATTTATTGCAGCAGATTTTACAGAAAACAGATTTATTTATGGGGTAGTAGAAGACAAGAACAATTTGAAGATTTATTTGCAACAGAATAATTAGAGTTGAAGAGAAACTTGTTCGTATGCGAAATAAATTGTAAACGAGGATAATAAAGAAATGCATTCGTTGCCACCATTTTGAAGGAATCAATGAATTATTTTCAAAGATGCAATAGAAGGAGATGGAGCTTAGCCGAAAGGATCGTAGATTGGATCTATACATCTGTAATCCGCCCTATTATTCCGCATGGAATTCTAGTCGCCTGTTCTGGAAAAAAGGGATTAATTTTTATATATGACAGAAGGTTCAGAGACTTACTTTGAAATCTGTATAGTTGGTCCACCAAAAATTTTTTAACACTGATCTTTGGAGTATTGGTAAGTATGGAGGACAGAGGGAAGATCCCCGCATGTGCCTATATCTTGTTTACTTGTGTTATCAAGTGATAAAATCCAGCAGTAGATAAGGATAATGGAATTGCATTGACCTTTGACTGTGCGGTTGGGGTTTTCGGATTTTAGGAAAAAGCCAAAGGCCTTTTCTGATAGTCGCTAAGACTGGCCTAAAGTAACAGAGCAACGGGTGTGCAAATATTATAAAGGTAAAAGCAGGTTAAACCTTCTTGATCGGGCCCGAGAGTTTGGGGAATAGAGTTCACGCAATTAATATTTAGGATTCTTAACTCACTGCCGACCAAAGACCTGGTATCTGGTATCTCGGAAGCTACTAGCACTTAAGACTTGTGTTGTACTGGTTATTGGCCGATAGGTGGCTGTGATTTAAGTCCAAATCTCGGAAAAGTTTGCTGGATTAAGACGAAGGGTTCAGGTCACTGCTATCGACCGTCATTCGCGCTCTACGGCTAATAACAGCTGAAACTCTGGGTGCTGTTGCTAAATAACAGAGGCCGCTGTCTGTAAGCGGTCGAGGTTGTATAGCTCTAGCTCCTTAGCAAGGGTCTAGTGCACATCATGTACAAAAATTCCCACCTGTGTATGGATAGGCGACTACATACGGGGGCAGTGGTTGACGCATTCAATTCACCCAATGCTAAGAGCAGCGTGATGTCAGTTCAAAGCCAGGTACCCATATTAATCTTAGACTTATCTCATCTCGAGCACAAGATATTAAAATATATGAACTGTATTTTAGAGCAGAGCTTGATGTAAACCTCCACTAGTGTGTGAAGCTGAACTCTAAAGACTCCTTCGAAGAACATGTAGCATTCTCAAACTATGTTCGTTATACAAAGATCTCATTGTGGCTTGACTGGAGGTAATAATTAAAATATACTTTTGATATACTTTTGATATACTTTTGATATACAGCTTGAAGGCTTAGGATCCTTTACCTATTTTGCTTCTCTTTTGATAGCTTAATATAAAGGAATATATACGTTTGTTGTAACTTACTATCCATCAGTCTTCATAGGCAAAAAAAATCGTAAAAAAGTTTCTTTGTGAAAAATTAATTATTAATAAAAATCGCTTTCTCCTCATCCCAGCGGAAATTAAATCTTTTTTTTGCAAATTCACATTAAAAAGCAAAATGAAATTTCATGTTTGGAAATAAATAAAAATGTATTTATAAAATTTTGTTAAATTGTGTACAAAATTATTTTGAACATATTTGCGTCTTATTAATCATGGTTAGTTGCGATTGTTAAATGTAACATGAATAATGAACAACACATCACGGCCAGCAGCACCCGCCGGAGCTGCAACATTATCAGCAACCAGAAAATAAATGACAAAATTACACAAAAATTATGTAAATGTCATAATTTGTGTAAATCATAAAATAGATATGAATAAATTCGTTATGCACTACGTAAAAAAGAACCAGCACGAAATTTAAAATTTAAAAAAAAATTAACAATTTTAGTTTCTGATGCAGTTTTACGGGGTGTAAGAAATTTTTAATGCGGTTAAATATCAGCAAATTCAAAAATGCCTTGTGTTGCATGGTGCTGATGTTATTGATGTAGTTGCAGGTAGCGTAGCGTTGGGGTTGAGGATGTGTTGGCGAGGGGCATTAATTTTTTATTAACATTTATTTGGCGCCATTTCACAGTTGAACTAATTGGTAAATTAGCAAAAATATAATGATGATGATGATGATGGTGAAAATTATACGAAATACAAATTCATATTCATATGGAAAATTTTGTTGCACACACTAGAGCAGAAATTTTTTTTTTTGCTGAATATTGTTTTTAATGTCTGTTTCTACATGTTTAAATGTATTAATAATTTAAGCATTCATATGCAAATACAACAGATGTGTCATCATGCCTTCCTGCATGTTGCGAATATCAAAAAGACAGTGTCTTAAAAGGAAAACTTTTGAGGAAAGTTACAATCAGCTCCCTTTTAAATGTCATAACAGCATTTAATATACAGAAAGTGAAAATAATAGATTAAGGGAAACGAAAATAACTGTCAAAGCGGTATGTGTATAAGGCGACTCCCCCGGCAATAGAATAACGAACGATATGGGAAGATAAAAGCCCCAGGTCCTATGATGGAAAAAACACTTGCAGCAAACTAGTGTACATCCAATAATCAATTTTAACCATCCTAATAACAATTCCATGTTAATAATTTCAACCTTAATTCCCATCTTCACTATCTCATGTAAGCAGACGAGTAAGTTCATTATAGACTTTAAGGCACCGGCTCATACATGAGAGTTGTCTTCCACTTTGGGACAGCTGTAGGTGGTATAAATAGTAAGGGGATCATTAGGAGTGAAGTATATTTTACACCGTCTTAATAAACCGACATTTCATTAACAAAATGAAAGATGCTCCTAGTCCAGGAGACATCACACTGATTTTTATGCCCAGATCATCAAGAGATTCCGATTCCTTAGTACTTGAGTCAGACATATTTACAGATGTAGTAGAATGCTCAGTCAGACGTCTATGAGTAAGCATACAACACTAGATCTGATTACCATTAAAGTTGACATCAATCGGAAATTTTCAAAAGCTAATGATTAAGTGCAACAGTCATATTCTACCTTATGGCTCCAATCTCCTACAGGCTTGGTCTATGGGCAAATCAATATGAACTGGTTTTTTGCATTTCGACATCACTGTGTTTTTGCTTCAACTTCTTGCAACTTTGTCAATCTCTTTCTCTCTGTAGAGCATTTGATTTCATATGAACGAATATATCCGTATGCAACACATTTCCCCACCTTTCATTTCCATCGGCTGGTATCTGTATTTTCCTGAGCTTTCGGCAAAAGAGAAGGAAAAATATACGATTTACATACTCGTATATGAATTGTATAAATTAAAATTGTTGCTGGTTTGTTTGGTTGTTCGTTTGTAGTTCAACATATTCAGGCGCATTTCAATGTAGACAAAATATGTTCAAAATATTGTTGTGACTTGCACGTTTGTGCTTATTTATGTTTGCAATCGCACAGATGAAATATCTATGTATACAAATACACAATGTCTGTCATTCAGACTGTCTAAGTGTCTGTCCTCATAGCTGCTGCTGTCCGTCTTTCTGTCTTTCTCTATGTTTGTATATAGATCTCTTATTTTGAAGTGACGTTATTGTGATACCGAACTTTTTGCATATGATGTTGTTGTATAATGACTCTGAGTTCGAGTGTGAGTTTGTATGCTTTACGGTTGGTGACTTTGATTAATTGTCTGATACCTACTTACCCGAATATAAATGGAAATGTTTTTATCGCTGTGCTGGTATGACATTGTTGTGTATTGCTGATGTCGTTATGAAACTTATGCTGTTACTGCTGCTGCCATTATTGCTACTGTGTCTGTGTTTTCTTACAAGCACAAGATGTTGCCGGAAAACCAAAGAAATTTGCCTTCTTGTTGTCTTTCAACACCTCGAAAGATTTTGTTCTAAATTTTGAGAGATTAAAAATGACTTTAGTTTTTTAATGCTAGAACATATTTTAGAGAATTTATTTCAGTTTAAATAAAATAAAAAAAAATTAGCTTGTAGCAGTTTTTAAGAAATATGAGATTATTTTATTATATTATTAAAATCTGGAGAAAAGATTAAAATGTTTTAAATAATAAATAAATTTTTCTACTTGAATTATTTTATTTAAAGATATTTAAAAAATTTTTAAATTTACTATTTAAGTGACAACTTGATATCATTTAAAGATCCTTTTAAGAACACAAAATTGATGAAGGCACCGACATGGACAAAATTAAAGTAAAATGCAAATATATGCATTTATGTACTACCAACATAATATCACAAATATGTCCATATGACATAGAAATTTAGTATCACATCTTTTTGCTTTAGGGAAGAAATTTTTGGGCTAAACTTAAGTATCAGATTATTGAAGTTTTTATCAAATGAAAAGAAAATTTCATTCGAGTATGTAAATGGAAAGCAAATATAAATTTGTGTTTGTTATTGTTGTAACGTCTACTATCTACGTCTTTAAAAAAATAATAGTCAATAAATTTTTTAGTACAAATGCCGCACCAAGCACACACTTTGAAAGGATTCAATGGCTCTTCACTTATTTTATGTGAATTCTCTGTGCCCCAGAAATGTAAATTTTGATTGCTAACACAACATCTTATTTGACAGTATAAGGCATTAAGTTAAACTTGTTCGACTGTCAGCAATTTGTGAAATATTTCGCTCTTTACAGGGGAAAATCTTCAAATCTTTCACCAAAATTCATTGCAACGAACGTCTGCTGATAATTAATATTGTGCATCGTCGTCTCATCGATGTTTTTAGATTTTCTCCGACATCGTCGACAACGGCAGCAGGGTTCTTGAGCCGAGCGAGAAATACAGAGCCGATGTGACCACTAATTCTCTATATATCTACATCATAAAAGAAAAGCATAGTGACATTTGCTGCCATCAGCAAATTTTCTTATTATGACACTATTTTTCCTCCATTTTTTATTTGTTTGCACATCCAGCAGGCAAAATAATAAAATATTAATTTGTTAAATTTGTTAGGGCTTAGACATTATATCGAATATAATAAGATTGACAATCATAGTGCCACACTTATTTATCTTCTTCAATTTTTTTTAAATCGAAACCATTTTGATATTGCTCAACGTTACATATGTTATACGTGTAATATTTTTTTTTTTTTTTTTTGTAAATGAACGCAAACAAATGCAATAATTGAATCTAAAAATTAATCTCCGTAATAGTCGCTTTGTATTTCGACCCCAACTTTATTTCCATACAAAATTAAAATTAAAGAGGTTTTCTGCTGTCAGTGGCTGTCAAGGACAAACTAATAGATGCATTTTGCTCAAAACTTGGCATTAGTCTGGTAATAGATAACACTTAACCGAAGCTGTGTTGCATTGCATGCTATTGCATTGGAAATATAAACTTCACAGAGTTATAAAACCTTTTTTGCACTATTGCTTATTATTTGAGAATAGAACACAATCATGCGGAAGGTGTACACATTTTTTAACATTTTACTCAGAAACAAAAACATAATAATGATTTTCAAAAAACCCCTTTTTATTTCATTACAATAGAAATTGATATTGATTGGAAAGGAGAGCCTCAATAATAAATCATGTTGCAAAAAATACATTTGTATAGAAAATTCTCTTTATATTGTTCTTTTTTAATAAAATGTTACCTTGTAAGAATTATATTTCTAATATTCCAAAAACATTTGGCCAATTTATTTAATGGCTATAAAATTATTTTTAAGCTTCTTCCTTCCTTGTTTTGGCTTTCAAATTTATTAAAATATCATTTGCTTTTGCTTAAAACAATGTTGAATTTATTTTGTCAGCATTTTGTTTAAATCGAATTTTTATGACCCTTAAGACGCTTCTTGTGCAGCTCATTTAAGTAAGACATCTATTTACTCTTGTGGCTCATAAAATATAAAAAATATCATCGCTTGCATATTTGAAAATTTCAAAAGATTGATGAGCATTTTTTTTTTTTGACAAGCAACAGTTTTTTTCTACTCCTTCTCAAAGCGCGATTAAATTTTTATGATCTCAACTGAAGGGCAGCCATGAAAGAAGACATTTCATTGTCAATGTCGTTGTCCGGGGTAAAACCATCAGTGATAATAAATTTGTGATTATCAACTGGATGAATATGAAAATGACATTTATGTTAAACAGAAATTGCTTACGATTTTATTTTATTCCATCAAATCATTTAATGATATTTATAATTAATGTCTTCATAAAAGTTTATGTTAAAAAATATTTATATTTTGAAGCATAAATTTTTCCAAACTCATTTAGTACCAAAGTACAAAGTAAGTTTATTTATGTGTTATTTTAAAGCTGTCTTGAATATAAATTTAAAAAAGCAAAGTTATTGAAATATCAAAAATCACACAATATCTGAACTATTGCAGTTTTAAAAAATTAGTTTGTTTCAATTAAGTAAAAACTAGAAAAAATACAAAATTAAATTTGTATAACATCCAAAAACAATTTAAGTTTGGCTTCAGGGAACCTAAAAAAAAACCTAAACAATTAAAGAGATTCTATATACACAAGCCAATGAAATTCTTTAAAATTATCTTGTCGAAGCAGTGCCTGGGAGTATTGGCGAAGGTCATAGTTTATAGATTTACAATTAATTACTTTATTTGTGAAAACTAAGCTAAATAAATATACTAATGGATAAAATATAAGAAATTTTAAAAGTCACAAGAACTATACTTGAGGTCGAAACATATGAAATATGGAGAGATAAAGCCACAACCCACAAATTTTAAAAGTTCAAATATTTTAAGATAAATTTTACTATTAAATAATATAATTTTTATTTGCATTTCTAATGCTATTTATAAAAAATACTAAGTCTATTAAATTCATTTGATCAAAACTTTTCGAGTTATTGAAATAAATAAGTTTTAAGAAATATTTCAACAACGATGTCTTTCAATATTAATTGGAATTAAATTTTCTTTTACTTTTTATGAAAATAAATTTTTTGGTGATACAGACAGTCTGTAAAAAATTTTCAAAAGTCACTGCTCACTGCTTTTCTAGTCATAATATTGTGTTGTCACAGAACTTAAATGCTTTCATAAAGTTGTTTTAAAATCGATTAAAGAAACTGTCGTTTTAAAATCGTTTTGGCCAAAGAAAGTGGACGTCTGAACTATAATGGAATGCAACATTCGATTGTAAGCATTCGCAGTTCCCAATCAAAGTATTCAATTCGGTGCACTTTTAAGTGAAACATTTTAATAACAGGATCAACTTTTGCCTTCGTAACAAATTTTTATTAATATTTTTTCTCATGCAAAACAGTATTTTTGAGTAAAACATTATCTCTGCCAGCTTATATTCCTTAACTCTACTGCATGCCTCATTTTTCTCACATTTATTTTAAGTGACATTGTCATGCCACTTCAAACTTCTTCTTGAAACGTTGTATTCTCATATATCCAATTACGACATATAGGACATGAAATAATTAATCATTGGGTATCTCTTTGTATGTATATTGTTGCTGCCTGCTCACAGTGGTCAACATTGTAGTCAAACCGAATGTTGCACGTAGGGACACATTTAAGTGCCCTTATGAATTCACATCCCCTTAAAGTGGCCGTTTGGTACGCCATTTGCGGCATTAGATCTCAATCATTGTTGGTTTTAACAGGACGGAGCAACTGCTCACACTGTTTGGTCAACGATGGATATTTTGAGACACCAATTATCAGATCGGGTGATCTCGCATTTTGAAGATTTAAAATTATTGTCCAGATCACGAGATTTAATAACATGAGACTTCTTCGTGTCCAGCACAGCAAACCATGATCCTTGTAAGTCTTGAAATTTAACATTGAAGAGGAAAACGCGAATTTGAAGTCAGAGGTTTTGCGAGCAGCAACTCAAAATGCTGTAAAACGAGCGCAATTATTCCACAACTCAGGAAGTGTTGCTATTTAAATGATATAATTTTTTCCACTTAATGCCATCAATTTTACACTTTCAAAAAAAACGTTTTATTTATAACAAAATGGCACCCAGTTCAAAATATGACATTACTTTTGCATAGATCCCTAGACGGACGGGTGTAAGTTAAAGGCCCGTCTGAACTATATTAAGCAGTACGATTACTTTGAGTAGTACAGTTTACTATACAAAAATTAGCCTGGATGACGATATTCTCAATAGATTTATTAGATTTAAGGTCTCGTTCAAGGAAGAAAATTTGCTTGGAAGACAAGTGAAATAATATTATGTATCCAACCAAATGCAATAATATGCTGAGAAAATATAGGCATCTATTTTTTAAATCATCTTTTAAATTTGCACATGCATTTCAAGCTCAAATTGTATGTCGACGAACAAACGGACAGTTGGATAACGCTTAAGAAATTTTTAATAATTTAAAAAACTATTTCTTAAACTTATATATAAAATTCCATATATATATCTTAGCTAAATTAAATTCCATTTTCAAGCTGTTTTGCCCCAATGTGCGAGTTGTGAAATTGAAAGGTTTTTGGACAAATGAGATTTTAAATGTATAAGTATGAACACATGACACACACACACACACACACACACACACACACACACATGACGTGATTTGTTATATAAGTTAAACATTGAGATTCTCTACTTACTTTCGGAGAGTTTTGGAAATTATTTGAAATTAATTATAAAAACACTCAAAGAAATTGGCAATAAAAATTAGTAAAGCTGTAAAGCCTGGTAGATTGTGAAAAGTAATTAAAAAATATCGAAACTTTAATTAACTTTTTGCCTTTATAAAGGAAAAAAATTAATAAATTTATAAAATTTTAGAGAACTTTTTTTCTAGTGTCCACTACACATTTAGCATCACTAAAAGCTGTTAAAGCGGCAGTAAAAGTATTTTAAGGCTCTTTCCGATGATGCAATTTATAATGTTTGTAGACTTTAGAACTCAGCATGAGAGTATTAATTTTTAATTACATTTCCACCAATTGTGGCTTCGGAACACATGTTGCTTAATTAATTATAAAATGAAACAGAGTTAAACAAGCAACAGAAATAACGAGGCAAAAATTTAAATGAGATACACATGTAAAATTACCCATAAGAGCTAAAAGGAAAGAAAATAAATAAAAATGAATGTGGTCAGTTGAAAAATCAAAAAAAAAAGCTCAAAATCAACCATAAAACAAGGAAAAATGCAGTTTAACTTCGACTAGGCTGTATCAGTCACAGGATATATCAAGCTGTGCAGAACGAAAATTAAAAAAGATTTTTAAATTGTGAACAGACATAAAGGCTCAGACGTACATAAAAACACAAGAAAGCTAAAATGCTTTAACAACTTATTAAAAAAAAAGTCATGAGAGAACTTAACTTTAAAACAATCGCATATTAACCCTGGCAGGACTTCCTTATACGTTATTTAATTCCATTTAACTAGATTCAATCCACATATTGGTATACGAGTACAGTGAACAGAAATAAATTGAACAATTAATTATCGAAAATTTCTTAGGCGGTTTTCAGTATCTTCTTATTATAGGGGAGTTCAGTAATAACGAACTCCGTAGGAGCGGGCAAATTCTTTCACTAAAGACGAACTTAATTGTAACCGAGATAGATATTTATTTCTTTTTATAAATAAAAGCAAGCAAAAATTAAATATTTATTTTAGGAGATAATTACAAATTACAACCTAATATAAAAGGGCCCTGGCTACTTGGCCTTAGGCCCGAACATTGAAATAAATTGCATTTATTTCTTATATTTTATAATGTTGATACAACATGTAACATATTTATTCATAAATTTCATTTATTTTATATTATTTTATACCGCTTTGTCAAGTAATGGTGATCAATTGTTTTAATGACTTAAAAATTTAGCGTCCTTGCTACAAAATATTTTAATCCTTTTTTCAACTCTGATATTGAAAATATATTCTTAAAGAGCAAAAAAAAATTCTTATTTTTTAGCATCACTTCCAAGTTGGAAATTCCAACGTGAGTGAGTGTAAAACACATTTAGTATAAAACAGACGTCCGCTTGCAGCCGCCCTAACTAGGAGAATATATGCTGAAGACGCCTCTCACAATTCGCCTATATTTGACGGGTGTCAAGAACATCGCCCAGGGACTACCGCGTAGAGGTTTGTGAGTCGACTTGAAGTGTAATTGATAAAAATCAACCTGGATTCACCAAGTAGATTCAATCAGAAGTTTTGCCTTAACATTATAACACTCGGTCACCCAACGTAATTTATATTTATATTATTATAAAATCTGGTCATACCATATATAGGAATGAGTGCTTTTTTTAATTTGTTTACCACAAGGACAGGCCAATAAGCAAGCACATCTGTTGGTTGACTCCTGTAAAAATCAGCACAAGCTCTTTGTTTTCGACAGTCACTAATAAACACACTACCGGGTGATTTGAGGAGAAAATAGAAAAAAATTAATGAGGTTATGCGGAAAAAACCATCAAACCAAAGCTAAGCTTTATAAATAGTATGGGAACTCAACACAACCAATTTCAACGGTAAACAAGTGGTTTAATGAATTTATTTGTGGCCGTACAAGCACCGAAAATGACGAACGCTCTGGACGACCAGTTGAGTTCTTTACATCCAAAATAATTGAACAAATTCGGTGGTGTAAATTTTGATTGATCACTTAAGTATGAGAAAGCTTTAAGCAAGATGGCTGTTCACAATCGACCACAAACGCAAGTGTGTGGCAGCTTCGCAGGAGTGTTTTTGCCGTTGATCAACCGCAATATGAAGGAGTTTATGCGTCGTTCTGTAATTGTGGACGAAACGTGGGTCCATCATAATATACCAGAGGCCAAACCGCAGTCAAAATAAAGGGTTTCTCGGTGGAATCGGTACAAGAGAATATCAGGCTTGGTTTTTCAGCCAATAAAGTCATATCGATCGCTTCTTCGAATGCACGCGGTATAATCTACATTGACCACCTTCAGCAGGGTAAAACAATGAATGACGAATATTATAACAACTTATTTGTTTGGTGGGTTTAATGAGGTTTTGAAAAGGAACACATTTTGTCTAGAAGAAACTTTTATTCCAGCAGGCCAATTCAAGGGTACACGCATGCGCAGTTTCCATGATAAAATTCCATTAATTAGGTTACAAATTGCCCACTTACCCGCCCTATTCTTGGGATTTAGCCCCGAAGGACTATTTTCAAACCTGAAGAAATGGCATTGCGGAGAGTGGTTTAATTCCAACGATGAAATCATCTCACAGACAAATACTTGTTTTGATGACCTCGACAAATCTGATTTTTTGGAAGGAATAAAAAAATAGAGAAACGTTGGACAAAAAGTGTAGAGCTTAAAGAAGACTATGTTGAAAAATAAAGTGATTTTTTATTCAAGAAACTCGGTTTTATTCAAAAAGTCACGGACTTATTGGTCTGTCTCGTACAAAAAAATTAAGGCGTTTTGATTTTAGCACAAAAAAACGTGTGAAATTCAAAAGGGTTTCATAAAAACAAAGGAACCCGCCACTATCTTCTTCAATTTCTAATGTCAATTTAATATTTTCGTAATATTTATTCAGTTTAATACATATTGAGTTTTTTTATTATACATAATCGTATCAAGAATCTTAAATAATCAGACTTATTTTATTAATGTTTTGAAGTACTGCATTTAAAAAAAAAACATGAATTTAGTATCCCATACTTTCTCATTTGAAGGCTCAGTATAGATCAATATATCACAAGAGCAAACATATTATTGTTTTATCAACCATTTTAATATATTTTTCTATTTGGGGTGTGAACTAGGCCGGACTTAATATGGACTTCGCCAATAAAGCGACTTTTACTAACTTTGTGTGACTTTATCCAAACTTAGTCTTAAGTTTTAATCCTCTTTCTCTACGAGATGTTTTCTTCATACAATCTTCATCTCCTCCTGTTTTCTGTTCTGCACTTTTATGTGAAATATTTTACATCTCACGCTTCATTCATATATTCATACATTCTTCTTGTAATTTATTCATTATTATTATTAACGAGGGTGGAATCCGGTTCTTGAAAATATGTAATTTTTGTATAAAAATTTCATTATTAAATTTGTTTAACAGAATATAATTTTTATAATTTCCAACAACCTTTTCGCATATTTCGCTCTAAGGACTTCATTTCTCCCCTCACATCAGTCCGATTACGCTACTGATATTGCGAATATTTGCAGTTCTTAATGGTAAGAGTTTGATTGTGGAAATCAGGGATGGAAAAGTTGATGCAATTGAACTTTTTTACATGCTGTGTTTATAATATTCAAGAGAATTAACGTAGTTTTTCACTTAATTCTTGGATACTCGCAAAGTATTTTTACTGTGTATATGCACATTTTTTTAATGTCTTTAACTTATACCAAAGACTACAAATTCTAAATGAGAATCCAAACAGAACTTAATCATATTTTTATATTTGTAATCAACAAAACATTTAAGTATAATACCTTTAGAAAGCTTTTGTACAAACAATCACGATTTGGCTAAAGGGTACTGATGATTTGCTTAGCGCCAGCAAAAAAATAAAACCTTCACGGAGGTCAATATGACCTAGAATTTGTGATCGAGATATAGCAAAAATTCAGTTCCTTTCCCTGTCTTTAACAAGTCCCCTTTTTCGTATGGAATTCGCTAGATTTGAAATCATTTAAAAGATGTCGTGAAAAAACGACATCTTTTAAATGACTTCAATTGTAATTTATCTCCCAGTATATTATATATTATAATGCACATACATGTGTACGAGTATATGAAAACTATACTTACATGTATAATGTAAAATTTTTATTTACACAGTTTAATTTTTTTACCGATTATATTTGTCGACAGGGCATTAAAAAAATATTTAGTAAAAAAGACAAATAAATCTGATATTAGTTTAAAAACGACTGGCATACAAGCAAACCATATTGTTGTCATCTTATAGTCAATCCGACTAGAAAAGGAAAATACTATTTCTACGCTAAAATAAGATTTAAACAAGTAAAAATAAATAAAACAAAGTCATAATTGTATTTATTTTTTTTTATCTGAATTAATTGTTTTGGTAAAGAAATCTATTTCTTTATTTTCCCATCCCTGGTTAAAATACAAAGAAAATGTTTTGAATGATTATAAGAAAATGAGAATGACATTTTCTACTACCATCATAAAGCCAATTGTGGCATTACAAATGTGCAACATGCTACTCCTCATGACGATTAAATCGATTATGATTATGATGATGATGAAGATGATGATAATAATGACGAGGATGTCAATGTTGGTTAAATAATTTTTATTTTGACTTGATTTTTTGTGTTTTTTTTTAAGTAAAACTGATTTTCTGTATGATGTTAATATTGTTGATGATATTTGAAAGCTTGTGACAGCTTTGGCAATTACTATTCAGCTAAAATGCTATTAATGTAAAATGACAATGATGATGACAGAGTGTTTACTTCCTTTATGAATTCTCGATTCTACTCTATTGTAGTTTATACACACATAGTTGTGTCGCTATTATAGGCACGTCAACTGTAAACGGAAAATAAAACAACTACAAAAGAGTATTGCAACACAAAGAAAATTGTTTAGAAAATAGACGACAGAGAAAGCAACTGACTTGACATAATGGCTTAGGAAAATTAGGTGTATTGCAGTTGTGATAGAAACACACATTTATAAAATTATTAGGACTGAAGGTATATTTAAGGAAAAAAATATTTAAATAAGGATTTTTAAATTCCATAAATATTATGCCTTTAAAAAGTAAATAATATATTAAGGAAGATTTCTACATGAAACAAAACTCAAAGTTGCAGCTTCAAGTGCACACGATATTGAGCTCTATTTTGATCACATGTCTTCAAGTTTCATGAGTTTCACGGTCACTAGTATCATATTGCAGACACACTCATCCAACCTATATCTCTTGCCGCGCATCTTTGGGTTTTAACCACAGCAACCACGTGATCCACCAAGGGGCCTCACCAGTAACCAGTCTAGGACAAGTCTTAGGGGCTACTAGTTACCATGCTATCGAATAGGATCTCTGGCCGGCCATGTGTTAAAAATACCTTCAATTTTAGATCCCATTCAAACGTGAGGCATCGGTGGCACTTCTACCCAGACAAGCGTAGGCAAGCCTACTATCTTAAATACTTATTCGCCCGCCCATTACCCTGTTACTTCAGAGATTGGATAGTATTATATTAAGTTTTGTGGGTAAGTGGCCAAGGGTCAAGGTGTTGAAAACCCATATTACCCATCCGGTTTAGCGGGTGAACCCACTTTTACCTTTAATTTACTTGTATAGGCGCCCATTACCCTATTATTTCAGGGATTGTGCACCAACATACAACCCTATACCCCAGGAAGCACAACATCAAGCCACCAAGACAGGATATCTAAGCCGTGTCCCTCAAAGGGCTTTGCGGAGCACAAAATATGTCAAAGATTTACGTCAGACCTGTCATAAGACCCAACCTGACAGTACTCTTCACAATGCGTGAATGAAGCCGTTCACCATCTTCCCCATCGTTCCTTCCACCGATACACATGGATTAGGGATTCACATGTGCTCCCAATAGGAACGATATGGTACCAAATTTTTTACAGCCTGCAAAACTAGGTACAGATACCTTACTGAAGTCCTGGAGATATCTAATCTTCTACAAAACCAACGGCCCAGCAGTAAGAAGTCTCCCTATCATTGAAAACTCAACACACGACCCCCAAAGCAGCCTTGTCGAACAGCAACAACACATAGAGATATATGACCTGAACAGAGCATCTAAAACAGGATTATATTATTAGATGCATCTGTGCACTAGTAGCTAGTGTCCTACAGCGGTAGTCAGAAAGTCGCAATGTTCGATTTCTGCCAAATAGTCTGGATGTTTCTGCATACAAGCCAAATAGCTTCGCAGTTTTTTATTTGTTTACTTTATTAAAAAAAAAAATAAAAAATAAAAATTTAAGAGAAAATAAAAAAACAATGGAAATCCTGATTCGGAGTGAAGTATATAATAAGTCTATTCATCAAAAAGCATTAAAAATTAACACTAATTTTTACAAAAAGAACTAATTATAATATCATGAAAGTATATAAATACATTAATTGTAAACTGAAATTTATTCAACAAATTTCGTTTTTTGACACACTTTGTTCTAGATGCGTGCTTTAACACACATCTGTCAAAAGGGGATCTTTCGATTCTACTTGCGTCCTCTTCTGTAGTGGAAGCAACCACGTATTAACCCTCATCACTATTCTTTACAACTTTAAAACTTAATTGTTGCACGTTGTTAATACTCTGAGTACCTTTTATTGGAAATTAAACTTGATTAAAATTCCTCCAACACTTGCTCTAATTAATATTCAACGCCCATAAGCCACAGTTGATCAAAAAATTATTTAAGTGATTCTCATAATGAATTATCAAAAATGCAAAATGCATACTCTCAACGAGTATAAGGCTAAAAATTAATTTAAATTGTTCCAACTGTTTAGGCTAACACATACACAGACATACACATACAAAAGGTTAAATTTCACTAGAACTAAGTTATACATACGAGTTACATACTCGTATATGCACAATTAAATATTCAGTTAACGTTTTAGGACGTTTTTGATTAAAAACGAAAGATCAAAAACTATTCTATTCATTTGCATATCAATTTAATTAGATGTTTGTTTTTTTAACATGGCTGGCATATGGTTGCATTTTAGAAAAGGTTTCTTAAAGTGGGAAATCAATAGAAAAATTTTGGAAAGTTTTAATGTTACAGATGCTTTAATGATTAAGAAAAAAATTTCAATTTCGCGAGCAAAATATTTGACAACAAATGTACACCAGCACACATTAGTTAAAGAGTTAAGCCGTTGCATTTACTACATTACGGACGCTGACTAAACGTATTGGAAAACATGGAAATATATTGGAAATGATTGACTGAAGGTTAATAAATAGCGAGTCAGACATGAATTCGAAGTATTAAAAAAAATTTACAAGATATGACAGTTTCCCAATGAAAGCCACTAACGCAAGAACACATGATTAAAACAAGAGAAGTCAGGAATGAATAATTACTGATCACTATGCGTATAAAGAGGAAACACTAGTCAATTACCGGCCCACATAATGAAATAGCAAACTCGAACAACAAGTCGTTTCGTCTGTTTGTATTGAAAGCAAGAATAATTTTGAGTTTTTTGATTGTTGTTTTCAACATAAATTGACGAAACAAATATCGCCTTCGTTTTACATACTTCATCTACCATGTTTTTCAAGGCCGACTTTTCTAGTCTCCCTTGAGCACTGGTTTTTGTTGAGAAATAAAAACATTCCAGCTCAATGTCTACTGCTTTTGTTTAGGTTAGATGTCAAGAAAATCATTTGTTCTCTAATTGACTCAACCTAACATCCTAAGAAGTGATAATTTTGAAATAAATTTTGTAAGTCACATAAATTTTCTTATCCGCAGTTCTTTAAAGTCTGAATCTGCAAGAGATCAACGGGAAGAAAATACTCTTGTTCCACTCTTATCCCATCTATCGAACTTCTTTAATGTTTCTTTGAATGCCTCTATTTTTGGTAATAAAAATTAAATTTCATTTCTATTTCAAACATCATACAGTTTTTTTATCCTACTCGTCTCACAAAATTTAAAAAAGGACGAATTCTATTGTCAATCCTTATCTCCAGCTTAGTACTTTTTAAAATTTTGTTTTGTGAAAATAATACGGAAAATATGGAATAAAGACTTCCTGCTTTGCTTAAATAATATTTACACGTTTTTGTTTGCTACTTTAGCTAAAAAGAAAACCCACAAATTTGTGCAAAAAAATACACATAAAAAATTTTCACTATCTCAATATAAGACACCTGCTTCATTTTACATGGTCTTATGGCAAAGGTTTGTATGAAGGAGGCACCAAAAAAATAAAAGCATGAAAGAAAATATTTGCAAGAGGACCAGGGCAATGCACACATAATATAAAATGTCAAGGAGTACTTCCTGTGATATTTAACACATGCAATTATTGGACACGCAACTTAAAATAAAAATACAAAATAACGTATGTGTGAAAAAATCCGAAGGAACATATACCAAGACACTGGAGACCTTATGTTGGGGCTAAATGACATTTTATTAATTCCACTATAACCAAGATGGCTTTTTTTTCCAAGTATTTCAGAAACAAATCGAGTTCATTTGATTTCTAAAAATATCCAACTTTCATTAGTTTTCAAATGTTTAGCAATTGTTATATACTTCTAACATTTTCTAATTTTTCTGCTTCTAATGAAGCAATAAGGACTCTGCATCTAAAACACACAACAGGAGGTCTTTTTCAATCAATTCATCAATTCTCTAAGTCATCAAGTGGGTTGTTAGAATAAAAAAATATTTGCTTATTTAAGGCTTTTTCTATTACTAAAAAAAAAATAAATAAAAAATAACCCAGCAAATAACGATACAAACATTTCAAATAAACTTTGACAACAAACTAACAACTGAAGTGGATTTTCCTTCAACACTTACATAAGTCAACATCATTGATTATATAAACACTTATTTTATTGCTTTTCACTTTTCCTACAAAGTCTAAAGGAAAAAATTCAGAAAGGCGAAAATTTACATTGACAAAGCAAACAATGAAAGGAGTGGCTTTTTGCCATAGAGCTCTACAACACCGAAGCAAAAGCGGATCAGGTGCCCCTCGGCCCTGTGTGCAAATTAGAGGATGTTTCTTAAATACCAAAAAAAAATTAAAACTAATAGATTCTAAAATGAATATCATACAGTAGAGTTCGAAGCTACAACGATTTATCGCCTCTAAGGAACAACTCCTCCGGTCCCAACAATTTTGTACAAATTATTTCTTTCAAATTATTACGATTATAACAAACTTCAGGTTATAGCGAATTTTCGAAACAGCAGTCATATATCGTACGATGCTTCAATATATATTGCCCACTGAGATGTTTGAAGCCGGTAACAAGATATTTGACAACTAAAAGCAAAATTTAATTTATAGTTTCAGACATTTTGGTGCCGGCTTCAAAAATTTCAGTAGAAAACGTTTATATAATAATATTTTTATCTTAAGCCTACTCAAGCCTAGTCAAGTCTCTTCAAGTCTAGTCAAGTCCACCCAAGTGTTGTCGAGTCTTTTCAATTCTTGTCAAGTCTAATCAAGGCCATTAAAATCTAGCCAAAGCTAGTCAGGTCCAGTTAAGTCTAGTCTAATATCCATCTTCGTCGAATCTAGTCAAGTCTTGTGAAGTCTTGTGAAGTGTAGTCAAGTCTAATCAAGTCTACTCAAGAAAAATATAATTTCAATAAAACGAACTGCAAGCGCTTATTCAAATTCAACTGTACATGAGTACCAGAGAACATGTTGACAAGGATACGTAAGAATCACCTGCCACGTTCGCACCCAGTTCGTTGAAAGCTATTATCTTACATAAATATTTTGATTATGAATAGAAAAAACAATAATATTTGCCATATAGAAATAGTGAAGGAAAAATAATTGTGTTTTTTTCCAAAGAAATATTCCAAGGAAGTACTCTCTGGGGCAGCTTTTATATAAAATCCAAGCAATTGTTCAACTAGACGTCTAAATAACATAATAAAAGAAGTATGTCACCTGCAGTAAAAGGTCAACCGGGGTTCATAAGATTAAAAAAATGTCAACAAAGTGGAGGTGGTAATAACAAACCTACAGCCGTAATTGAAGCACTATTTTGTCTATGAATCTGTTTAAAAATATTTGTATTCCTGGCCGTCTTTGTGCGACTAAATCTGACAAATTTAATTTTGCTGTTACAATTAGATTTCATTCTAAGTTATTTTACCGAAAAACCAAATGCGTATTTTTAATCCAAAACAAAACTCTAATTTACAGAATTTTTTTTTATAATTTGTCCTTGAGGAGTTTAATTACCTGAATAATATTTTACCTTGTAACTCAATCATTTGAAATTTATATATTTTAGGCACTAGCCAAAAAGCTTTGCCACATATAATTCAGTTAGTTTATTTACAAAATTATAAATTTTACTTACTTTGAAAAAAAAAAACAGTAACTAATACATATTCAGATGTGCAAGAGTTTATAACGAAATGATTTATTGTTAATGTGCCCTTACTTTCAATTATGTAAACTGTAGAATTGACACTGTGAAACCAAAGGCCACAATTAAAACCGTACAGAGAAGCAGTGGCTGCAACATAGACAACAGATGCAAAAACTTTCTATAGAAGTTTTATACAGCGAGGAAAACTAATTCAATTGTCAATGGCTTAATTTTAAGTTCAATATTATTTATGAGGTTTTTGCTATTGTTTGTGTCTCAAACAGGCTAGACTAGTAAATCCATTTGAAAAAATATATAAAATTTAAATACAGAGATACACATGAATACATGTTTGTTAATGATATTTAATAGATAATGGGTATTAGACGAACTGTGAACACCCTGCGGAGAAATTGGTAATAATTGTTCGGAGTAAAATTTTTCTTTGACATGTAAAAGTTAAAATGCTAAAAAATTCACTTGATGAAAATTTCTTAACAACAAGAGCATTTTAATATTCGTACAGCTCAACGAGGATGGCTCAATAAGTCCGTGTGTTTCCAGATTAACAACTGAAATCACAATACCGTCGGGAGACATCAAACACTTTACTTCTGTCAAATATCGAACAAAGCGAGTCATTTATTTTGTGTTCCACAGCCATTGATGGCACACTACCGCATGATATAAAGAGTAATTGGAAAAAAGTGAATTTCGTGTACTCATTAAGCATTATCTTTAATGAAAAAAACCATCACTCAAACGAAGGATAAGCTTTATAAATTCTATAAAATTACTGTGCCATCAATTTAAATGGTAAACAACACACCACAATTGTATAGTGGTCGTATAAGCACCGAAGATGCCGAATGTTTTAGACTCCAAAACTGAAGCAATTGAAAAAATGCACGAGAAGGTGTTGTCCGATCGGAAATTGAAAGTACGAGAGATTGTGGAAGTCACAGTCATAAATCATAGTGTAGTGGTTTCAATTTTCATTGATCAGTTGGGTACGAGAAATTTTCGCAAGTTGGGTGCCGCGTTTGCCCACAATCGACCACCAAAGCAATCGTGTGTTTGGAGTTGTTCAACCGCAATATGAACGAATTTCTATACCGTTTCATAATCGTGGACGAAACGTGGATCCAGCACAATATACAGGAGACCAAAAAGAAGTCAAAACAGTTGGTTATCTGAAGAGAATCGGCGCCAAAGAAGGCGGGTTTCTCAGCCAATAAAGTCGCGGCGACCATTTTCTAGTATTTACGTGAGAAAATCCACATTGACTACCTTTAAAACAGTACAAAAAATCAATGGCGAATATAATGCCAACTTATTGGAATTTGAAAAACACTACCACATTTGGACAAGGAAATAGCTGTTTTCCATCAGGACATATGCAGTTTCCATATCGAAATTAAATGAACTAGACCACAATTACTCTCTAACCTAGCCCCATGTGACTATCTTTTGTTTTCAAACCTAAAGAAATGGGTTGGCGGAAAAAGATTTGACTCGAATGATCATCTCACTAACAAATACCTATTTTGGTGAACTCGATAAAAAAAACTGAACAAACGTTGGAGACCCTGTGCAGAGCTCAAACAAGATTATGTTGATTTATAAAATAATTTTTTATCCAAAAACCTGTGTTTTATTTACCTCGGGCTTATCGAGCGTATAATTATCGTATAATGAATGATTTCATTTTCTATTTGAAATTATAAAATTTTATGAAAATACTTAAAATAAAATAACAGCAGAGAAAAGAAACTTGGGACTTATTTCACTTCCTTTGATTATACGAGGTACTTCCAAGCCCGGCTTCACTTTCTTAAGCATTTTGAATTGCCGGCTTTCGGAAAGTTGCCTGTGTGGCATGTCAAAAACTTTCTTTTTGCAAGGAATTTAATTTTTTTATAAAAAAAGTGTGGAAAATATTTCAGATTATAATGATTCTAAAATCTGGAAGAGATTTGATATGGCATCGGCGTACAGATCCATAAGCCTACTTCCATTTTTGTTCATTGATTTCATTTTTTATAAAGAATCTGGCTGAAAGTTTGAGCATACCTTTACTGTACCTTTTTAATAAATCGTTGGATGAAGGATGTTTTATTGATAGATGGAAAATTGCTTCGATTACCCCTGTATTCAAAATTGGTGATAAATCGAACGTTATTAACTATCGTCCAATTTCGAAATTGTCTAATATTTCAAAAATTTTTGAGTATGTAATTAAGGAAAAGATGTTTTTTGCACTAAAGCGGTATATTTGTGTTGAGCAGCATGGCTTCTTTCCTGGTCGTTCTATCACTACAAATTGTGCTGTCTTTAATCACTTCTGTATATCGGTTTTTGAAAAACATAACCAAGTTGATGCAATTTTTATGGATCTGTGTAAAGCGTTTGATAAGGTTGCACATAATATACTGTACCTTAAATTAAGTAAAATTGGTTTTTATGGCAAGTTTCTTAATTGGTTGATGTCCTATTTGTCGAATAGAAAATACACTGTTGTTTTAGAAAATTTTGTATCCTTGCCATATACTTCAAACTCAGATGTGCCACAGGGTAGTATATTAGGCCCGTTATTGTTTGTAATTTTTATTAATGACATTGGTAGTTATTGTGCTAGTTCACAGTTTTTATTGTATGCTGATGACCTGAAACTTTATAAGGAAATTACTTCTGACAATGATGTCATCGCTCTTCAGCTTTGCATCGATGAAATATTCTATTGGTGCAGTATTAATAATTTACCTTTGAATGTGGATAAATGTTTTCAAATGAGCTTTCGTAGGTCTAATATTCTTAATGTAATAGCATCCCAGTACAAGTTAAGTGACTTTAACTTGAAAGTTGTTAACCAAGTGCTAGATCTTGGCATTGTTTTGGATTGTGAACTTAACTTTAATGCACATCTGGGTTATATTATACCTAGAGCTTATTCTGCTTGTGCATTTATAAGAAGAAACAGTTGGAACTTTTCGGATCCCATAACATTAAAAATTTTATACACTGCTTTTGTACGCTCGAAGTTAGAGTATTGTTCTTTTGTTTGGAACCCTTTTTATAATGTACATACTGATAGAATTGAAAGGATTCAAAAGAAATTTGTTAAATTTGCACTTCGCAATGATCTTACAATGTTGGTCCCGACTACATATAATGCTCGTTGTTTTCTTTTGGGCTTAAAGCCACTTTATGTACGACGTACTATTCATTCCGTTAGGATTGTCTATAATTTGATTAATGGTTTTATCGATTGTGAATACCTATTAAGTTTGATTAAATTTTTTGTACCTTTTAAATACCTTAGATCCAATAACCAATTTTATGTATCTACTCATGTTACTAATTATGGAATGCGTGAACCTTTGTTACGAGTTTTGAATAATATAAATAAGATTTCTAATATTATTGTCTTAGACTTTTCATTGTCTGCTAATGATTTTAATTTGTTATTAGAAAATAAGGATTTATTTCATGTTTTATTTAATTAGTATATTTGTTAGCCTGTAAGGATTATTTTCCATAGGTGAATTAATAAATAAATAAATAAATAAATGAAACTCTTCTTCTATTTCCAGAGAACAACACTACTACTCTAAAGCGATATAAACATCATGACTGCTCAGGACTTCGAGAAAAACGTGAAATCATTACTCAAGTCATCCGCATAACTGGAGAGATCGGAAAATCTTTTGAGCTCAATAAATGCTGTTCAGCTAAATTCCTGGGATATAGCATGGACAATCATCAAAGTTTGGCATGAGAGTTTATTGCCTCTTAACACACATGCATTGCTCGAATTGTGTCCATCAAACCGCTGGTTTAGAGTCAAATGACATTAGACACCAAAGGCCTTTTTGTATCATTAGCCAGCCTTTGTGCAGGTGAGATCCCGATTTTTCATAGACGAAACCTTACCGGACTGTTCTCGAGGGTATTGACTTGAGAAATTAGGGAACTGCCTTCATGGCGCAGAGTTCCAATAGGGAATAGTTTTATTTTTTCCATGGGAGAGCACACGGCGGGCTAAAGAATATATACGTCTTTTAGCCCTGAGTGTCGTCGTCCAAACCTAACCTCAACATTGATCTTGTAAAGATGACCCAGTTAGATATTCTTATAACTGTTACAGGTTCTATGTGATATACATGGAATAAGAACATCCACAATGATCTGGGAATAGCATTGGCAAAAAATTATTTAAAGAAAGCTCAAGAGATATACTTCTTAAAATTGCGACTTTATCCAAACTCACTCATGCGATCATTTACTAAAACTAAAGGTGGAGGCACATAACACGCGTCAGCGCGTTGTAGACTTCTGTCAAAAAAGTTGAGTATTTTCAAATAACAAGGTACATAAAAAAGTCGGCAACAGTGATATTTGTTTACATAGTTTAATTAATTATAATTCAATAAATTTAACAAAATCCATAAAATCTTGAAGCATACTTATTTTGTTGTCCATTTTCAGAAAAAATTTACGCAAAAATGAAGCAAATTTAGTTACCAGCTGATTGAGTATGAACGACTATAAAGCGTGTTATGTAACTTGAAGCGTTTAATACCTAAAAAAACTTACAACGCGTTTAAAGAGCGCACGCGTCAACGCGTGTTATGCACCTTCACCTTAAGTCTCGCAAAGGGCTCCGCAGAGGACAGATATCCCACCCTGCCGACATAATGTAATTCCTTCATTGCATGTTTACCCAAAGATTTTAATGCCTATTGTTGGGTCTATTGTTAAACAGAATCAATAAATAAATAGATCCTTTTTACAATAAATAGATTTTTACAAATTTATTAATATAACTTTACCCTTTTTTTAGTAAACAAAACGTTTGAAATTTCTATGAAGGGTATATGAAATACGACACCGCCCTCCCAAGCCATAACAAAATTGAAATTGAATTGAAAATTGAATTTATTTGTTGAACAAAACACCAGGAGTGCTGCACGGAGATTGTGAAAATTTCTATGCACATTTTTAATTGATCGTTTTGTGTTATTGCTGTTTGAAAATATAAATAAAATTAAAAATAAATTTAAGCTCTCAGATTTCTAACAGGAAACGGCCATAAAAAGTTACTACAAAAAAGAACCGGAGACTCAAATTTTATTGTTTTCAATTTGAACTAAGAACAGTGATTTTATTTCACAAAAATATATTACCAATAAAAATATTTCACATATAATAAATATTTGAATTTAATGTAAAAATTCATCTAAACATTCGTATATGTGCGGGTGTGCAAAATAGAGTCTGTATGTGTCAATATTAAAGACACACATGTGTTTGAAATGCGTTTAAGGTTTCTCCATGTGCTCCTTTCTTTTCCTTCTTAATTTTGCTTTTAATAGCACGACATGTGTGAGTTAATGTATTTTTATATTATTTTTATTTTATCTCTTTTTTTATATTTGTGGCATATTTATTTCAAATACTTTTATTATTGCCTTGAAAATGCTTTTTATTGTTTTTCTGTGTGAACTGTTTTCTTTTCGTGGAAACATTTTTTTATGAACCGATATTCATAAAGGAGAACGTGCAGTCAGAATTTGGAAATGTTATCCCAACAATTAGACCAAATTCATGATACCGGTTTAGTGGTTTTAAAACCGCCCAACTGAATATGGATCATGTTATGGCCGAAGAACAAGTAAAAATAGTCAAAACTTACTACGAAAGTGGTGATTCAAATGCAGCCACTTTTCGAGCATTACGGAATGATTGTGGTCGTCATAATCGACCTATTGAGCAGAGATTTGGAGAGATTATAAAATAATTTAAGAAGACTGAAGGCGTTACAAATGTGGTTTAGCGTGAGCATCATCACAATGTGTGCTCTGCCGAAAATATCGCTTTTGTTAGTGAAAGTGTGGCGTATAGTCCAAATTTCTCCGCGTTCTCTGCAATTGGGTCTATCTTGCGGCTCATTATGGCATATTTTACATTCGGATTTGCACCTGCATCTATATAAAGTCCAACTTAATCGACAATTAAGGCCGGCTGACCATTCACAACACCGTAGATATGCTGATTGGGTAATAGATTAACAGCTTTTAATGCTGATTTTTCGAATAAAATTTTCTTCAACGATGAACTTAATTTCTCACTTGGTAGTTACGTCAACAATCAAACTTGTCACATATAGGGCTCGGAGAGTCCAAAAGTAGTTATGAAAAACCCATTGCATCCGGAAAAAGTGACGGTTTGGTGCGCATTACGGCCTGAAGGTGTCATTAGTGTATATTTATTCGAAAACGACGCTGGAAGAATCGTTACCGTCAATTTAGAGCGCTATGGCTGTATGATCAGCGACTTTTTTGGCCTTCAATTGAAGATTATGAACTACACAATATTCAGTTTCAACAAGATGGTGCCACGAGCCTCACACCACGACCGATTCCATTTTGGCTTTATTGCATGAAAAGTTTCCAGAACGCATCATTTTACGTTGTGGCGACGTCAACTGGCCCTCAGGATCATGCAATTTGATGCCGTTAGACTTTTTTTATGGGGCTACGTCAAAGACCGTATGCACGCGGATAATAGTGTAACTTTGAAGCTTTTGAAAACCAACTATTTAACTTTATTTTTGAAACCGTAAAATGGATAACTCTGTATTTTTCAAAAGTTGGTTTTTGAGAAAAAAGATGATTTTTAAAAATTTTTGCAAAAGCACTTTTTCACAAGAAAAAACTTGTACTACAAAAGCTACTTTTGTTACAAAAGGCATCTTTGGCACTAAAGTTGCTCTTGTTACAAAGGGTACTTTTGTTACCAAAGATATTTTTGTTATAAAATGTACTTCTGTTATAAGTAAATATGCTTTAAAAGGTATTTGTATATAAAGGATATTTCGGTGCTTTTAAAAGGTACTTTTCTTGCAAAAGTTGCTGTTATTGCAATAGGAAACTTGTATTACAAAAGGTACTTTTGTTACCAAATGACAGCTTTGTTACTTAAAGTACTTTTCGTACAAAGAGTAATTTTGTTACAAAAGGTATTTTATGTTAAAAAATGTACTTTTGTTATAAAAATGGAATTTTAAAAGCTGGTCAGATTTTAATAAGATCGAAGCTGTAATTAAATTTTTTTTTTTTTTTTTGTTTTAAATACATTTTCTCAAAGAGAATATTTTGCAATCGAATAAAGTTCATACGAAATGTAAATGAAGCCAAACTCTCTACAGCGACAATGTTTTTTTACTTCTTCAGCTGTATGAAATTCACATATAAATATAAATATTAGAATACACACACATATACAAGCAGCCACATGGGTATCATTGCAAAAATAGTCAAAATGATAAGATCTGAGGAAAAGTAGATTTTCGAAAATTGGAGTGAAATTTATGACTTCCCAGCTATTGATTGTTGACGGTAAAGAAAAGCTGATAAGAATTATTTCACAATATTAGAAACTGCTTATATTTAATTTCGTTCGATTGCTACTTTTCCTTTTAAAATTAAATTAACAAGAGGGACTAGTTTAGTTGTGACGAATTGATCACATCCTATACCTCAGAATGACGTGTGAATTTTGTTTAACACAGTTCTTCTAGGAGAGATTTTTATGAAATTTGTTTTCTTAAGAAAAATTTAAATTTTCGTGTTTATTTCAGGTCTTTAAACTTAAATCCTTTAATGTATGTACGTCAATGCATGTATAAAATTTATAGCATGAAATAAAATAATATTGACTTTCTACGATTATAGGCAGAGTTTAAAAATGTTATTAATAAAAACAATTTGCCAATATCCTTATTTCCTCAAAGTGATATCCTTAAAGCCAAATGCATAAAAATGTACATTAAAAACAAAACAAAAACAAAATTGTTAATGGAGATTTTTGTTTTTGCTCTTACCAAATATTTACGTACTTTTATTGATATTTTAGAGGCAGTAAAACTGGCAAAATATTATTAGCAAACGAAAATGATGACGTGACTAAAATGAAGTTTAGCAGGAAAGAAGTGAACAATTTCATGTCTTACTGTGGCAATTTCCACCCCTTAATGATGAGAAGGCATATTCTTTTTAATTATAAATGCATATTGAAAAGTCGTAAAAATTTAATACAGAACAACATGAAAACGCAACTCAACTGTATTCAAATGTGGCTGCTTGAAATTATTTCCTTTGCTTTAACCGCTTGATATCCTGCTGGGCTTAAAAATGATGAGATAAAATGATATTAATACACATTATACACCGTCATGACCGTTTGCGAGTATATTTGGTTATTTTTTATGCTTTCAACTCTTCTTTACCTGTGCAATATCTTGGCCTAATGAGATATTTATCTGTTGCAACTTTCGTTTTATTACACACTCTACATACAGACATACTATTTGCAAGCCACACTTTCAATCCTTCATGGTTCAGTTACGTTTTCATGTCGTTACTGTTGTGTTATATTTCTTGCAATTCCTGCAACGTTTTCAAGGCAGGAGTGCAAATCAGCAGAAAAAATTAAAGAGAGTGAAAAAAGAACATCAGGTAAATTTATTAAACTTATTTTTCTTATTGAAAGCTTCATGATAAATGTTCTGGAAATTTCATATTTAATGAATTTCAAGTTTAATTTTTCTTTTTTAGATATTGAAATTTAAAAAATTTGTTAAATAAAAGAATTAAAAAAAAATCCTTTACAATATGCTAAAGGATGGGAAAATGATAAATAGCCAATTGGTAAAAGCCTGGGAAATTGTATAAATTGGATAAGAATGTGCTGTAGTACTCACTATGTTTTAGAAATTCACTAAATTAACCAAATGCGCGGCAAAGTATTATAAATTTTATAACAAATTTTTTTAATAGAAATTCAGATCAATTAAAAAATAACGATAATAAGTTCCTCATTCTTTAACCCTAGTTTTAATTACTTAAACTTAATAAATTTAAATGTATAATTACATTCAGTGTATCCTTTTGGCGATTTCCTTATTGATTGGAAAAATCTTCATCTTATTTTCTTCCTGCAGCAATTTATGCTTAAAGTAATTAATATTTAAAATCAATTATTGTACATTGTTTACAGCCGGACGGTAGTAATAAACAATTTTGCATAAGAGATGTTGGTATGCATTTGCTAAAGGCCATATTTTAACAAAATAACCAAATGAAACAACGGAGTTATTGTAGCCAAGGAAAGCATTTCACTCAAACAGTCATACAGTCAGTGATTGAAAAGCCGTACCACCATCACCATTTATAGCCTGCCTTCTACATTTTAAACGAGCATATAGTTTGTTGTTTGTGTTGGCCACATTCTCGTCCTGTTTCACTTCTTCACACAATTGGGAGCCATAACGTAATCAAACAGTTAAAATAAACAAATGCATTGCATGCATCCATTCGGCCAGCCAGAATGTTGTTTTACAGAATTTTCAATAATAAACTTATAATTCACCACATGAGCTGATGGCCAAAACGGCAAAACATTTACAAGCAAATAGACAACCAGTCGACCATACAGTCAAGATTTGAATGGTTTGGTATCAAATACTGAGATTTTTTTTAAATTTTAAAAAAATATTATTTAAAGAAATTTTTCCTGATAAGTAAAAACTAGCTCTTCCTTAGGAAAGGATTATAAACAGCAATATGATCAATTGGGTTGGAAGTACATCAGTAATATAATATGAATACAAATCGTTATGTTTATGATTGTGTGTGTTAAAGTATGTAAAATATTTTTAACAATTACTTTAATTTGCATTATAAATGAAAACGACTGTATTATCGAACTTAAAATTCAAGTGAAAACGACAACAAAAATATTGACAATAAAAATAGACACAAACGCAACAATAGTGCAAAAAAGCAACCAAAAATAATATTTATAGTATGAAAATTGTTAGATAATATATGGGAAATTCTAGAAAATTAATTTGAGTAAGTCACAATATTTTCTATTTCTGAAAAAACAAAAATTAACACAAAATATTTTTAAAGAAAAATTTTCCCAAAAGAAAAATTTGAGGTAAAAGAAATTTTTCTATAGCATTAACCAAAAAAATATTTAATATAACAATTCACAAAAACTTTAATATAAATATTTAATGGAAAATGTGTAAGATAATCAGGAAATTTTAGTTTTAGTAGGTTAATTTAGGATAAATGAGTGCAATTTGATGGTGGTAATCCCATATTCTCAGTAGACCTTTGATCATTATGTTTGAAAATCTCTCAACCTCCACTACTTTTATAAAAACTTTCAAATAACAGAGAATCAAGGTAGGCTAAAATACTTATAGAAATAAATCCTTTTAATTTTGTTAAAAACTCTATACAGTTAATGTACGATAAGATTGAAAAAACATTTGCATCAAATAAATTTGTTCATAATATCTCTATATTTTTTGACCTTTTTATAACATTTTTGATTAAAATATTATTTAAGCCCAAGGTCTAATGTAGTGGTTAAAAAATTTTATTAGAAATTATCGATATTTCGATACTCAATTAGTATCATCTTCAGGAAAATTCTGTTTTGTGTAAACAAATATCGGTAATTTCAATATGAAAAGTTTGCGTAAAATTTTTTAATGAAAGTGTTTAACACAAAAAGAAAATTTTAAGGCAATAACAAACAAACTTTCTATAGAAAATTTTCTGTAACAGAGAAAATTCTTCTACGAAATCCGAGTTCTTTTTAGGCAACAGAAAAAAATAACGCAAGACCAAATTTTCTAACTATACTTTTAGGGCAAAAGGAAATATTCTAAAGACAATTTTTTATAGAAAAAAATTTGAGGCTGCATTAAATTTGAAAGCTGCAGAGAAATTTATGTAGAATTTTTAAGGCAAAAGATAATCTTTCTTAGAAAATATTTGAGGCAACAATAAGTTTTTATAGAAAACCATTGAGGCAACAAAACACGTTCTAAAGGAAATTTCTAAACCAACAAATAACACCAAAATTCTTTATTTTACAAATAAAGCGAAATTAAAATAAAAAATGGGATATTTTTTATATTGTATCGGATTATCCATATAGTGGTTTCAAAACCGCCGATCTGGCAAGGCTATCAGCTGCTAAATATCTATCATCTAAAACATCATTTATTCAGTGAATTCGTAAAAATAGTTAAAATTTACAACAAACGTGGAGCTTAATTTTGCCCACTTTTCGAACACACACTATAGACCTACTGTGCAAAGAATTAGCAAGATTTTAAAGAAATCTGCAAAAACTGGAAGCGTTACAGATGTGGTCAGGTTTGTGCATCATTGCAATGTGCGCACTGCCGAAAATATCGCTTCTGTTAGTGAAAGTGTAACGTATAATTCGAATTTGTCGATTCCAAGCCGTTCTCTGTAATTGGGCTTTACGGCTCATTATGGCATATTTTACATTTGGATTTGCATCTCCATCCATATAAAATCCAACTCACGCAACAATTAAAACAGGCTGACCATTTACAACACCGTAGATATGCTGATTGAATACTAGAGCAACAGGCTTTCAATCCGGATTTTTCGAACAAAATTATCTTCAGCAATGAAGATCATTTTTCAGTCGGTGGCTACGTCAACCAGCATATTTGTCGCATATGGGGCTCGGAGAGGCTAGAAGTGATTGTGAAAAAGCCACTGCATCCCGAAAAAGTGACTGATTGATGCGCATTATGGTGTGGAGGTGCCATTGGGCCGTATTTTTTCGAAAAGGGCGCTGTAAGAACCGTCAATTCAGAGCGCTAGGGCTGTATGATCACCGACTTTTCTTGGCCTGCAGTTAAAAATTATGAACTGGATGATGTTTGGTTTCAACAAGACAGTGAAATCAGCCACCCAGCACGACCGATTTGGGCTTCATTGCATGGGACGTTTCCAAAACGCGTACGTTCACGTTTTTGGTGGCATCAATTGGCCACTAAGATCATGCGATTTGAAGCCGTTAGATCTTTTTTTTTGTGAGGCTGTATCAAATGTCGTATCTGCGCAGATAATTGTCTAACGTTGGAGCATTTTCAAACCAACATTTGTCAAGTTCGAGATACCGCCCGATATGTGCGAAAAATTGTTGAAAGCTGCCTCAAAAAGTTCCACTGTTGCAACAAATCTAGAGGCGATGATTTTTAAAACATTGTATTTTAAACATAGTGACAAGTTTTAAGCATTACAAAGAATTAAAAGTTATATCAAAATCCTAGCTATGTGTGTCTTTTATTTGCTTTACTTTACAAACCAAAAAATGGATAACCCTATACAAAGCTTTTATTCAACCATTTATTTTGAAGGAGTTACATAATTTTCTTATTTTACATTAAGAAAGAATAAAAGTAAATAAAGTTTAAATGTTTTGTATAGCAGATAATAATTCCCTAACAATTCAATAAACAACTCCGTAGAGAAATTTTTGCAGATACCAAAAATTTATAGAAAATTTTCGAGGTGAATGTTTTTACGCCAAAACAAAAATTTTCCATACAAATTTTTTTCGACAGTAGACGATTTTCTATGGGTAATTTTTAAATCAAAAATTTTCTGGAGAAAATTTCAAATTAAACCGAAAATCTTCCATTCAAGTTCTTCTTAAGGTGGCAAATAATTGACTTAAGAAGCCTTTTAATTTAATGGAAAATTTTCTGCGAAAATTTTATAAAAAACTTCTGTTTTAGAAATCTGTACCTTGAAATATTTCGATGCGTTTTCAAGCAGAAAATTTTTAAGTATTTTTTTTTTAAATTAAATAAAAACAAACAACCTGTAATAATGCTTAAGCATCATCGTAGTTGTTTTATTATATTGTTAGCAACCATTTCATTATAATTTATTGTTTATATTTTCCCTTAAAGTTTTTCCTTATTATCCTGCTAATTTTTTATACAAGTATTTTCAACAATATTTTCAGTTAATGTTTTTCGATGCGATTTTGTTGGCAACCATTTAACAGCTACTGGCTGTGTTACTTGCAACATTAAAGCGGTTTAAGATTTTGTTGGTCTTGTGATTTTTTTCAATTTATTCAGTGGTTGTTCCTTCTCCTCAATACTTCTCGCTACTTGTTTCAATCTAGTTAAGTTGCTTTATGAAACCACCATCCTTGGTTGCCTCTTGTCTGCTGCGTGTAGAAAGTTAATTACCAATTTTCTACACTATAAATTTTATTTATTACACATTGCAATTGCTCCTCTTACTTAGGTCGCCCTTTTTCTTTCAGTTGGCATATACTTTTACTGTTTTCTACTCAGTAGTTATCGAAGCTATAGCGTGTGTTTAAATTAATGGTGATAATTTTTATTATACTTTTTTTCTCAGTGGGTTAGAGATCCTCTAAAATTAAAATTACATGGAAAATTTTTTGATTAAATTCATATGGAATGAAAGTGGAATAGTGTTTCAACAAACAAAATTTTCTTATTGAGCTTGAGAAATCAAAGGACAAAAAATAATATTATAAAACTTTAACGTTTGTATAGAAATTAAAACGGAAATGCTTTTAGTGCCAATATAAAAAGCAGTAGGAAATTAAAAATGCAAGTGTTGATTAAAAGCAGTTTCCGATTACCATTCTTCATCTCATTTTTATTTTAATTACGCCCTTTTAACCTATTTTTCATTATATGACATTTTAAAACTTTTTTTTCGGGACAGCTTCAAAAATATATGAGCATTATCTAAAAAATTTAATATAAGGTGTACCAAAACCAGTGTATTTATTTGAACTGAATGCCACTTTGCTATAAAGAAACAAAAGCACGCTGTTTTCATAAAAAGTTTATTTGAAAGTGCAAAATTGATGACATTAATTGCAAAAGCTTATGTCGCTCAAATGACCATCTTCCTACTTTATGCATAATTGCGCTCGTTTTAAGGCATTTCAAATTGTTAATCATAAAACACATGACTGTGAATTGGCGATTTCTTCCCAATGTTAAATCTGAACACTCGCGAGGCTCGTGGTTTGTTGTGGTAAACGTGGTAAATTTTAAAAATCCTTAAAGGAAGAAGTCTAGTGCTATTCGATCTGTCGATCTGCCCAGTTTATTAAAACCTCCAAAACGGAAGAGCACTTGACCTGAAAATTGCTGTCCTAAAATCTCCATTGTCTCCTGATCTGTGTGAGCACTTGATTCGTCCTGATGAAACCAATAACAAGCGAGACGCAATGCAATGTTTTGCTCAATAACAACTCGTTTAGTATCTGCCCGTAATGCTCACCATTTATGACTTTGTTGGTGCCATAGACGTCTTAACAAAAATTAAAGGCCGCACTACACAAGGGGATGCAATCGATCTTCATGCTTTTCAAAAAGGTTTCTGTGTGACCCAGAATTGCAAATTTTGTTTGTTGAAATAATCTCTTAAATGGAAATGGACTTCGTCGCTCATTATGATCTTTGATGCGAAATTATGCTCTTTTTGCAACAAGGTTAACAAAGTCTGGCAGTAAATTGAACTTATGCGACAGTCAGTAGGTACCGATTCGTTGCAACGAACATCCGCTGATGATTTATTATGTGCTACGTCGTCTCCATGGTGAGTGTGGGGATTTTCTCTAACGTTGTTGACAACAGCAGTGATGTTCTCATTCGAACGAGCAATACTAGGGCAGCCACTTCTTAGAACTCTCGTTGTGGACTCAGTTAACACGATTCACTTAGTCAAACGCTTAATTGTTCAAGCACATGGAAAACAACAACGAGGAAAACGACAACGAAATTGACGCTGCGTTAAAACAATAAACTGAAAATTTATCAAATAAACAGTAACAATAATTGCACGTTCTTGACTTGATTGTCATTCTTTTAAACCAAAAATGTGAAATTTAAAAGGAATTAATATTTTATCCATCAATATATTTAATACTTTAGAAATATTACAGATATTAGCCATGTTTGTATGTGTTGCCAATATTATTTTTCTAACTACGCTTTCGAATTAATGTCTTTCGGTTACACTTCAATCTTTCACACTGATTCACATAAACTATTCCCTAACCCTCTCTGAAGCAATTTTATTATTTGAACAATTACTCTAGAGTAAATCTACCAGCATTAAATGTTGTAACAAATATTCGTTGTTGTATGAATGAGTGCATGCAGTTTACAATTCGCACTGTTTTAGTGTGTGCGTGGAACGGAAAACATTAGGGGTACTACATCCATTGAGATGAATGGCATTCGAAGTAAAGACAATGAGATGACCATGCCCTCCAGTCACTCGTGCAGAATGTCCAATGTGGCATCAGCTGTGTGACACGTAGCGCCGTCTCCATATTATCCAAATCTGGCCAAAAAAAGTTAGTACTCATCGATCTAGAGGTGATAGCCTTACCAATATAGTTCTCAAGGAAATATGAATTGTTGGTGTTGCCAGCCCGAAATCCACACCAAACAGTGACTTCTTTAGGATGCATTGGACACTCTCGCATCTCATGTAGATTTCTATTGGGCGAAATTCGATAATTTTGTTTGTTAAAGTACCCATTCATCAAGGAATGAGCCTCATCACTAAAGATGATTTTTTTGATGAAATTTAGGGTCAGTTTCCAACTGCTCCAGGCCCCATTCAGCGATCATTCGTCGTTGTATATTATCGTTTACCTTCAGTTCCTACATCAGTTGAATTTTGTGCGGGTGCAGGCCCAAGTTACGATGCAAGATTTGGTCTGCGGAAGCCCGAGTTATTGTGACTGACGCAAAATCGACTACCTTGGATTATCCTGCAGACTCTCGCGGACAGTAGCGATGTATTCAGCAGATCTTGCGTTTGGTCATCATACGAATGTTGGTTCAATTATTTACTTATCCAATGGACTGTAATTTTCCTACTGCAGTACAAATAGTCTTCCCGGCAGGACAGTTATGATAAACGTAAAATGGACGAAGCATGCGGAACGTTACCCGAACAGAGCACCCATTTTGTATAAAATTTTTTTGTCATTTACATGTGCTATTGAACGCACGTCCATGGTAATTTGACATAAAAGACTTAATAGATAACAGCAAATTGGCCGCTATCAACTGCCAAAGTTTAAAAATCGCTACTGGTCGATGTTCGTAATATAAAAAGTTGCGAAAAATTAAAACAACAAATTCCATTGAGAAATGAAGTAACATTTTCGAACAAAACTAAAGAATATTTTAATGACTTTTGATAAAATGTTGTTACAAACAGCGAGGGAAAAACAGCTTTATTGCCATACAACCATCATTTTGAGCTCAAACTGAGTAAATCTTCCTATATTTTAGTTCATTATTTCTTATTTATCTCGAAACGCTTTCGTAAGAAGAAAGAATATTTTAATTTTTTTTCTTAGTACGTAAATAATTTCATTAGCACAGCATTTAAATCCTGTAAAATAAACTTTAATTTTACGAGAGGAAAAAATCACATCCCAAAGCATTTACCGAAAATTCATTTTTTTTTTGTTTTATTTGAAACTTATTACATTTTATCTTGGGGCTTCCTTCACTTCTCCCAATTTTTTATTATTTTTTTACAAAATAAAAAACACTGCAACAGAGTATTCGGCAGGACTACCAGTCTAGTACTATAAAGACTAGAACGTAAATAGTGATGGGAAGGGATGTAGTATTTTTTTTTTTTTAAATTAATTAACAAACACAAACTGCGAAGCTACTTGGCTTATCTGCAGAGACACCCGGAGTCTGCGGCAGGAGTCGAACCTGCGACCTTCGGACTACCAGTCTAGTACACTAGCTACTAGTCTACGAAGGTGTCGTATATGATTATAGTTGGATGTCACCTAAGGTTAACCAGCCTGCACCCTACTTGGGATTCTGTATGGTGCTGGTTGTTTATATATATATATATATATATATATATATATATATATATATATATATATATATAAATAAGAATCAAAAATCCACAATCGGTACAAGTAGACAAGAAGGCATGCCATCAATTTGTGAGCCTATGAATGGTCCTTCGAGCCATATACAGCCATTATGTCGCATTTCTCTTCAACGTGTTTTGCATCAATTTAAAATTTATATATTACACTGACATACACGGGTAATTAGGGATAGCTAAAAAGCACTAGTCGAATTATTATTAAGAAAATTCAATTATAGTATTCTGCCGCCTGAATATTTTTTTGTTCCCCTATTAATAAAAAGGTTTAAAGACTAAACATTAATATGTTCAATTGTCCTCTAAAACTATGTCATACCCTACTAAATATGCATGCTGGTAAAGGCAACAATACACATGCCAATGGAGTGCAGTTTGTTCAGCATTTGTTTAATGTTCGTTTTCGTTATTGCAGCATCTCCGCTTCGTGCACACATTAGTTATACATTTGCAGATTGTTCTCTATCGTTGCAAGATATATTAACCAACATTTAGTTGAATAGCTGTTTTCCCCCCAGTCCTATTACGACCTTATTTCATGCCACCTAATGTGGCATGCACTCAATGTAAAGCTAAACAAGAGTATGTAACAGTGTGCCAATTTTCTATGGACAATCCCCAAAGGTTTTTTATTATTTTGTTGTTGCCCTTGTTTGAGTGGTATTTTCGTATGCCATTCAGCAACTACAATATTTGTTTGCAACAAACAAATTACAGCTGTTTTCATCGTTTGCTGCAAAGAAACTAAACACTTCAACAATTGAAAGCATATGAGTGCTAAATAATCATAATAAAAAGGTTGTTTTTATTTCTTTAGTTCGTCTAGTCTGTGTTATTGAGGTGGCTGGGCGCAAAAATTTTTTCATCGATGCTTGCGGTGCTTTGTCTTTATTTATTTTTATTATTATTTTTTTTTGTCTTGAAATCAGGTGGGAATTCCTTTGGCAGAAGGCAAACAACAACAAAGTATATAAAAATTGAAAGAAAACACAAAAAAGTCGTGACAATTGACTCAAGGGGCCACCATCTAGACAATATTCCATAAGACCAACAACTCTATGAGTTTGAAATTGCAATAATGAAAACAAAAAAAAAACCAAAAACAATTGTAGCAGCAACACGAAAATCATTGTCATTAATCAGAAGTTCAAAATGTTAGCAAAAATACACAAAATATTGGTGAGAAGAAAAGTTATATTCAGAAAAGATCATTAAAATCATAATTAGATTTTTTTCTGATCTGTATGTGTAACCACTTTCAGTATGAAACGCTATGCTTTATCCTTGTATAGTGAATTAGCAATGGTAGGGAAGTTATCTTAGACAGATGAAATTTTTTATTTCAAAATTAAACAGAAACTTGAATTCTTGGGCAAACCGATGCAAGAACATACGTATTTTTATATTCGTTCTAAATTTTAATAGTTTACTTTCAGACATAATTACAACTACTTATATTAAAGCTGAAATCATTAAATGTAATTTTTAGCCACGGTCGATGCTTTTTCCGCACGCAGCGCGTGAATATAAGCGTATCGCCATATATTAAATTTTTGCAATATATGCGTTCAGAACATTACAACATTTTAGGTGTTTCCACCAGCGCAATTCTAAGTTAAATCAGTTTCAGGCTCTCCTTTTAATTTTTTCTACATGTGCAATCGGAGCAACGCAATAATTGATGGAAATTTATAAATTTTCCTTTTATTTAAATTTACATAGGCTACTTAGTTCAATCGTATTTTATAAGCCAAATTACATGTGATAGTTATCAAAGAACATATTACACCAAAGACACATGTGTAAATCATTCTGACAAACACTAGCAGAACGGAACAACATGCTGTTTTCGAAAGCCGCTACACTTTCATCATCAGCGTTCTTGGGTTTGGTCCACTTCTGTGGTGTCAGTTGATGTATATTTCAGCTATTTATACAAACTTTTTCACTGTAAATAGAATACGTGATTTTTTTTGATTCATCGTATCACAATTTGTGAAGATTTTTTTTGTAATGGAAAGCCCAAACTAAGTAGCCTATTTAAATTTAAATAAAAGATCACAAACAGGAAAAATGTTCATAAATAAAAAGAAATCTTAAAAACCTAAAATATAAATTATAAATTTTCCATTTTTGAACTCTGAAATTGATTTCTTTTGTTCGGTGCATAAACGTGCCTTCCTCAAAATTTTCAAAACACAGTAAAAAACTAGAAATTATTTTTTAAGCCATATTTCTGTGTTTCGTTTCAGTAGTTGTAAGGATATACCAATGTCCCATATATCCTTAATATAAATAATTAAATTATAGTTTCCTATGTAATTATAATATGACAACAATTCAGAAATATCTATTGAATTGTGTTTTTGAATGCTAAATTAAATTTCGCAAGGACATGGCTACCGCCCATACATACTTGATTCCAAGAATTGAGCTTTACGAAAATCTATGATCAAAATGGAGAAAAACTGTATCTAAAAATGTGCTTTTGGGCAGTGCATTTAAAATTCCCCTAATATCCTGCAAAGATTCTTATTTCTCCAGTATATCCTTTTTTATTAAAATCCACATCCAGCACTTTTAAAATATAATATTATATTGAAATCTTATTTTATTTATAGTTTGGATTTGTACAATACGAATGAGCTATTATTTAAAAAATTTTCATATTCCTAATACATATTTTTCTTAAATTCTTAGTATTTTGTAAAAAAAAAATTGCATTACCCATGGCTGGGAGTATGAGTTAAAACTATCACATATATGTTTTGGCGAATGATAAGTATATTAAGGAGGCTTGAGATTTTAGGTTGCGATTATACACCAAATACGATTACAGATCAGGTGTGACTAGAGATCACAAATGTTGAGAAGTCAGTCTTCTAACAGAATTAATCGAATCTACTACAAGTGTTAAGAAGACGATAAAAATCAAAACATGACTAATGCCGTAATGGAAGATTTTATATGAGTAAAGAAAATCAGAAAGAGAACTGAGAAATTATTTTTTCTCTACCATGGATTTCTTTTGATTTATTTAATATCTATTATAAGTGATTTTTTTCTATATCAGGTTTTATTAAAAGTTAAAAAAGACTCGCTTAAGTCCTAGACAGATTATTTTTCTAAATTTTTATTTTAGAAGTTTCCTTTAAACTATTGCAGTATTCGTATCTAATTAAAGGGTCTCACATACTTGTTTTTTTATTTATGAAATAATATCTCTATTCCTGCGCTCAATCAAGATTTATTACTTTCTTATGATATATATTTTTTTGCTAATAAAAAAATAAATAATTTATGTATTTTTATTCTATTTATATATATATATATATATATATATATATATATATATATATATATATATATATATATATATATATATATATATATATATATATATATATATATATATATATATATATATATATATATATATATATATATATATATATATATATATATATATATATATATATATATATATATTATTTTATTCAATGTGGAGTTAGCTCTATCTACAATTTTCAGTGCCCTGAAAGAACTCAAAATTACGCTGAAAATGACCGTATGAATAGTGTAACGACTATTGAAAACCGTCGACAGTATGCCTTAGAATTTCCAATTTGGTCTCCGCAACAAAAAGAAAAAATGATTTTTATAGATGAGTGCGGGTTTAACTTACACTTACGGCGTTCACAAGCACGTGCCAAAGTAGTTGAGAGAGTTCAAGTTCATGGAAGGAACGTGACTCCAATTGCTAAGGTGAATAATGCTGGCGTTGTTCACCAAAAAGTTATTTCTCTCTCCACTGTGAATTCGGTCCGTTTCCAAGTATTTCCACGGGAGCTCTTAGATAAAATTGAAAGCAGCTCAGAGTTAAAAAACTCATTTTTAGTTATGGATAATGCCAAAATACATAAATTCCAAGAAATACTACATATGGTGGACAATAGTGGATTTACATTGAAATGTTTACCAGCTTACTCTCCTATGCTGAACCCGATAGAGAAGGCATTTTCTAAGTTAAAATTCCATGCCCGATCATTATTAAGTGATATAACCACTGAGCGTAACATAGTTAGTATAATTGATGAAAGTATCGCACAAATTAGCCAGAATGATTGTGCGAACTATGTTATGGACATGATCATCCAAATTCCTAAAGCGGCCAGTGGACAAGCTCTTCATTAACTTTAATGTGGAAAAGGTTTAATTTAAACTGAAAATGCTATATATATATATATATATATATATATATATATATATATATATATATATATATATATATATATATATATATATAAGGAAAGCTAAATTTCCAGAAAATTCTTTAATTATATATTACAAATTCAGCAAAAAGGGACCATTCATAAAATAAGTCTAAATACTTCAAACAAAGACTTACTGTTATGGCCCTTCTTTTTAGGAATTTCTTCTTTCTATTATCCAATAATTTCATAGTTTTTTTTGCAGTTTGCATTGATTTTGAATACATTAATTTGAATTGTCTACTTTTTTTAACAAAAGCCTTTTTATTTCTTTTTTAAATTCGTTAAATATTCATGCAAATCCCGCAAATATAATAACATTTCAATAAACCCACATAAATTATTCTGCAATTGGAAAAAATCAAAATGTTACAAATAAATTGACATTTTAATAAACTCAATTCGTTTCAGGGCTCTTTTTTTCAATCAAAGCTCGTAAATTACAAATGCATGTTGGTAAATAAATTTTATTGAAATTGGTTTTTAAACGAAATAAATACACACACCTTTTAAATGTCTTTATTTGTAGGAAAAAAATCTTCTCTTTTAAGTAAGAAAAATTCTAGCCCACACTGCAGCAGTGTGGCATTTAAAAGAGTTTAAAGGAAGGATTTTTATACATATTTTATTTTTATTGTAAATTAAAATAGTCTTTTAAAAATATGAAGATAAATCTCGCAACGAGAATGTAAATAGCACAGGAAAACAAAAAATTGTTTTTTGTAAGGCCTGAGCTTTTATACATATACATAAGGAGCTTCAATGCCTAAAATATAACTTTTCTGAAGTGGCTTATGGTTCTAAAGACATGGCCTTATAAGAGAAATAATTTCCCATTTTGATTTTTGTTTTTATAAATTTTTTCAAAACCACTAATGAAACTTTAAACGAAAATTTTGCTTTTTTCACTAAAATTTTTTTGAATAATTACTTAATAAATTGAAGCCGTAATTACACGCACACACTTACATACAACTTAACTGGTCCCAAATTTATTACAAAACGTGGGAACTTTTTAATCGTACCACAAAAGCAAGCGTTTCTCAAGGAGCAGCAGCTCGTCAAGGGAGTATATTATGTCCAAAATTTTATATATGTCTCTGCCATGCAAATAAGCAATGAACTTCACATATCAACGTTTGCTAATGAGACAACATTTCTAATGCGCAAGAGGCCTCCTGCAAATTGCAGGAATACATTTCAATATTAGAAAAAAAACCTAAAAATATGAAGAATAAAAGTGAACGAGAAAAAATGTGTTCATATCTCTTTTACATTGTGAAGGGAAATATGTCCACCACATAAATTAAAGATCATCCATCCAGTAAGTGAAACGAAGTCAAATACCCGGGCTTTCGCCTTGATCGTCGCTTAATATGGAAATCATATATAATCGTTAAGTTAATGCAAATGAAGTTAAAAGCTGCTCAAACTAATTGGCTTACGGTCATAAAACCAATATGGTGCTATGGTACTCAGTTTTGGGGCACTGTCTCAGCATCTAAAATTAAATGGCCACAATATAAAAATCTCCGTATGATCACAAGCGCCCCCATGTTAAAACATGTTAAAAATTCGTCCATTAAACAAGATCTAGATTTTCCTTTGGTTAAGATAATGGCTTCAAAGCACGTAACAATATACATAATGAAACTAGAATATCATTCAAGCCCGCATCATTCTATGTATATTACAGAGGCCACACTCGGCTGAGAAGGAGGGCCAAAAATGAGAGATGTGAAGACAACACAGAAGAAAGTGTACAAATTAGTACTTTTTATCTGGCATTGGATGAACTTTAATAAATAAAACATTCGATTTAAGATCTGAATACTAATTGTAAGTTGAAGTTTCAATAAATGAAAGTAGTTGAAAAAAAAATAATATCTGCGGAACTCAAGGACATATCGAACAAATATTGTAAAAATTATTTAAATTAAATTTAATTTCCACTCGTTTGGCATATCATTCAAAGAAATCTGATGTACAATTAGCAATTTGAAAGGTATTATTTCAAAAATTATAAATAAAAGCCATTCCTGAACACCAGTGATCCCCTGCATTATTGGTCCTTAAAGACTTTGGAAGCTTTTCATTAAATCTACATCATATACATTACAGTAGATATCATTTTCAATAACAAAATTCCCAATTTACATTTTAAATTACTTTTTCTATAAAATGTTTTTTTTTGCAGCTGAATCCAATTTTGAGAATAATTAAAACTTTTAAGTACAATCTTAAAGTTTTATTTTAGAAAATAAAAAAAAGTTGCTCAGTTTTAAAACCATTGACCCTTTAACCTAATGTCAGGACCCTTTTGTGGCTAAAATATTTCCTTAAAAAAGCCTAAACTAATAATTATGTTTTTAATATGCCTGGATGTATGTGGCAAAATTGCTACATTTTACTGTTTTATTCATTCTAACTGCCACATTGTGTCTAGTTAGTTTGCAGTGCAAAGTTTTAATAACCATCTTGTCTATTTATTATTTTTATTTTCATTTTTTTCGTTTCTTTTCTGCTACTGTTTTGTTTATTTCCTTTCGTTTCCGGGTTAATGAACGCATGCAACATCAGAGGATGTTTTTTTTTAATATTCAACTGGGCACATTATTGATTTTCCTGCTGCATTTTTATTATCCTTTTCAACAAACCTGCAAACACATTCTTATTAAATCGCTGTTTTTCGCTTCATGCTTTACATTATAATACAAAATAGAAAAATAAGAAAGCCTATTAAAAAAAGATACAACACAATGTAAACCACTAAAGGCTGTAATTGTAATAGTTTGTTTGCCTGGTTAAACACTGTCCTTCCGTCTTCTCTTTGAGGACATTATGGTCTCTATAGTCAAACATAAAAATTTAAATTTACAAAAAGTAATTTATGTAAATATGCATTATTAAGATTACAAAACGTTTTCTTCTTTCCCTTCTCTAAACTTAAATTTTTAAATACGAGTATTTGAAACTTTAACCAAAAACCATGTGGCTAAAGATTTTCTTTTGAAACTTTTCTGTTTTTTTTTATTACACCCTAAAAAATGTTTGATAGAACATAAACTTTATCTGTAAAACAATGTAAGTTTTTCTTTTATTTTGTTTTATTTTAGGAGGAGTATTCATTTGGTCATATCATGATGTTTATATTATTAGAATATAAAGTTATTTAAAACAAGAACAAGAAATTTTACATAATGCCAAAACTTAAGGCATAACAATGATTACAAAATTTTATTTTTATATCCTTTAAAGATGCTGGATACATTTATTTAAAGAAAAATCTTAACAACTTGAACTTAGGCGACCTTTTGTTCTAACTACATATTTTACTAAAATAAGAATAAATACAAATTTTCCACCTCATTTGATTCACTTGTTGTAATAACAACAAAAAGCTTCTTCATTAATAGTAAAACTTCTCATATGAAGCTTAAGATCTTCAATCGTTGGGAAAAACTACAATAGTTTTTTATTTCTATTTTATTCCATTTAACAACTAGGATAACAATCCTCTTTTAATCATGCGAGAAATGCCACAAAAATGGTTCGAAATTACATAAATTTTTGTATCCAATTCCTTTAAAAAATCCAAAGGACACCGAAACCAATACCCAACTTGTTACTCAGAGATTTTTATATACAACTTTCTAACATTATACTAAAAGCATTAGATGTCTCTAAAATTGAGTTGGGCTGTCTACTGTGAGTTTTAGGAAAATTACCAACGAACTATACAATCTACGCCAAGGGCTTGGCCACACACTTATTTAACACTAAATGTAAATATAAAATAAAATGAAACAGATACAGGAGCATGTGATTCTTTATTGCGACATTTGTTTTCAAAGAAATCAACACTATAACTTCTCGTGCCTATCCAAAAAGATTACTGCCCTGCCATAAACTAAATCTTGGAAATAACTCCAAAAGTATTTTATGACTCAGCTTTGTAGTTCACCCAATATAAAACAGTTAGTACCTACTTTGTATGAAGGTACACGTCCTACACTTTCATTCTTTTCCTAAGATAATCGTACACACTTTATTTCTAAAGTAACGTACATCAATTTAAGAAAGTCTTATTATTGAAATTCTCTACATATACGAGGACGGATCAAAACACCAGTGATTTTTTGAATGAAACATAAAAATAATTTAATTTTCCAATATAGTCTCCTTTGTGCCCAAGATTTCTAAAAATTTTTTATTCCTTCTAAAAAAGAAGATTTGTCGGGGTTATTAAAATGGGTATTTGTTTATGAAATGATTTCGTCGTTGAAGTCAAATCTCTTTCCGCCGAGTGATTTCTATAGGTTGAGAAATAAGAAATAGTTACTCAAGGCTGAATCCGGAGAAAGGGGGCAATTCATAGCCTTGCAATAGCAACTGCATATCCTAGTGGAAAAGAATTTTTTGTTTGTCAAATGCGGACGTTTTTCTCTAATCCTCATTAAGTGGACTCAATAAGTTTGAATAATATTCGCAATTGATTATTTTATCCTTTTGAAGGTCGCCAATATCGATTATACAGCGTGAGTCCCAAAAAATTTTCGCCATGACTTTATCGGCTGACAAAACTCAACCCATTGCTTTAACTGCCTCTGGTGTGTTGTGGTGGATCCATGTTTCGTCCACCATTGCAAAACATCACAAAAACTCGTCCATATTGCGGCCAAACATTTCTGCGAAGTTGTCACACGATTGCGTTTGTGGTCGATTGTGAGCAAACGCGGCACCCATCTTGCGAAAATTTTTCTCATACACAAGTGATGATTCAAAATTTAAATCATTGAGTCATGTAATATTCCCATAACTTGCAAAACCTCTCGCACTTTCAATCTCGGATCGGTCAATAGCATATCGTGTTTTTTTTTCAATTGTTTCTGGGTGTCCAAAATGTTTGGCATCTTCCGTTCTTGTATGGCCACAACGAAATTTAGTAAACTACTTTTTTACCATTGAAATTGACGGTGCGGTGAGACAGCTTACACCAATGTTGACAAGACTCAACTGACACATGCCTGTGCTTCTTCAGTAAAGAGGCGGGAAATTTAAAAAGTTACGACCTTACTTTTTTTTCCCACTAATTTTTATTTTTTGTATCTTCAGAACTGAACTAACAAAAAGTGTTCAAATCTTAAATATAGATAGAATAATTAGGCCCAACCAGTGTCGGACATAAACTTAGTGATAATAATTAAAAATACATAAATGTCGTGTTAAGCACAAAATTATTTTCAAAAAGTTTCATCTGCGTTGCGTGTTAAGGCCGTAGTATCCCTCTTTTTTAAGCGGATGTGTCCAGGAAAGTTCAAGATGTTACGAGCAAGGGGATTAGGATGGGACTCGAGTTTTGTTAAATATTTGCCTGCATATTTTGCAATTTCTGCAGTCACAAGTGGCATATTTAAATCACGATGTAAAATTGAATTTTTCATGTACCAAGGAGCCGATGTTATTAACCTTAAAATTTTGTTTTGCATTCGTTGTATTCTTTCTACATTGGAAGCTGAAGCAGTGCCCCATAGCTGAATTCCGTAACACCATATGGGTTTCAAAAGCGACTTGTATATTAAAAGTTTACAATCCAGACTGAGTGTTGAATTTTTACCAATCAACCAATGTATCTGGGTTAATTTAAGCTTCATTTGTGTTAGCTTAGAGTCAATGTGCTGTTTCCATGTAAGCCGTTGGTCAAGATGTATACCAAGGTATTTTACCTGTGAATGTTGAGGAACAACTTGATTGTTGATACGAATGGGGGAACAAGTGTCTCTTCGTAGGGTAAATGTGACATGAACACACTTTTGTTCATTTACTTTTATTCTCCATAAGTTCAACCATAGTTCCAACAGGCTAATATGATTCTGAAGATATCGGGATGCCTCGTGAGGGTTTTCATGCATACTAAGGCAGGCTGTATCATCGGCAAATGTAGAAGTGAAGATATTACTGCTCAGAGGCATATCACAGGTATAAATCAAATACAAAACTGGCCCCAGTATACTACCCTGTGGCACACCGGATGAGATAGTTTCAGGCACACTCATGAAGACTTCTTCCACAACAGTGAACTTCCGGGCAAGAATGTAACTTTCCAAAAGATTTACAATGTTTATTGGTAAATGTGTCTTCAGTTTTAAAATTAGGCCTTCATGCCACACTTTATCAAATGCCTGAGAGACATCAATAAAGAGGGAAGAACAATACTTCTTTTCTTCAAATGTTCTTCTTATGAAATGAACCAATCTATGAGTTTGTTCAATGGTCCTATGCTGACTTCTAAAACCAAATTGATGATCCGGTATACACCCATTATTAGTTAGAATTGGGGACAATTTAGTCATTAGCAGCTTTTCGAAGAGCTTTGAAATTGTTGGCAATAAACTTATTGGCCTATATGACTCAGCCTTCGTAAGATCTTTGCCCGCCTTTGGAATCATTTTGATCATAGCAAGTTTCCAGCTGTGTGGATAATACTCCAGTCGTAAAATGCCATTAAAAATAAACAACAGGATTTTAATAGCAACACGAGGCAACTGCATCAGCATCTTGTTACTAATTCCATCAATACCCGGAGCTTTCTTCTGGTTGGTTTCAGCAATTAGTTTTTGTACATCACGCATCTTAAACTTCATGGGTCGAGGGGGTAGAGCAACTACACTCGGCAAATCAACAGCACCACTACATGAGTTTGGGGTAAATACGTGTTTTAAATGCTCAGCAAATATGTTACCTTTTTCAGTATTGGTTCTTGCCCAACCTCCGGTCGAAGTGCGCAGGGGTGGTTTAAACTCAACGGGTGTTTTAAGTTTTCTAGCTGCGCGCCACAAGGAGTAATTAGATGCTGCTGTGACATCGAGACCTTCCAGATAGTTCTTAAGAGAAGCAGATTTTTCAGATGCAAGCAACTCATGGAGTCGTTTAGTGCATTCTCTAAGTCTGATTTTATGTTGGGGTGATCTGTGCTGTTGCCATTCCCTTCTAACTCTTCTTTTTTCACATACGAGACGTTCAATGTCCGCAGAATAAATTCTATTAAACCCAGTCTGCGGAGAGGAGGTAGTGGCATGTTTAGCAGCCTGTTTAATATTTTCAGTAAGATTGGCAATGTTGAATTCAATATCATCGGAAGTTCTAAGCCTGATGTTTTCCGTACAATGACTACTGAGATATTTTTTGAACCCCAGCCAGTTAACACGATTTATCATCTTCACATATGGGTGAGGTAAGTCACTTCTTAGTGGGCTGCAAATTGTAACGATCGTGGGAGAGTGATCGGAGGAGAGATCATGTGAAGCTTCAACATGAATTAAATCCCTAGGGATATTTTTCATGACCCCAAAATCTATAACATCCGGAATTTTTTGTATGTCAGTAGGCCAGTAAGTGGGCTCCCCGCTAGAAATGACATCCAAACCCATTTTTGAAATTGTGTTGAACAATGCTCGACCTCTAGGTGTAATAAGACGCGACCCCCAGAACGTATGCTTTGCATTGTAGTCGCCAGCTGCTATGAAACAAGGGCCAAGAGTTTTATAAAAATCCTCGTATTGATCCTCAGTGATTGAAAATCTGGGAGGGGAGTAAATGGATGATATCACGAAATTTGTACAAAAATTTTCAATGCAAATATTTGTTGCCTGCAGATGGTCCTCACAAATATTCTCAAGAATGTAGTGTTTGAGTCTTGACTTTATTAGAATTGCCGATCCTCCGCATGCTCTTCCTCTCGGGTCGTTTGTATCATATAAGGTGTAGCCACTCATTTTAAAAAGGCTTCTCGAAGTCAAATGAGTTTCAGATACCAACATTATGTCAATATTTTTTGCCGTGAGGAAGTGCTCAAGTTCATTTTTATGTTGGCGAATGCCGTTTGCGTTCCAGAAACATACTTTTAACGTGTTCATGGCTTGTTAACTAATGCTAGAAGTAGTGTGTTCTGCATTCGCAGCATTTCTTGCATCATGCTAGTCATATTTGTTGTAAAGTTGTTTATTGTTTGCACCAAATTGTCAATAGTAGCTTCAAGGCGATTGAAATTAAAGCTTGCATTTGCATTTGTTGTACTAGTTGGTGGTGACACTTTTTGCACTGGAACTGAATTGATCTTCACAGCGTCAGCATACGATACTTGTGTAGAAATTGGTTGGGCCATAGGAGGATAAGCAGCGGAGTACGTATTTCCTGTTTGCGCTGGAGTTACTTTAGGCTTTTGGCCCATAGCTTGTTTAACAAAAGAGAACACAGGACATCCCCTGTAGTTAGCAGTGTGATTACGTCCACAATTACTGCACTTTTTTTCCTTCTGGTCCTTCGACTTATTGCAAATAGCAGTATTGTGTAATTCACCGCACACAACACAAACACTAGGTAATTTACAGTAAGTTTTCGTATGGCCATATTCTTGGCAATTATGGCACTGTACGGGACCAGAACGCTTGTGTGGTTCTTCAACTGTGATTTTCCGGTATAATAGATATTTTAAATTGTAAATGGGATGGGTCTCATTTTTCTTCAGTATTACATCATTTGGCTCCAGTTCAACGCGAAATAGGGGTTGGGGGATCTTCTCCCTATTTATTATGTTAGAGACATTCTTTACCTTAAATCCCTGGAGGGTGAGAGCATCTTTTATTTCAGCAGGGACAACGTAAGAATCTATGCCCTTCAATACGACCTGTAGGCCCTTGGCGCTCTTAAGCTGGAATGTGTAAAAACTTGTTTTATTTTTTTCTAATTCATTAACCATTTTCTGGAAATCTTTTTCATTATATATTTGAACTTTTGTTTCGTCAATGTTACCACGTTTTATTGGAACAATGTGAAATGCCTTTTCACCAATGACCGAGATTAGTTTTTTGATAAGTGTGTTAGAATTTTTTTGCCTCAAATAGATGGGTGGTGGTTTGGAGGTTTTTTTCGAGGATGCTTCGGGTTTTTCGTTGTCATTCTGCAATATTTTAAAACGATTTTGACGGTTAACTGGGGCGGCGTCGTTATCCCTGGATATCTTGGGAACCGATGAGATTTTAGACGAATTTGGGCTACGCCCGCGCTTTACTACTGTAATATATCTGTCCATTCCGACACCCCCCAGGGGGCGCGGTCAATTCATCCTGTCTTGGTGGCTTGGTGTTGAACCTCCTGGGGTATAGGGTTATCAGGTTTCCGGACCTAGGCCTTTTTGCTGATAACCCCTAAAAACTTGTATGTTGCTACCCAATCCCTGAAACAACAGGGCAACGGGCGCGCATGCAAGTAAACTAAAGGTAAAAGCGGGTTCGCTCGCTCGTCCGGAGGGGTAGTTGGTCTTTCCAGACCTTGACCTTTGGCCAATTGCCCTAAAACTTAATATGTTACTACCCAATCCCTGAATACCAGGGTAACGGGCGTGCATATAAGTAATTAAGGAAGTAGCTTGCTACGCTAGTCTGGGTAGAGGTGTTACCGATGCCTCAGGTGTGCAAGGAACCTAAAATCGGAGGTGCTTTTAACACGCGGCTGACCAGAGTCCTATCTGGTGCCACGGGAACCAGTAGCCCCTAGGACGTGTCCTAGACTGGTTATTGGTGAGGCCCCTTCGGAGATCACGTGGTGGCTGTGGTTAAAACCTAAAGATACGCGGGGAGAGGTATGGGCTGGATGAGTGTGTCTTCAATCATGGGCTAGTGGCATGATGTGGATGTTCTCTTCAGGCCGTATATCTCTAGGTGCTGTTGCTATTCGACAGAGCTGCTCTAATGGTTACGGTAGGTGAAGCTTCAGGTCAGATTGGGGTAAAAGTTCCACTGCCGTGCCATTTGGGTAGTAGGAGGTTAGATAGCTCCAAGCATCTTAGCAAGGTGTCTGTACATGGTCCAGCAGCCTGTACGGAACTTGCTACCATGTTGTCCCTGTCAGGGGCATGTGTTAGTTGGCGCTCCAGTCATATGCCCTTGGCGGGGGCTACTGGGGCGGTGGTGAATGTGCTTTATTTACCCTTGTGCAATAGTGCACCGTCAGGTTAGGCCTTCGGGCAGGTACTGACGTGAATCTTTTGCAACTCTGTCCATTCCGACAGGCACCTTAGATTTCGTCCATATTGCGGCCAAACATTTCTGCGAAGTTGTCACACGATTGCGTTTGTGGTCGATTGTAAGCAAACGCGGCACCCATCTTGCGAAAATTTTTCTCATACACAAGTGATGATTCAAAATTTAAATCATTGAGCCATGTGATATTCTGGGTGTCCAAAACGTTTGGCATCTTCCGTTCTTGTATGGCCACAACGAAATTTAGTAAACTACTTTTTTACCATTGAAATTGACGGTGCGGTGAGACAGCTTACACCAATGTTGACAAGACTCAACTGACACATGCCTGTGCTTCTTCAGTAAAGAGGCGGGAAATTTAAAAAGTTACGACCTTACTTTTTTTTTCCCACTAATTTTTATTTTTTGTATCTTCAGAACTGAACTAACAAAAAGTGTTCAAATCTTAAATATAGATAGAATAATTAGGCCCAACCAGTGTCGGACATAAACTTAGTGATAATAATTAAAAATACATAAATGTCGTGTTAAGCACAAAATTATTTTCAAAAAGTTTCATCTGCGTTGCGTGTTAAGGCCGTAGTATCCCTCTTTTTTAAGCGGATGTGTCCAGGAAAGTTCAAGATGTTACGAGCAAGGGGATTAGGATGGGACTCGAGTTTTGTTAAATATTTGCCTGCATATTTTGCAATTTCTGCAGTCACAAGTGGCATATTTAAATCACGATGTAAAATTGAATTTTTCATGTACCAAGGAGCCGATGTTATTAACCTTAAAATTTTGTTTTGCATTCGTTGTATTCTTTCTACATTGGAAGCTGAAGCAGTGCCCCATAGCTGAATTCCGTAACACCATATGGGTTTCAAAAGCGACTTGTATATTAAAAGTTTACAATCCAGACTGAGTGTTGAATTTTTACCAATCAACCAATGTATCTGGGTTAATTTAAGCTTCATTTGTGTTAGCTTAGAGTCAATGTGCTGTTTCCATGTAAGCCGTTGGTCAAGATGTATACCAAGGTATTTTACCTGTGAATGTTGAGGAACAACTTGATTGTTGATACGAATGGGGGAACAAGTGTCTCTTCGTAGGGTAAATGTGACATGAACACACTTTTGTTCATTTACTTTTATTCTCCATAAGTTCAACCATAGTTCCAACAGGCTAATATGATTCTGAAGATATCGGGATGCCTCGTGAGGGTTTTCATGCATACTAAGGCAGGCTGTATCATCGGCAAATGTAGAAGTGAAGATATTACTGCTCAGAGGCATATCACAGGTATAAATCAAATACAAAACTGGCCCCAGTATACTACCCTGTGGCACACCGGATGAGATAGTTTCAGGCACACTCATGAAGACTTCTTCCACAACAGTGAACTTCCGGGCAAGAATGTAACTTTCCAAAAGATTTACAATGTTTATTGGTAAATGTGTCTTCAGTTTTAAAATTAGGCCTTCATGCCACACTTTATCAAATGCCTGAGAGACATCAATAAAGAGGGAAGAACAATACTTCTTTTCTTCAAATGTTCTTCTTATGAAATGAACCAATCTATGAGTTTGTTCAATGGTCCTATGCTGACTTCTAAAACCAAATTGATGATCCGGTATACACCCATTATTAGTTAGAATTGGGGACAATTTAGTCATTAGCAGCTTTTCGAAGAGCTTTGAAATTGTTGGCAATAAACTTATTGGCCTATATGACTCAGCCTTCGTAAGATCTTTGCCCGCCTTTGGAATCATTTTGATCATAGCAAGTTTCCAGCTGTGTGGATAATACTCCAGTCGTAAAATGCCATTAAAAATAAACAACAGGATTTTAATAGCAACACGAGGCAACTGCATCAGCATCTTGTTACTAATTCCATCAATACCCGGAGCTTTCTTCTAGTTGGTTTCAGCAATTAGTTTTTGTACATCACGCATCTTAAACTTCATGGGTCGAGGGGGTAGAGCAACTACACTCGGCAAATCAACAGCACCAGTACATGAGTTTGGGGTAAATACGTGTTTTAAATGCTCAGCAAATATGTTACCTTTTTCAGTATTGGTTCTTGCCCAACCTCCGGTCGAAGTGCGCAGGGGTGGTTTAAACTCAACGGGTGTTTTAAGTTTTCTAGCTGCGCGCCACAAGGAGTAATTAGATGCTGCTGTGACATCGAGACCTTCCAGATAGTTCTTAAGAGAAGCAGATTTTTCAGATGCAAGCAACTCATGGAGTCGTTTAGTGCATTCTCTAAGTCTGATTTTATGTTGGGGTGATCTGTGCTGTTGCCATTCCCTTCTAACTCTTCTTTTTTCACATACGAGACGTTCAATGTCCGCAGAATAAATTCTATTAAACCCAGTCTGCGGAGAGGAGGTAGTGGCATGTTTAGCAGCCTGTTTAATATTTTCAGTAAGATTGGCAATGTTGAATTCAATATCATCGGAAGTTCTAAGCCTGATGTTTTCCGTACAATGACTACTGAGATATTTTTTGAACCCCAGCCAGTTAACACGATTTATCATCTTCACATATGGGTGAGGTAAGTCACTTCTTAGTGGGCTGCAAATTGTAACGATCGTGGGAGAGTGATCGGAGGAGAGATCATGTGAAGCTTCAACATGAATTAAATCCCTAGGGATATTTTTCATGACCCCAAAATCTATAACATCCGGAATTTTTTGTATGTCAGTAGGCCAGTAAGTGGGCTCCCCGCTAGAAATGACATCCAAACCCATTTTTGAAATTGTGTTGAACAATGCTCGACCTCTAGGTGTAATAAGACGCGACCCCCAGAACGTATGCTTTGCATTGTAGTCGCCAGCTGCTATGAAACAAGGGCCAAGAGTTTTATAAAAATCCTCGTATTGATCCTCAGTGATTGAAAATCTGGGAGGGGAGTAAATGGATGATATCACGAAATTTGTACAAAAATTTTCAATGCAAATATTTGTTGCCTGCAGATGGTCCTCACAAATATTCTCAAGAATGTAGTGTTTGAGTCTTGACTTTATTAGAATTGCCGATCCTCCGCATGCTCTTCCTCTCGGGTCGTTTGTATCATATAAGGTGTAGCCACTCATTTTAAAAAGGCTTCTCGAAGTCAAATGAGTTTCAGATACCAACATTATGTCAATATTTTTTGCCGTGAGGAAGTGCTCAAGTTCATTTTTATGTTGGCGAATGCCGTTTGCGTTCCAGAAACATACTTTTAACGTGTTCATGGCTTGTTAACTAATGCTAGAAGTAGTGTGTTCTGCATTCGCAGCATTTCTTGCATCATGCTAGTCATATTTGTTGTAAAGTTGTTTATTGTTTGCACCAAATTGTCAATAGTAGCTTCAAGGCGATTGAAATTAAAGCTTGCATTTGCATTTGTTGTACTAGTTGGTGGTGACACTTTTTGCACTGGAACTGAATTGATCTTCACAGCGTCAGCATACGATACTTGTGTAGAAATTGGTTGGGCCATAGGAGGATAAGCAGCGGAGTACGTATTTCCTGTTTGCGCTGGAGTTACTTTAGGCTTTTGGCTCATAGCTTGTTTAACAAAAGAGAACACAGGACATCCCCTGTAGTTAGCAGTGTGATTACGTCCACAATTACTGCACTTTTTTTCCTTCTGGTCCTTCGACTTATTGCAAATAGCAGTATTGTGTAATTCACCGCACACAACACAAACACTAGGTAATTTACAGTAAGTTTTCGTATGGCCATATTCTTGGCAATTATGGCACTGTACGGGACCAGAACGCTTGTGTGGTTCTTCAACTGTGATTTTCCGGTATAATAGATATTTTAAATTGTAAATGGGATGGGTCTCATTTTTCTTCAGTATTACATCATTTGGCTCCAGTTCAACGCGAAATAGGGGTTGGGGGATCTTCTCCCTATTTATTATGTTAGAGACATTCTTTACCTTAAATCCCTGGAGGGTGAGAGCATCTTTTATTTCAGCAGGGACAACGTAAGAATCTATGCCCTTCAATACGACCTGTAGGCCCTTGGCGCTCTTAAGCTGGAATGTGTAAAAACTTGTTTTATTTTTTTCTAATTCATTAACCATTTTCTGGAAATCTTTTTCATTATATATTTGAACTTTTGTTTCGTCAATGTTACCACGTTTTATTGGAACAATGTGAAATGCCTTTTCACCAATGACCGAGATTAGTTTTTTGATAAGTGTGTTAGAATTTTTTTGCCTCAAATAGATGGGTGGTGGTTTGGAGGTTTTTTTCGAGGATGCTTCGGGTTTTTCGTTGTCATTCTGCAATATTTTAAAACGATTTTGACGGTTAACTGGGGCGGCGTCGTTATCCCTGGATATCTTGGGAACCGATGAGATTTTAGACGAATTTGGGCTACGCCCGCGCTTTACTACTGTAATATATCTGTCCATTCCGACACCCCCCAGGGGGCGCGGTCAATTCATCCTGTCTTGGTGGCTTGGTGTTGAACCTCCTGGGGTATAGGGTTATCAGGTTTCCGGACCTAGGCCTTTTTGCTGATAACCCCTAAAAACTTGTATGTTGCTACCCAATCCCTGAAACAACAGGGCAACGGGCGCGCATGCAAGTAAACTAAAGGTAAAAGCGGGTTCGCTCGCTCGTCCGGAGGGGTAGTTGGTCTTTCCAGACCTTGACCTTTGGCCAATTGCCCTAAAACTTAATATGTTACTACCCAATCCCTGAATACCAGGGTAACGGGCGTGCATATAAGTAATTAAGGAAGTAGCTTGCTACGCTAGTCTGGGTAGAGGTGTTACCGATGCCTCAGGTGTGCAAGGAACCTAAAATCGGAGGTGCTTTTAACACGCGGCTGACCAGAGTCCTATCTGGTGCCACGGGAACCAGTAGCCCCTAGGACGTGTCCTAGACTGGTTATTGGTGAGGCCCCTTCGGAGATCACGTGGTGGCTGTGGTTAAAACCTAAAGATACGCGGGGAGAGGTATGGGCTGGATGAGTGTGTCTTCAATCATGGGCTAGTGGCATGATGTGGATGTTCTCTTCAGGCCGTATATCTCTAGGTGCTGTTGCTATTCGACAGAGCTGCTCTAATGGTTACGGTAGGTGAAGCTTCAGGTCAGATTGGGGTAAAAGTTCCACTGCCGTGCCATTTGGGTAGTAGGAGGTTAGATAGCTCCAAGCATCTTAGCAAGGTGTCTGTACATGGTCCAGCAGCCTGTACGGAACTTGCTACCATGTTGTCCCTGTCAGGGGCATGTGTTAGTTGGCGCTCCAGTCATATGCCCTTGGCGGGGGCTACTGGGGCGGTGGTGAATGTGCTTTATTCACCCTTGTGCAATAGTGCACCGTCAGGTTAGGCCTTCGGGCAGGTACTGACGTGAATCTTTTGCAACTCTGTCCATTCCGACAGGCACCTTAGATTTCTGAATACTCTTGTCTATTGTGATAACTTGGTTAAGTGAAGAACACGAGCCCGGAGCGGATAATGGCGCTGATTTAAATAAAGAAGTACTAGGCAGCGGTAATGTTAGAGAATCACTACTTGGCATCGGAGTAAGCGAATTTGATCGCTCACGTAAAATTGGCTTTGCCGTTAGAAAAATACTATCATCAATTTTTTTATTTTTATTGTTTGCATTAAGAGCTTCTGAACTCACAGTAAAATAGGCATTTCTGCCGTTAGAACTCACTTCACAATTGTTTGTTTTTGAGGTATTCATGCAGAGTATTCCTCAGTCACTTTGTTTACGGTTGTTTTTTTTTTGTTTTTGTTGTTTCAGATTATATGAAAAATGTTATTAGTGCAAATAAAGCAAATTTTAACAAAAACCCGTACTTATTACGAATCAGTACTTATTACGAATATTTTTTTTGTTTGTATTTTTTTTATTTACTATGTAAAAAAACTCCGCTAACACGTCTGTTCACTACGAAGGTTCAACAAGACTGGAACGACCTTACTGATCGACCTTCGTATATATGTAGATTGCTCGTAAACCGCATGCATTTGACTATGATGCGCTGTAAAATATCGTTCTCAAAGTAATACGAACCTATTACGCCGCCAGCCACCAAACAGTGACTTTTTCGATCATGGGATGGATTTGAACTATCAAATATTTAAACAAACTAAAAATCCAATTACATTTTTCTTCAAATATTTTTATTTTTATTTATCAAATCTGTTATCCGAGATATTCTCCAAAATAACCATCTCAATATGTTATTGTTTGTTGTTGGCTTAGCTAGGTATATGCCTGCATTTCATTGGCGCTAACCAAATCATCAGTACCCTTTTAGCCAAATCATGATTGAAAGCATTCAAAGCTCGTATACTTATGCAAACAATTACAAATATATATGAGAATTCTATCAGAACTCTATCATATTTTACTATTTGTAATCAACAAAAACAAAAGTATAAATAGCTATAGAAGCTTTTGTACAATCACAACACAACAAACAATTATAATTGACTTGCGTCCTTTTGTTTTTTCTTTTTACGCCTTTATACAATTAATCGCCCGTTGGGTGATAATGAAAGTATTTATAAGGCAATGAAAAAACAAAATATTGTTATTATAAATTTTGTTTTTTCATTGCCTTATAAATACTTTCATTATCACCCAACGGGCGATTAATTGTATAAAGGCGTAAAAAGAAAAAACAAAAGGACGCAAGTCAATTATAATTGTTTGTTGTGTTGTGATTGTACAAAAGCTTCTATAGCTATTTATACTTTTGTTTTTGTTGATTACAAATAGTAAAATATGATAGAGTTCTGATAGAATTCTCATATATATTTGTAATTGTTTGCATAAGTATACGAGCTTTGAATGCTTTCAATCATGATTTGGCTAAAAGGGTACTGATGATTTGGTTAGCGCCAATGAAATGCAGGCATATACCTAGCTAAGCCAACAACAAACAATAACATATTGAGATATTTTTATTTTTATTATTACAATCTGCAAATGATTACTTATTTCGCATTCTGAATATCAAACATGATTTGGCTAAAGAGTACTGATGATTTGGATGGCGCAAATGAAATGCAGGCTTATACTCTCCTAAACCAACGACATCCAATACATTTTTCTTAATAAATATTTTGGAAAATATCTCGAATAATAAATTTAATTGTAATTAAGAAAATAATTTTTAATATACATTTATAAAAAAAAACATTTCTAAGAAGTACATTAGCATTTTACTCAAGATTTTGTCAATTAAACTTGCCGGTATGTAATGGGGTTTTGAAAATTTGCAAAAGGGAATGAAATATTTATTTGAGGCACTAAACGAATGCCTGTCATTTACTTTTAATGATTTTCAATGTAAATGTTGCCCGCGGCTATGCCGTGGGTGGTCCATCTGTGAGCTTCAACTTTGGCATAATTTTTCCAGCATTTTGGCCGGAATCTAACCAATAGCAGCTGTAATATTGTGTGACACAAGACACTTCACGTACGCCCACAAAAAATAATATAGTGGGTTCAAATCATATGACCTTCGCGACCAATGGAATGCTGCCAGACGTGAGATTAATTGCTCACCAAACTCGCCTCCCAATATGTTCATGTTATCGCATTCTGTATGACATGTGGTACCGTCTTGTTGAAACCACATGTCGATCAAGTCCCATTTTGAGTCGATAATCATCGCACGGTACCTTGTTTTTCTGACTGTAACGCTGCGATTTTCATCGTTATTGAACAGTGATAACGCCGGCCAACAAATAGCACCAAACAGTACACTTTTTAGCTCTTGAACAGCATATTGCTGCTAATCACAGCTGGCCTCCATGTGGTCGAATAACACAAGCCCAATTATTGAAATATCGCGATCTTCATTGACACTGGCCGATGCAGCAGCAATATTCTCCTCGGTATACACTTTTCGCAAGCGGATTGGAGGATTGATGTGCAGTAAAATGAAATTAGTGCTAAATTTTTTCAAAACAGCTTGAATATCTTGTCCGGTGGGTTGATTATGATGACCATACGAGACACATTTCTCACACAGCATGAATTTTGATAGTAAAATTCAATGATTTGCAAGCGCTGTTCGTTTGTTAGTCTATTCTTGGTGAAATGGCAAACCCTACTGAGCATTTTTAGCATCGCCATATATCAAGATTTTGTTACACTGAAAAAAATTGCCAAAAAAATCATCCGATAGGAAAAATGTACTAGAGGACACTTTCAAATAAATAGAAATCTGATCCTTTTCTTTTGCCATGTTGTTGTACAACTTCAAGATGACACCATAAGTCTTAATATTACTTATATTACTTTTACATTTCATGTAGGGTGCTTCATAGAAGAAGGTCAAGTTGCAGCAAAAGTATACTTCCCCATAAAAACAACAACAAATTATTTGAGCCACATTCAATCCTATTAAATATTCATGTTCCATCTTCTTACTCACCCCAGATTTTTCAACTTTTTTATATTATTTGTTTTAAACAAACGCATGCATAAATAAAATGTTTTTATAAGTCCTTTATTCCTTTATTCGACCAACAAACACACTGCACGTTAAAAATTAATGAAAGCCTACGAAATCTTATTTGAGAATTTCGATTCTTCTTCATATAGAAATAAGTAAAAATGATGTCATTGACCATGAAGATGTTGGTTGCGATAATGACATATTTATGTTAATGTTATTATTAATGAAAACGTATAAGAGTTGGAAAGTACTTTTTTTAATTTTCTTCTTTTGAAATTTTGTTGTTGGTTAAAAAAATATTTCCTTTGGGTGGACTAGCCAATGTATGATGAATGGAAGTGGAATAACTTAAAGCGTTTTCTTTTTACACTCAAATGTTTTTGCTCTTTCCATATACTAAGTGCTTTAAGGCTTTATTATTGTTGGCGCTGTTAAAGAATGTTAAGGCCTTTAGGAATAATTGCTTTTAAAACATATTGAGTTGTATTTTTACAGCTGTGGAAATTTACAAGGGAAGATCTTTGTCCACAGATTTAATGAGTAAAAAATATTTCAAATTTAGCCATTTTAAAAAAGTGACTAAAAATATAATAATTTAAAGAATACTGGCAAAGTTTTAAGCTTTTCCAAACAAATAAAAAAAATTAAATGAAGTGAAGTAAGACAACATTTAAATTAAATATTTCCTTAATGATGAATTGATTTAAAATTGAAAATCTTAATCCTTTCAAAGAACGCACAGAGGAGTATTTGACCCAAAAAGCTGGCCAAAATTATTAAGCATGTGTTTTGTTTTAAAAGTTTAACTTTTTTGATAGTTTTAGCTTTAGTTTGATAGAAAAAATTTATTGGCAGGTTATTATTAGGTTAGTGTTATTTTTGACCACCCACCGACCGACCTCCCACCCACCTTTTATAACTTTGTTAGATTTTTTTCTTTTTGAAGAGAATTTAATTTTATATATATATTAATTTATTATCCGTACACGGTATGCCGCGCAACACGATTGTTGTGTATTTTTAGAAAAATTATTTATTATTACCAGAGTTGTAAATGAATCATTCTTTTTTGATTTCAATTCATTACGAATTAGCTAAATTTTGAATTAATTCTTTTCGTCAAAAAACGAATTGAATGAAATTTGAATCAATTCATTTGAATTTAGTAAACATGAATTGCAATTCATTTTTAATTCAAATGAATTGGTAAAATGAATCGCAATTCATTTCCAATTCATTTGAATTGAATTGACTTTGAGTTAATTCAAATGAGTTAGAAAAAATTAATTGCAATTCATTTCCAATTCATTTGAATTGATTTTGAATTAATTCAAATGAGTTAGAAAAATGAAGGTAACGACAGAATATGACTTGAATTAGTAGGGAGCTGCGAAAATCATATCAGCATGAGCATTCATTCATAATTGTTTATTTGCTTAAAACAAAACTTTTAAACATGTTTTTTATATTTTTTTATCAAATTGTGCGAAAAGCATATCAAAGATGTGTTTAATAATTATTCTGCTTCGGTGGAAATATCAAAATTCGGGTTCAAAGCTTTTAACCACCAAGAATTAATTTTTTTAACTCATTTGAATTAATTCAAAATCAATTCAAATGAATTGGAAATGAATTGCGATTCATTTTACCGGTCTCCCCCTCGCATTCCGCCAAAATTCGGTTTGCAACAGTACTTTATTCTAATGGCAACTCAAATTAAATTTAGATAGTCGAACTATTGTAGTTGTGTAGATACAGGGAACTAAAATATAGCTTTTTATGGATGTTACAATGACCCCCTTGTCAAAATTATAATTTACCCAATATTAAATATTAAAAAATTGGTCTCGTAGCTTGGCTTCCTATAAGGGATAAACAACCAAATAAACAAAAACATATTCACTTTTAATATTTATTTTATATTATTAAATACTCATCACATGAAAAAATTAAACTAATTAAAAAGTTCAAATTATGATCATGTCATAAGTATTTCATCATGGGCGGCATCATCCGTATTAGGAAGAAGTGATTTAATAGTATCTGATGATATCTTTCGTGTCTTTTGTGTATTGCAGCTTAAAAAAGGGTCACTGCTCAAAAATAACCTATTTAGAACATCATTTCCATGTTACCTCTCAAAGTTGCAAAACTCTTATAATAAGAATTCTGGGCAATAAGCCACATATGTGTATTTTTCAAAGTGCATTTCCCCTTACTTAGTTAACAACCTGATACTTGGGTGCATTTTTTATATACCGTTATTAAATGTAATTTTGATTTGTAACTCTTTTAAATTAGGTATGTAGTACATAGCTAAAGTGTCCTGGAGACGATCAAGTCTTATGTGTATGCTTGTGGTTGGCTTATAATTATTCCTGATAGGACAGTTAGTAAATTTGAATTTATGAACTAAGAACAGAATTTTAAGAAATTCCTTTTTTTAAGGGCGGATAATCCATCACATTGGTAGTTGTTAAAAGTGATTTAAATAATATTTCACATCAATAATTCGAAAAACACAAAAGTTTATGACGACAATAAAGTATAAGAAAAAGTGCCTTATGAGCAAAAATAGAAAAAAAGATACAATTTTTAAAAAATCACCAAAAATAATGGCGCAAACATGCGCAAACTTTTTTTCTTTTTTCTAAAATTAGAGATCTCATATTTTATTGTGGTATATAACATTATTTGTAGAACAGCTAAGCTCACTTTCAAAAAACCTTTCCTTTTTTTTGGTAAGAATTTATATACATATATGTATGTAAAATTTTTTTTTATAATTAATATTTTTAAAATAAATATTGGAGATAATTTTTTCTTTTTAAATGCTAAAAATAGCTGCTGATGGAATCTTTCAGGTAAAAAAAATCAATGTAATACCTCTATTCCTTTAGCCACAAAAAATATCATATTAATATCTTGAAGTCAAAAAAAATTCAATAAAAACGCATGCAATTTTTTTCACTTTCCTGATTTTAACAGTGTCCCACAACTACAAATCTTAACTTACAATCTTTAAAATGCACGATATGATGTAGAATTTTGTTTTCTATCGATCTGCGTAATTACTTCTTAGGATTTCATCAAATTAATTTTTGCCTTTTTGGCCAGCTTTTTGGGTCAAATACTCCTCTGTGGAATGCAAGAAATAAATTGAATTAATGCTGCAAAAAAGCATTAAAAAACGTTTCATTAAAATGAAAAGAGCAACTGAAACTAATCCTTGATATTAATTTTATATTTTCTGTGAATAATATTTTTTCGTCAAAAATATTGTATTTTATTGGATTGTTCTACTTAATATTGTCTACTAAATATTGCATATTTTAGACTGTGATTTATATTTATAAATAAACTTTTTTCGATATCGTTGGACTCAAGGTTTCTCAAACAATTGGTATATTCTTCATATAGAATCGAAAGATTTAAATGCTAGTACCTGTTGGGTTCCTTTTAGTTACCCTAATACATTTCTAACGTCCTTTCTTACAATTTAGTTTTATAGTTTTCGACAATATAATTATCTAACTTTAGCTAAAATTAGCTGTAAAAGTGACATTTGAAAAGATTTGATCAATACAATATGAATGTAAAACTAATTTTTCAAATGTATTTTGTATTATTTTGGTTCGTATTTAAGTACTTTTAACTACTTTTCGTTTACGTATTTGGTAGAAATAAGGAAATTTTGAGTGAAAAATTTTTAAAGTCGATGCTTAACTTTTCGTTAAAATTGAAGGTAAGATAAGGTTCCTCTCAGTTTATCGGATACTTCTAACATAAAGCATAGTTTTATTAACGAAAAATAAATATTTGTCTCATATTATCCTATCATTAGATATCGGCAACTATAACTACGTGCCCAAAACTAAAATATCGGGTCTTCCAATAGGAACTTTTGGAATTTGACAATTAACAGCGACCATATTGTTGAAGATGCATCTGTTAAATCAGCTGTTATTTATTAAATCTGTTTTACTCAATTACTATGTACAGATATATTGTTCAACAACATGTTCAAATAATAAAATTATTTTATCAAAATCGGTTCTCTGTTTGAGCAACGTTCACGCCACGTCACTATAATCGTTTACCATGTCTGGATGAATGTCTACGTCAGCAAATACAATTGTAGATTTGAACAATTACCAGCTTCTTTCAGCCCACACTAGCTGATTAGGATACTAACGACATGAGAATTCAACGAGACAACAAAATATGCCATACAACTCATACCATATTGGACATTCTGAATTTTATGTGGAGGGAATGTGAACTGGCCACATAGATTGACCCGTTTAAACTTTTTCTGGCCAGGCTCTCTTATGTCGCAGCTCAATGTAAATAGGTCACACACCGCAGCATCCCTCAAAGCTTATGTAATCTATACTATCCATCAAATTCAACCTGATTTATGCGTCAACGTCACGGGAAATTATAAATTTCTGATAATGACCTTAAAAGTGCATAAAAAATTTCAATGTTACGTATCCAACACATTTTTGCTTTATTTAAAATTTTAGATAGCAAGAGCTTAATGAAAAACCCTTTATAAGCACGTAATGATCTTATCTTGTTTAATTGTCTGTCTTTAGTTTCAGTCCCTCAGTTTTTGTGCTTTGAAATTCTCGTAAGGAATTTCTGTCATTTATTTCAAACTTTCTTATTCATGTGGCATCTAAACAGAGAGATTGAAAGCCTTTCAATATGTTCCAAACCAGCAGTCTCATTGATAAATTCCATCTTTGGGTTGTTTAATCTGTTACTTGATCTAATATAAACACATCGCATAAAAAATTTTTTTTTGCCTCACACAATGGACCGATGACGTCGACCATAAAATTAGCGAAATGCGCGAAGTGCTGCCCGAACAGAACACTGATTTCGATAAATAAAAAAGTTCGTATGTGTTGTTGAACACTATTTCCGTCAATGGTGATCTGGCAAAACAGACTTAATAAATGACGGCCCATTTGACAGCTCTAGCTTCAACAATATGGCCGATATCAACTGTCACAGTTCGGTAGTGTATATTGGAAGACCCGAAATAAGAAGAGGAAAATCTCTTGGAGGCCCTGAATATATTTATGTCATGATATCGCAAATAAATAATAGGAGATCTATGAATGACGAAAATTTAGATATCATGTCTAAACCGCAAAAAAAGCTAAAGAGATAAACATAAAATTTTATAGGAGAAATTTTTTTTAAAGTGCCTTTGCACTAAGTTGTATGGCATGTGCAAAATTGATTTTGCTTTAAATTTGTGATGGCTTTTCATAAGATTATAAAACTTTAAGATTTAATTTTAATGTTCGAACATTATCGATTGTGATGAAAACGTGAAAATCAAAAATAATGTTACTTAAGCTCTTTTTCATGCAAAGGAAGCTGTATATAGTGGGAGATATAAAAACATTTTGTTTTGATTTGTAATAATAAAATCGCTTTTCTTTAATTTATTTCGATTTTAATTTCTTGTTATGAGAAATTAAAATTTTCTAAAATTTTTCCTTTTTCAAAAAAAATATTTTTAATACCTGACATTGCGTCAATTGGCCAAAGTTAAAACTAGAATTGTATATACATATGTACCTCTTAGTGTAAAATTTGTGGTTTCGTTTAATACTGAATATTAATAAATACGTTTCGCTAATTTAGTTTAATGATTATATATGCGGAAAAAGAACTTTTATTTAAAAAATTTTACCAACTTAAGTAAATATTAAATACTTTTTTATTCGAAAATCATTGAAAGTTAATTTGAGCCATTCAATCCATAATATTGTTTTAACAAAAATGAAAGAGACTAATCTCTTTTAATACTTAGTTGCAAAACTATTAAAAACTCTATGATATTGCGAGCCATTTACTTAGACACATCAGGCAAATCTTACTAATTGCCTCTAAATGCATCATATCGTTCTTTTTGTGAAAGTAAAAATAAAAAACATCTATTAAATCTAAAAGAAATGACAATCACACAACAAAATAATTTCAATTGTACATTCTCATACATTATAACATAGACTGCTAGAAAATCATTTGAAATCTCCCATGGGGTAGTTTGGCATGGAATGTAAAACAAATAGAAGCAAGGTTTTCATGGCGAAGTAAAAAAAAAGGAATCAGTAAAATATCCCTTCTACAAAATTAAGGAAATCAAAAACTAAATGTATACATTAAAGCAGAAGAAAAGAAAAATAAATAAAGAGTTTTTAAATGAGGAACAAACATTTTTTTCCTTTTATACCACTAAGTATAATGGTAACTCTTTAAGAGGTTGTGGGTTCGATTCACACCAAAGATTCTAAATTTGTTGCATCGTAACTTAGAATGCAAGGTAGTTTGTAATTATCAATAGTTTTTCTTTATATGATATAAGATTTTTTGTTTTCATTATTTAAATTCTGCTGGAAAATATAAGCAAATGAAAATTAATAAAATCGTAAAGGGTCGCTGCTTTCAGAGTTCAGGATATCAAATTGTAATATAATTTAAGCTTTCAGATTTATAAGATAAAATTATTAAAAATAAGCAGCATCAAGACGAGTTGCAATATTTCTCAAATTGTAGGTGCTTATATTGTGTTCTCATGGAAATAGCTACGACAATTTGAAAGAGACCTAGGCCTCCCACAATAAATTTAGCTACCAACAGATTTTGACGTCTTATGGAATTCTTATTAAATAACATAAGATTTCTCTCCGTTAAAGGATTTTTTCCCTCTTCCCACAAAAAAAAAATCTTAAATATTGTATATCGCCCTAGAAAGTTCAGTAGATGTGTCATTTTACGATTTGATTGGAAAATTTTTTTATAAATACAAAGTCTAAAGTGCAATTAGATATGCAGACTTAGTGGCTTGCAACTGGCCAATTGATAATTACTTTTAGAATGTAACATAAGCCAGATGATGCAAAGAACTCAATTAAACACAAAGATCTCACCAGGATGGATCAACATGACCATGAAATAAATTATGAATCCACAAAAAGCTTTTGACTGACGTCGTGGCAACGGCGTTGTTATATTACATTTTATAACAACCGACGAACCTTCCAGAATAAGATGGACGGGTAGATAATCTTCCATTTGTACTATCACTATTCTTCACTTGGAATATAAATATTGATGGAGTATTTAATAGTCTTACGGGTACAGTGAAGAAAAGCATGGAAAATCAAGAGACTTAACTTTTTCATCAGGAGAAACGTTTGGTTCCAGATGTTAATCTTAATCTTATCTTTCCATTACTACTTTCTCTATTTGTCCTTCTCCTTACAGGCAAAACAAAGGAACGAACTATGAGCGTAAGTGAACGATACCTGACTGCTTGACACAAAATATAAGTGGCCTATCTATACACAGACAATTATGAGATCTATACGGATTTAAGAAAAAAAAATTAATTTTATTAATAAAAACTTATATTTTATTTAATTAAACATTAAACAACAATTAAACGAAAGTTGGGCATAACTTTATCCCGAAAAATCCCGTGATCTCGTTTCAATGAGTGTCGGACTTTAGGAAATTGTTAGGTTAGGTTAGGTTAGGTTGATTGGAGGGGTGTAATAGCCCATGTCATACGACATACACTTAAGCCAGTGAAGGCTTGTTGTGCGCTCCCTTTAATTATCAGACACAAACTGCCAGAGTTCTGCGGCAGGATTCGAACCTGGGACCTTCGCAATACGAGTCTAGTACACTACCTACTAGTCTACGAAGGTCAGTTTAGGAAATTGTTAGTCTTGAAAAATTGTAGATAACAAATCCTATCGTCTGGCTATATTTTCATATAAAAACCCACGAAATCATACAAGACCAAAAAATAAACACTCTAAGGCGATTCATAATTTTTTATGTATAAAAATTATTTTGAAATCAATTAGCCTGGCTGGAATTCATTTCAAATTAATACAACTTTCAGATAATTTTTATACTATTTTCATTTGAAAGAAGAAGTAAAGAGAGGTCGATTCTTACACTAACAGAACGGAACGGTGCTGTTTTCGATAGTCGCCATCTCATTATTATCAAATTTTTTATGTCTGTTCTATTTTGTAACATTTAAAATATTTGCAACATTATATATTTAAAACACTTGTGTTAAAAAAAGAATGCAAGAAGAGCAATCGTTGTTTGTGTTTGTTTCACAACAATAGCAAAACGTATTAAAGCGAAATTTCCATGCACTTGTTATCTAACTTTTTCTCTCCTATTCTTTTTTATCGCTAAGTATTCAAAATCTTTTTTGAAGATTTTAAATTCCTTAGAAAAAAATTTATTAATGTGAACTGACTACTGAACTTCAAGTAAACGAATATAGTTTACGCAAAATTAAAACTATATTTTTTATTTTGCTGGCAGTCGTCAGCGACAATATCTCGAAAATAGTTGCTGATTGAAAATTTAACTGATTTTGAAAGAATAAAATTTGCCCGATTGGAGGATTGTCAAATTCAACCCATTTCCAAAAGGCATACAAAATCTAATTAGAGGGTAACCTCCTGCTGTAGTTAATCAGTTTATCTAATCCGATAGCAAAGTGTATATAAGTCTTCTCTTAAGATCAAAGTAGAGTATACATATGACATATTTTTAGATTGAAACAAGAACGAAAAAATAAAATCATGGACTAAAAAAAGATCAAAATCAGATAAATTAGAAAATTTTATTTTTTGCCCTGTTTTGTTTTTTTTCTTTTCTTAATTTCATTGCAGTTGTATAAAATAATTCTATATTAAATAAATACGGCGGCTGCCGTATGTCTAGCTAAAACAAGACCAAAGGCATCACCAGCCGGACAGACAGACAGACACAAGATATAAAGAAATGTCTAAATTGTAAAATAGTAAGAACAACAACTACATATAAAAAAATGCTTTAAAGAATAATTTTAATAAACATCATCTTCAGCAACATCACAGGAATCAGCGTCTGAATCAGCTTAAAGCAACGTCAACATCAACAACATCATCATCATCAACATCAGCATCATAGTCATCATTTAGTTGGTTGTAGTAGTGGCAGGAGCATCAAAAAAGATTTCATTACTCTGTCTATTTGATTAAGCGAACAGATGCAGCAAATGTTTGTTATTGGTTGTGACACATTAGCAAAAGACAAATACTGCACTACAACCACCACTCATCTACACCAGTTATATGACGAGGGTGGTCTTCAAATTATATGTGATGTTGAAAAAAAACTAAGAGTAGAGTAGATTTCTTATAAGGGTACACTAGTGCCCAACATTTTATCAAACATTATTTGTTTCTTTGTTAGAGGAATGAAGTTTAGAAGTGTCTGTTGTGCTCGGAGATTTCCCGCTGTAGTAAAAATTTATAAAAATATTTGCTTACAATTATAATAGAGTTCTCCAATATAGTTGAAATATTGACAAAACGAAAAAAAACAAAATTTTATAGGTGGTAAAAGTTCTTTCAGGCAGGTCGTGAAAAAAATACCGAACTTTCCTTTTGGCGCCCCTCGAACTGATGAAAAGGTAGAAGAAGTAAAGAAAATATTGCTGGGTTGGTTCGAGCCATAAAACCTTTAAGAATTTTTTTGATATGAGACGTAAGTAAGCGAAGTATGTCTGCTTCATTTTTAGCAAAAGTAACTTCACTTATAAGTAATTCTTTTTAACGCTGACAAATGTATTAAATATGTCTCATTCACCATAATAATGAAATTCGACCTCCAACGACTTTTTTTATTGCCAATGTTTAAGAGGTCCATGAAGGATGGATATTTGTAAATATTCAGAATATAAAGAGTCCATAACTAGAAGAACTCAAGGCTACGTGTACACCAAAAAAGTGTTTACAAGAAGTACTTCGAGAATTAAAAAAAAAGTTCTGAAGAGAAGCGATTCTGATAAATGAATAAATTCTTAATAATGCTTAAAAAATTTTCAGGCGCCATTTATCAGCAGAATAAAGGATGCACATGTAACAATTTTGCATGTACTGTCACCAACGTTCTCAGTCAGATTGCGGTAAGTCTATAGAAAAAATTTTAATGCAATTATTCTCAACAAAAGAAATAGTAATAATAATTGCACTAAAAAGTGCAATTATTCTCTCTATTTTGCGGCCCTATGCTCTCCAAAGGAGTATAGTAAAAGGAACATACATATACTCTCTCTCTATTTGCCAAAACAGATTTTGTAGTCTACAACTGAACTCCACGGAGTATAACATAAATCGTTTATATTCATTGTGTTCATTCTAATGTTATTTTCCCTGCATTCATTCTGCACCTTTTAAATCTTAGTTACCACAATTAGAGTTATTCCAGCAGATCATTTCAGTTTAGATTTACATTTACTTAAGAACTTTCCCACGAACAACCTACTTTAACAGCAGAATCTTAACGAGGCTTTGTCTTATGTCATATGCTCTCTGACGGGCATTATTGATTTTTTTACCCTTGTGGTATTTATGTGAACAAAAATAGGTCTATTTATATAAAACTATGCGTAACGAAGAAATTTTTCGCAACAATCATTTCGAGCTGGCAACTGAAAATGTATTCTCAGATCGAAGGTTTATTGCTGCTTGATCTGCAATGACTAGTAAATATGAAATGTTTTGTTCATTTATTTTTATACACGTAAAAAACTTCCAAATTATTCACGATAGTGCTCACACAGACACTGCCCTCGTATATGGATGAACATTTTTCAAAAGTCTAAAAAAATACACAATCAAAAAGAGTTTTGAATTACTATTTCTACATTTTTGCTGTGTCAACATAGTCTTGGATACATGGATTTTTCTTTCTAAACTTTCCTTTTGTCAAATTTGTTTAGTTTGTTTTTTCTATCTTGTTTTTGTTACTTTTGTCTTTTTTTAATAGCATGAAGAGGACGATTTTAGACGAAATATCTTTAGAATATCACACTCTGTCTTTCAAATATAGATTTCAACATGTATTTCAATGTTTTTTTTTCTGTCATAGAATTTTAGTACACGTTTTAATTTTCTAATTTAATTTGTTCTAATCTTTATTGTAACGTTTCGTTTGTTTAGTTTTGATTGAAGTATCATTTAAATAATTTGGACATTGTGCATTCATGTTTTCTCTGAACAAACATAACAACAGATTTTTGAAGCTTTCATTAAATTAATGGTATTCAAAAGTTTATTGGATTACATGTACGTATATATGTACATATATGTATTTATATATGAACAATCGAAAAGTGAATCGAAAAGCTGAAGGTTGGTTTAGATAATTAAAATATTTGATAAAATACAGACGTCCGTTTAGTATCACGCGAGAGGAAAAACAAATGAAATTGTCTTAATTGCCCATAAAAAAAAACTTCCGGAGAACTCAATAGGATCCACAACTTGAGATGCAGAAGTAGTTAAAATTGGGATCTTATTCACTGATTTCAATACAGGCTTGTTATTGCAAGGTGTTCTCTTTTGTGGATCCTATTCTCTGAATTTGCAGTCATGTTCAAATTATTATGAAAAAAGTATTTTTCTGAAGTACTTTAAATGTTATTCATCTCACAATGTATTATTATTATAGCATTAAATTTGAAAACCAACAATTTAACTCTTTAGTGAGTATTTTTGTCGACTGTACTTGGACTCGAACTGGGAAATATTATTTTATCACGATATATTTAATATATATGTATATAATTATATAATATTTAATATATATGTACTTATATAATATATATGTATGTATATAAAGAAAAAGCATTGTTTTCATTATTTACTGAGCCCTGCAGCCGTTTTCCTTCAGCACCCAACAGTGCCGATTTTAAGTGAGAAATTTAAAGAAGCTTTTTCAATTCTAGTTGTTCAATAAATTTTGATTTTATTTTTCAAAACTTCCAACTTATATACTAATTTAATTCTTGGTCAGCACTAATGTGGCACAACAACAAATCAATAGGGAATTTGGCGTTCTCATAGGAATTTGCAATTTTGACAAATTCTTCTTTCAGTTACCAGAGCTTGATGGCGCAGGAAAATAATTTATTAAAAATATTCAATACAGAAATCATATTACATCATTCCCAATGCCAATAGTCCACTACAAGAAGTTTAATGCTCATTTATGCTGACCAACCACAAGAACAAATTTATAATTTTAGCTGATAGGCTTTAACAATGAAATTTTTAAAAATACTTATCGCAAACAAAAATTAATTGAATTTCAAGTTCAATGTCTTAGAGTAAATAAAATTCTTACATTGCTACAGTGCCTTAACTTAGTATAGATGCACTACAGTAGCTATGGCATTAAATGCGTTTGGAAGTTAATCAGCTTCTAAAGAAGTCATATACATAATTGCAGTTTCAGCACATTTTCAAATGATTTTGGCGAACGTTTTTATTGTAAAATAATTGTTTAATACCTTTAACTGAATTATATAATAATTTTAGTTAAAAGAACTCGAAAACGTTAAACTATTTGCGGCAAAACCGGATATTAACGTGTGGAAACACTAGAAACTGACATAGCCAGAGTTTAAATCTTCTTTTGTGGAAAAAATATAAAATTTCAATAATAAATAAAAAAAATGCTGCTTTTATAAGAATTTGAAGATGTAAGTACTTTTTTTTAATTTAAACGATATTTTCTAGTGGATATAATTTTGAAAAAGTGAAGATGTAATTTCGCAAAAAAACTTCTATTTTATTTGTCTCTGGATGTCTATTAGTTTAAAAAGTTTTTTTTTAGCAAAATAGAAGGCAGCTGAGAATTATATATATATATATATATATATATATATATATATATATATATATATATATATATATATATATATATATATATATATATATGTATATGGTGGCCACTTTAATTTTAAGACTTTGTAAAGCTGCCACAAAAAAGTATAAAAAATAGAAAAATTGTTTGTTTACTATAAGGTTAAGCCCTCCATGTATTTCTAATAACAACTCATCTGTAACCTCCAATAAACATGCAGCTTCATACAGCCATATAAACTATTTAACCGGAAATTTATAAAAGAAGGTTGATCGGAAGAAAATGCATACAGTGCTGATAAATTGTTTAAATAAAAATAAACCGCAGTGACTTTCGAAACAAATATCAAGAAGCAATTATTCATCTAAGAAAGTACTAATAAAAAAATCATTTATACGTTGACTTACACAGTACAAGACATGATTTCGGGAATCAATTCTGATAATTGTTTATGAAAGTAGCCCCAAAAAGAAGAAATTCTGCATCATTCATTCATATTTTTTGCCTAAAAAATTTAAAGTTTTATTTTTAATTCATAAAAAACCCAAAACGGTAAAAAAGTGTCAAGTCCTATTACTTTCACGTAAAGTCGCATAACCTATGAACAAAATGAGACAAAAATCATCCATGTACGCGTTTCGCTTTTATGCACAATTAAGTGAAGTGAAGTGACAAATTCCCCTATCCGATACTTAGTGACTTCAAATTGATTATTAAATTATTATTTGACGTACCTTTACCAAACGAATGATGCAGAAGTTCTTCTCTTTGGGGCTACTTTCATAAACAATTATTAGAATTGAGTCCCGAATCAGTCACCTGAAATATGTTGTACTGTGTTATATGAAGAAAAATCTTAATTGTTACGTTTCAGCATATTTTTTTTTAAGTAAACTTTTTGTATCATTATAGTTTTATATTTTGCTGTCCTTAAGAAAATTTATATTATTCTTAAACAGTTTGTTTATTTTCACGAATGCTCACAAGACGGATAAGTTTTGCGCAGAATTAATATTTTTCAAAATAATTTGAGAAAAATTTTATTTTTTAAAGAGTGCTTGAAGTAAAATTCTTAAGTTTTTAAATGATTTTTTCATCCCAAAATTTCATTTGAAATGTTAAAAAAATCATGTTGAAAAAATATCATTCAAAATTATGAAACAATATTGTAATTGTACTCTATTTAAGTTACGAGAAATAATATTGAACTGAAAATCTTACAGCAATAAATCTTGATACACATATCCTGGAACAGCTAAAAAAAAAATTAAGAACCCAGAAGCTGGAATAGGCGAAATGAGTAAAACCCAGCGGAAGCACAATTTTTCGGGAACAAGACCAATTAATATCAATATTTTTTTTCCAAAAACATATATAAGGACAATATTATAAAAATACATACTAGAATTGCTAATTATTGGCCACTTTTAGGTTTGAGATCAGAGACTAACTTAACTTTGATCCATGTAAAAATAGCTGTTTACATATTATAAACAAAGAAGACTTTTAAGAAAATTAAATAAGAATTAATTGCTTTAGTAATGAAAAAGATTAATTAGATAAATCTAAAACCTTAAACTTATTTAACACTTGCTTTATACACAATATGAAATTCGAGTTTAAGGGATTAAATTAATTATCAGATTAGCCAAGTAAACAGCGATACTGAGTTTAAACCCGAATCAGAAAATAAGTTCTTATTTAAATTGTGTAGCTTTTGCGGATTTAATACGTTTAGCGTTATTTATTCTATGATCACCTCCTCAAACTAACAAATTTGAAACTAGTATTCTCACTGGAAGCGACTACTTTAAGTTAATTTCTTCTCCATCTAAGAATTTTTATCGATCTTATTAAGATGAAGATCGTTGCTGTAATTGCTTTTGATTATATTTATACTTACAATTTTAATTATAATATAAACTGTAAATATATAAATAAAATAAGTATATATTTTTTAATTTTATCCACCTTATGGTATGTAATTTATGTTTATTTTTATTTAGGTTCTAGGCCATATATTAATTTAAGTAAAACTCCTTTGTTTTATTAAATTTTATTCTTCATTTTTATTCAATATTTCGATCACCATCGGTTTGTGATTTTAAAAGAAAAAGGCGGCTTTACTCAAATTCCTTATTCAATATTTCGATGGTGATCGAAATTTTGAATAAAAAATAAAAAATTTAGAATAAAATTGAATAAAAAGCCTGAATAAAAATAAACATAAATTATAAATAAAATATTTGTTTTTTTTTCAAAAATGTTTTGATTGTTACAAAACTGTTTTCAAGATGCATAGATATCAAGTCCTACTTTCAAAATATAATAACTACGATACAATAATTGAATTACACATACATACATATGTATGTATGTATAAAAGATACTCTTCTTAAAAGAACAACTTTATTGGATTGATAACGCAATTCGCAATACAAAATGCAATTCAAAAAAAAACAGGGCTACAAAACAATAAAAACAAATTCTGGACCTACACGCTGCCACACACATACTTAAATCTTTCAAACAGTTGGAAAACAGTTTTCACCGGCCTTCCTTCTACTCACACCAATTATAAAATGTAATAAGGCCCACAACTAGTGTCGCCTGTGAACAGCAATGTTGATCGAACATGTATCTGCAACATACTCGTTCACACAGCCGCATAGTGTTTGATCTAAACAAACAAAAAACAGTATTATTTGAGAGAAAAAGTCCCTAAACAAAATAAAAAAATTCCAAATTGTTTGACAGATTTTCTGTCTTTGACTGATTGACTGACTAATTTAACAGGAGGGGTGTCAAACGAGGACCAAAACACATTAGTAAAAGAAAAGGAATAAAACAAAAACAACTTTTGAACCAAAGTGTCTTAACCTTGAAATAAGACATAACGTCGCATATGAGCAACAACAACAATGCAAGATGATTTAATATGTATTTTAATTGTAGAACGACCCGAACCGAGGCGAGAATTATTATATAATTAAACAACAAACACATTGTGGCTTTTAATTTTTCACTAATAAAAAGATTAAATATTTAGAATTACTTATATTTCTTTAAGGCACACTTTTAGCTATACATACAACATGCAAGCATACATATTTTCAAACCGCCATATTTACATACATACATATGTATGTATGTACATAAGTACATACTACATTTATATGTATGACACTTGTGGGAAAAGAATTGCTTTTTTTTCTTTGTGGGCATCTGCCTCTTTATTTCTAATATTTCCGATTTCAATTTAATTAACAATTTTCTAAACAAATATGACACACTTTTCACTTTTTTTATTAATTACACCATATTTTTTTAATTAAAACAAACTTTTTGCGGAACTGCGATGCGAACGCGTCAAAAATTTCTTCAAACTGAAATTAACACTCCTCGTCTTTCGTTAATCCCTTTTTAATAACTTTTATTATTGTTTCTTATTTCTGTTCTTATACATGTGTGTATGTATATATGTATGTATGGTATGTATGTATGTGCGTTATTGGTGGGATCAAACTTAGATCTGGCAATTCAATTTCTTTCATTATGTTTCTTTCTTTTTTTAGGTGAGCAAACAATAACAACAAGTTTATTAATTATTATTAGTTTCTGATGGACAACAACAAAGTGTCCCTTATTTTTGGTGCAATTGTATGCAAATGCCTCTCACATATGGAACGATTTTTTTGGGAAGCTGTAGATTTTTTATAAAAAATTTTGGGAACGTTAAAAACTTTATGAAAAAATGTTAACAATTATTAATTAAGACGAATAATTTTAATAACAATTTACTTTAAAATTTAAGTAGCCCATTTATGTATGTATATGCAATATTACTTTTATCAAATATTCGATTGTACGTGGTTAAGAGTTTCAAGTCTTTTTGAAATATATTGGGAAAATGTCCGATATTTTATTTAATTGTCTGTGATCCTAGAATATTTGAACTATGACTACCCCAAAAAACTAAATTTAAAGTTAATATTCGCAATAGAAAAGAATTTTTCAAATCAATCAAAATACTTCAATTTAAGAATTTTCGTTGACACCATAGGCTCATAACGGTTGTTGTTAGTATTGTGTAGGTCGTGAACGACCTAGTTCATTTGAACGGTTGGCTCAGATGAAATATATGAAATGTTCTCGTAATGAGCACTTTTACCTCAGTAGTGAGCAAATTTTTTTCATTCCTTCACCATGTGTTTTAAGTATTTCCGTTTAATAATTTCTAATGACGAATGTCATACTGCATACGCATAAGAAACACCGCGAAAGCGATGCATGGGTTTTGACATTTACCACTCACTGTTGACTCTCTTTAGCTTCGGCAGTGCAGTGCTGCGACTGTGACCAGATTTTTAAAATGTCATTTGGAGAGATATTAGAAAATAGTTTCCAATTGATTGGGCTAATTGATTAGTTTGGAAAAACTTTTTTTAATTTCAAAAAAAGTTGTACTTACAACTAAAACTTCGAAAGTTTCAAACATGGTGTTTGATTATATGGCAACATCATTCGCCTTATGAGTCCAACCAAATGAATAAATAAGTCTTTGCACTGAGCAAGGGCGTAGCCAGGATATGAAATAGGGTGGTGCCACTAAAATTATAATTTTTTATGATTATGATTTTTTATGATTATTACAATTTCGATCTATTTGAGGAGTAATCTGCGTGGATCTTCTGAAAATTTTGCTAGAATTTTTTCCAGGAATTCGTCCTTCTTCTCGATTACCAATCTTCGGTGGACGCTTAGCATACATAGTCCTGCAATATACAATATACTTATTTTTTGATAAGAAGTAATATTGCATATTATTTTACCGTTTAAACGAGCTTCATTTATTGTGGAGCGCAACCATGTTTTTACTCGCCTTAAAGTGCTAAATGACCGCTCAACATTTGCAGTAGTGCACGGCTGTGGCAATTAAATTAATAACGCCTTCCTTATATTTGGATAAAATAATCCAGCGTATTTCAAAATACTCGCCAGCTCTAAGTCGGCTAATTCGTCTTTACCCATTTTTTTGTTGTCAAGAATTACACCAAAGCTCAATTTCTCCTTCCCAATCATCCAACTCATAAAAATGCTCAAACGTTCTTGTGGCATCTTTAAGGTCTTCCAGCTTCAAAGAAAGCATGTTTGACGGGTGCAAACAATGAATTCCAAACGCTGGCCTATTCTCTTCATTAAATCTTCTGTGCAGTGATGAAATTAAAGAATCTATATAAGGCATGTATATAGATCGCTTCCAGTATTCAGCAGGTGATGAAAATGGGGGATTTGAACGGTGCGTTTGACGAGAGACTATCCTTGGAACAGACATCTCTATTCCTAAATTGGTTGTGTTTTCTTAAATAGAAAAAAGCAATACGTCCACAATACTCTGTGCGTTTTTTAATAATTTTATATTTTATGCATGTAAAAAAAATTATTATAGAATTAGGTGGGTGCCACGGCCCTCTAGGCCCATACCTAGCTACGCCCATGGCACTGAGTGAACAATGGAACTGACGAATGAATAAATCATTTTTATACGCAAACATACACACGTACGTATGTACAAAAAGATAACATTTTTCAGTTGATTTCTAATAATTCTTTAAATCTCTGTACAAACTCTTTTTTCCTTTTTCGAAAAGTTTTTAGTGAGATTGTGAAAATTTTCTAATCATTAAACTTTTATTTAATTTTTAGCACAAAACATCCAAATATACATACATACATAAACACATTTATGTATATGTATGCATGTATGTGTGTACTTCCTGCTTTCATTGCAAAACTTTTCATTGAACTGGATTTTGACATACTTGCATACATATGCTTGTATGTAAGTATACGACCCATCCTCCAAACACACAACGAGCGAACCTGCAGACTGAATAGAAGAGCAATTGCACTAACTAATCGAACTATGTAAGTATGTATGTATGTAAGTATGTTATTTCACCGATCGGAATGAAAAACAGCGCTCACCTAAAAGAACTGATAAATCCAACTCTAGTTGCTGTCATAGCTTTTCATTATATCAATACTTATAATTTTAATTACAACTCTTATATGTAAATAAAATAATATATTTATTCTTTAGACTACCAAGGGCCACACAGTAACAAACATATTTACATCATTCAAACTCCTCAAACATTCATCTGCAACATATTCGTTCACACAGCCGCATAGTGTTTGAGCTAAACAAACAAAAAAAACAAAATTATTTGAGAGAAAAATCTCCCAACACCAAATAAAGAAAATCGAACTTGTTTGACGGACTTTCTGCCTTTGACTGATTGACTCACTAATGTAACAGAAGGGGTGTCACACAACCAAACAGAAGGTACACAGAATCCATTCATAAAAGAAAAAGAATAATGCAAAAGCAGCAACAACAATTTTGTATGTGACAGAAAACAGAAACAAAAGCCGAAACTTACACCCGATCACAAAAGTTTTATGCTGCCTACAATTATAAAATAGACTGTTTTACTTACTTTGTTGGAAGAGATGTGTGTGGGGATACTTTTGCAATGAAGTGTCTTAACCTTGAAATAAGACATTATGTGGCATATGAGCAACAACAACAATGCAAGATAATTTAATATGTATTTTAATTGCAGAACGACCCGAACCGACGCGAGAATTATTATATAATTAAACAACAAACACATTGTGGCTTTTAATTTTTCACTAATAAAAAGATTAAATATTTGGAATTACTTATATTTCTTTAAGGCACACTTTTAGCTATACATATGTACATACAACATGCATGCATACATATGTACATATGTATGTATGTATGTATGATACTTGTGGGAAAAGAATTGCTTTTTTTTCTTTGTGGGCATCTGCCTCTTTATTTCTAATATTTCCGATTTCAATTTAATTAACAATTTTCTAAACAAATATGACACACTTTTCACTTTTTTATTAATTACACCATATTTTTTTTCATTAAAACAAACTTTTTGCGGAACTGCGATGCGAACGCGTCAAAAATTTCTTCAAACTGAAATTAACTCTTCGTCTTTTCCTTGTCCCTTTTTAATAACTTTTATTATTGTTTCTTATTTCTGTTCTTTTACATGTGTGTATGTATGTATGTATGTATGGTTTGTATGTCATACATACATACTTAATGGAATTGAATTTAATATTGGTAATTCTTTTTTGTGTTTTTGTCTTTTTCGCTGGTGTACAAACAATAACAACAAGCTTATTAATTGACAATTAATAATTGTGTAGTTTCTGATGAACATGGTGCAATTGTATGCAAATGCCTCTCACATATGGAACGATTAGTGTGGGAAGATCTAGATCTTTTATAGGAAATTTTGAGGACTCATTTTTAATCATTAAAAAATATGAATAGAAAGTTAAAAATTAATTGGTAACACGAAAGGATTTAATTAAAATTCAAGCATCCCATAAAAATAGTATTAGTTTTATAAAATATTTTATTGTACGTACGCATTTAAAATGTTTGTGAAATGTATAGGGACATTTTTGATATACTTACAACATACTTATTGTTTTTATCATCTGTTACCCTAGAATAAAAAAAGTAGAAAATCATTATGTAAGTATGCATGTACCATATACATACATGTATGTACATATGTATATTTTTTGGTCTTTGTTTAGAATTTCATTAGATAAAAAACTGAAATCGCTTTTATTAGTTTAATTATTATCTGTAGCAATAAGAAATAAGTGCTAAAGTCGACTTAAGCTCAAGATGAGTTAATGGCTCCAATTTGTACAATTTTTCAGGATGTCATAGTAAAATCAATTTCCGCGTCTCTGTTTTTTGGTGTACAATTCCATATGAACGTTAATTTGTAAAATTGCATAGAATAGTTTGTGACATGTAGAATGATTATTTCTAATATAAGGAAATGCAGAACGTATACAATAACCCGTAGTAAAAAGCTTATTCTCTTTTAAATATAAACTTCAAAATTTGAAAAATATTCTTTTTTGACATTGCAGAACTATAAAATCAGATTTCCTTATTGGCATAGATTTACGTAAATACAAGTAAGTAATACGCTTCGAACACATCAATTGAAATATTAATTTTCTATTCTTTTCATTATTGGTGTGGTGGTTAGTTCAACATATTTTTAAAAAAATTTAAGAAAATTGCATGCAATTGCCTTCTGATAATTTTATTATTAAATTTAATTATATAAGATTTTTTTCATATATTAAATAAAACTTTGTCATATATTAGTAGAAAAATTAATATATGAAACTCCTGTTTTTCTGATATTTTTGATAAATTTATTGTGGATAAAATTAACAATCGTATCATAATATATTTCCCCTTAAAATTATAAAAAAATATAAAATTTTTTTAAGGAGTAAAAGGGGATATTTATGTTCTTTCGTAAGTATATACAAGCTTATCATGATCAAGACCACGCGATCTTGTAGGGGATAAATATAACTTTTTATTAATTGATTTAGAAAATTTTACACTTTTTCCCGGAAAAGAAAATATCATAACCAAATTTTCATATGACGCTTTTCAAACGTATTACATAAGAATTTGTTAATCCAGCGGTGAACAGTGGCTTCTCCATCTCTTAAACTGATCAAATTGCTTAACCCAAATTGTCAGTTAGAGTAAAAGTCATTAAACTTTTTGACTGTTATGTTATTAGACACAATATTATTGGCACAATATAGAGACATCAAAATTTCCAACTGCATGTGATTGTGAACCGGACTTTAACAACTGTTGCATTCGTATGGTTTTAGTGCAATTGGACCGAAACAATTTCTTCTTAGTTTACTTGCCCCGAGTTATGTCGGTTTTCGGGTTTGTAACTCATAAATTTTCTATCGGAAATTCTTTTTAAATAGTTTTACAGAGCCTAATTTTTTGATCTCTTTTTGTTTCATTATCTTTTGAAAATTTATTAAATACTTAATAAAAGTATTATTTCTAACAAATGACATCAAAAAAATTATGAGTTTTTAGATATGCACCCTACTTCTAGCATTGGTCGGTATGCTGATTTGTTAAACAAATAAATAACTTTCAGAGTGTGTGATTGACTCTTTTATTATCTTTTTACTTATTTGTTATAAAATAATACATCAAGAGATATAACGCATATACATATGTGGTCGCGATAGAGTATTTCCAAGCAAAGGCAAAATGTTAAAAGACATTTTTTTTCATACTGGAAAACAAGTGAAGTTTTTAAGTAAACTGGAACTTAAACCGTAAAAGTTGGCTACGATTCTCAAGGCGTGTTTTAGCTTCGTCTCTAACTGCCTTTGGTTTTAGACTAAAAAATCATCAAAATTGGTACATATTTACAGAAGTTGTAATTTCCGAAAATCACTGCGCTATATGAGTGCAACGGTCAAAAGTTTCAAGACATCTTATCTTCGCTGAATTGCAAAATGTTTCATGTAAATCGGTCGATTAATTTAAAAATTACCAACTTTTTTGATCTTACTCTACTGTGCGTTGTCAGCTATTTTCAAAAAGCCCTAAAACCCATCGAAAAAGATACACAAATTATATTTCTGATTTTAGGTTTATTAATTTATACCTTTAAATAAATAGTATACAAATGTTTTTAAATGTGAATAAAGAAATTGTTTTATTTTCACTCGGTAAAACAGGTATTTAAGTTCAATAAACATTTAGGAAACTATTGAATTTTTCCTTTACCTTCAAATTATATACAGATAAAGTGATTTTATTCTTACTTCTAAGCGATATAATTATAAGCTTTGAATGCGACGAATTTATTCACGTAATAGTGAATAGTACACAAATTGATTTTATCAAACATTTTGCCAGACAGCATTTTCCTTATAGTAATTTGTTACATAAGAAATATTTATAGTAAAAAAAATCAAAAGTTTAGCTATATAATGAAATTACCGGAATGCCTTTAAAAGGAGTTGTTTAAAAAAATTAAAGGGGGGGTCTAATTAACCATCACCCGAATAGTGTATGTAATATAAATTATTGAATATTTAATTAATGTGTTCGCTCTATAAAAGATAATATATAACACATACACACATATAATTATATATGTTTGAATGTAATTAAAAACTGATTTTAGTTTTTTTATCTAAACAATATTATAAATATGTAATAATAAATTTATATTTGGTGAAAAATATCTTAACAAAAAATCTATACCTTGTATACATATGGTATATATGTACATACACACTCCTCATATTTGAAATTGAATTATTTGTTTTTTCTTAATTATAGTACTAATCACCAGACGAGACTAATAAAAATAATAATAAAAAGATTACAATATTTTTAAAATATATTTTGTGCCTTTACTTACCATATATAGTACATATCCACTTGTTGACATACAATTAAATCATTCATGTAAACTTTTATTTCTCAGTGCAAAACTAACAGTACATCAATTCTTTATTTATTCGAATTTTTTTCAAATATGTAGCTATTTAAAAATATAAAAATATTCAGCAATATAATATGTAAGTTTGTTTGAAAGCACTAATAACCTTACGCACCCTAAAGTACAGTGGACAAATAATTAAGTAATTTTTTTATTGAACATTAATATTTGCGTTTAACAGTGTTGGGTTTTGGTAAAAATAATGCCAGATAAATATACCGAAGTATTATTATTATATGTATGTATATATAGGCCATGACTACTGGGTCTTAGGCTCGGTTCTTTTTTTTTTTTTTTTTAATTACAGAATTTTTGTTAGTTCTTATCTTAGGTGATAAATTTTGATATCGGTTAAAAAAGTTATAATTTAGGAAAAATTGTTTTGCTAGGGTTTGAAAGTAAAGACATGGGGTTAGGGTGGTGTTTGGAGATGAGGTCACGTTGTTTCATGAATTTTGGGCATGTTAAAAACACGTGCATTATTATATTTGTAGATGTTATATTACAGTCGCAGATTTTTGGCATATGAAGTTTAAGTACATATGTATATAAACATGAGAGAGCTTAGAGTGCCCTAAGCGAAGTCTCTCAATTTTTATTAAGTCCAGTCTTTTGAATTCATTATTTTTAGGGAAATTGTTAATACCAATTTGCGTTCTGAAGGAAGTGAGTTTTTAGAAATTTAAATTTTTTTTTTTACTTTTTTCAGATAACTTAATTATATGTCCACATGAATTATAAGACTGACAATATGTCTGTGCTAAGTATTTGTTTATAAAGAATATATTATTGAGTTTTTGCTATTAAGCAACATTTTAGTGTTTAAAATAAACCAATAGAAGTTGGTTTTCCATATGTATGTATTTTAGAGCACCCATGAACCATATGAAAATTTCAAAAGTTATTTTAATTACTTTTGCAATTATGGGTACTCCAATGTACATACGTAATTATATCGATAATTTATTTTGATTGTTATCATACCACTAATCAATCAAAACATACTTACATATGTAGTTTGTGTTTAATTTAATTTAATTTTTGTTTTGTAATGGCAAATCTGCAAAATAAAATTAGTGTCGTGCGGGAGAGTCTAGCTGCCAAAGACGTTTAGCGATAAACTTACCAAAGAGATAAAAATGAAAGAGTGGGAGAACGTGCGTATGCGGTGTCCTGCACTTGGACTGATGCCAATACGGGTATGTAAATAATTACAAACGCTTCTATTTACTGCGAACTTCAATTTTAATGTCAATTGTTAATAATTTTTAACTTTGTGGTTATATTCTTTTTACCATTAAAAACTAGTCCTCAAAATTTCCTACAAAAAATTTAGATCTTCCCAAACTAATCTTCCCATAAGTGAGATGCATTTGCATACAAATGCAAAATAATTAAGGGACACTTTGTTGTTGTCCATCACAATCTGCACAACTAAGAAGCTTGTTGTTATTGTTTGTACACCAACAAAAAGACAAAATAATAAATAAAGAAATTGAATTGCCTGTATTAAATTCAATTCTACGAAGTATGTACCCTGAAGGAAGCCTGGGTACAAGTGAAGGCATGTCAACACCTTAAGAACCATTTATAATGACAATGTCAACAAGAAGTCTACACTATTAACTTTGCCGCCGTCAACGAAATGTTGTGCCAGCTTCGTTCCGTGGTTATGTTTCTTATTTTATTTTGAAGCGCCATTTTCTTTAGTGGAAAAAACAGTTGTGATTGAAAAATCTAAGAAAAAGTTGTGCTTAAGAAAGTGAAAAATTAAAAAAATATTATCTAAAAACTATTGTTACAAAAATAAGTGTGAGTATTAGTCCAAATTTTATAAAAGTGGAAAAAATGTAAATACTTTGTATGAACGCAGGTGATGCAGATTTTTTTATTTCTAAATTCTGTATGTTTGCTACAGCTAGGTTTTTTCGACAAAAAAAAAAAAAAAAAAAAAAATAGCAGTGTTAAAAATCCTATACTATTTATGTTTGTTAGATTCTAAGTAATTCTATGTAAAATATTGTATGGTCATAATAGGTACAACGCCATCACCAATTTGTATCGCTTAGAATTTAACTCGCAAAAATAACGTACAAATGTATTTGTATAAACACTTTGATTATTTGTGGCGCCTTTATTCGACTTTAAATTATTCTTCGTTCAGTATTTGCAGGTATACTTAGTGCTGTTTCACACACGTCAAGTTTTCTTGATCAAGTTTCAATTCAGCTGGGAGAAAGATAAAGAAAGGAATACATACTCTCCCTGTCGCTCTCCCAGCTGAATTGAAACTTGATCAAGTTTTCTTGATCGTGTGTGAAACAGCTCTTAGAGATACAGTTTGATAGTTTTTTAGTCACTGCATTCAGCATTGAAGTTAATAACTTCTAATTGATTCTTAAAGTGATACCGTCCATTTGTTTGCAGGGAATAATTATGAGCAAATGAAATTATAAAAGATTGGTGAGAAAGCAGTCAGTTATGTACAGAAATAGAATAGCTGGACAGGAGGAATCAAACGAGAGTGAAATTCCCGAGCTCAGAGATTTTATCGAGCCCGAAGAAGATATTGAGCATTGTCTTGAAAACTCGAGTGCTTCAAAGTTAGCTTTACGCGAAAAATTAAAAAAATGGTATTATGAGACAACTCCTTCTAGAAGATGCTTAGAAATGCTGCTGGCTATTTTAGTAGAAGAAGGCCTGGATGTTCCACTTTCAGCATCGACTTTATTGGGGGCAAAACAAAAAATTTCGATAAAGAAAGTGTTCCCCGGAAGCTATAGTCATATTGGTATCAAAAATCAATTTGAAAAATTAGGGGAAGTTTTAACAAACAATGATGAAATTGAAGTGGATTTTAATGTAGATGGAATTCCCTTATTTAAAAGTTTCAAAATTCAGTTATGGCCGATTCTACTTAAAATTGTGAACTTAAAAGAAAAGATCAAACCTTTTCCAGTGGGCATATATATTGGGCATGCAAAACCAGGTTGCGTTAAGGAATTTTTTAATGATTTTGTAATTTCACTTAAAAACGAATTTACTTTAAATGATAAGAATATAAAATTTTCGTTTCGTTGTTTAACATGTGATACACCAGCAAAAGCGTTTGTCTGTGTGATTCCTGGTCACATGTTATCTCATGGTTGTACTAAATGCACACAAGTGTCCCAAAAGATTGGCAATGTCCTAACATATAGTGCTGTTAGTGCAACTTTAATATCTGATGCAGACTTCAGACTCAAGAAAGTACCCGAAGCACTACAGTAAGATTTTCCAAAAAGAAAAAAACCCACTAGCAGAAATAGGATTTAATATGGTCACTAAAATTTTATTAGATATTATGCACCTAATTGATCTTGGTGTAGCAAGAAAAATGCTTATACGAATATTAAAAAATCGGACAGAACAAGTGACTCCTAAAGAAAATTTACTGAAAATATCATCCGAACTTGTTAAACTACGACAGTATTTTCCCAATGAATTTCCGCGAAAGCCGAGATCTTTGGAAGAAATACATAATTTGAAGGCAACCGAATTTCACCAGTTCCTTGCCTATACATGTGTAATTTTACTTCAAAAATATTTACACAACGATATTTACTACGAATTTTTGCTCTTGCATTGCGCTTATAGGCTTCTAAGCAGTCCTCGACATGTTATCAGTAACATAGAAGTTGAAGTTTGCTTGAACTATTTGTTAAAAATTTTGCTGCTGTATTCGGCGCAGACAGCATTTCGTTTAATGTACACAATTTAATACTCATAGCAACCTGCGCAGAAATTTTTGGACCTCTTTGTTCTTTTTCGGCTTATGATTTCGAGAACAGGCTCCAGATTCTAAAAAGACATGTTCGGAAACCATCTTCTATTCTGCAACAAATTGTGCACAGGGAGCAACAAGAAGAATATGTTGAAAGTAAAAGAGAAGAATTTAAGTATATGCAGAATGGTATTGTAGAAGCTCTTGTGAATGATTGCATAATTTCTTGCAAAGAACCTAACAATATTTGTTCGGTTAAACTAGATATACCTTTACAAATTTGTGCAATCATTAAAGAAGAAGAAGAATGCTTCGTTGAAGGAAGTTGTTTATTAGATTTAAATAGCTTTTTTGACGAACCCGTTAGTTCTAGCAAGTTAGGCATTTACGAAACCAAATTTCTTTTGGGTGAAAAAGAAAAGTTTTCAATAAACGATGTGCAGTACAAATTCTTAAGTCTACCAATTTTACACAGCTGTCGCCGTCAATAATGTCATCAGAATCAAGTCAAGCCTCCAAAGGAAAACTAAAATAATTTTCTCAAAAAGGTAATATTCTGTTTGCACATTATTATCTTTAAAGTTTTTTGATTGACAATGATTTCTATTTCCTTAAGTTGATTCAAAGTGTCCTGGATGTGTAGAAGTCATAAAAAAATTTGATGCATATAAAGGTTTGTTAAATTACTTTATATGTATTTATGTATTGTGGCTAGATACATATGTATATTTAATTAAAAAGAAATTCAAAATTAAGTCTTTTTTTCAAATCCATTTGTACATATGTATGTATATACTTTAAATAAAATCGTATTCAGAAGTAATAAATCATTTTTCGTTAAAAAAAAAAATTACCTTATTACTAATGATTACTATTCCAGACACTGCTGAAAAGCGTTATAATAATTTAATGGAAATATTAGCCGAACACAAAGTCCTTTTAGATCGGCTTATTACTCAAAATGCAGTTACGGAAATCATCTTGAACATCTTCCCTATTAATGATGAGAAAAAATTAAAAGAGTTCATTTTGCATTTTTTGCAGACTCAGCCAGATCCATACATACAGTTGATTCAAAGTGTCCTGGATGTGTACAAGTCATGAAAAAATTTGTTAAATTACTTTATATGTATTTATGTATTGTGGCTAGATACATATGTATATTTAATTAAAAAGAAATTCAAAATTAAGTCTTTTTTTCAAATCCATTTGTACATATGTATACATGTATATACTTTAAATAAAATCGTATTCAGAAAGTAATCATTAGAAATTGAAAATAAAACGTAAAGTAATAAATCATTTTTCGTTTAAAAAAAAATTACCTTATTACTAATGATTACTATTCCAGACACTGCTGAAAAGCCTTATAATAATTTAAAGGAAATATTAGCCGAATACAAAGTCCTTTTAGATCGGCTTATAACTCAAAATACAGTTACGGAAAACATCTTAAACATCTTCCCTATTAATGATGAGGGAAAATTAAAAGAGTTCAACATTATTTTGCAGACTCAGCCAGATCCATACTTTTGTGTACGATTCAAAGAAATAAATTAACACTCACCTTAATTTTATTTTGTAGATGAGGCAAATTTAAATACTTCTTGGAGGTAAGGTTGAAAGAAATTTCCATCAAATTTTTAGCAAAGAAATAATTATGAATTTTAATGTTGATGGAAATTTCGGTTAAAAGCGGTTAAAAGATTATGACATTGTATATAAAACTCTGATTGGTAATATTTTTTAAGTTATTTTAATAAATTTTTGTTGACAATACCATACTTTTATACGTAGATATGATATCAACTTGTTGCGAATCAGCCGGCAAAACTTTACGAGCCGCTTTTCAACGACAAAAGAAAAAATTTTTAGACAAAATAGCCGAAACAAGGCAAAAAATACCAATGACTCAGACTCATCAGAGGAGTAATGAATTAAAAAAAATATTTTGTGAGCCATGATAACTTAATAGTATGTATTAATTTAAAGTACAAAAACAAAAAGGTTTAGCTAGCCTTGAAGAAGTGAACCTGAAAAATGTACAAATTTAAAAAAAAACAAACATTTCATTGAAATTTATCTGTGCAACTTTTTACTTTCGATACGGCGATCATGTTTGCTATGGGCCAAACATGCCCACGTTTATGGTACAATTAGTCGAATCGTATCGTGAGACGGCGAATCAGCTGATAAAATCTTTTTTTTTTTTTTTTTTTTTTTTTTTTCACGCTAATATATGTTTATTGTATCTTCAAATAATTGAACTAACAATAAGTGTTCAAATCTTAAATATATAAATAATTATTAGGCCCAACCAGTGTCGGACATAAACTTAGTGATAATAATTAATAATACATAAAATTCATGTTACGCACAAAAAATATTTTCAAAGAATTTCATCTGGAGAGTTGCGTATTAATGCCGTAGTGTCCCTCTTTTTTAAGCGGATGTGTCCAGGAAAGTTCAAGATGTTACGAGCAAGGGGATTAGGATGGAACTCGAGTTTTGTTAAATATTTTCCAGCATATTTTGCAATTTCAGCGGTCACAAGTGGCATATTTAAATCACGATGTAAAATAGAATTTTTCAAGTACCATGGAGCCGTAGTTATTAACCTTAATATTTTGTTTTGCATTCGTTGGATTCTCTCTACATTGGAAGCTGAAGCAGTGCCCCATAGCTGAATTCCGTAACACCATATCGGCTTCAAAAGCGACTTGTATATTAAAAGTTTACAATCTAGACTGAGGGTAGAATTTCTACCAATCAGCCAATGTATCTGGGTTAATTTAAGCTTCATTTGTGTCAGCTTAGAGTCAATGTGGTGTTTCCATGTAAGCCGTCGGTCGAGGTGAATACCAAGATATTTCACATGTGAATGTTGAGGAACAACTTGATTGTTGATTTGAATGGGGGAACAAGTATCTCTTCGTAGGGTAAATGTAACATGAACACACTTTTGTTCATTTACTTTTATTCTCCATAAGTTCAACCACAATTCCAACAGGTTAATATGTTGCTGAAGATAACGGGATGCCTCGTGAGGGTTTTCATGCATACTAAGGCAGGCTGTATCATCGGCAAATGTAGAAGTGAGGATATTACTGCTCAAAGGCATATCACAGGTATAAATCAAATACAAAACTGGCCCCAGTATACTCCCCTGAGGCACCCCAGATGAAATGGTTTCGGGCACACTCATGAAGTCTCCTTCCACGACAGTGAACTTCCGGGCAATAATGTAACTTTCCAAAAGATTTACAATGTTTATTGGTAGATATGTCTTCAATTTTAGAATTAGGCCTTCATGCCACACTTTATCAAATGCCTGAGAGACATCAATAAATAGGGAAGAACAATACTTTCTTTCTTCAAATGTTCTTCTTATGAAATGAACCAATCTATGACATTGTTCAATGGTGCTGTGCTGACTTCTAAAACCAAATTGATGGTCCGGTATGCATCCATTATCAGCTAGAATTGGGGACAATTTTGTCATGAGAAGTTTTTCAAAGAGCTTCGAAATTGTTGACAGCAAACTTATTGGCCTATATGACTCAGCCTTGGTAAGTGAGAAGCAAAATAAAAATAAAAAAGATAGACCCAAAGGGGTAACAAAAAACGGGGGCCTGGACGCAGGCACAGCAGATATGTATGTTCTGAGAACAGAAAAAAGGGATCCACCTTGAAGCAATGCGAGAGCGGTACCGAGGTGGTAAACAAATCCCAAGATATATAAGGGGGGTTTTTAGCCGGTAAACTTTTTAGGAGTCCGGCATACGACGATGAATGACGATTCTCGTTAGATGCGTAACGCATTTTTTCCTACCCTTCCCAAAAAAAAAAAAAAAATATATAGGAATGAGTGCTTTTTTTAATTTGTTTACCACAAGGACAGGCCAATAAGCAAGCACATTGTTGGTTGACTCCTGTAAAAATCAGCACAAGCTGTTTGTGTTCGACAGCCATTAATAAACACACTACCGGGTGATTTGAGGAGAAAATAGAAAAAAATGAATGAAGTTATGCGGAAAAAACCATCAAACCAAAGCTAAGCTTGATAAATAGTATGGGAACTCAACACAACCAATTTCAACGGTAAACAAGTGGTTTAATGAATTTATTTGTGGCCGTACAAGCACCGAAAATGACGAACGCTCTGGACGACCAGTTGAGTTCTTTACATCCAAAATAATTGAACAAATTCGGTGGTGTAAATTTTGATTGATCACTTAAGTATGAGAAAGCTTTAAGCAAGATGGCTGTTCACAATCGACCACAAACGCAATTGTGTGGCAACTTCGCAGGAGTGCTTTTGCCGTTGATCAACCGCAATATGAAGGAGTTTATGCATCGTTCTGTAATTGTGGACGAAACGTGGGTCCATCATAATATACCAGAGGCCAAACCGCAGTCAAAATAAAGGGTTTCTCGGTGGAATCGGTACAAGAGAATATCAGGCTTGGTTTTTCAGCCAATAAAGTCATATCGATCGCTTCTTCGAATGAACGCGGTATAATCTACATTGACCACCTTCAGCAGGGTAAAACAATGAATGACGAATATTATAACAACTTATTTGTTTGGTGGGTTTAATGAGGTTTTGAAAAGGAACACATTTTGTCTAGAAAAAACTTTTATTCCAGCAGGCCAATTCAAGGGTACACGCATGCGCAGTTTCCATGATAAAATTCCATTAATTAGGTTACAAATTGCCCACTTACCCGCCCTATTCTTGGGATTTAGCCCCGAAGGACTATTTTCAAACCTGAAGAAATGGCATTGCGGAGAGTGGTTTAATTCCAACGATGAAATCATCTCACAGACAAATACTTGTTTTGATGACCTCGACAAATCTGATTTTTTGGAAGGAATAAAAAAATAGAGAAACTTTGGACAAAAAGTGTAGAGCTTAAAGAAGACTATGTTGAAAAATAAAGTGATTTTTTATTCAAGAAACTCGGTTTTATTCAAAAAATCACGGACTTATTGGTCTGTCCTAGCACAAAAAAAAATTAAAAAAAAATTAAAAATAAAAATAATAAAAAATGATAAAATCTGTAACATAAATAAACCTCGTTGTTGTTTACTTAAAACGTATCGTTGACTTTGTCACGTAGACAATCTACAGAAAATAGATTTTTACGTTGCAAACATTGTTTTTCAATGAAAGACGCAACACAAACTAGAAAGAGAAGTGTGAAGACGATTTCACTAACTAATATTCAAAACTCAACGATATGAAAAGAAGTAAAGTAACGAGATACGATTTGAATAATTGTACCATTACAGTAGATTTCAAAAAATATTTTCTTGCACATTTTGATCCATCTCAAACTTAAATGTCTTTAAAGACGTCTTTTTTGTATGATTATTCGATACTAAATACCTTTACAAGCAGAGCTAATTTAATCAGGAAATACAAACATATTTCTTATTTGATTTGACTGTCAATGTACCAGCGTCTATAGTGAATATCTGGTTCCAAGAAGAGTATCTAGTCAGTAGTAGCAAAAGAAGTACCTAGTCAGTAGTACCAGCGTCTATAGTGAATATCTGGTACAAGAAGAGTCTATTGCAGCCAATATAATAAAAGTTATAGTAAGACAGTAGTCCTGGTGACAATGTCAGTAGTGATTCAGTACTGTTTCACTATTGACATTTCCTACAGGGTACTTACATACAATCAATACATACATACATATGTACATGCATACTATACATATGTACATACACACATGTATTAAAACATACATACATAAGTAACAAACAACAAGAAAAAGAGATTAACGAAAAGACGAAGAGTTAATTTCAGTTTGAAGAAATTTTTGTCGCGTTCGCATCGAAGTTGCGCAAAAAGTTTGTTTTAATTAAAAAAAATATGGTGTAATTAATAAAAAAAGTGAAAAGTGTGTCATATTTGTTTAGAAAATTGTTAATTAAATTGAAATCGGAAATATTAGAAATAAAGAGGCAGATGCCCACAAAGAAAAAAAAGCAATTCTTTTCCCACAAGTGTCATACATATAAATGTACATATGTATGCATGCATGTTGTATGTATAGCTAAAAGTGTGCCTTAAAGAAATATAAGTAATTCTAAATATTTAATCTTTTTATTAGTGAAAAATTAAAAGCCACAATGTGTTTGTTGTTTAATTATATAATAATTCTCGCGTCGGTTCGGGTCGTTCTACAATTAAAATACATTTAAATTATATTGCCTTGTTGTTGTTGCTCATATGCCACATAATGTCTTATTTGAAGGTTAAGACACTTCAGTGCAAAAGTATCCCCACACACATCTCTTCCAACAAAGTAAGTAAAACAGTCTATTTTATAATTGTAGGCAGCATAAAACTTTTGTGGTCGGGTGTATGTTGTCGGCTTTTGTTTCTGTTTGCTGTCACATACATTCGCACACATTTATCAACAGGTCAAATTACAAAATTGTTGTTGCTGCTTTTGCATTATTCTTTTTCTTTTAAGGTAGAATTAACCAAACGTAAATGTAGAAACGTAAATGTTGTTGAATCAGCTAATCGTTTCTGTCATATGAGAATGTATATATGACAGAAACGATTAGCTGATTCAACAACATTTACGTTTCTACATTTACGTTTGGTTAATTCTACCTTTATGAATGGATTCTGTGTACCTTCTGTTTGGTTGTGTGACACCCCTTCTGTTACATTAGTGGGTCAATCAGTCAAAGGCAGAAAGTCCGTCAAACAAGTTGGAATTTTTTTTATTTGGTGGTGGGAGATTTTTCTCTCAAATAATTTTGTTTTTTTTGTTTGTTTAGCTCAAACACTATGCGGCTGTGTGAACGAATATGTTGCAGATGAATGTTTGAAGAGTTTGAATGATGTAAAAATTATTGTTACTGTGTGGCCCTTGGTAGTCTAAAGAATAAATATATTATTTTATTTACATATAAGAGTTGTAATTAAAATTATAAGTATTAACATAATGAAAAGCTATGACAGCAACTAGAGTTGGATTTATCAGTTCTTTTGGGTGAGCGCTGTTTTTCATTCGGATCAGTGAAATGACATACATGCTTACATAGTTCGATTAGTTAGTGCAATTGCTCTTCTATTCAGTCTGCAGGTTCGCTCGTTGTGTGTTTGGAGGTTGGGTCGTATACTTACATACAAGCATATGTATGCAAGTATGTCAAAATCCAGTTCAATGAAAAGTTTTGCAATGAAAGCACGAGTACACACATACATGCATACATATACATAAATGTGTTTATGTATGTATACATGGATGTTTTGTGCTAAAAATTAAATAAAAGTTTAATGATTAGAAAAATTTCACAATCTCATTAAAAACTTTTAGAAAAAGGAAAAAAGAGTTTGTACAGAGATTTAAAGAATTATTAGAAATCAACTGAAAAATGTCATCTTTGTATACATACGTATATACGTGTGTATGTTTGCGTATAAAAATAATTTATTCACTCAGTGCAAAGACTTATTTATTCATCTGGTTGGACTCATAAAGCGAATGATGTTGCCATATAATCAAACACCATGTTTGAAACTTTCGAAGTTTTAGTTGTAAGTACAACTTTTTTTGAAATTAAAAAAAGTTTTTCCAAACTAATCAATTAGCCCAATCAATTGGAAACTATTTTCTAATATCTCTCCAAATGACATTTTAAAAATCTGGTCACAGTCGCAGCACTGTACTGCCGAAGCTAAAGAGAGTCAACAGTGAGTGGTAAATATCAAAACCCATGCATCGCTTTCGCGGTGTTTCTTATGCGTATGCAGTATAACATTCGTCATTATAAATTATTGAACAGAAATACTTAAAACACATGGTGAAGGAATGAAAAAATTTGCTCACTACTGAGGTACAAGTGCTCATTACGAGAACATTTCATATATTTCACCTAAGCGAACCGTTCAAATGAACTAGGTCGTTCACGACCTACACAATACTAACAACAACCGTTATGAGCCTATGGTGTCAACGAAAATTCTTAAATTGAAGTATTTTGATTGATTTGAAAAATTCTTTTCTATTGAGAATATTAACTTTAAATTTAGTTTTTTGGGGTAGTCATAGTTCAAATACCGCTGGGCGGATTAAACCGCAAAGGCTATTATTATTCCTCCAAATAAAAACGCACTATGTGATGCATGTATACATAACTATTTAATAGTTTTCTAGTTGTGATCTATATATTTTCTTATCATTCTAGGATCACAGACAATTAAATAAAATATCGGACATTTTCCCAATATATTTCAAAAAGACTTGAAACTCTTAACCACGTACAATCGAATATTTGATAAAAGTAATATTGCATATACATACATAAATCGGCTACTTAAATTTTAAAGTAAATTGTTATTAAAATTATTCGCCTTAATTAATAATTGTTAACTTTTTTTCATAAAGTTTTTAACGTTCCCAAAATTTTCTATAAAAAATCTACAGCTTCCCAAAATAATCGTTCCATATGTGAGAGGCATTTGCATACAATTGCACCAAAAATAAGGGACACTTTGTTGTTGTCCATCAGAAACTAATAATAATTAATAAACTTGTTGTTATTGTTTGCTCACCTAAAAAAAGAAAGAAACATAATGAAAGAAATTGAATTGCCAGATCTAAGTTTGATCCCACCAATAACGCACATACATACATACCATACATACATATATACATACACACATGTATAAGAACAGAAATAAGAAACAATAATAAAAGTTATTAAAAAGGGATTAACGAAAGACGAAGAGTTAATTTCAGTTTGAAGAAATTTTTGACGCGTTCGCATCGCAGTTCCGCAAAAAGTTTGTTTTAATTAAAAAAATATGGTGTAATTAATAAAAAAGTGAAAAGTGTGTCATATTTGTTTAGAAAATTGTTAATTAAATTGAAATGGGAAATGTGTATCAGAAATAAATAGGTAGATGATGCTCACAAAGAAAAAAAGCAATTTCGTTACCCAAAAGTATCATACATACAAATGTAGTATGTACTTATGTACATATGTATGTAAATTGGTGGTGTGAAAATATACATATGTGTGTATGTATGTATGCATGTTGTATGTATAGCTAAAAGTGTGCCTTAATAAAATATAAGTAATTCTAAATATTTAATCTTTTTATTAGTGAAAAATTAAAAGCCACAATGTGTTTGTTGTTTAATTATATAATAATTCTCGCGTCGGTTCGGGTCGTTCTACAATTAAAATACATATTAAATTATCTTGCATTGTTGTTGGTGCTCATATGCGACGTGATGTCTTATTTGAAGGTTAAGACACTTCGGTGCAAAAGTATTCCCAAACACATCTCTTCCAACAAAGTAAGTAAAATAGTCTATTTAGTAATTGTAGTCATCATAAAACTTTTGTGATCGCCTGTAACTTTTCGGCTTTTGTTTCTGTTTTCTGTCAATATTCTTTGATATTTAAAACACAGGAATACATACATATGTATGTATGTATGTATGTACATTGGCACACATTTATGAACAGGTTTAAGTAATAAGCACAATATTGTTGTTGTTGCTTTTGCATTATTCTTTTCTTCTGACTGCTGTCTTCTTTTTGGTTGTTTGACACCCCTTCTGTTAAATTAGTGAGTCAATCAGTCAAAGGCAGAAAGTCGGTCAAACCAATTCCGAATTATTTTTATTTGGAGTTGGAAGATTTTTCTCTAAAATAATAATGTTTTTCTGTGTTGTTTTGCGACTGAGTGAACGAATATGTTGCATATACATGTTCGATCGAAATAACTAACTGTCGCTGCCAGGCGACAATGTCTTTTGAACAGTTCGAATGATTGGAGCATGTGTGTTTGGATGAGGGTAGGTCATGAGTTTGATTTGTTTATTGTTTTGTAGTTGTATACATATGTATGATGTGGGTGAGCGCGTTACCGTTGAGAGTTTTCAAAAACGTAAATAAAAATGGTTAATATATACGTTTATACGCACGTCTTATTTGCAAATAAAAAAGAAGAATGTTGCCGTATAACTTTTTTATTGTAACTTATTAACTCACTTAACAAGTCGTGAATAACGACACTATTTGCAAATAAAAAGTAAGACGTTGCCACTTCATGAACGTTTTTTGTGTTTTACTTACCAAACAATCATATTTTCGTCACATGGCATCACTAATAATAACATAAGTTCTGTATGCAATTTCCCGTATAAACAGTGAATTAGTTATTTGTAAATAGTTCTATTTGCAAATAAGACGTGCGTATAAACGTGGTAACATATTCTTTTTTTGTTATTTATTATTTAATATTAAGTTTTTCAAACTTTTGAATTATAAGATGACATAGAAATAGAAGTAAATTTTGATAAGAAATTAAAAAATAATCTCCAGTTATGAAGTATAAGAAAAACTTCTAAATTAACAAGTATCGTACATATGTATATACGCATATGGATACATATTTACATACTTACATACATACATAGACAAATATGCCACTTTCAAGTACTCTTCTAATACTTAGCTTTCTATTTCAAAAGTTTATTTACTGATCTCAAAGTAACGATCTGTACTTAATTTAGAAAGCACATTTGTAACAGAACAGCTTCGAGGATTGAAAAAATCGCTGGCACAAATGTATTATATCTATGAGGGAATACATTGTAAATGTTTTTTGAAAAAATTAAAATTCACATTTTCAATTGAACAGGCTTCGTAATACATTTAAGTATTTTTTTTTTTATAAAACTCTAGTTTAAAAATGTCTCGGATTGCAGCAAAATGTCCATAAAACCAGGAAAATTTCAATAAAATAAAATAAAAACTGAACTTTAAAATAACATGGTTTCTGTATTACGAAACAGGAAATCGATATCATTTTCAAAGAATGTTTAAACTTATTTATTTAAAATAATTAGTGATGTAGAATGACTGGATAATCAAGTTCTAACCCATTAAAAAGAAGGTTGCTGGTTCGAACATATGAGGCCAAAAAAAAAAAAAAAACAATTAAAAGAATTCTTTATTGCACTAACAATTCAAAAAATTGTTAAAAGATAGATCGATCACGTTGGGAATGAATATAAATTAAGGAAACTCATGAACTATAATCTAAGAAAAATTACTAAATTTAAATATGAGTGGTAATTAAAAAAAATTGTGATGGGCAACTCATCATGTTATTGTGAATTTGACAGACTGATACACATGGTAGGCTTATTCAGAAATATTTTACTGCGCTGCATCCTATGCGCAGTACGTTCGGAAATGCATCAGCTTGCAGAACTGCAAATATCGTGAGTTTACAAAATGCATTATAGAAATGATGTACAGAAAAACATCGAAAGTGTATCACAAAATTTGACTGCTGCATTCTCGTAGCATAAATTTTTTAACAATAAATTTCTCATTTTTCATTTCAAAACTCTAATTTTTGTTATAATCCAAGAGAATATTAAGGAAATATAATTAAGGAAAATTAATAAAATATGAATACAAAATCATAAAATAAAGATCGAGAAAATAATAAGAGAAGTTTTATTGATATTAACTCGAATATTGTCACAAGCAGCTAGGAGATTTTTACTGAATCCAAAAAAAAAACGGCATTAGCGCCGTAAGTAGATATTCCTACATTTTACCTTATTATTCTGTTCAGTGTAAAGTAACATACTAAAGTGGACTGAACAAATTTTAAATAACTAAATAATAAAACGTAACAACTTCATTTTACGAGCCTGCTATGCTTGTACATATTTTGTAATAGTACAGTGCGTCCTCTTCTTGTAATGAAACAGCCAAATTTTTAGCATTCTAGACTCTATTAAGGCAACGCTTAAACATTTTTTGACTTTTTATTCTTGCTCTCCGATTACCGTCATGAGGTAACGCCCGAAATATATGAAGAAGAAATAAAGAAGAAATAGATGTTTAAAGGTTGACCTGATTGTATTACACGACATTGTCTTGAATTGAATTCAAGATAATTTAGAATTCGACACCTTTCAAGTAGATTTCCTCAATGGTATATCATAAAACAATTTCATTCATAACAAGATGAGGGACAAATCTTTGAAATTATGTTGTATGAAATCCCATTTACGACTGCTTGAGTGACAAAGTCTTTAAAGTTGTGTCTATGACAACTCTTTAACGATAATATGACCGACATAGTTACGAATGTTGTCATGTGTTGGCCTTTATTGTCGACAAAATCATTGACACTAACTTGAATTTTGTCTTTTATATATCCTATTGGCGATGAGAATGTCAAAGTTATCATAAAAGTTGTCATGCATAGAATTCTAATAGTGATAAAATGAGCGATTAAAGTTAAATGATGTCTTCGGTTAAATTTTATTAAAGACAACAAGAAACGCTTTGTTATATCGTTTATTATCACTTTAATTATATTAATAAAAATATACATTTGGGAAGAAATTGTTGGAATTATCGTTGACGATAAATTGTTAACACAATCGTGAACGAAAGTATATGGATACGGACATTCACTGATTCATAGATCAATAAGTAAAAAACCTTTCGCTGACGAGACAACATCTTTTATATTAATTCAAGATAAGGGTTTTTGTTTTCTATGTAATCACTGAAATGTATATGTGTGATGTGAACAACACGACGAGAGATACATATTGTTTCTCTTGTTGTCTTGCACGATCGTCCTGATATTTATATGATAAAATTTTTGACGTCTTACACTGGCTCTCCCTTATTTGCTGTCGAGGATTTAACACTGCCGTGCATCCATTCTCAGTGGGGCCTTAAAGACAGGGCCAAAGGGGGTTGAGTCTTAGGGAAAAAAAAAGAGTTTAGACTGTGTGATAGAAGCTGAATTTTGTATTAGAGGATACTGAAATCAAGGTTAGTAAGTTCTATATATACTGACCTTCGTAGACTAGTAGGTAGTGTACTAGACCCGTAGTGCGAAGGTCCCAGGTTCGAATCCTGCCGCAGAACTTTGGCAGTTTGTGTCTGATAATTAAATGGAGCTCACAACAAGCCTTCACTGGCTTAAGTGTATGTCGTATAACATGGGCTTATCACACCCCTCCAATCAACCTAACCTAACCTAACCTAAGTTCTATATATTGAATACGACTTTCCTTAAGACAAATGATTGAGGTTAATTATTCTTTTAGCAATTAGATTCATTGGGTGAAAAAAAATTAAATTTGTTAAAAAAAATTTTAGTTCTTAAAAAAATTCCTGAATATGCATTACATAAATGTATTTCTTGTGACAAGACACCAACAAGAATCGCCGTTCACTTTCTATATACACTTTATGTACAATCGAATATGATTTCTTTATTTTTTATTTTAAAAACTAAAAAGCAGGTCATTTTGTTAGTTGTAAAATTCATCAATATTCTCCACACTTTCTTAGGGAAATTTGCTTCTAGACCAAATGATTGCGTGACAGGTGCAGGATCAGTGATTACAACTGTTCCCGATATTAACGCACGAAGGGTGTCCATATGCTCTCCTTCCGCATAGTTGAAGAAAATCTTGCAGCAATATATAATCAAAATGGTCCGTGAGCATTGTTATAAAAATAATAGCAGGACGATTTTCAATATTAAAATTTATATATTTTCATGTGTCTATACGTAATAGTTTTAATATACATGTAAAAGGAACTTCTGCTGATATAAGACAATATTTAAGATTTAACATTCAGTAAGTGATTATGGAAAATATTGCCTACTTAGGTTATAGTTCATAACAAAAAAAAAAAGTAATAGAATTAAAAAAATTTCATTCCACCACTTAAAGCCACATAAAAATAACATGCAGAAGCGACAGCGAGAAGAAGCTGTGAATGGCAACAAATACAAATACAAAATAAAGAAGACTAATGCCTTTATTTGTATATAATTAATTAGTTGATTGGCCAACTACATTTCACCATTACCACTAACGTCTTCTTCTATTACAAAGCAGCCGCAACTTATAAATCTTCATTTCTAAAACACACCACAGCGCAACATCGAAAACTCTAAGAACTCAGAACAAAAAAAAAAAAAAAAAAAATAATTATAATAAAAAAATGTCTAACACAAAGTCCTTTGCTTTGGTTTATTAATTGACAGGATTTCTTTTTTCATGCTACATTTCTTGCTGTGTGCTTGTATGCGTTTATGTTTGGAGTTGTTGTTGTGTAAAATTAAATCTTTAGTACCAGTATTTAACATCAATCTCGCTCATTAGTATTCAATATTTGCATGAAGTGCATTAATTTGCCTGTGACCAGTGATTTGAATATTTGCTCAACAGCAACAACAACCAGGATAACAACGAATGAAACCATTTTATTTCTATAACAATTATTCATTTACCCGTCCATCGAAATGTCTATGTTTTTTTTTTCTTTATACACTCATTTATTTATTTTGCTTTCTTCAATCGGTTCGTTTAGTTAATTTTTCGATACAGCAATCAACACTTAAACGAAGGACATACATAATTGCATGTTGTAACCAAAAAGATACATATATAACTCGTCCAGAAGAAGAGAAAAGGAATGATTGGGCTAAAAAGAAATATTGCTTTCAATGGTGAAACAACAGTTGAACACATAAACATACTTAATTGCGTACCCACAGTTCTTTTCAATTTCATTTATTGGCACTCACACTGGCGACCAGAACAGAAAAATTTAAATGGCAGGGAACATCCAAGAAATCCTTAATTATAACAATGTCAGTTTGATACCCTATAATAAAGGCAGATAAGTTTTATGGTATATTTTTTATATTACAGAGAAAAATTGTATTAGGAATATATTTGAGGTAATCATTTAATGACCTCTGCAATAGTTTTTTTATTGTGTCAAACATATTTTAATTATTAGTTTTTTTGTATACGTGTCTTACAATTTTTATTTCGAATAACAATATTCTATACAACATTTGATCATGAAATTATAGCCATAATCAAAATCAATCACTAGTCCCATTGGGTAAATTTTAAAGTTTTGACAAAAGCTAAATCTATCAACATCTAAGATGATCTGAACTAACAATTGTGTGATTCTCTAACTTCTCATTATCAATTTTGTTATGATTTGATATCTCTAATAAGAAAAGATAAAATTAAACATGGATGAAGGTACCCGATTACCGCTCCTAACGGAAAACCAGGTCATTTCTACTGAACTCAAGGATTTCATCGGCGATTTAGCTTGCCATATATGTACATTGTATTTGACATTTGTGATGTAGTTACAAAACGTTAAGAATAACATTTTTATGAAAACAGATCCTCTTTTGTCATTTAGAACAAAATGACATCCAGTTCAAATGGTGAAATTACTATTGTGGCACCTTGTAACCGAAAGAGAGTATATATATCAAGAGATTGCCACCCTTTCACTGGATCTTGAAAGGATATTAGCAGAGGTCTTTTGGACTAATTCGATGATACTTCATAAGGGTGCATACAATTCGTCCTAGCCGATTGAAACTTCTTGACTTGTTTTATTTCACTTGCTTTCCTTATTATTGGTTTTTGGAGGATTTTAATTGCTTGGACTCGTATTTGATTGTTCTTTAAGAAATGGTGATGGAAATGAATATGGCAGACATTTTCTGTATTGCAACGTTTTACCGATACAATGTCGTTAAATGAGGCAGGATTGTGGGTTTTTTGTATATCCTTGCAATCTATGAAAAAACTTATGTAAATTGTTGCTTCATTATTACATGCACAAAATAATGAAATTTGGCCGTTTGTGGTGGTAACGGTTTCGTCTCTGGTGGACTTTCTACAGCAAAAAATTTTTTTCCTGTATCCTGCTAAATAAATTGCATTTTCTGTAAATCCTTGTTACAGTTTGTGAAATTTTTACGTTTTTAAATTGAAAATTGTTTCAATAAGACAAAAAATTTAATTGCGTTTGACGATGAATTTTTTTTAAAGAAGATAAAATATATTCAAGTCAAGGAAAAGATTTTCTTTTATTCAATTATTTTTAAGTCTGACAAGTCTGGCAGTCAGCCTCTCTGTGCTCCCAAAATCTGATTAAATCATCGGTGGCTGACAAGAATTAAATTATCAAAATTCGTGTGCAACACCATATTTGATCAGCTGACCCAGATGTAAGGATCGTGTGCAAACCAGTAAAATAGAACTTTCAAAGAAGTCAACAAAATCCACAACTTGTGGTCCAAAATAAACAAAAATTCAGATGCTTGGAAATGATTTTAATAAAGGCAGACCAACTCCTTTGAGCTCTATACACTGTGTCCAACGTTTCGCTAATTTTTTATCCTTTTCAAAAAGGGTTTCATGGTTGGAGGTAAAACTTTCTTTCCGGCGAGCCATTTGTTAAGATTTGAAAACAAGAAATTATCGCCTGAAGCTAAAACCTTAGAAAAGGGTGGATGAGGGAGGTATGTGAAGCCTAATTCATGGAATTTCGCCATTGAAACTGCAGATGTGTGCATTCTTACTTTGTCCTGGTGAAAAAGAACTTTTACCTTGTACAAATGCGGTCGTTTTTTTCAAATCCTCATTAAATTGACCCAATAAGTTTTAAGTAATATTCACCATTGATTGTTTCATCCTTTTGAAGGTAGTGAAAGTGGATTAATGGCTTTATTGGATTACAAATCCACCTTGACATTCTTTGGTGCGCATATACCTGAAGAATCCCACTGTTTTGACTGCTGTTTAATCTCTAGTGTTTTTTGTTCGACGGTTACAAAACGGTGCAAGAACTTGTCCAAATTGCGATTACTTTTGTAGTCGTTTATAAGCAAACGCTGCCTCCATATTACGGAAAGCTTTGTGATACCTAAGTGATCAATCAAAATTAAAATCACTGCGCCATGTCATATTCCTATGGCTTTTACAATCTCTTGCGCTTTTAATCGCCGATCGGCCAATACCATATCCTGAATTTCTTCAATTGTTTCGGGTGAAGAGACCTCAACTGACAGATGCATGCTGATAGAAGCGATCTCGCCCTTTCAGTGAAGTAAGTCAGTATATATATATATATACATATATATATATATATATATATATATATATATATATATATATATATATATATATATATATATATATATATGTATATACTATATATTATATGTTGTACGTATATTTATATTGGGCATATTTATATTGTATATTGTTCATTTTCAAAATTTATGTTTGAACGTGTTGTGCTTGTGAGGTCTAGATGAAAATAAAAAAGTGTGTTTGACAAGCCATTCCAGTAATTTATTTCGCCCTTAAACTGAAAAAATAATAATAATAACAATAATAATAAAATTGATGACACAGTTTTGTAGTACTCCATATAAAAGATCATTAATATATACTTTGTATGAGGAAACCCATTCTCTAATTGCTATATGTACGTCTAGCCTTTTGCTTGAAAAAGTTTTTTTTACTGTCACAATAGTTTGCTTCAAATTTAAAATCTCTGCTATTATATTTCCTTACATAAAACATCATCAAGTAAGTAGACTTAGTAGAGTACCCGTCTTCACACTCCTATGCGACATACATATATAGGGTGTACCTGTTTCCTCCACCATATTTTATTCCCACAAAGACGAAAATTAAATTGTAGAACTCCACATACAGAAGAATTTATTATAACTTTATATGGGGGTAAACATCTCCCTTCCTCCACGCTTTTCTCAAATACTCACTTTGTTTTTATAGTAATGCACATAAAATTGAAGATATAATATAATAAACTTTGCTTTGGATAAGAGGTATTCATCTCCCCCGGGTTTTTGCTTATATGTATACAAACTTTCTTCCCATAGAAACGTTCCAAAAATTTGAAGAGTACTTTCTCCCCCCGACGTTACATAAAACTAATTGATACATTAATTTTCCGATCGGTTGCACTATTTCAAAACTATCAATCAGCCGCATTATTTTGCGGCTTTTATATGTTTGATATATAATGTTCGAAAATTTATAAGTATGTGTACATATGTTTAATCAAATATAGTTTTCTAATGATTAAATTGAATATTTTCATTAAAAAAATTTGCGCTGAATAGCACAGAAATATACAGTAGCCAGCAAAACTAAGGACACACCAGTATTTTTTAATTTAATTTCGTTAAAACTTTGTGTTTAAAAATGAAAAACAAATTGAAATGGTTAAAAATAAAAAAGTATATTATTATACTTCAAGCTTATAAAAAAAATTAGGAACTTCATGTTATTAAATAAGAAAAATTAAGAAATTAATTGCGTTTCCTCACAATTCGACACAGCAAAAGTAAGGACACACCTGTAAAAACCACTTAAATTTATTATAAAATCTAACAAAATTTACCAAAATTTAACATTTTTAACATTTTGTTTGGTAGCCTTTACATTTCCACACAGCTTCTAAACGTTTTTTCAATGAGCTGACCAGTTTTTTTGTGATTTCAGAACGTAGGTTCTTCCATTCTTCTAAAAGCACCTCTTTGAGTTGCTGTTTATTTCGAATTTCGAGTTTTCGTAAATTTTTCTTTAATATTTCCCATATGTGCTCAATTGGGTTGAGGTGCCGACATTGTGGAGGTGTTACAAGCATATGTGGAGTGTTGTACAGAAGCCACATTTTCACATTGTGAGCCGTATGCTTCGGGTCGTTATCTTGCTGGAAGTAATAGCTATCAGATAGATCCATTTTTGACGCACAATCTTGGAGATTATTTTTTAAAATATCCTAGTAAGTATACTGATTCATTGCATTTTCAATAAAAACCAGATTTCCAACACCCGCATAGGACATAGAGCCCCATATCATAACACCTCCACCTCCATATTTTACGGTCTTTATTATATTCTTAGGATTTAAAGCATAGCCTTCACTGCGCCAAACTTTATGACGCCCATCAGAGCCAAATATGTTATATTTTGACTTACTTTGTCCCAAAAGTCTTGAGGCTTACTAATAAAAGTTTTTGTGAAGTCATTGTGCTTTTGTCTGTTGATTTTTTTATATGAGTGGCTTCTTTCTTGGAACACATGATAAAAGACCTTGACTTTTTAAACACCGCCGCATAGTATGGGGTGAAACTTTTATATTTTCATATTTTTCAATCTCTGCAGCTATTTTTAGAGCACTGGTAGTGGGATTTTTTTCAACTATGCGTTTAATGTACCGTTTATCATTTTCGCCCAGCCGATTGTCGACCACTTGCAAGCTTATTTTCTACTCGGTTTTCTTTTATTTTTCGTTGAACTACTTTTTTTTACCGTAAAACGAATATGACATACTATTTTTCCAATTTCTCTATTATAAAAAATTCACGAAAACTTGAAATTCGAAATAAACAGCAACTCAAAGAGGTGCTTTTAGAAGAATGGAAGAACCTACGTTCTGAAATCACAAAAAAAACTGGTCAGCTCATTGAAAAAACGTTTAGAAGCTGTGTGGAAATGTAAAGGCTACCAAACAAAATGTTAAAAATGTTAAATTTTGGTAAATTTTGTTAGATTTTATAATAAATTTAAGTGGTTTTTACAGGTGTGTCCTTACTTTTGCTGTGTCGAATTGTGAGGAAACGCAATTAATTTCTTAATTTTTCTTATTTAATAACATGAAGTTCCCAATTTTTTTTATAAGCTTGAAGTATAATAATATACTTTTTTATTTTTAACCATTTCCATTTGTTTTTCATTTTTAACCACAAAGTTTTAACGAAATTAAATTAAAAAATACTGGTGTGTCCTTAGTTTTGCTGGCTACTGTAATTGCTTTGCATTTGATTTACCTGAAGCATTTGCTTAATTAACAACCATAAGTAATTTTATTTTAGGAAAAAAGAAAACAATAAAAATTTTCCAAAAACTGACCAAAAACCAATTTCTTCATTCTTGGTTCCTAAAAACATTTTCAGTCTAGGATTTTCCAATTCAGCATTCATATCTGTTTCAATGCTTCATTTGAAATTTTGCTTTAATGCTGTTTCCCTCCCCCAAATACACTACTCTCTCACAAAGATCTAACAGTCAAACATTTGCACATGCATAGGCATTTTTAAAGAGTCCCTTTTACATGCCCATGTTAATCAAAAACAAACAAACCGTATTTTTTCCTCTCTCAATTTTATTTTATGCTCATGCGGAAATATGTAGAAATATGCAAATTAGCCTCACACGTCAACACTATATAGTACATGAAAATCAAACATCCATAGACATGCACAAACATGCTTAAACAAACATTAACACATCCATGTGTTTTTTGTTTAACACACATGCAATTCTTTATTCATGCATGTAAAGACGTACAACACCAATATAAACACATGATTTGTGAATAGAAATCATTACCAAGTATTGACAACTGAAGTGAATGGAGAAAAAGCGTTGAAAAAATTTCAAATAATTTTACGCAAAAAACGAAATTCCTGCTAGAAGCATTTTTGTTAAAACTTATGTATAAATTTGTAGCAAAAATTTTTATTTTCTATTGAACAGTAATTAGTCCCAATGAAAATAGAAGTAGAAGTTGTTCTTGAGAAATGAGTTTTCATTGCTTCCAAAGTGTTGTTAGACATCAGAAAAGTTGAGAAAACCTGAATTAAACTAGAAAAGTAATTATTTCTTAAGATTTTTATAAAAATTTTTGATTTGTTTGCTCTTTGTTTATTGATATATATGTACATGTCTTTATTTATTTTTTTAAATCTACAATATTTTTTTCAACCAATAATGATAAAGTTATTCTTACAAAAGGAAAAAAGAAATCGTGAATACTGGCCAATCTGTGCGCAAAGCTCATTGTCAGTGGCGAATAAACAATTCTTATTTAATATAAAACTAGTTTCTTTACAAAAATTAATTGTTTGTTGTGGCCTTAGCAAAAAATTTAATGGTCGCTAAACCAAATCGTCAGTCAACGTTAAACGACCACTGAAATGTCGGCATATGAACAGGTAGATCCAAAACAAACGACACATTTGTGAAACTCTAATTGTTTAAACGATTAATTGGGGAGAATAGCTCAAAATAAATGATTTTAATATTAAGTATAAGTTAGAAACAATTAGAGCTTTTGCAAAATGCATTGTTTTTTGTGGTTTTAGCTCTTCATATGCCGACATTTCACTGGGTGCTAAAATCAAATCGTCAGTGAAGTTTAAGCAGTTTATTAACATTCAACGTCGGATGTTTATGCCACGTAAATTAAATACAATATGAGAATTCAATATTGCATATGAATTACAACAAATACATAATCATAGCAGGCTTAGAATGTTTTTATACAAACAATCATTAACGACCAACGGGCGTTTAATTGTATAGGTATTGAGAGAAAAATAAAATAGACTCACGTTGAATAAATTTGTTGTAATTCATATGCAATATTGAATTCTCATATTGTATTTAATTTATGTGGCATAAACATCCGAGGTTGCATGTTTTCAAACTGCTTAAACTTCACTGACGATTTGATTTTAGCAACCAATGAAAAGTCGGCATATGAAGAGCTAAAGCCACAACAAACAATGCATTTTGCAAAAGCAATAATTGTTTCTAACGATTAGTTGGGGAAAAAATCCCAAATAATAAATTTCAATATTAAGTATTAAGTATAACTTTTTTTATACAAAAAAAAAATTATTAAAAGTTTACTTTTCACCACATAATGAATGTACATACTTATATTCCAAATCGGTGAATAGGCATTGGAAGAGATGAACATTCTGCAATCACAAGGCTACATTTAAATCATTGAAAATTATTCAAGCTTAATTGCTTCCGGACTCTAATCTCTACATTTTCATGAGTTCTTTTTACTGTGATGTTAAAAATAATTAAAATTTTATAGTGCAAAGAGAATTATTGAGGGGTTTGCAAACACTTTTTTCAAATTTTCGTTTAAGTTTTCGTTTAATCATGTTTTTTCTTCTGTAAAATATTTGAACAGGTAGATATGGGCGGTTTGCATTTTCTGTGACAATACGTACATATGTAAGTACAAGTTCAGGTTTTTTATTATTATTTGTGCAATTACAATAAGGTTCAGCCAAGCTCTACTTTGCTTTCACCTTAATTTTAGTTAAAAACTTATCGCTAAATTAGCATTAACAAGCAAACAAACTCCACATCCCTCGTTAGAGCTGGTAAGTGCATATTCCAGGTTTTGTTCTCTATTAACCATTCATTCATTGAGTTCACATGTCAAAAAACACAACATAGTAGTACTTAAGCCTTTAGCTTTGTAGTTAAAATTTTTTTACATACATTTTTTCTATTTTATGAAGCCTTTTTAAATGTTTGCGTTATTTTCTATAGACCTTTAGAAATTACCAACATGCGTTAAGGACATTTTATTTTTATCCTGGTAAAGAGCTTGACTAGAACAGGCCTTTGCTTCCCTGTTCTCCAAAGGTGTTATGACTCATGTGAGCAAACAAATCAACACACCTCGTTTTTGCATTGAAGGCAAATAATTTTATTGAGAATCGCTTCTAGATAAAGGCTCTTTATCCTTTTTAAGCCTACAAAGATTTTTATTAAAAACAAAGAAAAAAGTTTCTTTTGTTGACGTTTACGAGCAGACAACTCAAGTTGCTTAAAAAGGAAAAATTCTTCAACAATAAATCATTTATATTTGTTTTATAGCCAATTTGCTTGACTTGTTTGTAATAAAAAATTATCATTACTATAACTGTCAACTTTTTATAACATAATTACCGCCCTAAAATATATTAATTGCAATTCAGATTGAATGAGAGCTGGAAAGAACAAATAAATAAAGCGCATTAAAATTTATGGCAAAATAATTGCATTTGGAATATTATTTGTTTGTAAATAAAATTAAAAACATGCAGATGGATTTGTTTTTTTTTTTACATACATATGTAAGAGCACTGTGATTGACTATTTTTATACAAATTATTATTATTTTTTTTTTGGTTTACCTTACACTTACAGAAATAATTTTGAATGACGTAAATCAATAAGCGAAAGAAAAGGAAACAAAACAAAAACTGCTATTGATTGGCAATAATGAAGCCAGAGTCTTTATTAAGTTATTTCAATTTATTTCAATAATGCTCTAGGCACTTTGTCATTAAATTGTAATTCAGCTTTTGGGTGATGTTCGAGCTACAAATAGAGAAAAATTTTCACTGAAGTTTCAAGAAAGTTTAAAAATAATTTAACTTCAATATGCAATCTTCTCTCTAAAAAACTGCTCAGATTATTCTTCGTATACGCAAAGAAAATATTTAGTTATTGTGTTTTTTTAAGAATTAACACTCAACCAATTAATGCCTACTACCTAAGTCGTTACTTCGTTTTTGAAAGGGATAGTGTATAGAGGACAATTGGTGAAGTGAGAAGTGAGAGAGAAAGAGCTTAACGCTTTTTACAACTACACTATTGCAGAGTTGCTGCGCCTCTGGTGTTAAGTAGAAGCATTAACTTTCTTGAGTTATATGTGTTGTAGCCATTTTATTAATTTTTTTACTTCGTCCACGTTGCTGCTAACATTACCGGCGGCAGAGGACGTTGTGATATACTTTAGTATAGAAGAGCATCAATCGCTGCCGGTATTGTTCAGCGATCAGTATCTATGACTTCGTCGTAGTACAAGAACAACTAATACAACGCACACACTAATGTAAATCAGATAAAATTGGGCCTGAACCTAGGTTCTCAATAAGCAATTGCTTTGTAGTTAACGCGCTAATTATTTCAGCCAACAGCACCCATAACTGCAAGCTATGCTTTTGGTTTCGGTGATGAATTCTCCCGATTTATATCGAGCTTTCCTATAGAAATTGTTAAGGATAGTATCTCATGAAACAAGTTTAGGATAAATTTAAGGCATCAATTAGATTCTGGTCTCTCTCCTACCCTATTTCTTATTTTTATTAATGACTTTTCGCGTAAAACTTTCAACCATATCTACTCTTTTGCAGATGGCAGCAGCATTAGCCAGTACTATTCATTACTATTCAAAACCAGAGGAGATTAGTTTGCTGAGGCAAAATATGGTTGACAGGCTTAATCAAGATCTTGTAACGATCACTGAATGCGATCGTACGCATTGCTTTAACTATTCTCAGTGTAATGACGAGTATTTTTCTCTACCTGATTTGTAACTTGCATGCTGCAGTAAGTTGACGTTGTTTTCCGATTTTATATTTTTTATTTTTCTTTGTATTATTTGATTTACAACAGTTTAATAAGTTTTACCAATACCAATAGGTTTAACATTTTTAAACATAGTGAGCATAGACACACATTTGCGATTAAATTCATGCATATTTCCATGGTTTCATGTTACATACATTCAAACTACTTAAAAGGATGCGTTGAAGTTGTGGTGCTTTAGAGTGGCAGCAAAGGAACAGCAACGCAAACTTAAATATTTAGATCGAAAACCAAAAAATTAAAAGAACCATAAAAACTTGTGGCTTTATTTATTTTCATTCTTGTTGCTATTAGTTTTGTTGTTGGTATTCTTGTTGCATATTTTGTATGTTGCTGTTGAAGTATGTGTTTTTGTTTTTTCACTTTAAACTTGTCATGCTTGTCGTACTTGTTAAGTTGATGACGATGACGACGATAGTGGGTGTTAAGTATTTTCTATCTATTTTTTTTTTCAACTCTTTCAATTCCAACTTCTTTAGGCGAACTTTAAATTTAGTAGAGTATAAGCAGTATGTTTTGTGTGCGAATAGAACTGGAGCTTTTAGTAATAAAGTGTAGCAGTATGTCGTAACATGATGTTGCAAAAAAGGACTTAACATACTGTTTATGTAGTATATAAATTTTACTATTTTGCAAAATTTCTTTAAAAAAAATCGTGTGAAATTTCTTAAGTAAATGAAAAATATTCTTTAGCGCATAAAGGATCTTCCATTAAACACTTCTCATCTTTAAATATAAATAGAGCATAGTGAAAGCTAAATATCATCCATTTTTTTATTTATATGAAAGGTCTATTAATACCAATAATGTATAAAATATAGCATTGTAAAAATATCCGCCGTGGCCTTGCCGAATTGCGCGTATCCGAAATGTCTAATATTGTCTTTGAGAGCCACTGTGGCTTGTGGCTTACGCATAGACCTGCGACCTAAGAAACCTCCACAAGAAAATGTGTGACGGGGTCAAATCGCATGATCTTGCTGGCCAGTTTGCATTACCTCTACGTGAGATGACTATGCCCTTAAATCGCTCGGGCGGAAAGTCCGATATGGCATGAGCTGTGTGGTACGTATATCCATCCTCTTAAATCACATATCGTTTGTGTCCATATCATCCGATTCATTCCAAAATTTTTTTTTTGCTAATTGTGTAGCTATAAAGCTCTCCGTTGTCGGTAATGGTCTGGCTATCGTCATTCTCAAACAGTTATGGGCCAATAACGCTGCCAGTTCAAGATCGACTCTGTACAGTGACTTTTTGGGTATGTATTGGAGGATATTCGATCTTATGTGGATTGATGTCACCCTAAATTCGTTCAAATTTTGTTTGTTGACGAACCCATTCGTCCAGAAATGGTGGACGATTATGGCGACCGCAAAGTGTGCGCACAACGTTGCCCATATAGAACTCCCATTTCGATTAAAATAATTTTATGATATGCACAAATTATTGAGCGCTTTATGACAGTATTGTGACAGCCAATTTGACAAATTTGGCTTTAATATGGCTGCTATAAACCATCAAAACCTAAAAATCCTTGTTGGAGTTCCCGATATACATATATCACTATATATATATATATATATATATATATATATATATATATATATATATATATATATATATATGTATGTATGTATATATATATATATATATATATATATATATATATATATATATATATATGTATATATATATATATATATATATATACATATATAGGTTTCTTTAATGTATAGTTTATTACAGAAAGGCTATAGGAAATTTATGGCACAAAATTTGCTAATCACTTGAAATGTTCGTAATGTTTATTGCAGTTCAAAAGATATCATATCGTGAACCTTGAATGGAGAGAGATGGACGCAGACACAGAGCGATAAGCAGATGTAACGACGAATAGAATTTGTTCAATTAATTTAACTTTTATTACGTTTTATTGTTCAAGGTATTATTATTTTTTTTTTTAACAAAATCAACAAATATAAGCTGCGAAGCTACCCGGTCTGTCTGCAGTATTATACAGAGTCTTTGGTAGGAGTTGAAATTGCGACCTTCCGACTACTAATGTAGTACACTAGCTACTACTCTAGCGATACATACAATAGCTGTGTATATCCCTGTTACAGACGGATGGATCTAAGTTCACTGTCGATTTGGTTTAGCGACGAATGAAATGTTGGCATGTGAACATCTAAAGCAACAGCAAATAATGCATTTTGATATTTATTTATTTATTATATTTTTTAATGACTTGTCTTGAACAGGGATCAATGCATCCAGATTCTCAGTCATAAATCGCTATTGATATTGTTGCAATACTTATGAAAATTAGGATGACCGCAACAAATTTCTCAAAAAGCTAAGAATCACAAAAAAAAATCCGCGCTCGCAATGCAATAAGGATGCAAAGCACCCTAAAAATATATGAAATTTGCAAATATCACACCATACGGGATAATATAAGAGCTGCTTAAATTTTTTTTAAAATAGTTTCTTGTCAAAAATATGCAAATTAAAAAAATCACGCAGGTCGGCAAAGTGCGTGAGTTGTTAAAATAAGTTGTAGTTTCTTACTTAAATAAATATATTGGTTGCTAAGACCTTTTTTGTGGCAACACGTTAACTTAAATATCTTCAAAATATGAACACTTTTTAAACACCACTTGGCTAAAGTACCAGCATTTTCATATAAAATTGTGTGGGACTGCTGCTGAAAAAAAGTATCCAAAAATTAAATGAACATTTTTACTGATGCCTAAACTAATTGTTAAGCTTAATTTATAAGAGTTAAATAATGATGATGGCAACACAACAAGGCAACATGACAAGCAAAAAAAAAAAAAAAAAAAAAAATTAAACTACAAAAATAAACGAAACTTAAAATTCAATGAAAGGCCTAATGACAAATGCTACTGGTATAAATAATAAATGACAGCTTGAAAGAATAAAAATAAAAAAATAAAAACTTATTTATGAAATTAGAGGCAAAAATTTTCAAATAAAGCGTTTCTAAGCTCATATAAGCCTTTCAAAAGCTGACAGAAATCTGATTTCAAAACTAATTTTATTTTATTGAAAATATTTTCAAACTACTTATCAACTTTGGAGTATATACTAGTGATGTATCAAATATTCGAATTCCCGAATATTCGAATATTTGACAAATATTTTTGTTGCAAAAATATTGAAAAATGTGAACTTGTAATAATTTTTAATAAAAAATCATTACATTTTGAATTTAAAGTAACAATGTTATAATAACTAAAAAAACAAACAAAATAAACAGCATATTTTACCAATAAAAATCGCTGTGGACTCGAGCGCAGTCAGAGGGTCTCCAAGAAGTTGGGATGTACTTTGAACATAAACAATATTGAGGCTGGTTGAGGATTAACTGATCACAAATTATGCTGATTCTGAAAGACAGGAAATTGATTTATTTTCAGTTTTACTTAAGGATTTTTTCCAACTTATTACTATCAGATGAGCTGGAGTACTTCCACGGTAATAATGATCTGGTATACTCGTATTTATAATAAAAACTTTTGAATTTTCTTTGAAGTAGTCAAATGACATCCATTAAATTTGTTTTAATAATTTTCATAAATTATAATTAAAACAAAAGTGTTTTCTGCTTAAATATTTAATTTCGTAGACTTATACAGGGGTGGGTCAATAAGTCCGTGACTTCTTGAATTTCCCGTTTCTCATCTGAAAAAGCAACAATTTTTCTATGAACAATAATCTGTTAGTTGACTCCCATTAACATTGGAACAAGCTTAGTTTAGTTTATGTTTGTTTCGTTAAGCATTATTTTGTGTAAATAAATACTATGGAAATCCTGCGCCATCAGTTTTAATGATAAAAAGTGGTTTACTGAATTTCGTTCTGACCGTGCAAGCATGAAAAATTTCGAACATCCTATACGCCCAGTTGAGGTCTCTAGACCCGAAACAATTGAAAAAATTCGATCGTTGATTGAAAACGTAAGAGATTGTAGAAGCCATAGGCTTCCAACATTGCTCAGTGGTTTACAATTTTAATGATATCTTGGGTATGGGAAGGTTTTCCGCAATATGGGTGCCGCGTTGGGTCACAATCGTCCACAATCGTCATGTGACAACTTCGTAGCATTCTTTGGCGTTGTTAACCACAATATGTACGAAGTCTTGCAACCGGGACAACACTTGGATCCATCACCATCACCAGAGGCGCAACAGCAGTCTAAACAGTAAGTTTCTCCTGGTAAATCGCCGCCAAAGAAGACCACGCTGGCCTTGTAGGCCAATGAAGTCATGACGACTCTTTTTGGGATGCACACTTGTGCAGCTTCTGTGGTAAAACTTCATTGCTTTCATGACTATAAAGAAATGCCTCAGCGGAAAGAGATTTGACTCCAACGATGAAATCATCTCACAAACAAATATCTACATATTTTGGTGACCTCGACAAATATTGTTTTATGGAAGGGATAAAAGGATTAAAGAAAGAGCACAAAGGAGAATATGTTGAAAAAAGTCACGGGCTTATTGATCCGCCTTCGTGGATTAGACCATGGTTAATTATCCTAAAGCTTCAAATTTGATATTTGGAAATATAGCCTCAGATATTTATGTTCGTACATGTGTTTTACCAACTATGCCTTAAATGGCAATCAAATATATTCTAATGGGAGAGTTGTTTTGCCAAAATAATCAAGAAATTTTCATTTAAATAAATTAAAAACTTACATTTGAAAGTATGTGTGTACAATGTACATTGTATACATGTGCTTGTATTGAATCTTTCCCTTCTCTACTCATTAAGACCACTTATGGTTTTATCGCTACCAGGAACCAACTTGAAATTGTTTTGTCTGTACATTATGACAACATCTCAAATATATTATTAGACATTTTTCATTTGTTATTACTGGTATTCGTAATAATATTAACGCCTTAATGTCTGTAACATAACAAGATAAAACTATTGCAAAATATGTGAAGGCAAAATAAATATTAAAAGTCTTATGAAACATATCATCCCCATTCTGAATGCATTATCACAAAGGGACGTGTGAGCAATTTGTTTTGGAGGGTGATTATTAAATCGTAGTCAAGAGGGGCAACATACTACTAAAAGGTCTGACTCCTCAAGGGCACAAATTAAAAATATACGAGGTTTGTTCAATAGAAAAGGTGAATTTTAAAATTTCTCTGGCTACATGGATTCGATTAGAGATTTTTTATGTTGTTCTTAGTTGAGCTTGTTTGTGTTTAGTTTAGTTTGTTTGTGAGAGGCATAAAAGTTAGACGTGTTTTTCTTGTTCGGCGACTTTCTGCTGTGGGAAAAAGTGGATCAAAGAACTTGCATCAAATTTTGTATAAAAAATGGAATTAAGTGCTCAAATGCACTTGAAACATTGAGAGTGGCATATGGTGACTGAAATCTGAGTAATAAAAATGTTTACAAGTAGTAATAACTTTTCAAAGAAGGTCGAGCAGATGTGAATGATGACGCTCGTTCTGGAAGCTCCATCACATCAAATACCGATGAAAATTTTGAGAAGGTGAGGAAAATCGTTATGAAGAATAGGGGAATCACTATTAGAGAATTTATCATGGCATAAAATTTTTTGAAACATTTTGGGCATAAAGCATGTGGCAGTGAAGACCGTTCCAAAATTGCAGAAATTTTGAACAAAAAAACAGTCGCATGGGAATCGCTCAGGAAATGTTTAATGACGTTAGCGAGAATCCAGATTTGCTTCAAAGGGTCATAACTGGTGACCGTCCAATTGCCGTACTTTCGACAATATATAAGGTTTTTGAGAAGATTATTTATGACAAATTATTATCTTATATTGAGGAAAACAACTTTTTATATGAATTTCAGTTGGTTTTAGGAAAGGGTGTGGTGTGGAGGATGCAGTCTTGAACGTGCTTCAATATATTTGTAAGGGTTTAGATGAAGGATTTTGTCGGAGGTATATTTTTAATTTTTCAAAGGCTTTTGATCAAGTACATCATCATATTTTACTAGAGAAACTTTAATTATATGGAGTAACGGGTAAGGAATTATTACTTTTAAAAAGTTATTTCAAGAATACAATTTGTTCAGATCAATAATGAATGTAGTTTTATTGGTTCTGCAAATTATGGAGGGAAGTGGTTTAGGACCGCTGTTGTTTTCCATATATTAAAATGATCTGAAAAACCTCAATTTGATGGGAAAATTATTTATTTTTGCGAACGATGTGTGCTTATTTTTATCCTTGTAAACACGACCTTGTTTTACAGTCTTATATGGAAAGAGATGCTTCTTTAGTTTTTGAGTTTGCTCGTTTAAATCGCCTTGTGCTTAATTCCGATAAAACTAAATTAATTCGATTTAGTCCTAACTCTTGAAGTTTTAACGACTTTATGGTAGACATTGGTGGTACACTTTTAAAGGAAATTCCCTCTATTAAATATCTTGTAATAACATTGCAAAGTAGTCTCTCATGGGGCATGCACATAACAGAACTCCGGGTATAGGAATTTTGTATAAGTTTAAAAATAAACTGAATGTTAACACCAAGCTAATGATTTATCAATCCTTGATACAGAGCCATTTGAACTATATGGCAATAATTTATGCTCATTATAGGAACAGCAATATTCTAAGGACTCTTCAATGTATGCAAAATAAGGCATTGAAAACAATATATAATTTACCAAGGTGTTATCCAACAATTTCTCTTTACACAGATATACGTAGGTTAGGTTAGGTTGATTGGAGGGGTGCCCATGTCATACGACATACACTTAAGCCAGTGAAGGCTTGTTGTGCGCTCCCTTTAATTATCAGACACAAACTGCCAGAGTTCTGCGGCAGGATTCGAACCTGGGACCTTCCCACTACGAGTCTAGTACACTACCTACTAGTCTACGAAGGTCAGTTTACACAGATATATGTTAAACAATTTTGCCAATTAATGGGCTGTATGAATACCAAGTTTTGAAATTTGTATTTAAATCCATTCACAACATCGGCCATCGTACTATATCTTTTGTACAAAATCAAAGTCATTTCAATACACGAAATGCTAACAATTTCAGGGTGCCAAGGTGTAGACGTGAAAATACTAAACAGCGCATCGATTACATTGGTGGTGTTAAGTATAATAATATACCCTCTGACTTAAAATCAGTTAATAGAATTTCAACATTTAAAATTTTCTGTAAAAACAACTTGCTAAATAGAATTGAAACGCTTTTGTAATTTAAGCTCTGTTATAGATCTCTGTAAAAAATACATAAATTTTATTTACTTTTTCTATAGTTATTTTATATTGTTAATATAATTACAAGAATTGTATGTACATTAACAAGATTTACTAGATTGTCAACTCGCTCCTATAATGCCTTAAAGGAACTGGAGCCGTTATTAAAATTAACTTTATATATAATTTTGTACAACAATAATGAAAAATAAAAAAATAAAAAAAAACCAAAGTCCAATAATCCCAATGGAAGAGCCAAGGAGAGGCAAGACCAAAAAAGCATGCCGAGTTCGAACATATATTAAGGTTTTGCTTACTGTTATCTTTGATTACCATATCATACTGCATCATGCGTTCTTGCCACGTGCTTGTACGGTTAATAAGGACTATTATCTCGCCGATTGCGAGAAACAGTACGAAAAAACGTCCGGAAATGTGGAAAAATTACTCATGGCTTTTGCATCACGATACGAGTTTTTTGGTCGAAAAAATACCGAAATCATGCCTTAGCCACCTCATTCACCAGATTTGGTCCTCTGCGTCCTTTTTCTGTTCCCAAAATAGAAGAGACCAATCAAGGGTCGGCGTTCTACGACGATTTAGGAGATAAAAACCGAATTGCTGGAAGAGCTCAAGGCCATACCGAAAATGAATACCAGAACTGCTTTGAGAATTTGAAAAAACGCTGGCACAAGTGCAGGGAGTACTTTTAAGGGGATAAAATAGAAATGGATGAATAAACAAATATTTATTGAGAAAAATTAAATTTCACTTTTTCTATTGAACAGACCTCGTAGTTGTTATTATATAAATGGTATTCCACAATCCACACAAGATATGAATCAGTAGCCATTATGCGTCAAGAGATAACAGTCTAAAAGAAATAAATAGTTTCCTAAATGCCAGTGAGGGTTAATATAAAAAGTAAAACAATTTGAAATACCAGAAAATCTCTCTTGTAGCCACTAGCCCTGAGTGTTCTAAATAATTTTTACATCATTTTATTTCCTTTATGCTTTAAGTATATTTATAAGTCATATAATTAAAATAAATGAATTTGCTTTCATAATAAATAATTTAATGTAAATAAATAATCTTACATTTTATATAAATTTCAACTCAATTTCTAATAAGTCCTCAATTAGGACTAATGCTCATCTAGAAGGTGAAGTTAATATTCCATGCATATTCTTGCCCCAAGCAACAGATCAGTTTTTCCAACTGCCCCAAATTTCTATTAGTTGTATTAAGCCAGGCTTCACTGTATATGATGAAATTGTTTTAAAATTAGTTATGAAATCCATTTATCAGGTGGCATTAGTTTAACAAAATATACGACTTGTAGACAAGCTTGAAACCTACCATAGATAAATGAATAAATAAACAAATAAATAAATTTTCAATTAAAATTCTCAAAAATATTTATATTGTATTTTAAACATCATTAAAAGGAATATTTTTTTACCTAGAATAATTGTTCATAGCTAAATCATTAAAAAATCGTTAAAAAAAAATTTCTCAAGCCAAATTAATTTTTAAACTTTAAGAGAATAAATCTTAAAAAAAATATTTATTTTAGAAAAACTGCAAAAATTCCTCTTTAGAAGTAAGTGTAGCCTCAAGCACTATAAAATCTGCTGCTTTTGTTTTGTTTAATGAAAACTTTTTGTTATGTACTATTGCCTTTTTTCTTGTACTAATGAGCCGGATTTTAATTTTAGCCTTTTCTTTACACTTTTCATTCTTAAGATTTCTCTCTCTTTGCATTCGCGTTATTATTCTTGTGACCTCGTAATTATTGTAGTGGCTTTACTAACACACACTTATATACTGCAGAAATCTTATAGTGTTTCCTTCAGTTCTAAGGAATATCCTTTTGTATCATCACCCTCTTTGCTTATCATATTTTATTATGTGTGTGTAAGGCCGTGCACCAAGTGTATGCATTTTCCTGGCTTTCATTAAAACCTGTAGTTGATAACTAAAGGCGAAAAACAACGACAATAATAATGAGGTCAAAATGTGCTTGTCGTCTGCTTCTGCCACCGCCAAGATATTGTATGCCACATTTTATGTAAAATGATAATTTCAGTACGAGTACTAAAACCGCTATCATATTCACTTCTACTTGTAAAATAGTTATCAGTGGGAGGGATGAAGATTATCATTGTATTGCCGTAGCATTTATTGTGTTTGGCTTCTAACACTTTGAATATTATTGTGGCCATGTTGGAATTTCACTTGCATTCCTGCCCTTGTGGGCTTAAGAGTGAAAAAAAGAAGAATAGAAATATTCATCATTACCATCCCAGAAAAAATCTACAATTAATTCAATTTGCAGAGCGAAAGAAGATTAAACGATGCTTCCTTAATTTATTATACAATCCATAAGGAAAACAATCCATAAGAAAAAAAAAGAAACGGTTTTGTGTGTCAAGAACGTATTGCCTTTAAGCCCCTTTACTAATTTTAATTCATAGTTGTGACATTTCCTCTATATAAATATTTTAAATTCCCTTACTAATTAAAACAATAATATAAAAATATAAAAAGTCTGAATAAATATCGAAAAATATTATTTTATTATTAAGTTTCCTACTGCCAAATAAAAAAACTTGTATTTTTCTAAGTCATCATTCAATATTTCCCTTGATATCATACTTCATTCGTTATGAATTGTATGTGCTTATATCCCTCCTGTTATTCAAACTCAAACATAATCTCAATAGTAATGGCAAATAATAACTGAAGAAATAAAAAAGTATGAGAAAGAAAAATAATCGTAAAATCAAACAATTGCTATTACGGAAATAAAAATCATCATCATCAGACATTGTCAAAATATTAAATATGTGTGATTGTTGGCAATACCACAGAATCAATATGGAAAGTTCACGTTGAAAGAAGAATGTGTAATAAGCCTCTTTCAATGTAGATTAAGTGAATATACACCGAACTGCCGTTCCACAGACGCCATTCTATTGTATATTTTGCTAGAAAAAGCATTCTTTACTGAAGTACTCTACTTCACGCTGATTTGGCCTATTCAACTCTCATCCACTCGCCTCCTTTCTACTCTAGTCTACGCTCCTTTCCTTTACTCTACTTTGCGCCTCTATACTCTACCCTACTCTACTTTACTCTACTCTCTATTTAACTTTAGTCTACTCTACTGTTCTCTACTTTACCTCTACTCTACTCATCTCTACTTTACTTTTCTCTATTATACTCTAGTCTATTTTGCTGTAATCTACTACATTCTACTCTAGTCTACTCTTCTCTTTTCTATTCCACTCTTGACCACTTTACTCTTCTATAATCTATTCTTCTATATTCTTCTATATTCTACTGTTATTTACTCTATTCTTCTCTACAATAGACCTATTGCGGTCATTGTTTCCAGAAGTGCAACAGAAGTGTTGATTTATCTGAATTTTGCAGATTTTACCTCAAAGTTCAGATTTCTTGCAACAGTTAACAAATAGAAACTTCTTTTGCCTTGATTATAATCTAATCAGTTGATTTATGGCTACAGATTTTTTGTTAGAGTCAAATAGACTGATTGTTTTAAGATGGTAGACATAAATTGTTACAGATTTTAAATAGTTATAATTCAAAGTCTTATTTGCAGCAGACAAGAGTCCATTTCATTGTACGGGTTATTAAAGTTGCCATTCCTCATTAACTAGGTCTGTTAGTTTCTGTTAAATGCTACTGGAAACTGTTCACGCAGTCGAAAGATTTTAAAATAGGAACTGAGAAAATATATAGTTAAAAGAATTCTTTAAGCAGCTATTTTATGAATAGATTTCAGATAAAAATTTTTTTCCAAAAGGGAAACGCTATTTGTCAGTTTTTAGGACCAAACGACAAATGACAAATTCACCTTGGATCTCTTTGGCGCCGATTAACAGCGATAGACCCACTATTTTAACTGCTGTTCGGTCTCTGGTGTGTTGTGGTGCCCACAATCATAAAATGGTACAAAAGCTCCTGCATACTACAGTTGAACAGCGCCAAACACTCCTGCGTTTGTGATCAATTTAAAACTAATGCGGAAATATTTCTCTTATCCAAGTGATCGTCCAAAATTTAAACCGCATTTTCCATGCTTGTACGGCCACAACGAAATTCAGTCATTCAGCCACTTCTTTACCATTTAAATTTAAGGATCATAATTCCCATGGTATTTATCAAGCTTAGCCTTGGTTTGAGTAAGGGTTTTTTTCCGCAAAAGTAGTCCGTAATGAGCACATGAAATTCACCATTTTCTATTTTCTCCTTATATCGGTAGTCAAACACAAACTAAAGCACGCAGCTTGTTAACATTTGTGAGAGGAGTCAACTAACAGGTGCTTGTTGACAGGAGTAATATTTATTTTCAGTTAAGAGAACAATGTCTGATGAGGCTGCGTTTGTCATAGCTAATGTAATTCCATTGAAGTTATTAGTTCAAGTGAAAAGGACGACTAAGGAAGAACCAAGAATGGAGACTATGAGGATCTAGAAAAGTTAATGGTCGACCTTAACCAAGCGAAGATGGACAAATATGCTGATTCCAGACTTTAGTGTTTGTATGGAAAGAAAATACGGGGACCTGGAATACCATATGAAACAATTGCTTAGTGAAAATAGTGCCTCCAGGAAACCCGTGTACCGCCTTAAGCTTATGAACTCACAATTTAAAAAAATTATAATACTACTTAATAACTGAAGCCCTAAGCGGGCTTCAACTCCATTAAAGGCATTTCCTAAAAAAAAAGATCATTAGATAATTTTTGAAAATATTTGCAATTTTTTTTTCATATCTACTTCTCTGATATTGCTTCAAAAATGTGTCTGGTCTTGTATGTATTGTCGTTTTTTATAAGAGAGACTCCATATTTTTTTCATGCGAAATGTGCAATTTTTGTAACAAAGAATTTGCTGAAATGATCTTAATGGGATTTAAATTAAAAAAAATAATAATAAAGAAAATTAAACACAAATAATGAAAAGAAAAATTTTTAATCAAATGTATTTAATTTTTGTAATATAATTTGAATTTCCTGAAAAAAAACATCCATAGGGTGTAGAAACGTTGAGAATTATTAATAATTAAAAGTAAAGTATATTGTTTTTAAAAAGACCCCAAGCTCAATAAATAATTTAATAAATTGAAAATTATAAAAAGTACTCTTTTACGAAATCTGGCGCTGTTTTAATTAATTTCTTTAAGCAAAATAAAAAAGGACTGTTTAATATTTTCAAACATATCCTTGACAAATTGCACGTAAAATTTTTGTCATTAACATATTGAGGATAATAGTGCTTGCAGCCGACTTTTAGACTTCGCCGGCAGGTTTCATTCAGCCTCCGACGCCAACAATTATATGACGAATTGTATTTATTTCCACACTTTATGTTGTAGAGTATTCCTCTGGAAATGCATAGAACCTGTATCCATCCATACCACCACATATTTTCCAAACAAAAACTTTTCGCTCAGCAAATCGAACTAAGAACCAAAAGTTAAACAATAAAAATTAAATGTATAACAAATATTGGCAGAAAACTAACGTACGATTACGTATACATAAATGTATGCACAAAAAAAGAACTTCTGCGTCATCATCCATGAGCAGTGACACAGTGGCTTAAAAAGTTTTCATTTTACAATTAATTCGATGGCTCCTGCAGTACTCAATCGATTTTAGTGAAATTTCACTCTATCATTAACTCATTAACTATTCAATTAATTTAAAATTGTTTATTTTCGATTCACGATTAAATTGTTTAAAATCAGTCGTCTAACCGATTAAACATTATTAAAAAAAATTTTTTTTTGGTGGTATTTTGTTTCATATTTGCATCACGTACGCAAATGCTGCAAACTCAAACGCGAAGCAGCAAATATCAAAAAGTCTTTTACAGATGTAAAACATGGTAGACAACTCCCTTCGTGTACATATAAGTATATGATATAAATGGTTGAATGGTGTTTCGGCCGATTTCGATATAGATCTTCCCAAAAATTCAGTAAAGCGACTACAAGCTTTAAAAAACTTGACGAAAAATTAAGAATTTAAAAGAATCACTACATTTGATAAAAGCCAATAATAGTGTTGCAAATGTTTTAGTTAAAAATCTAAGGATTAGATCTTATGAGATACGAGTACAAGTTTCAAATATATTGATTTGATTTCTCAACGCAGGTATATTTGCTCCCAGCAACAGTCTTTTAAAATACCATACAAAAATTGAAACTGAAGAAATTGGGATAAATAAACTTTTTCGTAGATTGGTTACTGCTGAACTTTGGCAGGATTAGTCTAATGATTACATGAAAATAGAAAAAAATATTGATAATAATACAAACTGTCTTCTAACAGAATAAAATGAAACTAGTAGAAGAAGTCTTAATAACTTAAAATGCTTTGAACTCTTATAAATTTTTGAAGAACCTAAAATTTTTATTGCAAAATCGGCCAAAGATTAATGTCCTGGAGATGAAACGATAGTCCTTTACACCAAAAAATCTCCCCTAAATACATTTCCAATTAATTGCTTTTGTAAAAATTTTAAAACAGCTGCAGACTTGGAAGGAAAAATCTTTTTTCTAAGAGAAAAATATAAATACATTTTTCATCATAAAAAAACTGAAATATCTTTTAACTTCTTGCGTATTCCATATTTCAAGGCACATGTAATTAAAAAAAATCCGGCTAAAATTTGCCACCATTTTATTTAAAAATTTCATTGTTTTTGATAAAAATAAACAAAAAATTATAAAGTTTTTGTTTTACCCACGACACTAAAAATACTTAAAACTAAGAAATTTGGAAAAAAATATTTTTTTCGAAAAAGAAACATTTCACATATCCAAGCTTTTTTCACGCGAAGCGCTTAGCTATAGGGGCGTGTCCTCTCTCTCTCCCTTATTTGCTATTCAGCCGTAGCATGCCAATTACAAAACATATAAAATATATCCGTGTGGAATTTCGTTTTAATCTCTTAAACTTTTAATGAAATACATCATTATTTACAAAATTAATAGTTTTAAAGCCACTGTGCGACAGTGGAAAAGCAAAAAAAATAACAAGAACATAATTTAAAATATTGAGAGCGCATAAAGTTTTCGACAAAAAAAAAACTTTTCTTTCAAGATGACATGATCCTTCTTGAAAGGAAATAAAAACAAATGTAAAGAAAATTCACTAAATCTTATATAAATATAGATTTAAAACCTCACTTTTTTAGTTGAGGTCTTTAAGTTAGATTTAATAGAAAGAAATAGACATATATGTATTTATAATTGCAAATAAGTTTTTATTAAATTAAAGAGTATATTGTATGGTGCAATTAAGATAATAGATTTTAAAGGATAATAAGAACGTTTAAGCTTTCGTAAATTTTACTTTTGAGACCCTTGTTGCATATAAAATAAAGGAAAGTGTAAAGAAGTGCATTTTATCACAGTATATTAATTTCTTACATTAAAGAGGAAATATTTTTGTTTAATCATTTTGCACCCAAGATAAATAAGGGACGGTGTCCATTCCATTAAACTTTATTTAAGGCTAAGCGCTTGCATTCACTCTAACTTCTTCCACGACTTCCTACTTTGATATCTGTTCTTTTACTGTATTGCTGCTCGTAAACCGGGACCAATCTAGCGATGTTATTTGATGGTTTCTAGAGAAACCATTTATATTTTCGCTTCATGATGTCCTCGACAATAGAGCGGTTGTCTGGATCGGTATCACGATCGATGGCAAAAAAACGCAAGGAATGCAGCGATGGCAATGGTTTACAAATATTTCACGACTCAGTGATTACTGCGTTTACAACCATAGAACAGTACTGATCTCACGTTCGACACAAACAGAGAAATTTCCATGTGCACAAGAATATTGGATGATCTCCAAATTTCGTTTTGCCTACTTTGCTTTGGAAAGCCAAACGGCCACCATGATATAAAGCTCTTCAATTGGCAGACACACTGAATATCAATACTTGCGCTTACTGACTGGAATCTTGTGGTGCAGGTAGCATTTAAGCGCATAGACCTTTTTCAATAAGTAACCTATCTCTAGCAGCGTAATAGGCAGTTGTTGTCTCGAAAGTCTAGATCACTGAGTCTATATTGCAAAAAAAAAAATACTTTATGCTATTACGGTCCATACTGACTCCGATAAGACATAAAAGGAAAGCAACCAGAAGCAAAAATAGTAGCAATTCGTTCCAAAGTGGAGAAAAACGTAAAAAGAGCGGTAAAAGGCCAGGAAAAAGAAGGGACAATCACAAACTTTTTACCTGCTGTATTATCCTACATCATGTAAATGATAAGGGCATGTATAAAAATTTTCCAGACTTTTAACTTGTGTAAATGTGAAGCAATTTTATTGGTTGTTGCGTAAAGTGTACGCTGTATCTTTCCACCGAATGAAACTTAATTTGCCACGGAGCTAATAAAATATGACTTTTTAATCATTTAGAAAACTTTGCTCTATTTGAAATAATATTGTAGGTTAAATATAGTTTTTGATAATAAGGATATATGTCAAGCAGGCATGTTGTTAATGAAATGATATATAATTATTCTAAGCCAATTTTCGCTAAATTTTCTTGCAGCCAAAATTTATTATTTGAATTTAAGGTTAAGTTCAAAGTGGTGATGTTCTCTAAATTAATAAAGTTAAACTCCCCACAGTACTAGACATCATCATTATAGAAACATTAGCTATGTGAGCATTTTGCCCAATTGGGTATATGGTACCAGTAGTCAGATTTTTGTTGTTGTCAATTTTTAATGTTTTCGCTTAAAAGTTTTATTATTTATAGTCAATCCATCCCGTATTGTCCACACCGTATGTTTGTTAAAAAGAAATTTCGACCAAAAATGATGCACCCGTCGTAAGTGCTGAACGCAAGTATGTGCATAATGTTAATGGCAATGGCCTGCTTACGGACAACACTCATCATATCCGTTGTCATTAGTTGACGAGAATATGTCTGCAACTGTGAATGTGAAAGTGTGCAACTCATTCCTAGCATGTGGACTCACTTTATAACTCAATAATTTGGCATTTCATGTACCAACTTTGTAAGAATTTCAGGATGATCGGAAAACCCTCCCGTCATTGTTGAGAAGCCAATGCACTCACATAAAGTGATTGTTTTGTTGTGGATTTCAAAGTGATGGTATCATTTATCAATTTTTTTCGGAAATGATGTTGGAAATGCCATTTGAGTTAAAAGAGAGTGCTACAGGGTACTGACTATGAACTTTTTATGGCTAGAAATGGAATATATAAACTAAGATAAGTTTGGGTTTCAGCAGAATGGTCCATCATGTCACACAACAATCATGTTATCAGCCGTCCTGACGATATCAATTGACCGCCTTGGAACTGTAATTCGACCCTGTTAGACCTTTTGTTGTAGGATGCCGTTAAAGACCGATACTATAAGAAACCAGAAACTATTCCCACCTTTAAGCACTATGTAAAATAGAATCAAAAATATTCCACAAAGTCTTGGAAAACTAGACTGACAGCATAAACAGTCACATGCTAGTAAGTATATGGGAATATTTGTTTATAATAAAGCTATAAGACGCCAAAATATAAACTACTTCATTTTATTTAATTTTTATTAAATACTTGTATTTGGAATACCCGTTACAACACAACCAGTTTGATTTTTTCGGAATATTCTTAGATTTTCATCAAATTCTTGTAATCCTCAATAAATGTTTCATAAATTTCGTCGAGCCGAAATGCAAATGTTTATGGAAATTTCTCAAAAAGATTTTACTAAGACCCAGGCTCCTGCCTAAATCTAATTTATAAATATTTCCCAGCAGCAATAAACTGCAGAGACTATACATTCTATCGTTCATGTTTATTCTTTGGCGAAATGCAAAAAAAAAAAAAAAATTAAAATCCATAAGCAACCATCAACAATAAAATATAAACAATTTGCAGTACAGGATCAGGAAAAAAATATTGAAAAAGACATTGAGCAAAAGAAATACTCTACTAAATATTGCGATATGTTTGTGAACACAGCAAACAAAATGCAAAAATTTCTAAATAATCTTTGAGTTTACGTCTGCCTTTCTCTTCCTTAAAGTAACTATATTCCTTCATATCCTGCAGGTCGCTTTTTCAATTGTGAGTGACGCAATTGTAGGAACATTAAGGAAGAGTATTACCAAGGTATTAGTTGCGTAAAATGTTGGTATTATTTGTTATTTCAGTACTGGAAAACTAGAAAAAAATTTAAGCCCATGATAAGCTGATGCCTGCTTGAGTGTATGAATGAAGCGGAAATGGCACAGAAAGGTGGCAAAAATTTTAAATTTTAGAAATCATGTCAATAGGGAGAAAATTTTTTTTTCGATTGCCCCGATTATATTAATTTCCTTAAACCTTAAAAAAATTGGCTTCAAGTTTCATACAACTTTTTATGTGTAATGTGTCCTTTATAAAAGTTGTTTCAATAAATATTGAAATATACAGTTTGTCGATTAGATGTTTTCAAAGCAAGATTTGTTTTCTAAATTTTACTTTAAATCAAATTGCGATATTGTTTGAGTTTTATTTATTTTACAACACAAAAAACAAATTCTGATTTTTAAGGACTAATTCTGGCAGAGGACACCAAAAAACATACACGTTTGTCGCAATTTTGAGAATTTGCATCTGGGATTTATTTTAGGTATGTTTAAGTTCCCGACCTTTTGCACAAAATTATAATGGCTCGACGTAGAATATCTTGTAAGCAATATGTTTAAAGTGTTTTCAGAGTTTTATGGAAAGCATGACGAGCAACATTTTTGTGGAACATTTTAACAGTCTAACTTTTCGCGGTATGGGACCTTTTTGGCCTTTATTTTAAAGGGATTAAAACTTCTTCTGTTAACCGATCTCAAAATAGAAAGAGGTTATCATATCTTGTGTGTTTTAGACCGATTTTCCATTTTTGTTTGTTTGAAAGGGTTTCCTTGAGGGTTGGTTCCATAGTTTTTTTTTATTTTTTAAATCGAATGTGCAATTTTTCCACCCGAGATTGACTCTCGCATAACTACTCCAAACTGATTATCAAAATAATTTTTTGGTTTGCTGGTATCTTGGACCCAATTTTTTTTTAAATTCAGATGGACAATTTGGCACCCTCTCCAATATATTACTTATTATATAACTGCCTCAAATATCAACCGATTGTGACAAAAAACATTTTATTTTAAAGTATAGTTTGGTTTCACGACAATTTAAGTGGGAATCAGACGGACAAAGAGGCGTCAGAAATAGTGATTTTAACATAACTTCACCATTTGTGGACCTTTTTCCAAATTTTTTTTTAATGAAACAGGTATTCCATCTAGAAAAGGATTATATCGGGTTTCAAACTAAGCCCTATTGTTTTAAATCTGTTCGATTGGCTCTTTGTATTAATGTTAAATTTTGTGCCAGATTTATTTCATATTAAAAATATGACTTGACCTGTTGTTTTCTTAAAACAAAATAAATGATATAAGAATTAATGGTTAAAATACAAATAAATTTATGTTTCAGTTTTGTCTCCGCATGCATTTTTTTTTAATAATTTATGCTGCAAAAAATACATTGTAAATATTTTTTTATCCCATACTACTCTTTAAAATTAAAAAAAAAAATTTTGTTTTATATTTTTATTCGATTAAATTTTATTTTGTCATTTCTACCCAATTGGTCATTAGCTGTTAAATGTTGCAATAACGTTTAAAAAGGTGATGCATGCAGCAAGTCTACCAAATTTGCCCAATTGTATAAACGGAAAACTTGAGCATTTAAATCAGTACCCTTTAGTTATTTTAAATATTTGTTACATATTTCAAAAAAATATACATATATTTTTGGTTGTTGTGAAATTGTTGGTACTAACCAAATCAACAATGAACCTTTACTGGTTTTCAATACAAACTGATAATAAGGGTTTGCGAATTCACAAAAAAATTCGAAATTATTGAAAATCTTAATTACAAATGAAATTAAAAAATATTTCTGTGTTGCAAGGAGTTTTTTGACAAACTGTATGTTTATAAAAAATTTTATTGTCGCATTTTGAAAATTCCACTGGTTGCAATTGTTGGATTATTGTTTGTTTTAGAATATCCCTTCGGGATATACATAGTTTATAAATCCGTTTAATTAAATTACATTTGATTTACTAACTGATCACAATTATTTGTGGTTGTTTTAAATCTACAAAATGCTATTGTCAAAAACAAATATGTGATATTAGGGTTTATTTAGCTTTCTAATTGCAACAAAAATAAAAATAATAATAATGAAATAAAAAGTCTCAAAATAATATTTCAAGTTACATGTTACCATTTAATCCAGCTTATGAATTTTACGCATTTTAATATTTTGGAGATTGCAAACCCAAAACAGACCACAGAATTAAACTTTATTTACTTTCAGATACAAAATATTTAGGAGTATTAAACTGGCTGAGAGTTGTTTTTTCTTTTTTTTTTTCTTTTTTTAAACTGTTTTCCAAACCAACGACCGACCACCCGTGGTTTTATAAATTGTTGTGGTTTTGTTTCTATGGCTTAAATAGTAAGAAAAAAATTGCTCAGTAATTTATTTGAGAAAAATTAATAACACGAGAACTACAAGCTAGAAATAATTATGCAAAAGTGTTTTTGGCTTAATTTAATATGAATGAGTGTAAAAAATTATTTAATATTTTTTTAATGCAAATTTCACATTTAACAAGTTAAGAAAAATTATAACCACTAAATGACCACATAACATGTCATGAAAAATGTAAATTTATTTTGTCAATAAAGGGCAGTGACTACATAATGGAAAGGAACTAAAAGGGAAGTTATCGCAGAAGAAATATATATATATATATATATATATATATATATATATATATATATATATATATATATATATATATATATATATATATATTTCATTCGATTTTAAATTTTCTTAATTGATGTTTATTTCTTATATTCATTTTCCAATTAAAAAAGCCTGCCATATAATCAGATTCCTTTTAAACCTACACGCTGTCTTAATTACGCATCTATGTCCATTTAAGCAAATAATCACTTTACATATTTGGCGACACATGCTCTAGAATACAGAAGAATTCAACTCCAAACATGATGTTGGAGTTACGAAACCAAAAAGCAATTGTAACGAAATCAAATTCAATGTTGGTTAATTAATTTACACTTCTAAGGCATTAAAAGCAAAAATACCGAAATTTAGAAATTTTCATTACTTAATGAACGACTCATTTTTCGAAATCGATTATTTCGTTTTTTTTTTTGTTTTTCTTACTTTCTCTCCAACCGATGGCAAAAGAAAGTATGATTTACAGTCGAATCCGCTTTAGCGCAACACACTTTACCGAAAAAAATCGGATTACTGAAAGCGATACAAATCCCCGCACTGATTTTAAACGCAGCTAGTGTTATTCACTTCGCTTTAGCGAAACATCGCTTTACTGAAAATTTCGTATTACTGAAAACCAAAAGCAAGCCCACAACTACGTTTTGTATGAAACTTACTTCGCTTTAGTGAAAAAATAAACAATGACAAACTTATTTATTAGAAATCGATTGCATACAAATTTGAAAAAAATGACTCAAAGTCAAATTCAAAGTTATTTTAAAATCAATTCATGATTTTGATTATTAACTGTCATGTTAAGTATTCATGATTTTGATTATTAACTGTCATGTTAAGTACATATTTAATACATTGCATTCTGAGACTGAATTCTTATTAATTTATGTTTTTTTAACTGCATGCATACAAATGTACTAAATGCTCAATGCATTGTGAAACTGAATTATTTTAATTTATATTTTAAAATTTTATTTTTTGTTTTAAAAATAATTAAAAAATATAAATATGTTTCTATGAATAATTTGTTTTAATAAAATTTTAACGTTAAATTGACGTAAAAAAATATACAGATTTGTTATAGAAAATATTGTTTTACTGATTTTAAGCAGTACGCTTAACTGTAACAAATTTCAGTAATCCGAACTACGTTTTAGAGAAAAAATCGGATAACTGAAAAGAAAATTGGGTTTTGGTTATTTCCAGTAAAGCGGAGTCGACTGTAATATAAAATTTTTGAACAGGCATTAATTTATTTCTACTTTTTAAGTAGAATTATGAAAGATACGGACTGAAAAAAAAACACCACAACTTGAACATAATAAAATATAAAATTTTTCTAAGGAAAAATTACGTGGCTGAATAAAAAATTTCTTTGGAAAATTATGTGACAAAATAAAATAAAAAAAAAATTATATCATATATAAATTTTATGCAAATAATTTTATTGCAGACGAAAGTTGAGGCAGTGTGTTTCTCGGGGGTGAATCGGCGCTAAAGGAGGACAATATGGGCTTGTCAACCATAAACAGTCATATAGACTGTTTATAAATATTCCAGCGGTATAATCCACATTGGCTACCCACAGAAGAATAACACAATCAATAGCGATTTAATGAGGATTAAGAAAAATTACCGCATTTGTCCAAGAAAAAAGTTCTTTTCTATCAAGACAAGGCAAGGGTGCGTACATGTGGTCCCTAATCCGCTCTATTATCTAGATTTAGCCTCGAGTGACCATTTCTTGTTTCTAAACCTAAAAAAAATGGTTTTGCGGAAAGAGATTTGACTTCAACGATAAAATCATCTAATAAAGAAATACCCAGTTTGATGACCTCGTCAAATCTATTTTTTTGGAAGGGATGAAAAAAAATTTGTAGAAACATTGTTCAAAGTGTATAGAGCTCAAAGGACTCTCTGAGGTTATTTGAAATGTCATGAACTTCTTGACCTGTTTATTGTTTATAGTAGGAGCGCTACCTCTTTGCAACCTACTTACAGTTACAGAAGAGTGCTAGAAATTATATAATAATTGTTTTAAATATTAGATTTGTTAAAAGTTATTCTATATTCCCCCGCATGTTAATATTTGTCCTCACAAAACTAAGATATCATAATTGAATTTAAAAATTTTTTACATTAATTTTAAGTATTAGCGATCTGTAATTAAGATTTGTAATGAGATTCTTTACAAAATATTTCTCAACCAAACGAAACATCGCTTCTAAATGAAAAGCCTCTTTGTGAGGCGTTTAAAAATAAAAGTGAACGTAAAACAAAATTTTGTTGGCAACTTCTTCAAATGTGAAACATATTTTAGGCTGTCATCTCACTGGTTTCATTACAAAAAATGGATTTTTACTTAAAAAATGCAATTACTTTAAATTAGATTTTTGCATGTATCATTTTAATTTTCAAGTAAACAGTAAACAATGTCCTTAAAATTGGAATTTATACCAGTTTACGATATTTCAAACAGAACCAGAAGTAATATATTTTTTAATTTCTTGATAAACGATCTTGTTTGCAGTGATCTTTTTATATAGAGCTGGGATGTCAAAATTATTTTCAGACAAATATTATTTCAACAGTGTTTTTAAGAAGCAGTTGGAATTCACTACAACATTTGTGCTTTTATTACTTAATTTTTATTTCAAAGAATTCTTACTGATTGTGTTTTTTACTGCAATGATTTATTAAGATGATGAACAAAACTCATATTTAAAACCCATTAACACTTCGGTGAAATTCATTTCTTTTATTAACATAATTTATGAATTTTTTCATTTCATTACTGAAAATTCAATATCTAAGTAAATATTCATGAGCGAATATAATCAATGAATCTGTTGAAAAAAGCAAATGCTCATAAATTTATAAATTGTCAACACAGCTAAATAAGCATCCGTGGCATTTAAGTCACATTAAAATATTGAATGAGACTTTTTAAATGGTAGACAAACATTTTACTTGAAATAATTTATAACCCAAAAATAACTTGCAGCAACCACACACTGTTTTTGAAAAGCTAATGATGCCGGAGAATTTTGGGAGAAAAAGGAAAAGGTTTTAGGGTTCCATGCCTCTTTTTAAATATATTTTCACCTTTATAAGCGTATAAATTCCATTATGCCATTTATATTTGAAGTCATTTAGTTTATTACTTTTATGAAGTGTCTTCGAGCCAATAACGTGACTTATCAGCCATTTATCAATAAGTGAGTGTCAATGGAAACCAAAATAACGTCAATAGTCATTAGAAAAGAAACCCTTCGTAGTCTCAGAGAACTAGAGGAAAACCAAACACATTAAAATGGCCCCTACTCATCATCTGATGTTGGCTGAGAGATGAAAATTTTCGTATCTTTTGCTTTAAGTATTTCTGGAAATTATTCCAAATGCATAAGAAATTTAATAGTCTCTTGCTTATTTCCATTAAAGGTGTTAAATAACTTTCGACATAAGCATTTCTGTCTGCAGGAAGAAAACAAAAACCATAAAAATGATAACAACCGTGTTATGAATTTTTTAAATTTTATATATTATTTTTTTAATTGAAAATATTTCTAGAGAAGATGGCAAAGACCTTGTCATAAATTAAACAATGCATGATGGTACTTAAGAGCTGTTTTATACTTAAACACACCTTGAAATTATCATTAAGGGTTTTGTTTTACTCACAGCAATTAAAAATGCTACATTTTGTTTTAGTGCACATTAAGAATTACACTCGAAAAATTCGAATTCTTTTGTACATAATTTTTTTCAAAAGGTATTCTCTTGAAATATGGATTTGTTGTAAAGATTTTTTAGAAATAACTTTTTTGAAAAAGGAAGTATTTTATATATTAATTTTTCTTTTAAAGCCGATGCACTTTTTAGCAAGATTTTCTTAAAGCAATGTGCATTAAAGAATTACAAAGTTATTCTTTTGGAAAGGGTCCTTCATGCTTAACAATTTTTTCGAATTTCGAATTTGAATTTTTCGAATATAAAATAAAACTAAAATCGTCAAAAAAGTCAAATATATTGAAAAGGCACCTTGTTTAATATGATGCAGTCTTATAAAGATCCTTTTGAAAAATGTGCATAGCACTCAGAAAATACTCTATAGGGTGGCGCAAAAGCAATGTCATAATTTAAACTAGCTTCCATTTTGTTATAAATGAAAGAAAAGAGCTCTGTTTCTTTAAAAAATTCAATTGAAAGTATAAAATCGTTACTACAATGAAATGTGCTGTAGTGAAGTAAGAGAATATGTTCCCGAGACCCGCTCTTATTTGCGAAAAACACATTCTGCATTAAAAGCGCATCCATTTGTGCTCGATATATCAGCAAATCGCACTACGCATTACAGAAACAAAACGTTCTATGTTTGAAAGGCTCGTATGTGGAACGAGCTCCCGAGCTCGAGAATTGAATGTTCACAAACAATAGTCCTCTAGCCTCCCTCACACAACGTATTTCCTAGTTCCAACACAATACATGAATAGGGGTCATCCAATTGGAGAAAGTTACATCACATTTGCGCTCGTTTTAATTGTTGCTGGCAAAACTTCTGGTTGGCGATTTCTTCTTCAATGTTATTCAGAGCTTTCAGGGCCTGCAAGGTTCGTGGTTTGTCGTGGTAAAAGCGTGAATTTACAAAGCACTAAAGGAAGTGGTCTGTGCTAGTAGATCTGACGATCTGGATGTCCAGTTCAAATTTTCAAAGAGATCATTCGACCTGTAAATTAGTTTCTAAATATTTTCAATTTGGTCCGAGCTGTGTGAGCGGTTACTGCGTCCTATTAAAACCAAGATGATGCAGCAACTTGCTGCAAAAAAAAAACACTCGTTTAGCATTTGCTTCTAGCACCCACCATTTACGGTTGCGGTGGTGCCGTCGGTGTCTTCAAAAAAAATTATAACGATGGATAATCACTTTAGAACTGCAAATGCCGCATCAAACGGGCACTTTGAGGAAATACAATGGCTCTTCATGTGGATTCTCTGTGCCCCAGAAATGCAATTTTTATTTGTAACCTCTTAAGTGGAAATGGGCTTCGTCGCTCATTATAATTTTTGATATGAAATCATCCCCAAGTTTAACAGCACAGGTGGTTTTCTGCATAAAGGGTACTTTTTTATAAGAGGTATTTCTTTACAAAAAAAATATATATATATATATATATATATATATCAGGTGCTTTTTTCGTAATAGGTACTTTTCATAATTGGTACTTTTTCCACGATAAGTACTTTTTTGATTTTTTCATGAGGTACTTTAATTCAAAAAAAGAGTTTCTTAGTATTAATGGCGTTTTTTTATAAAGGGTATTTCTTTCATAACAGGCATTTTTGATTTGCATAAAAGTTACGTTTTGCATGAAAGGTTTTTTTTCCATTAAAGGAATTATTTTTATATAAAAATTATGTTTTCATGTCAGATGTGTTTTTTTTTTTCATAAGAGGTAGTTGTTTTACTTTCCTCATACAAGGTATTCTTTTCATAAAAGACTTTGTTCGCACAAAGGAGTATTTTTTCCAAAAAGGGTAATTTTTTCACAAAAGGTACTTTTTTTATAAAGGTTACATTTTCGTAACAGGTGCGTTTTCATAAAGGGTACTTTCGTCATTTAAAATATTTCTTTTACTTTCTTTATATAAAACTTCTTCTTTATAATTTTTTTTTGCACAAAATGTGTATTTTTTTCGGGAAAAGTACCTTTACATTTTTTACATTTTTATAGAATAAATTATAATTTTTCTTAAAAACATAATTTTTCATAAACGATACTCTTAATATTGTATATAAAAAAGTTAGTCTATTACTATTTTTTAAAGGGCTAAGTACTACTTTTAAAAACACATATTCAATATTTAGTACCTTTTTTATAGACTTGTTTTATTTACTGTACTTGTTGATGGAAACGGACTGATTTATAATAGGAGCCGTTCGAGTATTACGTGTTCCTTTTTGTAATTGATTCTTTTTATGAAAACGGCCTTTGCTTCTTTTAAATAAAACCTTTTTTTGCACAAGGTGGCTTTCAAATGTTTTTCTTTGTCAAAGAGCGGTTTTCATTGTTTAACAATTTACGGCTTTTTTTCTCTGACTGTATCTCTAAGTTTCATATGTGTAAATGAGCATTAACTTGTTAAACGAAAAAAATAGATAAAACACGGTAAAACGTTAGCAATGTCTGGGTTATGTCTTTATGATATATAACCTTTTTGGTCTTATCCAAATGAAACCAGAAGTTGTCTTTAGAGTCTGAAAATAAAAGAAAAAAAAAACGCATTATAAATTTTTTCCATGATACACCCTACTAATTCACAACTGAAGTGAATTTATGAATTATTTTTTTTTAAGTTGAATGGAAATTTAAAACTTTTTTTTTAACTCTTCCCCCCTCAACCTTTTCGTAATATTTAAATTATTTGAAATTTTTATAACTTCCCAATAATTAAAAAAAAATCCTTACTTATTATTTTATCTAGGTATAGAGTAGCGCCTCCAAAGTTCGTTATATTGTGGCAAAACACAAGTAGCTGCACCTTTTTGTTATTACGTTTATTAAAATTACACTTGCGCTTTACATCAACTTGATGTTCAGGGTACTTGAAATTAAATACAAAAAGGAAACGAACTTAACACTTCAAAATTTTTCCAGCATAAATATTCATAACAGAACCCCAGCCTTTGCTAGATGCCACTAAAAGGAGCAACGCAGAACATTCTTACAATAAGAACGACCTTAACTAGTTGTTAATAATAAGACATTTAATGTTTAACATTTATCTCCTCTGTACACAATGAACAAAGCCAAAGTCTGGTAAAAAAAAATATTTTTAACTTTTAAATGATGCCTTGTTGAAAGGAGAAATAGTTGAAAAATGGAAACATTTTAATTACGAGTGGAAGGATTTTTTTCCTATTTAATACTTCTTTAATGGGTTTTTGAGAAAATAGTTATAAAAATCAAAATTAAATGGGACCTTAAAGAAGTTAGGGGCTCAAATTGTTTTATTTACAATAAGTAATTAAAAGTTCATTGAAAGTTCATTTAAGAAATTTGTATGGATTATTTGCTTACAAGCCCTTTATTGTTCTTTGACATTATTATAATGTATTATGAATATATTTCAAGCCCGTCTACCATATTCATAAATCTATTTCTATTGTTATATATTCTGCGGTAGTTTCTCTGTACTATTTATAGTGTTTTCTTTATAACAAAATAGTGTAAAATTTTCTCCCGTTTCAAATAGAAATAATTGCAAAATTTGTTCCCCTTTCAAATGTTCTTTCTAGAAAAGAGCTTTAATTTCTTAAATTGAAGCGATGGGTAGATTTTATAAAATAGATTAAAAAATGTTACACCCGATTCAGAATGTTACACTCATCTCAGAAAAGAAAACTTACCTAGATTTATGTATTTGTGAGTAACTTCAGCTTTACTATAGCCGATTCAAATTATTAAAATGCTTCTTGTGGTGTTTCCATCCCTGGAAAAAGCAAATATTACCATAAAAATGGGTAGTACATTTAAGATGTTACCGATATCCTATCAAAGTGATACCTTCTCAGGCCCTCAAATAGAACAATGAATTTGATGTCCACATATTAAAAGTTATTCATTGTCTATATTTGTTCAATGACTAAATAATAACAAAACCTTTCTTCATATAAGCAAGTTAGTTAATACAGTTGAATGAAAGAAAGTACAGTATCCAACCCTGAGATAGATTTGAGTGTAATATATATTACATATTTACATGTTTTATGGGCAACATTTTATGAAAACAACATTTTATTGCTTGCACTATTACATATATTTTTAGAACAGAACACAAACCTACACGAGGTAAATGCATTGGCAAAAGGGAGCATTATTTTACCACCTGAAGAGACAGCGTTATTTTGCATACCAGTCCAGAAACCGTAAAGGGTCATACACTCTGGATTGAGGAATACATCGAGAAGTAAATCTTTTAGGATCATGTGGAGCTTTCAAATCGTCTAACTAACTTATATCACTGATGAGAAATGACTGAAGACTTCTTGTGGCGGCATTAACTGGACACTTTTGGACAGTGTTATATACTGTCAAAATGGTACGAGGGCAGGTCAATAATTCCATGACATATTGTATAAAATACAGGCACAAAATCATTTATTTTTTTAAGATCTGTACACTTGTCTTTGTCACGTTCCTCACGGATAAGCAAGCAATTTGTAGCATAATTCATGGAAACGGCAGATGTGTACGCCTTTGCATTGTCTTGGTGGAAAAAAAACTGTTAACTACGTTTATATATAAAAACTAATTTTCATAGAAGTAACTTTAAAGAAATTCCGCTAGTTTTTTTTTTCAATAAAACACTTGAATTTAAATTTTTTGCATAAAAATTTTGATTAATTTTATTTTTATGTTTAACGCCTGCAATTGGCCACAGGGAGAGATGGGATATTAAATTCTTCATGGGTTATTATGTTGGTTGCATTTATTAAATACGAGTATATATCAGTAATATTCAAAACACATTGTTTATCCTTAATTCCCCTCAAGCAAAGCACTGTGTGACGATATAAATGCTGTAATCTTGGTTGGGTAAATAATAATGAATAGGATACGAGTAAATGCCAGCATATGGCAGCATATAAGAGAGAATTAAATTTGGCTTCCTACGATATATGTATACATAAATATAGGGTGAATTTTTAGCAACTTTCTTTTATGCAGCACTGTTTTTGGCAGCTCAGCTGTTTTCGTGCAATATGCTCAGTTTGGTCTATAATTTAACCATGAATCGACTTACAAACGAACAACGCTTGCATGTTATAAAATTTTTTTTATCGAAACTCATGTCCGATTAAGAAAACACATCGTCGACATTTTTTATCGGAAAATTGCGATCAGTGACGAAACTCATTTCTGGTATCCGGTGAACAAGCTTAATCGCCATATTTGATGTGAAGAGCAGCCAGAAGCATTGCATCCCGAAAAATGTACTGTTTGGTGTGGATTATGGGCCTTTGGCATCGTTAGACCTTACTTTTTCACAGACGGCAAAGGCAGGAACGTTACTGTGAATGGCGAGCGCTACCGTGCGATGATTAAATTTTTTTTGCACAAAATAGAAGAGCTGGACTTGGATGTCTTGTGGTTTCAACATGGCGGTGCCATATGCCGTACAGCTTGCAACACAAAGCCCCAATTAAGAGACGAGTTCGATGAACAGTTTATAACACGTTTAGGGCCGGTTAATTCGCCGCCTATTTTTTGTGTTACGATATGTTAAAGCTCACGTCTATAGCGACAAGCGGAATGCTTGACGCAATATTGCAGAATTTATTCGTGAAATACTGTCAGATATGTTTGAGAGGGAAAGCAAAAATTGAACACAGCGTTGACCGCGGTCACATTTATATGACATTGAATTGAGTTCTAACGACTCAAGTGAAGATTTCGTACATTTCTCTAAATCTTATGTGTTTTTTTTTAGTAAATTCCGAAGGCTATTAAAAAATCCCTCTTTATATATACTGATTGAGAAGTATCATGACTGCTTTTGTAATGTTTCATTACTCGAGTATAGAACCTTTAACAATTTCAGTTTCTCTAAATTCATGCCTCCCTATTTTCTCCATGCATCCCTATTTATAAATGTGGCTTGGCTGTCTTCTTTTCTTTTAATATGAACTATTTTCGGTCTTTAATGATTTGATATTTTTTTTGACCCTTTACTAACTTTTCGGTACTTGAAAATAAGTTTCCTTTTTTGGCTAAAACAAAGTCCTGTATTTTATATTATAGTAAAATAATTCATAAGCTTAAAAAACGTCAAGTTTGCTATGTCGCTTTGTCGTGGCCATCAATCATTGTCAACAGGTATGACAGATAACTTTTTAAAGAGACATACTTTAACATAAAACAAAACCAACACAAAAAAAAAATTAAAAGACACAAAATATACTGTTTTGATTTTGGCTTTAGATGGGCTTTATTTATTCTTGGGTTTTTCACTTTTTGGCATTCAGTTCTTTCATGCAGAAGGGCTGTTGCCAGAGACTTTGTTTGGTTTGCTTTACATCAGAAGTCCTCATAATTATTGTTGTTAATGTTCTATTGGCCTTGATTGTAGGTTTTAAAAAACTACTTTAATTTCAGGCACGTACGCATAATAAATTTTTAAAAAGTTTTTTGCATTTACTGCCTTATATATGTTTTTTTTCTTTTTGTGTTTTAAATATATTATGAATTCTTCTGAAAGTTAATTTTTTTAATAATTTTTTTATTTATAGGTTTTCGCTTCTTAATGAAATGCAATCAGAACAAAATGGTAAGTCCAATGATGATGATGATGATGATGACGATGATGATTTATTGAAATGGAATTTGAAAATTATAAAAAAATATATATAAATTTTTTAAATTCTAAAACGTGATGAGAATATAAGAGTTTAAGATTCAGTTTAAATGAAAAAATTTTACATATAAAATGAAATATTTGAAACTGAGTGTGACTAAGAGAACTAAGGTTAGGTTAGGTTAGGTTGATTGGAGGGGTATGACAGCCCATGTCATTACGACATACACCTAAGCCAGTGAAGGCTTGTTGTGCGCTCCCTTGAGTTAACCTTGAGTTAACCAAGGTTAACTCAAGGGAGCTAAAATGATTTTATAATTTAACATATTATGAATTTATTCCTACGAAATATTTGTCGCTAAAGTTTTTTTGGCATGACAGCAATTTGGAGTCATGGAAACATTTTATAATTAATTTTTTTTTCATATCAATAATAGCAATAAAAGTGTAGCATTTGTGTTAATGGGAACTAGTGTTCAATGCATGTGCTGAAACATGAACACTTGTCTATAGGAATGATACTAAAGCCTGTAGTATTTGTAGTTTTCTTCACCTTCAAAACATTGTTCTAAAGAACTCCGATATAAATAGATCAACCAGCATGAGATATCTTATTGTCATCCTGGATTGAAAGTTGTGTTTAAATATGAATGTTTTTCTTTCACTTTCCTCCTGTGAAATACTCGTTAGAAGACGTAAGAACTTAATTATGAAAATCAAAAGATTTTCATAATTAAGTTCTTATGCCTAATCCAAATCTCACATAACAAACTATGGCTTGATGGCTTGCTCTAATGGCCTGCTCTTTAAAAAAACAAACGTAGCTTAACAGAGATCCGTCCCACTATATAATCACAGCAACTCCTAATGCTTCTACTCCTTCGACTACAATATACTTATAGTTAATAAGAAGAAGACAACGAATTCTGTGAACCAGATGAGCTGCACGTCATATTGAAAAAGGAAATACATGTTGTCTATGCAAGATGCTGTTTTCTAAAACTGTGACGTATAGCAAGGACTAAGCCTTACCCGCTTTAACCCTTGAACGTCTTTACGAGACCTGGATACCCACTCATAACGACCGGAGTAATGCTACCCCAAGAGCTACAAAATGTATTCAAAAATTTTGCGTCTCCTAATTTTATAATGATTTCTAGGTCCTTGTAGGGCTAGCCTAGCAAAGATTTTGAAGCAAATTGATTATAAATGAATGACATGTCGATTACTGAAGTTATTATTTACATGTGCCTGCATTATCAGTCGTACCGCTATTGCCGCCTTGAAATCATTATTTCTAAAACCAGAAACAGTTCTCGACTGCTGCCCATCTCTTAGTGAGATCGTCGAGCAGTGTGACATTCAAAGCGTTTGGGTATTAGGACATAGAGGCATACTAGAGATCGACAGGATTGATGAGATATTTAGACATAGCGCAGCTTAACAATTGTAACAAAAACTAGAACTCGATGATCTGCAATTGTCTGTCCTCTTGCAAGCGCAAGGACGAATTAGCACTACGAAATGATTGTATGTTATTAAGCCACTAATGCCTCTCCTAAATATGAACAATAGAAAATTATCATTACTAATGTCTGTGATAACTAACGCTTCCTTCTTTGGCATGAGAGCTAACATGACAGTGATTAAGAAGAGAGCATCTTCTTTAATCGCTGTCCTGGACTAGCAAGAAGACGTATGCTTACTACAGAATATCTTGCATTCAACGATTTTGTAAACATCGCAAACATTAAACTGCAACACGTAGTGCGCCATATAAAAGCTTTCGAGAAGTTTGATGATAATATTTTTGCTCAGACAGAGTAGCTCTGGTGTCACAATGAACTGTAAAATTTCTAACTGAATCTGGTGGTACTCTGGAAGCCTCCTTTACCTGGCCTTTACCTGGTTGTAGGAGTTCACTTTTAATTTTTTAACGTAAAAAGCTACAGAAAAACTTTTTTGCAGAGGATTAATTTCATATATGAACTATTCGATTAAAGAAGAGATTTTCTTTGCTCTGGGTAGTGTGATTAGATGGCAATAAACTGGGTATCCGTAAAAATCTTCCTGATTTTTTTAGAACATTTTTTATTGTAGTTGTGATGAAAAAGTAGAGAAGACCCCATGTTGTGACGATACTATGGTAAGATTTGGATACACTACAACTTACGTTGGGCCTTTCCGGCTTCTCCTATACGCGATTGAATAACACAATAATAGACTTTGAGACAAAGGCTCATAAAAAATTTTTGAATTTAATTTTCGGCCAGTTTTAGCTCTGTGAGATCTAATTAATTGAAATGTCTCTTACACTTTATTTTAAAATATAGCCCACTGTTGTGCTTTTTTAATGACATAGAAAATATAAAAAGAAGTTCATAAGGAACATAATTATATATGGAATAGGTTGAGCAATCGATTGCACTCTTATGCATACAATATTGGGTCTAATATTGGCATTCAAATCGATCTTACTCAGAAATTTATCCAAGCGTGCTATTGAATTTATAATTGATTTTTTGCCTCATGATCCATGGCTTATCGCCGAATTAATATCATAAGCAAATATTGCTGTCATCAGCAAAAGAGTTCATACAATTATCCGTATCATGGCTGGAATTATGGCTCCGCTTACATCAATTAAGAAACGCATGACTCAAGTATGAACTTGGGCTTAATTCTATGTAAAACAGAAACTTATTTGTAGTAATTAGTGGTTGCTAACAATATTTGAATTAGTGTCAAAAAAACCGCTTCTGCGGAATCTGGCATTGACTTTAGGCTGCACTATTAAGGGGGAATAAACTCATTTATTCGTGCCTCATTAAGATTTAATATCGAATCTATTGAGGGGACATGGGCTGGGAATATGTGTCTTTTTAGCGATCTCTTATGCCCGGGTAATAAAAAGGGATCCCACTGGTCCAGTTATGTCTTGTACTGACTAGCGGTCTGTACAACCTAACCTAACCTAAGGCGGAATTGGCCTTGGACTGGAATTTTTGTCTTAAGATCTGAGTAATACGAAACACTGTTAGAGACTTGATTTTACAATTTTAATATTTAAGTTCTTACATACTTTTTGTACGTTTATATTTAAGTTTATCTTCTTTTGATGTTGATCTGGACTCCAGGCCACATATCAGTAAAAATTTTCACTACCTCAGCCTCAAAATTATTTAAAATATCGACAGCATAAACTTAATGTAGACATAAAATAACTGATACTTAACCCATTTGATTTAAAAATTCCCGGATAGATTTAATGTTATTCGCAGTTAAACTTTTGAAAAAGATTCTTTCTGAATGTAAGAAAGAAAAACTTAAATTTAGAACTGCAATTATCATCTAGGACAAGTTTGATAAAAAAGATCATAAAGAAAGGCTATTAAAAAAGCTGGGAAATGCACCATTATCAATCGTCTAAGAAGGAGACTTCATTTTTGATGATTTAAAGGACATACTTATTCCGAGTGGTAAATTGTCTGGTTGCCCATAGAGCGACGCTTAAAGAAAATATATTGATGGTTCCAAAGTAAATTTTTCTACTTTATATATTTTATTAGATGAAAATTTATCTTAATTTTTTTCATTATTGCAGGAAGTGCAAAGAAAATTGTAATTGAGCGGTTTTTTGTGGGAATTTACGTTGCCATCCAGCCAATAAAAATTCAGAACCATGTTACATTTTGAATTTTTAGTGAATGTAATAGTAACTCAGAGCTCTGCTTCAAGAGTAATACCGAAATTCCTTCTATTTCAGGGGACTTATTTGTATTGAGATCCGCTGACACGAGATCGATCAAATATTTTTTCAATGGTACTCTTTCAAGTTCACTCAGTAAAAATTACTTGAGAAAAATTCAGCCAACGGGTCCGCTAAGATATGGTCATTTTGTGCAAGATTTGGAAATAAGAAACTATAATTATCCGTTACTCCCTTTAACATATGAGAAAAAACTTCTTTGTTAGGTTAGATTGAACAAGCGTTTAGTTAAACTTTGGGACAAAACTTGCCCACTGGGGTTCTAAATGGCCCTTCATATTACTTGATGGGATGAAGAATAAAGTATGATATGACGAAAAGTCTCTGCTCCATTATTTGTACTGTGATGCTAAGCCGCCCTGATGACCATATCGATCATGTCTGCTAAATTTTGTGGGTAACCCTTTGCCTGTGTAGCAATCCTTTCCCCAAATGCGCATGGCAGAGGCAGAGGAAATGTTGGATAGTCACCTCTCCCCCCTCATTCTAACAGCTTCTACAGATGTCCTAGCAGCGACATATGTGTATGTGTATGCAGTGTTAATTAAACACCTTTACGATTATATCTAGCTGGTTTCGGGCACTCTCTTATCGAATTAAAGATCTCCTGTTGTGATATCGTGGCCGGGTCTTGGAAATTCTTATTCTCGGAACTTTATTCTTTAGGTTTATTTTATAATTCTTCATGGTTTTGTGGTTAAGAAGATGCTCTTTTTATGTAACTTTGTGAAACTCTTACACCTTTCTAGCAAATTTTCATCAATTTTTTTCAGTGTACCTCTTTTGAAATTAAGCATAACTAAAACTGATCCTTTTTTCATTATAATAATTATTTTTTTAATATTTTATTTTAATTACAATCTATTTTTTTCGCTCTAATAAAGCAATTTCATTTTCTGCAATAATTATTAACAGTTTTATTTCATCATAAACTCTTATCAAGACCATCGATACTAACAAAAATGCTTTGGGCAAAAAAAGCTAAATAAATATTCAATAATTTCCACATGACTGCATATAAGCAGAACTGAAAACTCACCAACCTAATCTGTTATTAAAATCTATTACTAAAAAGACCTTTTAGCTTTTAAGGAAAAAGAAATCACTAAATGAAGAGTGAAAAAAATCAACAACTAAAAGGGAAAAAGATAACAAAGTAAATATCGAATTATTTATTTTACAATTTTCTGTACTTCTATAATTCTCTTCATATCTATTTGATGTTATTGGCAATAAGCGATAGATTTTTCTTTAAAACATTTTATGCATGAATACAATATCATCTATCTATTCATTTATCTTATTGAGTTTTCGTCCTTAAGTAACTGAGGCAGCAGGAACAGCAGCCAGTACTACACGTTAACTAGCCAATTGTATTTAAGTACTTTTTGGGTAGTAGCAGAAGCAGTCTTTGTATTCACAGTTATCGTTAGTGTGGCAGAAGTTGTTAAACAAACGCCAGCTGAGAGATTTCTTTTCGTAAACTACAATAAACTGTCCGCTCCTCCTTCCGCCACACAACTTCAGTCACACAAAAAAAAAATAATTCAACAAAAATCCTTGCTTTTTTATATTTTGTTTTCTTTTGCACCGAATCTGATAATAAAATTAAAGAATTCTTGCTGTATCTAAATGTATCTGATGCATGATATTGGTAGATAGAATCCAATAATGCAACAACATTGGAAACATAATCTAAACCTTAAACAGAATTTGCTGAAGCAGCCTGAACTATAGCAAAAGTAACAGAGGAGTAGCACGTTTAGTAGCAGCAAATAAATGTTGCAAACCTAAATACGAGTAGTTGCACGAAGAGGAAATTAATGATTTGGATGAACGACCATTGAGGAAAGTGATTAAGATTACAATAACAAGATATAAGAGGGAAATATTAAAAAAAAAGTAGTTTATTTTCTACAAAAATCTAAAATGTAAGAAATCATTAAAATATAAGGACATTATTTGGAAAATGTTGAAACTGATCCAAGTGTAAATGAAAAAATATAAAATTTTAAGAACTTTCTAAACAAAAGTTTCGAATTCACTTTTTTTAACGATTTCGTTAAGAACGAGTTGGTCCACTCAGATAAAATTTATTTTAAAATACTTTTGTCTATGAACGTTTTTTATGATTGTTTTGAAAAAAAATTTTGTTGCTTATAAGTTTTTTGTGTACTTTTGTTCTTTAATACTTTACAAGTCTTTTGTCTTAAATAGGTTTTTGAAATTTTTTCCTTTTCCAAAAGATGTAACAAAAATCTTGATTCGTTTGTTATCGTCTTAAATCATCATAAAAATTCGTAAAATTTTTGTAATAAAAATTAACTCCTGAAATTTTATTTAAACAGTGTAAAACATATAATTCTGTTCAAGAGCTAAAAAAATAAAATTCAAAGCCACATTTTGTAAAGCGAAATATCTCTAAATAAACTTCGGAAATTATTATAAAGATATAGTATCAAATGGTTTTCTAGTAGTTTTCATAAAAGTCAAGTGAGTTCCTAGTATTTTTTAATAGTTTCGTCTTATAAAATATGACCCTTTTTAGGCTGGAAGATTCCTCATAAGCCAGAGTTAAAAAAAAATCAAATGCAATACGAAATTTGCAGCAATAACTCATGTTATATCCCACAGTGCAATTCACGGTCTCTATTGTCTATATTTTATATACATTTTTTATTTGAATCTCAATTCCTTTTTTAAGATTTTTTTTAATATTATGAATATTTTCTTTTCAATATATTCCATCTGAGTCTTTTAGCTTTTATTTTTTTACTTATTTTTCCTTCCACTCAAATGCCTGACAATGCAGTCTGCGTGTAGCAATGTTGGTGGTCAAATTGTTTAGAGTAAAAATAATAATACTTAATGATGTATAGATGACATGGTGGCGTTGAAAATGTTGATGGCTTTTCTGCCATGACTTATGGTCAGTTCTTTGTAAAAACCACTGGCTCCTGTTGCCACAACTAACAACTTCATGGTGGTTTGGTATCAACACTTGATGTTTAAACATAATTTAGCTCAGACCTCAGTGCAGATGCATAATTATTGTTTTGAAGTGTGTGTTTGCATATGAAAGGTACTACTTAGTCATGCCACAGGAATATGAATTAGAGTTTAAATGAATGTGTGTGGCATGAGGCAAGTGTACAGCTATTTAAATATATTACACTTATTTTTAATGTAGCAAAACGTTCTAGGCCTATAATGCAAATTGAATTGTTTTACCACTCTCCACTCTCTTTAACATTATTGCAATATGTTGCTGCCTCAAAACCTCCATTGCCTCGCAAGTGTGGGTACTTTCCATAGTTTTCCCTTTCTGCTTTAAAAGTCATCCTTGTCTTTTCATTGAGGTTCTGACAGGCGTGCAGATATTTTTGAGTTAATTAACTATTATTATTTATGTTAAAACAATTATGAATATTTTACGATTTTTAAGGACACATCGAAAAGAAGTGGTTAAAAAATGATAGAAGAAAATATTTTAAAGAAAATTGTTCTTTACATTCGATTAGAGTTTTCATTGTTATCGTCCATACAAAATCGATCATTCATTTTCTCAAGTAAATATTTTGTGGTTGTCTTTTGTAACACTTTTATTATTATACATTTTTTCATTTAATATTTGACCTTCTAGCAAAAAAAAAATCATTCAAACATTCAATAGCTGTATTGAAGAAAACCTGCTAAAACTGTTAATTGGCCTCAAGGTGAGCTTCGACTTGACCAAAGTAATAAAGCTACAGTTTTGTGAAAAGAACTCTTCAATAAATTTGCAGACAGTAAAGCAATTATTGCCGTAGGCATAGAAAAAAAAACCATTATAGAAAATATTTTCAAGCTTTTCAAAATAACCACATGATGTTTAACAATATATTTACACAAGAACATAAATGGTAAGAGACAGATGTATAATAAATTGCACTGTTTCTTTTAGAAAAAAAGTTTATTTCCATTAGACACTAACTTCTTTGGAAAATGTAAACCAAATTTCCCCAAAAAAATATGATTGACACAATCATATTAATAAATTGTCACTAATATTTCCCCTAATCATTCCATCAAATATGTTATTATGTTTGTTGTAAACATATTGTGATGTTTGTCCAAACTTTTTTGAAATGTTTATTACAACATTAAAAAGGAAAAATAATTTATATTATTATTTGAAATACATTTATTTGAAAAGTTACAAACAAACAATCATACTTTTCCCATATACATACTTATTTTTTTATTATCTTTTTTTATTTGTTTCCTAAAAATTCTTTTTTTATTATTTTATATTTTAGACTTTTAGATTTACATATTTTTATACAGCATCTTTCAAATGTTAGTATATTTTTTATTGCAAAATAGTTTTGTTTTGCATAATATTTTTGAATTAATCATATTGTATATTAAAGTTGTAATGATAATATAATGGTATACAATCATATGTTTATATTCTTGACCATATGAACATAAATGTCCAAACAATATTTTATTAAGCATATTTTTTTCGACTCAACTATATAATATATCCTTGGTATGAATATCATTAAATTAGTATTGAAATATACGAGGGTGGGTCAATAAGTCGGTGACTATTTGAATGAGAGACACAGGTTTTTCATAAAAATTATTTTATTTTTAAACACCATCTCCTTTCAGCTCCTTAAACTTTGTCTAACGTTTCTCCAATTTTTTTATCCCTTCTAAAAAATAAGATCCCTCAAAGACATCAAAATAAATAGTTGTTTGTGAGATTATTTCATCGTTGAAGTCAAATCTCTTTCCACCAAGCCACTTATTCAGATTCGGAAACAAGAACGTATCACTCAGGGCTACATCGAGAAGAAAGGGCGGATGAAGGACCAAGTCGTAGCTTAAGTTATGGCATTTTGACAAGGAAACTGCACAAGTGTGAACTATTGCATTGTTCTTGCAGAAAAAAATAAACAAAAACTCATCCAGATTGCGGTTGTACAAACCCCAAACACTCCTGCGCAGTTATCACACGCTAGCGTTTGTAGTAGATTGTGAGCAAACGCAGCAAACATCTTGCGAAGAGCTTTCTTATACCCGAGTGATCATTCAAAACTGAGAACATTGAACCGTATGATATGCCTATGGCTCCCACCATCTTCCACACTTTCAATCTCCGTTCGTCCATAACCATATCGTAATTTTTTCAATTGTTTCGGGCATATAGAGCTCAACTGGGCGTACAGAACGTTCTTCATCTTCCATGCTTGTGGGGCCACAAATAAATTCAGTAAGACTCTCTTTTCCATTGAAATTAATGGTGCAGAGTCACTAAAGCATTAATCAAGCTAAGCCTTGGTTTATGTCATGGTATTTTTCAAAAAAAAAATAAAAAAATGCTTAATAAGCACACAAAATTCACTTGCTCCCATTTTTTCCTCAAATCATGTGGTTGTGTGTTATGAATGGCTGTCAAACACAAACTAAATGATGCTGCTTTTTGAAATTTTGACAGGAGTCAGCTGACAGATGCTTCCTGAGAGTAGCAGTGTTGCCCTTCAATTATTGAGCCACCCTCGTAATATAATTTTCTATGAAATTACTATTTGTTATTGAAAAATTATTAAAGTGTGGCATTCAATTCCTTTGTAAGATTTAATAAATGTTGCAAGAGAGACTGAAAACGTTTGCTTTAGCTGCATTAGAAAACGATGACTAAAACAGTCTATATACTTTTCTATGAGTGATGTATTCTTTTTAACTCTATCCTACTGCAAAGAGAAACTTCATTTTCTAAAAATGTGGACTTGGCTTTTTTGCAACAAATGGCAAAACTTTGTTTTCTTTTGGCATCAGTGTAAATGTGTATAGATTATTCATGTCATAACAATTTTATAAGCAGTTTCAGCTACAGCTACAGGTATCTAAATTGATTCAGACAAAATTGACTACAAATGTATGTGCATAAATACACGAAAGGATAGTCAGACAAAAATGCTGTAAATATGGCATGAGCATAAAGCGAAGTAGTAAAATCGTTTACGACATTCAACCTCATGCTGGGTTTGATGAGTGGAAGAAAAAAGGACAAGACCCAATAAAATGCAATCAAATTTTTTAAAACTACCAAAGAACTGGCCTCAGCACGCAACTTTCCATTAAGAATACAACTAAACACATGAAAAGGAAGTTTTAAACCACAGAACTCATGTTCCAAAAAATAAAATAAAAAACTAAGAAGTGCCTGCCTGCATACACTAGTGACTAATGTAAAATTCATTTTGCGAATAAAGGCCTTGTATGGATGGAAACGCACACAAGGAATTAATTTTTAATTACATTTACATTTTGCTGTTCATATGAGAAACTTTTTTCACAATTTTTCTCTGTTAGATATTTCGACAAATTATTTATTTTGTCCATTTTTTTCATAGAAAGTTAATGGCCGTTATATGGATACTAAAATGTAATTGACAAAACTCTCGACATGCTGAAGTTTAATTAATTGCCTTAAAAACAAAGCAACAAAATAATAAATAAATACAAGTGTCTCAGACTTGTGGTTATTTGCCTTTAATACAACCATAAAGTTGGTGCCATACGATTAGATGTGGCTTTTGAAAGCGTACCGGAGTGCGTTTAAAAACGCATTTAAATGAAATGGCCAATTACATTTTAAGTTTGTGTGTATGATTTAAAAATTTTTCTCATAAATTTATTAAATACTTTTATTTTTATTTCAGGCATATTAACGTTTCTATCTTAACGGTCATCATAAAGATTTATTTGCAATGTTTTTCAATTTTTTTTAATAAAATCTAATTTTTTGTGTCTCTTTTATATCTCTAATAGGGTGTTCATTGCTCCTCAAGTAACTGTAGGTTTGATATTGAATTTACAATTTTCGATTAGAAAATTAGTCGATTAAACAAAATATTATGTATTTTGTAGCATTTCGACATGTTCAATTATTTATTTCGTCTCATATTCGTTTCATCTCATATACGTAAATGCTGCAAGGAAGCAGCAACAATTGCAACTCTCAGACATGATGTTCAACGTGTCGCAAAAATTATTTGAATTGAGTGCCATTTTTCCAGATGGCGTCAAATCGCACTGTGCTTTGATATTTATGAAAACTATTTGTCAACAAGCCATGGAGCGAATTGAAATTGTAATTATTGTTATTGTTTATTTGATAAATTTGATGCCGTTTTAAGGCAGCATGGATTTCGTCGTCGCTTTCATCATCGTCGTGTTTCATGTGCTCGAATAATTAAATGTTTAGCTGAGCGCCTCATCCAAATTAGATCCACCATAGATATCGCAACAGGTGGCCGGACTCGTACTGCTCGTTCGACTGAAAACATCGCGGCTGTTGCCGACAGTCAGAGAAAATCCACACACACCCGCGACATGACAATGAACAGAATAAGGCATCAGCAGACGTTCGTTCCAAAAAATTTTGGTGAAAATTTGTAAATGTTCCCTGCTGACTCTGGTGAATTTGCTGCGAGAAGAGGATGACTTCGTATCAAAAATCATAACAAGTGACAAAGCTTATTTCCACTCAAGAAGTTGGTTACAAACAAAATTTTCATTTTTTGGGGCACAGAGAATCCACATGAAATACATGAAGGGCCATTGCATCCCCACCAAGTGTCTATCTGTTTGGATGGTACATAACACGCATTACACGCGTCCGCCCGTAGTAGACTTCTGTCGAAAAAGTTGAACTAGAGTATTTCCAATAACAAGGTACATAAAAAAGTCGGCAACGCGTCTAACGCACAAAGTTCCTTAACTTTCAACTTTTCACGCGTCATGTTTAAAATGGCGGCTACTCAGCTCATATTATGAAGTAAATATTGTTACTAGCTGATTGAGTATGAACAAATATGAAGGGTGGTGTGTAACTTGACGCGTTTAACGCGTAAAAAGTTTACAACGCATTTAATGCGCGCACCTCCTCCACCTTCAGCATTTGCAGTGAAAAAGTTATTGGCCCATATTTTTCTGATACGCCGATGTCACCACCATAACCATAAATGGCGAGCGTAATCAAGTGATCCCCCGTTTTCCCCGTTTTGCAAATTTGAACTCTCCATCCTGATCTTCAGATCTAACAACACCAGGCTTTTTCCTTTGGAACTTGTTAAAATCTCACTACAATCCTCTACGTACCGTGCAAGTTTCAAAGACCAACATTGAACAAGAAATCGCTAGTTTGAAGCCAGATATATTGCGAGCAACAGTTAAAATTTCCGCAAAACGAGCGCAATTATGCCACAACTTGGGAGGAAGCAATATAATTTTTTCCAAATAATGTCATCAATTTTAGACTTTCAAATAAACTTTTAATGGAATTAAAGCTCTTTTCTTTCATATATAACATAATGTTGAAATTATGTTATTACTTTTGCGCCACCTTTTACAATATCAAATGTCATTTTGACCATATTCTGGACACTTTCGATTCGGATATTTTAATAAATTTTGGAAATACAAGCTTTAAAAAAAATAAGTAATAGTAAAGATTGTGCTATTATAATTGAGCTCGCAACAGCTTAAAACTAAAATTTAAAAATCCGATTTTACGAGAGGTGGAATAAAGTGTTCAGTTAGAAACAGTTTTTTTAATAAAGTACAAAAACGGAAACTAAAGTAATTAGAAAAAAACTTTTTCGTAAAATATTTTGATGAGTTTTGATAAACAACATGAAAATAAAAGTGACCATCCACTCTAATACGTCTGTATTAGTCTTCTAAGAGAATTAAATGAAACTATTTAAAATATTAAAAACTCGAAAAAATCGCAACAGGACTCTAATGCCATAATAAAAAGATGTTTAATGTTTAAAGCACTTTTATGGATTGCTTAAATATTTTTTGTTAATATCTACTATAAGTAAAAGGTTTTTTTTTTGGTTTCTGCAATTCGTAGAAAATTCTCGCATCGAAAAAACTTTAAAAATTATATAGATCGCCATGTTTTCTGAAAACTTCTTCATAAGATAATTAAATCAATTCTATGAAAAGTGTCAAAATCTTATTAAGTTTTTTTTTCTACTCACCCTGTTTATCACAGGACGATAAAAAATTCTTCTATTTGAAAGGTTCTCACACCATTTACAGAAACGAGGTACAGGATTAATAAAAACTAAAGAAAAAATCACTAAAAGATTTGAGCCAAATTACTTTTAACAAAATTAAATGATTTTACATATCGGGTCTTCCAATAGGGATTTCCGAACTTTGACAGTTGATAGCGGACATACTGTAGAGCCTCATCTGTCAAATTGGCTGTGGTTTGTTCAGTGTGTTTTGTTGTGTTTCTATAGACGAATATTTTACTCAACATTACGTAAAAATGATAAAATTGTTTTATAAAATGGGTGCTACGTTCGGCCTACATTCGGCGTGCTTTGGCTATTTTACGGACGTCATAATCGTCCTACCGAGATGAATGTTCCCAGTGTGGTAGAACGACAGAGAAACGCTTGATCTGTCAAAAACATTGCTATTGTTAGCAAAGGTGTGTAGAAGAATCCGTAGCAGTTGATTTCGCTTCGCCCACAAGAACTCGACTTTTGGCAGACTGCGACTTGATAAATTTTGTGTCGTGACGTGGACCTGTAGCCGTACGAAATTCAATAGACCCAGAACCTGAAGGTGAAGGTGAACGAACATAGACAATTACGTGTGTTTGGTGAATGAGCCCTGGAGCGGTTGGAAACTGACTGTAATTCCCATCAAAAAATAATATGTAGACATGAGTCCCCTTATGGGAGCGAAAATGTTGAATTTAGGACGATACGAATCTATATGAGACCAAGAGAGTCCAATACAGCCTGATAAAATCACTGTTTAGTGTGGCTTTTGGGCTGACGGTACCATCGGTACATATTTATTTGAGAACGACATTGGCCAGGATCGATTATCGATGATTACCAATGTCTTTTGGCCTGAAGAGAATGATATGGATGCCAACGTAATGTGACGTAAGTACATATCATTTTGGCATGGTGATCATGGACAATTTATTTATCTTGAATTAATGAAACGACCGGCTAATCGATTAAAACAGAAAACCGATTAATTGAATAACCTAATCGCTGACAACCATATATAGATTTTGTTGAAACTATAAGTATAAACTCGATGTATGCGTGTGGCAAATAAGAAGTTATGACAGCAATTTTTTGTTAATGCAAAGAAAAAAAGTTAAATACTCGTTTAATTTTTATGCATTTTTGTCTGACAGATTTCAGATTATGGCTTAAAAAGAAATAATTTAACAGGGATTAGTTGAATAACATGGAAAAGTTGTGCAATTTCTTGTCGTGGATAATAAATGTGCTTTCAACAAATGTTTCAGTGACAAAAACTAAAAGAAGTAATTTTTTCTAATAAAGTAATTTTCTAATATTTGTTTATTTATTTTTAAATGTTATGAATACAATTACAAATTATAACTTGGAATTAACAAATATAGTAGCATATTGAAGCACATCAGCGATTCAGGTGGGAATTGAACCCACAACCTTCTCGCTGAGAGACTAGTCCACTACCCACTATTCTATTGAAGCACCCAATTGTAATAAAATACAATTTTCTTAAAAATAGAAAAAAATAACAATGATTATATACTTTCAAATAATATAAATAAATAAGGCACTCTTCTCTATGTAAAGAATACATTTTGAAGAGAAAGCAAATAGGAGTAGGGGTATTGCAAAAGATGATTTTTGTTTTTGTTAAGGAAGAACATTATTTCCTCTTGCAAATGATTAAATATAAAATATAATGTAAAGACACAGTTTCATACAAGTGATATACAATAAAGCTAAGAGCAGGCCTTCTAATAAGGGCGAGTAACCGAGCAGCTTTGACACCATTGTCCGGTCACAAATGCAAACTCACCTTGGCAAGCTACACATTCCAGGACATGTGTTATTTTGATAATTGGCTGCTCTATCAAGCAAGGTTACAATAATAATAAAGGATTTTTTATTAAGCGCATCCTACTTTTTATTTAAATAAAGTAAAGTTTGTATAAGATCTCATTAGATTCTTTGTATTTAATTACAAAATTTATCAAAGCCATTATGCTGCAAATAAAATATTATGCAAATTTCCATAGCGAATTTGCTTGGTGGCCGCCTACATTCAAAGTGTCCAAGTTTTCACAACTTAGCCGCATACGAGTAAATCAATATGAACTTGAGTGCTGGAATGGATTATGTTGACCTTGAAGGCCTCTGTGGTTTGAATGTCATTTGTATCAACCTGCGACTAAAAAAAACCCCAAAAAAAGCCTAACGTTGTCTATTCGCCAGTTCACATCACCTCCACATGAGATGACCGTACTCTTAAATATCTCGTGCAGAATGGCATGAGCTGTTCTGTTGGAACCACACGTCGTTTTGCCCGATTCAGACCAAAAGAAGTTGGTAATCAGATACCTATAGCGTTCGCTGTTCAGAATGATATCCTTCCCATTGTCGTTCTCAAAAAAATATGGAACGATGTGCCGCCAGCCAAAAACCCACTCTAAACAGTGACTTTTTCAAAATGCATTATGACCCTTTTAACAGTGTTTGTTAAAATAGTTCAGCCTAAATCATAATTAAAAAAAGAATATATCCAAGATAATGCTCTTAAAGTAAAAATAATAATAATGATAATATTTTTTATTCTAGTTAACTTGAGTTAGCTTATAACAATGTTTCCCCAAAAAGGATAATTGGCGGGTACCCTTTTAATTGTAGCGATTTCAGAAAAATTTCGTACACTTATTGTAAGCTGCACTTTGCGAACTTTGAAATTAGATTGCGGTCATTTATGTCTTAGTTTAGATTAAATAAAAATTTTTCAAAAAGTATAAAAGGGAGGTAGGCTTATCCTTGCTGCAATTTTAGAAAATATTATCTATATATTTTGACTATTGATAAATTTTTTGTCTTTGCTGTGCAGCTCAGCTTAAGTCAATATTTTTCTTAAAAGGATATATGAGAACTACTCATATCCTTACGCAGGATTTTTTCTAAAACTCGATTTTTGTACTTGAAGATCGAAAGTACCATATATTTTTCTTTTAACATCAGCGTTCTGCTTATATTTATGTCCAATTTTTAATTTTTTTTATTTGGAATGGTGTGTATTCCTCCCATGAAACGAACGATTTTTCTAAAATGCGACGAAAAAAATTGAATCAGTGTATCCCCATATTTGGATGGCGCGATGTTAAAAGTTGTATATATAATTGTATGTATAAAGGCTTTCCTTGCACCATTCGATTTATGCTGTAACAACACTTTGTCTTTGATATTTAAGTTGCATTTACTTCTTAATATTTCATATCACAATAAAAGATCTTGGAACAATTTTAATAAAGAAAACAACTCATTGTTAAAATTTAGGGGCACAGGAACCCTTTAAATATTATTAAGCATTCGTACAACTTTAATTTTAAAGGTGTGAAAAACTATTTTGATATTTTTATTAACAGATGTGAACCACGACAAATAATATCATGCCAGCATAACCTTTTGTTATCACACAATTCCTTGGTAAGTGATACATTCAAACATATGTGAATAATTAAACTGGAACCAGGGGTTAGTCTCTTTAATAATTTATTTAGTTCAACTAGAAAGAGAGAGATAGAGATAGAGGGAGAGGGAGAGAAGGAAAACGGTAGCCCAAACATCTACACCCTAAATTTCTATAAAATTTATTTTATAAACATTTCCCTTAAATGCAAGAGAGCGGAAACGAACAACTTGTAAGCATTTAATTTTTTTATTTGACATTTGAATTTTTTCCCTTCATTAAAATTTCTATTAGAAAGTTTTCTTATTTGTTATTTATTTGAATTATTTAGCATTTTGTATTATTATTACATATTTATTTTTGTAGAGGTATCAAGTTGTTTAAATTAGCATATTTTATAAAGACAAACCATTTGCTGTTTGTTGTTGGCTGTTTGAAAATATTCAGGGAAATGGATAATAATAATAAAACAAAAAGAATTTTACATTTGACTAATTTTATGGCGCTTCAGCTTTCCCAAGTTTATTTAAAAAAATTTTTAACATCCACCGTGATTGCAATGCGACCCTTATTAAGAGAAATGTATACCCCAAGGTATTTTGAAGGTACCAGTATCATTTTAAATATTATACTCAGTTTGTTTAAAGATGTATTAAAATAGCCTTTAGATTTAAAAGAAAAATAATTTAAAGAGAGAACAGCTTGTTTTCTTGTTTGCAAACGTAATTTTATTTTATAGCGTACTTATTCTGTTCTGTACTGACCTTCGTAGACTAGTAGGTAGTGTACTAGACTCGTAGTGCGAAGGTCCCAGGTTCGAACCCTGCCGCAGAACTCTGGCAGTTTGAAAGGGAGCGCACAACAAGACTTCACTGGCTTAAGTGTATGTCGTATGACATGGGCTATTACACCCCTCCAATCAACCTAACCTAACCTAACCTATTCTGTTCTATAATATAATGAATGTTATCTAGAATGCCAACGCATAGGCAGTAAATTATCATAGAGTAAAAACACATTTTCCTTTAAGTAAAGGCAAAGTATATGCTATAAGATTTCTGAAAGTACCTGCAAGGACACAGGTATTGATGCAGGGTACCAGGATTAACACCCGGGTTCTCCACACAGGTGGCGGTTTTTGAAAAAGATCATTTGTTAAGCGCATTCTATCTTTAAATTTATATAAGATATTTAAACTTTTTTATTCATTAGAAAGGCCTATTTGTGCCGAATGGTAGGAATTATAACATCGTGCAAATATATGCTTCGGCTTCCCTGGGTTGAGCCCAATGTCAAATTTTTCATGACTCTTTCACACAAATAAGGATTATATCGGCACTGTTGGCCGTTTGCGGTTTGAGGGTCATTTTCATAAATTTGCAACTTAAAAACCCCACAAGAAAAAGTATCACAATGTTACATCTCACAGACTTCGTCATCAGCTCGCATCACCTTCACGTGAGAAGACCATTTCCTAAAATTGCTCGTGCTGAATATCCAATGTGGCATGGACTGTGTAGCATGTGTTGAAAATATATGTCTTGACGTTGGTAATCATCAACATATAACGCTCGCCGTTGACTATTGTGGCCTGTCCAACGCCGTTCTCTAAGACCCATACCAGACACTGAATTTTTAGGGATGCTCTTGGATCTCACTTGAATTGCTATCGTTTAAAATTTAACAATTTCGTTTGTTGACTTCCCCTTTCATCCGAAAATCTGCTTCACAGCTTTAGATGATTTATATGAATAGGCGAACACTCGTTACTGTCTATGATCGTTTAGCTTCAGCCTCTAGGTCACTGAAATTTTGTACGGGTGCAGGTCCAAGTCATAATGTAAAACTGTCAAGTTGTGATCTGCGAAAGGCCGATTCCTTGCGAGCAACCCGAAAATGACTGCCTCGGATTTTCTTTGACACTCTAACGGACAAATGTGATGTTTTAGTCAGATTGTCATTGTGTGGTTGTTTTTTCATTGTTTGCTGAACTAGTGGACACGAAGAGTCCTCTTATTAGGACGCTTATTTGGTAAAACGGACTAAATAAATAACAACCAATTTGATAGATGATGCTTCAACAATTTGGCTGTTATGAACTGTCAAAATTTTGACTCACGTCAATTTTTCTTCACCAAATTTTAATTCAGCTGGGAGAAAGATAGAAAAAGCATGTATTCTTTATTTTATATATTGTTCTCCCTATGTACGTCTTTCTCTAGGTATTCCTTTTCCTGTCTCTCTTCCGCCTAATTAAAATGTGTTCTAGAAATTTTGACGTGTTTAAAACAGATATTGACAATATTCACTTTAAGTATTTATAGCGAAAATCTTTCTGGGTTTCTGGGAGTGAGTAAAAAAATTATTGGTTTTTAACAATATTTATTTATTAAATATCATTTAAATCTTATTCGTTTTATTTTAGTAATTGATATCACTTGTCAGTCCTCTTAATATTATTAAATTCAAATAAAAATGACTAAAGAAAAAAATTAAAAAAAGAATCTCTGGTATCCAATAACAAAAAAGCTGTAGAAAAAAATAACAACTTCGATATTTTAAAATAAAAGTCACGTACTCGTACATGCCGGCTTTTCACACGCACCAGTATTGACCACAATTCATGCTCTGCCATACAATGAAGTATTTTTTTTGTCTTCCCAAAAAGACATGAACAAAAAATTATAAAAACTCATACATTTTGCTTGTTTTTCCTAATAAATAGAGTGTTTGAAAATTTGCATGTGTGGAAATTCGGTCTTAAAGTGTTTCAATTTAATAAAGAAAAGATAAAGTAGATTTTATATTTATGTGTAATTTTTATTATTATTTTCAAGACAAAGGCGATATTTTATAAAGGATCTACCTTTAGCAATGTAATGGAGAAATAAAAATAGTAGAACTGCGTTTTTTATTTATTATTCCATTGAATTTTTTTTTTAGTATTTATTTTTGCATTTGAATTTGGCTTCTTTTTTAATGGTTATTCATCAGTATACCTCAACCGCCATGGTTGAAAAGTGTTCAACCTCGTAAGAGCAGATCTAAAGAACGTCCAACCATATAAGTCCCAATTGAATAACTCATAAACAAAACTTAAGAATATTCGAAAAAGAAATCCTTTAAAAACGCTAAGCTGGGCTTCGACATTCCTCAAAGGAGGAAATCTTGGAGCCCTGCAGAAAGCCGGCAATGCAGAAATATTTTTTAAAACGAATCTATTTTCGGACATATTGCCTTGCTTTCTTCCGTACTGTGTGGTGGATTAAAGACCGGCTTTGCTTTCTACAGTACAATGTGGCTCATAAGCAGCGTTGCCATTTGTCAAGTTTTCCCTTTTTTGCAAGTTTTTTGAGATGCCAAAAAGTTTTAAATTTATTGGGTAAAAAACAAGTTTTTTTGAAAATACATAAAGTTTGTAAAGTTTTTTTAAATACATAATTTAACTATTGCAGTATATTGGATGAAAATATTAAGTTTGTATGCAATGAAACGATCTTATATTTTCTCACTCCTTTATTACTGCAACAGTGTCTCATTGTCTTTACACCGTCTTAAGTACAACTATGCCGCTTTTATACATTGGCAATAGGTCTGTTTGTTTACGTGATATTTTGTAACAAATTGTGCAAAATGCTGGATGTTGTTCGTTTACTTTCTCCAGCAGGTAAAATTTATTTAAATTGAGAGAAGGAGAGTCAGAAAATTGACATTTGAATAACTGAGAACTTGCAAAATCTTGCTGAAGAAATTTTGTTCAGTAAAATTTTGCAAGATAGAACAGATGTTTTGACTGCTTCTTCTTACCAATTAAAAAGTAAACAAAAAAGTTTTAATTGTGAAATATTTTGCTGAAAGTTTTCAAAGTAATAAGAAACCAACTTTAAATTGGGTTTTTGGACAAAATATGTATGTATGTATGTATTTATGTATTCACACTAGAAACCACAAAAACTTGAATTGAAGCTATAAATATTTATTTATTTATTGAAAACTTCATTTTTAACACATATGAACATAAGTACACATGAACATTCTTTTGAAATAGCATTATTCATCGGCTGTTCAGCAAAATAACTGACAAAATCCTGCAAAATGCTGTTCGCGAACTTTTTTGCAAATTTTTATAATTGAGAGCAATTGAGAGTATATTTGGTAATTTTCTCTATCACGAAGCTGCTGGATAAATATTGCTGGAAAAGTAAACAAACAGACCTAATGTGTAACTAACTTTTGGCAGTTTGTGTTTGTGGTGAAAAAAAAATTAAAAAACATGGACAAATATTTAATGAAAAATGGCAAGACCAATGAAAGATCTCTAAATATGAATTTTATTTTATGTTTTTTTATTATATGTTATATTTTTGTTTTTAATCGTTTTTATATTTTTAAATAAAATGAATTCCAAATACATTTTAGTGTTTTCTTTTAAAATTTAGGTACTTTTGTAGAAAAAAGTTTTTTTTTGGAAAAAAAGTTTTTTTTTTCAGATATAAGAAGTTTTTTTAAAAAAATATATGGTAACGCTGCTCATAAGTCATGTCTTAATTTTAATTGGTTGCCATTTTTGCAGATGGCGCCAAATGTTACTATACTTTGACATATGTGATGTAAATATATAGTGAATTAGTTGTCAACAAGCCATGGATCATTTTTGGTTTCAACAGGACAGAGCAAACGCTCACGCAGCTCGGGTATCAGTTTCCCTATTGATTGGTCTCCTGTTTTTGAGATTTAAACTGGACGTCTAGTTTAACAGCAATTTTGAGGTTTTGTAAAATTTCGCGCTTAGCCCAACAAACCACGGAACTTACAAGTCTTGAAAAGTAGCATTGAAGAAGAAATCGCCAATTTAACAATGCCGTAACACGAGCCCACTTATGAAGCAACTCGGGAGGTGGCCATATAAGCGATATTATTTTTTCTAATTAATATCATTTTACACTTTCAAATAAACTTTTTATGAGAACAGAGCTCCTTTTTTCTTTTATAACGAAATGGCAGCCACTATTACTTTTGCTCCACGTTGTATTTTTGTATGGTCTGTTCTTGGCCTGATGTAAGCGCATTTTCCGCTGTATATCCAAAGTGGGTTTCTCTTATTAAACAATTTCTGTATTGCAGACCATCGTCAGAGCTCAAGGCGTGCCTAAGACTAGCTTGGACCTCAAAAGAATATCTGAATTTTGGTCTTATTAGATTTGTATTAGAATTATTCTATTACGGAAGAAGACCCAAAATTTGGGTTTAATTTTATTTTTAAATTTTCTTTGGCATTTAATTTTTTGTTTTTTATTTTTTATTTTTTATTCTATATAACACACATACATACTGTTACGTTTTTACCTTTTTAAAAACGTTTTCCGTGGGTTCTTTTATTGCAATGAAATTAAACGCACGCTTCTTTGATTTTTAGTACTTAACAGCTACTACTTTATTTAATTTAATACTACTGTACTATGCTCAAAAGCAATAGTAACCACTTAATACGCTTTACACGATCACGGTAAAGTCTAACAACTCACTAATCACAGACTCAACACTGTCTGTCTACTCAACTCTGACTCTCACTGAGTTTAACTTTAACTCTAACTCTTTACTGACTGACTGACTCTGCTGACGTTGATGCGCCAGCTTTTATACTCTTAATGATCATTTCTAGAATAATCATCATGTTTGTTTGTTAAAGTTGTTTACATTATCGTACACTCAAATTAAACGTAAACACAAGCCACACACACATACACACATACACGTACCCAATATTTAAATGCCGACAGACAACAACAGCAATAATCATGATCTTATTTGTTGTCGCTTTGCCAGTAAACAAGTAACTATGTATGCACGTATGTATAGCTGTTATGTGTTCATTTAAAATGAGTAAACAAAAAGCAAATAAGACTAACAACAACAATGTAATGAATAAGAAATAGTAAACAATTCAGTACATAACAATTCAGCAAATAATAAACAACTAAGTAATAAGAATCAATAATTCAATAATTAAGAATAACAACAATGCGGTATATTCTAGAGCAATTACAATAGGACTATTCACTCCAAATTCGTAACAATACGTTTCTAAAATTTATTTCTTTCTTGCTTTTAACGTTCAATTTTAAAATATTTCCCATTAAATTTATTATTTTAACAACTTCCAAACACAACCACAACTTATCATTTATAAGATATTAATAGTTTTTATGGCTTAAATGGATCTCTAATAAATTCAAATGAAAAATTAAATAAATATTAAATTCAAACAAGTTTATAGCGCTCATTTGTTACAAAAAAGTCCTAACTCACAAAAATCTAGTTGTTGAATTAAAGATGCAGAATTAAATATTACATCGTCCGCCGTTTTCATATAAATAACTTTTGAAAACTACTTTTTGAGAAAAAATATAATATGTATAAATTATTCATCAAGTTTAAAATTAAAAATATTAGAATTAATTTCTGTAGCATTATTAGATATTATTTTTTTCCTTGAGTTATGACATTCTTGCGGCTAAGGGGCCATTTATAAAATTTCGAATATGACACCAATTTGTTGCACTGTTTAAATACATTTTTCCCCCAGATTATAGTCGTATTTCACAAAACTAATAACAAACACCCAACAACAATTTTATATTATTGTTAACAAACGCCAAGTTGAGGCTTTGCTGCAAGTTTGAGTGTGTATGTGTGTGTGTGTGTATTTGATTGTGCTTTTTGTTGTATTTAATCAATTTATGATCATTGTCGATCTGTCAGTTATCAAAACGACCATTATAAACTACAAGCTTAAATTGTTAAAATAAACTTGAGTAGATGACGATGCCAATGATGACGATGATTCATACAGATTTTTATATTGAAATCATGAAGGGGCTGCTGCTGAAAAACAATTTTTTTTGTTTTTATTTTTATAAAAATCACTGGAGTATAAGCGATAAATAAACATATATCGTATGTGTGTGGGCTGTGTGTTCTATAGTCGGAAATACAATATGAAATGACAAGCACTCAGGTAGTCAGTCGTTTAGACAAAATAACAAAAAGTATTTTTATAGTCATTTGTATAAAAATTCTTGTTAAAACTTTGTATCATATTTTTTTTTTAATTTTAATTTAAATCTCTTCTCTTAAATCTGTAGTAAGAAATTATTAAAATAAAGACGCAAAGAATCCTGAAAATTTTTAGAGTAAAATAATATAAAATTATTTTTAAGAATCAAGTGGCCTATAGAAAAAGTAAAAGTTTTATAATCGTTAGCAGTAAATCTTATATATCCTTATATATCTTATATATCTTATATATCCTTATATATCCACTTATATAGGAAACAATAAACGTGAGTTTCGAAAGAGTTTTTTTATGAAACTCGGAAATTTTTAATTAAAACCGTTGTAACGGCGGGCGATTCTACACTTTTGCTTTACATTCTAAAAAATTCACTTTTGCGATTTTTGCCAACACAAATTTCCAAATGCTGACTGTGTAGTAAAAATAGTGGCAGCAGAAGCAGTGGTAGTAGAAATACGGAGGCGGGTCAATACTTCCGCGACGTTTTGTATGAAGCATAGGTTTTTGAACAGAAATCATTTAACATTTTACATTTTGTATCCACGTTTATCAAATTTTTTTCTTTATCTCTTCCAAAAAGTTAGACTTGTCGTGGTCATTGAAATATTTGTTTGCTTATGAGATGATTTCAAGGTTTGGAAACAAGAATTAGTCACTCGAGGCCATGAACAGGGCGGATAAGGTAACTATTCATAGCCTAATGCATGGAATTTTTAATGGAAACTGCACATGTGTAAGCCCTTGCATTGTACTGGTGAAAAATTATTTTTTACTTGATTTGTTTAAATTCTCATAAAATTGACCCAATAAGTAGGCATAACATTCGCCATACCCTTTTGAATATAGTTAATGTAGATTATACCGCGTGCATCGCAACAAATTTACGCCATGAATTTATTGGCTTACAATCCTACCTTGGCCTTCTTGGTCTCCTTGGCGCCGATTCAACCCGAGAAACCCCTTATTTTGATTTCAGTTTTGTCTCTGGTGTATTGTGTTAGATCCACTTTTCGTCCACGTTTACAAAACGGCGGACAAACTATTCCATATTGCGGTTAAACGTTGCCAAAACACTAGAGCGAAGTTGTCACACGATTGCGTTGGTAATCGATTGTTAGCAAACGTGGCACCCATCTTAAGGAAAACTTTCTCATAAACAAAAGATCATCCAAAATTGAAATCACAGAGCCATGTTATATGCCCATGGTTTTAACAATCTTTTGCTAATTCAATCTCCAACACCATATCGTGAAGTTTGTTTTTGATTGTTTCGGGTGTATGCTGTATGGACGTCCAGAATGTTCGGCATCATCCGCGTTTATACGTTCACAACGAATTTCAGTAGACCACTTTTTTACTAATGAAATTTATTATGCTGAATTCCCATAGTATTTATCAAGCTTAATCTTGGTTTGAATGATAGTCAAGTTATGAGAAATTATGACATTACATTTGCGCTACCTTTTGTAGAAAATAATATTTAATGTTTACTAGTATATTTTCCAACTCAGACCAACTGCTTGCGTAAACCGAGGAATCGGTAGGATTGATGGACTCACGGAATTGGCTGATGTATTTTTATTTTCATTTTGAGACTGTTGCCTTGAGTTTGGGAATCAAACCACTTACTGTCTATCTGTTGTTGCCATATGTAAAGAACGATTTCGTTAATCTACGAAAAATTTTCGCTGGAATCATCTAATTGAAAATTTTTGTTTTCTCTTCTATGAAGCCGAAGCGCACAATTCACTTATGCGTTAAAAGAGGGATGGATGTCAATGCTATATCAGATCAATTTTATAAAAAAAATATTAAGAACTTTACTATTAATTTTGTTAATGTATGTTGACATACATACATAAATTTTTTAAATAAATTCCACTGTAAGTTTTGTTGGATTTTTATTAATCTAATTCTGATAATAAAAAAGTTTATCCTACACTTTCATTATGTTTACTGCTTGTAATTAATAATTTAAGTGAATTTATGTTAAATTCATTTCCACAGTTGTTATAAATATTTATAAAGAAATCTGTAATTGAAGCCCACAAAAGTTCCTGTAGGCAAGTGTGTGCTTGTATGTGTTTAAAAAAATTATATTATAATTAAATAAATAAGAATCTGCAATAAATTGATCGGCTATTTTGAAAAGGCCTCATTTCACAAAAAAGCAATTTTCACATAATCAAGCCCAATTTGTCCCTTGAGATTTTGACTAAATTAGGAAATTCAAGTGAGAAAATTGATTGAAAGCTAAAGTCAGGCATAAGGTGTGTCATTTGAGCAGGGATACGACAATTTTCCAGGCGGAACTTTACGCGATACTGGAAATTGTGGGGATCCTATCCGAGAGAGGACACAGGGGAATACGGGTTAAGATATTCTCGGACAGCCAATCGGTTCTTAAGGCCCTGAGAGTCTGTACGTATATGTCCAGATTATTACTGGAATGCCACAACAGGCTCAATGACCTGGCGACTCATAATCAGATTACTCTGATATGGGTACCAGGGCAGCAGGGGCATGCCGGGAATGAGATGGTGGACATCTGTGCGAGAAGAGGAGCTGAGGGGAACTTCATTGGACCCACCCCTTCTTTTGGGTTCAACAAAAGTCTCTTTAAGAGGGAGATTTCGAAATGGATATCGTCCAGGTTTGCACAACATTGGAATGACATCAATGGATTACTTCACTCCAAGAAATTCCTACGCTTTGACGCTGGGAGAGCGGATCTGGCTCTAAGACTGGACAGGAAAAGCCTACTGATGCTGGTAGGGGCGCTCACAGGCCATTACACCTGCAAAGCCCACCTATACAGAATGGGCTTATCTGACACGGACATCTGCAGATTTTGCGGTGAAGATGAGGAGTCGATGGAACACTCAATAGCAAATTGTGGAGCATTGTGCCACAGAAGACACAGGACTCTACATGCATATACGCTGAGTGAAGAGGATCTGCTAATGCTGCCATTGAAGGAGTTGATCCTATTTGCGAACGTATTGGACTGCTAGGGACAGGGGAAGCACAATAGATCAACAATGGTCGCAGTGCAAAGGGCCATCCTGGGCCAAACCCTCATTACATTACATTACAAGGTTTGTCATTAGTAAATCGCCCATTTGCTAAAATAACGTCATAACCTAAAAAAACTACTTTTACAGAAAACGCGTTTAAGGTTTTTAATTTATACACAACGAAATTGAAAAATAACGATAATATTTAATCGAGAGATGAGTGGATAAAATATTTAATGAATTTTTTACACCGGATAAAGAACGATATGACGACTAGTTCTGTATTATTAAGTAAAAATAGAGTTTTTTGGTCGAAATGCTCATTTAATATAGAACTAATCTGTGTTCATTAGTAAAAAGCAATTGGACTATAAAGGTTTCACCTTTTGGAAAAGGATCGCTAGCACTCATTCCGGAAGTTTGAAGGCATGTCAAAATGTCTCAGACTCCTCTATAGGGTCCAGTAAATGATCTGCTTCGGCAATTAAATACTTCTGTTGTGACCTCTATAGTAACGTACGCTTAGTCATCTAAGTAATCCTTTTGTTAGGGATTTGGAATGTGCCGGAGAAAAGCGACTGATTAGTTTGTTAGGCCTTAAAGAAATTTTTTTTCCATAAACCCGTAGGAATATGTAGGGTGTTGGTTAGCTAGACCTCTAGGGATTACAATGTGCGGTAAGGCCTCCGAGTGAACATTTCATATTGACCTATAAATTTTTCGTAATGAAATCCCCTCGATAAAAATGCCATAAAAGGCCTTTAATACACAATCGATTCACTTATACGAGTAAGTACTTTTTTCAGAATTATATTGCCTACAGTTATTTCTTAATTAAATATATAAAACAACAGTGAAATAAATGCGTTGGGAAAATTTAAAAAAAAGTAAAAATATAAATTAATTTCATTTCAAAGTAGACCACAAACGATACATATACAAGCCGCAATTAATTTAAATTGTGTGAGTGTACATGTGTGGGAGTGTGCGTGTGTTCAAGGAAAATTAAAAAAGAAATTTAACCAAAATATCATAGTAAAGTGTTTAAAAAGGGCGGTTTTTTTAAATTTATTTACAATAAAAATAAAATTTTCCAGTATGCAAATACACCGCATATTAACACACGCAGGCACACAAATGTTGCATGTGTTCATATATCAAAAGTGAATGAGCAATCACTGCAACTGGACACAATGCTTAATGAGCAGCGACAGTTAATGAAGTTATAGTCTAATGGAAAAATAAATGAAACTTTAAAGGAATCAAAAGTTCAAAGTGTAATGTTTATATGAAAATACCCGGATGGTTGACTGTGGCTTCATTCTGGTCAGGGTGGGAAAAGGGATTTTTTTAGATACCATACATATCATATCATACTATCAAATAAAGTTGAGCAATTTGAAGTTAATAAGTGTTTTCATCTCTCTGGACTTCAAAATAGTATCATAAACTTTAGTCAAGATAAATTTACATTATTGGAAATAAAATTTAAATTTCTTCAAAAATTTTTACAAAATATTTTATTTAGCTTTAGCTGTTCACATGGCAACATTTCATTGGTCGACAAACCAAATCGTCAGTGAACTTTTTATTTTTTTATAATTTTTTTTTTATCAATAAATTACAGATCCTTCGATATAAAAAATGGTGATAATCAGGCAACAAAAGCTTTGACTATTTTGATTTGTGCTAAATATAAGCTGATGACAATTTTCCTAAATACCATGAAATTAAAAAAATTTTAAGTTTTATGTATTGGGCAACTTTTCATAAATTTTAAATAATTTTTAAAATTTTTTGATAAGACTGAGAAAACTGCCTTTTTTGGCTACTCCCTCTAAAATTACATTCCTAATGGGAAACATTTGCATATTCTCTATATTTTTTTAAGCCACAAACTTTAAGGACTTATTTAATTTGTTTATTTTATTATTATTTCATTGGTCACTAAGCGAAATCTTTAGCGAACTTTAAGCAGTTTGAAAACATTTAACTTCGTATCAAAAACAATATGAGAATTCTCTATTGCACATGATTATTAAAAAATCTATTACGTTTTTTTAAATTCTTATTGTTTAAACGATTAGTAGGGGAGAATATCCCAAAATAATAAATTTCAATATTAAGGATTTTCATAAAATAGTGTTGGCTTAGTTGTGTATGTGCTGTCGATACTAGCCGAATCATGTTTGAAAAATATCCCTTTAGTTGGCTAAAGTGTACTGATAAAACACAGGCGCATACACTGCTAAGCCAACAGCAAACAATAATTTTTTAAGAAATTAATTTGGATTCTGTCCTGAATAATTTTTAATAAATAATTTTTTTAGAAATTGTAGGATAAATACTTAATTCATTAAAACGTATAACGAATACATTATTTTAAGGCTCTCACTATAATTACCAGCAGGTTTGTTTTTTAACAAAACAATATAAATGTCTCTTCATCATCTTCATTACTGCCATCACCAACATCAGCAGCAGTTCCATGTATATCGCTTCGCAAAGCGACAGTATTTGTGACAACAGTTGCGGCTTAATATTAAATTTGCGATGTTTTTTTTCCTTGGCAATTTAATTATTTAAAATACTGCATAATTTAACCATAAATCAACAAAAAAAACTTTGATGCATTTTCATATACTGATTTTTATTAAATTTCCACTAAAGTGATTAACTACTTTCGAGAATTTTACTCTTGTTTTACTATTCATAATCATATTTTAAATGGAAGAGAAATTATAAAAGAAATAATTTTGTTAATGAGTGATTGCATTAACGTCGCTCGAAAATGTTGTAGGAGAATATATAATCCGTTGGGGGCGTACAACTATTTAATCATTTATAAAAAAAAAATTCTCTAGGGAGATTAAATATCATCTAAGGTGGGATAAGGTCCTTCCTAGATGGGCTATGATTTCTACGCAACGTTTATTTCATTATAATGCTTGCACCTTGTCATTATGTAAGAAATACAATGAACGCCTCTTGATTGGTTGCAGCAGTTTTCGACCACTTTCTCGCACATTTCGGGCGGTATCTCGGCGATAGCCTGACGAATTTTGGTTTTCAAATGCTCCAACGTTAGGAAACTATTCTCGTAGATATGGTCTTTGACGTAGCTCTACAAAAAAAGTCTTACGGCATCAAATCGCCAGATCTTGATGCCTAATTGACATCGCCAAAACGTGAAGTTACGTGTTCTGAAAACTTCCCATGCAATAAAGCCAAAATGAATCGCGTTGTGTGGCTCGTGGCACCGTCTTGTTGAAACCACATATCGTTTAGTCTATAGTCTTCAATTGCAGGCAAAAAAAAAATCGGCCATAGCGCTCTGATTTGACGATAAAGGTTCTTCCAGCGCCGTTTTCGAACAAATACGGCCCAATGGCAACTCCAGAGCATAATACGCACCCAACAATCATTTTTTTTCTGGGTTCTTCGAGCTTCATATGCGACAATTTTGCTCCTTGAAAAATCAGCATTGAAAGACTCTAGCACCCAATTAGCATATCTACGGCGTTTTGAATAGCACACCTGCTTTAATTGTTGCATGAGTGTAGCTTGATATGGATGGAGGTGTAAATCCAAATGTGCCGTAAAATAGGCCCAATTGCAGAGAACGCCATGGAATCGATAATTTATTATTGTCCACCACACTTGTACTAATAGAAGCGAGCGCTCCCAGTTTTTGCAGATGTCTTTATAATTTTGCCAATTCCTTGCACAGTAGGTTGATTATAACGATCATAATCACCCTGTAATATCGAAAAGTGGTCACAATTGAACCACCATTTTTGTAGTAAATCTTAACTTTTTTCATATTCGTAAATGCCAAACTTTTTACTGAATAAACAACACTCTAGATGGCAAATATTGAATAATTTACAGCCTGGCTAGACCGACAGTTTTGAAATCTCTAAATGGATAATCCGATATATAGAAAAGCTAGTCTGTCATCATGAGAATTCAAAAATATTAATGCAAGTACTGTGGAGTTTGCATAAGGCGTACTTGGGTCATTAGTAAACAAACCCTTCTTTAAACTTCTTTGTAATTTTTTTCGATCATAACCAACAAATCCAGATAAATTTTTTTTAATAAATACTTATCATTATTTGAAAGAGTACATTATGGCTAAGACGACTAGTTTATTTGGCCAAAATTATTATTTGTTAATTTTTTGTTTTAATGCATTTGTTTTTGCAATCCAGTGGGTCATAATTTTTCTTATTTGTTAATGACCAACACTAAGGGGATGACTTCTACTCGTGTAATGCATTGTGTTGGAACTAGGAAAATAGGTTATAAGCAGGTAATTCCACATACGAATTGTTCGGCCTAAGAATGAGTTCTGTCTGCAATGCGCAGTATGTTTCGCTGGCGCATCGAGCACGAAAGGAAGCGCTCTTAATGTAAAACGTTTGTTTAGTTAATTTACCAAACACAAACACAAACTGCGAAGCTATTTGGCTTGTCTTCAGTAATACCAGAGTCTTCGGTTGGAATTGAACCTGCGAACTTCAGACAACTAGTCTAGTACAGCAAGTACTAGTCTACAATTGCGCTTGTAAAAATAAGAGGGTTTCGGGAACCCTTAATCTCATTAGAGCATCCTACACAGAAGTAACGATAGACTAATAAAAATTTTTTCTTATATTTGTTGACATTAATTAATTGTTGAATTATAGCCCGTCATTTTAATTTTTAACTTATTCTGGTGGTAAGTTAATTGGAAAATATGATTTTTTGAAATCATGAAAAATAAACTAAATTAAAGAAATCATAGAAAACAAATATATTCGTGAACAGATTAGTTCAGAATATTGGATTTACCCTGTGGATATGAAAATACCTGTCAAATGTTTTTATATTTATGTAACCTCTCTTATATGAACGCACATATCCAGGACTAATAGTATTCTGGACGGGATCTTGATAATTTTTTTATGGCTTAAGGTAGTAGCAGTATGCATTTTTTTATTGGGCTTAATGATTTTATGTAAATCACAAGTTCGGGCTGCTTTACTATATAAAAAGGTGGTGTAAGTCACGGCAGCACATTCTACTAATAATCAGGCATTTGCAAACTTGTCTATACATTAAAATTTTTTCAGTTTTGAATTTTCACATAAAATAACCGTGGTGCTTAATTCTGAGTGCTTTGAGTTTTTTTTAAGAAGTATCCAAAGAGTGAGTATTTCGAAGATGGTTGGTAATCCAAATCTAAAAGCATTTTTTTTATTTCTCACGTGTTTCTTAACTCTCAACAGCCTAAAATTTTATCGCATCCTACTGTAATAATGGCTTGCGGGTTACTCGACTCCTGGATATTACAATTCCGTTGGTTATATAACCGACGAGATAATAGAGCGTTTCTTCAGTAAAGATGATTTTTCACCTGAACTCGATATCCCTTAGTCCTAAGCTTTGAAGCCGCGAAATGTCGTTTTGTTGAGATCAACGTTGAGTCGACATTCTTGGATTGAGTTGCACACTTTCTGCCACGGCAGACAGTTGCTTGTCGGTACGCGGAGACCATGAGTGAACTCCCCTAGAAACTCAGTCTAACGATCTTTTTCCAAAAACTTGCGTTCAGCACCCAATCTTCGTTTCAAAAAAAAACTTCTTCTTATCAAACGCATACTTTGGAAATAAATATGGAATATTTCCCAACGTTGCTCAAGCCTGAAATCAGTCCTTGTGGTGCGCGGAGGTATGAAACTGACTGATAGTCAGCACTTCGTACAGAAAAAGTTTGTGAGTGTCAAAATAATATATGATTTAAAAGGATACTTGTATTTGGACAAGCCGCTGCTCACATCTATTGACCAATTATATCGTAAGCTTTTCAGGAAATCATTCAGCTAATAAAAAAAGTTTACATGTCAATTTAAACTAGACATTTTTTTCTTACTGTTGGGTTTCCAGAAATTTTATGCGCATAACTAAACTATTCCCTAAATATTGCTATGCTTTTGCCAATAATCTGCTTAAAATTTCAATTTAATTAACAAAAGAGGAATTCATACAACAGTCCCCAAAAAAAGCTCAAAAAAATTCTTAGAAACATTTTTCAAAATTATCAATTTACATCACATTGTACTTTGCCAATAGCAAAATAAATAAAATCGCCTAAACACACACGTACACACACACACTTATACATTGTGCAATACATCTACATAATTCCATTTTTATTTTAGCCGTTTTAATGTAATTTTTGTTTTTCTCGTTGTTGTTGCTGATATTTTAAGCCTCCTGTTAAACATCATTTGCGCAAATGCAAAAAGGCATTAAAGTGTTTGTGTTGTACAAGAATTTTAATTAAGGGCTTAACACTAAAAATCAACATTATTGTTGCTGTTTTACTTGTTATTGTTTGTTTTGCTTTATAGTTGTCGTTTATGCACTAAATTGTTTCTTCTGTTGTTGTATAATGATGTGGAGGAAGCCGCTTGAAACAATTTTTTCTTTTTTCTTCTGCTTTACGGCAATGGAAATTATTTTTCGGAAAAAAATAACAAACTGAAACCAGTGTGAAAGTGTTTTTTTTAATGTTGGCTAAAATACAAACAAAAGCGAGGCTTTAATACTGGAAATGAGAGGCATTAGAGAGTTGCACAATGGCTTGGTTGTATGAAATTACACTAAGATTTCTTTGTAGTAAAACTGTAAGCATATAGATTAAATTAAATTTTTATTTATTCATATTTGAAAATATCTCAATGATCTATTAAAAGGTACACAGTCGAATTCAGATAAATAAATGCCGTGTAAATGATTAAATCCCTTATAGAAAACGAAAATCCAAAGAGATTTTTTCCTATTAATTTTATAGCACTTCAGTTCGCTTAATAGAAAATACGCTTTAACGAAACCCCGTTTAAAGGAGACACATTTTATTTATTAAAGTGCAAGATTGTTTGCAATAAACACCCCTTAAAGAAAAAAAATTATTTATTTACCGCTGACGCAAAAGAAGTGCAGTGACGGCTCTATTTAATCCTGTTGCATGCTGCTCATATAATCTCATTTTTTAAAATAAATCATAGTTCAAAAACAAAATACATCTTTTTATTCCCAGTATGTATCGTATTTTCTATTTTGGCTCAAAGAAAAATTTTTAAACACCTTATTTCGCTTATGTGAAGTCTGTTTAAATGAAAAACAACTGCTTAACTTTTTAATATCTTTGTATAATTAAAAATTTAATAATATCATATCAGACCATAGTGCATATTTCTTTCCTGAAATATTTCCGTTTATCAATTCAATTATTGTATTCTCATCCTTGTGGCAGTGGCTTAAGAAGTCCATAATTGGCTATAGCATTATCATCTTCTGCAACTAGAATACCATTCGAAGGGTCATACACAAGTTGATGGTAATTTTTAGACATCATTTTGACTACCTGACTGCCTTACATCGTTGCAAGTTCTATGAGAGTAAATTATTGCACGGCGCAATCCGCTGCCCTATAAAGGCGAGCGCTGCTAAGGCTGAGCTTTCAATTTTAGTAACAACTGCTTTAGGTGCAAAACACAAGAAATGTTATTCTTAAAATTTGTACATAGACAATAGCCATTCAACAGCCAATATCTCAACAAGAATACAACCAAAAAGATCATAAGGAAATTAATATTGGTCATTACAACTGATGTTTCTGATCGATGTAGTCTGCTCTCTTGGATTAAAATTGATACTCCTAAAGATTATAGTACATGTTTTCTGTGCTTGAACTCTGTACTGTATATTTTTAATCATTTGTTTAATTTTTTTTTAACAATTGCTTGAGCTCGACTCCAAGTGCAAGTGGAGCAAGTGGAAGCTAATTACATTAGCAAATTGGAAAACTATTTGACTTCTCCTTATTTCTTCCTAAATAAAAATAAATTGAAAAATGAATTGAAAAATTCGAAACTTGAACTTTTGCCAGACTTAATTATTTGAAATCAGCCAATAACTCGAAAAATTGCGAAGAGTAACTAAAATAATAATAAAAGCAATAAAGTTTATTTTTAACAATAAATGAAGATTTTAAATAGAAAACTTGAAAAATATTGAAAAATATATATATTTTTCCTATATAATATGTAGACCCACTGTGCACTTTCTCATTTATAGGTTTATAATTTTTTTAAATGTTTTTTCATACCGCTTTTAATTCATTAAATGTTTGTACTAATGTATTTTAATGATAATAACTTTAGTAGTATTTAAGTTGTCATATATGGCTACAGCAGAAGTGATAAAATATGTGCGAAATAAGCCAAATTATGATTATTTGAAACAAATATTTGCTTAAAAATTGTGCATGTCGTTGTGTTTCGTAACCAGTGGCTGGGAGACGCATTGTGCAGAGATTTTATATTGCGTTATTTTTTTTTTATTTCCTTAAAATCTAATACTTAAGTTCTTGGTTTAACGACTGACACAGTTTAAAAAATAAAAAAAGTTAATTTACATAAAGAGCCTTTGTGCGTATTTTTAGTAAATAGACAAAGGTGTTAAATTAAAAAAAGTTTTCTAATTTTTCATGTTAAATTTTTTAGTAAATTAATTTATGTAAGGTTGTATTTTATTCAGGTGAAGTTGGCTTAAGTAGAAGGGAGTAGAAGTTTCATCTCATATAAAAAAGGCATGCACATAGGCCTAGAGCATATGGAAAAATGAAAAATTATGACTTTATTGGATATCCGTAGTGAAGGTAGTTGATTAATTCTCTCCAGTCAATATTCATAAAGTGAGTAATGTCCAGATAGGGATCACCACTATTTCAGTGTCTCTGCATGCCCTACATCCCTGCTTCTCCACAACACCGATCAGGTAAAAATGTGTTCATAAGACAATAATAAACTTACTTAACTTATTCTTTCTAACACTCAAGAATCTTCCTGTCTTCCTTTGAGTGGTCCTACAGGACTTTGACTGCATAAGCCTCTATTCCGATGTTACAAACTTTACTGTGGGAAGATTTCGCCCAACTTTGCAATTCGATCCCTGCAGCCTCAAAGGATTACGGACCTGATCGCCAGGCTGTAAGCATACTTATTTTCGTTTAAGCCATGGTAGGCCGTCATCGCGCACTGCGTAATCATTTTTTTTTGCAATACAACATGGTCCTTGAATTGAATCAATCGCTCTAACTGTCGTTTGGCTGTCCGTGAAAATATTAAGCTCCGTAGGGGTACAGTTTACACTGAGCCATTTAACGCTTGGACTCCTACCTGTGGTTGGGCGGTTGCAACTAATTATCGGTTTCTGTTTCTCCTATAAAAATCCTTATCCGGTCATTTCAACTATATTCAAACCATCTGTGTAATAACATGACCCCAAAGGTACCACTCCCGGGGTTCAGTTGATCCAGGAGTGTCATTCCAATATCAGTGTCTCACAGTTAGTTTAAACCTCTGTATTCTTTTAAGGAAGAGGAGAATATGACAGTTAACAAAAATTCCACAAAAAAAATTTCTGGGAGTGTTAAATTTCTTGGCCCTTTCACCCAACCGATTAATATACGCCCGTGAGAGGACTTTGGGCGATTTTGTACGTATAACTTTGCTTGAATATATCCCTGTATCTCCGTGCCTTGTAAATGAAAAAAAAAAACTAATTCAAAAAAAAAGCCAAACTTTATTATTGCATTTTTTTAATTACATTGTTATTGTGGAAAAAAATTACTAATGCTGCAAATGATCCCATAGTGCATTATTCAAAAATATCAATCTTGCACTGAACACCGTAAATATAAATATCATAGAAAATTGGTATTTTGTGGCCTAATTTAACGGTACGATTTCCATAGTGCAATAGTTGTTTTTTAATACTTTACTAAATGCTTTAAACAAAAATTTTGGATATGTAACACTCATCCCATTGTACTTTGCTTTTTTTCCATAAACATCATTTCCAACATCTAATCTAAACAAGGCAACAAAACTTTCGAATATTGCATAAATTAACTTAGCGTCCAAAAAGTCCAACAACGAAGGCATTTGCAACTACGGCAACAAGGAACCGGACGGGGTAAAATTTTACACAGCATGAGACTTTTGGGGCACACAATCAACCCAATAACAAGGGACAAAAATTATTCAAAAACGGTGTGGTAAGAATGATGTGTATGAGAGCTTGTGTTAGTCAGGGCACATGCTTCATAACGTAGGCGACCAAATGCTCGTACAACAAAAATGTTGCTTTGAGGACTCTACAATAAATGTTGATGGACAAATTTAAATATGCAGACAATGTGGATCATTGATCATTTAAGTGGTTGTAGGTAGTTGAAAGCAAAAAAAAAAGTAAAAAAGGATACACATTCACATCAAACATTTAACATAATATTTAAATTCAAATGAATAGGCCCATACACATACACTCGCAAACATACACATAAGCACGCTCCATATACATACATGCAACTTAGCGTTGGTGAGGAAAAACAAACGGACGTGTCTTTTGGTTCCCATAAACATTAATAACGACCAAGCAAAACAACTACAAGGAGAGTTTAGGGAAAAGAATTGAAATTCAAAACAAAATTTCAAATTGAATAAAAATAAAACCACTCGCCTGCGAAGGCAGCATATCGAATAGATTTAAGCGAATACCAAGTATAACAAAAGCCACAATGGGTTCACATTCATACAGGCATTTAAATTTAGAAACATTCATGATCAAATTAACATTTGTTCCGAAAAGTAATTTATTGGTTTCTTACTGTGCGGACATGTGTGGACTTGAATATATATTTTTTTAATCAAAAACATTTTTTTATATACATATCTATATATTATATATATATTATATACATACATACAGAAGGTGGAGCAGAAGTAGTGTCATAATTTTAAATCGCTGCAATTTTGTTATAAATGAAAAAAAGTGCTCGGCTCTCATAAAAAGTTTATTTGAAAGTGTAAAATTGATGATATTAATTGAAAAAAAAAAATATATCGCTCAAATGGCCACCTCCTGAGTTGTTGCACAATTGCGTTCGTCTTACGGGATTTTAGATTGTTGCTCGCAAAACATCTGGCTGCGAATTTCTTCGATTCCTTCTTCAACGTTATTCACTACTTTTGTGGTTTGTGGTAGTAAATGCGAGAGTTTAAAAAGCTCCAAAGAAGTCTGGTGATGTTAGATCGGGTGATTTCGATGGCTAGCTCAAATCACCAAAACGGTTCAGCACTGGACCTGGAAATTTGTGTCTCAAAATCTTAACGTTGCGCGAGCTCTGTGAGTGGTTACACCGCCCTATTATAACCAAGAGTGATCGAGGCCCAATGCAGCAACTTACGGCAAAAAAACTCGTTTAGCCTCTTCCTGTAAGGCTCATTATTTACGGTTGCAGGTGGAGCCCTCGGCATCTTGAAAATATAAGGGCCAATCATTTCATTTTCTCGCTAAATGTCGCACCAAACAGTCAACAGTTGAGGGGATGCACTGGCTCTCCATGCATTCCATGCGGTTAACATAATCACTTAAGTGGAAATGTGCTTCGTTGCTTATTATGATTTTAATACGAAATCATCCCTTTCTTGCATCAAGTTTAACAGAATATGGCATTATGACGGACAGAAGTTTCCACTTTGTAGGGGATTATTTTTTAAATCTTTTACCAAAATTCGCTGCCCAATTGCGTGTATCGCCGTCTGGTTAATGTCTGTGGATTATCTATTGCGTCATCGGCAACAACAGCGATATTCTCGGTTGAATAAGCAATATGAAGCCGACCACTTCTTGTAACATCTGTAGTGGACTTATTTTGCGCGAGGAGCTCAATGAAACGCTTAATTGTTCGAACAAATTGCACATGACGACTAGGAAAACGACGACGAAACTCACCCTGCATTAAAACAAGATACTAAAGATTTTTCAAATTAACAGTAACATTAATTCCACGCTCTTGAGGAGCATATCGCACCATGTCTAGTTGACAACTTATTATAATTCTCTGTATATCTGCATCATAAATGTCAAAGCTCAGTGACATGTGGCACCATCTACAAAAATTGCAGTCAATTAATTTTATGACTTTACTTATTGGCCACATTGTATATATTTTTTTCTTTGTTTCTATATATGTATAGAAGACTTGAATTCAAATTTAAATCCTGCTCAAGTTTTAATACGTCGCATGTTTCTTTTTTAATATGTTTTATATGGTTTGTGCATGTCCAGCTTTTAAAAATTTGGCATAAATTAAATTCTTAAATAAAATCTATTTCCGCTCTTCTTTTTTGCTAAGGACATTTTATGAATGCGCTGTTTATGGCCGTCATTAGAATTAATTTGAATGTTTTATTTGTTATTTAGCTGAATCAATGTTAGCGTTTTTTTAGGTTAAAGGGACTAGGCCAGTTTTCTATACCCTTAATGCTCAAGCTTGGTTTGGCCTTCCAATAACCAGAAAAAAAACTTAAAAAATTTCAGCATTATAAACGCTTCTACCAATAATTATCTTGAGCAATGAGAAATTTTAACTGAAAATAAACTTTACTTTATCCAAACTTCGCAATCATAAGAAATAATTTCCGAGCGAGTTTTCTCTATTCCCGTGTTATAAGGAAATTTTGCGAATTTGTTAGAAAATGTTGCAATAGTCTCTGTACTCGTAGACTAAAAAGCAGAAATATGCTGCAGTTCCACTACTTATTGACTTCAATGGAAGTCAATCAAAAAATCACATGCATATTGAGAGTTCGCTTTGAGGAGCACTTAACGTAAATAACGAAAGGCTCGCTTATTGATTCATTAATATTTTTGAGACCTTTAGCTAAGAAATTACTAACTTTCATCTAGTAATCAAGACAACGACTGTTATATTTTTCACAAGCACTTCTAATATTATGCATTTTAATTGACTTATTAAAAAATAAATTTATAATTACAGCTGACTCGATTTTCGCCTATCCTTTTTCCTTATTTCTTCACACCGGAATTTATAAATGGAGGAGTTTTTCGCAACAAAAATTTATTTCGCGCGAAATAAAGTCCTTGGAAACATTTATAATTGGGATGAAAATGTTTGTCTGAAATTTATTTGGCAATAATTTTTTTTCTATATATAGAAAGATGCAATTTTCGATTGAATCCTTTTTTGTGTGCCATTAAGTCAGATAAAGTGCCATGAATGTAGATAAATTTACAATGCAGCAGTTAAAGGTCTGACTTTAACTTTGCAACCCCCGAACGGTCTTCCTCTTTACTGCACTGCTGTATATACATAGAATATTATAGTTTTGTATTCAAGACAGCCTTAATAAATATTGAAGGAGTGTGAAGCAGCCGATGGAATACTTCCACTCCTCCACTATATTTCTTGGCTTCTGCTAAAAAATTTTCCTATTTCAACCAAAAGCATCAAATACATTTTAAAATTGCCTACGGGCTTATAAAAATGGTTATATATCGAAGTACTACATATGAGTGTATCAAAAACAAAAAAATCTAACTTAACAAAATGCGCTTAATGTTTTCAAAATCGAAAATCTTTGGTAAAAGTAGTGTTCAGCTTCAGATCCAATCCTGCATTTTATTTACCTGACCTTAAATTGATTCGTCTGTACAATTCTTTCTTTCAAGTTTTTGTACATAGTTGTGAACCAATTTTTAAAATGTATTAAAGGCCATGCTTGGTCCCCAAAATTTTTTTCTAACGTCGTACAGAAGATTTGCCGTCCATAATATTGAATGCCGTAAAGTTCCTCCATTTCAATTTTGATCGATTTTGAAAATACTTTTTTTTATTTGTAAGTTCCTCGTTACAGTTGGGTGCCCACGGTCTAAGTGGCCTTCCTAATTATTAGTTTTCGCATAGTTTCACCGTTTATGAAACGATTTGCAATATTTTGTCTTTACAAAGATATTATAATCTCACGTGATAAAATGATAAATGAGAAATGGATGACTTCCGGAATTTAAACTCAACTATAATTCCATTGGCTCTTTATACTGTGGCCGGTTCAATTTTGTCAGAAAAAGTTTCAATTCTTCAAATACCTTGTATTCTTGAACACAGCAAAGTTGGTAGACCTCTCCAGGCTATCGTAAAGGCCAAGATCAACAACATGATATATCGGGAATACGATTTTCTCAGGTCCTTGTCATGAATGGACTACTGATGTCAAAATATAAATACATACATTTGGATATTTAATATTAAAATTTATTGGTATATTTTCCCTAAATAATCGTTTAGAACAATTACTTTCAAACTTTTTTTATTGTTTTTGTGGTCTTAACTATTCATCTATAGACATTTCGTTGGTCGCTAAACCAAATCGTTGAGCAGTTTAAACAACATTCCGCATTAAACTGCTTAAAGTTCACCAACGATTTGTTTTAGCGACCAATGAAATCTTTGCATATGACCTTAAGCCACAACAATTAATAAAAATTAAAAATTTAGTTAATCTGGCTCAAGTTCGTGTTCTGAATTTGATATTTCATGTTGATAATTTTTTTCATATTGTCATTTTCTTTATGAAGGAGAAAGAGAAAGTAAATGGAAGCAAATTATTACACCAGCAGAACGGAACAGTAATGTTTTTGATGGTCGGTACAACGTTTAGATCAGTATTCGTGTCATTTATTATTAAATATAATATTCTGTCATTATTGTCCATGGCGCGCATCCTAAATGTCCATTTTTTCATGGTTCTGACTAAATTTGATCGATAGCATGGGGTATGTTGGCTTTTAGGACTGCTGTGGCTTTTGGCTTATTCGCATACATCTGCGACTTAAGAAAATCCCACAAGAAAAAGTCCAACGATGGAACGTGGTCAAATACTACGTTCTTAGTGGCCAGTTCGCATCATTGTACCGTCCTATTGAAACCACATGTCGTTATTGTCCATATCATCTGATTTAGAAATCGCTAATCATAGACTAAACTGCTTGCTGTTGACGGTGACGGGCAGGCTAAAGTTATTTTTAAAGAAATATGGATCGATGACGTCCGGATGCATCATTGCTCGTAATGGGATCATATGTGGATTGGTACTGTACCGAATTACACAAATTTATTTAATGTCATGTCAATTCGTCTAGAAGTGGGCCTCATCGCTGAACGTGATTTTTTTTGATAAATATGTATGCCAGTTTTATGTGTCGTCTTTGGTCTAATCGTTTATTTTCAGCTCTTGTTTCATTTTGACAGCAAAATGAGTAAAGCGTGCAGTTTAACACATTATGTCAATGTCATTTATTATTAAATTATTAATTCCTTTAGTTCCTATAAGGAGTATAGGTACAATGTTTTTTAATAAAATTTATTTATAGATCTATCGTAGGTAAATTTTAAATAAAAAATTATAAAAAGTTTTGTTTCCAATAAATTTAATTTCCTGAAGGAGACACCCCCAGGGTGTAAAAATATTGAATATTTAAAATATATATTGTTTCTTTTAAAGAAATCGAGCTCTACAAATAATTTGATAAGCTTTTCATAATTTTCATGTTATAGACTACCTGCCGAATTCCTTTTGTCATTCTCGTAGTTCGATCAAAAATCCAATTGGGTTTTGTATAAATTTTCTTAGCAAAGTTGACAATGTCGTTAAACTGCAATTACTTTAATCAATAAAGATTAAACATAGACTTCGATTATTAATTGTTATATGTAATTACTATCACAAGACAAATTGGATCGCATTATCTTTGCAAATCTTAATAGTTTTTGCAAAAGCTTTCATTATTTAGCCAGTCCATTAAAATAAGCCACATGTTCGTAAAAGAAAAACTTAACATTTTAATAACTTATTTAAGTTGAACATACAATACGAGTATTATACATACATAAATCACTTGGACGCAAACAAACACAGTAGGAACGAGTAGGAATCATGAAACCAAAGAAGCCCAGGTTTCTGATGATGATTGCAATCTTAATAAATATAAATATATACGAGTGTGTAAGCGTGCATGAGCATGTTACATATATTTCTTTAGCCAAATTGACCAATTCCAGCCAGCCAGTCAGTCAGCCAGTCAGTTAGTCAGTCACTCCATCAAAACAAATACTTTTACTTATAACTCAGACACCCATTTCATATGGATATGGCTAAAGTTTTATTTTCGTATAAAATAAATAGGCGTTTTTTGTTTGAATAAATTTTAGTTTCCTCCTTTTCTCTTATACAAACTCTAAATCTAGATAAAATCTGATTTAAAACTTGGCTCTTAACGGCTTAAAACTATTGCTGCAGGTGCATGCAGTAGAAAAATGTTCATTTAAAGTCACTCTTTTTTTCTTCTTTCAGTCATTTTTATACAACAAAGTTTGTTTAACGCCCCTGTTGATTAGTTTTGGAATTGTATGTGTGTTCGTTCATTCTTAATTATGATGAGAGACTGATGACGATGTTGTTGATTTTAGATATTTTATTATTTGTTTTTTTTTATATTTTCCTAACAATCGTGTGATTTTGTGGTCTTAAACAAGTTTATTCTTTCTTTAATTATCAATACAATTTATTTACTTCTCTATGTTATTGGCCAGTAAACAAACACCGTAGTAAAGATCTATTAATGTGTGCAAATATGAGAAGGAATGATCTGTTAGTGATGTAAAATTTTATGGATAAAAAATTTGTACAGAGAAAACTTTTTGGCCAAAAAATGTAGCAACTCAAATGGCTCGATTGATTCCATATAATTTTTTTTGTCAATATTGAATCCATTGAAAACAGTGGAATGACATTTTCATTGCTTCTAAAGTAGCCGCTAGTGCATTCTTTTAAATAAAGAAAATATAATTAAATAAATTGTAAGCAGTGTCTACGGTTTTCGGAATTATATGAAAATCATATTTTTCTAAAATTTTTAACTCAAACTATTACTTTTACATAAGAAAAACACATATGTAAGTGAAATAAATTTAAATTTAAGTAGCAGAGACATGAATCAATTTCTTTAACAGTGCCCTGTTTTCGGTTAACAGAGCAGTGTTAGCCATTTAACAGTTATGGTAAACGAAACGTGGAAAATCTTAGAAATGGGACCGAATACATATAAGACAACACATGGCACAGGTGCTGTAGAGTATGGGTGTTAAGCGCAAAATAAAAGTACCTGCAAAGAACCTTCAGAGCAATAAACAAAAACAATTATAAAAATAGACATCTTTTTGGAGGGATAAATGGTCTTTGTGAAAAAATAGAGAGCTATAGGTATATCGCAATATACCTATAAGGGGCACATTAGGTGGTATTTCTGAAATCTTTGTGGAATTTCAAGAAGGAGAAATAGAGCGTTACAGGTATATCTCACTATATAGAAATGGTGCTGCATGGGCCTCTATGGCTATTTCTTCATAGTGGGTTATGGCTATAACTCTCTATTTTTCCAAGAACACCACTTATGTCTCCAAGAAGATGTCTATTTTTAAAATTGCTTTTTTGTATTGTTTTGAATGTTTTTTGCATGACCTTTTATTTTGCATCCAACACCTATGGATCCGTTGTGACTTTAATCGTGCTTGAAGAAATATGGTCCAAAAATGACGCCGGCTTAAAAACCGCACCAAACAGTTCATCTCTCAATGTGCATTGATAGTTCTTCACACAAAATTCGGCGATTATATTTGTTAACATGGCCATTGAGGCAAAAATGTGCTTCGTCTCTGACGAAAATTTTTTGAGAGAAAAATAGATATTCATCCAACTTTCTTAAGACCCACTCACCAAACAAACGACATTGTGGTACGTCATCTGACCTTAGTTCCTATAGCAGCTGTATTTTGTATGGTTTAATACTCAGGTCCTTGCGTAAAATTTTTTGGTGGTCGAATATCATAACCCCAATTATTGACAACGACGACGAATTGTCATATTAAGATCTTCATTGCCACTGGCCGATACAGCAGCAATATTCTCCTCAGTACACACTCTTCGCATACGGATTGGAGAACTGATGCCCAATAAAGTGAAACTAATGCGAAATTTGGTCACAATAGCTTGAATAGCCTGTTCGGTGGGTCCACTATGATGACCATAAAATGGACGTAATTTACGAAACACATTTTTCACGCACCACGATTTTCTATAGTAAAATTCAATGGCAAACCTTATCACGAATCTTTTTTTTACACTGAAAAAACAAATAGCAAAAATCGCTCTTTATCTTGTCCATATTATTTAAATCTGATATGTAAATATAGAAAATCTTTCATTATATGCAGACTGAAGTATTCACACTTAGTAATCAGCTTTCTACACATAAATATTGTAAATTGTATATCCTGGTGATATCTTTCGATTGATTTTTTAAATATATTTTAATACCCAAATCTCTTAAAATATCCACAGGCTCAAGGGCATATAAAAACTTTTCCTTATTGTCCTAAAATTTATTGTTTTACGACATTGTTCCTTAAAGTATCCACAACTACGAATACAAAGTTTTGCATTTTTTTCATTTTATTCATTTCCATTTCTTGGGAAATAAATACTTGCCAAAGAAAAGGAAAAACTATTGGCGTGGCAAAAGTATGAGCGTGTGTTGCCTAAAGTCATCCCAGTAGACAGTCTCTATAAACTTCTGCTTTGTTTTCTTTTAAATATTTCAGCAGAGTGGCGGCAAACGTGGACTGTTTACTCTGCCTTCCTATTTGGAAAATTCTTTTCTTTATTCCTTGTTTGTTAATAATTCATAAAATCATCAGCATAAAACCACCACTTGAACTAACATCATCAAAAAATCATACAAAAGTATTAAACATTTTAGTCTGGAGAGTTTCTAAAAAGTTGTAAAGTTTGCGTTGCATATTTTGGAGAATATTTATTTTGTTTAAAAAGAAAGTTAAAAATATATTGCATTTAATAAAATATGAAGATTGAAAAGAAAAAAATTATTGAAAGCCTGGACTTACAAAGAAAATCATTTTTATTGTTTAAAAATGTGCCAAGCTATTTATTGTTGTCATTGTTGTAATATGAAATAAAAAAATATTTTATCAAAATACAGAATTAATGTTTATTTTATGAACTTTTATTATATACAAAAGTAAAAGGACATCGCATTTGTATGTGTTCAATTTCATATTGTATTTGTTTTATGTGGCATAAACATACGAGGTTGAATGTTATCAAACTGCTTAAACTTCACTGACGATTTGGTTTTAGCAACCAATGAAATGTCGGCATATGAAGAGCTAAAGCCACAACAAACATTTTTTCAATGCATTTTGCAAAAAAACTAATTGTTTCTAACGATTAGTGGGGATATTCTCCCGAATAATAAATTTCAATATTAAGTACCCATATTATATATATTCATTCCTGTAGTTCCATGGTGGAACAAAGGGCCATACTACCCATATTAATATCTTGAATAAGTCTATTTGGGAATATGTCCATCAGCTTTATTCCTTAAAAAAATTTATTCAATACAGAGAAAACTCTGTTTATGAACACATAATGATAAATGCATATTAACCATGCAGCGAAACCAAAAAATTCAATTTAAAATTAATTTTCACCACTCTCACAAGGACATTAAATTACAAACTAACCGAAACAGAAAATCCTCTAAAGACTTGCAACAATTTTAATGAATATGTTGTGTTGGCTGTCAGTGGCGGCAACAATATAAATTGTATTTGCTTGCACATTCATTATGTCGTTATGCTTTATTTTTCTTTTTGATGATAAAAACCAAGTTAACTTTGACATTGCAACATTATGTGGCAGTAGCATAAAAGCAAGGATATAATTAAACAATCAGATCACGTATTCTTTTCTATGCCACACACTGTACATACGTATACGATTGAATATACAGATACGGACTGGCTTTCTCACTTTTTCTGTTGAACTACGAGCCAAAATATTTATTAACTGAGTTACTTGGCAAAAATAGTGTATGTATGTATGTACGTATATATAGTGCAACATAATGTTTTATTGCAAACTAGGTTAATAGCCACAAACAAATATATTCCAATTGCAAAATGACTTGATAAAAACAAATACGAAACATATTTGTTTACAGAGTTGTGCTGTTTGTTTTCATTGTTTTATGAAGGCCAAGCGGACCCACAACACTTTGGCTTTAATATTGAACATTTTGTCAAATATTTTAGAAAATTGTTTCCTCTTTTTTTAGATGTATGTTCCAGTAAAACATGAACCATTAATAATAAATTTTATAATCGCTAAGACTCATCATAATAAATATGATAGTGAGTGGTAGTACACCATAGAAATTATTTGCTTAAAGTTATTTTTGTTTGAATATTAATTCAGATCAATGAAATCGAGCTAAAGATTTATTACAAATTTCAATGATCATAATGAAAAATATATTAATGGTATTTTTCTGAAATTACATGGTCAGAAATTTGCTGGAAAAATTGCAGCTTGAAAAGTACGCACTTGGTTAAATTCAGGCTTAAATCTGTGCAACGGTCGTTGGTACACCAATGCATACTTTCCGCTAATTTATTCATTGATTTATTTTTTAATGCAGCTTACGAACAAAAAGGATAATGTTGGGTTGAACATACTATCGGATATGATTATAATAGACTTACTTGGAGGCATTTAGCTTCTTTTGCGCTGCTTGAGGGTGTATACGTGAATGGGTCTTTGGTCTTATATGCTCTTGTGGTCTTAAGCCGACACGGTTTAATAGCAATAAAAATTATTCCTTGGATGTTGCAGTCCGACGTGTAAAAATAGTTAAAACTTCCTACAAAAATAGAGGTTCAAATTTTCCGCTTTTCATAATCGACCTAGTGTGCAAGAAATTGACAATATTATCAAAAAAAAATTGTAACGACTGGAAGCTTTACAGTTGTGGTAAGACCTGTGCATCATGGCAATGTGCGCACTATCGAAAATATCACTTCTGTTAGTGAAAGTTGGGCGAATTATCCTAATTTATCGATTCTGCAATTGGGCCTAGCCTACGGCTCATTTCATTTAATTTTGCACCTCCATCCATATAAAGTCCAACTTACATAACAATTAAAGTCGGTTGACCATTTACAACGTCGTAAATATGCTGATTGGGTGCTAGAGCTACAGGCTTTCAATGCTGAAGAAAAGAAGGATGAAGGCCATTTTTCACTCGGTGGTTACGTATTATAGGCTCTTTCGTTAAGTGCTTCCTGTACTTAAATTTAAATTAAACCTAAAGTATATGGGATATCTTTCTGAAATATGTGTCTATTGAAATCTAATGTTGCTGTCGTCCATATCATCCAATTCAGACTAAAAGAAGTTTGTAATCATCGACCTATAACGTTGACTTTGATAACAATTAGAATCTCTTTTCAACTGCTCCATGGGTAATTTAGTGAGCATACGTCTTTGCACATAATGGTTTACCTTCACCTACTGGGTTATTTGAATTTTATACATGTGCAGGCCCAAGTAACGCCTATTTGTGGTCTGCAAAATACCGCGTTCTTGTAAGCGACGCGAAATCAATTGCGTCGGATTTTTCTGCACACTCACGGACATCGTGGATGCTTTCGAAATATCTTGCATTTCGTTGGCTTAAGGGTATTACTTTATTGTTTACTGAACCTGCGGACTCAAATGTATCCATTACCATGAGAATAGCTTTCTCGGCAGGACGATTATGGCGACCACAAAACGGGCAAATATGCTAGGAACGTTGCCCGAATAGAACAGGCATTTTGATAAAACAATTTCATAATTTCCACTTCTTTTTTAATGTTACATCCTTCTATGGTAAGTTGGGAAATCCGATTTAAAAAATGGCAACCAATTTGATAGATTCAACTTCAACAATGAAAAATGGGCGCTCTCAACTGTCAAAATTTAAAAGTTCTCATTGGAAAAATTGTTATTGGTGGGATGCCATTTCAAATATTGCAAATTTATGCTTTTTGGCTGATAATTGCCAATATTCTTAACGATGATGGTATTACATTGTTTTCTTACCTTCATCATATACGAGTGCATATGGAGTATGTATGCAGAGTTCGCTGTAATGCATAGAAATTCTCCCACCTGCGTTTTGCCATGTTTAGTAACGTGTGAAAGGGGTTGTTTCTGTATTTAATTGTATTTACAAAATTTTCTTTTCATTCAAAAATTTTAAAACAAACTTCAAGTCATTCAGTCGTCTACTTCTCTTAAAACATACAAAGTGAAAGTAATTGTGAAAATAACAGTTTAAGGCAGCCCATATGTTGCATGAAGTTTGTCAAATTTTATCTTGTCATATGCAAGAAATTTTTCCATTTCCGGCGGCGTCTTTTTCCTTTCGATGTGTTTCAGCGAATGTAATAATAAATAATTATTTACTCTAAGTGTCTAACTTTAATGTTTCAAACGATTTAAATTCATACGATTTTCAAAAGCTTTAAAGTTTATTTTCATTAAAACGAAAATATCTCATAAGGCAAGTATAAATGAGACATAATTCTAGTATTTAAATGAGTGTATTTAATAAAATTTTCATTTCATATTCATAATGAAACTCATCATATTTATAACAAAACTGAAAAATATATATACGAGTATATTTTCATTAATTTAAATAAATCCCTTGTGAAAACAAACATTTGCAAGCACTATTTTCATTTGACGCAACTATCTTTAATTATGAATGCATATATGAGCCTTAATATTTTATGAATGTGAGAATTCGCTAAAAAAAATTAAAAAAAAAAATACTTCAACAATGTTTGCAATCAACTCAGGTTTATGCGAAAAATTACTGAAATAAAAAGCGTTTGTTTAAAATTTAATATAGTTACGTAGACAGGTATTCAAAGACGTTAACAAAAGGTATTTTCAGACAGAAATGTTGCCAGCATTGAATGGACCTGGACCATGCATTTTTAAAATCGAATATTAACCCTGTCACTACCGTATCATAAGCAATCAGTTTTTACATGAATCATTAAAAAAAGTAAAAGTTATTCTTTTATCTATTATCCATAAGAGGCAAGATATTAATTGGAATAATATATAGTTTTTTTAAAGAAATATTAATTTTATAAAAGTCCACCAAAAAGGATAATATGTCCCGATTGAATAGAACCAGTGGGATATAACAACATACACCTCAAAAGCAGCCATATCGCTGGTTAGTGAAACTAATGGCATACGATCTCATTTAAATAAGCTGTAAATTGCAAATTTGAAGATTTTTTTCAATTTAACTGGGACTTCATGATCCCCTTGGCACTAAAGGGTTTAATTCTAGATTTTCAGCGTCAAAAGGGACTTTAGGAAAGCAAAAGACAGAGTGTTTTTTAAAAGTCCTCATCTAGACTTGTCAACTAATTAACGATTTCAAAAAATAGTTAAAAATGCTAAAGTTTGGAAACCGGATTTTTCCTCAAATAACCGGTTTTGATAACCGGGTTTTCGTTTATTTTTAATAGAAATAAAATACCATATCGTGTTTTTTCCTTTTATAATTTTATTTATATATTTATATATTCTAACTAAAAAACAAACTCAAATATACACACATTTTAGTTCCTAAATTAAACGTTATTAATTCAAAATTTAAATAGACACACTTATGTCCAGACATCCAATAGAAAACAAATTTCTTTTACATCAAACAGATTCTTCGACAGGAAGGGAACCTGCTGGCCTCGGCCTACTAATCTAGTGCACTATTATTTCTCTTAAAGTAAATTTGCGAATTCCTACTTAATTGTTATTTATTTTTAAGCTCTTAAAAGTAAAAAGAATCTTCAATAATTAGATATGATCTATTTTTATAATATTATAACATCAAGCAAGAACTCTGAGTCAAGCAAGAACTCTTCCTGGTCTGCCTAATTTCTGAATAAATTGATTATTTTACGTTTATGTTTTCGTGGGGACTATAATTTACATTCAGCATATATGTTTTTTCTTTGATAAGAAATAAGTGCATGAAAATCCATCTGTCCATCTGGTGATCGCACAACTGTTTCCCTGGAACCACGATAAATATGTACTTGAAATTTTTGTAAATTATGCATCGGTATAACAATTTTAGGATCACAATTTGGAAAAAATAGTGTTGAAATTTGTCTGTTGTTGCTTTAGCTGTTCTTATACTGATATTTAATCTCATGTATTTATGCGAAACGAATCAAGTACAATATGAGACTTCTCTATCGTATACAAAAATTACAAAATATATTATAATTGTAGGCTTAAAATGCTTTTAAACGAACATTGTAGCAAACAGTTTTAGTCAAGATGAGTCTATTTTATTTTTATGGGCTAAACAACTAAGAAATAAATAAGAAAAGTTCAAATATTTTATTTGTACCAACCCCACAGATTTCATTATTAAGTCTTTACTGTGTGTTTTTAATCCAGCAAGGATATGTATGTACATCTTCCACATGTCATTTTCTGAAATGGAAATTCTCGTCCGATTTTATTTTCCTGTAGCCTCTCCAAATATGATTTAAAATAGTTATAAATGATTTTGGAATAATTTTATGGCAGTTTTATTCAAATAAATTTAAAAAATTAGGAAAATAGAACAAAAAAAGGAAGAAAAGGCTGTGGTTTTTAGGTTTCGAAAAACACAAAGCAATAACTAACAAAAATGGCAGCAACATATACAGTTTAAGAAGTTAGTACATCCACTAAGCATTGTAGGCGCTGCAACATTGCTACAAAAATATATTAAAAACGCGTAATAGCAGACTGTCATTTAATTTTTCACCACCCATCCTGTCTCTTCCACTATCCTTTTTCGCAAAAGGAGTTATACTTTACGGCAATTTTGCTTTGTCACCACGAACTCATTCCACCAGAAATGAGCTTCATCGCTGAACGAAATTTTCCATTAAAAAGTGGATGATGCACTTTCTTAATCGAACATGAATTTTGATAAAAAAAAAAAAAAAAAATAATCTGCAAGCGTTGTTCGTTTGTAAGTCCATTCATGGTTAAATTATAGACCAAACTGGACATATTTAACAGGAACATGTTACACAAAAACAGCTGAGCTGCCAAAAATAGTGTTGCCAAAAAGAAAGCCGCTAAAAAACCACCCTTTAATAACTACTCAGGTACATATCCAACATACAAATTATCGGATAAAATTTTTTCCACTGATTTTTTTTGTATGAAACATGACACTGTGCTTGCATCACTTGTAACAAAATTATTTGCGAAACACTTTTATTTCTCATGAATTAAAAAATGAAAATAATTCAATTTCTTCGTTATTTTATTTGAAATTATCTTATATGTAAAAAACACAAAATCCTTGAAGGCTTAAAACGAACGAAACAAAACCCTACTCAACCAACAACTAAATGTTTCAAGTAGAAGAAGGCTAAAGCCATCAAGTAGTAAAGAGGGAAATAAGAAAATTATACCAGGATAAAAAGGATTTAAGTGTTATATTTTCAAAGCCAAAGGCATAGCAAAACCCTACAAAATCCTATTGCTGTTGCTTGCAACCGTTTCTATATTTGTTTGTCTGATTAAATGGTTTTGACTTCAGAAACTGCTTTAGGCAGCTGCAAATGTCAATGAATACTTATCATTTCATTGGATTTAGAAATGCGATTTTATAAGTCTCCATTGATTTTATTTAGAGAAAAATAATGTGATTAACTTGTTTCCCCCATGCCCTAAGAAAACATACTCAAGACACAGGATAATTTGCTCAGTTTGTGTTGCAAGTAAAACATACATTTACTCAAGGATACAAAGCGAAACAGCTTAAGAAATAAAATTATGTCTTAGAAATAATAAGGGTTGTTTTCCAGGCATCATACTCTATTGACCACGAGAGATAACAGTAAGTAATAATCAGTGGCAATGTCCATATCCTTGTTAATATCAGTTAATGTAACATTCTGCAGGTTAATGTATGAGTGCGTTAAATGATAGTTGTTGGTGGTAGTAAACAAAGGTAAATTTGATATAATTTATTGCCTTAAAAAGGAACTGTCAACATGCTATCTTAGCAATAATTTATAACTACGTTAGTGGTCTATATGTGTTGCCAAATTTTTTAAATGGCTTAGGAATTGCTATTTAGGGAATTTAATGAAATTGTTCTTGTTGAAGCTTTAAGCTTTAAGTTAAATATTTATATAATATTTATTATTCAGCAGTTTTGCTAAAATTTTCAAATTGAATTGAACGTCTTCACCTGAAATGTGAGCAGCCAATTTAAATTAAAAAATATATATATTTTTAAAGGATATTTTTTCAGCTTTTAAGCATCACCGAAGGAGCAGAGTGAGAATGTAAGTTGTCTAACTAGATTATTTTGGGATGGACAGTCAGCTTTTCCTTGTTTGCGTACATTAATTAGTCACTCTGTGAAACCCGAAATAGAAATAGGGTGGAAAATTGGAAACAAAAGAGTAGAGAGGACAAAAAGAGGAAAACCTCTACTACTGACTACTAGTCTACTAGGGCACCCAAGTTCTCTAGCTAAAAGTTAGTAAACAAATCTCTGACCAGAATTTCTATCTAGAAATTTCGACTTGCACTATTTTAAATTTTAATAGAAAACTAAAGTAATTACTGTCTTATTTTTGTCTGGAGTTTCAGGCGGTCTATATACTATTTCGTTTATTAAATTCCTTGTAAAGGGAACGATAACAACTACTGCAATTTAGTTTATATTGGCGCTACTAAGAGAAGTTTGGAAACAAGATTGATTGAGCATAAAGCTGCATAAAGCTGATGTTAATGAGAACAAGGACAGAACCACTTCATTACCACAACAAATATTGCAAACAAATCACATACCTGACTTTGATAATGTAAAAATACTTGATAAGGAAACAATGTGAGTAAGAGATTTATAACTGAAAGCTTAAAAATACAACAAGAAATTAAGCAAACAATGAACAAAAATCAGGATACTGACAATTAAGCGCTAATTTAATTTGATTTTTAAATTGAATAGACGACTCCCTGGATAAGGTGAACAAAACATTCACGAAACGTCGAAAAATATGAAATAAAAAACTCTGAATTTCTCTTGTCATAAAAACATATTAGGCCAAATTGGTTAAATAAAATAAATAATTCATATATTTTCATCTTAAAGGCACATCAAATATTAACGAAACAGATTTAATTTCTCTTAAGTATTACGAATATTGTGCCTAAATATTAAGGAAATTGCTAATTCATGCAATGACTGAAACAATTTGTTTATTGTCGCGATTACTGAATTTTTCCTCTAAAATTAAATTAAAATATTTGCCTAAAATTGAGGTGACTACGGAACTTTTTACAAAAATTTAAGAAGTTTTCTGACTAAATTTTTCTGAAAATATTACAGTCTATATTTTTCTGCCAAAATTTAAGAGGTCACCAACTCAAGTTCCATCGAGAAATCGACGTATTTGCTGATAATATTTGTCTCTAACAATTGAGAAAATTACAGATTTAGTTTTTATCATGAGATCAGTAATCAAAGTAATTATCTAATCTATCCCTGATTTATTTTATTAAGGCGTTTACAAATTAGGCATCTGTCTAAAAATTTGGGAGGGTACTGATATAATTTTTATCAAATAATTAAGCGCGTAATCGCCCAATTTTTTTGTTGTAATTCAGGTCGTCTCTATCTCAATTTCTATTCTTAAATTAAACCAGTTTCTGACACTATTTGCGTTTAATAAATGAGGAGATTACAGATTTAATTTCTATCTGGAAATTGAGGGACTACTGACTAATTTATTTCATCTTGCAGAAATGGAACTAGTTAACGATTCAGTCTCTGGTTAGTTTTGTCGATGCGCTTACAAATTCAGCATTTGTCCAAAAATTGAGATTTCATCTTTGTCTAATAATTAAGCATGCACTTGGTTAATTTTTTCCTGCAAATTAGAGCAATTTCTGACTCCATTTCTATCGAGAAATTAAGTTACTGGCTCCATTTCTGTTGAGAAATAAATATACTGACTTAATTTCTATAGAAATGATGGTGCATTCGATCCCAGTTTCTTTTAGAAATTAAATTCAGTTTTTGAATAATTTTCTCTACAATTATTAAACATTTTACGCCTCAGGTTTTGTCCCGAAATTCAAGCGGTCACTAATTAAATTCCTATACAGAAATCGAAGCAGATTCAATTTCTCTCTCAAAATGGAGCAGTAGCTATAGACTCAGTCTGTGGTTAATTTTATCAAGACGCTTGCAAGCTCAATGTATATCCAAAAATTGGGTCTTAATTGTTGTTGATTAAGCATGTAATTGCCCAATTTCTCTTAGAAATTCAGTCGGGCTCTGATTTAATTACTATTTAGAAATTGAGGCACTTACTGACTCAATTTCTCTAGACATGATGATGGATACTGTCTTAAAAATTGAAGCAATTACTGATTTGGTTTCTCTCGAGAGGATGGGAAAGCTACTGACTTAATTTCTTTCCAAAATTAGAAGTGGTTATTGTCCCAATTGCTCCTTAGATATGGTGCCATTTACTAGCTCAATTGAGGAAGTTACTAGTTAAATTTTTGTCTAAAAACCGGAGAGTTTATTGAATGAATTTCTTTCTGAGTTAATTTCTTTCAAAAAGCGGACTAGCAGCCGATTTCTATTTCTTTATTTAATTGCATAGTGGTTCAATTTTCATTAGAAATTAAGATGAATATTGATTCAACTTCTTTCCAGAAGTAGATGTGCTTACTGACTTAATTTTCGGTTAGAATTACAGGCTCAATTTCCCTTCAGAATTTGGAAAGGTTACACCTTCGATTTCTTAATATAAATTGTGGAGGTTACTGACTTATTTTCTCACTAGAAATCGGAGTGTGGTTGTTGACTCAAGTCTTCTTCAAAAATTTATAAAATTTCTGTTTAAATTTTTTTTCTGAAATTAACACAGTTGTTGATTAAATTTATATTTAAATACTGATGTAGTTACTGGTTATGTTTTTTAAGAAAATTAAATCGGGTACTGACGCTATTTCTTTCCTGATGCTAGGGCGGGTGCTGACTTAATTTCTCCTTGAAATTGACACCGTCAATAATTGGTTTTTGTCTAGAACTCGTAGCGGGAGCAGTCTCGTTGTTTCACCAGAATCTTATTCCTGCAAAATTTTTGAGCGCGTCACGACAGTTACTGGCAGTTCTCTCAGGAATTGACACGGCTTTTGATTTTATTTTTATATAGAAATTAAAGCAATTACTGAAAAAATTTATTTCTGGAAATTGAAGCGGATACATATGTAGGTGTACTAGCTCAATTTCTGTGAACGGGTCATGACAAAATTTTCATATGGAATTTCAAGTATTCGCTATTTTAATTTCATTAAGAAATAGAGGCGGTTTGGGACTCAACTGTCGTTAATAAATTGGATCAATTATATTCTCTATCTCTACTCAGATTTCCAGACTGATTTTTTTCTTTAAATTTAAACAATTAAGAGTTTGAAATCAAGAAATTGGATCCGTTACTAATTATACTTCTTATTAAAAAGGGTGGTGGTTATTGATTTATTTTTATGATTTTTATGATATTTTGATGAGTTGTTAATATCAACTTAATTTTTTTCTAGCAAATAGGGCGGTTGCTGACTCCATATCTGTCAAGATAATATGGCTTTTATTGACCCATTTTCTCTCTTGAAATTTAGGCATTCCTGTGACGAACTAAAATTAGTTGCTGCTATTATTTCTCATGGATTTAATTTTAGTCCGAAAATTAAACTGACTTTTTTTGGAAAATTGTGAAAAATTTTCCATTATTTCCGCTTAGAACTTAATATTTTTTTATATTAATTTATAATTTTTAATTCCTCCAGATATTATTAATATAATGAAGTAGTTTTAATGTTTATTGAAAATTCTTATACATGCTTTTTTTCTTTTTGTAATCCCTTTCCCCTTTTAGCTTAATAACTTTTGCACACAAATCCTTTTGATGGTGGCCAAAAAGCTGAAAACGTTCTTCTAGTCAAACAAATACATTAACTTGCTTGAAAACTTGAGAAAAGAAATTACAATCATAATGTTGTACAAAATTCAACTAATAGTTTTTCTTAACGATTTCTGAAAGTTTTTGCATTTTTAATGAGAAAATACCAAGCAGCTTTTGTAAGAAACCAGTAATAGCCATGATTTGGAAAAAGAAAATAATGGTATTTGAGGATAATTGTGATATGGAAAAGCTGGGAGAGAGAATTACAAAATAAATGTACATCTTATACTGTTTTTACAGGATTTAAGCATAAAGAGCTGTAGAGGTTGATAATGTTATCTCCTGTTTAAGTGTCAAGCTCACATTTGGCGCTGGTACAAACAGTTCCTATGTAACGGGCAACAGCGACCGAGTTGGTGGCTCAAACTAACACGAGTAATTCATTTAAAATTAGAAGTTCCTACAGCTTAATTGGTAGCTGACTAAGTATATCACGTCGAGAGTTCGAAAATTATATAGACTCAACTTTTTTAGTTGACTTTAGAGGTATGACTTTTGTGTTCGTGGGTGATCGCAGATAAAAAGCCTACAAGGTTAGAAAAAATACACTATTCGCAAACTTGATGAGGTTTTTGGCATTTATCTTTAACTGCATTATTTTCGGCAATAATATTTTCTACCAATGATAACGATCGAGCTGTTTCCGGTACTATCCGCCACATAAGAATACAAATTTACAAAAATTCTTTATGTAGAGGGCAGGTCAATAAGTCTTTGACTTTTTAAATAAACACAGGTTTTGTATGAAAAATAATTTTATTTTTTAGCACTATGTATTTTGAGCTCTATAGACTTTGACCAACGTTTCTTAAATTTTTTATATCTTCCAAAAAATTAGACTTATTAAGGTCATCAAAATGGGTATTTGCCTGTGAGCTGATTTCATCGCTGGAGTAAAATTTCTTTCTGACAAAGCATTTCTTCAGAGTTGGAAACAAAAGATAGTCTTTCGTGGCTAAATTCGGATAATAGCGGCGGATGAGAGAGTAATTCGTAGCCTATTTCAGGGAAACTGCACCTATGCGCACTCATGTGTTGTTCTGGTGGAAAAACTGTTTTATTGGCCAAATACTGCCTTTTTTCAACTACTCATGAAATCATTTCCAATAAGTTGGCATAGTAATTTCCGTTGATTGTTTTAGCCTTTTGAAGGTAGTCAATTTGAATTACACAGTGTGCATCCTAAAAAATTGTCGCCATGACCATGAGCCTCGTTGATGCCGGTGTACTCCGACCAGCCGACTGTTTGGGTGGTCTTTGATCTCTGGTACATTGTGGTGGTGCTACGTTTTATCCACGGCTACGAATCGGTGCATAAACTCGTTGACCAATGCCAAACTTTTCTGCAAAGCTGTCACACGACTGCGTTTGTGGTCGCTTGTGAGCAAACGTGAAACTCATCGAGCGGAAAGCTTTCTCTTACCAAAGTTGTCATTTAAAATTTAAACCAGTGAACCATGCGGATATGCCTATGGCCTCCACAATCTATTGCATTTTTCATCTCTGATCAGCCAACTCTACGTCGTTAATTTTTTAATTTGTTCTGCATGAAGAGACCTCAACTGGGCGTTCAAAATATTCGGTATCTTCCGAGCTGCGGCTACAACGAAATTCAGTAAACAACTTTTTTACCACTAAAGTCGGTGGTGTAGAACTCTCATAGTGTTTATCAAGCTTGGCTTTAGTTTAAGCAAAAAAATAAGGCTTAATGAGCACATGAAATTGACTTTTTTTCAATTCCTCCTCAAATCTCGCGATAGTTTGCTATCAATGGGTGTTAAAGACAAGCTAAATAACACAGTTTGTTTAAATGTTGACATGAGTCATCAGATAGTCTCTGCTTGATGGAATGAATGTTGCTTTTTCTCTTTGGAGGTAGAAAATTCAAAAAGTACTCAACCAAAATAATTGATGCCTGTCCTGAAAAACTGATATCAAAAATAATCCTTTTACATTTGGGCCTTTTAACATTTTTATTTGTAAAATGCGATTTACGTTAACACAGCTCTTGCCGTAAAAGTATTCAAGAAAAATTTTTTTTCAAACAAAAGCGTAATACTATAATGAAGTATTTAATTAAAAGTCTCAATTACACAATTTACTGGGCATGATTATTTTACAAATTACATATGCTTGACGAAAATCTAAATATTCAATTGCAATAATTTGCTTCGCTTATTCCAGCCTTCAAATTATATTTGGCAAATATTAAAAAAAAATAATAATAATAATTTGTATGATGCACAATGAAACCCTTGAGAAAGGAATTTCAACAAAAATGTTAAAATAACAATTCAAATATCTTACCAAAATCTGTAACTATTGTAGTTTTAGCTTCTTTGATTTTTATTAGCAGTTTTTATAACTTATCAAACCGATTTTCATTATTTATACCGTCAAGCTTAACATTTATTTTAACAATCCTCTTAAGACAATGTGGCGTCAGTTGTCGACACACTTGACTTGGTTAATAAAACAAATTTGAAAGAAGTCAGGATAGCATAAGAACAGGAAAAGAAGAAGAAAAAACTCATCCAAGCAAATGATAATTTCCCAAAGAAAATGGGTTAAAGACAAAAGGATTTTTTTGGCAAAATACACAAAAAGAAAAAAAATTCAAAAATACAATATTTAGATTTTTTTTAATAAATAGAGTTTGTACGGGGATGGTTGTAAAATTACTTTAAACAGCAAGGAGGTAGTGACATTTTCAGTAGTTAATATGATGTAATCGTTTTGTCGAAAACAAAGAAATTATTATTTAAAATTCAATAAGTTTCTTGGTAAATTGTGGCAAGAACAAAATTTGTAAAGCTTTTCCTTCATCCCTTGTCATATTTGATTTGTAAATAGAGCGGCTTTGGCTATGTGCCATATGAGAGAAATCGTTGGAAATTCAAACCAACTCTCTCGGCAGAAATATGCAACAAACATACAAACACCGAATTTCAAAGCAAATCCGGGGCAAGTCTTGATTGCTACTGCTTGCCATTTCACTAGATATGTCTACAGCCAGCCTTTAATTTCAAATTTATGCACTTAAGGCTCCATCAAATATGCATCTTGGAGGAACTATTTTGAGCCTTCAGCAGAATATATTGAAATCTTACCCCGCAAAACTTTCGGTGTGAACTGCAGCGTTTATCTGAAGCAGCAAACTTTAAGGCGGCACTAAAGATCCTAAGGGTTATGGTACTTTACATCTATATCTAAAAATGTGAAATGTTCCATTAAATCACTTGAATCAAGATAAATGTGTCGTATTTCTAAACATAATAACAGACAAAATAAATAATGTAAATAATGCAGGCCTTAGATGAACAAATGTGTATATTCAATATATTAAGTATTTGGGCCATGACTGACCTTTATATCTTCAAGCATTTCTTGTAATTTCTTACGAGTAAATCCATGCCTTTTACGAACCACCCTCTTTGCTTGGAAAGAAATAATACTCCCTTGTTCATAACTTTTCTTGTTAAAGAAAGCAAAATAATCGCCAAAGAATTTACACCACATAAATTCTGAAATCATATTCAAATTATCCAAAAAATAAAACAGACCAAAAATGGAAAAAAAAGCCAAACAAAGAGTTGAATTGTTACAAAGTCATTCTGCTCCTTTGCTTGTTTAAATTCTGTTGTATTTATTCTTTGTCTTTGTTAGGTTTCAACAATAACTCAACCACTTCCTGATCCTTTTCCTCTCATTAACTGCTATACTAAATCAGATTCTACTTTTGCAATTTTCTAATGCCCTTTTAGCTCATGTTGTTCTAACTTCCCATTGAAAACAAGCCATACACCAAAGGACACTTACCATCATGAGAAATTAAAATTTCCATTTAAAAAGAAAATGTTGAGGTCCTTTTAAGGCAAAATTTTTTCATAATATTAGTTATTCTCCCTCCGAAGGTTTTGTTATACACTTGAATACTTTATTTTGCTTAATTCTTTTGTTATTAAATCTATTGTCATTCGTTTCATTGACTTCAAATTGTTAAAAGTTTTTTTTGTGGACAGTTTATAATTTTTTAACAAAACATTTTGCCAGCAAATAAATCATTTAATTTTTAAGCATCATGTGTACAATTCGCTCATTAGCAATTCCTTAAGGACATCATTAAAGTTTTGTAAATTTGTCTGCCGAAAATGTTCACAACAGCTCTATTTACATTTATGTACATGTGTCTATAATAATAATTATGGTGATAATATTTATGACAGTAGGTGACGAAAGAAAAATTTAAAATTTCATTCTAATATTTCTTTATGCCGAAGACCACCATCACTCCAACCAAGGCTAAGGTTAATAAACACCATGGGAACTCTTCACCACCAATTTCAATGCAAAAAAAATTTATTAAATATCGTTTTGGCCGTACGAGTGCGGAAGATGCCGAGCGCTCTGGACGCCCAGTTGAGGTCTCTAGACCAGAAACAATTGAAAAAGTTACGATATGGTGTTGGGCGATTGAAGATTGAAAGCGCCACAAATGATGGAAGCCAAAGGCATATCATATGACTCTGTGGGTTAAATTTTGAATGGTCACTTGTGTATGAGAAAGCTTTCCGCTCACAATCGACTACAAACACAATCGCGTGAAACTTCACAGGAGTATTTAACGTTGCTCAATCGCATTTTTCCACCGTTTCATAATCGTTCCTTGGAGATTTTCCTGTTGCATAGTTAAATTGCACATATATAAAGCTGTGGCCCATTTACAATGTACTGTACTTTGTATAAAGACTAGAAAAGAATAATAATTAAAAACTTTTAGTTTTAAACCATTTAAGTCGCTATTTAAACGCTTTTACGTTTTTAAGTCCATTTCATTTTTCGAAATCTTTATATTTTCCTTCTTTTTTTGTCACTCACTGTATTTTCAATTCAGTTCTTGTTAACCATTGTCTATTGTACTAAAACTTCAATTATTTCCACCACAAACACTTCATAAAGTTGTGCTTAAGTAAAGATTTTAACAGCCCAAGAACTTGAAATTAAACATTCTTTTTTTGTAAAACCAGAAGCCAACGACGAGCTCAGCAAATGTTATTCAATTTGTTTAAAGAATTTTTAAATTAGTACAACGATTGAGCAACAAAAAATTAAAATATTCTCTTTAAATCTTTATTAAAAAATTGCTACCAATTAGTCTAGTAAATAAAACATTAAAATGTGTATTTAAGATTTAAAAAAAAATTATAATTTTTAAAAATCATGTATGCCTAACAAGATCGTATAAATTATAGTTTTTTTCTTCTTCTGAGTTACATGTGTGTAACCGAGACATAAGAAAACCCCATGTGGCCGTGCCAACACATGTTTTAACTTTAAAATTTATGAAGATTTAACATGCTTTACTCTAGTCTAAGACAATAATCGCAGCAAAAGGCAAGAAATGGGAATAAAACTACTGCAACACGCCAAATACCCGTAGTTGAGTACAACATTTAGACATGTTGAGCTCTTGTTTAAAAAGCCAGTGAAAAACTAAAGCAACAGTAACATCAGCGGCGTCAACAGCAAGCAACAATAGCAACAAAAGTGGTATTAACAATATGAGGTTGTTAAAACATGAGTAGTTATAAAAGTCTGACATGAAAATTCCTTATTTATAATAAAGGAAAACCCATTGCCAAAGTCATCTTTTAGAGCAGAGGATCAGCATGTGTAAATTACTGCATTGAAATGTTGCTTGTATGCGGAATGTCTTTCTTTATCTTCTTCTTATTATTATTTTTTCTGAAGCATTTTACAAGTGATTAGTTTTAGATTGTTGCAAGTTAATTGAGTTGCTAAAATGGAATGCAGAAGATCAAGCAAGAGAGAATGGCAGGATAATGAATAACTTTGACATTTAGAAGACTTAGAAGATGATTTGCAAATTTGATATAGAGTTTGATTTGTAAAAGCAAATTGGAAACAAGCTGTGAAAAATTTATTTAATTAATTTTATTTTGCGTGGCTGTTATAGTCTTAATCTTAATCTTTGCAATTGAAGTAGACAATTAATAAGAAAACATATTGAAGGTTAGGTTAGGTTAGGTTGATTGGAGGGGTGTGATAGCCCGTGTCATACGACATACACTTAAGCCAGTGAAGGCTTGTTGTGCGCTCCCTTGGGTTTAACCATAACATATTGACTCACAAAGTTCCTTAATTACCTCCAGCATATTCCCCGTAATCGGGTTATGTCCGGTAAGGTGTCACCCCCAAGATATCGGGACCTTATTTGTGAGAAGGCGGGGCATTGGCACAAATAGTGTTCCAATGTTTCGCTCTCCTCCCCACATGCTATACATTCATCTCCTTCCGCTATTCCCATGCGTTTAAGATGTGCCCGTAGTTGGGAGTGACAACTCCCATTATTCTACTTAGTTCGGGCTTGCTAAGTCTTAGCAGCTGCCTCGTTCTTCTCTCGTCTGGATCTCCCCATAGAATTTTTGTATCGATTCCCATGGTTCCGTTATTCCAGAGAGTTAAATGGGCTCTATGTGCCCAAGTCTTTTGCTCGGATTTAACTGCATCGAAAGGTTTCGCGCATTCCAAGCTTATATTACCTAACTCTGTTGCCCTAGAAGCAAGTGAGTTTGCCCTCTCATTTTCAGTTATCCCCGCAATTCGGATGGCAACACTCGGTTTGATTTAAGAAAATAGATAAATAAAAAATTCAAAATTTTTTAATTTGCCTCCCATTAGTAGACTTCAATCATCGTGCTTGGAAATCGTTGACTCTCACACAGTGAATCAAAATGTAAGCTTTTAAAATAGAATTTTAAAATTCTTTAATAATTTTTTTTACAAATGCCGAAGCCCAAATGCTTAGTAGTGACATTGATCAGGTAGTTATGGTCCCTTTGTTATATTGAAAGATCCTAGTTAAGGAGGAATTATGTGATTGCATTCAAACAGAATAATTTAACATGCTTAATCGAAGTCTAATCTTCCCACAGCAAAATGAATCTAAAAGAACGAAATTTATTGAAACGGTTCAATATGACCTTGTAAACATATAATATGACCTTGAAAACACTCTAGCAGCTTTCTTAAACAACGGCAATAACAACATTTATCCAGAAGCGATAATTGTGGGGTGGTAGTAATTTGTTAATAGATAAGGATCTGTTTCTATATAAAAGGATATCCTTGATTTTAGGATCTCCTAGGACGACCCACTTTGTAAAAAGGGGAAAGTCGTAATGAAGAGTGCTCTCACTATTTCTGGGGAATTCAGTTCTGAGTCCTGTGCTGCTATTCCTTTAATATTCTTGGTACAAAGTATAAATTGCCCATGTTAAAAATATGGCAATCGCTGTTGGAGAAAAATTCCTCTTTTTCTTTACAAAAGATTCTGCAAGAATGCCTTGTATCTCTATGGAAATTGTTTTCAAAGGATGTGTTGCTTCTAATCTTAAAAAAAGAGCTCGTTATCTTTTTTTAGGTAGTATAGGATATTGGACTTTCAACTTATTATTTTTAACAACCTCGACTTAAACAGGAAAACCAGCGCTAGATATTATTTCGGTGTCATCCTGAATGCAAAGCAGAGCATTAAGATGAGTGCTTTTGAGACAGTAAAGATCGTTTGGAAGGAGATTGAGTTGAACTCCAACGATCTTTCATTAGATCTTATTTCCATCAGATAAAGATTATATTAGCAGTAATTTGTTAATTATGAAATAATTAATTTCCACATACATATTAAATGATTTAATATGCAGACGAATATAACACAAAAGAAAAACGTTAGTAGGAAAGTAAAATTAGTGAACACAGTTGAAAAAAAAGGTAGAATCCATTTTTTGGTATAAAATATTTATAAGAAAAAAATCCTTTCACACATTTTCTAGAAAAAAAAAAAACAAAAATGTAGAAAGATCAAGGCTTATCTAACATTTTTATCAGAAAAGAAAACATCATTATTTTTTCCTCTAATTTATCAATGAGAGATTTTTTACCTAATTTTTTGTGTATAATTGATATACGACTATAAATAAGTATTTTTTTCCTGTTTAATGTTTCTTTACACATTTCTTATCTCAAATGCAAACAAACATTCCTGCAAAATTACTTCACCACTATCGATTACTTATAAATATCTTATATAAGAGGGTTCAATTCATTACATACAAAACCAGCTTGACGTAGCTTCCATAGAACTTTCGTATTTAAAAGAATTGGGAGGAACGATATAATAACTTGCAATAATCCGCAAGTGATTGAAAGCGATTGAGGGATTAGTATTTGTTTTCTTTGAGACACAACAATAAATTTCATTTCAAGACCTTTAAGAAAATATCTAAATAAACTAATCACAAGCATAAGATGTAATGGGTACAAAAAAATAGAATAAATATAATAAATTAATAGCGAACAGTGGGCTGGCTGGTAGTAATATTTTACAAGTCGTAGTCTTTAATATTGAGCACCTCAACATTAAAATTTTTAATGTCCCCTTTCAATAGTACAAAGGGGGAAAATAGGAAATCAATTGGATCTATAATACGCACATTGAATTTAAAATCCTCTTGTGTTTAAATGATTTAATTCCAACGTACTTTTGATAGTCATAACATTTTTTTCAATTAAGAAAAATTTAACCATGATAATTTTTCCACTTACCTGATATGGTCGCTTACCTTCATGGAGCTTTTGTATAATTTCGCATTTCATTTAAATGTTAAAAATTTATTTAACTTACTCAGAGAACTACCAAAACGCTCACGTGGTTATCACCAACTGATTGCTAATCGAGCGCGCAGGTCCTGTTTATAATACACGTACGTGAATTAATTTCTGCTTTTTTTGGACCAAGAAACGAAAAACAAAGAAGCAGTAATGGGTTCCTTTTATTGCAAAGTAACTTCTTTTTGAGTTTTTCTGTTTTATTATGTACAAAAACTACGAAGTTTAGAGTGGTAAAGTACTCATCAGATCGAAGGTTCCCTATGCAGGGTACTCCTTGGAATAATTTTAGTTGGCCCTGTATGTCGCAGATCTTACAACAATATATATTGCAGTTGTGGTATCGCTGCGGACAACAATTAAATATTACTGATAGACTGTTACTCACATATGTATAAGGCTTATAAAATGTCAAGTTGCCGTCAATGATAGGCAATTATTGTCTACAACGAGCATAGCACTGTCATTAATTTTAGTGTCGACTTACCTTGATGACGGGGACGTTAATTAGAATAAGCTTGAATAATTATTTAATAATCGACATCACTGTAACTCAGTAATAAATTACACATACTAACAAACAAATCATTCAACCACCCAATAACATTTTGCAAAACAATCAATTTCGAAAAGAGATGTTCTTAATACTCGTGCTCTCACTCTCTCCTCTTTTAACATCTCCAGCCACCCACTCACACACTCGCTTAGTTCATTTAATACTCACATATTTTTGTAATATTACTCCAACAATAACAATTACACGACTCAAAGTACATTTTGTTATTGCATTTACAGTTTTTTCCTGCTTAATGTTTTGCGTGAGCGATTATGTGTGTGTGTGTTCGTTCGAATGCATTATTTAGTTTGTTAGTGTATAAATAAACAATCATCATAAAATTTAGCCCTCAGGTTGATAAATTAATTTTCAATACGTGCAACAGAAACAACAACAAAATAAAAGAAAACAAAATACATACAATAACCAATTGATAGAGAGAAAAAAAGTAATAATAAACATAAAGGCTCGTGCACACAACAATGTAACAAATAAACAGGAAGGATCACATACAATGCAGGCTGATGACTGACTTTATGATTGTTTTTGGTTTTTGTTTGTTTAATCTTTTATTCTTCTTCTCTGATTTTCTTGTCTGGCATAGAAAATTAAGTGTTTGAATATCCAAGGTATTCATGATTGTGTGCATGATTGTAATTTGTATGCTGTTGTTGTTGTTATTATTATTTATTTTGAGAGTGATTTAGTGTAAATGATGTGTTTGGTTTATTAAAGAGTAAAAACAAACACATATTATACATACATACATACATACATACTGTACCCAGTAAAAAAAAGCTTCCAAAAAAAGTAATGAAAATGCTGATATTAGGATCCGAAAGAATTGCGAATACGGATTATTTCCAATAATTTTAACATAGGCTTGTCCTTGCAAGGTGTTCTCTTTTTCGATTTCTATTCACCAATTTGGAAGCTATCTTCATTAGGTTAAGAAAAACAAATTATGTACATATGCTTTTCTTCCAAAAAATTATATTAAGTTATAATATATTATTTATCACTGGGAATAAACTTCACGTCTGAAAGATATACAATTTATTTATTTTATTCTATAAAAAAGAGAGTATTTTCAATTCGAGTTTACAAATTAGTAAAAAAAAATTGGTATTTTTTAATCATAATTTGTTCAACCTGACTTCAATGAAAATGTTATTTCTGGAGAATGAGTTTCTTTTTTTCGCTGGGATACTTTTTTCTTAATACTCTTGTGCCCTCACAGTAACAGTGGGAGTTTATATTTGGTTTTTTTTCTTTATTTCTATTCGTATTTTGGAAATGTAATGTGTAATAAAGCAAAAATATTGTAAATAATATTGGATATTTCCAATTTTTACATTGTCAGCATATCCATGAGTATGGAGCATCTTCTTTGTTAATCTGGCTGGGTAAAAGTTTACTTTTCTTCTATTTGTTTCTCATAGTAATAAATCTTTTTTCCTTAATCAAACATTTATTAAACTTTCAAAGACAAAGCAAACAATTGATGTACAACTAAAATAAATTGAAATTGTTAAGGAGTAAAATTTTACAAGGGTATTCACTCTTTCGGTTTTTTTTTTTTTTTTTGATAATGTATTATTAAAATTTTGTCTTGAACACAATTACTTATGCTTCTTGCTTTCACAAAAAAATATGAATCATAATCTTTGAAAACTTAACGAAATAAATAAAAGTTTATTAAAATTTTCTGGCTGTTAGTAAAAAATTTTGACTAAAATTAATATAAATTTCCTTCCTGGAAAATTTTAATAACTTTTTGAACCATTTTTTACTGAATTTTTGGGAAAATTTGGAAATTTTTCATATACTTTGGACATTAAAAAATCTTAAATTTATTAAAAATTAAAAATGCTTTAAATTTTTGTTATTTTTCCATTGTGCATTTCAGGCAAAGTTAATCATGACAACAGTGTTTTTTAAATCAATTTTTTAAGCCCTCAATGCTTTTTTTAAAAAACTCAAAATGAAAAGAAACACCCAGTATCTGGAAAATAACCATTTTAACTCAGATTGTGAGTCTAGTACACCACCAAACACGTGAAGAAATAAATCACTTTTTTTATATAACGACTAATTATCAGTTTCATTAAATTTTTCTAAACTTTAACTTTTGAGTTCCTTTACTTTTCCTTAGTACTTTAATATCTCATGGCCAGAAAAACGCAATATGGAAATAATATTTGTATTAATTTTTAAGTCCACAATATGAGAAGAATAACAACTTAAAATTCGTGGAATAGAACCCATAATCCTCCTTTTAATAGTTTAGCAATTTAAGCCATTTATCCAAGGGGCAATTAAAAAACAGAAACTGCGAAGTAACTTGTCGTCTCTGCAGACGCACTCAAAGTCTTTGGCGGGAAACGAACCTGCGAGCTTTAGAGTATAATTCTAGTGCACTAGCTTCTAGTCTACGAAGGCACAATGAACATGCTTATTTTTAAATTAAAATCTGGTTCATGCACTGAAGTTGATAATGTTGTAATTATTTTGTTGAGGACAGTGGCGGAAAAAGTTGATTACAGAAGGCCGAAAGGAACAGTAATATTTTCGATGGTTGCTACAACGTCATCAACAGCTTTTCGTTAAACTTTGTGGATATTGCTAGAGTTTTTGGTAGTATGAGCTAATAAACTTACAAGGTTATGAAGAATGAAAACGAGAAGGCAAATTAAATTTTTTTTATCTATATCAAACTCAGTTGAAATTCCCATATGTTTTTTAGTCAGTTTATTTACGTCATGGTCATTCTTTATTGTTTAATAATGAAATCTTTGGTTTTCGATTTTTTTTGCGTTTGTTAATTGATTTATATTTGTTGTAATTTTGTTTATTTAGTTTAATTAATTTTTTTTGTTGATATATAACTAGTTTTGACAAAGTTAATATGTCTTATTAAATGCAGGAAATCCGCTGCCAGGTATTGTGAACTACTCGTATTTTCAAAACCACTGTATTAGATATAAATATAGTAGTTGTAAAGTTAGGAAAGTTATACTTAAATTATATAAGTGAAGATTGAACAATCTTGTAGAAAATACTTTTACCTCAACTCTGTATGTCTTATTTTTTCGAGTGTAGTACAGCATTTTATAGAAATAAACCATTTTTTTACAATAATTTGATGTACTGTCTTATTTTATGCCAAACTAGAGAAAGACATTTAGTGCAATGTGTACTTTATTTAATAGCAATTGAATTTGAATTTTCAATATTAATTTCTTTTATGCTTAATTTGAATTATTTTTTATTATTTTATTTAAATATAAATTATAAATTGTTCTTACGGGTATGTTTTTATTACAAATCTTTATTACTCCAGTAATATATTATCATATCATATTTATTAAAAATTATTTATTATATTGTCCAAACTGATTTGTCAAAAAATATATATTGTTTGTTTTTGGCTTAGCCTACATTTTTTTAAATTTCATGGAATTCTCATATAGGGTTTATGGATTTTTGTATAAGTATATGAGCGGGAGTGCGTTTCTAACTGCGTTAAACGCAGCCATATACACAACTAACTCAACAACAATATTTTTTCTGCAAATTATCATATTATTAAGGCAATTATTATTGTTATATTTTTATTTTGAGTCAAGGAGAGTATCCTGCACAATAAATTTCAATATTAAGTATTTTTCTATTTTCTAATTATTGTAAACTCATTCAAAAATTCAGTTTGCCTTTATAAGTGATTCCCATTAATAAAAGCTCTCTTTTGCTAAAAAAAAACTTTGTAATAATTGGAAAATACTTTTTATCTCTACATCATTAAGTTAACTCCGACAGCGGTTTTCATCATACTCAAAAGTATAAATTGAAAAAAAGGAAGTCCCTTATTGTCTGCATAGAAGATTGATAGTTTTTCTTTGATTATATTGAGACACAAGTTTTGTGGTTTTCTAAGAACTTTATGAAAAGGAAAAACAAAATATTTTCAAAAGATACTTTGCCTTTTTAAGTTAATTTTTGTAATTAAAAACTCCTTCTTTTCGATCATGGTCTCAGCAACTATTTTATAATCTCTTTTATTAAACGTCAAAGGAAGTAGTAAGTGCGCCAACAGTTTCTTTTTACATTACCCTGGAGTAAGTTTTTTTTGTTGTAATTTATTGGCTAAAATCTGAATAACAAAAACTAAAAACATAAGAAAAAAGTGAAAAATATATTCTTAAGAAGTTCGCAAATATATATTCACTTTTTTATTGCTATTTGAATAAGTGTTTGTTGTCACTTTAACTCAGCTACTTGAATATCAACCGCATAAAAAGAGATAAATATATTTTGTTTGGCAAATTTTTGTTAAAGGATTTTACACTCATAGAAAAATGTGCGTTATACCATTCAGTTTCAGTAGATGTTGCATAAAAATTATGTGACTTTGTCTGCAGTATTAATTTTTTTGGTTTCAATTTTATTTTAATGCTTTTTTAGCAAGTATGAAATTTTTATTTTTTTAAGAACTAGAAATTATAAAAAAATTATAAAAATCAAATGGGTCATGTTTATTTTCTCATGCCACCATGTTAGCAGACACGTGTAAGATTATTTTCTCGAGGGTTTAAAGTTTCCTTTACAAATAGTTTCACTATTCACAGTCTTAAGGGATCACAGGTAGAATTTATATGCAATTCAAATACCCTACACTACGGATTTGATATAAATATCTTGTAATTATGTAATATAGCATTTACAATAATAAAAATCCCTTATTGTAAAAAGAAGTCATTTTTTAACTGACTTTGAAAAAGGAGAAGGTCAATTCATCTGCATATTTAATGTTTTTGAATGCATAAATCTATCATTTGTAAACCAATTTTTAAAGTCTATATTTTGGCTTATTTCATGTGATAGGGCATGGGGGAATACTACATCTCAGTCAATGTAAATAACTAACAATCATATAACTCGTAGAATATAATAGTGAGAGGCTTCAAAATTTGCAGGTGGCATAACATTGGCTTTTTCGGACCAATATTTTATATATTTTACTATGGGTGATTTCTTTTTTTTAGTAAGAAAACAGATCCGTGAAATAGACTAACAAACAAACAACGAATGAATTTCGTTATAAAAATTCGTGTTTTTCGTAAATGACGTCTATTTTATGGTCATCATAATCGACCCATAGGACAGAATATTCAAGCTGTTGTGACCAAATTTCGCACCAGTATCACTTTATTGGACATTGCTACATCGGACAGTGTCAATGAATATCGCAATAAGTCAATTCGTAGCCGTTGTCAACAATTGAGCCTGTGTTATACGACAACCTAAAAGATTTTACGTAAGGACCTCGAAACTATACAAAGTACAGCTGGAAACGCATCCTGAAGGATGCATTGCTTGGTGCGACTTGCAGAACGGTGGCATCAGTCGATAGTACTTCTTCAAGAGCGATGAAAATCGCAACCTTACAGTTAATGGCAAAAGATAACGTGCGATGACTAGCAACTTTTTTCGCCTAAAATGGAAGGATTGGACTTAGTTGATATGTGGTTTAAACAAAATGGTGTCACATGCCTCAGGCTATTCAATACCATGAAACTATTTAGAGACGAGTTTGGTGAGTAATTAATCTCACGTTGTGCAGCAGTCCATTGCCCACCAAGATCATGAGATTTGACCTCATAAGACTATTTTTGTGGGAAAACGTAAACTTTTTTTATGTACAAGGACAAGTCAGACACAGTTTAAGCCCTGGAAGACTATATTACAGCTGCTGTTGGTGAGAGAACGGCTAAAATGCCAAGGAAAATATGCCACATATCAGAGCTCACGGATGAGCCACCTACGGCGTAGCCGTGTGCAATATTTACATGGAATAATCTTTAATATGTAAATGACAGGCCTTAAATAAATATTTTATTAACTTTTGCAAATTCTGTGTTTTTTTATTTTTAATTTCAAATCCCAAATCACCCTTTCAAAGAGGAAATTTAAATTTGTCCCCTCTTACCAAAATATCAACTAGAAATGACTGACTTCGAACTTGAAAGTCTCCCAGAATTGTCGAAATAAATTTTTTGCCAGAATCATTCCGATTTTTTTTAAATAACACTCTTGGATGCAGTTTTACAAGAAAAACATTTTTCCACACGTTGCTAAAGGGTGTCTGAAATTCTTAACAACTTTCCTTTTTTCAATACAAACGACAACTTTCTGTGGAAGGAACGTTGAAAAACAAGCCCGAAACATTTTCACAAATATCGTTTAGTGTAGTTGTAGTAAATTTATGCGCAAAGTTTTTATTTTCTTTGTTAGTGGCAAAAAGAAAGAGTCAATGTGTAGTAACAATAATATGCAACGCTTCTGTTATTGTATTCATTCCCTTTTATATGGTGGCTTTAAGAATTCCAACTTATTCATTGTTTTATTAAAACGATTACAGATTTTCTTTTTTTTTTATAGGAATTCTTCATGCTACAAAGTTTTTGTTTTTGCTTTAACCGCAGGCAATATTTTCTTATTTATCAACAATGTCAGAGCGAATATAAGCAACTTTGCTCTATAAATTGGCTTATGGTAGGTGCTGTGATAACAATAACTATTACTGGAATAAGTCAAAGGTTTCGTGAAAAAAATCATAAAATGAAATGCTAAGTGAACAAATTGAGGTTGAAGAAAATAGTCACTTAAATAGTGCCACTGTCTTCTTTATGCAACACATTATGTGCTACGTGGAAACTATGTATACCTTTACTTTTTAAGTTGTTTTTCGATGTATTTTTAATAAATACATGTATCGATAGTAAAAATCAGTTAATACATATAGCGATAGTTTTTCTAGATAGAAAACTTGCAATATGATGAAAAAGCCACAGATACCCTTCGCATTAACATCTTTGAGGGATCAGTCAACTTCGATATTTTCAATTACATTGCTGATGGAAACCAGGCTAGACAAAACTTTCAATTAAAAACTATAAAGACATTAGAATGATTACTTAACCTGAGTTTTTTATTTTTTTTATTTAAAAACATGGAGCATGTAAATATTCTTCGGCGAATTCCGTGACCCTACGACCCTCAATGATATGCTAAAGGTGCAGACGAGTTTCATATTCATTGGGTTTTATGGAAAATTCGGATGGGATATAGATATGGACAGGATATGGTGATCTAGAGGAAGCCTTGATCATTATTAATGTTTTGCAGGCTAGTTCTAACAACATAATTTTCTTCCTTTATGCCTCAAAATCTGTTGTTGATAAATAAAAGATGAATGTCGTGTACAAAACTAAGAAGTACTAACAAAGTTGGTGCCATTAGCTCTTTTAATGGATACCAATTTGGTGACATGAAAAGTTGTTAATTATTTAAATTTGAATCAACATATCCTAAATTTTTTATTTATTTAAAAATAATGTAAAATAAAATAATATCAGTATAACTAGAGCAATATTATATTAAAGAAAATACATTTATTTTATTAACTCTTTAAGAAAATTTTAATTTTCATTCAACGAATAAGTATATGGTACACAAAATTACTTTCACATAATGAAATTGTGCTGGCGAATTTGTATGCCTTATAAAGCAAAATAACAACACCAATTAATAAAAAATAATTATTTACTATAAAAAAAATTTAATAAATATTTTACTCTTCTTAACTGAATGAAAACAGATTCCAAATCAGTGCATAAGAATCAAAAAGTAGAACATCCTGTAATCAATCAATCAATCATATGCCGAAAAATTTGCACTAGTTCCAGTTACTAGCATTTTCATTACTTTTTATTTTGGAAAGCTGTTTTTTTCAAGAAGGGATTTCCTTGAGATTAATAATTAGTTTCCTCCTTCCCCTACCTCCGCAGAGACTTCTTTTAACTTTAATGAGCGATTTAAGCTCCTCGTATTTGTTTTCTTATACCTTTTATCATTATCTTTTTAACACACAATCTCTCTATTTGAAAAAAAACTTCACTTTGGTACGATGAACTTATTTTTATAACCCACTGTATTATTGATTTATGTTAAAGCAATAAACTAATATTTTATTTATCGAATACCACAAATGAAAACTTTAAACAAAACTCTATTTAATCAAGAACAAAAGCCGCAGTTAATGATTATTAATTTTTAATTGTTAACAACAAAAATATACCACAAAGTATTAATTAAAATAAAACATTTAATTATGAGTTATAGTTTGACCTCCATTCCCCCTTTGCTTATAGAGAAACTCCCATCTATATTTACACATGTGTTCGACAATCATAAATTCTAATTTAAATTAACAACTAAAAATAGAATAAAAACTCTTTCGGTTTTTATTTTCAACACTGTGGAAACTGAACAAATAAATAAATTCAAATCAAAATGAAAATCTATTTTGTAAAATTTATTGATATTAACTTTTGTTTTGTTATGCTCTCGGTTTCTTTCTTTTGTGTTTTTTTTCTTCTCTTTTTCGGTGGGCTTTTAATTAATTAAAATTTGTTGAACATGTCAAACTCAATTAATGATGCTGAAAGTAAGAAATTTTTGTTTTCAAATATTCCAAATTAACATTTTAATATACGAGTAAATGATTGGGAAGCACGTAACGGCCGTTAGTTGTTAATGCCCACTAATTCAATAGATTGAGTTCATATGATCCGGCTACTGCTATCAATGACTGGTAGTTGAAACATGAAATGTGTAAGTAACACTTCATTGAACAGAATTGTGTTAAGAGAAATTTATATCTTTAATAATACACTGAAAGAAAATATACAATTTGGACAGATTTCAAAATAAAAGTTATAGTTTTTAAGCGAATTTGACAGGTTTATAAAATTATAAAACCGCTTTCTCTAACAAAATTAGTATCCTTATAAATACTCGTGCTTCTGAAGAGCAAATTGTTTACAGAATCTTCTTAATACATAATCATTAACAACGTCTACTGATTAAGTTTTATAATGAATCACTTACAACGTCTACGAATAAGTTTAGCAGCTTCGATGCTCCTACCAGATTTAAAGTAGCAGATCTTCTGCACGCTCCTCCTGATCCACGATCCCTTGTTAATTATTACTTTTATTGTTAAATAATTGGTCACATTGTTCCTCACTAGAGGCAAACTGTAATGGATTAAAGAGTGAATGTGTATATAGAAAAAATTATAAATTTCAGACAAACATTTTGTTTAAAACTCTATTTTCAGTCAAACTTTTTATTGCAGAAAATAATAATTAGTTTGACAGCAGTTGCTTAAGTTGCTTGCATAGTGTGTACAAGTTTAATTGAAACATTGTGACTCATCCCGGGCACACAGTACTTTATTTCATAACCAAGTCGAGTCAAGTCAATGAAAAAAGTTTCATTCGAAGTTGAGAAAAATAGGTATCTAAATAATTAACATAGAAGCATAAACCAAATTTATAATAGACTCATTTTGCCAACACAAGAGCTCGATAAAATCGTTACCACAAATCAAAAAAAAAAAAACAAGTCAAATGCCAAAATTTTATATCGTTCCTAACTATCGTCCTTTCTGTCATATGGAATCAATGATAAAATAAAATAATAATATAATATAATTACTGATCCTTAGACAACTGACTATATACTATATTATGTAAGGCTTATTATGTCTGCAGCGAAATATTATTAAAAATGTTTTTTGCATTTAAATCTATTCACAATTTTTTGAAGTTTGACAAAGTGCAGAAACAATTTATTGATAATTTTTCTTTTTAATTTTTAATTTTTATACGTAGTCCAGGACACTTCTATTGGGAATAAAAAGAGAAACCTTGATAATTTTACAATAACGTACAATTTTATCAATGTTTTTTACAGATAAAATTAAAAATTTTCAAATGAATGATTTAGTGCTTCGTGTGAATCGTTATACATTTTTTAGTTTTAGAAAAAAGTCGCCCAGTAGTAAAAAACACTAGAGCTTAATGAATAAAAGCAAAAAGTTTTACATGTATTGTACAATATAAATTGTTAATATTTAAATTCCTGGGTTTCTTAGTTTAACAAAAATTGTAATTGCTTTAAAAAAAGGATATACACGTCTGTGAGATACCCACTCATTGCTACTTTAAAAATGTTACAAATAAAAGGATATTTTTTTCTCACTCTCGATATCTTTGTTATTCCTTTGGTTTATACGATAAATTTATTAAAAAGGACATACAGGGTGGCGCCAAATTAATTTTATGTGTTGATTTGGCTGCCATGTTTGTAGATGTCGCTAAATATTACCTTGCGTCACGTCGTCGTGTGCTATATGCTCAAAAAAGTAAGCTTTCGGCCATTGCGCTCATTCGACAGGGAACATCGCTGCTGTCGCTGACGACGTCAGAGAAAATCCACAAACATCAACGAGATGGCGACGCATACAACAAGGTATCAGCAGACGTTCGTTGCAAAGAATTTATTGCAAAAGGGTTGAAGATGTTTCCCCACAAAGTGCAAACTGTTTATGAATTGCTGCCTGCTGATCGATATTCTGTTAAACTTGCTATAATAAGACGATAATTTCGTATCAAAAATCATAACGAGCGATGAAATGCATTTTCTTTTAATTGAAAAAATAAAATTTGTATTTATGGGGCACAGAAAACCTACATGAAATGCATGAAATGCCATTGCATTCCCTAAAAGTGAGTGTTTGGTGCCACATTTGCAGTGGAAAAGTTTTGGGCTCTTTTTTTTTTGAAGACGCCGATGACCCTATTGGAATAGTGACCGTTACAAGAAGATGCTTAACGATTTTTTTGCCTCAAGTTGCTGCACTGCATCTCGATCATTGTTGATTTCAACAGGATACAGTTGAAGAAACGATGGAGATTTTGAGACACCAAATTTCAGGTCGAGTGATTCCCCGTTTAGAAGATTTGAATTGACCGTCCACATTGCCAGATCTAACAGCATCCGACTCTCTCTTTTTTTGGGGCTTTTTAATCTCACGCTTAATACAACAAGACCGACCAGTCCTAAAATCTATAACATAGAAAAAGAAATCGTCCATTTGACGGCAGGTATTCTGCGAGCACTAATTCACAATGCCGTAACATTGAATACGAATTCGCCAGTTTGAAGCCAGAAGTTTTGAGAGTAACATTTTTAAATACCGGCGATATAATTTTTTCAAAGTAACACACTTTCGTATAAATTTTTATTTTTAAACTTGGCAGCCAGTGTAAATTTTGGCATCACTTTTGAGCCACCTTGTATAAATGGTACGCACGTCCTTGCTGCGATTGAAAGAACAATCTGCTCAAATTGCAATGTACTTTTGAAATAATTTGTAATTGATTGATTATTTTGATGTCTCTTTATAATTTAAATGAATCCTTTTACAGAAAAGCTTCTTTCATTTATATCTTTCAATCTAGTTCGCGCTCTAGTTGTTTTTATTACAAAATTTTTATAAATTTTAATTCAAATTCGACTAATTAAAGGTTTTTGTTTCACTTCAATAAACAAACCAGGCCAACATTTTGTATTCAAATACTTTCTAAATTTAAGGTGACAGCACATTAAATATTCAAATTCAATTATTAAACTCGATAAATTTCAATTAAATAAAAAAAGTTTCATTTCCGTTGCTAGACAATAATTTTTTGTAAAAAAACGATAAACCCGATCATGCGTAAAATGTGTCACAACGTGCGCCGGTTCATTGTTTTTCTTTGGCATTAAAAAGCGAAATGCAGTAGCTGTTGCTTTTTTTATAAAATGACATCTACACTCACAAGCAGCATATTTTCACTCCAACGCCAACTTTAGGCGGTAATTTAATAATTGTTGGCTGCAGAGTTTATAGCTTTTCGTCTATCTGTCGGTCTGTGTACCTTATCTGGTGTTAATGCCTGGACTCAGTTAATCAAGTATTGAAGCATTTGTCGTGTGAATGAAAGATTGAATGAATAAATGACTGACTGCCTGATAGACAACTAGCAATTTAGTAAGCAATAAAAGGCGAATAATATAAATATTTCATTTTAATTTACTTTTTATGCTCTCTTTGCGTTAATAAAAAGCAGCTTAATAAAAAAAATTATTAGAAAAAATATCACTTTAGAGAAGTTTTCTTTTGTGAGCATTAAATCAATTAAAAATTGACAAATTGTCGCTTTTATTTTTACATATTTAAATTCTAAAAATATGCTTGTTTTTCGTTTCAATAAAACATTTGTTAACAGATGTTGCATGGTATTTTCTTCTTCATTGATTCTCTGCTTGTGGGCCATTTATCAATGGACAGAAAATCTAACAGTTGGTGGGTATTTCCATTGTGTGAAATATTGACAAGGTATTTAAAATAGAATTTATGTGTTGTGTTGTTTCTTTTAAATTTTGTGTGTTTTGGAAAATATTTTAATAAATCAACAACTAAAAGAATGTATGAATTTTGGAATTGTTACTTTTTATAAAAGTTCATTTATCAGCCTATAAATTAGTCATTTCGTTTTAAGAACTTTTAACATGATATCTTAATGGAATTTATTGATTTTTCCACGTGCATATAAAAAATGTTGCGACAGTATTTTTTGCTAAATTAGAGACGATTTATAGCACCAACATTTTACGGGACCTCAGCTAGAGGACGTCATTAAGAGAAATATTGAACCATGAAGACTTAAAGTTAATCTGGATACAACTGAAGAGAAGTGTTACTGGAAACATTACCGCAGAGCATGTAGCCAAGGCCATATGCCTATTGAGCAACCAGCAGACGTTTGAACTAGTGATCGTCCTTATAACCTGCTGTAGGAAGTTAATTCAACAGTAACTTGAGAGAAGATTGTCTAAGGAGCGCATTTGTAAAATCTTGAGGCGACTATGGCCTTCGTATGACTACAGAACATCTGCTTTTCTAGACGTGACACCTCAGGATCTGATACACACACTTGTAGTGGTTTCGGCTGGGCACTGCTGTATGCTCGACCATGTTGAAAAATATAAAAAGTTTTTATCCAACTTTTTATAAATTTTGCCATTGAAACTGCACATGTGTTCTCTCTTGTGTTGTCGACCCAACAAATTCGCATAATATTCGCAATTAATTGGTCCTTGATATGTTGTGGGTTCATATTCCGTCGATTTAATTGCTTTTACTTTTATTTCACGATTTGAAATCTTTTCAAGGCTCGATTGGAAGATTCATCTCATATCAAAAAGAAGACATGTACACATCAGGCTAGTAAAAGGCCTATTTTAAGCTCCCGCATTGAAAAGTGAAAACCTAAAAAGCTATAGGAACTTCATGCCATGAAGGTAATTTCTCAATTCTTTCCAGGCAAAACGCCTGAATTGGGAAATGTCTGGTAAAGTGACATCCGTAATAAGTCGGGATCTTGCCTGCACAATAGCTGGGAAATGACGAAGAGGGTCTCATAGTCTCAGTGTACTCCTTACCTACTCTGCACTCATTCTACTCCGCAGCACCGATTCGGTGCAATTGTGCTCTTAAGTTGGATTATTCTGTCAAGGCGCCAATCAATTTACTGAACTCTTGCTTAGTCTTTAGTCTCAGTAAGATACTGGGTTTTTTTTTCAAAGTGAAGTAAAAAGGATATATGGTGAACGTAAAGAATTGTGGGATTTTCGATGAGTACAATTATTTTAAATGCAACTGCTCATAAAATCACACGTTCTAGTGCATTTACTTTAAACATTTTCTGAAAAAAAGCGCGTCAAACTGCCTTAAACCTTTATATTTTAGAGTAATTCAAAAGCTAAGTACTTAGAAAATTTCTCGTCAGTGATAAATTCTCCTCGAGCTAATTATCTCATAAGAATACAGATTTCATTCGAAGGAGTCTCGAAAGATTTAAAAAGCGACCGTCTTCAGAAGACCGTTTGGCAAGGATTTTCGAAGATACCTAAAAACACTGACAATGACAATGTTATCCCAAAATGAAATAAATGAATTTCGACACAATTTTTACGTCTTGAAATAGTTTTTTATGTTCGATAATATATTGCATACGAGTATATACACGTGAAATCAATTTAAGAATAATTTTTGGAGTTATAAAAAGGTTTCTGAAAAAATTTTTGATAATAATAACTAACGAATCAACCGCTTATAATAGAAATTTACAGCAGTAGGAGTTGTATTTTTTCCATTGCGAAAAATTACAAAATATATCACATAGTGTCATAGGGACATCATCGGTGAAATAGAAGAAATATAGTTTTTTCTTCATTACCCCTCTTGGGAGCATTTGACTTCCACAAAGCAGTTGTTTTTGCTGCAGTTGTTTTGCATTATTATATTTTTTGCCTTAATGTCCTTTTCGTTAATCGGTTCTTGTTCCAGCTAAGTAGATGATTGGTCTACTGTAGCAGGTCCAGGATAATGGGGCTGCCATCTCTCGTTGCCTAGAAACAACGCGCTCTGTATATTTGGTGTAGTGGTGAGAAATCTTGCTAATCTTTTCTTTGATTCCTACCTTTTTTTCCAGGGGGCTCTCTGACTTTTGTCATGATGTTATTTTCTTTTCTAGGGAGAGAGAAAGTAAGGATACTTCTTGGATAGATTTTTTTTTGAGGCGGTTGAAGCAACTTAATTTTAAAACTCGATAAACTATGGTGAAAAATATTTTTCCTCTGCCAGGGAACGAACCTGGAGTACTGGGTTTTGTAGGCAAGCACTTTACCCCTACACCATGCCACCACATAAATATATTTAAAGGGCCTCAAAACGTCGCAATGTGATGAAAACTTGTTTTTCATAAATCGAATGAATTTAATAACGTTGATAACGATGAACTTAAAATACATTAAATATATATTTTTTTTATTTTTTAACACTAGACTAGTATCTAGTGTACTAGTCCAAAGGACGCAGGTTTGATACCTACCGAAGACTCTTGACATTTCAGGAAACAAACCACGTAGCTTCCTAGCTAGCGTTTGTTAACTTTGTTAAAAAAAAAACAATTCAAAAAAAATATATGTTGCAGGTACTGCTTTTATGTGATTGTATTATTTTTATTAAACTCATTAATAAATCACCTTCACCAACATCCGACTTTTTTTAATTCAAAAATATTTTTCTTTCTTTCCAGAAAACCATCAAAAGCCACGAAACAGCAGCAAAATTTTAACAGGTGAGTTTAAAATAGTATTTTAAAATACATATTAATATCATATACAAGTAGTTTATCATATGCACAGTCCTGCTGGAATTGATTTTCGAAAAGGCAAACGAATATTTTTAGCAGTAGGGTTTTTAATTCCCTTTTAAAATTATTTCTTAAACTAAAAAAATTACTCTGTGTTTATATTTAGAAGATCATTTAATGTATCTTACAAATAAATAATCGAAATACAAAATAGAAAAGCAAATGTTCACCACAATCATTGCAAATGCAAAAAAAATTAAAATTTTTTCTATAAATGTATTTAAACTATTAAAAAAGGACATTAAGCTTTGTTGCTTAATATCGACACTATTAAAAAATTTTACATGGGAATTAAAGCTGACACCAAACTCCAAGTTGTGGCATTACAATTTCTGATAAAAAATATTTCTTTATAGAAAAAAAATATTTTTCATTGTATTTAAAAAAAATTAAAAATAGTTTTTTTTTTTATTTCCTTAATTAAAAATATTTATTTTTAAATAAGGAAATAAAAATTTTGTATCAGAAATTGTAATGCCACAACTTGCAGTCTATTGTCAGCTTTAGTCCTCATTTAAAATTCTTTTAATAAGTGCGATATTAATCAACAATGCTCCATGTCCTTTTTTATTAGTTTAAGGGAGCACTTTGCAAGCATTTTCCTATTGCTTTATAAACCGTAGTTGGTTTTGGATAAGTCCGACAATGCAAAAATACTTCAGAAAGCGAAGCAGGTTTCTAACAATCTCATATTAATGTACATCAAATTTAGGGAGTCGAAATGTTGTAATTATTTATTTATTATTTATTTATTTATTTAATTTAGGTCTATAGATGTAAATCCTTACAGACTTAAAATATAATATATTGCAATTAATTTATGTATTTAAATGTAAAATATTTTTTTTTTACAACCTCATTGCTCTCAGATATATTTATAATATGATAATATTTATTGAAGTTTTCACATAGTATAAGGCGAAAGCAGTCATTGTTGGCATAAACAGATCTATAGTATTTTAAACTTATCAGCTGGAAGTTACGAGTTGGTCTATTTGGAACGCAAAAGTTAATTTTACAGAGCAGGAACTTAGAATTGACATTTCCATGTATTAATCCAAGTAGAAATAAAATACTCAGCATTACTCGACGACTTTTAAATTTTGGTAACTTAATTAGACCAAGTCTATTGACATATGGTGGTAGCACGTAGGAACTCCATCCAAGACTTCTTAAACAAAACATCAAACATAAAAACTATTATGTGTGGTGAATACCCGTCTGGCCCTCTCTTACCATTAGCCTTTTACCCAAAAGCGCACTTTAATCCTATAGTAACGTACATCAAGTTTACTAATTTTACTTATATAATTAGGAGCCACCCGTCTCTATCGACCTGGCCTCCATACCTTTACTTGAAGGCATGCTTCAATTCCATTGTAAGGGCCATAAAAATGACGAGTCTCTTGTCTGCAGTTCTACAGATATAGAGTGATTATTTTGTACGCATCCTTGAAGTGTTGGAAAAAATAAATGAGTAAATTTAAGTCGTCAGTAAGACGGTTGCGAAACTTAAAAAGCCTCGTGATTTGGTTTCCTGTAGGGAATAAACGAACAATCAAATACAGACTCATTGATATATTTATATCGTTTTTATTTTTCATAATAACAAATCAAAAAAAGTCCAAATAAAAAATTTGCTTTTGTCCAAAGAATTTCATAATTCAATTTCTAGCAAAATAGTATTCATTATTTTACTTCTTCTAATTACTTTTTTATTTTGAACCTTCTCTCGAACACTGGCATCAGTTTGAAAGAATATCTCTTCTTTATCTCATGTTTCGTATTTAGACGCTCGTTAAATCGATAATTATCATTAAGTATTCTAAAGCAATTTAACATTGTTAATGGCACAATTACATACTGAAAATGCCAATTTATGCAATTGCTGTTTTGTTGCAAATACACACAGTGCCGCATTAACAATTGCAATTATCCCAAGCTTTACATGATGTGGAAGCAACATTTGAAGTGAATTATTTCCACAACGTAATAAAAAAATTGTTTTCTATAACAAGGATCTAATAGCAAGCACATACGTACTACATACATAATTCAAATTAAGCTATAATTGCCACATATTGTTGCCTGTTGTTACAATTCTTTCTGAATGCCAGTGGCATTATTTCATGATTTTTTCTTTGTAAATAAACGTATGAAAAGTGTGTAACAATACCCATTTTTGTTATATGTACATGTCGTGGCTTCTGTTAAAGCAATTATTGCCTTAGATGTACATGTGATCCTCCTTTAGCTGCTGCTGTTGTTGTTGTTGATGGAACATAACAAGCGACAATAGTTTTGCATGTTGCCTAAACACGATATAAATAACAACTACAATAGCAGCAGCTAAAAGTCAAGAAAAACTAAATTATAATATTTCCATAACTATCTGCAAATTAAATAGTTGGCGAGTTGTGTATGCTGGTTGCTGTACAGGGGCATTATTGTTGAACCTACAAGTTGCATGTTTTTTAAAACATGCGTGTCGCAAAAAAACTTTAACAGCATAAAATCATAAAACTCGAAACTACTTGCCAAAAGGAAATACAAATAAAAGGGAACAATAGCACAAAAAAAAAACAAAGCAAAACATTGTAACATAAGCACTCATCATCAGTCATAAACATGCATGTTGCAAATGCAACATGTTCGTGTGGCGCATAATATGCATGCAATATCCTTTTGTTTTAATGTGCCTACGGTATGATTTGTTGCCAGGACAATTTCAGGTGAAGTGTTAAGGTTTATTTTGAACTTAACGCCCATTAGAAATGTTGTCAACAAATTTGTGAAAGAGCAGACAAAAAAATATGAGTTTTTATAACAGGACATTCTCCTGTACGAATTTCATCACGAACTTGAATGACAATGAAAATATTCGTTTAATGTTTACTTTTGAACAAATGGTTTGAAAAAGAAAATTTATTTGTTGCAACGACAGTTTAAAAATGTTGTGCGGGTGAGTGTTGCAAAAATTCAGCTTAATCCTTTGACACTAAAAGGCGACTGGAAAAAGTAATAAACAAGGATTGTAAACATAAGGGACTAGGATTGTAGTTCGCATAATATTTAATAGTTTATATTTTGTATTACTTTTTAGTTTTTGATAAAAGTAATTAAATGAAAATATTGCACTATGGGCCGACAAAATATTTGTTTATTCCTACAAACACACAAACACTGTTAATAATTTTAAGCTTTTCTCTTTTTTTTTGTGTTTGTTTATTTACAACATTAAAGATCTTATATGGTAACAAACACTAGTATACAACAATAAATACAATAATACAAAGTCCCAGAAATGTACTCTGGATATAATATAAGTTACCTTTTGATTTGCAAATCAATATTTTTGTTACGTATTTAACTAATACGGTAATTATACATTTATTGTAATGAATATTTTTATAAAAACATTACTTGTGTATAAGGCAAGGATAAAAACTACTAAAGTCTAAAACTTAAAAAAGAACAAAGTTTTATATCTGATTATTCATGTAGCCAACAAAATTTTTTATATATTGAATTCGCAATATTCAAATAATGAAATTGTCATACATACTTCAAATAGTTGCTATTTAATGATCTAAATATTACAACCTTTTAAGCATTTCCTTTCGAATACTCGTATATTTTCCATGTAGGATGGTGAAATATTAAATTATATCGGAGTATTGATCGAATCAGAGGCTGATACACAATGATTTTTATTTTTGACTTTTTATTTCAGTAAAATAATGATTCATACATAAAAATGCTTTTTGTGCTTTCCTAATTATCCCATCAACATGATTATTAAGCTTTTCTCTTAAGAAAACCAAAATGTTTTGCACTGTATGTCGCACACTTGAGACTAAAATCTTATAACCAGAATTAGGTTTAAAGACAACCCACTGTACCAGGTGACTTTGACACAGAAAAAAATTTTTTGCCATAAGACAAAAATTTATTAAATAAAGATAAACAGGAATACTGAACAAAATTTGTTATTGACGGCTTGCAACAATCGCTAAAAATATTGTTATTTCTTGGTATGTATATACAAAATTTGTTTCAAAGTGAAAATTGCGAAAATTCACCACAAAATTAGAAGACAATTAGAAAATATTTTATAAAAGAAGTGTAAAAAGCATAAGGCGTCTATACAAAAATTGCATGTAAAATCTTCTTTGAATTTCATTAAAAAATAATGTCTATTTTAACCATAAAGACTTTAAAGCGATTAAAAACCTTCTTGTACACACTGTGTACTAAAAAAGCTTTAAGTACATGTTGATTAAAAATAAAGAAAGTTTTAATTACATTATAAAATTTGCTTAAACAATTAAAACTTCACACTATTTAATTAAAGTTCTTAAGTGCAAGTTGTAAAAATTATAAAAAATCAAGAGTTTTTTGAACATGAAACAATTTTCAAATTATATTAGAATAAGTACTCTGCACAATGGGGCTTATAGAATATAAACATCACTTTTTCTTTAGGCCTGTGAGACAATTAGAAAAATGTATATATCTAAAACAGCTTCAATAATATTGCACAGCAGCAAATCAAAAATTTTCCTACATATTTAATTAAAATTTTTACTATGGGGCTATAAATCAATTCATGTGAAAGCATGGATTCAAGATTCTTATTGAAAAGAATAATTAAAAAAAATTATTTTATTTATTCTTAAAAAAGTTGTGATACGAAAATCTTTTTCATAAGAAAACACTTGCACTATGGGACAGATACAGCTAAAGTGTAATGAGTTTTTTTAGTAAGTACTATGTGCAATTTAATGACTAAGATGTTGACACCATGGGCCAGGGTAAATGAAAATATAGAGACAAAATATAAACCAAAAAAAATATCTGAGCATTAATAGCATACAATTCTATTTCCAACTAAATATAAGTATATATTAGCTTGCAAATGCACTGTGGTTAGTGATATTTTATATGGGCCTATGAATGAATTTTCTTGCAACATCCACAAAAAAGCAATGTAACGCTAAGATTTTTTGTTGAAATTTGTAAACTCATAGTTCAGAATGTATGTTTTAATTAATTTTTTTTTTATATGAAATTATTTTTTTAAATAAAATACGTTGCACTGTAGGGCAGAGAAGTCTAAAATATAGTAAGCTGAGAGATAAAACAACTGTTTGTTGAAAATAAAATTTTTTTGTATACAAATCACTACTTACCACTACTTCACTGAAATTCTTGCACCATAGGGCAGGCTAATAAAATTATGAGGAAAACAACTTTAAACATAAATATCTAAGTAATAATTTGAAACAATTCTGATCACTACTAAACAATTATAATATTTTACATGTGCATTGAGATTAGCAAAATATCAATGTGGCCCTGAATTCAGTCTAAAACAAGTGTTTCCTTTAGTGTTACCTAATGAACGAATTGTATAGTTTTTTTTTTAATTTTATAGACTTTAATTTTCTTATCTTAAATTTATATTTATCTCCCAATAACTATTACATTGAAACATGTTTGTTAGTAAGACACCAATATCTATGTTGCAATCTTAAAAAGTAAAAATCAGCAAGAACGTAAGCCCCAACAGAAAAAGTAAAAAAATATATACCTCCTAATCAACTTTATGTAGGATCTTTTAAAATATTATCTTGCATGGTTGAAGTCTGCCTGCTTAATGTTAACGTTTTTCCACATTTATTTTATATTTTATTTTGTTGAAACAACAAAAAAATTAACCGCCATCACACATGCATTTAATCTGCAAAAACACTAATTAACACATGCCAAACATACACATACTCGTACACAATTAGCTGCAATGACAACAGCCACAAAAATATAAAATTGTTTTATATAAATTAATGAAATAAATAAAAATAAATTAAATGAATAAAATGAAATACTCAAAAAAGGATTGAAAGAAACACTAAACACACATGTGTCAAATGATAAACTAATCAAATGAACTGTCTGTCTCTCTGTCAGCGTCTTTTGAATTGATAAGTTTATCAACAACAGCTTATCACAACACAGCGCACACATGCATATTCATATCTGTATATACTCCTGTACCACTGAAACATGCATGTGTATGTTTTAAACATGCAACATAATCGTACACCGTCAACAAATCAACGTAATGCAACGCAACGAGTAAACAGCATGTAAACAAGTACTTAAAAAGAAACAGCCATAGCAAAGCTGATAAAGACTTGCACTATGGGAGAGAGAAAAGTTTTCAAAAGGATATTAATTTTCAGAATGATAGTTGAAATTAGCGTCGCCGTTTTGATTATATTTAACAGGTCAGATTTTTTTTAATTTATAATTTATATTTTCGTTTTTAAAATAAAGTTTCTAGAATCATTTAATAAATTAAAAAAATTTGCTTTTTCAAATAAAAAGCGGCGTAAGAGTAATATCTTAATTTAAACTGGCTTCCCTTTAATCATAAATGAAAAAAAGAGCTCTGCTATCATAAAAAGTATATTGGAAATGACATTAATTGGAAAGAATTAGATCGAATTAATTGCCAAATGCCTAGTTAATGCATAATGACATCATTTTACGGCATTTTAAATTGTTGCTCGCCAAAAATCTGGTTCCAAATTGGGGACTTCTTTTTCAATGCTATTCGCAGTTTTAAGGACTTGCAAGATTCATGGTTTGTTGTGGCAAATGCGAGATTTTAAAAAGCCCCAAAGGAAAAAGTCTGGTAGATTTAGGAGATCTCCAGTTCAATTCTCCAAAACGGCTCATAACTCGACCTGCAAGTTGGTGTCTCAAAATCTTTATCGTTGAACGAATTGTGTGTGCGGTCGCTCTGTCCTATTGAATCCAACAGTGATTAAGATCCAATGCAGGGACCTGCTACAAAAAAACTCGCTAAGCATCTGCCTGTAACGCTCACCAATTACGGTTACGGTAGTGACATTGGCTTCTTAAAAAAATAAGGGACTATCACTTCATCACTGCAAATGCCACATCAAACAGTCACTTTGAGGGAATGCAATAACTCTTCATGCATTTCTTGTGGATTCTCTGTCCCCCATAAATGCAAATTTTTTTTGTAACCTCTTAAGTGGAAATAGGCTTTGATCTTTGATACGAAATCATTCTCTTCATTATCTTTCATCATTCTATTCACTCTCTTTCACAGAGTATGGCAGTAAGCTAATTTTGTCTACAGTCAGCAGGCAGTAATTCGTGGAATTCCTGTTGAATTCAAACAACAGACGGAGAATTTGTCAAATAAAAAGTAACAATAATTCCACACTCTTGAGTGTCTTATGAGAACTTGTTCCCTATACATCTAGATCATATATGTCAACATACAGTGACATTTGGCTCTATCGAAATTATGGCATTACTCTTGGGCTATCTTGTAGAAATAATGACCCTTCAAAGATTGTGGGGGGTGTGTTGCACGAACAATTTTGTTCACAAATAAAATGGGAAATTCAGATTGACATTAGTTATATCTGATATTGCAGTTGTTTGCAATTGCATAGTTTTATCATCACTACTGGAAATATCCCTTTTCTTCACTTGCAAAACTGTTTAAAAACTTGACGCCAGCTGATGTAGAACAATATATTTGTTTGTTGTCCACAAAGCGGACTAGTTTTTGTAAACGACCGCACTTGGCAAAGAAGAAATTTCCTTTCCACCAGGACACTTGCAGTTTTTGTGGCTAAATTCCATGAATTAGGCTACGAATTGCTTCCTCATCCGCCCTACGCTCCGGATTTAGCACCGAGTGATTAGTTCTTATTTATAAACCTGAAGAAATGGTTCGACGAAATGAAAATTGACTCCAACGATTAAATCATCTGACGAACAAATACCCATTTTGATCTTGACAAATAAAATTTTTTGGAAGGGATAAAAAAATCAGGAAAACTTTGGACAAAGTGTATAGAGCTCGAAGGAGATTTACTACAAAAGTGGTGGCCTATATTATGGAGGTGCAGCAATCAAAACCGGCTTACCATTCACAACAGCATGGATATGCTGATTAAGGGAAAACCATTGCATCCGGAAAAAGGATTAGTTGGGTGCGTATTATGGTCTGGAGTTGTCATTCGGCCGTATTTGATCGATAACGAAGGTGCAAGAATCGTTACCGTCAATTCAGAGCGCTTTTTTGGCCTGATATTGAAAATTATGAACTACACGATATGTGGTTTTTACAAAACAGTGCAAAACAAAACATGACCGATTTGATTTTGTCTTTGTTGCATAGAAAGTTTTCAGAACGCGTAACTTTACGTTTTGGCGACGTGAATTGGTCACCAAGATCATGATGCCTTTAGCCTTTTCTTTTAGTCAAAAACCGTGTCTAGGCTAATAGTCCTTTAACTTTGGAACTTTCGAAAGCTAAAATTAGTCAATTTATCGCCGAGATACCACCCGAAATAATGGAAATTGGTTAAAAACCAGCCCAAAAGGATTCACTGCTGCAACCAATCTAGAGGCGGTCATTTAAATAATATCGTATTTCGTACGTAATGCTCCAAGCATTATAATAAAAAAAGCTTAATCTGAATCACAGTTTTGTGTGTGTTTTATTTAACTTTATTTTTGAAACTGAAAAATTAATATTTCGGTCAACTATTTTCGTTGTATTGTGAGCTAGAGTGTTCCTTATTTTTATGATAATTTTTGTCAGAAATAAAAATATCATAAAATTACTAAAATTTTAGTTTAAAGAGTTTTCTTAATGAGAAGAGGAAATTTTTATTTGCACTATGGGAGTAAGAGTATACTTTTTACAAAGATTATTTAAAAAATAATCTGCAGAAAATGAGGGATAAATAAACATAGCGCTACTGCTGTCTACGGAAAATGCTACTTTTAACTAATTTTCAGTTAAGTAATACTCACATAAGAGAAGGAAATTGCACCTTTAATACCCGCATACATTGAGGAATCGTAAGACTAAACAGCTTTTAGCTTGTTTTGAAAAAATAAAACTATCACTTTACATGTATCTTTTATTTTTAAGCCACTGTGCTGGCGATTTATATATTGTTGCCAGCCATCATCACCAGAATTGCTAATCAACAACCAGCATTTAAAACGAAAGTAAAGTGCGTAAACACATATTTCTACGTTTATAAACATGAGGCGTTTTATATGCTCAAATACACACATATTGTCAGCCTTTGATGTTATTGTTGTTGCCTTTTTTTAATCAACATCCACACAAAAAAAAGGATATTTATACAACTGTGCTATGCATGCAACATCAACATTTCAACACGCACATATAGACTTGTGTCCAAGTAGTTAACTGGCAATTAATAAATTTTTTTTCGTTATTTTCTTAAAATTTAACTGCAAAAGAACTCTTTAGTAATTTCAACACACAGGCAGACCGACCGACTTAGAGTTTTTTCTTTTCAATTTTCAACAAAAATCTGTAGGCTTCGCTTTATCTATAGATTTGTTGCGGCAAGTGAGAAAAAGTGTATTTATATGAATTAAAAACCTCATGTGCTCTTATCTCTGTGAAGTGTGTTTTTTTTCGAATGAATAAAATTGAAAATTAAATGCAAACTAATGAGGAATTTAAACTTTAATTAGTCTAGTGTGAAAATGACATATGAGTTATTATGAGAAATGAAAGATTTATGGATTTCAGACAAAATAAAGTCGCTTTGTGTGGAAACTTGTAAGTCGCGTAAGGTGACCAAAAAGAGTGAAATGTGTTCGTATTTTGGTTTTATAAATAATATTGAAAAAATTTAAATTTTTTCCAAATGTGGTTAAAAAGTATTTTTGATACATGTTTGTAATTTTTTTACGCTTGTTTTAATAGCTCGAATTATATATAAATACTTTTCAAGACAAAATCATTTCTTTATTTATTACCCGAAATGTTCGGGTAGAACGAAGCAAACGCTACAACTGCCTTTTAAAGCAAATAATTTGTATATACTAATATTTTCTAGTGATTTTCACTTAAATTAATATGAAATAAAGCTGAAAGCTACACTTTCCAAAAATAAAAATAAAAATGTTTTTTCAAAATCAGTCCAATGGCTACCAATGGGACCAAAAAGCAAGCGAAGTCCCACAAACAATTAAAAAAATTAAAATTTTTTCCATAAATGCAGGAGTTATGCGATAATTAATATTTCCGTGAATGGGGGAGCAACTTGTCAGTCCGATTTTTAAAGAAAAATAAAGAGACCATTCTGCCAGCAAACCCTTTCAAAAAAAAAAAATTAAAAATAATAATTGGATAGCGGTTCACAACAAAAATACACACGAAGTCATAACCTCCTTCTTTTTTGAAGTCGGTTAATCAAAAAGGTGTTTCTATTTTCTTTCTAAAACAACCGTATTACGCGACGGCGTTAGTAGCATACAAAATAATTGCGTTCCTAAGTTTTGTTTTTTTTTTTCAAAGCGAAGAATAATGATTTTTTAATTACTTAAATCCATATCCTTAAAATCTTCCTAGGGTGCCATTTGCATTGCCTAAACATTTTCTAAAGGCCACATCAATTGATTTATACGAAACTAATATTATTATCGAATATGTTGGGTTAATAAACTGTTAAATGTTTTCAGTTTTCGGAAGCACTTAAACATTGATTGTTTCAACAAAAGAAGCAGGCAATCAAAAAGGGCAGGATTAAAAAAATCATTCAATCTATACACACACTATACCACATGTGGTTTCAAATACAGAATTGAAGAACACACTCTACTCGTGCACACGAAAGCAAATATTTTGAAATAATTTTATGGAAAATATGAACTTACCCTGCTCAATCAAGGGAGTGTTTTCTAGTAGAAAAAACTATGTACATATATAAGAAGAGTTTATTAAAATAGTTCTACAGTGTTTAGAAAATAAACCAAAAAAAAAAAAAATTTTTTTTAATTTTATTCTATACTCAAAATTATTATAGTATTGAAAGATTTCCTGGAAATTGCTTAAAAAGAAATGGGGAACTTAACAAAATGTGTCGTGCTTATTTATTTATTATAAATATTTTTTTTTGTTAAAAATTCCATACAAATTAATTTTCCACCTCATTTAGTTGAGCGCACCAAATATTTAATCCCTTTTCATTTTCCAAACGTCTTAAATTTCCGTTTTGCTTTACAAACTGTAGGGGTGATTCTTTACTTTTTTCAAGTTTTTTTCTCTATATTTTAAATGCGACATTTTAACGCGTTAACATATTTAACGAGACATAATATATATCGAATTTCTCAACAACTCTTTATTTATCTAATTCCAAAAACTGAAACAATTGTTAATAAAATGTGTGGGGGTAAAAGATTTATAACACAGAAGGTGAGCCATAAATCCTTTTTGAAGTATTAATTAATTAGGAATTTTTTTCCTCTTGATTTGTTGAAAAAATTTATTTAGTTAAAGTTCAATGTAGATAAAAGTGATTTTTTACAAGGGCAGAATATGGAAAAATCTCGGAAAATTGCTTTATTGAATTGTATAATGATACGATATACTCGTAGATCTATTGTCAAAATAAAACTTTATTAAGAAACTTTGACTGTGTTGCAGTCAAAGTCAATTGGTATTGAAACTGAAAACAAAAGATGCAGTTAAAAAATATTAAATATACAAATTGCCAAAAGTGCCAGAAAAGCTCGGAAATAATGCTAAAACTCTTATTCTAATATTACTTTTTATATATTTAGGAGTTTCAAAAACAACTGACTCGCAAGGCTGTTTGCTCTAGAATGTCTGTCACGTGAAGCTAAACTTTTTAGCAAAACGTTTGTCATTTATAAATATGGATTAGGTAATAACTGACGCGTTGGTTCGAATCTGATTGAATCTGGTAATTATTCGAGCATTACGAGATGATTATGGTCCTCATAATCGAACTATTGCCTATTTTATAGCTCATTATTGCATATTTTACATGTGGACTTGCACCTCTATCTATATAAAATTTAAAACAATAAACAATTAAAGCCGGCTGACTATTTACAATGCCTCAGATATAGAGATTGGATGCTAGAGCAACACGCTTTCAATGTTAATTTCTGGAACAAAATTTTCTTCAGCAATGAAGTTCTTTTCTGACTCGGTGGTTACGTCAATAAGCAACATGTAGGCATATGTGGTTCTGTGATTGATGAAGAGACATTTCATCCAGAAAAAGTGCCTGTTCGATGCCCATTATGGTCTGGAGGTGACACTGTTCGAAAACGACGCTGAAAAATCTATTACCGTCAATTCGAAACGCCATGACCGTCTGATAATCCACTTTTTTATCTGCAATTGAAGATTATGAACTGGATAATATCTGGGTTCAACAAGACGGTGCATCGAGCTACACAGCAGGAGCGATTTTGTCTTTATTGCATAGAAACGATCATGCGATTTGACGATGCTAGACTTTTTGTAACACCTCGCCAGTAATGCGTGGATAATCCTTTAACGTTGGAGTATTTGAAAATCAACAATCGTCAAACTATCGCCGGAATACTGCGCGAAATTTGAGAAAAAATGGTCGAAAACTTCCTCAAAATGATCCATGCTGCAATCAATCTATAAGCGGTCATATAAACTTCATTGTATTTCGTAAGTAATGGATGCGTCTAAACATTATAACGAAATAAAGGTTACATCAAAATCGTAGCTTTATGTGTGTTCGACTTAACTTTACTTTGAAGGGATAACCATATACTTATATATACTCGTACTAGATTCTCAGGTTGTTATGTGAGTTGTATGTAGTCACATGCTACAATAGTATGCAAACACTTGTTGCAATCTTTTTTAACGATTTCTTAAGAGAAACAGATTATCAATTCGTTTATAGTTTTCTTAAATGTTTACACGTACACGGGTAACTCTCTCACTAGTGAAGAGATTTCAAAAATTTCTTTTTTTCGTTTGGTCCTAGTTGAACCAATATAAGTATAATAGTACCAGGCGACCAAGTCAGCTTGATGAGTCTAAAATGATATTCAGGTCAAAAGACATACACTTAAGCTTGTCTAGATCTGTTCTGCTCACTCACATATGAAAAAAATTAAATCTCTACCCTGTAGTATCTCTGTGACATGTAAGTAGTTCCTCACTTTACTCCGGTTAATATCGCTGAGTTAAATAATGTGTCGTGAGGTTTCATACGCACAAAATCGGAATGTCACCTGTACAGTAACTCTGCTATAACAAAGGAAAGGCTCCACTATCTCAGTGTCTAATCTGCATGCCCTGCATTCGTCCAACTTCGCAACGTCGATCCGGTGTAGATGTGTTTGTGAGTCGATCAATGTAAAAAGAAAACGATTTTCCATCCTTGCTTATTTATATTAACTTTGAATTTGACTTTCTTTCTTTATGTTTAACACAAAAAAACTTACAACAGAGTGTTCATAAATGCGGTAGTTGTGTCTTCTTCAACTCACCAGCTGCAATAAGTTGTGAATTGAACAATAGATTTTAGTCTGGAACTTGAATTAAGCACTTTTAGTAAAAAAGAAGCTGATATGCTTAACAAATTTCGTTTTAAGTCATAATTCTAATTTGGTAAACTTTTTTTTCAATCGTTAAAATATATTGCCAGAAATAAAAAGCCATAAATTATATTGAATCGTTTTATGGCAACAAGAAATAAACTTTTTCCCACTACCTAAACAGACTTGAAATCATTAAACGATTACAATGGAACAAATAAAAATTAAATAATAAAAAATCAAAATTTTATAGACGAAACTAATTTCCCATAAAAGCGAAGTCATTGACCAAAAAAAAAAAAAAAAAAAAACAAAGAATGTTAAATCCAAACAAAGAAAATATAAAAAAGAAGAAAATGTTTTATTACTCTTAAAGTGAAACATGTAAAAGTAACAAGTGGCTTTAAAAATGTAAAAGTAGTGAAATATAAGTATCAAATGGTTTGACAGCTGTCATTCATTAAGATGTAAAAAATTGTTTTTTGTTCAAACAATCAATGAAACCTTTTTCTTTCATCTAAAAAATATTATATAAAAACACCTGTTTTCTTTTCTCCAAAAGTTATTTAAAACAGTTTTATGGTTTAAAGATTCTTATCGTATTCAAATTCTACCGTTACCAATCAATTTTATCGGTGTTTTTTTATTAAATAAAAATGCATACATGGACAGATTAATTTTTAAATGATAAAAGAAAAACTTAAAATTTTATTTTGTGGTTAGAATGTGTATTTTTTTATTTCTGAATTAATTATTTTAGAAAATACGAATCTAAGAAAAGTTCACTTTTACAACGTTTGTTGCTGTGTTTCCCAAAGAAATTCTTAATATCCGGTTTATTGTCATCTTCTTCAATCACAATCACCTGGTTTGCTTCATTTACTTTGAAACGCTTCAAAAAAAATTGTGATGCCATTCAAATAGTTGTCATTTATATCATACGAAATATCTCTTGACATTTAACAACTGCTTATAATCAATGACTTGTCGGCCTTTCCTTTCTTGTTTCGAAAATTGTCTTTGTAAAAATTTCTTAAATCTTATGCATTTTTTCGTTTTTACTTAAAGGAATTATATTAACAATAGTATACTTACACCATGACTATTTTTATGGAATTTTAAATTTTAAAAAATTATGGAAAATACGCTTAAATGTCTAGGTAATCCTTGTCTTCGCCTTCTTTCCTATATCTGTTCTTAGCAAAATATAAAAAAATATTAATATTCATGCAACAATATTTTATTGAAAGAGTCATCGTGTAAACTGGCCCTATTTCATTTACGTATAATAAGCGGTTGGCCTGTATATGTATGTGTTTCTTAGTACTAATGCATCTCAATGAAAAATTGTTTATTCATTACACTTGAAATGTCAATAAAGTCGAGTCAATAATGCATCAGCGTCGGTGGCAGCAGCTTCAAACTAAAATTGTAACTGGAAACCCATTTGCCAGAGACCGTAACCGTTTCTTTAATTCTTTTATATGCATATATTTTTTTTCTGTTGAAAATAAATATAAACACATCTGCTGTTTTCCTTACTTAGTTCAGTTGTCTAAATATCTGTCAATACCACACATTACATCAAAATATATTTTTGGAAACAAAAATGTAAACAACTAACTTATAGAAAATTAGAAGAAAAATACATAAATACTTGAATATTACGATAAAAGACGCTATTTTGGTTTCAATAAGGGTGAAAGTTGATGCCATGGAACTATGTATGTGCCAGCGGACAACTCTTTACTCAATCAGCGATACTTCACTCAATCAATGATAGTTCATCGATTTCTAATTCTATCACCCCAGGCATATCAAAGCAGCTAACAAAATGAAAACCTTTAGACTGCACACTTTTCAAACTAACAGCAACTCCAGCCTCTTGTACGTGCCCGCGAAGGCCGGAGACTGATTGCCAACAACAATCAAGTACAAATAAAATACTTTGCAAGACCATTTCATTACAAGAATTAAAACCGCATAAAAATAAATCTAGAAATACGTGAGCGGCTCAAAAGCTCCGTGACTTTTTGAATTTACCGCAACACTGCTCCTGTCACGCACCAGCTTTTAGTTGACTCTAGTCAAAATTATAACAAGCTGCGTCATTTGACTGTCTAGACGGTCAGTTAAAATCTCAAAACGGGAGATCACTCGAATTGGAAATTGGTGTCTCAAAATCCCCATTATTGCCCCAGCTGTGGGAAAATTTGCTCAATTCTGTTGAAACCAACAAGGATTGAGATCCAATGCAACAACTTGTGGACTTGTAAGGACTAATCAAATGCTGCAAATGCTGCATCAAAAAGCCACTTTGATGAAATGGAAATGGGTTTGGTCGCTCATTATGATTTTTAATACGAATTTATGCTCTTCTTGCACCAAGTTGAACAGAGTGTAGCTGTAAGTCAATCTTGTCCGATGGTCAGCAGCAGCAATTCGTGAACAGTTTGCACTTTGCAGGAGATAATTTGCAAATCATTGAATAAAATTCATTACAACGAACCCCTGTCTATGCCTAATTTTGTACATCGTTGTCGGTAATCAGCAGGGATATTCTCGATCGTATGAGGGATATCTTGAGCCACTTCTTGCGATATCTTGAGCCACTTCTTGCGGCTTGTAATTTCCTGCGTGTAAGTTGCGTTGTGCTCCTGTTGGTTCCCTGATCCATTGAGCACTCTCCACCTTTCCCATATTTTATTGGACAACCTAAAATATATTATTGCTATTTTCTCTGAAAGAGAGAAAAAATTAAACCACACACGTAAGCGAATTGAAAACAACAAAATTTGTATATTTTCATTTCTCTATGGAAGAAAAACATTTGCTCCTTCTCTATTTATAAAAATTTTCAGACAGAAATGTTATATATTTGCCACAAAATGTGCCAATTCGGCTGAAATAGGACTTGATTTGCTTCAGAAGATGTAAAATGATACTGTTTTGTATTGTTTTGCTACTTTAATTGGATTCATTTTTATAAGTTCCTTTAGGACAATAATTTGAAAAAATATATAACCCGAAGTGACAAAAATCTTCCTAATTAAAATTTACTCTGTTCATCATAATCACATCACTATATATCCACTATATGGTGACAGTACAACAAACCTACCAATATCTATATTAGAAAGCAGATTTGGTTGAAGTGAATATGACAAGTGAAATTTTTTTCGGAATTATCCTAGAGCCATCAGAAGGATTTGCAGTCTATAAATTTCCCAATATTTTTTTTTAACGAAAGCTTAGAAGTTTAATACAATTAGTGTGTTGCAAATATCTTAGGAAAACACTAAATAAAACACTATATTTTTCTTTCTGAAATTGAAAGAAAAATATTTTTACTTCTTGAGAATAAGGCATAAACCAATATTCTAACATTTTCTATTAGACTATTAATACAATTCAGGCTTTCAACAAAAGCCATCGAGCACCATACAAATATTAAAACAACATTAAATCATTTGTAATTTTTACATGAGTGATTTTTTATTGTTGTCCATAAATCATATACGACTCAAAAACGTTTGCGACAACAACCCTTTTTTATGACAAAACACAGGGAGAAATATAATAAAAAGCTGGAATTGACCCTCCTGCAAAAGCCAACAGCAAACAAGTTAAAAAAAAACACCCAACAAAAAGATAAAACAACAACAGACAACACAAAGGGCCGTCTATGTGTTACCAACAGCAACGAAAATAAATATTTAAAAGCCGCAAAGAGCGCACGTGTCAAACTGTCAAAAAAAAAATCAAAAATTCATATTATGATGTTTTCATAAAATCGAACAAATTTGTTCAAAAAAAGTTTATAAAAAATATGCTCACAAAAACACAAACAATAATCGATTCCAATCTACGTTCTCCAGCACACATACATACTTAGATGTATGTGTGTGTGTGTGTGTGTGTGCGTGCTTAAAATAATTGCCTTATAAAGACACAGATCCATAGATAGACAGACAGATTTTCAAATTGCTTCAAATAAAAAAGAAAAAAAAACAACGTTACAAAATAATCATGTTTAAATATGACATTTACATGAATATTTAATTTACATCCTTTAATCATGTTAATGAAATTGTTAAATTTTATTATTTAATTTTATACCTCTTTTTTCTTCCTTTCGTTGTGTTTGTTGCCGCTTTTTGATAGACTTTTAATACTTTCTGATGGCTGATGGCTGATGGTCGACTGTTGTTGCGTAGTAAATCAAATTTATATTCTAGTGATAGAGTCGTAATACATACATAATTTTCAATTGTAAAAGGAAGTAGATTTAAAGAAGTATTACATTAACTTTAACATGCCTTGTGTTAGGGGTATTCATTTCGTGTTACGGAAGAGGTTTATGAATGACTCATATTTATTTTTACTTCACACATTCGTTTTGACCAAAAATTTTATTGAATGGAAATATCTGTACATGAATTTCCTATGAAAGTGTAGTGAAGTAAAAGTAGAATGAATTGATTTCATTCATATTTTTCTATATTTCTTATATTTTCGATACTACGCTTAAGATGCAGCGAATTAGGAGAAACTGCAAATTGTAAATTGCCATTATATACAGAAGTTGATTGAAATTGGCTTCAATATATTGAACTTTTATATTAATTTCAATATTTTGGCACTAAGACTTTATTTCGCATCAAGCATTTCTCGACTGCCATAATAAACCTTTTTAACCCCATTTGGCAAGTAGGGTAACATTTAGCTGCTTTGCATCATCCCATATACGTAACTCCTGATTCAATAACGAGGGCAGTTGTAAGGTTCGATCTTTGGTCTTTGCAGTAATTAGTATCAGATCCCTTTTTCTTGGTTTTACTACTAGGTAACGGACTACAGTCCGGCTACTGAACGATCATAGTGAAGCAGCTCTCAATTGATGAGCTCTATCTACTCTCTGCAATGTGCCGTAACTAGAGAAATAGGTTATAGGAATGAGAAAAAGGGAAGCATTTGTGAATAATCGATTTGAAAGTAACAGAAAAGACCTCCTCAGGGAAGTTATTGAATTACAGGCCTGCTCGTGTAAAGACAAATATTTTATGCAATGCGTGCTGCAGTTAAAAACTTGCACACACAACATACTTCTCTTAAAAAGAAGCAGAGTATGGTAAAATTATATTTTGATTAATTAATTGATAATTTTTAAATTTAATTCTTAAGTGAAGTTACGCAGGCCTTTGCTAAAGCATGCCAAGGATTACTACATAAATTGAAGCGAGAGTTATCCGCAAAGACATACAGCCTATTGGGAGGCTACTTAAGTGGTCGCAAAGTTATTATGATAGAAAGTATTTTTTTGGGCACACCACAGCTGATGGAAGCTGGAGTTTTTCAAGGTAGTATATTGGGTTCAATCTTGTATTTGGTATATGCCTCTGACATGACAATAACTAGTAATCTTCACATATCAAGAATCCATGAAAACCCACAAGGAGATTTCAGATTTGAATAGTTGTTGTTACTTCAATCCATTTTTAATTAATAAATATAGTTGAAAAAAAGTTATGATGTGAAACAATTATTGTTGCTCTACACCATACGTGGCTGTTTCCACTATACGAAAGCAATCAAGTAGAATCGAATGACAATAATTATTATTTGTTCAATTGATATTGTATTTTAAATAATACAAGCAAAATAAATTCTATTTGCTCATTAAAATGTTGCAATAAAATCATGTTGCCGATTTACCACTTTAAATGTAGATTTTAGAATGACATTATTATCTGTACCAAAAACATCAAGATGCGAAATGAAAAAGAAATTAAATGAATATTGAAATAGCCCATAAAAATGTAGCACTCAACGCATATGGTATGCTGTCAAAAGCTCTTGCCACAAACTCACCAACCCTAAACACACCTTCAGAGTCACACTACGTTTGAAATAAAATGAAAAATGGTTGAAAAAAAAAAATTAAATTAAACAAATGCCTCTAATACCACAATAATTTTACGTTATCAAATTTTATGCTTATAAAGTGATACGCATTGATGGTGGGAGGTAGAGGTAAATAAGACTGCAATGAGACCACTTTCAAAGCTTTTACCTAAAATTTCTATAATATTGAGCATTTGATATCTTAATATTTTCTATAAATTCATCAACTTTAAAACAATCTTATTTTAAAATTAAAAATACATTAAAAATAAATTCTTTTCATACACTTTAAAATGTCTCTAACGGGTGATTGTTATTGATACATTTGTCTGTCCCTCAATAATGTTGCTGCTTTGTCCCTCTGTGTGTTAAGAAAACATTCACAAAACAATTTACATCACCGGATTGATATTTATTTTCGTTTATCGTGTGGCATGTGACCCAATACTGATATTTCGGTACAAAAGGAAAGACCCTAAAACCAAATACACAATTTATATGCGTTTCAAAAGGGTCATTACAAAAATAAAACTTTTTCTCTGTAGACGTTTTTTTTCCTTTTTTACCTTTTCTGTTGATTTTATTACATTTGTAGTCAAAACAAAAAAAAGTAACCAAAAGAGACGAAAATCGAATTTTTTCAATGGATGGTTTGGAATCTTTTGATAACCAACGTTTAGTTGATTATTTTTTTTTTGGCCATGTTTTTAGGGACAATTTGAAAACGTTTTTCCCCCCTTTTTACTTTTTTATTAAATATTTTTTTCTTTCTGTTTATTTGGACGATTCTATGCATAACAGGCACCTGATGTGAAATTGTGGTTAAATGTACCGTAAATGTGCCATTTGGGAGTTTGTCTTTTTGTTTTTTTAACACAATTGTTGGTTAATTTTATATGGTCGTTAGTATGCGTGTTCCATTTTGCTTTCTTCTAACAATTGAATGATGGCTCTTCAAATCTTTCATTTGAGTAAATGAGGGATGATGGAGACATTTTTGTGGTTGCTATTTATGACAACCAAAAAAATATCACCTCTAAAAAGGTTCCAATAAGAGTATGACAACGACTGATCGTTTTGTCATCCTCATCATATAATGCATCTCAATACTTATAAAGCATACAGGGTGGGGGCAAAAGTAATGTCATAATTTGAAATGGCTGGCATTTTTGCAGATAGTGGCAAGTACCACTGCTCTTTGAGATTTAAGACGTAGATATTTAGAGAATTAGTTTTCAACAAGCCATGGATCATTGTGCGTTTCAATAGGACGGAGTAAAAGCTTACAGATTTCGGACAACGAACAAATTTTTTTTATTTCAATATTTCGACGCCTCTTCAAGAAAAAATAAAAAAAATCATTAAAATTAATTATTTTAAATAGTTAAAAGTATCTTAAATGCTTTATTGAAATTATTTTTATTGTATTTTGTGGCTTTAGCTGTTCATATGCCAACATTTGCTTGGTTGCTAAACCATATCAAAACATTCAATCTTATACGTATATGAAAAAATAATCAAGTACAATATGACAATTCTCTATTGTATACGAACATTAAAAAATACATGATCATAGTAGCCTTAGATTGCTTTCAAACAAACATCACTACAAACAATTACAATTAAATTGGGTCTACTTTATTACTCTATATATTTTGTAATATTCATATACGATAGAAAATTCTCATATTGTATTTGATTTGTATGGTATAAACATACGAGGTTCAATGATTTCAAACTTCTTAAAGTTACTGACGATTTAGTTTAGCGGCTAATGAAATGTTGACATATTAACAGCTACACCCACAATAAACAATAAAATTTTCAAAAATTTAAATTATATATATTCTTCCAATTAAACCTTAAAATACAATAGTGTAATACAATAATGTAATAGCGCCAACAACAAGCAATTTTCACACAAAATCATGCCTTGAAGTTTATTAAAAATCGCTCTACTAAATGTAAAAATCGCTCTAAAATTTTAAAATTTCGAAAATTCCCGAGCAGTTTAAATATTTATTAAAATTCGCTAAAACTGTAAGGAATTATAAAAACCCGGAAAGTCCCTGTAAAAATGTCAAATATTCACTAAAAGGAAGGAATTGTTTAATAGTATCAATTGTATTGATTCCGAATCGGTACAAGCACCTCGATCGCGAATGGGGCGAAGGTTTGCAAACAGTTGCAAAATTGGAAACAATGGCCATCTGCATAAAAAATTATTTTTTTTTATAAAAGGATACTTTGTCAAAAATATGTTTTACAACATTTTTTAATATAATTTTTAAAATAAGGGTGAATCTTAAAAATAATTAAAAAAAAAAGAATTTTTTAAATAAAAGCTTTTTTTTTATAAAAAAGTACTTTTGAAAAAAAGCACTTTTTATGAAAAGGTGCTTTTACAAAAATGATTTTTAAAAACTATATACATATTAATTTTTATTAAAGTGTATTTTTTATGACAAGTTACCTTTTTAAATGATTTTTTTAAAGGTACTTTTATAAAAAGTAGTAGTTGGTTAAAAATTGACTTATTATAGGAAGTTACTTCTTAATAAAAAGCAAAATTTTTCTTAATTGGTAATTTTTTTAAAGAATGTTATGATTTTGTAAGAAGACACATTTAAAAAAAAAAATCTGTTTTGTTTTCTAGGAGTGATTATGCTTTTTGCTTAAAATTTTTTCAGAGTATTTATTTTATTCAACTTGAAATTTTCATATCCTTCCAATTTTTTTTACAATTTTCCAATTTTGATGCAACAATCTGCCTATAAATTTTTCAATTGCCCTCTTGAACTCATCTGTCGTCATCTACGTTTCACATAATTTTTCACTAAATCAAAAATTAATTAAAAATCATTCCAGACAACACCGCACTAAAGAACTCTCTCCAAAAATAGGAAAAAAAAAAACCAAAAAAAAAGATCTTCCATTAATGTCGATTGTAGTTCACACCATAAAGAAAAAAAGCCGCTGCTTTTCATCATTATCAATTGTTAATAGTGTCGCCACTTTGTGCCTCAAATTCGTCATACTTAAAGGCTGCTGCTTAACAAAAAAAATATATACTCACTGCAGCACCAGGCCGCACATACACACACGCACACTCAGCCATCTACTCGTATTTAGTCATATGATCATAGACTTGTATGATACTTTTAGTGTTTCAAATTTACAAACTATTTGTGGTGCACACCGTCATCAATGTCTGCCTAGTATTAAATACAGTTTTTCATTTTATGCTCTTGTAGTGCATCCAAAGAGCTAAAGGAATGGGAATATACTGTGAAAAATTGCAGTTAATTTTTGTAGTTTAAGTGTGGTTTTTTTATGAACCCACACAAATACATAAATTTTAATAGAAACGTACCGCGATCTGCTATACAAAATAACTTTAAGATATACAAACTCCTGAATACGCCATCTTCTTTGCCCCAATGCAGTGAGGCATGCACATGCACATATGCTGGCGAACACCCAATTTGTGGCATGAGCTTCTTTTGTACTTCATTCCCCAAAACTATCAAAATTCTTTTTATTTTTCATACATAATAGTCATTTCAGCTTTTAGCACAAAAACAATGCATTCGACGGCAAGAGAGATGCGTTGTGATGTGTTTGAAGGGAAATCTGCTGCCTTTTAAAGGGTTCCGAAAAAAGAAATCGTAGAATTTTATTAAAATTTTTTTTTTGCTGTGAATGTTATTATGGAAATCGTTGTTGTTGTTAATAACAAATTAAATGTAATACGTAGCTTTGTGTCAGTTTTTATTTGAAAATTAATTAGTATGCCAATGAGTTTTAATTTCTGGCAGTTCTTTTTTAATTTTAACAGCAATTACACTTACATTGCAAATATATAAAATATTTGAGATTCTTAAAATTATCCTGGAATATATAATATCACAGTACATTATATCCCAACAAGATTAGCAAATGAGTTTCCTAAAAATCATAAAAATCTAAGGCTTACGGTCTGAATGTAGTTAAATAAAGGATTACTCTCCATGGTACAGTACTCTCCAGATAAAGTACAATTTTAGTATTTTTTTTGCACCAACAAAAAATATTTTATATTAAACTAAGATTGTTTATTTATCACTGCGTACAAACTTCACATCTTGAAGGCTTAAAAATAAATTTGCCTGTAGCCATGATATCTTTTTCCTTATGGGAAAAAAAAGCTTAACTTCAACAGACATGTTACATTTGCTGTTAACAAGGATAATAGTGTTTAATTTTTCCTAAAACGATGGGTAAAAGAATTTAACGATCCTTGTGTAACTAAAAATATCTTCACGTTGCTAGTAAGACACATTCTTCAATATGGCTCTGTAATTTGGGATCTTCAGTACAATTTATATACCAAAATGATAGAATCGGTCATCGTTATCTTTAGTGGAATCCAGCTGTAAATCTGCCGCAATAACGTTGTCGATTGACACTTATAAATATCCCTACAGTGAAAACCCGAAGGATTATATCTAACATCGTATTAATCTTAAACTTACTTCAAGGTATAGTGGATTCTATTTGTCTTCACGGGCAATTAAACGTCAACGTTCAAAACAGGCAACTAAGATCATATGAACCCCTACATCTAGAATTTCATTGAACAAATTTCATGAATTTCTATATATTCCATAGAATTTGTTCGCATATTAACAAATTTTATGATCTCAAGACCTTTATCTCATTTAAACTCCAATGTCTATATATAATTGTTTATAACCAACCCTATTAATTTATGTATTATCTTTATAATGCTCAGCTGTAATTATAATGAGGTGTAAATAAATAAATAATAAATATAAAAAAATAGTCCTTCCGTGTAAATTTTAAGAAATAAACTTTTGTTTTTCTATAAAAATTTATTTCAAGTCAAACTCAAGTAGTTTTTAGCAATAATTCCTATTCTTATCAGCTTGACTTTTCGAGAAGTTCAAAAAATGCTTTATTAGATTCTTGGAAGTAATAAAAATGTGGTTCCTTTGAGAATGACTTCCGTATATTTTCACTAAAAAAGATACTTTTTATCTTCTTTAGTACTTGCAAAACAGAAGAAACACACATCTTTGTAAAGCAACATAGAGGCAACTGATGCCTACTACCTAAAGTGTTACTGCTCCTGCCAATAATTAAACATTCGACGGAGTTTTCGATCATTTTGAGAAAATTATGTTGAAGACTCATGCTCTATAAGCAAAGCCGTTAAGTCCAATAAAATCTCTGCATTGTATATTTAGGTACAAATATTATGTTTTCAGTCAGTATCGACCACCCCAACTACCAAAACGCAACACTAGAATCAAATGCGAGCCCAATATCTTTTATTTTTTAGGTGCGAAATCAGCATCAGGTGGCAAACACTATCATTTTCGCTTTCATCTCGGCTTTAACATGATCTTGATTATTCAACAACTTCTTCATTGTCATTTGCAATATAAATAGACAAAATATGTATTCGAAATATTCTATTGGAATAAAAAGTCCCATCCAAAAATTTTTATGTGAACAATTCCTCTTATTGAAAACAAAAACTATGTAGCACTTTATCCTTTGCAAGTTTCCTTCCTGCATTATATTAAAAACAATATTTTACTACTAACTTTTCGTTATTATATAGATCTGTGCCCGCACATTCTAGTATGTAGTCGAAAGGTTGCAGGTTCAGTTCATGCCAAAGAATCTGGCTGCTTTTAGAGATCAACTAAATGGATTTGTATTTGTGTTTGTTTATTTAAGAAAAATAAATAAAAGAATTGAAGATATAACGTTTTGTCTTTAAAAAATAATAAAATTTTTACTATCAAAATCCCTTCCATAAAAATGCAACATTTTAACTTCGCCACGATATAAGCATTATTCTCATAAGAAAGTGCTTTTTTATTATAAGTATATATTCTTATAGGAGTACATTTAAATAACTAACCATAGTTTTCTTGTATCTAAAAAAAACGTTTTTTTTTAAAGACTGCAATAAAGTTTTTTTTTTTTTTTTTTTTTTTTTTTTTTTTTTTTTTGAAGAAGTGTATTTGTTGTATAGAACCAAATTTTTCCGCCCAAAAAATTTTTTGTTGCATAAAATTACAGTTTTTCCCTACAAATGTTCTTTTCTTATACAAACCGTATTATTTGTAAGAAAATTTTAATAATACAGAAAACAAATCTGAATGCGTACTTTCCATAAAAGACAAAATTTCTAATGCCACACAATGCGATAGATGACAAAATTAATGGAAATAAAAATGTACGAGCCTTCCAAACTAATAAAATTAAAAGTCCAAAAAGTAAACCTTAATTTATAAAATTCAATTTCGAATTATCTTGGTGGAATAGACGATGAGCTAGTGGGGCTTAGGTGCGATTATCTCGTAGTTTTCATTAATAAATATTTACATACGAATATTTTAATTTTTTTATATCTTATAATATAAATATCGTATGGCGTTTTAGTTTCTGAAAACAGTCTGTCTTGTATTCTTTGTCCTTTTAGAAAGCAAAAAAAATGTATGTAAAATTGTTTAATTAAAGCAATTTTTTTAGGAAGGATCACTTAAACCTTTAAGAAATCTAAAATTTTAAATAAGTGCGACAAGTATATTGTTTTTATAAATTGATCAAATATAAATGTTAAACTTTTGTTACAAATGAAAGCGATAACAATCAAAAACTACGGACGTATAAGCCAAATATAACGATTCGAATTTCTCTGTGACGTATACGTGATGGTTCATACTCCAGAGGATAATAAACTTTCAATAAACTTGAGCCAAGAAACAAATTTATTTATACTATGTGACTGCACCACTGGTCAAACAAATTTCATACAATTATCAAAATGACTCGAATAAAAATTACTTCAAAATAGCGAATACGAAGGTATTTGCATAAAAAATTATTATTAAAAACTAGTTGGAACATATTCATTTAAAACATGGAATTCAAATAAAAGATGGTTCAAATAACTTTTGTTTGAATAAAAAAAATATTCGAATAATTTTATTCGAATAATGTTACTCGGACGATATTAAAGGAACATAACTTTTTTGGTAGTTTTAATTGTTCAAGTAGTTCAATTCTTTTAGCTCAGCTCAAAGTCTATTTAATGAGCTTAATGCGAATAATTTTTATCCAAGTAAACATAATTGATATACGTGATATAAGTGTGAGGAAAGTCACATTTTGAATTGATCGGTACAATTTCCTTTTATGATTCATCCCAAACATATATTAACAGTTATAATTTTAAATTATACACTTTTTATTTGCTGCTAGCGTAAAGGTTTCAATGGTTTTAGATTTTCTCTTGCAGACACTTTAGCTTTTTGCAGTGGCATATGATGAGTTCAATTAAAGTAAAAAAGAAAATAAGTTTAAAGGCTCTTCCAAGAAGGCCCCAACGACGAACCGTTACACCTCAGAGTATTACCAACTATTGGAAACTTTTAAAAAGTGCAGAAAAAAACTTTTAAAAAGTTACTGATAACGTCGACATCTCGGTTTGTTCATGCCGTGCAATTTTTTGTGACGTTTTGGGTATGGCAGGCTTATGTCAACAAATTTTGTTCCGAAACTGTTTAAGTTTGACAAGGAATGCCGTCAAATATTTTTCCAAAAGCAATACCACAATCATGTTTCAGCCATCAAATTCAATTAGTTTCTTCTCTTGAAAATTTTCTCTATTCCCATTGCAAAAAAATGTCTGTGAAGGAAGGTCGATGATTGATTACATTAAGATTTTATCACTGAAAGAGCTCTAGGATATAAAATAAAATTATATTTGAAAAATGTAAAAATTTTATTCCATAGGCCAGTGTAGAGGTGGGTAACCCCTCGAGTTTTTTTAATGTAATTTCTCTTCATTAGAGGATTGTAGGCCCATCAAAGAAGTTCTTATTTTTTCCAGAAAATTGAACTGATTGAAAATGTGCTAATAACTTTCTTTCTACTGTAGAATATTTGATTGTTTTTAAGGCGACAATATGAGTATTGAGGGATAATTAAATATTTTTTCTACTAAAAATTAAAACTCAACTAGTTTTTCATTCTCTTGGCATAATCGTTCAAAGTTATTAAAAAAATTTTAGTGGAATTTATTCCATTAATTTATTTTATTGAAGCGATAAACGCATTTAATTTTTTCGAATAAAATATTTTGAATGAGAATTATTAAAATTAAAATTAAATTACTTTGAGTTATTAAATTTTAATTTTTCGTTTAAAGAAAATTATTACGAATATTTTTTATACGAGTCACAATAACAACTCCATTTGTACCACCCTATCATATGCATTTATCTAAGAGAAGTAAAAAAAAGCTCTAAATGAAAACTTATTATTTTTGATAATAAAAACAATTTCAATGTATTGTATCACCCTAGTATTACAGACATACGTACGCATATTTTTTTAATAATACCAACCCATAATACTAGTCGTACGTAAAAATAAATATTATGAATAGAATATTTGTTGCACATTTTGTCTATTTTTAATGGCGTAGCAGATCATAAGAGGCGCTTTGAAACGAATACAAAAACACACCAATGTTTTTGTTTTTTGTTTTTGTTTTTTTTTGTTTTTTGCTTTCATATTAAGGGAAACCATAGTCATGAAGGTTGTTGCAAGAACATGATTTGCAAATACACATACTTCGAGCATATTATTATAGGAGTTCAAACTGCATATTGCGGTTGTCTTATAAAAGTGGAGCAAATTACACTCATTAACGCAGATTTTTCGAAATGTATTTAAAAGTAAAATTAAAAGAAACTTACAACCACAAAATAAATCGAACACTTGGTTTGTGATGTTGAGGAGTTTCAGTTTATTTTATTTTATTTTATTTTTTATTTTTTTGGTTAAAATACAGTGAACTATATCGAACAAAGTTAATATTAAGTTTAACTACAAGCATAAAACTTATATAAATAACAAGACTGTTAAATTTGGTTTTCTAGAATTTTCTATGATCTATAAGGCAATTTCATTCTCATATTTGCCTCGTGTAAACTTTGCTTAAATGTATGATAATTAAAATATAAGGACTTGCGAAAAGTTCCAGGTGCCAAAATGTAAAGGATGTTAACTAGTCATAATCTGACTTAAAATGTTAGAGAAGAATTAGCAAAAAAAAAAAAAAATAAATTAAGCATAAAAGCGAAAACTTTTTCTATGGCCCTGAGAAAAACTACTTTGATGGAAAACAGCTTCCAGACTACTCACACCACACCACCTATTAGCATTTTACCAGGTAGTCTAAATACAATCACAATCGATTTTGACACAAAGAGATATTGACTATCAGTCAATATCATACCTTCGTGGAACAAACTGAGTCGCTTAATGCTTCAATAAAGATTTGAAATATTGCCAATTTATTTCCAAAAGTGTTGCGCAAACTCATCATTCGGTGCACACTGACGACAATATGGATGCTGTGGCTGAAATTGTGAAAGTCAGTGCCAGAATATCGACTTCCTATCGATGCGACAGCTCGGCATTTAATGCAACAGCAATAATTTCGCACTAGGTCTCGGATTATTGACTCAGCAATTGAAAGTATACGACAGTCTTTTTCGATATAGCTTCTCAGTTTAGTCCTTCTATAATATTAAAACCGAATATGATCGTGTTTTCAGCTACAGGGGATGAAGGCCTTTGGCAAGATCATGGACAGGCTGACACAACTCAGCTGGAAACATGTTGTACTAAGGTGTGCTTGCTCCCACATCTAGTAAAGTATATTATATGATCTCTAGCTTTTCTAATTTAGGACTACTCCTATTTCATATACTCTATCACCCTGTCTATCCCTCTCTCTTATTATAAAAAAATATTTTTTGTAATCAAAAAAAAAAATATATATTTTTCAACGAGCCCCCCATTAATAAACTTTTAGATCATCTAATTGGCTTATACAGCTATAGATTTAAATAGGGTATAAAATATTTGTAGAAGACTTCCTAAAACAGCCAATCCCCTCTCCTACTCAGATTTGTCTACTGCGAACTATAAAAACTAATAATAATTCTTTTCGTGTCACTTAAAAACTATTTACCGACACGCTTATGAATATTATGAACAGCTAAAAAGAAACTTCGTATAGATGAAAAGCTTTAAGCAGAATTTTTCATCCATCCATCCGTCTGTCCGTCTGTATGTCTCCTCACACTGTCAGTCAGTTAGTCAGCCAGCCACTCTCTCTTCTGTTATGGCATTTTTATGGGTGTCACTTGAAGGCGTTTTTCACAAATACCTCCTCCTATTTTTAACACTATTAAAATCTCAACAAAAAAAAATTGTATATCTTTATGACTTGTTGTGCCTCATTTTGGTTAGAAATGAAACACATTTACACATGCACATGCCTCCTCTTACAGAGAAATTTTTGTATTTCAATTGAAATTTATTTATGATTTTTAACAATAAGTGTGTGTTTATTATGGGTTCGTTCCTGCAATTTTCAACTTCAAACAGCCAAAAAGATGACAAAAAAAAAAAAAAAATAAATTAAAAAGCAATCCTATTACTATTGCAACAGTTTCTTTCTTTTTTACAAAATGTTTTGTGGAAAATATGAAGTTCTTCACTTGATCGTAAATGTGTCATCTGTTAAATGCATTTAAGTCCTTTTTGGTTATAAAATTTCTTTCTGCTTCCGTTTTCTTCTCTATTTAAAGTGTTTAATCAATGTGTTTTTAATAATACCTCAATCTAATGCTCGTGTATAGACACTAGTTTCTCTTTTTCATTAAAAAAATATATAAAATGTTTTATGTGCTTCATGGGTAGACAAATCGCTTAATAAGAGCCTATTTAATGACTGTGGCTTCATTGGCTTTTTTAGGGAAATTAAAAAACATTTTTCAACAACAAAAAAATTAAACGTTAATTTAGAAAATCATTAAAGATTTATGTTCGTACATGAAGTATACATATTTGCCTCTAAAAGACATTTTCTTTTATTAATCTTTTAATGTGGCAAATGATAATTTAAGTAAGAAGTCACCATGTGTTAATAGAAATTCAATGGTTTAAGATGGATGGAAAAATTGTGCGGAAATATTGTTATAAAAGGAATATATGTGCACATTAAACAAATTAATATGTTTCATAAATGTTATTAAATTTATGAAACTGATGATGAAATGGAATATTTCTCTTTAAATTATTTCTAACTGCACAAATTGGAATTGTTTTACTGAAAAATAATTCCACATAAATGATTATAAAGCCAATTGAAAAATGTTTTGCCTTCGAAATAAATTGTTTTCTTATTTCTTATGCATACGTATGTATATAATCGTATTCAGGTAATATATTGTATTAGAAATAGGGAAATATGTTATGGGAAGTATATACAGGGTGCATTGCCACATTCAAAGTGATTGAAAATGTTCAAGGTTCTTACGGCTACAGGATGAGTACAGAAGAAATTTTTAGTTTGCAGGTAGCGTGATATATGGTCATCGATCCGTTTGCGTGCAAAGGAATAAAATACTAAAAATACTACTTTCAGCGATTTAAAAAAATTTTTTTAAGTTTTTTCTTTCTTGTTGTGAGTGCAAAACTAAATTTATAGTTTTCGGCAATGTTTTTAATATATTCTAGGACCAAAAAATCTTACCCGAAGGACTCCAGTAAAAAAATTTATACCACAATTTGCGTTGAATATTATTTTTTTATCGATCGCATATAGCGTCATACGAATGTGAAATTTTGCTCTAATATTATTGATGGAAATTTGATTATGGATTCTGAGTACCATAAATATATGTCCTCTTGTTTTAAATTAATTGTTATATGCCTATTAAATTAATGCATTCAATTATAAAAATTTTATTTTCATTGTTTGTTCACATAAACAACGTGGAAAGTTTGTTCGAACAAAAAAGTTTGTTTTTTTCACGTTAGAAAGGTACTATATCCTAGACATTGCATATATGCGCAATAATGAGCTTACTGCGCTGCATCTGATAAGCAGTGGATTCGGCAATGCATGAGCTTGAAACACTGGAAATATCATGAGTTCACATAGAGGTAGAGATGTTATAAACTTGTCCTTTAACTTTAGAGTAAAACTTAGTGAGGATGTACCACCGTGAGTAATCCTGTCAGCTGTTCCTAATTTCTTTCTGCATTACCCCTCTTGGGAGCATTTGGCATCAACAAAACAACTCCATCTTACACAGGTTGTTGCAGTTGTTTTCGCATTGTTATTTTTGCCTTGTATCAGTATCGTTAATCGTTTGTTATGCCATTTAAGTATATGATTGGTCTACTGGCGTAAGGTCTTAGGGTAATGGGGCTATCATCTGTCGTTGGTTACAAACAAGGCCCTCTGTTTATTTGGTGTAGTGGTGAGGAACCTTGCTAATCTTTGAGTCCTACCTTTTTCCCAGTTGTTTTCAATATTTTTTTTATAAATTGTTTTATTTTTTATTATTTGTTTCTTTAGTTTTTTAGCTGCCTAAAATATAAAAAGAAAATATTTAACAATTTTGGAAAATATGCTCCTTTAATATTTATATAAAAATGAAATTTATTTTTAAATAATACATATACTTCTCTAAATTAAAAACAAACAAGGAACAAAAGCTTATTAATATTAATCTTACGCTGTAAAGCGTGTATTAGTGCTAATCCAGGAAGGAAAGGGGACGCGAACTTTTGCACTTGTGGCTCTCAGAGGTTTGAAGGCATACTCAGGGAACTTGATTTCCTTGTTACAAAACGACTTCCGAATTACTGCCCTAATCCAGAATATTAATGAAATAAAACAATGGTATTATTAAATGTATAAATAGTGCCATATAGTGAAGAAAAAGCTAAAAAAAAGATAAAAAATAAGAGTCAATAATTTCATTTTTATATTTTTTTATAACTGCATGTAGAATCGGGTCTAAACAGTATCGGAAACAGACCACATACATATATATAGATTATAGCCTTTTTAAAATTATGATCTTTAAATAGTTCTTGAGCACCCTTTATTTCTTAGGAAGTGCAAGCAATTAAAAACTAATACATTCTTTACAGATTTCTTGGAAATCTGAAAATTAACTTAGAAAACGTTTTATAGAAAAATAATTGTTACCATTCAGTTCATGGCTCTTTAAAAGAGTGAACGTACAAAAACAATTCTTTGTTAAAACTTGTGTTCGATTTAATTTCCTAAGAAAGCAAAAAAGAAACCAACATTCGTTATGCATTTAAATGTATCAATTACATGCCAAGTAATTAATATGCTAAATAAGTAATAAGACATGGTTATAACAAAACGTTAACAAATTTCCTCTTTCAAACTTAATTTGAAAAAGCGAAGAATAATAAGAAGGGAATAAATATGTACATTCAAGACCGCAAAGAAATCAAAATGAATTTATGATGACAAATATAAGAAGACAGGCCAGCCAAAGTGGCTTCAAATTTTTGAAACACAAACATGCATTTATTTAAGTTCTTAATTTCCAATGGAAAATTATAAGATTGTTTTTTTGTCCAAAATCACAACAGAACAAACAAAAAATCACAGCGAAATCAAATATTCAAAGTCGCAATTCTTATTACTTCATGACTCAGAACACGAGAGGAGCTGAAACTCTTGTATAACAAGTGCTTATGCCCCAAAAGATTTGCTTAAAACCCACCCAATGCGTTTTGCTGCCTTATGGGGGGATGAGAGTTTCGTTACGATTCTTCGTGGAATTAAAACAAAAAAAGAATTAAGAAATGGAATAACAAGAAAAAAAGTCAGCATTTTATATTTTATAACCATCATAAAATTATGCACAAAATGTGACATTTTTATGACATTATGACGTTTGTATTTTGTTGAGGCATTTGTTTTTTATTTATTTGTTTTTCATTGAACAAGAATTTGTTTGTAAATACTAAAAAAAATTTAATGGGTTATATAACCGAGTTGCAAATAGCCCCTACACTTAAGTATATGGCCCCATAATTCATAATAGTTATGCACTCAGAAGGTCGTTATAAATTGTTTAAAATGTTCATCGGGTATAGAATTTTAAATAAAAATGTCTTATACAAAAAATTTTAAAACACAAATGCCCGAATAAAATTTTGATCACATGAACTGTGGGTGTGGAGATCAATACTGGTTTTATGAAACGATAAAACGAAGTTTTTTTTTTTAATTTTCGCAAGATTTCTCATACTCGCTTGGTGAAAAAATTAAAACACGTCATCGGAAAATTAGTGGAATGACAGAAGATTTTCACCGTTCCACAGCACAAGAGATTTTTGTTTTGTGAACTAGTGAAACTGACTGCCAAATTTTTTTTTTAATCAGACCAAGTATCTGCAATAATTCGTCCAACGATGGTCCAGTATTGCATGCGGTTCTTTTAGACTTATAGACTTATTATCAGAGAAAAAAATTAAATTTTTTCAAATCTGATTAAAACATTATTCGAGCTTAATAAAATTGTTATAAAAAGGTCAAAGAATATAGAGATATTATTTTCTTAAATCCTACAAAGAAATTGTGGATTTCTCTCCTTCAACTATTGTTACGAAATTATTCATATTGTCCTGCATAAATTCGATTTATTAAGACCACCTGACCAGTTTAAATACCATTGAAAAAAATGGTAGTAATTTTTGAGGAGTGACATTGAATTGTTTCCAAAAATCCATTAGTTAATTTTTTCATCATAATGAAAAGTTTGTGGATTCATCTTTTGTCCACGATTGCGAAACGGCGCCAAAATTGGTCCGTATTGCGGTTGAACAACACCGAAGTTATCACACGATTGCGCTTATGGTCGATTGTGAGCAAATACTCATTTATTTTGCGAAATAGTGTTTGCGCTTAAACAATTGGTATCAGCATTTGAGCGCAATTGGTTTGAAAACTTTAAATCATCTAAGCTGCTTAATAAAATAAACGGATAAATCACCTGATATTTGGGAGACTTTGTAAGTCGCTCGACGAAAATTCTGATCATATAATTTTTGAATTCTCAACTCAAAAATGTCAAAGAAAAAAGTTGTAAAAATTGGTCAAATGTGGTCAAATGAGAACAAATCGTAAAGTTTCCTTGACTAGACTCGACAGCACCTCCACTAGTAAGTACACTATGTAGTCGAATAAGGAGACAGTCAGTTAAACTAGGAGGGAAAACGTATTGCTATTTTAGGGGAACCATAACTAGACACAATATCAAGTAACTCTATAACTTTAAAAGCTCAACATTATTTTGAAACATATAACCAGGCGTTATTAATGAAAACCTTGAATTAATAATTTATGAAAAATCAGTTCCCGAGGGTCATGGAGCAAAGTTTCTTTGAAATCGTCAGTAGATATCAATAGTCATCCAGTATAGCAGTTAAATTCAGCCTGCACATGTATCAGTCAATGCAAAGTATTAAATAAATTATCCTATAGGTCTTGTTACACATGACCTCTGCTATGAAAATAAGACTTCATTGGGCGGGGGGAGGGGAATTGAATAAATGTTACGAACATTGCGACAAACATTTTATAACTTATTCTAGAGATTAAAAATTATGAATAAATGTTACTTGATGAGTTTTTGTTTTTGTTTGTTGTATATTTTTTTCTTGTTTTTTTTGAGGTTTTGTAAAGCTTAATCGTATTTCATGGTGGACCCAACAGACAACTTTATGTTACGTGGTATTAAATAAAGATTTTTGATGCTGTTGCATTGTTGCTTTATTTGTTGCTGTTCATTTATATTTCTCCTTTTGTTTTTTTTTCTTTTTTATTATTACTCGGTTTTTCTTCTCTCGTTTAAGTGAAATGAAATATGATACCAAATAAAAACCAAATTAAAAGCGATAAAAATCATTTCATGTTCGTCGCTTTTATACAATCTACAATACGCCAAAGAATTTACAAAAGAAAATGTGGCTTGAATATGCTATACTGTTGATGTCAGCAGAGCCTTAAAAGTATCAGAAAAATATAAGATAAATATTTACTTTTAAAAAAATACTACATCTTGCAATCATTGCAACATCAAGATGCCGCAGAAGAGAGGACTTCTAATTTACTGAGAAATTTTTTTTCCAATATCCTCCAGTACCCATTAGATTATTTGTTAGTGGCAGTAGTAACGTTAAAAGTCGTAGGGATGGATGAACTGACATAAAGGCAAATGGATGGAGGGATTAACACCTGTGGCGATGATGCAAGCGTCCGCCAAATCTATTTTATGCTCTAACTATGTCTGTTTTTCGAACTCCTCTCCTTCTGGACATGTCAGTGGCGAATACAATGAACTTTCGAGCTCACAAAAAGTCCCTTTGTGCTTTTAGTGGATAGAATTATTTTTTATAGTTAATAATGATGACTGGTTGAAGAAGAATTGAGACTAAAATATTCATATAACCGAAGTAGTTCTTCACTTTATCAGCTCAACTCTAAATAGAAATATATGATATACTAGCGGACCAGGCGAACTTCGCCTCTCCCCAATTTTAAGCCTTCAGACAAACTTTTTTCATGTGAAAAGCCATTAAGGAATAATTTCAAACAAAATTTCATACAAAAACTCGATTTTCGATTTTTCCAATTTTCCGCCCTTTCCGGAGGGATTTTTCAAAATTTTCTTCCATAAAAACCTTCTCTTCGAAAATACGAACAACTGACAAAAAGTTTTGCAGAAATCGGCTCAGCCATTCTCATTTTATGAATTATTGGATTTTGCTACGCCCCTGCGCCCACAGACCGAAAATCAAATATCAGACTTCACAGTGTCACCCCCCGAGTATTCTGAAGGTTTCCTGAAAATTTCGTCAAAATCGGCCCAGCCGTTTTGGAGCCATTACGTTACATACATACATACATACATACATACACACATCCTATTTTATATATATAGACTAGCTGACCCGGGCAAACGTTGTTTTGCCTTCAAATTTTATTTTCACTGCAAGTCTGGTTTCGTTGCAAAGTCATGGCGGATTGATATTTCGAAGAAGAATGAAATGTGCACTAAATGGACATAGCAATTATTGTTCAAATACCGGTATGGGGCTAATTAACCCCACTACACGCTGATTGAGGACCCAACGCCTTCAGCAAAACGCAGCATAGGCTTATCGCGCTAATCTCTATTGGGCAAAACACAAAAAACAAAATATTGGGCCATCTGTCGGACGAACTTCAAACTACACAGAAACACTCCTCACGTTCCATAGAATATGTATATAAAATTTGGTCAAAATCGGTCCAGTAGTTTTTGAGTTTAGCGATCACGAACATACACGTAATTTTTATGTACATATAGCTGACACCGTCAGCTCAAAATATCTTCGGAACTACATAACCGATTTAAGAGTTTGATATCTCGTTTTGAAGAACATGACAACGGCTTTCCAAAAAAAAAAAATAAAAAAAGCACATAAAATAAATATATGTATATATCATCGGTGGTGCAATATGAAAATTGGATTTTGCCACGCCCCTCCGCCCACAGACCGAAAAACAAAAATCAGACTTCACAGTGTCACCCGCCCGAGTATTTTAGGGTTCCCTGAAAATTTCGTCAAAATCGGCCCAGTCGTTTTGGAGCCATTACGTTACATACATACATACATACATACATACATACATACATACATACATACATACATACATACATACATGCATACACACATCCTATATTATATATATAGATTACAAGTTGCTTGATGAAATTCCTTTATTAATTTAAAAATAATTATAATATATATAAATTATCAGGAATTTCTTTTACAATTGTAATATTATTATTCTGAAATTATTTTTAGCTGATTTTAAGGAACGTGTGGAACTTTTCCTCTTAAAATTAATTAATTTCTTTTCGAAGAAGTATATGTATGGTTTTGATTAAGTTTCATTGTAATCGTAAATGAATATTCAGTACTCTTGTAATATTCATTTGTATTAAAAGGACATATTAGTTGGGGTAATGACAATAAAATCGCTTACATAGAAATTTATATATTGTAACCCTTCATAAATTTTGATTATTTCTAATATGCTTAGTTTAGCGTAAGTCATAATTATTTTTTTTAAGGACATATGAAAGGTACCAATATTTTTGCTGCGAATGCAACAAACTTTAAAATGTACATTGTATATCTTATGATCAAAAACTATTTACGGCAGGATCACGTACTATTTATTAATTCGCTTGGGCTTATTAAGGAATGCGGTAGGGACTCTTTCTCTCTCTATCTCTCCCTCTTTTAGCGAGACGGCTTAAATTCAGCTTAAATAAAAATTAATATATAAGCCAAGTAGCCATATCCTTACTGCGATTACCAGAAATATCTCTTAAGCCGATTATAGCAAAATTTTTTCGTCTTTTCATACATTTTAGTTGATCCTTGCAGCTTTGCTTTGCTGTGTTTAAAGAAAAATTCTTTACGCATTTTTACGCGTTTTATTCTGTGAAACCTAGTTTAAGTTTATTTCTAGTATGAAAAAAGATTTGAAAATGCGAAAAACTTTGGTAACTTTGGTTGGTAAATTATTGATTTTCTGAGTAGCTTTCCTTAGTCTAAATGCAAAATTTTTTCCCAAAAGGATATAGCCGAAATATCCATATCTTTACTGGTATTGCGAAATAGATATCTGCTGTGCAGATTATAACCTAATTTGTTCAGACTTTTCGTAGATTTATGTTGATATTGTCAGCGTAGTCTAGCCTAATTCATAATAATTTCCGAAAAGGACATGTCAGAGGTCTGCATATAATTGCTTCGAATGCAAGAATAAAACATTTTTAAATATTATAAGATATATTCTGTGATTTTTTATAGTTTATTTTTGTTCTGAGAAACTTACTTTATCTAAAATATTAAGTTATTTTAAAAGGATATATGGGAGGGGCACATATTATAGATTCAGTTGCAAGAAAAACCTCTTACTTAGATTACAAACTGTATTTTATTACTTTTAAGAAATACTCCTTATTGTTGGCTGCTTAGTTTTTCTTAAAGTAAAAGGATGTGTGAAAGGTGCCCATAACCTAGCTGCCACTATTTTAAAAAGACTACTATATAACCTATATACTGTGGCCTTAAGCAATTTTTTGTTTTTCTTGGATGCTCAGCTTAGTTAATATCGTGATTTTTCCAAAAGGATATTAGGCAGGTACGTTTAATCTTGCTGGAATCGTAAAATAAAAAGCTACATTTGGTAATTTTTAATAAGCTTCTATTACTTTTCCTGGCAATAATTATTTTAAAATATAAAACAAGGACATATGAAAGGAGTCCATAAAACTCTTTTGCAGTGATTTTATTCTATATTTTGCTTTTCTTGGTAAACTTTTTTCGCTTTGCGTAATTTAATTTTGCTGAAATATCAATTTTCTTAAAAGGGTATATAAAGGATAGAAATATCCCTACAGTGGTTACGTCAAAAATCTTTCCTGTAGATTTTTAGATTTTTTTTTTTTGCATTTTAAAAAATTTCTCGTACTGTTAGCATCCCAGTCTAGATTAATTCATAATTTTTCTTGAAAAGATATATGGGAGGTATCGATGAATTTGCTACGATTTGCAAAAAATCTTGTTTACATATTTTTAACGATATTCTGCGCCTTTTGATACGTTGTGTTTGTAGCCTAGTTTTGCTTAAATTATATTTTCTAAAAAATAAAAAATAAAGACGTTTTTCTTTGTAGCTGAGCTTAGGTTGTATTATAACAAATAAAAGATTTAGGTTTTACTGCGACTACTAAATAAAACCTGAACACGATTTTAAGTAAATGGTTTTTTGAGGTAGTTTTCCTTAGCTTAGAAAATAAATTTTCTGGGAAGGATATTAAGGAAGTACCCATATCCACCAAACAACTACAAAAATATAATAAAAAGTTATATACATATTGCAACTTTGCGATATGCTTGTTGATCTAGCTTATATCAAGTATGTAACTTGTTTAATAAGGATATATGGAAGATATTCATCTTCATGCTGCGATCTCTTAAGAATCTTAAAAAAAAAAACTTTTTCTTGCGTACAAATTTCATCTTATTCAGGAGCAAAAACCACCAGAGCATGGGGAGCGCCGGTAATGCATTCAATGGGTAATGTAGCAAAGTGAAATCAATGCCAATTTTTCGAAAAAGTGTCATCTTTTTCGATGAAGCGCATTTCCATCATGAATACACAAAATTTTCGAATTCGAAGTTCAAAAAATCCTCATGCAATCCATAAGAAACAAATCCAACGAGCAACTGTTTAGAGCGGATTAGGCCTTACTTTTTTTAGATGATTAGCCCTTACTTTTTTGGAGATGAGGCCGAAGTTGCAGTGACTGTAAAAGGCATTCGTTACAGGTAAATTAAGCCGGAGTTCTTGTGTCCTCAACTGGACGGCAGGGATCTAGACGAAATGGCGCCACTGGGCACACCTTGCAGCAACAATTTTCAGAACAAATTGTCTCAAGAAATTGTGATGTCAACTAACCAAAAAGATCATGCCATTTAACTCCATGCAGCTTGTTCTTTGGAGTTTTTGGGAAACCTCGGTATTATGCGAATATGCCAGAAACAATTCCTGAGCTCAAATCTGAGATAAAGCCACATCTCTGTAAAAAAAATAATGGATAATTTAATGAAAAGATTAATGGCCTGTCATTAGAGTTCTGAGGGCAATTTGAAGGATATTTTACTCCATACTTCGAAATATGCGTTCTTTACAATCCAATAAAAAAGCGCAACTATCTCAAAAAATTCGTGTTTGTATTTTAAAATGAAAAAGTGCGTTCCTATTGAGACACCCTTCAGCTTTATTCAAAATTTTTGAGAGGGATAAATAGATTTTTTGTAAAAATCTAAATGTCCCACTATTCGTTGATATAATATTGATATCCTTTTAAGCTGCGTCTACTTTTTAATTTTTGTACTAAATTTTTCGATGATAAAACACTGTGCAGCGTAAATTTTAATTAATTCAAAAATTGAAGTTCCTAATTGGGGAGAGGTCCTCCCTTTTAGAGTGGAAAAATCTTCTTTTTAACTTTAAAGCCTGAATCCATTCCATTCACACCAAATTCAAACCGATTCAAAGACACCATTTGGTATCCATTCCTGTTCAGATGTTTGCATACATTTCCGTTCTGGTTTTAGGTTTTAGTTTATGAGTCTGATGCATTTTTTCAGCCTTATTTCCCTTGATTGTCTCTGGCTTAAAGCTAACATTGTTTTCATTTAATACTTTATAAAAATATATAAATTTTTTATGCATTTTTATTTAAAGCCTCGTATTTGTTATTCAATGTTATTAAGGTCATAAAATTTGTAATTGTAGGTGTGAATTATCTACCATGTATTATAATATATTTATTTATTTTTTTTTTTCTTTCGTAGTAATTTAAAGTGTCAGATTTCTCAAGAACTTGGTGGTTTTAAGAGTTATCAAGTAATTTTTGTTGTAGTTGCACAGAAAAGGTTTTTTCTTTCTGGAAAAGTGACTGTAAGCAGCACCCACATGTTGTTTTAGTAATTGGCATAAACAAAAGAGGATTAATTAAAAGTTGTAGTAAATTTTATTTTGTATAAAAGCCATAAAAAGTGACAGTTTTATAAAGCGGAAATAATTAAGAGCAAAAAAAAAACGAGAAGAGAAGCTGACAGGTTAAATGAAATTGTGTTGAAGGCTAAACGTAAAACCGCTTGTATTTGAAATATGTAAATGTCAAAGTGATGAGGATAAGCAACCGAATGCGGAATATGAGACGGATTTTATGAAGAAATTTTTAGTTTTGGTGGCACGTGAATTAAACTTTTGACAAGGTAAAATAAATATGGTTAAATTAATAACAAACAAAAAAAAAAACAAACATTAATTTCATAAAAAATTATTAGTGATTTTCATTAATAATTATAATGCTGAACTCGTATTGTGTTTGAGTAAATTGCGTTTTTTTTTTGTAAGTGGAAGTTTTGATAAATTTAGCATTTTAAGTAGCAAAAATGTTACAATTAATGAATACGACCGACGTATGTCATACGAATAAACTTGTAAAAGCTTTTTTCCATTATAGAAAGTTCGATATTTACCATCAATGACTGAATTAACTTTCATTAACGGAGGAATCATGATTTATTTACGAAATTTGCAAAAGTTAGTAAAATGTTTACTTAGGACGACTAATGAATGCCTGCCATTTACTTTTTAAAGATTATTTCATACAAATGTTGCCTACGACTACGCCGTAGGAGGTTCATCCATGAGCTAAAATGTGTGAATACTTTTTCCAGGATTTCGGCCGATATCTCGCCAAATGGCAGCTGTAATGTTCTCTTCCAGGGCTGGAATTGAGACTGGCTTGACCAATGCAGTGTAGCAAAACATGAGGTTAATAGTATCGCGTGCCGTGTGGCACGTGGCACCGTCCTGTAAAAACCATACATCAACCAAGCCTTCAATTCTTCCATTTTGAGCAAAAAAAAAAAAGAGTTTATAATTATCGCACGGTACCTTTCTTTATAATCTGTAGTGTTGCGATTTTCATTATTCCATAAGAAATCCCGTCCAATGGTGCGGCGGCCCGAAAACCGCAGCAAACTGTACATCTTTCAGGTTGCATTGGTAGCTTTTGAAGATCCTCTGGCTGCTCTTTACGCCAAATTTGGCAATATTATTTGCTGGCGTGCCCATTTAGCTAAAAAATTAACTTCATGGCTAGGGTTTAGGGTCTGGGAATTCCCGAAAAAAATTCGCTGTGAATTCCCGGGAAATTTTTTAAAAATTCCCGAGAAAACGGGAAAAAATTATGATTATTTAATACGACAAACTTTTATTTTTCCACATTTTTATTTTTAATTTTATTGAAATAAAACATTTTGTATAATAAACAAAATATTTTGGATAAATAATTTCAAATGTAAGGAAATTAATTTTCACAACACGCTGTTTATACATAAACTTTTCTTTATTAAAAACGAACGCTTTTTAGTTGTAAATAGTTAGCAGCACATGAGAAAAAAGCAAAACAAAAAACAGCTGTCAAAAATCCGTTCTGGAGATGTTAGTGGAAGTTTTGGATCCAATAAAAGATGCTGTTGAAGCACTAAGTCGACGAGATTCTAATCTCTTAGTAGCTGATGCTATTATAAATTCACTGTTTGATCAGATTTTGTTAATAAAAACACCCCTTTCTGAAAAAATGGCTAAGTCAATCAGAGAAAAAGTTGATTAGAGACGTAGTGATAAAATGTTAGCATTAATAAATTATTTAAAAACTCCCTATGCCAATTTTAATATACCAAAAACTTTGTTAAAATTGTACGCTGAACCAATATATAAACGCCCGTTTGATCAACTAATTTCAGAAATGTCCAACAGTGACATTGATGTGTCTGAAACCCAAGTCGACAAATGTTTCAAAATGAAACTAAAAAATGTCATAGACAATGCAAAAGCTTTCCAAAAAAAACCAAAACCGAATCAAGCCAATTTGTTAAAGAAAGAATTTGCTTTATATGAAGCTAGCAATATTCGGACAAAAATTTTAGATGATTTATATAATGCTCTGTTAACAATAAAGCCAACATCAATGGATAGTGAACGGGTTTTCTCTGTTGCTGGGATCTTTGTCACAAAAATTCGAAATAGGATGTCGGGCGAATTACTAAATGCTTTATTTGTATTAAAAACTTATTTTTCATCTAAGGCTTGAATTCACAGTCATTAGTTAACCATTAGTTTAGTACACTCCTATAAGAAATAACATTGCTGAATACGTTGTCAGCTGTTAACTAAATACTGTGAATTCAGGCCAAAGTGACGTACAAATTTTTTTATATAAAAATTATTTTTTTATATTTTTTTATTTTTTAATTTTAATTTAATGTATTTCTTTTTAAACTAAAAATGATCTCAAGTTATTGAATTAATTTTGTGTTTTTGTTTTCAGTGCAGAAATTGAATTGTTCTTTATTATTTAATTTTAAATAAAAACTAACTTTTACGAAAAAAAAAACATCCTAGGCCATAAATTACTTGTTTTTAACAGAAGACATTTTGGAAATTTAGAATTTTTCCCGGAAACCCCGGGAAACGAAAAAGTCCGGGAATTCCAAACCCTATTCATGGCTGAAGACAATTTTTTTTTATAGAAACAAACTTTCCAACAAACGACGTTGTGGTACGTCGCCTGACTTCAATTCTTGCAATAGCTGTATTTTGTATAGCTTCCTACCGGGATCATTACGTAAAATCTTCTATAGAAATAAAGTGTGACTTCAGGCAAAGGCATAGAGGTTCATGACAGGGGACCCGCGTACTGTCTAAATATATAAATCATTATCATATAGAGTATATAAAGAACTGCAATAGTAAGAATATCATAATTTTACAGTCATTACCACAGGGACAAAGTGTTTATTATTCGAGCATATATCCTAGGGCATACGGGATCCCTGCTTAGAAATGTAATTAGAATTGATTTTTATCTGGGCAAATACAATAATGAAAATCACCAATTTGACGTACATTACCATATAAATAAAAGTTGTTTTCGAGCCAAAGATTGCAAGTATAGCAGAGGGGAGATAAATACCCGCTATGGTAATTACTTGTCAATTATTTTATATCTATGGAGATAATCTATTGATAATTTTAGTATATTCCTCTGGATATAAAGTGCTTTTTCCAGCCAAAACCTGGAGTTATTAAAGAGGTACGGATCCTTTCATGTAATGTGGGTATTCATCGTCCCATTTGCTTAGAATTACAGAAATGAGTCACCAAATTTCGTGAAACTTGCTTTGAAGATAAACGTCCGAGTCCGGTCAAAAAAATGATTTTTAACAATAAGATTTTAATACGATGGATTTAAAGAAAGGAGAGTCGTTACAGAAAACGAAAAAAATCAATTACAATGCTTGAAATAATAATTTTGATGAATAATGGAGTGAGAACTTGATTTTTAAAATCAACGATTGATGCAAGATTGATATTAAAATTGGATAGCGAACTTAAAGCACAATATTGGAAGTATTGGGCTGATCACAAATGAAGTAACAATTTAGTTTTTGTTATTAAGGATATATGGGAGGTAAGAGAGTCCTTGTATGGAATAAATGAATATCATTGCAGCCATTAAAAAAAACAATTGTAGCAATACTTACCAGTTTTTATTGTTGTCTCTTCATAAACGTAGAAAATGTAAGAACTATTAGTATTTTTCTCTTATTAATTTTATACAATAATTATATTTTTCTTTGCGAACTCTTGAATCCTTTGATTGTGGTGCAGTGTGTACCACATTTTTTCCGTTTGCTTGTTCTCGTTCCCTTTTCTTTATTCATCTCATCTTCCTTTAATGTGGCCATGTGGTACGTATATATTCAAATCACGCTTAAACAAATCGTCAAAAATGAAAAGAGGCAGCTAAAAGGGAAACATAAACAAATACATAAATGAAAAAAAAAACACATTAAACATTAAAATCGTGTTGAAAAAAATCTCAATGAACTTATAACAAGAACTGAAGAGTAAAGGAATCTACCGAAAATGAAACCAAAAAACCAACACATCCACATAAAAGACTAAGTACAACAACTTCATTTGTGTGAAACAAGCGCTCTGTCAAAGGCCGTAAGGTAATTAATCAAAAATCTCGGGGCGTGTGCTTTTTAAATAAAATGGTTTTTGTTTTGTTTTTGTTGTTGTTATCCTCCTTTGATGCCCGCGTTTGTATGTTTTTCCCCGCTTAATGCGGGAAGTGTGAGTGGTAAAGAGAGTCAATACATTTAGGCACATTTAAAGTGGTTACGCGTGTGTGTGAGTATGTGCATTGATATTTAAATCTAAAAGAATGCTTAACTGTACATATATGTACGAGTATGTATAAGTATTTAACCTTAATTTCATCAGATATAAATACCCAGCAAACACTCAGATTTGATTTCAAGTTGGGTATGATTTTAAATCAAATTTTTTGTCAAACTATAAAAGTTTGAAAATGTAACTTGACAAAACAGGGCAATTTTTCTCAAATTAAGAAACTCCTTTACTCTCAACATTCAAATGTTATTCTCAAATATTTTTCAAATATGAATTGAAATTTCCTGTGGAAGATGATATAAAATTGGTATTATTTTTATAATTCTTTTTTCTTGCTTCATATTTCATCGTAATACTTTAATTTTTACTAGAAAACTTTTGTCGCAGTTTGTAGGCAAGGGAGGTATGACGAAGAGAAAAGAGTATACAAATGCTTGTACCCAGCAGTCCGCAAGTTATTACAAAATTAAACCCATCCCCTTGTGTACTATTATTATGAAAATAGAAAAAAATTAAAATAAAATCGTTAAGCCCATGCAACTAGTAACCAATTTACCACTGTAAAACGCAAATAAAATTTAGTCATTGCACTAGTATCTAATTTGAATAGCTAAGTACTGTATCCTATGTATTGTAATTATAATTTCGATAATGAATTTTATTTGTTTTCTACTGGTTTTTGTTTCCTGAATTTTTTTGCATTTTATTATCTTTCATTCTTCAAAAATTTATATGTCAAAACGTAAAGTATTTTTGAAATTGCAAGTGGATTAACCGTTTGCGAAGAGTTTGAAAAGTAAAATATAGTTCAAACTAATCCAATGATTAATTGTAATAGGACCCTTCTAATATAAATGTAATGTCTGCTACTAAAGACTTATTGTATCGTGCCCTCCCAACCTCTCACCCAACCTTCGCAATGTCACTAGCATTGGGACCATCTGACGGCCAAGGCCATCGCTGTTTTAATTTAAGTAGAAATTGAATACAGACTTTACATTGTGATTGGTTTAAGAGCAAAAACGTTGCGATAGAAATTCCACTGGGTATCTGAAATTCATTTCGTTGTCTCATGTAGACGTTAATATACGATCAGTGGGAGAAAATTTACTTGTGCAAATGTAAATATAATTCATAATAAGAACAAAAAATTGCTGCAATAAAAATGGTGCAACTTTTTATTTAGAACGCCGTATTGATAAAATGTTCCAAGTTTATTTTTCGCTTAAAATAATGCTTATACTTTTATTAATGATTTGCAAATAACACGTATTAACAAATTTTCGTTTTTAATTAACATTCAAATGTTAAACTTAAACCCTTCTACTTTGCTTTGAAAATGGATTGAGAAAAATGCTTGATATTAAATAAACATAAATTCATCTAATGTCAAACCATAGAATTTGTGTTTGCTGGGTACACACTCTCACATTTGCATATATAATTATTTTTATAGGATTGTCAACTTGCATACTTTTTCTTATCCTTCCCCCAAAACGCATCAATATAAATTATGAATATGATTTGATTATTCAGGGTATAAAATGATAATGACTCTCGCATAATTAATATAAACAAGCCGTAATTAATAAGTTTTGAAGGAGATGAGGCATAATTCCTGCACATTATTGTGAGCGATAGATATTCGTGACGATGACACAGTTTGTATGCGAATACAATTCATTTCTGCTCTTTTGTTTATTTCAGGCATAAGAAATTTTAATGATACAATCATGCTTATACAACAGGATTATTTGGGGATTAATGTCAAAGGTTGTAAATGCTGGAAAGTCATTTAAGTGAAAGCAATCGGTGATAAGAATGTTGCTATAAAAGTCAGCGATTTGAATTGATGTGATTTAATTGATTGATATTATATGGAAAAGGAGGAATAAAAGAGAAAATAACATAGAAAAAATTTTATAAAAAATGTTAAGTGGAAAGGAATAGGTACTTAACGCATGGTCTGGTCACTGGTGAAGAGAATTATTAGTTCGATTTGCCAACAACGGAAAATATCAACAGATGAAAATTTATTTATTAATCAGATGAAAATTTCAATGCTATAGAAGGTCAAAATTAGCTCAAAGGCAAAAAAAAAAATATCACTGCGATATTGCATCGTCAAACATAGAGAAAACATCGATGATTTTAAATATTGTTTTCATAATGTCCATTATAGTGGCTATTGTTGGCTGCCACTGTTGTACTTGTTTCACCATTTGTCATAACCTTTTAATAAAAGTAAAGAGAAATATATCCATAATTTGTTTCTATATCGAAAATTGGCAAAATCTGACGAGGTATCATATACCTCGAGGTATATATATGAGGTATCATATTCCTATACTGTCATGTATTTAGGATAATTAGATTTTGAATTATGAGGAAAATTGGCATGCAAAGATATGCGTACTTCCTAGTCAACCCAGATGTTAAAACTGTAATTTCAGCTTCAATTAAAGCCAAAAAAATCCGAAAGTGGCAATTATTTGTACACCTCTAAAATAACTTTCATCTCATTAAACGCAATGACATGATTATCTTTCATACGTCCTTTTTCCCACACATTTAATATAAGAATACATTAATAACAGTTGTCTTTTAAATATTTTTCTTAAGATCTATCATATCTCTTGTTGAGGACAAAAGCGAACCTAAAATCCAACATAACACACGCCATCTGTCCAACTTAGCCTGGTAGCGAGACTCATAAAAATCGGATATTTTTGATTTGTGCCACGCAGCAAAGTTTCGGCAGAGCTTTGCTCAGGGCCATTAATAGGCTTTTTAAATTAATTAAAGATTTCATTTATATCTCACACACACTTATTTTAGTTAAATTTAAACATAAAAACTCTTAAAGTGAGACCCCGTATTTGGGATATATTTATTTTATATGGGACTTTTTATCACTTTCTTAAATATTTTTAATTTTTTTATACAGAAAAATATGTTTAAGACCGGTTCCGTTTTCTAAATTATTTCTACATTGCCGGCCCTTGGCAAATTGTTCCGCACGGCTAAAATTTGGAACTTCTTTAGAACACTATAATGCGCACCAAACACTCACTTTTTCTTTTATTATAGTTATTTGGTGGCTTTTGACATCAATATTTTCTTTCAAGTCTTCCGGAAATAGTTTAGATTAATTCATGAGTTTCTTTCGTTATAAAAATTAAAATTTGTTTCAATCTTTGAACTAGTGTAAAGCAAAACAAACACCTCCATTGAAGAGGGTTAAGGGATATGTGAATATTAACATTTCAAATCATAAGGATGACTTTAGTGAATTTTATCAACAGCCAAGTTGCAAATTTATATATTTATATATTTTTATTTTTTTAATTTTTTTCTTTCTCTTAAGCAAAAATACTCGTATCACATTTCATTAATGATTATCAAAGCAAAGAGCACCGCTAAAGTAGAGTGGAAATTTAAAAAAAATCCTTATCAAATTATTGTTAATAATTATGACTTAAAATAAAACTAGTGAAATTTTTATTAAGATAATTTCAACTTAAAATAGTACTAAAAGTATAAAAAAAAACTATAAAAACATTTTTACAAAATTGTTGTGGAATAAACATTCAAATTGTAATGTTTAACACTAAAAAGTCATAAAAGCATTTATATAAATATTAAGGAACAAACAAAAAGAAGAAAAAACACGATAAACAAAAGTGTTTGTTCTTGTTGAAAGTAATTCCTCCTCACCACGTTTCGCAGCGACTAATTTGAATACAAACTCTGAGTTGTTTAACCAACTGCCACCAACACAACTGAGTGCGTTACACTTTCCATTATTTCACTGTACAATGGCTTTGAAAAAACCACACAATTTTTCCATCGACTCATTCTAGTGGCTTTTGTGACCCCCACCACCCTTTTTGTTATAACTGAGGCTCTTGAAGATTATAAAAGAATATTAAATTGATTTAAAAAAGAAAACAACGATAACAATAATGAAATTGAAATGAATAATCATAATTAATATGCATGTCAAGTGGTAATATGTGTATATATTTTTTTTAAATTTAATTTAACTTTTTAATAGATCATTAAAGAGAAAAAAAATAATATTAAAAAGCAACAAAGAGATAAATGTATTAAGCAAAGCGAATTTGAATATTTTAATTATTCATTTGAATCATAAATATACGTTACTTTTTAAGTGCATTTTAGATAATTATTTGAAATATTTTGAAAAGGCCTTTTAGCTTCTGTTTTTATTTTTCGTGTGTCTGAATTCACACAAGAACAACGACAAAAAAACACAGTGAGAGGCATTACAATGATACGCTTATTGTTAATCTTATTCTTAGTCCTGATGTTAAAATATGATACGGATAATTAATGACATGGAATTCTGGTAAAAACCAGCAACCTTCTTATATTTAATACCATTCTTCAATGCAATCATCATCATATTTGGTGACTTACATCATTAGTCAATGACAAACAAGGGAATGGTTGCTTCATAAAATTAACGAATTAAAATTTTTTTAAAACGGCTTTTACTAAATACAGATAAGATCATGGTTGACAATTTCTGTGCTGGCTGGAAGCAGTCTCCATACCTGTCATATCCAAAAAAGTCAGAGCACTCGTAACAGAGTGGATTTCCAGATTTGGCATACCACTTCGAATTACATTAGACGTGGCTGCAAATAAGAGTCACAAAATTCTTGCCACCCGACAATTCGGTTATGAATGCCATGAAATTCACAACCGAATTGTGTTATCACCGGATAAACGATACGGCCATATTGTATCGTTAACAAAAAAAAAAAAAAAAAAAAAAAAAAAAAAAAAAATAGGTACTTCAATAATTTTACATGGTCTAACATTGGTTTTTAATCCCGCTCTTAACGCCTCTACCAATGGCGAGTCCTTTTCAAATTAAAGCTTCCTTATCTCCCAGCGAATTCTTGTCGACGTTCCAAATGACAATGCAGAATATTAAGCTGATCAACACTTAGCACCACCCACCATATAACTGACCTTCGTAGACTAGTAGGTAGTGTACTAGACTCGTAGTGCGAAGGTCCCAGGTTCGAATCCTGCCGCAGAACTCTGGCAGTTTGAAAGGGAGCGCACAACAAGCCTTCACTGGCTTAAGTGTATGTCGTATGACATGGGCTATCAACACCCCTCCTATCAACCTAACCTAACCTAACCTAGCACCACCCAACGCTTCGAACGGTTGTCTCTAGGTGTGCCCTCGTAGAATTGCAGTTAGTGTACAAGAGTAGTAGCAGACAAGCCAACTAGCTTGTCAACTTTAAACATTTTTAAAATTATTATTATTAATATTATTATTATTAAAAAAAATTATAATTAATATACAAATAGTAATTATCAAGCTACCATCATATCACTGAGTGAATGCCATTTGGTCATTTAAAACTGAATAGGCAATTTTTGGTACATGGCGTTTACTCAAGAGCTAGATGTAGTCTAACCTACAACTCATCTCAACTCAACTTTGTAGCATCAAGTTGATGAAAGTGAAAAGATCTAGATAAAATATAATCGAATGTCAGGTTGGCACATTTGACCCTGCCCAACCTACAACAATTCTCAGCCAATGTTGACTCCTAGTACACCTTCTTCAATAATCTCTAACAAACATGTTTACACACATGAGGCACTTGCCTCCTGTCGAGCTCAACAGAATGACCCACTAGAGATGAAATTGTTACATTGTGAATAGAATTGACTGTGCCATTGTATTTATTTCGTTTTTTTCTTTTTGTATTGAATACAAGGCGCGTAATCATCTATTTAATGTCTCCCTACTCATTTCTGACAAGTGATAAATGATTTAGTTATTTGTTATAGCGAAAATATTATGAATCATTAGCGATAATCTTTGTTGGTTTAATTATAAATTTTGTTTGCTTCCCAAAAACAAACGAAAGCAGCGAAATCCTTTTGGTTATTAATGTTATTGTTCTGGAAATTTAAAATCATATTCATATGGAAATTCTTTTTATTAATTCGGTTTTAAAAGTAGTTTTTTTAGGACTTTGAAAAAAAGGGCTCAAAAATATGTATGACAATTCATCAATCATTTGGCATGAACATTGTGTATGTGGGTATTTAGACGAAAGTTAAACACAGTTTTTGTTAAAAGTGAATTTTTTTGGTAAGTGAAATTAATTATTATCCTATAACGCTTGGAAGGGCATTTAAAGCTGCAAGAGTCAAATTGTGTTAGTCACTATATTTCGAAGAGAGGTACATTTTGTAAATAAGTATTTAAGTAACATGGCATTTGTAAGGAAAGTACTTTTGTGAAAAAATAAATGTCCTAAAAAAGGATTTATCCTTAAACTTTTTGTAAGATATGTAGTTTTTGTCAAACAGATAATTGGGAAGACAATATATTTTTGGTATAAAATGCACTATTAATTAAGAAGTGTAGTTTTTCAAAGGCTTTTGACAAAAAAATACTCTAAAAAAATTACACGTAAAAAAGGGTATTTTTTAAAATTGACAGTTTCTGTAAAAAACTCACTTCAAAAAAAGCTAATTTTCGTTAAATGTTTACTTTTTGCATGAAATGTATTTTTATTTAAAAGGTGCTTAAAAATGTCTAAATTTTTTAGTTCTAACTAAAATTTTCAGCGGTAATTTTTTTTTATTATAATAATCGATATTTTGGTACTCTTTGAGTATCATCTTCAGGAAATCGTGTTTAAATTGGGTTTGATTAAAATCAAACCGAAATTTTGATTACTGTAAGTGAAAACTAATTGAATTTTTTTTAGAATTAGAATTATCAATTTGTCAACAACTAATTTCATTATATCATTTGGCGTAAACAGCATGAAGGATAACATTATACTGTCTGCTCTAGAAAAACTGCCAAGATAAAGACTCACAAAACTTTTCAGAGAATTATCTTAATATTTTTATTATAATAGAAAGATCTATGACAATTAACACAATATCGGCCAAATTCTTGCCACGGCTTCTGTGGCGTACCTCTATCCAATAGTCTATATTTTCAATGACTCTGAAACATAATTTAGACTTTGAGGTCTTCTTTTTTTATAAAAAACAATATATTAATTTTTTGATTTTTCAATATTACAACACCCTGTGGGTGTCTTCTTCAGGAAAAAATTTTTTATAAAATATTTTATAAAATATTTTTTCCTAAAGAGAGATATTTAAGACATCTGACTTTGTTCAACGAGAATTTTTCAAAAACATTTTTTATGAATGGGACTCTTTCAATTCTATTCCCAGATCGCTAGACCTAAAGCCTAAAATTTCCAGAAGAAGAGAACTTATGTAAAAATTTTAAATTTTAAAGAAGTACTTTTGTAAAAAATTATTTTTTTCAAAAAGAAACTTTTAAAAAAGTAAAAATTAGTCTCAAAAAGGTTTTTTTGTTAAAATGTTCTATTTCCAGTTCGTAATATCCGTTTTTCATGGGGATAATTTTTTAAAATACTTTTTTGAAAAATGCTTTTTAAGAGTGTATTTTTTACCTATCATTTTTATTTGACATTTTTACGCATTAAATTGGACTTTTTATAAGGATTACTTAGTAGTAGATTTTTTTTAATAAAAATTGATGCCCACCAAAATTTTTTTACATAAGGAAGAGCAAACAAATTTTGAAAATGTTTCATGCAACAAGTTATATAAAGAAACCTTTTGAAACCTTCTGTCACAATCATAGTTTTGGCTTATTAAATCAATAATTTTATTAATTTGATTTTAAGACTTTTAATTTGAAATTCTTGTAAAAAGAATTTCATAAACAATTTTTTGTTAAAGAGTTTATCTTCCGCTATACGATAATTTTCTTTTATTCTTATTTTTATTGCAATTCTATCTATTCCTTCAAATTTCTGTTAGGGTTCACCAAAGTTCGCCGCAAGCTCCCCTTAATATTTTTATGGTATTTCAGCATTAACTTGAAAATTATTTAATTTTTGTTGTAACCCATTTTAGCGTGTCTTGATGATTTTAACATGCAAAACTTGCATTAATTTCATTTTTGACGCGTTATTTTTTCTCCGTCATTCATTCTTTCTATTTCCAAATAATAACAATGTCTTCGTTTGGCTTTTGTTAAGCTTAGTTCTTCATACGCGTGTCCGTCTGTCTGCCTTGTTACCAAAGAGAAGAAGAAAAAAACCCAGAAAAAAACAAATGATTATTAATGGTTTTGACAACAAATACTAAAGACTTATTGATGTTCAAATGAAGATAATAATATTGTTTTGTTCTTTCTTTCTTAAAGATCTTAGAATAAATTTTTCAAAATGAATTTGTGAGTCTATTTTTGTCTTGTCATTTTTCGTAAAGTCAAGTCTTTTGGAGTGAGGTAGAACGAAAATGTCAAGATTAGCTGATAAATATCATTTAATTTTATTTAATTTCTTTTATTATTATTATTATTTTTTTTTTGGGTATATTAGTGAGTGGTTTAGTTGATTTGGTAGAAATAATATTGTCTGATGCACAAAATTTGGAGGTTATGTTTAGGCTTTTAAAGATCATAGAATTACGGTCAATGATGCTCATGTCTGTCAAAATTATTTAATGCGAGAATATGAAGATGAGATAATTGTATATTATGAACTTTTTAAAACACCGAAAATAGACATTAAATTCTCTTCTAATACGCACTTCTTGACTTATAGTATTAATATAAAGCCAGTTCTGCTGATTGTTAAATTTTAAGCAAAATTTTGTAAAACTCTAGATAATACTAGAACAGAAATCTTACTCCCTAAAAAGGGAAATATATGTAACTAGAGGCATTAGCGTTAAAAAAAGGTTGGAAAGTGTCCAACAATAATGCACGATGTTAATTGAGAGTGACACCTTAACGTCAAGTTTTTTGCCCAGCTTAATTTGACATTTCTTTGTTTTTTTAATTAATTTGCATTAGTTTTGCTAATTTATATGTAATATGAGGTCAAGTTGGTTTTCTTCTAGCATGCTACAAGTTTCCCTTCCTGAGTTTCCCTTCAACTTTCTGATAAAAGCATAAACTTCCAGTACCGGCATTTTATGTCGTAATATGGTTTTCTGTTGTTGCTATTGTGCTCAAAGTCTGTTAATATCAACATATTTTACATTTGCTGGTGTTAACAGAAATTCCCCTAGTCATAAGCCACAGAAATTTTACTGTTTGAAGACATGCAATGTTAGTTGACATGGACCTGTTAACGAGTAAATTTAACATTTGAAAAGCGTTTAATCGTATTGGAAATTGTTCTGCTAAAGCCAGAAACAGTTGTAAAACGTTCGTTTATGCGATAGGATGTGGATAACGCGTTGAATAACGTCGCGTCAATAATTTGAATTTAGTAAGTGTATGTGTGTGTCTTTGTGTGCGTTTTTATTATAAAATAACAAAATGTTTGTTTATTGAAAGTTGAAAATGAAGAAAAATGAATTTTTGTTCTTGATTTCTTTTTTAATGATTAAAAATTAGAGTGGAAGTTTGAAAAGCGTTTCTTAATAAAAATTATTTGTTTATTTTTATGTCAATAAAACTACAACTTTATTAAATTTACGTTTGATTTCTCTCAAGTCTATAAGACTCTTGAAAAGAGCTAGGGAAAAGGTCAACAAGTTTTATTTAACAACAGGAAGGTGTGTCATTTTAAACTATTTAAAAATGAAATTAAAGGCAAATAACCCGCCGTATGATAGCAACTACTTTCAAAGATTTAAACACCCCCGCTAGTAACAAACGTTGGCTGTAGAACAATTTAAGACAAGAATCAATCAAACAGCCACCCTTTTTAAACATTTCAAGAGAAACTAATAAAAGAACACACACAAAATCCAATGACACCCTTAAAGATTGTAATCGTGTTAAAGAATTACATTATTTGATAATAAAAATCGCCACTTAAACGTAATCTCGTAAAACTTGTCAAACTACTCAAGATTTGTGTTTGTCACACCTCACACCGGCTTTTTAACCAAATAAATACCATTGAGATTGGAGTGTACGATTAATTTATACGCTACTCCATCTTTGTTATCTTAAAAATACCCATCGCCATCATCATCACCAGCCTACAAATCAGCATCATTTTCAGCTCCTTGATGATAACGATAATTGCATGGCAATTTTTTTGTTTCAGGCAATTTAACAAGTGATTGACAAAAAAAAAATTAATATAAAAAAAAAACAAAATAAAAATGAAAATAAAAAAAACATAATGATATATTTTCTTGTTAAGTAAATAAATATATTTTTTCCTATAAATATAATCAAATCAAATAAAATACAGATATCTAAGTACAACTTGCTTTCACATTGATTGATTGTTTATAAAATATTTGGTGAAGAAAATCTTTACAAATTAAAGTTGGCAATGAAATCAAAATGAAACAGAAATATAACCAAAAATTAATCAAAATATTATGAATCTGATACTAATAATAATGAAAAAATATTTCATTTAAAAAAGAGTGCTAAATTAAGTGATTTATCATCATCGTGTTTGGATAAATATAATCAATTAAAACATTTAATTAAGGATACATAATCTCATGCCTCAATATTGGCGGCTCTTTATTGGCTTTGGAAATAAAAATCATTGAGGATTATTTTGAATAGAAAAAAGGTATGTTGAGAAGGAAAATTTTCGTTTTTGAATAATATACATATACAAAAGAACAATTTTTAAATTACTCAGTGTTATGCAACTATAAAGTGATTTCTTATCTCAATAAAAAATGTGAGCTCTTAACAGAGTACCACCGGCATTTATAATTAATGTCAAAATTTTGAAAAATAATATAAAAGAGAGTTGCTGGTTTTATGATTAGTTCTCTAAAAAGGGGAGAGGATATTGAATAAAATAAATCGAACGAATATGGCTGTTATGTACTCTATGCTGCTGAGTGTTTTACATGAACATTGTTAACAAAAATTAAAGAATAATTCCTGGTGGTTGATTGACTTAAAAATAAACAACAAAAAAGGAATAAGCTGAGCTGTACTCATCCCGAAACTAGAATATTAGTTTATAGGAATCCAAATAGTGGAAGAAATGGACTTTCAATTTAGTTTATTTATTCGAAAACGAATAGTACACGTAGATTTTATTAATCAATCGTTAACAATTGAAGGCGTTCTAAATGAAAAAGGTTTGAGTATAGAGAACAAATTATCTGATTCCACTGAAGCACATTTATAATGGTAAAAGACTAAAGGACATTATTCTAATTTGCGGTTCCAGTGAGTCCATAGAGTTTGTTACTGTATTTTGACTATTGAAAATCTTCAACATCTGGAGTATATGATTGTTCTCAAATAGACTTTAAAGCAATAGTCCATACCACTTTAGGAAGCAGTATTCGATGCTAAAATGGATACTGTCTTCTTGTCCTTAATATTGATCCAAATGTGCCGAACTCAAAAAAAAAAAGTTGGGAATAGGAACAGCGTTAGGAATGGACATTTGAAATAAATAAATTCAGATATTGTAAGGCAATGACCCCACTGTGACGAAATTGAATAGAACTTCTTGTGATAAGAAAAACAGTGAAAGAAAAGGACATTAACATGAGTAAAATCTCATATTTAAAGGCTTAGGGTTTCACAAAAATAGTGAAAACTAACGACAAAATAATATGCTGGTTAAAATTAAAAATTGTGTTTTAAAAATTGTTGATACTTCCATCAATATTTATACGGAAGACAGACATTCCATAAGTATATCGTGCATTATACTAAAAGCCTATGTTTTGTAGGTTCGAGTCCTGTCAAACATACTGGGTGATTATAAAAACAGGCCAAATAAGTTTCACAGTTTGTGGTTGTTAAAAAAATAATTTGATTATTTCAGTCTTTGAAATGGTTGATTGTCTATATTCTAAAGATTTTCCTGTGTAACTTATTTTAATGTCAGCATTATGGTGAAATTTGGAAGAAGGCCTTTCAGGGAAGCCAAAATGGATTATGAGCCGAAACAAAAGCAAAATTTTTCAACACGCAGTTTTTTCCATAGTTTTACTTGTCCCCAGATTTGTCTTTGATATTTCACTGTTTTAGGAAATCTCTGGAAACGTTCATTAGAACGGACGAAGTATTCCCCGTCGAACGATGGATAAGTAGTGGCTCGAATTTATAGTCTCAGCTGGAAAAGGGTTAAACCAACTAATGTTCGTTCCTTATTCTATATAAATTAAAGATTTACTTTAAGTATTTGTAATTTTTAGGCAAATGGCATCTCATCAAATATCATCTCATTTTAATTATATTGACTTTCTTAAGGCTAAAAATTATTTTAATAGACTTAAATTATTTGTCAATAAACTTTTTATACTAAATTGAATTTTAAATAAATGTTTTGCATGTTGCGGCTTTAGCTGTTCATATGCCGACATTTCATTGATCGCTAAACAAAATCGTCATTTAACTTCCAGTAGTTTGAAAACATTCGTTATGAAAAATACAATACAAATACAATATAACAATTCTCTATCGTATATCATCATCACAAAATACAATAAATAAACACATTCATTGGCAACTAAAGGGTGTCTAATTGCACATGTTGCAAGAAAAAATAAAATAGACTCATGTTGTGTATAAATTGTTTGTTGTTTGTTTGTGTAAAAGCCTTCAAAGCTTAATAAAAATAACTATTTTTTTTAATAATCATATACGATAAAGAATTCCCGTATTGTATTTGATTTATTTGGCATAAACCTACTCATGACATGTTAAATATTCTTAAAATTCTTAGAGATCACAGACGATCTGATTAAGCGATCAATGTATATCGGCATATGAACAATTAAATCTATAACAAACCATACCTTTTTGAAACGAAAATTTAATGATTAAATTTTTTAAGCTAGACAACTCACATGGTTTAATTTCTACAAACATGCAAAAGACAGACAACAGAACGAAAGAGCCAAGAATTAATTCTGCAGGTTACAATAGTAGTAAAATTATACTCGAAGCAAAGAAGTTTCTATGCATACAACGTTTTGAAAAAAATGCATTTTTTGGTCAAAAATCTTCAATTCTTTATTTTGATATTGAAGTAGTATAAAATCTTCAAAATGCAGATAAATTTGCTTTTCTAACAGAGATTGCAGTGATTAAAGATCATAAATAATGGAAAAAGTATAAATGCATTCATGTTATTCTGAAAATAATACCATCAATTGTGTTTAGATCTTTTAGCCATATATTGCACACGCCGCATAAAAAAGTTTCTAAATGGTGTCATTCCTAGTGCCAGTACTGTACGCTATAGGTTGACTTAACCCATTTATTCTATATATATTATTGCAAAATATATCCAAGAGGAAATATGGCAAATGAAATTGAGATTACTGAGACTTAAAATCTTAGCACCCCACTGTACGCTCTAGACGTGACTGAATATGAGATCAAAACATGACGTGACTCATTTATGACAAAAATTTATGATGTTTCAAATGTGTATTATCGTGACAAAAATATCTAATAGGGAATATAGGGAAATAAAATTAACACTACTGAAGCTTAAAATTTAGCAAAATGTCCCACTGTACTGACTTAACTTATTTATAACAAAAACGTATGGAGTATTCTATATGAGTTATTGAAATATCGGATATTGCCTAAATTTGGCTTAACATTTTCAATAAATTTTTAAAATGATTATTGATTTCTAGATTTGATGCTCATTTACATTAATAAATAAAACGTCTTCATATTCTTTCTCTTTATGTTCTTCGATTCACACATTTTGAAAATGCAATATATTAGTAACAAAATAATAATAATAATAATAAATAATAATAGTAATATCAATAAAATAAATCTTAAAATTTCCATAAATTATAAATTAACAAATAAATAATTCCCATACAGTCAAACTTTATTAGTTTTGAATAATAATTGAAAGGTTATTATAACCGCTTATTAAATATATAACATTTTATTTACAAAACTCTATTATTATTTAAATTTGGATGTATTCAAATTATGAATTTTGTTAATAGTAAATTATCGAGGCCATTCCAATTACTAATGAAAATGATTTTGTTGTAAAATCTCATGGATTCAAAAACCTTCTGGCTTAAACAATCAAATGTTTGTACCATAAATTATTTACACAATATATAATTTATGCAACAACATAATTAAAAATAAGATTATGGATGGGTTTTTTTTTGTTTCCGTTCACACGTTTAAAGATTCGTAAAGATAATTCGATAAAAGCTATACATGCAGAAAAATACTAGTTTTATAACAACAACACAAATAATTTATCGAAAATTAATGAGGTATCGTGCAGCAATAATTTTTCATTTTAATTTGTTACATGCTAAAATACAAGATTTAGAAGAATTTTTAAATTTTTAATTTTTTTTACTAAAAAGCCAAAATGTATAATTGTCCCTATTTTTCCCTTCTGGCTAATTACAGGTATAAAATTACTTACTCCCTAATAACGTTTTCATTTCTGAAAAAAAAAACAAAATTTCTTGATTAATTTGTAAAAAATTAAAAAAATATTAATCCTGTAGTTTGAAAAGTAATGTTCCCCTACAGAAATATGTGCTCCTCGCTAAAAATTTCAAGCTTGTTAAAGAATAACACATTCCTTTTTTCTTCTTTTAAAGGTTTTGGACGTTTTCTTTTTCAAAAATAAAACGCATTAAAGATGACATCATGTTATTTTTTACTTTTTGCTGCAAGAAAAAAAAATAATTTCATACGAGCACTATATTCCATAATATTCCTGTATGGGAAAAAAATCACTAGAAGTAAAATTTCGAGTTCTTAACTCCCAGTTTTTATAAATTTTAAAGTCAATTTCGAAAGGCTCTCACAAAAATCAAGTTTCAAAAGTTCATCAATTTTTAGCTTTGTGTCTGTATTTTGTCTTTAATTAATCGCCTTCTATCTCTAAATTAAAATACATATTAGTGCGATTGTATTGTGTGATCTCTAAGGAAGCTCGACATAAACCGAGTGAAGTCATTACCGACACCAAAAGCAATAAGTATTTCCAGAAGTGCCCCATGCCAATAAGGAAAAAGTCCTTAAGTCCGATTTTGTAGTTTTACAGGGGAGTATTTTTAAATTTTGTATTTGGTTTTTAAAAACAAATTCATTTTTTAATACGATGCATTAAGAACGTTCTTGTGGCTTTTTATAATAGTAATAAATTATTCACGATTTTAAAAACTATCATACCCGACTTCATAAGTTATTGTTTTCAATGAAATTTTACATCAAAAAAAAAAAAAAAAAAGAGAAGCAGAACTCCATTACACTGTAACTTCGTAAGAAACTGGACGAAATTAATGAAAATTTGCCGCCGGTACTCTAGAGTTAGAAAATCACAATCGTGCTTTTAACTCATTTAAAGCCTAAGACTTAAGCACTTATTCCTTATTTCCACAGATATAATGATATAGAAGAGAATAAAGAAGGAGAGATAATGTTAGTATTTAAATATATTATATCTTTTTCTATGAAAATTTCATATTTTACAATGGCATATAACAGTTTTATTTTTAATATACGTTCTAGTTTTTTGATCGTATTATTTTAATTAATAAACTTAATTAATTTTTTAAGGTCTCTTAATTTTTTTTAATTACTCATCGAGTACCAAAATATCGATAAAAATTAAAAAAAAAATTAAGAGACCTTAAGCTTAAAAAATAAATTAAGTTTAATAGTTTTCTTTTTAATTTCATAATACAAAATTTTCCCTAAAATAATTTTCTGCCCTGATAATACTACCTAAATTTCTAATTCGGTATAATAAAACTCCTGTTTTAAAAACGGAACAACTACTTTCATCTTCATTTTACCTTAAAACTTTTACATTGAAACATGTTTGATACATTTAAATATCAACAGCACTTGGCATTGATTTTCCATCAGTAGACCCAAAAGTAGGTGATTGCTTAGTTAACAAACTGTCCATTAAGGAAAATCAATACACAATCTAATGAAGTATTTAGAAACAAAATGTCTTAAACATGTTTCGAAAAACATCTAAATTTATTTTGTGTGTAAATAGAATTCTTAAAAGAGCTGTAAAAAAATTATATTCGACCCACAAAACTCATATTTTTCTTAACAAGTGCTTTCTGCAGTAATCTTAAGATATTTCTCAAGTGATCTTGGTTACCTAAAGATGAGCCACTTGAAACAATTTGTTAGAAAAAAAAATAATATAGACTGATATGTTTAGGCATTTACATATTCATCAGCAAGCAAATAAATGAAGCAATTCAACAAAAGCAAAATTGAAAGAAACGTTTTGTGTTTAAAAAATCTGTGCTCTAATTAACCTCTAATAAACTCAGCACATAAATTTTTACATTTCAAGTGGACTACTCTTGCTTACTTTTCTTCCATGAAGTACCTGGTGTTTTTGAAAATATGTTTCACTTTTTTTCATCTAAAGAAAATATACTCGTATTTCACTGTTGTTGGTTTTTTTTTCCATTATATTGTTATATTTTCTTTCCGCTTTTAAAATGTGCATGTTTGTTTACGAGGATTGTTGTAACAAAAATTTTTTTTGTTATATAAAGGAAAAGTTAATTATTCTTAATAACATGGGTTGTTGAAATGCAACTTTCCCGGTTTTATGTATTTTATTCCCTTAAAGTTCACTTACAAAATTGTTTTTTATTACAAATGAAAATTAAATACGAGAATTTTTCTTAACAGTATAAATTTAAATAGAACAAAATGTTTTTATTATATATATATATATATATATATATATATATATATATATATATATATATATATATATATATATATATATATATATATACATATTTGCAAAACCTTTTATTGCTATACAAAATATAAAATCGTGCCAATATTTTCCGCAGCTTCACTGGTCGGTGCGCATCCGCTTAATTTGGTCACTGGCATGAACTGTGTTGGCCCCGGGGAATCGCCGTGCAAAAGTCTAATAGGGCCGAATCGCATGATCTTGATTGCCAGTTCTAATAACCTTAACATGATGTGATCAGGCCCTCAAAACGCTTTGGCAGAGTGTCAAATGTGGTATAAGCAGTGTTTCACGTAGCGCCGTCCTATTGAAACCACAAGTTGTTAGTGTCTAAACTCGTTATAAATTTTTCGATTTTTCCTTGTACTTTTAGTTAAAGTAGTTCTTAAAAATTTAAGGTGCGCATAAGCCTAAATATATCCAGAATTTTTAAATGAACTATCAAAAGTATCAGTATATTGACTTTGTGCTATCGAAATTTCAAAAGTTTGTTGGGGCTGAGGTATTAACGGGTTCTGCTTATAAAAATGCCGTGAATATGAAGGCTTAACTTTAAAAAAAAAAAAAAAAAAACGTTTATAAGAAACCGAAAATGTATTTAAAAAATACTACATTATTAAGAATTTCGAACAACCACCTAAATTGTGGAAGCATATGAGTATAAGGAGCATTGTTTTTTACATTTGCTGCGATTATTCCCATATTAGAAGGATAAATTGTACTACCAAGTTAGGAAAATTCTTAGATATGAAATGCTTGCTTCATGGGACTATGGTTGGATAGAAGCTTGGATTTGTTTTTCCATAAAACATACATATAAGGGAAAACAAATCCAATTCGTAGGTAGCTGATTCCCTTTTTAATTTTTTTTTTATAAAACTTAAAATTTAAATTTAGATTCGACTAGACTTACATATGTAATGTGATGACGACTTTGTTCGGTGGAAAGTCACTTTTTTCCTTTACACTTTCGGATTTTTATGACTGACTGACGTTTGTAGTGGCCGTATCAAGAGAATTTTGCAATTCGGCCTACAGTTCCTAAGATTTTTTTCTAGGTGCTACATTCCTTAAAAATGGAGTAAAATTATACAATATATTAAAAGTTTCTTAAGAAAGAATAATATTTTTGTAGGGGAAATTTCTTCAGAAGAAAAAGGGGGTAGGGTTATGCCATGTAGTTTTTCGTATGTATGACTATTACCACGTTTATACGCACGTCTTATTTGCAAATAGAACTATTTGCAAATAACTAATTCACTGTTTATACGGGAAATTGCATACAGAACTTATGTTATTATTAGTGATGCCATGTGACGAAAATATGATTGTTTGGTAAGTAAAACACAAAAAACTTTCATGAAGTGGCAACGTCTTACTTTTTATTTGCAAATAGTGTCGTTATTCACGACTTGTTTAAGTGAGTTAATAAGTTACAGTAAAAAAGTTATACGACAGCATTCTTCTTTTTTATTTGCAAATAAGACGTGCGTATATACGTAGTATATGACTTATTTACAATATTATAGACTGACTTTACCACAGGCTTCTTGCCAACAATTATTTAAGAACATAATCTTGATTACAAAATAGTGCTGTCAGCTTGGGAAAAATCTGCCTGACGCACTAACAAGATAAGCACAGATGACGCTTTGATATAGACCCAAGTTCCTGTTTCACGATTCTCTGATTGAGACTTTCTTGTGCCCTATAATTACTAATACGTTATAGGGGTTTTTTAGTGTAAAACTTCATTTGTGAGGTAACGCCAGGATACGTTTTCAGTTTCATTACTTTATTACTTTATTATAAGGAAAGTTTCCGTATAAATATAAACACAATGTTTCTAGACTGAACTGTGGTCAGGCGCACTACTGCAATCTAATATTAGCCTTTGTTGAATTGATTTAACTATAAAGAACTCTTAACGTTTTTACTCGAAAATTTGCGACTAGTAGACAATACTTTTTGCATACAATTTTTAAATTCGTAGAATTGTTCATTCAATTCATCACAGAGAAGCAAGTTATTCAAATGAATTTTGTACCGATTTTTTTATTATCCTTGTTCAAAAAATTTTTACTTTATATTTAATATGTTAGCCAATAAAATTTTGGCTGCAGAATATAAAGACAGGTCTACGAAGTATCGGATTGTAGTTGATTAAACTTTTTATTGAAACTGAAAAAAAACTGTTTAATAAATTTTCAGAACTGTTTCGAGAGTTCTTAAATATATTTCTTTATTTGTAGCAAGTTAATTTCTAAGCCAGCAAAGTGCAACTTTTTTACATCAGCTCGACAATATACAATAAGAAACATATTTTTTTATATTTTCAATATTATAGTCTCAAAATTCAATAAAATATTTTTGATTAAAAAATCTGAGATTTAATAAAACAGTCCGTATATAAAATCCCATTATTGTTATTATTATTATTATTGTTATTACTATTATTATTATTTTTTAATAATTAATAAACACAAATTGCGATTCTACCTGGCTTGTCTGCCAGAAACACCCGGAGTGTGCGGCAGGAGTCGAACTTAAGGCTTCGGACTACTAGTCTAGCACACTAGCTACTAGTCTACGAAGGAACTTAAATAAATCTTTGTAGAGGCTGCAAGGCTCTCCTGTTGATACAAACTTAATTCTTTTTTGAAGTGAAAAGGATACGTGATTATCAGTTTTACCGCTTGCCTTATCTAATTTATGCTTTTAAGTGCTTTTTAGTACATATATTTATATACGCCATTTCTCATAATTTTTCGACCATCCTCCTACACATGTATGTTTGTGATTATTTGTTCATTTCTTGATTGCATTTATTTATAATTTTATTTCTTTTCATACTAGTCTTCACATACATAAGTTTCACTTTTCAATGCCTTAATGCCTGATACTAATTATTTGCCAGTTGTTGTACTCGTACGTGAATAAAACACTTGAACTAGTTTTATTTATGAGCAGCAGAACTACACTAGTATAAAGTTTTTTTCGCTTCTGTTGCTTCTATGTTGTTTTGTTGTTTTGTTGGCTTTTTGCTTTATATAAACTTCTCTACAAAAAGGTTTATACATACACTCGTGTACGTAAACATTTTTCACCCCCTCTGTAAGCCCTAGAGGTCTAAGGCTTATTTGATGTAGCTTTTTGCTGTTAAATTTTTTTTAAAGCACTGTTATACATTTTGTTTTTCATAAAAAATACAAAAAAATAAACGCATAAATGTTGTACCCGCATGGCATCAAGAGTTTTGTTTAAGTGACTTCGGCTCTAGTATTTTGTTCTATGGTTATACATGTAAAAGGTCCTTAAAGTTGGTGGTGCTTTAGTATAAGAGTGTTGTTTTTGTTAACGTTACTTCAGTAAAGGTAGTTTTTAAACTTGGCTAAAAAAGGCTGCATTTAAAAAAGGCAAGTAACAAGACCTTGACTGGCGTTTTAATAGTTATTTGAAAAGTTTAAGCTTAAATGTTTAAAAATGGCTTAAAGTAAAACAAATTCGTATTTTTTTTTTGTATTATAAAGAAATTATTGTAAAATAATTTACTTTGACGTGAGTGAGCTCCTAAGAATTGTTTGCTTAATTTAAAACGTAAAATATTTAAAAGAACAAAAAAACTTGGAAAGAAACAACCACAAATTGCTGAAATATTTAGCAAAAATACCTGGAGGCTTTGGCCAAAACCACGCCCCTTAGGATATGGCACCAACTTTGAAACAGTTTGCAGAAAAAACTGTATTAAGCGCTAAAAGTGTTTAAGAAGCATTATTTCACAAATTCAATAAATCACTTATAATCCCACTAAAAAGAGTTAGAAAATTTTCCATATTGAAATGGGAAATAGATTATTAAATGAAGTCCTTAGAAGAAGAAAGATAAAGTTATAGATCCCTTTGTGTACAAAAATAATTTTAAATGTTTTTCTTTCAAACCAAACGAATTCTTTGCTGCGAGTTTTTAGTTTTAAGAAATATTGTTGGATTTTTGATACAACTTTCAACTTTTTGTTAATTCTTATGAGCCCAGTACCATAATAGCTTCCGAGGAAGTCAACAAAGTCTATAGCTTGTGATTTGGAAGTAGTGAAAATTCTGCTGATCTTTTTCAGTGAATTCAATAAAGGCTTTTCATTCCAAGAAGTTCTCTCTTTTGGATCCCAATCAGTACAGATGTACCGTTATGCAAATACAAGTGTATTTGTAAATTTTTTATATTTATTTAACTCAATAGCTATTTTTATTTATTTGTATATTTTTTATTTTATAAAAATTTGTTTAATTTAGAACACAGCAAATTGCAATCATTTGCCACTGTGCTGGTTGCTAGTAAAAGTAACACACATCGTTTACAGAGTTGTTCCATATGGTAGCTTTGTTTCCCCAGAACATTTGTTGGAAGTGGGTGAATCGTTTGTTAAGGCTTATGTCTATAGGGACAATCCGGCAACGATTGACGCACTGAAAGCAAATGTTGAACAACTTATTCGTGAGATAGCAGCCGATATGTTGGAGAGAGTATGTTAGAATTGGACTATTTAAGGCGTAGCCGCGGTCAACATTTATATGAAATCATCTTTAAACATTTTTTTTTTTTATTTTATTTGTCTATGGAAAATAATCCTTACAGACATATAAATTAACAAAATACATATGTATGTTAACAAGACAATAGACATTAAACGAAATTGAACAAAAATTAAAATAATTACAAAATTTAAAATTTACAATAAGTTATGAGTTTAAATATACTAATAGATTATTTTTTATAACAGTAGGGCATGTAGAATAATCAATGAATTTATAAAATTTGTTAAAATCGTTACAGATTCTTCTCAGTGGGTCAGCATTAGCATAGTTAGCTCTAACAAATACAACCGATAAAGGAATTAAATGACGTGAAGGTCGTTGTAGAACATTAAAATTTAGATTGTTGATTAAAAATCCAGAGCATACATTGCCATTAATTATGTTCAGAATAAACGAGATGTTCAGCACGATTCTGCGGATTTTAAGGGATGGTAGCTTAATTAGAGCAAGCCTTGCAGAATAAGATGGTAGATTTCTAGGATTAAAGTTTAGTCCACGAAGGCAGTAAATCAAAAACTGTTTTTGCACCGATTCAATAGCGTCAGAATGTTTGTTATAAATAGGGTCCCATATTACCGAACCATACTCCAGCACAGGCCTTACAAGCGTGGTATAGAGACTTTTCGTAATGTATGGATCATTAAACTCTTAAGCCCATCGTTTTATGAAACCTAATAAACCTCTGGCTTTGTTTGCCGTCATATTTATATGAGGAATAAAATTGAGTTTTGAATCCAACAAAATTCCAAGGTCCGTGATATTATTAACAAACTCTAGCTGATAATTTTTAATAAAGTGGCAAGCAGCTATGGGACAATTACGAACAAAGCGCATGTATTTGCATTTCTTAAAGTTGAGTTCCATGAGAATAATTTTGCACCACATGTAAAACGAATTTAAATCATTTTGAATTATATAAGTATGTAGATCATTCTATCGACTTAAATAAAGATTTTATATATGTATTTCTCTAAATTTTATGTGTTTCCAATACGAAAGCTCTTAAAAATCACATTTTATTATAGAAAAACCTTGGGATTTCAGGGTTAAATTGTGTGCGTCTCTTAAAACAAAAAAAAAAAAAAATTTGTTCTTTGGAAACACTAATCAATTATGTACCTCAATTGATATTAAAGTTAAATTTTTCACAATATATTTTAATAGGCCATCAATACCATCAATTAGTTTCTCCACACTCTGACCAAAATCGTTCAGGCATCATATTCATATTTTTAATAATAAGTATTAATATTTATAATGAGTATACCAAACATTATCGTTTTTCCTTTTTGCGTTTTACAAAAAAACCATAAAATTTAACATCGAAACTTACCATAGAGAAAACATTTCAAACACATGTACAAATAAATATGTTTACATTTAAAACGTATTAAACAAACATTAAAATAGATACACACACACACAAATACACACACATACACCTCACGTAAACAAAATACTAGGGTAAGAGTTGTGAAACAAATACCCAACAACAGCAACAACAACAACAAGTCATATAAATTGTACAATAAACATGCGAACATGAATTGCATTTCACGCCGTATAATTAGTCACGTACTGCATGCACACTCTACGGGCAGGTTGTTTAATGTTAAAATGTTTAGCAGCCAAAAATAAAAAAAGAATCCAACAACAACAAAAACAACATCGAACACAACACCGACAACAACAACAACAACAACAACAAAAATGAGAGAAACGCTAACACAGAAATTACTTCATGTATTAAAAAGTAAATAAATATTCAAAGTCATTAGACGACTCAATATAAAATGGATATGGAAATGATGACGATTCCCTGCCGATGCCCTGACGATGACGATGACGATGAGATTGCAGATGTTGAAAACAAATGCAAGTGTATGTGTGATGTAGCAGTCATATTAGTATAAGTTTATTAAAGAAAATGTAACGTAAGAGGGAGAGAGGAACATGGGCAGCACCAAATGCATACTCATGCGTGTGTAACGCCAGGAGATGATTGAGCCATATTTGTTTTATTTATGCATTTGTCTAGTAGTTTTTAGGTGCAGGTCAACCACAAACGTACACAAAAATATGTTTTCATATAAATGCATACTTTTAGCCACAAAAGAAAAAGCCCAGCGACCAATATATAATTGTATACAAATTCATATATTTATTCACACCCCTAAAGGATGTTTGATAATATTCGGTGGTGCAGGTTGATGATTTCATGGTTGCTTTTAATTATGATTTTCGAGAGCGATGCGTAAATATGACAGTGATGATGTTGTGGAGCCATTACTTAATTTGATTTGTTACAGTCCATATTTTAATTAATATTAAAAGAAAGAAATAAAGGATCTTCCAACAAGAACATTTCGTCTATATTTTCTTGTACCGTTTGCGAAATACTTATTTTGTATAATATTTTGTTATAGACATTAATTAGTTATAAGTTCGGCATCAAACCAAGCACCAACAGCTGTAGATATTGCTATCAGGACGATGATATCGATTGATTATGGTCTTAGTTTTCATTGTATTGGAAGAAAAATCCAATATTGCTATTTCCTGAAAAATAGTTTCACTCTTCTTCAGTAGCAGTAAGAGAAATGGTTGTGCAATTTTTGTGACTCTGCTGATGGTTGAATTGAAGCAAGGACATGACTACAAGTATTACCTCCAATATGACTTTGATTCTAAGGAAACTAGTTTTTTAATTTCTGTTAAATTAAATTATTATTTCCTTAAAATTAAGGTCTATTCTTTTTCAATTTTAATAACTCATCGCGTACCATCTTCATGATATTTGTTTATTTTATATCCTGAAGATGGTACTCGATTCTTAAAATAAAAAAGGAGAGTCCTTGAGCTCAAGAATACAAAGTAAATTTATTATTTTTCAGTATTATTAGAATTCCAAAGCTGATTTTCTGATGAATTTTATTTTTATCAGGGCAAGGACCTTTCCACCTCCCACACACCCTTAACTTTAAAAACTCGATTCAGTCTACGTACAAAAAAAAATATTAAATTATATTAATGGAATGAATATAATCAAAAAGCCGTAAGGTTGGACATTTTTTATTTCATTTAATAATATTTTTGCTAATTATCATTTGTATTTTTGCTTCTAATTTGTGATGATTTATTCCCCTTTAGGAATTAGGTAAAAATATAAAATTAATCATATATTTCTTTTTAATAGTGTGATAAATCTTTTATAAATTAGTAGAAAATTTAAATTTTTTTATCCATTAAGTTGGTTGTAAATTGAGAGCTTCCAAACTCTTTTTCTATAAAATTCGATGTTATTTTTACGTATACCATTGTTGCAGCAAATGATGATTTCTTGTATTTAGGAAATATTATCAACCAGCCCAGAAGGCTTTAGAATGATTTTAAGAAAGTTTATTTTCAGCTTTATTGCATTTGTAAAACAAGTCTTACAAAATATTTCTCCAGTAAGGTTTATATTTCCTTTAATTAATATTTCAAAAATTTTGATTGTTAAAATTGGATTTACAAATTTTTCAGCATCATTTTTAAATAACATATTTCATTAAAATGATTATGGGAATATTTGCATATAATTTATAATTCCATTAGCAATAAACACAAAATATTGCACATACACACAGACATACAATCTATAATAATTTTGTTCATTGAGTATAAAGTAAATATTAATTTGTGAAATTTAATTATTGCCAATTAAAACGTAAAACGCAGTAAAAATAAATAGGAAAACATTAGAAAAAGTTTCTGTGCACATTTAGTTACTGCATTTGTACATACTCGTACTCGCACAATTGATTTTGTGTAACACGATTGTGTGTTTAACTTCTAATTTTTTTTCATCTTTTTGCATAATAATTTAATTGAATCAAAATAATTTCCATATGAGTAAATATTGTCAATGTGCATGTTTATTTGCACATGACATGTTAAAATATGACAATCAATAAATAAAGACAAAAATATAAACAAATATTGTTTAAATATGAATAAATATCGCAAAATTATGAAAAGACACACTACAGAAATGCAAATAATACATCGTACATGATAAAGTCATTATAGAGAAATATATTTTTAATTGAAAGCACTTGAAGCGATTTTAGATTTCAGTTTTAATTTGACGATGTTATGATGATGATACGAGTATATTTCTTAATATTACGCTAGAAGCTCCTTCTCTGGAGTAGCACACCTTGATCTGTGTGTCTTGTACAGTAATAAGTAAAAAGACAGTGTAATTTTAAGAGCCTGCTCAGTTACGCGAACGGTACTGCCAGACGTATAGCCTCCTGGATGTGGGTAAATTCATAAATAATACTCCTTATGGATTTTGCCATTATAGCCACCTATTGCGAAAAGAGCACTATAACGCATATTTTTAAATTTATATAAAACTAGCGAACCAGGCGAACTTCGCCCCGCCCCAATTTTAAGCCTTCGGACAAACTTTCTATTTTTTCATTTAAAAAGCCATTAAGGAATAATTTCAAACAAAATTTCATACAAAAACTCGATTTTCAATTTTTCCAATTATCCGACTTTTCCGGAGGGATTTTCCAAAATTTTCTTCCATAAAAACCTTCTCCTCGAAAATACGAACAACTGACAAAAAGTTTTACAGAAATCGGCCAAGTCGTTCTAATTTTATGAATTATTGGATTTTGCCACGCCCCTCCGCCCACAGACCGAAAATAAAAAATCGGACTTCATAGTGTCACCCGCCCGAGTATTCTGAAGGTTCCCTGAAAATTTCGTGAAAATCGGCCCAGCCGTTTTGGAGCCATTACGTTACATACATACATACATACATACACACATCCTATTTTATATATATAGATAAATATCAATAAAATTTTTATTTATATAAAAAGGCCTATCGAAGCCATTATGTACGGAATATAATATCGTACAAAATTTTTCCTCGTCTAGTGTGCATGGGAAATGTCCAATTTTGCATGATTCCGGTGCATTAATCAGGCTGAATTTAACGATGGCATGGGTTATGTTGGCTTGTTAGGTTTTGTGGCGTATTTGCACAGACTTGCGATTTAAGATAGCCCCACAAGACTGAGTTTAATGGAGTCATATCGCACGAATTTGGTGACCAGTTCATCACTAACACCTCTACTTGAGATGATCATACCGTCAAATCGTGCACAGCGCGAGCTGTGTGGCTCGTACTGCGGTCCTGTTGAAACCACATATTGTTGCTCTCCATATCATACAATTCTTGCAAAAAAAAGACAAAATTATTTATCATCGACTTATAGCGCTTGCTGTTAACGTCATTTTCAAAGAAATATGGAAAATGTACACCAAATCAGTGGCTGTTTTTTGGATGCAATGGATCGTCTTGGCTTCCATGTGGATTGGTATTGTTGATTGGTATCAAGTGCCGTTCAATTACCCCACTGGCGTTTTATATGAAACTTTAATTTAATTTAAAAAAAGATTTGTTTACAGCGGAAAAAATAATACTCATATTCCATAATTGCTGCAGTTGCAAGTAAATTTATGACTGTGTGTGCAAAACGAACTCGATTTCCGCAGCTGTCCAAACTTTTGATTTGGTGCCTGAAGCGAGATTGCATTGTGTTAGCAATGTGAAATGATAGTTCTGTTGTCTTGTCTCTCTTTTTTCTCTATAAAGTTCCTTGGATTGATTTTTCTTTAATGAGGTGCATTTTGATCTTCTTTAAGAAGTGGTCAACAGTAATGATTCATCATTTTGATATCCCATATGTTCTGGCAACATTTATGTTTAATTCTTATGTACAGGGAAAAACATTAATTGGTTGTTTGAGAGTGGACTGAAGACAGAGTCGATTGAAGTCTACTGATGAATTAGTACAAGTTCCAACAAAATGTAGGCAGCTGAACCCACAACATTAATTTGTTTTTAGTATCAAAATGTGAGAAATTAATCGGTGTTACGACTCTTTTATTATTATATTTTAAATGAGCAGAACAAATAAGACAGAAATTAGTTACAGTGCTTGAAAAGAAACTTTTTTCATCGTAATTTTATTACTGAAATAATTAATTTTTCTTTGCACTTAAATTGTTTTGCTATTTGAATGAATTGTTGAATTCGTACAATATTTAAAATAGTTTTCTCTTTTTCAAGATGTTTTTTGAACCTTTTATTTTTGCCCGATTCAATTAATATTATTATATTCTTCTTTAATTTCATTTGTCATTTTTAATGATTTTTCTGCTGTTTTTTTTAACTGTTTTTTATTTTCGAAAATATTTCCTTTTTGGAAAATTTCTAATACTTCTATTTTAATTCTGAAGCAATTTTTTCTAATTTGAGTCTATTTTCTTAGTTTATTGAATTTTCCGATTTGTGAAATGTTCATAGTTCACAGTTCATCATTTTATTGCAAGTTTTGAATCTTTTTTAATTTATGCTCATTTTTGCATTCTGAGATAAGTGTTGTTTTTAAATATAAATGATTGTTTTATTTTAGGAATTGTTTAATTTTATGAGTTTTTTTTTCATTGTTTTGATTTTTTGTATTTATTAGAACCTTGTGTCAATTTTTGGGAGAAACATTTTTTGCATTTGAAGGATTTTGGTTATACTACAGATTTTAAAATAGTTTCAAATTCTCTAAGTTTTTCCCGAAGTCTTTGAACTTTTTTAATTATTGTTCTCTAAGTTTCATACTGAATTCTTTTACATTTGAGTGATTTCTATATTAGAGTTCCATATATATTTTTTACCGAGGTTGTTTTTTTTTTATTTGCGAAAAGAATATAACAAGTTAATTTCTAACAATTGTAAAAAATTAAAAAGGGCATATTTATTTCATAAGAAAAAAAATTTATTCTTACAAGAGCTCTAAAATTTGCCAATCCTTATGCACCACTAATAGATGCATTAAAATATTGTTTGTAGTTTTTTTTCCAAAACTTATGCAGGATTGGCTAGTGAAATTAATAAAACATACGGAATTTTAAATTTTTTTACTTGCCTTATGAAGTTATAGGTGGCATAATTTATATGCCCTTAAGTTACGCCTAATTAAGTCACCATGCGAAATGATTTATTTCTTTTAAAGCTCTGCTTGCACACACTTTAAGCACAAGAATTTAAAAAAGAACTCCCGTAAAAAACATCAAAAAAATATAAATAAAAATGAAAGAAGCAAATTACACAGAACAAATAAAATAATAAAATGCATTTTAATGTTCGTTTGTTTGTTTGTTTTTTTGCCGAGTAAAATCGACTATTTTTATCATGTCTACTATTGCCAACATTGTGAGTGCTCTGCTGCTTCTATGGCTGACTAAGAGCCACATTATGTTGCTGTTCATAAACTATTTAAAATGTAAAAAGAATGCAAGAGCAACAACTTCACGTAATATTTACTAAAACAATTTACGCTTTTGCCACATGCAACATAAAAATTGTGATATTAACAATAACGTTGAAGTGGTGGTGGCATGTAGAAGTCTATTTGAAATTGTCTGCCTGGTTTAATTGTTTATATACGTGGCAAAATAAATATATACTGCAGCAGCAGAAAAAGTAGATGACATTTTTTATATTGGAGTAAACAGAAAACAACAAAAAAATATTATATTTTACAAAATAGTAGTGGGTTGAGATACTACCCTAGTTGTACAACAGAATATGGCATTTGAAGCATTTTATACTTAAAATCTTCTGCAAAAAGAATGATCCGGCCAGAGAGTAAATCGAGTGCAATTTTCTATTAATTTCTAATAACTTATTTTAATGAAATACTGAAAAAAATTTCGCCAATGAAGATTTTCAGGTTTTTTTTGTATGTTTTGCCAAATTGTTAAAATTAAATTATATATCTCTTACCACATGGATGTTCGATGTACACCTAACAGCTTCATTCAAAGTCATTTAAATTGTTGCAACCTGGTATTCCATATTTTTTTGCAAAGATTCAATTTGAATTGTTTCATTTTCCTTTCGTTTAGTTTCAACTTTATCCGAGATGCATATAAGTTTTTTTCCCCATGCTTCCAGTCCTTTTTGTAAGATCTTTTAGAAAGTGCTGAGATCTGCTGCAATTTGTACTAATTTGAAAATCTATCCTTCAATTAATTAATTATTATTAATTATTCGTTATCACTGCAAAGGTGATATTCTTACGTAGTTTTGGAAAGAACCGACACCGAAAATGGCAGACCTTTCATTAGCCATTTAAGAAACGCCAAAAACTTCCGCAGAAATAGTCAAACTGCCACCAAATGCTGCTGAAGCCGCGTTTGATATTCAAGAGGTTAAACATTTTATTACTGGCCTCAACATGAATAAGACCCCAGGTGCTGATAAAATTAATAACAAGATGATTTTAGGACTACCTAGTATAGCAATACTGAGCGAGAATGGGTGTATTCCGAATCAACAATTTTTTTCAGTAGGAAACATGGCACCATCGAACAAATACAAAGACTTTTAAATGTGATTAGAATGACTTTTGAAGAAGAAAAACATTTTTCAGCTCTTTTCATTGACATTTCTCAGGTTTTTGATAGAGTAGAGCACGAACTATTAATTTATAAATTAAAGAGGAAGATAAGATACCCCCTAATACTCAGAACAAATTAGTAGGCGACTTGGGTAGTCGCAGATCTTTTAAAACAGAAGGTAATTTCTTAAGCACACTACAGCCAATAGAATTAAGAGATCCTCAAAGCTGTACATTAGGTGCTATTTTGTACCTTATGTACTCCTCCGTCATATTAATCTTCACATATCAACATTTCGAGCCTTTGGTGCAATACCGTAGTAACTCAAAATTTTAATTTTTTAAGGTTATATTACGAAATTATTCGCCTTGTCGTTTTTTATATTCTGTAAAAGTTTCATAAAAATATTTTATATACTCAGCTCTTGAGAAAAGAACCAAATTTTCTTTTACCATTAAGTTGTGTGTAAATTCAAAACTTTGAACTCAATTTCTGCAAAACAACATTTTTTGAATTATTATGTTATTGCAGCAAAGGCTCGATTTGTGGATGGTAAAGCTTTATACGAAAACCCACAAGAAGCATTCTGCAAATTGCAGGAATGCATTTAAATACCGAAAAAATGGCTAAAAACATTAAAAATATAAGTGAAAGAGTAAAATTGTATTCATATCAATTTTACATTGCAAAGGTAATCATGTCCTTTCCATCAAAGTCAATCTATACCGCAATATAATGATTGTTCTTTAACATGAAAATCGCTTATAGATGGCAAGTTGATCCAAATGAAACTAATTGGCTTATGAAGAGAAATTCAGCACTAAGCCTAGAATGAAAACTTTTTCTATATAGCGTGATCCTAAAACCAATATGTTTCTATAGAACAGAGTTATGGGGTAACACCTCAGCATCTAATATAGAAAAAAGTTCAATTGCGTAAAAAAACTCCTCGGTATGATTGCAGCCGCTCCCTGATATGCTCAAAATTCGCCCATTAATTAAGATTTATATGGATGTTCCTTTGGTCAAAACAATGCTTTCATAACACGTGAAAACATACCTAAGGAAACTAGAGTATCACCCACTATCAGTTTACAAAGGCCACACTCTGCTGAAAAGGATGTACGCTCTTGCTCTTAGCCGAACGCGAGAGTTGTAAAGACGACACAGGAGAAATCGTAGAAAAAAGTCTTTAGCATTGGCTAGATTTAAATAAATAATATTTTTTTTAAATTTAACTTTCGAATGCTTATTTGCGGTTCAATTTTTATTGAAGATTCAAAAAATGCAAATGTGATTTTGTTAAATTTATAGATTTCAATTAACCTTCAGAATTAAGATGTAATTTGTGATTGCAAAAATATAATATTAACAACTTCATTGTAGTTGACTGCAAATATTTTTCTAGAGATCCTTATCGTTTTAAGGATTATATACTTGAGTAGTAACACATATTTCAGGCATTTGTTTTAATATGTTGAAAAAAATTTTCATAAGAATATATTTAATTTCGTTGTTGTAACTTTTTGAATTAAAAGCTTTATAATTGGAACTTTTATCCAAAAGCATTAAATCGCTCGATCTACAAAACATCAATTTTAAAAGTTTTCGCTTTTAGAAATTATTCGATTTCAAAAACAAGTCGACTTACAGAACATGCCTGAACAAAATTTTAATTTCAAAAATTTAAGTGTTTATAATATTTAATTTAAGCAGCAGGAATTTTAATCTCTTTCCACTAATCTGAATTACGCTTCAAAAGTGTTTAATAAAATTATGGTATTCGATTTGAAAGTAAAGTCATGCAATCATCTTCTTCTAATGATAATAATAAAAAGGCCCACACAATCACACAAACGTATACATATAAAAGCACCTGCCACACAAGTCGTTTTCACATTTCTAACATCATTTTTTTCTTGTCTTTGTTAGTCTTTTTGGTTGGGAAGCCTGAATATGAGCATGTTTTATTAAAGATATTTTTTTTGTTATCAAATGCCATAATTCACACAATTATAATTAAAGATTTTGTTTTTTATTTAACACAGAATTTCACTTTTGTAGGTTTCCTTTTATTTCCAATTTAACTAAATCCATTTGGAACAGGCCTGTGCAGCTGCATAAACTACAGCGCTGGATAGGAATAACAAAGAAAGACATAAATTAATTGACTGACTTTATAATAAACAAAACGAAATGGTGCAACAAAATATGTTAATGCAGTTGGGCTTTTCGTTCTTTCTCTCTGCAGTATCTATTGTAGGGTGTTTATCGATGCTGTAAGTTAATTTCATGTCATAAATATCAAAATTTTATTTGTATTAATCTAATGCCACGTTTAAAATGATAAATTTGTCGGGATTTTCTTAATATAATATTATATGGCTTTGGGAAATTAGAAAAGAATAAAATAACTAATTATGAACAAAAGCTTATCGTTCGTTTTAAGTTTAAATTTAAACTGACAGTTACAACAAGTTCTTATCCCTGATGGGGGGGATTTGAAATATTTGATAAATTAAAGAATATAATTTAAACAAAATAAAAATATTCATACAATATTTTTAAATATTTCATTGCGTTTGTAAAAGAAAAGTAGAGCCATATTGATATATAAAAAACTGAGATTGAATCATTGGGGCACTCACAAGGTATGCTTTTAGTCGCATTGTCTTAAAAAAAATTTTAATTTTTTTTATTTTGGAAAACAAAATAATAAAAAAATTTATTGAGCCTTATGACAATATGACTGTAAGCTGTGTTTAAGTTTCTCTAAACGTGAACAATTTTCAAAGACTTTATTCATGCGACGGCTTTTTTGCCTGATTTCAAAGGCATCACTTTTAAGGTTTGTAGGTGATTGGGATTTGGAAGCTTAAGGGTGCGTTCACAGTGGCCGCTTATTGCCGACCCGAGCCGACTGACGCTTATTGCGAGAACTTGTTCATGCGAGAAACAAGTCTGAGTGTGCATAGTGGATGCGAGAATCAGCGCTGATATTTTATCTATTATTTGTGTTTTATGTATGTTTGTATGCATTTATTTACTTCTTTTATTACATTTAAAAAATTTTGTTTACAAGATTTTTTTTTAATTTTTTTATAATTTTTATACTTTTATTTAATTTGTATTATTTATTTAAATTTTGTTTTTTTGTTTAGTTTTTATTTTATTTTTTAATTTTTATTTTATTTTTAACTTTTTTATTTTTTTTTTTTAATTTTTTGGTTGCATGTTTTATTTACGTTTTCTTAAATTTTTCTTTTTAATTTTTTTATGTTTTCCAAACAAGTTGAAATCATAACAACATAACACAAACAATGTTTTCGGCGCTGAAATACGCTTTGGAACTGTTTTCTCGCACTCAATCAGCTTTGCGCTGTGACCAGCTCGGCGCCCACTAAGACCTGTTCGCACTGATTTGTACTAATTTGTATAGTACCAGTTTTCTCGCATTGGTTCTCGCAATAAGCGTCAGTCGGCTCGGCTCGGCAGCAAGGGACCACTGTGTACGCATCCTAAGAAGCGAAAAAATCATTAATTGAAGAAGATCATTTTTTACACTTTTCCCTGATTTTTCATACTCTCAGTAATATTTTCCATCAGAGATGGGAATGTTGGTACAGCTGTAGTGATTTGGGTACCATACCAATTTCAAAAGAACAATGAAATATAGTGCCACTGATAAATGCATATTCCCAGTTTTAATAATTTTACATATCAGGCACGTGACAGCTCTTCTGCTGGATGAAAGCAGTACTGCATGATATTTTGCTTTAAAATAAACTGTACACAAGTTCGTGGGAGTGCTTTTAAAAAAAGAATAATTATAAGCAATATTTCACACATAGAACATAAACTCTTCTTTTATTTCCACTTCTTCTCGAAAACTTTACTTAATTTAAGTAAAAGTTTTGCTATTGTGAATTTTCAAATTTTTGTTTTCATATGCTATTCATTTTTGAAGATTGTTTTGAAAACTTTTGCAATTCCTTAAAATTACAACAATGTATTAGTGAGTTTTTCACAATTCTACTTTAAATTTTCCTAATATTCTTAGTGCATTTCCTTGGAGGAGGAATGGATGGACGAGCAATGCTTGTATTAGCCGTTTGAATCTGCTAATTTACTTTATGATTTCTTTAAATTACGACTAATAACCGAATTCGTTAATTTCTCTTAAGTTTTAGTGCATGAACGCTGTTAATTTATTTTTCCAAGTGAACTATTTTTTCATTGGAGGAAGAGAAGGCATCACAGAAATAATTCTTTAGTCCACAATATGAAAATGAAATTAAGAAATTCATTTTTATTTAATTTGCATATAAAACAGTATCAGCAGCCTTTTGGTTAATAGTTTAGCACTCTGTCCATTTAAATATCAGGGCATATGAAATTATTTATTTGAAATAAAAAGCTAAACACAGTTTTTATAATAAAATTAATTGATTTGATTTGTTAAGTTTTTTTTCCAATTTGTTTACATACAATTTTAAATTTTTTTATTGCTATTGTCATATACATATATTAAAGGATATACAGGATATATGTATATTAAAACAAAATGATGGACAAAAATAGTATTAATTAATTGTGAAAAACTTCACTGCTTCATGTTTAGTTTTAAGATTTCTAACATTTTTTTTTAAATTCCAGTAAGTTATAAACCAAATAATACCTTTTAGAAATTATTCCCTAATTCTATCAAATCTTTATTAAAGGGGAGAAAGTATGAAGACAGTCAGTTTGGAATTTTATTATGCAGTAATTTTTCTTCAAATACTTATTAAATCGACCCAATAAGTTGTCATAATTTTCGCCATGGATTGCTGACAAACCCTTTGGCGCCTATTCACCCCCATAAAACTGCTGTTTTTACTATTGTTCGGTTTTTGGTGTGTAGCGGTGGACCCATGTTTCGTCGGCAGTTATGAAATGGCGCCAAAAATAGTCCATATTGCGTTTGAACAGCGCCAAATACTTTTGTGAAGTTGTCACACGATTGTGCTTGTGATCGATTGTGAGTAAACGCGGCAGCCATCTTTGCAGAGAACTTTCTCATACTAAAGTGATCATTTAAAATTGACACCACTTATCCACGGCTTCCACAATCTCCGATCGCCCAGCACCATGTCGTGAATTTGTTCCAATTGTTTCGAGTGTAGAGACCTCAACTGGGTATCCAGGAAGTCCGGCATCTTCTGTGCTTGTACGGCCACCAATAAAACCACTTTTTACTATTCAAATATGTAGTACAGAGCTCTTATGGTATTTTCCAAGCTTCTCCTTGGTTGGAGTGATGGCTTTTCATTTTCCATTTTCTGCTCAAGTCACGCGGTAGTCTTCTATCAAAGGATGTCAAACCCATCCATGACATCCATGACACAGCTGGTTTAAATTTTGACAAGGGTCAACTGACATATTTCTATTGACAGATGAAGTGTTGCCTTTTCATTTAAGAGATGGGAAACTCAAAATGTCACAGAGTTATTGAGCCACCCTCGTATTTTTTGATAATTCAGCTAACGAACACTGTAAGTCTTTTGTAATGGTATAAAATATTCTTATTAATACCTAATATGGAAATTCATTATTTGGGATATTCTCCCCAACTAATCGTTAGAAACAATTAGAGCTTTTGCAAAATGCATAGAAAAAATCAAAAGTTTGTTGTGGCTTTAGCTCTTCATATGCCGACATTTCATTAGTTGCTAAAACCAAATCGTCAAACTGCTTAAACTTCACTGACGATTTGGTTTTAGCAACCAATGAAATGTCGGCATATGAAGAGCTAAAGCCACAAAAAACTTTTAATTTTTTGTATATATTTTTATTAATATTAAAAATATATTATATTTATTTTATATTATACTTAAGTGAACTAAATTTTATTTTACTTTATAAAAGAAATGTCTTTTGTTTATTATTACAAAAAAAAAAAAATCCCGGAATCCAGGGATTAAATATGTTGAAACCCACAATCCTGGGACTGTCAACACTTGCTTCCGCTTAACATCCTTAGTGTAACATATAATTCATATATTTCATCATTCGTGTATTGTATCTGATGATTGGATAAAATGCCTGATTCTGTGACCTCAGCAGACTACAAGAATGCAATAAACACATAAGGTTTCTTATTAATATTGCAATAACTTCCAACCAGTTCAACAAAAAGAATCACAAATTATGCAACAAAAAAATATTTCATATTTTCATATACTACAATTGTTTAAATAAATTATTTAAATATATGATTATGCACTAGGAGTGTGATGAAATCAAATAACAACCAGACACAGTTATGCACTCAACGTTCTATAAACTCATGCTTAGAATTATAACTCGCAAATACACTTAGAAAAACACTCATACTCATAAATATATTCAGACATAGAAATGAAAATGCAACAGCAGAAAACACAAAGAAAAAAACAATTGAAAAAAAAAATATTGCAACATGAATTTTAATCACACTGCAGCAGCAAAAATATGTTGTAGATATTTTTATGGGGGCATTATACAATAAAGTTAAGAGGGCACAGTGGGCAAGGAAGCATAATAATTAGATTTCATAAACATAAGAATGCATAAACAAATTGAATTGAGATTTTATTTACACCATTTTTTCATGGCATTTGTTGTAGGAAACTTCATCGTATGAAATTTCCTTAATTCGTTTGTTTCAATATCCCTCCTAAAAGCGAATAAAAGAAGATGTATGCAGCAAGTGGCATAAAATAAAAATGCAAAGTGTAAGGCCAGTCAAAGCTATAAAAAAGAAAAATTTTACAATAAAATAATATATTATTTTCTTTAAGGATCATAAGAAAAATTAAATTTAGAAATCAAAATTTAAATTCGCAACATGCGTAAAGAATTGTTAAGAAAATAATACTTTATAAATGAAATAAATACGTCATTTAGAAAAGTTAAACAAAAAAACCCAAGAGCTGGACGGTGGGTCGTTTCGGGGAAAACATTTGCAGAAAAAGATACAGTAAATCAGCAACAAACATATCAAATTTAAATTTAAAAGTCTCATAATCGTATATTTTCAATAAAAAATTTGTATTTAGGAAAAACGATTTCAGAAAATTTAAGAAACAATTTAATTTTTTTAATCACAAAACTGAATAGTGGGTCTATAAACAAAAGGTTTGTCCATAAATGCGTTATTGCGCTGTAATAAAAAATTAATTATTAATTAATTATTAATTATTAAAAAAAGAAAAGAAATCAAATGAAGCTCTTTTATTTGAAGACATTTTCTACATCACTGTTGCAGCAATACTGTTGAACGCAATACTGCATTTACGAACATACCCAATATATATGTGTCATGTAGAAATTTAAAGATCTTGTTTAAATTTTGTGCCGTAGCACAAGAAAACCAACGGCAAAAATGCCAAATCTAAAGTTAACAACGGGTGGTTTTGAAAATAGGAAACCTTGTAAAAAGTGTTAGCGGAAAATTAATATTTTATTTGGAAAGATGAGAGAAAAAAAATTCTGCCGAAAACAGCCAAATTTATGTATACCTGAGAGCTGAACAGTTGTGGACTTCTAAGGAAACCAAAAACTTTAACAGCAAATGCAAATATTATACTAAGAAAAAATTAAGCTCATGGAACTTTGCACGAAATGCTAAACAGTAGGCCATTAAGGAAAATGCAAAAAAAAAGTTTATATACTTGATATTGTAATTTATTATTTTGGGATATTCTCACCAACTAATTTTTAAAACAATTAGAGTTTTAAAAAAATATTTTGTTTATTGTGGCTTTAGCTCTTCATATGCCGATAATTCACTGTGATATTTGTATAAAAGCATTCTAATCCTACTATGATTATATTTTTTTTATAATCATATACAATATAGAATTCTTATATTGTATTTGTTTGTTTGGCACACGAATGCTTTCAAACTGCTTAAAGTGCACTGGCGGTTTGGTTTAGCGACCAATCAAATATAGGCATCTGAATAGCGAAAGCCACAATAAACAAAATATTTTTCAAAAAGTTTATAAAAAAAAAATCAAGCACAAAAAAAAACACAAAATTTTAAACCAGAGAGCTAAACAGAGGATTATTTAAGAAAAAAAATCTATATATAAACTAAGGGCATATAGTATTCGATAATAATTGTGACACAATGTAATTATAAGTATAAATTTGCAATCTAGACAATTGGCCGTGTTTACATCGGAAATCGTAGACAACAAATATATATTTTTTAGTTGGGAAAAACTAGTTCACATTTTAATACAAGATTTATATCTGTATTAATAAATATTGCAGTGGGCTTTTAGTAAAATTTAAAATAAAATCAAAAAGAGGGCCTTAGTAGACTAGTAGCTAGACTGCCAATCGATGGGTCACAAGTTCGTTACCTATCGAAGACTCTAAGTATTTTTTTAGACAAGCCAAATGGCTCCGCTGCTGGTGATTCTTTAAATAAAATTATTAAAAAATGTACTTTACCATTTCGGAAGTTAAGGTACCTTTTTCTAAGCAAATCTCAAAAACGGAATCGAAAACTCGATGATCTTTAAGGAGACACACATTTTCTTGCTACTTCTTTGAACCATTAGCAAAATATAAAATACTGATAAAAGTGAAGGCGAAAGGCATTTCTCAATAAAAGTGGTTGGAATGGAAAATTTGACAGCAGTATATTTATAAATGATATAAAACAAATAATAAATCGAGATCGTAAAATATATCAATTTCTTTTCGTCTTAGTTCTGTACTCAAAATCAATTTTTTTATCCAATCTTCCCATTGTGCAATATAAAATAGACAACATAATATTAGAAAAATAACAAACACACAAAAATATTTATCACCCATATTAAAACTAGAGAAAGAGTTGTTTGACTAAAAGCATTGCTTTTTTAAAATCGAGAAAACAAAACCATTTCGTATAGTGGGAATGAATATTGTTTAAGGGAATATGCAAGTTTCCAGAAGTACAGCTGCTGAGGTTCTGCAATTACACTCAAGGAAATAAATACAGGCTTTTGAGGCTATTAAACACCGGGTCATTGAAAATATATTAAGAGGAAAACAGTAAATTCTTTAAGAATGTATTAGAAAACGAACCAACTTATTTAGAATAAAAGAAACAGATGCAACTGACAACTGTAAGATTAATCGATGAATTAAACAACATTTAAAACCCATCACAAATGAACCGAGTTATTCGGAACACATTAAAACACACGTTTAATTATGTTTTTTTTTAGAAAATGTGTTCGAAATAAATTGTAGAAATTGTTAGAAAATGAACCGGTTCGTTTAAAATTGTAACACTAAACTGCAGATGTAGTTCATCTAACTGAAATTTCTGCTAGTGTAATTATTGGGTTCTCTTACTTCCTTAAAAAAAAAAATTAAATAATTTTTTTTATCCTTATGTATTCTATTGTTTTTTATTTTTTAATATTAACTTAATTTTTGAATTCAGGACTCGAACTATTTTTTAAATGAACCAGTTTGCTTAAAATACATTGATATATAAATCGGTTCACTTAGAACACATTTAAAAATTATGCGTTTCACTTATAGGATATTCTCCTTATTAGAAAGCTATTAGAAATTAACCGTTTTAACCGCATCAATAGTGCTGTATTGTTTTATTTTTATTGCACTGAAATTTTAAGGGACTTTTCAACAATTACAAAATAAAAAATATAAATTAAATGCAATTTGAATACATAGAGAAATTAGCCATTTCATTAGGTAGACACTAAAAGACGTACCGGTTCGTTTAGAATACCGATTATTTAGAGGTCACTGAAAATATAGCAGTTCATTTAAAGTTTTGAAAAAATGGTTTATTTTAAATGCATTGAAAAAGTGAACCGGTTCATTAGGAAAAAAGAACGGTGAAGATTGCATGCATCGAAGAATTAACTTTTTTACTTAGAACAAATCAAAAACTGAGCCGGTTGATTAAAGTTGAAGCAGTTCATTTAGAATACATTAAAAATTGAATCGGTGTAGTTAGAAAACATCACAAAAATTAAGCGTTTCTATTAGAATGCGAGAAGTATCGTTAACCAAATCGGAATACAATTTAGAATTAATAAATTAAAAAATTTTACCCGTTAGTTAGCAATGTGAATACATTAAAAATTACAGCAATTTGGTCTAAATATATTGCTTTTACAAAATGCCTTATTTGTTGTGGCTTTAGCTTTTCATATGCCAACATTTCATTGGTCGCTAAACCAAGTCGTCAGTGCAGTTTAAGAAGTTTGAAAACATTCAACCTCGGATGTTTATATCATACAAATCAAATTCAATATGAGAATTCAATATTGAATGTGAATCATAGCAAAATACATAATCATAGTAGGCTTAAAATGCTTCTATACAAACAACGCAACAAGCAAGTGTGCTCAACATGAGTCTATTTTATTTTCTTACAACATTCATACAATTAAAAGCCCGTTGGTAGTTAGTGATTGTATTCAATCAGACAAAAATTAAAAATAAAAGACCTTAAGCTTAAAAATTAAAAAAACAAATTATTAAAAATAAAATCTTTATTTTAAATACTTAATATTGAAATTTATGTTGCAAGAAAAATAAAGTAGACTGACGTTGCGTATAATTGCTTAATGTGTTGTTTGTAAACATGATTAATAAAATTGCAAATAATATTATAACATTGATTTAACGAACATAGTAACAAAAACCTTCACATGATTGCAGTAAAACAAATCAGGGTTTAAGGTGGGAATTGAGACCATCACACCTCAGCACTGATAGGGTATTATACTACCCTTTAGCCTGCCAAACCATCACCAAATACGTTAATTCATTTACAATACATTAAAAAATACATCAGAGTATACAATTAACAATTCCACAACACTTGGCAGTACTTAATAATGCATGGAATTGAAATAATTCGAATTCCTTTTGACGGTTTTTAACTACCCAAAGGACTGATTATAATTTCTATCGTACTCACAAGAAAGGTCTTATTAAAGTTGATGCCACAACTAATTTTTTATATTTATTTAGCACCTTTTATTTAATTTTATAAGAAATAATTTTTTCTCCTACCCAATATTCTAAACTTTGATGTTATAAAGATATTTGCTGCAAGCACTGTAGCAATAATATAAACAGAAAGCACATACATACATATAAAAAGAAAAAAAATATTGAAATAAAACTGCTGATTATTTTATTGCAATTGGCACACACGTTGTATATAAATATAAAAAATTTTACTTTACATATACGAGTATATGCCATGGAATCATTGTCTGTCCTCTAGTCTATCTATTATTCTTCTCATGGTATTTTTTATTTTAATAAGAATATTTCTTTTGTAAAAATATAAAAGTAATGTAATGTGTAGTCCGATTAAAGACACTTCATGAGCACAATACGAAGATAAGCTTTATTTTATTATAAAAATAACTTGAAAAATATTCTTTTCTTCTTAACTGTAACCTCATTCTGTTTATATTATTAAAAAAAAAGAAAAAGAAATAAAAATAATAATAAAATAAACAAATTAAAGAAGTCTTTAAAGTTTGTGGCTTAAAAAAATATAGAAAATATACAAAGGTTTCCCATTAAGAACATGATTTTACAGGGAGTAGCAAAAAAATTATAAATTATTTTAAAATTTATGAACAGTTGCCCAATATATAAAACTTAAAACTTCTTTAATTTCAAGGTATTTTAAGAAAATTTCTATTGGATTACATTTAGTTCAATTCAAAATAGTCTTCAGAAAGAATTCAATTGAATAACATTTTGTAAGATATTTTTTTAATTGGACCGGTACTCAGAGGATGACCCCTATTTATGCAGTGTATTAAGCTGGAACTGGGAAAATAGGATAGGGCAAGGAGGATAGCGGGAGTAGTGCTGTTGCACATTCGTTTGAACCTCTCAACGCTGGGTATGGGCAGGAAAGACATCTGCAGGGAGCTCGTTCCATATACGAGCTGTTCGATAATATGTTCCCTTACTTCATTAGAGCACATTCCATTGCAGTAACGATAAAACAGCGTAACACATCCCACGTTGCGACGATGCTCCAGTGAGTCAATAGAGTTGGCTACACTATTTTCACTAATGAGTATTTTCGCCCTCCCCTGTACTCGGTCCAGTAGCTTCAAAATAGACTTTGAGGCATCGGCCAATACGTGAGAATTGTATTCCATTTTCGGCCAAATGTAGGTGGTATAAATAGTAAGGATATTAGAAGAGTATCTCTTACATTGTCTTAAAAAGCCTTGAATGCTTCTTTAGGGATATGAAAAATGTGCCAAGAACATCAAGAGGTTTTGATTCCGAAATATTTATATCACCCAAAATTACAGATGAAGCAGCATGCAAAAGTACTACGCAGCACTGTGTCTTCCGAGCATTGAAATCGACCCGATTCGCATGACCCCATTTAGAGATTATTAGTAGATTTTGATTAATTGTATCATTTTGTTTCATATACCTAATCTCCACTAGACTTGGCCTATGGTCAAATTAGTAGGAATAGCTTATGTTGCTGTCATCTGCAAATGGTTTTTCATTAAGAAAAATAAGAAAAAGTGTATGTAGGCATGTGTCAAAAAAGTAGAATAACAGTAATTCTAAGTTGCAAGTTACAGAGCAAAACGCATAGAACGTATAGACGCATAGAATGCATGAAGTAGATTTACTTTCTACTTTTGTGTGCTTCACATGCATCATTCTGTTTTTATAGCTATGGATGATAAAATTATATTCTATTTTCAATGATATCGATAAAAAAAAATTGTGTGGTGGATTTTAATTTCTTCTTATTTTTGAATTAAAAAGCTGTTAATAAAATAAAAAAAATCTTTCGTAATAATGTTTACAACTATTTTCAATAATAATATACATTAAAATCAATTTTCAACATAGTTCTTTCATTTACAAATTTGCATTTTCTTGTTATCGATTACTTTTATGAACTGAGTGTCAACTCTGTTGTAGTTTTTTTATTTTTTTAATCAATTACAATGGAGGAGAATCTTATTGAAGCTGCAAAAATACCAGTCACTTCTCTTTCCGTGGCCATTTGCAGCTTTTCGTAGGCATAAAATATTATGTTCATAAACTAAATGTCTTTCATAAATTCTTTTAAAATAAAAGTTTCACATTAAAATTTTGCCAAAATTGTGTCTATATAATAAAAATATTTACACTACAGCTGATCAAAATAAAAAACTTGGGAGTTAAAACGCTCAGCATGCTCAGAAACGCATATAACGCATATGCATAGATCGGATGGTATGTCAACAAGTTTTACGAAATCAAGAGATTATTTGTGTATAAATTTATGATCAGAGGTGTTAGAATTGTCCTTAAATACAATTTCAAACTTTCACATCCTCATCGCAATTGAAAATCTGTCCAACAGACACTACCATTCAAAAATGTCTTAAAAGGGAAACAAAATGGATATTTAAATAAAAAGGAGGGGAATCAAAGACGTACTTCAAGAAAAACAAAGCCAGCCCGTTTAAGGGTACAAATTCAATCTTCTATATTTTGAAAAAAAAAAAATTTTTTTTTTAAAAACAATTTATAAAAAAGTATATAAAAATATAAATAGAACAAGTAGATGAGTACTCGTATACAAACTTCATTCATAAAGGAACACTTCACTATAAGCTTGCCAGATGGCCGGGAATGAGCTTGATTGTCAATATATTTTAGTGCATGTCAAGATTCAAGCTCAAGCAATATTTGTCAAGCTGAAATTGAACATTTTCAAAATTAAAATTTGCAGTTGGTTACATCTAAAAAATTTCTTTTTTTGGCAGTAAAGTTTAATTGTTGGCAACATATAATTTTATCCCTGTACCAACACACATAATTTAACTCATCACTGGTACATGTGCCAACACACATAAACTGACAGCAAGTTTAAGTAAAAGTAAAAACAAAATCCAAAAATTTGCGAAAAAGTAAAAAAAAAAAAAATTTGGGGCCATCTTTCATTTTTGTTTTGGGGCCTTTTTTCATGGAGCCTTATTAACATACATATAAATTACAAATGTACATTTATATGTATAAAGTATGTGGGCTTGTAGACTTGTAACTTCGAATCCGAATTTTACAGTTCGCAATATAAGATTTTAGAAATGTTTATCAAATTCGTTATTGGTTAGCGCCAATGAAATGCAGGCATATACCTAGCTAAGCCAACAACAAACAATATAATATTTTAGAAATGTTTTATTCTTCAACATCAAGCTCAGGTTAAGTCTGAACTTTAAAATATAACATACAATACATATGTACATATATGTGCATAGTCAGCGTCAAAGGAAAGTACGCACTAAGTCCATCTTTTTCCAAATTTAGTTTTCATTGAATTGAGCTCGAACGGAAAGAATATAAAAGGTTTTTTAAAGTAGTTTTATATTTTCTAAATAAATTTTGTTATCTCTTTTAAATAATATTAAGAAATAGCTTTCTATTTTTGTTGCTTTTTTATTGTTTAAAACATTTTTTTTGGCGCTTACTATGCATACACCTATGTATGTTAAAAATATACAAACGTACATTTATAAGTAACGAACTGAATGAATTTTATGTAATTTTCCTGTAAAGAAATGTCTGAATTGTTGAACTTTTTATGTTATTCTTGTTTTTTTTTTTTTTTTTTTTTGTTTGTAAGTAAACAGCCTTTATTTCTGTTTTTAATAAATAAAGAATTTTTAATAAATTAAAAAAATTGATATCACGTATTTTTAGTTTTTAAGGAAATATTTAAATTTGTCCAGTTCTCTTCTTAAAATCAAGCTCATTTGCTCATATTGAACCTGGCAACCCTACTTCACTACCATAATTAAAAATAAAAACTGACTGATTGCCACTGTGACAGTTTAAGAGCTATTGCCAGGCTTTTATATAAAAGAGTTTGATAAAATAAAATCGAACTGACAGAAGTCACAAGCATCTTGTCTAAAGGCGAGTTTTTCTAAAAAAAATTATTATATTTTTACTAGAACATTTCATTTAAAAAAAACAACTTTTGTTGCAATAACAGCTCATTTGAGAACACCATGTCCATTAATTTTGCATTTCCAGTTTTTTGTTTTTCCTTTACATCCAAACATTCCATTTGCAGTCTTTTGTTAAAGATTTATCTTTTATTTTTTAATACATAATTTTTTTTTTGATATTTATTTTTAGTTGCCAAGTGTCGAATCAGTGTTTTCATGTTTGTTGTTATTGCGGTATATTGACACTTATCCGGTGGCATTAAATAATGTCATTAATGCAACTGCTACATACTTGAGATGCAATCGTGTACATTAACTTGCTACATACATGTGAAATCACAGATACATATGCAGCCAAGCCGTGCAACATAATTGTGGCTGCTGCTTCTGCCAGACGTTTAAATGTTTCCTTTTATTTTTGTAAATGTCGGTTGGTTTTTGAATTATTTTTAGTTTGAAAAAAAAAATTTTTTTCTTAAATCTTTTCTTTTTATTCTCTTCGATTTTTGAGGTGAAATTGGATTCTTTTTATCGGTTTAAAAAACGTGAGATAGTTTTTTTTATTATTATTTGTATACAATTTGGTCAGGAGATAAAAGTTAAAGGTGTTAAATGCATTTTAGCGTTTAATGCTGTTGGTTATTTATGAAATTGATTGGAAAATTGTGAGTAAAAGCTAAATTTTCAAACAAGTTTTTCATTTTAGTTTTAATGCACATGCCAATCTAGTTTAATGCTGATGTTAGTTTATAGTAAAATGGATAAACGTCTAGGAAAAGATGAAAGATAAATGGATTTTTTAATTAAAAACGGCACACGTTTCGTGAAAGAATTTCGCCAAAAATTTATTTCAAGGAAGCAATGAATGAAACTTTTAGTTTAATAGTGAAGAATTACGAATTTTTCTATGGTTGCAATTTATTGTTATTGGATATGAATCAGTGACCGCTTAATTTCTTGATGTTTCTGACAATATTTATTAGGGATAGAAATATGTAAAGGGTCTTTCATTAAATGATATAGAGCTTTAAATTAATATAAAAACAAAATTTACCAATTTGAAAGGCGGCCAATTGTTGGCATTTTATATGAAATATACGACTAACATAGTACAATTTCCCATCGCGGATTTGCCGTTTGAAATATTTAACTTTTTCATGACTCTGGCGCATAAATCAGGCATCGGTTATGTTGGCTTTGAGGGCCGCTATGAGTTGTGACTTATTCACATATGTAGATCTGCGACGTAAGAAAATTTCACAATAACAAGGGGGTCAAATCTCGGTGGGCAGTTCTTATTACATGAGCTGTGTGGTTGAAACCATATGTTGTTGGTATCCATATCATCTAATTTAGCCCACAAATATTTTATGATATTAGACCTATTACGCCCACGATTGACGGTGATTAGCTGGCCAAAATCGTTCTCAAAGAAATATGGACCGATGACCCTAATTCCACACCAAAAATTTACTTTTTCGGGGTGTATTCGGGAGGCTCCTTATATTGCGTGTGAATTGGTATCGTCCCGAATCCGACAATTTTGTTAGACGAGGTACCCATTTAATTAGAAATGGGCCCAGACGCTGAAGATGTTTTTTATGAAACCTAGAATCAATTTCCAACTGGTCCGGGCGCATTTAGTAAGCAAATATCGTTGTCTATGATTGCTTACCTTCTGCTATTTGGTTACTTGAACTTAGTATGGGAGCAGTCCTAAGGCACGATGTAAAATTCGCCAAATTGTGGTGTGCGAAAGGCCAAGTTCTTTAGAGCGATGCGAAATTGTGTACCTTGGATTGTCCTGCATGCTCTTACATACAGCAGGTCATACATTTCGTCGTCGTAGGGATGTTGATTCATTGTTTACTGAACTAATGGACTAAAATTTATCAATCACACTGCAAATAGTCCTTTCGCTAGGGCGATTATGCCGACTGCAAAATGGACGAGTCGCATTTCTCTTTCTAGCGGCTCCAAGTGTTTGCTGGTTTGTCAGCTCTCCTAGAGCTTTAAGGGTTATATTCGCTGAAATGTGGAATTATCTTCTTAGTGATTAACAATATTTTCATCTAAATGACAACTGCGACTTTTTGCCATTAACAACATGAAATGCCAGTTACCTGGTATTTGGAAAAAAATTTTCAAATACGCTATAAAATGATTAAAACTCTCACAATTATATGGCAAGTGCAGGTTTTAAGGATTCATGTGGCAGGAAAAATTTCTTTTCTTATTAATTTTTGTATTAAATATCTAATAAATTAGATCTTTGGAATGTTCTTTTTCAACTAATGAAAAAAATTAATGATTTTTCTCTCGTCTTAAATTGTGACACTCCATACAAACGATTTTATATCTTCTTCCCATTGTCACCTAAAAAAGTAACAAATTAAAAAAAAAAATTGATGAATGAAATCTAATAAAAAATCAATTTGATTTTAATGCTGCGTAATGGAAAAAACTAAACAAACACCAAACCAGCACGAACACACCAAATAAAGGTCTTGTTAAAAAAAAAATTATGGAAACGTGGCTTATCACAAGAAAGAAAATCTAAGAAAAATTAAAAATAGCAGGGGTGGTAGGAAGCAGCATAAAATAATCTACAAAAAGAAAAGTATGTGGATGGAAAGAAGGTCATTGTCGTGATAAAATGAATATATTTTTGTAATTTTCATAATTAGAATGTTATTTGTAAGTATGATGAACTTTAATTTTAAATAATTAACAAGTGTTATTAATTATTTTATTTAAAACATATTCTTAATTCCAGCTAAACAAATTTGAATAAAAACCAAAAAAAAAACAATAAAATAAAATAAAATAATTGTTGTTTTAAACATGAGGGCTGCTTTTTGCCTGTTGTTAGTTTAAGGTTTGAAACAAACTCTTCCTTTTTTTAAATATTTTCTCTAGTCATTTATTTTATTGTGAGAAACCCCTATTGTTGTATGGTTTTAAATTAAAAAAAAATAATTGAATTTTTTTTTTAATTTTCTACCCTTTTAAAAAACATGATTTGAAGTTATTTTCTGTCCAATGCCTGAATATTTGTATTTATTTTTTTTCTTTCAGAATATCGATATTTTTTGTTTGTTTTTCTTTTTAATTTTAATGAATTTTTTTTCTGATTTATCATTACTAAGTCATTTAATATTTTTTCTTTTTCATTTTAGGTGAGTAACCAAAATGAATATCTATCAAATTGTGGGTATCATGTGCTAACTTTCCCAAAAGCTTCGTTACAAGAAAAGAAAATTCATAATAATAAGGTAAAATTTAATCAGAACAATTTAAAAAAATTCAAAGATTCTTGAAACATTATATTTTAATGAAAACAATTGGGGCATAGAATACATATATATACATATAATTTTTTAAATGACAGTTACAGCCAAACTTTTATATTTATGTGGGACGATACATTCCGACAAAAAGTGTTTGCTAAGAGCGTATCTTCCTCTGGTGTTACGAGGGCAGGTCAATAGGTCCGTAAATTGTTTATTTTCACGTCAACTAACTGAAAGGGCAACACTGTTTCTCTCAACAGGCATCTGGCAGTTGACTTATGTTAAAATTTTAACAAGCTGAGTCTTTTAGTTTATGTTTGACAGCCATTGATATCAGCCTAGTATGGATCTTTGGAGAAAATGGAAAAAAGTGAATATCGTGCCATTAAGTATTACTGCTTTTTTTTATAAATACTATGGACATTCTGTACTCTTAATTTTAAAGCGGTTTACTGAGTTTTTTTTTGTGGCCACACAAGCACGGGAAGTGCTAAACGTTCTGGATGCCAAGGTCTCTACAACCGAAAAAATTAAAAAAAAAAAAAATATATTGTCGATATGCTGTTGGCCGATCGAAGATTTTAAGTGCAAGAGATTGTAGAAGCCGTAGGCATATCACATGGTTCAGTGGTCTAAATTTTGAATAATCATTTGAGTATGAGTGAGCTTTTCGCAAGATGGGTGCCATGTTTGATCACAATCGATCACGAACCCAATGGAGTGATAACTCCGCAGGAGTGTTTGGCGTATTTCAACCGAAATATTTGGGAATTTTTGCGATTCGTAGCCGTGAAAGAACACAGATCCAATACAATACACCAGAGACCAATTAGCAATAGAAGCAGTGGGTTTCTCGGGCTGAATCGGAGCCAAAAAAGGCCAAAGTGGCTTTATCAGCCAATAAAGAGATGGGATGCAAGCAATATAATCCACATTAACTGTATGCAAATTATCATGTTTGGCTTAAAATTTAGTAGTCTAGATAAACGTAGTAACTTAATTGATTTGACTATGTAATGATCAATACCATCTGGATCTTTGCTACTCAGTCCAGCATATGCGGCGCAACGAATTTGAGTGGAATTCTGCACACAGTTTATAACCTGACTTTATATAATCGCATAGAAGGGACTTGATTTAACCACCTTTAGACTAATGCCATAATGTTTGTATTTGAGAAATCATGTGCAAGTGGCCTCAGGAATTTTAATGTAATTTTTACAGCGATATTTTACGGCCTGCATTATCATTGTCCAGTTGCGGACCTAAACCAAAATTCTAATATATGATGCAAAGGGATGCATAGGTTTAAATTAAATTCATCAGACAGTTAGTTGTTGGTCATGGTGGGAATATAGGATACCATTTCAGATGGTAAAGTACTTGCGCTGACCTTTTCAGAAGTAATGTACGCTGCTCCTAATTGAATTAAATTTGGCACACAGGTAGTTTATAGCTGGGATTAACATTTTATATAGTTTTAATCACGATAAAAAGCTCGGTTTAATTATAAATGGACTGTTGAAAGATTTCTTATATTTGCATATTGGAGCATCAGTGGCTGAATTGATTTGAATGAGAATTTTTCGCTTCAATAGAGACGTGATTTCAATTCTGATAAAATAGTACGATAATTGAAAAGAATAAAACGACTTGTTATTGAGAGAAAAATAAAATAGACTCACGTTGAGTAAATTGTTTGTTGTGTTGTTTGTATAGAAACATTATAAGCCTAGTATGATTATGTATTTGTTGTAATTCATATGCAATATTGAATTCTCATATTGTATTTGATTTATGTGGCATAAACATCCGAGGTTGAATGTTTTCAAACTGCTTAAACTTCACTGACGATTTGGTCTTAGTAACCAATGAAATGGCGGCATATGAAGAGCTAAAGTCACAACAAACATTTCTTCATATAATGTTATGGTTACTTAATAATATGGACTTAGAATTCTTTACCTCGCACGATATTTTGGAGTAGGTACAATATTTTTTGAAGCATACTTTGCATATTTTGTTTTTGAAGTATTTCGAAAAAAGAAAATATAAAACTCAATTTGAACTGGCGCAGGATGCAGCCAAGATCATTTGTGGACCAAAAGTGTTCACAATCCAAATTGCAGAAATAATTGGCAGGAGAAACAGCAAAATGATCACCGAAATTATAATGTGGTAGACGCAATGATTCCTCAACAGACCAAACACGAGCCAAATCCAAATACTACAGACGCCAATGAATTCAATAAGAAACCACTAAGAACTAAGAAGTGGACATAGATAAAAATCTCCCATGGATGAGTGTTGCAAGCCAGACCAGCTGATAGCACAAGTGGAAGCATGTAAAATGAAGAAAGCATGAAGGGCAAGTTGTAGAAAGGCGACACCGAGATATAAGATAGCATTAACGCATGAAGGACTTGCAGTTGACTGAGAAGGAGCTCAATTTTCTGAAACGTAAAGTCAAATTGCTGCTTTTGTGAAGGCATCCAAGAATTTAAATCTTTTTAAATGGCAGTCATCATCATCAATTTTATAGCAAACAAAATTTGTTCACTCAGTGTTCTTTACCTTTAAGCTTTTTGGACTTAGTGACATTTGTATAAAAAAAACAATGTACTTTAGATAGAACTTACTGTAACTTACCTTTCGATGGACGAAACCAAAAAATATGTCTTCATACAATTTGCTTCTTTAACACTGTGTGCCCACAATTTGGCGTAAAAGCAATAAATATTGATAATAATAATAATTTGCTTCCCAACAAGAAATTTAATGAAAACAGTTTTTTTTTCTAACACAAAGATTTTAAAAAGTTATTTAAATTTTCAATAAAGGTCCTTTCTTCTTTATAAGAATTCAAAAAGTACTTTATCACGTACATACAGTGGAAACAATGAAAATATCATTTTACTAGAATAACTTCCGTTTCCTTATCACTGGAAAATGTAGTGTTTGTTTTAGTCTGCATCTGAACAACTTTTAAAATCTTTATTTTAGTATCAGTTGCATTTCCTTATTTCACCTTCTGGAAATTTAGTTCAATTTATATCTTTATATAAGTATTTAAACTTTCAAATACAAAACCATCTCAATTTTGCTAAAAAAAATATCTTTAATAAAATATTTATTCACTGAATTTTAATTTTGCTTAAATTTGTTTCTCTTCTGTTGAGCGGTTTTCTTAAGAAACAAAATGCTTTGCAAAAAGAAACAAAAATTATAAAAATGAGAAAAAAAACACAAAATTGTATTTTGTTAAGCTTTCTTTTCTTTTAGTTCTTATCTGTGGACCGTATTATATATTCTATTTAATGTAAATACTATTTAGTCATAATACGTTCTTTCATGTAGTTTTGGTCAAAAGGAGTTGTTCTGCTGCTTTCTTTTTGTCAACACCATTTTGTAATCTGTTTCTTTTATTTAGTTTTTTTCTTCTTCATATTTATCCTTACAAAAGAAAAGTATCCTTAAAAGTTTGTCAAAAAAGGAAGAGTTCTTTTTTTCCAATTGAAGACAAAACATGAAATTGCGTTGAAAACAGTACAAAAAAAGGATTTAGTCTTAACAAGCATTTCTTACAGTTGGCATTCTGTTATCTTTTCTTTAACCCCCTGTCTTTGCTTAATACACCTTCTGTGAAAAGGATGTTTTTTAATATAATATATTTTTTTATTTTTGCAAAAAAACTTTTTTTATATTATATTGTGTGTCATTTTTATAAAATACAATTCTGTCTTTAACGAATATGATGATTTACATTTATTGATTGTGTATTTTGTTTCTCAGATATGCAGGCTATTTTGCTGAAAAGGATTAAAATGAGGGTGAAAAGATTCTATTTACTTTATATCTGTATCTAATGTTTGTTCAGGCATATCAGTTGTAATTTAAATTATTACTTTAAATGGAAATCTTTTATGACAACAAAAGTTAGTCATAGTGAAAGGTTAGAGAAAGATATTAAAAAAATTTAATTTGAAATTTGTTTTCCAATATTACTTGGCCTTCAGTGCATTAAGTATTCATCTGGTTGCGTTAAAGCCACTTTTGCAAAAACATTTCCTTACAAACTACTACAATCTCTTTGCAAAAAAAAGTTAAATCCCTTTTCAAGCCGAAAATACATTAGCAAAATATTCAAGATTTTGATAAAAAAAATAATCAAATAAATACGCCATAGAAAATTTTAACAAAAATGCATTCAGCAAAAAATGTTTTAATTGGCCTAGAAATCAATAAAAAAAAACGATAGTTATTTTACAGGACTACCAATCATTCATGTCATTTTAGGAGGGGACTATAACGCTTTAACGAAGGAGAAAATTGCATTATACATTAGATAAGAAGGCAACAAATTAAGTTCGATGTTAAATTAATTACTCTCGGTTTCCAAATCAGTTTTTAAATGAAAATAACTTTACAGCTTCTACATTTGTAAAGTAATGTATATGTTCCTTCCATTCCTGGAGAGAAAATAGGGCTTCTACAAGGTATATCCGTCTTTACACGGGTTGTTGTTGCAGTTGTTTTCTCATTGTTATTATTTATTTTTTGCCGTGTATCAGTTTCGGTAATCGGTTCTTGTTCCAGCTGAGTAGATGATTGGATAATGTGGCAGCCATCTGTCGTTGTCTGGAAACAACGCCCCCTCTGTATTTTGGTGTATGGTAAGGAACCTCGCTAATCTTTGATTCCTATCTTGTTTCCCAGAAGGTGGTGTATCTGCGTGACATTTGTTTGTCATGATGTTATCCTCTTTTCCAGGGATAGGGGGTGGTTAGCGGACTCATTGGATGGATTTTTATTTAGGAGGGCGTTGAAGCCACTTCATTTTTAAAACTTGAAAAACCGTGGTGAAAAATTTTTGTCCTTTGCCAGGGAGCGAACCTGGGGTACTCGGTTTTATAGGCAAGCACTTTAACCACTATAACACGCCACCACGTAAAGTAAAGAAAAACTGAAATTTTCGCAATTTCGTCAAAGTGATTTGAAAATTAAATTTTCAGCTTATTTTACATGTAGAATTGAAGTGACCTGAAAATAATTTTTACACATAGCAAGTAATTTGAAATCGACAACAAGTAACTATGTGAATAAAATTCTTTTGCATAAAAAGGGATATTTTTATGGCTTTAGCCAACTTTGTTGCTTGGCTTTGTAAACTTAAACGCAGTTTTTTTTAATTTTTATTGAAACCAAAAAAATTTATTTTATCGGTGGCCTTGTTCCAGCATCTATCTTCTGGAGACTTATTATCTTTTTTCATCAAGCTTTTCTTTCTCTTGATTTTTTAATTATCCCTTCTTTTACTTTATCAACATCATCATAACTTTGCAGACTAGATCACAGAGTTCGTTGCACTAAACACAAAATTTGCCAATTCTTGCATCAATTTATATGGATTGCAATTATGAAAAAGTTACACAAAGAACTTTTTTCGTCGTTGCAACGAACACGGAAGAAAAATATTCAAATTTAACTCGCTCTTCATAAGTTTAGCAACGACTAAAGCTTTGTGGAATACAAGAGGATTTCAGAGAGCCACTGAGAAGTTAAATAATACTTACTAAATGCTGTTCGACGATTCTATGAAGTAAATAGCTTTAAGGCTAAAGCGTAAAAAGTATGTTTGTCCTTATGGAATATCTTCGGAGCTTTCACTCAGTATCAGGCGTGACAATAGAAGAATTTCCGAAGTAGTAGTAATCAGACATTTTTCAATAACCATATTCTATCGGACCAAAGTCTATATTCGTAAAAAGTCTATATTCCTCAAATACAATCGGAGTTGTTTAGAAAAATTTCATGTTGGAAAACTTTTGAAAATTTTATTTTTCCACAAATAAATTGTTTTTCATCAAACATTTTACATTTAACATTTTTAAAAAATTTTAAATACAACTGAGTCTACAAAATTGCTTTACTCTGATAGTTTATAAAAAATATAGATTTAACACAATAAGTAAAGGAACTTTTTGGCAGGGTAAACACACTTGGTTCATAGCAAGGAATATACCTTATGGGGAATAAAAATTTCTGGTATCTAATTATTCTAATTAAAGTTAATCTTAGTTTATATAGTTACGATATTTAAAAAAAAAAAAAAAAAAAAAAAAAAACACTCGGCTGGTTATGAGGTTTGTGGCGGCACCAAAAATATTTACATGTCCCATAGCTATTAGACAAATTTACTTTTTCTATCATTCGTCATCATAAAACACTTTAAAAACTACAAAAGACTATTCTTTAATGGAGTCTGATGAGATTTAAAATCGAACCCATAAAGAAAAGTTTTGTTTATTTTGTCAAATATAAACTACAATCACCATTTTAATTAGAATTTTTAAAGTTATTCAAAGAAAAAACGTTTTTTGAAGATATTCGACAAAAATATTTTTTTGTATCAATAGCGTTGTTTTGCTAAAGGCAGATTAGATTGTGGGCTTAATCAAAGTTACGGTTAAAAATTTATTTACAAATTTCGTTAAATTGAAAAAATCCCAAGAATCCAGTGGATTAATATTTATGTAGAAGAGAACGCCACCAATTGCGATGATTACCAACTAGTTTTGGCCTTAATTTGAAATGCTTTTTCAATAGGATGATGATACCTGCCATTTAGCTCATGGCCCACTGAACATTATGCAAGAGGCCATGGTCATCTTCTGTGAGGTGATGGTAGTTATCCACCAAGATCGTGCCAGTGATCGAGTTTTCTTTAGTCACAGGTCTATACGCTTAAGCCACATACCACAACGGACGCGAAAGCCAACACAATCCATGCCGTCGCTTAAACTAAGTCTGACTTATGTGAGAGAGTCATGGAAAATTGAATGTTCGCCGTACAAAAGTTGTGTACTTAAACAAAAAGAATTACCCGTAATTCATTTTCTCACAGCAGGAAACCTTATTACCCAATCACTATTGCTCCCTCTGCTGCAAAGTTTTCATTTGTTGATGGTAAAATTTAGTCTCTAGATATACGACGCCAAATACATTCTTTGCATGTGGAGGTTGTCATGACTTTCACAGAGAAACATACTCGATTATCCAAATCAATTATCACAGAAAATTATTAAATTTATAGTTTTCTTTAATATTTTTCCCTTAAAAATAATTTCTTTGCCCCTTTAAAATGAACAGCTAAACATCCATCATTATTTGCCGTTAAATAGAAATATGTCTAAAGATCTTTTTCCAGACAACAAGTACAAGTATTGACAATCATTTATATAAACAATCACACATCACTTGTCACTTTGACATTTCACAAATATTTACATACTCGTATACTGACTCGCATCACAGCGAGAGTGAAAATGAAAGCGAGAAACAGGAAAAATATGAAGTGGCAAATGACATGACACATCATTGAATATGTTTTAAAAATTTTATAGATGAGCGGTTTTTTAACGTCATGTGGAAAGCGGGTGCAATGACTTATATAATTTAACTTTCCATTACCGCCAAAATATTTTGAAGTTAAGAAATTTATTATAAATTTTTTTTCAACTAATGGCAAGAGAGCAACTCTATAGATAAATGTAATACTATTGCATGCGTTACATAGTGAGATCTTGGCTTTAGTTGTCAAATATCTTAGACACCGTCTTGAAAGGTCTTAGTAGGTAATATATAAAATAAATAGTATTAAATTTATGGTTTGAGCCTTTTAGAGGCTTTTTTAACCATTTGGATAATATTTTTTTATCGGTAAGTAAGACGCTCTTTCCCTGCTTCTTTTACATGTTCGCCAGAAAGCGATCACCTCAGATGAAACCAATTTTGAAGACTCACTATTACAGTTTCTAAGGCAACCTTTAGTACATTTTTGGACTTCTCAGGATCTATTTAATAAAATTTTAATTTAAAATATGAATTACATTTACAAATTAAAAAAAAAATTTAAATAATTTTTTAATAGAAAAAAAAAATAATTGTTTCTTTAAATCTTAACGAAAAAAAGTTAAAAAAATTATTTTTGCATAGAAAAAAGAAATCTTGACTACTGGAGCATTTTTATGCCATCCTGAAAATTATTCTTAGCGTTAAATAACCAGTCCCAATTTAGAGTAAAACTATTTTCTTTCCAAAAATAAATTAAAGCTGTACTTTTCTACTCCTGATGAAAACAGCTTGTAAATCAGTGAATAAAAATGGAAAAGAAGAAAGTACGGCAATGAAAAAATTCTAATCTTTGGATATGATCTCAATTTGCAATTCCTTTTAAAATAATCCTATCTTCCTTGGAAGCTCTCTTTTTACTGGGAATAAATAAATAAATAAATAAATAAGGAAAACGAAATTTAGACTACTGGCAAATTGGTACGCCTTCCAGATGTGAAGTTTATTCTTAGTGGAAAATAAACAATTATAATTTAATAAAAAAAATAATTTCCTTTGCAAAAAAAAAAATTTATTCTCCTCATAATGAAAACAGATTCCAAATCGGTAAATGGAAATCAAAAAAGGGAACATCTTGCAATCTATGTTAATATTTTTTAAAATTATCCGATTTTACACTATTTCTGGATCGTAATCTCAGCATTTTCATGACTTTTTTGTATGCTCTTTTTTACTGGGTCACCAATATTCATTTATTTTTTAATAATGGGACAAAGCACTTTGGGTCATTTATCTGTGGCCCAACACTTTTCTTTCATCAGCTACCATGGTGTCTTGGGTTTCATTAAAACTTTAACACTCTTAAATTTTTTATTTAGTCAAAATCGCTTGACATCTTGCTGAGTAGCGTTCCCCTATACTTTTAACATACGAGCATAATGAAAAAGTTTTAATGTTTAAAAAATTATTGTAGCAAAAACATTAAGTTAAAAAAGATAATGGACATCTTTTTTTTTTTCGCTAAAATTTATTACCTACCACAGAGTGAGTAGAATACGAGTACGAGTATCTGTTGCAGAATTCGAGAAGAGAAGACTATAAATAAAATCAAAACCAAAGTGGTGGTTGATAGATTTTGATTGACTGTTTGGGTTGATGTATAACTAAAATATATAAATGAAACTAAATGCACTTAATGCTGCCCAAAAAAAAAAAAAATGAAAGATTTACTGAATGAGTGAGTGCGTTAATGCGTTTATAAGTATATGTGTGAATGTGTGTTGATGAGCAATCTTTGTTTCCTTACGAATCCATTAACTTGATATTGTTGATTGTTTGTTTATTTTGCGCATTTATTCCTTTCCCTTTACTCTCTCTATTTCTCTCCACAAAATTTATACTTATATTTAATGTAAAACGCATTAATGCAATGTTTATGGAAACGTCACTTTAAAAACTGACATTGTTCTTAAAAAATGTGACATCTCACAAATAAACAACAAAGAAAAGGGGAACCAACAGCAACAACAAAATTGTAATACTTTTAGCAAAATATCCCCTGATAGGTTTAATCAACTAATACCTATTTACTCTGATGCTCATACTTAATGAATTTCCATGTTATTTTCTTAAAATTAATATTAAGCTTTTCCCCTATACTTATTCGAGCACTATTTTGTTTAAAAATCTCTGTCCTTGTTGTCTTACCCCCTTTCTATTGCGCGTGTTGCTATTTGTTTTTATTTGTTGTTGTTGCCGTTGTTGTTGTTGTATCTTTTGTCACTATAAGTATCTACTTGTAGATTGTCTGTCTAAACAATTTAATTATAATGTTTTGTCTATGTGTGGGAATCTTTCCATATGTCGCACTTGTATCCCATATTCTATTTAAAAATGTTAATACTCATTTAAAGTTTTTAAAAGTTTCAACTGAAAAATATTTACTAAAGCAAAAGAAACAATATATTTTTCAAATCATTTCTAAAATTTTGAGAGAAAAAATAATACGAAGGCAGTTTCATAATGCCTATAAATAAGATATAAAAGCCTTATACATTTAAGTTCGATACATCTAGTCCAGCGTCTATCTAGCTTTTTTGCTCCCTCCGAATAATAAGATTTTTCGAGGTCTTCAAAATAAACGCTTTTATCAATGATGACCTCTTTATTTAATGAAATTCTCACTCACTTGGCCGTTTCATCGAATTTGGAAATAGTAATCAGCTTTTAAATCTGGAAAGTATGCTGGATGGCGTTAGCAGTTCGTGGCCCAAGACCTGTTCTGAGTTATATTTGCCGGTAATTGTTATAACATCTTCAAATTTATCGATGTGAATGACAACGCATGCATCCCAAAGAACTATGGCCCTTCTTGGACGCGAAAACCCATCTAAGTCTTCTGGCATGTTCACTCAAAGTAATCCCTGGTTTTGATTGATGCTTGACCTCTGGTGTGCTATGCTTGATCCATGTTTCATTTATAGTTACAAAACTGCACAAAAACCCGTCTAGACTGCGCCTGAAGTGGTTACGGAGTTGCGCTAATAGTGGAGTATGAGCACTCGCGGCACTTATCGTGCGGACAGTTTTTTCATACAAAAATGTTCACATGTTCAATGCACACGAAACTCACTATTTCTATTTCCATTAAAACTAACGATGATGCCTGCTTTCAAATGACTGTCAGTAGTCTAGTAATAGTTACCGGGAGCTGTAGTTCATTGAAAGTTAATGCGCTAGACATAAAAAAGTATCGAAATTACTATACCACCCTCGTAATGGAGGCCAGCGTTTCAAAAGGTCATTTTGCTTCTGTTTATGAAATTTTCTTTATTCAATTCTTTTAAAGGGAGGATGGCAAAATGCTGCCCTTTAAATTCCCCTCCACGCCTTTGAGTACATGTGGTATAAATAAATATTTAATATTACAAAACAAGCATCTACATACTTACAACAACATGTTGTTAGTTGTAACTTATAATTATTAAGAGGGCGGTTTTTGATGATGGTTTTTAAAATCACATTAAAATAAATACTTTAGTTCAAGGGTTCAAGAAAAATACAAAACAATTACAAAAAAAATATGTCAATAAAATGTCTCTCTGTTCCCACTGTAATTAAAATTTAATTTAAATATATAAAGCGGTTTTTGTGGGCTGAAATATACTAATATACATATAGACATGTATATAATTATTTTTTTTCTTATTTCTCTTAATATGATATGAAAATACAGCATATATTTGTTACACAAGCAAATTCGTATGAACTATTTGTGAGTTTATCTGCAAGCAAATAAGGAAAGCCCTATTTCCGATGCATCTAAGTCAATGAAAAATTTTTAAATCTTCGCTGTGGGCCTGTGGTAAAAATTATGATATTTATATTTTTTCTCAAATTAACTTTGAGATTAAATTTTAATAATTTTTTTTGCGATCTGCTTTGATTAGTGCAAAACATAGAAACAATTCACAATTTACCTTTCGATTGTTTAAAAATGTGAATAGATTTAGCTGAAGAGAAAAATTTTAATAAAATTAGAACAATTAGGGACTTATTATTACTTAATTAACAAACACAAACTGCGAAGCTACTTGGCTTATCTGCAGAGACACCCGGAGTCTGCGGCAGAAGTCGAACCTGCGACCTTCGGACTACCAGTCTAGTACACTAGCTACTAGTCTACGAAGGCACTCAAGACAAGATAATAATAACAATGACCTCCTCTTCACTCATCGCAGTTGCAGACATTGATCGTTGTGTAAATAAAACAAATTAAAGTAAATAATTTGGAGGGCAACCTAAAGTAGACATTTTTGTCAATTTAGGTTAGGTTAGGTTAGGTTGATTGGAGGGGTGTGATAGCCCATGTCATACGACATGCACTTAAGCCAGTGAAGGCTTGCTGTGCGCTCCCTTTAATTATCAGACACAAACTGCCAGAGTTCTGCGGCAATTTAATACATTAAGAAAACAAGTGTGATAATTTGTAAGAAAAACTTGAAAAGCTTGTAAATCGGGGAAAAAATTAAAATTATCCCAAAACAGCACTGACAACAATTCAAAATCTAATTTCTAATTTGGGTTTAATTCAATTTTATAATATTTTTTAACCGGCTTTAAAAATGGCTCGAAAATAAAAAATTTACTATTGCAACTTACTACTCCATGAATAGATTGATTTTCGAAATTATGTTTGTTTTGTTTTAAAGAGTTTGCTTATAGTTTGTTTTTCAAAAATCGCACGGGCAATTTGACCCCCTCCCTTTTAGTGATTATTGCATAACTCCCTTATTATGGACCGCTTTTGGAATTTTTTTTTAAATGTTCCACAGCAAAGGTCAGGCAGCCACCACCCACTCCCTGGGAAAAGAATGGTAGGAACCAAAGATTAGCAAGGTTGCTCACCATTACACCAAATTCACAGAGGGCGTTATTTCTGGGCAACGACAGATGGCAGCTCCATTATCCTAGAACTGCTACAGCAGACCGATCATCTTATTAGCTGGAACAACAACTGATTAGCGAAACTGATACGAGGCAAAAAATATAAGAATGCGAATACAACTACAGCAACTCGTGTAAGATGAAGATGCTTTGTGGAAGCCAAATGCTCCAAAGAGTGGTAATTTAGAAAAGAAATTATAACAACATAACTCCGCCATTTGTGGGCCTATTTTCAAAAAATTTTATTTGAAAGGACATGAAAGATTTGGTAGTCTGCGATTATCCTATAATTCCGCCATTTGTAGAATAATTTTCGTTTTCTTTTATATTTGAATGGGTATGCTTATAGTGTTGTCCTATAAATTTTATTCGAAAAAAAGAAAAAAATAGATGACCATTGCGTCAGTTAACGCGATACTCCATAAATTGCGAACGCGTTTATAAAGTTCCTTTAAAAGCTTAATTACATTGGCATCTTCTCTCATATTGCTTACGTTAGGCTACAAAATAACTCTTTCGTATTCCGAAAGAACGAAGTGGAAAATTCTCCCATTTACTAGAAGGAAAACATTCTGGGCTATGTTAGACTTCTTCTGAGGGTGCTTAGCCCCCTTTCCAAACTACATTCATGACATATAAATATATACACAAAATCACGCAAGTCTGATGCATAAACTTATCCACCTTTTAAAGCTTTTCCATTATTGCATTTTATTTGCTTTCTTTTAGTTATATTTTTATATAATAATTTTGCTTTTAATAAAAATTTTTTAATAATTTTATATGTATATAATGACTTATGTCGGCTCAAGGGTGGTCCAACCATAATGCACGATGTTAATTGTGAGTCACACTTTAACGTCAAGTTTTTTGCCCAAATTAATTTTTTTTCAATGTTTGACAAATTCAACCATGGAGAGGTACACAATTGAGCAGAGCGTTAAGATTGTTGAAGCAATTTACGAAAATAGGCGATCAAATCAAAATGCATTTCGTACACTTCGTGATATTATTGGTCGGCAAAATCGATCAAATGTGTCCACAATCGGGAGAATTGTGCGTAAATGACAGCAAACCGAAATGTGAAAACGCTCGTGCATGCTCGAACAGATCGTTCTCCGATAACATTGCTGTTGTTCACGATAGTGACCCGACGTCGTGCCCAAAAATGGAGCATATCACGAACATCAGTGATGTACATTTTGAATCAAGATTTTAATACACATGCTTACAAGGTTCAATTGACTCAAGAGCTGAAGCCTGACGAGCATTTCAAGCGTTGTCAATACGCCGAATGGTGAGTTTATGAAGAAAATCATATGCAGCGACGAGGCACACTTTCAACTCAGTGGATTCGTTAAGAAGCAGAATTGCCGCATTTGGGCAAGTGAGAATACAGGAGTGAGTGGTGAAAAGACGATGCATCTACTACGAGTGAATGTTTGGTGCGTTTTATGAGCTGGCGACGTCATCGTTCCGTACTTCTTCGAAAATGAAGTCGTCCAAGCATTTACCATAAATGGTGTTCGCTATCGCGAGATGATAACGGACTTCTTGTGGGCAGAAATTTATGATATTGACCTGGACGATATGTGGTTCCAACAAAATTATGCCACTTGTCATACAGCCATCGAAACAATCCCTTTTTGCGCGAGAAATTCAATGGCCGTGTTATCTCACATCGTGACGATGTTAATTGGTCGCCACGAACATGTTATTTGACACCGTTGGACTTCTTTCTTTGCGAATATTTAAAAAAGAAGGTGTACGTCAATAGAACAAGAACAATTCAAGAGCTAAAGGATGAGATAGTTCGGCACATTAACGACATTGAACCTCATTTATGTCTCAGAGTCATTGAAAATTTTAAACATCGGATCGAGGTATGCCACCTAAGCCGTGGCGAGCATTTGACCGATATTTTGTTTCACACATAATTGTCATAGATCCTTCTATCATAATAAAATGTATTAAGATAATTCTCTAAAATCTTTTTGTTTTATTTACAATTAACATCGTGCGTTTTGGTTGGACCACCCTTTAGAAGGATCATAACAATTTTATATGAATATTATAGTCATTTCTCAACATATTGTTTCTTCGCGTGTATAATATCGAGCCAATATTCCACATAATGCAAAGTGTATAATATAATCGGCTGTTATTGTTGTTTCACAACTTGTCAATGGTATATGATTATGACGTTGATAAGCATTTGACACATTATAAAAAAAAAAAATCATAGTGTAATAATATGTAATGTAGAAAACAGTCCCGGGAAGGCATCCCACCAGAAACGGAGGAGGGAGTTTTTTAGTGGACAACACCACACAAGGCATTTGACGACGGTCGCTGTAAGTGCGAAGGCATTTTCAACCCTACCTCGCCCGTCAAAAAAAAATTTTATACATTTATATATGTTCCTTTCACCCCTTGTGGGAGCATAGAACCATTAATAACAATATGAAGATTTTCGAATCCACTTAATTAAAAAAATAGCAACAAAAAAAAAAACAAAAATATTATGCGGGAGTTGTTGTGCCTGCATTTTGTTGGTGTAAACAAATGTGCTAATGCTAGAGATTATTAAAAATGATTCGTACTTAACTCATTGGCGACCAATGGTAAAAGGATAGTGGTCGCCGAAAATTACGTTCTAAATTTGCTCGAAGTGAATTGACTTTATTTCAATCTTATGAACTTTATGAATCTTGTGTCCTCAAAAATAAAACGATGGTGAACAATACCACAAGCACACAATAACATCCGCTAAATCAAAAAATAAAAAAATATATGAATGGAATAAACAAAATTTGCCCATAATGATATTATTTTATTTTAATCTTGGAATAAATTTCAGTTGAATATGATTCCTGTGTGGAGTGGAGGGAGGACTAAAACTCTCCATAAAAAAATGTGAGCCAGAAACGAAATTTTTACTTGTTATGGAATTACTAGCCAATGACTTTAGGTAGCGCCCTAGAAAATTCTCAGGGGCTGTAAGCTTCACCAGAAAACTTTCTAGCTGTACCTATAAGGAAAATAATGATTTGGTATTAACAGAAAATATCAATTGCACACACGAATAGTTATGAAATTCATGAACCATTTATTAAATATTACAACTGAATTTTATATGCCTGCTCGGTTTTTGAGGAAAACGGCCAGACGCAATCAAGCGTCATTAATGGATTAATTTTAGTTTTCTTTTGTAGTAATTAATCGTAAATGTTCTTTATTTTCTTTTTATTTCTCTATGCATTTGATTGCTTGATAATTAAAGGATTTGATTTGTTTGAAAGCTTTCGTTTTATCGTCCTGGTTAGATCATTCGTTTGCTTAAAAGTCCAGGCGATTTTCAGTATGTTATTACATTTTTATTATAAAAAGAAAATAAACGCTGTCTTGATCTAAGTAGTACTACTAAGTTACAGACTATATTTTGAATTTATTACAAATAACAAATATTCTCGATATGAATACGATTTTATTTATGTGACTGCCGCAGCAGACTTCGCAGCAGCTTATACTGTCACCCATATTTTCTTAAACTTGCCGACGGTTTCTAGTTCTATCTCATGAATGCTTCGGACGATATTAACATTATGGACTTAACAGCACCCCACAAAAAAAGTCTAAAGGGGTGAAATGGCAGCCTTCAGGTGACCAATAGACATCGGCAAGATGGCTAATAACACGATTACCGAACTTAAAGCTGTTCGTATAGTATCGCTGCTGTGTCGTATAGTGAGCTATTTTGCTAGAACCAAGGATTACCAAAGTTTACATCATCCATTTTAGACCATTAAAAGCATGTAATCATAGCTGTTCACAGAAATAGAGTCTTATGCCACCACTAAAAATTACCATCAAACTGTTACTGTCTGTTGTAACATTAACTTCTTCATAATAACGTGCGAGTTTTCCGATCTCCAGGTGTAGCAATTTTTTTTTTGAGACGAGAACCCGTCTTTTCGGAAAATTGTTTTTTTTTTTTCAAATTCAGTGTTCAATTAGAGCTTTTGTGACACTTAAACTGAGAAGTCGCAAAAAGCTGGTCAATTGGTCCTCTTAAATGAGTAATCCGAGACCTTTGTCCAAAATTCTAGTGAGATCAATGGCGATTCAACGTTTCTAGATAGAGTTCTACACTTTCGGCATCATCGCAAACACATTCTCGTCGATACGCACCGTATAATGACGGACGCCATGAGTGTTTGCCATTAGCAAAGTCAGTTTTGAAAACTTATTTTACAAACTTACATACGTACAGCACTCGTGGTGGGTGTTTCACTTTGGCAGAAAGTTGGGGCAACATAGAACTTATTTTGAAATTAAGTTTACAATATTTTTCAGCGTTGTTCCAGTCCAAAATGACTCGTTTTTGACCGTAAGGGTGATGCTGACTGATGGGCAATATTTTTGATAGAAAAAGCAATCTGGACACTGATAACATGTGAGATAAAAATACTTAAAAATGTTTAAACAACAGGAATTTTGGTGATTCAATTCACTATACTAGAGAACTGATCAAAACAAATGTTGGCAGAAATATTTAATAGGGACACAGGACAATTTTCTGCATAAATAAATAAATTTTTGTTTGATTATCTTCCATATCAATCTAAAATTTACAATAATCATTAACTAAAATTGTGAAAAACTTAATTTTAATGACAACCTAAACTCCGATGTAACAATATTATTTTTACAGGCTGCTACATCCGTTCCTTAGTATTCATGTACGTTTTGCCATTTTTTAAATGTGTTTATTATTAACTTTTATGTAAATCAAAAAAAAAAAAAGAATACGAAAAAGCATACGACTCCTACATACATAAAGTTCTCTTATAATTGCAATGCTCTAATCCGATATCCTTAGTTGTCGTTAAAATACCCTATTCACACGACAGCTCATCATCTGAAATTGTCAACGTAAAACAAAATTTAGACCAGTTAACAACTGTCATACTTGTCAAGTTAAATTATAATATTAATTTCTGTTTATTGTAAGTTTGGTAAACTTAAAATAACTGTAACAGAAACAATGAATAATTACCTGTAGACTCGAGTGCTGATGAGTTGTGTGGCGGCACTAAAAACTTGCGCAGGTTGCCCCAGCTAGTAGTCAAATTTACTTTCCTATCATTTCTGGCTACGGACCACAAGTTCACAAGCATCAGTCTTTTATGGCGTCTGATGGGATTTGAACTCGACCCCATAAAGAAAAATTATATTCGTTTAATTAACTGTTCAATGTAAATGTTTATTTTTATTTGATTTGAATTTTACACATATCTTTTTAAAAGTTTCACGATTTCATTTTTAACAAAAAGAAAAAACAATGAATGCAACGGCCAGTTCACAGCTCTCATAGTTACATTTACTACAAGATACCATTTACAAGGTATTGTGAATAGCGCAAATATGTCAATGTGTTCATTATGTATTGCTATTTAATTCTAACAGACTAGTAGGTAGTGTACTAGACTCGTAGTACAGAGGTCCCAGGTTCGAATCCTGCCGCAGAACTCTGGCAGTTTGTGTTTGATAATTAAAGGCAGCGCACAACAAGCCTTCACTGGCTTAAATGTATGTCGTATGACATGGGCTATCACACCCCTCCAATCAACCTAACCTAACCTTACCTAATTCTAACAATATTTCAATATTTTGGAGAAGAATAATAACAAGATTGCTAAAGTTTTTCCCTATAGAGCATTTATTCTTCATTAAAAGCTGCATATTCTCTTACCAGTCGTGTGATTGCGTTATTTCTTGTATTAATTAGAAGTCTTAATTGCGAAATGACTGTGAAAAGATTTTTTTTTTAAATTTATTTATAAATTATTGCACAGTTTAAGTTGCATTACTGCATTTCAAATTATATAAAAAAATATACTGTGACTATTATTTCCTGAAGATTGCAAACACTGAGATAAACGTTAACAAAATTGTACCTGCACTCTAGTATCTGAGGGGCTTTGATTTTCTTTTTCCACATACAAATTTAACGAGGCGAAACATTTATTATTAATCCTAGAAAATTTTTCAAACTGCGTCCAGCATTGTAATGCACTAATGACCATATGGGTTTTAAGCCAGTATTTATTACTGCATAAGAAGTGTTCATGTTTTCACAATTTACATTCATTATCCTGTGGACTGATTGCATGAATCAAAGCGAGAATTCCTGACCTATGAAGTCGTAATACTCTAATTATATATTATATATATTTAAAATAGTTTTAGAATACTTCCACTCCTTTGCGCAGTAAAATATTACCGGCAAACCGTTAAGCAAACACATGAAATTTTTATAGAAAATTACAAAAACAAAATTTGTCCAACTTAATCTACGAAAATGGAAAATTCTAAAGAAGACATTTATTTATTAATTAATAAGCGATTTTTTTAAATATAAATTTTTAAAGAAGATTTATTTAATAAGAGAATTCAATTACTAATATCGTTAATTTAAAAATCTAATTAAAATATTTATGGCAAATTCTTATATTTACCCTAATCCCCACTAAATTTCTTGCAACTAAAACTATCAAAAACAATCCAAATATATTCTTATTCTTCATGCCTCCACCTTTTCCAATCTCAAAAATATACCCCCCTTAGCAGCCAATACAAAAGACTTTTCATCAAACTTCATTGGCACTGGTGTCTTTTTCGACAAAGTAAAATGAAAATGTTTCAGCAGCAAAGCTAAACCAATCATGGCCTGAATTTTGCCAAACCTTAAGCCAATGCAATTGCGAGGTCCTTCTCCAAATGGCAGCCAAGACATTGAATGCCGCTTGGCTATTTCTTCTTGAGTAAAACGTTCAGGCTTGAACTCTGAGGGGTTTGTATAAATTTCTGGATCATGATGTATGGCATCGATGGGTATAATGACAAACATTCCTTTTTCAATAGTGTATGGGGAGTTGGGCACTTTGTAGTCCTTTATAGCTTTTCGCGTGGTAAAAGAAACTACGGAATATTTGCGTAGGGTTTCTAAAAGAAAATAGAGAAAAAAGCAAATAATTAGATAAGGAAAATATAATACTATTATGTCCTTATCTTTCTGAAAAATAATATTCTCTTTCAAGCTAGTATTCTTTGAACTCTATACACTTTGTCCAATTCAATTTTTGTATTCCTTAAAAAAAAAAAAAAAAAAAAAAAAAAAAAAAAAAAAACATTCGTCGAGGTCTTTAGAATAATTATTAATTTGTAAGATGATTTTTTCGTTGGATTCGAATCTCTTTCTGTCAAGTCTTTTCTTCAGGTTTGGGTACAAGGAATATTCACTCGGGGCTAAATTCGGAGGATAATGCACGACCATTTCATAGGCTAATTCATTGAATTTTGCCATGGAATTTGCAACTGATTTTTTTTGCCAAATATGTTCGTTTTTTCAAATCCCCATGAAATCGACCCAATAATTTGGCATAATTAATTTTTTTGCCCTTTTGAAGGTGGTATTCAATGTGGACTATACTCGTACCGCGTGCATCCCAAAAATGGTCGCCATTAATTTATTGGCTGATAAGCCCATCTTGGTTTCCTTTATCGCCTATTCAACCCGATATACCCACTGTTTTGACTGCTGTTCGGTCCCTGGGGTGTTTTGTCTACAATTACGTAACGGTAAAAAAAAACTTGTTTATATTGCAGTTGAACAACGCCTATGGCTTTCATAATCTCTTGCACTTTTAAACTCTGATCGGCGAGCTCCATATAGTGAGATAGTGGCGACCTCAACTGGGCGTCCAAAACCTTCAGTATCTTTCGTGCTTGTAAGGCCACAACAAGATTCTTTAAACCATTTCTTTTAATTATGCTTAATGAGCACATGAAATTCACTTTTTTCCATTTTTTTTCTCAAATCATGCAGGAGACTATTATCAACGACTGTACAACATAAACTAAATGACACAGCTTGTTTTGATTTTGACAGGAGTCAACTGCCAGACGCCCGTTGACAGCAACAGTGTTGCCGTTTTAGTTAAGAGGCGGGATATTTAAAACGTTATCAACTTATTCACCCGTCTTTGTAGTTATAATTATTAAAAAAAAACGATATAGATTAAATATGATATACAATTTTTAACAAAAAATATATTTTTTTTAATTTTGTAGCCAAATTTATTGTTAATTCTATCCTACATCATGGTACTTTTAAGCACTTCACTATGATTGCTGTCGTGTATATTTAATAACGTGCCAAGTCAATTTTCAATATTATTTCAGGCATCGTTAAAATGTTCCAAGTACGTAGCACAAACTGTGTTTTTGTTAACGTAGATTTTGAGTAAAAATTTCAATTATTCCTGGTTGATTTTTAATTTCAGCACTCTTTCCTTTTTTGATTCATACTGTCTTCTTCCTTTCTCCCATACACTTTTTCGGCTTTTTTCTTATTCTTTAAATTCAAAAGCACACCAGTTTAAAGAAAGCTTTCGTACTAAATTTAATTCCACAAGGAAAACTGAAATTTTTGACAAGTAGCAAAATAAATGGAATTTTGAACGCTCCTCGTGCGGGCAGTAAGTGTTGCATCTTTTTTTCTAAAAACAACAACGCCATAAGACACTTTAAAGTTTGCTTACCCAAAAAAAGTTTTGTTTTCGCAAATACAAGCATGTTTTGTTTTTCTCTCTTATTTAGACTTTTATAACGTTGAGAATTCGAAAAACATTTTTTTCGATTGATTTTTGGACTTACCATGTAAAATTTGTCGTAGATATTTTAACTCCTGTACCCCTTCGTAGGTCAATTCGTTATTATATTTCTTCATAGTCTCATTAATCTCTTCTCTAGCTTTTTTTTGAATATCCTGATTTATCGCCATTTCGTATAAAGCAAAAGCCATGGTACTAGAGCTGGTTTCAAAACCAGCCAAAAAGAAAACGAATGCCTGCGCAGCAATCTCTTCTAGAGTTAAGCCCTCTGTATCATTACGGTTCTTTAACTCAATTAATAAATTCATAAAATCATTTTTTTTCACTTGCTCACGCTCCCGATATTCCACTGTTTGTCTCACCACATTCATCATAAAATCCGCAACATCTTTGTTAGTTAATGCTATACCCAACATCCGTGCAAGCGCAGGAAAGGCTTGCGCAAATGATACAATTAGAGGGCCATGACGTCGTTTAGTAAAAGCTTTTTTACCCATGATACGAAATTGAGTATTTGGATCCTTCAAACTGTTGCACTCCAAACCAAAGGCACAAAATCCTATAACATCAGTGGTAAAACGTGCCAATAAATCACGTACTTCCACGCCTTCATCGGGAATATTACTGTCCGTTAGTTGCTTAATTACTTTAATGAACCTTTCCGCAACCTCCACTACACAGGGAAACATAAGCTTCATTTTACCCGAAGTAAAAGTGGGTGTCAATTTCGTTCTCATCTTCTTCCACTTAGGCCCATCCAAATTGAACAAATGTTCCGAGAGTGGGTCATCCTTCTCATTATAGTAATTACCTCGAGCAGAAAAATCATTAAAGTCTGTTATGAGCACTTGTTTTATTAGATCCAAGTCCAGCAGTATCACAGCTTTGCGAAACCTCATGTAAAAGCCGCCAAACAAAGCTTTGCCCTTAAACTTCTGATAGAACTCTAGGATCGGCTCTTTAATCATTTGCGTTTTGCCCACTTTGCTAACGTTGCCCAGAAACGTATTGGGCTCTTCGTATACAACATTGCGCCGCTGCCAGTACGTATTGTGTCGACGTATAACGAAATATACCAGAGAACTTAATGCCAGCATTAAATAAAATGCGATTTGTAAATATTCCATATTGGATGATGTTCCTTTAGTATCTCTATGCAGTTGTTAAATGGAATGTGGTCTTGAATATACTGAACAAATTTAAGAAAGCTCAGATAGCTTTAATTAATTTGAAGTGTTGGTTTAAGAGAATACCATGTAAGTGAGAACGGAAATTGAGTGAGACAAACTATGGAGATGCCAGATGCAACTTAATAGAAAATGGGTGTTTCCCGCTAACGAAGGAAAATACGGGTTGGGAAAATTGTAGGGAAAATTGCTTGATAAAAAGTTAAATTTTTTTTCTTTGTAAATTTGTTCAGTGTAAAAAAATGTATGCCTGAATTGATGTACATGGATGAACCACCAACGGCGTAGGCGTAGGCAACCTTTACATGAAATAATCTTTAAAAAGAAAATGAGAGGCACTCATTTATCGTCTTAAATTGCATATTTTCTCTGTGTTTCTTTTTTTAATTTTCAAAATCCTAACGGTAAAAAAATCAATTGGTATTAGTCAAATACATTGGGTGGAGTACAATTGTGTGGTAAACTTCCTTACTATAGATATACTCTTTCCTATTATTTATTAAGAAGATATGGCGGAACTGCTTTCCTGGCTGGTTGGGTTTGAGTTTTCGGGTTATGAATATGTTACGCTTAAAAAAAATTAATTTAAAGGCCATATCGACACTTATTCGTATGACTCCTCTCTAGCTGCAGGGGATGTGATGAAAGGCTTTTCCTCAATAACTCTGGTACGCTTATTAATTTTCAATGAACTTATTTAACGATCTGTTGTACATTTGATGCAAAATAGTTTTAGTCTTAATATTTATGCAATATATCGTAAAATGATATGACAAAAACTCAAGAAATATGCCATAGGGAAGGAACCAAAAATAGCAATTAAGGGGGAGAATTAAAAATATTCAATCTAGTTAAATAGTCAGCTTTTAGTTAATTTGGGGTTAAACTGACACCATATGGCATTTCTACAGCTGTTCCATTATTTTATAGGGTAGCAAAACCGTGGATTTGGGATTATATAAATATAAACAGTAGCGTAGCCCATTAATTTACGGAGAAAAATATTCAAAATATTTTTGGTATTTTTGGAGTTAAATTTTTTAATGATTGTATTTTTTGTAATTTGGTATAGATATCAAGTGTTCGGCTAAATCCAGTATATTGATTATCAAAAGCATTGATCTTATTGTAAAAGTAATTTAGTATATATGTATAATTTATATAGAAATTTTAAAAAAATTAAGTGCTCTCAATTTTGAAGTTCGTGCACTCTAAACAAGTTTTATTTGAAATTTTAATCAAATTTATTTTATTACGCCCTTAAATAATGGAAATATCGCTAAATCTTTATATAAATTATAATCAACTAGAAATAAAATTTTTAAACAGAATATGACCTTTAGATACTTAGAAATAGCCCGAGACCATTAGACATAAATGGACCTTTCCGAATTTATAAAGAGCGATTTTCATTTTTTTATATGGTTAGGTTAGGTTAGGTTAGGTTGATTGGAGGGGTGTGATAAGCCCATGTCATACGACATACACTTAAGCCAGTGAAGGCTTGTTGTGCGCTCCCTTTAATTATCAGACACAAACTGCCAGAGTTCTGCGGCAGGATTCGAACCTGGGACCTTCGCACTACGAGTCTAGTACACTACCTACTAGTCTACGAAGGTCAGTTTTTATATAAACATAACAACCATTAACAACACGACAGATCATCCAGAACAAGTTTTTTTTCGATTTTCACTAAAATACACCTTGTCTATTTTTGAGTTTTAATTTCTTTTTTATTGAAATCTTTTTTATGTTGCATCAATACAACTTTATCGTAGTAGGAATGAAGGTGTACACAATTCAGTAATTACAAAAATTATTAATTATCGTTGTGACTTCTCAATTTTTTATCAACAAAATATTTTGAAGTCTGAAAACTTTTATGACGATCATTTAAATGTTAGATATACATATGTATGAGACTATTTCATAAAAATTTTGCTATAATAACAAAAAGATTTTGGAGGTGCCATAAAAAATAAGTTTAGCTGTATTTGTCACAATATTTATCTAGTCTATCTTCGTAGACTAGTAGGTAGTGTACTAGACTCGTAGTGCGAAGGTCCCAGGTTCGAATCCTGCCGCAGAACTCTGGCAGTTTGTGTTTGATAATTAAAGGGAACGCACAACAAGCCTTCAGTGGCTTAAGTGTATGTCGAATGACATGGGCTATCACACCCCTCCAATCAACCTAACCTAACCTAACACTATCTAGTTGTTAATTGGTGCCGTTAAGTGGCTCTAACTGAATTTCTGCTCAAAGCATAATAATAATGGAACACCAGAAGTGCTTAACAATATTAAACTAACAACTATATTCTCTTCACAAAAAGACGTAGATTTTCATTGTTTCCCTTATTGAAACTTTCAAAATGGAGAGAATTTGAAAAAAAAAAACCTTTTTTCGATTGATTTTTCGACTTACCATACAAAATTTGTCGTAGATATTTTAACTCCTGTACCCCTTCGTAGATCAATTCGTTATTATATTTCTTCATAGTTTCATTAATCTCTTCTCTAGCTTTTCTTTGAATATCCTGATTTATCGCCATTTCGTATAAAGCAAAAGCCATGGTACTAGAGCTGGTCTCAAAACCAGCTAAATAGAAAATGAAAGCCTGCGCAGCAATCTCTTTCAGACTTAATCCCCCGGTATCATTGCGGTTCTTTAACTCAATTAATAAATTCAGGAAGTCATTTTTTTGCACTTGCTCACGCTCCCGATATTCTACTGTTTGTCGCACCAGATTCATCATAAAATCCGAAACATCTTTGCTAATTATTGCTATACGCAACCTTCGTGCAAGCCTTGGAAAAGCTTGCGCCAATGCTCCAATTACACGGCCACGACGTACTGAATATAAAGCCTTTGTACCCATGATACGATATTGTGTATTTGGATCCTTCAAGCTGTTGCACTCCAAACCAAAGGCACAAGATCCTATAACATCAGTGGTAAAACGTGCCAATAAATCAACTACTTCCACTCCTTCCTCAGGAATATTACTGTCCGTTATTTGCTTAATTACTTTAATGAACCTTTCCGCAACCTCCACTACACAGGGAAACATAAACTTCATCTTACCCGAAGTAAAAGTGGGTGTCAACTTCGTTCTCATTTTCTTCCACTTAGGCCCATCCAAATTGAACAAATGTTCCGAGAGTGGGTCATCCTTCTCATTATAGTAATTACCTCGAGAAGAAAAATTATTAAAGTCTGTTATGAGCACTTGTTTTATTAGATCCAAGTCCAGCAGTATCACAGCTTTGCGAAACCTCAAGTAAAAGCCACCAAACGAACCTTTACCCTTAAATTTTTGATAGAACTCTTGCAATGGCTGTTTCATCGGCTGTGTTTTGCCCACCTTGGGCGTGTTGCCCAGAAACATATGGGGCTTTTCGTATATAACATTGCGCCGCTGCCAGTACGTATTGTGTCGACGTATAACGAAATATACCAGAGAACTTAATGCCAGCATTAAATAAAATGCGATTTGTAAAAATTCCATATTGAATGGTATACGTGAAAGTCTCTGTGCAGTTGTTGCGTTTTTCAACTAATTTTTTGTACTAATCACATTAGACAAAGCATATGTCGCCTTATATACTTTTGGAGAATATGTTTAAAAAAAGTAGAGTTAGACCGATTATGCGCTTGTTACGAAAACACTGAAATATGAATATTTATGATCGGCTGCAAGTAGATATATTACAACAACTTGGTATTATCAAAATTTAGTTTTTGTATTGCAATAGTTATCAACTGTTAAAAAATTTATGGATACTTGATAATATTAGCGCAACAACAAAGACCTTCCTTAACATATTCAAGCAAACATTCGAAGGTGTAGATACCAATAGGATAGACCAGTATAATAGGCTAAAGTTTCAAAGTATATACATATATGTTGCAGCAGTTTACACCTTTGGTAAAAAAAAACTTTGTTAAAATTATTTGAATTTCATTTAACGTTAAATTTATCTATTGAAATGCAATTATGGTAGTGCATATACTAACATACATTTATAATACAACATTGTATTAAATTTAACATTGTAATAAATTAAAGTTTTGATTTAGTGTAACTGCTATAATGAAGTACACTTAAGAATGTCTGTGATGTAAAGAAATGAAAATGGAGATTCATTAGTTCATAGTCTTGCTAAGAAAAACATTCTTTTTATTGCTACGACAGTGCCACCAAAAAGTTATATTTTTAAATTTAAAAAGTTATATTTTGAAATTTCTCGGAGTACATTCATTCGATCAGCGATTTTTTTTATGTTGGCGCACTTGTCTCGAACATAAGTACGTTATTCTGCTGTGGAAAAAAATTTATCAAATAATTTGCATAAAATTTTGGTTAAGAAATGGAATTAAGTGCTCAAAAGCACTTGAAATGTTCACAGTGGGATATGGTGATTGCACTCTGCTTCAGAAAAATGTTTACATGTGGTACTAGCTTCTTAAAGAAGGTTGAGAAGATGTGAATTACGACGCTCATCCTGGAAGCTCCATCAGTTCAAGAACCGATGAAAATGTTGAGAAAAATTTGTAGGGAGAATAGTCGAATCACTACTAGAGAAGTTGCAGAGGATGTCGGCATATCGGTTGCATAAATTTTTTTTCTCGCAATTTCGCGTTAACGATGATCCAGTTTTGCCTAAAAGGGACTTAACTGGTGACGAATCATGGATGTATGGTTATGACATCCAAACCAAAGTACAATTGTCCCAGTGGAAGAGCAAGGGGAGCCAAGAAAAAAAACACGCCAAGTTCGTTCAAATGTCAGGATTTCGCTCACTGTTTTCTTCGATTACTGTGGCACAGTGCATCATGAGTTCTTGCAACATGGTTATACGGTTAATAAGAAGTATTATCTTGAAGTTATACGTCCCTTGCGAGAAGCAATACGAATAATTGCTTGTTCGTAATTTTTTAGCCAAAGAGAATATCGTAATCTTGCTCCACCTACCGTATTCACTAGATATGGCCCTCTGCGTTTTTTTTTTTTTGTTCCAAAAATTGAAGAGATCCATGAAAGATCAGAATCGCCGAACAAGCAAAACACTTCCAACTGTTATGCCTCTCACAAACAAACTAAACCACACACACAAACTAAACTAACAACATATGTTCGAGGCAAGTGTGGCAAGAGAAAAAAAAAATGCTAACCGAATGCTCGTAGCCTGAGAAATTTTAAAATTCACCTTTTCTATTGATGAGAGTAGTATACATGCTAGTTAGTAATATATCTGGAATTCAAATGAAACATTTTAACTATTGAAAGTTATTTGGTATATTTTCAAACTTGTTTCAAAAATGTATTATTTGTTATGCATTTAGCTGTTTGTGATGGAAGAACAATAAAATCGATTCATGTCGAATATAAATTGTTTGTTGTGCAGTTGGCAATAAATCGTTCTAGGCCTAACACGACTATATGTTTCGTAATTTTCATAGACTTCTTGTACTGTACTTGAAGGTTTTTGTATAAACATACGAGGTTGAATGCTATCAATCCGGTTAAAGTTCAGTGAGGTGTAGGGTGGTACTATAACAATTATATGGATGCAAAGAAAAAACATGTTTCATGTTCTATCAGCGCTGTATCACAGAGCACATATATTTTGTTATTTACTGTAATTAATTTCTGCCTTTTTAATTACTCCTGCCTTCGCTCAATCCTTGAATCTACTACGCACAAATCTTTCTAGTAAGTCCGACCATTTATAAGTCAGCATTCATATGCCAACATTTTGAGGACTACTTATTGGGCTATAGTACAGAAAGAGTCGATTGGCCATCTTTCATACACTAATGTGTTAATGTATACCCAGACTACTGACCAGGAAAAGCAGGAAATGTTGAAATATAGTTTACTTACTGCAGGTTGTATAAAATAAGCCATGTACTTAAGAATCTGTTTGTGGAATGCAAACTGCACCCAGTAATATAGAAATGAAATTTTCTAATGTATGAACTGGGACTTCTCCAAGCATCTTTAAAATCAATAAACATACTTTATATGACAGCAATGACCCCCTAAAGGTGGTGGCTCTGCAATACTAATAAATTCAGGACTTGAGTAATATTTTATATTGTAACTTTTGTGAAGGTTGTCTTCAAGCAACAAACTTCTCCGTTAATTTTTTAATGAAAACTTTGTTGATTTATTCTACTCTCCGTTTAAAATCAGTAAAGTGCATTTTATAAATCACTGTGGGCACGTTTTGTGGCACCTGGCAGTTACAACGCTACATTTTGATAATCACAACGAAAGTTCCCAAATGGGTTGAATGCCATTTCAAATAGAGAGCCAACCTATTAGCCAACAGATCGACGAAAATAAGACTGGTGTTATTAACTTCAAGGTTGTAGAGGTTGTATCCAATGAAATGTTTCAAGTTGAACATTCTCTAGTCTTTTCATGATGCCAAAAAGGTACTCCATTTGCAGTTGGCTTGAATTCGTAAAAATTCTCCAGAATTCATAAAATCAACTATCAGATGCTTTTGGAATTATCCTGTACATTTTCATTTTTAATGCCATGTGGCGTCTAGAGCATCATTCTACGGAATAGAAAATTTCATTGATTACCATGATTCTCAAATGTGGTAAAGATCATATGATAATGAAATCTTATAGGCCTAGAAGTCCGCTGACTAGTATTATATCAAAACTATTTACTATTGAATAAATTTACACATATACTAAATAAGAGAGAATGTATCAAAAATCATCAATTTGGTATCAGAAGATAAAACAGCACTATCGAACAAATACACAGCGAAGTGCGAATATTGTCTCGCTCTCCTCATTGATATTTCTTAGGACTCATTGATATTTCTTTGGACTTTGATAAAATATGGCTCTAAGGATTAATAGGAAAATTAAAACAGAGTGTTAACTCAAATACTAATAATTTGCTTGAAACCTAATTGAAACCTAAAGAAGAAAGGTAATTTTCTGAGTTCATCACAGTTGATTGAGGACCGAGTTTTTTAGGGCAGCATCTTAAGTTCTATATCATATTTGATGTATGCCTCCGATATGCCGAAACGAAATATAATTCATACATAAACTTTCCTGATGACAAAGCTTTTCCAAAATAAACAAAAAAAAAAAAAAAAAAAAAAAAAAATATAATAATAATAATAACAATAAATAAGTAGCAAAAATATTTACTTATTACATTAACTTTGCGTAGGGAAACATGCCCACCCATTTACAGCAGTAACCAAATTGTACTGCCACACTCTGAAGTTAAATACTTTGGAATACAAGTTGATCGTAGATTAACATGGAAATCGTATATGAATATTAAAAAATACCAAATAGTAATAAGCTTAGAAGGCTTTTATAGAAACAGCATAGCTAATAATTTATACTCAACATATGAACAGCTAAAGCCGTTGCAGATTGGTTTCAATATAAAATATTTAAATAAAGAACTTGGTTTTCGTTTTGCCTAATAAATACAATCACTTATACTCAAATGGAATCTAATTGTATACATATTGCAAAAAAATGATAATAATAAAATGGAACCATATTGAGTGTAATTGTGGTTTTTACATAAAATCATTTTAAACCTACCCTGATTATATATTTTATTATATTTTTATACGATAGAGAATTCTCTTATTGTATTTGAGTGTTTCGGTATAGCCATATGAGGTTGAAAGTGTTCAAACTTCTTAAAGTTCACTGAGGTTGAAATGTCGACATATTAACAGTTAAACGTTTTAATAGAAAAAGTTTAAATAAATAAATTATATTTTATTGTGCAGTTCTGTTACAGTTTTTGAAAACAATATTTTTGCTTCAAGAAACGAAATTGTGATTATGATTTTCAATCCTTCCAGACTTCAGCTGATTTCCAGTAGTAAACTATTTTCTTTGTTTAGGAATACAGCCTCCAATTTGGTGAATAAGCCTGCAATGCCAGTGATATGCAGTAATCATTGGAAATCATTCGAATTTAATCTATTTCCCAATCAAAGTCTCTGCATATTCATAACTTCCCTCAAAGATCTTTTTTAATTAAGTCTCTAACAAATGCCATTAATATAAAAGAAGCTATTAAGGTTATTTTGTGTAGAACTTCAAGCTGTTGACGATGATTTGGCTGAGGGGTCAAGCGTGGTAAAAGTTCCCTAGTTTACTATTCGTACCACTCGAAAATTATCAATAAATGAAGATTGAGTATAAAAATATGCTTTTCTTATACGTTTTGCTGTATTCTTTGTATGTATTTACCTACTTACCTTCGAATGAGCATATTAAAATGAGTTCAAGTGACAAAAAGAAAACTCTTTACTACTAAGAATGCGTCAGAAAAAAATCACAATCAGCGTATAATATCAAAGAAAGTTAATAAAAGAGCTAAAAGATAAACAACAATTTTGCGCTTTAATATAAATAGAAGCTGAAGAACCAAAAAAATGTGGCCACGATAATGTACCATCGTAGCTGATCAAGTATGGAGTTGACATTCTCGCTTCCGCATTACACCCGGTTTTTCAGCAGATCTGGATACACAATACCATCCCCACTAAATCGAAGGGAATATCGTAATTATAACAATCCCGAAAAATTAATAATTAAGTGTCTGCAGGAAATGAAGAGGAACTACTCTTCTTGATCATAATTAATCAACTATAAACATATTATCAATATCGTATGTATTGATAATTAAATGACATAAATAAGTGCCTTCGTAGACTAGTAGCTAGTGCACTAGACTGGTAGTCCGAAGGTCGCAGGTTCGACTCCTGCCGCAGACTCCGGATGTCGCTGCAGATAAGCCAAGTAGCTTCGCAGTTTATGTTTGTTAATTAAAAAAAAAAAATTATTTAAAATACAAAATACGTTAAATGTGACAGCATTTGAAAATTGGCGCTTATATTTAACAATAAGTGCCTTTTGTATATTTGGCGTTTTTGGAAAATTTTTCTAACTGTAATCGGAATGAAACTTTACAGACATCTGGCAACGCTAAGAGCTGTTTGACTTCTCAGTTCTATTGCTCTCTGTTTACAAAAGTTGTTACATTATATGTTGTTATTATTTTTACCGTATGACCCTCGTTCTTAGCTGCCAGATAAATTAGGGTTGAATCGCCGAAATCGTTAAGATGATACATCCATACCGTCACAAAAAATAAAAACGCGATGTCATAATTGATCACATTTTGTAAACAAACTATTTATTCTTTTTTTATGTACAAAGGCATAAGAAATAATTACATTTACAGTATTTTTAAACAAAATAAAAAAGAATTTTAATGGCTAAAGGACATGAAGACAAATCAGATTTAATATAATAGTTCGTAATTCTTTAAAAATTTAGTATAAATTTAATATAATAAAATGATAAATCTTCGGCATGATTATGTTATTTATATTGTATTTAAAACTATTTCTTTACATTTATATGTATATGGTGTGAAAATATATTATATATTGTATGAAGCATTTATTGTATGAAGCATATATTGTATGAAGCATTTAAAGTGAATCGGGCAACAAAAAAAAAAAAAAAAAAAAAAAAAAAAAAAAAAACTATCGAAGTTCCCTGATATTTGACATGACTGCTTTTCTAGTAGATACAAGAGTGTTTAGTATCATATATTTTGTCTGATGTTTACTTGTGGGATTTTAGAATACAAAAATGTTGCCGCTTTCTTTATATCATTATATCATTATATTTATAAAAAAATAGTATATATATATATATATATATATATATATATATATATATATATATATATATATATATATATATATATATATATATATATTACATATACTTCTCTGTTCAATAGAAAAGGTGCGCTTTGAAATTTCTCGGGACACATGCGACTTTTTTCTTTTTATGTTGTGTGCAAAAACTCATAATGCACTACGCCACGGGAATCAAAGAAAACAGTGAGCAACACCTTGACATTTAATCGAAATTGACATGCTTTTTTAGTATTGGCATTACTTGGCTCTTCCATTGGGACGATTGGACTTTGCTTTCGATGTCATAACCATATATCGGTGATTTGTCCGTATTTAAAAACCTTTTAACCAAATCTGGATGTTCGTTAACGTCATTCACCGTTTCGTGAGCGATTCCCATGTGACGGTTTTTTGTTCAAAATTCAACAATTTTGGAACGAGCTTTGAAAAGCTTCATACAATCACAATTTTTAAGTAACTTTTAAACTAGCGTATAGACCACTTTTACAGTATTATGAATATACCCTATGCTAATATCAAATTCAAATACATATTAAGTATATATTAAGGAATAACTCTAGAATTTTGAATGGTCAATTCTTATTCTTATTTCGAATAAGTTTTTTTAATTGTAGTCAAGAAAAGTTTTTATTGAAATTACCATTTCCGGCTTCAGAGCGCGACATGCTTGTGCAAAAATTCGCACAACTACTGACGCATACTCCAATTCGAAACTTGAAGAGTGTTTTGAGTATTTTGTAGGTTAATTTCGAATTAAGAATATTAACAATATAAAAATTATGTGTAATTTAGAAAAATTGACATTTCAATTCGAAATTTTAAACTAATGTATGCCACACTTCAAAACTTTAACATTATAATGTGGGTAGTTTGGGCTAATGTTGGTTTAAAAATAATAAAAAGAAATTGTGTCGAAGTTAGAAAAATTTTAATTTGAGATTTTCATATCCGGTTTTGCACATGAAAAAAATTTTCAAAATAATTTTTTTAGAAATCAACCAATTTCCTAATCAATTATCTTGTAGTTTCAGAAATCAAAAAAAAAATGTATCAAATTTATATAAGTCAAACGATTTGCAATAAGAATCACTCAACTGAATACTCTACTTATTTTTCAGTTTTAGCACCTTATAACTCGGTGCTGTTGGCTGAAGTTGTTAGCGCGTTGAATACGAAGAAAGTTTTGACTGAGAGCCTGCGTTCAATGATCCCTGTTCAGGACAAATCGTCAACATTATGAGTTTTTCTGATTTATCTTAGTGTAGCGTTGTGTTAATTATTGTTGGACTGTTTAAGTGATAAAGGTAGAGCACTGGTCACTAAACAGTATCGGCGGCAATTGGTATTCTTCTGTGCTAAGGTGCACAAGGAAAATATAAACATCGAACAAAAAATTCTTTTATACTCACATTCACATCCACTAGAAGTACCGTGCTGCGAAATATCAAGAAATTTCGGGAAACTTTAATTTTGGTTTGTTTGCTTCTCTCCAAATGCCTCATATTACGATTGAGGATAATAATTTGAGGTCGAAACAATTACAATTGCTTAGGTTTTTCTGTACTATGTATACAAATATATAAGATTTTATTGTTTTTTTTTTTCCTTTACTCATCTCGAGGGAGCATTTGGCTTCCACCAAGCATCTCCATTTTTTACGACTTGTTGCAGTTTTTTTCGTATTGCAACTTTTGCCTTGTATAAGTTTCGTTAGTCGGTTGTTGTGTATTTGGTGTAGTGGTATGGAAAATTGCTAATCTTTATATTCCTATCCTTTTTCCCAGGGGGTGAGTGTTTGCTGCCTGATTTTTGTCATGATGTCATCCTCTTTTCCAGGGACAAACGAGGTCAAGGGCTTCTTGGTTGGATTTATTGGAGGGAAGTTGAAAACACTTAATTCTAAAACTCGAAAAACCATGGTGAAAATTTTATTCTTCTGCCAGAAAATGAACCTGGGGTACTCTTTTTGTAGGCAAGCACTTTAACCACTACACTACGCCACACAAAATTCTAATGTGTGATGCGAAAATTACAGTTTTTAATTTTCTATTAATCAAAATTAGCTTTAAAAGCATTACAAAATGCAGCTTTTAATATCTAAAAATCGTCAAATTTAGGCAAAAGCCGTTTTTGTCACAAACTTGAAAAATTATGAGAAAACGTCAAATCTGGCAGCTTTGCTTTTGTTTTGATTTTGCTGCTTTACAGTTTGTAAAATATATCTTTGCACAGAAAAAACATGTAAAATATTATCTTCATTCAAGATTTTCAACAAAAAAACCTTTACATACCGTTTATTTTTTGAACCCATCCCATAACAGTACTTGATCGCGACTATTAGGAGCCAATACTTTTCAAATGGACATACACATTACAACAACAACAAAAACAGAAGTTTACTCATTAAAAAGGGTAAAAAATTCTTTGCATAATCAGTGAAGACAATAAAAAAGCACAAAAGTAGCATGATTTTGGAAAAAATTTTGTGCATTTGGTTTTTCTCATAAATGGAATGGAATGTGAAAGACAAAAATTTAGTTATAACATGATCGTTCTTAATGCAACAACTGACCTCATATTTGAATAAAAAAATGCCAGGAAAACGAGTTTCAAAAGATATACAATTGGGCTATTTAGTCTGCCAAGGAAATGTTTTCGGTGAAAATCAAAACTGCATATAATATCATATCCCGTGCTGAAAAAGAATGACGACTAGAATTAAAAGAATCCCAGGCAGGCCGAAAAAGGTGACGCAGCGTTTTGAAAGAAAAATAATTAGAACTGTTTATGATAACCCCCCATTCAGCTCAAAAAGATTAGCTCTTAAAAGGGGAAAAAGACTTTGGGTTACATGATTCTAAGAAATTTTCTTGAAAAGCACATATATTTGTCAAGAGTGGCGAGGAAAAAACCCCTTCTCTCAGCTCAAAATATTGAAAAAATGTTAAGATTTGCCTGCGAACACGCTTCACTTCCTCCAGAATACTGGGACGATATTATTTTCTCAGATGAAACGAAAATTATGCTTTACTATCATGACGGACCGCAAAGAGTTTGGCGTAAGCCCGTAGCATCACTAGAAAATAAAAATTTTATTCCTAAGGTAAAGTTCGGAAAACTTTCTTTGCTGTATATCAAACAAAGGAGTTGCAATTTTGGATGAAACAATGACTAAAGAAGTGCAACTGACCTCCAGCGTTACAAAGTTTGGTTTCGTAAACCTGACTAACCCGAATAAATTAAAATACAAATACTATCAAGATAATTATCCCAAGCATAAATCTTATTTATGTAGGTCATGGCTACTGTACAACTGTACTAAAGTTTTTGATACTCCTGCCCAAAGTGCGGATATAAAACCTATCGAAAATTTGTGGGTTCATCTAAAGAAAAAGGAAAAGAAAAGATCGCCAACGAACTTAAACAAATTGATACGGTTTATTAAAGTAGAGTGGGAAAAATACCGTGAGCATATAATATTCCGAAGCCAATTCAATCGATGCGAATACGTCTGCAAGCGGTAATTGTTGCTCGAGGTGGACACATAAAATATTAGAAACAAAAATTCAGAAATTTACATCAGACTTAAAGTTTTATCCAGTGTGCAAATATTTTTTTTACAGTAGAGAAACTGAACTATTTTTATTTTTTAATATCTAACATTAGAACTTTTCATTGTTATAAAAGTTTTTCATATATTATATTAGCAAAAACATATGTTTATAAAATCCTGTTCGAAAAAAATCAAAAAATAGTTTATTTTATTTTCTCTATGTGAAAAGATATATTTTACAAACTGTATTTGATGATCTTGCTAGTCATTCTATCTTATCGCTTCCACTTAATTTATTTGTAAATAAGTATGCATGTATTTGTATGTGTGTGTGTGGGATAAACAGACATTTACTCTAAAAAAATAATAAAAATAACAATAATACTGATTAAGTAAAATTTGGGAAAATTGTCTTAATAAGTGAACAAAATGGCGGTCATGTGTCTTATTAAAATTTTTTTTTGCTGTAATTATTATTATTTTTTTTTAATTGGAAAGTTGTTTGTAATATATAAAAAACTTAACTAATAATAATACATAATTTTAGTATACATACATGGCTGAATCTAATAGTGGGAGTGTCCAAAATCTATATGTCTTACCTGCTTCCATCTAATCCACGAGGTCCGAAAAGCAACCAGATAGGAGTCGGAGGGAATTGTACATCCAATACACGATAATATCTGATCATTGTATATCTGGCTAATTGTAATAGTGACAATGTCCGAAATATAAACTATTTATTTATTTATTGTTTTTGAAAGCGCGGTTTTGCTACTGCAAGCAAAACCATATTAGTATTATTTTTTTGTTCGAAAATCGGACGGACGATCCTCCCGTTCAAAATATTGCTTTTCGCATAACTGCTCCATTAATGGACAGATTTAGAAAATATTTTTATTTTATTTGAAAGTGTCTGTTTGCAGATTGGTCCCATAGAAATTTTACTGGTAATTGCATGTACAAAGTATATTTTAATCTGTTCGTTTGGATATTTGTAATGAATTCCGAACTTTCTGTCAGAGTTATTATAAATATTTATCAAATTTGATATTCGAGATATTCTCCAAAATAACTATTTTAATATTTTATTGTTTGTTATAGGCTTAGCTAGGTATATGCCTGCATTTCATTGGCGCTAACCAAATCATCAGTACGCTTTTAGCCAAATCAAGCATTCAAGCTCGTATTCTTATGCCACAGACTACAAATACTTTCTTTCTGTCATTCATTTCATTATCGCCCGAAGGGCGATTAATTGTATATATATAGTCGTAAAAATAAAAATAAAAAGACGTAAGTCAATTATAATTGTTTGTTGGGTTGTGTTTGTACAGAAGCTTTTTTTAAAAAATATGATTGAGTTCTGTTTGAATTGTCATATAGTATTTGTACTCTGTGGCATAAGTATACGCGCTTCAATGCTTTTCAATCACGATTTGGCTAAAAGGGTACTGATAAAATGCAGGCATATACCTAGCTAAGCCAACAACATATAATAAAATATTAAAATTATTATAAATATTTTTTTTTCAAACGGAAACAAATATGTACATATGTATGTATATTTATATTTTTTCTTCCATTTGTTATTATATTAATTTTTTTTTCAATGAACTTTTGACTTTGTTGGTGTTGCATTTTATTTTTAAATTGAACTGGGATGGTTTTGACAATATGTTGATTCAGAGTTGATATGAAACTTTATTGGCAATTTCGCATGAAATAAGTGTTTTAGTTTTTTTGTTAGTTGCAAATAAAACGATTAAATTACATTTCGCACAGCTGAAAAATTAGAAATCTAGTAAAAGTATTTCTGGTAAATCTGCTCATTTTAATTATATATTTTTTTATCTATTAGTGATAACCGACTGAATGCAAAATCAGCTTCTTTGATGGACGAGATAAAAAAGTTAAAAAATTTTATCTTAAATAAAAACTTTATCACTGGAAATAAAAAATTTTGCTGCATCATTGAGACTACTTATATACATAAGTACATTCATTATCTTATAGTTACTAATAGTGTTATATATATATATATATATATATATATATATATATATATATATATATATATATATATATATATATATATATATATATATGCGTACTTATAAAAATATTTATTACAGTTTTTAACAGTTGACATATTTTTATAGAAACATAATTTATTAATAAGAAATAAATTGAATTATTAGAACTATTAGTAAGACACACAAAGTCTATTAAAATATTGATTTATTATTTCAGGCCTGGGGTTATCAAAGTTTATTCTAAGTATTTCGATTAACTCTTAAATTGTATACTTCTTGAATTTGTTCCCTTGTCAAATGAAAATTTTTGTGAAATTCATTGAGCCCAAAAAATGTCCAACTGAGCAGTAATAGATCCAGCTAAAGCTTTAAGCTTTGATTAAATAAATCAGAGCTTACAAAAACTTGCTGAAAGCGAAAAACCTTAATTAAAACACTTAAATTACTTTAGAAGGGAATATCATTTTATTTTCTTTTTTCGCACTTTTTTTCTTCACTCATTAATTTAAGGCAGGTAGTAGTTTTTAATTTTTTGTTCTATACCAACTAATGCTCGTATTTTTTTTGTGGGCTAAGAAAAAACTAATCATAAGTCCACGTTCCACAGTCGTAAAGAATAATTAATCTACTAATTTAAACTTACAGAGTAGAAGACAAATACGTTGCATACCAAGGACACGATATCCTCTTTTCAGTGCTCATTTGTATCTTATGCTCATCACCAGTTTTTTTTTTTTATTTGTCAACTGAAATATTCAAAAGCCGAGTTTACATCAGGTCCCATGAATTTTGAACTTCAAGACGGCTATAGTTTTGTATACAAACCTTTCAAAACTTCAACACGTCTTAACTGAAGGGAAGATATTGACCATACCCAGTGTAGTTGTGTCCTATACACGTATTTGATTTTTCCTAAATTTTATTGCTTAAGTAATTTCATTCATAATTTTATTTCATTTTATTTCATTAACGTAATCTTTTACAGCAATGGATATGTCATTTCTTAAGAGCAACTTCCATTTTTTTACTGAATCGTTTCAGATGGGTTTTATAATTTTTTTCACATCTTTGGGGCTTTCATAATTTTATATAAATCATTTAATTGCCACCAGATGTATGACTATAAAAGCATTTTGAAAGTTTTTATTAATATTTAAATTATCATTCTGAAAATTTTTAGAAAAGACTTGATATTAGGGAATAATTTGGGATATGGCTAGCCAAAGTCAACTGTTTCCCTTTGTTGTTTATTTTTCACTCTATTTCATTAAATAACAAAAACACTTATAACACTTAAAATACCTTGCTTTCATGACGTCTTTTGTCCAATAAGTATTTTGAATTCTAGCTCGAAAGTTTTTGAGATTTTATTAAGGAATCAACTTCTGAATCATCTTAACTTGGCCAATTTCATAAACCGCTACCAATCTGATTACAGAAAAGGTTATAACACTACTGGCTTAGGGTTAGACAAAAAAATGGTAGAACTCTATGCTTTTAGCATTAGACCTCAGCAAGCCTTTTGACTTCCTATAGAAGGAGTCGAAAACTCAGTAATGAATTTCGTTTGAATTATTCGTCATGTTCCTTAATGTATTCCTTTCTTCGGAAAAAAGATATATAAATACAGAATAAATATATATTCAAATATATATTCAATATTGGAAATGCTTAGAGGTGTGCCACAGGACTTTATACTAGACTCCAATTATATTTTCTATGGACATGAATGATATCCATAGTTGTATAAATTTCTGTAAATGATCATTTGTTTTTGGGATTGGTAGGATTTAAAATAGCTCGCGCCCATATGAAGTTCGTTGTTTTGATAAAGCTCTCGGCAAACTTTGGGAACACTGTAAAAAAAACGCATGCGATTGTAATGCTGCGCAGTCCCTTGGCACGTTTAATGGAATGTGCTCAATATTCGTGCGAAAAAATGGGATGGGGGAGTTAATTTCTTTCTTATCCTTACACTGTTTGTTTTATGATCCTGTTGTCTTCAGTTATTCTAGGCTATATAAGCCTTACAAAAATAATTAAGCATATAAGGCTAAATAAATATATAATTAAAAATTTTAAAATTATATTTTACCATTTTTTAAATTTTCAAAAATTTTTTTTCAACAATTCATTCTCCTTCGCTTTCTTGCTTTGGTTTTCCTCTGTCTAGTTTCCCTAGTTTTATTTTTCTTGCTATCCTATCGATAAGCAAAATTTCATTTAAAATGTTCATGGTTTTTTTTTTTAACATTACGGTCTTATAATTGATTAAACATTACAAATACCCTCATAATAAATGTTTGTGAAAAAATTAAAAATGTTTGTGTTTTTGTTGTCGGTGGGCCATTACAAGACCATCATCATCATCATATCCTTTGAAGTTGAAATTTCGCTTATTGAAAATTTGCCTTCCGAAGAATAAACAATAAAAAATATTTTCTATCAAATTAAGCAACTAACAACAACTTATATACATATACATATATATTTATTTCTGTTTTAGATAAAAAAAATATTTGGTTCTTCGTAGTAGTTAAAATTTAACTAAGCAGAAAAGTATAGAGAAAGGAAAAGTTAAAAAAGAAAAATATAACATGAAAAAAAGGGCCAGATGTCGGCTGGTGGAAATAAACATTTATTTTATCTGCATCAGCTTATAAAAACTAAAAGCAACTTGCCTGTGTATATGTCTTGGCTTCAGAATAAAATAAAAATATGGTTTGCTATCTTCCCTACTTATGTTAATCAGAAAAAAGGTAAATAGCAGACCAACCACCCTCGTGCAACAGTAACCAGCCCAGTATTAAATAGTTAAGGCATGTAGTATATCCGTTTGTAAATGAGTGTTCATTTCATTTGAAACAGAATTGGGGCATTCATTATACATTTTTTACAAGGCAACTGTAAGAGAATTAAGTCAAAAGGTAAAAACAGGCTTAACCAATGGGTCTAGATGGAAATTGTGTGGGTGTGAGTGAGTAACAGCCATAACGTTAGTATTTAAGGTACGAGTAGTATTGATTTAAGAGGTCGGTAGCGTTAAGTGGTGAGTGAGTAATGAATAATGGTTACTCTCCTTGGAAAATGTGTAATTTTTTTAGAGCATATGTTAAGGGTTTTAACGTAAATCATTATGAAACCTGTTTCCTTTTTAAGTAACAAAAGCAAATAAAGGGATTATGAAAATAAACAATGAAACAAATTGGTAAAGTTATAAAAATAAATAAATAAATATATAATAATAGAACTAACATAATCAAATCAAGGTCCTTAAAGGACCTTTTTGCTAAGAAAGAAGTTCTTCAGTTGGGAATTATTTTAATTTCCATTTTAAGAGTCCTTGGCCTTTTGAATTTTCCATTTAAATAACACGAAAAAAATGCTTTTCGTTAAAACTTGTACAACTATTTCCCTGCATTAAATTCTCTGCTACGTAATCTCAAAGGTAGTGTTTATAGACCAAAAAATGTCTATGAATGTCATGAATATGAACTGATCTGCCTTGGTTAATGCTAAGATAGTGGCTGCTCCCTTTACAGAAGATCAATAAGTTTTTAACGTCATTTTAAGATATTTTTAAACCAAATTTTTCGAATATATAAATATTATTATAAATTTTAAACTTCTAATTTCGTTGTATCCATAACCTAATTACCTAAAATTTTAAGAACAATTGAGAGAAGTATTATGAAAAGCGATTGATTAGTTCGAGAGATATTATAATTGAAAAATTCTAAAGTTTTTATTGGCAATTACTCGGGAAGTACTAGTCAATTAGATTTTAAAAACCATTTTCGGGTGCTGCCAATATAATCAGAATCAATTTAATAATTTTCCCAACAACCTTGTCCAAAGTTTTGGAAAACAGTCTATTTCTTTTGTAAATTCTATTACATTCTTGGAGTCTTTATAATAAGTCAAAAGCCTAATTCGATTAGTTTGCAAGATGTAGTTTGTGTGTTAAGCCGAAAAATCCACACAAGTCGATCTTAATATTAACAAGATCTGCAAGAGATGACCTGCAAGCTGGGCCATATTTTTTATTTTTGTTTTTAGTTTTCTACTTCAGAAATTATATTACCTCTTACGCTTAAGAAACCAATATAAAATAAAATAATAAGCAACATACAAAAATCAACAAACCTTTCGCTTCTCGAATTCTTTTTTCATAAGCAAATGCCTTAAATACATCATGTTCCCAAAAATTAGCGGCTACAATAAAAGTGGTAAAAAACAGACTCCAGAACACTAAAAACAGTATCGTTCCGTTCTACTGGTGTAATAGTTGGCTTCTCCTTACTTCTTTCTTAATAGAAAAAAATACTTTGGAAAAATTATTAAGCTGAATTGAAAAGTTTGGTAGTCGAGTTTCAAGAAAGACTAATTAATTTCAATTTAAAAAATTTAAACTATTATTAGTTCTTTTGTAATATTTCATTATAAATAGGCTTTATCATTATTAAAATGTCTTATCTTTCAAGTACAAATAATATTTTTTCATTTCAAAATCAATGACAAGGCAGTTTAAGTAAAATAAATATGTTGAGGCCAAACAGCCTTGAATCTCATAAATTATTTAGATAATATTTGTTATACGAATATGTAAAGAAACACGATATTTTATAAGCAAAAGTCTTTCGTATCGTTTATTAGAGAAATATCACATAATTTGTTCTATTGAAAAGCAATAAAATATTAGAACTTCAGCAGCTTTCTGATTTTAATTGCAATTGAACTCCAGTCTTTTTTATTAAGGTTTTTTGATAGGTTGTTAAGTGCTTGTATCAATTGAAATAAAATTTACTGGAAAGCCTGAGTCCCTTCGTAGACCAGTGGCTTATACAGCAGGTTAGTAGTCAGAGGGTCGTAGATTCGTTTTCTGTTGTAGACTATGGGTGTTTTCTACTTTCTGTCCTCTTTAGTCTGTTGTTCCCAATTCTCCATAATCTATATATTATATATATCACAAAGGTACAAATTCATGCACCCAAGTGAGCGGAATCTCCTTGTTGACATTTACCTTACCAGATCTGTTAGAATGCTTTATGTTTACGCACACAAAAACTTAAAAAGTTACGAAGATTAAAACATTTTTTGGGCCGGCCCATAACTCGCAAAAAACGGTCGTCATAATTTTATTGGCTGAATAACCCACCTTGACTCTCTTTGCGGCCGATTCGCCTCGAGAAACCCAATATTTAGACTGTTCTATGGTCTTTAATGTGTTATGGGAGATTCATCCGCGATTAGGAAACGTTGCAGAAACTCATCCACACGTTTGCTTTCGTGGTTGATTTTGAGCAAAGGCTGCAGCCATTTTGCTCATGATGATTCAATATTGAAACCACTGAGCATGTGATATGACTACGGCTTCCATCATCTCTCGCACTTTAAATTTACGATCGCCCTTTAGTTCTCGTACTAAAAAAGGTCTCAATTGAATCCACATTATTCTAATTGTTATTGTAAATAAATAGCTCAATATATTCGTTTTATTAGTTTTACGCCCATTATACAACTTGGAGTCATTGTTTGTGATAGTTAAAGTTAACTTTATTTAAAACCAGCTTTAAAGTGGCATTTACCAGAATGTGCTTATTATAACAATCCTGCAAAATCAAATTTAAAAATATGGCTACAAACTTCCATTTGGTTCATGTCTTGAATAATTTTTGGTTTATGTCTGTGCAAAAGATAAAGAAATATCAAGTGATAAATTTTAATGTCGACATTTAAAAATACCTTTTTGAGTGTGACAACTTCGTATGTTTAAGCCTTTCGTTAAGAGATACTTATAAAAGTTAGATGGGGTTCTCTTTAGCCTTTCTGACCCTTTCAACTTAGATTCAGCGTGCTGCTATTCTCTTCGTGTTCCTTTGGTCAGGTAGAGGTCATATTACATCTTCTCAGTAAATTCGATTATGCATCATCTGTAGATGGCAGGAAACTACATGTTGAGCAGCCTGCTTGAAATAAGCTTCAAATCTTTTTGGTGGAATCATCAATGTCTATAGAAGCATGTCTTCCGAGAAATATTTTTGTACTTTAAGACATGAAAATTCCTATTAGTTTATGGAAGCTATAATATGAAAGTGGCCTGAAAATAATTCTAAAGAAGCCTTAAATTCAATATTTTCTCTGAGCACATCCTTTACTACTAAAAAATCAATAATATCAGGGATTTTTTGTCCATCTGTTGGCCAGTAATTTGGATGGTTGCTCAAAACAGTATTCAAATCAATTTTAGATATTGTATCAAACAAAACACGACTCTTCGTTGTAATTAATTATGATTCCCATAACCAATGTTTAGCATTGTAATTATGGACTGCCAAAAACGGGGTCCTAGTGATTCATATAAAGAGCTATATTGACTTTCGGTAATTGAAAATCTGGGGGGATAATAAATAGATGACTATGTCCGTTGATTTTGAAACAATTTTGAGACGTGAGCATAACATTTATAAACAAAAATATTGTGTTTCAGCAAATACCATAGAATTATCTAATATCTTATTCCGCTAAATATAAATAATAAACCAAAACCAAAAGAACTTCAAAAATTTACTCATGATTTTTATGATAAGAGTAAAGTGCAATATTTTAATGCTTTTTAAGAACTTCTCGGAATACCGACATAAGACTCTCCTAGGATGCCCGATGATCAAAAAATGTGTGACTTCTTATTATATAAATACTCAGTTGGAGTCATTGTTTAGGGGAATAAAGTTAATGCTAACTTTGCCTTGGGCTGAAAAGCTACCAGAAGCACAGAGAAATTCGAAATATGGCAGGTACCTCTGTCAAACAATAAAACGCGTTGCGCCCATGCGAGCAATAAGGGTTAAAAAAGTATTATTTTTAAAAAAATTTATTGAAATAAGTTGATTATATTCACTTCTTAGGCAGCATTCAAACTGTAATTTTCCTATAAATATTATTGACTTCTACAGAGAAACCCAAATCAAAAATGTTTTCCTAACAAACACAATCTTAAAAATATTTTTCATTATATAATTTTAGTAATTCTTCTTTTTTTATTTATTTCCATTGTTGTGGTCAGACTTTTATCACAGACATACACAGGCTGCTTACTTGTACCCCACTAATAAACCATTCAATACATCCTCAAATTTCATATGCTCTCATTTTCTTAACACATTTTGTGGTTTTCTTTGCAGAAACATTAGTTTTTCATGCTTAATTTGAGTTTGTAGCAATAAACTGGGTTAGTGGGCGTCAATTATTTCGGCTCAGATGTCAGCTGAAACCACAAAAATTTTTCGTTTGATAAAACTTCTTTATAGCCTTTCAGCAATAAATTTAAAATTAAGCATTAAGACTTTGACTGAAACAGGAATTTTCTTATAACAGAGTAAGACAAACCATAAAGTATTTAATTAATATTTAATGTAAGAAAATTTATATAAAAAATAATAAATAAAATCGAAAATTACTCTTGGTTGTAAACTACCCATATAGATGTAGCAAGTCTAGGATATATGCAACAGTTTTTGGCACACAATGCCAACAATAATATATAAGAGTTTTCGATTTCCTATAGTAAGCTAAGTCTGCAATAATTAGAACCTACAGGTTTTGTGTATGTTTACAGTAGCAATTAGGGTTGGATAAGCTTATACCGTCATAATTTTTTATATTCAATATTATATCGTGGTGGTAGGCAGAGTCATTTGGTATTGTCAAAATATTCCATACATATATCCTGTTTCTATTGAGCAATATTGTAATGGAATGTTACATTTTATGTTTAACATGTGCATCTGCATGTTGTTGTGCCTACTTGTGGCATCACAGACGGCCAAAGAGATCTTGATTTAGTTACCGGAAAAATGTTACTCTAAAAGCCTTTCATCTGAATTTTCTATATATTTCTTGTAGTATTTTTTAACAATTGAAATATACTTTCTTATGGAATTGTCTTTAAATATGTACTTATGTATAAATGTTTATTAAAAAGACTAACTTTTAATTTGCAACTACCTTCCATCATCCCACGAAAAATTTGGTTTGCAAACAGACCAATTTCCGCATAAGTTAGTTCATTTTGAACAGGCAAATCCTATCGGATGAAAAATACAATGTTACCTCTTAGGATTAGGATTTTTTAATTTAATTAGTACAACAATGAATATACTTTCAACCGTCGAACAAAATTAAAAGATATTATGAAATTCTCATTTGTTTGAGAACTCGACCAATTATAATCCATTCCAGTTTTTCCGTTCACAATAAAACTGACTTTTGTATTGAAAAATAATATATTCCAGCCCCGATATCAATAAGATTATTATTGCATGGCAAAACATACTAAAGAACATGGCCTACGAAATATTACACCGCCGTCAGCCGTCATTATTTGTGCCAGCGGTAGCTTTTAATTGAAAATGTTCAATTAAATATATTTAGATTAGTAAAAAGTTAAGTTCTAAATAAACTCCCATAATTGGATAAAATCGCCAGGAAATGTATTCAAGGACCAGATGATTTTATGAAGTCACTATTTCAGTTGCTGCGTTTACATCCACTTTCTGTCTACAGCTCTTTCTGATATTCCGGCAAATAATTTATTTTTTCATTTCACATAAAATACATTTTTAACAAATTCGTTATGCGATATATTCTCCAATATAACTACGTAACAATTTATTATTTGTTGTTGACTCAGATGAGTATATGGCTGCATTTCAATCTCGCTAACCAAATCATAAGTACTCTTCAGCAGCGTCGGTTATAATTGTTGGTTGTGTTGTGTAAATCACAATTAGAAAAATATGATTGAATTTTATTGGATTCTCATATAGTGTTTGTGGTTTTTGTACATATAAGTATATGAGTTTGAATGTCTTTTAAACTTGATTTGGCTGAAGAATTTTGATGATTTGGTTAGCGCCAAAGAAATGTAGGCATAGACTCATCTAAGGACAGGCTTCCTACGTTTATCCCAGATTAAGAAATATATGGTGCTATCGAAAGCAATATCCTCTAAAATGTTTAATATTTTCCACTTGAATATTAAGGAAAATTTCGCTTAAATTAAAGCTTGTCTGCATATGTGTTTCTATTACAAACCATATTTCTAGTTCATTGTGTATTGTTATTTTCAAATTAAATATATCATATTTATTTTAGGCCACAGAGTGCCATTAAAACTTATTTATTATTATTTTTTCTCTTAAATCTTTAGTAATTTGTCATTAAAATTAATGAATTTAGAAAAAAAATTTTGTTGTCCCTTTTGTATAAATTGATTTTGCTTTACAACAATTTCATTTATAGTTTTATATGTATATATTTTGTTGTTAGATTTTGCTATATTTTGTAATTAAAAAACTATACAATATTGTATAAATTTAATTAAATTATACTAGTAAATATATCTGATATTTTTGCTATTTGTTTTGTATTTGTGTGCTATTGAACCTTTTAGTTGGCCTCCTTTCATATAATGGCTTAAAAGGCGATAATGCCTGTAAGCAAATAACAAAAGCATCAATTATTTAGAACCTTTATTACAAATTCATAAATTGAAACCTCACCGGCTGGCAAATTATATAGAACATATTGAAATGTAATTAAAATTTATAGGCAAATGCCCAATGATGTCAAAAAGTTGTTTCCAAATATTTTATTTAAATTTTGCAAACAAATGATAATTGTTATGACAGCTATTAAAACGTTATCTCATAGCGGATTTAAAGTATTTTTGGAATATATTTTTTGTAGCGTCTGAAAAACGTGCTGTTCCCTTCATTTCAGATAATTAATGGGGCTAATGCCCTTTTGGAATGCGAAACTATTATTGTTTTTATCAAAGGACATGTTTGTTATTACTTTAAAATGATGATGGGTCTATAAGTCCCTCCTAACTGAAACTGTTTCAGTTGACTCCTATCAAAAATTAAACATGCAGCGTCATTTATTTTGAGTTTCACAAAATTTGTTGATAACAGGCTACCGCGTGATTTGAATAGAAAATTAAAAAAGTGAATTTGTGTGCTCATCAAGCATTACTTTTTGCGGAAAAAAAACCATTACTTCAACCAAGTCAGTCTTGTTGAACCTTCGTAGTGAACAGACGTGTTAGCGGAGTTTTTTTTTTCTCATACTAAGCAAACAAAAATACAAACAAAAAAAAAAATATTCGTAATAAGTACTGATTCGTAATAAGTACAGTTTTTGTTAAATTTGCTTTACTTGCATTAATAATATTTTTCGTATAAACTGAAACAACAAAAAAACAAAAAACACAAACAAAGTGACTGAGGAATACTCTGCATGAGTACCTCAAAAACAAAAAATTGTGAAGTGAGTTCTAACGGCAGAAATGCCTATTTTACTGTGAGTTCTGAAGCTCTTAATGCAAACAATAAAAAGAAAAAATTGGATGACAGTCTTTTTCTAACGGCAAAGCCAATTTTACGTGAGCAATCAAATTCGCTTACTCCGATGCCAAGTAGTGATTCGGTAATATTACCATTGCCTAGTTCATCGTTATTTAAGTCAGCGCCATTATCCGCTCTGGGCTCGTGTTCATCACTTAACCCAGTTATCACAATGGACGATAATATTCAAAAACCTAAAGTGCCTGTCGGAATGGACAGATATGTAACGGTAGTAAAGCGCGGGCGAAGCCCAAATTCATCCAAAATCTCATCTGTTCCGAAAATATCCAGAGACAACGACGCCGCCTCAGCTAATCGTCAAAACCGGTTTAAAATATTACAAGATGACAGCGATAAACCCGAAGAATCTTCGAAAAAAACTTCAAAACCACCACCAATCTATCTGAGACAAAAAAAACTCGAACACACTTATTAAAAAACTAATCTCGGCCATTGGTGAAAAGTCGTTTCACATTGTTCCAATAAAACGTGGTAACATTGATGAAACAAAAGTTCAAATATATGATGAAAAAGACTTCCGCAAAATGGTTACAGAACTTGAGAAAAATAAAACAAGTTTTTACACTTTCCAGCTTAAGAGTGCTAAAGGCCTACAGATCGTATTGAAGGGCATAGATTCTTATGTAGTTCCTGAGGAAATTAAAGATGCTCTCACCCTCCAGGGATTTAAGGTAAAGAATGTCTCTAACATAATAAACAGGGAGAAGATCCCCCAACCCTTATTTCGCGTTGAATTGGAGCCGAATGATATAAAATTGAAGAAAAATGAGACCCATCCAATTTATAACTTAAAATATCTGTTATACCGGAAAATTACAGTCGAAGAACCACACAAGCGCTCAGGACCCGTACAGTGCCATAATTGTCAAGAATATGGCCATACGAAAACTTATTGCAAATTACCGTCTGTTTGTGTTGTGTGCGGTGAATTACACAACACTGCTATTTGCAATAAGTCGAAGGACCAGAAGGAAAAAAAGTGCAGTAATTGTGGAGGTAATCACACTGCTAACTACAGAGGATGTCCTGTATTCTCTTTTGTGAAACAAGCTATGACCCAAAAGCCTAAAGTAACTCCAGCTCAAGCAGGAAATACGTACTCCGCTACTCATCCCCTAATGGCCCAACCAATCACTTCACATGTATCGTATGCTGACGCTGTGAAGATCAACTCTATTCCCGTTCAAAAAGTGTCACCACCAAACAATACAACAAACGCAAATGCAAGCTTTAATTTCAATCGCCTTGAAGCTACTATTGATAATCTGGTGCAAACTATAAGCAACTTTACGACAAATATGACTAGCATGATGCAAGAAATGCTGCGAATGCAGAACACTCTGCTTCTAGCATTAGTTAACAAGCCATGAACACGTTAAAGTTATGTTTCTGGAACGCTAACGGCATTCGCCAACATAGAAACGAACTAGAGCACTTCCTCACGGTGAAGAATATTGATGTAATGTTGGTATCTGAGACTCATTTGACTTCGAGAAGCCTTTTTAAAATGAGTGGCTACACCTTATATGATACAAAGGACCCGAGAGGAAGAGCATGTGGAGGATCAGCAATTCTAATAAAGTCAAGACTCAAGCACTATATTCTTGAGAACACTTGTGAAGACCATCTACAAGCAACAAATATTTGCATCGAAAATTTTTGTTCAAATCTTGTGCTTTCATCAGTTTACTCCCCTCCCAGATTTTCAATCAGTGAAGATCAATACGAGGATTTTTACAAAACTCTTGGCCCTTGTTTCGTAGCAGCTGGAGACTACAATGCAAAGCATACGTTCTGGGGGTCGCGTCTTATTACTCCTAGAGGTCGAGCATTGTTCAACACAATTTCAAAAATGGATTTGGATGTCATTTCTAGTGGGGAGCCCACTTACTGGCCTACTGACATACAAAAAATTCCGGATGTTATAGATTTTGGGGTCATGAAAAATATCCCTAGGGATTTAATTCATGTTGAAGCTTCACATGATCTCTCCTCCGATCACTCTCCCACGATCGTTACAATTTGTAGCCCACTAAGAAGTGACTTACCTGACCCATATGTGAAGATGATACATCGTGTTAACTGGCTGGGGTTCAAAAAATATCTCAGTAGTCATTGTACGGAAAACATCAGGCTTAGAACTCCCGATGATATTGAACTTAACATTGCCAATCTTACCGAGAATATTAAACAGGCTGCTAAACATGCCACTACCTCCCATCCGCAGACTGGGTTTAATAGAATTTATTCTGCGGACATTGAACGTCTCGTATGTGAAAAAAGAAGAGCTAGAAGGGAATGGCAACAGCACAGATCGCCCCAACATAAAATCAGACTTAGAGAATGCACTAAACGACTCCAAGAGTTGCTTTCAGCTGAAAAATCTGCTTCTCTTAAGAATTACCTGGAAGGTCTCGATGTTACTGCAGCATCTAATTACTCCTTGTGGCGCGCTGCTAAAAAGCTTAAAACACCCGTTGAGTCTAAACCACCCCTGCGCACTTCTACCGGAGGTTGGGCAAGAACTAATACTGAAAAAGGTAACATATTAGCTGGTCATTTAAAAGACGTATTTACCCCAAACACATGTACTGGTGCTGTTGATTTGCCGAGCGTAGTTGCTCTACCCCCTCGACCTATAAAGTTTAAGATGCTTGATGTACAAAAACTAATTGCTGAAACCAATCCAAAGAAGGCCCCGGGTATTGATGGAATTAGTAACAAGATGCTGATGCAGTTGCCTCGTATTGCTATTAGAATCCTGTTATTTATTTTTAATGGCATTTTACGACTGGAGTATTACCCACACAGCTGGAAACTTGCCATGGTCAAAATGATTCCAAAGGCGGGTAAAGATCTTACCAAGGCTGAGTCATATAGGCCAATAAGTTTGCTGTCAACAATTTCGAAGCTCTTTGAAAAACTTCTCATGACAAAATTGTCCCCAATTCTAGCTGATAATGGATGCATACCGGACCATCAATTTGGTTTTAGAAGTCAGCACAGCACCATTGAACAATGTCATAGATTGGTTCATTTCATAAGAAGAACATTTGAAGAAAGAAAGTATTGTTCTTCCCTATTTATTGATGTCTCTCAGGCATTTGATAAAGTGTGGCATGAAGGCCTAATTCTAAAATTGAAGACATATCTACCAATAAACATTGTAAATCTTTTGGAAAGTTACATTATTGCCCGGAAGTTCACTGTCGTGGAAGGAGACTTCATGAGTGTGCCCGAAACCATTTCATCTGGGGTGCCTCAGGGGAGTATACTGGGGCCAGTTTTGTATTTGATTTATACCTGTGATATGCCTTTGAGCAGTAATATCCTCACCTCTACATTTGCCGATGATACAGCCTGCCTTAGTATGCATGAAAACCCTCACGAGGCATCCCGTTATCTTCAGCAACATATTAACCTGTTGGAATTGTGGTTGAACTTATGGAGAATAAAAGTAAATGAACAAAAGTGTGTTCATGTTACATTTACCCTACGAAGAGATACTTGTTCCCCCATTCAAATCAACAATCAAGTTGTTCCTCAACATTCACATGTGAAATATCTTGGTATTCACCTCGACCGACGGCTTACATGGAAACACCACATTGACTCTAAGCTGACACAAATGAAGCTTAAATTAACCCAGATACATTGGCTGATTGGTAGAAATTCTACCCTCAGTCTAGATTGTAAACTTTTAATATACAAGTCGCTTTTGAAGCCGATATGGTGTTACGGAATTCAGCTATGGGGCACTGCTTCAGCTTCCAATGTAGAGAGAATCCAACGAATGCAAAACAAAATATTAAGGTTAATAACTACGGCTCCATGGTACTTGAAAAATTCTATTTTACATCGTGATTTAAATATGCCACTTGTGACCGCTGAAATTGCAAAATATGCTGGAAAATATTTAACAAAACTCGAGTTCCATCCTAATCCCCTTGCTCGTAACATCTTGAACTTTCCTGGACACATCCGCTTAAAAAAGAGGGACACTACGGCATTAATACGCAACTCTCCAGATGAAATTCTTTGAAAATATTTTTTGTGCGTAACATGAATTTTATGTATTATTAATTATTATCACTAAGTTTATGTCCGACACTGGTTGGGCCTAATAATTATTTATATATTTAAGATTTGAACACTTATTGTTAGTTCAATTATTTGAAGATACAATAAACATATATTAGCGTGAAAAAAAAAAAAAAAAAAAAAAAAAAAAAAAAAAAAACTTCAACCAAGTGTAGGCTTAATGAAACCAATGGAATTCTGCACCACCAATTGCAATGGAAAAATGATTTTTATTGAATTTCGTTATGGCCGTACAAGCACGGAAGATGTCGAATGTTTTGGACGCCCAGTTGAGGTCTCTACAACCGAAAAAGTTGAGAAAATTGACGAAATGGTGTTGGCCGATAGGAGATATCACACGACTCAGTGACTTCAATTTTGAATAATCAATTGGGCAATAGAAAGCTTTCCGCATTAAGGTGCGGATAGGTTCAATCACAGTCGACCACAAATACAATCGTGTGACAACTTCACTGGAGTATATGGTGTTGTTCAACCGTAATATAGACGAGTTTTTGCGCCGCTTCAAAATTGTGGACAATACATTGACCCACCACAATATACTAGTCAGAACAGTGGGTTCTTCGGGGTAAATCGGCACCAGAGAAGATTGGATCAATAGTAATTTAATGGGGATTTGAATAAAAACATCACATTTGGCCAAGATAAAAGTTACTATCCACCAGGGCTGTTCATGGATGCACACTTGTGAAGTTTTCATGGCGAATTCCAGGAATTAGGCTATGACTTGCTTCCACATCCGTCCTATCATCCCGATTTAGCCCAATGATTATGTCTTGTTTCCAAACCTCAAACCTGAAGAGATGGCTCGGCGGAAAAGGATTTGACTCCAACGATGAAATCACCTAAATGTAAGAACTTATTTTGATGACTTTGGCAAACTTTGTTTTTGTTGTATACAGAGTTCAAAGGGCACTTTGCTTAAAAATAAAAGGATTTTCAATAAAAAAAATTACGGACTTATTTATATATCCCCGTATAATAGACACTTTGGTTCCAATGTAGAATATTCTATAAGCAACTACTCAATAACTTTCCATGGAGGTGCATTGCAGCGCCGCAGAAAATATATTCGTTGTGTTACAGCAATACTTTGAAGCCTTTCCAAATTGGAAAATTTTCAGTGGAGACTTGAAGTCGCTAAAATTTGTTATTGCTTATTTGATTAAGCTGCAAAATGCTATTATTAATAAGAACTAAACTCATATAAAATTATTCAATGATTTAAAAGCTCCTTATTCCTGCTTAGTATTCAATTCAAAATTTTTATTATTATTAATGATTTTTTTTTTGTTTTCTTACAGGTAATGAATTTGGTTTTCTGTGTCCCACTATATATTTGACTTCTCTTAAACAGAAGGTGAGCTTTTAAAAAATTATACATTTTGCTCGATTTCCTATTATTTTAAAATAATAAAGAGTGTGTCGTTAAAAACACATTTAAGAAAAACTTAAAAGTAATAAATATATTTCCTCGAGTCAATTTTAATAACTCATTAAACAAATTTTTTAATATTTTTTTGTTGTTGCAATTTTTTCAACGATTAGTACCTGATTTAGTTAATTAATAATCCCTTGAATGCTCTACAATCTCATAAATTATAATTATGTTAAGAACGTTAACTTGGGGCATTAGAAGAATAGTAGATATTTCTCACACACATTTAATAACAGCATTAAGGCCTTCAGTCATACTAGTGAATGCCGAAGAGGTGTGTCAGGTGAGCAATTAAGTGAACGTGCAACAAAGTGTTTAAGAGATTAACTTAAGTCACACAACAATGTTTCTTAATATATGAAGGGCATTTTAAGTTGTCCAAGAGCACAATCGTGGACAACTTGAGAAACATTTATGTAAATCATTTTTTCTTTGCTGTAAAGCTTTCTTTGAACGCATTAAGCCTTAGCTTCCAGGTAAAGGTTTGGGAAGTAAAAGAAACATAGAAATAAAGATAAATTACTGAATATGTATGTTATAAGCATTACGGATTTTGTTAAACACTCTGAAAATATCAGTGTCTTGGAACTGATATGGAATAACAGGAAAAATTAGACAAAAGTATAAATATGTATTATACTTTAAATGATTGGGCTATATTCAAGTATTTATTATTGAGCCATATTCGAATACATATTTAAAGAAGAAGTTTGTAGTGAAAAAGATTTTGAAGCTCTCTTGAGATTTTGAATCTTTTTTGACATTATATGTCCCAAGCTTTCTGTTATTTATTTATTTATTTTGAAAGTTCGAAAACTTGATACGAAGCTAAAAATGCGAGCAATTTTCTTTCAATAAAAAATACACTATGAAGCATTAAGCATATTTTGGAATATAGTTTTTTTAATTTTGCCGTTGGCTGGTTAATTATTCGTGCTGAAAATAAGTCCCTTTATTCTTGCAACTTAAGGTAATATCCTTCAAATTTTAGAATTGTAAGTTTTGGTATTGATAATATCCTTAATACCAATTATAAAAAAAATTTACTTGTATTCAATAATATCGTCACTTTGTGAATGAAACACAAATATCTGGACAAAAAATCGTTATATATTTCAACACAGTTTCTTATGAGTTCTATACACTTTACACAACGTTTTTCCAAAATTTTTTCCTCCCTTCCAAAATATAGTACTTTTCGAGGTCATCAAATTAGTATTTGTTTTATAAGATGATTTCATTGTTGTGGTTGTTATACGATTGCGTTTTTGGTCGATTATGAGCAAACAAGCAACCCATATGGCGGAAAGCTTTATCATACCTAATTTACCATCCTAAATTAACTCTACTGAGCAATGTGATATGCTCACATTTTCAATCTCCGATTGGCCAACACCATAACGACAATTTTTTGATTTTTTCAGGTGTAGAGATCTCAACTTGGCATTCAGAACGATCAAATACTTCCACGCTTATACGGGTAAACACTTTTATACCTTTAAAATTAGTATATATCAAGTTTACCCTTGGTTTCATTGGTGGTAATTGTCTGCAAAAAATAATGACACTACTTGTTCAGATTTTTAAAGGAGTTAACTTATTGTTTCCTGTTGATAGCAGCTGCGTTGTTCTCTCAGTTAAGAGGCGGGATATTCAAAAATCATACAAACTGCATAACCAATAAAAAATATCGTGAAAACTTGATTAGGACAACATCCCAAACAATAGTAATAGATTCTTGAAAAGAAAATTGCTAACAGGGCAAAGTTGCCAGCACTAATCTACAGCTTCTATAACGATTACTAGGATACTGGGACTAATGCTGCTCGTACTGCCAAAATCCTGATACTACCAAAAAGCTATTACTACTAAGAAATACTACTACTAAAAAGGAATAGGTACTATTTAGAATTTACTCTTTACTAATGATACTAGTGCTGATACTATTTAACAAACAAACTACTAACAAAGTACCAATGCCACAAAAAACTAACATTAACACGCTTCCAAACAAAAATGGTCTAGTGGGATCAAATTACATGATCTCGACGGCCAATGGACTGCTGCAAGAAATGAGATTAACTACTCACCAAACTCGCCTCTCAACAGATTCATGATATCGTATTCCATATGTTACGCGGCACCGTCTTGCGGAAATCACATGTCAACCAACCCCAATTCTTAAATTTTGGGCAAAAGAAGTCGGTTTTCATCGTTGTTGAAAATGTGCGGTCAAGTTATGCCGCAAACACACAAACCGCATCTAACAGTGCATTGGCGCCTCTTGAACTCAATTTGGACGCTATTCACTTGAAATTCGGCAATTCTGTTTGTTGATGGACTCATGGAGTCCAAAGTGAGCTTCGTCGCTAAAAACTATTTTTCTATAGCAAGATGAATCTTCATCTAACTTTCCTATTGTGGGTCGCTTACGACGACCATGAAATGGAAGTAATTTACGCGAAACATTTCTAATATCGCACGAATTTTGATAATAAAATTCAATAATTTGCAAGTGTTGTTTGTCTTTTGGCATTGCCACATGTCACGAATCTTATTGCTACACTGAAAACTCTACCCTGAAAAAACAAATACAAAAAAATCACCCTATACTTAAGACATCCTTCAAAACTACAATCGAAACCAAAGTCGAGAAAGTCGAGGACTATAGTCAAGTCTATATTCAGAACTATAGTCAAAACTCTAGTCAAGACTATATTCAAGACTTTAGACAGGACTATAGTCAGGACCATAGTTAAAACTATAGACAGGACTCGAGTCAGGACTATTGCCAGGACAATAGTGAAGACTATAGTCAGGACTATAGTTAAGACTATAGACAGGACTCTAGTCAGGACTATAGACAGGACTCTAGTCAGGACTATAGTCAAGAGTATAGTCAGGACAATAGTCAAGACTATAAAGAGGGCTATAGCTAAGACTATAGTTAGGACTATAGTCAAAACTACAGTTTGGACTATATTTAAGACTATAGTCAGGACTACAGTCAAGACTATAGTCAGAACTATAGTCAAGACTATAATCAGGTCTATAGTCCGAACTATAGTCCGAACTATAGTCAGGACTATAGTCCGAACTATAGTCAGGACTATAGTCATAACTATAGTCAGGATTGTAGTCAAGACTATAGTCACGACTATAGTCAAGACTATAGTCAGGACTATAGTCAAGACTATAATCAGGTCTATATTCCGAACTATAGTCCGAACTATAGTCATAACTATAGTCAGTATTCCAGTCAAGACTATAGTCCGAACTATAGTCCGAACTATAGTCAGGACTATAGTCCGAACTATAGTCAGGACTATAGTCATAACTATAGTCAGGATTCTAGTCAAGACTATAGTCACGACTATAGTCAAGACTATAGTCAGGACTATAATCAGGTCTATAGTCAAGACTATAGTCAGGACTCTAGTCAAGACTATAGTCACGACTATAGTTAAGACTATAGTCACGACTCTAGTCAAGACTATAGTCACGACTATAGTTAAGACTATAGTCAGCACTCTAATCAAAACTATAGTCACGAATATAGTCAAGACTATAGTCAGGACTATACTCAAGAATACAGTCAGGACTATTGTCAAGACCATAGTCAGGACTATTGCCAAGACTATAGTCGTGAATTCCTGCAATATTGCCGAAAGTACTTAATCGACTATCATTCAACATACATATAAATTTTTTGAAAACTGATTAATAAGATCGAATTTTATAGTCTTGTTATGATCAATTGATGTTTTAAAATTTCAGAAATACTAAAAATTAGTTGGATTTTTTAAATAATTAAAAATGCCAATATTAGTGACATTTTTGTTATTTCTCTTAAAAAAAGATAATCGTATGTCACACATTTAAGATTAAAGGTTTTGTTTTTAATAAAGACTTTAGCTTAAATATATAAGACTTTAGAATAATATTTCGTGTAGACAAGCTTAAAAGCTTTGTCGTTTGTCCTTTAGATGAATCGTAAATACAATGAATTAGAAAAAAGTTCACTACTACCACCACTTTGAAGCTTTCTAATGTCCTAACTACAGCTAATTGTTTAAGAATTTCTCTAAGTGTAGTCGGTCTCACAAAACAGATCATGTATTTTGTGTATGTGTGTGTGCTTGAGGTTTATTTCATTTTTCTGCTCCGTCAAAGTCGCTGCGCTATTAAATATAAGGTTTTTTACGCTTAAGGTTACAACATAATTAATGCTTTTGGTGCACGAGCATAAATTTCGTATTAATGTTTTTAATGTTTTAATTTCTAATCATTATTAATACAATGTTGATGTATTCTTTTACGCTTAAAATTTTATGATATCATTTGAATTTGTTATGCCTGCAGCATATGGTGATTACATCGCTGGGTGTTACTAATTTCGTAAAAGAAAAACGTTTGAAAAAACGCTTTTAATGTATTATTGATGAGGTCGTTTTCCTCCATTTTTTGTTTTTGTTTTTTTTCCGTTTGGGAAATTTCATGTTAATGGTGAGATTTTATATGTGTGTGCAATAATGTGGAGATAATTATAATAACACTTGTATCTCTTTTTATTTAAGTAATAAATAAGTATTTAGTGGATGTGAAAATATGGCAAAGTGGAGAGGAAATATAAAAGGAGAGGAAATGTAAAAAAAGATGGCTGCCAAATTAATTTTAACTATGTGTTTAAGAGAGCCAGATCTTTAAGGATTTATTGACGGGATTTGGCGGTACTACAGCAGAAACATATAAGCAGTCGACAACTTGTTGAATGTAAATCAAAACTTTTCGTACTGCTTACTTTTCAGCATTCGAAGCGAATTTTATATTTGGCTTTCCTTAGGACATGAGTATGACATGCGATGTAGATGCATAACATAGTAGATGCATAACAAGGATTGTTGAATATGGCGTTGTATTTTAGTGGCAGCTAGTGAAAGCAGTGCGAAACAAATTTTTTCTGCGCATGCTGGCTGTATTTACATTTGTAAAGAAGTTTAGTCTCACAGGGCTACTGCAAAATCACTTTGCTTCTGAATTTCCTAGATGTAATATAACTTTTTTTTTTTTATTGATAAATTCAATTATTTAAATTACAAGAATATTAGTGCCTCAGCGCCAGTAGGCATTTTAGAGGCTAGTTGGCAGATTTAAGCTCATATTAATATTTTATATTTACAATTTTAATGAAAAAAAAAAATTAATTTAATAAAGTTAAGGACAATTATATCTATGTATGTATGTATGTTGCAGCACGGAAATATCACCCTAACAAGTTCTCAATTTGTGATTTTAAAAATTCCTTTAAAAGTTTTTTGAAACTCGAAAGCGTATGACATGTTTTTATATGTTGTGGTAGATTATTAAATTCTCTACTACCAGAAAATTCAATTCGCTGTTTTGTTGTCTCTGAGCGGCAAAGTGCTATTCGCAATTGCTGGTTATTACGTGTATTGAATATAGTTTGGTTCCTAACAAAATGCGTTGTATGGTGCCCTATGCCATGCAGACATCTGTACACATATAAAAGTTTTTGTAGCATATGAGTTCCGTATATTGGCAAAATGGATGAAAATGTTTCGTTGTACAAAATGTTTGTTGGATAAGTCATTGGTAAGTTTCCAACAGCTTTTAGTGCTCTGTTTTGGAGTCGCTGTTCAGCACTCTTTTTATGTGCATATATGATAGCCAAAGAATTGATATGACTTTGAGTTAAACTTTGATAAATTAGTAACTTTGTTTTTTGGTCAAATTTGTATTTGAACTTATATAATAGTCCAATAGCAGGTGAAATTTTGGACTTTAAATGTCTTATATGTTCTTGCCATGTAAGATTCGATTGTAATTGTACCCCCAAGTACTTTATTGAGGATAACTCCTGTATTACTTGACCATCAATATGTACGCTGAAATTTGCATTCAAACTGCTATGTGCTCTAAATCGTATCATTTTCGTTTTACTAGAATTAATAAAGAGTCTATTTATGCGCATGTATTCAAGTATGAGGGCTGCATCGCGTTCTATGTAAGGTTTTATTGCTTCTTCATACTTATATGGATAAAAAATAGATATATCATGAGCATAGATAAACATCTTTCCTGTAAGTTTCAAGCTCTTAAGATCGTTCATATATATAACAAATAGCAACGGTCCCAATACACTTCCTTGAGGTACTCCATACTCAACATTACCGAGACTGCTTTTACATTTATTAATTTGAACAAACTGCTTCCTATTCTCCAAGTATGACTGGAATATATTGTATTTTTTAAATTGTATTGTTATTTGCGATAATATTATAGACCAAGTTAAAATATAATAATATATGAAGACCAAATTTAGTACGCACCAAATTTACGTACTCTATTTCCTAGAAGATTGCCAAATATGGGTTAGACTTTTGGTGTTTGTATAATGTCAAGTCCTTGCTGGACAAATACATATATATGAAAATCTAGCAATTTTAGAGAACGAACTAAGGGAAAGGGTGGTGAAGGAGTAAAAACCCAGTCCATATGAAAAAAATGTATTTGGCGGTGAAGTAACAATCAAAAATTTCGAATCATTGAAAGCCCAATTTAAAATTCTCTACAAATAAAGATATTCTAATTGCATATTTTCTGCAAGAAAACAAAAAAATCTATAGATCCTTTCTTAGGACATTTGAGAATTAAAAATATTTTATGATCGTAGAGGTCTTTGCAATAATGACGTAGAACATTAAGATAAACTATATAAAAAGAGGAATCTGTCTAACGATATCAATTTTATTTCAATCCATGATGTGTTCAATGTTACTAGTTTTTCTAAAAAATTCCCGATTTTTCAAAATTTTGAAAGACATAAACAATAACTGGTACCGCACTCATATATACGACTAGACGATTTTATATACACAAAAATAAGTAAAAATCGAAATTGTGAATTATTTCAAATTGTATAGAGGGGCGCAAAAGTAATATTAAAAATTGAATTGGCCGACAATTGTTTCATTTGACATTTTTGATGTAGATATACAGACTATTGGTAGTCAACAGGCGATGGAGCGACACACTTCTCAAAACTAAACTTTCTATGAAAACAGAGTGTGGTAGCCAGTTAAAATTGTTTTAGCGCCATGATAATACTTTTTCGCCATCTAGTATTTTTGAGTCACAAAATTTTAAGTAACCCAGCAAATAGCAATTAAAAGAAATCGAAGGATTATATTAATTTGGTACCAAAATGATGACCTTAACGATTTTATCCATTATTATCTAGAAAGAATTGTACAGCAATGACTACAAACTGCCCAGTCCAGACCAAACAGTAACACTTTTTAATAGGAAACCAATTACTGCCCATGAGTATTATTATTAGGTGTTTTCATAAAATTTTATACAAAATTATTTTTTAATGGTTCACATTTTTAGACAGGATTAGAGCAAATGATTCAATGAAAAATAAAAACAATTTATTTAAAAATTCTTAAAATTATCTTCTTCCATATCAACAAACTATGCTTATAAGCATTTATTTTTTAACATAAGGTTTAGCATAAGAGATACCCCAATGTGTATTTTTTTAAATTATATTGCACGACCATTTCGAAGTTCCCTTTAATTAAACTTTAATTGCAGCACCCACCTAACTTTAGTTATTTTCATATCATTTATGTCTCGGTCTCGTTTTGTTCTGACACCATAAGGGTATGAAGGCGTAAATATCATTAACATTACCAACCTCTAACGTTTGTTTAACATTTTTTCCTTTGCTTTAATGTCCTCTTTGTATCCTCCCCACCCTTCCCCACATATACACACATTCCAAGTAAAACTTAATTTCCTGCTAATGTGTCTGTGCATCCTTTATGGGGTTAGGGCGGCTCTGCTATTGGTCTTTTGCTTTCATTAAATAATAAGTAAATTTTAATTTAATTATGACTTTGTTAATGTAACGAATTCTTTTATTTTCGTTTTCATACTTTATTAATGTGTTTTTCGGAGAGACATGTACGACTATTGTATATTAAAAAAAATATTTATTTGTTTTATTCTCTTTTGTTTTGGGGGTATAAATAACATCTAGAAAAGCGTATTTGTGCTCTTTGATGCCGTAGTAACATTATGTGACGATGATGTCCCTTGCATGTCAGATCTCATTAGTCTCTCTTGTTGTTATCGCGGGGCGTAGGTGAAATAATTCTGATGGTTACTCACTTCCTAATCATGACATTATTTAACGCGTGTTCATAAGACTCGAGCTTTTGCTGACGGTAATGGCCGCCTCTTTGTAAAGAGTCTCTAAGGAAAAATACTGTATATTTTTCTTGTTCATAAGTTTGAATTTTGTCTCGTATGAAATGCCTGCATACTCGTGCTGAAAATATATTTTCCTCCACACTGTTGCCATAATCATTGTAAAATAAACACTTAAAAAAAATTATCGTAATTAAAAATAATTTTCATTTTAAGTTGACATTCTGTCATGAAAAGGTAAAGCCGGTGTAGGGAAAAGGAAGAGGGGTTTTACCCACAGGTCATGCATAAAGGTGATAATTACTGTTATTTAATAATTTATATAAATTTTCATGTGGCTTTTTGTTCTCGTTTTTGTTGTTGTTCACTTAAATTTTGTAATTTTTGTTTTTGTTTTGGAGGTTGTGCTGAGAATTTATTTACCTCTGTGTGAGTGTTTAATTTGCACTTGACACGGAAATTTGTCTGTTTATTTCCTATTTCCTGTGTGCATTTGGTGACACATTTGCTTTGGTTGAAATAGGTTTTTTGTTAATTCAATGAAATTAAACAAGAAAATTCAATTAAATTTTACAGAACTTATTTGCAAGTATAAAAAAGAAGATAATGTTGGAAATAAAACGTTTAAACAGAAAAATTACAACACCTTCATAAATGTAAACTAAAGTTGTTTTCTTTTTTGAAGTTTATACTTGAAACGCTAAAAAGACTATCTTTCAAAGGACTTTTTTTATAGTTTGATTAAGTCTTTTAAAAAACCTTAGTCCGTCTACAAGTCTTTATCTGAAGGAACTTTTTTTAATATTGTAATTATTCGAAAACATTTCGTATTGACAAATGTTCTACAACAATTTTTAACGACTATTTATTTAAAATTTGTGTTTTGTCAAAATTGAAAATTTTTTAGTGTTTCAAAAGGCTTGCGTCCTATAGAATTATTTTTGCATAAATCGCGCAAACCGTCAAGGAGTGATACCTACTTATGCAGGTCATTGTGCAGGAACTAGAAAAATACGTTGTGGAAAGAAGGGTAGAGGAAGTAATGACATCCGATTTGAGCCTTTGCATGATGAAATTGGTTAGAAAGACCTATGCATGGAGGCTATTCTACATTAAAAAAAAGAGTTATTTCTGTAAAGCGTTGAGTGATTCGCTGGCTGATTGAATACAAATGTATGTGCTCTCAACAAGAAATATGTACATAGTTAGTAAAAGTGATCGGCCTCGGGAAGCTAGCACCTTAATCTCACTACAGCTCACTCCATTATAGAAACAACTTTACACTTCAACGATGCTCCTGAGAGTTAGCTATAGTTTGGCCACCAATGAACTTCTTCGTCCTCTCCTGTGTGCGGTCGGATAACTTTCAAATAATATTTTAAGCACCGGCCAACATATGGGAGTTTTATTCCATTTTTGATTGATGTAAGGAGATCAAATGGTTTGAAGATCTTTTACATTGGCTTAAGAAGTCAAGGCACTTGAATGTTTATTCAGCGAAATGAAAAATGTGCTCAGCCCAGCGAACTGTAATTGGATTTTCATGCCTAGAATATTAAAAGCTTCAAATTTCTAAATATCTAGAGCCACCCATATTAGCAGATGGAGTATCATATTCCTTCACGCATTTATGCGTTAATATACAATAATGGATCTTACTAGATCCTGGTTAAGTGTGCCATGCATACTCTGCTTCGCGGCCTTGAGCAAAAAGCCCTGAAAGCCTTTTACATAATATATTGGGCATGAAAGCTGAAACAAACTTACAAGAAACTTTGGGGAATATCTATCATACGCATCATATTATTAAAAAAAATTACGTTTATTCTACAATAGAAGTAAATAATTGGTAATTGTAAATTACATAAATACTAATACTCTAATACAAATCAATTTGATTGTTGTATAATTTTTACTGCATAATAAGATTGTACCTTTTAAGTTTTTAAGTTAAATAGTTTTTGCGACCAGTTTCATGGAAAATATCTGGGTAAAATTGAAAATTTTGAAAATTGTATTAAAAGCCCGACATATTTTTCCAAGATATCCTTCTTACAGTCATTCTAATTTACTTCTTATTTTTTTTAATAACAATAACGAAAAAGTACACGAGAATGAAGTTTGCATATTTTATAGCATCAGTTTTATAAATCTAATTTTTTCAAGATCCAGTTGTCATGAAGAACCAATTTTGGAGGAATTTTCTAAAGTATATCTTAGCTACAATTAAGGGTATTATATACACTTGCTTAGAGTTTATAAATTACATTTCTAATGTATATATGATGTCGACCTGCTGCTGTAAATAATTGCGTCCCATTGTGGTTTCGCTTTTAATGTTGTTGTGTTGTCAGTTTTATGCCATCGTTGATAAACTGAAGTATAAATTTTGTCATTAACCATGTTTTTGTATTAAAATTAACAATAATGCTACTAGATATAAGTATATACCTTCAAGTACAAGAATTTTTGTTACGTTAAATCTGCACGCATGCACATGTAAAGGACATTATCAAAAAAATAGGGTGGTACTGAAAATAGCTAGAAAAAGCTTTTGTAAAGGTTTTCGCTGTAATAGAGATAGAAGAAACTTGTTATAAGTTTTGGATTGAGTGATTTATAATAATAATTTTATATATTTTATTTCTTAAAAACAAAAGAAACTCTACAGTTAAGTCTCTCCCTAATGTTGGATGTGTGTTACATATTGCGTTTGCTTATATCTTTTATAATGATATTTTATTGTAGTTGCTGCTTTAGGTTCTCCGGCATTTACTCTTCATACCCTTTGTTTTTCCCTGCTTCATTACGGCATAACGAAATACAACAATAATTTTGTTAGCAACATTGTTCTTTATATTACATATTTAATATTAATATTGTTGTTGTTATTTTTATACATTGCTGTTGTTACAAACGATGCATCGCTAACATTTTAAACAGAAATTGCTTGTTCGTATACCGCTCATATGCAAGGAAACACAAAGCCAACAACTACAAATGACTATTGTGTGAAAAATGCCGTCGTTGTTGCTTTTTCCATTTTTTTACATTTAAGTACACGAGGATGTGTGACTACATGCCATATTTTATATGAAATACATATATATGTGCGCATGTGTGAGTGTGGCTGTACATATTATGTTGTATTTATTAGCGAGTTTTATAAAACTCTCACTCCCTCTATGTGAATATGGTTATTTATCATCATGAAAATACAAAGTTATAAAATATTTTATTGCTGTTATTGCTACTGTTACACTTTTCGGAAGAGGGCATCAGTTACCTATACACACACACAGACACGCACTCACATAAGATAATACTTGCATATGCATACAGAAAGAAAACACAAACATAATTATATAAAAGATAACATTTTATTATTATTATTAAGAAGAAAAAACTTTAAATTTTTTTCTAGAAATCTGAATATGATACGAATTAAATATTGTCGGCATATCCCTTCTTTCATCCTCTTCAATTACGGAAAATAAGTTATTTATACATATTGTCATAGTTGAAGAAATACTTGGTAATATTCCAATGTATAAATTATCGGATTCCTTGGAGAACTTATAATTATGCACATGTGCTGACCACTCATGGACACATACATGTACTGCTTTATATGAACTGCTAACTTGACATATTTAGATTATACACGTTGGCAATTTCAATTAAAAAAAAACTTATTTATGTTAAGGTGGGTTCCTTTTTGTTGCCTGAGCATGGCCCTGTATATCCTCATGTAGATCGATGTTGAACTATGTGATCCAATCTCTTGCTTACTAAAGATGGACAACCACAGAGTAGATACTTCACCGTTTTTTAATCCTACTGATTCTACTGTAGAACTGGTTCAACTACAGAACTAGTACTGGCACCAACAGAAGTCATTAAAGACAATGTTTAATTATTCTGCTTGTGTACCGACAAGAAAATATTCCGTCAGCACGATTACCATTGTTCGCACTAGTTCCCTGGGAAGCTTCGGTATGACTATAAATCTACCATACTTGGGCCAGGTGGATCTAGCGACCATACCAATAGTTCCTGCAGACTGCATTTTCTGAGCTATATAGATTTTGCTGTGTTAATGACATACAGCTTTTCAGCATGACTTCCAATAGATGGACCCGTCGCAAACTCATACGCAAAGATGTTACCCAGAAAACTCTCAGGTTCAAATGACAAACTTATCTCATTCAAAGATCTCCAGCATTTCACTACCGCTTGCTTGTTATCTAGACTTATTGAGGATAAAAATTCAAACACTTCGACCAAATACTCCGTAGTATCTTGCCCAGTTGGTAGCCACAGTGATTGCTAATATTTTCAAATGAATCACAATCCATTAATTTAGACATTATCCTTGTACAATAATGAATCAGGTCATCTCTCATCCCCTATCACAATTTGAATCCGTTGGTGTACACCTCCAAAACAGTCTGCCGCGAATATTTCATCATATAGGGGAGTACATAAGTAGAGCAGGCTTGTAGTACAGCCCAGTCTTGACAAGTGGCCTATAATTTGAGCCTTCTATATTTCAATGGCACTTAATCATAACACTAGACTCATTGATAGCTGTCTGATCATTAGATCGGAAGGAAGTGAGCTCAGCATGACAAAGATTACTTTTGATGGTGTTGGAAATATTTCACCCGTTCTAATCAAAGCCAATATGGATGAGATCCTTGCAACAGAACGGCACCAATAAACGATCACTCAGTCTTGGCATAAGCGACTATTTGAAAAAATCATTTGACGTTCCCAGCAGTTATGCCCCATCTTGCCCTAATGACTTTTTACAAGCATTAATAGCACCAACAGCTTTATACGCCCCTGTGTATACATTCAAGTTTAATTACAACTTAGAATTATTATTCCTAGATATTTAACCATTCCATCTCTGGAATGTTTGTTTTACAATCACAATTAGTACTTAATCTGCGTATGGTACTCAGTAAATAACTTGACACGCATTCAACTCTTTTCGAGGATTTTTTGCACGATTTTCTCAGTCATATTTAAAGTAAAAGGATTATATAAATAAATTTCTTTTTTTTCATTCCTTGTGGACAAGTTTGAAAAGGTTTTAAAAAATTATAATAATAAAATCATGCATGAGTTCTCTCATTATCTTTACTTATTTTCAAATTAGTTTTCCATTTCACTACAAATTGCCTTATAAATTCTTAATAAACTTATTGATAAAAAAAAATTCCAAGACATTTACTTAATTTGGCCACAAAAAAGAGCAAATTGCATGTCGCCATACATCTTATATGAATCTCAAGACGGCAAGAAGAATAAAACATAAAACTATCAATCATGAATTTTGACCATGACAGTTCTACTCCAAGCAAACATCAAATACTTCAAAGACTAAAAAAGCCTTTTGTTATACAAAAAAGTTTGCCGTACCATACTTGGTCAAGTTTTGTCGAAGTAAATAAATAAACGTCTGAAGAGCTGACGGACTGCAAGCAGGATGACTAAGTAAAATCGGCATCAAAAAAATAAAAATACATGCAATTGAAATTGTTTAAGTATTTTAACGCTAATTTAAGATGCACATTTGTAACGCAAATGTGCTTTCCAGCCATGAAATCATTAAATTGAATTCTTTTGATTTCTTCACTCGCTCAAAAAACATTCATCTGCAGCAATTGTTTACATTGAATTGGTTAGAAGTTTAAATGAATGATTTGTTGGTTAGTAGGCTGCATAGATGGCCACTTGGCCCTCATTGCATTCGTTTGTGTTTATAGTTTTTTTTTTTTAATGGTTGGTTTGTGCTTCATATTTGTTTGTCTTTTGGCTTTTGTGGCTGTGGCAAAGACTATCATCCAGGCACAAAACCCAAGAAAATTATAATAGATCAGACAAGACATACTGGAGAAGGCAATAAAGATTCAAATGAGTGCGGTAATTGCAAGCAAATAATTTTAAACACGTACTAAACTAAGGAATCTCTTACTGTTTAAGAAAATTGCCCAGCATACAATGTAATAGCAACTGGAGAGGGTAATAAGCAAATGAAGAAAAGGGTTTCAGCAAAAGCTATATTGGGTGCATAAAATTAATGTTAAAATTTCAAATTTTTTTTCTTGTTACTAAAAGTATTTTCAGTTTTATATAATCAAATTCAAAGTACTAAAAGCTTAAGAACAAGTATGAAAAATCACCCTCCAAGAATTATTTTCTTATGAAAAATTTTTATTCAAAAAGGTCCCACTAAATATGATGACTTGTTGTTTTTTCCAACAACCAGGATACATGTCAAACAGTCATATTGTAACCCTTTTCTTTTCATACACATTTTCTTTATAAAATCTGTAACCAACAATACAATTCACAAAAATATAAAAAACCTCCGTTTCGTAGTACGATTGTCTGATTGTCTGATGATGATGATTGATTACAAACGTATATTTTGATTCAGGCCTAAACCACAAATTTAGCAATACACATCCCATCAACCTCAACATCATTCCTTCAAAAAAAAAAAAAAAAAAAAAAAAAAAAAAAAAAAAAAATGAATCCAAATAACTCTTCATAAAAGCAGTAACAAAAGTCATGAATTTTATTTATGCATGTCTGTACGATTGTTTGAAGAATGATGTAGTCAAAAAATTTCCAAAACAGCACATCATCCGCTGGCAACTTTGAAATCAGAGAGAGAAAAGCTTGAAAAGTAAAGAATTCTCCGCATTATGCCACAAACATGAAAATTAAATCAGAGATAAAACTGTTTGTGTAGTGCCACAACGTAAAATGTATTGTTTTGTTGTAGGCTGTCAAGTTGGAAAAAAAATAATCGAAATGATTTCTCCGTTAAAAGATTTCGAACGAACAAGAAAATCTTAAAAATATGATTATTTTATCCCCTAAAAACCTTAGGCCTCTTTCTTTTTTCTTCTTTGTTTTTTTATTCCAATTGTAGCTTGATGAGGGTGATCTTTGGACGGGCATTAAGATTGGAATCTTTACAGAAGCTTCCAGTAAAGAAATTTTTAATGTCAAAACGAAAAAAAGAGGTCAATATTTGATCATCTTTAATAATCAATTAATGGTTTTTAGACAGTAAATAAAATGCAATTTCATATATATTCAAAACCAACGAAATATTGTAAGATTTTAAGGCTAAAAAAACAAGCAGGATAAAAAACTGTGAAATACTTAAGTTTTCTTTACTAGGCTTTTCCTAACAAAGAATAATTTAAATAAAAAATTGTGAAAAAAAATTTTGAAGGCAATTTATAAAATAATTTTACAGAACATTTCGCACTTTGAAATCGAAATTGGTTCCACTTAAAAAAAAACTAGTTGCGTGATTGAAAACTTTAGACGTTACATTACACCTTTTAAATCTATTATAAACACCAAAATTTATAAATAAATTCATTTAAATTAAAAACAAATTCGTAAATTCAACCAAGAAAAGGCTTAAAAATTCGAGACACTATCTAAAAACTGCAAGTACGGGTACAGCAACAAGAACATACAGGTCTAATCACATGGACATCATTATGATAATTTATTAAATAGTCACATCTCCATCAACGAAACGTAAAAAAAGAGCTTGAAATAAATTCTAAACTTTAGTTTAAAGAAATTTAAAAAACATTTTAAAAGCACTATCGAAAATTCAGACCTGTAATTTTTTTTTTCAAAATGAAAACTGCAGATGGAAATAGAAAAATTTTGGAAAATTTTATTTCATTCATGTTCAAGTTTTCGTAAAACTTTTACTTCAATATATCAGCAAAATCAAGAAAGCTTTAAATTTAGAGAGTAATACATAATTAGCAAGACCTTTTAACTTAAAAACTTTTAATTTTGTTAAATAAACATTTAACTGAGAAAAGCTTTCAACCTAAATAAAGCTTTTTACCTAAAAAGTCTATATTTTGACATTTATATTGACTTGAAATGTTGTAAGTTAAAAAATAAAAGTATAAAAAAAAATTTGTTATAAAACCATTTTAATCAAAAGCTTTATAAAATAAAAAGGCGTTTTCTTTCAAAAGTTTTTTAGCCTAAAATACTATTCAGTTTAAAAAAAAATTTTTTTAACTTTTATGCTTTTTGTTCAAAATATCAGCAAAATTCCAAAAAGCTGTTGAATTCACAAAAAATATATAATTAAAAGAATGAGATTTATTCAAATTAACATTTAAATAAAAAGTTTCTAATATAGATAAGCTTTTAACTTCAATAAAACCTTTTATTGAAAAAGCTCTTCTTTTTGAATTTTATAGTGACTTCAAATGCTCTAAATAACACAAGAGAAATTATTTTAATCAAAAAGGTTGAAAAATAACGTATTTGACTATACAATTTTTTTTACTAGAAACCTCTTAATTAAAAAGCTGTTTAAACTAAAATCTTTTCATTTCAAAAGGTTTTTAGTTAAAAACATTGTTTAGTTTAAAAAACTTGAATTTCCGAAAGCTTTCAGCTTGAAATGCTTTTAGTCCATAAAGATTGTAGATCTAAAGGGATTATAGTACGACAGATTTTTCATTTAAAAGCTTTTATTAAAAAACTTTTTAATTTTAAATGCTTTAAATTTAGAAAAGGCTTTTAATTTTAACAAGTTCACAATGCGATATACAAGAAGCTTTTGATTCAAAATAATAGATTTGAAAAGTATTTTCTTTTCAACAAGGGTCTAGTTTCTAAACGCTTTTAGGTAGGGAAAGCTTTCTTAAAAAAGAGATTTGAATTTTAAAAAGCCTATGACTTAAAGACTTTTACGTCTTTTGAATTTATGGCTAGATACCATTGTTTGTGGAATATTTTTCATGCAATGAAATGTTTCTGCGATAAAAAGTATTCAAAAATTTAGTACTGTAATAAAATTTTTAATTCTTTAGTTTTATATATTAAAAAAAACCTTAAAGTTCTTTTAATAAATAATTCCATTTCATGTTTCATTCTGTTTGTATTTCTCACGACACCTATTTCTTTAGTCGCCGCCCACCTGCAGGTTGCTTCATTTTGTTGTTGCAAAGACTCATTAAAGGGAAGACATTTTCTTCATACAGAGTAATGAACATCAAATTTAAATAAATTTTCCTCATAAATTTAACTGAAACTTTTGCGGTAAGCTGGCACTTATTTTATAATGTAGTTTGTACGAACATGAAAGAATTTTTTTGGTGTGCTTTATATACGTACTCGTATGCGCACTTTTTGCTGAGGGAGGGTTTAAAAAATTGGCTTGTTTTTTTAAAACGCCGAAAAATAATGAAGAGCTTAAGCTTATTTTAGATGTATAGGAAAAATGCGTGACACACTTTTTTTTATTCAGTGAGACTTTGATTAAGGTGGGGTGAAATAAAATATTTCTGAGATCGTGAGTTCGTTATTTAAGTAAAATGAATGTCGAAAATATGATGCAGCTCCAGAGGCTTAAATGAAAGAAAAAACGAGTAATTTTAGCAAAATTTAAAAAAGCAAAATTTTCTAATCATATCTTAAAATTAATTTTTGAACTATATCGTAATATATTTAAATGTTAGCTTCGTTGTCAGACGATGTACTGAATCGCTCCTAAAAGACTATAATTAAAGAATAACACAAACACTAAGACAAACTGTACAATATTTTGCATCAGGCTAGAACATAAACAATGACCTGCGTTATTCTTAACTACACACATACTTCCCTGTAAGTATGAGTTAAAAAAGGGGGAACAAATTAAACTTACGAGTACTTCCTGTGTTTTTATAATTTTATGCTTCAACTCCAAATATAATACCACCAACAGTTTTAATAAACTTTATCAGGAATTTTTATCACAAATTTCTTACTACTTTTAAGGTTTGGCCTTCCTTAAATTTGCCTCAACTTTCAAGGTATTGAAAGGTAAAGAAACGTTTATCTTTTTTCCTTTTTTTTGTCGTATAATACGATTTTTATTTAACTTATTCTATGTTAAAGATTAATTTACTGATTTCAAAAAGACAGAGACTGTAAGCCAAGCAGGCGTAACTAAATACAATAGAAAAATTTGTAAATGGTTAAGTTATTAAGGCACTTTTTTTGGCATTCTTCTACCTTTGCCATATTGTTCTAAACGCTTCCTTAAAAAAGAAACAGCCATCAAAAGAAGGGTATAAGCCAACTAAAAATATATGAGTTTCCATATAAAAATTAAAGGCAGTAGTCTTACTTTAAACGTTTAAGTTCTTTTAAGGCGTTTATGGTATCTTCTTGTTCTCATTTTTTTATGCAAAAGGCATTAGTATTGCTAATAAATTGTGGAGGTTGTTTGTAGTTACAAACAATTTAATACCAATTGAGTATTAATATCGCCAAAAAAAGAACAAGTAGTCTGTAGTCCGCAGTTGAGGTAATTTTTGATGAAGACAAAACAAAAATACAAAGTTTAAGCTGCCTAGACTTGGCTAAAATATTTCTCATTGTTTTCTACTTACTAGTTTTTAGGTTTTTGTAGGCTTTCCATACATACGCCCCTTTTGATGGCTGATGAACAAAGGCAAGAAAATGTATTAAAAGACTTCTGAGTTTTTCGAAACAATTAAGCGCTAGAGGACCGGCAGAAAAAACATGTAATAAAACATCTATTTTAAAAATATTGTTCAAACTTAAAATGGACTTTGGATACCGAACGATTTCAAAAATGGTATTTGGCAGTAAAAAAGCCTAAAATAAAAATTATTTTTAAATATTACAGAACGCTCCTTATAGTTTCAATAAATTTATAACTCATAGCAAAAGTTTTGAAATGTCTCTTGCAGCATTAAAATAAAAAAAAAAATTTTTTGGCCAATTTGAATGCAGTGACCTTAAAGAGTTAATATTCTTTTTATTTAATTTAATATTTATTAATTTGTTTAGATATTTTTGACTCCTGTATCGTTTTTATATTTTTTTCTCCCAAAAGAAGAAAACATCTATTAATAAATATTGCCTCTAATACAAGCTTTAATATGTCCACTAAGCAATGAGGAAGGAACATTTTTTATTTCTTGTATTTTTATTAGCGATAGTACTCGTACTATAAAAGTTTTCCTTCCCTACCACTGCTGATTGTTTGAAAAATGTTCAGGTATTTGTGGCATGTTTTTCTTTTGTACTCGTTCATATTAATGTATTGTAAGAATTCATATGTTGTTGTTGTTGTAAGATTTTTAGCCAAAGATATCGCCCAAAACGTTTCATTTCTATTGTTATAGCCATTTATTGTATAGTATCGGTGCGTAATGCTTAAGATATTTCTGAAAAAAAAAAAACTTTAGCTGTTTCCATCTCTGCTACCATGTAATGGTCTGCTTTACCACAATGCCTTACATACAAGTATTGATATCAAATTGTTTTCTGGCTGAAGGTTAATTTAAGGCCTCCTTAAATTATGTATAATTTTTGCATTTGTTTGATGTTGTATTTATCTAATCGTTTTATTGATTATTTACGTTTTCTAAGCACATCTAAGTTCTTGCTTTGTTGGTTGGAGAAATGTTTTTACCAAAAATTACTTAAATAATTAAAGTAGAGATAGTGTTTGGGTGGTATTGTTTTACTCTTTGTAAAAAGAAAATTTTCAAGAATTTTTGCTAGACATATGCTAGAGTTTAATAGTAAAATTAGAAATTTATATTTAGAAATAAATTCTTATTTCCTACAAATTTGAAAAAAAAATTTAAACACATATTGCTTTGAAAATAAATATTCGAATGAAAATTTCTTTTAAATCTAATAGTTTGTTTTTAATAATTTCAAAGATAATAATCCCTCAAACCTTATTTTTGCAAAAATTAAAATCACGCAAGAACTATGGGCTCTTTGACAGAAACATATAAAAACTCTTCAAAACTGTTTATAATAAAACTTATTCGATACTTATGTATATAATTTTGAAATTTTTAATTTTGTTTTTTAGTGTATAATACGTTTTATTTAATAATATTTTATTCAATTTCCCCTAAAATGCCACACAAAATTAATTATTTAAATAAATCAAAAATCGATTTCAACGTGTAACTTAATATATTGTTAAAAAATATTTTCTAAAATTTCCTTGACGACTACATTCAAAATTGAGACCCAATTTGGAGAAATATATACGATGGTAGCTCAATAATTGCGTGACTTTTTAAATTTTCCGCCTCTTAACTGAAAGGGCAGCACTGCTCCTGCCAATAGGCGTCTTTCAGTTGATTCCTCTCAAAATTTTATACACTTTGCTTTATTTAGTTTATATTTGAAAGTCTTTGAAAACAGGTTAACGCCTGATTTGAGGAGAAATTAGAAAAAAAGTGAACTTCGTGTGATCATTAAGTATTTTTTTTTTTTTTTGCTTGGAAAAATACCACCATTCAAACCAAGGTTCAGCTTAATCAATACTATGGGAATTCTGCTTCATTAATTTCAATGGTAAAAAAGTGATTCACTGAAGTTCTTTGTGACTATACAAGCACGGAAGATACCGAATGATCTGGACAGCTAATTGAGGTCTCTACACCCGAAACGATTGAAAAAAATTCAAGAAATGGTAATGGCAGATCATGGATTGAAAATGTGGCTTAACTTTGTGTGTTTGGCGTTATTTAACCGCGATATGAGCAAAGATTTGCAACATTTTGTAACCGTGGGCCAAACACAGATCCAACACAACACACCAGAGGCCAAAGAGCTGTCTCGGGCTGGGTATATATTTTTTTCATTGATTTCCATTTCCTTTTTCGTTTAGTAGTTGTTAATGAGCCCTAGAATTATTTTTTGTTTTGCGACTTAAATGCGTTTAAAGCAGACATATTGCAAAGCTTTGCGAATGTTTTCCCAAATAACGTTTGTCCGGCTTGACTGTTGACAAATAAAACAATTTTAGAAAAGTTTTTTTGTGTAATTGCGGTCAACTTTCGGCAAGTGGGCTGGCTATCTAAAGTGTAACTAAAAAGGTCACTCGATAAATAATTTCTAATAACATTCAAGTTATACGGCTTTTAAAGCAAAATTTTATCTCTCCTTATTTAACTACAACTGTTTTGGTATAAATTTTAAAGAACATTATTTATAGGGATGTTTTTAATTTTCTTTAAATAAATGTCTAATATAACATCAGTTTGGCCCCTAAACTTCAAAACTTTTATGTGAATAAGTATTAAATTATACATTTTTTGCAAGACGAAGAAGACGGGTTGCTTAAAAAATCTATATATCATACATAAGTATGTACATGTGTGTCTTAGTCATTTTCCATCAACTATTAGTTACGCATTTCATAAATTTAGTACGTCATCCTTCATTATTTTGCCAAGAAATCGTCCTAGAAGAAGCTGCTGTTGTAGCTAGAAAAACAATCAACGGAAGAGCCTTGTTTGTCAATTTCTGACATGAGCCACCTACCGCCTCGATTTCATTTATAATCTTGTATAGAGTAATTTTTTTTTCTCAACAGTTTTACTGCTTCTTAAGCGGCTTCTGCTTGTCAAACACTTCAGCTAAATGCCACCGCCAAAGATACAGGGGAGAATAATACTCAAGCAAATAAGAAGCTTTTTGAAAAAAAAAAGCCAGAAGGACGGAATGACATGCATGTTAAGTTAAAAATAAATGTAAAGTTTTTTTTAATATCTTCTTTTTTATTCTTTTCAAAATTCATTGCTGCATCAACAGCGCCACACGGTGTAATTCTGTAACTTAATACTTGATTCCCAAAAAAAAAAAAAAAAAAAAAAAAATTATCAAAATAAAAATAAAAAATTGAAGTACAAAGAATGAAAGACTGCTGCCACTAGCCGAAAATGTTGTAGTTCTTTTACTGGCAAGATGTTCGAATCCAAAAGAAAGAAAAAAAAAGATTCAACGGCGACACATAAAATTCTTCTCTACACATGCCCTGTATCACGCTGCGTGTGATTGTGTTAAGTTAAGGAAACAAATATTATGACATGGGAAAAAAGCTACCGAGACTATCAAAAATAAATGATCTTTTTCTTTTTCAATTTCAATGTTCCATATAAAACTTTTTTGTAGTTCATTGCAGAGGGGACTTTACAATGTGTTGATTTATAGTTGTGGAGTTTTTTTGAATTAATGTTAAATTTGTTGGAAAAAAATTCTTGAAACTTTATAAGCAAAACAGTTTTTATGAAAATCTATACCGTAAAGCATGAGTTAGAAATAAAGAGTAAATAATAAGAAAAAAAATTTTTTAAGAAGGAATATATTCTTGCAGTGATTTCATAAAAAACAAACGGAGCAATTTTAATTTTAAAGGGCTTCGCCTGGGAAACAAAAAATTATTGGACGAAATAAATAAATTAAAAAGAGGGCTTCTGGAGTTTTCTTGTGGCGTTAATTATTTCAGACTTAAATTTACCTAAATTTAATCTTAAGACCGCTTTTTTATTTTTTTCCAAACTTTAAAAACTCCCTGATACTTTTCTTTCATTCATGGTCACACCTAATAAGTTTTAAAAAAATGTTTAATGCGATCACAAGTCCGTTTTAAGTAAATACATTTTTCAAACAGGGCAATATCGCTCTTTTAATGCCACTTAGTCTCAAAAAATTACAACTTTTCATTTGCTTAAGATGGTGTGTTACTCCATCTTAAAAGCTTAACCAAAGCTATACCAAAATTTTTGAATATGAAAGCTAAGATTTCAAAGAAAACTTTAACCATATTTTATTAAGTTTTATCTTGTTTTTAGATATGATTGTGTTGCTTTAAAGGAGCGATTTTTATATACTTATAAGTAAAATTTTAAAATTTCCTTTGATTTTATTGAAAACTTTACCTTTGAAAAGTAAAAAAAAAAATTTTCATATTAAAGCTAAACAGCTGCTTGGCACTTGCCTACTCTTCAGTTTGTTCAGTGAAAACTTTTATGGATGTCTGAAGTGTCATGCAAGCTTTTTATGAATTTATTTATTTATTAATTTTTTTAATTTTAAAAGAGTATTTGGTATTCATGCAAAACAATTTTTTAATTGGACACTAGCGAGAGTTAATAATACTCAGATGATTTCTTCCTAATTTTTAAATTCTAAGACTGACAAAAATTTTATCTTTAGAAAGTTATCATAAATAATCCAGTTTGTATAATTTAAAAGCATGCCAAGAAGCTTTCAAAATTTAGCTACAAAAAGCTAACAAAACCTTTTGTTTACTTTTAATTTTTAAAAAGCTCTTTTAAAAATTAATTTTTGAACATAAACAAACATCTTTGAAATTGCTCTTGAAGTCACAGAATTTTATACATTTGAAAAAAATATCAGAAAAGCCCAGGCATGCATTATATATATATTATATAAAATTTTTATATATATTGTTTTCTTATTTATTTAAAGCACTAGTCGTTGAATACATGTATACATATGCCAAAAAAAAAATAATTTTTTTTTCATATAGTCCCATTTTTTATATTGGTTGAAAACTTTTAGTCAAGAAAGGTTGTGGAAAAAATTTAAATTAATTTGGATACCGTTTTCATTAAAAACTCACTAATTTATTTGAAGAAAAGTGTATTATTTTATCTTCTGATAAAAACTACAAATAAGTTTTTGATCAAGTAGATTTAATTATAATTATTAAAATCATTTTAAAATCTTTTTCAAAACAGAGCTTATACATTATTCTAATCATTTGATAAACACTTTAATTATTTATCATACGAACAATTTGGTAAAAGCTTTTATAACATGAAAGCTAATTAAAACCATAATTATTTGATTAAAATATTACTCAAGCTTGAGGTTTTATTTAGTGGTTAAACAATTTTATTTCAAATTTCTAATTAAAAAAAAATTGCAACGAAATATCGATAATTTCAAATAAAATTGTTTACCCACTAAATAAGACCTCAAGATTGAATAATATTTTAATCAAATTGTTATAAAAAGGTCTAAAAATATAGACATATTATTGAAAAGCATAATTATTTTAAAAGATTTTAAATTACCCTGATTATGTACTAAAAACTATTTTCATTCTGATAATACCAGATACGTTTTTTCACACGTATAATATTGTAAAAGCTTTTATATTATGAAAGCTACGAAGCATCAGAGACATTTTGAAACTATGTAATTATTTCAAATAAAATGATATCTTAATTGAAAACTTTCGAAAAGTGTTTTAATAAGCTTCAATTCAAATGCAATACTGAACAGGATAATTTCTTTTTTTTTTCTAAGTTCAAATAATTTTTAATTGATTAAAATATTTATAAAGTTTTGTATAATTTTTTATAATATTGTTTATTTTTTAATTGATTTGTCTCAAAACTTATCAAATCTTACTAAATAATTGCATTTGTATACATTATTAAATTGAACTCTCCACCAAAAATAATAATTTTCTTCTCTGGGACTATCGAAACTTTTCAACAAATTGCCAACAGAACTAAACAAGGAAAAGAACAAAATTTTTAATAGCAAAAATTCTATTTAAACAACTTGTTTGAATTAAAAAATTTTCTGCAATAATTCACTGAAGAAAAAAAAAAATGCATAAATTGGAAAAAAAAATCCAAATTATGCAAGAGAAGCGAATCAGTTTGTACCAACAAAACTATTAGTAAACTTTAATCATTTATAACAACTCTCTAAAAGTTTAAAAAAAGCAACTTAAGCTCAAAGAAAACTGAACACAAAAATGCTGTTAGAAAATATTCGCGAGAAGAAAAAAGAAATACATGAACAAACAAATTGCTGTGCAAGAAGTCTAGAGGAAAAAGCCAGTAGCGAGAAGAAAATAAAAACGGCCAAGAAGCATAAACTTTTTAATGAAATTTTATTATAAACTTTGACAAACAAATAAAAATGCCATTTATATTCAAAACTCAGCTACCGTGATAGTAAAAAAAATTTGGGAAAAATTAAAATTGAATAAAAAGAAGGAAATGCAAGCAAAAAGCTTATAAATTTTCTTGATACCAACTAGAAAACAAAACAAACAAGCAAAAAGAAAAAAAGGAGACGCGGAAAATTATTTGAAATATTTTTCCTTTTCATTGTCATCTTCTTTTTAATAGAAATCGATACGAAAATGCATTTATACATTTTCGCAAACTGTTTAATTTAAAACCGCATTAAAACTCTGCAAGAGAAAACAAGTGCTTCAAGAGAAGGATAAAAGCTTGAGCTAAAAGTTTGTTTGTAAAGAAAAACTATTTACATAATATCAGGTAAATGTATTTGTAAAAGTTTAAAAAACGTTTAATAGGAAATCAAATATATTGAAGTAGTAAAATTTCAAACTTGTTTCTGTTTTAAATGAAAATCGTGTGGATTTTTTTCGAGTACATAAAAATCGTCAGTTATTGGTTTGATTTTGATATCGCACACTAAATTAAACTCCCAAAATTCTAAACATTCTGGAGAAGCGAAAAGCTATTGATGCCGCACAAGAAACTTAAGTAAAACAAAGCAGTTATAGCGAAATTTTGCGGTCGTTAAAGATTTGGCTGATCTGAATTTTTAGCCGGAAGCGTCATTGGTCCACATTTCTTACAGACCAACGTTGATCAGACCATCACCGTCAACGGCGAGCACAATATACTGGTAATCGACAACTAATTTTTGGCCTGAATTGTATGATATAGACATCGACGACATGTTGAGGACGGATGCACACAATCGTCCCCACAATCGACCCCACAATCGTCCCCAAGGCCAACACAACGTATGCCATCGGTCAAATTCAGCCTGATTTATGCCCTAGAGTATTGGAAAATTAAACATTTCGGATGCGTGCCACCCAGTGAAGCCATTTGCACGTTCTTATATTTCATACCTAGTGGAATCGATATGTTTTCCGAACGAAAGAAAGCAGTGATATCCTGCAAATACTTTGTTTTAGAAAAATTTCAATATAGGAGTCACTTAATGAAAGACGTTTTATAAATAAAATATAATTTTCAGTATTCGAGAACGAAAATATATGAAATAGTGCTGCTGTGAGAAGGTTTTTTTTTCAAACAAAGCTTATGAAACGTTCAGTAAAATTTACTGTTTAAAAATATTATTTGTTTCAACAATTCGTGGAACAGTAGAAAAGTGGTACAAAGATTTCATGATACAAATAATGTAAATAAATATTTTATGTCCGCAGTAATTCTTATTTATCATTTATGAATTATTTTATGATGATAGAGTATTCTTAAGTTTTCAAAAATATTGTCGTACTTCCTGATGAACACCAGAAGGTTATTGCCATATTCACTAGTTCAAATTACACGTATACAGTAAATAATAAAAATAAAAAAGGGGCAAGATTATCTCAAATATTTTCTTATTAATATTTTATTAATTACAAAATTCTTGTCATTTGTTTTTTTTTATAACTATTTTAGAGGATATTTGGAATAATAACTATGACGAAAATTACATGAATATAAAGTTTGCATTACTTTCAATACTTTGTATAATTGAACCAGTGAATAAACTCAGTTAAAGCTTTACCTGAAAAATACTGGCGTTTTTACTAATTCATATTAAATGCTTTTCAAACAAGATTTGGCTAAAAGGTACTGATGACTTGGTTAGCGCCATTGAAATGCAGGCATATACTCATCTAAGTCAACAAAAAACAATAAAATATTAAATAGTTATTTTGGAGAATATCTGGAACAACAAATTTGATAAATATTATTATTATTATTAGTTGGGGAGAATATCCCAAATAATGAATTTCCATATTAAGTATTAAATATTTAATTTAGTAAATTTATTAAACTTATTTTTTCTCTTTACAGGTAAATTGCTTAATTATTAATTTTTGTGGGTAAGTTCGACATATCATTATTTATATTTTTTAAAGTATTAAAGCTCAGCTAAAGTTTGGCTATAATGAATGGTAGTGCTAGAAAGCCAATCTGGGCAGAAAAACTTGAATGACATGAAATTTTAAAGGATTTCTAATAAATCTTTTAAAGCTACTTTTAAAAAAACTTTTCTAAAAGCATTGACACAAATTTTGTAATAAATATCTAATATAATAAAATAATAAATTTATATATAGTTTATAGCCTTGTTATTTTTGTTATTATGATCTACAGCATATTTCATTTCATAGGGGATCTCAAGCTTACAAGCCTTTTTAAGCTTAAACAGATGTTTTTTAGATTATTTTATTTAATAATGCCAGCAAAGATTTAAAAAGGTAATGTCAAAGCCAATGAAGGGTTATCAAAAAATTCAAAAGGATTTAAAATTTTTTTTTTTAAATACTTAAAAGTTTAGTGGTATCAAAAGTATATTTTTAAAGCTTTTCAATGTAATATACAATTTTTTCCTACATCCTTAAAATTTTTTAGGAGTTTCATCGATTCCATAAATCAATGTTTCTGAATCTAATAAGCTCAATAGATGGTTTTCCAATTACTTTAAATCTTTTAGCGAAGCTTTCATTTTATAATCTGCCTAAAGAGTTAAGCTTCTCATGCAATATTTAAATAATTTCAAAATCCTTCGCAATTTATAAATGCTTACAAGGATTAGGCAAAATTTTTGAAAAAATTTCTTAGTCTTTAGTAAGATTTTTCTACAATGGTATCGGTTGTTAGTCTGCTGGTTATTAAATAGTCTTTAACGAAGCTTTTCATTTACAATCTACCTGAGTAAGTTCTTATTTAAAACAAAAAATAAATAATGCTTGTGTTAATACGAAATCCAGGCAAAAAATTGTTTGAAAGCTTTTCTTAGCCTTGTGCTAGTACGCATAATGAGAAGTTGCACAATTTTATTGCAAGTGTGTGGTTCAAAAAAAGTAGTTTTTTTATATTGAAATACTAACAACTTTTTTATAAATTTCGCTTAAAGTTGATTCGTAAGTTAAACTTTACATTAGAATTTTCTTCGGTTTTAATGAAAGCTTTTACAAAAAATAGATTTTAAATACTTACTGCGGTATTCATAAAAATTATTGTATGTTTATTAAGGACTTATTTGACAAATTTCTATGGGATATTTGTCAAATAAACCTTTAATAAACATACAATATTTTTTATGAATAAGGCCGTTAATATTGAAATTTATTATTCCGGGATATTCTCTCAACTAATTCTTAAAATAATTAGTCTTTTTTGCGACCAATGAAATGTCGGCCACAACAAATAAAATATTTTGCAAAATTTTTTTTTACAAAATTATTTCTTTAATTTATAATGTTAAATCAACTTGATGTGAGTATTTTTACGTATATTTTGAAATTAATTTTTTTTTTATTAAAGCCTGGCCAGCATCTGGTACATAGTACATATATAACTTTTGTGTCCGAAATTCAACCGGCTGACCTTTTGCAGAATTCAGCAATTAAAGAAAAAATTATGTCTATTACTTATATTTTTAATTCTTGCTGCTTTATTCTTTTTGTACTACTTTAAAAAAATTTTTTAGAGTGAAGTACATGTTTTATTTTCCTTAATCTCTGAAAATTTCGGTTTAAGCTTTTAGCTTGATTAATGTATTAAGTAATTGTCTTTTTTTTGCAAATAAAATTTGCTTTTGTGGCTAAAAATAGTTTTATGTTATATAGTTTTCATTAGCATTAATTTTAAAGTAATTTAGTTTTTATAGAAATTACTTTATTGGCTCCCAAAGTCTGACAGCAACATTGTGGTGGACAAAAAAAACCACATCAAATGTTTGGAAAATCGTTTTTCATATGAAATGTTTTGCTTTTAAAAACGAAATTAAGACCTTTTTTAATAATTGCAATTAATTTATTACTAAAGTTGAAAAAAAATATAAAACACCATTTAATTAAAAATTTTGTCAATAAAACAAAGAGGTCTACATTATTACCAGATGGTGTTAAAAAGTTTACTACTTCACTGGTCGCAGTTGTTGTTGGGGTAAGGGGGATATAAACAAAATATACAAATTAAAAAAAAAACGAGTCAAATACAAATTATATGTGTCATTTGTAAAATAAACACTTTATGAATATTTTCACACACCAATTTGCCAGTGCCAGGTTGGCTGAAACATTAAGCCTGTAAGACAAACAAACAAACAGACAGATAGACAGACAGACAGACAGACAGAAGAGCTTATTGTTTATTTCGAAGCAACAATTTAACAATAATTGTTTAAGTTGTACAAAAACAGCTTGAATTATACAGTACAAGCAACTTTTTAGCACTCAATTAATTTAAACATGCTTTTCGTGTCTCACAATGAAGTGAAGTGAAGTTTCATAGTGAAAAAAAAATCAAAATCAAAAAAAATTTTTAAATCAAAACAGAAAACTGTTTTTGCTATTGGAATTTTTATTTTGTTGTACAGGAATGCAATAATTATAATTTTTTTATCAGTCTCGGCTTGTTAAATATTGATTCATTTCTATGGTGTGTTAAATTTTTGATGAGGGTGTTTAAAAATCATTAGTTTATTAATTTTGATTTTTTTTAATAATTATGTGTAAATAATTTCTTAATTTTATAATTTTGCGGTCCGTAATTTGTGGAAATAATGCTGGAAAAATAACATGTAATGAGAAAATGATCAATAAAGTGGCAAAATTGTATTCAAATTTAATTGAAATAATATGGAAATAAATTACACATTTGCAAAACTATTTATTTTTATCATGAAATTTATAACCAGGATTTATTCCACAAAATTGCTTTACATATTTTTGATAAGATACATAAAATGCTGGTGTTTTAGTTGTTGCATAGTTTACCTCAAAAAAAAATTATAATAATAAAAAAAGGAAATCTTTACATCAAATGTTACTTTATAATTCAACCACTTCCAATTCTTTTAGTTGTAAGAACAAAAATCTATCTCAGAAAAAGCTTTTAATAATTTACAATACATTTTGTAGATATTTTATCTTTCTTAATGCTTTTTTTGATGCAACATGTTCTTGCACTAAAACGAGGGATGTAATCGCATGGATAAAAAAGAGTTGTCTTTACTCTAAGCCAGAACTAAAATAAAGAATAAAAAAGCACATGATGGCAAAGAGAAAGGACAGCCAAAACATACGGACAAATATGACCAGAGCTGAGTAGTAACACGTATTTTATTTTTTTTAAGATCATTATGTTTTTAGTTACGTACAAGTATTACTACGTTTATTTTAAAATGATAATGGCTTTAAGGAAACGTAACCAAGAAATTAGGGTTAACCGCAAAGGCTTACTACAATATTTACTATATTAAAAAAAATATCATCGGTTCCATTCTAGACTCCACTATGAAATGAAAATGAAATCTTCTTCGAGTTTTTTTTTAACTTTAATAATGATAGGCCAGCCAAAAGTATTCAAGAGCTGCCAATTTATTCCCCAATAGTTGCTTCCTTAAGGGACATTCAAACAAAGTTTGAAATACCCCACTAATAAAAACTCCCCATGAAATACTACCAGTACCTAAATTCAAAAAGTCTCCAACAAAATTTAATAAAATCAATCCCAAAGAAAATTAATATATTCTCAAACCTGCAAAGGAACTGAAATATCTCCCATGTAAAACTATAAATAGATTCCAAAGAAATAAATGTAAATAGTAGAAATGCTTTAGAAAACTTAAGACGAGTTAAAAGTCTATAAATCCTGGAAACTCAAAAATACTTATTTCACTTTCTTCAATATCATAATTTCTCATAGAGAAAAAAATATGTCCAAACACGGCCCCGCTTTCTTAAGCGCAAAGTCTCTTTCTTTTATGGAATTTCCAAAATCGCCTTCACTTCTAAAGTATTTTTGCATTGCCGGCTTTCCGCCCAGCCCAAAGACTTTTTTCTCTATGACATGTCCAAAATCAGATTCGCTTTTTGAAGTACTTCTGCGTTACTGGGCTTCGGTCCGATGCACGAATTCACTTCCTTTTGTTAGATCCAAAAATGGCTTTGCTTTATAAAGCCACCCAGAAATTCTTTAGGAACCGCAGCTGAATTGGGACATACTGTATGTTGAAAGCACATCTGTATTTCTGTTGACTCAAAGGACTATCGATCACGCTTAATTTTATTCGTTGCAAGAATCCTAATCTGACTGAAATTAATTCATGAAGTTTTGATTAGTGTATGATTATAGATTTTTTTTTAATTTTTTCAAACACAACACAAGTAACGAAGTAACAATTAGAACATCCCAACGAAGTCGTTCGAAAGTCCATTTATCTGAGTTTGAAAGAGATGTTTTATCAGGAGGACCATCAGGTGGCAATGACAAATTGTAACGAAATATGGCCAAGCCCAATCCCACTACTTTGACTTCCAAGTTTGGAATTCATCAGACTCAGCTACCTCAGATCATATTAAAAGGCTTATTTCTCTTTTTGTGAACTACACGAGCTTAAAAAAGGATATTTGTTTTCCTTATGCTTAATATAAGCTCGTGGTGGCTATTATGTTCATTCTATGGATTAAATGACAAAACTTCAAAATTATTTCGTAATCTCTGAAAGCAAAAAAATCTCTGAATTGAAAAAAAACACATAAAATTTAGAGAAAAATTTTATTTGAGTCGATAGAACGATCTGTATAAGTCAATGTTTAAGGATGATTTCATGTAAATAATGAATGCGGCTACGCCTTAAAGGGTTCATACGTTGGGTCCAATTTTGACACACTCTTTCTAAAATATCGGTCGGTGTATCTCGAACAAATTCTACAATATCGGCTGCCAGTGGGTCAACCATTGCGGGCTTGTCCCTATAGGAATGAGCCTTAATATAGCCCCACAAAAATAGTCTCAAGGTGTTATATCGCACGATCTAGGCGACCAATTGACCGGCCCCAAACGTGAAGTAAACTGTTCACCGAACTCGCCTCTCAATTGGACCATTGTTTGGCATGTGGCACCGTCTTGTTGTATCTATTTGTCAGTCAAGTGGAGCTCTTCTATTTTGGGCATTTGCCATTCACAGTAACGCTCTTACCTTCATCGTCTTTGAAAAATACGATCCACTGATGCCACCGCCCCATAATTCACACCAAACAGTGCATTTTTGGGATGCTACGCTTCTGTTTGCTTTTCACACCAACTACGGAAATTTTGCCTGTTTACCACGTATCCATTCAACCAGAAATAAACTTTGTCGCCGAACACAATTTTCCAATAAAAATTTATTAATCTTTAGGCGTTGTTCGTCCGTAAGTCGATTCAGAGTTAAATTATTGACCAAACTTAACATGTTTAACAGTAACATGTTGCACGAAAACAGCTGAGCTGCCAAAAAAGGTGTTGCCAAAAAGAATGTCCCTAATAAATCTTCCTTTATATTTTTTCGACTTCTTAAGAATTTAAGTTAAGAAGACCTTTATAAAATTGAATAAACAAATATTCTTTTCATTGAGCTTAAATTTTTAACTGAATATATTACTTTCATATAAAAATAAATGTGAGTATTGGCTACGATTTATCCTTTGAAGACTTCCACTTCTAGTAGCAAATGGTTTATTTCATCGTTACTTAGAAACGATTATCATTTGAAGTACTTCCGAAAAATCGCTTTTTCATAACAACATGGAAATGATCTTAGATCCAATGAACAGGATCAAAAACACATTTTGCAATGACAAACAGCCTCTGTGAAAAGCATTTTCTCTACTGCCGGAGCACAAGTTGTGGATCTAATTGACTTCTTTTGATATTTTACAAATTTAATCGAAAAAGTTTATTACCCTACTCACAAAGAACTCTTAACTTGGTTAACCCTTATTCTATTTATATAGTAATTTTTAAGTAGTTTCGATAATCATTGTTAAAGTCTGACCATAGTTAAGCTACAAAATAAGACGAAAGGAGCAAAATCAACACAAAGAAACAAAAGACCAACCGTCCAATCTACGACAATGGACATAACGAAGTGTATGAATGACTGACTGGCTGAATGACCATTTCGAATTGTCGGAAATAAAAAATGAGCCATAACAAAAGGAAAAATATCCAAAAAGAATTTATATTAAGAGTATATAAAAGATATTTTCTACAATTGTTTTTTTGTTGTTGTTCATCTTTTTATATGAAATTAAATAATATATTAAGTTGTATGTGCATTTATTCCATTAGAAAAAAATTAATTTTTTTCTAAAGTTTCTCACACACTGACAAGGAAATGAAAATTAAAAAAAAAATTTTGCTCGTATTGTTATTGTTGTAGTATGTGAAGTGATTTAAAAAGAAAGAAAAAAACTATATGAATAAAAAGCTGATGATGTTGAATGTTTGAAAATATTGTGCTTATTCATGGCACGTTTATGATTAAAAAGATTATATCACTTGAAGTCATCACTTCTTTAAGCAAAACACTCGTATGATCAAATTAAAGGGAGAAAATATTGATTCTTTTATTTACAATTTCTTATTGTGGGTCGTTCATATCATAAATTCATAGCCAATTATATAATAATTTTTTTCTTATAACAATAGTTTTCGTTTTTATTAATTAAAGATCTACTTGAAGAAAATAAATAAATATTTTTAAGGCTAATTTTGCAATTCCCCAGCACAAAGGGCCGTTTGCCAAGCAACTAACAATTTATATATAGTACAATTTATATGGAGTAAATTGTATATACAGTACCATATAGTTAATGCACATATTTATAGATTATAGTAATTTCATTAAATTTGAAAGACAAGATTTAAATCAAATTATATAGATCTATTTCCGTAAGAAATTTTTTGGGATTCTTTCAAATTCCCTTTTTTAGCCAAAATTCCTTTATTATTTATTTCATAATTGATTCGTCTTTCCCGATGCAATCTACAGCCATTAAAGGTGTATGAGACACAATTATATGATGGAGGTCACAATTTTCCGATATGGGAATAAGCAATGATCTATTTTTGATCTAGTAAATTTAATGAGATCATTTTTATTTGTAGCAATAACTATTTGTGCACGTTACTGTTCTACCAAATATCTCGCCTATAGTCTACATATTGAAAATTAAATGCCAAACTGGGACGTAATAAAAAAATCCCCTTTTGCAATATTATTACTTTTTCATTTCCTGCAATGTGAAAGTGAGTAATTTCGGATGATATAAATGTTAAGGAATCAAAAGCTTTTGATGTTCATGGCATGAAAACTCAGTGTTATGTTTGATGGACTGAGCACATTTTTCATATCGCCAAAGAAGCATTCAAGGGTCTCAGAATCTTAAGATGGTACAAGAGATACTTCACTCCTTCTGATATCCTACATCCGACCGAAAATGAAATACAACTCTCATCTATGAGCCGGTGCTTCAAAAAATTTTTTGAAGCTACTACACCGAGTACAGGAGAGGGTAAAGAGAGGGTAAAGAGAGTCATAGGTGAAAGTACTGTAGCCAACACTATTGACCCACTGCACCATCAATGCAATATGGGATGTGTATCGTTACTATAATGGGATGTGCTCCAATGAAGTAAGGAAATATGTTCCCGAGACTTGCTCTTATTGGCAAACAACATGTTCCTCCTTAAGGGCACAGCCAAATGTGATCAATATAACAGCGAACCTCACTATGCATTACAGAGACAATTTGTTCTTTGATTGAACGGGTCAAATGTGGAACGAGCTCCCTACAGATGTCTTTCCTGTCATCCCCAACGTGAAGAGTTTCAAATTGAATGTCCTCAAATACTACTTCCTCCATCCTACTCCATATCATATCCTGTTTTCGTAGTTCCAGCACAATTTATTGCATAAATAGGAGTCATGCCTTGAGTACTGGTCCATTTAAGGAAAAAAAGCAACTTGTAGCAACAAAATGTCGAATATGTCCAAAACAAAATTTCGCATATAATTTATTGGGAGGATATCTCGCATATTTTTGAAAAACAGGGTTGATTTCACTTTAAAAATAAAAATGAGAATGAATCAATAAATACTTAGATAAACTTTTCTAGATTTATAATGACTGATTTGATTTTGATTAAATCTAAACAAATTATTAATTGTGATTTGGAAAAAAAAATATATTATTTGACTACTTTAGCATTTTACTTTTATTTTATTTTTTAATCGAACATTAGATTAAAAAAGTATTTCTTCGAGCACATTTTTTGTATTTGGCATATTAAACAATTTAAAGTATTTTTTGGAAGCAAAAAATTGTGTTTAATAGCATCGCATGTTCCAGTAGGTAGTTATTTTTGATTTTATATAATTTCTTCCCAAATATACTAAGATGAAAATTATGTGAAAAATTACAGTTTGGCTTATTCTATAAAATTCTCGCCTCGTCTGAACCTGCGCACTGTTACACTTTTATCCATTAAAATTAAACAATTGATCAATTATTTAATAATAATTTCTTATGCTGTTTACTTTTTTTATATATTCAACAATTTAAATTGTTTTTTAAAATCCTATAATTTAAACACTTTGTGAAACACACCCATTCAACAGTTTTTTTTTGTTTTTTTTTTGCAAAGCCGCCACCATAATTTTTATGGTTGGCAGCCACAAGAGTAACGCAATTGTGTGGCTGATGCTCAAGATGATGATCTCCGCTTGGTTAATAAATGTAACCTTAAGTCACGCTTTTATTAAATAACCTACACTAAAAACCTTTGGCTGGTGGTTTGGTAAGAACAATTTTAAAGAGTTAAAAGGAAGATGAATTTATTTTGTCTTGTGCTCAATTATAACCGGGGTTTTTGTATGTTTCGTTTGCGTTAAACAAACACTAACTCGTTTTGTGATGATTCTGATTGGGTAGGAAATTTAAAAAGACTATAATTCATTTTGAGAATCCAAAATGAATGAAAAAAAATAGTATTAATTTGACTAAGATCATCTTGACTCCTAATTGGCATTCTTAAGGCTCTGCATCTGATACCTTCAATTGTGTCTTTGAGGGAAGCTAATAATTTATTACATTTCTCTTTTAGAATTCACCATGACTTTGAACTAGACTTAAAAGTAAAAATTTTTTCTGCCTCTTTAATTTTAGACTGATTCTATAAAGTCAAAAGTATATCCTTAGCGCAACGAATATGAAATATAAAAAAATCTAGGACTTGTTTATGTACGTGTGTTTACTTGTGTCTAACAAAATAGAGAATTTCCTTTTAAGGATGTGTGTTGAGAGCATATTTTCTCCTTAACTATGTGTCTGTCTGTCAAATTCAATAAGTGTAAATACATGCATGTGTGAAATTCTATTTATATTTAGTATATTAAGCTAATATCATTACAATGCAATCTACTCTATATCTCCATCACATTTTCTGTGGGTAAAACAAGCGTAAGAAGGAGGTTTTCTTTAAGAATTTTCTCTTGTTAACTTTTTCCTGGTTATTGCTCAACTTATTTGCTCGTATATATATGTGTGGGTGGGTGGGTGAGTGGCTGTGTTTGTATTAATCCTTAATGCTGGCATGATTTTTGTTGTTATTGTTGTTTATTGTTATTACACGTTTAAGGTCTCTGTAACGGGGTGTTGACTTCAATTGACTTTTTTATATTTCTAAGTTTAGTTCGATGTATGTATTTGTGCCTGTGCTGCTGGTTGTGTGTTTGTATGTGTGCGCACTCTTATGGTATGTATGTGTGTAAAATAATTTGTGTACTATTCATTTCCGTGAATTTGTGTCGGTGTTATATGCATAGAAGGTTTGCGCCTAAAGACAGGCAAATGTGGCATTTAAAAAAATTTAAGGAATTTGTTTTTTCAAGGATGATATATTCATGAATATGTACGAGTATGTATGTGTATGATATACAAAATTGTTGACACGCCCTCTAAATATTTATCAGACTTTTAGCACGGATCCTGCTGTATTATTTCTGTATAATGAAAACTATTGCCTTGGTAATATTTTTATTAACCGTAACGCTTAACCCTCGCGTTTTTGACAGAGACTTGCGTAAGTTTCAGGAAAATAAAATTTAGTTCTAGTTTCCATGATTCTGGGAGGTAATTTTCATCACCTCTGCGATAAGTAATTTGGACCAAGTCTTTTATAGCAAATGTGTAATGCTTATAGCGTTGTCCTGTGGGAATTATAACTAGTCTATCTATCATTCAATTCTGGCTAAATCGAATTTCCGAAAAATTCGTGGCCTTGTAAAGGATATACAATTAACTAGCATGGATTTTCATGCAATATTTTAAACACAAAAAAGGCATTGATAGGGAAGGTAATGTCTTGTTTTTCATAGAATCTGTCTTTCAAACTTTGGCCATTGATTATTGGTAAGACCATAATGAAGGCCACATCATCTGTTTTGAAACAACCATCATCATGTGCCATCACGAAAAGCTGATGGAAATCTTTTAAACCGCTTTGATGATTTAATACAAGTTACTTAACAAATAATCGATAGATCTAATACATTTATCGCATCCAGACAATATCGACTTAATCTTATTGGAAACACCCTTAAGTTGTGTGTCCTTATTATTACTTTTCTTTTTGTTAAAGTAATTTTACGCTCTATAAAGTTTTCTGTTAAATAAATATTAGTTAAAAATTTAAATTAAAAATCTTGTTTAAGGAAATACACTTGAGACAATAAAAAATAATTAAAAAATAATAAAGTTTTTTTAATTCTAAATATTTCCTGACGAAGACAAAATTGGAAATACAAACAAAGTCTTAAAATTCAGCTCAAAGAAAAAAGTCTTGAGGGAAAAACAACTTCGTCTAGGAGCGAAAATTTATTGTTTAAGTTGCAAGACAGAACTCTCTGCTCATATCAAGCTATTGCCAGGGAACTATTTTTTGTTTAAAAAAACATGAAAACTATATGTATGATTTTGGTATGAAGCTGGTCCTATTTGCTAATGTTTGGGAACATGGTTGGAAGCAAAGAGCAGAATATTCATTAAAACATATTGACAAAGAAGAATATTTTTAGAATCAAATTCATGAAAATTTTTGTTTAAAAAAACTGTTTTTTTTTTTTTTTTGTTTTGATTGTTTTTGGTGGATACAAAATTATATGGAAAGTACATTTCTGTCTCAATGGACTTGTGGCATTAAGGAAAAAAGTTCGTCCTTAAAAATAAATTAATTTATGATGGTGATTAATAAAACGTGTAGGAACTATTAAAAAAAATTCATTGAATGCTATTGTAAATAATTTTATTAAAGAAGTTTTTAAACCAGCTTTTAGCCAAGATTGTCATTTAAAAATAAGCCAAAAAAAAACTAAACGTACACTAACACACCCATACAAAGATAAAGAAAATTTAATGACAAATAAAACTTTAAAAATCTGTTACATTCTTACAATCATTTTATAATTCTTACTCTAACTTTCTCCCTTCTATTCACTGTTGATGTGTTTTAGACATTAGGGAAAAGTTCTTCTGCAAAGTTTTTATGCCTTTAATAGGATAAATACCTAGACAATGGACAAAAAAAAAACAAGAAGACGATGAACAAAACTATAAGAAAAAGTTTTGCTGTTGAGCGAAAAATAAAAACAAATATCTTTAAAACTATTTGCCACACCAACTAATAAAAAAAGCCAATTCCAAGGCAATAATTAAAATGTATTTTTTTAAATAGAATGGAAAGAGTTTTTTTAAATCTTAGGTGTTGCCACAAGCCTTAGATAATCAAATTAAAATCATTTAGGATTCATCATCCTCCTTAATTATAAACGATGAAATCTCAACTTATATTGACTGAATTCACATGGAATCGTGATTTGAAGACTTAAAACTTTAGAATAGAATAATTTGTACAGTATAAATTGACACCACAAAAACTGTTATTGAGCTTTTCAAGAGAACTTTAATTGATAATGTAGTTTGAATTAATCTAATCTTCAAGCAAGTGTTATTAGGTTTCTTCCGAAACCTGCAGATAGTGATCGATTTACTGTGGAATAGTTAAATCTTTAAAAAGACGTTTCAATTGAAAATTAGAGGACGATCGGTTGTGTGCCTGTGTTTAATAAGTGATCAGAATAATTCAAAATTTTTGATCATTTGATTGTATTCACCTAAAACATATGGTAGATATGTGGTTTCAACTAAACGGTACCACGATTTTGTTTTTTTTATGGGAAATTTGTCTAAGAAGGTCATGCGTTTTGACGGCGCTAGACTGTTTTCTGGAGATGCGATAAAGATTGTTTCCACGTGAATAGTCCTCTAGTGCTAGAGATTTTTAAAACCAACATTTTTAAAATTATCGTCGAGATACCGCCTGAAATGGGCGAAAAATTGTTCGAAAACTGCCTCAAAAGGATTCACTGATGCGTACAATATAGAGGAGGTCATTTAAATAATATTGCATTTCATATATAATGACAAAAGTTTTAATCAAAATCATAGCCTGATGTATGTATATTTCCAAGCACGTCATTGTGAGCCACTAGGATTCCACATGAATCTGTTGCAAGACACAGAAAACACATTTATCCTAAACTGGCAGGAGAGATTTGAATAATAGAGGTGGTGAAAAGAAAATTAAGCAGAGGGGAAGTGATAGTAGAAAGAATAGAAGAGAAGCTAAATGATGAAAAGAGGCGTGAAGAGATGAGTAGAGTAGAGAAGAGAATGGAAAAGGGGAGAAAAGATGTAAAAGGAGAGAAGGAAAACTAAGGCAAGAATAGAAAAGCAAAGACAAGAGAAAGAAAGAAAAGACTAGCGCTGAGATGAGAAGAGAGCAGAACCGAAGAGAGGAGACATTTATTGTTATTGTAGAAGTTTAGAATTAAAAATATTAAACACAAAGAAAATCCCAGAAAATTTTGTGTTTATTTTAATTTTTTACAAATAAAGTCATGCCATTTTCGTCTATTCCATTCTTATAAAACTTTTAATCCTGTTCTAGATATAAGACCCATTTCTATGATTTATGTATCCTTTTCAGTGTACGATATACATATATTAAGCATACGCTTTAAACTCAGTGTATACCTTTAGGTATATGGTTTAGGATTGTTATTAAGAGTTCAATAGCAGGGTAGTTGTTATATTTAGACTTATCCTTGCTTATATTACAGGAGTTCCCGAAACGCATTTTCGGAAAAGGGACTTAAAACTATAAAGTATTATGTGAATGACATTAATATTAGATTATTCAACTTGGTTAACAAAATTATAAACTTATTACGATTTAATAAAATTTATGAAAGCTTAAGTAATTAAAAAGAAAAAAAATATATAATTAAAGGCCGCCATCTGCACTCTGCCACACGCCAGTGTCTATACATCCCATAAGGAAATACAGCTTCAGCCCACAAACTAAAGAGCGGAAACTCAGGCACATTCTTAAATAATAAATTCTGTACGAGAATGTATTATTTTAAGATAAATACTTTTGTTTACAAAAGCAAGCTTAAGGCTTCGGCTGTGTATAAAAAAATAGTCTGCGCGTCTATTTTAGCATATACACATACATAAATGTCTTTGAACTTCGATGGCGCACAACGTAGTCCAATCCTTGAATACACACATGGACAAAAGCTTGAGTACAAAAAACTTATTCGAAATTCCTCCTTTGAAAAAATTAGAGCTGTGCTAATATCGGCGGTGTTTATATCTAATTCTGATCGCCGAAACGAAGATTGGTTAGAAAACAGTGACAGCTATGGAAATGAACTTATTTGTTACGTCTTATAAGTACAATCGTTGTCACCTAAAGGACGACTAATTTTCGTCCAGACGTCATCAGAAAAATAAAAGCATGCAAGGCGATTAAAAGTTGTTTGTTGTGTTGTTTGTATGGAAGCTTTCCAAGGCTACGAGTTATAAATTTATATTTTATTTTTTCAAATGTGGTTGGATTTATTTTAAATATGAGGAAAAATGCTTTTTAAGCGTCTTAAATAAAGTCTACTGATGGGTTGGAATCTAAAACAAACTGCAGGCATATAGACAGCCAACATCATATAACAACTTCTTGCACCTAAACAATTTTATTTTTTAAGTATTTTTTATTTTAGCTACGACTTTGTGGGTATATAAAACTTAAAAAAGCTTTCTGATTTTTTACACCAGTTTTTCGCCAATTTCAATTCTAACCAGTAATTTTCTACAACATCTAAGAATTAACGATTAATTTCTTTGGAATTTTTAATTGAAATTTTGAGTAATATTTAATTTCCTGCTTCGCCTTTTATTCTCATTAAAAACTTACACTCCCTAGATTTATGTATTCAAAAGTTTGCTTTAGCTTATTTAAAGTATCTTACCTTTAAAACAAAACGAAAAAAAACTTATCATAATCATAATCGTAAATTTTATCTTAAATTTTTTTTCCAACGAAAACTCTTCAAGTTTGCATTAGTGCGGGAGTTTTCTTAAACTTTTTCTTTCAACATCTAAAGAGAGATTTTTGGTTTGTTGATAACGATTACGAAGTCTGGTGGCATGAAGTGCCTTCAATAAAGGATATTTTAGCAAAAAGCAAGCAATGATTAAACACACAAAAAGTTTCCCAACGCTAATGGCAATGTCATTAGCATTTTAAGTGATAGTTTATTCCGGGCTTGTCTTCAATAATGGCAACGAAAAGCTTTAATTTTAACTGAAAAAAAAACATCAATCGCTAATTTAAAAGTTTAATTTCCAGTGTAGTTTTAGCCAACATCCAGTGAAACGTTTTGTGATGTTTTTTTGTTTGTTGGTTTTTTGGTTTTTCAAGCAGGATAAACTTTAATAAGTTTTCAATTACTTGCAAATATTATGGCTGGGGCTTTATGAATACGACGAGTATGCACACAATATAATATGTTAAGAGTAAAATGTATAGAAATGTTTTGCCAATTCATTTACAAACGTTGATGTGAATACTCTTTGCGAAAATAAACTACAATTATATCAGAAAATTATCTGTCAATTCTCTTTTATAAACATGCACAATAAGAGCTTTTAGCCAAAGTGGGATAGTGTAAAGGTTGCTGTAAGAAAGGGCTGTTAACTTTCCCATCAAATAAATAGTGATACTTTATATAGTGTTTTGCTCCAAATGCTTCTAGCAACATAAGGTTTACTATTATCGACGAAAGAATAATATCTTTTTCAACTCTTTTTCGTTTCTTTAATCATCAATTTTAATTGAACTAACAACGGATCAAATCTTATATCTAATATCAAACGTAAAAAATTTGTTTCTGTAATAATAAAAAAAGGAAATAATTATAGTATATAACTATTCATTATTTATAACTCCACCTGAGCTCATTCCATGCCGGTAATTTTGCTTGGTAAATAAAGTTGTCTGTGTGTGGAAAGAAAATTTTTTTATCGGAACTTATTCAAATACGAAAGAAAATTTATACCATATTTTCATTCAAAATGCATTATAATTTGTAATGTTCGCTAGTAGATGACGTAGCAATTACGGGGCGTAGTAAAGGAGAGGAGCACATTGCTTATTTGTTTGACTATTTCTGTTCTCGGAAGCACTTCTCTAATTAATGGAAGTGTCTCCATTAATTAGAGAAGTGCTTCCGGCAAAACTTTTGTTGCATTATAATGCTTTTACATTACCATTACAAACGAAATACAATGTAATTTAAATAACCGCAAAGGATACTTTTGTGGTAGTTTTTGAACACTTTTTCGCACATTTTAAATGCTCCAAAATTAAAGGACTATGCCGTCTTTGATGTAGCTTGACAAAAAATTCTAACGGCGTCAAATTGAAAGATCTTGGTGACCAATTGACGTCCCCAAAACGTGAAATTACGCATTCTGGAAACTTCCCATACATTGAAGCCGAAATTGATCGTGTTGTGTGGATCGTGGCACCGTTTTGTTAAAACAACATATCGTTCAGTTCATGATCTTTAATTGAAGGCCAAAAAAAGCAACTATTATAGGGCCATAGTGCTCTGCACTATTGGTAACACTTCTTCCATCGCCATTTTCAAATATATATGGTGCAATGACACCTAAAGATAATAAAAATAGTTACTTTTTTTAGATGCAATGGCTTTTCCAAAATCATTGCTTGTTAACGTAACCACAGAGGTGGAAATGAGCGCCATCGCTGAATAAAATTTTGTTAAAAAAAAAACAGCATTTGCTTTAGCACCCCTGCCCCTGAATTGGACTTTGTGTGGATGGAATTGCAAATCCAAATATAAAAACCGACATAATGAGCCGTAAGATATGCCCAATTGCATTTTCGGCAGTGCAATGATGCACGTGTCAGATTACAACTGTTACGCGTCCAGTTTCTTAAAATTATGAAAAGCCCTTCCAGCCACATGTCACTTGGCATTGAATTCCGATGTTGGGCCAATAAAGTTTGCTGGACAATACGAATAAGTTTACACTTCCAAGTGAACTGCAGTAACGGTAAAATAAGAGCCTTGCCAAGGATATTCTATGGAAACATAATTTTTTTGTTTCCAAAGATTTTGTTGCCAGTGACAAACATGTAGAGTTTCTCAATGATATTGCTTTACAAGACTACTAAAGCCCATTTTTGCATAATTTTTTTCTATTTTTAAATATTTAAATGACCTCTTTGTAATTTTGTTATACCTTCAACAAGTAGAAGACATCAGAATTTATCATTTGTATTGACTTATTAATGGGTCACTGAGAGTCGAAAAATTTCTTATATGTATTTTAAAACCTACAATCTCTGAAAAGGGCATATAAAAATCTAATAAAAGAGAAGTTCCGAAGGTTTTGTAATCCGAAAATAGTTCAAGTTCAAACTAACTCTAATTATTATTATTACATTCTTTTTTAGTGAGAAATTTTCATATCCATGAAGCACAATATCGCAGGTGACTGACAATCATGGGTGCTACAAATGTTAAAGAACTTAAAGCTTAAAGTAGTTACATTGCCTTTATATCGCTAAGATCTAGTAAAAGCAATTTCATAAAATACTAACAATTTATTAACAATTTCCGTAAGGTTGACTGACTTTATTTAATATTTATTTAAATAAATTTGTTTGTCGTTTTACTTCTGATGTTCATTTCCTTCTCATGTTTGCTTGTTAAAACGATAGTAAATTTTTCATATTTACTTTACATTTTTTTTTTGTTATCAAGCTCAGCTGCATACAATTTGTTGTATCCTGGCAGTATACAATTTTAACAAGCAATAAATATTGAATTATTTTTTATTCTAGTGAAATTCAATACCGATTTTCCCACATACATCGACTTACTTGTTATAAAAAAAAAAGAGTCAAAGAAGTGCTACGACGAAAAAATAAAGAAATGAACTGGTATGAAATTGAAAAAGTTTATTTGAAACTTCTGGTCTGAAATTGCAGATGTATGTGTACATGTCTACATGTAAGTGACTTTCCACCCACAAATTGAAATGCAACAGTCATGGATATTTTTGCTGTTCTTTCAAAAAGAGTGTTTAGTTTCACACTAAAGCATTAAATACAATAAATACATTTAGCTGTCAAACATTTTGTATGCAATATTGTATATTTTAACACATTCTAATAGTGGCTAAGAATAGTAAAGAGACACCTTAACAAAAGTGTTAAGATCTTCGCAAAAAAATTTTAAATATATAATGGATTTTAAGCTTCTAAGTTCATAATTTTTAAGGCTTTCGATTTTGAGTTCTTGTTTCAATTAAAAAAAACAATATGCCAGTTATAGTATCAACATAAGTAAGTCAGTATCTAATTAATTTATTATTAGTATTTTTTAATGAATAATGTTATAGTTGTTGTTTTTTTCGAAAAGAAATATATAAGAAAAATAAAAAAATGTTTAAAAATTTAAAATACATCACCTCATCATAAAGCAGGTATTCAAATTTCATTTCAAATCTTAGACTTGTAGCCAGTGTACTAGAGTAGTAGTCCTAAGGTCACAAGTGGTTCAATTCCTGCAGACAAACCAAGCAGTTTCGCAGTTTGTGTTTGCTAGTTTAAAGGAAAAAATCTATAACCGTACGTTTACTTTTTTGTGTAACTGTTATGACCATCCAAACTGCCATATAGACTTAAACTGCAAAAAAAATTATAACGTCATCTAAGTTCCCCGTCGCTGCATAAAATATAAATGTGACAACATTTGACTTCTATATTGGGGAGTAATACGAATAAAACTCTATTTCATGTTAAATATTTTCTTCATTTTTTACTTTATATTTTTTATTTATTTATTTTTTTATATCCTAAACACACTTGTGCAGTTTTAATGGAGATCACTAGTAAAAAGTTTAGATATTTCGTGTTTGTTAACAAATTATAACACTTTATTTTTGACATTTTTAGAGTTGGCTTATGCAGTGTTTTAAAATAAACATGAAATACGAATCCGTTTTCGAACTTAATATTAAGTGATAATTCAAAGTTATTGATTTATATCTAAAGTTGTATTTTATTTAAATGAATTGGCTTGTAATAAAATCATTTATTTGAACTCCCATTCAGCAGTTTTGAAGAGGAGTTTTGAAAATAAAACTTTAAGCTTAAAGTTCTTTAAATGAAAAATATTTGCTTAAGGCAAAAAAAAGCAGTTTCAGTTTGGTGACTCCCTATTAATTTATTAAACTATAAGATGTATATTTAAAATGGCCATATATTCCTCAAGGAAAATGACAAGTTTTATAATTCAAAGGAAATTAAATATATAAACGAAATATATTTTCATACAAAAATAAAATGCCGACATTTCATTGGTCGCTAAACCAAATCGCCAGTGAAGTTTAAGCAGTTAGAAAACATTCAACTTCGGATGTTTATGCCATACAAATTAATCATAGTAGGCTTAGAATGCTTCTATATAAAGAACACAACAAACAATTATACTCAACGTGAGTCTATTTTATTGTGTTGTTTTTATAAAAGCATTCAGCTGGCATGTGGTTTCAATAAGACGATACCACATGCCACACAGCACGCGAAACAATAGCCCACCTGAGAGGCGAGTATGGTGAACAGTTTATTTTACGTTTGGGGCCGGTTAATTGGCCCAGTAGATCATGCGATTTAACGCCTTTAGACTATATTTTTTGGGGGTTATGTTAAGGCTCATGTCTATAGGTACAAGTGCGCAACGGTTGACGTACTGGAAGACAACACTGAAGAATTTATTGGTGAGATACCGGCCGATATGTTGGATAGCGTATGCCAAAATTGGACGTAGCGTATGATCCGATTGAGGTGTTAGATGAAATCATCTTTAAACGTTGAATTATATAGATCGTTCTATCGATTCAAATAAAGATTTCATGCATTTCTCTAGATTTTATGTGTTTTTTAAATCAAATCCGAAAGCTGGTGAAAATCACACTTTATCGTAAAGTATAAAAAGTTGTAAAATTCCGGCCACTGGTCAAAACTATTTTTTGTTAGTTGTCTATATTTCAATCATAATGAAAATGGCTTCAAAAATAATTAGCAAAGACTATATATTGAATAATTTTTTATGGTTTTCTTGAGTCTATCTTTATATATTTATTATTGTTAGTCTACCATTAAATACAAAGTTGTTTACAACATATGTGCAATGGTATTTTTAACTTTGGAATTCACAATCTTTAAATAACAATGAAAATTATGTTCTATTTATTTTCATTTACAATTTGAAAACCACAATAATTGCCTGCGTATTTCCATTTTTTCCGTTCCAAACCACTAATAACTTTGCAAACCCCCATATATTTTTTGCTATTTTAAACAAAAGCCCTTTCAATATTACAGCCAATAAAAGCAAACTTTCATTCCTGTATATCAAAGAAAACCCGGAAGAAAACATCGACATGAAAAAGCCTTTTCCCCTAATGCCTGCAAAAGAAAAATCAACTGTATGAGTGTAGTAGGAATGGACTGTCAAATCAACATTCCTGGCGCATAACCCGAACAAAATCAGTCAAGCAATAAACCAGGCTGCTATAAATAAACACACAAAACAGCACACAAACAAATCAACTAAACCGCCATCGGACAGACAGACAGGCAGACGAAAACAAATCTCAAAATGTTTAAATCAAAACCACAACTTTGATATATTTTTTTCCAACTTTCATTTAATACTACTGTTAAATACATTGAATTGTTTTATTGACTTTTAAAACAAAAAACCACCACAAACAACATTCAGGAAGAAGAAGGAGAAAAGTGTGGAAATGGTGGCATGGCAACGGAAAATCCCATCAAATTTACCAGCAAACTCTATTGACGAGTGTAGAAGGTGTGCAATATAAAATATTTCTTTACAAATAACTTGCAGCCGTCAAACGAGTGTAAAGTTTATCTGCTTTCCCAAGGAGGAAAAGTAACAGAATTCAATGTTTTTTTTTTTTTTTTTTTTTTTTTTTTTTTTTTTTAGAATTTCTACATTGATATGAAAGAAGAAAAAAGGTAAATTGTTTTAAAGGATATTTACACAATGTAGTAAATTTTTGAATTTCTGGCTGTGAAAGTGAAAAGTTTTACATGACAATTACAGTAAAATTCTTTTAACAACTGCTGGTTTATCCTTTTTCTGCCTGGTGGCTTAACTGTTTGCCAGGTAAGGAAGTGCTTTTATTTTGTTTACTTATTGAAAATTGCAGACAGTCGCTCTTGAATAGATTTTAAGGACAATTTTTTAGCTTCAAAACAAAGGCTGCTGTCATTCTAGCAAGATAAACAACAATAAAAAGGATTTTTTTAATTCTTATCTCGATTTATTGGTGATATCTTTTTTTCTTTACTATCAAGAGTATTTAAGAATACTTTTGTATTCCTCCGCCTGAGTTTATATGTGAAGAATATTAAAATGTGGATCTATGAGAAACATATAAAAAGTAGTATTTATGACACACATATACTGTGAGATATTAGGATAATTAAAAATTTATTTCATTGCGTTAATTGTAAAAAGAAACTCTATTAATCAACTAAATTAATTAAGAGTAGCGTTCCTTAAAGATATTTTCAAAATATTTAAAATAAGCACAATGACAGGAGAAGAATAAGAGTATTCCCTGGGCTTTTCATTTTATTCAACATAAATATCTAAGAAAATAAGTTTGAGTTTTTAAGATTTAGGTTTGTCTTAAAATCAAATCATATTCTATAATATTTCAATTCCGAAAAATGTAGCTGAAATAGTTGTTATTATTGTGCCTAAATAAATAAAACTTCAAATGGTAATATATATACCAAAGTTAATATGATCATGAAAGATTTTGAGAAGTAAATGTTCCTAAGTAAGCCAAAAAATAAGCTACAAAACTATTTGCCACTGAAAGGACATATACGGAAGTACCTCAAAAAATATTATAAAAAAGGTTATACGAGTATCAGCGGATGTTCATCTTGATATCATACTAACACGTCTAGGATGTATGCCATCGATTTTGCAATGAAGCGGGAATATCTTTATTGTATATTTCTTGAGAAAATTTATTATTATGACTTGGATATTTATTTCTAATGAATTGAAAAACTAATATTTTTTCGCCGGAGATCATCTTGTTGAGGCAGTCTGAACTGTACGTGAAAATAGAAAATTTTGTCGTAAATCAGTTCATTTATTGGAGTTGTATTTAAAATTAGAGTTTCTTACTATTCAAAATTTATTTGTTCGGACATTCTTATATTCAATTTAAGGCTACCGATGATATTTTTAGTTACAGTTGCCAGTGCCGTAAAATTGTGTACACACTATTCCCTAGAATGTTTTGACAAACAATAGAGTCAAAGCAAATCCAAAGCAGGTAAACTCAACTTTACAGGAAATAACTCCTACATTAAATAAATTCAAAGACAACAAACTAAAAGCAAACTAAGAAAGTAAAGGAAATTATTTAAAGTAATCTAGAGAAATAAAGCAAATTACCAAAACAATTAAAAAGATTTTGATATTAAGCAATAAAAAAATTAAAAAAAATTATCAGCTGCGCTGTCAATTTCAGCTGTTATGAATTCGCCTTGAATGGACTCAATCGTTTTTGTATCAATGATGGAACATATTATTTACTCGTCTTACTGAATTAATTGTCGTTATAGTAAATATCTCTTCTATGTTAAAGAAAAACAAAAAGTAACAATAATTATTAGATCCTAATAGGTCGAACCGTTTGACGGGCGAAAAATGTACAATGTCCTTCTATTTGGTTAGAATTCCTATTGAATTCATTTTAAAATTTCTACTCAGTATGTTATTTATTAAAAATTTTTGATTTATTAGAGCTAGAAAATGAAGAAAACTCTAATGATAAAGTTTTCTTTTCCAAGTGCTAACAGGTAGTTTTAATGCTTTCGACATCAAATATCATATATTTAAAGAAAGTTACTTAACAAAATATTTTTTATTATTTTACAAAATAATATGAATTGCCTATCTGATTTTTAAAACCCTTTCAAACAAAAAAAATATTTAAAAATTATTCTACAAATGGAAGAGTTATGCAGTAATCAATATTTAATATTTTTTTAAAACTTTTACTTTGAAAAAATAAAGGAAAAATATTTAGAGAATTATAAAATTAATACAGATGAATCATTTTCGAATTAAAAGCTCTTTAACCTTTAAAGTCATTTGATTTATGATGCAAAATTTCAAGATATTATTTCAAAATGAGATAACTAAATATTATTTTATTTAATTTTAAGCTCAAAAGCTTTTGGAGATCTTGTTCAAAAGTTTAATTTATGTATTTTTATTTAACCTGGTTTGAAGCCCAAAATAATTAAGTTACCTATTTTAAAGAGTGTCGGACTTTTCATTTTACTTGTTAATATTTCAGAAAAGTTTTCGTATCGTAAACTTTGTGTTTCTTTTTTATTTGTTTTCTCATAGTCCTTTTTTCCTTGCTTGGAATTATCACAAAATGTATTCAGTATATGAGATTGGGCTATAAAATTTTTTATAACCAATAATAATCTCTTTAGCTTTTAATATACTGCAAGCTTTTTTGTGTAGTTGCATGTGTATTTTGTTTTGGGGTCTATCAGTTAATTTTGTTCAACAATAAAAGTGTTTCCTAATCATAAAAAGAAACCTTCTATTTTTTTTATTTTCCAGCTTTTGCATGCATTGCAAGACTTCCTTTTTTTATTAAATACATAAAAAAGTAATAAAATTATTTGAATACTAAAAGTTATATACATATATATATATATATATATATATATATATATATATATATATATATATATATATATATATATATATATATATATATATATATATAAGTTAAAGTCTTTTTATTTTTGTTTTATCAACTGCATAAAGGATTTCTTTTCTATTTCCTTTATATGGACTACAAAGTCTATTTTAAGCTGAAAGTAAGGAATATAAATTTTTTTTCTGTGTTTTTTGACTTCATTAATTCATGTAAAAAAGGAATTTTTTAATTTGTTTTTATAACTAGAGAGAAGCAAAACACATCAAGTCGCTTTAACAAAGAAATAAAAATGTTAAAACTCATGACAGACATCCTTCAAAATATTTGAGTCTTATAACAATTTTAAAGCTCGTTGCCTGAAAAGGTTTCCTCTTCTATGAACACTGTTTTTTTTCTATGAACTGTTTTTTTTTCAACATCATCATTATTTCACATCCTCTTCAATTGTCCGGCCATTATGATTGATGTTTGCTTTTCATTTCTATTTGGGCTGCTTAAAGTGTGGGTTTCAAATATCAAATCAGGGGAAATCGAAAGAGTTATTCGCTTAATTTTTAGCATTGGCAATTGGTTGTGGTTGTAAACAAAGTCATGATTATGACAGCTTAATGACATTGAGTATTGCAAATAAGACAAAGATAAGAGGGAAAAATAATTTCAGTTTTTCGTGCAACTGGAAAAGAAAATTTAATTTTGTGCAAATTCTCTTTAAAAAAAAGACATTCAAATTAATAATGGTGCATTCAAAGGGTTTCATAAACGTTTTCTCTTTTATGCAAGAGTTTTATGTATATCCCTCGTAAAAATTTCTATATTTTTTCTGAGAGCGCAAATTTTGTGAAAGTCTCTAGTAGTGTCTAGTACCAGCTTTATGAGACTGCCATAATAAATGCGTATTTATACAAATTAAAAGCCTGTTTTAATTTTCAAGGTTAATTTAAAATATCGAGCTTAACTTATTGTTTAAGGAAAACTTATTAACGTAATGCAACTAAATTGAAAAAAGTTTTTCTTAGACAATTTGTATTTGTACTAATTAAGCTGAAATGTTTTGATTAATTCAGTCTTTGTATAGGATTTTTCCCTATTTTCTTTTGGATGCAAATTGATATGAAAAATTAAAACTTCATAAAGAAAACGATTTGTATAAAGTAATTTTCTATCTATGGATATATTCCACACACATTTTATTAAATATGTTTTTAAAGTCAGTAAATTTTTACTTAAACACGAGTCATTCATGATGAGGTAATCTGAACTACTATTAAATCCACTTCTTAAGCATCCTTGTTTTACAGTCTGTCCCTCGTTGTGGAAAGAAAATTTACTTGCATCCTTTACAAATGAACTTCTTATGTATATGTATGTATGTGTCTTTGGACATAAGTCACAAATGAATACAGTTGATTCAATTCTTAGTTTTTTATACTAGAAGGATATACTTTCTTGTTAATAAATTAATCATCTTAACGTATAAAACGTTTTTTACTGCCATTTGATTTTGCTTTTGATTTTTTACTTCTGTCTTTAATTGTTTCTAGAATTGTTTTCGTATATTCTTGTCTTCATATTATATTCACAAACGCATATATGACTGATTTTGACATGTGCGTTCGCAAATATGACAGAGCAATTACTAAGTGGAATGCAAACTTTTATGGGGATGTTTCCGTTTTCGTTCGCCTTCATTTTCGTTATCCTTCACTTTTGTCCTATTGAGGACTTTTGCGGCACGCAAATCAGCTTTTTCTTGTTTATAATGATTGCTAACGAAAATGTACGATGTCGCGGTACAATCTGTTAGAAAATTTTCAAACTACCCAATAGGAAATTTTTTCTTATCTGAGTTGTCTTTTTGTAGTGAAAGACATAAATATATATATATATATATATATATATATATATATATATATATATATATATATATATATATATATATATATATATATATATATATATATATATATATATATATATATATATATATGTATATATATATATATATATATATATATATATATATATATATATATATATATATATATATATATGTATATATATATATATAGATATAAGAAGCTTACTTACCAAAACATAACATTTTACACTTTCAGAAAAATTTTTTTTCAAATTTGTTATTTTTTGTAGCATTAGCTGTTCATATGCCGACATTTCAAAAAAAAGAGAATATTTTTAAATATTTTATCTACAATTCAGTTTGAACGTGCCTTCTTTGGGAATTAATAATTTATATATTCGGTAAGTTTTTAAATTTTTTTTTTCTGACAATATACTGCAATTGATTGAGAAGGGGTTAGTTAGTCCCTATTTACATGTCACTGCTGAATAAAGTCACACCATTAGGAAACCTTCATCTATTATTCCAAAGTCAAAGAAAAGTTTTATTAACAATTCTTTCAAATTAAATCCTTATTTTAATTGTTCTCATAAAATTTATTAAATTTTAATTAAGAAAGTCTATTGCCCTTGACTTTTGTCAAAGGATAACAGCTCATGATTCAAAAAATATTAAAAAAATAATCATTAAAACTCCTAAGAAAGCCTTTAACAGACATTAATCAAATGATTTTGTTCTACCTCTGACGGAATTTATTTAATAAAATAAAATATTCATAAAACTAAATGCAACAAAATATATATTATTAAAAAGCATTCCTTCCACGTTAACAAAAATATTTCTTTTCAGCTGCTTTGCCACAAAAAACTCCTTTGGCTCAAACCAAAAACTAATGTGAAGAGCCAAAAAAAGAAAAAAAAACATTGAAAAACGTTTGAAGGCATGTTTTATAATTTGATGTTGTAAATCAAGATTACACGTAGTTTATTTGTCATGTTAAGCATTCAGTGAGTGTTTGAGTTACAAAGATAAAAACAGGGGAAATAAGCTTTTTTCTCCTTTTCTTTTATTTACTCCCCTCGAGCTTAAAACTAAAGTGAGCATTTTGTATCATCAGTCAGTTAAAGCCGCTGGCGAAAAATGCCATTTGATATGAAGGCTCAGGGAGTTTCAAGTGGTTAAAGGAATATTTATTGCAATTTTTTTAACAGCATGTTAAATGGAGATAAATTTAAGGTAACTTTTTTCAAAAATTTAAAGAAAAATATAATATTTAAATCAATAAATCTGATGGTGGGAAGTAAACTATATATAGTATATGTTCCTTTCACTCCTCGAGGTAGCATAGGGCTCTGGGAAAGGGGTCTAATGGGAAAGTAAAGCGCAAGCAAATTATTAAATTTGTCCACTAGCCACTCCTCACCCACTGTCTAAAAGGCTTAGTGTCGCGCTAGCGAGGTCCCAACGTTCGAATTTAATATCTTGTACGGCTAAATACCTACACACTACTGCACGTCTGGTGGCGATGTTGGCAGCTTTAACCCCAAAATCGGACGCTCTGTTCTAATAAATCTGAACCTTATTAATGAAACCAGAACAAAAATGAAATAAACTCTACCAAGTCACATTTTTACAAAATACGTTTCTTCATATTTTTGGAATCAGGATTTTTTGCTTGGCATTAAAGCCGTTACCAAGAACAAATTTTGTTTAGCACAAAATTCAATGACATCAATGAAGAAAGTTTGCTCCATGGGTAACGAAATTTTTTTTTTAGCTTTTGAGGTTTAGTTTTGCAATGTTATTTTAGGCAACTTACATTCTAAAAAATAATTAATTCGCCCACAGCTTTGAAACAACAGAAATTTTGAAGCCAATTTATTACGCTTTTCAGCCAACCGCAAGTCCTCCAACTCTGTTATGTAGTGCTGTCGCCCTTCTACCTCTTGCCACTCATGCTTCGAATTATGATTCTGCAGCTCTTTTTTATTACCTTAACGACAATCATATCCCGGGGATACTGGATGGTAGACTTAGTTCTTAACTGTCAATGGCGAAAATGATCTTAATTGTTTCCTAAGTGCCTTTTAATTTTTTTGTAAATTTTATATTTTACTGAGACTTTAGCATTTGGCCCAAGGTTTGATCTGGTTAAGGGTCATCGTTGCTACTACTGCCTCTATAGGTTTAATAACTACACTGCTTTCTTATAAATAATCCTGGCTATATCCTGCGCGGATACAAAGTAAGCATTTGTTTCGCTTTCTAGAAGGTTAGGGTAGTAAAATTTTGATATTAAATCTTAACTACTTCCAGAAATCTGCAAGACATTATTTGTGAATTACTTAACTTAACTTAATTTATGTTAAAAAAATATTCATTTCCTTAAATTTACATGAAAACTTTATGTTTGTGTAATCAATAGTTCATACAATTGCTTTCATATGAGGCGAAAGAAGTCATGACGAAACATTTTCGAATGGAAAGACTATTTCAATCATAAATAAGGCAGCTATGAGATATGCCTATCCACAATCTCTAGCACTTTCGATGTCCGATCGGTCATCACCATATTAAGAATGTTATAGAGATCTCAACTGGAGGTCCAGAACGTTCAACATCTTTCCGTACTTGTACGAACACAAGCAAATTCAGAAAACAATTTTTTTTTACCATTGAGAATAATGGTTTATAGTTTTTCTGGTATTAGTCAAGCCTGTCCTTGGTTTGGGTGGTGGTTTTTTTCCACAAAAAATATTCTTAATGTGCACAAGAAATTCACTTTTTAAACACAAGCTATATTCAAATTTTGACAGGACTCAACTGACAGGTGCCCGTTGAACGAAGCAGAGTTGTTCTTTCAGTTAAGAAGCAGAGCATTTTAAAAATTGAATGAGTTATTGGAGCGTTCCTGTTCTCTAGTAAAAAATTATTTTCTTCCCATAAAAAATTTAAAGATTTATCTTTTCCAATTTATTAAAAATAGCTTATAAATCGGTGACTAGGAATCCAGAAAGAGAACATCCTGCAATCACAAGCGTATGTTAAAATCATGAAAATAAGCCAAACTTTCACTATTTTCTCATCTAATTTAAATATTTCCATATTGGAAAGCATTTTTTGATTCTAGGAAGAAGAAAAAAAAATTTAAAAAGTTAAGTGCTGATGTTGGTAGAAACGACCAAGATTAGTTACCTGGGATTAAAACGTATTAGAATTTCATTCAATTAAAAATAAATTTATTTTTTTTTCAAAATTTAAATGAAAATGCATTTAGAGGTTTTTCAGCTGGCACTATTAAAATTAACAAATTTTACTCTAAAAATATTTGTCAGCAGCCAAGAAAAGCCATTTAAGAAATATTTTATTTTATTGCATCAGAGATCCTCCTGCCACTTAATATTTGAAGGCATTGAAAACGAATGAAATATTAAACAAAAGAAACTAAAAGACCTGTTAAATGAACAACTAAATGAATGTTTATCCAATGAGTGGGTGGGGAGCTTAAAAAGTTATGGTCCTATGAAAGCCCTCAAATATGTGTGAATGAAAAATATATACATATTTCAAATCATAAAAATGTCTGGTATTTTCTTTTTTCTTCATTTTTTTTTTCATAAATATGTTTTTTTTATTAATTTATTAACTTTTTAGAAATGTTTTCATTCGAACTTATTGGGGCAAGAAATACTCATCCAAATACGATATTGTGTTTATAGTCATGTATTCAATTAATGAATGTGAAAATTTTTTAAATGCCAATTAATAAATTTGAGTTTAATGTGTTTTCATGTTAAAGCAAAGAACTTAATTATGTTGTCATAAATTAAAAAACAAAATTTTTTTCTTTTAAAGATTTGTGTTGTTATTTTTCTCGAGAATTTCCATTGGAAGTTCATAAAACATAATATTTTAAATGGGACATTAAAAAAAAGGCAGTCTGAGTGCCAAACATATGCTGCATTGCCTAAAAGAAATAGATTTTGGCAAAAAGCTCATAAATTTTGTTACTTGAATTACATTTTGAAAGCTGTTTAAATACTAAAGCAAAAGATTTATTTAGACGGATAACATGATTTGGTATTAAGAGCCAAAATTCATATTAGAGAATGTGAAATTTAAAATATGATATAAAAAAATAAGGGACTGGGGACACTCTTAGCTTTTGAGCAATTTAATACAAAAATTTAGCCCCGGTACATCTTTTGCTGGAGTTACCTGGAAGAGTGAAAATCTTAAATTCAACTCATAAACATTTCTTCGATATTTTGCTTCAAAATAAGGAATTCAGTTCAAGCCATCATTAATCTAATTTATATAATTTCTTATTCATTCTAAAACTTCATGCCTTTATTTCTTCATAATTGTGTTTGTCAGAAAAAATTGTCACAATTTAAATTGTTTTTAATAGATAAAGAGAAATGCGACTCTAACAAATAAAAAAAAAAAAAACGACACCACTTTTTTGTGTTAAAGAAAAAAAATAGCAAGAAAAACTTTTCAGACATGTTTCATTAACAGAAAATTTTGTTTTACAAAATGCATTTTTACCAAATGCATTCAGGCGAAAGAGCAACAATCAAAGAAAGCCACTCACACACAGTCACAACCGTTTTAGCATTGTATTCCACAATTGTATTTTTAAATTCAAACGGACAAAGGGACAGACAACCAGACAGCACTTGCTTGTACGGTGACGCCACATAACAGCCAGTGTTTGCAATGCAATGAACACTTTTGGTGTACTTTTTATTTAATTCCATTTTGCACATTTCTTCCACAATGTGGCAAGAGACAATTGCCCCGCCACTACATGCAACACGAAATGGGAAAAATCAACAAAACAAATACAAATTAAAACAAAAAATTTCGTGTTTTGAAAAATTGCTTACAGTTCTATTCTTATACAAAATGCAGCAGTGTTTTCCTTTTAATTTTAGCTGTGAGACACTGCGTCTAAAATTTGCACTTAAATAAAGATATCGTCATAGACAAACGTACAACAAATAAAATGCTGCTTCTATGAGAAATGTTGCAACAAGCACATTAGATAAAAATACACATTATATAAAAAATACAACATATAATGAATAAAATATATATTTTCTTAAAATGAAATAATATTTGATTTTTTTTCTCAAAATACCACAAAAAAAATAACAACAAAGAGAGAGAGAGAGAGAGGTCATTGCTTTGTTATATTTTAAAGTTCAACTAGAAAGGTTAAACTACTTTTAAGTTCAAAGTTTGTAATAAAGAAGAAATTACTCCATTTGCTACATGTTAAAAGCAAATATTCAAAAGTTCAAGTTTTTCTCACTTGAGTATACTTTTAGGGGCAAGTACAAAAATAAAACACTGGGTTTACTTTTAGGGATTTCTTAAGAAAACAAACACAATATTGAGACATCAGCTTAGGTTTTTCATATATGTTATTTGTCATTTAATTTGAAAAAATTGTTTAATGATAAACAAGTGTTAAAGAGAATATTCATTAGAAAATTTAATATCTTTTTTAATAAATTATTAAAAATTTATTTCTATGCCCATATTTTTTTTTTTGTGTGAAAGACTTGGCAGTTTGTTGAAAACAAAACAATCTCTTGTTAATAATTTTGGAAAAAATTTAGTTTTAGGAAACCCAAGTTGCAATTTATCTGTGGAGAGAAAAACAAATTTGGTTTGTTAATCTAACCGCTAGAAAGGAGCACATGCAACATGATGACAAGGAAAAGGATAACAAAATTGACGTTGCGGTAAAATAACAGACTGAAAACTTATTACAATGAATTGTGTAGAAATCAATGGCTTGTTCTATATATCTTCATCAAAAACGCCAAAGAACAAAAACCGTTAACGCTCTCTATAAAAATGGCAGCCGAATACAAAAATGGCATTTCTTTTACGCCATCTTGTAGTTGGTCTCCCGCCGTAGTGATAAAAATTCTCTTACAGAATCCGTTTGCGAGGCCGCTTAGACTAGATAAAATGATAGAGTGAGTTGATCCTGGTCCCGCTATAATAAAAGCAAACATGAAATTTTTGCAAAATTCTTTATTATAATGCCAAAGCTGCCTTTTACAGGACTCGATGATGTAGGAGATCGAGTACAAATAGGCAATTGCCACAACTAGTGCTGTGGAAAATTTCGAAAAGGAATAGATAAGTCTTAAATTTCATGCCCTAAAAATGTACGGTAATGTTAGATAGAACAGCTATAGAGAAAAAGGACTCTCTCTAGATTTAAGATCCCTATTTCTGCTTTTAGTGCAGGCCGAGCTTAAAATTTTTAATAGGAAAAACACAAATTTGCACTTAAAACAAAATATAAGAAATTATGAAAAATCTATCGTGTAATAATTAAAGCAATTTCATGTCCATATTGATTTTGCGTTGTCGATATGAATAATGTTGTTATGGTTGTGATATTAAATACAGTAGATAACGAGTATAAACAAGCAAATTTTATATATTTTCAAGAAAGTAAGAGGACAATAAAAATTTAATTATTAAAAGTATTTAATCAAGTCTGTCTCAAAATCGGAAAATAATAAAAGCAGCTGCCTGGTAGCACCTGAATTTCAAGTAAAAAAATCTTTCTTAAAGGTTTGCTTATATAAAGTGAACTTAATGTATAGTAAGCGGGAACTTCTTCAATTAAGGGTTTTTATCATAATTTCTACGGCTGTATAAAGACTAATATTTATTTTGTATTTGACTTAAAAAAATACTTATTTCTCTAAATTTTCAATCTGCTATGGTGTTACTTGAGGCCCTATGCTTCTTAAAGAAACTACGACATTATTTAAGTGCAGATTAATTTATTTTTGCGAGTCTCTGAAGAAACATTTACACCTAAAATGGTGATAATATGTCTTTACTTTATCTTATCATGTCTATATATCTTATCCTTAAAAATATTTATATATTTTTTTAAATTATTTATTAAAAATTTGACAAAAAAAGACATAAAATTTAAAGAAATTTATAAAATCTCTATTTAAGTCGCTACAACAATATATATAAATCAATGTTTAAAGATGATTTCATGTAACTGTTGACCGCGGCTACGTCTAAAATTTCATACACTGAGTCCAATATTTTTTAGTCTCTCCAACATATCGGTATCTTACGAATAAATTCTTTAATATTGGCTTCCAGTGCGTCAACCGTTGTGGGTTTTTACCCATAGATATAAGCCTTAACATAACCTCACAAAAAATAATCTAAATGCGTTAAATCGCACGATTTAGGTTGCCACTTGACCGGCCTTAAACGGGAAATAAACTCTTCACCTAACTCGCCATTCAATTTGTCCATTGTTTCGCGTGCTGGCAGCCTCTTGTTGAAACCACATGTCAGCCAAGTCCGGCTCTTCTATTTTGGACATAAAAAACTTTGTAATCATTGTATGGTAGCGCTCACCATTCACAGTAACGTTCCTGCCTTCATCATCTTTGAAAAAGTACGGTCCAATAATTCAACTAGCCCATAATCCACATCAAACAGTGCATTTTTGGGAATGCAATGCAAATATGGCCATTTAGCTTGTTCACCACATATACATTCAACCAGAAATTAGCTTCGTTTCTGAATAAAATTTTTCGATAAAAAAAAATGGATGATGCACTTTCTTAACCGAACATGAATTTTGACAATAAAATTCAAAAAACTGCAATCATTGTTCCTTTGTAAATCGTTTCATGGTTAAATTATAGACCCAACTGTTTAACAGTAAAATGTTGCACGAAAATATCCGAGCTGCCAAAAACAGTTGCTAAAAGAGTTGCTTGGCTTGACTTTTCTATCGTTACTATTAGGGAATGTATTATAAAGAAATTATTTTTAGTTTTCAGTATATTCTCGCCCATTTATATTTATTTAGTTTATAAATCGTAGTCCGCATCGCTGGCAAAAATAATTTTATAAGTTACGGCTTTGTGTATTAATTAAACTGCCTACTGAAGTACTTAGGACTTCTTTCTTTTTATAAAAATTTGAAAATATTTTTCAAAATTTTTACTGTCCTTAAAATATTCTTCGCAATGAATATTTTTCGCATTCAAGCAAAATTCGTTGCATATGTTGCAGCAGTTGTCTCTTAAATTTTGGTCCTACATAATGAATTATTTTGGAAAACACACACACATATGAATATCGTGGTAAGAATATTAAAAGTTTTTTCTCTAAGCCTCAAATTTTCCTTTGTAATATTTCTTACTTGCTTCCATAGACTATTTAAAAATATGACTGAAACGCTTTTTTCTATTACGGTTCATGTCTAGACTAAGTCAGCTGCTATTGTTCATTCTACAATAATATTTTATCACCGACTATAAATTTCGTTTCCTAAACTTCTTAATGAACCTTTCAAAAGCAGGTAACAGCCTGTGAAAAACAATAAACTACTGTAATTATAGAAAAATAAATGTTTAAGAAAGAAATAAAGGAAAACTTGTTAAAAAGAGCCATTGAAAGCGTAACCATTGAATTTCATTATCGTTTTGAAACTGAAAGTACGAGTAGAAGCAAAAAGTTACTTTGTTTAGCAACTTTTTCGTTCAGCAGCGGACGTGTGCGTGTGACAATATTATTGAAGAAATTGAATTGTTGTGTTGCTGCAATGGTGTCGTTAACACGTTTTCTTTATTTGCCACAGTCAAAAAAATAATTGAAATACAAAATAATAAACTTTACCAATTGGTTAAGGTGAGCGTTAAAGTGATAAGTTCAAAAACTTTTTTTTTCATTATATATGAATATATATATATGATATATATTCTTAAAAATTAGACCTAGAACACGATTGGGAAATGGTACTAAAGTTTGAGTTTTCAACGGTACAGAAGAATTTGTTTTAGCTCATGTCCAATTAAAATGCCAGGAATTAACAAGGAAAAGTTTCTTTTGAACTTGAAAGAATTATTATTAATGATGAAAAAAATTTACTCAGTTTTAGAACGAACATCTATACATTTTTATTATTATTATTATCATTTTACCCCATCACTTTGAAGCGTATCATTCTATTGCTTTTCCTTGTGTCTTACTGATTTTTGCTTTTACTGCTCATGGCAGTACAATCAATGAATAAATAAAAATAAAAACATATTGAAATTAAAATGAAACAAAACAGCATAGATCTCAATTTCATTTGAAGTTGCAGCTTTAGCAAATATTTTATAGTTGCATGCAACATGAACGACAGTTTCTTTATTATTCCTAAGAAAATGAAACAATTGAGTTGAATTTGTGGTGGCAAACAAAATTATAGTAGAAAGTAAAAGTAAGAAAGGCAACAAAAAAAATCAATTGAAAAATCCCAACTTTATTACGATGTTGACAGTTGTACGTTTAAAGTTTTTCAATGACACATGCAAATAAAAAATTTTTTTCTAGCATTTTCACTTGTTCAAATACATGTCGGAAAATATATTAAATATTTACCATTTCCTTTTTAAAAGGATTTTTCCTTTTGCTGAACTATTATGAATGAACTTAATTAGTTTTTCGATTAAGGTGGAGTTTTTAGAGAAACTGAAGAAAAATCGAGAAACAAAGGAAGTTGAAACAATAATTTAAAATAAAATGCAATAAAAGTATATCTATGAAAATCAAAAAAAAAGAGCAACTAAGAAATGTAACAGCTGTATCTTGGATTATAAGACATGTTTGTTAGAAAACTTTTAATAATAAAATATTATTTGTATATTTTATTTTAATGAAGGAAATTGTCTAAAGCATCTTCCTTGAGATTTTGCAATGTTTTACTTAAATGCACTTGGCTATTTTGTTGTGAGATTTTATTCAAAGATTTTGTAATATTTTCCGTTTACAGGAGCCGGATATAAAATACCAAAGCCAGATTTGTTAATGGAATAATTGATTTCGGCTGGCTGCCATAGAGGGACGCTGTTTTTTCTTTAGCATTTTATAGAAGATTTTTAAAACAAATTATTTGTTGCACGTTTAATAATCCTTAACCATGAGTTTTTGTATTTAAAATCTTAGAATCAATTAATAAACTACAGCCTGAGTTTAACCATAGAGAGCATTGGTGGTCCCAATCGTTAAATGACACTATAGTCCATTGTTTAACGAGCTCTGGATCCTTTTTTTAAGATTTCAACTTTCCCAAGGCATATACCCTTGGTTCAAGATCTCCGTTTTATTACGTATCATCAACCGTTTTTCTTAATCTAATACTTAGGATATCCCTTTGAACTGAGTTTAAAATATCTCTTTATTAGTTGCAGGATTTAAATTGTTGCACAAATACTTGCAAGTCATTATATTTGAATAACCCAGGGTTTTATTTGCTTAAATTTTGTTTGTATATAAAATATAAAAATGTGTTTTAATTAAAATATTATTTAAGCTCAAGGTTTTATTTAATGATATAAACAATTTTATTTGTACATATCAGTATTTGGATTTATGAAGGTGATACTCAATGAGTACCAAAATATCGATATTTACAAATAAAATTGTTTAACCATTAAATAAGACCTTGGGCTTAAATAATATTTTAATTAAAACACATTCTTGTATTTCATATAGAAACAAAATTTAAACAAATTAAGCCCAGGATTGTTTATATGTAATGGTTTTTTTTTAAATAGCCATAGATAGTATGTAGTGGGTACTATTGGAATGTTCTAGTTGAAACATATTTCTAATCGTCGCTAGCGTTATGGCCAAGTCTGAGCTACTAATGGCCAGCCTACTAGATTTGACAATTTTTATGAAATATATGGTTTGAAAATCGTCTTTTAGGTATAATAAAGCTGGAATTCTCTTGGGATCCTCTATGTAAAAGACAAGAGTTAAATTTGATATCAAAAAATTTCGTTACCGTCAAGCACTGGACTACAATTTTTTCCTTCTGCATTTAAAACCTACATATGCCAGCTTTGTAAAGGTATAACGAATTAATCAAGAAGAGTTAAGAAGCTTGCAATTAGATTAAAAATAGAAAATAAATTCATATGAACAAATCCAGTTGACACAATTTGTGAAAATGGGACACTAATTTTAGTTCTCTTCACGTCCAGACAAGTTATAATGAAGTGTTCAAATTCAATTAATAAACTGATTTACTTTTTTTATTCAAAAAAAATTGTAATTGAAAATCTGAATACAGTTTGGAGGTCTACTTGATATTACAAATGCCTTTTAAATATTTCAAAAAGTACAAATACATTCTAAAATGTTCTTATTTTGATACATTTTACTATATCAAATATGATTTTCATGAACTTCGTTTTGTAATACGCATTTCTTATTTCTGTACTTCATTAGTTTTAAAAGATTTAAATCATAATCTAAACTTTGGAATCAAAAAAGTTAGCAGCAATGAAAAGCCGAAACTAAAAATTGTGATTTTTCGCGTTGCAGCAATTTTGGTTGACAAACATCATTTGATCTCATCAGTCTGCACTTACCCGTACTCATTTAAAACAGACGCAGTGTATGGCACAATGCTTAACATTTAAAGCCCAGTGCAGAGTTTGTTCTAAATTTCACGTTGCCACAGGAATGGTGTATGAGAAAAATTCCGAAAATACCTCAAGAAATTTTCCAATTGCCTTTATGCAACTCAAAACAACTGGAAACTGTTTTCCTTTAATTGAAATAAAAATTTAATATTCAGACAACTGTACGGTCATGGAACTTTTCACGTTTCGTTATTAATTTTTAATTTGTTTTCATTGTTTTTATAGGAAAAATCAATAAATATATTTATTAAAATTAATTTCATCAATAATGTTTAAAACTTGATTTTTCTCGTGTAGAAAGAAGTGCAAAATTTCATACGTGAAATTCAGGTAGAACTCTGGTCTATGTTTAAAATTAAAGAAAACTGTATAGTAAAAAATATTTGCTATAATATATTTTAAAAATATTTATAGCCAGGTCCAGTTTCGTTTCTTCACACTCAAATCATTTTATTATCCCGTGATAAAAAGCAATTATTTTCTAGTTTATTTTTTGCAAACTGTTGCTATTTTATCGACTTTTTATAAAAGAAAACATCGATAAATCTTTTGTGTTTTATTGTTCAATTTTTTGCCCATCAACTTTTAATTTGTAACAAATTTTCAATTTCTTCTTATTATTATTTTCTTCTTTTTTGTTCCTTGAAAGAAACCCCATAAAACAAACAGAAAACAATTTTTCGAAAGTTGGCATGCCAAGAAAAAATATTAAAATGCTTTTTGATTGGGCTCTTATTTTGTTTCAATCAGCTTAACTTTTCTGTTTTAAATGAATGTAAAGAGTGGGACGCACTTGAAGCAAAATTTGAATTCAATAAAATCTGCTAATAAATTTAGTAGATCTCAATAAATTCATTGATAACTACAGCAAACTTTGTAATTATAATAGCAGAAAAGAAATCTTGTTACCATATTTTATTATTTAATGAAATAAATCTGACAAAGGCCTACGAGTACATTAATGCTTTTCAATTCATTTGGCTTCAATTGATTTAATAAAAATGAAATTTTTACTTTAAGTAATGTATGACCTGGATATTAAGCCTAGTTTATTTATAATTTTCCTGTCGTATGATTTATTATTTTTGTAATCGAAATTGGGTGCCTAGATATAAATTATAACAAAGGTCACACAACTAATTGATTTTTGAAGTCTTAAACAGAAAGTTTATCATGAACTTAGACATATGCCGATTGCCGTCTTTTGCATAGAAAAAGCCTTTTCCTTGCACTATATGTTTCAATCATATAAAATTTTTAGTAAACTTATATCCTGTTAGAATTTTGGGCTACCCTTTGCTCAATGCCTGTGCATGTTTTGTTTTCTTGTTTATGCCTGAAAATCAATAATTTTATGGCGTTAATAATTGGAAATGAAAAAAAAATTATAAAATTTTTTTATCTCATTTGTATTTGCGAAATTCCTGTTTTATGGATAAATGGAAAGTTTACAAAAAAATTTTTCAATTCCGTGGTAAAAAAAAATGAAAAAATTATTTTTTTTTCAAATAAAGCAATATTTTTTAGATTATTGAAGAAATGTTATGTGTCTGTTAACTTTGATTACGAGTATATAGTTTTTTATATATTTTTAAAAAAGTTTTATTATAGTACTAAAAATAAAAAAGTATTATCGGAAAATTTTAATAAAACACAATAAAAACAGGAAAAATGTTGTCCTTTTTTGCGATAGAGAAATTTGGCAAAAATATAGTTAAATGCGCAAAAAGTTGGGCTGCAAAATATTTTTTTACTTTCCTATTAAGGAATCACAGGATATTTATTGATATTTGACATTTTTTTGGAATTTTTTTTATTGAATTCTAGTAAAAAAAAACGACTTTAGCGCCTTATGACAACCATTTCGAACTCAAATTGAGTAAATTTTCTTATATTGTAGTTCATGATTCTTCTGAGTGATAGTGTAGATGAAATACATACTGCTTTCCAGATATGATTCCGCTTAAGCGCACTTACTGGTGATTTGTTTAGCGCCAACAACAAACAAAACAATAAATCAATTGGGACAAGATACTGTCCAGTTTGTAATAAATATTGTAAATAAGAACTAAAATGAATTATTTAACAGGTATATGTATTTTGTTGAAAATTTTTTTTCAATTACGTTTTGCTGAAGCGAACATGAAATGGTCATGATAATTATTTACTATTCATATATTTTCTTTGTGTCTACATAATACCTACATTCGATTTAAATCACATAAAATTAAAAAAGTCAAACACTAGTTTTTTATTTTAAACTAGCATATTAGAAACCTTTAAAAAAGAATATAGTAGAAGTTGTGATTTTTTTTCATAAATTTCTTATAACTATAGTGATGAAGGCCTTAAAAATTAAGGAAGAATTTTTCTAAGTTCATCTGAATTGAATATTATATGCATATAAATTTAAAATTCAGTAAAAATTACTCCATCATATTTCGGTAGTGTGTGTTTGTCTGTTTAAAGACTATAAAATTTGAATTTTTTTTCTCAACTAAATGTCTTCTATAAGTACTAGAAGACTTAATGGAATCTGCTACTCCTTTCGTGACTACTGCTTAATATTAATTTTTTACTGAACTTCAAAACGCACATTGATATGTATATTAACTGTATTTATATCGTATTATATTTTATTAGAAAAAAAGGAATAATATATTAATAAAAATTATATCCCAATCTGGAATCATATACCTGCTCTTGTATCAAACAATTTGGCGTATAATTGATATTTAATACAATTAGAGAAAACATATTAATTATACGTATGAGGATCTGTTTAAAAGAAAAGCCGTATATGTAGTGTCTATTACAAGAAAGTAAACCTAATCATATTAGATCGAACTTAATCATATTAGATCAAACTTTACTCTCCACAGATTGTCTTCTGTAAGCGCGCACGCTTGGGTAAAAATTGTCCCCCATAGTTGCCATAACCAAACATGGCTTTACCAGAACCAAACATTGTTTGTTTACCTTCGAAAAATCTTAAAAAAAAAATGTTTGCTTATGTTTATGTTTTATAAAATAAAACAAATGGATTCATATCAAGTATAAACTGTTTTTTGTGTTGTTTGTACAAAAGAGTTCTAGTCCTATTATGATTTTTGAATTACTTATATACGATAGAGAATTTCAGAATTGTGTTTGATTGCTTTTTTATAAACATACTGTGTTAATTTTATTCAAGATTAGTTTTAACGGCCAGTGAAATGTTGGCCACAATAAACAAATTATAAAGTTCATTTTCAGAGTTTGGAACGATTTTCCGTCATCCCACGTCAAATTTGGTTTATGAACAGACCGGTTTCGGCTTTGTGCCATCTTCAGTGTTCTCGAATACTAAATCGTTTTTCTCGCTGTACGTTGTCTTTTGTATGGTTCGTTTATTCTTTCTTTGCCCCTTTGTGTTTCTCTCTCTTGTCCTTGTATGTCTATGTGTCTCTCATTCTCTCCCTCTCTCTACCTGCTACCTGTTCCTCTCATTTTTCTATATACCATGTCTGTGCTCCCTGTCTTTATAGCGCGGCGATTATTTAAACGGTGTATTATCTGTATGCAGGTAGTAATCTATGATTGTGCGTTTTTGGATTGGCCTTTTGTCTTGTACATCTGTTGTTATATTGTTCGGTTCCGTTAAATTATTGTTCTCTTTTGTGTAAAAATATTTTAATGGTTCAAATATTATGTCCGAGGCAGTGTTTATTTGTTCATTTATTATTCTCCCGTCAAAAGTTTTCTGTTTGTATATTTCCATGTTTTCTAATACGTTCAACCGCCGTCCTTTATGCTGTATGTGTAACAGTTTAACCGTTTTTCTAATATGCGCTGGTGTACATTTTTTGTTGAATATGTGGTTCGCAAAATTCGATTCTGGTGTTGTTCCTGGTTCTCTCATTTTTTTGTTGTAGTCTCTCATATGTTCCCGAAATCTGGTTTTTATCTTTCGTCCCGTTTGTCCGATGTAACTGTGTTGGCATGTGCAAGTTAATTTGTATACTCCTTGTTTATCCAGGCAGTCTGTCTCGTTTGTGCTGTCTTGGAGTATTCTACCCAAATTGTTATTTGTTCGGAATGCTGTGTTAATGTGAGCTTTGAAAATTACAAAATTTTAAGTTATTTGTTGCGTTCTCATAAAGTGTTATAGAAATTAAAAATAATTTCGAAAACTATTTTGTATTTTGAAAAAAAAAATTAAAAAAATCGAACATTAATTTTGCTGCAGTTTTTCAATATTATTTTGTGAGCCAAAAACGCTGCAGAAAAAGACGTTCTACATGCCAATGTGACGATACTACAATTTTGTATTACAACACTGGTGTGCTGTTGCAAATATTAATACATGTAAAAAATTTGGAAGCTTTACGCATATTATATTGGATGAGGTACACGAAAGGGATCAAGAAATGATTTTTTTGTTAATTGTTATTAGAAGGTACTGAAGTACAAGCTCTAAGCGATGTAAAAAAATTCTGATGTCGGCCACCATAAATTCTTTAGAGTTCTCGAACTATTTCAAAATTAAACGTGAACGAGCTCCAATTTTTAAAGCTGATTCCAGACGTTTGTTCCAAGATTTATATTTAGACGACTCAGACAGGACTACAATAAATAATAGAATTGTATAAGGTAGACCACTTCCATTAATATGCGGACTAAGCTAAATATTGGAGTTAGAAATTTATCTACGGAATAAAAAATATTAATGTTAAATTAAAATTTAAACCAAAACCAATACAAGGACTTTTTTAACTGCTGACAACACACGCAATGATAAAATATGAAAAATAAATAATCGTTATATTCATGTCAATTCTAGAAATGCATTTTAATATATGAATTTTTAAAATTTTATTATCTTTTCAACTATAGTGTTGATATGGTAAGAAAACAAACTTGTTGCATATTTTCTTAATTAATATTTTAATAACAAAATGTCAAAAAGCAGCATGAAAGAATAATTACAAATGAAGATTTAAAATAAGTTAAAACAAATACAAAAGAATGATATCAAAAACATAAGTGCAGAAGAAGTACATGGGTATGTGTTAATAGTTATTCTGCACATTGCTTTAATGTAACAATTTACAATAGTATAAATAATATAGTATATATATATATATATATATATATATATATATATATATATATATATATATATATATATATATATATATATATATATATATATATATATATATATATATATATATATATATATATATATATATATATATATATATATATATATATATATATATATATATATATACATATATATATATATATATATATATATATATATATATATATATATATATATATATATATATATATATTATATATATATATATATATATATATATATATATATATATATATATATATATATATATATATATACACTTACTCGGAGTACAAGCATTTTTATGTTTTTGCGTTTACTTTTTGATTATTATTCATATTTTTTGTTAAACATTGCAAACACTTAATATTACGTTCTAATCGAAATAAAAATAAACTGTAAGCCCAATGGTAATATTATTTACGCACTTTTGCTATTTACGTTGACGTATACTTAATTGGTAATAGAATTATATAGAAAATATTAATCATACGTATCAGGATCACTTCCAAGGAAATGATAAGAATGAATATTTACACACAGGCATACCCAGTTGCAGCAAGAACGTTTTAAGTAAAAACAGTTTCCCAAACTGTGGAAAACTTTCCATTAAAATATGTGTAAATTGATCACTGTAAAGGTGACTTGTTATACACCAAATTTGTTTAATTAGGACGTTGTGGCAATAATGGAGTCAAATGTAAAATGTTACTTTCTTTTGATTTTTACAATATATATTTCTAAATTTTTTAAATTTTAAAATACTCTATTAATAGTTGTTTTATAATTAGAAAAAAACTTTCTATTAATAGTTGTTTTATAATTTGTTTTTTAATTCTGTAAAAATGACTATAGTTTTTTCCTTTTTGAGCATCAGCCTATCAGCTGGGTAGTTGTTGTCTTTATTTCATTTGTGATATTTATCGTTACAGAAGGTTACTATAAAATTTTTAATGTATTTGATAACAATATAATTAATTTCCTTTTTTTCTTTTTTTCTTTTCAGAATCTTGTTAATTAAAATGCTCTTCACACAACTTAAAATCTAAAAGTTGCATTAAAGGAGAAACATCGAACTCCATGAATCGTTTGAATATTTTTCGTAAACGAAAATCATTTTAACGATTTTTATTTTTATTTTTTATTTTTCAATAATTTCCTCTTACACCAAACATACGAAAGCGTTCTACGGAGAGTCCACTACAACAAAACAGAAACCACCCACATCCACAATGACCCTGAAAATGAGACACTTACACAGAAGAACCCATGTAAGATGGCGTATAATATCGTTATCCTGTCATATATCCTGGTTACATTTAAGCTCATTATTGATAATCCTGCTCAGCTATCGAACGCACTACACGGTGGCATTTTGTCCCTCTAAATGTCAGTGTCTGGGCAGTGATGCCAATACAAAAGCGTATTGTGTGGATGCCGCATTAGAAGATGTGCCAATACAATTAAATCCAGAGACCAAATATATTAATTTAACTTTAAATAAAATACGCAATATAGAATTTACGCTGCCCTTTTATATGAAATTGGAAATCTTGGACTTGTCGCGCAATATTATTGAGACGCTGGGCTCGAAGAATTTCGAATATCAAACGGAAATGAGAACATTAAATTTAAGTCACAACTCGGTGAGTTCCTTGCAAAAGGACGCTTTTAGGGGTTTGACCAATTTATTAGTGTTAGACTTGAGCTATAATCGCATTGATGTGGCACATCCTTCGGCCATGAATGACTTGTCTTCACTAATAGAATTGGATTTGACCAATAATAACATTGTCAGTTTGGAAGACAATACATTTCGCAATTTGGTGTCTTTGGAAATTTTGATTTTTAAAAATAATCAATTATTGGATGTGCCGGCCAATAATTTGCAACATTTGCATTCCTTAAAATCGCTGGACTTGTCGGATAATCTGGTGGAGTATGTGCGAAATGACAGCTTCGAAGGCCTTAGGGAACTGGTAACATTGACAGTGAGGGGGAATGTTATAAGTGAATTGGATTTGAGTGCTTTTGAGGGCTTAATAACGTTGAAACATTTGGATTTGGCTGATAATAATTTGACGGTGAGTGAAAAGAAATGTTTTAAAAAAGTATATAAAAATTTCAATATGTATTTCTTGGAATATTTCGAAAAGCTTAAAGAAGATAACATTTTTTTTAATTTTTTTCATTATATTTTGTGGAAACTTTTTTATGTAGAGTTTTAAAAAAAATATTTTTAGCAAAAAATTATAGTTTTTTAATAATTTTTTTGAAATTTTGCCTTAATCGAAGAGACATTGAAGAAATTGATTTTAAAATTATTGTTTTGTAACTGTTTAATAAAAGTCTTTAAATCTAATTTAAAAATTAGATTATGACTTTATAGTCAGCTAAAGCAATAACATTATCATCGATTATTTATCATCATTATCATGTTATAATCATATTATTAAATTATTATTTAAATGTCTGTAGTCAATTTCGAGCACTTCCATGATGATAATGAAAAACCCACAAGTCATGATCATATAGTTTTCGTACAATCATTATATGCTTTGATTCAAAATCAAAATCATTAACAAAATATGTTCATCACAAATTATTGAATTCTATCATAAATTGTATCAATTAAAGAAATGTAAAAGTAAAAATTTAGCAAATATTGGGATTAGACTTATTTATCATTGCTAAATGATGAATTAGTATCATAATATGATGGTTTGAAATCAGCAGATAATTAAACATTTTTGATATTTTATTCAAAAATAGAATAGCTCTGAGATGGAATTTATTTTGATGACAAACTATGTTGAACTCAACCATAGATTTCTTCTTTATGTAGCTTTTAACAACAAAACGAAAAAATAAAGGCTCCAAACCCGATAATTTTATTTGACCCACAACGTGTTGTTTAATCATCTTCCCGGTAAAAAAATTACTATAGACTTAAATTTAATTAACTGCGGAACTTTCTGACCGCTTCTTTTACTTGTATCTCAGCGAGATACATGAAGAAAAATTTAAAACTTGTACAGATGAAATTTTGAAGTATGTATGTATAACACCAAATTGTCGGACCACCAACTTTAGAGCTGGTTTCCTCCGGGGGCACCGTTTAACATCCTGTCTTGGTTGCTTGGTGTTCTGCTCCCGGGGGTATAGGGTCATCAGGTCTCTGGATTTAGGCCATTTTGCTGATAATCTCCAAAAACTTTTAAGTTTCTAGCAAACAACAGGAAAAGAGTAAAAGTGGGTTCGCCGCGCTTGTCCGGATGTATAATATGTTTTTTTTTAGATTGAACTTCGGCCAGTTACACATAAAACTTAATATGGTACTACTCAATCCCTGAAATAATAGGAACTATTTAAGGAAGTAGGCTTGTCTACGCTTATCTGGCTAGAGTTGCTGCCTATGACTCAGGTTTGCACGGAACCGGAGGTGATTTTAACACAAGGCCGACCAGAAATCCTATCTGGTAATACGACAACCAGTAGTCCCTAGGACTTGTTCTAGACTAGTTATTGGCGAGGAGTCTACGGGAATCACGTGGTGTCTGTGCCTAAAACGCAAAGATTCGTGGGAAAAGTTATGGATCGGATGAGTGTGTCTGCAATCGTATTGTAGATGCTCTCTTAAGGCCATATATTTCTATGTGTTGTTGTTAAGCGAGAGATCTGCTGGTGAGTGGTCCATGATAGGGAACTTCTTACTGCTGGGCCATTGGGGGTGGCAGTAGGTTAAATAGCTCCAGCACTTTAGCAAAGTTATCTACGTGGTTCTCCATCCTATACAGAATTTGCTACTATGTTGTACATAGATTCTCACCCCATATGTGCCTCAGAAAGGGACGACGGGAAGGACGGTTAACAGCTTTATTTACCCAGTGCCCAAGCAACGTCAGGTTAGGTCTTGTGATGGCTACTTACATATTTTTTTGAATCTAGTTAAGCTGAGATTGTAAGCCAACGAGGTTAAGTCTTTTAGTTACAACTTCATAATTTCTTTCAAAAATTTATCGCAATAAATGCATATTTCTCCATAAAAGACATATATCTTTCATATATAAAAATTATCTCCAAATACAATTTTACGTAGTTTTTTCTTTTATATCCCGCCACATTATTGAGCGTCAATCATCTGGGGTGTACAAACTGAATTTTTTTATTTTTTTTTATTTTAGTTAAAAAAGAAGAATTGTAGCTTGAATTTGCAATTATTCCATTAAATTAATTAAAGGGGGTGCAAGATAATTACATTAATTTTTCTTACAAAAATTATGACGGCTAAACATTGAGTCAATAGGAAACAGGACCGAATTTAGTGAGAAGAAAGAGGTGCTATCTCCATTCCCTTAACTCAACAAGGTTTCTGAAAAAATTTAAATACCTAAATCAAATTACCCCTTATCGAAGCCTCCTTGACATCCGTTTGGGGCAATACTTTTTTTTAAGTAACCAAACTGTACTGGTTTCCTCAACGACTAATTTGGTGAATAGGAAGCAAAAAACAGAACAACCTGCAGCGACAAGCGTGTAGTAAAATCATTACAAACGATGCGAGTTTGATGTACTTGATGACTTCTTTGGACGTTTCTTTTGCTGGGTTGCCTAAACTTTCTTTAGGAACTAACTTCCAATAAATTACATGCAAATAAAAAATATCCTCTTTGAACGAGCAAAAGTAATGTCATAATTCTACCTGACTGTTATTTTGTTATAAATGAAAGAAAGAGCTCTGACTTCATAAAAAGTCTAATTTAAAGTGTGAAATTTATGAAGTTAATTGGAAAAAATTATATCGTTCAAGCGACCACTTCCCGACTGGTTACCAACTTGTGCAAAACATCTGGTTCCAAATTGGCAATTTATTCTTCAGTGTTAGATTTCAAGAACGTGAAATTTTAAAAAGCCCCAATGATAGAAATCTGGTGCTCTAAATCTGGCAATCTTGACATCCTCTTCAAATCTCCAAAAAGAGAGATCGCTCGACCTGAAAATTAGTGTCTTACAATCTCCATAGTTGGCCGAGCTGTATGAGCTGCTGCTCTGTGCTGCTGAAATCAGCAATAATCGAGATCCAATACAATAGTAATTCCACGTTCTTGAGGTGTGTATCACTCCATGGCTTCTTGACAACAACTTGTCTATATATATATATATATATATATATATATATATATATATATATATATATATATATATATATATATATATATATATATATATATATATATATATATATATATATATCCACATCATAAACACTAAAGTGCAATGACATCTATCGGCATCTGCAAAAGTGGGAGCCAATTGAAATTATCACATTACCTTTGCGCTACCTTGTATTTTTAAATTTCACGACATAATTTGACTTTTCTTACATCCTAAATAATTTTTAAATTGTGCTGAATATTTACAAGTGCTAAAATTGTAACTCACATATTTGCTAGTTTCTGCAAAAACTTTAGATAAAACAAATAATTAAAAATAATTTTATCAATTGAAGGTTTTTTTTCTGAATTCCAGCAAAAACCCCTGGATTATTTCAAACACTTTCAAGTCAAGCTGTGATAAACTTGAAAATCTTATTACTGATACATATAAAAACTGCATAAATTAAAAAAAGAATATTTCTCAAACATGTCTCATGTTTTTCATCGTGTTTTTTTCTTAAAATAACCACAAATACATGTAGGATGGCCTTCTCTGGCTTATAGGTATGGTTGTTAAGAACATGGGTTATATAAAACAGCAGGTTCTGTACTAGTACGAGTACGATTACCCCTCAGATATACCCATATAATTCTTTAACAAAATGAAGGACTTGGTTAAAGCTACAGTATGTAATTTATTGTCATTGTTGCTGGTATAAAACACATCGCCTTAAGCTTTTAACAAGGATATATGCATACTTGTAACATATTCTAACAGGAAACTACTTAAAATATTTTGGAAAAAAATTCTTTAGATTTTCATATACAAGTTTGCCTCCTTCCTGGCTTCTGTACGAGGAGTATGTGTAAGTATATTTATGTGTGTGTGTGTGTGTGTGTGTGTGTGTAAGTTTGGTGAAATACCTGCTTATTGTTCTAAAAGTATGTCTGTCTGTTGAGTTTGAAAAGGATATTTAGAAAAATTTTATTTGTTGAGTTAAAGGTATTTCCGTATAATTTCCTTTCTTTTTCCAATTTCTTTTAGTTTGTGGATGTTAATAACTAACAAAATGAAATAATTAGAAATTCCTTAGAATATATTTTGGTTAATAGTAGTTATATGGACAAAGAGGAATATATAAAGAACAATTTAAATATAAAAAGTGTTAAATTTTTTTTAACCTTAAATATTTTTAAGCAATTTTTTTATGTTTCCAAAGCTTATGCACGGAATTATCAATCAAGATGGATCGTTAAATAAATATAATTAATGACAAATTTGTTATCGTGAATAAAGAAAATTTCCTCACCTTATACATGATCTCCAACGAGTCATTCAATGCATGAGCCAGTTGCAACTTTCTTTGTCTGACAGCGGAGACAGTATACCTTAAGGTCAGTTCTCAAGGGAGCCTTTTGATTGAAAATCTAATTCTGATATTCCTGATATATTGGGTCATCATTTTTCCTTAACCTCAACATATTGATAGCCACAAATAAAATTTATTCGTTAGACTACACGGAAAGTCTTCCTTTTAAAGGCGCGGCAAAGCTGGCTTGGGCTCTTGATTCGGCATGATCTTAATCGCCTCTGACCTAAACTCTCAATAACTGTTACCCTTTATATTTAACTCTAATACAAAACATTATATAAACAGCAATCACATAAATAATTACATATAATTTTGCAACCACTTTTTTTTATCTGCCAACGATTTAAACTGTTGCAATTAAATTGTTTTTTAATTTTTTTTTTTTAATTTTCTTTGTAAATGTTTGTCAAGTTCAAGTTTATTATGCAATCATCCAAGTTAATCGGTATGTTATTTATTTAAGATTAAGTTAAATATTTCCCTCTTTACCCCAAGGCAAGAAATTAAGTTTTTAGTGTTGCTACTGTCACATTTTCATGTGGCATTATTCACCGGCACGTATTGTTTAAAACGTTATCGCGATCCTATGGCACGTTTTTTAGCTACAAAAAAATTTTTTTTTATTTCTTTAATACCCAAGTCCTTTTTCATATGGCTCTTGCGGAAAGAAAGAAAAAAATTACTCCAAATCAGGTTTTATTTTGGATTTATAACTGAAAAACAAACAAATATTAAGCTCTTTCCCTCAGGTGACTGTTTTGGCAGAGTGGTAAAAGCTGCCAGCCAACTAGAGAAACATGGAAGAAAAAAGAATTTTTTTCTGTTGACTCAGTCTGGTTATAAAGTGAAATGGCTAAACATTTTTATACAATTTATAATAGTGGATGTTGGTGATGGTGGTGACAGTGGTGTAGGAAGTAGAATTTCTTATAACAAAAATTATTATTATTACTATATAATATTTTTGTACTTTTTTTGGAAGGAGTATAAAATTGATTTTATTGCTTAAACACTGCACACTTTCTTTTGCCAGACGAGCAAATGAAAGTTGGAAAAAGGGAAATGAGAACTCTTGTATTAAAGCGTTTTCTAGTTTATGATCAAATATACTCATATATAAATTTATACTAAATTACACTTATACAAAATAATATTATAGAAGTAAAATATCCAAAAAGCTAGTGCTGCAAAAGTATAGCTATTGTTAAAAGGAAACACCGAACATACGTTTCCGTTTCCGTTTTGTTTTATATATTTTTCTTGTTCCTTTTTTTTGTTCTCGATAGAGCTGCTTAGGAGTGAACAATTTTTATGTCTTACCTAAAGTTTTAAAATATAAAGAGCAAATTGTTGTAAACAACAATCATTTAAGTTTGAATGGCAGAAATTTGTTTTGGCTTTCGCTGTTGTACAAATAAATAAATTTTCTGCAGTTGTCATGTTCCTCAAAACAAAAGTTGTACTTTTCCTCTTTTGCCTTTCTCGCGAAAAGGTCACGTATTTTGTATATATTTTTATTTCTTTTCCCATTTTCGGTGCGGTTACAAAATAATCAAGTAAGGAATTTTCTCTTGCCACATTGTTGCCACCGCTGTGCTTGTTTACATTTCACTGTTGTCTGCAATCAAATTCATCTTTATTTAAAGTTTTGCAGGAGGACTTTTTTTATGCTAAAGCAAAAAACTTTCCCAACACGAAACTAAATTGGTTTTAATTACTCAATCATAAAGAACATAGAAAAGCTAAATTAAGCAGAATAGCAAAAAAGGGTTAAAGAGAAATAATTATTAATTTTTAGTAGGAGGAAGAAGCGAAGTTTTTTTGGGTTCATTTTGAGGAGGGTCAAAAAATATTTATATTTAATTTAATAATAAACTCCTGTTTGTTGCTGGATCTACATGTTCATACATCAATATCTGATGAGTTTTAAAGTATACATGGAACGCTTAAAGCTGGAATCTATGTATATTTGAACTTATTACGCGCTTGAAAAACATACCCAGAATTAGTTTTTCACGTGTTACTCTCATACAACTCGTAAAAATTCCTGTAAGGTAATTTTAAAAGAAATGCTTGAGTAAATCAAAAGTGTCTAAAGGTTTGAATTTAACCTCTTTACACTACCACTGCAAAACAAAAATATATTATTTAGTAAAAAAAAAATTGTTTTTTTTAGAAAAATAAATAAAAAATTATATCAATTATAAAAAAATTATAGGCCATCAACTGAAAAAATTAGGACAAAGAAATCTATTTTTTTGGAAATTGAGCTATAGTAGACACTCCTGGACTTGAACTAACAAAAATGACCACGCCTGAAAATTTATTTATATATTCGAAATTATAAACACTTAAGTTCAAACACTTATGGTTTATATTCATAAATTAAATTCCAACTATTCATCAAAATTGAAAAAAAAAAAAAAAATTATAAAAAGCACAAAATGCAAGGTGGCATAGAAATAATGTTATAATTGGAACTGAAACGAAAACAACGAGTTCTCTTTTTGTTAGAAGTTTTTTGCAAGTGTGAAATTAATGACATTGATTGGAAAAAATTATATCGTTCAAATGGCCACCTCCCCTGTTGCAGCATAATTGCTGCACCAATCATTCCTCGCAAAACATCTATCTCCAAATTTGCGATTTTTACTTCAAGACTCGAAAAAGTTCGTGGTTTGTTGTAGTACACGTGAGATTTTAGAAAGTCCCCAAAGAAGAAATCTGGTACTGTTAGATCTGGAATTGAACTCATCGTTGCTTGAGCTGTGTGATTGGTTGCTCCATCCTGTTGAAACCAACATTGATCGAGACCCAATGCAGCAACTTCGTGGAAACAACTCGCTTAGCATCTGTCTGTAACGCTCACCAATTAGTGTTACGTTGGATCCAACTATGTCTTCAAAAAAAAAAATTATAATAATAAAAAAATAAGGGCAATCACTTTTGTTTGCACTGCAAATGCCGCACCAAAGAGCCACTTTAAGGGGACGCATTTCATATGGATTCTCTGTGCTAAAGAAATGCAAATTTTGTTTGTATATGCAACATTTTTAGCTGAAATGGGCTTCATCGCTCATTATAATTTTTGATATGAAATTATCCTCTTTTTGCACTAACATTAACAGGGTGTGGCAGCAAAAGGCCGAAACTTACGCTGCTTTAAAATACCAGACTTAAAATTTGTCAAATAAACAGTAGTAATAATTTCACGTTCTTGAGGTGTGTATCACTCCATGACTTGTTGGAGACCATTTCTCTATATATCTTCATTACAAATGTCTAAGCAGAATACTTATTTTATTTTGGTTCATTTTATATTTCAATGTTTTACTCGGCATAACTCGAGGCTATTCCCAACATCTCATTTCAGTTTTAGGAACAAAAATTTTTATACTTTTTTATTTATCATATTAATTAATTTATATATCATATTAATTAATAATCTTTATTCATTATATTAATTAATTTTCTCTCTATTATTCATAGATGGTGCCTACACAACAACTCTCAAAACTATCAAATCTAACACACTTGACGCTAAGCGGTAATCGCTTTACATACTTGCCGGCAGTGGGATTTTTAAATCTATTCCATTTAAGAGAATTGCATTTGAATCGATTAGATTTTCTGCAACGCATTGACTCAAGGTAAGATAAAAAAAACTCTTTAATAATTGAAAGTATTATAACTTTTCAGCTGAGTTGTAATTAAATATGGTATAAGAGCATTATATCAGGAGAATTTGTTGAGAATTTATTAAGAAATTCAACTATTTTGAGTCTGATTCCTTAAGTAAAGTTTATTTTCATAATGCAACCTGTAGTGGATGATCCAGAGTGATTCAGAGTTTATAAATTAATTCATCAAAATGATTTGTATACATGCAAATCCGACACAATAGTTTCAGTTGCTGGAGAAATCCTTGTGTTAAACTACTGCCCTTCATGCATGCCTACTTTGAAGAAATTGTACAATTATTATAGATGCCAACACCGATATTTTTCTTAAAATTCCTGACAGTATAACATTTAGGTGTTGCAGCAACTGCCCAGATATTTTGCAGAAATTTCTTGCGGTGCACTTTCAACTTATTTCCTTCTTCATCTTTCGCCTAAATCTAAGGATTAAATACAATAATAGCTTATTGTACTTAGAATATTCTCCCACGTCTAAGTAGATCTACTGTAGCTCTAGCGTTCGCGTTAATGCATCCGTGCTATGATCGTGATTACAAACTACTCAAGCATCGTACTAAGATGATCGGTAAGTAAGTAAGTAAGTAATGAAATGGGGTTTTGCCCAGGATAGCCTTTTGCACTGCGACCATTGCTGATCTATTGTGCTTCCCCTGTCCCTAACAGTTTAATACGTTCGCAAATAGGATCAGCTCCTTCAGTGGGAGCATTAGCAGATCCTCTTCACTCAGCGTATATGCATGTAGAGTCCTGTGTCTCCTGTGGCACAATGCCCCACAATTTGTTATCAAGTGTTCCATCGACTCCTCATCTTCACCGCAAAATCTGCAGATGTCCGTGTCAGATAAGCCCATTCTGTATAGGTGGGCTTTGCAGGTGTAATGGCCTGTGAGCGCCCCTACCAGCGTCCGTAGGCTTTTCCTGTCCAGTCTTAGAGCCAGATCCGCCCTCCCAGCGTCAAAGCGTAGGAATTTCTTGGAGTGACATAATCCCTTGATGTCATTCCAATGTTGTGCAATCCTGGACGATGTCCATTTCGAAATCTCCCCTTTAAGGAGACTTTTGTTGAAACCAAAAGAAGGGGTGGGTCCAATGAAGTTCCCCTCAGCCCCTCTTCTCGCACAGATGTCCGCCATCTCATTCCCGGCATGCCCCTGATGCCCTGGTACCCATATCAGAGTAATCTGATTATGAGTCGCCAGGTCATTGAGCCTGTTTTGACCTGGCGACTCGGTAGCCAAGAGCTGTTTTTGCTTTTAAAAAAGTAGAAAAAAAGCCATTATAGCGGTTAAACTATAAGAATAGATGTAACTTGTGTTAATAGAAATGACACATCTATGTATAGTATGCACTGCATGGAAATGGAAACCGTTTTGCTATAAAGAAATCAAATATCATGAGAATAATCCAAATTCAACACTCTCATAATTCATAGAAACTAATGCACCTCCTTCTACTCGAAATCACTTTCACGCACTCGTCAGGAAATGGTAGTCACATATCGATAAATTAAAAAAGTGAGTTTTGATGAAACAGTCATGTCTCAGCTTCACTTCAGAGTGCACTAATTTTCTCTGAACTGATATATTTTCGCTATACTGCAAGATGCATGGCACATAGATTTCGGAAGTCGTTGGTTTATTTCTACCAATTAAGGTCGGTGCTAAAAACTGTTGTAGTATTCACAACGATTCCATAAAAGTAGCACGAGGAGCAGCGATATCCAAAAGTAGTGCAAGTCTCTGAATCTTCTGTAACAGATATGGCATTTTCGCCAGAACAGACCCCTAGACGAAGAAGAAACGATGGAAACGATTTTAATAAGCAAACTTAAATTTCAACCAGCAGTAAAGTACAAATGTTGATTCCTTTACTCTCTATAAAATACCCAAACGTTATTTCATTCAATTCGTTCTATATGACTCGGTGACTTAATTACAATAGACTTAGAGTCAGTTTTTCTAGGCTCGCTAGTGAAAAATTTGGGTTTAATTAAATTAACAACTTGTTAGTTTGTAAAGTCCATGGAAAAACCATCTGTTGTTTCTTATCTATTGTAAGCGAATTTGTTTCCTTATCGCGGCGTATAAATAAATAAATTCACTTTTCTGTTTTATTTAGAAATTTAAATAAAAGAAGTAATTTTAAATTCTTTGCAAATAAGCAAATAAGTTTAATGGTTATTTTTTATATTAAATTCAGTATCAACCAAATGAAAATTAAATATCATAGCGAGTATTGGTAACAATGTTCATTTTGTGTATAAAATTGTGTGGTTTGCTTTGTTTGAAAATAATATTTCAACAAAATGTATTGTTTGTAGCGGTTTAAGCTGTTCAAATGCCGACATTTCATTTGTCGCTAAACCAAATTGTCACTGTACTTTAAGCAGTTCGAAAACATTCATCCTCGTATGTTTATGTCAAAATAATCAAATACAATATGAGAATTCTCTGTCGTATATGAATACTATAAAAAAACATAATCATATTAGGCTTAGGAGTGCTTTTGTACAAACAACACAACAAGCAATTATACTGAATTTAATTTTTCTTGCAACATGTATACCATCAAACTCCCTTTGAGTGTCAATGATTGCATTTAATCAGACAAAAATTAAAAATAAAACCTTTATTTAAAATACTTAATCGTGAAATTTATTATTTTGGTATATTCACCCCAACCAACTAATTGTTAAAAAGAATTTGGTTTAGCGACCAATGAAATGTTGAAATATGAACAGCTAAAGCCACAACAAACCATACATTTTGTAAAACTCTAATATTTTTAACAATAGTTGGGGGAATATTTTTTCTCTCCATAACACCTTTTTTGGGGCATTTGGCATTTTTCCGTTTTCTTTCCAGGCTGTAGTGGCTCTCTGACCTTTGCATTGATGTTATCCTCTTGTCCAGGGAGAGAGGAGGTCACAGGCTTCTTAGATGGATTTTGTGGAGGGGATTGAAGCCACTTGTTTTTTAAAACTCGAAAAAACATGATAAAAAGTGTTTGCCCTTTGCCAGGAAACGAACCCTTGGTACTTGGTTCAGTAGGCAAGCATTTTAGCCAATACAACACTCCACCACAGTTGGGGAGAATATCCCAAAATAATAAATTTCAATATTAAATAATATTTTAACTTTTTTTAATTTCGACAACTTTTGAAACCTTCCTCCTGTCAATTTTATTATAAATAATTTTCGCTTAAGACACCACAAATATCATAAGCATATTACAAATCTACCTGATATGAGCGCTTTTGGTTAGTTTCAAATTATGGTTAGTGTGGCAACTACCACACGCTAACGATAGGTTGAGGACTATCGTCATCGTGTGTGAGCTGTTCGACTATCTTACTTGGCTTACTTGTAGATTCCACGAATCTTTAGTTCTACATATATCGAGGTTTACCAGGGAGTGCTCAATCCATCTCTATTTTCTTCTATAAATCCCCACTTTGATTTGTGTTTGGTGACTTCTTTTCCAAAGTTATTTATAATAAATTGTAGTGCGTTAGCATATAGCTGAAAAACGTGTAGAACCTTTATCCTTTATCCGTATTTTGTTCAAAAACTCGCCCATATTGGGGCTGAACAATACCAAATGCTCCTTCGAAGTTGTCACAGGATTGCGTTTGAAGTCGATTATAAGCTAGCGCGGCACCCATCTTGCGGAAGACATTATCATACTCAAAACTCCCATAGTAATCATAAATCTAATCCTTGGTTTGAGTGATGGGGTTTTCAGCAAAATATAATGTTTAATAAGCGCATGATATTAATTTTTTCCATTTTCTTTTCAAATGGCTGTTAGACACAAAGTAAATAACGCAGCCTGTTCAAATATTGACAGGAGTCAACTGACAGCTGGCTCGTGAGAAGAGCATTATTGCAGTTTTATTGACCCGCCCTTGTCTTATATTTATAAAATATGTTGATTTATTTCGGAAAATATAACAGTTAAGAAAAAAATTAAATGTTAAATATGCAAATGATAATATAAAAAATTTTATCTATATTCATTACGTTATAAATAACAAAAACACTACAGCCCGCTATACTAGTGCAATTGGCTTATCCTTAGTTCATACTTAAAGCAAAATAGTGTGAGTTGATGCGTACTCAAGAGCAATGTTGGCCTTGCAATTAAGAGGCGACAAATATCAAAAGTCACGAAATCTCTGACTAAGCCTCAAATGAGCGTAGAATTTACACATAAATTGAATATATTAAATTCTGTATTGGCAAAGAATTTCCATACCAATTTCAGTCGGTCAAAACGTTGCTATCCAGCATTTATTTTATTGAAGTTTCTTCTTTAACAACATGAGATATTCAATATCTATCCACCTTTAAATTGTATACAATTATACAATATGGTATTATTTACTTGAATGTTTATTCATTAGCATTAATTTAATGTTACGTTCATATGCCTTTTCCTTCCATTAACAGTTTTCCCTGCACTCTACACTTCAAAACAGTAAAAGAATTTTTATCAGAATATACCCGCATCAAGGAAAAATAAAAATTATTTTAATCTCTGGAAAAGCAATAAAGCTTTCACAATGTCCTTATATGTGCATGTGCACAAATACGCTTATATGCCTTAATATATGCTATTATTTGAATAAAAATGCTTGTGTTATTTGTATATAAATTGTTATAACTTTTTTTTCTTTTTTCATTGAAAACTTTATGTTTTCGTATGTCAAACAAAGTAGCCGAAAACAGTTGTTGAATTTCCCAGAACTTTTTTTGTTGTATTGAGTCATTCACAAGCTAAAGCAGTTGAGTTTCTTATTTTTATTTGGAATTTTTTGTATTTTACTTGGTATTTTCCGAGTCGCTTACAGTCACATACAATATAAAAACGAAGGCGATAGAAATTACAGCATTTTCATGAAATATTATACATAAAAGCTTAATATGGTTATAAATTGCTTTTAAAAAATATTTTGTAACATGTAGTAGTAAATAAAATGTAAGATTATCTTGTACGAATAATCACAAGGCTGTTAAGTAGTTGAGAAATTATTGATATAGAATTAATGATCACTAGGAATTTGTATTTAACAGGCACTCTTCAGAAAAAAGTTTCATTTAAGGCAAACCAGCAGCAGTATTCGATTTATTAAGACCTTGGAGTTCTTTAAATTTGATGGATGTATAACATTCAGTTGAGTAAGATTTATATAATCTTTATATGGACAGTCCAAAAACTAGCTTAAATACTGCAGACCCGCATGGTCCATTATGGCCTACAGAAGACTAATTACACCCTACACATTCCTGCAAAATAATCAAAGTCAGAATTTCGAGTATCACCGAAGAATTTTTACTATGTTCAAAACGTCATTCAGTGACACAACTCCCAAAGACGAGAGATCATGAAAAAACTGATTAGACATCTAGTCCAACGTTTATAATTTTTATGCTGCTTCCAAAACAGGAGAAAGTATAATAATTCATTGTAAGAATTTTTATCTTATTTTAGGCATCCAGGAGAGTTAGCAAAATCTGACGGTTGTGCACAAACTGGCTTTAGACATTCTTTGCAGGCTTTTCTAGTTGAACCTTTTTCGCTACAAAAACAACGTATGCCCTAGCCTTTCTTCTTTTGGCATTTCTAGTTCATGCTTTTTGGAAAATTTTCAATATTTAGTATTCCTGGGTATACTAACACGACATCCATGCAGTAATTTATTTGTGAAATTTAAGCATTTGCCGGAATTTAAATAAATAACCAACGCTGCTCAAATTATTTGATTTAATTCCAAACATCCTTTGTTCTATTTTGAATAATTGTATGTAAAAATAATTTATGCTTTCGCCTTAAGTCTCTCATTCTTCAACTTACAACAAGTATTTACTTAAAAGGCCCTTATTTCCCAACATTGAAATCTATAGCAGTATAATGTTTGCTTTGGAATGTCGTATTAAGTGTTGTTTAAAAACATATTGATTTTACTTACTGGTAAGTAAAAAATTCATTTTAACCTTTCTCACACTCATTAACTATATGTATATACGAGTATGTATATGTATGTTGCCTCTTTAATGTATGTAATTCAAGCATTAAGTCCTTTTTCATATGCTAAACGACCTTTGAATTAAAAAACTAAGCAAAAAAGTTCTGGCAAAGCAACTACTATAAACTTCCCTAATTTACAAACGAAATTGTTATTTAACACTCCACTGGTGAAAGGGAAAAGAGCAACTTGAAGCATTTTAAGAATTCCTTTTGTGAAAGTATACAATTTCATATGAATTGTTGTTAAGTCGCATAAAAACAAACAAACAATTTTTCAAAATACATACACACACGTATAATAAGTTAAGAATTTCTGTTGGAAATACACAGGGTATTAATATTACAAGGTTCAGTTTAAAGGATATTGATAACTTTTTTTTGTTTTTATTTTTTATTCCGGCTCTAGGTCATATATTAAATAAAACTTCTTTTTTGTTTTATTTAAATTTTTATTTTTTATTCCATATTTCGATCACCATCGGTTCTCTTCTTCAGGAATTTTTTAAGTAAAGCAAACTTTTATCATATTTTATAAGGCAAATTACATGTGATAGTTATCAAAGAACAAATTACAACAAAGACAAAATGTGTAAATCATTCTGACAAACACTAGCAGAACGGAACAACATGCTGTTTTCGAAAGCCGCTACACTTTCATCATCAGCGTTCTTGTGTTTGGTCCACTTCTGTGGTGTCAGTTGATGTATATTTCAGCTATTTGTACAAATTTTCACTGTAAATGTAATACGAGAATTGTTTTTTTTTTTTGATTCATCGTATCACAATTTGTGAAAGCTTTTTTTGTAATGAAAAGCTCTAATTACACATCACTAACTTACAACAGTCTTGCCATTATTATTTATTCTTTACCAACCATACACATGCTTATTTTTTAATTTGCTTATATTTATTTTTTACTTATGACAAACTTGTTTGGTTTGTTACTATAAGTATGTATATTTTATTAATTTCATATTGATGTTCTTCGGCGTGCCTTCCGTTAGTTAAGTATATATTTGTTAATTTTTCCGACCTAATGATATGTAATTTTTTTGTTTTTATTTTTTATTCCGGCTCTAGGTCATATATTAAATAAAACTTCTTTTTTGTTTTATTTAAATTTTTATTTTTTATTCCATATTTCGATCACCATCGGTTCTCTTCTTCAGGAATTTTTTAAGTAAAGCAAACTTTTATCATATTTTATAAGGCAAATTACATGTGATAGTTATCAAAGAACAAATTACAACAAAGACAAAATGTGTAAATCATTCTGACAAACACTAGCAGAACGGAACAACATGCTGTTTTCGAAAGCCGCTACACTTTCATCATCAGCGTTCTTGTGTTTGGTCCACTTCTGTGGTGTCAGTTGATGTATATTTCAGCTATTTGTACAAATTTTCACTGTAAATGTAATACGAGAATTGTTTTTTTTTTTTTTTTTTGATTCATCGTATCACAATTTGTGAAAGCTTTTTTTGTAATGAAAAGCTCTAATTACACATCACTAACTTACAACAGTCTTGCCATTATTATTTATTCTTTACCAACCATACACATGCTTATTTTTTAATTTGCTTATATTTATTTTTTACTTATGACAAACTTGTTTGGTTTGTTACTATAAGTATGTATATTTTATTAATATTTTATAGTAACAAACCAAACAAGTTTGTCATAAGTAAAAAAAAAATAAATATAAGCAAATTAAAAAATAAGCATGTGTATGGTTGGTAAAGAATAAATAATAATGGCAAGACTGTTGTAAGTTAGTGATGTGTAATTAGAGCTTTTCATTACAAAAAAAGCTTTCACAAATTGTGATACGATGAATCAAAAAAAAAAAAAAAAAACAATTCTCGTATTACATTTACAGTGAAAATTTGTACAAATAGCTGAAATATACATCAACTGACACCACAGAAGTGGACCAAACACAAGAACGCTGATGATGAAAGTGTAGCGGCTTTCGAAAACAGCATGTTGTTCCGTTCTGCTAGTGTTTGTCAGAATGATTTACACATTTTGTCTTTGTTGTAATTTGTTCTTTGATAACTATCACATGTAATTTGCCTTATAAAATATGATAAAAGTTTGCTTTACTTAAAAAATTCCTGAAGAAGAGAACCGATGGTGATCGAAATATGGAATAAAAAATAAAAATTTAAATAAAACAAAAAAGAAGTTTTATTTAATATATGACCTAGAGCCGGAATAAAAAATAAAAACAAAAAAATTACATATCATTAGGTCGGAAAAATTAACAAATATATACTTAACTAACGGAAGGCACGCCGAAGAACATCAATATGAAATTAATAAAATATACATACTTATAGTAACAAACCAAACAAGTTTGTCATAAGTAAAAAATAAATATAAGCAAATTAAAAAATAAGCATGTGTATGGTTGGTAAAGAATAAATAATAATGGCAAGACTGTTGTAAGTTAGTGATGTGTAATTAGAGCTTTTCATTACAAAAAAAGCTTTCACAAATTGTGATACGATGAATCAAAAAAAAAAAAAAAAAAAAAAAAAAAAAAAAAACAATTCTCGTATTACATTTACAGTGAAAATTTGTACAAATAGCTGAAATATACATCAACTGACACCACAGAAGTGGACCAAACACAAGAACGCTGATGATGAAAGTGTAGCGGCTTTCGAAAACAGCATGTTGTTCCGTTCTGCTAGTGTTTGTCAGAATGATTTACACATTTTGTCTTTGTTGTAATTTGTTCTTTGATAACTATCACATGTAATTTGCCTTATAAAATATGATAAAAGTTTGCTTTACTTAAAAAATTCCTGAAGAAGAGAACCGATGGTGATCGAAATATGGAATAAAAAATAAAAATTTAAATAAAACAAAAAAGAAGTTTTATTTAATATATGACCTAGAGCCGGAATAAAAAATAAAAACAAAAAAATTACATATCATTAGGTCGGAAAAATTAACAAATATATACTTAACTAACGGAAGGCACGCCGAAGAACATCAATATGAAATTAATAAAATATACATACTTATAGTAACAAACCAAACAAGTTTGTCATAAGTAAAAAAAAAAAAAAAAAAAAAAAAAATAAATATAAGCAAATTAAAAAATAAGCATGTGTATGGTTGGTAAAGAATAAATAATAATGGCAAGACTGTTGTAAGTTAGTGATGTGTAATTAGAGCTTTTCATTACAAAAAAAGCTTTCACAAATTGTGATACGATGAATCAAAAAAAAAAAAAAAACAATTCTCGTATTACATTTACAGTGAAAATTTGTACAAATAGCTGAAATATACATCAACTGACACCACAGAAGTGGACCAAACACAAGAACGCTGATGATGAAAGTGTAGCGGCTTTCGAAAACAGCATGTTGTTCCGTTCTGCTAGTGTTTGTCAGAATGATTTACACATTTTGTCTTTGTTGTAATTTGTTCTTTGATAACTATCACATGTAATTTGCCTTATAAAATATGATAAAAGTTTGCTTTACTTAAAAAATTCCTGAAGAAGAGAACCGATGGTGATCGAAATATGGAATAAAAAATAAAAATTTAAATAAAACAAAAAAGAAGTTTTATTTAATATATGACCTAGAGCCGGAATAAAAAATAAAAACAAAAAAATTACATATCATTAGGTCGGAAAAATTAACAAATAGATATTGATAACATTAATTATACCAACAAACCCTTAAAGTATACTACAAAAAAGGTGTTTAACTTAAACATTCCTTTTGCATTTGAGTGGGAAATGTTGTAGTTTTAGTTCTGCAGCTAGACAAAATAGACAATTAAAAAATATGTTAGATGCGAGGGTGGTTCCTTCTCATTTTATTGAAATGTTGCACTAGTTAACTATAAATAAGACTGGTGTTTTTCTATAAAGATATTTTTTTAATTAGTCTAGATTAATTTATAAATGAATCTCATGTGCTTAACACTTTTAATAAAAAAAATAAATACACATAAGATTTCAAGTGAACAAGAAAAATTCAACTTTAGTTTAAACCAGCAATTTTATTATCCTACATGGATACATCTTCTCAGCACTGTTTTATGATTTTGCTTTAAGTGGCTTGAATGAAATGTGAAAACTGTTTCACTTAATAAAATACATACTCTTATAACAGTCCGTCCTTCCATTTAGCTCTAAAAAATGGGCGTGTGATCTATTATGAAACATTTTTGTTTATTTGAAAAAGATTATTGATGTCCATATGTATGGAGAGAAACATTTTGCGAATGTCCGCCGCAGCTTTGTTAGGTGGTACGCTTCCAAATTGTCCAATTTTCCATTAGTCTTTCGGTTTCGGTTACCAGTTCACCTCAAATCCACGTTAGATGGTCATACCTCCAAATCGCTCGTGCAGAGTGTCCAATGTAGCACGTAGTTGTTGTCCATAGCATCTCACTTCAGGCTATGATAAGTTGATAATCATCGACCTATAGCACTCGCCGCTGACGGTGATGGTCCAACCGACGTTTTTCTCTAAGGACATATGGACCGACGACGCCGCAAGAATGCTTTGGGATGCATTAGACGACTTTGAATCTCATGAGGATTAGTATCGTCCCAAATTCGACAATTTATTTGTACAGAAAGAGGCTTACGTTGTCCGAATTTAGTAGACGTTTTGATAACAATTTTATAATTTTCACGTGTTCTTGAACGCTATAGCCGTCCATGGTAATTTGGAAAAATTGGTTCAATAAATAACAGCCGACTGGAAAAATTAAGCTTTAACGATATGGCCTCTATCAATTATCAAAGTTTAAAGTCCTATTGGAAGACCCTTAACACATTGAATATAATGTATATGTATATTAACTGCCTTATTCATAAAAATTATTGTATGTTTATTAAGGGCTTATTTGACATATTTCTATGGGATATTTGTCAAATAAACCTTTAACAAACATACAATATTTTTTATGAATAAGGCCGTAAGACTTTAGGTATTAACCGCATTATAGATTTTCTCAAGTGGCGATGATTGTCTGGAAGTAGGAACTGGTTATTTGAAGTCATTTAATGTAGTCAAATTTGCAAATTTATTTGTATGAAGAGTAATTTAAAGATCGCTAATGTGGGTGGGATCTCAAAAGAGAATTATATTTATAAAATATATTGACGTTCAAAAAGCCTCTACTACAAAATAGTAGTTTTCTACCAATTAGTTTTCTGGCAAGGTGGCAAAATATTTGCACCACCCTCGGACATGGTGAGCAATTGAAAAATGGTGATAAGATTCCTATCTTTATTTGCAATTTACACTTAACAATTTTGTTATTTAATTAATGGAGTTTCATTTAAAGCCGTTTAGTTTGTGTGTTTTCTAACGAATCCATTTATTATATAATTAATTTTTAAGCTTATTAGCCAAAAGCTTAAGCAACATAAACTCAAATTTCCTAATAGTCTTGAAAATTGCCACAATTTTAAAGGATTTGAATAGTGACAGTATTTTATCTTTTTCTCTTTAACTATTATATTTCTCATCGTATTGCTTTGTTAGTATAATCTTCTTTTTTTCTATTCCGCATAGAATTTGTATGGCACCTTTTTTGTCATTTGCCTTTAGGGGCCATGTTTTCTACAATAAAATTTGTCTCTTGTTTCCTTTTGCATTCTTTTTTTGTAGCTTAATTTTTTATTGTTATTTTTTTAAGGTTTTTAAATTTCGCTTTCATATTTCTGTCAACTTGGAAAACATGAATGTCTTGTCATAAAAACTAAATGAAAATATGTATGTTAGAAAATTAAATTTTATGTAAAAGCTTAGTATACATACTTATGTATAAAAGAATTTGCTGTAAATAAATGAGCTTTTGTTTTAGATATTCGCGAAATTTAAATTTATAAATCAAGTAATACAGCAAAATATATAACCAGTCGATTGTCTATATTTAATAATCGAATATTCGTAATTCCAATATCATTGATCCAATTGGTTTTAAAATGACCGTAGGTTCATTAATTTCATTTATAATAGGAAAAAAATTATAATAGCGGAAATTATGTTACAGATTCCTAGTCAAAAGCCACAATTTCCTACTGTTGAGCAAATTTGCAAGACTTATACCCGTCTTATGACTTCATACTTAAAAGTCATTTAAATATGATATTAACAGGATGACGCTGAATGAAATTCTACATCTAACCGCCCAACGAAGTTGCATATACAGACAAAAACTTTCTGTCCAAGGACAATTCGTTTTTATATTTCCCATAAATCCATTGATATACATATGTAATTTTATGGTTATAGAAAACAAATAGAATTATAGAAATATTTTTAAGTTCGTGGCATTTTAAAATGTTTATTTCAATAATTTGAATCTCTCGTTTTTTGAAAATATTTCCTTATTAATGAATACGAACTTTAATTAATGGATGACAAACTGAAACCATTTTTAAATGCAACATAAATTTAAATGACAATTAAATTAATTATTATTTAAATACTAAGTAATAAACTGGCCCCTAAAGTCGTAGCATCCAGATCTTGTACAAATTTATTTACATTAGAAATCAGGGATGGAAGATTGTATACCATCAAAAATTTTTTTATTCAAAAATATTGTTGAATAATTACATGTTATCCAAATTAATTACAAAAAAAATTTTTGTTTGTTGTTAGACTCGCTGTGCATATACTTTAACCATGTCATATCAGTAAACATATAAGTTATTTGAAAAGCTGTTGATGACAAAATTGAATCCTATGCTAAATATTATCGGATGCATTCCAGATCATCAATTTGTATTCAGAGCAAAACACAGCACTATTGAACAAACACACAGACTTGTTAATGCGGTCAGAAAAACTTTTGAAGAAAAGAAATATTGTTCTGCTCTTTTCATTGATGTTTCACAGGCTTTTCACAAAGAATGGCACAAAGGATTAATGCATAAAATCAAATGTAATGCTTACCTGTAAATATTAACAATCTGTTAGAAAGTTATCTAACAGAAAAAAAATTTATCATCAAACAAGGTAGCTTCCAGAGTTCACCGCAAACTATTGAAGCTGAAGTTCCACAAGGCAGCATATTGGGCCCCACTTTATATTTATTGTATACTTCAGACATAACATTAAATAACAATATCCATTCATCAACATTCGCCGACGATACAGCCTTTTTAAGTGTTCACGAAAACTCGATAATAGCATCCAGTCGTTTACAGGACTATATATTGCAATTGGTTTCAGCAATGGAAAATAAAAGTCAACGAACAAAAATGCGTACACATCACATTTACACTGCGTAGGGAGACATGTCCACCCATACAAATAAATAACGAAGTTATACCGCAACACTGTGTGGTTAGATACCTCGAAATTTACATAGACCGTCGTCTAACATGGAAGACACACATAGAATCGAAGTCGAACCAAATGAAATTAAAAGCAGTTCATATTAATTGGCTTATTGGCCGTAACTCCACACTCAGTTTGGATTGTAAACTCCTATTATATAAGTCGATTCTAAGAACCATTTGGAGCTATGGAATACAGCTATAGGGAAGTGCCTCGATATTAAATATAGAAATAATTCAAAGGCAACAAAATAATATTCTTTGAACAATTACTGCCGCTCCCTGGTATGTAAAAAATTCTCGCATCCATAAAGATCTAGATGTCCCGTTGGTAAAAACTGTCTTTTTTTTTTTGAACATGCGACAACTTATGTAAAGAGGCTTGAGTTACACCCAAATCCGTTAGCCCGAAACATTTTAAACCACAGAGGCCACACTCGATTGAAGAGGAAGGATACCCTTGCTTTAAGCCGAATACGAGAGACTTAGACAACTGAAGAATTATTCGTTAAAAATATGTTTTTTTGTCTAGCATTGGCTGGACATTAATAAACAATTATTTTTAGTATTAAGATTTGAAAACTTATTGTTAGTTCAATTAAAATTGAAGATCCAATAAATAAATTATTGCCAAAAAAATATCAGTAAATTTAAAACAATTCATACTTTAAATGCATTCGGAGTTTTATATTTATACAAAAATCCTCAAATATTATATGTTTTGTAATTGTCAAGTAGAAAAATAAGATTAAATTTTATATAATTTGCATATAAAATCGGTGGACTCTTATATAAAAACATGAGCTTAAGCGTTCTAATGATTTGGTTACCGTCAATAAAATTCTGTCATATTCGTATACCCCGCTAAACAAATGATATAAAAATTCTTTTTTTTTAATTTTATTAAATATATATATAATTTTTGTAATCAAGCGTTAGGTCTTTTTTTAAAAAATAATAATTTTATTCAATATTTCGACGCCTCTTTGGGCGTCTTCTTCAGGAAATTTTTTATTAATATGACAATTGAAAAAAATTTTTTTGAAAACTTATTTTACATACATACATAAATGAACAAATTGAAAAAATTTTTATGAACCAATCAAAATTTAATAAAGTAAAAAATGTTCTAAAGGAAACAAAAAACAAAAAACTAAACAAAAAATGTTTTTAACCTATGAAGAAATGAAAAATCCTTTATACTAATTATATAATAACAATAAAAAATATTTTACATTCCTATTAGTCAGTTTAATTTACGAATCAAATGTCTATAACATTGAGCAACATTATCTGTATCAGTTTTATAGTTTACTATCTTATTACTTGGAACATTAATAATGTTAAGCATCTCTAACATATAACGTCGTTTAAAATTCTTCTCTATAGCTAAGACTGATACTTTGCTAAAGTCCGGATTATGACTAGAGTTACAACAATGTTTCGTTAATGCTGTCTTTTGTGAAGTTGAAACATTCCTATACTTTTGGTCTGACTTGTGTCCTGCCAACCTAGTCTTCAATTTATTCTTTGTTGTACCTATATATACTTTATCACATCTCTCATTATTCTTACCATCGCATGGTATCTTATAAACGACATTAGATATGTCTAATTTTTCTACTTTATCTTTAGTCTTTGTGAATAATTTACCGACTGTATTATATATTTTATGAGCCATTTTATAGTTTCTGTTATCAAAAATATTTGATTTTTCTAATCTCTCGGACATCATTGGTACATAAGTTAACGATTTATAAATTTTTTGTTCCCGAATAATATCTGATCTTGTCCTATTATTTTTATATTGTATTATTAATTGATTGATAAGGTGAATTGGAAAGCTATTATCAAGTAATATATTCCTAATTTTTTCTTTATTCTTCTTATGAAACTCAATATCACTTATCGATAAAATTCTCTCTATAAGATTCTTTGCCGTATTTATAATAATTTTCTTTGGATGTTTAGAAAAATAGTTAATAATTCTGCCAGACGATGTTGGTTTTTGGTACCAATCTATTGATATAGAAAGAACGCAACTCAGTACTTCCATATTTAGATTCATTAGTAATAAATAGAGGAAGCACTATATCAATAGATTGGTACCAAAAACCAACATCATCTGGCAGAATTATTAACTATTTTTCTAAACATCCAAAGAAAATTATTATAAATACGGCAAAGAATCTTATAGAGAGAATTTTATCGATAAGTGATATTGAGTTTCATAAGAAGAATAAAGAAAAAATTAGGAATATATTACTTGATAATAGCTTTCCAATTCACCTTATCAATCAATTAATAATACAATATAAAAATAATAGGACAAGATCAGATATTATTCGGGAACAAAAAATTTATAAATCGTTAACTTATGTACCAATGATGTCCGAGAGATTAGAAAAATCAAATATTTTTGATAACAGAAACTATAAAATGGCTCATAAAATATATAATACAGTCGGTAAATTATTCACAAAGACTAAAGATAAAGTAGAAAAATTAGACATATCTAATGTCGTTTATAAGATACCATGCGATGGTAAGAATAATGAGAGATGTGATAAAGTATATATAGGTACAACAAAGAATAAATTGAAGACTAGGTTGGCAGGACACAAGTCAGACCAAAAGTATAGGAATGTTTCAACTTCACAAAAGACAGCATTAACGAAACATTGTTGTAACTCTAGTCATAATCCGGACTTTAGCAAAGTATCAGTCTTAGCTATAGAGAAGAATTTTAAACGACGTTATATGTTAGAGATGCTTAACATTATTAATGTTCCAAGTAATAAGATAGTAAACTATAAAACTGATACAGATAATGTTGCTCAATGTTATAGACATTTGATTCGTAAATTAAACTGACTAATAGGAATGTAAAATATTTTTTATTGTTATTATATAATTAGTATAAAGGATTTTTCATTTCTTCATAGGTTAAAAACATTTTTTGTTTAGTTTTTTGTTTTTTGTTTCCTTTAGAACATTTTTTACTTTATTAAATTTTGATTGGTTCATAAAAATTTTTTCAATTTGTTCATTTATGTATGTATGTAAAATAAGTTTTCAAAAAAATTTTTTTCAATTGTCATATTAATAAAAAATTTCCTGAAGAAGACGCCCAAAGAGGCGTCGAAATATTGAATAAAATTATTATTTTTTAAAAAAAGACCTAACGCTTGAAAAAATTATATATATTGAAACAAAAAAGGTCGAAAAAATAGTGTTAATTAATTTATTAAATATATTTTTATAATAAAACTTATTTTATTTATTAACATTTCAAAGCCTTTACAAAATTTTCATACAATTTTAAAAGCTTTTATTTAAACTCCTCAGTTGTTAAAAAAAAACTAATCGAGACAAGAATAAATTCAAGTAATTTTGATAGAATGAAATTTTCCTTGCCTTTAGGAAATTAAGTAGCTCCCTTTTCGACTTCTAAGAAGCCTCCTCAATTCAACGAATACTTCTTTTACACACAAATTTTCTAAGGTTTCAAAGGGGTTTTCAATGCTAAGAAATTTAAAAATTCCAACAATATTTATGTTACGGGCTTCACCGAAATACTTAAAATTTTAAGATGTAGAGATTTTTCATAATAGGATTTCTTTTATACAATTGTTAAAACTTTTAAACACTTCATGTTTAACAAAGAAAATAACATATATATTACAAATATAGAAACTAGTTAAAACAGCAATTTATGGAAGAAAAAAGTTAGAAAATCTTTTTCCTATATCGCGCGTTGTAATTTATCTGGAGTAAAAATTTATTAATTTTTATCATTTTCCTAATATTTTCCATTAATTAAGTAATAAGTATCGAGAAAAAATATTATAATTTCAGTATAGACTTAAGAACATTATTTTCAATAGGGCGCCAAGCCCTCACATCAGTGCCCAGGTGTAAATCATATAAATTCCCAACTTTAAAGCAAGAACTTATTAAATTAATATTTAGCACAAGCAATCTAAGCCTTTTTTAATAAAAGAAAAAAACGTTTCACTTACTATTTTTTCTTCTTGTTCTTCCAGAGCTTTTGTAGACAACACTCACTTGCAAATACTGCACTTAAACCGCAATCCCCTACTCAGCGATATACCCATGCGACTGTTCCAGGGCAATCCAAATATTGTAGAAGTCTATATGCAGGCAAATAGCTTACAAACCCTTTACGCAGCTCAATTTCCCATCGATCAATTGGAAAAGCTTTATTTGGGTGATAATCCTCTGCAATGCAATTGCACACTCTTCTGGCTGTGGCGTTTGGTGACGGGTAATTTTGAAAACGGTCAACAAGGTGGCGACATGAAACCTGACAACATGATGATGTCGCATGATGCGGGCTCTGTGGCTGCCTTAGGCGCTGATTTGAATGCTGAAACGGATGATAATTTAGTCAGAGTGGCCGCCTATGTGGCCGAACGCAAAAAGGATGTCAGCTCAAAATTTCAATACACGAATCCGGCACCGGCTATCAATAGTGGTTATTTAAAACTGGACTCTGAACGTATAGGCTGTGAAATATGGCACGATAATAAGAGAACGGGAAAGCATTTGGCAGCTATGACTGAGGGAGAAATCACCTGTCCAGCTCATGTGGTAACTATTGTTTGTGCCGTACTCACCTGCTTGCTAGTGGTAATGACTGGAGCCAGTATCGTTTTCTATATGCGATTTGTGAAACGTCGCAGGAAGTTGATGCACGATCGTAGTCTACGTTCTGGCAAGTCCATAGTCAATGTTCATGATCGGATACTGCCTCACCAGCCACTGAGTGCTCAATCGAACGGTGGCATACCGGGCACCATAATGAATGGTGCCTACCCCCATCATACTTTGCAAAGCCAAAGATCAACTCTACCCCATCACAATATGCATCCCTTGCATCATCAAGATTATCATCAGACCCTGCCGCAAGTGGACAAATTAGAGCTGGAGAGGTATCTAACAGCCCAGGCTATAGCCAATGAATATAGAGCCCTCAAGCCCTGGGAACTGCCTCCTGTAAAGGACTCGAATACCTACACCGATGAACCTGAACATCTGTATGAAAAATTCGATCATTACGATTATCCCGATGCGCATACAATGTCCAAGACAACAAACGGTAAACATAAAATGAATACCCAAAATAGTCATTCACTGACTGGCGGTCTCTTGGATTCCAATAGTGGTAGTATGGGTAGTAGTGTTGTTGGTGGTGGTGGTGTTGGTAGTGGTTCTCTGAATAAACCTCATATAGTCTATGTATGATATAATGGTAGCGAAAAGTTGATCATTGATGAAGGATCTTCTAGTGATACTCTGGCATTAAGCAATTGTTTAAATAATAATTATAATACAATGTGTAGTTATATAAAATTAGTTTAAAAAAACACCCTCTCAAACAAAAAACTAATATAAATATTTAAGAAAGCATGTTAATTAATTTGGTTAAAAGATAAATATTGAAAAAAAACAATAAAAATAACAGCTACTTTATTTAAATAAAAAAAAACCTAAAACATACAAAACAAAATCTTACAGTTTCTTAACAACATCTACTTACAAAATATAAGTAACCAACATACAAACAATTATACTCATACATATACACATAAATTATTATTAATTAACTTGGCAAAAACAGGGAACTTATTTAGCATGAGGAAATAAAAACATTGTAGTAGAAAACAAAGCAAATTTAACTAGACGTAAAATACAAAGTATAGTAGGGCATTTATTTAGCAGATAAACCAAATGATAAAATAAAGGTGGTAAAGTGGAACAGTTAAGAGGAACTTGCAAAAACAACAAGAACTTTTTTAAATGCCTTAAAATTTTATTATTTTTTGCAAATATTTCAATAACCGTATTCAAAAGCTTTGCTCGGAAAAAATAGTTTAACTGACAAAAACTGAAAATAATGCTTTTAAGTCAAAAGTTTGTTTTTATCTTTAAGCAAATGTGATTAAAAAATACTTCCTTAGTTAAACTCAAATTTTTGTTTTTAAAATAAAAGTCTTTTTGCTTTTAGTTTTCCAATAATTTTTAAACTTTGTTTGACTAAGACTGCTTTTACACTAAACATTTTGTCATGAAATTTATTGCACTGGACTTTATCTATCTGCCAGTATAAGGTAGAGTGTGAAACAATTGGGATAACAAATGTTGTAAGAAATATTATGATATTTAATATCCTACCAGTTTGCACTTGATTCAATATCCCTCCTCTTAATGAATCAAAAGAGTTTAAAGCAATAATTTTTCTGAAAAAAATGCATAGTGTTAATGAAGCATTAGTTTAAAACAAATTTCAATATCATCCTAATTTTCCCTTAAAAGCAAGAACAAATCAGTAATACATATAAAATCTACAACCATATTTTTTTAAACGCCACTCCTTAAATTTAAATTAATATTCTAAATCCTGTAAGTAAAATAAAAAAAATTTATTGTTTATTTTTATTAAAAACAACAAAAAAGAACTCAAATTAGTTGTTGCAAATAATCGAATCGAATTCTCGTTTTCATTCTACAAAATAAGAAACTAAATTTGTTTTAATATTAGAAATAAAATAAAAAATTTTTTCAAAGAGTTTATTACTTATACGCAAATGTTGTCAACGCGCCCACCCCATACGAAGGCGAACGCAAACAGCTGCCAATTTGTGTACATGACACTCACAGATAATGTACAAACCCCTTTTGTTGAAGAGCTGGACACATCTAACCCCCATTGCTTGTTGGCAGTATTTTCTTCTGTTGTAGCAACCTAGAGATCTAACTGTTGGTAGCAGGAGAGTTCGGAAGCCTACAGTCACACGATCATCCAAAGGGGCCCCACTATTAATATGTAGGAACTAAATTTCTCGAATTTTAGAACCCGTGCAGCCTTAGATATTAGTGGTACCTCATCGTCGGACAAGCAATCATAACTTGCTCTTACATTTACATTATTTATTATATATACTCCCGTTTCTCTGTTACAGAATAGGGTAGTAATGTACAATCTTTAGTGATTATCAGCAAAAGGCCAAGGTCTGGAAATCCGAATAGTTCCAAGCCGTGTCGCTAGTAAACAATATCCCGTAGCTACCAGTGGATGTTTCCAAATGCTACCACAATGAAAATATAACATATGCACATCTTATAGGGTCCAAAGGAAAGCTAGCTTCATTATGTTCCCCATGCTTACCAATCAGTAGTAGACTTACGAAACTTTTATACAAATAACAAAATAGCACAACATTCTATATGATTCTTTTTGTTTTCCTATAATCTTTATGCAATTAGTCGTCCTTGGAGTGAATATAATTGTATTGTCAGCGCAAAAATAAAATTAATTTGATATAATATATTTCAATATTTTTCGGGATGTGCCTCCTTACTTTTTCGATTTTCAGATAAAAATAGATTTTATAAGATGCTCATATTGACTTTGAGATTTTTATTATAAAACCACATGAGGCCGAATGCATTACAAATGTGATCATTGATAAGTTGGAACTCAGCAACAAAAAGCAGGAATATCGAGAGCTTAATCCACAACAAATAATAACTTTTTAAATATTTTATTTAACAAGGAGTTTTAAGAATTTTAAGAAGCTGTTAAGTTACTCTACACGTATTTCCATACATGAGGATCTTCCCCTTTCACTATTAATCTTGTATCCACAAAATCATAATTTTCAGGACATTATTACTGAGTTCATTTAAATATTTATAACAAATGATAATTTTGTGTTCTTTGTTTACAACTTTAAGAGTGTAAACTAAAAATTTAGAAATTTATCAAGTAACAATTAATGTTTTTTTTATCGATTTCTCGATAACTTTCGATTTTTGTGATACGAGTTTAACGTAGACGGGAGACGATAAGACTGCATATCGTTGCTTCTAAGTCAACACATCAATAGACCTTCAATAATCATGGCTGAAATGCATGCAATTTCTCAAAAAACAAACGAAAATTGAAAATATAATTTCTCGATAGAATAACATAAAGAATTTTGAAGTTTTTAAGCATTATTTGGTATTCTTTCCAAAATTTTCTATGATAAAAAAAATTTGGTTTTCAAAATTTTAAAGTTTTTCGTAATATTCAAGTTTCTATAAACTTTCCAAATAAATTTTATTTTATTACTTGTTTATTTAAGAATTTATTGTTTGTTGTTGGTTTAGCTGAGTACATGCGCCAATAAAATGCAGTCATATACATTTTTGCTTAGTTGTTCCGGAGAATATCTCAAATAATGAATTTAATAAATTCATTACGTATATTTGTTCCCAAAACAACAAGAAAAAAAAATCAAAGCATTTTGGTTTTCAATACGAAAATGGAAAAAGACTCTTCGTCTTAGATAATCAGTTATTGAAAAGCTTAAATTTCCTGGAAAGCTTAATGATTTTCATATTAGTACATTGACATTACCTCGAATTCTAGTACTAACGAGATTTCGAGCAAAATCTAATTGGTTTTTACTATATTTTCCATACAAAACTAAATCTACGTCGTCACTAGATTTCGACCAAATCTACTCAAAATCTAAGAGTTTTTATTTTTTTTGCAAAAGGTATTAAAACGAACGTTTGAAGTATATAATTTATACATGTAGTTTGACATTTTCAAAGTGTAAATGCCAATAAGATCTTTTATTATGAATTAAAAATCTTACGAACTGTCAAAAAATAGTAGTGCAAACCAAGTAAATTTTGATAAATATTTAAAAACAATTCTACTAGATCCCGGTCTGGTGTGAATGTCCCATGTAAGATTAAAGATATTAATGAGCTTATAGCTTTTTATGAGCCGAAAGCTTTTCAAATGTTTTAAGCTTCTCATAAGCTAAAAGTTTTTCAAATAGGACTTTAGCTTTTGAAATAAAGCAAGACGAGCTTAAATTATTTTAACTTATTTCTCTATTATAAGACGCTTTTGTTTAATTTTTTTTATGGAAATATTTTTTGTGTAAAATCTGTTACAAGATATGGATTTTATCTCATCAAAAAGCAGAAAAATTAATTTTACCATAAAATATAGGTCAAATGATTTTGGACAAATTTTTTAATCAACACCAAATTCTAATATTTATGATACTTTAAAAAGATTTTAAACGCTAAATCAAAAAAAGCTAATTAATTCTAGGTACGTATTATATGAAAAATTTTCCAAAATGCATGTGCGAAATGAAATTAAATCATGCAAAATATATGCATGAATTGAAAGTGTATAAATTAACTTATTGAAATATTTATTAAGCTCGAAGTCATTATTTTAATATATAAAAATAATATAAAAATTTATAAATTTTTATAATATTCAATATTGCTATACGCCTTGAGATTCGTCTACTGGAAATTCTAATTATTAAAAAAAAATCAAATGCAAATAATAAAACTATTTTTTTTTACTCTTCTATTAAAAAAATTATCTCATCATTTTCGTTTATTATTGTTATTATTTTTAATAATTGTTTCATTATTGGTATATGATTTTTTTTAAATAATTTAAATTTCCTAAAGAAGGCACCCACAGGATATAGAAGTATTAAATATTATTTAAAAAATATTTTTATAATATTTTTAGAAGAAGGATTTCATGCTTGATAGTTAATTAAATAAGTTAATCTATTTAAGGTTTTACAATTTGTTTCATTAACAACATCAAGTAAGATTTATTGTGAAACAGTACAACAATATTAGGTGTAGGGGAAATCTCTGTCGTTTCCTAATTTGTGTGGCATCCAAGCATTCAAGTGCAATTTTTCTCCAAACATGTTGACGTTCTAATAAACTTGTAAAATTTTTAAATATACTATTCAAATTTTTTGAAATGGTCTTATTTGGAAGGAAATTCTTACTGAGAATCGACAACACATAATATGGCCCAAACCGCAAAACTTTTACTTACACCCAATAACATCGATACAACAATACAAGTGGCTTGAGAATTGTGCATAATATTTCTGTTAACGCTCGTTGCTTTATAATTTTCTTAGTTCTTCTATAAAAAAGAGTTCTCTTAAAAATATGTCAAACCATGAAGAATATGCATTTATTTAAAATGCAAAAGCTTTAAAATACAAAACAAGTTATTGAAAAAAAAAAATAATTATAAAGAAATACAAATTATAAAGAACTTTATATTATTAATAAATAAATAAATAAAATAACAGGCAAAATGAAACAAGGGATTATATAAAAGAAAAACAAAAAAATTTAAATTAAAGCAAATATTTTTTTCATATATTTCATAATTACATCTAACAACTAGAATTCATAACACCATAAATTAAAAATTTAAATTGAACAAAGAGTTGTAGGAATCTACAACAACAACTAATAAAGTAAAAGTTATATTATATACGAGCGAAATAAATAGCAAAAACAAAATAAAACTTAAAAAGCGAAACATAAAATTAATAATGAATAAACACGAGTACTAAAATGAATGGATGAAAACAAAATATTTATTTAGCAGATTAAGGCCAATATACTGTATTAAAGTGTTACTTTTTTTTGCTAAAGAAAAAACAACAAACAAATTATTAGAATTTATGAAATTGTAAATAGCCACAAAAAAATTATTATTATTAAACTAAAAGTCTCTATTTAAATATTAAATGATGAATTAAATCAAAAGAATTTATAGAATTTATTAAGGGTTTTTGTTTCAAAACTTTGGTAATTAACAGTTTAGTTTAAAGGAAAATTAAAAAAAAAACTTGAATAAGCTTTTCGAATCAAGTAAATGGCTTCAAGGTATATTCTGCAAATTTATGAAATTGAAAGTAATAAGCAAAATAATTTTATGCCTTTGCTAAATATAAAAAAAACAATAACAAATAGTCTTTTTAATTGATTCTAAATAACGCACATGATAAGAACAATTTTCCTTCGCTTGTTGGATTAAAGCTTTTGTTGGTAAATTTTCAATCAAACAAACATAAATTTTTTTAATTAAAACTTGTACCAAATAAAGGAGATGAGTTCTTCAATAAATTGGCCCTATTTATGATAAAATAAAATGTTTCCCCAGTGAAAAGAGTAGGAAGGCATTCTAAAGGAACGGCTTCTAAGAACCAAATAATGAATCCTTTCAACTTTCTAGGATATCAAGTGGACAAAATCAGTGAAACTCGATTTGTTCTCTGTATTAAAATGCTCATTTCTTTAAATCTACATAAAAAATAATTTTAATGTATTATTTATGCAATTAATTTCACATGTGGAAAAAGAGAATCTTGACGTATAAGACTTTTAGTAGTCTTGAATATTATTCCAAGTGGAAAATAATCAATTATAATTCAACATAATTATTATTTTGTTGAAAAGTTAAAATATCTCAACTGCTTATGAAAACTGCTGATGATCTTTTAAAGGCCGATTACAGCATTTTTATGGCTTTTTTGGAAGCTCTTTTTATGCTGGGTACAATCATTTTTTTTCCATTTCACTTTATATCGCTTGCAATAACAACTGTTTCCCCCAATTATGGGCAGAACTTCAACCAAATCCCTGATCCCTCGAGTTAAACTCTATAACAGTGTATGAAAATAATCAAAACCTCTTGTAAAAGTTTCATAAAAAAACATAAACTTTTCAAATATTTTTTCAATCGTGAAAATTATTGAAAAATTTAAATTTTTTTAATTTAATTGTAAATTGTTCGGCATTAAACATCTTGGGAAAATTGAATTGATTGAAATTGATTGTTAATAACAACACAAAGTGTGTACAAAAGTTTAGGTGACTCTCTGAGTTTCTTTTATTTATTTTAACTTTGTTGACTTTACCCGATTTTTTATAAGTCGTCCTCATCGTGAACGAAACTTCATGCGATATTTTGTTTGGAAATTTTGTAGTGTTGTTGAATTTTTTTCTTTTTTTGCTGATTTTTTCACCATCATTTGTTCATGGGAAATAATACCCATTCGCCTTTTATTCACGATACGAATGATGTACAGCTTCAAAAATAAATGGTTTTTTATTCACTTCTTTGCTGGCTACAGACATATATTTTAGGTGCGTTTTTATGAGGTCGACAATTTCTAACGATTGTATCATGGTAATGCAACTGCTCGCTCAGTCTTACTTCTGAATAATTTTTTGGCTACAAACGTCAGGACAATTCGGTCTCAGCCTTCCAATGTGACCTGCGGCTACTATTTCAGCTTTAAAAAAGTAACGACATCCATGCAGAGGAGATGAGACTGTGTGACAAAAGTGAGCTCAGGCCTGTACTAAAAAATGTTCATCAAAAGTGTTTCAAGGCTTAAAGAAAGCATCCCAAAAAATACCATTAAAGGAATAAAATGCATTTTGATGAATAAATAAAAATTAAAAAAAAACATTATTTATGTATTTAAAAAGTCCTTTTGCTCTCTTCACGAACCTTGTGTAATAGATTCATTAAATAAGCAATAAAAAGTTTCTGATCAGAATTGATTGCCAACAAAAAAGGTGGAGCTACTATTTTGGTTATTATTACAAAAATAATCAAAGAAAATACAAAAACGACTTTAATTTTTTATATTGAATTAAGTGGTAACCTTTGAAGGGATACAAGCACCCAACTTGTAGGACAAAGAGTTGAAATAGCGTGCAAACCTAAATTTGTATACCGAAAACATACATTTGTATACCGAAATTTATTCATGTTGAAAGTTTTTTTTTTGATATTTTCTTGATTTGAATTAAAAAATCGAAACAAACATATAAATAATTTTTTATGAAAATTGGCTGAATTGAAAATTTTTTTTAGATAAAATTTAATTCTCTACAGAAAACAAACGATTTTGGCAATTTTTGGAGTTAATAATTCTATACAAATCCATCATGAAATAACATTACAAGGTGGTATCATACACTAGTTGGTTATTTTTTTTTTTTTTTTTTTGCTTTGCTCCTTCTCAGTTCACTTAGCTGTCAAAAAACTATATAAAAACTGTTTACTTTTACTTGAAAAAATCACGATGTATGCCATCAGTCATTTTGTCATAGTTAATGCGAATTGAGAACTGTGTGGCGGCAACCTAAAACCACATGCATTTCGTTTTAGAGAACTACTGGATATACTGTCAAAGCGATTTTGTAAAAAGAGCGAAAAATGTGGAAATATAAACATATAAACAAATATCCACTTGACCCTGGGCTTAAGTCATAGACACATTTTCAAGGAGCTTGTGTATAAATTTCATATTGACTTACAAATTATTCATCATTTATTTGTAAATAACAAAAATTTATAAATTTATAGATAAAATTAAATCATACAACAAAATTTTACATTAATTCAGAAAAACATATGACGAGCATTTTCATCACCCAATCTTTTGTGGTTTCCATTTACAAATTTGCCTTAGTCATACTCCATAGAAAGAAAACTTCCAAAGAAGTAAATAAGATCCGGAACTTGTGATCTGGAATTAACGAAAATTTTTCCTTTTTCAAATGATTTTAACATATTGTTGTCAATTCAAGATTCTGTTCAAAAGATCTGAAACCATGTCTTAGTATTTTTTTTAGTTGAAATTCTATTCCTCCTAGAGTATAATTCACATTCTACTGCAAACAAATAACATACTTATTTCACATTTAATTTTTTTTTACAAAATTTCATTCTTTTCATTGATATTCTTTTTTTGTCGCCTGGAATTGAACTCGAACTTGGGAATACTCTTTGGTCAGGATATATTTCACAGGCAACTCATTTACAACTGTAAACACATGATCATATGAAAATATAACTTCGGTAAAATATAATATAAAAAAGTGCCTATGAGAGCAAAAGTTTTGGGAGAGATTTAGTGAGAATGGGCTTCCTAGGAAGTCATGAAAATGGAGAGACTGTGGTGTAGAAAAATACTCAAAATTAATTTATTTCCAAATTACTTCAAAATGGGTTTGTCATACAAAATTTTCTTTCTTAATGTATTTTACTGAAATAGTTATCAGATTTCTTCAATATTAAAGAAAGTAAATAACAAATTATTAATTTTCTTTTAGCAATGGAATTCTTAAAAGGATAAAAACTTAACAATAGTCATAATTTTTCAGTAAAAAATAGAAAACACATAATGTTTAAATGTAAATTTATAACAATGAGTACTTTTTTTCAATTTCATCAAATTTTCTCAATTGAACTTCTTAGGAAGTTGTATGAGTGCGTTAACGGATACTGTGGAAGCATTTAGAATGCCATTCTTGATGAACAGTTACGATATTTTTTTCACTAGGATAATTTTCCCAAATCTATTAATTACTTAAAAATTTATTTAAAATACTTAATATTGAAATTTATTATTTCGGGACATTCTCTCCCACTAAATGTTAAAACAATTAGAGTTTTTGCAAAATGCATTGATTGTTGTGGCTTTAGATGTTCACATGCCGACATTTCATGGGTCACTAAACCCAATCGTAAATTAACTTTAAGCAGTTTGAAAACATTCGACCTCGGATGTTTATGCCAAACAAAACAAATGCAATATGAGAATTCAGTATTAATTATATTTGATTTGAATGGCACAAACATCCGAGTTTGAATATTTTCAAGCTGCTTAAAGTTCACTGACGATTTGGTTTTGCGACCAATGAAATGTTGGCATATGTACAGCTAAAGCCACAACAAACAATGCGTTTATTTACAATTTTATTTATTATTGAAATTTAATTAATCTGTGTTTTTATTTTCAAAAGAAATTAAAAGAAATTTAAACTTTATGACAGATAATATGACTGACAGTATACTTTGCGAGCAACTGCTTTTATTACAAAATATATTGGAATGTTCCTTTAAATATTGCTAGAAATCCCTTTGCTCTTCATTTTTGATAACGTGCTAAAAACTCCTTAATATCGACGCATATTAACATCTGTAACGATCAAGCTTATATGTAGTTCATATGACATGGATAGTCAACTCATCTTATTTGAAAGCACTTCATTTCTGGAATGATTCCTGGACAAAATTGCTGTTTGTACAATCCAGACAGTCGTGTAAAAAATTTATGGTATATGAAAAACACTACATTTTTTGAGTGATTTTACTACAAAATTTCAAAAGGCCTTGGGTTATAAATTTCATCAACGATTTTGATCTCTTAAAATATAAAAAAAAAATGTCTAAATAAAGTTTTAGAGCTTGTAATCATTCGTAACTGAAATATTATTACCGCATTAGAGACAGTCATTTCAACTAAAATATTTATATGACAAGTACTAAACATTTTTTTGTGATTCAGATTGTGGAAACTAAATAACCATGAAACTAAACTAAACTGTTAACAAAAACTATTGAACATTTTAATTTGCCTTCTACTTAAAATAAATTATTTTTATATAAACAAATAAAAGCAACAAAAAAATATACAAACATTTTTAACAAAAGTTCCTCTGCTTTTTTTTAATTTTTAATAAATTATCAATACAACTAAATTTATTTAAAAGTATTTTTTTACCTTTTACACTTTCCTTTTAATTAAAATATTAAAAAATAATTTTTTGTTTAACTTTATTTGCTTGTTTTAATAAATATAAAAGCAAATTTCGTTCATATAATTATATTGAAAGCAAAAATTAAAAAAAAAAACAAGAGATGTTTTCTCAATCCATAAGATCTAATCGTTTAGAATATTTAAATGAAAAACACCCAATTTATTGAATGATTTCTCTACTAATTTTCAAGATGAGAAAATCATCTTGGTTTTCAATATATTCGTACATGACTGTACGAACGAAATTTTCTTTTAAATTTGTAAAAAAACTAATTTTTTTGTTATAAAATATATTTAATAAAAAATTTTCATTTGCTTTTTCAATCTAATTTCAGGTTAAACTTTCAAGAAAATTAAAATAAAATGACAATATTATATAAAAATATTAAATCATAAAAGTTTATTATAATTAATTATAAATTATCTTTTGTATATAAAAAAATAAACTTAGAAAATACTCTAATTATTAAAACTAAAAAACAAATTGTAAATAAATTCATGAATAAAAATTTAAGTTCTTTTTTTATTAAAACAAAATATAATAATGGAATTTTTATTTAAAAACGGCTGCCTACAAGAAATATAACATGAGAGACAAATTTATTTGCAATAAACAATTTCAACTGAAAAATAGTAGTAAGATAAGGTCAGGTTAGAATGAAGAGATTAAATGATTCAAATCATATCAAAGACTTTTGGTAAAGGACATCATATTGGAAAAAGTCATTCCCTCATATTAAAAAAACGACAACTTTATCCTTAAGGAATTCCGTTCTATGAAGGTATGTCCTCAATTCTCTTCAGTGAATATCACTGAGGTGAATAATCTCATCCACAAATAATTGGGATTTTTTGGCACAAATGCCTGGCAATTATAAAGGAAAAGCTACAATAACTTAATGTCATCGCTCCCTACATGCCCCGCATTCGTTATCCTCTGTAGATCTGTACGACTTTAATTTTTTGTCATCCCTTTATTATACAAACTAGGAAGCCACATCGGCTCATATGCAGAAGTACACTTGTGCTTGGCAGGAATCGAATCTTAAACCGTCAGACTACTAGTGAAGTACATGTTCCCATTAGTAGACATTTTACTATAAATTAAGATGTATTGTACTTTTAAAAATAATAAAGAAATTCTGTGTCCTTATGAAAAGATTTAACTGATAATTACATCGATATTTAAAACTTTTTTAATAAGACAATACTACATCATGGAAAGCAACAAATTCAAATGGAATTATTTTTACAACTTTTAAAAGAAAAAACGTTTATTAAATATTGAAATAATTCTTTTGTAAAAAATTACCGATATTAATTGTTTATTGCTTATAAAGACCAATTTTTTTCGACGTTTTCTCTTCAATGAAATAAATGTTTCTCTGTTATTTACTTTTATTCAAGTCCTTGATATATTTTCTTACAGCTTCAAGGTTTAGCATGAGAAATAAAATATAATTTATATTTATAAGTAATAAATTAAATAAATTTTTCTTTTTTCAATGCCACCCGATGTTGTCAATAAAAATTTTTTTCGTTAATAAAAAGGACTTGGGGTATGAGTATTCAAGTATTTAATTCCCTTCGTTATAGAAAATTCATCGACATTGATAATTTTCTGCAGAAGAGTTATCGATATTAATGTTTTTCTTTAGAATATATCTGGATATTTTTTTATTTTCTGTTGAAAATTTTTCGCTATTAATAAGTCCCTGTTTAATTTTACATATAATACTACAGGATATTAATTTTTTCTTAGAGAAAATATTTTAACATCAATTTAACATCAATAATTTGTTAATAAAATTTTTTTATTGTTTTATTTCTTCATTGAAAAGATTAAGAAAAATTCCTTTGAACATCTTTTTAAGGATACAAAAATTAGTGATGGAAAGCACATTATTTGTATTATCCAGCTCTTTATCATCATACTCGTTTAACTAATTAAGTATAAATAATTAATTAAAATATATTGTGAGATAGAGTCATTTTCAATAATTTGATCAGAATAAAGCTTCTCACAATTTGTCGTCAAGTTTTAATTAAAAAAAAAAACAACTTAAATCTTAAATTTAAGGCCACCAACTGATATATCGGTACACAACTGGGCCAATTTTAAAATAATGGTTGCAAATTTACCAAATAATATCAGCGAAACGCAAAGAGGGTTACACAATATTCTCATTCTGTAAAGTTTGGGTCCTTATAATGTTCAAATTGCATGTGGTTGCTTCAACAACTTTTTGATGCTCTCGTATAGAATTAAAAATTTTAATGTTGCTTAAGTTCTCATATCCTGTTCTTGTTCTTTACTATTTCCCTTGCTTATTTTAATAATGATACAATATTAACACAGCAATCATATCCAGAAACGGCTTGAGTTTAATACTACATACTAGTACAAAACAGACCCTTTGGACAAACAGGAAGTATACAAACTACCTTTACATGCCAACACAATTACAATTGAAAAATGATACGAAAGATTAATATTAGATTTCTCAAGCACATGAGATAATACGAAAGGATACTAAAAAAATAGAGTTCAGAATTAATTGAATTTCGTGAACCAATTGCTTACCAACAAAAAAACATGAGGAAAGCGGTTACACTCGTTCGATGACGCCGAATGTATTAGAAAATATGGAAATATACAACCAGAAAAATAATGACCGAACAGATAAATACTGCATCAGGCATAATATTTGAACTATTAAAACATTTCTTACATAAAACCACGAATACTGTAACCGATGACCAAAAATAGAGAAAAACTTGGGAACGAACAATTATAGATTATTAAAGAGGATTATTACAGAGGAGGATCGCCAGGCAACTACGCTTCTTTACAATATTATGAGCCACTCCCGCCATAATTATGGACCTAAGGTTTGGTATACTAATAGGTTTTGGTAAGTAAGTGATCCAAAAAATCTGAGAAGGATTTCTCTATCCACCTTTATCAGAGCCGTATTACAAAAGAGTTAAACACAATATATTACATCTACGCTGCAACAAAAGCTTAACCAACGAATAATAAACACTACAGAAAAAATATTTTTTAGTTTTCCTTGCTTCAAATGAAATTAAAGCCTTAATATGGTTAGGTTAGGTTAGGTTGATTGGAGGGGTGTGATAGCCCATGTCATACGACATACACTTAAGCCAGTGAAGGCTTGTTGTGCGCTCCCTTTTAATTATCAGACACAAACTGCCAGAGTTCTGCGGCAGGATTCGAACCTGGGACCTTCGCACTACGAGTCTAGTACACTACCTACTAGTCTACGAAGGTCAGTTAAAGCCTTAATATTGAACTATTAGAATTTTTATCGACTAACGTATAAAATAATAAAGGTTGATTTTTTAAAAGGTTTTCGATTTTATTAAAAAAAAAAACATATACAATTAAGAGAAATGTATGAAATCTTTATTTGAGTCTATAGAACGATCTATATAAATCAATGTCTAAAGATGGTTCCATGTAAATGTTGACCGCGGCTACGCCTCAAATGGTTTATAAGATGGGCTCAATTTTGTCATAGTCTCTCCAACATATCGGCCGGTATTTCGCGAACTAATTCTTCAATATTGCCTTCCAGTGCATCAACCGTCCCTATAGACATGAGCCTTCACATATCCCCACAAAAAGTAGTCTAAAGGCGTTAAATCGTACGATCTAGGGGCCAATTGACCGGCCCCAAACGTAAAATAAACAATTCACCGAACTCGCCTCCCTATTTGGCCATAGTTTGGTGTGCTGTGCGGCATGTGGCATGGTATTGTTGAAACACATATCAGCCAAGTCCAGCTCTTCTGTTTTGGGCAAAAAAAAAAAAAAATTTTTAATCATTGCCCGTAGCGCTTGCCATTCATAGTATCGTTCCTTTTTCATAGTCTTTGAAAAAGTACGGTCCAATGATGCCACCAGCCCATAATCCAAAAAAACCAGTACATTTTTCGGGATGCAATTCCTCTCCACACCAAATGTGGCAATTTTTCTTCTTGTCCACGTATCCCATTTAACCAGGCAGAAATGAGCTACGTTGCTGAACACAATTTTCCGAAAAAACTAATGACGATGCACTTTCTTTGCCGAGCATGAATTTTGATAATAAAATTCGTTCCTTTGTAAGTTGATTCATGGATGAAATATAGACCAAACTGAACATGTTTAACAGTAACATGTTACATATTTTCATATTTCAATTATAAGTTGGTGCAAAGTATTGCCTCAAGTAAGTCTGGTATGAGTTGGAAAAGAGGGAACAAGATTTGCTTCTATCTTTTTTAAGGATTTAGGTATAACAATTTATTGATGCTTTTACGCAAGTACTTATGACATACAGTCAATGCACATACACGTCACACACACATGATAATTATCAAGAAATTATGTTCGTATCATGATTAAAATTATAGGAATTTTGAACTCTTTAATATGACATATAGTGACTGAAAAAATATTCTTACCTTGGAATATGTGGTTGGTTCGATATCAAGTCAAAGATTTATCAAACGAAAAGCTTGTATCTGTAAAGAAAAATAATTATCACTCAGTAATAATCAGACAGTAATGTAATGCTTTAAGATATCGATATGATCTACGAGTATTAACGTACAAAATTTTGAGGTAGAAAGCTGACCTTCTTTTGATATTCACGCTTTTGTATGTATTGAGATTAAAAAAAATGCCAAATGTTGTTTCTTCTGCGAAAACTTAAAAATGTGTTAAAATATAAAACTTTAAAGGAATAACAAAAATATTAAACACATAATGTCTATGCGCAAGATAAAATACGTAAACATTATTGACGTACACTTTATCTTTTAAATATTCCCAAAGAAAGAAGTCTAACGGTGTCAAATCACATGATCATGGCGGACAATTAACATCGTCACGGCCATTTAAATTCTGGCCATTTCTTTCGTTAGCTGTTTGACAATTTGTACCATTCCGGTTGAAACCACATATCATCTAGGTCTAATCCTCAATTTCTGGCCACAAGAAGTCCGTTGTAATCTCGCGTTAGCGAACACCATTCATGGTAACTGCTTCGCCGATCTCATTTTCGAAGAAGTACGGCCTGATGACACCGTCAGCCTATAAACCGCACCAAACAGTCAGTCTTTTTGGACGAATCGGCTTTTCAACAATCGTGGATTCTCATTTGCCCAAATGCGGCAATTCTGCTTGTTAACGGATCCACTGAGGTGAAAGTGTGACTCGTCGCTAAAGATGATTTTCTTTGTAAAGTCACCATTCACTTCTGTCTCTTCAACCTCCCCCCAGGGGGCGCGGTCAATGCACCCTGTCTTGGTGGCTTGGTGTTGAACCTCCTGGGGTAGAGGGTTATCAGGTTTCCGGACCTAGGCCTTTTTGCTGATAACCCCTAAAAACTTGTATGTTGCTACCCAATCCCTGAAACAACAGGGCAACGGGCGCGCATGCAAGTAAACTAAAGGTAAAAGCGGGTTCGCTCGCTCGTCCGGAGGGGTAGTTGGTCTTTCCAGACCTTGACCTTTGGCCAATTGCCCTAAAACTTAATATGTTACTACCCAATCCTTGAATACCAGGGTAACGGGCGTGCATATAAGTAATTAAGGAAGTAGCTTGCTACGCTAGTCTGGGTAGAGGTGTTACCGATGCCTCAGGTGTGCAAGGAACCTAAAATCGGAGGTGCTTTTAACACGCGGCTGACCAGAGTCCTATCTGGTGCCACGGGAACCAGTAGCCCCTGGGACTTGTCCTAGACTGGTTATTGGTGAGGCCCCTTCGGGGATCACGTGGTGGCTGTGGTTAAAACCTAAAGATACGCGGGGAGAGGTATGGGCTGGATGAGTGTGTCTTCAATCATGGGTTAGTGGCATGATGTGGATGTTCTCTTCAGGCCGTATATCTCTAGGTGCTGTTGCTATTCGACAGAGCTGCTCTAATGGTTACGGTAGGTGAAGCTTCAGGTCAGATTGGGGTAAAAGTTCCACTGCCGTGCCATTTTTGTAGTAGGAGGTTAGATAGCTCCAAGCATCTTAGCAAGGTGTCTGTACATGGTCCAGCAGCCTGTACGGAACTTGCTACCATGTTGTCCCTGTTGGGGGCACATGTTAGTTGGCATTTCCTCATGTGCCCTTGGCGGGGGCTGCTGGGGCGGTGGTGAACGTGCTTTATTCACCCTTGTGCAATAGTGCACCGTCAGGTTAGGCCTTCGGGCAGGTACTGACGTGAATCTTTTGCAACTCTGTCTCTTCAACCCCCCCCCCCCAGGGGGCACGGTCAATGCATCTTGTCTTGGTGGATTGGTGTTGTGCTTCCTGGGGTATAGGGTTATCAGGTTTCCGGACCTAGGCCTTTTTGCTGATAACCCCTAAAAACTTGTATGTTGCTACCCAATCCCTGAAACAACAGGGCAACGGGCGCCCATGCAAGTAAACTAAAGGTAAAAGCGGGTTCGCTCGCTCGTCCGGAGGGGTAGTTGGTCTTTCCAGACCTTGACCTTTGGCCAATTGCCCTAAAACTTAAAATGTTACTACCCAATCCCTGAATACCAGGGTAACGGGCGTGCATATAAGTAATTAAGGAAGTAGCTTGCTACGCTAGTCTGGGTAGAGGTGTTACCGATGCCTCAGGTTTGCACGGGACCTAAAATCGGAGGTGTTTTTAATACGCGGCTGACCAGAGTCCTATCTGGTGCCACGGGAACCAGTAGCCCCTAGGACTTGTCCTAGACTGGTTATTGGTGAGGCCCATTCGGGGATCACGTGGTGGCTGTGGTTAAAACCCAAAGATACGCGGGGAGAGGTATGGGCTGGATGAGTGTGTCTTCAATCATGGGCTAGTGGCATGATGTGGATGTTCTCTTCAGGCCATATATCTCTAGGTGCTGTTGCCATTCGACAGAGCTGCTCTAATGGTTACGGTAGGTGAAGCCTCAGGTCAGATGGGGGTAAAAGTTCCACTGCCGTGCCATTTGGGTAGTAGGAGGTTAGATAGCTCCAAGCATCTTAGCAAGGTGTCTGTACATGGTCCAGCAGCCTGTACGGAACTTGCTACCATGTTGTCCCTGTCAGGGGCACATGTTAGTTGGCGCTCCGTCATGTGCCCTTGGCGGGGGCTACTGGGGCGGTGGTGAACGTGCTTTATTCACCCTTGTGCAGTAGTGCACCGTCAGGTTGGGCCTTCGGGCAGGTACTGACGTGAATCTTTTGCAACTCTGTCTCTTCAACCCCCCCCCCCCCCAGGGGGCACGGTCAATGCATCTTGTCTTGGTGGCTTGGTGTTGTGCTTCCTGGGGTATAGGGTTATCAGGTTTCCGGACCTAGGCCTTTTTGCTGATAACCCCTAAAAACTTGCATGTTGCTACCCAATCCCTGAAACAACAGGGTAACGGGTGCGCATGCAAGTAAACTAAAGGTAAAAGCGGGTTCGCTCGCTCGTCCGGAGGGGTAGTTGGTCTTTCCAGACCTTGACCTTTCAATTGCCCTAAAACTTAATATGTTACTACCCAATCCCTGAATACCAGGATAACGGGCGTGCATATAAGTAATTAAGGAAGTAGCTTGCTACGCTAGTCTGGGTAGAGGTGTTACCGATGCCTCAGGTGTGCTGGGAACCTAAAATCGGAGGTGCTTTTGACACGCGGCTGACCAGAGTCCTATCTGGTGCCACGGGAACCAGTAGCCCCTAGGACGTGTCCTAGACTAATTATTGGTGAGGCCCCTTCGGGGATCACGTGGTGGCTGTGGCTAAAACCCAAAGATACGCGGGGAGATGTATGGGCTGGATGAGTGTGTCTTCAATCATGGGCTAGTGGCATGATGTGGTTGTTCTCTTCAGGCCATATATCTCTAGGTGCTGTTGCTATTCGACAGAGCTGCTCTAATGGTTACGGTAGGTGAAGCCTCAGGTCAGATGGGGGTAAAAGTTCCACTGCCGTGCCATTTGGGTAGTAGGAGGTTAGATAGCTCCAAGCATCTTAGCAAGGTGTCTGTACATGGTTCAGCAGCCTGTACGAAACTTGCTACCATGTTGTCCCTGTCAGGGGCACATGTTAGTTGGCGCTCCAGTCATGTGCTCTTGGCGGGGGCTACTGGGGCGGTGGTGAACGTGCTTTATTCACCCTTGTGCAATAGTGCACCGTCAGGTTGGGACTTCGGGCGGGTACTGACGTGAATCTTTTGCAACTCCGTCTCTTCAACCAATTATTCGGCGTATTGACGACGCTTGAAATGGTCATTAAGCTTCAGCTCTTGAATCAATTGAACTTTATAAACATGTAAAGTAAAATCTTCATTCAAAATTTGCATCAGTGATGTTTGTTACATGCTCGATTGTTGGGCACGAAATGTCGAACTACGTGACGTTAAGGTGCGACTCACCATTAAAATCGTGCATTACAGTTGGATACACCTTTATTATACCCGTAGTGTCAAATGCTTTTGATTACATGTTACCGGAAACGGAAATGCTTAAGAATATTATTTAACATTTTCATTAACAATGATATACAAAAGGACAGAAATAGGTAGCGATAAATTTTGTGTGAAGTGCATATCAAGGCTAAGAAATATATGTTAAGAAATCGTATTAATAACTATATGATATGAAAAGTTTTACTTGCAACACAACCGTGTTCATCAACCACTTTGCATCCATTTAAGATCGCTTTGCTAACAAACCATAGCTCGTGTTACAGAGAAAATTCGTTCTTTTACCGAAATATTCGGGTGTAGAACAATATCAAATAGACACTACTGACTCATTTCTCCTCCCAATATCCTACTTCTCTAGCTCCAGGGCACTGGATTGCATTGGTAGATGTCATGCCCTTGGTTGCTGTTTCAGAAAAAATAAACAGGCCTCCAAATGGAGACTAATTTCGATATAGGGAATTGGTGTGACAATAAGACTTTTGCCAGAATATATATCGAGCCTTAGTGGCACAAAAAAGTTTAAGGGACGAGCGTAAAATTTTAAAAAAGAGTTTTTATTAACTGCCTTTGAACTAGATTGTATATCTTTTATGAATTGCTATCGACATCGTTGTGACATTTATTATGTATTTATATTTTTTTTATTATACTTTAAAAATGCTGATATAGCGCGAAAAATAGTTTGCTCCATTAAACTTAATTGCATAGAAAAAATTTTTTATGGCATAAAAATTTTTCGCAATTTTTTCCTTCATTGATTTTCGCCAAAACTCGCTCAGACAATTTGGATTGTCTTTAAGTCACCAAAATTTTGTTCCTTATCATATGCTAGATTTATAAACGTTAACTAATAAAATAGTTTTTTTTTTTTTGTTAATATTTTTATATCATAGTAAAATTAAATCATATTAAATGATTTTCACAACCATTACTGACTATCATGCTCATGTATGTGGAAGCGTAAAATATCTGAAAACACACTAACATGTCCTTAGCACACAAGCAGCAACAGCAACAGTGGCAGTGGCAGCAGCATCACCAAAGAAGCCATAATATTTTGGCAGTATTAATTGCCACAGTAACACACAACCCATAAACACACACACACACACACACACACACACACAAAAACAAACACATTGTTGCAACAACTTCAAACTAAAACCACACACGAGCTGTACAAATTTGCTATTATTTAACAAACACAACAGGATAATGAAACGAAAACTCATAAACGTTAAATGTATGCGTTTAGATACTAAATAAAATGTCAGATCATTTATGCGACTTAAAGTACAGAAAGAAATGCAAGAAATTAAAGTATTAAAAGTGGAATTTTTTAGGAAAAATTTGCGAAGTATAAAAAATTTATAAGAGACAATTTGCTGCTAATAAAAAGGAATTTTTTATTACGGAAAGAAAAAATTTAAATTCATAATTTATTATTATTTCTTGCTTTAACTCAATCAATAAGTTTTCATTTACTTATTTCTATTTAGTTGGAAAACACTTAAATAAAACTATTGAAATATTCTCCAACCGCATTTTTTTCCTCTTAATTTCAAATATTAATTTATGAAATTTCTTGAAAAACTAAAATCCTACAAAAATAACGTTTTTAAATAGAAATTAATAAAAATCTATTATTAACTCATTTTATTGAATATATAATTATCTTAGGAAATTTTAAATTATCTTCATACATTGACGCGAAAAGTATGAAATAAATCGTTTGCCATACACCCAATTTTTTACCCATGTTTTTGAAAAAAAAACTACTCTAAATGTTCTTAATTTCTACTACTAAATCGAAATAATTATTTATAAAATTTCTTATGTAACTAACTGAACCGACAGACGTCATTCTTTAAAAACTATTTGGGCAGTTCGTCCGCACGCAACGAAAGTCATGAAGATTTAAGAGTCCAATCTACGGAAATCCAGTCTCTCTAGTCAAAATAATATCTTAGGAAACCACATTACGCTGCCACATACGAATTTGTTCTGGCAAAATTCCTATTAGTGCGCGGTAGTGATGACATTCTATAATTTATACCACCTCGTCTATCGGATAACTTTGTTAATTTATACATACAGTTACAAATGTGTAACTTAAACTAAAAATTTTAATGAATCATAAGTTCATTTATTTTCATTGTAATGCTCTATGGCCCACAATAATTTTTATTCCATTACCTAAAGTGTAACATCAGAGTACACACGACGAATGAAAATAGCGATTCCCGATCGCTCAGTTGGTACTTAATTAATGCATTTGACGTAAATATTTTTTTGAGTGAAATGTTTAAGCTGACAGCTAAGAAAAGTGTTTATATGCGAAGTAGAAAGGCGGACTTTTTATGTTCTTACCGGGAAAATTATCCAATTGTGCTCTTCGTTAGAACCCTTTTCGAATTTAGTTGCTAAAGCAACTCACACCACCAGCCTTAGGATAGATATTCCCCGGACAATGGTTGCTGATAAACTTTAGGGCACAGTGAAATGACCTCTCAGGTAACTACGTGATGACTCTTTCACTAAATCAAAGTAATAAAAGCTAATCTGACGGTAGCAGCTCCATCACCAGAATAGGATATCTGGCGACGATTCCTCATTATATCCGAAAGCTCGCAACCAATTTCCAGAAACTCAATAAGAAAAAATCAAACTGGAAAACAAGCGATGACGATTAAATTTTTCATTTTATAAATTTTTTTTTTTCAAATTTACTGCTGTTGTTGATTTGTTAATTTTCAATTAAAGGAAAATTTTATTTTAGATGATAAAATTCTTATATTCCATCTGCTCCTCCATTCGTTAAGAAAAAAATTTTTCCCTCAAACACACGTTTCATTTGCATATTTGTATTTTTCATTTGTTAAGTTTCACTTAAAAGGGGTGTCTTTTTATTTTTGTAGTCAATCAGAAATAATGTTTTATGGATTTAATTTACATTTTTTTCACCAACAACATCGTACAGCCCTTTTCACAAAAGCATGTGTTTTGGAGAGGGATTATGGGAAGGGGGCCAAGAACAAAAGGCAGTGGGACCATATGTTACTATAACGATTTCAATTACTTTACAAACACATTACAAGTATTGACAATTCGAAAGCTAAAATCTATATGTATCAGCAATAAACGAAAATACTTTTGCATGTTTTGTGGATGTTAATAACAAATTTACAACCAACTCAACCAAACAAACCACCACCACCAAACAACTGGCATTTTAGTTAAAGAAAACAAAAACAAATACTCGAAATAGAAATAGAAATAAATAATCAAAATACTTGGAAACATAAAAAATGTTTGAAGATATATTACTATGAAGCAGAAGTAAAAGGAAAAGAAAAAGTAACACCCACTTGCGAAAGCCTTCTAATAACAAATGCAATGTCCCCTGCTTTAAGAAGACCAAAGAAAAAAACGGCAACAAAATTTGCATATCCTTTTTTTTAATTTGCAAACGAACAACTTCAAACATAAATGGCTGGAAATACCAGCTACTCAAGCATTTTCCGTTTTTCTTTTCTTACACCGTGTCCTTAACAGTTGTTTTCTACGTACAGGGTAATTTTTTTAATGTTTGAATTTATAACATGATGCTTTCAAGTTCTGTAATAGAGTAAAGTTTATAACTCACTAAGGACTACTCGTTATTATGGAAAATAGAGGAGCAGCATAAATTAAAGGGATATTACTTTCGAATTTTTCACTTCGTAAAAATCTTATTGTGTACAGTGGACATATCTAAGGCAAAAATTATAGCTTTTGAATTAATAAATATGTTTTCATAAGTGGAGATGAAATTAAAACAATGACTCTTTAGCTGACTACAGCTTAGAAATTTTCTTTCAACCATCACTATAATTTTGTATATACTTTTCTCATGTTTATAAAAGTAATTTTATGTAATTATTAATTTATATAATTATTGAATTACTGAGCACAATTCAAATATAATGGCTAGAGCGTACTGATAATTAGGTGATTAATTAATTAAAATCCATTGCGTATAAAATAAAATGTTCCTTAAGTGACCGTCTCTACATTGGTTGCAGCTGTGGATTCTTTTGAGGCAGTTTTTGACCACATTTTCCCACATTTCGTGAGGAATCTCGGCGATAACTTGACAAAAGTTCGTTTTCAAATGCTCCAGCGTCCAGAAATTATCCGCGTATACGCGATATTTGAGGTATCGTTACAAAAAATTCTAACGGAGTTAAATCGCATAATCTTGGTGGCCAATTGACGTGGCCAAAATATGGAATTATACGTTCGTGTTGTGTGGCTCGTGGCACAGTCTTGTCCAGTTCATAATCTTTAATTGCAAGTCAAAAAAAGTTATCATACGGCCCTAGCACTCTGAATTGACGGTAATGATCCTTCCACCGTCGTTTTTGAACAAATACGGACCAATGACACCTCCAGACCATAATGTGCACCAAACAGTCACTTTTCTTAGATGCAATTGCCTTTCTAAATCTCTTCTGGGTTCTCCGAGCCCCGTATGCGACAAGTTGAAGAAAACTTTGTACGAAAAATCAGCATTGAAAGCCTGTTACACTAGCATCCAATCAGCATAATTAAGTCATTGTGAAAAGTCTGCTGTATTTAATTATTGAGTTCGACTTTATAATGAGCCTTAAGATACGCCCAAGTGCAGAGAACGCCGTAGAATCGACAAATTTAGCTTGTCAGCATAACTTTCACTAATAGAAGCGACAGTTTCGGCACTGTGCTAAAATACATATGCATGACTACATTTGTGTTGCTTCCAGTCTATTCAAATTTCTTTATAATTTTGCCAATTTCTTGTACAGTAGGTCGATCTTGACGACCATAATCACTCCGTAATGCTTCGGAAGTGGCCACATTTAAACCAGCAACGTTGTGGTAAGTTTTATCTAATTTTAAGCGTTGTGTGGTTGCTAAACAATTCATATTTTTAAATGGCAAATATTTTACTAAATAAATAATATATTAAATGACAGATAACAAATGACAGCTGACAGGCTTGCTAGAGCATCAGTTTTGAAAGTAATAAATGAATAACCCGATACAAAACAGTGACAACTCTAATATTTTCAGAATCGCTTTTTTTCCACATAACCAACATTTTATGACTGTACAAAGTTTCCTTTCTATTAGAGCCTTCTTAAGATGTAAAAGTACTGTTTTATTTTCCTTGTACCTCTTGTACAGCATCAATAGATTTTGCTTCTCCTGATCAGTTTGGATTTGTCGCGTTATAACTATTTTGTATTTTGTGTGCAATTTATATGTGCTTTTGGTCCAATTACAACAGGAGTAACTAAAACTACATTTGTATAAAATCCGCCCATTTTCGTCCATTAGTTTTTTGACCGTAAAGATGTATGACAAATTCCAAGAATTAAACACCAATTTTATTAATAATAAGCCAAATAGTGTATCCAACTGCGCCATTTTACAAATGTTAAAATAAAACAGCCTTAAGTAAAAACAATATTTTTCTTAGTGTATCAATATCGGTAATTTGAAATTGAGTCCTAAGGATCAAATAAACCACAAATACTATTTTTATCTTAATATACACTATATATTACAATATATTTCATATATATATGTACATACTTTTACTCATATTAAGGAAATTTTTTGGCTAATCCTTAGGAACTTTGTTTTCTTAATATTTTTTTGAGTCATTGTTCTGGGATGGACACATTTGAATAACATTTTTTAGTCGATATGTGTAAAGTTTACCTGAAAAACTTTAAACACTATATTCATATAAATTTTTAATGAATTGAAGAATCAATTTCATGGTTTTATAACATTTGGATTAGAGGAGAATCTAAAATTTAAATAATTAGACAAAGCAAAACTGTCAACCTGGTAAAATTTAAAACTCACCCAATGATATTAAACTAAAAATGTGTATTTTAGTAAAAAAAAAGAACTTGTTGTTAACCAAACGAGCAATTTTTTACGGAATCTTGTTCAAATCTCATCACGAACATGTGGCGTCACCAAAAACGGGTGGTTGTTCCCTCAGCGTTTTGTGTCTTTTACTTCTTACTCGTAGTGTTATTTCGAAACATCAAACTCATTAAAAATTAATAAACATAATTCTCCAATAGAGCTTGATGAGATTTGGAATCAAGCCCATAGAGAAAAACTAGAAATATTTCATAATTTTTTTTATGTATGTATATAATTAAAATTAGCTTTTCCCAAAAACAAAAAATAAGGCAATATATTTTTTTAAATATATAATTTTTAATTTTTTTTACTATAGTTCCTAAAACTCCGCAAAAAGGCACCCTTTTAAAGTATATAAAAGAAATACCCAAAGTATTGCATAAATTTTTTTCTTCGCCATATATTTTCAATAAAAACTATAGTACGAAATTTTTTCTAAAGAGGAATAGAATTGGGACTCAGGGTTAATATTATGCCATAATATTTATTGCGACAGTATTTTCTATTTTTTACTCTATTGCTTCCTTCTAAATAGTCTGGTCTTTACAACATGTGCAGACAATACATGTGGACTGGGGATAGTAAGAGAGAATGAATGAGAAAAAATTTGAATAACGGAAACGGAAATGGCGTATAGACACTTTACTCATGTTGTACTGGTTGTATGAATGTTTAAGTGCATTTATTTCGTATATAGACATCAATGTTTTATTACGAAATTTTAAAATAAAAATTTATTCGGAAATATATTAAATTTTATATAAATAGCTAAATTTTGTAGTTATTTATGTTGTAGTAATTTTTCCAATTTGTTTGTAAAGAATTTCCGAGAAGGGTTTCGTATACTGTTGTCCTTTTAAATAGAGGAGAAACTAAAGAGGTTATTATTTGATCTGGAATCTGTTAAAATTGGTGGTTTGTTATTTTTAACCAAGGATACGTTTTGCAGGACTCGTTTCAAAGAATAAAAAACTTTATTCAGTTAATTTTGTAACAATATCCTTTAAAGCCGTCTGGATTTTAAAATTTCATATAGGATACATATGAAAAAGGATATTTAAATGGTTACAAGATAATAAGAAATATTTGCTTCAATTGCAAGAAAACCATTTTTTTAATTGTACCAGTACTCAGGGTATGACCCTTACTTATAAATAATAGGTTATGGGAGGAAAGACGGAGAGGGAAGTGTTTGTGGACATTCGATTTGGATCTCTGCACGCTGGAGATGACAGGAAAGTCATTCACATAGGAGCCGTGCGACTATAGAAGCACTTCCCTTTGTAATACGTATTACGATTCAATGGTATATCGACCACAAATGAATGTGCTCCTAATGAAAAATGTGTTGTTCGCAAATAAAAACATTCCATTATAGTAACGATATAACAGCCAAATGTCGCTATGATGCTCGAGTGAAGCAATAGAGTTGCCTACAAGACTGTAAGAGGGGAACGAAAACTTTTTGGTACTCCTGAATCCATTTTGAACTCGTCTGATAAGATCCCATCTATAATAATCCGTTAAGTCCAATCCCTGAGGAAGCTCAATGTAAGCCAAGAGAGTTCATTACCGCCATCTAAAGCAATAATATTTGCCAGAAGTGCCCCATTTCAGACCCTCAAAAACCACCTCTATGCTTTTCCCAAAATGGTGAATAAAATGACACCATTTCCCCAAGAGGAGTTCTAGCCGGTCACCAGTACATCGGCTCTTATGGAAACTATACTAGTGATCGCTAAATAAACTGCTGGACTCTAAATACTTTTCAAAGTGGCAGTTACCCATACTTTTTATCACTGTGAAAAACGACGAACAAAGTGCTAATGGGCGGTAATTTCTTGGAAATCGGTGCTACATTAGCAAACTTTCAGCATAATAGAAGTTCACTTGGTACAATATAGTGAAGAGGTTGGCTAATGCACTAGTGCGTCGAAGAAACACTGATTCAAGACCAGTGCTGAAATTTCATCCTATCCGGGATATCAGCTAAAGCGCTTTTATTTGTACGTAAATATTTTTGGCACAGTTACAAATGCTCTTTCGAGCAAGTTAGAGTTCCATTTTGATTGCAATTTTTATATGAAGAGCTTTCAGCAATAACTCCACCATAAAAATGCAATATTGAATAGCTCGGTCGTAAGTTTAAAATAAATTTAAGAAATGAAGGTGTTTATAAACTCCAATTTAAAAATTCTAAGCGGACACTTTTAAGGCAAGCTTTGACGTCTATATCGATTGATGCCTAAAATCCGTAGAAAAGTCCATTTTAAATAAAACGTTGTGACTTCTATTGTTACTTTAAAAAATTTTGAATTATTTTTTACTATCAACAAGAACATTCTTGGTTATTTTCTGTGGCTGGCAAATAAACAAACATAAATATTTTCATACGGAATGTCCTCCAATGGCTCAATAAAAGTATATTCAAAGCCTTCAAACACTTATAAACAGCAAAACCTCTGTGAGCCACATGAATAAAAAATTATACTTTATTTTAGGCCACAAAAACTTTCAAAAATAGTTTTTAATATAAATTTAAAAATATTTTATAATTTGAATTTAATGTGTGTTGACCTTTAATTTTCTATTGATTTAACAGAATAATCATTAACATTTAGGAAACAACTTCAAGTGCTTTTAAAGTCTGTCTATGGAAAAAGAGCATATAAAAATTAATTTGGTCTACAAGTTTCCTGAAGAAATCGAAATTCAAAATATTAAGATTTTAATTTTTTCTACCATTTTTTTTCTAAATTCTTCTATATTTTTCTTCTTACGAGCATTGTTTTTAGTAAATTATTTGAGCTCAAGGTCCAATTTTTTATTCCTTTCGTAATTTCCATATACATGCAGACATTATGTTTAATGTGTGCATGTGTGAACAGATCTCAACCATGTACTGTCGCGAGCCTTGGGGGTTCCATTCAAAAACTATTCTTGCCAGCGCCAATTCCGTCGTTTTATTTAGTTTTTTACAGGTTCACTGCCAGAGATTTTTAGCAAGTCTACATTTGATACCGTGGGACGCCAATATATACGGTATATCCGTTGCAGACCTTTATTGATGAATACCTGAAGTTTGCTGCATATGACGTCCGTTACTTTCCAAGTTTCAGAGCCATACCACAGCCAGGTCCAATAGTTACAAAATATCAATTAAAATCCTACATGGATAGTCTCCTCGGAGATTATATTTTAACAATCAAAAAATTATTTTAAGTAATTTTTTTTTTCAATAACAAAATATGGTTTAATCCTTTACCATATCATATACTTATTTCATTTTCTATTCTATTGTTAAATTTACTATTATATTATTAGATAAAATTATAGTATTATAAAAGATTACACAATTTCATAAAAGATTACACAATTTTTTTTTTTCATTATGGAGAATTTGTCTTCATTGAAAATTTATTAATATATTTTTTTAATATTAATATAAACAGCTTCAGTCATAATCACAATGCATCGAAAATTTTACTTTATTTTAAGAATTATAACACTGACGTTTCAAATCCAATTAATTTCAATACTCGTATATAATTTTAGCACCAATTACGATGGGCAAAAGTGTAAAAAACTAAAAGGAATAGAACTTATTCCTTAAGAAATAATTAATTATAAACTTTAGTGGATAAATTCAAGTTTCTAATTTAAGTAAGTTTAAAGTTTGTACGATATTGATTTCATTATTAAAAAAATACTCTACAAATCTTTCAACTCTGGTTCAAAGAACTTAATACAAAATAAATATTTCACGTTTGATTGATTTTATTAAAAGGATACCAAAATAATAATAATAACACAAAATGAACAAATTTAAAACCAACAGTATCATTCCAATATAAAAAAGGGATATTTGCATTGTCATAAATTGCTCGAAAAAAGTTCAAGGCCTTGCAGACACTATAAATTTTTTAAGTGACCAAATTAATTTCGTTTTCAATGAAATTAAACTTTTTTTGTAAAAAAAGTAGTGGGATTATTTTTTGTAATTTATTGCGGAAAAAATGATTCCCTTTAAAAAAGTTCTTCATCTTTTCCACAGGGAACAAAAAACTATATTAAAATTTTTTATAAACTTTTTTCCACGTAAAAACAAGGTCATTGAAAGTATACGATATTTTATTGAAAAAAATTATAATAAAAAAGGTTGTTTGCTGACTTTTTATAAAATATTTAAATAAAGTTTTTCTCTCCGTTTTTTTTTTCTGTTTTCAACTTTTAAGCCTCAAATGTTTCAGTTCAAAAAAAAACAAAAAAGAAAAAAGCCATTACTAAAGTTGGTTCCAACTCTTTGCCAAAGTTTGTGTGATTTCCTTTCGCTATTTCAAGTGCAAGAAATTATAGTTCAGCAGTCAAAGGTAAATAAATAAAGCTTAATATTTCAGTGGAAATATGAAATAAGAAAAATATTAAAGGATATAAGGACACTTAACCTCTTTAATTGTGGGCATTTTGTTCATTTATTTGCATCAGTTTAAAAATACAAAAACGGTTCATGTCACTATTTTTGTAGTTGAAAATATGTTTTGTAAAACTGTCACAAAGATTTGATTTAAAAAAAGAAACACTTGGAAGGGAGAAATGTAGGTTAATAAAAGTTTACACAATGAGAAAAAGATAATAAAAGGATTTACGGTAAGAAATTAGGAAATTTTAGTGCCACTTTAACATGGCTCACAGCTACATGCACTATACAAAGGACTTTCAACGAACATCTTCTCCGGTGCGCATATTTTTGTAGAAATATTTTATACAAATTATTACGAAAATATATTTATTCCAGCAGCATCAATTTTTAATTAAAATAAATATTTCCTCAGAACTTCGACTGGCATCGTCGGGAAAACTTTATTTTAATTCATAAATGAACAAAGAATTTAATCTGTCATACATATACAAATTATAAAAAGTTTTCTTTTTAATTTTTAAAGCAAAACACGAAAGCTTTTTTGTATGTGAACATTTAACAAACACTTATAAAGAAAATAATTTTCTTGATGATGACAGTCGAAATTCAGGTGAAGTATTGAAAAAAATTAAATTAAAAATATTTCTTAAATTACAAAGACCTGCTAAAATAATTATATTTGCGGAAATAAAAAGGGTCGAATGAAATGGAAATATATCAACAAATTATTACGGTTGATATATTTAAGTGAATTTTCGCTGATTACGAATACTTTATAAAGTACCCAATGGAAAAATGATTGTAAGCGAACAAAATAAACTTTTCACTGATTAATCTAATGCTGTGAAGTAATTACTTACCATTTGATTGATTTGTCAAATCATCATAATTTAAAACAAGTGGTAATAGTTATATAAAATACACGTCTATACAAATGCCCCCAAATACGAGATAAAAAAGAATAGTGTTTTAAGCTTGCAGCTGAAAATATCCTTTTAACAAATGATTAATGTGATTTGTGAAAATATGTTTAATTGTTCGACTTCCATTTTTAAATTACGCACTCAGTGTTCATATCAAAGAAATTCAATATAAATCTAACAAGATTAATAAAAGTATTCAGTAAGCCACTTTCAGCTTCTCGTATACTCTACTCACATCCCTTTAGGAATATGAGGAATATGTAGAAGAATCCTTTTAGAGTAAATTGCATCACAAAAAACATTCTAATTTATTGAAGAAAAAAACACACACACCCACACAATTTCAAGACGTGAACATCACATTATTAATATAAAAGTATATACGACTCATTCAAAAAGTATTATCGTTGTGGTAGTAAGGCGTTGCGAGTTCAGTCTATACGTGTCCTTGTTAAGTATTGTATTAAATTTTCCTAGAAAAAGAATAAATGTTTGTTAGAATATTTGCTCTCTCTTAGTTGGCTTTTTAATAATTCAAACAATCACGAAAATCTACAAGTTTTTCATTTATCCAGTTAAAGCAGCTTCTTTTGTTCCCTACAAATTTCGTTGAGTATGTTTGACATGTCAATGGATTTGTAGCATTTGCACTTGTCGCTATTTTATTTGAATCGATTTTTTTTAGTTTTCAAAGTTTTGAATAATAAAAATAATGAGACATGAAGTTCATTACACTAATACTATCAATGCGAACGTTTTTTTTATTCTTTTTATTGAATCACGCAGAAATGGCCGAATGTATTTGTATGAACTTGAAGAAAAGGATAATCAATCCATAGCGTGGCCAGCCAGGATTACTAAATGGGATTTTTTATCGAATTAAAAAACTTGCCTCGATTATAATTCCCGAATTTTTCGATTTCAAGCATATCCGGTTGAACAGAATTAAATGACATTTAGCACACAGATAGTTTGTAGCCTGAATTATTAAATACGGTAAAGCTTATCATGGTAAAGGACTAGGTTTGATCACTTATCCCTACATAGATAATGTACTTTTAGCAACATTACATTAATTTTGTTTCAACTCATTGCCTTTTGCTCAATATTTTCAATGAAAATCAGAAGCTCATTAGCGGTAGTGACCATTCAAACCATACGTCTCGTATGATTTTTGATGTTTATTGTCCATTATTTACATAAAACTTTTAGTTATTTCACAAACTTTTATTAAAAAATTTGGCTCAAATAATGAATTGTAAACGAAGTTTGAGTAAAAGTGATATTACTTGGAAGTTGGTGCTATACCACGTATCTCCCAAAAAACGGTCGCCATAGAGACCTCAACATGCGAGTAAAACGAAATTCAGTTAAACATTTTCTTACGACTGAAATTGAAAGTTCCGTGGTTTTTATTAAGCTCAGCCTTGGACTGAGTGATGTTTTTTTCCGCAAAAAATAGTGCTTAATGAGCACACGAAATTCACTTTTTTCCAATTTCTTCTTAAATCACGCAGTAGTCTGCTATTAATGGCTCTTAAAGCCAAACTAAATAACGAAGCTGGTGCAAATGTTGACAGGAGTCAAATGGCAGATGCTTTTTGACAGTTAAGCGACGGAAAATTTAAAAATTCACAAACTTATCAAACCGCTCTCATAGTACCGTTCTGTTTTGGAAAGTCAATTTTATCTAAAGATATAAATAAATTAGAAAATGAAGTCTTGGCGGTCAATTTTCAAATTAAGTTTTAAGACGCGTACGTGTACAAAGTGATGAGGTTAATAAGAATATTCACCATATTCAAAGAAGACCTGGAGGAGGAGATGATCAGCTGCTATGACTGTTGGCCGGGTAAAACAGCTTTTAAACTGAAGTATTAAATCCTGCTAAATTTTCGACTACAAAATGTTTGTAGTTCGTGTATCAAGGAAATATAAAAAGAGAAGCATTAAAGCAAATTGATTTGATGTTTTGATATATTTTTTTTATTGAAATGAACAGGCCAGTAAAATAACTAAAGATTTTTTTTCCATACGAATTCTTAATAACTTCGTGCAATAATTGCAAAACTCTTAGCTTAGAAGCGGGTCTAAACTGTCGAACTGTTTAATACATTTGACTGTTGAACACAATTTGCAGCAGCCTTAAGATGCGATAAGTTAACTTTCGTAATCAAGAAAAAACATAAAGATATCCCATTTTAATATTTTGTGTAATACTAAATATAAAATTTATGAAATCTTATATACATGATTTATTCCCACATGATTCCTCTAAATGTAAAGTCTTTCAACTTTCAGCCCCACTTTTTGTATGTCATGTTCCAATGAAAACCAAACTTACATATGAAATGCTTTACGCGAAGTAATAACCTTTTTTGTCTAACCGGTTAAGAAATGCTGTCAAAACCGTATTATAATATTTTGAAAGCAGTCCCACTGTGTCATGCTCTACACTAAATAGTCTCGGGGTTTTTTTAGTTAATCCAACGTGTCATGTCGTGTCAGTATTTTTAAAGGATTTATTGCCTTCCAAAACAAATATACACATGTATTGATGGATTTATGCGTGTATTTAAGTATTTACTACACACTTACACGCACGCACGCAGTTGATGGAGAAGCTACCAACCACCCAGAATCCCACTCTATTTCCACATTCAATAAACTCAATCATTAATGCAGCAAAACGAGCACATGTCTTCTTTTATTTAATACTTCTTAAGGAACGAATTATTTCCATACCTTCTACATTTTTTTTAAATGATATCAATAAATGTACTTCGATTCGAATTTTTTTTTTTTATTTGCTTGGATTTTAATTTTTATAATTAAAATTTTATATTACAATTACGTACTCGTATGTATGTATGTATGTACGTATATGTATGTGTGTTCATATAAAAAATTTCAAATAAATTTTATGAATTCTAAAGAAAACTTACAACATGCACATTCATATTTATTATATTCTACATAGAAATTACAATTGAAAAATTCCTTTATTCTTGTGGAAATATTGCACTGCGTATTTTGTTTTATTAAGAAGCTTTCAGATCCCATACAACTAGAGTTTTGCTTTTATCGAATTTTTTCATGTTTCCGGAATGTGAGGATTTTTAAATGGTGTGATAAACCATGAATGATTATAAGAATAATTCCAAACTATTTCCTTTTAAAAGCAGAAGATTAAAATGAAATAAAGAAATTAATATCATTCTAACAGCTGGTGAGTATTTTGAAAGATAAGAATTAGAAATTAGATAAAAAAATTTATTTTCAAAGTCGATAGATCCAATCCGATCAACTTGAAATTAATTAATTTCCATCACATGTCTGATAAATCGACATATCGTGAGATTGCAAGAAATTCCATTCCGAAAAGATCTAATAAAAAAGTTCTTTTTAATTCAATATATTCATTAAAATATGAAACTAATAAGATTAAAACAAGTGTATACTTATCGTTTAATTTTATTAGTTTTGATGAATAAAGCTTTAATCAATATTTGGTAAAATTCCTGGAAACTGTCGCACATAATTCCCGGGATTTCGGATTACAAATCTTTCGCAAAAACCCTACATGCCAACCAAACTTCTGTCTGCTTGGTCCTATGTCAGTGGTTATGATTTTAATATATTGGATGTTTTTTATTGAGGTATAGAACTTTAAGTTGGCATCACTTTTTTAACTGGCAGCCATTTTGTCAGCTGTCAAGTGATTAATATTTAGTTTGGTTTGCCATTTCATCATGAACAGGTTGACAAAAGAACAACGCTTGCAAATCGTGCAAATTTATTTCGAAAGTAATGGTTCAGTTCGCGAAGTTTACCGCAAGCTCCGTCCATTTTATGGTCGACATAATCGTCCATCAGAGCAATTAATTCGGTTAACCATGGATCGTTTTCGCACTACGTTTACTCTATGTGATAATACGCATCCGCAGAGACGTCGAACAGTGCGCACCGAAGAAACAATTGCCGCTGTAGAGCAAAGTGTTGAAGAGGACCCGAATGAATCGATTCGCCACCGTGCACAGCAGTTGGAGCTTTGTCCATCAACTTTATGGAAGATTTTGCGCAAAGATCTTGGCTTGCGACCTTACAAGATCCAGCTTGTGCAAGAATTAAAGCCGCGAGACCATGCAATGCGTCGTGATTTTGGTGTATGGGCCGAAAATGAGATTGATCTCGATGCTCATTTTCATCGCAAAATTTTGTTCAGTGATGAGGCTCATTTTTGGTTGAATGGCTACGTCAACAAGCAAAATTGCCGCATTTGGAGTGAAGAGAATCCACATGAGACCCTTGAGACGCCATTACATCCACAAAAACTGACTGTTTGGTGTGCTCTATGGGCTGGTGGAGTCATTGGGCCATACTTCTTCCGAAATAATGCTGGAGAGTCAGTTACCGTTAATGGAGACCGGTATAGAGCCATGATAACCGACTATTTTGTTCCCGAATCGGATGGCATGAATGTGGATGAGTTGTGGTTCCAACAAGACGGCGCTACATGCCACACAGCGCACGTCACAATCGATTTATTGAAGGAAACATTCGATGAGCGCATAATTTCGCGGAATGGACCTGTCAATTGGCCACCAAGATCGTGTGATTTGACACCATTGGATTATTTTCTTTGGGGATATGTGAAGTCGCTCGTCTACGCCAACAAACCAGAAACGTTAGGGGACTTAAAAGCCAACATTCGTGGCGTTATTGCCAACATACGGCCCCATATGCTCGAAAAAGTGGTTGAAAATTGGACCTGTAGAATTGGCTTTATTCGAGCCAGCCGCGGCGGCCACATGCCCGAAATCATATTTAAACGTTAATGGCATAAAATTATCCTTCCAATAAAGCCAAATTGATGGACATTAAAAAGATTTTCTTGTGTTTTATTTCAATTCGAAGTTCTATACCTCTAAAAAAAAAACCCTGTATTTATTTTGTTTCATAATGTTGTTTAAGCTGAAATCATCAGTCATGTTGAGAGATGAGAAAGTAATAGCCGTAAAATATGCAAAAAAAAAATTACAAGCCATTCACATGTACATGTCCACTTACAAATACAAAAAAAAAAAACGGATTGGACTCCACGTAATATTTTAAAGTTAAATATTTAGGATATATTTATCTTAAGTAAGATCCTTACACCCAAAAAACAGTATTACATACGATTCCATGATGCGTTAAGTGATATCAGGAAGTGAAAATTTTAAGTTATTCACTCCCTTATCATGGGTGGCTTAATGGCAGATAAAACAGTTCCAAAAATAGGAATTAGATTTAGGTCTATTAAGTTAGATAGAGTAACAATGAATACAGTGGGTGTGAGGCAAGGGAGTTTATAAAAAGTAAAGAAGCTGAAAAAAAACTGAGGAAATGTGTATTATTAATCCTTATCAAAAATGAAAAGAAAACTGTTTTTTAAAGCACATTTGTTAAGCTACGAAGATTATTTCATGTAACCCACTATGAACTAGTTAAGCACCCTCTGGACCACCTTTTCTATATAGTGTGTAGTACAAGCCCCTCTTCTTTTTTCCAATCTGGGTGCTAATCTTCTCAAAAAATTTATTTTTTCTAAACGAACTTTACTGTAGCTTTAACATGTATTTAGACTTCCGTATTGTTACAATTTCATTCAGAAGCTCTTCAAGCACATTTGTAAATAAACCTAGTCAAATTTGGGATTTATCTTAACTATTTAACAGAGCTCCATTAACCATATCTGTATATTATCATATTATCTTCACATCTATTCATAATTGTAGCTAAATATAATTTTTTAACAATACAATGGAGCTGTCCATATCCTCTATTTATCTAAAATTTAGCAGAAAACTTTATTGTATAAATCCATGACGACATAGAAGTATTAATTTATTTTCAGCTATGAAATTAAATTTAAAAACTAGGAATAAGTTTTTGCAAAGATTTTCCGGATATTATAAAATTTTTCTCAATCTTGATAGAGAGTACGACTGTAACAATTTATTGCACGAAAGTTTATCTAGTGTGAAACACTTAGAATGCAAAATATTGTAAGAAATCATTTAAAATCGTTTCAAGTGCTGACAGTTTTACTATCACGATTGCTTAAATATATCTCGTATCAGCGAATAAAATAGGTTGCATGCAACAAATTTTATGAACAAATTCAGTATAAGTCTCGTCGTTAAGTCCAGTATAAGTCTCGTCTCAAAATTTTTCTATCAAAATAATTCCTATTAAAGGAAACATATAAAGAAGCCCACAAACAGCTGAGCAAATTTGACTGCACCATAGCGAAAGTCGTCATTACTTATACTGAACAATGTTTAAAACTTTTCAACTGTTAAGGCCACCATTTAAGCTTGGGTTCTTACGTTTTGTGTTTAGCTTAAATAAACAAGAAAGAGTAAAAAAATAATTAGAAAATTCCTTGATGCGATTTATACAATACAATTACACATCTTCCGCATGTGCGCAATCCATAGATGGCGTCATACTTCTGACTGCATCCGGAATTTTAGTTAAAACCTCAATGTTTGGGTGCGTATGTTTGTTTCTAGACACACAGAAAGTAAGTTGTCTGATAACGAAACTGGCAAACAACAAATATGATGAAAAAAAAACATCACAAACAAAACAAAAAAGAACTGAAATATTACGCATTTTCTGGAATAGGTTTTAATTTCATATATGGAAAAGAATAATGTTTTTTGGCAATAAGCAAAAATATTTCTGGGGAAAAGTTATGAAAAGTGTGTATGTGTGTGTGTGTAGATTTATAGCCATAAAAAAGTTGAAACTAGCATTGAATCCTTCCTTTTTTAATGGTATACTTTTAGGTGCCTGCAGTTTATATTTATATTGCAGTTATTTCAGTGCAGCTTGTGCATTTTTTTGAGGCTGTTAAATGTGCTGTGATATTTTCGTGATAATTTTTTTTGGGCTTTTAACAATAAAACGGAATTAAATTTTAGTAATAAAATTTCTGATATTATTTTATTGAAATAAATTAACGTATAAGCTGCTCTTTAAATTTAATTTATTTTAATTGTTTTTAAAAGATTTTGCTAGGTCTTTGATTTAATACTTGACCACAATCTGATATGCATTTAACAACTTTTAAAATTAGTGTTCTAATCCTTAGATTCCTCTTTTGATGCAAATTCATCATGCCTCAAAAAATTAAACTTCAAAAAATGCCATTAAGAAGGATTAATTTCACTGTCGAAAAATGTTCATTTTCATTTCGATTTTTTCAGATGTGACTAATTCGGATTTAGAAATTGCTTTGGAATTATGGACTATATTTGATATATATAAAAGTATCCATTTCCCTACAATATTATTAAATATAATATTGCAAAAATTATTGTCATTTTACCCAACATTACCCAATAAATTGCTCAATATAATTAATTTCTTGCAATATTTTTATTTTATTGCAACATAAGTAAACAAAACTTGATCTTGTGACCGAAAAACTCAATCTTTATCAAGGGCACATCTCTAAGTAGTCGATATGTCAGTGATTGATTGCTTTGGACTATAACGAACCTTGGTTTTTATCCAAGTAACTTGCATGTCACTTTTGGCGACGAAAAAAAACCAATCTGAATGACCAAAAGCATAATTCTCTTCATTCTTTTTTTTAAATCCAATTTGCTGGTTCCAGCCCACTTTGGCTTTAAGTTTACACCAAAAAAGTATAAAGAGCGAAATAAAATCATTAAAAACATCTTTGTTAACAAACAAAAAAAACTAACAGCCTCCAAAAACTGCATCAAGAAGTTTGTAATATGTTTGTGACCACTATATTATTAAGTGCGTTCCATTTCATGGTGGGATTAAGCATAATTATGGTAAGAAACGAAACTATTTTTTATTTCGTCTGCATAAATATTCTCCCTTCTAAAATGCAATATTAGTAAATAAATTAATCTTCAGCATCACCATTATAGCAGCTGAGAGAATTTTATATTTCTAACAAGGATAGATGGATAAATAAGTCTTATAGCTTTTAAACACCTTAGATCCAATAACCAATTTTATGTATCTACTCATGTTACTAATTATGGAATGCGTGAACCTTTGTTACGAGTTTTGAATATTATAAATAAGATTTCTAATATTATCGTCTTAGACTTTTCATTGTCTGCTAATGATTTTAATTTGTTATTAGAAAATAAGGATTTATTTAATATTTTGTTTAATTAGTATATTTGTTAGCCTGTAAGGATTATTTTCCATAGGTGAATTTAAATTAAATAAATAAACTTAAATGATATAAAGAGCCTCCACCATATTTATGTCTTAATACAATATTACAATGAACTATATAAAATCTTCATATCATCCCTTTGAAAATTAGTTTGTTTGGAATAAACATCAGAACTGCAAGGATATGAGCTAAAATTCAACAAAGTTTATTTTTTTAGTGCACACGAATTCTCGCTAAAACCACCTTATAAAATAAATTTAAAAAAATAAAAACTCTGTTGGTTATATTAACTCAATTTCTTTGAATCAGCACATGTATTTTATATATTTTTTACTCCATGAGTTATAAAGGATTGAGCCAGTAAATTAATAAAAATAAAAAATAGTGTCGCAAAAAAAACTATATCTAATCAAACCAAATAATAACAAGTGAAAAAATTTAATTGAGTTATTTGCTCAAAGCCAATGCAAATTACTACCAAAGATATAAATATTTGAAAATATTTGAAAATTTTTAAATCAAAATTTTAAATGTGTAGAATTTTTTAATAATTTTTTTTAACCAAATAGAGTTATAAGACAATGATAAAAACATTTTTTTTTGTGAATCAATGCTATAATAATGAAATATATTCTTCATTTATTTATTTGCTTTTTTATTAATTTTTACCTAAACTAAAGTAATCCATTTAATCTTCCCTCAAGATGTTTGCTTCACAATTATTAGTACAAGGTGGCGAAAAAGCAATGTGACAACTTTCATTGTCTACCTTTTTTTATAAATGAAAACCGTTTTCTTTTTTTAAAAGTTCATGAGTAAAAATTGATAACAGTAATTGGAAAAAAATTAAATCGCTCAAATGTTGATGGATAACTGCGCTCGTTTCATGGCAAAACATCTGGCTTCAAATTTGCAACTTCTTCAATATTTGTTTTCAAGACCTGCTAGTTTCGAAAGTGTTGTGGTAAGAGGCGGATTTAAAAAAAGCCCCAAAGGCAACAGTCTGGTGCTGTTAGATCGATCGATCGGAACAACTACTTCTAATCTCTTAAATAGGAAAACACTCGAACTGGAAATGGGTTCCTAAAAATCACCACCTTTACTCAAGTTGTTTGAGGAATTCATACATCCTGTTGAAACCTATAATGATCAAAAACCGATGAAGCAAATTGCATGCTGCCTGTAACGCGGTTAAGATGGTGCTAACGGCGTTTAAAAAAAAGGACATTAATTTTTTTACTGCAAAAGCCGCAACAAACAATGAGTTTGAGGCATTTAATGGCTTTTTATTTATTTATGTGCACTGGAATTGTAATTGTTATCTGTGAACTTAAATGGCTTAATTGCTCATTCTGATTTTTCGTATGAAATAGTTCCCTTTTTGCACCAAGTTTTACAGAGTAAGACAGTTAATCTTGTCCCATTGTTACCAGGCAGCAATTTGTGCAAACTTTTAGGAGATCAACACAATTGTTTTCCGAAATATTGAAAATGTAATAGATATGATTATTATTATTATGAAACAATTCATTGCTTTTGCGGGTATTGATTCGTTTTTGGGAGGAATAGTATATGTGAGTTGGTCATCTTGGTTCCATTTTCTATCATTCTCCCACTGCTAACAGCATTGTTAACACTTTCAAATGAAAAAATATACGATATACCATACGAAATAAAGCACAAATTTTTTGTGCAAATACAATGATATTTAGGTTGGGTCTGTTTATATGTATTATTATCATGTATTATGAATGTAACAAGCGAAATATGACGGAAAATTAAGTAAATAATTATGGATAAAACCGACTTCAATACAAAGATTTAAAACCTCATATAATCCATTTCTAGTATATATTTTACTTAAAATTTTTTAAATAGGCCCATAAATGGCGGAGTTACATATGTTTTAATCATTTTTTTGAGCGGCCACTTTGTCCATCAGATTTCGAATTAAATTTTTGTGAAACCAAATTGCAAGCTAGACTTTTAAATAAAAAAGTTCTTTTTTTTCAAAATTAGTTCGAAAATATTTCGTGGCGGGCGAGGTGGCCGTCTGGTTAAAAAAAATCATGAAACCAAACTACAATCATATCCTCCAAAGCAATAAAATCGTCCATAAATAAAGATGTTATGCGATAATTGATTTTCGAAGCAAATTAGCAGCCTATTAAAAAAAATATTAATAATAAAAATAAATAATAAAAACACCTGAACACTGATAACAGGAGGTGGAGCCAGCTGCCTCTTAAAATATTATGCTGCTCCATTCAACTCCATTGATCACCACAATTCTTAAGGGATTTTTCTCTTATTTTTCTCTTATGTTTTGAATTAGTACAGTTTATTCTCCTTGCCACACAACCCGGCAATATTATTTTATTATTGAAAAATCTCTTTCGTACAGAAAACTGAATTCTTATTTCAAAAAGTCTTGTTCTTAAAGTTCTTATTTGTAAGATTTTAACGCATTGACATTGTGTCCTTTAAGTCTTTCTCACAAGAAACAGAATACTACAAATTATTTTGATAAACGTATTTAAAATAACCGACTTGGGAGTTCCATCAGTTTCATTATTTTTAAATGAAAAAATTGCTGATATGTCGTCTACCTTTCATAAGTCGACTTAGTTTAAAAATCTAGACATGTCAATAGTTCCTTTAAATAAAATAAATATCACTGTTGAAGAAAAACACTCCCTTGAAAACCACATCGTGGTGTAATAAGAGCAGCAATAACTTTTTTTTATTTTTTTTATATAAAAATTTCAAAAGTCTAGTCGACTATTTATGGGTGTTGATATTTTTTCTTTTTCTCTATATTTTTACCTTAAGAAGCTCAATTCCATGTCTCTTTTTATACTTTGCACTTTTTTTCATTTCACGGCCAATGCTAACAAAAGAGGAAGAGCTTAGAAATCCAATAAAGTGCAGACGTCTGTTTAAAAATGTTTAGAAAAGTAGTTGTTGCTAGGAGTTTTTCGACAGGAGCAAGTGAATTCAATCGTCTGTGTGTGTGTGTGTGTGTGGAGAATAACCAACTGGTTGGTAGCATAAAGTTGATGTTTGGTTGCTGTATCTATTATAAATATTTCAAGTGTGATTGTAATATTGAATTATTTCCTGTACATTATAATGTGGTATTTAACAGAAATACACACATATAGAGTGTATGATTCTTAAATGGTTATTAGAAAGAAATAGGCGAGTCTTGAGAGTATTTTTTTTTCAAAAATATCAATTTTTATTCAAACTTGTCTTGTCTAAATTCTGTTTTATAAATATAATGTTTTTTGAAACACGCAATAATACTATTATAAATTTTTACTTTTGAAATTGAACATTTTTTTATTCAATCTATACGAGGGCGGGTCAATAAGCTTATGACTTTTTTTTAATGAAACACAGGTTTATGAATAAAATATTATTTAATTTTGCAACAAAGTCTTATTTGAGCTCTACTCACAATGCCAGACACTGATTGGATATGGATGGTATCCATCTTGCAGAAAACCTTCTCATGCCTAAGTGACGATGCAATATTGAAATGCTAAGCCATGTGATGTACCTACGGCTTCTATCATCACACGCCCTATAAATCTGCGATCGGCTAACATCATGCTGTGAATATTGTTCAATTCTTTTAGGTGTAAAAACCACAATCGGGCATCCAGAACACTTGACATCGTCCATGCTGGCACGTGCAGACTTAAATTTAGTAAACCAATTTTGTACCATTGAAATTAATGGTGTGGAATTCTCATAGTATTTCTCAAGCTCATCCTTGTTTTTAGTGATGGTATTTGTCCGGAAAAAATAATGCCTAACGATCAGAGCGAATACACTGTTTTCAGTTTCTATCAATGGATGTCAAGCACAAGGACAGTGAAAAATTTAAAAAGTCGCGGACTTATTAACCCTCCTTCGAATTGGTACAAGAGTGTTGCAAAATCTCCTATATGCAAGTAATCCGTAGGTCCCTTAAACACAAAACATACCTTCCAATTATATTTCTAATTTAGAAATTAAGGAAAACCTTTAATCAAAATGTTTCCATTTAACCGAAAATTTAAACTTTACATAGTTGCTGGCTTAAATTGAAGAAAAACATTAATAAAAATATTTCCAATGAACTGAAACTTTCAACTTTGTTGCCTTAATTTTCGGTAAATCCTTCATTTCAATAACGTTACTTTTGCAAAATGTTGCACCACATTTATGATTTATTTTCCATTTCAGTTGTAAAAGTATGAATGAGTCCTTTTAATTTTTGTTATTTTCTCCGCTTTTATTCAGTAATAACTTCAATTAAAAAATGAGAAAATAAAGAAACAAAAAAAGTATATATATATATATATATATATATATATATATATATATACGCATATGCTATACATTTTAAATGACTTCAGTTAATATCATTTCATTTTACACACAAAACAACAACAAAAAAGTATTTCAACATAAAGTTGATGATGGTGCCAAAACCACATATTCCAGCTTAAAATAAGAACCCATTTATATTTCCATACAAACAGACACAAATACATCAATCAAAAGCACACACACATTCACACAATACAACGTTTTCAATGTCATTCATAATTTATGCACATACATTTGTATTTATTATGTAATATGAACTACAACAGCAACAACAAAAGACGACATGCAAACAAAAGTAGCTGCGACAAAAGACGAGATGGGTTGTCAACTTGAAAATTATATACATAAAAATTTTTAATATTAATATTAAATACTAACTCACACTGGCATACATACGGCGAAAATGAAGAAAACATGTGTACGTGTCATGCAGTAGTATTAACACACAATTATGATATATATATATATATATATATATATATATATATATATATATATATATATATATATATATATATATATATATATATATATACTAAAAACGTTTAAATACTGAACATGTCAACTTCCCACAGCTGCAGTAAAGAACACTGAGCACGAGACAATGACAAGTAGCAGGAAGGAATTGTGTATCCGGGATATAAAATTATAATTTTTTTTCTTTTTTGTTGAAATACTTCATGGAATTAAAATTATAAAATTATTTATTTAAATATGTCTTGCTTAAAAGCAACAACCTTAAAGCTTATAATTTATACACAATTTAGTGCAGAAAAAAAATTATATTATTCTTTCGAAACTGTGAAGGGTATCCCCTTAATGAAGCAACTAAGTGGTATCAGAATAATAGGGGGAAAAGTTCAACCTAGCAGACCCATTCTAGATTCTTTCAATTATATTTAGCTCAAATAGAGAGGTTGCTTAGAAAATGCATAAAAATGTTTCGCCAATAAAACTATTGTTAATTGATGCAATTTTAATGGTACAAAAAACTGACCGAATTTAGGACACAAATTTTTTTTTATTCTGTAGAAAGAAATTTTTTTTCTCTAAGGAATAAGGCAGTTTTGGTTAAGTTTGTGGGTTTTGAATTTGTCAAATCGATTTTGCATACATTTCAGGGCTCTACTATTAAAAGCAACTTTTTGAAAATTTTCTTTACAATACTTTGTCCAACTTAAACTTCAAGTGTAAGATCTTTTTTAAATTTTTTATATTCTATTTCTCACATTTTTGATATCTATCGTCCATATCAAAGATGTGAAAAATAATAGATTAAAATGAAAAAAGAGAATTATACCTCAAGATGATCAAAAAAGTTGCCCGAAATATTAGAAACAAATAAGACAAAAATATAAATAGTTCAACTCTATTTTTATTAATTTATAGAAAGTTGATCTTAAGACGAAAAAATACTAAATGAAAAAAATTTATAAACTAATAAAAAGGTCAATAACAAACACTAAGAAATAATATCCATTCTAGTTTTTTTACTTGTTTTATAAATTCATTTTATCTATTTAACTATTAATATAAAACTTATTATATTATATAGTAAGAAAAAGTCCTAAAAACAGTTCTAAAAAAGTACTGAAATATTGATATTAAAAGGTCATAGTCGTACAAAGACCTTAAGCTGAAATAATTAAAAAAAATCTTACTTCGTTACATTTTTTTATTATTAACAAGGTTGCCTGCTTTCACTAGTTATCAAAAGCAAACTATTAATCACAGACTGTTCGAAATTTAACATTAGTTTAGCAATAGGTAACAGTTACAGGAAACAATGTTGGATTACAAAAATTAGATTTCTGAAAAAAATAAAAAAGTTATGGAACTAAGGAACTGCACTCTATTGATACCTTATGTAAATTGATTCCTAGATATAACTGTCCTCTAAGAATAAAATAATTTTTTTCCTAGAGTCCTGAACAAAGAGAACTTTTAGCAATATAATATCCATAGGAATTAGTCCAAATCAGCATCACTTGTGGATTTCGTTTTCCAGATTTAAGATATCTACATTTACAAAAATATTACTAAATAATCTACGCTAAAAAAAAACTCTACTAAGAGCTTTTGTATTGGCATATTTTTCTAATATCATCATTTAATATTATCATTTTTTTTATAATCCATCACATATATTTTAAAAGCGATAGTCATTCATTTCATTTCTTTTTTATCTGACATTGAGCTCCTTATCTAACAAATAAAACTTTTTTGTTATTCGGCCATTAAAAGAGGGTTACATCAACAGAGTCATTGATCAAATTGCTTTTATTTGTAGAATTGGTTTCAATAAGCTTCAGTCATTCACTTAAAGTGTGTGAGATGGATGTTGCAAAAAAAGGATAGTAATTTAATAGATAAAATGGAAAGTCTGAAAAATTTATTAGGGTTTAAAAAAAATTGGTAAAATAAATTTAAATGGCAATTTAAAATAATCAGAAAGGCAAACTAATGATAAACTAAGGAAATGGTCTTAAAAGCTACTCAGAGCGTATGAATAATATTTTTCAAACAAATATTACTCATACATACATACGCATCAATGAATTTGATAGAAATTTATTCAAAATAATATAATTAATTTATTTGTTGTGCAAATTATTTACAAATCATATATTTTAGGATATTTCTTAATTGACAAATAATAACAAAGTTCTCATAGAATTTAAGGCAATTGAACTTTACAGTTGTTATAGGAAAACTTCAATCTACTAACCGAAATTTTTAAATATATATTTTCTTTCTCAAGGGTGATCCAACCAAAACGCACGATGTTTATTTATCGCGCAATAGAGCCATTGTTTCGTTGGCTGTGTGAAAAGTGGCACCAAGTTGTTGGAACCACATATTTTCCAGGTCCATATCCTCAATTTCTGGCCACAAGAAGTCCGTTATCATCACGCGATAGCCAACACCATGCACGGTAACTGTTTGGGGGACGTCTTTTTCAAACAAGTACGGCCCGTAACGCCGCCAGCCCATAAACCGAACCAAAAAGTCACTCTTTGTAGATGCATTAACTTTTCAACAATCTCTCATGGATTCTCAATTTTCCAAATGCGTCAATTCTGCTAGTTAACGAATCCACTAAGGTTAAAGTATGCTGACAGAAAAAAAATCATGAAGTGAACGAAATGCATTTTGATTTGAACGCCCGCCCACTTTCGAAAAAGGCTTCAACAATCTTGGCGCACTGCTCAATTGTGTACCTTTCCATGGTTGAATTTTTCAGTGTATGAAACAAATAAATGTCACATTAAGTTGGCCAAAAAAATTGACGTTAAGGTGTGACATCGTGCATTATGGGTGGACCACTCTTTATTTAAAACTTTATTTTTGATTTTATACAACCCATCTATTACTATAAAAGTTGCAATAGCAATAAAGGGAAAGGACTGCATATAAATAGAAATATGTTAAGCTTAATAAGCATTAGTCTAGAGATGAAAGATTTATAATATAATATTTTATACGTAATTAAAATACTATATTAGAACTAAACAAAAAGTAAATAATTAATTGCTATTGAAAACGCAGTCAGTTAAAGAACTATACAATTGACGAAATATTAAATTTTTCAACCAAAAACCTATTATTAAATGGTTGACGGATAAAGGATATTGTATAGATAAAACAAAGAACTGTTGCTAATTCATTCGGAAAATTGTGGATTTCTTAAAAGCAAAACTTTTAAAGGCCTGTTTTTAAAGTCAGTTAAGTCCCTCGGTCAAAAAACATAGTTTTCAGCTATTTAGAGGTTATCTTTAAAGTTGTTACGGTAGGTATCCTTCCACTGCTGCTGTCAGATATTGTTAAGTATGTGGCAAACTCTATAACACATCAACTTTAAGATACTCAATATATAATACAACCAGATATGTATAAAAAATTATGTATAATTTAATAACCTGCACAGTTCCCAGCCAGATTTTGTGTTTTAACCGCGAAGCATTCCACTGTAATTGAATACTTTCACTATTATAATAAGCAAGATATGATATACAGAAGGGACTTATATACCTTGTCCCAGTACATATTAAACAATATACAATATGTGGTGTTAACACTACCTCTGAAGCATACACTTCCGGATCATACACATGAAAGAATAATCTTTAAAATCGGTTCACAAATGCAAATTAGCTCGCGGAACGTAAAATGTATTTTGTTAACACTGTGGAATATAGGTATGCTTTGAAGAATAACTGGCACGTAAAAAGTCATAATGCCATAGTTTTTTATGAAAAAAGCTTCCTTTAGGAACTGTCAATCGATGGATGAAGAAAGATTTCCCAAAAATCTTCTTCTATAAAAAAAAAGAAAGTTACAATCATCAAGGAAAATTTCAACAAAAAACCGTAGTGTTGTACAGTAAGTCGCAAGAGTAGGATGTAAGACTCTCTACGTCCAAGCAACAAACACAAGTCAGATCGGACTTAAAAAGCAGCTACAATGATGCGAGAGCTTTTCTCAAATCATAATTGTTTTAGGACTCGAAAAGAAAACTCATTGACGAATACAGGAATTATTCTTCAAGTCGCTTAAAAATAAAAAATAACATTTAAATACACAAACAAAACACTTCCCCGTCAGCTATTGATTTAAAACCTCTCTTTTCTCTCCCCATGCACACACATGTTTTTTATCATTATTATTATTTTTTTCAACTGTCAAACATCTGTGCATGTATTAGTAATAATTTAATGCGACTTCCTTCCAAAATAATTAACCGACTTCAAAAGGATAAAATATCTTATTTTCTGTTAATAATATAGACTATTACAACCCAAAAGCAGCAAACGAAGGGTGTTTGTTATTCAGCGATTTTTCAAATAAATAAATTGAATGCGATAGCTAATACAGGGTGATTTTTTTGCCATTTTTTTAGTGTTAATTTTGGTCTGTAATTTAATTATGAATCGACTTAAATACGAAAAACGCTTGCAGATTATTGAATTTTATTATCAAAATAAATGTTCGATTAAGAAAGAGCATTATGCACTTTTTTGTCGGAAAAATGTGATCAGCGACGAAGCTCATTTCAGGAATGGATACGTGAATAAGCAAAATTGCCGTATTTGGTGTGAAGAGCAGCCAGAAGTATTGCAAGAACTGACAATGCACTGTTTGGTGTGGATTATGGGCCGATGGCATCACTGGAACGTACTTTTTCAAAGACGATGAAACCAGGAAAGTAACTTGAAATGAGGAGCATTACGTGCGATGATTACAAATATTTTTTTGCCCAAAATAGAAAAGCTGGACTTTTTTTACATGTGTTTCCGACAAGACGGTGCCACATGTCACACAGCATGGGAAGCAATGGCCCAATTGAGAGCCGAGTTCGGTGAACAGTTTATTTTCCGTTTTTTTTTTTGTGGCTATGTTAAAGCGTATTTCTATAGGGACAAACCGCAACGGTTGACGCACTGGAATCCAATATTGAAGATTTTATTCGTCGCATACCGAATGATATATTGGAGAGAGTATGCCAAAATTAGACCCAGCGTATGAACTATTTGAGGCGTAGGCCCGGTCAACATTTACAAGAAGTCATCTTTAAACATTATATTATATAGATCGTTCTATCGACTCAAAGAAAGATTTCATACATTTCTCTAAATTTTATGTTTATATATATAAAATCCGAAATCTCTTAAAAAATCAAACTTTACCTGCCTTAATTGTTAGAGGAGCTAATTATTTTTTTTTTTTTTTTTTTTCACGCTAATATATGTTTATTGTATCTTCAAATAATTGAACTAACAATAAGTGTTCAAATCTTAAATATATAAATAATTATTAGGCCCAACCAGTGTCGGACATAAACTTAGTGATAATAATTAATAATACATAAAATTCATGTTACGCACAAAAAATATTTTCAAAGAATTTCATCTGGAGAGTTGCGTATTAATGCCGTAGTGTCCCTCTTTTTTAAGCGGATGTGTCCAGGAAAGTTCAAGATGTTACGAGCAAGGGGATTAGGATGGAACTCGAGTTTTGTTAAATATTTTCCAGCATATTTTGCAATTTCAGCGGTCACAAGTGGCATATTTAAATCACGATGTAAAATAGAATTTTTCAAGTACCATGGAGCCGTAGTTATTAACCTTAATATTTTGTTTTGCATTCGTTGGATTCTCTCTACATTGGAAGCTGAAGCAGTGCCCCATAGCTGAATTCCGTAACACCATATCGGCTTCAAAAGCGACTTGTATATTAAAAGTTTACAATCTAGACTGAGGGTAGAATTTCTACCAATCAGCCAATGTATCTGGGTTAATTTAAGCTTCATTTGTGTCAGCTTAGAGTCAATGTGGTGTTTCCATGTAAGCCGTCGGTCGAGGTGAATACCAAGATATTTCACATGTGAATGTTGAGGAACAACTTGATTGTTGATTTGAATGGGGGAACAAGTATCTCTTCGTAGGGTAAATGTAACATGAACACACTTTTGTTCATTTACTTTTATTCTCCATAAGTTGAACCACAATTCCAACAGGTTAATATGTTGCTGAAGATAACGGGATGCCTCGTGAGGGTTTTCATGCATACTAAGGCAGGCTGTATCATCGGCAAATGTAGAGGTGAGGATATTACTGCTCAAAGGCATATCACAGGTATAAATCAAATACAAAACTGGCCCCAGTATACTCCCCTGAGGCACCCCAGATGAAATGGTTTCGGGCACACTCATGAAGTCTCCTTCCACGACAGTGAACTTCCGGGCAATAATGTAACTTTCCAAAAGATTTACAATGTTTATTGGTAGATATGTCTTCAATTTTAGAATTAGGCCTTCATGCCACACTTTATCAAATGCCTGAGAGACATCAATAAATAGGGAAGAACAATACTTTCTTTCTTCAAATGTTCTTCTTATGAAATGAACCAATCTATGGCATTGTTCAATGGTGCTGTGAGGAGCTAATTATGATATATAAAAATTTAGCCAACACCTCAGACAATGCTTATCTGTGAATTTTTTTACTTAATTTAGATCTTAAAGTTCGAGCTAAATTACCATTTCTTTACTTATTTTATGGCTTAAAGATGGAAAGAAAGTTTATCACATAATACACAAATGTCAGTGTAAGCAAAAGATGCATATAAAAAGCATTTTTAAATATTTTCCTTTTTCTCTTAAGCTATTGCTGAAATATGTAATAGTTTCAGAGAGGAAATTATATAAAAACTGTTTCCTTGATAAACCACAGAAACAATATGAGCCAGATAGGGTCAGCTAAATGTCGATATATTTTTTGCAGATAAAATATTTAAGACCATATTGAATGATTTAGACTTACTTTGTATTTTCTATTTTGCTGTCTATAATTTCTTTCTGTTGTTGTTTATTATAAAGGATGAAGCATATTATTTGACAGCTAACGAGTAAAGAGCCTTCAATGAAATGCTAAAGGCAAGATAAAGTAAAAATAAAAAAGGATGTACATTCATATTATTTAGACAAGAGAAAAACAAAGTAAATTATGCACGAAATAAAAAAGAAATAATAACAAACTAAACAGGTCTTTATAGAGTAGACATGTTAAAGCTTTTAATATTATGATTTCACTAAAATTTTTATTGGCTTTTACTAAAGCATGAAAGTGAAAGTTTTTCATTAAAATCCTTGATGAAATTTCACTGATCAAAGGCTCTTTTATTGGTACATAAAGTAGCAATTCCTCCAGAAGTGTTTAATATAAAATAAAATAGTCGGATGAGAGACATCTCAGTTATTTTGCAACTGACATTTATCTATTTTCCACACAATAAATAATAGAAACACCAACTCAAAGATTCATGCTTTTAAATATAAAAAAAATTAAATTATTTGATGACCAAGAAATTTCTGGGAGATTATATTAAGGACTTTAAAAGGCTTTGAAGAAATCAACACTTTCAAAATGGTGAAAATATTTGATCTAAAATCTTATTCAAAGTACTTTTCCAAGCAGCATAAAAGCCAGATTTCAGGATTACTTTAAATATAATGGGTATATAAACATAATGGGTATATATATTTCATCGACCTTATGGTATGTAATTTATATTTATTTTTATTCAAGTTCTAGGTCATACATACATTAATTTAAGTAAACTCCTGTGTTTTATTAAATTTTATTCTTAATTTTTTTTATTCAATATTTCGATCATTGTTGGTTTTCTTCATCAGGAATTTGTGTAAAGCTGTCTTTCTCTTTCAAAATCACAAAGCTTACTGAATATTGAATAAAAATTAAAAAATGAAGAATAAATTTTAATAAAACAAAGGAGTTGTACTTAAATTAATGTATGACCGAGAGCCTGAATTAAAATAAACATAAAATAATGGGTATATTTAAAGGAAAAACCTTACTCGCTGATGATTTTTAACCAAAATTTATTGCTAAAAAATACATCTAGGAATTTTCTTTTATTTATAAGGATGTTTTAATTTCAGTGTCTGCTTTTTTATTTATTTTCAGCACCCAAATAAAAGTCTGTTTTAACTATCCCTACTCCTTAATTAATATTTTTCAGCATATATATATATATATATATATATATATATATATATATATATATATATATATATATATATATATATATATATATACATATATATATATATATATATATATATATATATATATATATATATATATATATATATATATATATATATATATACATATATATATATATATATATATATATATATATATATATATATATATATATATATATATATATATAGTATACATAATTATATATACTGATATGGTTATCTTTTTTGCGCTCCATAATGGGTGTTATAACAAGTTTTTATGCACTACCACATCCCGCTTTTCAAGCACATTTTTCATGCCGCCTTAATACCGCCATAAACATTCAAAAAAGAACAAAATATGGCAATTAAATGTCAACTCAATTAGTATCTGTGGTGGCATTATTATCAGCCGCTTGCCTGAGTTGCCGTTTATATATCTGTGTTTTGTTAAGTGGCCATAAAAATAATATAAATCGTTGTCACATTAATAGCTTTTGTGATAAATTTCTAATACATTATTTGGTTAGAGTTTATGGTCTATAAAAAAATATTACTTATGTAATGTTGTATATATGTTACTTACTATAAAGATATGACTAGTCTTTTATATCTGTTGTTTACCTGTGCGTATGAGTGTTAATATTTTAACAAAATGTTACTCATACGCTCGCTTATAAGTCCATATACAATTTATAGGGCACATAAATTACAATAAAACAAATTTATAGCTAAACTGAGGCCATATGCAATCATTGATTCTTTTTGCATTTTATTTTGAAATAAGTCTTTAATAAAGAAATTTTTCCCATATTTTCAATAATAAGATTTAAACATTGTCATGCCATAATGGCTCTGTTATACGCCTTTTCAAATTTAATCCATGGCAGCAGTGTAACACATTTGAAAGGAGTTTAAAATCTTTTTTAAAAGAGCACACAGCCTAGCAAGAATTTTACTAAGTCGGGTTTAAAATTGAGACAAGTTTAATTATTTTACATCTAACAAGACCTTTTGTAAATTCTTCAGACAGTATTGGTTTATTTTTATCAATTTTATTGGAATTAATTAACAACTTAGGCAAACTAACAAACAATTTTTGTTAGTACTATAAAAAATGTATTCATAGTAACAAATACATGCAGTTAATTTTAACAATTTCTTAATCGTTCTTAAATAAAAATAATACTCAGTACAAAAATAAATATCAAAAAAGTCAAGAAAATCGTAAGACCAGGATTCAGAAGTGTTGAGAATTCAGATTATTTTCATTTACATTACCAAAGGCTTTTCATTTCAGAATATTTGCTTTCTTAATTTCTATCCACCGATTTGGAAGCTGTCTTCCTTACATGGGGAAATGTACCAACTCTTTTTTAAATATAATTTTTTTGCTTGTGTAAAAGCGTTCTTATATTGATTATGTATTCTGTAATGATCATATACGACAAAGAATTCTTATATTGCATATCCTGCTCTGAGTATATGGTTTAGCGAGCAATAAAATGTCGGCATATGAACAGCTAAAGCCATAGCAAACAATTAATTTCTGAAAATCCAATTGTTTAAACGATTGGAGGGGGCGGGGGTCAATATGCGAACATAATAAATCTCAATATTATATGCTTTTAATTTTAACAAGGATTTGTTTATGGAAATGTAAATTTGGACGACGTACAATCTTGTAAGCAGTCATGATCTCATTTTAATGGAAGTAAAATAATGTGATCCCCTATTGATCGAGAAAAAATAATGTGTTGAACTAGATTTAAAAAACAAAGTATTTTTTCAAGAGATTTATTTTAATATTAAATAAATTAGTGGATAATGCTCTTAATCAAATTGTTGTCACTTTGATTTTTTATGAAGTTGAGAAAATCGCCTAGTAAGTTTATTGAAGCAATAAAAATTTAATATTTTTGAGAGTGATTTTCATCTTTTTTTCGGGTAGATATGATAATAGATATGCTACTATATGCTTTTACTTAATAATTACACAAATACACTTCCCAATTGTCATTTGCATTTATTGATCTTGCTTAGCTTTAGGTCCAGATTTTATCGATTCAGGAGAGTAGTTTTATTTTTTAATTATTTTATTTACAAGTAAGCTGTGTGGCGACCATCGAAAAACAGTACTTTATGGTCTGCTAGTATAATTTCTTTCTTTACTTTTTTAATAAATTAAATTCGAAACATTCAATTTAGCAAAACGTTAATAGTTTAAATAAAAATTACTTTACATATTTCTATTTAATTTTTTTCATACAATTAAAATTTTTTTTTTTAATTTTTGTCTAATTATTATTGACTATGGAAAAGTTCCTACTAGTTGTAAAAGGATCAGGGACCGGAAATAAGAGTTATTTTTCAATTTTTGAAGAAATAAATCATACATAAATGAACATCGTAGAAAACTTTTTATTACACCATCATGATTTTTAGGCGAAATGCATCCAACATATTGCAGGATTTTTAAATTTTTGATTTTTATTTTAACAACCATAAATAAGAGTTATTTTTGATGTTTATTTTTTTAAATGAAAAATAAAAGTTATTTTTGATTTTTATTTTTTTAAATGAAAAATAAAAGGTTTTTTTGATTTTTATATTTTTAAATGAAAAATAAAAGTTATTTTTGATTTTTATATTTTTATATCAATAATAAAAATCAATTCAAAACTCTTATGAATGCATAGAAATAGCTTATAAGTTTTGGCTGCCATTCAAGTCGGTGTTAAGAAGAGATCGTTTTCACGTTTTCAATTTTACCATCATAATTGATTTTAAATGTTCCTCAGATAAATTATATCTCATATCTCCCAATATTAATCTGTGTGCTGAAAATGACCTTTCTACACTGACTTGATTGGCAGGTACAGAATGAACAATTAAAAATTGATTTTTATTATTGATATAAAAATATAAAAATCAAAAATAACTTTTATTTTTCATTTAAAAAATAAAAATCAAAAATAACTCTTATTTCATTTATTTTTTTGATAAAAGTCATAAGAGTTACGGTCCCACAAAAGGATACTGCATCAAAAAATTTTGCAAGTATTCCTATTCATATAAGCCATAATCTTATATATTTTTAGTAGCAATCATAAGCAATATTTTTCACTTTTAAGGAACTTAAAAGTAAACTTCATTAAACTTTTCATAATTTTTTTGGAAATCAAGGGCCAATTATTTAGTAAGCAGAAGGATTGTTTTTGAAAAACTAGCAGCAATTAAGCATTTACAACATGAAAGAAAAAGTTTGCTTCGATTTCTCTAAAAGAAAAAGTTCAAAACATTCTTTCTTAAGCGACTAGATTATTAATTTTAAAACAAATTGTTTAACATTTCATTTGTTATTAAGACTAGTATTTGTTTTTTCAACACAAAAATATATCTTGGGATAATCTCCAAAACAAAAAGTATATTCACAAGCAAACAAAAGCAAATAATATACGAAGAAAACTCATTTATTTTCACAAAGAATGAGAAAATGTTTTAGAAAAAAAAAATCTGTGATTTTAGCAAAAATATATTCATAAAAAATACATACAAACCATAAAATACATCATTCGCAAAGTGATTAAGTCATTTGTTAAGCTGCACACAGAGATTCTGTTATTAAGAATATGTGTGTATGCGTGTGTGTTTAACGGTCAGTTTCACTCATATGCACTGGCGTCGAGAGGTCTGTCTGGGGAGGAAAAAGACAAAAACTAGAATTTTATTTGTTTTTCGTTTCCTCATAAGCTTTTGTTTTATCTCGAACTTACAAGACATGAGACAATATTTCTCTTCGTTAAAAGTTTTCTAGCCCCACTTCCAAACAATTTTTAATGTCGCGCTTATGGCAATGTGTCCTTTGTAAGTCTTGCATACATTTCTTTGGTCAAAACTCTCTAGAAGAAAGCAAAACAATTACTTCGTATGAATGTAAGAATTTGTATATTAATGTATATGTATGTGCATATTCACAATTGAATATTTCAGTTTCCGCTTGCTACACTATTTTTTTATTTTTTTTCTGTATATTTTTAATATCCTGCTTTAGAACTTAAAATGAACATTTTCAAATTTAATATTGATCTTGTCATATTTATAATATATTCTATAACCCCAGTAGTTGATCATGCGTTAAAAGATCGATAAATTACGTTCCAATGAAATTTTGTATTAAATTTAATATTTAACATTAATTAAGGCAATTTTTAAAAAAATTATTTTTTTTATTAACAAAATTTTTTATAAGAATTAAAATTACTTTGAATAATAATTAGAAATTATGAACAACATTCGACATACAGCCATTGTAATTATTGTGATTTGAAATATAAAAAAATGTCGTAATTTAACGTGAATAAAAACACAAAAATCGAATTTTCTCTATTAAGTCAAGAAAATTTCCAACTTAGAGGAAAATTCACTGAAATCTGCAAGCTCTTGCAATGGCTTAAATTACTCAAAAGGACTAAATTCGAGCTTTTAAATCACTAGCTTTTAATTTATTGGATTTCTTTTAGGGTTGTATCGCTTCAGAAATTTATTTTAATGCAGAGATTGTTCCAGAAATAGTGCAAAGTTGGATTACTTTTAATCACCTTAACATTTTATTGTGACTAATGCCCATTCAAAACTTTAAGAAAAAAGTTCTTTATATTACTATTATTTTTTTTTCTTTCTATTTTAGAAACTTTTATTGACCTTCATCTAAAAAAATTCACAAAGAGTTTGTCTTTACATTTTTTTGAGTGTTTTTTCCTGGAGAAAGCTTTTATTTTATTGTAAGTTGTCAAACTAATTTCCAAAGAATTTTAAAAACATACTCATTGCATGTGTGATTTGCAGGGATTTTTAGCCAATCAAAATCTAGATTTTAGTTTAGCGGCTAAATTGTTTTTAACATTATAAAACGCAATGACAAAATTAGTTCTATATGATTTAAAACTAATTAGTCCTCCATATTATATAACTAATTTAATTAAATAATTTACAATTTCCTTGTAAGGTACCAGGTTATTATCAATTTCAAAGTTGGGTGAGACACTGTGGAATGGCGAAACTGTGATTAGTTTGACCAAGGTCTGTCCTATGGCGCAACCCAAACGAGGATAATACGAGGGGTCTTGTTGAGATTAAGGAAGCGTTAAGAGTTGATTAGAATCTTAACGGGACACTCCAACTTACGACCACATCCGCTTCGAATCCGAGCATCAAACGACAACAAATGCAGGACATGTAGATAGGATACCAGGATAGTTAAATACTTCCTCTGTCATTGCTTACATTTTATGCAGATGATATCATCCCGTTTTTTGGGAAGACATTTAGCGGCCATTATTCACCTCAAGGATATTGACCCGAGAGAATTAGGGAACTATTTGCATGGTACGGAGTTGTTATAAGGTTACAGATTTTTGCTGGCCTATTTATATGTCTTTTATTTCATATGAGACGAATATTCTCCTCTCCATCCTTACCTTCTCCTTAGAAAAGAAAAATGTAAGATAGGAACGTACTTTGATAACTTTTCGCAAAAATGCAAAAAGCTTTCAGATTTTTATTTTTTTTTTCTCAATACTTAAGGATTGGAACGGTAACGATGATGACAATCAAAAAAATACTGTTCCTTTCTACTAGTATTATTATCTTTTCCTTCAAATAATTATTTACCTGAATTATCAAATTCATAAATAAAATTTTCAGTATAACCAACATACTTTGAAAAACAACGTAAAATTATTTAATTAAAAATATTTTTACTTTTGTGTAAAATTGTATTTAAAATATTTAATATTGAAAATTTTTTATTTGGGATATTCTCCCCAACTAATCGTTAGAAAAAATTAGAGTTTTTTGCAAAATGCATAGAAAAAATCAAAAAATGTTTGTTGTATTTGATTTATGTGGCATAAACATCCGAGGTTGAATGTTTTCAAACTGCTTAAACTTCACTGACGATTTGGATTTAGCAACCAATGAAATGTCGGGATATGAAGAGCTAAAGCCACAACGAACATTTTTTGATTGTATTTAAAATTTAAAATAATAACGATCAAAAGAACTATTTTTTATATTTAATATCAGGCTAATTAATTGATAGTTATTAGTTTAAATTTATTGACATAAAATTTAACTTTAATTTAATATATGTAAGTATTTTAAATAAAATTATTCATATTGATTAGTATATGACCGTAAAAAGTCTTTTTCAAAATACATTTCACACTTCATACTAAAGGGAAGGGAATGTAAGATTCGTTAAAGACAAGAAATATCCCTCGTTTTTTTTTTCTTTTTGCATTTTATTTCTTTATGAATCGCATACAAACATATAAGATGTCGTTTTATATTTTGCTTCATAAAACAGACATAAAGGCTGAGAATCACAAAAGCCAAGTTGTAATAATTTTGTTATAATAATTTGTAATATTGTTTACATGGCCACAGTGGTGGCGGTTTTTACTCTTTGCTGCTGCCACTGCTTCAGCTCAGCCACATTCTGTGCTCGTACTATTAAAGTATTCACTTTATATATGAAATTGGATAATAACTTTCATGCTGTTTCCTTTTTGTTGCTGCTAAAATTTGACCTACAGATATTTATGTGCAATTATGTTTTTGATTAAGTAAAAATCAACCTTCTTCTCCATTTGGTTTTTTCGTTATTGTATGACTTACATTTATTACAATTTCTGGTTACTGTGAGATTTATATTTGTTTGCTTTTTGTTTAATAAAACTTTTCTATTTTAGTTGGATTTATGTGTTAAGTTTTTGTAATCTCTTTTCTTGGAGTGTAATTAAGGTAAGAAGAGGTTATGAAAAGCAGCAAGAGATATTTAATAAGAAGAATTCAATATTTTTTAAAAAATCTAAGACCACGCCTGTTGCAAGTATTTTAAAGGAAAACCAGATATAAAATATATTTAAAAAATCGATGGATTATGTTATAAAAATTGCAACAAGTATTTGGTTTCGTGAATCTTAATAAGACATTGATTATATATATATATATATATATATATATATATATATATATATATATATATATATATATATATATATATACATACATATATATATATATATATATATATATATATATATGTGTGTGTGTGTGTGTATATATATTTATATATATATATATATATATATATATATATATATATATATATATATACATACATATATATATATATATATATATATATATATATATATATATATATATATATATACATACATATATATATATATATATATATATATATATATATATATATATGTGTGTGTGTGTGTGTGTGTATATATATTTATATATATATATATATATATATATATATATATATATATATATATATATATATATGAAATCATCAGTCAATAATTTACATTAAGTTAAGGAGGGTTTATTCAAAATGGAGAAATTTTTATAATTTTTAATTTTTAGTAGTATTCTTAATAATTTATAATTTTTAATTTTTATAGACTTCGTTTTTCAAGATATTAGAACTATACGATTATTTTCTCATTATGTGATATCAGACTCTACTTCTATTTGGCTAGAATGTTTCAGTAAGAATTTGGTTGTTTATTTTATTTTTTTTTTAATTTTTTTTTTTTTATAAAGCGGAAGTGGTAATGGTCCCTAAACCTGGAAAGCCAGAAGATATTGTAACATCATATCGCCCGATAAGTTTGCTAGTCACATTCTCCAAAATATTTGAAAGGATATTTCTGAGACGAATGTTACCTATACTAGCAAAAGAAAATATAATACCAGAGTACCAATTCGGGTTTAGACATAAGCATGGCACACCTGAACAATGCCATCGTATAGTAAATTTTATACGGGATTCCTTGGAGAACAAAAGATATTGCTCAGGTGTATTTTTGGATGTGCAACAAGCATTTGATAGGGTCTGGCATGCAGGCCTACTATATAAGCTTAAAAAACTACTTCCAACACATTTTTACCTAGTACTAAAATCTTATATCAGCGAAAGGTATTACTATGTTAAGGTCAACAGAGATTTCTCTGAAATTTACAGTATCAAGGCTGGAGTCCCTCAGGGTAGTGTGTTAGGTCCAATTTTATATACAATTTTTACATCGGATATGCCCTTAATAAATAATGTACTAGTTGCAACCTACGCTGATGATACAGCGGTGTTAGCTGCTGACGCAGACTCGGATGTTGCATCACAATATCTTCAAAGAGAGCTTGATGAAATAGGAATTTGGTTAAATAAATAGAAGATAAAAGTCAACACCGAAAAATCTTTACACGTGACGTTTACTTTGCGTCGTGGAAACTGCTCACGTGTTTCAATTAACAACAGTGATATTCCGCAATCTGACACAGTCAAATATTTAGGTCTGCACATCGATCGCAGGCTTACATGGAAAAACCACATTAAAGCTAAGAAGCAACATCTTAACTTGAAATTCAAGCGCCTATTTTGGTTACTAGGTACCAAATCCAAACTAAGTCTCGAGAATAAGATAATTTTATACAAAGTAATGTTAAAACCAGTGTGGACATATTGTATACAGTTGTGGGGAACGGCCAGCAATTCTAACATTGAAATTCTACAGAGGTTTCAGTCGAAAATATTGAGGTCCTTAGTCAACGCTCCATGGTTTGTATCAAACAAAACAATTCATGATGACTTATCAATTCCGATGGTTAAAGAAGAAGTTAAAAAATATAGCGAAAATTACTTGGAGAGGCTGAGTAACCATTGTAATCCATTGGCAATAATGCTATTAGATGACACAAACGAAGTAAGAAGACTGAAAAGGAACCACATATTAGACTTGCCATTTAGAACATAATCAATTATGCATAAATAAAATTCTGTGTACATATATGTAAATATTAATATAGATTAAACTTTAAGATTTTTGTATATAATGTATTATAAATTTTTGAAATAACTTTTACAATTTTTGTTCTTGTATATTGTTTATAAAAAATTTTTTTACAAAAAAATTTTTTTTTGTGAAAGTATTAGTTCCATTTTTAAATGTAAAGAAACTAATGATATAATGTAAATTTTATGAAATGCATTTATATTAAAAAGAAAATGTAAATATGTAACTTGTAGAAAATCTAACAAAAAATTTAAATATTTAATCTAGACATTGTCAGCGATAATTTTCTAAAAATGCACTCACTCATTGACACTTAAAAGCAATCAATGTGCTATTCTTATGGAAAATTTTGCACCCAAATTTTTCTTAGTATAAAAATAGTTAATAAATGAAATTCAATTTGGAAAAGGTCAGCCCCTGCAAACAACAAAAACTCACTTACTGCATTAAACACATTCGAGAAAGCAGGCTACAGGGCTACACGACTACAAATGTCGCTGACTACAGATCTCGCCCTGTAACCAGCTATTTAATTATTTTGAAAACGACAGCTACATAGTAATTTTAATTTAATTTTTAATTTAATTTTTTAAAGTTCCCTTTTTTTCATGGGACAAGTCCCGTTCAACTTTAAAAAAAAAATATATTAAAAAAAAGCCTAAGAGCCTATTCGTTCTATATTCTAGGATTTATGATCAGTAATATATTGAAGTTTTGAAATTTTTATTTTAAAGAGGGCTATTACCCTGTGATTTCTTTTAATCTTCAACAATGTTGGTATTTTTGGCTCAAGTCAATATGATATATAACAATAAAACGTATAAATTTATTTATTTTAAAATTCTTGTTGCTTATATATTATAACATATAAATTTTGGAATTTTCTTTTTTATTTTGCAATAAAAAACATTTCTAATCGGTAATTTGCTTTACATATTTTGTTATATTGTCACTGTTTTTGTTTTGTAGTCAACAAAAATAGAAATTAGTTTAATTTGAGTACACGACAAAAGTAGCATTGACAACAACCTGCAGTAGTGTTGCCGTGCAGTTGTGCAAATAATCATTTTCATATACACATATGTATTCTATTTTTGACAGGTTGTAGTCGGTAGCCTGCTGTCTCGAATGTGTTTAATGCATAAAGGTGAAATGATCCATAGCGATTGCCTGACGATAATCAACATGTTACGCACTCCTATTAAGGTCTTGCTATTATTATTAGTCAAGTTTCGATTTTAAAGGAATCCTGAGCAGTAGTGCCTTTATATATATGCAGCTTTTTAATAAGCTGTTTCAACCGTAAAAAAAGGCTTTTCATAAAGACATCGTGTGGTTTTCCATGATATTGTTATTCAAGAGCCAGAAGTTTTCTTTCGAAGGTTAGATGTTTCTTAGTCCTGCAAACTGAACTTTATATACCTTTACATACTCATAACTTTTAACAACTTAATGCAGTTTTTTTTTTTTTCAAAGACCAACACTACTGTAAGATACTAATTAGCCTTTTAAGAGCTAATTTAACTAGGGAGTACCTGATGATTCAATTTCTTTAGCCTATTTGTGCGCCCATAAAACCAGGCAATTATTAAATGACGTCTCTTAAGAAGGGATGAATCAAGGGGTTTGATGGTTCCTTTTGTTGCTGCTGTAATGGTTATAATGTATTTGTGGAATAAAGGAACAAAATTCTTCTTAATTTCTTTCTTGTTTTCTAATATCTCTAGTCATCTGAATCGAAATATTCTTCAATAAATCTAAGACATGCCATATCTACAAGAAATGAACTAAAAATTATATGAAAAATACCACTAAAGCTACGTACACACGGTTGGCAGATCTTACAACATTGCCAGTAAAATTGTCTGAAAATGTATTACAATATTGTGAACTGCCAATTTTTTACTTACAACGTTGTCAGAAAAACCATTGTCAGTCCATTGTAAGACGACAATATTGTCAGGCATCTGACAACCGTGAGAACACCTATCGCAGGCATTGTCAGATAATTGGCAGACATTGTAAGGTAATTTTTTATTGGCAGATGTAGAAAATTTATGCACCTGACAATAACACCATTGTCAGAAAAATATTTCTATTGGCAAAGCTGTAAAAGCATATGTGAAAAGTGAAATTTGTGAAATAATTATAGAAATAAAAATTAAAAAAGCTAAAAAAATAAAATACCAAAAATAAAAATGAATATGGCTTCTGATGATAGCACAGACATGATTGTCAGAAGTTTCCAGCCAATTGAACTGCAATGTTCAGTTCAGCCACAAACGGAGTCCAGAAAACAAGGCCGAAACAAAAATCCTATCGTAAAAAAGTTGAAACCGTTTGGTCTCATGAAGATCAGCTAAAGTTGATCTCGGAAGTTGAGGTACGGCAAAGTTTATGGGACGCCGGTTGCGCCGAATATAAACTTCCCAAAGATGTTTTGTGGCAGGAAGTGGCAGATACCATATCTGTTAGTGTAAATGATTGCAAAGCGAAATGGGCAAATCTGCGTACCTCTTTCAATTGCAATCTCGAAAAGCTTCGTAAAAAAAATCAGGCCAGGGCACTGATGACAATTTTCAAATTGCTTGGCGCTACTTTAAACCAATGCTGTTTTTGGAAACAACAAAAGTACGCTTTTAATATGTGGAGTTACTAAGCCAAGGAAATAATCAAACTGCTCGGAATCCATTCGTAGAAAGTTGTGATATAAATCCGGCTCGTCAGTTCTTAATTGGATGAGCAATTTGGAATAAAATCCCGCCTCCTGGCGGTAACGAACCCAATCTTTTACCCAAACTTTGCGACGTTTTTTTTACTATTGGATCTTCATCCTCACTACTTTCAAACAAATATCCATTTAAAATTGTCATAATTGCTATATTCTTTTCCATAATGTATCACACTTTAATAATTTAACTTCTGTTATGTATACATAAATTCAGATAATATTTTCAGACATATGCTTTGAATTTTCTGACAATGCCTAACAACAGATCTGGCAATTTTTGTCATCCAATAATCTGACAATCGTGTGAACTGACAATTTTTGTTGGCACATAAATTCATTGTCAGACAATTAACTGACAATGAAATTGTAAGATTTTCTTACGATCGTCTGAACACACAATTTACTTCTGGGTGACAATTTTTCATTGTCACTACATTGTTAGTATGTTGCCAGGTCTTACAATATTGTAAGATCTGACAACCGTGTGTACAAAGCTTAACATGTACTTCAGGTTTAATGTAAATGGTGATTTTTTTTAACAACTTTACTTTTGGAAACACTGTTTTTGGCAGCTCAGCTGTTTTCCTGCAACATGTTACTGTTGAACATGACTTACAAACGAACAACGCTTGCAGCGACGAAGCTTATTTCTGGTTGAATTGATACGTGATCCAGCAAAATTGCCATATTTGGTGTAGAGAGCAGCGAGAAGCATTGCAAGAACTGCCAGTACACTGTTTGATGTGGATTATGGGCCGATGGCATCATTGGACCGTACTTTTTCAAAGACGACGAAACCAGGAAAGTTACTTTGAATGAGGACCACTACCGTGCGATGATTACACATATTTTTTGCCTGACATGTTGTTTCAAAAAGACGGTGGTACATGCCATACAGCACGCGAAACAATGGCCCAATTGAGAGGCGATTTTGGTGAACAGTTTATTTTACTTTTGGGGCCGGTCAATTGGGTGCATAGATCGTGCGATTTAACGCCCTTAGACTATGTTTTGTGAGGCTTTATTAAGGGTCATGTCTATAGGGACAGGCGAGCAGCCACTGAAGCAACCACTGGAAACCAATATTGCAGAATTTATTCGTGAGATACCAGCCAATAAGTTGGGGAGAGTGTACCAAAATTAGCCCCATCGTATGAATCATTTGAACCGTAGCCGCTGTCAACATTTACATGAACTCATCTTTAAACATTAGATAATACAGATCGACTCAAATAAAAGCTTTTATATACTTATTTTGATTTAAAGGATTTTTTTTGTTTTGAGAAGTTAACAAAAAACTGAGATGTAAAAAGTTTTAGTCTTAAAATCAAAATATGACATAAATAGATTGGAAGATATAGACATTTTCTGGATTAAAAGTTTTTGTTTTGTTTCAGAAATATCAGAATATATCTTGCTAAAATATCAAAGAAGACTTGGAATCTAAGTAATTATTTTGGAAATTATTATTTTGAAGGCAAGTTCATAGAGAGAAATCAAAAAAAAATATTCTGGCTAAATTAAAACTATCAAAAGATCTGAGAATAAAACTGGGAATTAAGTTACACTTGCTCTAGTTTGAATCTTAAGTTTACAAGTTCAGATTAATCATTTTTCAAACTATTTTTGTTAATGAAAGTGTGCAAAAAAAAGGAGATGAAATAAATTGCAGGTTGCTTTTTTAAACGAAAATAATTTAATTTTAGTGAAAATTTTTTTTTAATATCATCACTAAAATTTAGTGAAACAGCCACTTTTCAATTCACTATTAAACATCATGAATACTTATACAATAGTTTCCCTTTGTCAATAAGAATTAGTGGAAATTGTAATTATAGTACCTACTCCCATCTCTGGTAGCAATTGGCTTCTATAAGCTTTCTATTTTCATAAAAATAATTTGACAACATTTTCAACTTGAATTGTTAAATTAAGGACTAGAACTTGAGCTGGATAAACTAAATTTTCAATTAAATCCCTACACTTTGGAAAATTGCGTACAATTAAAATCAAAATAAGAAATATTTTTATTAGAGTCTCTTATTACTACAATAAATATATTAAAGTTTGATACCAAAATATAAGAAACTCGTAAAATTATTATCCTTGTTTCCAGCTCCAATTTGGTCTTCCTTTCTTTGGCAAAAAGTGCCAAGGAAAGTTTTTGATAGCAAACTAAAGTTAAAACCTGAAAAGTGCAAGTTCATGGTAAAAACATATATTTTACACATCAATGACTTTCAATTGCTTTCTTTTAAAAGATAAATAGTTGCAAGGATATTTTGCTCATCTCGCTTCTGTTGGTATTGAGCCACTTTATTCCTTCTTGTTTTTGTTGCTAAAGAATCTTCTTATCGAAAATTTTGGATAGTTTATGTGAAGGTGTGAAACTGCTATTGGTTTTGGTGGCTGTAAAAGTTTTTCCAATTCGCTTTATTTATGATGAATTGAATTTTATTTATTATTTAGTTTGTTTCCTTTGTCTTCTTTCATTTCATTATTTGTTTGCCAAGAAATAGTGGCGAAAGTCGTATATCTATTCCTTTTTATTAAATAAAGTTTTAGATGATTGCTTACATTGGGAATGTCTCAATGTACTTTTATATTTTTTTTTAATTCTATAAATTTAAACAGCACAATTCAGTGGAGCTTTAAAAATAAAAAGTTGGATTAAGGGAAATTTTTTGTTATATTAGGAATAATATTTTTTTTTTTTATAAAAAGATTTTGTTTGTCACAGAAATAATAAATATTTTTTTGGAAAACAGCTGTTTAACTATAAAAAATAACTTTTTTGCTAAATTTTTACTTAAATTATGAAGTGGTATAAATGTACACGATCAAAGTGCCTTACACTTTCAGTCTCGTCAATCAAGTCAAAAATATTTTTTTGCTTAATAAATAATTTGACAAATGTATGTTATCCTTTACATATTGAACATTAATACAGCTGATTAGTTCGAAGAGAATGGCAATGTTCAAGTTCTCTTTAGCTAAAAATTAAGATATTATTAGAGCATCACAAACCGCTTTTTAAATAAACTTCTTCAACATCTGAATGCAATACTTCAAAGAAATTATTCACTGCATTCAGTATCCAGAGGTATTTAAAGACCTGCAGTAGGTAAACCAATTCTTTGATGTTCAAATGGAGACCGACTACGTTAACGCTTTAACAAAATCTACTGATACAGTAATGCTGCCACTAGTTATCACTGACCAGCCCCATTTCTTATGACTGAGCATTCGGGATGTTGAAACTGTTGTCTATGCCACTTAAGTCTATGGTACTGTCCCCGAATGTTAGATCTTATAGTCCTCTAAATCCATTTTCAAATGCATCAGAACTATTTTAAAACCTCCTTTTATAAAAGTTATCAACTCTTATTAATAATATATTCCATCTTATCAGTTTGGTTTTAGAGTACGACACATCACTGCAGAACGAACCCACCGCCTTGTAAATTTGATAAGAAGTGCTTTCAAAGAAAAGCAATATGGTTATGTGCTCTTTATTAACATTCTTACAGCCCGAAGTATCAATGTGCAAATTAAGCAGAATGTTTTCTTAAACACTCACAAGCTATTTGAAAGCTAGAAAAAAGAGGTTTTTGATCACACCACTGCTGATTGAAGTTAAAGTTACTTAACGTAGCATCTTAGATCCTATATTATATTTGTCATATGCCTCCAACATATCAACAAGAAATGATATTCACTCATTAAAATTCGCTTTTCTAAGCATCAGTGAAAGTCCTCAAGAGGCATTTTGAGTTTTGCAGAAATATTTTTCGCAGCTGGACCAGTGGTTAAAACTATGGTCTACAAACAGAATGTGTACATATTACTTTTACATTGCGCAGGGAAACTTTTCCACCTATTTTTATCAATGACCAAATTATACACATTTATGGCCATCGTGGAAGTAACGTAGATGAATTATAAGTCCATATGGCATTGATAACAATTCAACTTATTGAAAGATATTCTACTCTAACAATTGATTGCAATCCTTTATTATACGACTCGAGTTTGAAACCAATATGGTGCTATAGAACTATGTTATGGGGTACCGCCTCGAATCCAATAAAGAAAAACTTTAAGGGCGAGAAAACATCATCCCTACGACTACAGCCGCATCATGAAATACAACAAATTTACGCATTTATGAAAATCTATATGTTCCATTGGTTTCAAAATACTTAACAATAATGTATTTTTTATTGTCGGCGGTTCATATGCCGATATTTTATTGTCGTTTTTTATAGTATATATAGAAAACGTGATTATCACCCAAGTCTAATCTAATCTGCAATATTGTAGTCCTTAAAGGTCAATATGATTGAGAAGGAGAAGACTCTCTCGCTCCTAGCCGAAAACAATGGACTTGAAGACAAGCATAGGCAACAGAAACTGATATTTTTTGTCTGCCTTAAATAATCAATAATTTTAAAGATAAGATTTCACTTCAACTTCGATTGAAGACTTAATAAATAATAATATGTAAAAAATTTATTTAAAAAAAGAAAAAAACGACGTATGCTTAATATCAAATAAATGCCCAAAACAATTATACGTACAGGCTCCTATAAATATGCAACATATTTGTATAATGGATAATGTTGTCGTCAATGGTTACAAATACGGAACAAATGTAATAAACAGATTAAATTAATGCATTTCCGCTTGCCTGTCCATCCGGCCGTCTGTTTTTATATTTATCTGTCTGTATTTCCATCTGCCAGTATGTTTGTCTGTCTGCTTATATGTCACTATCTCTCTTTCTTTTTATTTGTCTATTATTTTACCTTCTCAGTCCATCTGATTGGCCAGCTTTTGGTTTATCTGTTTGTGCACATACCGGTTTGGGTTTTCTGTCTCTCTATCTGTCTCTCTGGGTGACTGTGTGCCTTCGTAGACTAATAGTTACTGCACTAGACTTTTAGTTAGATGGTTGCGCATAGTGAAAATAACCGTATATTTGCGGAGCAACTACCATGGCAGTCACGGACAATCAACTATTCCGAGTAGAGAGTCTCAGAGGGTTTCCGGGTGGCGCCAGCCTCCTAACAAGTTCTGAGTGTTTACGATACGTGAAACATTAAGGCAAGTGATTGGCGCCTTCAAATAACGAATATCGGTGACTTTTCCTCATGTTAAAGGCGACATAAAGTGAGCGTTGGATTTTGTAACAAGCGTTTCGCTATATAAACGTGATGCCAGGCTTCTAAGCCAGCCCGCCTGGAGGCCATGCTGGCAGCCGCACAGCCCAATCAGCTACTCGTCTTAAACCAACTGAAGATAAGAAAATAGACTCCCTATGCTCCTTATTGGAACTAAAGAAATTAATATTTACATATATTTTAGTATCATTGACGATGCCTTTAACTCCAAAAATTCATCTTGTTCCTGACGACAAATAAGCTGGAACTAAAAACTGGACATTTTCCTGCGTTTTAAAGTGATTTTCGTTTTTGTTTTATATTTTTTTATAAGCTCGACTTATAATTGCCCAGACATTTGGAAAACTTTGACTTGCTTAGGGTAGTTTGGCTAGAGTTCAAGACTAATTACTAGTGAGTGTCATTCCCATTATTATTTGAATTTCAAATATAAAGGTAATGTTCCTTTATGAGCTTAAATTAAAATCATCATTATCTGTGAGAGGACAAAATTTTTTATTTATATTTAAGCTGAGTATGTATCATGATTAGAAATGGCAGGGAATGTAAATTTGACAACCTGTTAGGGAAACATGTGCACGTTTTCTGTGCCACCACAACTCATCAGCATACGAGTATACCATTTGGGCAATTTTATATAAACTTTTTTATATTAAGAAAAAATTATATTAAAAGTCCTTTTTTTCTTAACAAATTGTGTAAAGTTTCTTATTTAGTAAATACATATCGAAGAAGAGAATTTCTTGCGATAACCGGCCTATTAGAATTAATTAGAGTTTCCTTCGAATTACAATCCCTGCACGCCTTCCGTGGAAAATAAATTTTTTATAGTGTGACATAATTCCTACCTCTTAAAACATATTGCACGAAGCCAATGGACAAACACTTAATGTATGCAGTAACAAATTGTATGAAATGTAAATTGATGTCATTCCTAATAAATTACAAGTTAACAATTTCTAATATACAAACACAGATGTAAATAAATGTAACTTTGCAGAAATGCTTGTAATAAGCTTGCTATAGTTCAATATAAATTTTATATAATTGTATGTAACATATCGATTGATTGGTATGTTTCATTTGTAACATCGGTCATCTATTCGCTCAATCATTCATTCATTCATTTATTCTGCAAATCACATGCACAAAGACATTTGACTTGTTCAGCTACATACCATATTATGTAAACACATGTACCTGTGTGTGTGTGTGCAAATGTTTTTTTTTTTTTTTTTTTTTTTTTTGTATACAAATAAGCACTTATGCGTATGTTTGTTTTTGTAAATATGTTTGTAAGTATCCAGCAAGTACAACAACATTACCATTAAGTTGTTAATGTTGGTTTTGCAAATGATTTCCTCTGAATATTGCCATTTACATAGAAGGCCTTTATATATTGAAAATATTTATTTACACGAAAATATTTACAATCAACTATGGCATTTGTTGAAAAGTATATATTAAGATAAATACACCTTGTAAAGTTCTAACCGAATTAATCTGATATTAGAAATATTGCTTTATCAATACAGTCCATATGTACGGTGAACTCTATGATTTTTAAATGAGGAATGAAAACCAATAATTTTATGATGTTTTTTTCATCTTACGAATTAAATATTTGAAGTGCCCATAATCAAAGACTTCATCAAATATTCTGTATTGTAAAATTTAGGAAAACTTACTCAATTTGAGTTCCCTAATGACTTCAGGAGTGAGATGTATTCTGTAGTCTTAAACAACTTTGTTGCATGACTAGTGTATAAAGTAATTCCTGGCTGTTAGATTTAAGGCCATTATATAAAAGTCTTAAAGTTGGACTGTCTTTGGGTTTTTACTATGGTAATGTCCTTTTAAAATTTGTCTTCGCAACCACTCATTTAAAATTTGTTTGGCTGTTTTTATACCATATAAAGGCTGTAGAACCTTCTTTGCAGAGATGAAAAGAAAACTTATTTTGCATGACGGTCCCGCTTGGCAAACTGGTCCACAATTGATTATATTCCAAATATTATTCCCTCTACATCTATATCTCTTTTCGAAAACCACATTGATTTTTCTTATGATAATACTATTCATTTTGTGATCATACATGACAGTAACATTATTTTTGGTTTGTATCATATTTTTAATTAAAAAACAAATAATTCTGACCTTCCGCAAGTATTCAAAATCTTGGTGTAAATAATGGAATTCAATATCGGTCAAAATTACAAACGAAGCTTGTTTGAAATATTCTAAAGTGTTTATCAATATCGAATGCCGCAAGTTTCCTCCTGCAAATATTTTCGGAAACAAGCAGCTTTGAACCACTTCGGTCCAGAACTGGTGATCACATTAAGGCACCAAAGAGAGACGGCAAATGCAGAAAAGATAAGTAAAATATATTGAAAAAGCTAAACAGATTATCTGTATGTTCTAGGAGGATAATAGTGGGCAGTCGTACTACATTATAGCAGAGGCGTGTCAGAAGGGAAGGCGCAAATTCCATAGAAGCGAATTTGAAAGTATAAAATAATTATCAAAAACTTCGAAAACATGCATTGTACTTAAATACGTATACATATTTTAAAATTTAATATAAATACGTTATATTTTTATTTATCAAGATTGACGACATACAGGGTTATCCATTTTTTGGGTTTAAAAGTAAAATTAAACAAAATACACACAAAGCTACGATTTTGTTAAAATTTAATTTTATTACAATGCCTTTCACTTGCCATTACGTACAAAATACAGCATCATTTGAATGACACACTCTAGATTGGTTGCAGCAGTTTATCCTTTTAAGATAAATGCTCCAAGGTTTAGGAATTATCCACGTAGAAGTGTTCTTTCCACGCAGAAACATTATTTTCGGCCGTGCTCACATTAAATGATGCACAGGCCTAACTACATACATCTGTATTGCATCCAGTCTCTTAAAATTTCTTTGTAATCTTGCCAATAAATTGCATAGTAAGTCACCCCATAATGCTCGATAAGTAGTCACATTTGAACCAACACTTTTTTTTAGTAATTTGTAACTATTTTTAAGCATTTTTTTGGTTTTAGGCGATCCATATTCATAAACCGCAAACTTTTTTATATGGCAAATATTCAACAACTTAAGGTCTTGCTGGAAGGTAATTTTGAAATACCTAAATGGATAAACCGATACATGCAAATATGGCTTAAATGAACTTAACAATTCCCTTAATAGTACTTATTTAAACACTTTCCATAAAGACAGATCAACAGACAAGGATCAATTGTAATTTTGTTCAAAATGTCAAAGCTTCAAACTTTTAAAATGAAATATGTGAAATTTAACTCAAATAAAAACAGACATGGATGGAAAATGTAATTTTTTTATATACAAGTATTTTAGTTGAGCTTACCATATTGCTGAATAAATAAATTTTAGTTTTCTTCATGAATCCGAGTTTAAATCTCATAAGACTATGTTGCACGATTGGAAATTTTAAATTTGAATACTAGCTGCGGCAACATGTGTACATGTGTTCACTCACAAAAGGCAAAATAATCTCTGCTTGTACAATTCGTTTATTTATTAAAAAATAATGATATTCCATTAATATAAAATATAATAAAAAATAATGATATTTCTTATATATTTAAAGAACACTTGAAAAAACAGGGAAGCAAAAGTTTTAAGTATTGCAGCAAATAAAATAAAAAAAAACTCTTTATTTTGAATAATAAAAAACTGTATATGTACTCGTGTATTGCAGCACACCTTTACAAAGAATATACCAACAAAATTTGTAAAAGCCTACGAATTTCGATAATTCACACCATAACTCTTGAATTTAGAAATTTCTTAACCCAAGAAACACAGATTATGTCAACAAAAATAATTTTATTTTTCAATGTGGTATCCTTTCAGTTCCATTCACTTTGTCCCATGCTTCTAAAATTTCTTTATCCAAAAAAAAGATGTGTGGAGGTCATCAAAATAAGCATTTATTTTGAGATGATTTCATTGAGTCAAATCCCTTTCTGCCAAGCCATTTCTTCAGGAGCCAAGTCCGGAGAAAAGGGTTGATGAGAGAGCGATTTGTAGCCTAATTCATGGAACTTCCTCATGCACATGTATGCACTTTTTTGCACATTGTCCTAGTGGAGAAAAAATTTTTTTCTTCACCAAATGTCGTAATTTTTTCAAATCCTCATTAAATTGACCAAATAAGTTGGCATTGTTTTCGCCGTTGATTGTTTTACCCTTTTGGAGGTAGTCAATATGGGTTATACCGCGCGCATATCAAATACATCAGCTTTCTAATACCATCATTCAAAATTGCAACCATTGAGCCATGTGATATTTCTATAGTCTCCACAATATGTCGCACTTTCAATATCCGACCAACACCACATCATGAATTTTTTCAAGTGTTTCGGGTGTCAACTTGGCGTTTGGAATATTCCGTACTTTTACGGTCAGAAACAAATTAAGTAAATCAAATTTTTTATCATTGAAATTGATTAAGCAGAATTTCTATAGTACTGATCAAGCTAAGCCTTGGTTTGAATAGTGGTTTTTTTCTTCAAAGCTCACTTTTTTCTAATTTTACCTCAAATCATGCGTAAGTCTGCTATCAATAGCGATCAAACACAAACTAAATGACACAGCTTGTTAAAATTTTTAAAGGAGTCAACGGACAGATGTTTGTTAATAGGAAGAAGTGAGAAATTAAAAAAGTCGAGCTTATAGGCCCGTCCTCGTAGTTCTAGTTTAAAAATTTAATAAACTATAAAACACACGAAATACCTTTAAAATGCTTTAAAGACCCGATAAAATATCAGTGTTACACCGACCTGTTACTGGCGATGAAAAATGGACTTATTTTCAGAATCCTAAATGGAAAAAAATTCTGGGTTAATCCGAGAAAACCATCAACTTCGGCTGCGAAACTAGATCGATTGGGTAGGAAGATAATGCTGTGTGTCTGGTGGGACCAGAAAGGTGTGGTGTACCACGAGCTCTTAAAACCTGGTGAAACCATTAATACAGATCGCTACCAATAACAAATGATCAATTTGAACCATGCATTGATTGAAGAACGACCAAAATAGGCCATAAGACACGGCAAGGTAATTTTGCAACACGACAATGCGCCTGCACACAAAGCAAAACCGTTTCATTATACAATCAAAGCATTAGGGTGGGAGCTGCTACCCCACCAGACCTCACTCCTTTCGAGTACTATTTATTTCCAGCGATGGGACACTCATTGGCACCTCTTCGAGTTCTATGAGGAAATAGAAAATTGGGTGACTAATTAGTTTGCTTCAAAAGGCGAACAGTTTTATTGGCGTGAAGTTCACAAATTGCCTGAAAGATGGGAAAAATTTATAGCCACCAATGACCAACACTTTGATTAAAATGCTTTTTACTTTCCCATTAAAAATTAGTGTTTTATTTTCATAATAAAAACGTTCACTTCACACCTATACACCTGGTATACAGGAGCAATAAGGAGCGGGTGTAGCAGCATGTGAAAATAATATTTTCATATATTCCAATTTATGTTGGAATAAAAATTAAGTTTTTTTGATTAATGATGATTTGAATTTTTCTTTTCATATTAAAAAGTATTAAAATTTAGCGAATCCTTCCGTATCCTAAACTAATTTTTATAACTATTCACTCTAGTAAATTGTGCCTCATAAATGCCAGTTTTTATTTTGTTTTATATATTGTAAGCAGCTGACGCCCTTATTAACATTAACTTCTTACTTTCAATAAGCTGTGTATTCAACCCTCGTATTTGTTATCGAGTTTTACTTAAATGCCAAAGTATTTCAGCAATTGGCCGGTTTATTCAAAGTGCAGGTCCACGTGTGACTATGTGTGTATATACTCGTATAGTGCATGTATTTGTTAATACTTGTGGTATCTGTAACTGTTAAGTTTATGCTCTTGTTGCTTCTACAATTGTAAGTATATCCTTTGGAGTGCGTGTGTGTGCATGCGTGTGTGTGTATTTTTAATATCCGAATTGTATGAGCAAATGTATGGTAATATCAAGCGAATATTTATTTGAACATATAAAATTGAATTGATTGTTATAGATGGATATGTCAAATACATTTGCAATAATTTGAACAAAGTTATGACATTATAAATGTTAGTTAATTCATGATGTATGAATGTAAGAGACAAATGCATAATCAACATTCAAAGACATATTTATTCATATTAAATTATGCAAATGTTAACATATAACTGACAAACAAATGACTGATTATATAATTACAAATTATACCTTTCAAACTGTTGTTTAAAAAATACAGTGGAGAGCAATTCATTAATGAAGTTAAACATAATAAAGTGGAAGTTAGTGAACAAATAAAACAACAAATCACTCTAAATTATCTAAGAGTTAATAAAATAGGTATAATTGAAAAATAGTTTTAATAATCATTGAACATTTTCTTGGTCTTTTCTTTTGCTCTCTGTTGTAGTTGCCATTAGTTATTAAAATAACGAATAATCGATTTTTGTGCAAATAAGAGATTTTGTACAAAATTGCTTAAGCAAATTAAGCAAAGCCATATGATTTCTATAAAATAAGGCTTTCTAATATTTCGAAGAGTAAACAAAAGTGAATAAATTTATTTATTCAAACATAAACAAGTAAATGAGTTTATGAGAAAAGCAAGGATTGTATAAACAAACAAAATTATAATTTCAAAAGTCGAAAATTACACTTTTTGTACTGATGAGTTGGCATTAGCGATAACAAAATGTAGACTTAATACACAGCAAATATGACTATTATTATAAAATAAATAACTAATAAATAAATAACTAGATTAATTAAGGCTTTGATTATATATAATAAAACTAATGCAAATTCAAAATATTTTAATGATTTTTCCAAATTTGAGATAAATAAATGATTTGCATAGAAGTTTGCTCAGAAAAAAATACCCCAATGCCGAAAAAAATTTCAATATTGGGCAATTCTTCATAGAGTTGAGACAATCGCTTTTATAATTTTTTAGTAGTTGAGAGTGAACTACTATCCAACTTCTTTAAAATGAAGTTGTCATCGATTACATTTCGTTTTGTCTTGCAATATTTCACAGTATCATTCAAGATCTTTAAAATATGCTTTACTTTTCTGTTTTTGAAAAATTGCCCATGCCCGATTATTTCTATGGTGTATAGTGAAAAAACCATAGTTATTATATGTTATTTAAAAAATTAAGTTCTGGAGCGTGATTTATAGTAATTTTCCGTGATTTTTTTTATAGACTTAAATTAAATCAAAGGCCGAAAAACTATGGTGTCTTTTATTTCTGTACTAAATTTTTTGCATTAATTTGTTGTGAAGCCAATTGTGTATTAAAAAAAGAAGCTTTTATTTTTGATCCTTGCCAAAAATTCTATCTAATAAACAGTGGATAAAAACTTTTACATACTAAATCCAAATCCAGAATCCAAACAAATTAAATAGAAAGAACTCATTCATATATGTATGTATATGCATAAATATAAAAAGTATTTTAAGTTTATTAATAAAAAAAAATTAAAACAAAAAATTAGAACAAGTATTATTCTTCCTAAAACTAAAGAAACTTTCATTCTTATTCTCGGTTAAGATTATTATTAAAATTATTTTTCATAAAAAATTTCATTGTAAAATTTTCGATTAATTTTTTTAAGATAAACTAAAAATCAAATTTAATTCCTTTCACTTTCTATTAGCAAAACATGACCTTCTCTCTTATTTGTTAGACATTTATTTATATATGTAGTTGTTATATAAGAAATATTATTGTTGTAGTTGTTGCTATTATAAGCAGTGTTGTCATAACCGAAAAATTTTTGTAAACAAAATTTCTCCAGATTGTAATAAAATTAGAAAAAAAATATATAAAGATTACATTTAATTTCCCTTATCAGCCAAAAGAAAATTAAAACTATAATGTTCACTGTAGTCCAGGGGGGTTACTCTCTATTGCGATGCGTAAGCTCGTTCGATGCGTTTGATATTTTGTTAACGCACGATATTTGGTTTTAACGAACGATTTTGACAATTACAGAGTGCATTGATGCCAGGTTTGCGAAAGTGAAAAAATCAGATGCGCGTAAACTCAATAAAGAACTGACCTTCGTAGACTAGTAGGTAGTGTACTAGACTCGTAGTGCGAAGGTCCCAGGTTCGAATCCTGCCGCAGAACTCTGGCAGTTTGAAAGGGAGCGCACAACAAGCCTTCACTGGCTTAAGTGTATGTCGTATGACATGGGCTATCACACCCCTCCTATCAACCTAACCTAACCTAACCTAAACTCAATAAAGGGTACCAATTATCCGATTATGTACCATTTTCCTTACGCATCGCATACGCATCGCAATAGAGAGTAACCCCCCATAGGGCATTATTTCTAGGCAACGAAAGAACGCAGCATCATTATCCTAGACCTGCTACAGCAGACCAATCATCTACTCAGCCGTAACAATAGCCGATTAACGAAACTGATACAAGGCTAAAATAACAATGCGAACACAGCTGCAGCAACTCGTGTAAGATGGAAATGGTAATGGAGTAAAAAATTCCAACTTTGTCGTTAACATTAATTAGCACTGACAAATAATCTGAAATAGTAGAAATTTAAATCATTCATCTACATATGTACTATATACAGGTGCTCTATTTATATAGTACATTCATTATGAAGTACATAATTAACACGCTCTTTTTGAGAGAAAGTCTTTCATATTTATCAAATTTTATATTCCAGATATTCTCCAAAATAACTAATAATAACTAAGCCAACAACAAGCAATGAAATATTAGAAAGTTCTTCATGTTTAATCAATTTCATTATATTAATTTTTTCTTGTTAAGAAACATAAGAGCATCTTATGTTTCAATCAATATAAGTTGTTGTTCTTTCAACACTGAATATTTTGGTGATATACTAAATAACCACTTTAATTTTGGTTTCAAGTTTCTCTGAACTTCAATTGATTAAAGTTGCTTTTAATTTGTTAATAGTTCTTGAAACTTTAACTTATAAAATAAATTTTAGAAATAAAAATTAAATCATTTAGATCTATTATTATTGGCAGAATATTGTCAAAAATTATAAAAAAAAAACTTCAAATAAAAGATCTAATCCAACAGTTTCCAGGGCCAAAGCTACTATGGGGTAGTTTAAAAACCTATAGAATCCATTTCTAGTTTATATTTTACTCCCAGAAACGATATAAATACTTTCTTAAGAAAACAAATGTGTAGAATAGATCCATTAAGGACATAGTTATGTTGTAATAATTATTTTGGGAGCCCTTTGCTCATCTGATTTCCAATTAAGTTTCTACAAAACCAAAGTGAAAGCTACAATATTTAAAAAAAAAATTTTTTAAATCGGTCCTCAAATGAGGGAGTTTTACAATAATCAATATTTGGGGTGTGGTAATCGCCCGTGCGATGAAATTCGAATAAAAATTATGGGAGCAACCTGCAAGCAAACCCTTTCAAGTGAAAAAGATTACTTTTTTAAATAGTCCATAAATGTAGAAGTTAATGATATTTAATTAATCGGGCGGGACAACTTGGCCGTATGATTTACAGTAAAAATCATGGCAATAAACTATAATCAAACCCTTTGAAACAAACAAATTATTTTAAAATTCACTTCACAAATAATAAGTTTAAACAAGTAAAAATAAAATACACACGAATTGATAATCTCCTACCTTTTTGAAGTCGGTTAAAAATATTACGAATGAAGTAACCCGTTTTGGTATGATAAAACCAAAACGGCAACGCTGGTTGTAAGCTTTGTTTGTTCAGCCATTTCCTGTTATTTACTCAGCCCTCTCCCTCGCTCATTCTTTTTATATTGTTTAATGCTCACGTTAAACAAACACACAGTTTTGCAAGTATGTGTGAGTGTGAGTATATGTAGCAGAAACCCATTTTGTTTTAAATATTTAAAATAGTAGCTGGCCTGTATGGTTGTTTTGTTGTTGTTAATGTTGTGATTCCATAAATAGTTTTTTGTTGTTTTCACCTGTTTTTTCCTTAAACACAACTACATATGTAAATATGTATAAAACCTTGCCGTGGCGATGATGATGTAGTTATGCAAAAAAAAAAATGTTAATAGAGTAAAAAATTTATGTAAAAAATAAACAAAAACAACAAAGTAGCAAACGTTGTGCAAAGGAAGAAATTAAAACTTTAATGAAAAAAAAGTTCTCAAATAAATATGTGCAAGCCTACTTGTATAAAATTTGTATTTTTTGCTTAGCGGCTTTCACTTTGACATTCACTGTGCAGAAAATGCTTTTACTAATAGAACCAATAGAAAAACAAAAAAAAAAAAATTGCAACTATACATAAACGAGGGTAATCCCTAAACTAAACAAACTTCCAATAAATAATTCTTTTAAAAAATATGAAATAAATTCACTTAAAAGTTAAGAAAATGTTTTTTTTAATGTATAAGCTATTCCTAGTTTGTGGTAAGTCTTTTAAACCACCCTCGTTTTTCCCATAGACTCATATGAAAAGTTGTGAAGTGAATATTTTTTTTTTAAGTTGCTTTTGTTTGTTGTATTCAGTAAAGGTAACCTTTTTGTTTAATTTTGCACGTTATTTTACTTTTTTAGCTCTTTATTTGTCCAAATTGAAAAGTCCTTTTTATGTGCATGTTAGTATGTGTGCAAGTAGTGGTTTGTTTTGTTGGTTGGTGGCTTTAATATTTTTTTCTCCCATTTAATAGCAACACTAGTTTTGGTATGTTTGCAATTGAGGATTTTTTCTGTTGAGGGACTTTTTTCAAAAACTTTTGCAAAAGAAAAATACACAAAAATAAGGTATAGAAACTACCGCGTAAAACAGAAAGTACTTTTGTAAATAAACGCAGAGAAAAAATAGTGCAAAACAGGTTTTTGTGTTTGTGTCATAAAGAAAAAGCGGAAAAAAGTCAACCAAAATTAGGCCAATTGGTTTGTTAATAAAGAACTGCTCTCAAATGAACACAAAACTGTGGGTGTGTGTGCTTAAAAGCGTAATTTGCAAAAACGATCAAAGATACCAAGAGTGCCGCCAAGATCTTCAATACGAAAAAACAATCGTATGCTTAATATACCACCTTGTTAATCATACGTCTAAATAAAAATAAAAATAAGAAAATTACACTGTGCTGCACGAAAAATATGCAGAAGTTTTCATATGGCCTTTCTTTTCTGAAAACTTCATAGGGTTGAATATTCCCCCCACTCAATTGATGAAAATTACCTAAAATAAATGGCATTCATAAATAAATAGTTATAAAAAATATTTTGGCTACCGCCGCAGCCATCCTATTGCTGTGATCCTTTACCATTTGAAAATCTAGCAGCATGTCACATCCGAGCCTATTTCAGGGAAATATTACCTTTAGGGGAGAAACCTCTAGTGATATAATATAATGGCAAAAAATTTATTGCGCTGACTATGCTGAACATAAACAAATCAACCCCAAAAAAGATTTCAAATGATTTCTTAAATAAAAAATGCAATTACAAATTATGCTTAACATATAGATTTTCGAATGTAAGCACTAATTGTTATTTGTTTTATATTTCTTTCTATTTTTTAGACATTAACAAATTGTTATACCCATCCTTTAATATGAAACAAACCTTTTATTTTGCTATATAAAAACAAGGCGGCAATAACATAAATGACTTGAGTTTTGTTTTTTTATACATTTAGAACCTCATTTCAAACGCTGTCCGCAACATACTTTTAAAAGCAAAGGTCTAAGGAAAACATCAATATTAATATGTTGCCATAAAAAGCAACTCCCACAATTAGGATGAAAATCTCCATTGTAATATTTTAGAGAAGAGATAAATGAAACAATACGAAAAAGCTAAAATAATAATAAAAAACCACTTAAATTGAAGCCACAAAGTGATTAAAAACGGAAGTGTGTCAGATAGAAAGAAAAAAAGTGGGAGGAAAAACATAAATGAACTTTTAAAGATGAAACATATACATCCCTTACTTCCTCTGCTGTCCACTCGTACTTTTTCAGAAGAATCCAATATTTTATAAGGGGTGTGTGCATATTTGGGCTTTGGCTTTCCTCTTATAAATTTGGATAACAAAAACCAAAATTGATGCAGGTTTTTTTTGCTTTTGATTTGCTCTTAGTCTCATATTATTATATTTTGTGTTATTTCCATAAGGTATAACAACAACAAAAAAATATATTTGTACATTAGGGTGGGTTAAATTATATGGATGCAAAAAAGGGACTACAAAATTCTATAGCAAAAATAAAATCTATGATAATTTTTTCTATGAAACCAAAGTTATAAACAGAATTCCTATTCTGCGCCACTCGCTATCAGTGAAGATTTAATGAATGAATGGCGAACCAATTCTGATAGAGGATACCAAAGAAACTAGTCAAAGTAGTCAGGAGTACTTAGTATTGCTAAAAAATAATTAAAAGTCCATCAAAAACATATTATTTATTATAGAATTTTTTAAACCATTATCATTAAACCTCAATTTTCCTAAAAATATGATAAAACTAATGTCATAATATGAATTGCCTACCATTTTTTGCAGATGGCACCAAATGTCACATTGACTTTATAATGCAGATATATAGAGAATTAGTTGACAACAAGCCAAAGAGCGACACACCCCTCAATAACATGGAGTTTTCGTTCCTGTTTCTTTGACGAATTTTGAATCTGTTTTTTTTTGACGCAACGTGAATTTCGTCGACATTTTCCTGGTCATCGTGTTCCATTTGCTCGAACAGTTAAGCGCTTGGTTGAGAGCATCGTGCAAACTCAACCCACTACAAATGTCACAAAATTTAAGCCGGCCACATATTTCTCGTTCTACAGAGAACTTCACTGCTGTTGCCAACGATATCAAAGTGAATCCATAAACATTAACGATACGACGATGCACAGAATTAGACATCACCGTTTCAGCGAATTTTGGTGAAAGATTTAAAAATGTTTCCCTAAAAAGCACAAACTGTTCACGTATTACTGCTGACCATCAGACAAATTTAACTTAATGTCATTCTCTGTTAAACTTGATGCAAGAACAAGATGATTTTGTATCGAAAATTATAATAAGCGACGAAGTCAATTTTTACGCAAGTTATTATGTTAACCGACAAAATTTTCGTTTCTGCGGCACAGAAAATCCATATAAAGTGTGTAATTGCATCCTCTTAAAGTGACTGTTTGGTGCAAAATTTGTAGTGAAAAAGTGATTGGCCCTTACGTTTTTTAAACGCCAATGGCACCAATGTAACCATGAATTTGGAGCATTATAGGCACATCATAAAGTTTGATAGAGTTTTTTTTGTAAAGTTGCTAAATCAAATCTAAATCATTGTTAGTTTCAACAGAATGGTGAAACTACACATACAGGTCGGGCAACGATGGGAAAATTTAAGAAATGATCTCCTCTTATAGAGATATGAACTGTTAGATCGCCAGATCTAACAGCACCAGACTTTTTGTTTGGGGGTTTTTAATATCTTGCGTTGGCCACAATAAACCACGAGTCTTGAAAGCTGACGTTGTAGAAGAAATTGCAATAAAAATTTTTCCAATTAATGTCATCAATTTTAAAATTTCTAATAAACTTCTTATGAAAACAAAGCTTATACTTTCTCATTAAAAATATGCTCATATTTTTTACCTCTGATATTTCGTTACACGTGTGTACACACCGAGACTGAACCTTTATTTCAGACGGGAAACGAGTCATTCACAAAGAGCCAACATTTGTGACGTTTGATATCTCGTTACGCTAGTGTACAAAATTTTAGTTTTTTTTCTTACAGTCCGAACTTGACCCTTAATTTGTGAGATAAAGCCAGTTATTCACAAAAGTCTATAGTTTTCTACCATTGATCTCTGACATTTCTGAAAATTTATTTTCTTATCTCACATTCTGATTAAAAACCTTTATATGTTATACGATTTTTCACGGAAAAATGTGATCCACCCTAATAAACACATATATAGATGTTTTTTTTTCTTTTTTCCTTTTTGTCCAAACCCACTTTTTTATTATTTTCAATTTATTTTAAATAAATAGTCATACATTTTTCTCGTTATGAACGCAATTCTTCAAAACAATGGATGGCACATATAGTAACGAAATACGGCACAGACACAGTTTGGTTTCCCTTTAATGATACTCGTATATATGTAGGCAATTTGAAATATAAAAAATAACTCCTTACATGTACATCTTGAACTCTTCTAATGTTATTTGTGGCCACTTGAGTGGAAAGAAATATGAAAGTAATTGTATAAAATATAAAGGATATTAGAAAAAATTTTATAATAATAATTACAAAGTAAAGGATTGTACGACATTTAAAGTCTTAGATATAGACGCCAGTCCTATTAAATAAAAATATTTAAAACAGTTAACAAATTATTAATATTCTTAATTTATAATTTCAACAAAATTTTACTCTCTTTTTAGAAATAAAAACGTCATAAATTGAGAAAGCTCTTAGATCTATACTCAGCATCAGGATCAACAAACCTTCGCCCGTAGTTTGAAGATGTATTGCCCCAAGCAATGCAACGTAGAAAAGATTTAGGATTATTATGCTCATAATATTTTTTTTGTTTGACCAAAGCACGTAAGAAATCTATATATATAAAATTGGAAGTGTGTATGTATGTATGTATGTATGTAACGTAATGGCTCCAAAACGGTTGGGCCGATTTTGACGAAATTTTCAGAGAACCTTCAGAATACTCGGGTGTCACTGTGAAGACGGATTTTTTATTTTCGGTCTGTGGGCGGAGGGGCGTGGCAAAATCCAATTTTCATATTGCACCACCAATGACATATACATATATTTTTTTGTGCTTTTTTTATTTTATTTTACTTTTTTTTGGAAAGCCGTTGTCATGTTCTTCTAAACGAGATATCAAACTCTTAAATCGGTTATGTAGTTCCGAAGATATTTGGAGCTGATGGCGTCAGCTATATGTACATAAATCGCTAAACTCAAAAACTACTGGACCGATTTTGACCAAATTTGATATGCATGCTCTATGGGCCGTGAGGAGTGTTTCTGTGTAGTTTGAAGTTCTTCCGACAGATGGCGCAATACTTAGTTTTGTGTGTGTGTTTTTGCACCGTAACTCAAGAACTACTGCACCGATTTTGACCAAACTTTATATACATGTTCTATGGGACGTGAGAAGTATTTCTGTGCAATTTGAAGTTCGTCCGACAGATGGCGCAATACTTAGTTTTGTGTGTGTGTTTTTGCACCGTAACTCAAGAACTACTGCACCCATTTTGACCAAACTTTATATACATGTTCTATGGGACGTGAGGAGTGGTTCTGTGTAGTTTGAAGTTCGTCCGACAGATGGCCCAATATTTTGTTTTTTGTGTTTTGCCCAATAGAGATTAGCGCGATAAGCCTATGCTGCGTTTTGCTGAAGGCGTTGGGTCCTTAACTAGCGTGTAGTGGATTTAATTAGCCCGATACCTTTATATGAACAATAATTGCTATGTCGATTTAGTGCAAATTTGAAGGCAAAACAAGGTTTGCCCGGGTCAGCTAGTCTTATATAAATTATAAATTACAAAATTCCAATAAAGCTTTTCAATTTATAAAATGTTTATTTGTTTTGGCTTCAGCTGTTCATATGCCCATGTTTCATTGGTAGCTAAACTGAATCGGTAGTGAACTTTAAGCATTTTGAAAGCATTTCATCTCATACGAGTATGTTTATGCCAAACAAATCAAATACATAATGAGAATTTTCTATTTCGTTTGCATGATAAATACAGTCATCAACACCCAAAAGGCGTTTAATTGTACACATGTTGCAAGAGAAATAGAATAACACTCATGTTGAGTATATTTGTTTGTTGTGTTGTTTGTATAAAAACATTCTAAAACTATTATGATTATGTATTTGATAATAATCAATACGAAAGAGAATTCCCATACTGTATTTGATGTGTTTTGGCATAAACATATGAGTTTGAATGTTTTCAAACCACTCAAAGTTCACTGATGATTTGGTCTAGCGAGCAACAAAATGTCTTTGTTCATATCCCGAGCTAAGTCCATAAAAAATTATAACTCTAATTGTTTAAACTAAAGTTGGGGAGAATATCCCAATATGTTTTAATATTAAGTCTTTTCAATTTAAATATGCTAGAGCCCATACAAAAAAAATATATATTGGAACCATTGTGTATACTTTCTTTTTTGCGAGCACAATATACAGTGAATAGTGTAGTTGGATTATAACGGACGAAATAGGACCAGGAGATTTACTTCGTTATAGTCAAGGTTCATTATAACAGGAGTAAATATTTATAAAATAAGAGAGCCTTAAGAAAGATATTCTTACCTTTAGCTGTTTTATAAGATAATTAATAGTAAATAATTATTTTGAGGTCATAAAAAATTATCGAAAGAATTTTGGATTTATTTGTTATAGGAGGAAAAATTTCCAAACAGTTTTATATTGGAGACTCAAAAAAGAGTTCGTTGAAAGCAAATTTCGTTTTAATTGTTTTAATTTCCAAGATATATTTGTACAAAATCCTTAAATCTTAAATCTAAAGGCCTCTTCCAGAAAACTTCTTTAGTTACTCAAATGGGATGATTTAAATCTTGGCTATATACAAATTTCAAAATGATATTTAAACAAAAGTTTTAGCTCATTTTGAAGCCGACTTACTCCTCGCTACCAATATCACTTATGTGTTTTTTTCGACTCACTTATTTCACATTAAAAGGGTTTTTTCGCTATAAATCATTTTAATATTTTTATTATTTGTTAGTAATAAATACCAGCAGCTTACAGTGGTGTGATATAAAAAAGAATTTGATAAATATTACACTTTTAAGCTGCTTACTTTTTGATTTATAAAATAAATTGAAATTCCTTACAGAGGACTTTCCGATTATTGCAATGTCTGATACGATGCTACAAAAGAAACAATGGAGTCGAACGTAAACATAATTTTTATGATATAAATAAGTTTTATACCTTAAGCTTTTATAAATGAATCAACTACTCCAAAAGTTAAATGCCTGATTATCTCGCAGTAGTAACAAAATGTAAATGAAATCCTTGATCACGGAAAGCATTTAATAATTAAAGTTCGTAAACTACTTCTGTGAATAATAAATTGTTTTTAAAATACAAATATTTCAAGTGACTATGCCAAGCCTGTCAAGTAGACTTTTGTCCTGTATTTTTATTTTTGAGTAAGTTCACTGCATTTATCAAAACTCACTACCAAGAGAGTAACCAGGACTTAAAAGGATTTACAATGAACTGTGATGTATGGGTATGGTAGGCAGTTAATGAGGCGGAGAATCTCGGAATTTCTAATATTTTGAGTTCTTGTTTAAATTATTAAGAAGACTTTTTATTAGATATTTATATTTTAAAGGAACTTATTGGAAAAGAACAGAATTTTTCGATGTAGTATAGTATTTTTTTTTTATATCGACCGCAAATTTAGGCGGATGTGAAAATAATTTTTGCTGCAAAAATCGAATTAACATTTAAATTGATTTATTACACTGTGTGTGATTTTCTAAGTCGTGGCAAAATAACCACATACGGACACCACTACGTGATAAAAGACCAATTTTTCCCAAAGTCATGCACTTTTTTTTTATGGGCCGCCAAAGATTTGGGGCCTCGGTATCATTTTCGCAAAAAAGTGATCATTTTCTCGGGCTCATATCTTGCAAACCGTTCCGAATTTCGATTTACTCTCTGAGGCAAACTTGTAGCTCTTGTCATAAAGAACAAAAATTGCGAACATATAAAATCATATAAAATCGCAAAAAACTTAAAAAAATTCGATTTTTTTTCCTTTTGAAATCTTGTAGATGTTTTCTTTTCTGGTTTGATGACCGCAAACGTAGCAAAATAAATCAATTTTTTGACACTGCATACTGAAACTGTCAGTTGACACTGTTGTATACGAATTATGTTGTAGCACTTTATATAACTTTCACCGCGTCACTTTTTTCACTTTTGCGGCTACCTAAGCGCTACCTAAACGGTGTTCAGAATTATTCCCAGGAAGTTTATATGTTGTAGAAATTTGTTTATTGAGATCTTAGGTAAATTTTTGTAGTTGATTGTTTCCTTGAATTTTGAACGGTTTGCTACCTATGGACCTGAACAAGAGAAAAAGGTAAAAAAATCGAATTTTTTTAAGTTTTTTGCGATTTTTAGCTGGAAGGTGAAGTTTTTTTGATTTTATATGTTCGCAATTTTTGTTCTTTATGACAAGAGCTACATGGGTCTTTTTTTATACTTTTATCACGTAGTGGTGTCCGTATATGGTTATTTTTTTCGTGTTGCACTGTGTTAGTGAAGGCAATTTTAGAGTCAGAAAAGCATTGTTAATCTCTTAACAAAAATTTTAAATTATACCAGATTCATTAGGAAGGCGAAATAATAAGAATTAAGACTTAATCTGTGGTAATTACTTGAAGAAAAAAATATTCGCAGAGAAATTTAATTGAAAGTTAATTTAAACGCAAAGTGTACATTGAAACAACAATAAAAAGTAGTTTAAAAAAGTTGTATTTCTCGAGAAAATTATTGGTCATATTGAATGAACAAAGAGAGTTTTTTACAATGCACGATATAGGAAGGAGGACGTTCTTAATTGAAATATAATTATAAGAAATCTGATATAATTCTAGAATTTTAAAAAAGGACACTAAGTATCATAAGTATTTGTCGCTGAAGTAGTACTGCGCTGGAGCACGGAAAATAGTTTATGGGGAAGTGGAGAGAGGGTGTGGCGTCTGTAAGTGAACGTGCTTAAGTAGAGCAGGTATCGGAAACAGGATCACTAATTTGTTTAGAGTATATTCCATTGTAGTAACGTTAGATGGTTAATGGTTTTGTGGCTTGAAAACAGCAGGAGAAGGGCGAAAGCCGAACACTATAAAACCGTTCTAGCCGTACTTTAGATGTATGCATATCCTACCTTTTCTTAACTAAATTAAAAAAAAATTCTCTTTGTTGCTATAATTTTTGCAAAAGAAAACAGTGAACAACTTTTACTATTACACATTCATACAAAATAGCATACTTAGATTTTGCCTATCTCTTACCATTTTTTGAAAACGAAAAAAATACTAAGTTCCTTCTCTGCCATTTCTGTATAATAAGCCAAAATCTTTTTCGTTATTATAATAAAAAAAACAAACTAGAAAAAACTTATTGGGCATTCATCAAAAAAAACGTACCTCAGTACTTTTTTGCCCAACAAGATTAAAATCCTGTTTCCCGGCAATATTTTTTAAAGGCCAACATTATAATATCTAGAACTATCATTTTGCTTTTCATTTCATCCCACTGTGCAGTGTGTGTTGACTTATTATATTTGTTTATTTATTAATTTTTTTTTTTTGTTTTATATTTATGTTGTTGTATTTTTCATTTGCACGTTTGTTGCCTTTTTTTATGTATTAATATTTGTAATATGAAAAAGAAAATATAATACAAAAAACACCTACGCAGCCCCCAAATATTTACAATAAATACATATCGTTACAGGAAATGCAAAACGCTCGATATAACATATAATTTAAAATTTTATTCTTTTGTTGTGGTTTATTAGGAAAAAATTTTTTCACCAATAAATTATAAAAATGTTCCATCTACACATGTGATTATTTATTATTTTTCTTTATCTTTACTGTTTTCTATTAATTTTTTAGTACAGTGTGGCGCAAAAGTAACGTCATAATATGAAATGGATGACATTTTAGCATTTGAAATTTATTTATTTTTTTTTAAGAGAAGTTACACTCAGGCAATTAATGCCTACTACTTAAATTAAGGTGTTACTTCTTTTTGTGAAAGGGATAGTGTAGAGAAGACAGGCGGTGAAATTAGAAGACAGAGAAAGAGAGAGAGAGAGAGAGCTTTTAATTTCAGTGTTACAACTCAGCTATTCCGCGTTGTTTATTATTATTATTATTATTATATTTTTTTATAGCAGAGTTGCAGCGTCTCTGATGTTAAAGTAGACGGACGCATTTAGTCTCATAAGCTGTATTGTGTATAGCCATTTAATTAAATTGTTTTTACTTCGCCGACGGCTCTTGCTAACAATACCGACGAAGGAGGGCGCTTGATACAGTAAACATTAGCGTAGAGAGCATCCAATTGCTGTTACTATTAAGTGACCAGTGTTATGCCCTCATCACTTAAACAGTCCAACAACAATTAACACAACGCCACACTAAGTAAATCAGAAAAACTCGTGATGTTAATTTTTTTAATGACTTGTCTTGAACAGGATACGAACGAAGGTTGTCAGTCATAAATTGCTTTGTAGTCAACGCGCTATCTACTTCAGCCAACAGCACGGAGATATATAGAGTATGAATTATTAACAAGGACCTAAAGTATAAATTTTTTATGAAACCAGAGATCTTTTTCTTCGTTTATAACAAAATGGCAGCCATTTCAAGTTGTGATATTACTTTTGCGCCACTTGTGACGCAAATGTTAGTTAAGGCAGTTTGCATTTTCTATGGCGATATATATATATATATATATATATATATATATATATATATATATATATATATATATATATATATATATATATATATATATATATTATATATATATATATATACATATATATATATATATATATATATATATATATATATATATATATATATATATATATATATATATATATTTACACATTAAAAAAGGTTCCTCTCACATATACATAAACAAACGAACAGTCTATTAGTGATTTATGTATAACAATTTTTTTTTCTTACCAGCGAAATGGGAAGGCCAGGAAATATTGTTAATAAATGAATAAAGAATTTTGAGAACAGTAGTTAAGGTCAGAACTAAACTATAAGTGATCTATGGGGAGATCCAGACGAGAAAAGAACGAGGGAGCTTTTAAGACTTAGCAAGACAGAACTAAGTAGATTAATGGGAGTTGTCACAGGGCACTCTCAACTACTGGCACATAATTAACGCATGGGAATAGCGGGAGGAGATGAATGTAGAGCATGTGGGGAGGAGAGCGAAACATTAGAACACTATTTGTACCAATGCCCCGGCTTCTCACAAATAAGGTCCCGATATCTTGGGAGTGACACTTTACCGGACATAACCCGATTACGGGGAATATGCTGGAGGAAATTAAGGAACTTTGTGAGTATCACGGAGTTTCTCTAGACCTTTGGGTCAATATGTTATGGTTAAACCCAAGGCAGCGCACAACAGTCCTTCACTGCCGTATGACATGGGATATGCAATCAACCTAACCTAACCTAAACTATAATACAAGGCCTTAAGTGCCAAAATGTAGATTTTGGGATCCTTTTGCATAAGCTTGGAATAAAGTTTTGTCTTACTTAACAATAAATTACATATTTATTTAGTGTGACCTGATTTTGTGAGCCTTTTGAAATACTTAAATTCTTTTTATTTATTTATTATTATTTTTTTTTTTTAATCCTCAGTATATCTTTAAAAATCAATTTTCCATTAAATTTATAGCTGCCTTATGAATCAGTAAGTATTTTCATAAATCTTTCTAGACTGTTGGAATGGAATGGCTTAAAATGGTCAAATGAAGTCATAATTAATTGTGTTCACAGAACTTACATGTCAGGTTTGAGCGCTAAATTTTAGATTGAAGACCCAATTGTCCTTGCAAAAATTATATAACTACTCCAAAATTTCATCATCATTGAGGTTGATATTTCAATTAATAGAACTTAAACAACATTCCTCATCTAAACTATTGAAATGAAGAAGTATATTCATTTAAAATATTTTTGGTTTACTTTGCTCCTTGTCCTCGCAACTAATAATAAAATCCAGCTTTTCGCTACAAAACTATACGTGTTGATGTCAGTAATTGTTTTCTAAGAAAAACAAATGAAAATTATTTTCTCGAAAAAATATTAATTACATTCAGAACTACACTTATCAAAATTTCCTATTTCGAGTGATGTATCGTAGCTTGTCAAATGTTCTATTCGTCTCCTTTTATAATCGTTCTATTCTGTATCGTTTTCGAAGTTCCGATGCTCATCCATCTGGATCTTTCCTTAACGTATTACCGATCCTGCCATATTTTCTTTTAAACATAGCTTTGCCAATGTCATTGTAACTCTACAGCCCTGCATAAGATATCTATCGCGTTCACCAGATTCCAAAAACAAATCTTAAGCACTTATTGGATACACGAAACAAGAGACTTTAGATTTGAAAATTTTTCTTTAAAGGAAACATCATAGAGGTAAACCTTTTTTATGCAAATGTCATCTCAATTAATTCCAATCGGGATCGTAATAAAAAATAATAAGAAATTTTTTCAGGATAAAATATGCAGAATACAAATATGCATATGAAATGTGCCAAACAGAGCAAAAACTAGGGAAAGTCCATTGTCGGGGTTTTTTTGGTCTTATTTGGATTTCTGTGATTCATACTAATGTTTGTTCATTAATTAAAAATAGTTGGCGACTAAATAATAGTCAACAAGTAGCAGAAGTCGTCAACAAATTATCTCCATTATTATCCTTGTTTTCTGTAAGAGGGGTGCAGGATATGCTCACAATCGACCACAAACACACTAAGCAACAGTTAAAACAGTGGGCTTTGCGAGGCCAAGGGGAGTTTTTCAGGCAATAAAGTTATTCCCACCCTTTTTTTTGAGGCACTTATGGAGTCGATTTGAAAAACATCGATGAAAGGTGCAGACATCCGCAAACTTCCATGAATTAGACCACCAATTGTTCTCTTACTTGCTCTATTATCAAGAATAGTGACTTTTTTCCAAAACCTGAAGAAATGGTTCACAAGAAAGAGATTTGACTGCAACAATGGAATCATCCCACAAATGTATACATATTTTGATGACATCGACAAGTAAAATTTTTAGAGGAGAACGATTACAAAGGAGACGAATAGAATATTTGGCAACATACGGTACAGCGATGGAAATAGGGAACAATAAAATTATTTTATTTTATCCAAAAACCTGTGTTTTATTCAAAAAGTCACTGACTTATTGACCTGCGCTCGTAAATGTATCACTGTTACGCAAAAAGAATTAAAAGGACAGAGCTCCTGCTAAGAAATCTTAACTTTAATTAGAATTACAAAATCTATAAAATGCTAAGCAACTTACATACATGTATGTGAGTGTATGTGTGTACGTATGTCTACAACATATGTATTATAAAAAATAAGAAAAATAAAAACAAAAATGAAACTCTTTTTCATTATCTCACAGAGTCGTAAAAAGTTACAATTTATATTAAAATGAAACAATTAATCAACATAAAATGTATACAGCAACAAACACATACACACAAGAATATATGCTTTATTTTCAACACACACACACACCAAAACTTAGCTGCAATAACTGTTGGAGCAAACTCAAGCCAAAAGGATTGCAATTGTAAGGGAAAAAAATCTACTAACACACCAATAACTTTTAAAGAGGAGGCAAATGAACAATGTCAGAGGGAAAGAGGAAGACAGAGAACGGTAGAGAGCGGAAGGTGACAGCAAAAAAATGGTGATGTAAAAAAATAAATAAATAAACATATGGATGCAGTTAACAGTTAAAGAAATGAATTCAACAAATAAAACAAACAAAAAATAGAGAAAAAACGACTTTCTGCTGCCGATTTGCAGCTGCACAAACGCACATAAGACAGGGATTTATTTTAAGTCGTCTATTTCATCTTAATAAAATACCATGACAAGACATACATAAGAAATAGTTCATATACACTCTCCTACACTTACACACACACAATTATATTAAAGTGCACTCACACAAAACTATGAGTGCATGCCAGTCTGTGTAAAGAAAATTGTTGGCTAAAGTTTATTTGAAGACATCCTTTACCACGCCATCAAAAAAAAAAAACTATTTTAATGTCATGTAACTTGCAAACTAAAGAAGGTAGATTTTCTTATTTCATTTTAAAATTGTGTAAAAGAAGCATAAATGTTAATGTTGTAGTGAAACTTTGTGTTTTTTTTTTAACAGTAGTAAATTCATTCTTGGATTTTAACAAAATTAAAATGTGCATCAAGGCGAATGAGTGAAAAAATTCTTATTTGCAAAGACTTAAACAGAGTAATTTACACACTAGACTTCTTTGGGGAGTTGGTATGTATGTGTGCACATAAATTTTCTTGACTGTTTCACTGTTTTTAATTTGATTTACAGCTAAGTTAACAAGTTAACATATAGTTATCTTAATGGCTTACATAAACAGTGGTATTAAGGATGTCAGAAATGTGAGTTTAAGTTAGAAAAAATTATATTTATTACTTCTTAACAAAATTGATCAGGTAGCAATTTGCTTATTTGACAAATTTCTTTTCTTTTTCTAAGGTTTTTACTTGAATCCCAAGCAAATTGACAACAAAAAGTGGCCACACGGACTCAGATGATTTATTCGGTTGTCATATACTTCTGCATCTTAGAAAGCACATGATTTAGGGGTACTTTCGTTAGTGCAGTACTGCGCTGCAACTGAAAAACAAACACTATCCGATGATCTTTTATTAATTGACTATTGTATATGATTCATGTCTAAAATATTTTTGGACACCGTCTGTTTCAGTTTATTTTGCTTTTGCAGCGCGGTACTGTGTGTGTGTCTGTTTATGGCATTACAGTTCTCGAAAGGCTGGACAGATTTTGATTTAATTGCCGCAAAAATATCTCAATTAAAAATACAATCTTTTTTGAGATAGTAAAATACTTTCTTAATTAATCAATATTAAATACAGATATAACTATAAATATAACGATTATACGGAATGATCGGGAACTATTTCATTTTAGATAATAATTTTTCCGATCAATTGAGGTAAAATTTGGCATGCGTTTCTTGCAAAAATTTAAACTTTCTCTGCATTTTTAAAAGTGATGGCAAGAATGGCAAATTTTCATATTATGCAAAATGTAGCGTCCCACAGACTATTTAGCGACTTCTATCGGATAAATAGTATCATTTCATTCACTATTTTTATGGCTGTAGGTACTTCCAAGACATTTGATAGAGTGTGGCATGGTGCACTTCTGTCGTACTTATTAATTTTAGCGTTGGCCAATACTTCTCTCGATTTAAAACAATCTTTATCACGATACGATTTGTTATAGATGGGGTCTTATCAGATAACTTCAACATTAATTCAGGAGCACAGCAAGGCTCCGTATTTTTTCCATAATATTTCTTATTTTTCATATTGAGAATCTATGTTAAAATGACCAGCTCATTTGCAGAAGACAGCAGCATTTGTAATTCAAATTCATACAGCAATAGGCTAAGTCTGTCCAAGAATCAGGCCAAATGGCAAAATATGAATTACATAGAACAATCTTCGCATGGGGTCATATAAACAATGTAAATTTTAGTGCACGTAAGACGCAGTTTTATGTGTATTTACACAACTGCTACTTCATCCGTGAGTATAAGTGATATAGTTACTGAGGAATCAGAAGCTCCCAACATATTTGTTATGAAAACCCAGCCCAATATTTGGTTCTCTGAAAAAATCGTTTATACCACTCATTTACGGGCCAATATTTCGAAGTTCATTTTGAAGTTATACAAGCGTGTACAAGAGAAGGCGAAGAAGCTTATTGGTCATAGTAGTAGAGCCAACTCTTCTAACGACCTACTGGATCATTGTAGCAACCTTTGGCGCTATGTGTTGTTTTATCGGGACTACAATGGAATGTATTCTAAATAAATTTGTTCCCAGAACTCACTCTTCTTCACGAACAACACATTTTTCACTAAGAACTTAGTGGTCGATGTGCCAACGATTCTCACTTCGCATTACAGAGAAAATTTGATCTTTAGTCGAATACCTCATAACACTAACAAACTCACAGTAGAGATCCTTTTTATCACCTTCAACATGGGAAGGTTCATTTGAATGTCTGTAAACATTACTACCTTCATTCTAGTTCCATCACAAAGCATTGCATGAGAAAAGGACGTTCCCCAAGTACTGGTCGCAGAAACTAAAAAGAGCCATGACCTCGGGCTATAAATCGAATATACTACTTCATTGTTTTTGAAGAATTTGTAGTTTTTGAAACCATCTTGCTGATGCTTTTGCGAATTATGTTTTATATACCGATTCCCTCATTTCATATTCCCACAAATGAATTGATATAATGCCAGTTACTGAGGTCCAACAAGAGCCTTTCGGTATTAAATTCAGTTAGAACCTTCGATTGATTTTTCAGGACTATGGTCATAAATGAACTACCGAAGGGCAAGTATCCAAGGAAATTAAATTTCATTCATCAATACTCATAACGTTCCACAATTTCTGGACATTTGAATAAAAGTCCTTCTTTCAAAATTTATCGGAAAAGTTTATGCAAAAATGTAAGGACATTGAGAAGGTCAGAAGGACTTTTGAAAACGAAGACGTTTTTTTATATACCGCAAAAGGAATTCTTTAATTCCAGTTCTAGTGAAATAAATATTAAATAAAAAAGTTCAAATTTTTTGCCGATGAAATCTTAAGCAAACATTTTTTGTTTTATTTTATATTTTAAAATCTGTCCGTTGTGGCTGCAGTTGTTCATATGCCGATATTTCATTGGTCGCTAAACCAATTCGTTAGTGAACTTTAATCAGTTGGGTGTGTACATATTGCAAGAAAAATAAAATAAACTCATGTAGAGTAGAAATTATTTGTTGTGTTGTTTGGCATAACCAAATGAGATTTGGTGCTTTTAAGCTGCTTAATGATTTGGAACAACCAAATGGTTTAGGCGATAAAAAAATTTTATTAAAGGTTCAAATATTTCTTGTCTACAACACCGATAAGTTGGAATGAATAGTATGTCGTATTTTGTTTTATATATTTTCATAAAATTGTATAATTCGTAAGACAAAAGGTTCACTTTTCACTTCCGGCTATAATGTTTTTAAAACCAAAGTTTTATGAATAATTATGCAATCATTATTTATTATATCACTCATTTGTTGCTATAACGTCATAACTTCAAAAAAAGTTTTGCGAAAAATGAGTTTAAGTTTTCCAATTAGTAAGCAGCTTAATTGAAAAGTTAAATAATACTTTTATTTTAAAAGGAGAGTATATGACGATTAATTCTATGTGTATTAATAATTTAAAAATCTATTTTTTTGAGTTATGATTTTTTTTCAGCTGCCCATTCAACTTACTTATTCCTGATTCCAAAACTAATAACAAATACTTTTAGTTTGTCCATCACACATAAATATTTTGTATGATTATTTTTTGTTTTTAATTGAAATGGGTTTCATCGCTTAAAATTCTTACTTGTCCTAAAGCCAGATTGTGAGTTTAACTACAATTGCAACAACAACAAAAAATATAATTTTACATCAAGTCCCTTTTTGTTAGAATTTATCTTTCTTTCTTGCTTGTAATAATTTCCTTTTTGTTTTTGCATTTATGAATATTTATGCAAATGTGCTAATGGATCTTTGCCATACAAAAAACCAATATTTACACTCTCACATAAATACATCAAACAAACACACAGACACACACACACACACACCCCTGTGAGTTGTAGTTCAGACATGTGAGTAAGTTGCATGCCATTATATTTGTACACCTATTAAAGTGTCTGTGTATATGTGTGCGTGTGTGTATTTTTGAATGAGTGCGTGTGTGTATGTTTGTATGAGTGCGTGTGTGTATTTGTGGGGATAAACATTTGCATATTTTTTAAGGTAAATTAAGTCATAAGGTGCGATGTGACAAACCTTTCAAAACACACTTGGGACAATAGACAATTACATATGTATATTAGTCCTTTAGATACAGGGTTATGCCAAATGATAGTGAATAATATTTACAAACAATACGTGGAGGATTCTAATTCTAAAATTGGTAAAATTTAGAACTTAAATATATCAACATTTAAAATTGCATATTGAAACTTCCACTTTTTCAGATCGATTTTTCAATCTGGAAACATCTCTCCAACAAGCAAATAATAACATATCGTTTTATCGGAACCTTTTTTAATATGCATATTACTCTGTGCGAGCAAATCCATATTTCAGTCCATATGCCTGTAAGTAACAGAACTCAAATAGAAATGGAATTGTAACTATTTGGGTTGCTTTTATTGAGCACGAGTGTTGGCAAACATATTTATACGGTTTGAGTTGAGTTGAGTTGTTACAGGCATTAGTCCTTTTTCCTTTAGCTTCAATAACCATTCCTTAAAATATTTTTCAATTTGCACATGCATATTAATGTCTTACTCATCTCCTGCTTCCAAAAACCCCATTAACTCTTCCTTTACCGCCACCTCTACTACAAATATTCATTGATATACATGTGTAAATGAGAGTGCCTGGATTCATTACTTGCGTTATTTTATCATCTGTGTTTTAGTGTAAAAATTTTTAACAGACAGAGAGAATTTTAAATTAATAAATATTTTTTCCAGAGCCCAGAAACATGAAAAAGAAAATAAAACAACATTTAGCATATCAAAAAGGGTTTTACTTAAAACTACACACTGCATACATTAAGGAGACAGAGTACACGTGTATAAAGTCAGTGAAGTCGTTGACTACAAATCTGTTTGTATGATAAAAAAATAAAAAAAGGAAGAAAGATTAACATGTTTGGATTACCAACCAACACCTGTATCCATATAAAACAGATTGTTTTTAATTTACTTAAAATCGAGAGATACCTTTAACACTCACAAATAAAATTAAAAAAGGGAAATAAAATTCCACTGTAACGACTTTAAACTACACGTTGATATTGAAATAAAGCAAAATATTATACAACAAATCAAAATTTTGGCGAAAAAAAATACAACATTGACAAGCTGCATTTTAAAAATATTTTTATAAAAAATATACATCATCATTTAATGCGCTATAGTCACAATTAAAAAGTTGAACTTGTCTAAGTGCGATGAAAGTTTTGAAAGTGTTAGCATACACATCTAGGCGTGCTGGTACGACTTCAGTTTAGCTTCAATTATAACTCCAAACTTTTGTAACATATAAAGAGGATAATGAGAAGCACTTTTTTTCTTACTAACTAAAGGAACAATTTAAATTTTATTGAAAAAATAGAAATTCAAAATGGATTTTAAAATATATCATAGACTGCAACCGACTAATTTGATGGACTTGGATATGATAGAAAACAATTGTAGTTTAAGTTTCAATGTGTAACTCTTTCATTAGCCGCATTATAAAATTAGTCTATTTATTTTCATTGAAAACGTGATTATTGTTTCCATTTTCCTAACAATTAATAATCGGTGATTTTAATTTACTATTCTTTAACTTTAGTTTTCTTTACAAAATTAACCAATAATACTAATTTTTTATTAAAAAATTTTAGTTTTTCAGAAGAAAATTATTAAAAGCTTTATTTTTTTATAGTGATTACACAAGCCAATGTAGTGAAAAAATTTTTAATTTCTTTTAATAAAAATATCTGATCTTTGTGTATTTTTTGTCTATTGATGTCGAAAGCCCACTATTTTTTTCTACCACCTCTAGTTTTCGGGATATAAATTCCTGATCTCATAATTTTTTATATACTTGGCTAAATATGATACTCTAAGCCATATAATACTTTTGGGCTATTAATCTAATGAGTGACCCGGTGGTACAATGATAAGTCATAACTTCTAATTGGTTCTAATTGGTGAATTCAGAGTGATCCTTATCAATTACACTTCAAGTCGACTCACAAACCTCCACGTGGTGGTCTCTGGGCGATGTTCTTGACATCCGTCAAACATCGGCAAATTGTGAGAGGCGTCCGCAGCGTCTGTTCTCCTAGTTGGGGCAACTTCGCTATATAAACATGTTTTACACTCAGGCAGTATATTGGCTTAGATGGCAGCCCCATTATCAGACTAGGATGCAGTAGCCTATTCATTTGCTCATCCGAGATATAATGATTAACGAAATTTTAAACAAGATAAATGGAGGCCCTATGCTCCTTATAGGATCAATAGGAACATGTAATCTAATCAATAATCACTTTCTATTGAATACAGAATATCTTACTTATATTGCAAGGATGTTGAAAATAGTGGCTGTTGGTCTAGTCTAAAACTTAAAAACTCTCTAATTTTTTTCTTTTTATTTCAAAAGTACACAGATATAACACATTAAAATGTTCTCTTCATTGTAAAAATAATTTTAAATCCATAAAAAGGATTGTAAAATATTTGGAAAAGTTATTAAAATGTTTACTAATTTTCTGCGGAAATGCATATTATATTATGTATTTTGTATTTAATATATATATAATGCTTATTAAATTCTAAATTGTATTATTTGTTGTGGTTTTTTATAGCTGTTCATATGCCGACATTTCCTTGGTGACTAAGCCAAATTGTCAGTGAACTTTAAGCAGTTTGAAAGCATTCAATATCATATATTTATGCCAAATAAATCAAGTATAATACGAGAATTCTCTTCCACATGTGAATATTACAAAATGCATAACAATAGTAGGCTTAGAATGCTTTTATATAAAAAAACACAACAAACAATTATACTCGAAATTAGTCTATGCAACAGGTAGATAAAGAATAACCCTTTAGTTGTCAATAATTGTATTTATCAGACAAAATTAAAAATAAAATCTGTATTTCAAATATTTAATATTAAAATTTATTATATTGGGATGTCCTCCAAGTTGCACGGAGCTTGTTCGTGAAACTATAATTTAATTTATAATAAGTCCCTAAGTAGGATTTATGCATATCTAATACATTTCCTATACATGTAGTTGCTTCAAGCAAATTTTTGACCCGATTTTCGCAAATGACCAAATAAGCGAAGTTATACTGTAGCACACAAATTAGATAATATTTCTTTTGTATTGCCCACCATTTCTCTATAAATATTTTATTACTGATTTGGAATGCATTTGAATCTTCTATATGATATGACCAACAGTTATCAAGTTGATATTCCTAATTTCCTGGTATAATTTCTTCATTACTTTTATGTTGTCGTGAAGTCGTTCATTTATTATTTGTGTGGTTCAACGCTTTTCAAACATCACAGTTAAAATCTACTGATAAGTTGAAATTTGTTAATATAAAATATTATATATTTGAATATGCGAAAGTAGTCGGTGATACGCCTTTAATTTTCACTTTCTAAATCAGCATCCCACAAATTAGTTAAAATTAATGAAACACTTTATCATCGTTTTCCTTCAGCAATTAATTGATTGCTTTTCTTACAGAATATATATCGCTATCGTTGGTTTTCTATAAAGGAAATCATCAATAAATTCCCTTTATGAAATGGAAAACTTTATATTTTATGAAAATTATATCGACAACTTTGATTTTTTTCTGTAAAATTTATCAATTAGTATACCTTTCTGTCGTGAAGTTACCTACAACATTCCTTTTCAATAGAAAATTTATCGATCGTTTTCTTTATCTCTTTACAATTTCATTGTACTAAATCTACCAAAAGCTTTGCTATTCCATGATACGATTAGCGACAGTTTTAACTTTACACATAAGACTAATCCATAACTATGACCTTCGTAGACTAGTAGGTAGTGTACTAGACTCGTAGTGCGAAGGTCCCAGGTTCGAATCCTGCCGCAGAACTCTGGCAGTTTGTGTTTGATAATTAAAGGGAGCGCACAACAAGCCTTCACTGGCTTAAGTGTATGCCGTATGACATGGGCTATCACACCCCTCCAATCAACCTAACCTAACCTAACCTAACATATTTTTCTATAGTGAATTCATTGAAGGATATACTTTTGTAAGGAAGGGTTTTCCTATAGAAAGTTTGTTGGTATCCTTATCGGTAATTTTTATTTAAGATCTATTAATGAGTTTTTTTTAATTTTTCCCATAAAAAAGGCATCGATTACTTTGATTTTCAACATTAAATTCATGGTTAAATTTTTTTTTGCTTTCAATTTACACATCCTTTTTTGCTAGTTACCATCTGTTTTAATTTTATATCTCTATTACGATGTTTAAATATGTACTTTAATTGTGCAATTAAGAAATTTACTCGATTAAGTCTTTAATTAAGCTTAACATACAAGAACACAATCAATAAATAGAGCAATTAATACTTAATTGCACTATAAATTGAGTCAGATTTTCAATGCAGTCGTTATGAATTATTTTCAGTAAGAAGCACAAATTATGTATGATGACAACATTAAGACTTGATTGAAAAAGATATAAAACTAGATTTCTTGGAAACATATTTTGTATTAATTTAATGTAAGAATACATACGATTGTGTCCTAAAACTAGCAATGCCACGCCAAAAGGATATTCTGTGCCAATCAGTCAAAATTCCGTAAGCCTCTACAATGAAATTGAGTTCAAAGGAGGGAGAAACCTGCAAAATATCGTTCAGAATTAAAAACCTGCCTTTTACTATTTCCTAGAGACAGTACAATCACATAGATTATGTGACGTTGTTTCCTCGTCCTCAAGGCAAAGAAGACACATGGACGAAGGGACCTGTTTGCACCTCCACCGATTGTAGTGTCTCTATAGGGAGCCAGTAATCAGTTCCAAGATATTCCAAGGTTTCTTTGCAAGAGAATGGTAACAAAATCCATTTTGCCTGTCTAATGCCGGGAACCTCCTGCCACAACATCCTTAAGTAATCAATGATTTGAACAAGGACAAATTGATACCACAGAAAGATTGTAGAAAAATAGGTGGTGCCGCAGACCCTCTGCTGGCGAAGATATGTGGCCTTTCGCTCCAATGGTAACTACTGTATTTAGGTATCTAATAGATATATAACTTAATTAAAAAAAGGAGGAGATTATCACTTCGTGTGAATATTCCTGTTTTTTTTTACATGGACGGGCGATTTGTCTTTCTGAAATGTTGATTATCGCATAACTCCCCAATTTATGGACCAATTTTTAGAAAGTTTTTTTTTATTCTTGCATTTTGGTTTCACAGAAATGTGAGTGGAAATCGGATGGACAAAATGGCCGCCCAAAACAATGAGTATAACATAACTCCGCTATCTAGGGACTTATTAAAAAAAATTATATCAGAAGGTATTTCAATCTTTCCTGGGAGGAAAATATAAACTAGAAATGGATTATATCGGTTGTTTTGGTTTTGTAATCTGTTCAACTGACTATTTGTTTTAAAGTTGGCTTTTTTTCCAGAATTATTTAAAATATATATTCTATATCCAATATATTCAGTTTAATTATTTTACTAAATTATTTTTTAGTTAAAAATAATTGAGTAACCCAAATTAGATATGTGTAAGCAACAAAGCCGATAACTCAATTTAAAACTTAATTGATTCAATTAAGGGACATGTGTGAACATAATACAAGTCTAAAAAATTTTATCAATGACATAAAAAGGATTTAAAAAAATTTTTAATGTATACCTTTCTACACAATACAAACGGATAAGCGTATTTTGGAATACTTTTCTTGAAGTAATCAATGTATTTTTCAATTACCTTTAGAAAATTAAATAATTTGCCAAAAATTATACCCTTTTGAATGTAAATAATTCCTTCAGCCATTAGATACAAGAAACTAAAATTGCAAATTATGTACATACGTGTATGAAAATTTAAAAGAAAACATTATTTTCAAAAGAATAAGACGATATTCATGAGCATAACGCACGTGATTTTATTTAGCCAACAATACCACAGAAGCGTTCTTACCAATAGAAAGAAATTGCACGAGCTTCAATCACATTTGCTTTAGCGGAAGTTAAAATTAAAATACAACTGAAGGAGAATTAAAAACTTAATGAATAAGACTGAATACAAAACTTAATAATATAAAAGATGTCAAATAAGAATACCGCAAATTCTATGAAGGAAATATTTACAATGAAATTTAGAAAATATATAAAAAATTCAAATTTCCCCAGAAAATAACTAAGAACAGAGAATACACATATAAAATAATATTGTAATGATTTTTCTTAATGCTGACTTGTTTTATCCCCCCCGGTTAAGAGACACGCTAATCTATTCATTGTCGATATGACATGTGACAAGCGGAAAATGCTGCATATTAAACAAATTGTCCTGCAATCAACCCCTTTTGTCTGACTTTAATGCTGGAATAACAATTGGAAAAAAAAACTTTTCAAGTTACGTTTCATTTTTATCACAGAAATGAAAACGATGGTGAAATGATTTTTTTTAACTCAGAAAAATTTGAATTATAATTTGGTATTTTGGAACAGTGGGTGAAAAACTCGTGTTCCATAGAGGGCTTTCGTATGAATATGTGTCTAAATTCGTTGTGTGTGACAGCTTTATAAATTTGGCATCGACACACATGAAAGCTCCAAAAACTCAAGGGGATGACTGACTATTTAAAATTTTTCTTTGGAAAAGTCTTTAACTGTATGGAAAATAAAAGTCATAAAACAGTGCCAAGTAAAGCTCATATTGATCCTACCACGTCCAATTATCGAAGGTGAAAAATTCGTTTTTCAAAAGTTACGGTTGTTAATCAATATACTTTTTATAAACTGTTGGGTTGAGTATTTTTTTAAGAATTGTAATTTTCTTCCAACGGTATTTAGTTGAATTGGGAACGATTTTTGTCAGAGGAGACCGATTTTGGTTATGTGTCATCTTCAGTTGTCTTTTTTACTAAGAAATAAGAAATTTCGGAAGTTCCAAATTTCTTGTCATTACGATAGTAAGAAAATTTTATTAAAATGTTTTTTTTTTTTTTGATGTGGGAAACTATTACATAAGAATTTTTTTAGAACCTGAATCGCAAGTTGCATTTGAGATTGCAAAATAAAATGTTGAATAAAGCAGTTTATACGTATAAAAAAACATTATTTAGCACGAAAATAAACCGTCATAAGTTTTTAAACTATTGAAACTACAATTTTAATATTTAAGCAAATAGAGTTATCATAGTTGTCCATTTTGTGTTGAAAAGTTAGAAAATAAGGAGATCATTTTTTAGGTCATTTAAGAATCGAAAACATTTTCTCATTTTAGAGGTGCCTGAAGAAAAGGTAGACCATTTAAAATAATTTTTTACAAGGTGGAAGTCCAACGCATTCCAACAATACGAATTTAATTTGAGTCCTATGGCGTGATGAAGTGTTCAATATAACTAATTTTCCACGATATTTTTATATACATATATGGATCATATAAGTAAAAATGTTTGTGTGTGCGTGTGGAATTGTGAATGGAAGTTTGTTTGTCTATGCATCAGTATGCATGTGTTTAGCTGGAAATAAAGTAAGTGCTGATGTTGACATTTCATTTAATCATGAAATATTAAATAAAAAATTCCATTCTATACACACATACATACATACAAATATGTATGTAAGTTTATTTATCTACTCGTGTCTGTGTGAATATTTGTTTGGGCATAAATATCCTTAAACTCAATAATAACAACTAAACAATAGAGAAAAATGAAAAGCAGAAGAAAAAAAGAACTATTGTAGTCACATGTGTCTGCATATGTAATTGTATATATAGACGAATTTGTGTATCTACTCGTATGTGTATGTGTAATTGTATGTTTGAGTTGGTATTTGTTCTGCTTAACTTCTTACTGCGATAAGTAATGGTTGTTATCATTTGTTTGTTTGTATTTATTTTCCTTGTCAACATCAATGAGGGGAATGGATAGAGAAAAAGCGTGCAACTAAAATGAATGGCGGCCAAGCTGAAACATCGAGTTACATTCATATACATATACAAAATGCTATAATAAAATCAGCAATTACATAAAATTTGACATGATTATATAGTATACTTAAAGCATGTGTCATGACGATATGATGAGTTGACAAAAAATCTATATATATACACTCGCATACCCACACACACAAACATACACATTCATTACTTTCTACTAGAATGTGTTGTGTGTGTTTGAACTAAAATCAAACTGGGCAATCAATATATTGTTACTGTTATAAGCTGCTTCCGTTTCTTTAAATATCTAATGCTTTTGTTTTTATCTATTTTTGCAAAGTATTTACAAGAATATAATTTATATAGAGTATTTATTTGTACACACACATACATATACCATCACTAATTTTTATATTGTCCGTTGTTATCAAAAGGTTTCTGATAGAACTATGTATATTTAACAATATCGAATAAAATTAATGGGTTGTTGTGACTTTAGAAAATCGCTGATGGCCATTTATGGGTTTGAATAGAATTCAGTATTTGTGTACACAAAACTAATTGAAACTTAAACAATAGTTTAAGGGACACAACCGAAATGATGTAAGCATTTCCTGTTTTTATTTGATATTCAAAGGAATTGTGGTATTAACAAAAATCACTCTTGATTGTAAGTGGCAGCAGAAAAATAGCCAATCAGACGCAATAGCCGATTCAGCGCCATAACAAAACAACCAAAAGAACAATAAAATTTCCACAAAAGAATAGAATGGCAAATAGTGCAATTATGAAAATAATTTTAAATGATTCTTCATTTTGATAAATCACCCAAATTAGTACGAACAATAGCCGAAAGCAAAATTTTTTTGATGATTACACATTTCATAAGAACTGAACGAGGGAACAAAATATTTTTTAATGCGAAATCACCGCCAAAAGAGTTGGACAACCACCCAAGGAAAATTTTCAGAATAGCTTATGTCCATAAAGTCTTTCATTAGACAAGTCCAATTAGGTTGCGTGAAAACATTCTCAGAATTTTGGGAAACCTTTCATAATGAAAATACAGCCATTCGCAATTGGTTTAAACGCAAAAAAAAGTATGAATAATAAACCAAAGTGAAAAGAGAACAACCGCATAGGACTTTTTCCAAGAGAAGTTACACTTCTCTTACTTATTTGTGCAAGGGATAGAGTAGAGAGGCCGGTAAAATAAGAAGACAGAGAGAGGGGGAGAGCCTAATTTATGTTTGGATTGGTTTTATAACCAATTAAAGCAGAAAGTATATATAACTGAAATTGGATAATGCTAACGATATTGTGTAAAACCGACTTATATCCAAGCTTGAGTTTTGCTCCTCTTGATATGTCGTATGGTGGTTTCGATAAGCAAGAATTTTCCACTCAATCGGTTTTAGGTCGATCTTAAAAATGTTGTTTACCTCTTGATATGTAGGTCGTATATTTGTCCTGCGAAAACGAATAAAATAAACAAAAATGGCAAAAAATTAGGAAATCTTAAGACTACCAACTGATTCGCATGAAACAAATTGCGATTCGTAGAAAAATTCAAAGCGTTTTGACTATTTGTAACCGCTTGGATAAAAGTTCTAGAACTTTTAACCATTTGAAATACAAGCCGATTTGAATAATTTTTGTGTGAAGTAACTTTAAAAAAAAAAAGATCAAATATGATTAAGGTCTTATAAATATCGTAATGGTTTCAAGAAAATTTAACTTAAAAAAAATTATTTTTATTTTTCATATAAGATAACTGACCTTCGTAGACTAGTAGGTAGTGTACTAAACTCGTAGTGCGAAGTTCCCAGGTTCGAATCCTGCCGCAGAACTCTGGCAGTTTGTGTTTGATAAATAAAGGGAGCGCACAACAAGCCTTCACTGGCTTAAGTGTATTTCGTATGACATGGGCTATCACACCCCTCCAATCAACCTAACCTAGCCTAACCTATAAGATAATATTCCAAAAAAAATCAAATTCTGATATCTCAAAAACTAAAGCATAATGACAACAATTTAATGGACAGCGTTCTTCGTTCCCAGATTGAGTTTGTTGGGTCTAGCAGTCTTTTGATACTAGCTCTTTTTTGATCCCAGCTTCAAGTAAATGTTTTTTCAACCATCGTAAATGTTTACTTATATTTTTTGAGCGGTATAATTTCAACTTTATAACTTGACACATCTTGAGTACAATTGTTTGTTGTGTTATTTGTATAAAAGCATTCTAAGTCTACAGTGATTATGTATTTTGTTATAATTCATATAAAATACTGAATTCTCATATTGTAATTGATTTGTATGGCATAAACATCCGAGGTTGAACGTTTTCAAACTGCTTATAGTTCACTGACGATTTGGTTTAGCGACCAACGAAATGTCGGCATATGAACAATGCATTTTGCTTTAACAATTAGTTGGGAAGAATATCCCGAAATAATAAATTTCAATATTAAGTAAATTTTTTTGTTTTTTCAACTAGTCGCAAATTTGAAAAAATTCACTCAACTTTGACATTTGAAAATATCACGAGTAAATCACTACTGATATATATTATTACGGGTCATTTGTAGTTACTACATAGTTGCCTTTGCAAGCTAAATGTAATTAGTATAAAACTACCAAAATATTACTGACTGTGATTACATTTAATTACGCTATAGTGAATTTCCATATATGTACTTTATCTTGTGCATCTTTCAGCTTAAATTATGTGACTGTATTTCATCTAGATATGCATGCAAATGTAATAAATAATTATCCTGTCATGGTATTCAGGTGAAATTGCTTCAAGTGTTTAATTTCACATAGTCAACTTTTTTCCTGCTAAATGGCTTCATATGTTGAGTATATAAAGTACAGGACCCAGAGTAAAAGTACTTCACATTTGTGGAAAAGAAAAATTTTGTCAGTTGGTTGTCGGTTCAATTTCAGTAAGCGACGGAAAAAGTTTGTTAAAAAAAGAAGAAATTTCTTTCTACATTGAACAAAAATTTTAATCAAAAATAAATTACAATAATAAATAAAGCTGTTTTTATAAAAAAAGCGTTCAAAAATTAGAAATGGACTTTAAGAAAAGGAAAGATTTATTTCAACATATCAGCCTTAATCTTAAGGATAAAGAGGTCAACTTAAAAAATGAGCAGAAATATCATCAATTTCCACACCTGTTATTTCAAACCAAAAATCACAACAGAAACAATGAATCCTTTAATAAATTCGACATTTTAAAAACGGATGTTGCACAAGTTTGTCAACCAAATAAAAAATTATTTAAAATACAATGTCAACAAATGTTGCAAACTAATACAAAGAAACCAACCAACAACATTCTTAACCACAAAAATCATTTTAACAATCTCCCTGAAAATATTTTAACAACAATGCGACTTACAACACGCTGTCAGGCTTCTCTACAAAAGAAAATCATTAAAAAATCTAAGCAACAACAGACTTATAAAAATAGATTTAGAAATAATGATGCCATGAACTTTAACAATAACAGCTTGATGAAAATTAAGATTTCTGATAATAATATTAGCAAATCAATACCACGAACCACGCCTGCCAGAGGCAGATTAGTTGCAAATGCCAAAGCGTTTATTATCGAGTTTTTACAAAACTCGTCCATACATGGCTTTGAGTATTTGGCGAAAATTGGATTGAGCCTAATAGAAAGGTAAATATTTAAAAATTTACACATAAATTATATATAGTCCTCGAGGCCAAATTATCGTAAGTGAAGTTCTATTAATATTGTTATTGGCATAAATAAAATTTATTGATAATACTGTACAAAAAAAAAATCAAAAGAAAAAGTTTTTAATGGCTGATACTGGTATAAAAAACATGGAACTCATTTTAAAGGGGCTTAAGTTCCCCCATCGAGTTATAATGACTCGCCATAAGATAAATCTAAATGTTTCAATCTAAAAAAAATTGTACTTTTATGTAAAACAGCTCGAGGAATACTTTTGTGGAGCATTTTAACCCTCTAACTCTTAGAGATATGGGTGCGTATTTGGTACCCTTATTTTTAAATGGGGAGAAAACTCCCTTTCGGTGGCACTCTAGGACTCTAGCAGGCTAAAGCATTCTAAAAAATTATTTAAATTTTAGGCTGTAATCAAAAACAATGTATCGCGCAAATCTGCCATTTTCATTCATTAAGTTTTTCTTTTCAAGCTTTAGAACTTGTGAATTTTTTTTTTTTTTTTTTTTTTTTTTTTGCTTAAAACACAATTTTAAATTTAAGATATTTCCTAATAAAGTTTTGGAAAAATCAAAAATGCATATTGCCAGGACATATTTATGTAAATATATTTATTTTATAATACCCCTTCAGTCACATGAGCGTACGATTATTTTAAATTCACAGCTCTCATACGTTTCAAATGGTTTTGAAAGAATTGTTTTTTAACAAAAAAATGTTTTTTTTTTAATAATAATTTTTAATTAAGTATTTGGTAATAACTCCATGGAAATTTTTAGATTAACTTTCATAACTAAAAGCATTTTATGGAATATAATAAAAATTGATTTATTTTTGGCATTTTTACATATTCAGTAATAATTGTGGGAGTATTTTTTATTTTGATGCATTTTTTACAACAACAAAAAAGGATTCGTATTTTTTTGCTAGTAGAAAGATAAAAATAAAAAATAATCACACCAACACAATACTTGTATTTATCATTCATATTTATTATAGTCTTGTTAATCCTTTGCCATTTTTTTAAATCGTTTTCATCTTCGTTCTTTTTCATTTGTTGTCGAAAATTTTTAGAATATTGTGGCTTGCATTTATTTGCGTAGCAATATTCAGCATTATTTCGCTCAGCCATCGTACCTGGCAACGTTTTCAAACCTCACCAATTGTCATATCAATGGATCGTAACAAATTGGTTTGGAATACCAGCTTTCCATCATTGACCTTGTGTCCACACAAGCGCATAGATGAGCTTAAAGTTGAGGAGTTTATTATGTAAGTATGCACGATATTTATTACAATCTGTCTGTTTACTTGTATCGGGTGATTTTTTAAGAGCTTTCAAATTTGATTTTTAAAAACACATAACATTTAAAAACGTTTATAAAATCTTTATTTGATCCGATAGAAAGATCTATGTATATGATTCAATGTTTAAAGATGATTTCATGTAAAAGTTGAAAGTGGCTACGTCTCAAAAGGTTCATACGCTGAGTCCAATTTTTTCAAAACTCTCTCCAACATATCGACTGGTACCTCACGAATAATTTCTCCAATATTGGCATCCAGTGCGTCAACTGTTGGGGACTTCTCCCCATAGACATGAGCTTTAACATAGCCTAACACAAAATAATCTTAAGGTGTTTAATCGAACGATCTAGGTGGCCAATGGACTGGTCCCAAGCGTGAAATAAACTGTTAACTAAACTCGCCTCTCAATTCGGCCATTTTTCGCGTGCTTTGTGGCATGTGTCACCGTCTTGTTGAAACCACAAGTAAACCAATTCCTTCTCTTCTATTTTGGAGAAAAAAATTGGAATCATCACACGGTAAATTATAGACCAAACTGAACATGTTTAACAGTAACAGCCGAGCTGCCAAAAACAGAGTTGCCAAATAAGAAAGTTGCTAAAAATATCACCCTTTATGTTTCAATAATTTAGTTTTTTACCCAATCTATCTTTTCCAAGGACATGAGTTAACACATACGTAGTGAGATATATGAGCGTTTGTACACCTACACTCCAGTAAAAAACCACAACACGAACTGATTTATTCATAGCGGATTAAAATTTATTCGTTCCTTTGAGTGGAATGTTGGGGAAAAATCTACATAAAGAAAAAAAATATTGATACTGAATAGAAAATAAAATGAGAAGACAAAATGACCGATTAAAATAAAATTGAAGCATTCAATACAATTATCGCTACGGAAGACAAATGGCTGGCGAGAAATGAATGGTTTCTCTATTTAGTAAAATTGTTACTTTCATTAGTTTCACCTGTGACTAAATTATCTGAGTTTTAAACTTTAAGACAATAACTAATAGACAATTTTACAAAATGGCACAAAGAAAATCATTAGATATTTAAAAGTTTAGAAAAATGTTAAATACGTGTTTTGCTTGTTTGCTGATTTTGTGCTGTGGAAAAAAATAGGTCAAAGAATTTAAATCAAATTAAGTGCTCAAAAGGACTTGTAATGTTGAAATTGGCATATGGTGATTGTACTCTGAGTCAGAAAAACTTTTACAAGTGGTTCAAGCTTTTCAAAGACGACGCTTGGCCTGGAAGTTTCATCACATCACATCAAACTTATGAAAATGTTGACAAAGAGAAGCTGCACAGGATGTCGGCATATCGGGAATGAAGCGTGTGACGGCAAAGCTCGTTCCAAAATTTCTGAATTATGAACAAAAAAGAAACCGTCACATGGGAATCGATCAGGAAATGTTGAATGACGTTAACGACGCTCCAGATTTGCTTAAAAGGGTCATAACTGTTGACGAACTATGGGTATATGGTTATGACATCGAAGCCAAAGTCCAATCGTCCCAATGCAATAGCCAAGGCCAAAATCGCCGAACAAGGAAAACACGTCTGACTGTTATGCCTCTCACAAACAAACTCAAAGAAAAATATATGTTCGACACAAGTGTGCCAATATAAAAAAATCGCTTTTCGAATGTATGTACGTAAGCCGAAAAATTTCAAAATTCGCCATTTCTTTTGAACAGACTACATAAGTAACTGATAAATTCTCTAAGGACTGAAGGTTTCTTCTGTAAAGGCTTAGTCTAGATTATTTCTAAAACGTCTGTCAAATACAAGTTACATGGATGAACAGCACTACCAAACAAATAAATTTTAATACAAAGAAAAACTACAATAGAAAAACTATCAGCCATTTTATCCCTATATGAATCGATAGACTAATTTGTGTAGAGAAAAACAACGACCACTTTATTTTTCTATTGAAAAATTAGCAACAGCTCAAGTTTTCTTTACAAAACATACCGGTAAGTTTATTTTTCGATAAGCAACGAAATTACTCTTTCAGAAAGCAAGGGCGTAGCCAGGATATGAAATAGGGTGGTGCCACGAAAATTATGATTTTTTATGATTATGATTTTTTATGATTATTACAATTTCTGTCTATTTAAGGAGTAATCTGCGTGGACCTTCTGAAAATTTTGTTAGAATTTTTTCCAAAAATTCGTCCTTCTTCTCGGTTACCAATCTTCGGTGGACGCTTAGCATACATAGTCCTGCAATATACAATATACTTATTTTTTGATAATAAGTAAAATTGCATATTATTTTACCGTTTAAACGAGCTTCAGTCATTGTGGAGCGCAACCATGTTTTTACTCGCTTTAAAGTGCTAAATGACCGCTCAACAGTTGCAGTAGTGCACGGCTGTGACAATGAAATTAATAACGCCATCCTTATATTTGGATAAAATAATCCAGCGTCTTTCAAAATACTCGCCAGCTCTAAGTCGGCTAATTCGTATTTACCCATTTTTTTTGTTGCCAAGAATTATACCAAAGCTCAATTTCTCCTTCCAAATCATCCAACTTATAAAAATTCTCAAATGTTTTTGTGGCATCTTTAAGCTCTTCCAGCTTCAAAGAAAGCATGTTTGACGGGTGCAAACAATGAATTGCCAACGCTGGCCTATTCTCTTCATTAAATCTTCTATCCAGTGATGAAATTAAAGAATCTATATAAGGAATGTATATAGATCGCTTCCAGTATTCAGCAGGTGATGAAAATGGGGGATTTGAACGGTGCGTTTGACGAGAGAATATCCTTGGAACAGACATCTCTATTCCTAAATTGGCTGTGTTCTCCTGAATAGAAAAAAGCAATCCGTTCACAATACCCTGTGCATTTTTTAATAATTTTATATTGCATGCATGTAAAAAAATTATTATAGAATTAGGTGGGTGCCACGGCCCTCTAGGCCCATACCTAGCTACGCCCATGTCAGAAAGTTGTAAATAATTTCAATTTCAAACAATTTACTTTTTTATAAAAAGTAATCCGTAAATTAACTTTTCTCAGGCAATTGATAAAAAAAATTCTATAAAAACTTTGGATAATAGTTACAATGGAAATTTGGGTCAATATCTAGCATTTACCTTGATCGTCATTTAACATTGAAAGCTCACATAGACGCCAATTTGACTGCTAAAACTAATTGGCTTATTGGGAGATATTTAACACTAAGCCAAGACTGCAAACTTCTTCTATAAAGCACGATCCTAAAACCAATATAATGCTAAGGAATTCAGTTGTGGAGCACCATCTAATAAAAAAAATTTAAAGGACCGAAATAAAATCCTCCGTATGACTGCAGCCACTACATACAGTTAACAATTCGCACATTCATCAAGATGTTGCAATGATTAAAACAGTGGTTTCATAACACGTAACAACATACATAAAAAAAAACTACAGGTATCATCCGAACCCACTGGCCTGCAACATCCTAAATTATAAAGGCCACACTCGGCTGAAAAGAAGGACACGAGAGATGTAAAGACAACACAGGAAAGCCCGTGTGTCTTTTTTTGCATTGGCTTGATTTGAATTGTTATTTCAATTTATAATGAAGGTTCAATAAATAAAAAAATAGTTGTAAAAAAAATATATTTCTTACAATATGTTTTTTGCTAGTGCCCATTTAATGTCAGCTTTTAACTTCTCTATTTCTTATACAGATCCCATCCAGACGTCTTCACCACCGCAGATGATAAAAAAAGTTTTATAGATTTCATAGATAAATTGGCCCACCTCTCATACGAGAACATTGATCGTTTGCCTCTGAATAGAACATTTGGCATCTCCAGTGACAAGTATTTAGATTTACTTCATGAATTAAAATGGCAGTTTGAACCAGATCTAAGCAGTGGTACAGCTATCAAAATGTTTATTTATGAAACTCAGACCGAGTTTGGCATTTGTCTTTCCGTCAATAGTCAGGTGGCACGTTACAACTCTTACGAATATTGGAAGAACAATGAATGGAATTTGTTGGATCATGGCGAACGGGTGACAGTACATCCCTTGGATGGTGAAATATATGCTCAAATGATTAACTTATCCACAGCATACGATGTGTATTTTCACAGTGCAGACGATATACCGAGCATAGCGAAGCAACGTTATACATTTCCTGAAACCGATTACACTACAGTGGAATTAACTGCCTTGGAAATTTATACAGATGAAGCGGCCAAAGCGTAAGATTGTTTTTTCATTTAATTTGACGTTCCTCTTTCTATTGGCTTATGCAGCTGCGGTTGTTTATGTTGGGGGAAATTTATTTTTAGCTTTTCCATCAAACAACGTAAATGTCGTTTTAAATACGAGGCTGAGGAAATGCTAACGGCGCCCATCTATAGTTTAGGATTGTGCTTGGCTGAGTGTCGTTTATTTTTGGCTCTGAAAGTTTGCAGTTGTGTGCCTCATTTCTATAGGAATATATGTGAGTTTGAAAAGGGGAAAAGGAAGCCAACCCCAACAGTTTAATGGGCTTAAGTTAAAACTTATTTTAACATTGTGCTATGCTTATTTTTAAGTGCGCAATGGACGTGTTCTGCCCATATGTGGCTTGAAGGGATTGGCTTGTGTGGCAGAACTTAGGCGTAAGTTTTATATGTAGATAAAATTAATATTAAATTCAGCTTTCAATTTAATAAATGCCAAATGGATTTTTACTACTTTTTAAATTCCGTTTAATCGTAGAGGAAATGACTTCTTTAAAATCAAATCGCTTTAAAATTGATTGCAATTGTCTGGCAAATTGCGATGGCTCTAATTTCTTTGTGCAGTCTTATGTGAGTCTCGAAATTGTACAAATTAAATTACAAAAAAAAATAATTTCATTCCTACTTTTATGCATTTCAGCGCTCACGTGTATGGTATTTGGGTGCCAATTTGCAATGGGGCATAATTGATTACCCCAAGATGCAATTGAAGCGTAATGTGATTTTCTCATTTGCTGATGTTTTAGGTTGGTGCCGTATGACCTTTCGATCATAATGTTTAAAACAATTTTGAAATGAACTCTTTCAGTTTATATTGGCGGTTTGGGAGGTTTCTTTTTAGGCTGCAGTGTTTTGAGTTTTATGGAAATCATATACTACTTTACCGTACGATGCATCAGGCGATTGAGAGCTTAATAATAATTTTAATGATTTTATGTCTACAATATTTAAATTTACTATTTCGGGATATTCTCCCCAACTAATTGTAAAAAACAAAGTGTTTTGTTTATTGTAGCTTTAGCTGTTCATATGCCGACATTTCATTGGTCGCTAAACCAAATTGTCAATGGATTCCACATTGTATGGCAATGTTTTTTTGTAATAACCATTTACAATATGTAATTCTTATAATGTTTTTGTTTGTTTTGGCATAAACATACGAGATTGAATGTTGTCAAATTGCTTAAAGTTCACTGACGATTTGGTTTAGTGACCAATGAAATGTCGGCATAATCGGTATATGAACAGCTAAAGTCACAGCAAACAATACATTTTAATTTTATATATATTTATATAATAACTAATATGTCATATTTCCAACTTAAATACAAGTTAATTTTTCTGACAGGAGAATTTTGGTTAATGATACTGAAACTAGCGCTCGTGGTGGTGGAGTCGCAGTCTACATTCGTAATGGCATTCGATGCAACCAGATATTGCGGTCTGACTCCGGCAGTGAGATTGAATATCTGTTTATTGAGATCTGTACTTCGGACAGAAGAAAAATGCTGTTAGGTAGTGTATATAGAGCTAACAACAACATAAATTTTAAACCTTTTATTAGCACTCTCGAAAACGTTTCGATTCAATATAACGATATTATAATTGCTGGTGATTTTAATAATAACCTACTGAGTGAGAAAACACTAGTTGAACCAATGCAAGCTCTTGATTTAAGCCCTGTAAACACTATTATACCGACACATTTTCATGCGACATCAAATAGTTTAATTGATATTGTATTTGTGAACCATAATGCTAAAGTACTTCTCTATGACCAGCTATCTGCATCTGCTTTTTCAAAGCATGATATACTTTTTTTAACTTATGATTTACCAGTTGCAAATCAAAATACTTACATTTCATATCGGGATTTTCGTAACATTGATTATATAGCACTCAATCGATCTTTTGAAAATATAAACTGGGATCAAATTTATTCAATTGAAAGTGTGGACGATCAAGTTGATTTCATTCAAAACAATGTTAATAATCTGTTTGATTCTTGTGTTCCTAGGAAAACTAAACTTATAAAAGCCAAACAACAGCCTTGGTTTAGTCCTGACATAAAACGAAGGTTCTCGTCCGCAATTGATTGCAAATCTAAATGGAGTGAAATACGAAAAATCGGAATCGGCCAGAAAAGTGCTCCTTCACCTAACCCTGATGCTGATGCTGATCAACTAAATGAAAAATTCTTAAATTTAGCTATACCATCACCAGACAGTAATATTTATGATAATCTATGCCATGTTCCAATATCAAACCCATTTAGTTTTCATTGCGTTGACCAGCTGGACGTTCTTGCTTGTCTTACTGCAGTAAAATGGAATACCACTGGGATGGACGATTTAAGTCCCATTTTTTTAAGAATATTAGTTCCTAGGCTATTGCCTTACTTGACTTATCTATTTAACACGGTTCTTACGAAGTCTACATTCCCAGAAAAATGGAAATTATCAAAAATCATACCAATCCCAAAGACGAACAATGAATTTCGACCAATCGCCATCTTACCATTCTTATCCAAAGTTATTGAGAAAATTATGGGTAAACAGATGAGTAATTATTTAGCTAGAAACAATTTAATATCCGATAGGCAATCGGGTTTCATAAAAACCAGAAGCTGCATAACAGCATTAGTGAACGTTGTAGAAGATATCCGATCAAAACTTGACGATAACATGGTAGCATTATTAGTCCTTTTAGACCACAGCAAGGCGTTTGATACTGTGGATCATCAAATTCTTATAATGAAACTTAGAAAATTGTTTAATTTTTCTGACACAGCTTGCAATTTGGTCTCATCCTACTTAAGCTCCAGATTTCAAAGGGTAAATTATAATGGTGCGTACTCTAAAGCGCTTAATGTCACCAGGGGAGTACCACAGGGCTCAATTCTTGGTCCTCTTTTGTTCTGCTTATTTATAAATGATTTACCTGACACTCTGGTCTATAGTAAAATCCAAATGTATGCAGATGATGTTCAAATCTACAATAGCTCCACTATAGCTGATCTTGCAACATGTGTAAGCAAGATAAATCAAGACCTCAACAAAATTAACACTTGGGCTAGAGCCAATGGTTTATGCATAAATCCATCAAAATCGAAATGTTTATTTATGTCAAGGTCTGCAAATATCACTCACAACTTTGAAATAAAAATAAATGGTGACTGCATAGTTTCTGTTGACACGGCGACTAATCTAGGAGTTACATTCAATAATAAACTTAACTGGTACAACCATATCAAAGTCGTAGTGGGAAGAGTATACGGTATGCTACGCAATCTATGGTCTGTTAAAGATTCCACTCTTTTTGCCATTCGAATGTTACTGGCAAAAACGTTTCTTATCCCAGCGCTTTTGTATGGTTGCGAGCTATTTGCGAATTGTGATAGCGATGATCTACGTAGATTAAACGTTGCATATAATAACATAGCAAGATTTGTTTTCCAGAAAAGTCGCCGTGACCACATTTCATATTACTCATACCAAATCTTCAAGATGCAATTTGTTAATCTTCTCAAACTCAAATGTCTTATTTTACTGCACAAAATCATTACATCGCAACAGCCGACTTATCTTTACAATAGAATAATTTTTGCCAGGTCCAGCCGCGGAAAGAAAATAATTCAACAAAAACATAGAAGTCTCTTATCGCAACGCCAATTTTTTATTTATACCGTCAGTCTTTGGAATGCTTTACCCAAGCAACGCAGTTGTGTAAATTATTTGCATTAAATAATGTAACTATATAATTTTTCTCTTCTTAATTTTTCTTAATCGCCCTATTTTTTATAACTCTATTAAGATGCTTTTTTTGACTCATATTTACTGATAATTTATTAACAAGTTATTAAGTCATATTAAATTTAATGTTTGTAATCCATGTATTCTATTATCTGTTCAATCACTAGCACTCTCATTTATAAGATTATGTACATATCTTGTTGTGCTAGATACCTCAAAAATTTAAATAAATAAATAAATAAATAAATAATTAAAAATTCGTTTACAAAGAAATATAAAGTTACTGGCGAAAATCCAATGTATCTTATATAGTAACAGTTTGGTGGAGATTTTGATGTGGTGACATCGTTGGAATATTATTTTTTCGAAATTTCAGTCAACGGTGAGTGCTACAGAGCCATGATTATGGACTTTTATGGCCTTAGATTGAAGCTATAAACTTGTATAATCTTTGGTTTCAGCAACAAAACCTTCGGTATGAATACATTAGACACGCCACTGATCTCTATTATGACACTGTTTACTCTATTACCATGTATACTCGTACACAACAAATTAATATTGCTCCGGGAGCAGTGTCTGCATAATCACCATCAGGTTACTTGAAAGTTGTGTATTGGATAGGGTCCATTTAGCCCTAATTTTCACTGTTTAATTATCTATTATAGAATTGTGGTATTGTAGAGACAGTTTCTACAATGTTTTAGTCTCTGATTAAACCCTTTGTGATTTAAAATTTACCTATTAACGAATACTGCGCTTCTATTATCATTATGGTTTTTCTTTTATTATATTTCATATGCACATCCTTAAAATTAAATGTCACATACACATTGATTATCCTAAAGGACTCATAATGACTTTTAAGGACAATTTCACAAATGAAAAAAACCAACATCCAGTTTTCATTTATTTTTAATCAATCTTTATAGATCATTGCAGCCATGTTTTCTGGCAATAATAGGGGATTTTTATATGTTACTAGAGAAGAAAACTAAAAAAGCAAATAAAATGAAATTACATTTAACCAACCATGTTTAATGGAGTTTAAAGGAGCATTTGGTGCACTGCCACTACGATCAGGATCGTTATCGTTATTTTTATCATGTAACCGTATTCCTTGCAATAAAGCCACTTTATTATTATTATTATTATTTAATTAACATGAAAATGAGCATACATTCACGAAATAAAAGCCGCACACGCACACACATACACATAATTATATACATATGCTATATATGCAGCTAAAAAGCAGAGAGGAAAAGAAAATAAACACAAAACCAATTGCACTATTGCACACACTCAGAACCTCTTCAAAAAAAAAAAGACAGTACGATAAAACAAATAAAAATTCCAACATTCAAGGATTATAATGAGAAATCAAAGGAATAAGAATTTATAAAGGACTATATACTTTTATTTGTAATTCTGAAATACAAAGGCTGCACACATCGTGAATATTTTTTCTGCTTTTCACTTCCGTTTAAATGTTAAACCAACACACATGCATGCATGCAATCACTCATTGATTCAAACCCTCACAAATACATTTACGAGTATAAAAATTCAAATGGGAAATTTTAATGAGCCATTCTTCCAAATGACCAACAAAATGTATATTTTCAAGAGGATTGGTATGAAAATTTTTTTAAAAAATAAAATAATGAATTGACTATCGAAAATTGTAAAATTGAAGATTTTTAGAGAAATTTATAATTAATAGAAATTGATGAAAATTTTAGTATCTACAGCCAAAAAATTTTAGAAAGTATTATTTTTTTCTCAGACGGTTATAGCTTTCGGTTTCGTTTGGTTTAAGCTGAACTGGTGGGGCCAAACAACACCAGTGGTTACTAATTAGGACTAATTTTTTCAGGGAATATTAGATGTAACTAAAGTCCCAGTTGCTGATCCGATATGATTACATTATCAATTTTAGGCCACAAAATAAGGCTTATAATGTGCTCATTTCCCTCTAATAGTTATTTAACTGGAAAAATTTTAAATAACTTTTTGCACTGGATGAATTTTTCATTCTCATATAAGTAGTTTGTCGAGCTCCTTTTTTGCCGCTTTCTTAATGAAAAATAAAAAAAAAATGATAAAAGAACCAGACAATATCACATTCAGTTACGAAGCATTTTATGTGCCCTTCACCAAGATATGAATTAATTAACAAATGTGTGTTTAGAAAATATTTTTGTTAGAGATTTTTAATGAAATCAAAATTCCATGGAAATGTTTTCATTTCGATTTATAATATTTTGAAGCACATGCGAAAACATTTTTTATCTCTCTGTTATTGATTTGTTAACTACATCTTATGTCCTTTTTTCAATTTGCCCATTTAAGTGAACAAATTTCGCTAGAAGCCCATTGCAATTAGAAGATTTTAATAGAGGGTACTCAACTTTGAATTGAAGCTCAATAATGGAAAATATTTCTAATACGAAAACTTTTTAACAAAAACTTTAACGGCCTTCTAATATATAGTCTCCTAAAAGCTCCAAATATACGTGTATGTATAGTATTATTATATTCGTTAACTACTAAGATCTCTGAGACCTGTTCAAAGTTGACTGAAACCCTGAACTAAATTTTGCTTTTAGTTTTAAACTTTCTTGTCGTTGGCTTCAAAGATTTATATACGCAACGCATATAATACAATTTTATTTATATCGTCCTTGGTTTTATGCTCTAGAGACAAGCGTAGAAACAATTCTCTTTTGTATGGCAATAAATGGACTTAAGCAAATAATAATAATATGAATTTAAGATTTGAATACTTATTGTTAGTTTAATTAAAATGAAGATTCAATAAATCAAAATAGTATTAAAAAATTCTACCTTTTAGAAGTCGCTTGAAGTCCTTCTTAAAAAATTTTTATATTAATACTACTTATCATTATTTCATTTTGATTTAAAGCTGAAACCCTTAGAAAATATATCCTTTTGATACAACACTCCAATGGAAATAGGTTACTCCCGAAAGTTGGTCACTTAAATTACCAAATTAAAAAAGGCCCTAATGTATGGCTACCAAATCAATAACGTTGTTCTTAAAAATATTAAAAATCTAAATGAAAACATCTCTATTATCTATTTCTTGGAACTTAACTTCCATTAAGAAGCTCTCCAAAACTTTTTTACACATTTTTATTAATTAACGATGTTTGGTTTTTATCTAAAGTCGGTCGAGTTTTTTTTAGAATAATTTTTTCAAACCTTTCTTTAGACTGCAAGAATCGGATTAAGATTATTAAATATAACTTTGAATTGAAGGTACCCTGTCTCCTAGTCCTATTACAAACTGATCAAAACAAAACCACCTCCAAAGTATAAATTTTCATATATAAAAATAATTTTCAAAATCGGTCCACAAACGACGAATGATTGTGTTTACGAGTATCAGGCAAAATGAAATCAATCACTAAATTTTATTATTAAGTATTTAAAATAAAGAGTTTATTTTTCATTTCGCCTGATACAATAATTCCCATCCAAAGGAAGTTGTTCAATTGCAAACATGTTGCAAGAAAAATAAAATACACATACATAGATATGGAGTATATTTGTTTCATGCGCTGTTTGTATAAAAGCTTTGTAATATTTATATGCGGTAGAGAATTCCCATATTGTACTTGATTTGTTTGGCAGAAAAATATGAGATAAAATGCTTTCAAACCGCTTTAATTTCACTGACAATTTAGTTTGGCGACCAATGAAATACCATCATATGAACAAAAACAGCACCACAACAGAAAAAAGCTAAAAAAAAATCCAAATATTAAGGGCATATTTTTTTGGAATCCAGACAGGATGATTTTTAAGAAAAAAATTTATTTTATTTGTATAAACTGGCAGACAATTTGGGCACTGGTATATATCGGAAGATGGTATGTATACGTATTTGAAGGTTTAGCTTTGTGGTAGCTTCCCATTAGGTGCAACATGCATGTTTAAGTTTTCAATTGAAGTATTTTTACTAGAAACAGACATAATCACTTCTATTACCCAGTAGTAATTTCAAAAAAAAAAAAACTTGGATGGTGGACATTGACGACACCACAACTTACTTCGTAAAATGTTTAAATACTTAAGAACTCAGAGAGCTGGGAAAGGATATCATACAAGCGACTATTGTTAACACCTAGAAAGAAATCGTATTGATCCTCTAAGTTCCAACTATACGTAAGAGTCTGTTAACAACCTTAAAGAGTCTTCAGATTCTCCTAAAGTAAAATATTTACAAGGGCCATTGATAGGTCTCAAGAATCAGACGCTGATAGTGCTTGCAATTTATTTGGGATTCCATATAAAGCATTCAAGAAATGTATGTATAGATGTAAAAAATACTTATCAGTTTCATATTTCTCGGAACATGGAGGAAGTTGCGGATACATGCCACTAACGCAGTAAAATAAAAATTCTATTCGATCTAGCAAATGTATCGATCTATTTCTAAAATTAAAACTATTTTAAACATTTTTCAACATTTCATCGTCAATTTGTCTGGACCATTTTTATATGATTCAGAAATAATGTTTTCAGGATTGCGAGGGGACTGGTTTTTTGTGAATTTCTGACCTTAATGATGTTTTTGCTGATTTTCGTATATAATGAGGATTATAGGCCTCTTAAAGAAATAAAAAATCGTTAATACATCACCAGACACATGTTCATTATTTTCGTAGGCTAAACAAGACTCCAAATTATTTAGTCGACAGATGGAGAAGCGGGCAGACGTTCGGACAGTTATCATACATCGGGAAACCAGTTTCTCTATACATACCACATTAGTTTCTTATATATAATATACACATATCGTATGTGTTTAATATGTCTTGTGGATTCCCTAATGAACATCGTAAACGCTACTAAAGGAATCAACAAACGTTCCTCTATTACGAAGAGTGTAATAACACGGTATTATTAAAAATTTAATCCAATGCACTTACAGGATATTAATACTGCCGTTTAATAAAGACGTTTTAACTTACACATATAAACATACACTCACACGCAAAGCCACTATCCTGCAGCTACAGATAATTACAAATATTTACACACATATCGCTTGTTCAATGCAATTTAGTCATACAAATACCCCAAAAGAATCGAAATTGCCAAAATGCGTTTAAAATTTCTAAGATGTCAGCTTCGGCATCGATATTTTTTGGTAAAACATAGACATAGACAGACATACCTCTGATTATTTTTTTATATAAATAAAAAGAATATTGCAAAACACCATTTCCTCATTTACAGTCAAAGAAGCGATATGATTTCATTGTATTGAATATCATATGTGTAGGAAATGTAAATAAAATAAGAGAAACTTTAAATGGCCTTTGGTGGGTATTACAGAAGTTCAAGAAAATTAAAACAAGAGAATTGAAATGAAATTAAAAAAAGGAAATTTAAAAAACAAAGGTTATAAAATGAGTACAAAAGAGCAGCGCAGTTTAATTGTGAAGTAAAGGAGCCAAATGAACTCTACAAAAACATATTCACTTGCAGACGAAAACGTAATGAGTTCTTTGGGCAGCAGATGTGTACAAGGATGGACCTGATGAATGGCATATGAGGGCCATATATTTTTTTTTAATTAAATTACAAGAAAAATTTTATCATTATTATCAAAACAAATAAAACAAAATCAAACTACCACATATTCAAAATAACAAAAGGAAAACATAAAAAATATAAGTAAATCACCCTTTTTATATCTGGCCTTCGTTTATATGGGGAGTTCAGGTATCTCCTCTTTATAAAATTTTGTAGTCATTGTATTTTAGGTAAGAGGTGTGTAAACTATTTAAGGTTTATGTGGCGTTTTTTGGTGAATTAAAAAATAAATGTTATTAAATTTTATTGTAAGTTTTTGAACGAAAGATCAAAATTCATCTTTGATGTCGGTTTTACCAGGTAGCAAAGTTTATAATAATAGTAATAAATCAAAGCTTAATATGAATTTTTGAGAAATACTCCACAATATTCCTGCTAACCTTTCTTCGTATAATAGACCAATAAATAAGGTATAATAGACTAATGTCTAGAAGATGTTTGTAGTTAAAAAAGATCGAAACATGAACTAATAAAGGGAGATTTCTTTAGCAAATTTAATTTTGGTAACACTTTTTTTGGCAGCTCAGCTGTTTTCGTGTAACATGTTACTGTTAAACATGTTCAGTTTGGTCTATAATTTATCCATGAAACGACTTACAAATGAACAACGCTGGCACATTATTGAATTTTGTTATCAAAATTCATGCTCGATAAAGAAGAGCATCGTCCCCTTTTTTTATTGGAAGATTGTGTTCGGCGACGAAGTTCATGTCTGGTTGAATGGATACGTCAACAAGCAAAATTGCCGTATTTGGTGTAAAAAGCAGCCAGAAAAGTGGACTTTTTAGTGCGGTGGCATCATTAGAACGTACTTTTTCAAAGACGAGGAAGGCAGGAACGTTACTGTGAATGGCGAACATACCGTGCAATGAAAGGCTCTTTAACGCCTTTAGACTATTTTTTGTAGGGCTATGTTAAAGCTAATGTCTATAGGGAGAAGTCCCCAACAGTTGATGCACTGTATTACAATATTGAAGAATTTATTCGTGAGATACCGGCCGATATGTTGGAGAGAGTATGCCAAAATCGGACCCAACGTATGAACCATTTGAGGCGTAGCCGCGGTCAACATTTACATGAAATCATCTTTAAACATTGAATTATATAGATCGTTCTACCGACTCAATTAAAGATATTATACATTTCTCAACATTTTCTGTTGTTTTATCAAGTCCAAAAGCTCTTAAAATCACCCTTTATAAAAACATATGGTTTTATCGCACATCCTTAAAATCGCTCCCAGAAATCTGTGCCGGATTTTGAAAACATATGACTCACTTATACCATTGAAACAGCATTATGATTATATATTTAAAAAAAAAATTATACATTAATATTTATCAAATTCGTTATTCGAGATATTCTCCAAAATAACCATTTTAATATTATATTGTTTGTTGTTGGCTTAGCTAGGTATATGCCTGCATTTCATTGGCGCTAACCAAATCATCAGTACCCTTTAGCCAAATCATGATTGAAAGCATTCAAACCTTGTATACTTAAGACACAGACTACAAACAATATATGAGAATTCAAACAGAACTCAATCACATTTTTCTATTTGTAATCAACAAAAACACAAAAGTATAAATAGCTTTAGAATGCTTTTGTACAATCACAACACAACAAACAATTATAATTGAAAAAACAAAAAGACGCAAGTCAATTATAATTGTTTGTTGTGTTGTGATTGTACAAAAGCATTCTAAAGCTATTTATGCTTTTGTGTTTTTGTTGATTACAAATAGAAAAATATGATTGAGTTCTGTTTGAATTCTCATATATTGTTTGTAGTCTGTGTCTTAAGTATACAAGGTTTGAATGCTTTCAATCATGATTTGGCTAAAGGGTACTGATGATTTGGTTAGCGCCAATGAAATGCAGGCATATACCTAGCTAAGCCAACAACAAACAATATAATATTAAAATTATACATTAATAGAAAAAATCAAAAGTTTGTTGTGGCTTTAGCTCTTCATATGCCGACATTTCATTGGTTGCTAAAACCAAATCGTCAGTGAAGTTTAAGCAGTTTGAAAACATTCAACCTCGGATGTTTATGCCACATAAATCAAATACAATATGAGAATTTCAATATTGCATATGAATTACAACAAATACATAATCATAGTAGGTTTAGAATGTTTCTATACAAACCAACACAACAAACAATTTACTCAACGTGAGTCTATTTTATTTTTCTCTCAACACCCATACAATTAAACGCCCGTTGGTCGTTAATGATTGTATCAGTTGGGCAAAAATTAAAAATAAAATCTTTATTTTAAATACTTAATATTGAAATTCATTATTGGGATATTCTCCCCAACTAATCGTTATAAACAATTAGAGCTTTTGCAAAATGCATAGAAAAAATCAAAAGTTTGTTGTGGCTTTAGCTCATATTGTATTTGATTTATGTGGCATAAACATCCGAGGTTGAATGTTTTCAAACTGCTTAAACTTCACTGACGATTTGGTTTTAGCAACCAATGAAATGTCGGCATATGAAGAGCTAAAGCCACAACAAACTTTTGATTTTTTCTATGCATTTTGCAAAAGCTCTAATTGTTTATAACGATTAGTTGGGGAGAATATCCCAATAATGAATTTCAATATTAATTATACATTAATTTTATATCCAAATTAAAATTAAATGTAATGCCAGTTTTAGGCCCCCTCTAAGAACTTCGTTTACCAGGATCTGCTTTCAAAGAAATTTGCTTTTCTGCCTGTAGGATTATTATAGGTTTTGGAATTTAAGTAAAAAATATATGTTGCAGTTTTCTGTTGTAACCCACATAATGCAGCGTTATTTGCTTGCAATCATATGAAATCATTCACATTTATGTGAGTATATTCGTACATATACATACATAAATGTATGTGTGGTTATATATGTATTGAATGAAAACTGTTTGGTCATTGTTACATTGTACTGATTCCACTCCCAAACCGCACTTTTTGTCCATAGACAAACCGAACGAGCAGCAGAACATCATTTAACAAGAATATGTTTTTTTTTCTTAGATTGTCGTTTTTGTATCAACACTTTTTTTCTTTTTTGTAATTTTATGGTATTATCCTTTTAAAAAAAATGTTTATAGCATTTCATTCATGAGCGTATATGTATCTATGTGGGTGTATGTGTAAAGGTACGTGTAAGTGTGTGCGCCAACGTGTGTGTGTGTGTGTGCGTATGGTTGTGTTTTGTGCATTCATTCGCATTTTTATTTACTATTAAGCTCATTTAAATGCAAATTAAAATAAAATTGTAATTCTGTTTAAGTCACAATTCTGTGGATCAAATATGGTAACAACACAAAAAATTATAATGGACCATGTCCAGTTGCTTGCTGGGAGGGATAAACTTTACTTTCTCACTCTGTAGGTGCATTTGCGCATTTATTGAAGTTAAAAAAGCCTTTGATGTTTCCTATATATCAATTGATGATGCCTCATCGGCATTATCATGTATGTGGCATTTTGTATGGTTTATAAGAACATAATTTTTGGTATTCTCTAACAAAGAGTGTTTTTTTAAAGGCTCACAAATTTTAATTTAAAAATTTGTTTAAAGGTTAATGAAACTGGCTTTATTGGAGAGATGGTTTAATACCATTACAATTTGAAAATGATTTCGGCCACGTTGTCTCCCGAACTATCCAACTTCCACGTGCTTTTCGCAGCAGCATTTCGCTGGTAGTTCACCAGTTATTATACTAAAAGTCCTTTCTTCAATTTATCAAGACGATTACTTGATATTTTTCATCTAATAAATGTTTCCTTGAGTGATTTATTAAATATAAGCACTTTTTAAATACTGCTTTGGCATGAATCTATTCATTATAAAATGGCAGTCCTAATTAAGCCCAAGCAACTGTCAGCTATCAAATATATCAAAGGAAGCACCCTTGCCGCCTCAAGGCTGTGATAGTGTAAAAAAGTATCCTTTACAGTCGAATTCGGATAAACAAACACCGTTTTAAAGAAAAAATTACTGGTAAGAAAAAAATTAGTATCCTCTGTTTTTGATTAACTTCAAAGCACTATACTTCGCTTAAAAGAAAACCCGCTTAAACACATTTTATTTCTAAAAGTGCAAAATTATTCTCGAATAAAACCAAGACTAATTCAAAACTTCATTTATTTACCGCTGACGAGACACCATGCCGTGGATAAAATCTCAGTTTATAAAACAAATCTTAAGTCAAAATCGGATTACATAAATTTATTTTCTGTGCGTAACAAACTTATGATGTCCTTATCGTCAAAAAATCCTAACAGATATAATTTTCGATTTGTTACTTCTTCATCGATATCGATAAATCACCATCGAAAAATTGTTTAACCATTAAAAGTGGAATCAGAAACTTATAGCAAAATCAAATTTATAGTAGCCCTACAACTCCTGTATTATTATGCGTTTGTCCTTTACATTTTTTCCCCGGTTAAGGATCGCTATTATCTACTATTTTAGGTTTAAACAACAACTTTTAAACTGCTTAATTTGTTTAAACGAAACGGTTGTCTTTCGTCCAAAGTCCGTATAGACGAAAATCCCGCTTGAACGGAAAACAACTGTTGAATTCGACTGCATTATCACTGTATTATTTCAAATACTTTTTACAAGGATCATGCCAAACTCATATTATTTATTTATTTTTTTTAACGCATTTTGGGATTTAAGTATGGTTTCCATAGAACAATCAATTTAATGGCATACAAAATATAAAAAATATTTAAGCTGAGAGTACACTGGAACTGCTTCGATATTTCCAACTTACAAGTTGTCTAAAGAAATTGTGTCCCCAACTATTTTGTTACCAAGAATGATGAGGACTTTATAAATATATTCATTCAGTTTATAAAACCAATTCATATTTAAAAATTTATCAAAACTCAAACTCAATGCTTTTGGCATCTTATCTATTCGTGGGCTTAGGGGCTGACACGTATACCAACCAAACAACCAACTAATCAAACAAATTCAGACTAAATCGTTATTAAAAAAGTCCCAAAAATTTCATTTTATTTATGCCAACTCTTAAGGACTTCCCCTCGTATTTTAAAAATGGCAAAACAAGACATACATGAACACATATCATTCATTTAGTGTGTGAAATGGCCACGGATTGCATGCAGCAATTACCGTTGCTACTTCCACTGTTGTTGTGTATTTTCATATGAAAGGACGACAGTGAGGATATGAAATAGACCCTGCAATATCAATAATTTTTTTTATTTTACGTCTTTATTACATATTCTGTCAATATGTTTTTATGTAAATATTTTAAAATTAATTTTATATTCAAACGAATAAGTATTTATTTTATAATATTTTCAACTCTTTTTATATTCAATATTTTAATGAATATACAAATATGTGTATGCATAAAATCGATCCGTTACAGCAGTAAAATCTGGAATATAGAAAACTAAACCTACATTTGTAAATGTAAGAGTTTATGGATCGTGCAAGGTTATATCTAGAGGTTAGAGGTTAGAAGATACGAGAAATTACTCCAGGCTGTACAAAATCAGGATATATTTATTTAATTTAATCAAAACTTTGAAAGTATTTTCAAACCTATTGAGATCGTCCCAAAATAGAAATAGCTAAAGCTCTCCAATTAGCACTCCTGCATATATCGTTCGATTTTTTGAAAGAATCAATTTAAGCCCCAAATACTAAAATTGCCAATACCGGAAAAGGACTTGACATTGGCTATAAATCACAACAAAAACTATCGTTAATCAAGCAAAAAAAAATTCTAATATCGAATGACAAAATCAAAAAAACATATTTTTTGTTTTCAAAAAAAAATGAGTGCGTCAATTGTGAGTGCGTGCCAAATATTCATATCTTCTTTTTCATTTTTGAAATAGAAAATGGTTTTATGAATTTCACAGAGCTGTTTTACTTTTATTTAAAAAAAACAGCGTGAGTCGTATTACTTATTTTCTAGCCTTCAGATATTCTTTCCCAGAAGGTATATTGAACTTAACATATGACATGATGTGGAAGTAGGGTTGCCAGATTCAATATGAGCACTAACTTGACATTTAGTGCAAATGAGCTTGATTTTAAGAAGAGAACTGGACAAATTGAAACATTTGCTTAAAAACTAAAAATACGGGATAATATCAATTTTTTTTAATTTATTAAAAATTCTTTATTTATTAAAAACAGAAATAAAGGCTGTTTACTTACAAAAAAAAAAAAAACAAGAATAACATAAAAAGTTCAACAATTCAGTCATTTCTTTACAGGAAAATTACATAAAATTCATTCAGTTCGTTACTTATAAATGTACGTTTGTATATTTTTAACATACATAGGTGTATGCACAGTAAGCGCCAAAAGAAATGTCTTTTATGTTTTAAACAATAAAAAAGCAACAAAAATAGAAAGTTATGCCTTAATATTGTTTAAAAGCGATAACAAAATTTATTTAGAAAATATAAAACTAAAAAACCTTCTATATTCTTTCCGTTCGAGTTCAATTCAATGAAAACTAAATTTGGAAAAAAATGGACTTAGTTCGTACTAAATACAGTGATGAGTCAAATTATGTGTGTTGATACAGGGATAAAATTATATGTTGCCAACAATTAAACTTTACTGCCAAAAAACGAAATTTTTCAGATGTAACCAACAGCAAATTTTAATTTTGAAAATGTTCAATTTCAGCTTGACAAATATTGCTTGAGCTTGAAACTTGACATGCACTAAAATATCTTGACAATCAAGCTCATTCCCGGCCATCTGGCAAGCCTATGTGGAAGACATTAAAAAATTTTGCAATATAAATCAATTGTATAAATTATTCCCATGCGTATACCTGAAAGTATGCACTAGTTTTATAGCGTATACTTAATATCTAATGTAAAGGGAAAAGGAAATATAAATCATACGGCCAGAAAAATAGAAATTCTTCACTTCCATTAACTCCAAAGTATATTTTAGTTCATTTCTTTAACTTCTTGGGAAGTTAAGCTGAGAATATCTTGTTAAAAATACACATTTCTTAAAATTTTCGTGACAACGGTATTATTCTTAAAATTTGCAATGAAAATAAATGCTTATTCGTTTTTTAATATGAAATAATTTGCTCTAAAAAATCTCTTCTGCTAAAGACTGCATTATAATTCAGCAAAGATCATTAAAAGAAATTTTCACAATATTTCTAGATATTAGGGAATAAAACAATTAAATTTTAAATAAAATTTTACAACGTAACTGCAACAAAAATAAAAATTAAATGCTCTTTAATGTAACAAATAATTAATTATAACTAAAACGAAAAAGTCTCAATGTAAAATTCTATAAAAGGTGGACAACAGAGTACTAATTATTTAAAGAATTGTGAAAGGCGTGATCAAACAAATTTCAAATAATTACAGTTTTAATTAATTAACTATGTAATATAACGAATACAAAGTGAAGAGAAGGGATCATATAAATGATGTTTGAAAAGAATAATCAACGGTTCAAATTAAACAAAATGTGTTTTTTACCTCCTTTCATCGTATTTTGGCTTAAAAAAATTAATAAGGACACTATTCTTGTAATGTGATTCTTCCTTCAATGAAAAAATAGTTCACTTGGGAAAATACATTCAGAATATTTATAAGCTAGAAGAAACAATTACTGAATTAGTTATAACATGTTCTATTACTATTTTCTTTAATAAAACTTTTTCACAAATGCAATAAGACTTTGTTCATTGATTTAATGAATTCTTTCATTAGTGCGCTTTTAATGACAAATTTCATTGACGCAATGTACAAATTCACCACGTGAGTGATAATTTTTCTTTGACTGTCCTTCTCTTGATATAAAAAAGCGCACACAAATTGATATACTCAGGCTGCAACAATCCTCTGTGTTATAAATATTTAAATCCTAAATCACAATGTTATATTGTTTTATAGTAGTAAATAAGAGAAATACTTATATATTGCTTATGAAATTCTTAGTAAGACCACCTACAGGAAGCCTACGCTCCACAAAAGAATCTACCTGAGATTATATGTCACAGACTTAAAGGATGACTTTAATGTTTCTGAGCATGTGTAACATATTTTTTTAAATTTTTTTGGAATATACAGAAGTGGTCGGTTTTCAAAATTAAACTTCCTTTCGAAAGGAAAAGGTTGTGATAGGGCTGGAGCAGGAGGCAAAGTGGTTTCTATTTACCCTGTTTCTAATTGTGTCTCCATATATTCAGATTCAAACATTCAAGTACTTTATATACCCATTGAATTGTTCTGATAATAAATAACTTATTTATTTCTTATTTATTTATTTCTTATTTATTATAATGTTTAGTTTTCTTTTTAGTCCCCTTCAATTCATAGCAAACTGTTCAATAACCAGGATATAAAAAAAATCGCTGACATTGTTCAAACATACTTAGCTACACTCACATACAATTGTTTCCGCACAGATAAACATTGGAGTTTGTATAGCGGACGTTTTGTAGCAGTAGTTCAATTGATTAATTTAGTAAAAACCAAACATATAAAAAAATTGGATACATAAGCAAAAACCAACATTTTTATACAAGCGCTGAGACAATTTGTTGCAAAAACGACAACTGGGCGCCAAAAGAGCGCTGTTTGCTTAGTTTGTAAAAAGAACTATTAATGAAATTGATTGTTTTTATTAAACAGAAGGAAACAAGTTGTAAATATTTGATTAATTTTTTTTATTCGCCCAATTACTTTTCAACTGATTTGGGGAAACCAAGTGGGACTAATTGTTGCGAATACCAAAATTTAACAATATGGAGTAGCTGGTTTTTTTCAGGGACTCCACAGTATTTCAGGGTTTCGGGATCTTATTGTAATGAATCGGCTCACGACTTATAATTTTTTTTTATAAAAAATCTGGAATATTACAAAATCTTTTTTCACTGTCATCTATTATTGTATTATTTTATTATTATTAAATTATTATCATATTATTAATATATTATTGTGATATTATTTTTATATAAATATTCTGTTATTTTTTATGTAGAAAATTTTTAATTTTTTAATTATTCCCCCTTTTGTAAACTTTTTTGTGTTGGAAAATATTTCAAAACAAACTCCTGTCATTATTTGTATCTAAATGTTTGAAAATGATTTTAATTCTATGTAGAAGACACTCACAGGGTGTAGAAATATTAAATATAATAGAAAATTGATATTATTGTTTTTATGACAAAAACGCCTCGACCTTTATAAATAATTCAATAAGTTTATAAGAAGTATTACGAAAAATTTTAGGATAAATTTTAATTTTTATTACTTATAGTTCTTCAGTCACGTAATAAAAATATTATATAATATAACTCATATTATAAATTCATATATAACAAATATTATAGTAAAAAAATTTAACAAAATATTTAAAAAATTTACGGTGTAAAATGTCCATCAACCAAAAACCTTCATAAAAATAAATATCAGAATATAGTTAATCTTTTAGTCCATCACTGGAATTTTCCACTAATATCAGGTAATTTGAAAAGATTTTTCGGGGTTTTTTAGTAAAAAGAGTTTTTGAAAATATTCGCAAATTATATCTCTCTAGAAAATTTATCAATTTAGATAAATTGTAAGGCATACGGCAGGGTCTGATTATAGTCTAAAAAAACTATCAAACTTAAAAAACTGGTTTTATAACCGTTTTCAAATTTATTTTCCGATATAAAACTGGACCTATGAAATCGATTTTAAAAGAATTTTTGCTGTCATTAAATTATCTATCTTAATTAAAATTCCTGCAACTAATGTTACTTTTTTAGGTTAAGAACTGATTAGACTTAAACTCCGAAGAATCAATTCTTATTCACATGAGGTCATGATCGTCATATTTTTACTATATGTTCATCCTTACAAAAGTTATTGAAAGCTTGCATGCACACACACACACACACACACACACACATCCACATATAAGTGGGCTAGAAACTGCCTAGTCAGTGTCCTTTTAATTTAAGTTTCCATATTTTCCAAAATTTTCTAGGGTTAAGGTTAGGTTAGGTTGATTGGAGGGGTGTGATAGCCCATGTCGTACGACATACACTTAAGCCAGTGAAGGCTTGTTGTGCGCTCCCTTTAATTATCAGACACAAACTGCCAGAGTTCTGCGCCAGGATTCGAACCTGGGACCTTCGCACAACGAGTCTAGTACACTACCTACTAGTCTACGAAGGTCTGTTTCAACTTTCCAGGATTTTTTCGATTTGTTCCCAGTTTCAATAACAGGTGGCGCACAAGTGATCTCATAAATTGAACTGACTGCCAGTTTTTATAAATGAAAAAAGAGCTCTGTTTTTCATAAAAACCTTATTTTTAAGATGTGTATCGCTCCATGGTTTGCTGGCAACTAATTCAAATTATGACTTCACTTTTGCGCCAATCTGTATGTAAGCAGTTTGGAAAATTTTTAACTTCGCTCGAACACAAAAATGGAAGTTACTTATTTCATTATGAACCTGTTTGACATTTTAAAATTTTCGAAAAATAAATTTATTTAAAAAAAATATTTTTGTAATAAATTTCAAAACTGCCGCAGAGATCGAGATGAAAAATTAATCACTTCTCAGAAACAATATCAATTTCAAAAAATTTTGTATTGAGAACATTTTTGTAAAATCAATGTTATATTTTTCCCCCGAAACATAATTTTGATAATAATTTAACTATTTGCTTGAGAGATGTCGTAAACGAAAATTTTCTTTGTTTTTTAAATAAATCCGAAAATTCATGTTAAATAGGATTTGAAAATTAAGTAACACTCTTTTGTGTTTTACGCCGTAAATGTCATTTAAATCGTTATACAAATTAAAAAAATTAAAAATTAATTGATTGTATTATTCGATCTTACGCTTGATTGTTTTATTAAATAATTTAATATTGAGTTCAAGGTCTTTCTAATCAAAATAATATAATTACTTTAACAATGTAAATTACTTCTGCACACTCACTTCAGCACACTTCTTTAATAACGTTAATAATGGGTATGCAACAGCTCAGGAATAGGGTAAAATAATTGTCAAAATCTGTATATAAAAAATATAAAATAAAAAAAATTCCTTTCAATTTTCTTATAGCGAGTTTGACAATTACATTCTTGGTTTTATAGTAATCGATTCACCTTGCATAAGATTTTTAAATGAGATTGGATTATATTATTAATGTACTTTCTATAAATAATGAGAGATGTGATAAAGTATATAAAGGTACCTTAAGGAATAAATTAAAGTGAGTAGGCTGGCAGGATACAACTCACACCAGGAATGTGTCGCTACAGTGAAATAACTCCCAAATTAAATAACTCCTAACTGAATTTTGTTTCAAAATTATTTGCTTAATTTTTTTATAAAAACTTTAAATAAAATAAGTCTTCAAAAATATTTATTTTAAAGTTATTTAATTCAATATAATCTTCGAATTTTTTAGAGTTGTTTTATTATTATTATTATATTGAGCATCGGTTTCGCTTACAAACTTTTTCTGTATAGCCGGCCTTCAGCCGAGTTGAAACAGTTTCTCCTCTATGGTATTTCGAACACCGGCTTCGCTAACAAAATATTTTCCTCCTTCAACCTTTAGGTATGGTATAGAAGTTATCTCATTTGATTAATTGAAGACCTATTATTAGGAGTCACCTAATGGAAGCTATTTAATTAGGACTTATTACCATAGAAAATAAAATCCTTCCGCCCGGCCGAAGGCCGGCTATGCAGAATACTTTTGGTGAGCGGAGCCGAGGTTTGTTATACTATAGAAGTTAAACCCTTCCATCCGGCGGAAGGCCGGCTACACAGGCTGGAATGGCTTAATGATCTCTCTATGGTATATGGAATATGGAATAGCGGTTTCGCTAACAAAATATTGTCTGTATATCCGGCCTCTGGTCATATGTCTATGATATATGGTATGATATCAAAGTTAAGGAACTCTTTCATCGGGAGTTACCTGTTATACCATAGAGGTTAAAACAGTTAAACAATGCCCGGCTGCAAATATAATTTGTATTGGGAGTTATTTCATTTTTGTTGGGACTTATTTCAATGCGAGTTATTGCATTGGGAGTTATTTCATTTGGGAGTTATTTCACGTTACCAAATGTATCAACTTCACTAAAAACAGCTTCAAAGAAAGATTATTTTATTTTTAATCATAGTCTGGACTTTAAGAAAGTATCAGTTTTAGCTATAGACAGAAACTTTAAATGCCTTCATGTGTTATAGAAATAATAAGATAACAAACTATAAAACTGATATAGATAATGTTGATCAAAATTATAGACATTTGATTGTTAAGTTAAACTAACCAATAGAAATGGAGAAATTTTTAATAAAAAAATTTTCATTTCTTCAAAAATTAAAAATAAATTGGTTTTTTTCTTAAATTTTTTACTTTCGTTTGATTTGTTAATTTTTTTTAACAGTTTTAATGTATGAGTGTATACATGTAAAAACAATTTTAAAATTTTTTCTATTGTTATTGTCATATATGAAAAAAAATCATGAAGAAGATGCCCAAAATGGCCTCGAAATATTGAATATAATAAATTTGATTTGTTTTTATATAGAAAAAAACCTAAAACTCGATTATTGAAGCAAAAAGTTGTATAAAATATTTTTAATTAATTAATTTAATATCCTGAAGAGGACACCCGCAGGTTGTAGTAATTTATTCAAATAATATTAAATAATCTAATCATTTTTAAATACATACATATATATATATATATATATATATATATATATATATATATATATATATATGTATGTATATATATATATATATATATATATATATATATATATATATATATATATATTATATATATATATATATATATATATATATATATATATATATATATATATATATATATATATATATATATTGTTACGAATTTGGAGTGAATAGTCCTATTGTAATTGCTCTAGAATATACCGCATTGTTGTTATTCTTAATTATTGAATTATTGATTCTTATTACTTAGTTGTTTATTATTTGCTGAATTGTTATGTACTGAATTGTTTACTATTTCTTAGTCATTACATTGTTGTTGTTAGTCTTATTTGCTTTTTGCTTACTCATTTTAAATGAACACATAACAGCTATACATACGTGCATACATAGTTACTTGTTTACTAGCAAAGCGACAACAAATAAGATCATGATTATTGCTGTTGTTGTTGTCTGTCGGCATTTAAATATTGGGTACGTGTATGTGTGTATGTGTGTATGGCTTGTGTTTACGTTTAATTTGAGTGTACGATAATGTAAACAACTTTAACAAACAAACATGATGATTATTCTAGAAATGATCATTAAGAGTATAAAAGCTGGCGCATCAACGTCAGCAGAGTCAGTCAGACAGTAAAGAGTCAGTTAAAGTTAAACTCAGTGAGAGTCAGAGTTGAGTAGACAGACAGTGTTGAGTCTGTGATTAGTGAGTTGTAGACTTTACCGTGATCGTGTAAAGCGTATTAAGTGGTTACTATTGCTTTTGAGCATAGTACAGTAGTATTAAGTAAATAAAGTAGTAGCTGTTAAGTACTAAAAATCAAACAATCGTGCGTTTAATTTCTTTGCAATCTAAGAACCCACGGGAAAGCGTTTTTAAAAAGGTAAAAACGTAACAATTGGTGTCAGAAGTGGGATTGCAAAATGAAGTTCGACGAGCTAAAGGAGGAACAGCTAAAGAAGGAGTTGACTAAATTGGGCCTGTCCACAGCTGGTAGTAAAGTAGAGCTGCAGAAGAGGCTATCGGAGGAGTTTGTTCGGCTTGGCCTGGACATCAAGACCTATGAGTTCGAAGGAAAAGAAGAACTGGAGATGGGTACACGTTCAGCTACAAGCAACATCGACATAAACTCCATGTTTGCGGCGTTGATGCAGAAAATCGAAGAAAACTCTAAGAAAATGGAAGAAAGTTCTAAGGCCAATAACGAAATGATATTCCAGAAAATGGAAGAAAGGATGATGCAGAAAATGGAAGAAAGTTCTAAGGCCAATAACGAAATGATATTCCAGAGAATCGAAGAAAACTCTAAGGAGATCAAAGAAAGTTCTAAGGCCAATAACGAAATGATATTCCAGAAAATGGAAGAAAGGATGATGCAGAAAATCGAAGAAAACTCTAAGATGCTGGAAGCAACAAATAAAAGGCTGGAGGATATCTATGAGTCCCTGAATGTGAGGATTAACATCACTAAAGATAAATCGACTGACATGGTGAGCGTCAATGTGCCAGAAGAAGATGTTCATGAGGAGCTTCATCTGCTGGAGAATGGTGTAGATCAGAAGCTACAATCGCAGGAGGAGAAATGCACTGAGTTAATCCTGGCATTAAAAGGCTCTGATGCACAAGTCCTGGAAACTGTGGACGGTACAGCAAGGAACCAGGATGAGGACATTATGGCGGCTATGCAACGTAAGTCTGGTGGAGAGCATAAGGGGCAGATCCACAGAATGGAGCTAAAGCCGCAAAAGGCAAGGAAGACCATGAGGATGTCGCCAAAGAATTGGAAGCCAAAGGCGACAGTACAGCGAACGGTGGTGGCAAGAATCGCGGCTCTGCAAGGCAGGTATGGTGGAGAGCATAAGGGGCAGATCCACAGAATGGAGATAAAGCCGCAGAAGCCGAGGAAGATTACGAGAATGCAGTCAAAGAATTTGAAGCCAATGGTGGCAGTACAGCGAACGGTGTTGGCAAGAATCGCGGCTCTGCAGCGTAAGTGTGGTGGAGAGCATAAAGGGCAGATCCACAGAATGGAGCTAAAGCCGCAAAAGCCACGGAAGATTATGAGGATGCTGTCGAAGAATTTGAAGCCAATGGCGGCAGTACAGCAAACGCTAGCAGCAAGAATGAACGAAAGGCTGGCAAAAAGAAGGCGAAAAAGAGCAAGAAACCTGATTCCAAGGAAGAGGAAGAGAAAGAAAATGAAAGCCAGGTGCGATGGAGTTGCGGATTCTGATGGATTCCGCGAGGGACAAATGGTCCTACTGTTTAATCCACAAAGGAAGAAAGGGCTGTCTCCCAAACTACAAACACAATGGGATGGACCATACAACCTGATAAAGAGATTGAACGATGTTGTGTATAGGATACAGAAGCACAATAGCCCCGCTCTACAATTAAGGTGGTACATTTGGAGCGACTCGCGAAATACGATAGCGGTGGTTCTGTGCCTGTTCGGGACGAACAGGCTTAAGCGGGCGGCAGTGTTACGAATTTGGAGTGAATAGTCCTATTGTAATTGCTCTAGAATATACCGCATTGTTGTTATTCTTAATTATTGAATTATTGATTCTTATTACTTAGTTGTTTATTATTTGCTGAATTGTTATGTACTGAATTGTTTACTATTTCTTAGTCATTACATTGTTGTTGTTAGTCTTATTTGCTTTTTGCTTACTCATTTTAAATGAACACATAACAGCTATACATACGTGCATACATAGTTACTTGTTTACTAGCAAAGCGACAACAAATAAGATCATGATTATTGCTGTTGTTGTTGTCTGTCGGCATTTAAATATTGGGTACGTGTATGTGTGTATGTGTGTATGGCTTGTGTTTACGTTTAATTTGAGTGTACGATAATGTAAACAACTTTAACAAACAAACATGATGATTATTCTAGAAATGATCATTAAGAGTATAAAAGCTGGCGCATCACCGTCAGCAGAGTCAGTCAGACAGTAAAGAGTCAGTTAAAGTTAAACTCAGTGAGAGTCAGAGTTGAGTAGACAGACAGTGTTGAGTCTGTGATTAGTGAGTTGTAGACTTTACCGTGATCGTGTAAAGCGTATTAAGTGGTTACTATTGCTTTTGAGCATAGTACAGTAGTATTAAGTAAATAAAGTAGTAGCTGTTAAGTACTAAAAATCAAACAATCGTGCGTTTAATTTCTTTGCAATCTAAGAACCCACGGGAAAGCGTTTTTAAAAAGGTAAAAACGTAACAATATATATATATATATATATTTATATATATTTGTGGAATAAATTTCCATGTATTTGTATTTTTAAATAAATATGTTTAATTACTTTGAAAATTCTTTAGGGATAGTCTGCAAATTTAGCCAAATATTATTATCTAGTGAATTTTTAATGAATTAAATGAATTTTCTTAATTATGTTAATTTAAAATAATTAAAAAATTCTCTTCAAATTGTGCTTGAGATTGGCGGAGGAGCCCAGGTCTGGCACGCCAAGTTAACCATATTTTGTTTTTATTAACAGCTCTGAAATTTATATGGAAATTTTGAAAACCTAAACAAAGTATAGTCTATTTTAGTATAGAGTTACTAAATAAAATTTAAATCATTTCTTCATACAAATTCTGCAAAATTAGGACATCTATCTTCTTTAAGAAAACAACTTTTAATCTTAAAATCTTTTGAATTTCTTTTCATCTGTCTTTAATTTTTTTATTATTATAGAACTTTTACCCTGACCTTTTATAACAAATGCTACAGCCTTGAATTTAATTAAATTAATTTTTTCAAAAGCCTTTGAAACGATTACTCTTAACGTTTCTTTTTTTCCAATTCAAGTTTTATTTGCTTAGAATATAGATAAACGCTTTAAGAACTTGTTAAGCTCTTCAACAAATTGTATGAAAATGTCTGCCAAAATTTTTAAATAAAAACAAGCTACAAACTATGACAATAAACTGCACAAGCCGTCATCATCATCGTCATTCAAATCTGGTTCCAACAAGCTGTTGGCAACAACAAAAAAAAGAAACTCACAAAAGGAAAAGACCCTCGAAACTTATAACCTTAAAGAATGCCTGCAACCTGCCTGCATACGAAGATAATTCGCATACAAACAGTTTAAAAAATGGCGGCCCTATAGCGATCCACTACTTAAAAAGGATTTTAAGCCAAAATACACTCAAACCCCACACACGCTGGAAACCATAACAAAGGCGTTATATGTGTGTGTGTATGATTTTGCGTATTTGTGTACATGTGCACTGGAGAGCCTTGTAACCTTTGGCACTTTAATATGTGTTTCTGTTGCATGTCCTGATGTTGTTGCTATTTCCAGCATACAAGCACGTTTCTACTTGCATCCTCTTAGAAAAACATTAATGAAAGAGAGGGCGCAGCAGCAGCAGCAGCAGCAGCAACATGAAAATAAAAATTGAATCGTTACAAACTCTCTTCCCTCGTTAAATGAACACAAATGAATTTTTAAACGTTGCAACGAAATCATACCGAATATTTTTTAAATAAAGCGCAAAAGGTCTATCTTTATAAAACATTAAAAGTGGGAGGAAAAAAATCAAATACTAACACATGCATATACCTTTAGCCTCACACTTATATATACACATTGGCACATATATTTTTACTCTTGTATATGTAAATATGTATGGATGTATGTATTTAATAGTGTATGTACAGAACAGCCGTAAATACTCGCATCTATTGCATTTAGATTTATGTAAAATGTATATTAAGTGTTTTTATTTTTGTAAATTTTTTTGTTGTTGTGAAGAGTATGAAAATGTTTGGAGTTGTTAGGCGGACTTTATTATCATAATGATGCACTTCAATAGGACACATATTGCACGCCCATGTGTGTATAAAATTCATACATTCAATTGTATAACGTTTGCAACATACACACACAAACACACAGACACACATACCCGCGCTTATAGCAACACAAATTCTTGCAAGTACATCATAATAATATAAATATATTCCTGAGTTGGGACATCTCTAATATAGAGTGTCATAAAAATCTCAAAAGATTTAAACTTGTCGATAGTTTTAACGCGTTTAGCCCATTTGGGCAAAATTCAGGTATCGTAAATATCGTAAGTAATATGTATAAATAATAGAGGGCGCTGAGTTGCAAGAAATGCTTAGTCTAAAATTGTACAAAATTAAAAAAAAAATATCGAAAAAATAAAGTAAAAATCTATTTTATGCCGAAGCCATAAATTCTTACAAAATTTTAAATGTATATGTATGAGTTTGATTGCTTTTCAAACATGATCCGTCTAAAACATACTGATGATTCCATTAACAAACAATAATTATTTTTTTTAACAAAACTGAAGATTTTAATGAGTACTAGCGGGCCCGTTGCCTGCTTCGCACGGCAAAACAAAATAAGAAAAGAAACACACTTGTTTTTAATAAAGTTGGTTTTGTTCCCAAAAACACACTCACTTCACATACGCACCGCACACACATGGGCCACTGCCTACGTAGTGTATAAGTTTGGTTGAAATCGCTCGACGCGTTTATGAGTAGTTCGGCGACGTACATATACGGACTTATTTTTATATATATAGATTTAAAATAATAGATTTAAAACAAAGACAAACTTATTAAATTTTGCTCCATTCTGAGCCCAAATGTTGCTGGAATATAATTTTGTAAAATCCAGGATATATAAAAGATTTACATGGCCTTACTCCAAGTCATCATATTTAAAGAAATATTTATAAATATGTATTATATTATGATTTCATATTAAGGACAAGCATGGCAGAGAGGATGTCCTTGAATCGTTGAATGACACAGCAAACAAAATAAATACATTGACATAAGAACCTTTCCTTATCATATTGTATTTTTAATTAATTTTCTGTTATTATTAAAGACATATGTGGACATATATGATATATAAGAATCTATGAGACATAGGGATATATGAGCCATGTATGGCCCTTATACAGAATGAAGCAAAGTATATTACAAAGCTTTATAGTTCAATTTTAGAAATATTTTACCACATTCACCTTAATCGGACCATGAATACAGTAAAAATTTTAATGCGATCTGAAATTCAGGATATATAGGAAATAGACCTATTCTGGAAGAAATGTCAACAAGAAATAAAAATACCTGACATTAAACAGTTTTTACCAAGTTTTGCTGCCTTCTTGTCTTAAATTTAAATAAAAATTAAGGATGTATAAGAGGTAGGCATATTCACAGATTTAGGAATAAAATTTAAGAAATATACAATTTTTACTGCATCCTGATAATAAATAAATGTAATGAAAACAGTTCTAAACGTCACAATTATAATCATAATAATTTAGCTAAAATTTAACTTTCGAAATTAAGGATATATGAGGTGCGTATGTATATCCTTGCACAATTTCGCTTGAGAAGAGCAAATGAAAACGAAGAAAAGAGCGGACAAACTATTTGTCGTACAAAGAACAGCAGCGGTATGAGAGATATCTGCATAACGTGCAGTGTCAGCAAGCGTGGTACTAGTGATATCGGAAATGATACTAATTGATCTGCACATACTAGGACGAATGAAGTTGCGGATGTTGAAAGAAAGCAACAACACAAAACCCGAAAGTAAGAGTTACATAAGGCAGGAGACTATACAGAGTTGGCAGGAAGGCCATGTGTACCGCAAAACTCTTTCCAAATATAGAGAAATAGGCAAATAGATGATTTGGGGATGTAAAATACTATTTGAGTCAGAGGATGACAAGTCATGGATATTTTCGAAAATATGTTCCAGAATGAAGAAATGTGACAATCCGTTTTGCTATAGTGGATGATACTGAGCATACTTTTTTTAATGTTCTAAATGGTCAGCATAACGTGGAAATTTGTAGACCATCACGGTGGAGAGTATTATGGACAATATAACATCTGATGTGACCAAGGGCAAGCAGTCGTAAAGTATTGCTTAACAATATTACGCACGAAGAAAGCTGTCTTAGACGCTGCAGGAGGTGGTCTAATGATAAACATGCAGACGACAACCTTAAAGGAGAATGCATTGTGCAGGGTGGCTTATAGCCAGATACTGATAAACCACTCCAAAATAATGCTGTTCCCTGGATGGAAATCATTTCCTGGAGAAAGGAGGTTTTTAGTCGCTATGCATATAAGGTGGTCCCGACATATCACAGATGCTGACGAACCTCTTTAAATGCAGCAGTGCATTTTAGCCTCCTTTCAACAAGAAAATTAAAATTAAAATAAAATAAAATTAATATTATTATTATTATTTTAATTGTGATCATAATATTTAATCATTAAAAAGAAATGCATTTAAGAAACTGAATTTTGTATATACATACTTTCAATTTTATATAAATTTTGGTGCACTCTATATACATTCATTTGCCGAGGTGAAATGTGTTTATTCAAAAACTCTTAAATATTTGTTGAAGTTGAAGTGATTATAATTAAAAAAGAAAAAAAACATGATTTTGTTTCATATTTTGGAGTAATTAAAATGAAAATGTGAAATATAAACGTACGAGTCCTTTTGTAAGTAAATAAGAATAATTTCAATATCATTATGGAGTGAATTTCACATATCCCATCACGGCAAGAAAAAAATAGATAAAAACAAATATCAGCCATTGTAGCAATAGAAGCTGGTTGACTTGATAGATTAGAAGTGCTGAAGTTTATATGAAGCAAAAAGTGATTTTATTTGTTTGGCAGTTGGAAACATTTCTAAACAAAAATTTGATGACGTCAAAAATTATATGGAATGAAAGAATGATGTGCTCAAATTTAATTTAAAAAATTTCATTTTAGCAGTGAAGAATTTTCTTTAACTAAAAAAATATTAAAAATATATTTGGTCATATATCGATATTTCATTGGCGCTAACCAAATCATCAGTGAAGCTTAACCGTTGTTTTTATTTATTATTAACAAGTAAACCATTTTGGGTTGTCTAAAGAAATACAATATTTCGCTAAGCCTAAGACATGAACCAAAAATACTCAAATATATTTAAGACATTAACTATTATAAGATATAAACTTTCATTTAGACGTGGGCTGTATTAAACAATTTTTGTTAAATGTTACTTTATAACTCATTTGACTTAAAGTAACGTTTAACTATCAGGAACCTTAGAGGCAAGTTTTAATAATGGGTCTGAACCGTATATATTCCCGTTCGTTGGTATATAAGCTCTCTAAATTAGTCAGTTTCTCATTAAGGGTGTTGTCTTAGCTTAAAGTATTGGGCGATCGCTGCTGCCAGATAAATTAAAGGTAAAGTCGACGATTTCTGAGAAAATATTAGTTGAAACTAATCAACGGAATCGAAATCCAAATATTAAATTTATTGTATATATTATATTAGTATTATTATATATTATATTATTTTATATATTATATATTAAATATATAAACATTTTCCAAACAAATATATTTTTTATTTACAATTTTGAAGTATTTGTATACATTTTCAATAAGGAATTTTAATTGTTAAAGGACTTAAATTCAATAAAAATTCATATAAATGCCTACAACAATTTATGAAGTAGAATTTGCAGTCTTCAACATTCCTAAAGAAACGTTGATTAAATAACAAAGTACAAATTTGACAAGTTGCAGTTAAACATTTTAATTAAAACAGGTAAAAATTTATGGTCGAAACAATTGCAATTACTTAGTTTTAGATAGCCTGTTTTGCTCCAATGACAACTTTCATTTCATTACGAATTTTTTCAGTTTAAAATTGAAATTTTTTAATTTCATTTGGATTTTTTTAATTTCATTTAAAATTTAATTTCATTTAAAATTTTCATAATTTTACATCGAAAATCACAACTTCATTTGAAGTTTCCTTAATTTTATACTAAATTTATTAAATTCTATTATTCAATTAGAATTTTCCCGATTTCATATGAAATTTTTACAATTTCAATACTTCTCCTTTGGTAATACATGCTGGATACAAATTCCTTACTAAATTTCTTCAGAAACCAACAAATTCCTCTCCTCAATCTATATTTTGTAAAGTAAACATATTCAGAACTTATTTAATAACGTTCTCAATAGTTATTTAAAAAATATATATATTGTTGTTGGTGTAGCTGAGTATATGTCTGCATTGCACTGGCGCTAGACAGATCATCAATAATAATATCTCGAATAATGAATTTAATAAACAAAATCAATAATTTTTGAACTAAAAATATATTAATTTAGCCAAAATCGTCAAAACATTAATTTTTACCCCAAAATCGTTCAAATCACGACAAATCGTCAAATCTTGCAGCATTTTGTTTGATACATCGATATATATGATAGTACATAGTTACGAAAACTTGCTGTGGGGTTGGTAAATAGAAATGTCAGCTTTGTTATTGTTTTGCTCTGTCTACTTTTCTTTTTCACATTTTAGTTCTCTCAAAATTTGCTCAAGCGGGAGCTGCTGTGTTTGTAGTATTTATTAAAAAGAAATTAACTATTTTTATAGTATTAATAGTATGAGGATAGTTTAAAAAGTCCTTGCATATAGATCGTAATTAATAAGAAGAACAAATGTTTAGAAAAAGAAAGAAATATAAAACTTCTTAAACACACACACACACCCAACAAAATCAACCAACACAACTTTTTGCTTGTACCTACTCGCAATTTGTTATTGTTATCAACAATGAAGCAACTGCAAACAAGTTGAATGTTGCTTAAATTTTAATTGCAGTGGAAGAAATAAACGCACAAAAAGTAAAAGTAATTTTACCAGAAAATAAAACTTTCCTTCCTCAAGTGGTGAAAAGTTAATTAAATGAGGATTGCCAAGTGAGGAAGAAAATTAAAAAAAATACAGAAGAGAATTAAAATTAAAGAAGAGAAAAGAAGACAAACATGAGTTTGAAAGGGAGTACTCTGTTAAGGCTACTCCTACATCTAATCCTTTTAAGCTGTCAACGATACATCGTCGATGCTACTCGTCTGAAAGGTTCTTTTGATACACAAGATTTTTTCAAATTTATTGTCAAATTTGGTTTCCAAAAGGCGGAACTGCATCGACCTCAGGAATCCTTTGGCTATATATACGGCAATGTCACAGCGACGCAAGAATTCCATCAGCCGGTCACATTGGTTGTACTGGACAAATCTACTTTTGTAGATTTCTACAATAATCGTAGCCTTAGTATATATGCACGGGAATTGGCGTGTCAGCATATGTTCCAGCGCGTTCAGATATTGGCATATGATGCCGATTGCAATGTTCATGGCAAGAGGGATTTCTTGAGGCGTATACCTTGCCCTCGGGGGAAATTGTGTGTTGACGAGGATGCCCCTAGTAATGTTATACAGGGTAATCAATTTACTTACGTTATCAGCGAAGTATCACTGCCAAGGTAAGTGTGTACACAAATGATTGGTATTGTTTTGGTTGTTTTTTTTTATAGGTATTTACATACATATATACATAAAAAAGATTACAGATGGCTGTGGCACGACTACAAGTGACATCTGTTACCGCTGCTGCTGCATTGCCAATTTGGCAAATCATTTGTTAAGGTTCATAATCAGGGTCATTATTTATGTAGCTCTTTTTTCAATATTCCTAGTCTTTAAATTAGAACCACAACATCATCGTAGTATTTTTATTACCCTCTCCGTCATCGCTAACGAAAAATATATAAGAAAATCACTGAAAATTCTAACAGATAAGATATCTTCCCCATTTCATCTAGCAGCTGTTTGTTTTTCTCTATATAAAAATACATGCATACACACAATTTAGTTTACTTTGCTGTTTTAATGAAAGATAAATAAATTAAATTATTTTCCGCTTTATAAAATCTTATAAAATTTGTCAATTAACGTCGAATATGTTCAAGCACTCAAACCAAGGTATCTTGATGCACATGTCCATACACATTTATATATTTATTTATTGTAGAATGTTGATTTTGAAATAAACCATTCTTCATACATACCAACACATAAGTATATAAAGCAGACAATAATCCTTTTTGAATAAACCACTCTATTGTATAAAAGTCTTCCAATATAACTCTAGTATAGCTCACGAAGGCTTTCTTAAATCACATAATTACTCTACAAGAAGAACACCCTATTAATATACCCTTAAGTCGTGTAGAATGCATAACTTTAGCCAAGATCAGACTTTAAACAAGATTTACAACACAACATTTTTTTGAAAATGCTGAACCAAGGCAATGTCAATGCCATTGTTCACACCGTCTCACAACCAAACACATCTTTAATAAGTGCTAGAAGACAACCGATTATCCACTAGGAGAAATTCTAAACTGTCATAATAGAGATTCCATAGGAAAAATTACGAATCTTCTAAATGAGGCAGGAGTTTTAGATGAAATTAAACATAAACATATAAAGTGTAATGACCATAGAAGTCCACAATGTATTTTATACATTTAATTTATATTATAATTTAGAATAAATAAATAAATAAATAATTTTTCGCTTGATAACGTCTTTACCATCAATTGTAAAGATCTCAGTTATTTTATTAAAGACCGTATTATATTAAAAAGTTTTTGTTTTAAACTTTTTGAAGATTATTTGTTATGTCGGCTTGTGAGGTACCCTTGCATATGGAATTTAACATAACGATACAAATGTGACCAGCTCATGAGCATATAAATTTTGAACACTGATACTATTATATTCAGACCGATATACGATAATTCGTTATTACTTTGGCTTAAGAGTTTACTTCGATACAGTAAATGAATATGGAATATTTCTGAAAAAAGCTGACTTCAATACAAAGAGCCAATCGAACGGATTACGAAACCGAAACAATTATGGTTTAGTTTAAAACCCGATATAATTCATTTCCATTTTATATTTTACTCCCATGAAAGACTGAAATAGTTCGGGCGTCCACTTTGTCAAATAAAAGTTGTGAAGTATGTGATAATCTGGGAGATTTAATCGATAATCAGACCTTATAAATATTTTAAATGATTTTTTTAAATAATTTCTTTATTTTCTAATTCTTAATTCATTAATTTAATGTGGAGATATTTTGCATGCATAGTTTGAAATAAATAAAACTCGATTTTCGAATAAAAATTTCTCTTGGAGTTAAATGGCGTAGTTTCAAATGTTGGAATAAATTTGTGGGAATGATTTTATTACAATAATATTGTTGAAATAATAGTTTTTGAGCAAATATATAAATATTATATAAATATTTCTATTGAAATGATTTTTATCTTATTCAAATACGACATTCGAAAAAGAATAAACCGAATTAAAAAAAACTATACGTATATAATTTTTCGAATATTTATTAAATTCATTATTAGAGATATTCTCCAATATAATTATTTGAAATCATTTTGATTCTTTATTGTTTGTTGTGGGCTTACTTGAGTATATTGACGCTAGCCTAATCATCAGTACTCTTTAGCATCATTAGGTTTGAAAAAAATATTGGAATATATAAATTAATTGTAATAAAATATTTTAGTTCTTATAAAATATAAATTAATATTGAAACATTATTCGCTTATATTTATAAGCGCAAATGAGAATGATTTGATTTTTTCTCTCATTTTAATTAAAATATTTATATATAATTATAATTAAAATATTATTTAAGCACAATATCATATTAAACTATTAAAAAGTTTCATTTGTAATTATCGATACTCTGAGTATCGTCGTTAGGAAAATGTATATAATTATTACAATTATTTATTATATAATATAATTATTATAATTATACGCATAATTTCCTAAAGATTTGAGTATCGTCTTTAAGAGTTTTATTTTATAGTATCGAAATATCGATGATTATAAAAGAAACTTTTTAACCCTTCAATAAGATCTTGTACTTAAATAATATTTTAATTGGAACTATTAAAAAAGGTTTAACAAAATATAGAGATATTATCCGATTTTTTTTTTACAAAATCGAATAATATTAATAATTTATTTAAAAAAGAAACCGATCTGTATTTATTATTTAAAAAAAATAGTCTAAATATAGAACTGTTTAATCATAAAAAGAAACACTTGAATAAACAAAAAATAAAATTCAAAAGAAATGTTTTGTTTTCCCATATATTCTTCAATTTAAGTCTTCCTGCCTGTTTCACGATGTCGAACGATATCGTTCGTTCGCATAAATACGTTTGAAACAGCAACAAATTTTAAAATGTTGTTTTTGGTTTTAATGTATTTATGCGAACGAACGATGTCGTTCGACATTGTGAAACAGGCAGTTCGTTATAAATATTTTTAATTTAAAGATAATCACTTTCACATTTCTAATATGCGGTTTATATTTAAAAGACAATTTTAAATTAAAAAACTTCCACTTGGAACACTATTTAATTTTCTTAAAATGTATTTCTATTCCTATAGATTCTGGTACGTTGCCATGGTGGCTTGTTATCGCAATCGTACCACCTGTAAGTGGCATGCTTACGATACACTAACAGCGCCAGCCTCATTTCTGAACAATAGCGTTTCCTCGCTACACTATGACATACATGTGGTGAATGGACATCCAAATAATTCGGCAGCTCATCCGCTTACCTATGAATTTTCATTTGATCGTCAAAATCTTTTAGAAATGTATTTAATATTTTTATTAGTCTACATGATACTCCTGCCAATGCAAATCTACGCTGTGCGTTTGCAAAAACATCCTGTTACAAAGCTTTTCACGCTGAGTCTCCTAAGTGAGTTTGTTAGTTTAGCATTGATATCAGCGCATCTGATAAAGTTTGCCATCAACGGAATAGGTTTACCAAATTTACAAACATCGGGAGACATATTAGATATATTTAGTAGGGTAAGTTGAGAGACATGTGTTATTTTTGTTGTAAAATCTAAATGCATTTTTATATAAATTTCTCTTAGGCTACATTTATGTTAATTTTATTGTTATTGGCTAAAGGATGGGCTGTGACTCGCCAACAAATAAGTCGCACTGGTTGGATAATCTTATTGAGTATATGGGTACCTTACTGTGCGTTTCATGTGTTCCTCTACTATTGGGATATTGTATGTTTTTTATTCAATTATGCTCTTTCAAAATATTAATATTTAAACTATTTAGACGGAGGTTGATATCATATCCGATATTGATGAGTATCAAACTTGGCCTGGCTGGATTGTTTTAATTTTGCGGTAAGTTAGTTTTCGCTTTTCTATTTTTGAATTTTCATTAATAGTATTTTTAACTCTCTATTCACAGCACTACATTCATGTTGTGGTTTTTGTATGAGCTGCGCAATGCCATGAAATATGAGCATTCGACGAAGAAATTAGATTTTCTTTTACATTTAGGCGCTTCAAGTCTTGTATGGTTCATTTATTTGCCAATAGTGGCAATAGTGGCCTTGCAAGTTAGTCCTATGTGGCGTTATAAATTGTTGCTGGGGATAACTAACTCAGCAGATTGTTTAGCTTATTGTGTTATGACCGGCTTATTGTGGCCAAATCGATCCGGACAATATTTACTTTTAACCGGCTCAAAATATGCAGGTGAGTGCAGAAATGCATGTTATATTCAAACGAATTGCAAAAGTATTTGATTAAATTTTAATGCGTTTGCTATAGAATATAGTCAGAATCTAAAAAATATATATTCTCAAATTGAAATTTGTGCAGCATACATGTACTTAAATTTTAGTTCATTATCTTTGTTGCAACTGTCTACAATAATCACTAATATATTTCCTAATAGATGAAATTCGTGTACAAAAAGTAAGATAATTTCTTAATATATTGGGATGCCCACAGTCGTTATTTTAAGATGTGTTCCTGAAGATGTATTTAAACTTTGAAATATAATCCTTTGTTTGCTTGTTACCACATTCAGCGGACTTGGCCTCTTCCGACGTTTTTCTGCCTGAAAACAGAAAAACTGAGATTTTCAACATTTAAGGAGGTAAAGACTGCATCGCTGCAAGAACTAAAGGCTGTACCCAAAAGTACTTATACGAGGGTGGCTCTAACTTCATGGCTTTTTGAATAAAATACAAGTTTTTTGATATAAAATCATTTTATTTTCAATACAGACTACTCTCAGCTCTATACACTTTGTAAAACGTTTCTGAAATTTTTGTTATTCCTTCCAAAAATAACATCTTTCAAGGTTATCAAAATAGGTATTTGTGTATGAGATTATTTCATCGGTGAAATCAAATCTCTTTCCGCCGAGTCATTTATTCAGGTTTGAAAATAAAGAAATAGTCATTCCGGGCTAAACGTGAAGAATTTTTGGGACGAGGGAGTAATTCGTAGTATAATTCAAGGAAACTGCACATTTGTGCACCATTGTGTATATTGTCCTGGTGGAAAAGATATTTTTTCTTAACCAAATGCGATAGTTTTCTTTTAAATTTTCATTAAATCAACCCAATAAGGTGGCATAATATTTCATTGATTGTTTTACGCTTCTGAAGGTAGTTAATGTGGATTATTTCGCGTGCATGCAAAAAAGGGTCGCCGTGACTTTATTAGCTGACAAATCCACCTTGGCCTTCTTTGCTGTTTTAACAAACACAAACTGCGAATTTACTTGGCTTGTCTGCAGAGACACCCGGAGTTTGCGGCAGGAGTCGAACCTGCGACCTTCGGACTACCAGTCTAGTACACTAGCTACTAGTCTACGAAGGCACTCGTCTCTAGTGTGTTATAGTGGATCCAACTTTCGTCCTCGATTATGAAACGGGGCAAAAACTCGTCCATATTGTAGTTGAAAAACGCCAAACACTCACATTTTTACCATTGAAATTGATGGTGCAGAGTGCCCATAGTATTTATCGAGCTTAGCCTTGGTTTGAGTGATGGTGTTTTCCCGCAAAAAATTAAGCATAATGATCTCACGAAACTCACTTTTTCCATTTTTCGCCTAAAATCACGCAGTAGTCTATTATCAATGTCAAACACAAACGCAATTACACGGCTTGTTAAAATTTTGACAGGAGTCAACTGACAGATGTGTCTTGACAACAGCACTGTTGGCCTTACAGTTAAGAGGCGGAATTATTGAGCCACCCTCGTAAGTAGTGCTTCGAGGTTTGGAAAAACGTTGGCACTCGAGTATTATCTTACTTTTAAAATTGGAGCATAAATAAAAAATATTTGATAAAAATTTTAATTCACCTTTTCGTATATTTATATTGGAGAAATAATAATTGAAAAAAAATTTTTAGTTTATGATCTTCGAAGACAAAGAACTAAAATAAAAAGTATGCTTTCAGGATTTTTAGTTGTTACAGAAAATCCTTCCCTATGGAAAGGGGTTTTGATTAATTTTCTGTCTACTTCTAGAAAGGGGTTTTGATTAATTTTCTGTCTACTTCTAGTAGCAGTTAATAAAGATTTTGCATAAATGTTTGCGTTTTAAAAAGAGTTCTAAAAGCGTTTAAAATGGTTCTAATGGTACAAAATAAAAATAAACGAAATCTCAAGTAGATTAAGCAAATAGAAATAACAACCATTTTCTCCGGAAAGCTTTGCAATTCTGTTAAATATTTAAATATTTATTTTATGATTATTTCTGTTAAATATCTATTTTCTTTAGGCATGGACGAATTAGATGAATTCAACGAAGCGCCTCATATTGTTAGAGAACGCGAACGTCGGCAAAACTCTTTAGATAACAATGTTGTTATTGTCACAAATCCTAATACAGCAACAAGATCTAATTTGCCAAATGGGGATGCCTGTACTGATTTACTCGAAGCTGAAGACTTAGATGCTGAACTTTTAACAGATCTTAATAAAAATAGTCATATTGTGGCACAAAATATATTACATATGGAGTATATTCATAAATTCAAGGCGGAAAATATACAAAAGTAGTCACAATACAAAACTGATACTCAGCATAAGTAATTTACACTTAAAAAATCTGCGCAATTACCTAATAGTGCTTGTGAAAAAGGTATTTTATTTTAGACTGTGTAATAGTTACAATCAGCCCACAAACAACACAATAAATAGCAAACAGAAGATAATAGTTGTTAAATGCTTTTGTATGTTGTTTTAACACAAATAAGCGTTTGCCAAATGCAATGAAAATAATCACCGTGATAACATTCTCTATAATTTGAATGAAATTTCCTTCTCGTTTATTCTTACTATTCAAAAAAATATTGGCTTCACTAAACAGAAACCTTAATAAAGCAACGAAATAATTATTTTACAATTTCAAATCACTAATACAACTTACGAAATGCAACAAAAAATGTATTATGTATATTATAAATAGTTTAAATGTAAGAATCTTCTTTTTGAATTTCCTACCCCTCTCATATAAATTCTATCATTTATTTAAAAAAAGCATGCCATTTTTTGTGATTTGTTAACGAAAACTAAAAAAACCAACAAAAATCTAGCAACAAACAAAATATTAAAGTAGTGTTATTATATTATAAAAAAATATATATCTTTTTTTGTAAGAAATTAACGAACATGTTTACAACACATTAGTTTTTAAAGTACATTATTTTATAAGATCTTTAAGATTTAAATGAAAAATATTTTAATGAAAACACACAAAAAAATATCATCTATAAATCCATAATATTTTAGTTATTTCATTATAAAAAAAATATTTTAAAAATCCTCGAAAGAAATGAAAAAGTAATTTAATATATTAAGAGATTATGTGGAAAAAAATTATTCATCATCGCTTTTTATTTTAGGAAAATTTTCAAAAGCCGATTTGTAGTATTGAAAGACGGATGAAGTAAATAATTTGTTGGGCTTAGAAAAGGTAAATTTATTTTCGAATTGGTATTAATGTTATTATTCACGTTTTCCAGCATTTAAAAATTAAACAGAAATAAAAAGAAAAAATTTCTAAATAAAAATGTTTACCCTGGAAGTCCTTTGAATATTTCTATGCAATTTTCTCCTGTACAAAACCGCTGCTTATGAAATTCGTCTGCATATATGTAAATATAAACATATTAAGTACATATATATGTAAATGAAAAGCTTATAGTGTTGATAAATAAAAATAAACTGTCTAGAGAAATACAGGGTGTTTTTTTTAGAGGTATAGAACTTCGAATTGAAATAAAACACAAGAAAATCTTTTTAATGTCCATCAATTTGGCTTTATTGGAAGGATAATTTTATGCCATTAACGTTTAAATATGATTTCGGGCATGTGGCCGCCGCGGCTGGCTCGAATAAAGCCAATTCTACAGGTCCAATTTTCAACCACTTTTTCGAGCATATGGGGCCGTATGTTGGCAATAACGCCACGAATGTTGGCTTCCAAGTCCCCTAACGTTTCTGGTTTGTTGGCGTAGACGAGCGACTTCACATATCCCCAAAGAAAATAATCCAATGGTGTCAAATCACACGATCTTGGTGGCCAATTGACAGGTCCATTCCGCGAAATTATGCAATCATCGAATGTTTCCTTCAATAAATCGATTGTGACGTGCGCTGTGTGGCATGTAGCGCCGTCTTGTTGGAACCACAACTCATCCACATTCATGCCATCCAATTCGGGAACACAATTGCTGTGCACTCCTCCAATTGCTGTGCACGGTGGCGAATCGATTCATTCGGGTCCTCTTCAACACTTTGCTCTACAGCGGCAATTGTTTCTTCGGTGCGCACTGTTCGACGTCTCTGCGGATGCGTATTATCACATAGAGTAAACGTAGTGCGAAAACGATCCATGGTTAACCGAATTAATTGCTCTGATGGACGATTATGTCGACCATAAAATGGACGGAGCTTGCGGTAAACTTCGCGAACTGAACCATTATTTTCGAAATAAATTTGCACGATTTGCAAGCGTTGTTCTTTTGTCAACCTGTTCATGATGAAATGGCAAACCAAACTAAATATTAATCACTTGACAGCTGACAAAATGGCCACCAGTTAAAAAAGTGATGCCAACTTAAAGTTCTATACCTCAATAAAAAACACCCAATATAAGAAGTGTGTACGGAGGTAATGACTACGTCAGTTTAGACACATAACTACAACAAACAAGAAAACGTGCATAAATATAAAGAACGATCAAAAAGTGGGAATAATGGCGCGATTACTGATAGCAATCGAAGCTCAGTTGATCTTATATGTACTTATATTTTTAATAAGACTTAAAAAAAGAGGATATTATTAATTTTAATGTTTGTATACGCGTAACTTGGTTTAATAAGATTTACAAGCAGGTTGGTACTACAATTTTTTTCCAAAATCGAATGGACAGTTACTATCCTAAAATATTTTTTTTATCGCATAACTTCCATTTATGAACAAAATAATTCATTATTATTGTCAATATTTTTTCGAACGGGCAATTTCCTCGCCTGAAATATTCACCCCTATCGCCAATAAAATGTGAAATTTTTGTTCCCATGAAATTTTCATTCCCCATGAAAGGAAATTTGCTATCGTGAATTTTATGGGAATGTTTGTTCCCACTATCAATATGTAGTGAATGTAAAATGAGAAGAATGTATAAACAGGGAATAAGAATATAATTTCAAATTGTATGTATGTATGTATGTCCATATACATTTAAAAAAGTATTTTGTTTTAGAAAGGTAAATAAATACAAATATTTATGTCTCAAGTTAAATTGAAAAGTATTTATTTCAAATCAATAAATAATTAAATTAAGAATTCAAGTTTTCTTCTCCATAAAAGTCTTCTGGCAAACCAAAGCTGAAGGAATTTTCTAAGCCCTCTACCGTCTCTTTCATTCCTATTAATTCATATATGCACTGCTCGCTAACTGACGAACTTTTGGTATTGTTTTGTCCACCTCTTTTTTTCCCATTGTCTTTTCAAATTAGCGGCAGCCTTTGACCGGACATACCTTTTTTGGTCTATCCACACCTAATACAAGTTATATACATATGTATGTATGTATAAAAATGTACAATATATAAAATAAGACTACCTTCTTCCACTCACGGATTCTTTTCAGAGGAGGACAATCACTATTTAGATCCTCTACAAGAGAACTCCAGAATTCGCCCATCACATCTTTGGAAACTTACAAAACCACTAGCAATGGGTTGGTTGTTTTGCTTTCTATTGAGTAGAATGTCACTTTGAACTTTATTTGTTGATTTCGACCTAAAAAATAATTTTATATAATCAGAATATTCGAAAGAAAATAAAAATTACTTACATTTTTATCCAGTTCCCTAGAGAAAACAAAGTGAACAAACTAACACAAAAAAGGAGAAAAATAATTTTGATAGAGTCGTTCACGATATGGCGAATTTTTTTTAATGAGAATAATTTTATGCATGTTATTCCCCACTGAATTACATTTCGCACATTTGAAGGGAAAAATTATTCACGATTGCAACTTGGGGAAAAGGGAAAATATTTCGAGGGAAAAAACCGTTCACGATAGGGATGATTGATTATCGCATAACTCTTTCATTTAAAGACCAATTTTTAAATTATTATTCTTGTTATTGTTTATATATATATATATATATATATATATATATATATATATATATATATATATATATATATATATATATTTAATGTTTGCTTGTGATTATTTTCGAAAATATTGATTATCGCATAACTCTTATATTTGTGGACCGATTAAAAAAAATTAAGTTGTACCTTGCAGTTTGATTTTACATGAATTTAATTTGAAATCGGATGGACAAAAAGGCTGCCCGAAATAATTTATTAAAAAAATTTATTCAAGAAGGTATTTCAAAATATAAAGTGAAAATTGATTAGATCGGGTTCTAAACTAACAAATAGTTACTTCGGGTTTTGTAATCTGTTCGACAAGCTCTTTGCATCGAAGTCGGCATTTTTGCCAGAATTATATAATGCATCCCGGTTCTAAAAGTTTTGTATTATTTAGTTCAATGTAACAATAAAACAATAATTTAGCCTAGGAATGGGTTGAGCAATTTAGGCATTTGCCTAATTCCTGTTAGGAGGAAGTTACACATACATATATTTGATATACATATACATATATTATGATAAATATCATCATGAAGGTCTCTCCAATTCATATCCTTTAAAGATTTTAAAATTTTCGATCGACTTTAATATAATTGAGCCGATCAGGAAGTGATCTAATGATTAAAGAACATTAGGAACTGAATTTCTATTCAGATAAATTTAATGAAGTGTATAAGCCTACGCCCGTTGCGGAAACTCAAATCACTTGGTCATTAGTTAAGAGTCAATTTTGGTTTGATGCACAAGATCTTCAAGAGCCTTTTATTAAATATGATATTCAATTGGTGACAAATGGACAGCTTAATACCACATGTTTAAGAAAGGTTACTATGGCAGGTAGTCTTACCACCAACTCAAATAATGCGTCTTTCGTTGCCTAATCACCAGCTAAAAATTAAAACAATTATAAGCATTAGAGAATTAAACGATAGATAACGAATATAATTGAAAAATAACGATTAGTTATTAAACGCAATTAAAGAAATGTCTTTGAAGGTTTTTATTACCGTTTTTATATCAATTGAAACTTTATAACACAATGTTTAAAATTTTTTAGATAATTGGAAATGCAAGGATCTGGTATTAATTTTGCAAGGTGGCGTTACTAAGGTGACAACTACTACAGTAAAGACAGCCGGCATGAAAATGAATAAATGTTTGACATCAATTAATCACTTGTACACACAAAATAAATTTCTTGCAAAAATTTATGGTATAAGTGCAATCTTAGACTGGATTTACACTATACTATTTTCATAAAATTATTTTCATGCAGCTTTTATTCCCTGACACGGGCGATATTGAAGCAAACGGTGTACCAAAACTGACAGCATGAAAAAATGCTCAGTGTAAATACAGCCTACGTCTTAATTTATACTTTATCCTTTTTTTAATGTGATGTACACAACGTTTGCTATCACTTTTGTGATTATTGACGTATTGTGGCCATCCTGAAAAATTACGCTTTGGCTGATCGTTTTGCAGCAGTCTATGAAAAAAAAAAACAAAGATTGAAGATCTTTAACAATACAAACATTAAAAAATATTATATTTAGATAAAATTTTAATTGTTAAAGAAAAGCTGTGACCGTTTTTCCAATATCATCTGTTTCTTGGGTTCGACTACGCATATTAGCAAGAGGGCTTTTTAAGATTTTTAAGTTTTACGAATTTTTGTACAATTATAAAGCTACAAAGACTAATATTTTAATATCCGCCGGACCATTGTTCCTCCATCTCTCCGAAATATACTGAATTTTTTTTCATCAAGAAAAACAACGTCTTCCCACCAACTCACATCCGTTTTTATATGTTTCTTTGCAAATTTTAGTCGATATTCCCTGTTATTTAAACTTAGAAACGGCTTCTTATGAGCAACCGGGCTATTGTAACCTTGCCTTTTAATAGCTCCACGTATAGTTACTATAGATATATTCTTATTTAATTCTTTCTTAACTTCACTTGCTATTTTAGAAGTACTTAAGCCCGATTTAATCTTAATTTGTCTAACAATAAAGCGCTCTTTCGCTTTTGGTTGACCAGTTTGTTTTTCAAAATCATTACGGCTTTCGATTTTTATTTTCGAACAATGTCACCAACAGTAATAGGCTTCATATTTAATACCTACTTCAGCAATATTCTTATACTTTTTTCACTATTATAGTGAAAAACCACCAATTCTATTTTCTCCAATAAAGTATTCTTAAGTTTACGACCCATTGCTTATAATTCATGATAAATAAAGCCAAAAAATTTATCAAATCCAATAATTTTTAAACCACGTGTAAGCTTGACTTTCATAAAATTTAATTTGTCCGTTATACCAGATATTTTTGAAAAGTTGCAAAATTTCTTGTTTTTATTTCTTGGCAGGATGAAAAAACCGAGTATTAATGACATACATATATATTTGTGCAATATTTCAGCATTTCATTATTTATAATATAATTTATTTAATGTATGTAAAAAATATGCAACACAGGAGAGAGCTCTGAATATGTTTGTTTATATTTTTATAAAAGAAATTTTTTGGAAGTACCATAAATTTTATTTAAAAATGAAGGAACGAAGTAACGAAAACCAAATACCGAATATTATGAGAGTCACACTGTATGCCAAAAACACTTGCTTAGGATAATTGAAAACACAAAGTACACATAGACACACGCCTACATATCTATGTTCATATGAATGTTTTGTACTAAAATGAAATAAGAGTTTATAGGTATTTCAAAGTATGTAAATATTTTACGATCTCATCAATAAGTTCAAGAAATGCGCAGGATTAAAGACTTTGTGTACAGAATTAAAGAATTTGAATTAAACAACTGAACATGATTTGTGTACATACAAACATGTGTATGTATGTACGAGTGTATAAACATTATTTTTTGAATGAGCCCTAATTTTCGTTCAGCTCTACGGAACAACTTAATCGCTTGTTTATTTCAACCGCTTCTTTGGTTCAATCAGCCCCTTAGTTCAAAAGCTCATTACTAAATCTATGAAAATATTTTAATTATAACTAAAATTAAAAATTTATAAGAATTGTAGAAATGTTAATAGCTTTGATTACAGATCAACAGTATATGAGCCATATAAGCCCAACCAACTAAATAAAGAAGCACTTGAACCAAGTGACCGATTTAACTAAGTGAACAGTAGAAATAAACAAACAAAAGGTTGTGCCGTTGAGCTGATCGAAAAAGAACGTTAATTCAAAAATAATTTTTACATACTATGTATGTATGTACATACATATGTTTGGTATGTAAGCACACAAAATCCCTTTTTTTCAATTTTATCCTGTATTTTTTTTTCTTAAACTTAATCTTTAGATTCTGAAAATTTTCTAAATAATAAACTTTTATTTCCTTTTCATCACAAAACCATACATACATATTTATGTACATATGTATGTATATACATATGTATATGTGTGTACTTTGTTATTTTACTGTAAACCATTGATGGACATTTCTTGAAACAATTGTTTAAAATTGACGCCTCTTTTTTTCTTACTCTCTTTAAGGTGAACTCAGTGATGACGTAGTTTAACCCATGCAAGGGTTGCCTGTTCTATGTATTTAAAAATCATTTAAGGCTGTATTTTTATCTTGTATGATTAATATCTTTATATTTACTTACTAGTGTAATTGGATCAGTGTTCTTGTTAATAACCAAATAAATTTTGAAATTTGGATTTTCGTTGACAAAAAAGCGTTTTGGTAGATTTTTTTTTATAATTTTGGTGGGAAAAGAATTTCTTGCGCGGCAACGCTGCTTTTAAATTTTGCCAATAGTTTTACTTTGTGGGAGCGTTAAACAATTTAAAGCAATTTTAAAGGGTTTAAACAATTTTAAAGGGTTTTCTTATTTTTGTAAACGAAATGTCTTAAAAAAATTGTTTGTAAAAGGTATTTAAAATATATTAAGCAGTCTTTACTCGTAATGTTTTATAATTTAAATTTATATGTGAACTTCGATAATGAATTATAAGAGAATGACTTAATTAACTTTATTTGGTTTTAATGTTTCACAAGTTGATTTGTGTGGCCTTATAAAGTATATCAATTACTTCTCTAGTTGACCTGTAAGCCTTAAAAATATAAAAAATAATATAAAATTCCAATGTTTTCTTTTTCTTTTTGTCAGGAAAAAACCTTTAAAAAAACCAGCTGCAATAAACTGCAATGTAGGTCTTTTTCATCATTGTAATCTTATTGTGAAAGTTACAAGGGCTTGATGTTTGAAACACTGTTTTTGAATGCACCCTCAATAAAACGATTTCGCAATTTCTTAATTCCTGGAAAAATAAATTTAAGCAATTTTTTTGCCTGCAAACCTTTAAAATATAAAAAAATAGTTGTAACTTTCCAATGTTTTCCTTTGTTTTTTTTTTTTATTGCATGTACAGAGATTTTTAAAGGGTTTTTCTCCCTTTAAAAAACTACCTGCAATAAACTGCAATGTAGGAAATCTATTTCTGAATATACTCTCAATAAAACATTTTTGGTTTTTCCCAATTATTTATAAAAAAATAAATTTAAACACCCTCAGTCAGTTTTCATGGTTTGATATGAAAATAATTTTTTAAGTATTATCAGTCGTGTTGTGTCTTTCAAAGCGAATTGGTGAATTTTAATTCAAAAATAAAGATAATAATAAATAAAACAAACCGTTAATCTCAAAAAGTGAAAAAAATCTAAATCTTAGTATATATAGTATACACAAATAAATAATTTTGCCCGAAACTTTGTTAAGTCTAATGTGAGACTTGGCAACCCTGGAGTTCAAGATTAGTTTTGATTGGTCGAAACAAATATATATTATATTTCGATAAAAAACAGGATTTTTTAATTAAATTTAGTTTTATTTTATAAAACAAAAATAATCTTTATTATAAAAACCGTGTATAAAGTGTTTAAAACAGCGGTGGACTTTTTATCAAACAATTGTTTATAAGAAACGCCTCTTTTTTTCTTCTGCTCTTTAGTTTAATCGTTCAAGAGACTTTGGCGAGTGCACATTTTTTCTCAATTACAGTGTTTAATATAAATGGAAATGCATTTAAAAGATTTTTTTATGATAAACAATGCTTTTGGAAATGTACAATGCCTTTTATGTCACCAAATATTTAAAAGGTATAGAGAAAATGTTATTAAGAGGCATTATGATTCTTTCCAATCTGATATGAATAAATATAATGATGTGTTTCGTGATGTGTTTTAATGTGGTTCGTTTTGCTTGTCACTGTACCCTCAAATTATCTCACTAACACAAGTGCAAAACAATTTTGTCCATCACTGCTGTAAACTCTTCAGTCAACTTGCTTTTGAAGTATACATACATGCTTATATGCGTGTATGTGGACGACTATACATACGACCAAAAACACATGTGAACGATCCGGTAAACTAAATAAAAGAGCAATTGAACGAACTATATCATGGCACAGAACAGAAGGAACACGAGCGCTCACCAAAGAGCTGATAAGCCCAATTCTGTTTGTTGGCATAGTTTATAATATTTTCTTGCACAGGAAACAATAATTCCACCGGATATACAAAAGCCACTATAAACTAACAACTGTCGATTGAAAACAAACATTCATGCATTCATGCAACATACAACTACGAAACAAGAAACATTTGTGAATGACCTGTACAGAGTCACACATATTCACAAATATATTTATATCATTCACACTGTTCAAACACCGCCTCGACCTGCCTTCCTGTTCAACAGAATAGAAATATATATGTATGTGCAACAAATTCTTAAAAACACAACAAAATATGGCGCATGAACGACAAGTCTGTTCGAACATTCATATAAAACATATTCGTTCAAACAGCCGCATAGTATTTGTGTTACACAAGCAGAAACATTATGATCCCAACCAATAACATCCCAAAAACAAATGAAAAAAAGTCCAAATTGTTCGACAACCGTTCTGTCTCTGACTGATTGACTCACTAACTCAACGACGAGGGTGTCAAACCACCAAAAAGTAGTCGCACATGCAAGCGAAAGAAAAAGATTTTATTAGACAAACCGGCACAACACATTAATTAGAGGAAGAAGAATAATGCAAAAGCAACAACAACAATTTTGCAGTTATTGGTTTGGAATGTTCATGAATGTGTGCGAATGTATGTAAGTATGTATTCGTGTGTTTTAAATATCAAAGAATATTGACAGATAACAGAAACAAAAGCGGAACATATGTACATACATACATATACAGGCAATCATAAAAGTTTTGTGCAGCTACAATTATAAAATTGACAATTTTACTTACTTTGTTGGAAGAGATGTGTGGGGAAACTTTTGCACCGAAGTGTCTTAACTTTGAAGTAAGACATCACGTCGCATATGAACAACAACAACGATGCAAAATAATTTAGAATATATTTCAATTGTACAACGACCCGAACCGACCCGAAAATTTTTATTTAATTAAGCAATAAACACATTGCGGCTTTTAATTTTTCACTAATAAAAAGATTAAATACATATTTAGAACTACATACATATGTACATACTTATATTTCTTTATGGCACACTTTTAGCTATACATACATATGTACATAAGTATGTACATACATACACACACCGCCATATCTACATACATACATTTGTATGTATGATTCTTGTGGGAAACGAAAATGCTTTTTTCTTTGTGGGCATCTGCCTCTTTATTTCTAATATTTCCCATTTCATTTAATTAACACTTCTAAGCAAATAATAAAATACTTCACATTTTTATTAATTACACCATATTTTTTTAAGTTAAAACAAACATTTTGCGGAACTGCGATGCGAACGCGTCAAAAATTTCTTCAAACTGAAATTAACTCTTCGTCTCTTCCTTCATCCCTTTTTAATAACTTTTATTATTGTTTGTTATTTATGTTCGTATACATGTGTGTATGTATGTATGTACATACTTCGTGGGAGTACATTTAAATCTGGCAATTCAATTTCTTTTTTATGTTTTTGTCGTTTTGCCGGTATTCAAACAATAACAACAAGCTTATTAATTGTGTAGTTTGTGATGGACAACAACAAAGTGCCCCTTATTTATGTTGTAGTTGTATGCAAATGCACTGCTTGTATCGAAAGGTTAATTTCGGAAGCTCTACATAGATTTTTTTATGGAAAATTTTGCGGACTAGTTTTTAATCGTTAAAAAATATGAATAGAAAGTAAAAAATTAATTGGTAAGACGAAAGAATTTAATTAAAATTTAAGCAGCCGCATAAAATAATATAACTTTTATAAAATATTTCATTGTACGTACGCATTCAAAATATTTTTGAAAATATTGGGAAATTTTTTTGAAAATTTATTTTTATCATCCGTTACCCCAGAACAAAAAAAAAAGAATACCCCAAAACTAGAAAATCATTATGCAAATATGTACCATGTACATAAATTTATTGTTCTTTGTTTAGATTCTCATTGGATAAAAAACTGAAATCACTTTTTTAGTTAAATTCTTGTCTATAGCAATAAGGAATAAAGGCCGTGTCAGATAAAACTTTTAGCCTTGCGTGACGTTTTTAACTTTGACAGAAAAGCGTAACGCAAAAGGTGTATGACACAATAAAAACTTTGACAGAACGCGCGAATTGTGTGTTTACCAAAAAGGTGGTTATGAATTTTAATAATAATTTTTTATTATAAAAATGAAAGTCAAAATATGATTTGCTTTTGTGTGTTTATTTTGTTATCACCTATTGTAGTTTATTGCAAATACACCACTATACCATATAAAGCTTTTTATTCTCATCAATTCATTTGTTTTTTTTTTTGGATTTTCAAATAAATATTCATATAAAAAGGTAAAATTTAATTAATAATAGGCTGCCACAGATTTTTTACAATCCCCCTTATTATGGTTGTCGACGTCGACGTCACACCAAGTCGACATCAATATATTGGCAATTGTGGGATCGTTATCGAGAACTATTAAATATTATTGATAGGATATTACTACTACTATGGCTTATAAAATTACAATTGGCCATCAATATTAGTTAATTATTGCCTACAAGGAGTTCAGAAACTGCTGTCTTTTTACTGTCGACTTGATGTGACGTCGACGTCGACAACCATAATAAGGGGGAGTAAAATAATCTTATGATATATACTTACATATAGCATGCAAATATGTACTATTTTATAAATTAGTTAAAAAAAAATAAGCTCATGTTCTTCAACAGGAAATAAATTTTAAAAATAAAAAAATAAGTATTTTTCATATCACATCACATTTTCAAATCATATTCTAACATACATAACTTTGATTGTCAAAGCACGCAAAAAGATGAGAGTTGCCGAACTTTTTGCGTCACGCTGCGTTAAAAGTGTTTTATGTGGCATGTTTCGTATAAGTACATATGTACATTTTATCTTAAATGTCAAAGCGAACGTTAACTCGTAAAATTGAATATAATAGTTTGTGATATGTAGAATAATTTATTTCTAATATAAGAGGCTGCAGAACATATGTAATAATCTGTGCTAAGAAGCAAATTCGTTTTAAAAAATTAGGTTTAAAATTTAATAAATGTACTTCTGTAAAACTGTAGAACTACAAAATCAGATTTCCCTATTGGCACCGATATACGACGAGAAAAGTAAAATTTAAAAAACCAATATGTTTCTCACACTATTTAACGATTAAAAACTAGTTCTCAAATTTTCCTAAAAAAATATAGAGGTTCCCAATATAATTGTTCTATATGTGAGAGACATTTGCATATAATTGCAAATATGGGGCCCTTTATTGTTGTCCATCACAAACTACACAATTAATAAACTTGTTGTTATTGTTTGTACACCTAAAAAAATACAAAAAATACATAAAATAAGAAATTGAATTGCAAGATTTAAATTCAATTCCAGGAAGTATGTACATACATACATATGTACATGCTTACAATACATTAATATGTACATACATACACACATGTATAAGAACAGAAATAAGAAACAATATTAAAAGTTATTAAAAAGAAATTAAGGAAAAGACGAAGAGTTAATTTCAGTTAGAAGAAATTTTTGACGCGTTCGCATCGCAGTTCCGCAAAAAGTTGGTTAGAATTAAAAAAAAAATATGGTCTAATTAATAAAAAGTGAGAAGTGTGTCATATTTGTTTAGAAAAGTGTTAATTAAATTAAAATGGGAAATATTTACACATCAGAAATAAAGAGGCAGATGATGCCCACAAAGAAAAAAAAGGCAATTTCGTTTCCCACAAGTATCATACATACAAATATATGTATGTACATACATATGTAAATATGGTGGTGTGAAAATATGTACATATGTATGTATGCATGTTGTATGTATAGCTAAAAGTGTGCCTTAAAGAAATATAAGTAATTCTAAATATTTAATCCTTTTATTAGTGAAAAATTAAAAGCCACAATGAGTTTTTTGTTTAATTATATAATAATTCTCGGGTCGGTTCGGGTCGTTCTACAATTAAAATACATATTAAATTATCTTGCATTGTTGTTGTTGCTCATATGACACGTGATGTCTTATTTCAAGGTTAAGACACTTCAGTGCAAAAGTATCCCCACACACATCTCTTCCAACAAAGTAAGTAAAACATTCTACATATTTAATAATTGTAGGCAGCATAAAACTTGTGTGGTCGGGTGTAAGTTGTCGGCTTTTGTTTCTGTTTTCTGTCACATACATTCGCACTCATTTATCAACAGGTGAAACTACAAAATTGTCGTTGCTGCTTTTGCATTATTCTTTTTCTCTGATAAAGGGGTTGTATGTGCCTTCTTTTTGGTTGTCTGACACCCTTCTGTTACATTATTGAGTCAATCAGTCAAAGGCAGAAAGTCGGTCAAACATTTGAAATTTTTTTATTTGGTGGTTGGAGATTTTTTTCTCAAATAATAATGTTTTTGTTTGTTAAGTACAAACACTATGCGACTGTGTGAACGAACATGTTGCTGATGAATGTTTGAAGAGTTTGAATGATGTAAATATGTATGTATGTTTGTTGCTGTGTGGCTTTGTACAGGTTATTAATTTCTTTTCAATTAACTTTTGGTAGTCTAAAGAATAAATATGTATATTATTTTATTTACATATAAGAGTTGTAATTAAAATTATAAGTATTAATATAATGAAAAGCTTTGACAACAAGGAGAGTTGTATATACATACATATCAGTTCTTTTGAGTGAGCGCTCTTTTTCATTCGGCTCAGTGAAATGACATACTTACATAGTTCGATTAGTTGGTGCAATTGCTCTTCTATTCACTCTCCAGGATCGGAAGAATTATTAGAAATCAACTGAAAAATGGTATCTCTGTGTATATACTTACATACGTACGTATGAATGTTTGCGTATAAAAACGATTTATTCATTCGTGTATATCTATCGCTACTTTAGTTCAATTGTTCACTCAGTGCAAAGGCATGTGTATTTATTCATTTGGTTGGACTCATAAGGCGAAATATAGGTCGCTGATGTTGCCATATAATCAAACACCATGTTTGAAACTTTCTAAGTTTTAGTTGTAGGTAAAACTTTATTATAGTCTTAATATAAGGAAAATATGTAGTTGAAATTAAAAAAAGTTGTTCCAAACTAATCAATTAGCCCAATCAATTGGAAACTATTTTCTAATATCTCTCCAAATGTCATTTTAAAAATCTGGTCACAGTCGCAGCACTGTACTGCCGAAGTTAAAGAGTTTCAACAGTGAGAGGTAAATTAAACTAAATGTCAAAACCCATGCACCGCTTTGTATGTGTTTCTTATGCGTATGCAGTATGATATTCGTCATTATAAATTACTGAACGGAAATACTTAAAACACATGGTGGAGGAATGAAAAAAAATTGCTCACTACTGAGGTAAAAGTGCTCATTACGAAGAGTATTTTGTATATTTCATCTGAGCGAATCGTTCAAATGAACTAAGTCATTCACGAACTACACAATACTAACAACAACCTTAATGATCCTATGAGGTCCATGAAAATTCCTTAATTGAAGAATTTTGATTGATTTGCAAAATTCCCTTCCATTGAGAATATTAATTTTAAATATAATTTTGAGGTAGTCATAGTTCAAGTACCACTAGGCGGATTAAACCGCAAAGACTACGTAATTTATATAAATTATCTAATATTTATATATGAGCACTTCTTGTAAATTTATATGTATTAGTTTTTCCACATTTCACAAACTGTCACATGCAATTTCATGAGTTATTCCTCCAAATAAAACGGACTAGCAGAAAGTTGTTGCACTGAAAAATTTAATAAATGAGTGAAATGTTACTGGGAGTACCTTTAGAGTGGCAAATACATAAGTATATGTATTTATTAAAAAAATATTTCAGTTTCTTATCTAATGAGTCTCTAAAATATTTGATGATCAAATATATGAAAAAATATGTGTATGTGATGCATGTTTTCATATATACTTAAGTACATAATGGTTTTATATTTGTGATCTATAGGTATATTGTCTTATTATTCTAGGGTCAATATACTTATTTTAAAAAGACTTGAAACGAGTACATATGTACAATCGAATATTTGATAAAAGTAATATTACATGTACATATGTATGTATGTATATAAATCGGTCACTTAAATTATTATTAAATCATTTCGTCTAATGTACTAATTTTTAACTTTTTATTTTAATATTTTTAAGTTAATCTCTATTTATTCTAGGGTAACAGATGATAAAAGTAAATTTTCAAAAAAATTTCCCAATATTTTCACAAATATTTTGAATGCGTACGTACAATGAAATATTTTATAAAAGTTATATTATTTTATGCGGCTGCTTAAATTTTAATTAAATTCTTTCGTCTTACTAATTAATTTTTTACTTTCTATTCATATTTTTTAACGATTAAAAACTAGTCCGCAAAATTTTCCATAAAAAAATCTATGTAGAGCTTCCGAAATTAACCTTTCGATACAAGCAGTGCATTTGCATACAACTACAACATAAATAAGGGGCACTTTGTTGTTGTCCATCACAAACTACACAATTAATAAGCTTGTTGTTATTGTTTGAATACCGGCAAAACGACAAAAACATAAAAAAGAAATTGAATTGCCAGATTTAAATGTACTCCCACGAAGTATGTACATACATACATACACACATGTATACGAACATAAATAACAAACAATAATAAAAGTTATTAAAAAGGGATGAAGGAAGAGACGAAGAGTTAATTTCAGTTTGAAGAAATTTTTGACGCGTTCGCATCGCAGTTCCGCAAAATGTTTGTTTTAACTTAAAAAAATATGGTGTAATTAATAAAAATGTGAAGATTTTATTATTTGCTTAGAAGTGTTAATTAAATGAAATGGGAAATATTAGAAATAAAGAGGCAGATGCCCACAAAGAAAAAAGCATTTTCGTTTCCCACAAGAATCATACATACAAATGTATGTATGTAGATATGGCGGTGTGTGTATGTATGTACATACTTATGTACATATCTATGTATAGCTAAAAGTGTGCCATAAAGAAATATGTATAAGTATGTACATATGTATGTAGTTCTAAATATGTATTTAATCTTTTTATTAGTGAAAAATTAAAAGCCGCAATGTGTTTATTGCTTAATTAAATAAAAATTTTCGGGTCGGTTCGGGTCGTTGTACAATTAAATATATAAAATACAATTAAATATATAAAATATATTCTAAATTATTTTGCATCGTTGTTGTTGTTCATATGGACGTGATGTCTTACTTCAAGGTTAAGACACTTCGGTGCAAAAGTTTCCCCACACATCTCTTCCAACAAAGTAAGTAAAATTGTCTATTTTATAATTGTAGCTGCACAAAACTTTTATGATTGCCTGTATATGTAAATATGTATGTATCAGAGACCTGCAACCGGTGATTAAAAAAAAATCAGATTAATCAAACACTCGAAAAACATGTCATTTTCGCTCAAACGTTCAAATATGCCTTTATCAACATTGTGTCTATTCTATTTTATGCTAAGCAAAATAAGGGTTGTTTGTGAACATGTAAATTTAATCTGTTGCCGCATGCCAGCTATTCAGTTTGAGTGTTTAAAAACTGTGTGTGCATGAATTTTTGGACAACTCTTCAAAGCACACATTTTTATTTAATCACATTCATGATCGAAATCAAAAACTTAGAGGCATTAATGCAAAAAGAATTAATGTGAAAAAGGCAAAAAATCAACAAGTGTACATTTATGCACAAGGTGCTGTGTGTTTATAGAATGGTTAGGCAACACGGTTGCCAGACTTAAGAGTTTAATAGCATTTTTACGACGATACGCTGAAACAGATAATTAATCAAGAAATATATTTTTAAAATTATCCCGATTTTTACAATTATCATTTTGTAATTATATAGACATGTGTGTATATGTGTATACATGAAGGAGGTTATATTATAAGCAATGCGTTTTGTATTCTTCTTTTTTGTTAAATACAGTAAAGTATTTTAAGCACTTATATATTAAACATTTTATTATTATATTATCAGCACTAGATTTCTCTCACTCTCACTGTCGCTCACAAAAATATAAATTAGCCTAAATCTACCACAGCTACAACGGTGGTCGTGTAGCCATGTAGCCGTGTTGTCGTGAAAATAATCATTTTCATATAAACGTGTAAAAATTTTGCGCTGTTGAATAAAATAATGTTGAAACGGGTGTATTTTATTGTACAAAGATTTTTTTCTCACACTGAAACAAAAAGATTTGTTGAATTTGCTTCGGTGCCGCCAAAAATTAAAAAAATCACCGAAATTTAAAAAAAAGCGCACCGCGCTCAGAAAAATACACTTAAAGACCCTTCTTTTTAAGTAATCTATGTACCAAATCAATAAAGCGGTATTATTCTTGGGAGTTAAAAACGACTTTAATTTCAGTAAAATTCAATAAAACAAACAAATTTGGCAAGGTTGAAATATTTCTTATAAAAATAACAAGTTTTTTTGAATGAGTAAAAAATAATCCGATCTTTAAACGATTTTAAACCGAAAATTGCGATTTTTAAAGTTTATTGTAAAACCGACGTTTTTTGGTAACTTCGTATGGCATCCTTATTTCTCAACCACAATGTTTTAACAACCTACATACCTACACACTCAAGATTATGTGCCAGCATATATCATTGCATGATTTTTCTTAATATTCTTTGCAAAGAAAAGGCATGTTGAATAAATGCCATTCGTTTTTGTGTTTAATCAATGCAAACGCTCAAAATAGCTTCTGTGTTAAAATCTTGCTTGAAAAATTCATATAGGCATTTTTGTATTTGCCTTCCTAATGATTAACACAAATACCCTGCAAATAATGCGACTGGTCCATACACGCATGTAAAATGTAACCCATAAGGGACTAGGACCAGGTCTAAAGGTAGTCCAAATGTATTGGAAAAACATGGTTTTTTTAACATTACGATGTCCTAGGGCTGGACCATATAACCCAGCTATGCATTACAACGGAGTAGTCTTGAAACTACTCCATGTTCATGTTCCATAGAACAACCCAGTGGATTAGTTTTGAAAGTTTTCTGCTTTTAGAAATCGCCTTCTATGACGTGAACTACACTGTATTTTTTATTTTATCTATTTAACTTAATTTTATTTTTTAAACTCACTCTTTCTACTTTTATTTTTAAAAACATGTGCACGAGAAAATGAAATGACAATGAGGACTTACTAAAGAAGCAACTACGTAGATCGAAATAAAAAACAACAGCAATTTCAATTGCAAAACTACAAGTTCTTGTTTGACAATGACATGGTCCATGACTGCATTACAGTGGACCATGTTGTAACTAGCCGTTTTCACATAAATTGGACCATGTAGTCCAATTTTATTTGCAGGGTAAAGATTATGAGCGTACGCGCATGCTTGCTTATGTGTTGGTGAATAATTGGACACAAAAAAGTTATGCATGAGTGAAGGCATAAAAAACGTGATTTTTGCCGGTCTCTGGTATGTATGTTCCGCTTTTGTTTCTGTTATCTGTCAATATTCTTTGATATTTAAAACACACGAATACATACTTACATACATTCGCACACATTCATGAACATTCCAAACCAATAACTGCAAAATTGTTGTTGTTGCTTTTGCATTATTCTTCTTCCTCTAATTAATGTGTTGTGCCGGTTTGTCTAATAAAATCTTTTTCTTTCGCTTGCATGTGCGACTACTTTTTGGTGGTTTGACACCCTCGTCGTTGAGTTAGTGAGTCAATCAGTCAGAGACAGAACGGTTGTCGAACAATTTGGACTTTTTTTCATTTGTTTTTGGGATGTTATTGGTTGGGATCATAATGTTTCTGCTTGTGTAACACAAATACTATGCGGCTGTTTGAACGAATATGTTTTATATGAATGTTCGAACAGACTTGTCGTTCATGCGACACAATTTGTTGTGTTTTTAAGAATTTGTTGCACATACATATATATTTCTATTCTGTTGAATAGGAAGGCAGGTCAAGGCTGTGTATGAACAGTGTGAATGATCTAAATATGTTTGTGAATATGTGTGACTCTGTACAGTTCATTCATAGTGTTTCTTGTTTCGTAGTTGTATGGTGCATGAATGCCTGAATGTTTGTTTTCAATCGACAGTTGTTAGTTTACAGTGGCTTTTGTATATCCGGTGGAATTATTGTTTCCTGTGTAAGAAAATATTATAAACTATGACAACAAATAGAATTGGGCTTATCAGCTCTTTGGTGAGCGCTCTTGTTCCTTCTGTTCTGTGCCATGATATAGTTCGTTCAATTGCTCTTTTATTTAGTTTACCGGATCGTTCACATATTTTTTTTTGGTCGTCCACATACACGCAAATAAGCATGTATGTATATGTCAAAAGCAAGTGGACTGAAAAGTTTTCAGTGAAATAACAAAGTACACACACACATACATAGTTACATACATATGTACATAAATATGTATGTATGGTTTTGTGATGAAAAGGAAATAAAAGTTTATTATGTATATCCCAAAATAATAAATTTCAATATTAAGTTTCTAATTTTAGTTGTAACTAAAATGTACTGTGTGGCATAGAAAAATAAAAAATAAATTAATTCAGTATTGTTAAACATTTCAAAATAAATAATAAATTTGCAAATTAAATTTAAAAAGAATTATAGATGCATTTTTTTAAATGAAATTGATGGCTTTAGTTTTTCTTTGTAGTTAAATAAAATGCAAATGTCGAATCTAGTAGCAAAAACGTGATTTATTGTATTAAAACTTTAATTAAAAATCGTTTGCAACTCATGGCTGATAAGGCGAAATTAATCTCTAAAATTTAACCTTTGTATCTAATTACATACCATATATATATATATATATATATATATATATATATATATATATATATATATATATATATATATATATATATACATATATATATATATATGTATATATATATATATATATATATATATATATATATATATATATATATATATATATATATATATATATATATATATATATATATATATATATATATATATATATATATGTATGTATATATATGTGTGTGTGTACATACTTACATGTCAAAGGCTACAATAATAAGATTTGGGGGAATTTCTAGCTTTTTTTCCTATTTTGTTAACGCGTGTCCAAAAAAAAATTATGTAAGTATGTACATATATGTACCAATTAAAAACTTTCTTAAGTTATCTTTTACAAAGCAAAGTTAGTATGCAGAGCTTTAAATTGCTGATTTTATTGCTAAATATCCGTTGAATTTCGCGGTGTAAAATCTTTTAAAATACAGCTGCTGAAAGAATTGAAGCCACACGACCTACCACAACGGTTAACTTTTGGTGAATGGGCTCTGGCAAAGTTGGAAGCTCATTTCTGGTTGAGTGGATACGTGAACAAGAAAATATTGCCGTATTTTTAGTAAAGAGCAGTCAGAAGCATTGCCTACTGAAAAATGCTCTGTTTGCCACCGGCCCATAATCCACGTTTGAGCCCGGTCAATTTAAAACCTTTAGACTATATTTTGTGGGGCTATGTTAAGTCTCATGTCTATAGAGACAAGCCTGAAATGGTTGATGCACTGGAAGCCAATATTGTAGAATTTATTCGTGAGATACCGGCTGCATGTGAAGCCATTTCATTAATAGTCTTACTTCGCCGAATATCCTGCTAACATTACCGACGAAAAAAGACAATGTGATTAAAATTAGAATAGAAGAGTACCAATCGCTTCCGGTACTATTCACTTAAACAGTTATAATGCCACATAATGCCACAATAATGTACATCAGAAAAATTCATGCCGTTGATGCATGACTTGTCCTGAACAGGAATCGAAATCACGTTTCCAGTCATAATTTGCTGTGTAGTCAACGCGCCAACTAGTTCAGCCAACAGCAATCGCTATTGCATAACTGATAGACAATATTTCCTCCAAAAAACAGCTGCCAATATCAAAATAACATTTAATTCAAAATATAGTTGCATTTGGGTTTTCTTACAAGTTGGGATATACCCATGACACCTTGCAACAAAATCAAAACATTTTTAATGACAGGGTTATAATAACTGATTTTGACTGAGGACAAAAAAGAAATATATCGCCCTTCTGACACATTCTAATGGATTTTAGGCAATAAAGGTGAGAAGCCCTATAATTCGCTTTGCGGAACAATTTTGCATTAATTGTTAAAAGTATGAAATTAATCCGTGAAAACCTTATAAGTTTTGACTTGTTTTTTGAAATTGCAAGCTGTTGTTGCACAAGATGAAACAGTTAACATGAGCAATATCACGTTAAACTGATTCAAATTATGGAATATAAAGAGTTCCAGCATCAGTTTTAGAATATTGCTGATCGAGTCCGATATCTTTAAATAATCGAAAAGACCCAATTCCTGTTTCAGTGGAGAAAACAGTAGTGTACGATATCTAGCGATCCAGTGAAGTAGACCAGTGAAAAAGACTGTGCAACCTTTCAAATAGAAAAATTCCAATTAATTAAACAAAATTATTAAGTTTTTTTAAATAAACAGTTCCTTTTACATTTCCGCCAATATTTGTATTAGGCTAATTATAGTAGTTAATGCTGCTTCCAACAAATCCAAGCAAGTACTATTGTTGATATCGAATAGGCCACAAATATTAAAGTCGAGATTTTGGTATTGCGTCCTTAGTAGCAAAAAATCCAACTTGAATGAAAACAAATAAGATAAAATTTATATTTATACATATACAAATTGTAACAAGTCATCTCTATTACTTACACATTTAAGAAATTCATCTTGACGAAATATATTTTTAGTGCCCAGAGAGGCATAAACATCAATACGGTGGACCAATCCCACCAAGTCCTTAAAACTATTTTGCAACAGCTCAAAGATATTAAAAAATAATAAAATATTCCAAATTTTCATCGCTGAGATGAAAACGAAGACCACCAAGCCACTAAGATCCTTCCGAGCAAAATGGACTAACATCAGATATGCAAAAATCATTAAATAAATTAAATTAACAAAGAAACTGAAGCAGAACAGCATCAATTGTATCCGAAAAGTATGCAGCAGATGTTGGATTAAATTTTTCAATTCCTCTTCATCACGTGTGACTGTAATAATATTTTTTGTTAGTTTTTCACGCCATCTTTTAAAAACACCATTCAATAAAGTAACACCCTGATTTTTTGTTTCTTGCAGATAGTACATTAGCTTGACATCGTTCGCGATTTGCCTTAAGCGCTGCAGCACAATTTCGTTCCACATGTAGATAAATGTTAAACCCACATAAATATTTAAGTCCGCCAAATAGGCAGAGAGAAATATAATTTCGGTGTAGATGTGGCTGGCTAATAAGAAATTGTGATTAATTGGCTCGCACTTGGGAACATTACGAATATCAAATATTTGATAGCATATTATAAATATTACACAAACAAATTTCCTTAGTAACAAATTTCTCGTACGTTTAACGATTTTCCGATTTTCACAAAGGATCATGGCCCTCGAAAAATTTGTTGAAAAATATTTGAATTTATTACAAATAGTATAAATGTGATGCCTGTTCCACCAGCCACCCAACCATATGGCCAATATGCATGCATTATCGACAAAAATCAAAACTACATCAATCACCTTAGACGGTATGAATTCTTGACAACTTATGGCAAAATTCAAAAAGAAATAAGTAGCTAATTGCTGATTGATGAGGCAAAACGTTGTAAACAAGACACTGTAAACCACAGTGGGCCAGTGGTATAAATTAAACGTGTTTGTTGAAGCATTATAATGTATATTGACAACACCAAAGAATATGTTTAAATAATGATAGACTCGGACAACAATATTCATTACGATATAGTGTTTTTACGTTGTTTAAGCTGAATTAATATTTTATATATTTTGGCACGTTGTTTGCAATAGCCTTTAGAGTGTTAGAAACGTTTTGATTTGGAGTGTTAGAAATGATTATGTTTGTTAAGTTACTTGAAAACTTAAACTGATTTCATTCGCTTGTTTTTTTGATTCATTTAGATATTTTCCCTAAGGTATATTTAATAGACCTTAATATCATTATTATCATTATACATGCAATATAAAATATAGGAGCACACTAAACTCTATCCACTTATTTGAAGTACGTTTATTTCACAGTGCTCTACATAGTGACAACGTTAGAAGAGTTGCAAAATTTAACTAATAAAAATTATGTTTTCCATTTTCTTTTGTATAGTGACATACATATATTGAAATTTTATGTAAGTTATGTTTTTAATAGTCTCATAAAAATCAGTTCTGTAAGATGTTTTAGTATTTATTATGAATACGTATGAAATTAACCCTTAACCGGATTTTAACTTTTGATTATATTTTTGATATTTAAGTTGAACTTAGAGCTTTGGTGTGTTCGAAGGCCCATAGTAAAATGTTATAACAAATATTTTTGTAGAACATTTCAGGTTGCTAGATACCCGCCGAAGGAGATTTTTTGCACCTCCTTTCATAAAAGTATAACTTATAAGATATTCTAGTCATTATAACTATGTGCCAAAGAGGGGAACAGATGCTCCCGTAAAACGAGTCCCAAATATGTCTTCTACCAGAATCGACCGTTGTTATTATGAACAAAATTTTATTTTTATTATACGTTCTAGTTTTTTGGCCGTTTTATTTTAATTAATAAACTTAATTTATTTTTTAAACTTAAGGTTTCTTAATTTTTTTTTTTATTTTTTTCGATATTTCGGTACTCATCCTGAACCATTTTCAGGATATTTTTTTATTTTATATACATTGAAATATCGAAAAAAAAATTAAAAATAATTAAGAGACTTTAAGCTTAAATAATAAATTAAGTTTATTAATTTTATTATTATTATTAATAAATTAAATCGCACTATATGTTCCATTAGTTTTCTTAATTTAACATCTTATTCTAAAGTTATGGGTACTTCAACTTCTGAGACTTAAATATATCAACTCCGTACCTGCCAATGAAAAGTTTTATGGGTTCTATGCAACAATATTATAAATAATTTATTCGCTTAATTAAATGGTCTTGTTAACATTTTCAAATACACTTCATTAATTTTATATTATAATGCCTTTTTTTAATATTAGAAAAGCTTATGGAAATTATTATGATTGCATGTAAAATTGGACACTAGAAATTAATTACAAAACCCATTTTTCTTCAGTTTGAGAACGAAAACTTTTAAAAAAGGTTTTGCTAACGGAAAACTAACAATAATAATAACAACAATAATAATGATAATAATATAAAAAGGGTTGTAGCAACATTAAACATTTTCAACTTAAAAGAATTAAAAAGTTCTATAATGTATTTCATTTATCGCTTGTATTATTACTTTATTATTGACTTGGTTATGGTGAACATCTAAAACATTCATTTAAATTATACCGCTGGCCCACTATAATCTATAGTTTGGCAGTCAATTAGTATTTAAAATCTATCAGCTGAGTTCTTAATGTTTGAAGCAACAATTTTAGAAAGTGGGCTTGAAAGATAACATATTTTCGCACTATTGACTTAATTTCAGTATTTCCTTGGATACTATATTTCCATTATAAACTATAATAAAAGTCATAAGGCTGGCAAGTTATATGTTTCTGACAAATTTCATTTATTGCTTTTGCGAAATATTGATATTAGAACCAGAAGTACTTAGTCGAACTAACAAGCCTGAGTGTGAATATATAAATATTAATCATTATTTGGTTGTGAACATATTCTTATCGGTAACGAATTTTTGCTTATTTTTATTTATATGTGTACACAAATAATATTTGAAAATTACATACAAAGATGTTAAGTTCATGCACAAGCTGTAAAGATCTAGACCCCTTAATGACGTTCATTTAAATGTGTTTAAGCACTGGTGTTAGCAACTAAAACATGGCATTCCAATAATAGCACGAGATGAGCTCGAGTTAAGGAAATTAACTCAAGAGATCTTAAGCATATATCAGTTACAATTATCGCTGCTTCTACTAATTTTTTCACCAGCTTGGTGGTGTTATTAATTCATTTACCCAATTATTTTATGTAATCAATATTAAAGATATGAACTTTAGCGGTATAATTTACCTACTATTATGAATTAAAAAATATGTATGATGTATTTTTAGAAAATTTTAGTGATACTTGTTGTAACTTAAAAGAATTCGGTCCTAATTAAATCTCAGTTCTGTTAACGGGCGAAAATTTTAATATCGCACATACGTTTTTCTGGTGATAAGAATAAGAAAATGGCACACAACTGAAACCGGCTTGTTGACAAACCAAATTTGACGTGGTATGACGAAAAATCATTTCAAATTTAGGCAAACCCTGTCGGGAGGAAAACAATACTTTTTATATAAATATTCATCATACGCCATCATATATCGGCCCCAAAAGTGTACATCATATTTTTTTGCAATTGCACCGGTACTCAGGGGATGACCCCTATTTATGCAGTGCATTGTGCTGGAACTAGGAAAATAGGATAGGGTGAGGAGGATAGCGGGAATAGTGCTTGTGGACATTCGATTTGTACCTCTCTACGCTGGGTATGGCAGGAAAGATATCTGCCGGGAGCTCACTCCACATACAAGCCGTTCGATCAAAGAACGAATTGTTCCTGTAATGCGTAGTGCGATTCGCTGTTATATCGACCACAAATGGATGTGCTCTTAATGAGGATCGTGTTGCTCGTAAGTAAGAGCGGATCTCGGGAATATGTTCCCTTACCTCATTAGAGCACATTTCATTGAAGTAACGATAAAACAGCATAACACATCCCACGTTGCGACGATGCTCCAGTGAGTCAATAGAATTGGCTACACTATTGTCACCAATGAGTCTTTTCGCCCTCTCCTGTACTCGATCCAGTAGCTTAAAAATAGACTTTGAAATACCGGCCCTTACATGAGAGTTGTATTCCATTTTCGGCTGGATGTAAGTGGTATAAATAGTGAGGATATCAGAAGGCGTGACGTACCTTTTACACCGTCTTAAAAAAACGAGGCACTTGAATGCTTCTTTGGCGATATGAAAAATGTGCTCAGTCCATCGAACATCGCACTGAATTTTCATGCCCAGAACATCAAGAGCTTTTGATTCCTCAATATTTTTATCGCCCATACTTACAGATGGAGCAGCATGCATGGTCATACGCTTATGTGTAAGCATATGAACATATGGTTGTGCATGACGTACACGTTATTCACATAACACACAATTTGGATAAACGAACGCCGTTTAAAAGTAAAAGTCACTTAGTTGAAAAGGATAATTCTTAGCTATTGTTTATTTAAATTGTAAATTTTTAATCATTTTAATTCCGTTAATGGGAAATACGCTTTAACGAAAACCTTTTAAGCGAGACTTATTTCGTTTATACAAAATTAAAAATTACTTATTACTTACTTATCTAATCTTAGTCCAAAATCAAGTGATCATGCAATTTTATAATATTTTTTAAAATCGTGTATTGATGTCACATTGCTTCAGCGTTCTCTGATTATATTTGCTTAACCATATTCATATTTGCCATACAAAATCCCTTTCCGTCTTTCTCACAGTTTTCTTGCTCACCACCGTGTTGGCCTTTAGTTATATTCGCGCGTACTTGCCGTCGCTATCACTGAGAATCCACAAACATCCAAGAGACGACTGTACATGCAATTAAGCATTAAGAAATGTTCGTTGCAATGAATTTTGTTTTTAAGGATTTGAATACGTTCCCCTAAAAGTTTAAACTGTTAACGAATTGCTGCCTGCTAAGCATCGGACAAAGTTAAATTACTGCCGTAATCTGTTAAGAAAAAGAGGACGATTTCATATCAAAAAACATAATTAACGATGAAGCCCATTTCTACTCAAGTTTTTTTTAAGCGATAAAAATTTGCGTTTTTGGGGGCAAAAGAGAATCCACATAAAATACATGAATGGCTTTTGAATCTTTTCAACGTGATTGTCGTGACGTGCCGCAAAATGAGCACAACTATGTATCAACTCGTTATGTGAAGATTTGAGCGATGTGATTTTTTCCAATTAATGTAATCGATTACACTTTTTACTCTCGATTACACACTTTCAGCTCTTGTGAAAACAGGTCTTTTTCATTTATAGCAAAATGGCAGCCAGTTCATAGATAGAATAATTTGCGGTCGAATATGGAACGTTTGAAAATGTGTTTGTTTGATTAAAAAGTCTACAATTATATAAAAATCCTTTCGGTAATGAAAATGGCGAAAATTTTAGAAGAATTTCAAAAAATCAAACAAAATCTAAAAAATTTTATATATTGTTTAAACCAAAAATTTTTTTTTTCCAAAGATAGAATAGTTTTTGTTTCGAGCTGCGAATTTTATTTTTTCTGCCTTATAGTTTTGTTGTTAGTCGTAAAATATGCTAAAGAGTTCAGTATTTCTTGTTACTGGAAGACTTTTTATGTAGGGACGCGAACCTGATTAATTGATATTTAAAAAAATATTATTACAAAATAATGTTTATATAAAATTAATTTTAAGTAAAATTGAGTAAATTGTTTTCTATGAAAATACTACAATTATACAACATTGCGGTGGAAAGGGGTTCGTCCAACAAATAAATTTCTACCAGCCGTGGTTCAATACAACTTTTCCAAAATATATTATGTAAAATTGTAGACTTTTTCCCGAAAATTACGAACACCTCATTGTGAAATAACACAATTTATACAACAATCCAAGTGATCTACGAGTTGAACAAATACTTGAGAGAAGATTATTTAAAATATATTTTCTTATGGTCAAATTTTGGTAAAACGAAACCTTGGAAATTTTATAAACATCGCCAGGATTTTTATAAGTATTGAGGCTTTTTTCCATAATGATTTTAAACTTATAGAAATGTCCGTTTAATAAAATGACAATTTTAGTTATAGAGCTTCACTTTGTTTAGCGAAATGATTCTAAATATTTAAAATAAATTTGAAAAATACAGGTATTTTATTTTTGGTATTGACGTTTAAAAATGTTTAATTTTTAAACGTCAGGCTTAAGGTGTTTTTTACATTTCATTTGGAAATCCTTATACATACATTTTTTAGAACATATAATAAAATAACTTTGTGGGACATGCTATAAAAATTGTATCAGAAATATTTCTATAGTTTTATTCAAGCTTAAAACCTTAAAGAATTCTATGTTTTAAACAACTAAAATGTTTAGCACAACAACCCCTAAAATGGGAGATGCTATAGAAATTATAGCAGATTAATTTCAATTCAGGTTTGCAACCCTTAATGGGTGCTATATTTTCATTTATAGGAAATCAATTCTTTATACTACGAGAGTTGTAAAAGGGTAACCTGAGCAAAACTTTTTTTGTTATCCTAGACACAATAGGTAAACTCAAAGGACTTATTTGTAAAACGAAATGTAACAAAACTTTTGACAAATACTGGGCATTATTTTAATGCTGGGATTTTTTCACATAAATTTGAAACGCTTAGAAACACTTTGTCTTATAAAACTTTACTCTTGTGTGTGTCAATTTAAAGTTGGACTTTTGATTATCATTTAAAAGCAGCGTTTATGAAGGTTGCTATTTTTATGAATTTTTTGATTTATAGTACAAAAATTTATTAACTTGTTCAATGAATTTTTTCGAATTCTATTTAACAATAATAATAAATTTTTTTTCTATTAATGTTAAAATTCAAATTGTTCATTTGTGAAAATGTTTGGAATAAATTACATCAATCTTTAGCTTAAAATATAATAATTTAATTTTGTAAAATACAAAAATTGTATTGTTTAAAAATTGTATAAAAATATTGAAAAGTCGTTCAAAGTTGTGATATTTTCAATACAAACTTTACACATTCACGATTACTAACGCTGTATTTTGTATATGGATTCGAAGGAGTAGCATTTCTGGACTTATTTTCAGAATTTTTTTGATCTGTTCGATAAGATCTTTGTCGTTTTCTTTTCGCAGCATTTTTTTAGTTTTTTATTCTTAATCTTCGTTCACGCACAACTTCATCATTAGTGAACCGATTTTCAAAATAATTTTTTTTGTTTGAAAGAGTTTGCTTGTAGTCAAACGGGCAATTCACCAGGAAAAGTTGATTACTTCATGACTTTCCCATTTGTGGATTAATTAAAAAAATATATGTTTCTTGAAAGTGTAGCTTACAATTTCTTAAAAAAGTAACTCAATCTTACCTGTGAGTAAAATATAAATGGATAATAGCGGGTTTCAAACTGACCCATAGTTGCTTTGGTCTTGTAATCTGTTTTATTGGCTCATTGTATTGAAGTCGGGTTGTTTTAATTTTTATTTAATATGAAAATTAAACAATTCACAATTTTGAAATTTAATTGAAAATATTTTTAAAAGCGATTGTTGTGAAGAAAAATTATCAGACAATTAATGTATGTTATGTGTGTATGTATATGCCATTAATTTGATATTTATATTATATAAATTCATAATAAAAAGATATTTACATGCAGGTGCACATTTATAATATGCACGTAGAAAACAAATTATTTTTTTGTAATGCTTATTTATAATTTACTATTAACCAAAGATCCATGTTCATAAAAGTACCTATAACCTAAATTAAAGAAAACTTTGTTGTATAATAGAAAATTTGCGAAAAATTCTCTGAAGACAAGCGAAATAATTTTTGCATACTCCTCAAAATATTGAAAGATGCACTTAAGTTGCCGGCCTAAGTTCAAAGATATTATTCATAGAACTACCCTCGTACCATTTAGCACACGAGTACAAAGTCCCCACCACTGCCTTAATCACTTGAAATCATTATGAATCTCTTTTTTATATAGATTGGAGCGTTCCAGCTACGGTATATTCAAATTCTGTTTTCATATAACGAAAACGAACAGCTGATATTTTACGATGCAGCAACATGAGCTCAACGAGCCTTCAAATCTATTTCATTAATTTGGAAATATATTATAATGCATATTGCATGAATTATTTTCACTTGTCTTATTTTAACCTGAATTTATCTCTCTAATTGGCATCTGTGCACCTAAAGCTACACTTAACCATGATTTAACTTTTTTTCTTCAATAATTCACATGCAGAACTATTTTTTATTATTATTATTATTAATATTGTTAAATTCTTGTTTGTTTTAGCTATTGCAATGTGTTTCATTTTTTCTTTTCTTTTTGCCTGTTTCTAAATTAAATGAAATTCATTCAACATTTTTTGGCAATTAGATAAAATTGCATACACAATACGAATACAACTTTTAATGTAATCAACAATTAAAATTTGTTGTTATTTTAGTTGTACTGTATGGACGAGTAAAACTAAGTACCACAGCAATTTTTTTATTATTTTAGAACGACTTGAAAGAAGGCCAATCCAAAAGTTCGTTGAAAAAATTTTATGTAGTGAATATTTGCTTCAAATACGATATGCATGTACAATGATTTAAGCATCTCACTTTTAAAAGATTTTTTGGACCGCGTTGCATGTTAGTTGTTATACAACTATAACTACAACTCGCTCGCATATAAATATGCAAAAATAAACACTAATATACTCCGTATATTCTAATATTTTTACAGTTGTTATCAAACTCCCCAGTCAAAACTGTGTTTTTTTTTTGGCTGAGAGACTGTGAGATTTGCAGAGACAACATTTGTTTGCTTGTTTGTGAAAAAATTATTAAATATAATATTGTTTTTTAAATGTGCATTTATGCATGTGTATGTTGTACAAGAAGTATTATTATACAGTAGTTTCCCGATTTAACGAACATTCGATTTAATGAACATCGCATTTAACGAACACCCAAATTTTTTCTACTGAGTACCTTATATAACGAACAAAAATTTTATTTTGTACTCGGCTTAACGAACAAATGTAAAATAAAAAGTTGAAATAAAGTAGATAATTTCTAACAAAAATTAGTAAAAAAGAATGAATATAAAAATGTACCGTTTGATTTCTTCTTCTGAAGTTTTTGCTTGATATTATTTGAGATATTTGAAGATGACGATAAATGCGATGAACACAACGAAAATGGTGCAGAACAGATCCCAAAATAAAACACAAAGATGCTATTAATCATTTCTAAATTTGTATTAAGTGGGCTCAACATAATATTAGTGCACAAATTTAACGCTTTTGACAGAGCTTCAAGAATATGCCATTAAGAAAGTGATAGATAGCTATTCCAAAAAGAAAAAAAAAAAAACAGACTACTTAACCAATTTTTTAAATAATTTGGAATGAATTACCGTGATCCCGCGTCAAATTTGGTTGAAAAACAGACGTGTTTCGGCTATGTGCCATCTTGACTGTTCTCTTCAATAAATTATTTTTATATTAGTTTTTTTATTTCTCTTACCATATATTTTTCATGAAATATGTATTTTAATTATTATAATTTGAATAAATATTAAAATAATACTACACATATTTTGTGTTTTGACTAAAATTGACAAGGCTTTTCTTTTTTAATTTAGTACTGCATATAACGAACAATTCACTTTAACGAACAAGCCTGACAACAATTAGGTTCGTTAAATCGGAAAACTACTGTAATTTGATTTGGCTGCCATTTCTGTAGATGGTGGTAAATATCACTGTGCTTTAACATTTATGATGTAGAGTATTAGTTGTCAACAAGCCATGGAGCGATACAGATCTCAAGAGCGTGGAACCTTTATTACTGCTTATTTCACAAACTTTTAATCTGTTATTGTAATGCAGCGTGAATTTTGCCATCATTTTATTTGTCGTCGTGTTCCATGAGCTGAAACAATTAAGCGTTTGGCTGAGCGCATGATGCAAACTGGGTCTAATACTGTTGTCGCAAGAAGTAGCCTTCCTTTTATTGCTCGTTTGATCGAAATTATAGCTGCTATTGCCAACGACATCAGAGAGAATTCACAAACATCAACGAGAAGACGATGGACACAATTAGGCATCAGCAGACGCTCGTTGCAACAAATATTGGTTAAAGATTTGAAAATATTCCTATATAAAATGCAAACTGTTTATGAGTTGCTGCCTGCTAACCGTCAGACAAGTTTAACTTACTGTCAAACTATGTAAAACTTTTTGCAAGAAGAGGATGATTTCGTATCAAAAATCCCATTTCAGTGGAAATGCTAACCGACAAAATTTGCATTTCTGGGGCACAAAAAATCTATATGAAATGCATGAAGATCCATTGAATTCTCTCAAAGTGACTGTTTGGTGCGGCATTTGCAACGAAAAAGTTATTTGAATATGCAGATGGCACCACCGTAACCTTAAATGGTGAACGTTACAGGCAGATGCTAAACGAGTTTTTTTTTTTCTTTGCCGCAAGGTGCTGCATTGGTTTCAACAGAACGGAGCAACCGCTCACACTACTCGGGTGACGACTGAGATTTTGAAAATTCAATTTTCAGGTCGAGTGTTCCCATTTCAAATCGCCCGATCTAACAGCACTAGACTTCTTCTTTTGTAATTTTTGAAATCTCTCGTTTAACACAAGAAACTATGAACATTGCATGTCATGCAGAAGAAATAGCCAATTTGCGAGTGAGAATTCAAAATGCTGTAAAAGGATATAATTTTTTCCAATTAATGTCATCAGTTTTACTCTTTCAAATGTATTTTGTATAACCACAGAGCTTTTTTTCATCTATAACAAAATGACAGCCAGTTCAAATTATGAAATTACTTTTGTGTTACCAGTCGATTCTCTTAACTGTTACATTAGTCAAGTGATCGAAGTTGAGGTTTTCCAATAATCCAAGCAGTCGCTAGTGATTTAACCCTATTCCAGCTTTTTGAGAAATTTTTATTTTTATTTTATTATATATGTAAGTCAACTGTTAGATTAAAAAAATAATAATAAAAAATTGAAATCATAGATGGTCTATACTATCCATTTTAGTCAGAATAAAAATATAAAGCGACTAATTATATATATTGACTAATTTTAACCTAGTTCATACACTTAATATTGTCATGTATCATGCCACGTGGAATTTTTAATCCAATATTGTAGCCAAATGCTACTGAATAAAATCGAGTTGTGTTGTGCCTTTTTTGTACTTTGCTATGTCCTGGATATATATGTTTTTTCCTTTAATCATTGTAAAGTACTCGATTTATTCACATACGCACCAATACCATAATTTTTGTAATGGGTGAACAAAAAGTTTTCAGAAAATTATCTTAATATTTGTCATTATAACATAAGAATCTATGACAATTATGTGCAAAATAAAATATCGGTCAAATGCTCAACATGGCTTTGGTGGCATACCTCTACCGGTCGGTCCCTATTTTCAATGACTGAGACTCAATTGAGGTTCAATGTCGTTAATGTGCCGAATTGTCTCATATTTTAGCCCTTGAATTGTTCTTGACTTATTGACGTAGGCTTTTTCTTTTAAAAATTCCTCAAGAAAGAAGTTCAACGGTGTCAGATCACATGATCGTGGTGGCAATTAACATCGCCACAACGGCCATTGGCCGTTGGCTGTGTGGCAGGTGACACCATCTATTATGGAACCACATATCGTCCAGGTACATATCCTAAATTTTTGGCCACAAGAAGTCCGTTATCATCTCGCGATAGCAAATACCATTCACGGTAACTGCTTGGCCGACCTGATTTTCAAAAAAAGTACTGCCTGATAAACCGCACCAAACAGTTACTCTTTGTGAATGCTTCGGCTTTTTATCAATCTCTCGTTGATTCTCATTTATTCAAATACTACAATTCAGCTTGTTGACGTATTTATTGAGGTGGAATTAAGCTGAGCAAAAAAATCACGCACGCAGGAACGCCAATTTCCGTAAAAGGCTCACAATTAACATCGGGTATTATGGTTGGACCACCCTATATTAGGAAAATATTCATTATTTGCAGCACACTTTTCAGGGCGTCAGAACGCATGACAGAGAATATAAATATGATGTTAATTAGTAAGATTTTCGTATCGTTAATATAGTGAAAAATATAAGTATATAAAATATGAGCTTGAATTGCTTTATAATATAAGCATAGGTCATTAAAGCTCAGCCTTATTCCCTATTTAGTGCGGCGCTCACTAAATAGGGAATAATTTTTTTGTAGTTTTCCATTAAGACATACTTCTGGACTTGTTACAAGGAAAAAAATACGAAATTTAAAGCATTTAGATAATGGATTTCCTGTATTGCAGACTCTGATCGTAACGTGTTAAATTAGTAAACTAAGTATTGGTTTTTTAAACCTTTTGTTGCAGTTTGTTGTGTTTGCCATTGGTTACAATATTATTCCCTTATTTTTTACTTTATTTATGAACCTGTATGTATGTACGAGTATTGATTTGATTTGGGAATCACTTATATTTAGTAGTCCTCTTAGTTTCACAGCATTTTTATCCTTTTCGTCAAGTTGTTAACCTTAATATTCGCTCGATATTTTTCTTAAGAGAATGTAAAAAAAATTAATGAAATTCTGTGATTAACTGGCCTTAAAGAATTTCTATGATTACAAATTTATATCTTAAATTTTCTTTATATTATTTTAATTTCCTTAAATAAATTTAAAATTCAAAATTTATTAGTCGAAGCTGTTAAACTTTTCAATTCTGCTTTTATTTATAAAACATTAATGAAATGTTTACCGTCATTTTTCCAACATTTAATGAGAAACTAAAATATTTTCAAAGCATTTGCTAAATTCTCATACATAAATTTTTTGCATTTAATTGAGTTATTAAAACTTTTCTGAATTTTAAACTTTGACGTTGACTATGATTAAGGATATTGTAAAATTTTAAATAAATTGAAAGCTTTGTAACATTTTTTTTAAATTAGAAAATCTACTAAAGATTTATTTTATTAAATATGTAATTGCAAAATTAATAGATTAATAGATATTTATAGTCAACGATTTTAAAAATAAATATTCCATAAGAATGCTAACACTTGAAATAATCAAAAGTCGAATTTTAGTATTATAATCCTGAAATGTTTTCTGTGAATAAGATAATTTAAAGAGTAATGTAATGTAATGTAATGTAATGGGGGTGTGGCCCAGGATGGCCTTTTGCACTGCGACCATTGTTGATCTATTGTGCTTCCCATGTCCCTAGCCGTCCGATACGTTCGTAAATAGGATCAGCTCCTTCAATGGGATCGTTAGCAGATCCTCTTCACTCAGCGTATATTCATGTAGAGTCCTGTGTCTTCTGTGGCCCAATGCCCCACAATTCGACCTCACCGCAAAATCTGCAGATGTCCGTGTCAGATAAGCCCATTCTGTATAGGTGAGCTTTGCAGGAGTAATGGCCTGTGAATGCCCCTACCAGCGTCCGTAGGCTTTTCCTGTCCAGTCTCGGTGCCAGATCCGCCCTCTCAGCGTCAAATCATAGAAATTTCTTGGAGTGACCTAACCCATTGATGTCATTCCAATGTTGTGCACTCCTGTAAGATGTCCATTTCGAAATCTCCCCCTTAAAGAGACTTTTGTTGAACCCAAAAGATGGGGTGGGTCCAATGAAGTTCCCCTCAGCCTCTCTTCTCGCACAGATGTCCACCATCTCATTCCCGGCATGCCCCTGATGTCCTGGTATCCATATCAGAGTAATCTGATTTTGAGTCGCCAGGTCATTGAGCCTGCTGTGGCATTCTAGTAATAATCTGGACCTGTACGTACAGCCGCTCAGGGCCTTAAAAACCGATTGGCTGTTGGAGAATATCTTAACTCGCATTCCCCTGTGTCCTCTCTCGGATAGGACCCCCACAGTTTCCAGTATCGCGTTCCGCCTGGAAAATTGTCGTCTCCCTGCTCAATGTCATAGACCTGTGTGCTCTAGGCCCCACTATTCTCGCCCCAACTCCTTGGAGAGTTTTTGAACCATCCGTGTACCACATTTGCGATCCATCTCTTAGCCATCCTGGGTTTACGCACCATCTTCCCTTGTAGGGAAGAGGACAATTTAAAGAGTAATTTGTATTTATTCACTCTAAATTTCATTTTTACTTAGAAAAGTTCCTATAATATTTGTTTTAAGAGCCACATATTTGAAATAAATAATTAGCAAATTTTTTTTAATAGAAAAGTAAATAAATTTTCTTAGTAAATATTACAAAAGTACTCAACCAAGTTATATAAGGTTTTAATAACAATAAGTTTTTATTAAAACACTGATATTTAAAATAGTTGGAATTACCCTTATGAAGTTCTAATACTTCCTATTAGCCCATCCTTATGTCCTTCTGTTATTGAAATAATTATTACCTACAGACCGGCTATATACTAAATTAATATACTTAATTGATTTGATTACTTTATGAATTGCCTAAAAAATATATTTTGATCAATAAAATATTCAATTCCTTTCAGAATTTCAATTCGATATGAAAACTTCACAGGCACTTGACTTTAACTTTTTTTATATACATTACACTTGTCTTTAATTGTTCCCCTAGGAGCCGGATCATTTTCGATATCTTAAGTTTGATATCTTTGGCTATTATTCATGTGAATGTAATTTGGCTACTTTAGTTTATTTTATTATTATTTTATTTGAAAACTATGGAGATATAAAAATAATTATACACCAATGACTATATATTCCCTCAAGTACTTTCGACTAATTTTTATTTTATGGATATTTTCTTAATAATATTCTTCTTTAAGTGGCTGATGAGCAATGATTACCTGTGGTAAGTAAGTAACGAATGGCGGTTGAATTCTTATAAAATTTTGTACATAAATGGACTTGTGTCCTTAATAACTCCTCGAAATATCTTATTTAATGCTAATAGTGTTATTTTTGTATTATTTCTAAGATTTTGTAAGCAAATCAAGAACTAAAAATTTTCACTATTATTATTTGGGCAGTTTTAATTAATAAAACCACTAACCACTAGGGAGATTGTTTACTCGTCCTTTGTGCATAAACTATTTTCAATTTTTCTGAATAGTTGGTGCAAAGCTCAGCATTGGAAACTTACTATTGATGTAATGTTTTATTAATATAATCAAAAATTAGGCAATAACAAAGTTTTATTTTAATAAAAAGAACATAATTCACAAACGTCACATATTAAAAATTACTCTTAATTGCAATTTAATAAAAAATTATATAAATATTATATATTTTATTCATTATAAACAAAATTTATTATATCCAGTGGAAAATACTCTTTTCTTCCAATAAATGTAAATTTATTGTAAAATGTAAATTTTTTTTCTTAGTTATTTCGATATCCATGAATCATATTATAAATCTGTTTAGAAAATTGACTTGTTAGTAATGACTTTATAGAAAAACTAATCGAAAAGCTTTGCCACTTTATTTTGCTCATTATAAAAGTCAAAATATATAAGCATTTTTATACTGGATACATTAAAAGGGGTTCATTACAAGGGAACATTTTCTGTAATTGATTAAATGTATTGTTTGTAACACTAAAATCAAAAAAAATTATATGAGAGAAATAAAAAAACGCAAGTCAATTATGATTCTTGGTTGTATTGTGTTTGTATTAACGTCTTCTAAAGCTATTATACTTCTATGTTTTGTAAAACACAATTAGAAACATTTTTTATTGAATTCTATGGAATTCTCATATAGTATTTGTTGATTTTTGTATAAGTATGTTTGAATGCTTTTCAAACATGATTTGGTTTAAGAGTACCGATGATTTAGCTGGCGCCAATGAAATGCAGGTGTATATTTCGTTGTGAAATATTGATTGTAATGATTCCTATAAATAATATGCTAGAGATTCTTTAATTTAATAAAGTTTGGGGAAGAAAAATTCTGAGTTACACTCATTATTTATTACATTTTAATATGACATTCTTCATTGAACGGCCAAGATTGCTCTAAATTATAAGCAGCTCTACAATGAACTTTGGAAAATATTTCAATTACAAGTACAATAAATGTAGGAAGGACATATTTTGAGGCAAATGGCTTATACAGTATTGTAAAAATTTACATATAAAAACCAGGCTTAGTTAAAATCGAAAAACCGTTCAAATAATAAACGATCGATCTTCATATTAATACATTTTAGAGTATTTTATGAGTAAATTTTCGGTAAATTTTCTATTAAAATAAATAATAAAAAATATCAGCTTCATTAAAACCTATCGTTGTCGTCCAAAATATTCGGATGCTGGGCGTATGAATAATATATTTAGCAGCAAACCCAAGAAAATATTACTCATACGTTTATGATTAATTGAAGTGGCTTTTTCTAAAATGTTTAAATGAGCAATTAAATGGCTCCTCAAAAAATTATTTTCATAATGTCGGTGAGACTCATCGTTTAGGGGTACTCTATTTTGCCGGGTTTTTTCCATGTCACCTAATGCGGTGTCTGGGTGTTTAATTTTTTTTAGCAGACCCATGAAATGGGTATCAAAAAAGAGAGTCTGCTAAGAAATCAGTCGAAGTAAAGTGGAATCACTTTAAATTTAAATTGGTGGCCGCTGGAAATTGCGAGTACCTTGAATCAGTATATAATTATCTCTTAGGCACTCCCAACGATATGGATATCAAATGAAAGGTATTCTGAGAAGAAGTATCAAAATAAAATGAAATCACTCTAAACGCAATATGGCAGATGATGTAGACTCTCGATGGAAGCATTTTAAATTTTCAATTTAAAATATAAACTATCCTCTATCCAGTAGAGGGACCCTCCTATGAAGTTAAAATGTACAAGGATCTAGATTCTTGAGTGCCAAATAGATACATTACTACATTATGAATTATTGTTTGAAGTTGCAAAATCTTATAGAGTATCACAAATGAAAACAGAACCTCTGCATAAACATAGGGCATACAAATTAACCTGTTCATCCAAATACAGTGACATCGGACAAACACGACGAAAGATCAAAACAGGATTTCAGGTACACATCAGGGACTATAGCAGAAAATAAAGGAAACTAGAATCAACAACGGAATCAAATTTTGTGAACCATATGTATGACAACAAATGTACACCAGCACACGTTAGAAAACCTATTAAATTGCTGCACTTACAACACAAAGGACGACGACTGGACTTATAGAAAAATATTGAAATAGAAAAAAGGAAATATTTGATGGAAGAATAATAAATGAATAGATAAACAGCGCATTAGACTTATCATTCGAACCATTAAAACATTTTTACATAAAACATAACAATAGCCCAATAGATGCTACTAATGCAATAAAACATGACCAAAGTAAGAGAAGAGCCCAGAAATAAACAATTACAGATTGCTATGCCTATAAAAGAAGAACACCATTCAACTATGGGCTCAGGCAATGAAATAGGAAATACGATTATAGGTATGAAGAGAGATAAAGTTGGTTAGAAGGGAGATAGAGAAAGAGACATATACAGGTAGGAGGAGAGACTCAGGCAAACGATTTACAACGAGGGAGTGATACGAAGTATATCGGATAGTATATAGAGACAAATAAGCGGACACACACAACCGAATGAACAAAAAAAGAACAACGAACAACAGGAAATCGATTTAGCAAGATAAAGAACACTGAACATTGACATGAAGCTGAAACCGGTGTGCTTACAGAGCAAATTTGACGTGCGATCCTTTTATGTCAAACCAAAAATATAGCTCATGCTTATGCCGCATATATTTGAGATTGTTTGAACTGACTTTCAGTAAACTTTTATTTTGTAACGCGTATTGATTAAGCTTAGCTTAAGCTAATATAAACTATATTTTCTCTAAGGCATATAATAAATAAAAGTCATATAGTTTCTCTAAAGCATATATTATTGCGGAAAAATAATCCTTAAATATCTTCTATACATGTAGAAATTTTAATCGCGTTTGCACCTTAACCAAAGTCTTATCGGTATGGCTTTTAATGCATCATGGTAATATCTTAAAAAATTTAAGTTTTTAAGTTATAAAAAGCTTTACTTAATATCCTCTTTCAGGAGCAGGAAGAAAGCGCAGAGTTATATCCAGAGTTAAGCCAAAGTTATACCAAAAAGCTTTTGAATCCAACTTAACACGTTAAAAATTTTAATTGTGTTTTCTCGAATTCAATTTATTGAGATATTGTTGTATTGTATTGTATTTTAAGTGAGTGATATACATGTGAAATACTGAATCGCAAAATTCGTTTTATTCCATCCATGCAGAAATTAAATTTTTACATATAGTTTTTTTATTCTTTGTTGATTAGTTTTAGCGTGAAATTAAAAATGTAATTTCTCTACACCAATTGCGTTCAGTTTTGTGTATAAAAGCCGTTGTCTAGTTCATTGAATTGTTTTACACACATCAGCAGTCGAAAAGAAAAAAATACAAAGAAAAGAATTCAATAAATAATACTTAATATCATAATATGGAATATCATCGTCCTTTGCTACCAGATGGCCGCAGAGCGCCAATAGCCTGGGAAATACAATTATTTTTCCTTAATATCAATTGGCCCATTAAGGAAAATGCCCGCAAATTTATGGTTTTCTATGAGAAATTCATAATTGTAGCTGGCTGGATGATGTTTTGCTATTTAAATGAGGCTGAAATGTATTACATGGTACAGAATATCAACAACATTGGACTTACTTTAGAGGGCTTGGCCACATACCTGATACTGATTGAATGTCATATGAGAATTTATAGTATGGCTTTGAATAAGACAGAGTTCAAGATAATGATAGATGAGTTCTTTTTAAAAATCTTTTTTGATAAGTAAATTGCTTAAAGAAATTTAATTTCAATTTAAAATTTCAGCACTAAATTTTTTTTCTTTGTAGCTCCGCAACGAATCGACAAATCAACCAAAATATTCAGCGCAAATTACTACCAACAAAACTATGTTCATATTTTTATATATTGACTTTATTCAGTTTCTGCTCCGCAGTTATAAGGGGCTTCTTTCAAAATATGCGGCTGGTGCCATTCAAGAGTTCTTATCACTATACTTTCGATGTGTGGTATTACTATTTTCCTACGCTTTTTATCACTTTATGGATTGGTGTAGCCGTTGTTTCACATTTGTCAGCCGAATCAAATCTTTTGGCAACAATTATCTTACATTTGAATGCAAAATATTTGTCCCTGCAACGTGATCTGATGCAATTGCATGGGGAGTTGTTAAAGGACAAGAACATTTCCGGAGATATCAAATTGTTGGAGTTTCGTCATGGTCTTATTGCCATTATAAAACGCAATATTGAGTACAATGGATTCGCAGAGAAATTTCAAAATCGTTACTCCTTTACGATTTTTGTAATGATGGCACTAAGTGCTGTGCTGTTGTGTGTTTTAGGTTTTTTGGCAGCAACGGTGGGTGGCAAATTTTAATAGGATTTTAGAGTTTTTTTTTGTAACTAAATACTTAATTCATAGAAAAAATCAAAAGTTTGTTGTGGCTTTAGCTCTTCATATGCCGACATTTCATTGGTTTCTAAAACCAAATCGTCAGTGAAGTTTAAGCAGTTTGAAAACATATGAAGAGCTAAAGCCACAACAAACTTTTGATTTTTTCTGTGCATTTTGCAAAAGCTCTAATTGTTTCTAACGATTAGTTGGGGAAAATGTTCCAAATAATGAATTTTAATATTAAGTAAATACTTAATTTATGTTAGTTTTTTCATTTTTTAAATCCATTGATTTTATAATGTCAAGATTTTGTGTTACTCAAGATTATGTACCAATTTTTGTTATTGTTTCAGCTTGGCATGACTACAACAAATATCACTTTTGTTAGCTGGATTATAGGAAAAATTGTGGAATTATTAGTGTTTGGCACCTTGGGATCAAATATTATTGAAACGGTTTGTTTAATAAATTATAAAGGGAAGTTTATAATAAGTCCTTGCAGGGAAGTAAAGAAAACGAAAAAAATTTTTTAAAGGAAATCGGTTATCAAAACTCGTCCGAGAACTTAGAAAATTTAGAAAAAGTTTCATTTAATATCTTATAACAATCGATGGCTTGAATCAATCCTTGAAAGTTTGAAATTAAAGCTGATTTTAAAGCATATCAGTACCTATGATTAAGTAAATTAATTTAAAAAATTATAAATATAGAACAGGACTTAGTAAACACTTTCATTGCTTTGATTGTAGGAAAGTCTTCTGCACTTGTTTCACATTGGTTTTTCTTCATTACTTTAGCATGTCAACCTGATAAACAGAAAGTTTTTTCTGTGCACTCTTACAAATATAGTCTTAACACTTCCATTTTTGAGAGAATTAAGGATATTTTTGCCTGTCGTGCGACATCTTAAGCCCATGTGGGAATTAATTTCGTCTCGAGTGATTTTATTGGGAATGACTAGTGAAATGTGCCAGGTTACTAAAGCGTGAAAATTCTTAGTGTACGATCAGCACCTGTTTGCTATAATCTAATTACTTGATTGTTTAAACAGCGAAGGATAGTGCTTCTTCTTTAATTTTGAATTTTTGATGGACGACCAAAGATACAGTGATGCTGTTGATAGAGTCAGCTTTCTGGTTGCTTTGTTGCAAATAGTCCTTGCGTCCTGAAAAGAAATCAACAACTCCCTGAAATTGAAAGACTATCCATAACTATGACAAAAATATTCTTCGGTTACATGCAGTTAGAAGGTCTTAAGCGGATTTAAAACTAAATAAGTTCCTTGCGGTATGTGCTACGCTGATCCTAAAGTAGTGCTATTTAACATTAGATTGTGCATTAGTCTCACTTTTTGTTAAATTTCATCATGCTGGTGAATTTTTCGTGTGCTGGAGGGTGATAATGTGCCGGCAAGTCCCACAAAGGAGAGACGAGTGACTATAGAAACAATCAAAATTATTCTGCACTTACCAAAGTGATGTCTGAAATGCCTAGAATCAAACAGCATACTTAAAGACAAATTGGACTTTTAGGAAAATTTTCTAAATTTTAAAATTTAATAAAAATGTTTCGCCTTCGTAGACAACGAGCATCAACTTAAATGCGAACAATTTTGAACAATGATATGTACTCTCTTTTATATTTTCAATGACTTATTAACTTCTTCTATTGCTTCAAAATTAAATACGAAAGATTCTTACTTCCTGTTTTTCTAATTTATTAGACTAACAACTTGAGTACCTCGTATTACTGCTGCAATTGGGAAGATGTTATTTTAAATTCATCTCACAGAAAAGAAAATGCTGACCTTATGAAATTAATAGTCCTGGCCATAGAATTGAATAAAAAGCCATTTTCTATTACAGGATTTAATTATTTTAGTGTCAGTCTAGAAACTGTTGTAACGGTGAGTCTAATTTTAATTACGAGTTTAAAAAATACATATTTTTTTAAATGCTTTACATTATTATAAACTTTTATAATTATTCTCGTCTATAGAAGTAATAAACACGTACTACGTGATTATACGATTATATATATTTCTTTGCAGATTTTGCAAGGAGCTGGTTCTTACTTTACATTTTTGTATGCTTTTCGTTAAGACAACGAAAGAGAAAAAAAGAAAAGATTTGAGAGTTCAAAAATTTATTGTATTTTTTCATTTTATTTTGTGTGGTGGTTACTAATAAAATAATAAAATAATAAAATAATAAAAGCAAGAAGTTGGACTTGAAACAAGCATTAAGTTTTCTTAGAATAAGATTTAAAACACAACAGATTAATAAATACCTATAATCCTGGCTGGGTTGAACAGGACTGAAATGAATATTAAAAAGTCCAAAAGAATGCAAAAGTTTTTGCGTCTCTATGAAGTAATGCCCAACAATTTTCATTTATCTTGGGAGCTATTGCGTTATGAATAAATTCCTAATTTGTTAAAATTTATTTAATATTTTTATAATTATTTTTTGTTGTTTTAATTTTGAAAATATTCAAATGAAATAAAATTTGAATTTATTTTATTTATTCTTCAAAGCAAAAATTTCTTACAGAGCGCAGCTGGTTGTAGACATACCACGGGGGCAAAGTCCTTTATCGGCGTAAAAGATACGGCTCGCAGACTTTTTTATGAGCACTCCTATATTATGGATTTATTTAATATTTTTTGAGGTTTATTTAATTTGGGGTTTACTTGTAGATTTGAAAATTGGGATTTATTTAATTTTTTAAGTCCAACTACATTAGAAGCTATTTTGTTGGGCGTTATTTCATGTAGCCATTTTCACTACTACAGAGTCATTGGAGAGGTCACTTGGAAAAATCTGTTGAAGCTTTACTTCTTCTCATAGACCGGACTAGACTAAACTAGAGTACATTACAGTACATTACGCGAGACTAGACTAGACTAGAGTAGACTGAACTACACTAGACTTGACAAGAATGCACTGAACAAGTCTTTATTTACAGCAGATATACCAAACTAGAATAGACAAGAATATATCAGACTAGACTTGGCTAGACTAATCTATATTAAACTACATGAGAGAGACTAAGCTAGACTAGACTAGAACAGACTAAACTAGATTAGAGTAGATTACACTAGACTAGACTAAATAGATTAGAATCGAGTAGACTAGACTATATTACACTAGATTAGACCAGACTGAAATAGACTAGACTTAACAACACTGCACTGGGCAAGACTATATTTGTAGAGGCTATACCAGACTATATTAGGTTAGACTAATCTATATTAAAATATATGAGAGTACACTAGATAGGGTCATAATTTACTAGACTGGACCAGAATTGATTAAGCTAGACTATACTAGAATATACTAAACGAGATTAGAGTAGATGACACTAGACTAGACTAAATAGACTATAATAGAATAAACTACAATCGACTAGACTACATTAGACTAGAATATAATACTTAAGAGTATTATGTTACATTATTGGCCGGTCGTAGTCTGGCTCAGTAAGATTCAGATATACATACGATAAGGCAAATCTGGCAAAGCAAATGCTCAACCACCACAAATGCAAGATGGACCAATATGTTGATTCCCGACCTTATTAACCAATGTTTTAGTAGACATGGTGCCTTTAGGTAATACCTATAACGTTTTGGACTAATAAACTCATTACACTATACGCATTGCCACAAATTGGTCGAAGACGCTAGACATGTGTTTCCTTCTGTTTTAGATTTATGGCGCAAAAGCAGGCTCTCGAACAACTGAGAATGGGGATTGTGATTAGAGTAGACAACATTTTGCATTTGATGATAGTTTGACTTGCAAAGTAGACGCTAATTATAAGTTTTTGGAACATCGTAGGACTTTGACGGGGGTGTAGTAGTATGGGCTAGATAATTGACCCTTTCCGGTAAAGTAATATCTCCACGATGAGTACTGCCAGGAATGGGTGAAATTTAAATATGTGGTTCAATATGTTTACGCTAAAATAGCGAATAGTGTATGCGAGTGGCTCGGGCCGCTGATATCCTATAAAGATTTAATACTACCATTAGCGATTGAAAAATATAAACACTATACTAGACTAAACTAGGCTAGGCACCATTGGGTTGGCACTAAGATCTATAAATGTCGTACTGGGCAATCTAACACTTCTCAATGAATTTTTATATATGTATGTATTTGTTTGCACAATAACCCATGAGTATAAACTTGATTATTCGTATTGGTGCCTGTGAGTCTTCATTCCTTATTGAAATCTTTAATTTATATTCGTTGTACGTAGATCATGTTATCAACTTATTTATGACCACAATATGTACTTATTTTTGTTTCTTAGTTAGATTCCTTTGTCGTGCTGCTACCCTCTAGCCCCTTACTTCATGAAGTTCTAACGCTCATAAATACTACAATGTGAAACTACGTAACTAGAACAAGCAGAAGGAAAAGAAAATGGTTCTAACTATTTTAAGTTTTATCCACTTTCGATTACTTGTAGACTTCGTTATTTTCTATGGCTTTATTCATTTATTTACTTTTTCATTGTCGCTATGGTGTTCGTAGGATGTTATAGTTTTTCTTATATACAATTTTGTTCTTCGATTATGATTTTTATAAGAGTTCTTGTATATTTGTTGCCATGCCAACAATGCTGAGTAATGCTAAATTATATAAATGGGAGTGTTTGCATTTTTAGAAATATTTTTCAATGATATTGAACTTTTTCTCACTTTATGCATTAGATGAATAGATATTTATTTATCCATTTTGGGTGTCTCTTGCGGCTACTTAAATCATAAATATTACAATATAGATGTTGGCCTACATTGCTTCGTTTGAGCTATGAATTTAAGTAGATCTTAATTTTCTTTTTAGGTATAAATAAAATGCAAGTGAGATCTTTTTGAGTACTACTTCATCAATAAATAGGCTATTATTGATTTTTTGCTTGGTTAACGGATGTACGGACTTAAATTTTAATATTTTTTTTTTCAATTATTTAAGCAATAATCCATCTACTAGTTAATACATTTATTCTAGTTAAATTATTAATTTATTTAATTTAAAAATCTCTGCCAATACCTTTAAGCTTAAACACATATATAAAATTAATTTTAAACTTGTTTTCTTTTCATGTCTTTTAATTACAATTTGCACTATTGTTCATTATTATTTGTTGGTAAAAAGGTTCTCCCAAAGGAAACAAGTATGTAAAGAACAGAAAAAATAAAACTTTTTTTCGCCACTTTCGTTTAAAAAGTTTTGTGCTTTTGTTGTATTTCGCATTTATTTATTTTTTGTGCGTTTTGTGAATGTTATATAAACCTGGTTTTAATTTCTTTGTTTGCTGTTGCAAAAGTATTTATTTATGATTGTTGCTTTGTTTTTGCAATTGTTTTGTTTTGTTTTTTTTTTGTTGTTGTGTGCTTCTTTAACTTACCACATAATCCAGGTCAAGTAATTTCCTACCCAATTGCTACTAAATATGTATTTGTTGTTTTTGCTGTTCTCTTCTTTTACTGTTACCGCTATATTCTGCTCTTTTTTATTTATATGCATGTGCGTATGTAAATATAACGATGTGGCATAGCGGGAGTCGGCGTTTAGTGTAAATGTCTTGCGAAGTTTCAATTGCAAGATGTTGTATTCTATTCTATTTTCCTTTAAAGGACCAACACTCAGATGATGAACCCTACTCGTGCAATACATTATGTTGCAACTAGTAAAATAGGTTATGGGAAGGGGAATGGAGGTACTTGTATATGTAGACATTCAATTTAAACCATTGTAAGTAACTGGAAAGATCTCTACAGGCAATTTATTCCACATACGAGTTATCCGGCTAAAGAACGGTTTCTCTATATAATGCATAGTGCAATCCGCAGCCATATCGTCCACAAATACATACGCTTTTAATAAAGAAAGTGTAGTTCCGAAAAGGTAGCGGCTTCATGGAGCAAGTAATCTCTAATCTCACTAGAGCACACTTTATTAAATTAACGATAAGACAATAAAAGACACCCCACATTGGGACGATGCTTCAGTGAGTCAAGAGAGTTGGCTACACTACGGTCACCGAAGAGTTTCTTCGCCGTCTACTGCTTGTGATCGAGTAACTTCAAAATAGATGTTGAAACACCAGCCAATAAATAAGAGCTGTAGTTTGTCTTCGGACAAACGGTATTAAGGAGATCAAAACACCGACTTAAGAAAGTGTGGCACTTAGGTGCTTCTGTAACGACATGAAAATTGCTCAGTCCATTGAAATTCACAATGACCATATGCGGATGACTTCAATCTGAGATTGTCACAAGATTAATATTACGTGTATCAATCATATTCTTATCATGGCGCCAATCACCGACCGGATTGGCCTAATGACAAATGAATATGAATGATAAATGCTGATGGCGTCCGAAAAACAGTTCATATACAGATCTATATAAACTAATGTAGGAGAAAGAATGAAAGCCTGTGGTACCTCTGAATTAATCTTCAACTTTAATGAGATCCCATCAATAATCTATATATATAAAATAGGATGTGTGTATGTATGTATGTATGTATGTATGTATGTATGTATGTATGTAACGTAATGGCTCCAAAACGGCTGGGCCGATTTTGACGAAATTTTCAGGGAACCTTCAGAATACTCCGGCGGGTGACACTGTGAAGTCCGATTTTTTATTTTCGGTCTGTGGGCAGAGGGGCGTGGTAAAATCCAATAATTCATAAAATGTGAACGGCTTGGCCGATTTCTGTAAAACTTTTTGTCAGTTGTTCGTATTTTCGAGAAGAAGGTTTTAATGGAAGAAAATTTTGGAAAATCCCTCCGGAAAAGTCGGAAAATTGGAAAAATCTAAAATCGAGTTTTTTATGAAATTTTGTTTGAAATTATTCCTTAATGGCTTTTCAAATTAAAAAATAGAAAGTTTGCCTGAAGGCTTCAAATAAAGACATTTCAAATTGGTCTTCAAAGTGAAAATAAAATGATTTCGTAAAAATTTTTTGTACGTAGAATTTAGGCCACTTGGCAACTAATTCGTATTTATTGTTTTATGATACTTATTTATATGTTCTGTAAGACTTTTGCCCTAGTTCTGACAAATATCAATATACTTTTGACAAAATTTCACTTAAATTTGCTGAACATAATATGTTTGATAGAATCTTTAGGCCAAACATTAATGATAATTTGCAATTATAATTGTATTTTTGTGTGTGATGTAACGAATATCACTTTCTAAATATTCGTAAAAAATTGTATTAATATTGCATACGAATATCACACTTAAAATTTAGAGAAATTTATCTGAAGCTGATTAAAATTTAATTAAAGAAATCTAATTGCTCAATTCTCAATCGATAACTTGCGCACATTTTAATTTATAAAATTTATCACAAAATTTTAATAGATGTCATTCTATTATTTCAAAACCGATATGAAATTCAAACTTCTATAATAAAGTTACTGTAAAATTGTTTGCGGAAAAGTACTAAAGCATATCTAATCACAATAAGTTCAAATAAAAATAAATGTCATTCATCAATAAATTTATTTCTTGTCGTTTATAATCGACATCATTTGTGCTCATCTAATCTTTAACATGATCTATTATTTTCACCATTTTTTTCGAGTTTTAAAATTAAGTCGCTTCAATTCCCCCCAAAAAAATCCATCCAAGAAGCCCTCTAACCACCCCTCCCCCTGGAAGAGAGGAAAATATCTCGATAAAGTTCAGGCAGCCGCCACTCTCTGGGAAAAAAATTAGAAATCAAAAGATTAACAAGATTCCTCACCACTACACAAAGTATACAGAGGGCGCCCCATTATCCTACGACCTGTTACAGCAGACCAATCATCTACTTTAAAGGAACAACAAACGGTTAACGAAACTGATACAAGGCAAAAATAATAATGCGAAAACAACTGCAACAACTCGTGTAAGATGGAGATGCTTTGTGGAAGCCATATGCTTCCAAAGGGGGTAATGGAAAAAAATTATTGGGTATATTCAAAGCACATCAAATTTTTCGTATTCCCGCTAATCATGCGCGTTTTGAATAGGTTTTTCATTTACTTCAAAAAGACTATAAATTAAAAATTTTTTTTATAATAATTTGTTTATTTTCAGGTCTTCAGGTCTTTTAACAATTTTATTAAAAAATAATCAATATTTCGATACTCATTGAGTATCAATTTCAGGACAATTCTCTTTTTTTATAAATTAATATTTTTTATTCCATTTACTTTGTTTTTTTTTCTGTAAATATTGGCTCAAATATTTGCCTGAACTAGGCGAATGCGAATAAGAATACGAATGTCTTGAAATAGCGAATATTCGGGACTATACGAGAATGTACTAAGAGGGATATTAATTAACTCACTAGTACATACTTTTAATTATAATTTTTTTCAACGATATGGGTGGTGAAATGCACCCAAAATGTAATAGACTTGTATACTTTCCACTTAGAGGCCGCTTACATTAAAGTTGATGTCGCAGAGGTGTACAGAAACTTACGGTGCAGTCAAAGACACCCAAATGATTTGGGGAGACAGTGAATTAAGGAAACAATTTCGATACTTCGTTTACACATCATTCTTTCTTTCGTATTCTTGCCACATTATGTATAAGCAGTGTTGCCAGTTTGGTCAATTTTTTCTATAACTGTAAAATTGCTCTGTAATTTCTTTTTAGATAAATTAATTCTATAAAAATAATTTGCTAGTTTTGCTTTTATAAATTGTTACTATTCCTGCTAATTAAATATATTACTGTTACATTTGTGAATTTATAAATGGTAGTTAGTTTATGGTAACACTTGTTACGAATGAACGAATAAAAAGCATTGGCATTGAAATGAACCACAAAAAAATGAATCCTAACCATTGCAACAAAAATTTCTTTATGGAAATCAGTGCGGATTTTAGAAGGTATTTCAAATGAAAATGCAAAAATTTTCGCAACGGTATCGCCCTCAATATTAATCCAATCTTAAACGTTCAACCACTTTGCATACAACGATTTTGCCTTGAGATGCAACTGCCAAATTTTTTGTCATTTTATTCTAAAATTTAAGGTTTTCTTGCACCTTTTAAATAACACTTTAGCAAATTCCTTTTTGTAAAAACCACAAACGTTGTTATGGATATGGAAACAAAATAAAATATCAACAAAAAATTTTCTCCAAGAAATTGCTTTACGAATCATTGTAATGGCACTCTGGTATCATCAACATTGTAGTTTGAAATGCATTCCATAGCAAAGGGAAGGTTGTGTGTGCAATTTGTAACACATTTTGTTGGTTTTCAAATTCCCTTAATATGCATTTAGGACGTAAAGGTCGAAGTAAATTTTTGAGCCTTTTTTCTTTTTTTACTTTATATAAAAAGATGATCATGATGTTGTTTCTCGTTTTTTCCCCATTTTCATGAAGAATCATCAGAGTGTAAAATATTCCTGATTATTCAATTAAATTTAATTGGACTATAAATATATGTGAAAAACTAAATGCCATTGAATCACTTCAATTTGTAATGTTTTACAAAAGCAAACATGTCGTCTTTAAAATGAAACAATTTAGAATTTTAATTTTTAGTTTAAATAAAATTAATTTTCTCTTAAAACTAAAAATAGCAAATATAGTGTCTTTAAAAGCAAACAATTGAGAATTTTAATTTTTAATTTGATATGAAATTTCACAATTAAAATTTTTTGAGGTTCTTCCTTTTTTTGTGGCTTACAGGCAAAAAAAAATATGATTAATAAATAATTACTACTGTCATATTTTGTTCACTACGGCGATATATAATGGAGGCAATAAAATTATGATTATTAACACAAAGGTTGAACATAATATTTTTGCTTTGAGCATTTTAGGGCTTAGTTTTTTGTTAATTAGCTGAAGCTTAAACTTGAAATATTGTTCTTCAAATAATGATTATCTAATTAATAATTTATGTTTAACTTAGACCCATTTCTAACTCGAAGTCTAAAAAGAAATAATATATACATAATTTAATTAAAACAATGTTTTTGAAAAAATTTGGGGAAAATTAAATAAACGATTAAAATAAATTATTTTGGAATCTCAGGATGTTCCAATGCTTTAGAGCAGTATCATTAATTTTCAAGAGCTTGTACCATTATTTCTGTAGTCGTACGCCCATCGCTTAAGAGATTGAGACAGGTATATTCCAATTAACCCTTTAAAGTCTGTATTCTAGGTGTTGAGGGTGCTGTTGGCTGAAATATTTAGCGCCTTTACTGCGTTTTAAAACAAATTAATATCTTGCATTTTTTCTGATTAACCTAGTGTGGCGTTGTATTAATTGTTGTTGTACTGTGATGAAGTGATGAAGGCATAACACTCGTCATTTAACAGTAACAGCGAATGGATACTCTTCTGCACTAATGTTTCCCCCCGGGGGGCACGGTCAATACATCTTGTCTTGGTGGCTTGGTGTTGTGCTTCCTGGGGTATAGGGTTATCAGGTTTCCGGACCTAGGCCTTTTTGCTGATAACCCCTAAAAACTTGTATGTTGCTACCCAATCCCTGAATCAACAGGGCAACGGGCGCGCATGCAAGTAAACTAAAGGTAAAAGCGGGTTCGCTCGCTCGTCCGGAGGGGTAGTTGGTCTTTCCAGACCTTGACCTTTGGCCAATTGCCCTAAAACTCAATATGTTACTACCCAATCCCTGAAACACCAGGGTAACGGGCGTGCATATAAGTAATTAAGGAAGTAGCTTGCTACGCTAGTCTGGTTAGAGGTGTTACCGATGTCTCAGGTGTGCAGGGAACCTAAAATCGGAGGTGCTTTTAACACGCGGCTGACCAGAGTCCTATCTGGTGCCACGGGAACCAGTAGCCCCTAGGACGTGTCCTAGACTGGTTATTGGTGAGGCCCCTTCGGGGATCACGTGGTGGCTGTGATTAAAACCCAAAGATACGCGGCGAGAGGTATGGGCTGGATGAGTGTGTCTTCAATCATGGGCTAGTGGCATGATGTAGATGTTCTTTTCAGGCCATATATCTCTATGTGCTGTTGCTATTCGACAGAGCTGCTCTAATGGTTACGGTAGGTGAAGCCTCAGGTCAGATGGGGGCAAAATTTCCACTGCCGTACCATTTGGGTAGTAGGAGGTTAGATAGCTCCAAGCATCTTAGCAAGGTGTCTGTACATGGTTCTGCAGCCTGTACGGAACTTGCTACCATGTTGTCCCTGTCAGGGGCACATGTTAGTTGGCGCTCCAGTCATGTGCCTTTGGCGGGGGCTACTGGGGCGGTGGTGAACGTGCTTTATTCACCCTTGTGCAATAGTGCACCGTCAGGTTGGGCCTTCGGGCAGGTACTGACGTGAATCTTTTGCAACTCTGCACTAATGTTTACTACATCCAAGCGCCCACCTTCGTTAGTAATGTTAGCAGAATCGTTGGCGAAGTAGAAGTATTAATAAAATGGCTATACACATACAGCTGAAGAGACTTTAATGCGTCTACTTCAGAGACGCTGCAACTCTGCTATAAAAAATTAACAACGCGTTGCGTTCTAAAAAATAAAAATTAAGCTTTCCTCTCTATCTGTCTTCTAATTTCACCACCTGTCCTCTCTAGTGTACCCCTTTTACAAAGAACTAACACCTTAAAAAAACAAAAGTTAGTTTTACTGTGAATGAAATTAGGAAAAGAGTTTGATTTAAAATAATTTTACATGTATCATTTTTAAACAAATAATATAGATTTTTGTCATAGACAATTTAAATAGAAGATTTTAATTACTCTTTATTGAAACTGCTTAGGACATTCTATATATATATATATATATATATATATATATATATATATATATATATATATATATATATATATATATATATATATATATATATATATATATATATTTATATTTATATGTATTTTTTATATAGATTTCAGCCAAATATGTTTGAAAAGCATTCAAAACTCATATTCTTACACAAAAATTATTATACAAAAAATGGAAATTCCACTTCATATTATTTTTTTAGTGTAACTAAGGAGTGAAAAAATTAGTCTATAATGATTTTTTCATTTGATATTGCCAGGAAAATCTTATGTAAAAATATTCTCAAGGCAAATTCATAACAAGCAGAATTTACAGCGGAGCTGGTAGCTTTTTTCTAATTTTTTCACCGCTCAATGTCAATATTTATTGATTTTAGTGGGTTTAATGGTTATGAATGTGCCTGAAATATTATTATTATTATTAAATTGAAATTCTTAGACAAAAAATTCGCATAAGGAAATAAATAAAAAGGCTGATGTATGGATATATAGATATGGCCATAGAAAGTACATACACAAGTTTGAATGTACAGTGAAAGTTTATATAGCTGTACACTCATACTCGCGGTGTACTTATGATATTTAAAAATAAAATTTTAGTATATGTATATCTTATTTAATAAATGATCTTTAGGTATTTTTTTTTATAAAAAGCAGACAAATTGATTTTATTTAATATTTCGATTACTTTATTGGCGTCTTCTTCTTGAAGAAGATGCCAAAAAACATTTCAATTTCATATGTTTCTGAAAAAAAAAATGTTCGCCATGACTTTATAGGCTGATTCACCCCAAAGAACCCACTGTTTTGACTGCTGTTTGGTCTCTCGCATATTGTTTTGGTTTTACGTTTTGTCCATGATTTTGAAGCGGGGAAAATACTCGTCCATATTGTGGCTGAACAACGCCAAATACTCCTGCCAAGTTGTCACAAGATTGCGTTTGTAGTCGATTGTAGGCAAACGAGGCAAATCACTGAGCCATGTGATAGGCCTAAAGCATATCTCTCGCGCTTTTAAAATCCGATCAGCCAACATATTGTTCAATTGTTTCTGGATTGGAGACATCAACTGGGCGTATAGAACGTTCGGCATCTTATATGCTGGTACGACCACTATAAAATTCAGTAATTCAGAATTCCTATTCGATTGTATATGGATTAGTAAATTCAAGTCTATTAATGTTTTCATATTTCAAATTAACTACTTAGATTATTAAACAAGCATGTTTTGGATATTGATGTTACCAAAAGTAATTATAATAATAAATAAATACAAAGGATAAAACTTAATGAAGCCTTCATTCATATTTTCATTCTAATAATGGAATCTCAATCCACTTGTGTGCAGAACGTATAAATAAGATTCAAATTTTCACAGTTTTTCTTCCCTCTTCCACAAATTTGCTCTTATTTTTTTTGTTCGTTTAATCATCTAATTAAATACGTAATTTTGTGGGGCATTAAAAACATCATAATAATTACACATAATCTCATTATATTAATAAACTGTATTATTTATATATTAAGTCGACACCTTGAATAATGAATTTTTAAAACATTCATTCTGTAAAAGATAAAAATTTAAATCTTAATCCTTAATTTTTTTTTGATGGTGTGAGTACAACTAAAACACATTTAAGTAGGATCGTACAGAAAAAAGTTAAACTTATGATAGATAGAATTTATGATAGATTTTTTTATTTGGTCACAACTTTGATCATCAATTTAAGTTTGTGTTATCGGGGTTAAAGGAGAATTATTTTTCCCTTTATCGCAGAAACAGCGTCGTAATAAGTTTTTTGAACTATTTTGTGAACTAAAAGGATTATGAGAATTAGGCAAAAGTGTTTCTTAAGTAATAATTTTATCAACACTTGTAGTATATATGTTGATTCGTCGTCTATCCATTTCATTAATTTTTTCATGTCAGTTTATGATTTACTTATTGGTAATATTGTTTTGTAATTTGGAAAAACTTGCAAAATGAGCCGCTGGGATACAAAAATTATTGGGAAATTGAATCTTATCATTCACGTCTATCTTAGCTGTTTAAAAAATTAAAAAAAAAAATAAATGTAGAAAATAAAATTTTAATGACTCATAAGATTATTTAGACATTTTGCGTTATAATTTTTTTTATTTGTGTTTTGTGTATATTTTTTTAATCATATCATTTTTCTTTTAGATTTAGTTTAATTTGCGAAAATACGTTAAACGAATTAAAACAAAAAAAATCCTATTCCTTTGGTATTAGTTGACGGAAGAAAAATTTTACACAGAAAGAAGAAAGTACAGTAAGTAAGTAAGGAAGTACTAACGCATTTCTGCATTGCCGCACTTCGACCGGATGCAAGACATTTCTCCGTTATAATATATCGAGAACTGGCTTTGCTTTGTAAAGCTGTTCTGCATGGTTTTTTCAAACCAGACCGGTTTTTTTTAATCATGGCTTCATAAGAACTACATTTCTTTCTCTAAGTGTTGCGGACTCGGATGACAAATTCTAATAGAAACATTCACAATCTCTGCAAAAAAAAAAATTGATATAAGGGTAGATGGAAACCGATATCAAGGGTCGTGACGAAAATATTTCTTTAAACGTCTTCAATTAATCTATAATCGTAAAGAAGGTTTGGTCCAACTTTCATTCGGAACACCCTGGTGCGTTAAATAGTTTATCTTGCTAAGTACTATCACCCATGTAAAAAGTGCCACAAACAAATGTAGTGACTAACTAACTGGCCTTCGTAGACTAGTAGGTAGTGTACTAGACTCGTAGTGCGAAGGTCGAAGGTTCGAATCCTGCCGCAGAACTTTGGCAGTTTGTGTTTGATAATTAAAGGGATCGCACAACAAGCCGTCACTGGCTTAAGTGTATGTCGCATGACATGGGCTATCACACCCCCCCAATCAACCTAACCTAACCTAACCTAACTAACGTATTTCCGTTCTACTAATGTAATCGACTACTTTTAAATTCTTCTTTGATAAAAATAATCTTAATAATAAATTGTTACTCGAACTGAAATAAATCAGTTTTAGTTCATTTAAAAAAGTTAAGTAAAATTCAATAGTAATATAGTTCTGAGAACATTTAATATATTTATGATGAACATAATAACTTGTTTGATAGAATCAACAAAACAAATATTAGCGACAGTTTACACTTATGATTATGTCATAGAATTTTTTTGTCTACGTGCTATGCATTGTGTCAGAGGTAACTTTTCTTTTACTCTCATCTTGAGACTGCCATTCTTATAGTCGACCAAATACACGACAGATAAGAAAAGGATTATTTGTAATAAAAGGACAATATTCCGCACTCTTATCATCAGATAATGGAGAAATATGAACATTTTAAATAGGGAAGAAATCAATGTGCATGAGTATACGAATACTTAAAAAAAACTTAAAAAAAGACATATAAATGCTGAGATAAGGATCTGAATGTAGTGCAAATTTGGATAATTTTCATTGATTTTAACATAGACTTGCAATTGAAGAATTTTTTCTTCTTTAATTTCTATTCAACTTTTTGAAATCTGCCTTCATAATGGGTAGAAAAATATCGTTTTTGCAAAGAAAATAATTTCATATTAAATAAGGATTTGTTGTTTACGACTGGGAATAAACTTCACATCTGGAAGGCGTACAAATTCATGATACTTTTTTTCTTTATTAAAAAAATTTTATTACTTATTGTTTGAAGGAAAACAAATATTTCATGTAGACCTAAAGAAATATTTATTTGCTAACGAAATTGTATTTTTAATCTAGTTCAACAGATTTGTACAAGTCATGGGAAAAGAAAGAAAATTCATTTTCGGATTTTAGGAAACAATGAAAATGGCGTTCATTAAGAATGAAATGAGTTTTTGCACCAAGAAATAACGTATAGACGAATATATGAATTTTTTTCTTTTTTTGTAGTTGATTAAGTATTCACTATTGCCGATCTAACGCTTAAACAAATCTTATTTGAAATCTCGCAGTTAAACTAAGATTAATGACTTTCCTTACCGTGTGCCGTGAATTGTAATTTCTATAAGAAAGCAGCAAATATCTTTATGATTTGTCAAAATTTTAATGCAGCAGAGACTGCTATTAGCCCCAGGTAGACTTTCAATACAAAAAGGTAGAAAGAAATAAATATTACAAAAGAGGAAAAGGAAAACGACAATCCACCAAAATTGTCTTTCTACTATTTAACAACAATAAGGGGCCCCTATAAGCAATTTATTGTACTAAATAAAGTCCTTTAGCAAATATATTTGCTCTTATATGGTGGGAAGGAGGTTGTAAATATTATTAGTACTCGCACACAAACACTAATACTTCCACGCAAACATTCATTTACACACATCCTTACACAGAAATTTTGCACAATGGTGGAAAGGAAGAAAAAAAAACACAGAGACAAAGAGTTCACAGTCATAACATTTTGCCAAAGAATGTCAAGCAGAGTTCAGTTTAATTAAATGACAATGATTTATGGAAAACTCGTAGGGATAAAGAGAAAAGGTTTTATTTAATAAAGACTGAAGAATTTCACCACCAAACTTTGATTGTGGCAGCGAATTTTCTAATATTTAAGGTGATTACAAATACAAGGCATTGGTATAGTTATTACATTTTCTTTTCAAAGAGTTTTCCGGCACTTGCGAAGAAATTTAAAGCCAACATACAACATAAAAGTTCACGGATGAAAATACACATAAAGAAGAAAAATAGTTGATACAATTGTAATTGCGAATTGTAATTGTAAATTAATGTTTGGTATTCTTGTTATTATTTCCATCATAAATACTTATATCTCAGGAAAAAAGTATTTTATTGAAATTAATAAAGAAACTTTATGACGATTATAACAATTATGTACCTCTCAAAATATTTAACATGAGAACACATTTTTTTTAATTTCAAGCAACGAGAAGCGCTAAAAGTTCAAGCTCTAAAAGTTCTAACTATACTAAAATAGTCGTAATAGTTGTAGTTGGTAGGGGCCGTATTCTTAGTCTGATTTAGGCCAGTTTTTCTGTATGTCCTTCTCTGTTTCCACTCTATGTCCGTATTAAATTTCATGTGCGTACGACAACTTCCTGTATCTGTCTTCATTCATTCAATAGGAACAGCACGTTGTGCGATGATTGTCTCTTTATGTAAGAGAAAAATTAAAGAGGAAACATGATTGAAAGTGATTGCTTAAAAGTAAAGTACTATATTATAAATGTTATCATTTATATTTCTTGTAAATCAAATTGTATTAATATTATCAGATGTAAAATTGCAGCAACGGAAAACCGAAAATTAAAGGCTTTGTCAAAATTCATTAAGCCATAGATGCTGAGCTTTAGCTTGTGGCATAGTATAGAATTAAATAAATAAACTTTTTATTATGAACTAAGACACAAGTCACCTATTTCAAATCCCAAACTAAAAATATGAGAAAAGAGTCATAAGTGAATTGGCGTATGAACTATGCCAGGCATTTCAGCCTGGTCTGCTGCGCGATGCATCACGCACTCAATGGAAATTAAATGCTTCATCTTGTAATCAAACTTACTTGGACACTTTTGTGCTTCTAATGCGACATTTGGAACTTCTTTATTTCCCGCATTCTTAGACAAAGGCTTTAGCATGTCAAGTCACCAAAGAGTTGGCGAAAGGACTCTTAAGTCGAATGAGGTAAGATATTTTCAGAAATATTCGAAAATTTAAGTTTTTCGTGACCTGGAAAAAGATTATGCTAACAACTAAAACTATTCTATTCATTAACTTTTTCTCACTCCGATCATAAAACTTTCTTATTTTTAAATATAAATAATTACATATGAGACCTTTCACTGGAGTCGAATGTCCAATGTAGTCGAAGTGGCTTTTAACACCTCCTCCATACGGCGACATGAAGTTAATGCATTATCGAAGGCTAAAGGAACCAAAAAATTATCCCAATAAAAGAGCGAACAGAATTGCAATGTTGGTAGTGAAGATTTTAATCAGCATAAATAATGTAATCGTGCTACCGGCCTCAAGCCTATGTCGCGATAGCTTATGACATTCCACATACATTTTGTAAATTATTAGTAAGAACAGATTCGTTGATAATTCCTTCCCCTTTAACTCTAAGCTCTCATTAAGACAATAGAAATTGACATTTATTTTACACAAAATTAAGGTCAATTGCAGGCAAGCAACTACAAGATACAAACTCTGCCACCAGTATGAAATAATTCCATCCAGGATCTTTCTGTAGACATAAATTTGTAATTTGTATGATTAATAGATTAAGATGTAAAGTAAAAAATTAGGAAATTATGAATCGCTGTATACGCTGTTTCTCTTTGGCAATTTTATTTTCAAGATCACAACAGAAAGGTGTCTCAAACCATTGATACTTTGCGATATAAATTTGATACATATCAAATAGATGTATGAAATGCTGCCTTTTAGCCAAATCTTGCCACTTATAAATATAAATCTTAAGATTAAGACCATTGCAAAGTGGGCTTATTATCCATGAAATTTGATTACTTCTGAAAATATGGCGAAGAGAGATGTGTAATAATCAGAAATATTAATTGTATAAAAACACTATAGATTTAATATAATTTCGACACTTGAAATGTTTTTGCCTGGAAGTCATAATGTCCCGGTACAATGCCGCATTAATTAATGAATATATTATATAGTTCTAATAACAAATTTATATACATTATTCAGCAGCGACATTTTCTATTGCAAAGCAAAGACTAAGTGTTGTACAGTTCAAAGTGTTAAAAACTTAGACAGAAGTGTGTTTGTTTCTAGATTCCTATTAAATTAATGGAATAGTTATGATCTTTGACAGTAAATAATTAATTTTATTAGGTTTCGCTTTTATTAGCCAAAAATGCATTTTAAAATGAAAACACAGAGTTTTTCATATCATTAGTAGGAAAATGAAAAAAAATAAACTAGAACATTTTATAACATGAACACATTAAATACAATTAAATTGTGAATAATATTTAATTTTTAATTGTCTCTCTATATTATTTAGTTCTAAATCACCGATACCAGATGCCAATAACCAAATTAAATTAAATAGTTTAAATAATATTCTTCGCAGCTCTACCACAAGCTAAACCAAACAAATGTCATAAACAACCCAACAAGGATGCTTACCAGCAGTGACGTATACTTATTTTTCCATTTAATTATTGCTCATACGTAACCGATATGAATGAGCCCACAGAACATGAAGCAGTTCTTTTCACTGAATTAAAAAATTTTTAAACTCACCTTTTTTGCATTTCTTTTTATTAGTTACTGTTTTCAAGTAGTGTTTCAATTTTGTTTCCAAAAACTTACCTCTTTCCCTTAATTTAAATATTCGGCCATTAAAAATAGTTTTCATTATCTATTTTCAGGTATTTATTTCTTATATTTTTTGTTTTATTTTGTGTTTTTTTATTTATGGTTTGTCTTTATATCCGATACTTAATATTTGTTTTTGTCACTAAATGCATACAATCTTACATTTACATAATATTATTTCATTTATTTATTTATTATTCACTACATGGTAAATATGTTTACATGGCTACACTGTTTCCTTCTTTAAAAACTAAGTGTACAATACATACAACTATTTCTATTTCTAAATATGTTTTTGTTTTGTTTTGTCCTTCTTCTTTAAATTGAAGAATTTCATTTCTATTTCTTTTTACATACATACCAGTATTGTTTCTGTGTTTGTGTGTGTGTGTAGAAAAACATTTTTCCTTCACAAATTTTTCTTAAGGGGGTTGGTTTTCTTATTTAGAATTTATTTTTCTTGTATTAGTTTTTCATATCTCTATTTATCTTCCATAAAAACTATTTATTAAAATATTTTTCATTTTTGTTATTTTGTTTTATATTTATTTTGTGCAAAAAATATGGCATTTTCTTTAAATGTTTATCTTAATTTTCATTAATACTAGTAATATTTATTATTTCTCGTATTTCTCATTTTTCAATTAAACTTTTTTTCTCACTTAGAATTTACTTTGTCAAAGAAATTTGCAAATATTATTGTATTTTTTTTTGTTGTTTCTAATTAATATAATCAAAACTGAAACGTTTATACTCGTAGATTTAATTAAGGAAACAAATCAAGCGTTATTTATGTGAGTGCCAAAATAAATATGTGAACTTATGGCCTGATTTTATTAATTAAAGAAAAACTCGTATCGTTTAATTGTATTGAAAGCAATAAGCAATAAGAAGTTTAGATTGGTTTTTATTTCCTAAAAGAAATGAGTTTTTGTTTTGTTTTATAAAATGTAGACAATTTAATATTAATAGTTAAAGTGTGTAATTTTTACTTACTAAATTTAGTAGTAGAGGAAATTCGAATGAAGAGTATAAATAGTTGAACTTTTTTTGAAAAGGAATCGACATTAACTTTTGCAATTTTTGCTCCACTGTCAAGATATATATTTGAAAACAGAATAATAAAGACAAAAATTTACTTACGGGTTGCAAATTTAAGAGCTGGCTTAGACTTTTCTTATTTCAAAATATTACAAAATGCCAAGAATCCATTAATTTTAGAAGTACCTTTTTTGACACTGTGTCAAATACTTTGCTTACGAGTATTCGAATAAGGACTAAGCTTTGCTAATTCTCGTTAACGTATTTGGTTTTGTGTGAAAATTTTAAAGGCAAAAATAAAAAAAATAAAAAAATCTATAGACACTGAGTTCTTCAAACGACTATATTTATTCAAATATGAGCGAAGATAAGAGGGGATAAAATAAGAAAAAAGTTCAATTTCGCATAATTTTTCACCAGATTTCTGCTAAAAACCATTTGCACTAAAAAAAAATTAAGTGATAGTGCCTGATTTCTCACTATCACCAAATGCTGATTTAGAGCAAAAATCTTCATTGCAATTAATTAGTGCAAAGTTTTAACCAGCACCAAATAAAAGCCCCTTTGAATTGTTGGTTTTGGTGTCCATACATTTTCAAATCAGCAAACTCAGTCAGGATTTGACAGATGAAAAATGTTTTAACTAAAAAAAACTTTGTCACAATATTGTTAATAAAAAGTTCATGTGATTATGTTGGCTAAACAAATTATATTTTGCAAAGTATTTTGTTTGTTGTGGCTTTAGCTGTTCATACGCCGACATTTCATTGGTTGCTAAACCAAATCGTCAGTGAACTTTAAGCAGTTTGAAAACATTCAACTTCATTCAGTTTGCAAATACTCTAATTGTTTTAACAATTAGTTGGGGAGAATATCTCGAAATAATTAATTTCAATATTAAGTATTCAAAATATGTATATTTTTGAAAATTTTCATATGAATTATGTTTCTTAAAGTCTATTTTTGGATATTTTTCATGACATTTAATTTTGTCAATGTAAAAAATATTGTAATCTTACTGAAAGGACTACACAAGGATTGTATAAACAATTTGATTGGATTTCTAGCGCAATTAAGTACCATATGATCCATTTATTAATTGAGGTTTTGTATGGTAAATTGAGTTCAATTAAGGCCTGAACTGCATGAATTTCCCAATTGCACAATTAAGGTGTCTGAAGATAGTATTATGAGCATTAAAATCGCATGACCCTATTTTTTAACATCTCGACTAGGTGTACCATTCACATTTTGTTTCATGGCCCCTATCGTTGATAGGTTTAGTTTATTGCTGAATGAATACGAATTGCAAATGCAGCTGTAGTCTGCAAAACACTAGATAGAAGAATGTCATTCCGAATAAAAACATTATTTAAAAGAAAAAACGCAGCCTTATAGTACTCTTGAATTTATTTTGTTCTCATTCTTTTAAAATATAGAAAATTGATATTTAATGTCCAAATATTTGTCACAAGCAACAGTATTAAACATTTATATTTATTCGTTATAAACTTTATATTGCTTTCAAGCTTTTTTTGTTTAATTGTGGCAATTATTGTTTCTATTTCCAGAAGAAGTTGCACAAAGTGTGACGCACGATTGGAAATAAAACATTTTATGTTCGCAAACTGACTTTAGTGCTTAAAAATGATATTAATATAATTTTTGTTTATTTTACTATTTCTTTTGAAAAACTAAGAAGTCCTTAAAAACTAATTTATTCCCGCCGTAGTTGAAGAAATCAAATTAATAACACTTTTTAATTAAAAAAAATTACAATATTTTACTGCTTAATTTCAAATTAAAGGCAATTCCATTCATAAATTTCTGAAAATGTTTGAAATATTTTAGTTCTTTATAACTATTTAGTATATAAACGTTTGTGAAATTTTTCATTAATAATGAACAGTGGGCCTTTATTAAAATGTTTTGGATACAAAAGATCTGATAGCGAGTTACAACATTCGATATCGACTGAAATTTCTAACAAAATCGTACAAAATCATAATGTTCTAAAACATCCATGCCAATATACAATAATGGTAAAAAAAAGAAACATAAGAACTCCGATGAGGATGACGTAATGGCCATCCAAAGGAGCACTGTTCCGTTCTGCTAGTGTTTTCCTTACTTTTTTTAATATAAATGAATTTAAAAAATTACTAAGTAAAGTTTGTGAATTCGCGGCTCAAGCCAGGTTTATTAAATTTTTTATTAAACCAAAACACTTCGAGAGACAACGTAAGGATTAAATTCATTAATGAGTTTTAAAATATTTTTCAAACAGCCCATATCATTAGAATCTTAGAACGAAACTTATTAGATAATCTAACAGTTGCAAATGATGTAAATGTATACGCGTTTGTATTTATTATGGAATTTTTAATATTTCAGAGAACCCTTCATATTTTTATTGTGGCCAAAAATGCAATAGAATGCCATTTATCGTTAATATTGTGTAGATATAGGGTTATCGATTTTTTCATAACATAAAACAGACATTTAGCTTTATTTAAAAAATTTTAAGTGTTATAATGATTCAAGATGGCTATTATGTACGAAATATAATGTCTTTTAAATGACCGCCTCTAGATTTATTGCAGCAGTGGATCCTTTTGCGGCAGTTTTCCACCACTTTTACGTATATTTCTGGCAGTATCTCGCTTTTACGTACATTTCTAGCAGTATCTCGCTGTTAACTTGACGAATGTTGACTTTCCAATGCTCCAATGTTAGGGGACTATCCGCATAGACGCGGTCTTTGACGTATCCCCACAAAAAGAGACAAGCGGCTTCAAACCGTATGATCGTTTATAGTAAATTTTGTTTGCCGATATTTAACTAAATCTAATATGGGTGTTTAGGGGGTGAAATGATAAATCAAAACTTCTGATTGGTTCTACTTGGTGAATCCAGAATGATCCTTATCAGTTACACTTCAAGTCCACTGACAAATCTCAACGTGGTGGTCTATGGGTGCTGTTTTTGACACCCGTCAAACATCGGCAAATTGTGAGAGACGCCGGTAGCATCCTAGTTGGGGCGGCTGCAAGTGGAAGTCTGTTCTTATATGAAGCGGTTCGCTATATAAATGTATTTTACACTCAGCCTGTCTGTTGGCTTAGATGGCAGCCCCATCATCAGACTAGGTTGCTCATTCGAGATAGAATGATTAATGAAACCTCAAATAACATAAATGAGAAGCCCTATGCTCCTTATAGGATCAATAGGAACATATATAGCTAACTCTGATATAGTAAACTATATACGACACGTGGCATCGTTTGCAGAAATTTAGTTCGTATATAATTTTTTGAACTATAAATATATGCGTGCAATTGAAGTTTATTTGTTTTAAGCGATAAGTAAGAATAGGCTAGAAAAAGTGAAATAACAAAATATATGAAACATTTGTTTAACAAAAAGTCGTATTTAATAGTTTGTAATCCCAGGCACATAAAAGGTGTTCAAAAACATTAACATTAACCTTAATGATGACGGTATAGCGACGATCGAATAAAGTATTATTTCCTTTTAGTAGTAAAAAAATTGGCTTCTCCTTCTTCCTCAATAAAAATAATTTGAAAAGAACATTAATCTGAATTAAAAAATAAACAAATAAATTAAACTTTCACAGTACAGTTCGAAAATTTACGTCAAAATTAATATATTTAATTTTAAGAAAACCGAATATGGATTGATTTACATATTAATTATTAAAAGAAACATAAATAACAATATAAATATGTCTACTCCAATTTTAATAATTTTTTATCTGAATACTTTTAGGCGTGACTGTATTACTTACTCAAAAATTTCGATTCCTTTTCAAATTTTCAGAGTAAAAAAATATTAAAGAACTTTTTAAAGTTTGTGACAAGAGATTTATAAAAATTATAAGGAAACTTGTGTTTCAAATCCTTTTATAAACCTTGATGAATTGTTATGAAAAACACAAGAAGGATTTGAATGGTCTCTACATTAAATTTTTTTTGTTGTATGAAAAGTTAATGAAATATATATTGTATGCAAATTTGTTTAATTAGACTTTATTACTCAACCCTTTATTAATTGAACTTATAAAGCTTTGACATTTTCAGCTTTTTCTGATTGATTTCAAGTTCATTGGGTTTTGGGTGAATTAAAGCATTTCAGAAATAAGTTCAATATTAAATGCGACGATAACAATTTAATTTAATAATAACAATAGAAAATATATTTGAAACAAGACAAATAAATTGTACACAACAAGCAATAGAAAGATGGTATTAAAATGTTGCTAACTGGATATTGACTTAAGCGGATTTAAAACACAACGGCTCATTTAAAGTTTTTTTCTTTTTAAATAACAAGTGTTTTTATATTGACTTTTAATTTAAAAGATTTTAAACTAAAGCCCAAATTTTTTCATACTATTCACTAAATAACTTTAGTTTTCAGAAAATATTTAACAAATAATTCCGTGTATATTTTTCATTATTTTTTTTAATATTTTCGTATTTAATAATTTGTGGAAGTATCCTTGTGCTTAGAACTTTTACACATTAGCCGCAAAATTAGAATTATTAAAATAATTATTGCCAGCAAGATGGCAGTGAAAAAGATTATCTCTCCATAAGTAAGTTTTCGTCTAAGAGCCTTTAAACAAATTAGAGGGGATTCATCATCTACAATGGTGTTCATTAAAAGTTGTTTGTCTCTGTGTTCATGCCACAAGTCGAATTGTTCCAGATTCCATTGTATGTGTTTCGTTAAATCTTCCAGCGTGGAGGTATGAGTTACATTGGGGCAATTTTGTATTCCATCACAGACCAGATGACGTGGTAAGCAGATATGAGAATTGCCAGGACATTTGAAATTGCAGTCGTTGTCTTGTAGGAGAGAGGCAGCTAAACTGCCATCAGGATTGCGAGGTAAATGGAATAATTCGGTCCATACTAAACGAAAGATATTCTTACCGGGCTGGCCATCGCCTGTGTATTGGATAAGTACAGGTAAGGGCTCCTGATCAGCTCCCAAAGCCCCAAGATCTGAGGTCGTCAGAATTGGCAAATCTCTTGCCAATGATACATTTTCTGGGCAGATAATATATCGTGGTTCCAGCCTACCTGCCAAATACACCTCAATTTTGGCACTTTCGCAAGTGCGATCACCAAATCGTGCCTTTTCCAAATTAAGCCAGAGATCTCTTTGAGAGGCCACCTTCAGCTCCCATATACATTTTTCTCGTCTATAGTGATGTTCTGGTTGGGCGGCCATAGGCCCTGTTACTAACGCCAAGGCTTTTTTGAAGGGATACACAAGCTCACCATCGGGTGACGGTCCCAAAGTAATGGGTCCACATAAGGGGCCATGGGCAAACTCATAGGAGGCTTCGAATAAGGGATTAGGATTCTTAAAATACGAAGTTATGGCATGTTGTCCTTGCACTATCATCTCCAAGTTCATTTGATCGGCCGAAGAAATAACTCTCACTGGTCGCGGAATATTGTCACAAAAACAGGCCAAATTGTTCTGAAATTTCTCCCGTTCTTCCCATATGACTAGTTTATCAACACGTTCCTCATGGCAGCGAGTACAGGCATTACTATTGTAAGGCAATTCCTTAAACATCACCGAATTAACCTCCACGACAGCCCGAGCATAAAGCCGGCGGTCAGTAACAAATTTATATTGACAGCGTACATCAGATCCGCCGGTTCGCTTAAATATTAAGGAGTTCATAGGAGAACGTATCTTTCCACCAGGATGTTTCCAGGCAAACATGACCTCATCACACAAGGTATTGGGTACGGGATCACCAAAACGTGTGTTATTGAAAAAATCATAATGAGCCCAATAATACAGAGAGCTGCCACTGTACGAACCAGTTTTGGACTCAAATTGCACAAACAGCGAAGGACTAGTGCTAACGAAATCCACCTTTTCCATGGGACGTGAAAATGTATCACAAAAAGTTTTTATAATTCTAGCAGGATCAGCATGATCCGAGTCGTATATAGTTAAGGATTCACCACAATCTCCGTCATATTTCAATATGGGCGATTCTATGCGATTGATGCGAAAACTGAAATAAAAAACAAAAAGAGAATTTTATTTCAAACTTTATATTACTTTCTTTATATTATTTAATTTAGCAAAAATGCTGATTATAAAACCAACATATATAAAAATAATTTTCTTATTTCATCTCATGTGTTGTTCATTTCTGGAATTTAATTTCTGCGCCTAAAAACCCGCAAACATATTACCACATTTTCCTTTATGAGAAAATTGAAATGAATCTCAGCCCAACAAACTGGCGCTGAGCCAACACAATTCCTGTTACGAATAACCATATTTAAGAAAAAATAGTACATAAGGATCTAGAAAAAAACATAATCTCGTTCTTTGCTTATTTAACACTCATCCTGTGTATATAAAAAAAACTGAAATGAAAATACCTGGAACTAAAAAGGAAAACAAGCCCCAACTACCAAACAAACCAAAGAGACAGTGTAATAATAACTAACACGTACACACACATAAAGAGAAACAAGGAATAAGAAGGACGGGTAGAAAATCACTAGAGTTATGAAGCATTAGAAGGTTGTAGTTATTTTTTTTTTACCAGAGACCGCGTTCAAATTAAAGAAACTAAAATCAGCAGGGTTTTTTTTTTTAATTTATGAGGACAACTTTTATATTACAGAACGAAATCAACTAAAATATTTTTTCATATACCAGAAGCATAAAAGATGCCTTAAATTATATTGGACGATGGGCGGAAGTGATCTGCATGTGTTTGTGATCTAGAACTACCCTACCTTTGCTGCTACACCAGCCGATTAAATATGTCACATAAAAAACGTGAATAAAAGCGTAGAACTCTTATGGATCTATAGGGCCGACTAGTGGAACTACTGGGTAAGTGGAGCCTTCACAAGTCACGTACTTATTCACACAGCCAATCTTTCTAAAATCTACCTCGCCTACTATCCTTCACGGTCTTCGTATCCCCTATCACGCTAACGAGGCTCTGTCGACCGACCATAAGCGGTACAACCTTAATACTTGCACGTCTGAATCCCAGTACTTACGTTGCATGCCTGGTGGGGATGTTGGCATCCCCAATACCAGGTTCGGACGCTATAGCCTAATAAGCTGTACGGCTTAAATAACTCCTATGGAACCTTAATTAAGAAAAATTATCCAAAATTTTAATGAAAAGTTGGCTACTGATATATTTGTTATAAAAAATAGTCCATTACTACGATTTTTTCCATAAAACTTAAAATATAATTGATAGTTACTTTTAGATCTGATTTACCTTTTTCGTTTTTATTTAATTTTCGAACAAAAATAATTAATTAAAAAAATATATAGACTAATTTCATTGGAAAATAACAACAATATTTTAACAAATTTATATTAAATTACTTTTCTGTTCTTAGTGCATATAATAATCTCTTCATATATTCATTAATTTATTTTAATAATTGTTTTAATATAAACATGCATATATAACAAACATATTATCGTTGATGTAAAAAAATCATTTTGCCCTTCCTAAGATAATTATCTGACTACGTCTCTGTTATTATTTATTTTTAATGCCACTGCTACCAAACAAATGCCAACTAAAACCTATAGCCAGGAAAATAGTATGTACGAGTATGTGCATGGCTAGAGTTTTCTTGTGCATGACGAATAGAATTTTCCTTTTAAGCCATATTCACACTGTCATGTTGTTAAGCCTTGAGGTAATTCCATAAAACTTCTGTAGGTATTTTGGAAGCATGCATAACCAATGTTTGGATATATGTAAATAATTTTAAGTATTAGACCTGAATCAAAATTTTCTCAAATTCGAAATCAGTTACATTTCAAGCCATGCAATACGCAGTATTTTTGTCAGTCCGTGTGTAGGTTAGATACGGTTGGGATATTTGGATGACAAGCGAATGATATTCATGTCAAAGGACAAACACCTAAGCAAGTAAAGGACATACACCTAAGCCGAGTGCATTCCAACACATGGAAAAAAAGGAACATGTGACATATAGGAACTCTGTAATTTGCTAACAGTTCCTCAATAGTCTTGGATCAACAACCCGTAAAAAATTAACAGCAAAAAAATCTGGGCAATGGCGGAGGAAGTGCTCCACTGCTTTGGTGCTTTCCTGTATACTTTGCATTCGCAACACCGATCCGTTGTACATGTGCTCGTAACTTAGGGTGCCCGGTCAGAAATTCAAACAATTTAATACCTGTTTCGATCTTTCTTAACTTGAAGAATTCCCACGTTTTATAATCGCCTGCTTTGCCCCATGTGACTTTGGACGTATTACCCACCGTGTCCGCTATTTTACAGTGTAATGCGGTCAAGTTTTGATTAACTTTGCAACTCGGTCTTCGCAGCTTCGAAGAGCTTCTCATTGACAAGGATTACTGCCTGCAATGCGCTGATCCCGATCAACAGACTACTAATGCGCTCAAATTCAATCACGGTGTTGCGGCCCAGAGCCCAAGACAGACGAATCTTACCGCATGCTACGAAATCGTTAATCGTATTTTGCAATTCAAAAATGCCCCAGAATTTAATTGCCGATTGGCTGCCTGTGAAAATGTTAATCTTGTAGACCTAAAGTTTTTCGGACAGAGAGGCGGAAACAAATTTTGGTCTCCCACGTTTAGAACCAGCCGCGTAATAAAATACCGTCACACGTGGTTGACAAGTAATATTTTTTCGGTATCAGAGTCTCCCACGTAGTTTACATATTTTATTAGGTCAGTCATATCCCACGGTCTTTACGGGCTTGACCTGTAGTCCCATTTGATCCATTCACCAACCGCTTGCAAGCGTTTCGCCACGATGGCTGCTTCATATTTTAAACGGAATCTGTGGGTTGGGCATATAGAAAAGTTTTCAGTGCCGTGGTGGAGGTGGTTCTCATAGCGTCGCACGTAAAAACGCAACACATTCGCCAAATACTCTCCAATATGTTAATATTATACTTCCTCTACATTGATCTACAACAAGCCTTCTTTATAAGCAAGCGAGGTTGAACGCCTTTCCGATATAATAATTAGAATCTACTGATAAGTGGATACTAGCAAACATATTATGATTATTTTTATCATAATACGTTATTTTGTTATGATTTTAGAATCAACGGAATTAGAATCATTTCTTAGAATTCGATAAATTTGTTGAAAAAATGTTTTCATTTTTGTTATTTTACAATCTTTTGCACAGTTTGCTTATAAAGTAGATGTTATGTCGACAAGAGGAAATTTTACACCTCAAGATGTATTGTTGGTTGTAAATATCTCCGAGTCAAAGCTGCACTAATGGTAAGTAAGAAGCAAATGATGTGTATTTGTAAAAACAAAGCCTTTTTTACTTACAACATCAATGAGGTTCCTTAAGAAATAGATGTCATGTATTTGTAGAAAATTGTAGTGACAGGTATTGTACGACAGCAAGAAATTGGTCTCATTTTAATATCCGGCCAAAGTTTTTGGATAAGAATTTGGCCTTATTTTCACATGTATATTTTAGAGGGAATTTTCTTTTGTATTTTCTGTTTATATTCATGGCTTAACCTTAACATAGAAATAACAAATCAACTTATACTTCTGAAGAATGAAATCAAGGACTTTCTTATTTTCAACTTAAAGCCTTGTTGCATGAAACATTAGAGCATAGTTTTAGACATTAAGAAATTTTTGTTAATTTTTCCAATTCCACAGGGAACCTTTCTTTAATTAAAACTTTTGTTTGAAAATAAAAATTAAGAATATTCTAACTTTCTTTGCAAATGTATGCGGTTAAGCCAAAGTGATCATTATTTTCAGCGTTAAGCTATTAACTTTTCTAGTCTGGCTATAACGAGCTTACAGTTATGAAAACTCAAGTACATGCACAAAGAGTCATAGAAAAACGATGGGCTTATGTGGCTCTTAGCAAAAGCTAAACTAATATGTATATGAAAATATGTATTTTTTTAATAAACTTCAAGAACATTTTCTACCAGCACATAACGATGACAAGGTACGTAGTGCTTAAGTAGATGTGGCAACAGCAGCCGTGGTAATACTCGTCATGAAGAGTTCATAACAACATTGTGGTAAGTGTGTCAGTATTTCTTGTTATAGTGTTTCTTTTTATTTTGCTTTTTTCAATTTTCCTTTCTTTATTCCGTTTCTGTAGGTTGTTTGGTATTATATTTCAGTTTCATATATATATGGATTACAAGGACATGCCGCAAGGCATACTGTAAGGTTTCATTTATTTTTATTTTTTGGATGATGTTTTTTTTTATTGCATAGTGCCTGTCCCAAAACGCATTAGGGTGGTAATTGTATATGATATTGTGAAACAATTATGCAAGAATATATGAAATAGAAAGGAACATCTCTCTTTTAGGTATATACAGCTCCATTCAAATGCCATATAACCTTATGCACGTTTGTGTCATAAATATAATTTCTATATAGAAAGTAATTTTTCCCATTTACTTTGTTTTTCCTTATCAAAAATATAACATTTCTGCCACACACAATGTGGAGCAGAGAGCCAATAAAAATGAAATGTAATTGTGCTGCGTCAGCATAATTTTTGGTTACGTTTCTTCATCCTAAAATGCTGACTTCATGCTTTTACAATTTCTTTGGTGTTCTCTCGTGTTTAAGATTCTTGTGGTGAAGTTTTGTAGGCGTGAAGCATAAAAAGCCTTTTTATTAGCTTTAGTTGAATTGCTTCTTGTATTAATATTAATTTGAACTCAGTTCAAAGTTGGGCGCACAAAGTTTTGTCATTGGAGTATAAAATTCAATAAATGGCAGCAAGACGACGTCACGAGCATGACGAGAGGTCCTACTAGAAGTTTTGACATAATTAAAGAAAGCTTATCAAGATATACGTACACCCTGGAAGGAAAGCAGTAAATTAGGATGTTTACGGAAGCAACGAAATGTACACTGAACAAACGAAATTATGTTCTAATGTAATCGTAATCCTGTTCACTTTTCGTTTTTGCTCAAGCATTACTTTAGACGAAAATTTATAATTGCATCGTCAATATTTTTCTTAATCCGTTCTACGGTATGAACTTAATAATTTACCTTGTCGCCAAAAATTTTCCAATTGTCAAATATGTATATAAATATTAGCCAAGTTTCTCTAAGACCTCTAAAGCTGTCTGGAGGCAAACAAAAAAGCAGAAATGTAGCGAATGTGTCATACAGAAAACAACACAAACATCAGTTTATTGTTAGAAAATATTTGTCATGTTTTTTTTTCCTTAGAAAAAACCTATACAATTGTAACCAATTTTGTGTTTGTTAAATCATTTATTTTTCAACGTTCAATTTTAGTATCCCTTTGAAGGTGTTAATGTAAGAATAAGAAAGCGAAAAATAAAAGTAAAACTCGCAGCCTGAATGACACACATAATTGTCCAAAATATTACATACGTACAGTCCTTATAGAATTATTTAAGCGAACTAACTTAACTGTCTATTTATTAATATGGAAAATTTAAAGAAATGTACTTTATAAATTAATTTATAAAATACGAAAAAGCGCAGGGTATGTAGGCCATATTGCGCTTAAAAAATTATAATTTTTTAAAAAGTGCGTTACTAAAAAGTCTGTAAAAGTATTTGACAAATATTTTGATGATAACCATGAAAACAAACCATGAAATACGCCTTAAAACATAACATCCATCCTTTTCATTTCACCAAAGAAGAGCTCAAAGTGTTCATTGAAATTCTGCTGTACAGTGGTTATCACACCATGCCAAGGGAGCGCTTGTATTGGAAATTACACGAGGCTTCGCACTTACCGTTTATTTCCAACAATATGTCACGTAGCCCGCATGTTTGCGGATAACTTTAAACTCGATTTAAGTGATAGGATGGCGAAAATTAGATCATTTTCAAAACTTTTATGCGAAAATTTTTGTCAATTTGGATATATGCAGCGCAATCTCTTAATTAACGAGCCAATGGTTAAATGTTTTGGAAGTCATTCTATCAAACAAATTATTAGAGAAAACCTGTTAAAATTTGCTTTTAAAATTTGGATGCTTACCAGCAGTTGCGGTTAATTATATCATTTTGATACGTATTGCTGAGCTAAGGCAGCTAAGAGTCAGTGCCAACACTTACCATTAGGATGAAGAGTACTTCATGATCTTATAAAAAATAAATATTTCTCAGCCTGATAACTTTTTCACTTCCTATCATATTTTGTGCGTATTAAAAGAGAAGGAATTTAGAGCAATAGGAACTGTTCCAGACCGAAGGACATAAAATTTTCCTCTACTGTCCAAAAGTGCTATAAAAAGAAGAACGTGGAAATTTTGATTACAGATAATATATTTTCTTAATTTGGTATACAGAGCTTTTGTCATAACAACAGGTATGCTGATTCGTAAAATGGAACGACTGGTGACTGTCGGTACAAATTTTTATGGAATTCAACCATGCATTTAGTAAAAAGATGACCGAAGGCTTACAAGAGTAAAGTTAACGTACAACAGCCAAATCTAATTGCGGAATACAATGCTAGAATGGATGGAGTTGACCTCTCTACGATCAGGCAATAAATGCTTCTAACATAAAATTCAGAGGAATGGAATGGTGGTCACCTCTTTTTACGGCAATGATTAACTATTGGGGTGTAGGTGCCTGGAAGATTTATAATAACAATAACAGCATAGAATTTCCAGCGAGAAATTGTACGGTACTTCCTATTAAACTATTCCATTCGTGCAATAGAACCAAGAAGTTGTACTATATTGTCCATACATCGGCAGGATGCCACTTTCTAATCAACTAAGAATCAAAGTATGTCATAGTAGAATTCGATGGATTTGCATGGAAAAGGACTGTTTAAAAAAAATTTCATATCGAATATTCAAATATACCTAATAATAATTAATTTAATATTGTTTTATTTATATGAACAAAATTTAATTTCAATTAAAATACATTTGTATTTAAAGTTAACTTTATATATTTTCCCATTATACTCGTATATGAGTACAGGCTATAAAACACTTTTCCAAAAACTTTTTTAAATTTTGTTTTCATTTTATTATTATTTGAGTCCTACTAATATGAATATTACATTTTTTTTTTCTTAAAGATGGTTGGAGTTTAATTTTAATATTTAAAGAAAATTTTATATAAAAATCAACCAGAACAAAACGTTCTTTGGTTTATTTTTAATATACACAGATGCATGAAATTTTCTCTAAATTTTATAAAAACAGGCAGTTTAATCTAATCCATAATGAATTGAAGAAGGTAATCGTTTCAATGATTTTTCTGTCGATTCACAGGTGAAAACATTTACGTTTAATTTTTGTTCCCCCTTCTGTGCCTCTTTCCGCTTTTGCCTTACAAAAATAAGACTCTGCGGTATAACTTTTACAGGCACATCCTCAGCATAGTTTCAGTTAACTTTTTTTCTTATATTAAAATTATTATTTGTCGTGGGTAAAAAGAATATGAAATATAATAGTATTGATAAGTTTTATAAATAAGAAATTAGTTAGAGTTTCAAGAATTTGTTGTTTGTTGCGGTTTCAGCTGTTCATATGACGACATTTCATTGGCCGCTAAACAAAATCATCGGTGAATTTAAACAGTTTGAAAACATTCAACCTCATATGTTTATGCAAAACTAACAATAACATTATGAGAATTCTCTACCGTATGTAAATATTACGAAATACATAATTATAATAGGCGTATACAATTATACTCAACATGAGTTTATTTAATTTTTCTTGCAACATGAGTGAAATTGCATATGAACAGCTAAAGCCGCAACAAACACAACATTTTTTAAACTCCAAATTTTTAAACGATTAGTTGCAAGAATATCCTAAATAACAAATTTCAATAATATTCGTGAATATAAAAAATTAAATTTTATTTTATTCATTATAAATACAATCGCTGTTACTGAAAGACAAAACAATAGTGTCAAAGTTGTAAAAAAAAGTCATATTGAGTATAAGTTGTTCATTGTGTTGTTTGTATAAACATTTTCTTAACCTGCCATAATTATATGTTTTTTCCGGTTTTCATAAGTCATTTTACAGCTTTTGTATAAATAAGACGAGTTCATGAAAAATAGAATTGATAGTACAGTTCATAACTTTTTTGTATTTCAATAATGAATTTCACAATTTTCTTTTTTTATATCGTTATTTATTTCCTTTACTTTTCAACATTTTTGTTTGCTTTCTCATTTTAGTTTGGCGTGTTTGAGACAGCTGCATTTGTTGTACTGGTAAGTTTATCTGGCACGAATTCGCCTTGTGTATAAGTATATGAGATGGAAGGATTTTTCCAAACCCTCTTCAGCAAAAGGAGATTACACAAGTATATTCCTTACTATGTTTGTTTTTGTGTAATTTGTTCGTCATATGTGAACCGATTTTTAAACCATTTTTTATATGATAGGCTATAATATAATATTGAAACTGTTTAAAATGAGCGGGGGTCGCTCTACAGCCATTATACTCAGTCCAAAGAAATTGTCTGAATAGAAACCAATGGGGGTAGTACTCTTCTTACAAATTAATACCTAATTAGGGTATATCTGAAGGAATTCGTCCAACCTTCTTATGAAACTTCTAATAATTGGCATCCTATTCATCTTTATGAAGGAGTTGTAGTACCGCAGAAAACTCTCAGGGATTGTAGTCCTACTTGAACAAATTTTAAGTCATGTTTATGTCTATGATTTGGCTCTTTAATAAACCAAAAAACAAAAATCGGATACATAAACAATCACAGAATTTGTGCGTTCTCGGTGTTTGAAGAAAATATACAATTTAGTTTCTTGACCGTTTTATTTGATGTCTCTCTTATTACATTTTACTTACCGACATATCCGTACTCTGCGAGGACCGAGGATCTGCAAGATAGTAAACAACTTCTTCTATCCAATAACCAAAAGGTGCTACTCGAAAAGCTCCAAAATATTAATAAGTAAAACAAATAAGAGAGATCTCGATAACATTAAGATAATATATTTTACTATATACTTGAAGAATATCGTAATTATATTCTTCAGATCAGTAGAAAAAACAACAAACCAGGAGAGAACAAAACCAACCTCGCATACGAGTGTGTTGAATCAATGTGATGCGATTTAATTTATATTAATATTAAGAGATAGTCAGCTATATATATATATATATATATATATATATATATATATATATATATATATATATATATATATATATATATATATATATATATATAGATTTTCAATGATCTGAAAATATTGGGTCTTAACTGCATCACTGTGCAGGATATGGTGCGTAACATGTTCGTAAATGCAACAATGTGAGTGTCATAAGGTAGAAAGTGCAACACACTAGCATAATTTGAGCAAATGATAGCAAATAAAATTCATAGAAAGGTGCGAAGCAATGAATGAGCCATAATTTATTTTATAATATTTTCCGAATTGGACAAAAATGTCAAACAAGAAAACGTCTTCTCTAATAATATTAAAATACCATACTTCAACACTTTTGGAATGTGTCTCTTGTTCTTCTTCATAAAATTTCTTTTGTAATATTTTATATTTAATCTTGATTTTTTTTTTTTTTTTTGTAAATTATGGAAGTGCACATCATTTATTTTTTATTCTTTTTGAATTTATCTCTCCCAAATGCAAATAATCAAATGATCAAGTAAAATCACCGTTGACAATCAGCTGTCAACGGTGATTAATCTGCGAACAGATTCATTGCATATGTTAATGTAGAGTTCATAATTCTCGTATACTTTTTTTGTACACAATTGTTTGTAAGTAATCCTAATTTACATAAAGCTGTCTAGGCCTAAAAACAAAGTGATGAAATATATAAAATACACACAAACACTAAGGAGAGGGCTTAGCTTTCCCTGAAAATAGCATTATTATGTTTTGTCATGTGGTTTGTAATTAAAGTAAATTTTCCCCATTCACCTTGAAACGACGTTGCCTTAATCAAATATTTTTTTTCATAATTTTAAATATTATCAGAAATAGCATATTAAATTAAATAATCTTAGTTTAAAAACATATTTAATTTGTTAATGCCATAACGAATAATAAGGACCCAATGTTTTTTCTAAATGGCACATAATCGGGGCACCTAAAATCCGAATGTTACTTTATGAAAACGTATAAAATTTGGTTACTGTCACTAACAACAAAAGCCGTGTGCCGTACGTGTGCACGTATGCATGTATATGTATTTGCAGATAACTTGCAAAGCATACGAGTATGTGTACGTATACGTGCGTGTGCTTGTCAAGGATTTCAAAAGTTTTATGTGGCATTTATACGACACAATTACTATTGCATTCAGCAGTTATTTGTTGAAATTTATTTATACGAACACGGCACAACAAGCGTTTCTAAACTCACAGTCCTTATTGCCTGTATCTTTGGTTTTGTGCCTTTGACTCAGTTCATCCCATCCGTATTATTATTTCTGAGGCTGGTTTTGTCGTTATTTTTTTACTCTTCTTATCCTTATTTGGTTTTATGGTATGATATGCAAAGTTTTTGCCTCATTTTATTTTATTTTTATTGTAATGATTTTGTGCAAAAGTAATTGAAAAAGTTTTTCTATTAATTTTATTAAATTTCATATCGTCAAAATGATAGAAAAGCAGAAAATGTGCGTATATATAAGAGAAAATATGAACTTGCTTAAAAGGAAGTTACTAAATCAGAAGATTCCACAATATTATTTATTTTAATATCATAAAGGGATATATGAGTTTAAATGCGATTGAAAACTGAAGCATATATGCAATTTATATATTTTCTTTATGGCTTGCTGTGGTATTAAGTCGTGGGATATGCCTCCATTATCAATATAAAAATAAAAAATAGATAATGTTCCATTTAGAACGTTACTGTCCACTTTAAGACTACGAATCATTTGATAAGGAATTATGTTTAAGAACATTAAACTATTGGCAAACCCATTGTTTCCATAAGCCAATTTGTAGCTTCAATAAAGTAGTAAAATATTGGAAAAAATTAGTATTTTAAGTCAAAATTAACTATTTTTTAAAAATATAAGTTTCTATCATGACATTAAAGCATAAACATTTTCTGTGAAATAAAAATAATAAATATATCATACCAATATTTGTATGGTTTAGTTTTTGTTATTCAATAATGCCGTAAGGCCAAGCGGATGTGAATGAAATTTAGAAGACGCAGAGCTTATAGCCTGTACTAACATATATATCACGTTCTAATATGATATCAAATTTATTTTGACCACTAACAGTCTAATGCCATAATTATTATATATGAAAGTCACTAGTGAATGGCAGACCGGTGTTATCACGCCTAAAGCTTATATCCTGGATTAATACATTGGATATCCTTTGTGATACTAAAGGGCTTAGTTTGATCACTTATGGTTTAATATCATAACTTTTATAAGGATATTTTTACTTTCAAGTAAAGGCCTTTGTTTGAATATTCATGGACTATTATTATAATTGCTATATTTGTTACTTAGAAAGGAATAAGCAGCTGTATGGATTTGAATGAAATTTGCACCCCGATAATATTTTCGTGCGAAGAATAATTCTTATCTCCATGAAACGTGATTCAACCGACTTCGAAAAAATTTAAATTTGATTTTGTTTTGCCTATTTGATTTGCCTATTGGCCCAAGTAGTCCAAGCAATATTATTCCTTTTCTGTTTCTTGATTTATCGTTTGCGTGCTCTGTTTCTTGTTTATATTTATTCTTTACTCTACGCTATGGTTTATATTATTCTCGATCCTTTCATATAGACCCTTCTTGATAAAGGTGTTCGTTCAAATCTTGGACATACACAACTGACGGAGCTGTTTAAGAACAACAAACGACATGAAAATATTTTAGTAAGAAAAAGAACACTAAAGATGGCACATAAACGAAACTGGTCTATTTATAAACCAAATTTGAACGTTTGATGATGCAAAATCATTTCCGTTGCAAGCAATCCTGGTCGGAAGAAAAAAAGCACAACTCTAAATATCGTATTTCTTAAGGACTAAAAAAAACATAAAGAATAGTTCTTATTTAAAAGTCAAGTGTAGGTTAGGTTAGGTTAGGTTGATTGGAGGGGTGTGATAGCCCATGTCATACGACACACACTTAAGCCAGTGAAGGCTTGTTGCTAATTATCAGACAAAAACTGCTAGAGTTCTGCGGCAGGATTCGAACCTGGGACCTTCGCACTACGAGTCTAGTACACTACTAGTACTTCTATTTTGGGCAAAAAAAAAATTGTAATCATCGCACGGTAGCGATCGCAATTCACAGTAACGTTCCTGCCTTCGTCATTTTTGAAAAAGTACCGTCAAATGATGCCACTGGCCCATAATCCATGCTAATCAGTGCATTATTCGGGGTGCATTGGCACAAGAAGTGTACGATGCTCCAGCATGAATTTTGATAATAAAATTCAATAATCTGCAAGTGTTGTTCGTTTGTAAGACGATTAGGTCGATTCAATTATAGACCAAACTGAACATTTTTAACAATAACATGTTGCACGAAAGCAGTTGAGCTGCCAAAAACAGTGTTGCCAAAAAGAAAATTGCAAAAAAAAATCACCCAATTCCCTTTTAAAACGATATTATTACCTGAGTTTTTTGGAATAGTGTCTATCGTTAAAATTAATAATGAGGTGTATGTTTCTTCATTTGTTTAATTAAATTTTTTCCTTTGCTTTCATTTTCTTTACAAACTGTACCATTTATCAGGTATTGCCCAAAATAAACTATTTGTTGTCTTTAGTGTTGGATTTGTTGTTGTGTTTTAAAGTTACCTTGTGAAGTCCGAAGCTTTAAAATTAGAATAATCATAAGTGGTATCGCTAATACATAGTAAATAAAAGCACATTGGAAAAATATTACGTCTACCGACAGATAGTAGTGATGTTCCACAGTGATTATGTTTAAAATGATAAAAAATGGATTAAAGAGATTAACGTGTACTTAAATTAATAAAAAATTATTCTTAAGAAATTAAAACTATACTATGATATTCATTCAGGCGAATATAGTATGTGTAAAAATTTAAATCAACTTTATGTTTCTTAGTGAATTGCTCTAACACATTTTTATCATTAACAAGATTTTATTAAGCCACATTCTTAATGAAATATGTTTAAAAACAAAGAAGAAAATAGTTTTTCCTTAAGTTCTTTGAGGACATATGGTTTTCTGTAATCAAGACATAAAAACTTTACTTAAATATTTGTTAAAATATGAAACATTAGAAAAATATTAACGACGATATTGCTATGACTACGGAAAAATATGTCAGCCTTCAAAAATTGAGTATTTTGTGAAGATAAAGGATTTCGCGATAAGTTTTCTTGGATATATAATAAAATAAACTATAAATGAACATTATCATTAGCCATTTTGGCATGACTTGAAGTTACACCGCCTTAGAAGTACTGTTCTATCGAAAGATGTGATTTGTTACATTTTTGTGCAATAATTTAAAAGCGGTATTGCTGGATTAATGCGTTTAGGACAACTTTTATTTCATTGGCACCACACGGTGCCTTTTTATTCATCCCTGAATCAAATACTCCTCCAGTTTTCAACTACAATACTCGTATAAAAGTGTCGATTGTCACTACTGAAGTGACTGATCATGGCACTTCAAATGTTTGTTTGAGAAGGAACGGTGGCCAGTAGTAAGTTATGCTAGTGGTGCTTACGATCCTTGTGGCTAGGTTATATTTTATTAGTTTGCACAGTCAGATGCTACTGATTATAATTGACTCACTTGCATCCAGTTTGATCACTTTACTTCGCCTGAGTGAAGCTGTGTCAACCAATTTAGGATCGTATATATCCACATGATTTTCGGTATTACACTAGGCCCGCTTTGTTTTATTGATCTCGTAGTATGATTGGTTTGCCCCTTCGAATATATTGAGTTGCCCATATGGGTTATTCTCTTGCTTAATAGAAGTGAACAGTGACTGAAGAAGTATTTTACCGTTTATTTTTCCTCCTCGTTCTGTCAAATGCTGTAGAAGTGCCCTTTAAAGGAAGATTTAAACTTTTGTTATGTATACTTTTAAGACCATATCCTATTTTCCTGGGAAACTTAAGTCTGAATTAAGGTCTTGTGTAGTCATACCTGGGTTATAAGGATTACGCAACTCAGAAAATGGTTTTTGGGCGCCATTTAGTCTGAGCTTTCCTATACATTTTTTACGCTATATAAGTGTTTTGCTCCTGTGTGATTCATTGTTTAGCTCGTACTCGGTGATATTATTAGACTGTTTTGCTTACAATAGCATCCAGAAAAGCATTAGCTTTGAATGATTTGCCATTTTATTGAAAGACGACGGATATTCTTTTACCAGGTCAGATATTGTGTAAACACCAGAAAGAACATTTATTAATATTCTGTTCGATACATATATCGATACTTTACTTTATATTTTCTAGTTGGCTGCCGTCTTAATAATTGAATTGTGGACTTAAATAATATTGCATTGATAGATATGGCTAAATATTATCCTTGCTTGAAAGCGTGAGTAAGTAGACCACCTGCCACATCCTTTCCTTATTTTGATAAGTCCTTGTTCACCTATATCAGAACCTCTTATCATAGGTGAATTATCCGATGGTTCTGTAGTGAATATTTCATCAGCCCATCAAACTTTATAGTTAAGAAAAAAATTTTTCTATCTTGGATATTTCCTTAATACTCCATTGGTGGCATTTGTTATTTTTTAAGTTGGAAGCTCTAATTACTTCATAAGATTTTGATGCAAACACATAAAAAAGCTACCTACAACTTCTACCAAAGGTAGAACTTGTAAGTGCAGCTTGTGGTCAGAGAATAGTGAAGTTAATCTGAAAGTTAAACTTGAGCTTATCTTCATAACACTTGTTAATTGAGCAATTTAGATTTGGCTATCAGAGAGACAAATTTAAGAGGTTACCTAAATTCATTCGATTTGATAGTAACTAAAGTTATTTCGACGAGCCAACGAACTATGCGAACTATGCGAAGGTGACTTGATATCAAAATATATTGTCAACATGTATACCCACTTATTGTGAAAACCTTTAAAAGAAACTTAAACGGAGCTGAAGAAAAAATGTTTCTCTCCTTTTATATAAGTTTTCCTACTTAAACATTATTGTTGACACACAACAACATCTAATTTCAAGTGTAACACATTTTTGTGGCTGTTAAGTTTTTCTGCCATCGCCGAACTATGCTGCTCTGCTTTTTCACGAACTATTTTACTAAGAGCACAAACAAACACACTCAGTGTTATACAAAATACTTCTTGAGGTTTCTTTCTTATTACAAGAATACACAAACGCATAAAAAACGCACACAGACACACACATACGTATGCTTAGCAAAATGAACGGTTACCCTGCAAACAAATGGAAGTGCATTAAATTTGTGCAAGGAGAGTGAAAAACCTTTCAACAAATGATAGATTTGTAGCATTATTCAAAATAAAATTTACAAGTCTTGTAAAGTTCCCCAGAATAGATTCCCCGGAAAATTGGCTACAATTACTTGTACACACACTTACACATATATATAAATACATATATACAAACACACGTACATCCATATTTTATTATGGACACACCAGTGAGAAATTTAGTTATAAAAAGGTCACCCTGATTTCTATTGCTTAAGGATGTGCAAAAAAAAGGTCATTAATTAAACCATAGATTGGTATTTCCGTCAAGCAAAAGTGATCCACTTAAATAGTCTATCATTAAGTTCTTTTTTCCTTTAAACTATAATAAAACAAATTAAATTGTTTATTTATTTGAAAGGCCTATCAATGCCATCATGTGAAAATATAACATCCTGCAAATGTCCGCCGAGGCTCTGTTGTATATTGCACATTCAAATAAACAATTTTCTATGACTCCGGCACACAAATCGCTTTAAATTGACCGAAAACAAATTAAGCCTCCAAGATAGCTTTGATGGCTTTAGTGGCTTGTAGAGTATTCGTATAGAACTGCGATTTACAAAAATCCACCAGACGAAGTTTCACGGTGTTAAATTGTATGATCCCGGTGGCAACTTCATATCACTTAAACGTGAGATGATCATACCATTTGTTGGCTCGTGCAGAATGTCGAATATGGTATGAGCTGCGTTGTTAAAACCTCATATCCTTAATATCCATTTTGTCCAATTTAGGCTGACTAAAAGTTGGTAATCAGTAACTTATAGCGCTTGCTGTATGGTCGCTGTCATTCGCAATGAAATATGAACCGATGATGCCGTCAGCCGAAAATCCACACCAAACAGTGACTTTCATGGGATGCATCGGACACCTTTGGATCTCATGTGGGTTGGTATTGATGCAAATTTAACAATTTAAATGGTTTATCTAGAAAATGAGGACGAATATAGCGACCATAAAATGGGTGAAGCACACGTAATGTTGCCCGAAAAGAGCTGCCATTTTGTTGAACGCTATATCCTTTAGTGATAGTTTGGCAAAATGGAGTAAATGAATTGCAGCCAATTTGACAGATATTGCTTTGACATATGAGATATTTGATATATTTTTGTAATTTTATACGCACTTTGTACTGTACTTAATCAAGTATAATACTTTTTATGGTTTCAAAGTTATAGCCTTTCAACGTTGTACATATCGTACATTTCTGTGCAAAACTAATAACATTAGAGACTTTATAACTTCAAATTTTTTTAATCAAAGTTAACAAACACAAACTGCGAAGCTACTTGGCTTGTCTGCAGAAACACCCATAGTCTTAGGCAGAAATCGAACCTGCGACCTTCGGACTACCAGTCTAGCACACTAGCTACTAGCCTACGAAGGAGCTCAAATAGATTTTGTATTGCTGAAAAGACTGGACTTCATCTCTTCCTTCCTTCGTAGACAAATGGCTAGTGTACTACACTAATAGAGCCAAGGTCGGAGGTTCTATTCCTGTCCAAGACTCAGCGTGTTACTGCACACAAGTCTAGTAGCTGCCATAAGCAATATCGGACTGGCTTATATACCATGACATGGACATATTAGAGAATGTGTAGAGAGAGAATGTGTATGTGTACTGTACTCTTAAAAAAATCAGAAGGTTTAAGAATACAATCTGGGACGAAAAGTTTTGAAATTACCCGTATATCCTGTCCGATGTTTTTTTTTTTTTTTTTTCTATAATAAATTGTTTACAAGTGCCTGTTTCGTATTTCGAATTCGAAATTTCTATATGAGAAGGAAAATGACACTTGGGGCAGAGTGAAACTATGCTATGGCATATTATTTTTATTTCGCGATTATTCAGCAGTATTAAGGATTTATCTTTAGAAGTATTGCATTCGTACTATTTTGCAATATTGCAGGAAACTTCTGCAATACGAATACGACTGTTGTCGCGATGTTGTTTTTTCTGAGACGATTCCCTTTTGTATTGCTTTGTTTGCAGGGGGTTTACTTGGTTTTTTATACAAAAGTTTGTATTTATGTATGCGTTGGTACGAGCGGGAAGATCTTAAAATGTCACTGTTTTTGTACTTGTTGTATTTGCTATTTCTTTTATGTTTTATTTTTGCGCCACTTAAATATTTTAATGAAAATTCTAGTAAAGATTTATGTGACGTTTTAATTTAACCTGTCACTTGGGTTAAAATGGCACTTCGTCTGTTGTTTGGTATTTGAATGTATGTATGTATATGTGTATGAGCGAGTGAATGCGTGTCTGTGAGCATGTACATTACTATGCTTATTTATGTGTATATCTTGCTTATGTACATGTAATGTGTGTAAAGTTTCTTTTAAAAAACTGTCTGTTTTATGTCACTTTATGTTATATTTATACACACTTTAAAGACCTAAGCAACAACAATGCGACAGACGAATGAACAACAATATGATGTTGTAGTAAAACAGTATTAATAACAACAAAATGATAGTAAAATATTTTAGTTTATGATGTTGAACAGAAAGAAAGTTTCACAGCAAATAAGTGATGATGCCAGTAAAGAAAATTGAAATTATTAAAACTAAAATTGATTCACTTATAGTCGAACAGAATTGACTAAGAGTTCAATGAATGTTTGAATCCGTCAGAGAACTAAGGATCAGTTTTATAAGTTTAGAATTATATATAAGTTATCAGGATAGAATTTTATATAGTCAGATTCTTTTTATTGAATAAAGAATAAAAAAGCAATAGTTGTTATTTATGGTTTATTAAGGCAGCTCTTATGCAAGAAATTTCCTGGTGCTAAGGACGACAGTAGACTTTCAACCATTATGTTGAAAGTCATGTAATTAAAAGTAAATTTTTCCACAGCTTATATATAATAAATGCATGTTTTCGCATATATATGACTATCATTTTGTTCTTTCATTGTTTTCTCATTTTTTTTCAACTTCTTACCTCGATTGTTGTTTATATTTATTTCATTTTATTTTAAAAAATTGCCCAAAAAGAAATAAATATATATTAAAATGAAAAAAAGAAAACATTTTGTATTTATTTTAAGTCTTAATACAGATGAATTTCTCATGCAGAAGTCAGTATGCGAATGTAAAAAAAAATACGCGGCTGCTTCACTGGTCACATAAAGTTTGTGCCAGACCATAAATAAATGGATGACGAGCGCCAGTTTGTGTATGTAAGTAAACACTTACAGCTAAAATTGTGCAGAAGCATTTGTACATTTCGTGTATGTATGTATATGTATGTATGTATGTGTGTGTGTGTGTGTGTGTGTGTGTGTGTGTGTGTGTGTGTGTGTGTGTGTGTGTGTGTGTACATATAAGCTTTTCATTTCGCACATACAGATTGTCTAGACACTGTCAACATTGTTGCCGGTGGAAAACAAAAACTTTATTTGTTGGCTGACTTTTGTTTTTATACGTCCTTAAAAAAAGAAATGGAATTTCAACTGAATTTTTATTTTCTTTTTAATCTCATTATGCCGCTTTTTGTGTGTGTGTTTTTGTATGTGTATGTGAATTTATGTATTGTGGATGTGGGTGTGTATTTTGCCGTATTTTATATTGTTACAAGTGATTTTTAATTTCTGACAAATACAGTTGTTAACAATTGTTCCAGGTATTAATTGAATTGCAGGTGGAATGAGAATTAATAGTTCAAAAGGTGGCCATGGCTGCAGCTTATATAGATATCAGCCTTTTGTTAATGGCGACCAAGTGATATTTAAATTAAAAACACGTATAAATACGTATGCAGAGAGAGGAACGATAAAGAAATAATTTATTTAAAAGACATGAAGGCGTATGGGTGATATTTAATTAATTTGCCATAATTTGAATGCAAGACATATGAGTAATAAATAATTTTTGGAAAATTTTATAGGATAGAAAATGTTGTTGAAAAATTTAAAAAGTAATGCGCTCTGAATTAAAAACATATTTATTTCATATTGTTACTCATTTTTTATTAATGTCACAGTTGAACTATTAAATAAATAATTCGTTAAGCTGGCTTCAGTTCATTACACTTAAAATACAGAAGCAGTATTTCTCTACAAAATACAACATTAACACATTTTATTATGCTCTGCTTAGGAAAATACAACTGTTAAAGTACAGGAAGATAATTACCATTAAAAGCGTTATTATATGTTCTAGTTTTTTTAATTTATAAAATTAATTTAATTTTCCGGCTTAAGGTCTCTGTTAACCGCAGATACGGCCCTGCAGAATGCACAATTATTTTTTATAACTTTGTTTACGCTCAAATTATAAGTGATATGCGCATATGTACATACATACTGTTAAGCCAAATTTGTTGTATTAAAATGTTCGCTAAGTCAGCAAATACTTATGTACTTATATACCTTTATCTGCTTGTATATAATATTACTTTAAAATATTGCAAAAATGCGTTTACTGTTACACATATTATTAATGATCATTTAAGTTTGTAGCTTTGTATTTCTTTAATAAAGTGTATCACAAATTTTGTCAGTCCATCTATAGCAAACAAACAAACAAGTCAATAATTTCTTTTCGTCGTGACTGGGACTTGTCTGCAAAAACGCTTGCAGGCTCGAAACATTGGTGACCCCGACGTGATTGACTTTTATATTAATATCAATTCGGATATTTAATAATAGTTCGTATCCCGTAAAAATATTACTTGCGCTATAAATATCGTTTTTTAGTGCAATAAAATTGTAAATAATTCGCGGCTCATTCGTGCAAAATGGCAAATAATAATACTGATCACAAAGATAAGGAGCAACTTTCCGTTGACACGCTACCTTATTTTGCTAAAGTCACGGCTATAATAAATCAATTGGAGGATTTAAATAATAATTTAACCCCAATAAAATTAAAACAACATGATGAAGCTGAACTGTCTGTTCGCTTGGACTACGTTGAGGAGCTCAAGGATGCCTTCGAAAAGGTCCAATCCATAAGAGAGGAAATGGACAGCAGTGAATCTGTAAGTTGTGATCGCAAGAAGTGTGTTTCGCTATACTTTGATGCAAAGGCCAAATTAACGCGTCAAATAAACGCCATTCGTAAATTTGAAACTGACCAACGTTCATCGACATTACGCCGATTTTCTCTCAATGAGTCGCCCTCTCCAACAACTATGCGTAAGATTAAGGTCCCAGAAATCCAATTACCCAAATTTTGTGGTTCCTATTCCGAATGGCCTAATTTCTTTTCGTTGTTCTCGACTGTGATAAATGACAACGGTGATTTAAGCAGTCTTGAAAAGTTTCATTATTTGCGTGCCAGTTTAGGAGATGTTGCCCTCGATACAATTGCTTCATTGGAACTCAGTGAAGCAAACTATGAAGAAGCCTTGACATTGTTGAAAAATCGTTTTGACAACAAGCTCTTAAATTTTCAAACTCACATAAGAGAAATTTTTTCTTTAAATGTCGTCGAGAATGATTCCGCTGTTGGCTTACGTCGTTTGAGCGACAATATAAACGCTCATTTGCGTGCCTTACAAACAATTGGAAATCAGCAGCAGCTTATTGATGGGCTATTAATATATTTAGTGTCGACAAAATTGGACGCTAAATCGCTAATTAAATGGGAAGAAAATTTACCAATAAACGAGCTACCTACTTGGTCCTCAATGACAGAGTTCTTAGAACGACGATGTCGTATGGTCGAAAATTTCGAGAACTCCATGGTAAATAAAAACACAAGGCAACCAATTTTGAAAAAATCAAATCATAACAATCGACATGTTCATGTTTCGGTAGCGACGTCTACAAAATTATGCACCTTTTGTAATTCAAAAGATCATTTTATTACCAGTTGCTCACTTTTCTCAAATTTAACACCTAATCTACGTTTTAAAGAAGCAAAGAAAATGAAATTGTGTCTCAATTGCTTAAGAAAGGGTCATATGCTAAAAAATTGTACATCAGGTTGTTGCCGACAGTGCTCTTCGAAACACCACACGATGCTTCATATCGATACTCCATCTACGAATCAGCCCTTAGTGGATACTGCCTCGTCACAAGCAGTGCTTATTTCGTCAAATGATACTGATGAAACAACAACATCGTCGCCAGCTACAAGTGTTTTGCTGGCAACAGCCATCATTATGGTCAAAAATAAATTCGGAACTTTTGTACCATGTCGCGCAATATTAGATTCTGCATCGCAACTTAATCTTATTACAAGTCGTTTCGTGAATCAATTAAATTTAAAATGCAACCAGACTTACGCAACTATTTCTGGAATAGGTGATGGTTCTGTTACAGTCAATAAATCTACCGAAATCGTAATTAAGTCCAATACTGGAGACTACTCAACAACTTTTAAGGCTATCGTTGTTCCTACAATAACAAGTTACCAACCCAATACTAACACCAATACAGCGGAATGGAAAATACCAAAAAATATACAGCTCGCAGATCCCTCTTTTGATAAATGTGGCCGAATTGATATCTTAATTGGAGCTGAATTGTTTTTTGATTTAATGTCGATTGGACAAATAAAATTAGCTGATAACTTGCCAGTACTACAAAAAACATTACTTGGTTGGGTAGTTGCTGGCGGTGGCACTCATTCTCATCATTCGTGGTCTTTAGCTGTTAGTACAAATCAAGATGATCAGCTGTTCTCCGTAGTAAAAGATTTTTGGGAAGTAGAAAATAATTTTGCTAACTGTGATTCATTATCTAAGGATGACATTTTTTGTGAAAATCACTTCTTAAAAAATACTACTCGCTTGGTCAATGGCTCGTTTTCTGTTCGTCTACCTGAAATAGAAGGGGGTGCTGCGCATCTGCTTGGTGATTCGTATAATAATGCCTTAAAACGATTTAAGCTTTTGGAAAAGAAATTAGAACGACAGCCACAGATCGCCGCTCAATACACAGATTTTATGCGTGAGTACATTTTGCTAAATCATATGTCATTAGTTTCTCCGCAGGTTGCTCATAAGAAATATTTTCTGCCACATCACTGTGTGCAAAAGCTTGACAGCACAACGACCAAACTAAGAGTTGTATTCGATGGCTCAGCAAAAACAACAACTGGTTTGTCGCTCAATGATATATTGTATGCTGGTCCGACCATACAACCTAAGCTTTTTAATACACTTTTGCGTTATCGCTGCTTTAAGTTTGCTCTTAGTGGTGACATTTGTAAGATGTACAGGTGTGTCCGAGTTTCTTGTCCAGACAACTACATGCAATGTATATTATGGAGAGAAAGAAAAGAGGATGATATTAGAGCATATAAGCTAGATACTGTTACGTACGGTACGAAGCCAGCAGCATTCCTAGCAATTCGATCAATGCATAAATTGGCAGCTGAGGAAGAAAGTAGTTTTCCAATTGGTGCAAAAATAGTTAGGCGGGATTTTTATGTAGACGACATGTTATCCGGTGGTGACTCTATTGCAGAGGTTACGGAAATAAGGCATCAGGTTACTGCTTTGCTAAAGCGTGGTAATTTTCAAATAAGAAAGTGGTGCTCTAATAATCCCAAAATTTTGAATGGGCTACCATCGGAAGATTGTGAAAAGTTTTTAAAATTTAACGATGGTACTGACATCACCAAAACGCTTGGGCTCATTTGGGATCCTAATGAAGACAACTTTATTTTCTCATTCAACGCCATCGATAGTTGTAAAATGGTCACAAAACGTTCTATTCTTTCATCAATTGCTCGTCTGTATGACCCCCTTGGATTAATTGGCCCAGTCATAACAAAGGCGAAAATTTTTATGCAATATTTATGGAAGCTGGAGCTACAGTGGGACGAAAGTCTTCCCCAATCATTGCACTCTTCGTGGCGAGATTATATTTCTCAATTTGATAACATTCAGCACTTTAAGTTTCCTCGCTGTGTTTTGATGTCAAACTCAAAGGTGCAAATTCACGCATTTTGTGATGCTAGTTTATCTGCTTATGGTGCATGTGTATACATAAGATCTGAATCAGAAAATGCTCCCAAATCATCGTTGCTGTGCTCTAAATCGAGAGTCGCTCCCCTAAAGGCGATAACAGTGCCAAAGCTGGAGCTTTGTGCAGCATACCTTTTAGCAGAACTTGTAGAAGTAGTTGTCAAAACTCTGCCATTTAGTTGTGACGTACATTGCTGGTCCGATTCTATGGTCGTACTTTCATGGCTCAAAGAGCAACCTTCAAATTTTAACGTTTTTGTATCGAACAGAGTTTCTCGTATACAAATAATCACAGACAAAATGACATGGCATTATGTTCCTACTAACTTGAACCCAGCCGACGTACTTTCAAGGGGCACTTCGCCTAAGGAGTTACTTAATTCAACTTTGTGGAAAAATGGACCTAGTTTTTTGTGCTTTGATTCTTCATCGTGGCCTAATAATGAAAAATTTTTAAATGAGCTACCTGAGCGACGTCGAAATATTTTGGTAATGACCTCGCTGTCAGACTTGTCAATAAATTGTAAGTACTATAATTCCTTCGCAAAAATGCAACGAGTATTTGCATATGTATTCAAATTCTTGTATCCTAAACTCGCAAGCCAAAATGAAATACTGACTCCAAGTGACATAAAAAAAGGAACATATCTCTTAATAAAAAATATACAGATGATTCATTTTGCAGCTGATTATAAGGCTTTAAAAGAAAACCAAAGCATTTCTCCATCCAGCAAGCTTCGTTCATTGATGCCTATGCTTGATTCTGTTGGTTTGGTTCGTGTTGGTGGTCGTCTTCAGCATTCGGCTCTAGACTTTGATGCACGACATCCTATTATTTTGCCAAAATATCACCCATTAACTTCGTCTCTGATAATGCATTTTCATAAAAAGCTGTTGCATGCTGGCCCACAGTCTTTAATGGCTTCAATTCGGCAGCAGTATTGGCCAATGGGTGGCCGTAAATTAATTAGTAGTGTAATCTCAAAATGCCTAAATTGTTTTAGAATGAAACCAATATTAAGTCAACAAATTATGGGTAGCTTGCCTGCTGAACGAGTGACACCAAGCAAAGCCTTTCATATTACTGGAGTGGATTTTTGTGGCCCGTTTTATTATAGGTCTGAGGTAAGAAATCGCCCTCCTGTTAAATGTTACGTATCAATCTTCGTATGTTTTTCAACAAAGGCTACTCACCTAGAGGTGGTTCAAGATTTATCTACGTCAGCATTTCTGTCGGCTCTTCGTCGTTTTATTGCAATTAGAGGAAAACCTAAAACAATTTGGTCTGATAACGCAACAAATTTTGTTGGCGCTAAAAACGAGCTGGCTGACTTAAAACAATTATTTTTAAATGCATCACACCAGCAATCAGTTCAACAGCAATGTCTTGAAAATGAAATAGAATGGAAATTCATTCCGCCAAGATCGCCCCATTTCGGAGGATTGTGGGAGGCTGCGGTAAAATCGGCTAAACTGCACTTTTATCGCACAGTAGGGCTCAATACTTTAACATTTGACGAGCTACGCACTTTGGTTTACCAAATTTCTGCAATTTTAAACTCTCGACCACTTTGTCCAATTTCAGAGAACTCTGATGACCTTGTTGTTTTAACTCCTGGACATTTTTTAGTAGGTGGTCCTTTAGTTTCTATAGTTGAGCCCGATATCACTCAAATAGACATAAGCCACCTAAGCAGATGGCAAAAAGTTAACCAAATGCAACAAATTTTTTGGAAAAGGTGGAGTAGTTCGTATCTGTCTCTTTTGCAAGAGCGCACAAAGTGGCGTGACCAAAGTAAAAATGTAATCTGTGGAGCAATGGTGATTTTGAAGGACGAAAACCAACCTCCATTAAAGTGGAAAATGGGCCGTATATCGGATGTGGTACTTGGAGATGATGGCGTAGCCCGAGTTGCAATTGTGCGAACAAGTAGTGGTTTGATTAAACGCGCTGTTACCAAACTTGCTGTTCTTCCTATAGAATCATCTGTTGAAAGCCCTCACCTTCCAACGGGGGGAGGATGTTAACCGCAGATACGGCCCTGCAGAATGCACAATTATTTTTTATAACTTTGTTTACGCTCAAATTATAAGTGATATGCGCATATGTACATACATACTGTTAAGCCAAATTTGTTGTATTAAAATGTTCGCTAAGTCAGCAAATACTTATGTACTTATATACCTTTATCTGCTTGTATATAATATTACTTTAAAATATTGCAAAAATGCGTTTACTGTTACACATATTATTAATGATCATTTAAGTTTGTAGCTTTGTATTTCTTTAATAAAGTGTATCACAAATTTTGTCAGTCCATCTATAGCAAACAAACAAACAAGTCAATAATTTCTTTTCGTCGTGACTGGGACTTGTCTGCAAAAACGCTTGCAGGCTCGAAACAGTCTCTTTTAATTATTTTAATCGATATTTTGGTACTCATCGTGTATTATTTTAATCGATATTTTGGTACTCAGTACGTAATGTACGTTTTCGTACAAGCAAAACGACTTGTATATAGATGAAGTCTTGTCATCCACCTATCTTTCGTTACAGTGTACCCATCTTGCCATATCTGCATAATATTCTCTGTAATAACTTTGCACCATCACTAAGTATTAGTGAGAACTGAAATTTTAGCACACCACCCTTTTCAACGTGCTTAATCTATCCTACAGATTCGACACAAATTTTAATTGATTGCATATAACACTTCACCGAAACTCGTCATTGTTTCAACGGCAGAAGAAATGCAGTTGATTTAATTAGATATCTATTAGATGGGAGCATTTATATTTAATAAGTACAATAAAGTTCCATTGGTTTAGCTTCTCATGGTCTTGCTACTTTTAGTAAAAACTTATATAACGTTGATATATACATACATGCTTATTAGATATATTTTTTAGCCTAGATTAATGTTCACATACTATAAGCAGAAGGCCATATCGCTATTGCTGAAATACATACACTTGAATATAGTTTTAATACTTTCTAATATATTTAATAGTCTTTTGACCGTTTGGTCTGAATTAATTCATTTAATTTATTTATTTGAGCTTAGCGCCTGCCTTTCTTTAATTTTATTTATCGGAATTTAAACAAATAGCAAAATAAATTTTATAAAATAAACAAATATCCTGAAGACGGGACCGAAATATCAATAATTAAAATTAAAAAAAGAGAGACCACAAGCTTAAAAATATAAATTAAATTCAGCAAAATAATTTTAAAAGAAATTAATAAATAAATAAAACAGGAGGCGTATGATAAATATTGAGTGAAATAAATATTGTGTATACGTAGTCTGTATGAACCATAATCTTTCAACAATTAAAGCTTTAAGATTTCAAACTAAAGGGTGAATTTTTTTAGTAACTTTCTTTTTGGCAACACTGTTTTTGGAAGCTTAACTGTTTTCGTGTAACATGTTACTGTTAAACATGTTCAGTTTGGTCTGTAATTTACCTATGAAACGACTTACAAAGAAACAACGCTTATTGTATTTTGTTATAAAAATTCATACTCCGTTAAAAAAGTGCATCGTCCACTTTTTTATCGCAAAATTGTGTTCAGCGATGAAGCTCATATTTCGATGAATGGAAACGTGGTAAAAAAGCAAAACGTCCGTCTTTGCTGTGAAGAGCAGCCAGAGGCATTGTAAGAACTGCCAATGAATCCCGAAAAATGCAATGTTTGGTGTGGATTATGGGCCGGTGTCATCATTGGCCCATACTTTTCAAAGACGACGAGGGCAGGAACGATACTGTGAATAGTGCTACCGTTCGATGATTAGAATTTTTTTTTGCCCGATAGAAGAGCGGAACTTAGGTGACATGTAGTTTCAGAACGCGAAACAGTGGCCCAATTGAGAGGCGAGTTCGGTGAACAGTTTATTTCACGTTTGAGGACGGTCACTTACCCGCCTATATCGTGCAGTATAACGCCTTTATACCATTTTTGTAGCACTATTTAAGGTTCTTGTCTACAGGGACAAGACCGCAACAGTTGACGCACTGGAAGCCAAAATTTTAAGAATTTGTTTGTGGGATACAAGCCAATATGTTGGGGAGAGTTTGCCACAGTTGGACACAGCGTATAAACAATTGGAAGGGCAGCCGCGGTCAACATTTACATGAAATCAAACATTAAATTGAATAGATCGTTCTACCTGTGTCTCTACTCTGTGTCTCTTTTCTAAATCAAACCCGAAAGCCCTTCAAAAATCATCCTTTAATAAAGTAGTCGCAAATATTTCAATAGTTTCAATTTATAAACAATAATAACATTTCAGTCAACCTCATTTTTCTATTGTTCTATTGTTCTTCAATTATATATTTAGTTGTAACAGAATCCTCATAACATGTATTACTTCAACAACATACCTGGGAAAATACAAGCGCACAATTTCACCCGTACGCCCTTTGATATGATAACTGCACGATGTATTAGGTGGATACCAATGGGCAATACTCAAAAAGATACCCTCACTAGCGCTGCTGTCTTTCAATGAATCGGAACTAAGTAACCAATCACAAATGCCATGTTTAATGCCGGCTGTTTCCACATGTCCTGGCCAATTGCCAACATTAAAATGAAAGCCGGTATTTAATAAAGGTCCGGCCGGTGATGTAACAAATTCAACATACATGTATTGTGAGGTACCTGCAAATGAAATAAACACATAAAGGGAAAGGATATACATACGTGTACATGTTTCAAATGAAAATGTTAAATATATAAAACAAATATTACAGGCTGCTCTGCAAATGCATATTGTATTTATTATTATTTTATTTAGATTAAAGGTTACAATTGATCACTTCTGTGTGTTAAACTATTGCGGGCAACTCCCTCTACATGTTGCTGTGTGTTGTAGATTTTTGAAATGCTTGACATATAAACATTTAATAAATATTAATTACATTAGCATTCAATATCCTTTAAATGACATATTTGGATTTATTAACTCAAGCGAAGAGAAAAAAAAGACACAAGTGAACCCAGCAAACATATTTACTCGATTTAAGTGTATAAAGGATGAAAATTTTTTTACAATTATTATAATTGGAACATCTATTACAACATTTGTGTTTCCTAACAGTAATAACCAGAGAAAGATTAGCGTAATATTAGAAGTAAATTAGTATTTCGTAAAAAAGACTTAAATAATAATTATAACTCATAATATAAAATCAAAATAAGCCTAAGAAAAGATCATACGAAAGTGGCATATTATACAATTTGACCAAATTATTTGAAAAGCTGCTCATTAGTTAATTGATTGCCATACTAAATGAGACTGTATGCATCTCAGATCTTCAATTTGGGTTCAGGCAACAATAAAGGACTATCAAAAAAGTACAAAGACTTGTGAATATTGAGTAGAAGTGCTTTCGAAGAAAAGAAATATTCCTCTGTTATTTTCCAGACTTTTTATAAAGTATGACACAAAGGATTATTTCACAAACTAAAACAAAATGAACCCTCAAAGACTCATAAGCCATTAATAAGCTATTTAAATAGAAGAAAATTTATTGTTAAATAAGGTTATTTTAAAAGCACGGCTTAGCCTATTAAAGCTGGAGTTCCACAAGGCAAAGGGTGGGCCCCTATATTATATTGGATGTATGTCTCTGACATGCTCAAAACAGTGATATTCTCCACATTCGCTGTTAATACATTTTTTTAAGCGTTAGAGAAAATCATCCCGAAAGTTACAGGCGTGGTGAGTTTCAAAAACGTTTTTTGCAATCAAACTAAGCAAAGCCATGCATTCTTAAACGCAACAGAGTAAAAATTTACAAAGTCTCACGTCCTAAAATGTGCACAGAAAAAGCAAATTGTGCGTCACTAATTTTGTTGAGGCCTTGTTGATAATTTTTATAAAATAAATTTCAAATTATTATTTAGACGAAATTTATTTATGTAAAGCAGCTTCTGTTAGCAAACAAAAAAGTGAAGGCGATTTTGCTTTTCCATAAATTTTTTTTAAATTTGCTTATAATTTTGAACAACAATTCCCTTAAAATTTCCGAAATAATATTTCTTGCTATTGACACTTCTAATCACAAAAGGATTGTTTGGAAAGAAGTGTTTCTAAACTTAAAAAAATATTAAAGTTTTTTTTTAATACAAAGTAAACAGCACACGTACTGGCCTTCGTAGACTATTAGGTAATGTAATAGTCTCGTAGTGCGAAGGTCGCAGGTTCGAATCCTGTCGCAGAACTCTGGCAGTTTGTGTTTGATAATTAATGGGAGCGCACAACAAGCCTTCACTCGCTTAAGTGTATGTCGCATGACATGGGCTATCACACCCCTCCAATCAACCTAACCTAAGCTAACATAAACAGGACACGTGATTCGCTTTGTTTCGAAACAGTAGTAAAATCGTATGACTGCAATATGTTTTTAAGTTTTGGAACTGAAAAAATGTCTGAACTTATGAAGAATGAAAATCAATCAAGAAAAATGCCAGCATGTTACGTTTAAAATACGCTTATTCATATTAATAACCAAAATATACCACAACACTCTGAGATTAAATACTTTGATATACACATTGACCCCCTTTATGGAAGAGTCACATAGATGCAAAATTTATCCAAATGAAATTGAAAGCAGTTCAATTGAATTGGCTTATTGGAAAAAATTCTACACTAAATCTAAATTGTAACACTTTTCTTTACAACTCGATCTTAAAATCAATATAGTGCTGTGGGACTAAATTATGGGGCACCAACTCGGCATCTAATGCAGAAAAAATTCAAAGGCGACAAAATTTAATTCTCGTTCGATAACTATCACTCTCGGGTTTGATAAAGAATTCACGCATTCATTAAGATCTAAATGTTCCACTTTTAAAACTATTAATTCAAAACAAATGAAATTATACATCCAACCAAACTCACTAGACCCCACTGGGTTGAGAAGGAGACAACCTAGGCAGAAACGGAATTTCTTTTGGTAATTCTTTTTGGAGTAACAACCACACCCAATAGCCTAAAATATTCTAAACTTTAGAGGCCACACTCGGTCGAGAAGCAGGGACAGTTTCGCTCTTAGCGGAAGACGAGAGACTTGAAGAATATTCAGCAGAAACTTAATTTTTTTAATCCGGCATTGGCTTGGTTTAAATAATAATTAATTTTAGAAATAAGTTTTGAATACTCATTGTTTGTTCAATTCATATTGAAAATTCAATAAGTAATAATTAGTGATATAGGGAAAAATATATGATTAGATATAATTTTTTTTTAATTCAAAATAAGCTGATTTTTTAAATTAACAAGCGTTTGCTTTTTTTACTCAATTTGTCTGCTGGTGCATTTTAATTTAATCTACCGACTGCTTTTGCACTTACAATTGCACTATATCCACAACTATATTGATCAATTTCCACACAGATTCTGTTGCATTTATTGAACAACACAGTCAACAACATGCAACATACATCAATACATATATATACACTCCACAATGTGGTATATGTATTTACAAAATTAAAATTTCATATTATGGGGGCCATTTAGGTCACATCCAAATGGACGTTTTTATGGGGGTCCTAGAATTTTAATGCAAAATTTATATGGACATCTTCTTTCCGTTTTATGCATGCGAATTGCATATAATTCATTATGCAATTTGTTGTATACAGTTGAAGTTGGAAAACGAAATATACTTGAAATAAATGAAAGACAAATAATTTACTTAAAGCGAAATTAATATGAATATATATTTAAATATTTTCAAGAGCCAACATTTGCTGCCATATTTACAAAATTTGAAACAGTATTTTGAAAGTCATTGTGCAGAGATATTCGTTAAAATTAAATGCATAGACGCAATTAATTTTGAAGTATAAATTTAAGCCTTGTATACGTACAAAATTTTTAAAATTAATAATAATTTTTTAAATTAATAATAATTACGATTTTTGGCTTTGTTTTTTGAACAATATTGGGAATAAAATGGAAGAAAAAATTTCAATTTAATCGAAAATCAAAGTATTTTGCAATGTTCAAATGAAATAGTCAATCTATCATTATTATTTTTGGATTTAAGAGGTTTAAGAGTAAGATTTTGGTATCAACATGTTCTACTTTGATGAATTATTACCGGAAATTTGGCTAAAGCTGCAGTTTTGCATTATCGTTCCCCTTTTGTTTTAATTATTAAGAAAATTCCCAAGTTACTCTCCATAAAGCCGGGTAATGCAAAAAAAAAACACTTAAAAAATATTTTTTCAAGGAATATCTCGTTAATGGTAGCTGTTATCAATACAATTTTTTGTCAAACTCATCTTGGTGGTTTTAAAATATAAAAGACGATTTTACTCAAATTTCTGAAGAAAAGAACCGATGGTGATCGAAATATCAAATAAATAAATGAATAAAAAAATTTATAAAACAAGGGAGTTTTACTTAAATAAATGTATGACCTAGAGCCTGAATAAAAATAAAAATTAATTAATTACAAGCAACTACATAAAAGATTTTTAACATTATATTATTTTTTGTTGGCTCGGCTGAGTATATGCCTGCAAATCATTGGCTCTAACCAAATCATCTGTACCCTTTAGCCAAACAATGTTTGAAAAGCATTCAAACTTGGCAAAACGCGTTTAAAGTTTTCAAAATTTTAGCTTTCATATCGAAACTCTTTGATGTTACTTGGGCTTTGTTTCAGAGAGGACAGCGGGGAATACTTTTCCTTAGTAATTTGAAAATTTCAGGTTTTTGAGATACGACATTTAAGAATAACTTAATTCAAAGGCCATATCGACACTTTTTGATATAACTCCGATTTAGCTTCAGATATATTTCTGATGTCTTTTTCTGCTTACAAAAAGGATGCTGAATTACAATTTTTTTACTAATAATTTAAACACTTTGATTCGTAAAGAGAACACAGAATTACACTTTTCAAAATCGCTGATTGTTATGTTACATCTATGTTGCTCTATAGCGATATATTGCTTTTGTGAGTCCTCCTTCTTTAATTTTTCATGTGGTAAATGTTTTAAATACACTTTTGAATGTATTTACTTTCAATTTAATTTTGTTTTCTTAATTCTTATTTGCATTTCTGCATACGTACTATGGTCTCAAGTGTTGCATATATACAAAAAGGTGTTGCATTTGCAAACTCCTATATTTTATTAGGGCAGAGTAAAAGTATGCTATAGCACTTTACAAAGTGCAACGATGCCAGACCATTTGCACAAGACTGTGAATTGAGCTTATGTAAATTGCTTATTTATTTTTAATTGTATTTGTTAATAAAAAATTCATACAATATCGCACACCAATATTGGGTAATGCCTAGTAAATCTTCTATTTGGTTTGAGTTTTATAAGTGTGAAAATATTCTGACTCATGCCTCCACAGCTATTTTAGAAAATTTTATATTTCTCATTTGAACCACTATATTTTCTATTAAAATCTATAGCCTACTTATTCTAATAAGCTATTAATATCTAAGAAAGGATATCAAAAATCACTAAAAACGATCGATTTGACAATACAGTTTGCATTACTGACAGCCATATGGATTTACATCAGCTGTTATCTAATTCTTAAGCAGTTAAATGAACTAAAAGGAACGTTCGTGATTAATTATAAAATGATGCTAGCAGTAACAATTTCACAACCTCCAATTTCCGCTAAAGTTTCTTCGTTTTTGTGTAAGCATTTCATTATTTCAACCCACAAACTTACCTATTATACTGAAGGGAAATTTTCCCAGGCCACAAAATTTACCAATCAATGGCGAATGTTCATCACGACCATCGTACACCGCCAGCCAGTCATAGGGACAGTGTTCGTTGCCCGAGCCAATAGGCCGTATGGGGCAAGTCATGACATTTTCACATCTAAAATAGAAAAATAAAAAAATCAAGTATTAAAATATATTCTGCAGGATAAGTAAGAGAGTTAAGTTTGGTAAGTTCTTTTTATATATAAAAAGAAATTGCTGATAGTTTTGCACTTTTTTTATTAAAACAATGCGAAAAATACAGTATATAAATACACCATATGTATGTCAATAATATTAAATTATTTATAAACGTTTTTGAGCACTCAATGTTTAATTTCAAATTATTCTAACGTGTGTGTACATTTGCAGGATAGGTTAGGTTAGGTTAAGTTGATTGGAGGGGTATGATAGCCCATATCATGTGACATACACTTAAGCTAGTGAAGGCTTGTTGTGCGCTCCCTTGAATTTAACCATAACATATTGACCCAAAGGTCTAGACAAACTCCGTGTCACTCACAAAGTTCCTTAATTTTCTCCAGCATATTCCCCGTAATCGGCTTATGTCCGGTAAGATGTCACCCCCAAGATATCGGGACCTTATTTGTGAGAAGGCGGGGCATTGGCACAAATAGTGTTTCAATGTTTTGCTCTCCTCCCCACGTGCTCTACATTCATCTCCTCCCGCTATTCCGACGCGTTTAAGATGTGCCAGTAGTTGAGAGTGCCCTGTGACAACTCCCATTATTCTACTTAGTTCGAGCTTACTAAGTTTTAGCAGCTCCTTCGTTCTTCTCTCGTCTGGATCTCCTCATAGAATTTTTGTCTTGATTCCCATGGTTCCGTTATTCCAGAGAGTTAAATGAGCTCTATGTGCCCAAGTCTTTAGCTCGCATTTAACTGTTTGCCCTCTCATTTCCAGTTATCCCCGAGTGCCCTGGCACTCATATGATACGCACTTCACCATGTGTCGAGTAACTGTTAATAGTGTTTTTGCAATCCCAAACTGTACGTGATTTAGTGCGTTCAGCTGAGATTGCTCTAATGGCCAGCTGACTATATGTGAATATATTCACAAGTCCTGATCTCCCCATTATATTGAGTTCCCTGATACACTCCGTTATCGCCCGAACTTCCGCCTGCAAAACTGTGCAATAGTCCGGCAGGCGGAAAAACAGTTCCGTTGTGTTTTATATATAAACACCAAGTCGCGTTGGATGTCGGGGATCAATATTCCGCAGTTAGCCTCTAGTCTAGTCTCCGGTATGCGGTCATTTGCGACATTTTCCGGTATGGACTCTCCTATGGCCGCAGAGATTCGTTGATGATGCGCTTCGTGTTCCTGATCGATCCACTCACCCATCATCTTTAGTCGTTTTGCTGTAAGAGCAGCTTCGTACTTTATACGAATTTCGATTGGCTGGATAGATAATATTGTTTCCATCGCCCCTGTTGATGTCGTTCCGAAGGCCCCACTTATACCAAGGCAACAAATCAACATCGTAGTTTGAAACTTAAAGGGAGCAATCACTTCTTCGTCATGTACGAGTATTAATATATAGACATAATTGATAATAGTTTTCTAAAATAATATTCACATTGATTATTTATGAATTGCATGTTTATAATTTTTTTCGAACTATTTATTCTATTTATTGAATCATTAGTTCAATTGAAATAACAATAAGTATTCAAATCTAAAATCTTAATTATTATTTTTTTGAGCCCAGCCAATACCAGACAAAAAACACTAGTTTCTACGTTTTCTTCTGTGTTGCCTTCACATCTCTCGTGTTCTGCTAAAAGCAAGAGTGTCCTTCCTTCTCAGCCGACTGTGGCCTCTATAACGCAGTATGTTGCGGGCTGGTGGGTTTAGATGGTACTCAAGTTTTTTTTATGTCGTCACGTACTTCGAAACCATTGTTATAATCAAAGGAAGGTCTTTAAGGGTCGGCTGTAACCATACGCACAATTTTATTTTGGCCTCTTTGAATTCTATATTTAATACTGACGCGGTGCCTCACAACTGGATTCCGCAGCACCATATTGGTTTTAAGATCGCGTTGTATAGAAGAATTAAGCAATCTCTAGGCTTAGTGTTGAATTTCTCCCCATGAGCCAATTAGTTTGAGCAGCCATTAAATTCATTTGCATGAACTTAGTGCCAATGTGCGATTTCCATGTTAAGCGACGATAAAGATGAAAGCCGAGGTATTTGACTTCATTGTATTACGGTATTGGTAGGGATAGGGGGACATGTTTCCTTTTGCAATGTAAAAGTGATGTGAACACATTTTTTCTCGTGCACATTTATTTCTAATGTTTTTAGCCTTTTTTTTTCAAGATTAAAATATATTCTTGCAATTTTGTTTGTAATTGTTTATTTAAAGTATAAAAAGAAATTAGTGTGAAGCGAGTATTATGAGAAATATAGGCTGCAATTTGCATTCACATAGAAATCGTTCCATGGCCAACATTTTAATTTAATATGAAAATTGATAGAGAGAATTAAAGTTTCAAATATTTAAAGCAAAATTTAATTTAGCCATAAATCATATTACAATTCAAAAAATTGTTTAATAAACATTTTTTATACTAAATTATTTAACAATGTTGCACCAGCTACAAAATTATTTAACGAAAATTTGCTTCGCATCATCAATTATTCAAATGAAATTTAGACAAAAGCGTAAGAATCTCAACTGAAAATTTAAAATTAACACACACACACGCGCGCATCTGCCGTTTTATAACTATGGGCTTCAATATACCCGTGTGTGTTGCTTCAAAATATGGACATTTTCGAGGCCAAGTGATAAGGAGCAACGAAACATTTCAGCAGAACATCAGCGTTATCACTGTTAATTTTACAAGCATCATCAGCAATAAACCGACCAACAGCAAAGACCAGCAAAGAGAAACAAAAACTAATGGAAAAAAAGAAAAAATAATAATCATCATCTGCAGTAGTAGTAGTTCATCCTCATCCAATCATTATCATTAACGTTATCATTAGAATCACAGGCAAACATAACAAACGATAAGTTGCTGGATACAACAACAATGAAAACAGCAGCAACTACACAAATAACATGCACAACAATACAAATTATGTCATCATCTCATCCATAGCGCATTAGTAACAGGAGGTTAAGCTGCCACCATTACAGCTGCCTCCATTGAAGTGATGCTTTTATTGCTACTGCTGCTGCTGCTGCGAATATTTTTTGTCCTGCAAAATGAAAATCATCATCTCTCCATCATCATTGAAAATGTGACGCTGATGCTGCCTGGTCATGGTGGAGGTTATGTTGGCCTCTACCACATATTGTCTGTAACAATGTTGACGGTGATGAGCTTGCTGCTGCCCGAATATAGATGAAGGTTAAAGGATAATAATTATTTTCAAAAACGCCAGCACATCACAATTCAATCACTTGAATTTCTTTTCATTCATTTTTGTTAAATTTTATTTCATGGCAACTAAATAATACTGGCTCTGGAAGGAGAGAGGAGATTTATTTCCGCAAGGAACTACAACACACAACAAAGAACGATAGATAAGTAATTATTTGAACTCAACCTTTAAACGAGGTGTGTCTATATAGTTCTTAATAGGTCGGTAGCGAATGTAAGTTTAGCGAATGGGAATAATAAATAAAAAAGGTGTTCTGCAAGAAAAAAGTTTCTCCTATCAGCTTACAGCAAGGCCCCGTTGATGACGTTAAGCGTCTAAAATGTATTCGTGGAATGAAATTAATGGTTGGCCTTGAACTGCTATCATCTCTACAATTAATTTTTTTATTAGCTCTTTTTAATTATTTTTTGGTCTTGTAGATGTGTTAGAGAACAGACTGGCGGAGATGAAATGGGTTGATTTTAAGGATCTTCCATTTTGCGGAGTTCATCACTATGTTCTATTTTGAAAAGATTAAGTAACTCTTTAGTTCATCAGACCTTACGGGAAAATACTTCGTGGCTAAGAAAACGTCTAATTGTGATGAAAAGAAAAACTTGCATGGACCGCCAGGAAAATTTATGATGTGTGAGCATTCCCCCTACCCCTTCGGCTGCTCTGGCAGCTTTTAATTCAATGGTATTACTACTTCTGCGGTCCTTTCTGGGTATCACTAACCCATTCCCACTTTCGTTCTTTACTTCATAAATTGAATATCACGTCGTGGCAGAATATATGAGCAGTTCTCCTAAAGCATTTATTGAAGAAGAGTTTAAGAGCGTTTACGTCTACATTTCATGTTTCGCATCTGTATAGGGGAGTTGATTTTACATAAGATTTATGTATGTTAACTTTTTCTCTGGTAGAGACTGATGGAATAATCCATACTACATCCAGTTGGTCGAATACTTGCCGCGCTTTCATGATGCGATTGGTAACATCCATTGATAGTCCCCACTCAAGATTATTACACTGCAAAAGTATATGGGAAAAATTTTGAAGTTCGATTTTCAGAATCTGGAACGGCTTAGAACACAACCGTATGTTCGGATTAATTTTTAATCCATCAGCTGACGCCCAAAAGAAAATGTTGTTCAAGATTCAGTTCGATTGGTTCAACTAAGGTATAGCTGGACATCGTCAGCATATATCTGCACATGGGAAAACGTAAATTTTTGTGGGGAGTGTACGATAATATGCTAAGAATTGAATTCTGTCGGACTCCTCTTGTTACACCTAATGTATAAGATATGAGATTATTTAACTTTTATCTGACATATACGAATGTGTCAATAGTACCGCAAACGGATACTACTAAGAATAATCACCGTCCGGATTAGCTCTAATCACTAATTAGAACATTTACTACTTTAATTTTACTACCACAATATTAAGGTTTTCGCGACAACTCCCAGGTAAACAACTTGCCGCAATTTATAGGCATCTATTTTGTGTTCAAAGGAAAACATAAAAATTTAATTAAATTTGAAAATAATGCCCTTAACTAAGAAAGTGAAAATCCAAATCCCTTTTTGCAACCAGTAGCGAAAATATATATTAAATTAACAAAATTAACCAATTTCATTTTTTTTAAGTTCATACTTTCAATTTAAATTAGTCATCAAAACTAAATTTCTTAAAATGCTACACGAGTTAGCTTGCAAGTTTCCGCAGTCAAAAGCGTTAAAAAGCAAATTAATTTAATGAAAATCCTGCTGAACCCATTAAAAGTACCATAGTTTGCCTTTGACTTGTTAATAGCATTTTCCACGACTAAATTTTTGGTTCAGTGAATTCAGCAGCTAAAAAGTCTCCAAAAATTAATTTGTAACATCAAAGCGAAATTCTTAATTTAACACGCTTTCAGCCTACAAATATGCTTTCAGAAAGTGTGTGACCCATAAGACAGAACAAGACATTTCTTTCTTTTTATGTATTTGCCTAAGCACCAACACAAGCGTACAAAATTTATAATGAATAACTACAAAAATAGAATCCCAATCTTTTTCTCTTTCTATCTGTTTGTGTTAAAAAAAAACTTTGCTAAGGAATCCTTTTTAATTGATGTTAGGTTTTTGTATTTTATGTTGCCTACTTTTTGGCGGCCTGTACGAACAAATTTATCAAAAAGCGGAAAGGGCACAAAGACCGGAAGCAACATGATAAAAAAATTAAATTAAAACAACAAAATTGTTTTTTGTTTGTTTTCTTGTCTGCTAATACTTCAAATAAGGAAAAGGTCGTTTCTTTGTGAGCGTGTGTTTTAGTTGAAAAGGGATTTTTCAGTGTATTATTTTCATTGTTTTTGACTCATCATGATATTTTATATACATTTTTATGATGATAAAGGTTTTTTTTGTTGGTTTGAGTTTTTTATTCATTTTGTTCTTACTGTTTTATAGCTTTTGACTTTAAAATTTTGTTTAATTTTAATGGTGTTTTCATAGGTCTTCCTTTTCGTTGGTCTCTCAACTCGATTTTATTTCAACAGAAGACATTTTGGTTTCTTAAATTTTACGAAAAAAAAACTCGGGAAAGGAAACGCATTAATTATAACATTAACTTTAACTTTTTTTAATTCAAATTAAGATAAATTTAAAAAAAAAACAGACAATGAGTACTTTATTTGATGCCCAAAATTTCTTTGGTACAAACTGTCTTTAAAATTTCCAATAGAAACTCAGTCAAGTTTGATGTTGAAATTATAAATTATTATTTTAAAGTCTTAATTGTATATACTTATGTTCTATTAAACAAACTAAATTGTTTTATTAGTTCACTGATACTTTCCGAACTCTTCTGCCGGTGAAATAACAAACTGTACCTGTTTGTCGAAATTCTTCTATTATGTTTTCATTTATTAAAAAAAATAATATTTATAAAAATAGAATATCAGCATGCCATTAGTTGCTTATTAATACCATCAAGGACCATTTATACAGTTCATAGCAGTTCTAAGACAAATAAAACAATACAAATATAGCAGGTATTTTGTTTAAACAAAGTCTCGCCCAACTTTCGAAAACAACGGGCTACAATTGTGGTGTATCAGGGATGGCAAAATTGCTGCATTTTACTTTTTTTTTATTACTATTCGTAATGTGATAGAAGCTGAACTTCGGTACCGCCACCGACTTGATCAGTACCCGTGCTTACAACTTGGGGAGTTTTTATTCAAACATCATTATTATTTAAACTAAAATTGGGTTTCTAGTTGCCAAATGTCTATGTTCTTGTTAATGTCTCTACATATCACAAACTGAGAAAACAGAACATGAAAATTTAATAGAACAGTCTTCCACATTCCTTCTGAAGGCAACTGATACTGGCAACTACAAGTTTATGGTGGCTGAATACCAAACCAATTGAAGTTCGGTTGCCATCCAAAACCCGCGCCACCAATGAAAGAAGAATAAAAGAAAGTTTTGGTCAGTTCAGTTATGAACAAATATTTTATACTCTGGCAGGCCTTCTTCTATGTTTTCTGTTATTTATATTTTTCATTCAATTTAAATCGTCTCTAATGGACTAATGGACCAGATAAAATAACATATTAAAATATTATATTCAATTATGCATAAACCAATTAGTTAAAGGATCAGTTACCATAACAAATCTATTCTACCGGTGTAATAAATAATATTTTAAATAAATAAACTTTTGCATATAAATTTTATCAATAAATTGATATAAAATGGTTTTAAAGAATCAGCAATTTATTTTTTATTTAAGGGAAAAATTCTTTCTTTATTAAAATGAAATCTTTCAATTTTAATTTTTAAATATTCATTCATAATCCTATTTATTGTACATTGTGTACTATAATTTTCTACAATATCTTCTAACAACATTAGATAACTGCAGACGTTAGAAGTATACATTTTAATGGATTCTTTTTTTTCAGAAAAAGCTTTTAATTTGAATTTTTGTTGCAATTTCTGCTTATAGTTTCCTTGACTTTAATATTCAATGAACACGTAACGCAAGTGGTTGTGCATTAGAAAACAAAAAATTAAAAAAGAAATTATAAGTGGGGAGCAAGTGTAACAAATGAAAGAAGGAAAGTTTTTAGGTTTGAAAGAAAAGCAAGGACTTGGACAACATCAGAAAGTAAGTAAGTAGTCCCTCCGAATGCAGTCGGAGTGGGAAAAGTGAATGGATTACAAATGATGAGAAAAGCAGGACATTTGTTTCATTCTAAATTTACAATGTTGCTGTTATTTTCTTCTACTTTAATATATTTTTTTTTTTTTTTGCTTTCTCCGACACATACACAATCTTGTGCTGAGACATATGCATAGTTTAACTTTAAATGTGTATTTAATTTAAGGGGTCGCCTTTTCCGTTTTATCTTTATCCTTCATTTCTCTTTGGTTTTTAGTTTTTTTCTTTTAATATTTCAAATGGTAAAACGGAAATTAAAGTATATTCCTTTCAGTTTTATAATGGTCTCTTGCTGTTTTGAACATTTCTTCAACATGCTATGACCGGGTTGAGCAGTGAAATAGGAATAAGTGCAATTTGCTGTAACATTGGCAGTCACTTAAAAATGATTGCGTGCAACAATTGTTTTCATTTAAAATGGTTTCTTAAAGAAACAAGTCAAGAAAAAGCAGTAGTAAGAGTGTTGGCAATAAAATAAATTAAGGGGCTTTTACCTGACTTTTACCAATCAATATAATATGAATTAATCTGTTACTTTTATTTAATTATTAGAAAACTATATTTCTGCTTCAATAAACAAATAAATTAAAACAACTATCAGTGACTGAGTCTTAAACAGCCAAAAGGAAAAGTAATTCTTACATTTTAGCAACAAGTTGTGTTCAACAGTTGTATGAAAAACGAGGTACATTTTGTAGGACATGATAACCTAGCATTTCGCTTTTTAAGGTCCTTTTTCACGAAAATGTCCGAGGAAAGGACCATACACTGAATATTTACCAAATTAAAGGTAGAGTTAGAGGGTTATGATGTTCCACAAAAATGTTTCTCGTAATACGTAAAACTGTTAGCTGCATATTATATGCTTGTAAAACTGAAGATAATGATAGTTTAGCTGAAATAGGTGATCGCATTTTTGACAAGTTCCTGCAACTGCCTTTCGTTGCGGCAACAAAAAGGACATCAAGGGATAGTGTATCTCATTGTGATGCGGTTACGTGACCTTCAAAGACTAAAGCTCTTGAATCCAGTATTTTAGCCCTGGAGACATCTTTAAATCAACCAATCACGTACACTTTTTTAGGTCCCCTTTATTTTACAACTCATACAATATCTTTTGAGCTGAACAGTTTTTTTCAAACAAAGTTGTTACAACTGGTCCTATTATATGGAACAAAGAAAAAAAACATACACGTGATTGCTTGATTCAAAGATGTCTCACGTGTTAAAATAAAGGATTCAACAGTTGAAGTCTTTGAATGTGAATTGCTACAATACGTAAAACTTTCTCTCTTATATTTTTCAAATATCGTATGAGGACATGGATGGGAATACCAATACGAAATTATTTTGCTCGAAATGTTTAAATGAAATTTCGTTTTTTTAACAAGTAAATAATTTAGAAGTACACTGAATAATGATTCTTACATTTGTGAACGAAGAAAGCTGAAACAAAATTTAATAAGAACAATGTAAGAATGTAAACTTTCCATTACTGTTTATTGCAGTACACACGAACAATGTGACGTTTGTAGAATTGCAAAAATGTGGCAAGAAATAGGGCATTTGTGACAAATATATACATCAAGGAAGGGATTGGTGAAATACAAGAATTTAAGCAAAGAATTCCATTTAAGCAATTATGATAATAAGTTCTAAGTTAAAATAGTTTAATGGAAAGTTATTAAAATGTTCACTTATTATAAATTGTTCGGAAAGTTTCCAACTCTAAGTGGTAGTTTAGCTTGTTTTATAAGGAATAACAAAATTCCTTTCAAACAAGAAATTTTTTACACTATTAATTTTCGCACAACAGTCACACTGAATATTTTATTTTTCTTATGAAATTATTCGCATGTTTATTCTACCAGCAGCCCTCATTTGCATTGCCAGGAATTATTTTTTATTAAAAGGACCTGCTGCAAAAACAATCCTACGAGTATTTGTAAGAAGATTTGAAGAAAATGGAAACGCAATGACTCACAATGAAATTGGTCCACGTGTGACCAGAAGTCACAAAAATTATAAAAAACTCAAACTAAATTAAAAAGAAAAAGGTAGAATTGGTTTGTCTATGGTCTGTTTATAATAAATACGTCAAAAAAGTGCAAGAGACAATACGAAGAATTCGTAGGTTCTTGCGCTCTGGTTACAACGATCTAAGCATCATTCGCTCAATTTAGTACATAATTTGGTTCCTTTATGGTACCCGAAATAAAAAGAGAATGAAAAATTGGAAACAGAAGAGTCAACTAAAAGCAGAAAACATCTAGAATCTACAGCAGCAATAGAACCTTCTGACTGCTTGTATACTAGCCACTAGTCTGCGAGGGCACCCCATATAAGATCTAGGACTACACGAAATATGCGAAGGTTCATATACTCGATTAACTACGATTTAGAAATGTATGAAGAGTTTAGGACCTCGGTGCACTCAGCTCTCTACGATCTACAAATATATGAAATATTCTGGTGCTCAATATTAAAATTTATTATAGAGTTTATTCTCCCCGAGTAATCGTTTAAACAATTACATGCCCCTATTGCGGTTCACAACTCAACTCAGTTTGGTCGTGTAGAGTCAACCCAACTTATGCACAACCAAACTCATATTAGTTATTGTGTATCGCAATAACTAAAGTGAGTGTGGTTGTGAATAAGTTGGGTTGACTCTCACACGACCAAACTGAGTTGAGTGGTGAACCGCAATAGGGGCAACAGTTTAAAAAATGTCGGCATTCCATTGGGCGCTTAACGAAATCGTTATTGAACTTTAAGTACTTTGAAAACACATGTTAATGCCAAACAAATCAACAAAACAAATACCAAATGACGACGCTCGTCACATAAAAAACCAATGAAAATATTGAGAAAGTGGCAAAAAAATTTATAAAGAATCGTCAAATCACCATGAAAGAAGTTGCAAAGGATGTCGGCATATCAGTTGGCTCATGCCTAAAATTTTTCACAAATTTTGTGCACGAAGCGTGTGATAGCGAAACTCTTTCCAAAATTGCTGGATTTTGGACAACAACAAAAACCGTCGCATGGTAATAGCTCAGAAAATGTTGAATGACGTTAACGACGATCCAGATTTTCTTAAAAGGATCATAACTTGTGACGTATCATGGGTATATGGTACATCATGGATATAGTGCATAATGAGATCTCGCAACACGGTTGTTAAAAAGGAGTATTATCTTGAAGTTATGCGCCGCTTGCGAGAAGTAATACGAAAAAACCATATGTGGCCCCCTGCGACTTATTCCTGTTCCCAAAATCGAAGTGACCAATGAAAGGACGACGTTTTGCGACGATTGAAGAGATACAAACTGAATCGCTGAAAGAGCTTAAAAAGTGTATATCAGAACTGCTTCGACGATTGAAAAAAACGCTTGCACAAGTGTATTACATCTAAGGGGGATTATTTTGAAGGGGGCAAAATAGAAATTAATGAATTAATCAATATTTTTAGGGAAAAATGAAAATTCGCCTTTTCTATTGCACAGACCTCGTACAGTTAGACACCCTCTGAGTAAAATTAAAAATAAAACAAATATTTTATATACTTGATATTGAAATTTATTATTCTGGTTCTCGTTATTCCAAAAACTAACACTCTAAAATGTACATTTACAGTAGAACCAGTATCGAAAAGTACTCAAATGACCGACAGGCAACCGTCGCTCGTACATTACCGTGAGTGTCCTTCCGTTCACTTCCAAAATTTCTGGCAATATACAATATATCCCATATAAATATTGAGTGTCTTTTTGACGTTACGTTACAGCTGTCTGTTAAATTTTTATGGTGTTGTAATGTGAAAGTTGTGGGGTCAAAGACTGAAAAGGCATTTATTTGATAAAATTTTGGCAACAATAGGATAATTCAAGTTTACCGTGTGATGCTCTTGCTTAAGGTGTAAATCACAATTACAACCGAACTATTAAGAAAGAACCTTTTATAAAAACTGTATCATATTTTAAACATTCAATTATTCAAAATTAAAAAGTTTAAAAAAAATTTTGTTATTAGCAAAAAGAAAAAACAAAAAAGAAACAATACAAAAGTTTTCGTAGTTGCTTAATTAGTTCAACACTCACTCACTCACTCGCACTTGTATGAGGGCAGTAAATATATAAAATATTGTAAAACTTTTCTAACGTATCAATTTCAATAAACAGTTATTTAAAAGTTTTTTAATGCATCCAATAAACCCAGACACATTCACACTTACAGCCAGTCAGACACAAATGAAAAAGTAGACAGATGAATGTGAGATCCAACAATCATAACGATGGAAGACAAGCAAAATAGTGAAACAAATAGACAGACAAGAAGACAGGCGAGCAAATGATGACTGTATTATTTAAGTTTAAAAACGAAAAATATTTCATCATATACGAGGAATCTTACAAGGAAGTCTATAGGAAAGTATGTCACGTATTCATCAGGATTATGTGAGGATTATGAAATATTCTGTATAGCAAATTCTACTGGAAAGGAATTTTTCAGAGAAAGGAAGTAAGGACCAAAATTTACTTCTAAGTTTGCGAAAACACTAGGAATTGTGGTCAATAACATCCTGCGGTTGAGAGTTATGAGACTTCGTGATAAATTATAGTCACCTTAAGCTTACTGATCCAACAAGACACTTTTCGCTGCACTGTGCTAACATTCGATAGACTTACATAAACAGACGCGTAATGAAAAATTTGGTAGACTTTCATTCCCACTTTTTGGTTACGACTAACATTGGTTTTTATCATTACTGTTCGATTCTCTTGGAAAAAGAGGGCCATAATCTATATATATACAAATAAGTCCGTATATGTACGTCGCCGAACTACTCATAAACGCGTCGAGCGATTTCATACACTACGTAGGCAGTGGCCCATATATGGTTTATATGAAGTTTGGTTAAAATCCGATAACGCATGTGTGTGCGGTGCGTATGTGAAGTGAGTGTGTTTTTGGGAACAAAACCAACTTTATTAAAAACAAGTGTGTTTCTTTTCTTATTTTGTTTTGCCGTGCGAAATAGGCAACGGGCCCACTAGTATTTACATAAAAAAGGCTGAATTATGTGATAAAACATACGTCAATGGAGAAGCCAAAAGGGAAAAGTATTTTATCTTCATAGAAAAGTAAGTTCTACTATTAAATTTTTTAGCTGATATTCCTGAAGAATTATTTGCTCCATAAGTGGAGTTATTGAGTCTCAACTTGAGTTTAGAAGCACTAAATATATTTAAGCTACACTGTCATCCTCAGAAGTGTATTTTGACAGATTTAAATTAAAATATCCTAAAAATTACATATACGTATCCACATCGTGAAGAAAAAGTCTTGTTTTAGACTAGATCTGTATTCACAAAATGCAACTGATGGCCGAAAATTTTCTCAAGTGCTTAGAAATTTAAAGGATATTTAAATTCGGAAGTCTCGATGTTACAGTTCAGGAAATATGGTTAATTATTCCCGATTTTCTATATTCTTTGTATGTATGGACATTAATGACTTAGTTAACATATCGAGACGTAACTATAATCAGAATCGGACGAAAAATATATTGGTGTAACAGGTGAACATGTCGGTAGTCTGACACCTTTTCCTAGTTTATCTGCCGATATATTGAGTTTCGTTCAGCTAAATTATATAAATTTTGCACTGTGCCCCTATCCACAACCACTATTGCGTTACCTGCTTCAATTATATATAAACAAAGAAATGCTTCATTCCATCTTATCTCGACCGCGTACAGGGAAGTAGAGTAGCAAACTCTATTGACTTACTGGAGAATCGACGCAAAGTGGTGTGTCTTTCGATGATTTATCGTTACTTCAATAAATTGTACTTTAATGAGATTGGGTAACTTGCTCCCGAAAATCGCTCCTTTTTGCGAACTGCACGTTCTTCATTGAGGGCGCATCTATTCGTGATAGATTTGCCAGCGGATTGCACTTCGCTTTACAGATAATTTGTAAGTGGAATATCCTGCTTGCAAAGGATTTTCCTATCACTTTAGCATCCACAAACACTACTACCTTGTATCTCTTTTCCCATGACCTATCTACCTATTCTTTTAGTTCCAGCGCCACACGTTGCACGAGTAGGGGTCATCACTTAAGTCTTGGTCCATTTAAGGAAAAAAATTGACAGCCCTGGTCACCAAAAATGCATTTATATGGTAATAGAATTATATTGACCCATGAATCTTTTAAAAATTGACAATTCTCCTTTTCTAATGCCCCTCGTATGTTACCCAAATAAAAACTTTCATTTATTTTCTCCGCCTTCGTTTTCGATTACAGAAAATAATGTAAAGAAGAATATGAAACTTTTCTTCTTTCGAAATCATTTTGTTTAATAAACGTTTCCCGTTTCTTGAGAAACGATTGTCTCTCCATTAAAAGATGCGAAATGAAGTCATAAAAATACGCAAAAGTTTTTGCTCCTTTTTTCGTGATTTAAATATAAATATATACATTTATAATCTATAACGCTCGTAATAGTAGCAAAAACTTTTTTATGTGTAGAAATAAATGATAATTTCTTATTCTACGTAAAGTTTTATTGATAAATTTTCTATAAAATGAAAATAAATATGAAAAAAGTTTTCTTTTTGTTGTTTTACGAAACAAGAATAAAAATTTAGACGAATAATTTCGCTCAAGAAGTTGAAAAGAAAACTTATGTTAAGAGGAAAAATTTTAAAGTGCAAATGGAAAAAATTAAATTTACAAGTTAAACACCCTACATTTGATACAAGGAGATTTTGAATGCAATATTTTGAAAATTTTACGTTTATGAAAATGTCAGTTTTGAAAATTGAAAATGAAAATTATTAAAGCAAAAACATTTTTGTAAATGGAATTTTGTTCCTTTTTTTCCATGCAGCACAAACTTTCATTTCGAATAAAAAATTATTCGATTAATTTATAATAATCAAAAACTTTAGTAATTTTTAAATACTTAATAGTGAAATTTATTTTTTAGGATATTTTCCCCAACCAATCGATTGAATGATTACAGTTCCAAAAAATTTATTTTTTGTTACGGCTGTAGCTGTTCACTAAACGAGATTTCATTAGTCGCTAAACCAAATCGTTAGTGAACTTGAAGTTTAAGTCTAATATGATTTTTTTGTTATAATATTCACATAAGAGAATCCTTATATTATTCATATTTGTTTTAGCATAAATTTACGAGGTGGAATATGTTCAGACTGCTTAGGGTTCACTGACGATTTGGTTTAGCGACCAATGAAAAGTCGGCATATGAACAGCTAAAGCCATAACAAATAATAAATTTAATAATTTAATAAATTTAATATTTTTTAAACAAAAATTTTAAAAACTTTTTTTTTTTTAATTTTAAACAATTTTAAAAAATTTTAATATTATATTATCAATAATTTAAGTATTATTATATTGCGTATATTTCTTAATTTTCTGCATAATCCATTCTTTGGTGTACCTATTTTTAAATATTCTTTTCGTGCCACATTTTGTCTTTATAAAGCGTTCACATTGTTCGTAAGTTGTTCATTTAACAGAGATGGACAATGAATATTTCTCACTATTGTTCCTATTGCAATAAGTTTTAGCTTCTTTTGCTCACGAAAGGCAGAATCCATATGATTATTGGGCAAGGATATTTCTCGTCCGCTTATTACGCTCACATTATGCAGCCAATATTGCAAATAAAAAGTATACCATTCTAAAGGCAACTTGCTGCAGATATTTTTTTATTACAATCGGTTTTTGTTTGTTGGAGGAATAAGCATTTAAAGTTGCTGCTAATACATAAAAACATAAGGCCAATGTATGAAAACTTCTAATTAGTTTTGTAAATAAAAAAAAATTAAAACAATTGCCCTTGTTATGATTGTCGACGTCGACGTCACACTAAGTCGACATCAATACATTGGCAATTATGGGATCGTTGTCGAGAACTATTAAATATTATTGATAGGATATTACTACTACTATGGCTTATAAAAATACATGCCCCTATTGCGGTTCACCACTCAACTCAGTTTGGTCGTGTGAGAGTCAACCCAACTTATGCACAACCACACTCACTTTAGTTATTGCGATACACAATAACTAAAATGAGTTTGGTTGTGCATAAGTTGGGTTGACTCTACACGACCAAACTGAGTTGAGTTGTGAACCGCAATAGGGGCAACAATTGGCCATCGATATTAGTTAATTATTGCCTACAACGAGTTCAGAACTGCTGTCTCTTTTTACTGTCGACTTGATGTGATGTCGACGCGACAATCATAACACAGTACAACATTTTTCAGGTGATTGATTAGGGACTCAATTCTGATAGTTGTTTATGAAAGTAGCCCCAAAAAGAAGAAATTCTGCATCATTCGTTTGGTAAATATCGTATAAGGGAACTTGTCACGTTTTAGGCTCTTGTTTGTCATAAATCGAGAACCATTTATGCATTTTATGTCAAAGCTCATTAATCCTTATTTGATAAATGTAAAAACTAGAAAGTACTGGATGATTTATTATGGTATTTGATATAAAATTATCACAAATTCAATTTACTTTTCCCAAGGTAAATGCTCTACATACTTTGTAGCCCTCAAAATTATATTTTGGGGTAGATTCATTTAGAAAGTTTTTATTTAAAATTAAGGCATAAATATACTTTGCAAAAAATCGTCTTAAAAGATCTGTGTCTGTATTGATGCCGTCGTAGATTACTAGGCAGTGTACTCCACTAGCAAGTGGAAGGGTCGTAATGATAGAGTTTTGTAAACTTTTTAAGAACGTCAGATTTAATTGAAATAGCGAAATGTCCAAGGGTGTATCTATGTATATATATATATATATATATATATATATATATATATATATATATATATATATATATATATATCGGATGCACACCTTTGCCAATTTGATATTAAATATTTGAAGATTACTCAGCATTCAGAAGAATGCTGGAGTTAAGTAACCAATTCGTTTGTGCAATTAAAGTTTAATATCAGGCCTTTTTCAAGGACCAGTACTCAGATAATCTGCCCTACTCATACAATACATTATATTGAAACTAGAAAAATGAAGACATTCGCATTGCACCTTCCCACTTTTAAGGTGACAAAAAAAATCACTTTATCACTTAAGTGCTTGTCCCACATATAATGGGTGTTTTTTATAGAGGTGTATAACTTTAAGTTGCAATAAAACAACGATGGATTATTCGATTGACATGAATTTTATTTATCCGAAAGATAATCTTGTGGCATATGACCGCCACGGCTGGCACGGATGTATTCCAATCTGGACGTCCAATTTTCGACATTTGTGGCCGTATATCGGCAACAACACGGCGAATGTTGTCTTCTAAATGGTCAAGCGTTTGTGTCTTATCCCCATAGACCAATGACTTTACATAGCCCCACAGAAAGTAGTCTAGCGGTGTTAAATCACAAGATCTTGTAGGCCAATTCACAGGTCCAAAACGTGAAATTAGGCGGTCACCAAACGTGTCTTTCAATAAATCTATTGTTGCACGAGCTGTGTGCAAGCATTGTTCAGGCGTGAGTCTATTCATGATGAATTGCCAAATCAAACTGAGAAAAATCACTTGACAGCTGTTAAATCGGTCGCCATCTTGAAAAGTACTGCCAACTTAAAGTTCTATACCTCTATAAAAAACACCCTTTATAAGAGTTTTTCGAAATTCATTGACATATCGATCACGACAAAGGACGTCAAACAGACTGGATTTCGGAAACAAGTTTCCTGTTTTCGTTAGAGCACATTCCATTGGATTACTTACTACTTTGCGTCAATAATCCAGAGAGTTGTCTCACCATTAAGTTTCTCGTCAAGAAACTTCAAAATAGACTTTAAAGCGCCAACCCTTATATGAGAAATGTATTCTGTATTCTAATTAGATGTAACAAATATGTTCTATCTATCGGACAAAAGCTTTCGTTTCTTTGATATCTATATGACTCAAAAGTTAAGAATAGAGCAGAATAATTCATACAATACTGGATATTACGATTACTAAAATCGACCGAATTAGCTTGGTCACATTCAGAAATTGTGAAAAGATTGTTAAGTGCTTTGCTTCGTGGTCCAAATCTCCGAAAGCTTCTGTCTATTGTTGTATGAGTATGTATGGCAAGTGCTTGCTCTCATCCGCAAGAGAGCAAATAGAATTGCAAGTTTAAGAGAGAATTTCATTAACGAAAAGAAGGAATTGGTAGGAGATCACTGCATTAATTTACGGATCGAACTCCACTAATACTAACAGCAAGGCGTAAAAATATAAAGAAAAAATTCAATAATACTTAATACTAAGACTTTACATTTACTTTTTAAAATATAAAATAAATATTATAATTACATTATTTGAAAGTTATACATTAAAGTTGTTGCTTTAGTTGCGAAATAAACAAAAAAAAAAAAACGTCCAAGAAAAAATTTTTGTAAAAGTTTAATGCCAAGGAAATCCAGAGAAAGAAAAACTATTTTCAACATTTCTGTTTATTAATACCCGTATTGTCAAAGTGCCATTGTCATTTTGCCAAAAAACATTAAATTTCCATAACTTTAGGGATACTCGTACATGTTTTTTCGTCCTTTTTTCAATTTTTTTTTTCCTAAAATAGATATTTTAGCAAATGCTTTATGCTGCTAGAAATATATAACTAAATTCTATTTTATACTATACCCAGTTAAATGTGCCCTTTTCCCCCCTAAAAAAATTTCTTAGTGTTGAAGATGTGACATAAGCAGTTGCTTGTAAAAATAAAGACGTGCCAAAATGACAAATTACTGTGAACAACTAAATAAACGCTAATTTCTTGAGTAAAATAAAGAAGAACCGAAAAGAAAAAAGTTTCTTCTTTATTCTTCTGTATAATTTAATGTCTGTGGCAGTTGTTTGTCTGTCAATAACATGTGTGTGTTTCTGTATGCATGTGTGTGGTGTGTTTGTGCAACTTTATCCTTTTTCCCTTGTTTTATATCTGCTTGTGTCATTAAAGTGCCAAAAAGTTAAAAGGTCTTAAAGGGGGGATTTTTCCAGTATTTTTAACTTCTTTTTCATTCCATTTTACATAGAGAAAAAAACAGAGCAACTTACCTTTGTCCATCGACCGCAAACTGCTCATTTTGTAGATACAGTTTGATGTATGGCTGTCTCGTATGTAATTTATAACGGCAATTTAAGGCTCTTGGATATAGACCCGGATAAGCAGGTGACTGGACGTAACATGTTTGCAAGCGGCAATCGCGATATTCACGTTCACAATATGACCTAAAAAGAAGGAAGTGGTAAATAAAAGTTTTAAAAATAAAAAATAAAACAACTTTTCGGTTTAAGTTAAATGAAAAGTATTTAATATGAAATGAACATGGTTCGATTTAATTTAATGGATAATATTTTATCAATTTTGAAAACTATTTGGAATATTTTCCCAATTGTAGGTTACAAAAACTAAAGTAAATCAAAGAACAATTACTGCGCTTTTAGCTTCATATAACATGCCTGATAAAGGGCCCTACTAAAATAAAATATAATAGTTGTTTTTCTTAGAATAATCAGTGAAATTTCGTCCTTTAAATTTAAAATTGTGATAGTGAAACACATATTTGGATTTTGCGCTGGAGTGTAAAATTTCCATCTGAAGATGCATACTTTTGCCAACACGTCTCCCAGCAGGCGACTTGTGAACTCCAAGGCACAGTTACCTCAAGTTCATATAATCCCATAGCTAAGACCAGCATTACTATTGTTATCCTAAAGTTGAATTTTTGCCTTGTTTCAAAACCATTTCTAAAATGGCCCTTTTATATAATTGTAAACAGTGCTGCTTTTTGCCCCTTGAAGGAAATTTGCACTTATTACTCGAATTTTTCTATTTATGATTGATAGGAAGTATGGGGAAGTTCGCACACAGCTAGGCCCGTCATGAAATAAGAAATTATCCTATTTATGTTGAGAAAAAAACTTTTTTTTTTTTTCATTTTTAGCAAAATAATTTTATTTTAGATTTGAATTACTTATTTAGCAATGGAAAGAACCCTTAAATCCAGTAATCGTATAAATTTTGCAAGTACATATTTACAATTGTTTTTGTTTAAATGAAAATTATTTTACTCCCAACTGATTTCATGTGAATTCAAAGAAATAATTATTTTTTTAATATAAAAAAAAATATATTTTCAAATAGATTGTCACAGATTTCTAGTAGTAGTTTATACTTTCAAGAGAATAATATTTTATTTTAAACTCCTGGGAAGCTAAAACTATATATTTTGTTAATATTTTGAAGTAATTAAAATTTCATTAAAATTATCATGACTTTCATTTAATTTTCGCATTGCATTATTGTAAATCAATAAGCAGTAAGTGTATGTAGACCAAAACTTGGCCTAGCGCACTATAGTGTGATTATAATAATGTAGAAAAGTTCATATAAAACTTCGCGTCATACAAAGCTCATAGAGATATGTAAATGTTTAAATGAATCCTATCACCCTGGATGTACAAAGGACATTGTGAGGTGGACATTACACATTATTGGATTATTTTTTTATGTTCTGCAATTTATTAAAATGTCTCGGCCACCTACCGAAAAGGTTTATGGCTTCGATACGATCTGTTGCAGAAAACAAATTTGTGGAAGCATATCACATACACCATTCATCTATTTCAAAAAGTCGAACAATATTAGGAGGGGGTAACAGCAGTGAATTTGGTATCATGTATATACACTCTATGTGCATAGGCTAGATCTTGGCCTGGCGTAATACTAATTTTGTCAATTAATTTTCGTAACTGAACATAGCAAATTCACATTTTGTTGGCTATAAATAAAATATCACACATAGTCCCAAATAATATGTTATGATAAAATTTTTCTAGTCTAGTGTTATGGCCCATTTTATCCACTTTATCAGTGATACTCTTTTCGTATTTGAAGAAACCGTCATTTGCTTTAAAATATTTCTATTCAATCTGTTCGGTATATGGGGAATCTGAATAAAAAGGGCTTATCATAAGATCCTCCTACATCATTCACTATAGCTCCTAATATACAAGGACAAAGAGAAAATGTCCCTAAATTAACTGTAAACATATTGTAATAATTGTAATATTTTGGTTGGAAACCATTCTTTAGTTGCTTCCAAAAAGAAAATATTTACGATAGTATTTAAGTTTGAAGGTACACAACTTTTTTTAACAAACTAATCTTAAAACAAACTAACAACATTGAAGAAACCAAATTATGTTTTCTACAGTAGGAATTATCTTTTATAAAGTAGGAAGTTTTACTATAAAATAAATAAGGTAAAGTCACAAGGTTTTCTTATTTCAACTCTTTAGAATTTTCCCCACAAAATTTAACAAGAAATCAAATTGCCTATTTCTTTAATAAACCTAAAAGTATGCAGTATTAAAGTTATTATCACAACTCCCAAGAGTAGGCAATTTTAATATCAACGAAATAACAATGCTAAAATCTTATAACCTTCTTGCTTTAACTTTACCAATTTGCCATCAACATCCGATTATGTTGATCCATACAAAACAAATTGACACACACAAGTAAGATTTTCTTTCCTGAAGAGGTGTGCAGTATTTGCTGGGCAAATATAATTTTATTATTTTCTCGACTAAGCCAGTAGAAATTCATTATTTGTATTGCATGCAATTGGCTTTTATTACTAACTTGGAAGACTTTCTTTCTTTTCATTATGTTGTTGCTTGTGGTGCGTGTATTATTGAGTTTATAGATGATTAGTTAGGAAATTTCAACATAAACAAAAAGCTGAAAGGGAATCTTCAACCCACAATAATAAAATTTTGCAGGCATTAGCATAAAATTAAATTATTGGAAATAATATATTGTAATTTAGCACATGTACGGTAAACAATTTACATTTCAACTTCATGTTTGTCTTTCGTATTATAATGACGCTTGTTGTTGAACCAAAAGATTAAATTTACTTACCCCTGTACAACTTCGCCGCGTCTGTTTGGATATAATTCGGGATGTTGGCCATAACGTAAATATACCTCTGTTTGCTGTTCAGCACGCGAATCGAAAGTGAAATAAGTCTGTAAAGAGAAAAAGCAATAAAATATTTATTACTACCAAGAAGAGGCACTACATGATGTAAGAAACACACTTTTGTTTACAAAACTTGAACAAATACTATTGATTTAAATATATGTATGTTTTTTTCGTCTTTTGGAAGTCTTTGACAGGAGTAGAAGAATATTATGGTTACATTAGTTTCACCAGAAAGTATTAAATATTTATTATTGATTCCCTTCGAAGTGAAATATGAGGCATCTAATATGTAGAAATTCTTTTAAGGATTATTGGTATGAAAAAAATTTAAGGATACATGATTTTTTTAATATTATTTTCAAGAAAAGCAATAAAATATATTGATACATTGGATCAGTAAAAGAATATGCAATTATCTTTACATTATCTACAATTTAGATTAAAAAGTAAGCTTCATCCTTCCCTTTGGCACTGTCTTGGACGTCATATGAGTGCACTGTAGTTCCGCGTCCTTTCAAAAAAAGCATAATTTGTTAAGAATCTAGATTAAGCCACATATAACTTGAATTGATTATTTTATAATAAAAATTATAATAAATAATTTCTGAATGGTGTCTCAAGTAATCTGTAATTTTTCATTTTTTTTATGCAAACATAATCTTTTTTTAAGATCATTAACCTTTATGTTAAATAAACAAATTCATTTTCTTATATTTTTTATTTAATTTTTCGCAAAAAGCAAATATTACATTTTCTACTACAGCTCTTCATTACTATCGCTCAGAACATGCTTGTCTCTAGCACTATGAAGCAAAGCTTTTTTTTTCAACTTCTCGCTTTTTGTTTATTAAATGCAAATAAAACTTTGCAACTGCATTAAGATTAAACAGAATACCCTATCGTTGGTCGTAGGCTTGCAACAAAAATGGAGTTTAGGAATAAATATGTATACGAGTACATTATTGGAATAAGATTTATTTATGTATTTGATTTCAAAAAGTAAGTGACTATTAGGCAGAATTTATATTAAGCATTTTTTATAAGATTTGTTGCAAGGACTTTTTTATTTACCAGTATAAGGTGTCATGAAATTAGTGGGATTAAAAAAATTTGTTACGAAATCGTATGAAATTTCATGGGCTGCTATCCCATTTGCTAGAAGGTACTTCTTGTAATGCGTCACAGATGCTGTATGCAATCAATAGTATAAAAGCAGTCGCAATTAATTATTAAAAGAAAAATTGTTTTAAAAAGTTACACAGACTAGTTATCACAGCCGTTTTTTTTTGAGAAAGTTCGTCCCACTGTGACATATATGTATATATTCATAAAACCTATATATCCTAATGCAGTTAAACCAAGCGTTTAATATTAAAAATTAGGTCTACTAATATGGGCAAAAGAAAGTTGATCTATTCACGAATACAGCTGGGGCAGTAACAGAAGAAGTATTGGACCGTTTTTAAAAGATCTGCAGAATGCGGACTATATTATTTTAAAAATTATGATAAACATATATATCTATAAAAAAAAATCGCCCAGGGACTCCAATTATGTATTGTATTTTTCCGAAGAGCCTCTCTCAATCTATTAAATCACATTTATGCGTAAATATCTCGACATAATCCACCTTAAAGAACTATCATATAATTCCGGAAGCCACGTCTCATTTATCATACGTTATTGCAACAGCATTTACTTACTTTATTGCAACAGCCGCCTGTTCAAAGCCTCCTGAATGGGTCCTTAAAGTTGATTTTTAAGTAAAAATTTATCGCGCATATAAAAATAAATATTGTCCTAAATCTAAAAATTACTCCAATATATCTTTAAGAAAAATCAACTTGCTATTAAACAGTAAGACTCTTTTAGGCATTTTGATCGAATGTGATACCACGGAAACCCTGCTTAAGCATAGCGCCCGTGCCGTTAAACTGACTAGCGTCTTATGCGTCGCAGTTTAATATCAATGAGATCAAAGGAAAAACAGAATTCAATAAAAGCAAAGTGATCATTCCTATTCTTGCCACATCGGAACAGTGGCATAAACAATTTTCTATGATTGACTTGCACAACAATCACTTCTTTGAAGAACACTTGACTTCAAACGCCTATAAGTTCCAAGATATCAACCAATTTAATAAAACACACATTCTGTACTATAAGTCGTTAACAGTTTCTAAATAGAAAAATATATTCACGATCAGAGGGAAAATGTTACTGAAATGTTTTGGTCTTGGCCATTTATATATACAGTTGGCAATAGAGCGGAACTATTGTCAACTGTTGAGAGATTGCGTCTTCCATGCTTAAGCGAGGCCACAATATTTCTTATGTGCCACCTACTATTTTTTAGGTTCTGGCTGTTGCAAGCACAAACAATTATATGGCTCTTGCCTTTGCTAAAAATTTCCCTGGAGGATTTTGGAAATCAAGACGTAAATGAAAGTTGTAACTTCAACTACAAAACAATTTCCTGCCATAAGCTTTCATTTCGGTACCCGGAAATATGATAACATAGTTTGTGAGTTGGTACTATACTATCTGAATAAAATGGATCTTTGAATCGACCCTATAATTTCTATACACCATATATTGTATGCCTTCCCATACAGTATATATCATGTAACTTTTCAAAAGTTGCTAGGATTTTTTGGGGTAAAATCAGCAAACATCCAAAAATTTACTAGATCTCCAAAAAACAATTTTCTTCTAAGATTTCCGAATGTAAATTTCAAATAAATATTCAACATTTTGCAAAATTAAAAAATGTGTATACAGTAAACAGTATATGTGTATATAGTAGAAGCTATCAGAAAGAACTTTTCGAAAAAGTATTTTTTTATATCAAAAACCTTTTGAAGAATTTAATTCACCACCATTTGCCAACTTCTCTTGTTTTGGTATCAGCACAATTGAAATAGCTTTCCCTTAAGTCGAATTGACCTGATTTACAAACTTAATTTTATTGTTTCACTTCCTCTGCTTTTATTTGATTTTTCAACTACCGCTTCTTCCACTATCGTTCCTGCTTTTGTTACTTTTTTTCATATTTACTATCATTTAAACAACTATAAACAGGAAGAACTTATGGCTTGATGAGCAACAGCTAACTCATTATAATGGCTTTTTTATTTATCCTTTCTTCCATATTTTCTGTTTCTTGTTTTTCTTAAAAGTACTTGTCTCTCATACGGGGCTCCTGCCGGCCCTTAACTCTCTCACTATGTAGAGATGACTTGGCTTGGCATGTTAGAGTTGGGTTGAAAAAACTTACTAAAGTTTTTCATAAATATTTATGACTTTATTAAAGGTGGTTTGGAAACTGTGAAACAAACAAAAACTATAGACAGACGGAAGCAACTATAAACTTAATGTTGTTTAGTTGCAGTTGCAAACGATGAGTATGTCAAATGACTGAATGAATGAAAGAATGAATGCAAAAGTTCTGTGCTAAAAAAAACAGGAACTTAAGAGACTCTGCTTTTATTTTTGTGTATAAATTTCCAAACAACAGTCTACTCGTATCTGCACAAGTAGAGTGAATGGTTTTGCACAAAGAGGCTTTTCATTATACAATAAAGTTTATCAGGAACAAATAAAAGGATTTTTCAACAGACTAACTCATATATCATGAAAACAAACAACAAGAAAAGATTATCGTATTTAAGGCTGATAAACAATAAACCAAATACAAAAAAGTTTGATAAGAGTCTAAACTGAAAGCTCAATGTTTTCTTAAAGTTTCTGCTGTAAAAACCGACAGTCAAACATTATAATTTTGCGATAAATATTTACATATCCATATAACCTATGAACACTTTTCTTGCTACAAAAATAAGCATTTCTTAAATTGTCTTATACATTATTTAATTAATTGGACCCTCAGGAGTATCAAATGTTCAAATATGAAGTGCTTAAAAGTAATCTAAGTTATCGGTTATAGCTCGTGTTTTAAACATATCAGGCTTTAACGAAAATATCCAACGATATTCAAGGTCCCTTTAATCGTGGAACTCTAGTTGATTTAGTTATTAAATCTCCAATTATTAAAAGCAACTGTGCCCCAGTTGAGTTTACAGTCCCAACCTAAAATTTGAAATTGCCAGAAAAGCTCAAATAAGTAATTGACATTTAGCAACTGGCAAAAAAGTGTCTTTCAGGAAAAGTGGGATTAAAAACGTATATATTAAAATAGCACCTTTTAGCAAGAGCTTTTGAAAATGTACCTTAGAAACAGTACCTTTTAAAAATTTATCTTACAAAAAAGTACTTTAGAAAAAGTATTTTCTAAAAATGAAGCTTATAAAAAGTACCATTGAAAAAATAGGTTTTAAAAAATACCATCTGAAACAGTGCCTTTTCAAAAGTACCTGAAAAATTACCTTTAAAAATTTTCTTGTAAAAAACGCATTGAAAATTTGTACTTTCTAAAAATGTACATTTTAAGAAAGTACCGTTAAAAAAAAGTAGCTTTAAAAATTACCATCTGAAACAGTGCCCTTTAGAAAAGTACCTTTAAAAAACTTTCGTGTAAAAAAGCAATTTAAAAATGTTTACTTTTGAAGTAAGTGTCCTTAATGTATTTTAGAAAAGTACCCCTTTGAAGGAATTACCTTTTAAAAAATTACTTTTTAAAAATTTACTTTTTAGAAAATATCTTTTCAGGCAACACCTTTAAGATGGTACCAATTAAAAGTATTCGTTTAGAAAAGTATCTCCCAAAAAAGGACACTTGGGAAAGATAATCTTTTAATAAATAAATCACTAACACTCAAGTATATTTTAAAATTATATTCTTGAAGAATGTACTCCATTAAGAAAGTGCTCTTAGGAAAAATGCCTTTTCAAAAATAACTGATAAATGCTACTTCTTAAAACCAGACCTTTAAAAGCTCTCTTTTATTAAGAAGTAAATCAAAAAATAAAAATTCTAAATCAAATTATTAATAAGTTTTCTTATTTTAACACACTCGTATTGCTACCTCAGTCCAACGGAAACATACTGGGTTATCCATTTTTCCGTTTCAAAAGTAATGTTAAACAAAAAACACATTCAGCTCTGATAAAACTTTTATTTCACAATAATGCTTGAATGACCGCCTCTAGATTGGTTGTAGCAGTGGATCCTTTTATAGGAGTTTTCGATCTTTTTGCACATCTCGGGCGGTATCACGGCGATAACTTGATCAATGTTGGTTTTCAAATGCTCCACCGTAAGAGGACTATCCATGGTCTTTGACGTGGCCCTATAAAAATAAGTCTAAGGGCGACCAAGGGCCAATTGACGTCGCCAAAACTTGAAATTACGCGTTCTGGAAACTTTCCTTGCAATAAAACCAAAACAGGTCGTGTTGTGTAGGTCGTGGCGCCATCTTATTGAAACCACATGTCGTCATAATATATAGAAATAAATAACATTTTAGAAGACAGATATTTAACAGCGGATAGCATTGCCAGACCGGCGGTTTTGAAAGCACTAAATTGATAAGCCGATATGTCCAAAATCTAAATTTTGTAATTTTTGAGAAGAAAGTAGTCCTCAATATTCTCTTTATATGTACAAAAAAATCAGAATCATATCTAAAGCTCATACGGAATTATATAGATATGGGCTGACGGAAATATGTTAATTAATATCCTCGTTAAACGTATGAGAAAACAAATCAGAATTCTATCTGAAGCTATAACTGAACGTTCGCAATATAGTTAAACGCAGAGTACTGTAGCTCAGTAGATTTCCAAATGTATTGAGTTTAATTCATTAGAACTTGTCCCCTGCTTAAAACGTCACAAGATTTCATTTCAAATTGGTTAATTTTTTCAAACTAATATATTTTATTTAGTACATATAATTGAAGTTTAATTATTTATTTAATTTTGCTTTATTAAAGTCATAATTATTGCATATTGAAACCTTGTCGCCCTTTTTTATTTTTTTTATGTACAATAATCCACATGCAATATAAAAACTCATAAGATGTCAGACATTTCAATTAATAATGCAACAAATTAGTTTACAATAAATAGCATTACGACAACAACACCACCAACTGCAGTCATAAAATTATAAATTTAATGCAATTCATAAAAATTTAAAATATATTCACACCTTGCATTATATGCCAGAAAAATGCCAGAATTATTACGCGGGTTGCAGTTAAGCTTTGGTAAGCGGCAGCCATTTACACGTTATGATTAAAAAACATACAAATATCAATGCAAAAAGGACACACACAATAAAACTCTGACAACAACATAATTTATGTACATAAATATAAGATCTATGTAGTTGCATTAATGTGTCTGAAAATCGCCAGCACCATCATTATTATAATATTCGGTGACATCAACATCACTAATGACATGTGTCATATAGCCATTTACATTGACATACTTGCAGACGTATGAACATACGAGGTCTATTCAATAGAAAAGGTAAATTGTAAAATTTTTCGGGCTAATGCATTCAATTAGCGATTTTTTTTTTACTTGTCTCGAACATGTGTTGTTAGTTGAGTTTGTTTGTGAGAGGCATATCAGTTAGACGTGTTTTGTTTGCAGGCTCAAAAAATGTCTAAATACAAACTGCACAGAGTTTTTTAAGAGTCTATAAAGGCCTTTATCATAAAATATGTTTTGCCAAAGAAAATGGTCATCTGAGCCATAGTGCATAGTGTCACTTAGTCACGTGAACGACAGTACACACAGTATATGAACAAATTTTGTTCAACGATTTTCACAAAGTTTAGTAAAATTATGTGCGTTTGTGTATGTCGACGTTGTTGTTGTCAATGTTTAATACACATTGACTGCGTAAAATGATATTTACGCTTGAAAATCTGTGATGATATAATGAAATTTTGCACACTGATACTAATGAGTACATTCAATACATACAAAGAAAACACACAGACACACAGTCCCATGCACACAGTTGTGTGTATGAAAGCTTTTACATTAAAGGATTTTAAAGTAGTAACTTTCATGTGCAAGTGTATAAATTTTATCAACATCATTGCAATATGTTTTTTTTTTCAATTCGTGATTTTTACGCAATCAGATACATGCTAATATAGAAACATGTATATGTTGCCGCATGCAGGTGCATATATGCAGGTATACTTTGGTATTCAGTAGCAATCACATTTTTAAAATTAAAAGGAATACATTTTACTAAATATGGTGTCATATTGAATTGTATTTGATTAAAATATAAACGAAACCAATCTAAAAAGTTCCTTTGATGATTAAAAAAATGCATATAAGGCATTTGAACGGGCGAGATGATAACTTTTTGTGGAAAGTATTTTAATAGACATTTCTTATACTAGGAGCACGGAACGAAAGGCCCTCAAATATGTGAACTGATTAAAGGTTGCAGATCTGATGCTTCTTACAACCAGTCATTTCCTACGTTTGTCCATTTGAGTTCTCCACGATGTGAGGACGCTTTAAACTTTCAAAGTTTACGATTTATGCTGTTTCTTATGTCACTGCCTCAAATAAGAAAAAAAAAGAATGTGTAGCATGAATTGGTTCTCTTGAATTTTGTGGTATTAAACTGCGACATAAAAAAAGTTTTATAAAAAGCTCCAGCTGCTTCAACGTTGGAGACTGTGCTTAAGCCGATATTCTGTGTTTTCGCAATTGTTCAGACGATCTAAGTGAGTCTGTTGGAATTCTGATTGGCACCCCCATCTAACTTAACGATATCCTTTGCTGCTCCCCTTTTTAATTAAAAAAATTTTCTAGAAAAGACGCCCAAAGAGTCATCGAAATATGAAATAAAATAATATTAATTTATGAAATAAAATAATGTTAATTAATTGTTTATATTTTAATTAAAATATTTCCTTTGAACATATAATATATATCCTATTTGTGGTATGTTATGCATTTTCCAATGTTGTTTAGAAAAATATAGAAATTGATTGCTAACCACGTTTATAAGATATAGACCTAGGCAGGCCTATTGTAGTCATCGAAAATTAAAGAAGTTATCAATGGAGCCATTTTTGCAAGGTTCATTGCTTCACTGTGGTTACGAATATCCGCCCTGTGTATGCTCTGGTTAACATTCAGCATTTACTGCCTCTTTACTTAAAGTTACAAGAGGACTCCAGCAGAACTGCGCTACGAACTTCTGGTATTTTGGAATTAAAGTCAGAAAATCTGGTTGGATATTTCGACACACTAAACCTTTTTTACATGCGATCCTTACATCTAGGTTATCAGATTATACGCAATCTACCTACCGGTGTGGACCAAGAGTTTTGATACTTTTATTCCCGGCAGGGATTTTATTCCTGAGCAGAGGTCAAATATAGTCTTAGACTGCATAGCATCTCTTCTTGAACTTAGTGTCATTAACAATCTTCTAAATGATGGCTGATGAGGCTATATTGACAATGAGCGCCCTAATCGCTTAACTAACAGGGAGACCAAATAATAACTCATTTAACTGAAATCTTTCAATGCCCTGCCATATCCACTGGCTATAAGTGCATATACAAAGGATAGGCTTGATATAGGGCTGTGTAAAGGAATTTTCTCGCCATTGGAACACTTTGATGGAGCTCACATATTTAAAATATTTTGTTACGCCATTTTGATGCATATTGCAGAGGCCAGTGTCACTTATCAAGAGTTATCTAAGATTGATTGAGGAACGGTTTATAGGACTCCATCAATAAATTTTTCGAAATACTGAGATATGGCATTCCAGACTCTGCAAATTAATAATGAGACTTCAGGACAATGACGATATCCTGTAAATGAGCATCATAGCTAAAATTTTCTTGAAGATAACCAAGTTACTTTAAGTTTTTACTAAACAGAGTCATAGCACTTAATTGTAGGCTAGAGCTGGAAGAATAATGAATATAAAGGATGTGCACGAATTAAATGGCATTAAATTTAAATTAATTGGTATTGAATTTGGTAAATGTTGGAATCAATTTTACATTACATACAACCATCGCCACCTAAAAACTGCTAACAAACAGGAAGTTCACTGAAAAGGGGTGAAGCGGTCTCCGAAAACAGCTTTTTTATATTCTGATTCGTAAATTGGAATTAAAGTTTAAATTTCTTTGTTGTCTGTAGGACATTAGTTCATGATAAATTTTTTCTTAACCAACAAATGTTAGGAATATCAGAAATATGAAAATGTGTTCGAATTAGATTAATTAAGACACAATAGGGTTATTCACACCGGCCTTGTTAATTCGTTAGTCGTTATTCGATAGTTTTTTACGTGTATTTTGTTTTTGTAAAATTAACAAATTATCGAACTGCCGAGTAACAAAGTACCAGTGTGGCAAGCTTGGTAATTTTCTTGTTACTCGGTAACAAAAAACAGCTGTGTTTATTTGTGTTTATATTCTCATTACAGTAATAAATTTTATTTCCTCCAAAGAATTTTCAATTAAATTTTTTACTATTTTTGTTTTTGCACTTTCTCGAGGCATTTTTGCTTTTTAATAAATTTAAATCATCTGTTTTATAGCAAAAGTTACCGCACTACTGAGATAGAACAAAAAGTGTGTTCACAGTAAAGTGTTTTAACAAATTACCAACTAACAAATTACCGGATTAACAGACTCGGTGTGAATTCCCCTAATGTTTTATATTATTTTTAACAAATTCGGGAATTGTTCCAACTTGCTATCAAAACCGTCATTGCTCATACGTCAAGGTATTATTGAATAAAATTGACATATTTGAACGTCGAGATGTGTAGGAATTTAAATATATTCAGTAGACCTTAAGCTGTTTTGAAATTAATTCCAAATAAATATTAATCATACGCCCAGAAGCTTTTAAATGAAATTGCATTTATTAAAGAAATTTAACGACCATGGTCATATTAGTCGAACCATGTTGTTAGTGTAATGTGCATGTGCCAATAAGTACAACAATATACATTTAACGTGTGCATGTATATGCTGACAGTTTATTATATGACTTAATGCTGATTTTTATGAATTTATTTTTCGTTGTCGATTTCCGTTTATTTTTATTTCATTTTCCGGCTCCTAAGGTATGGAGATATTCGCGCTCATGGCAAATAAAATGAAAGTAAATATTAATTGAATGAAACAAAATGAAAAACTTAAAGTAAACAAGTAATAAAAAGTCAGAAACTTTATATTATTAAAGTTGCTCCTAGTCAGCAGTGTTGTAGTTAATAATTTGTTTTTTTTTTTGTTTAATATTTTGGTATGTGAAAAAAATTGCATCGTTAGCCCTGGCTGCTGGATTTTTGTAATGACATTTCTATTCTAAACACATTTTTTTAAGTGACCGCTTTTGTTTAAAGTATCAAATTTTCATCCCTGCGACAGATAAGTTTTGTTAAAAAACTAAGGCGACTTTATGAATTTTCGTTAGTGGGAGCATTTTGGCAACTTTATATATATCATTCTTCACCGAGAAAATGCCAATAACGAAACATATTTTAAACACCCCATCACACCTACAATGGATGAGAACGTGGAGGAAGAAATAAAAATTATGCTGTTAAATCGTCCAAAAACCATACAGTAGAAAATTAAAAAAAAAAAAATGGAAATAAATCTGCAGTCTCTTAACGGGCAGTCTGTTTCTAATAAAAATGTCTTCGTTTCGAGACTGCATGAAACATTTTCTTGAGCCAGCAGACGAACGTGCTTGGAATCTCGATTTCTAGACTCTTGTTAAATAAGTTAAAGTCAGAAAATTATTTACTTTTATAACATTTCATTGACATGATACTTTATACACTGTGGCGTTTCTACGGATATAGAGTTGGAAGCAATATCGACACCTGCAGGTAGCAATCGCCAAGCTTTGTTGCATTGATTTTTTGTCATACTAGATATTTAGTTTTAAATTCAAGCGCATTTTTCTCAGCCGTAAGTGAATTTGTTGACTACGGCACGTACAAAAATTCACATTTATATTAATATTTTTTTAGGTAAAATATCTCCTACAATGTGAGAGAAAGCCTGTATAAGTAGTTGGCTTTTTCCCTTTTTTTAGGGAAAGTAAAAAAAGAAAGATCAAAAACAATGGCCTGACATAGGCTTGAAAACCCAAGCTAAGCAAACTTTCCTTCAACGTAAATTTTTATTAGAAACTCCAAATTTATTTCCATTTCTTTTAATAGCCCCCACCGTGCACCATTAAAGAAGTTGGTAATGATGTCGCCATCCCGGTTGGCTCATGATATAAAATTTTATTGTTTCTTTTGGACATGAGACGTGTATCAGGGAAGTTTATGCTGGATACTTGTAAGCGGTTTTTTTTGCCTCTGCAGACATATTAAGTGGTTTTGGAATTTCGGAATTTTTTCAAAACTAAATAGGCCCTTCGCTGAAAGAGCTCAAGGCTGTATGAGAAAGTGCTTACAAGAAGTACTTCGAGGTTTAGAAAAAACGTTTGTATAAGTGTATTATATCCAAGAAGGAGAGAAGACGCAACATCAATATTCGTTCACAAATAAATACTGGATGAAAAGAGTGAGACAATTTTTTGGTCACATCTATTTCACTTGTCCTTAAGAGCTTTTTCGAAACTAAAGCAGTGATTTCCATGCGCAAGCGTGAATCAGAAATAAACTTCACATGGGAAAACTCTAGTAGTATATGAGTTTTAATTCAAGTACTTGACTTGTCATGTTTTTGAAAGCTGCGTTGTAGGATCTCGAATTGAGGCACTTCGCAAGAGGGACTTGGTGTAGTTTTATTGAACCAGAACCCTGCAATTGTATCTCACATAATTATGATAAAAAAAAGTTTTATTTCAGGATTCAAGGTTAGAGCTTTTGTACAAGAGGATTTAAGTTCCGCCATACTAATACGCGGACAATGACGATATTATCGGCTGCCCTAACATTCATTCGACATCTGGGTGATGAGCCTATTGTCTAAAATATACTTGTAAATGGAATCCCGCCTGTGTAAAACCATATTTGCTTATTTTGATAATAAAATCTTGTCATCTGTTCAATTGTGCAACTTGTCTTGTTGATGTGGCATGTTACCTGTATAATAAATAACTACTTGAACAGCACGACGATAAAGAAATATTCCCAGTAATCCTAAACCGTCCTTAATTCAAAATTCGTTATATAATATTCTCTTTGTGATTAAAGTCATTCAAGCATTTCTTTCATTTTTGCGTATTTTGCTATTTGTAATGGGAGAAAAAAAAGTTTTCGAATTTCTTATCCTGGGTCTTGTTCTTATAAATTATGTTCCGTTTTGTTTTTGCTTTTTAATGATTATTTATTGTAAATTACCTGATCCGTAAAGTTGTCTGTGTGAAACATGACTTTCACATAACTCGTCTCACTAATAAACGTTTGAGGTTGTTCAGCTTCGCCACAAAACATGCCGGGCTCTCGACGATTGGAGACATCAGTTTTTGCATTGCCATCCACAATCTGAAAACAAAAAGAAAAGAAAATGTTGCAAATTGAAAACAAAATTTCCACATAAAAAATTTATACAAATTGGAATTCATTACAGGCCAATGGCAACACGAGCAACATGTTTAAATATGAAATAAAAATACCTATTGACCAGAGACCATGTTAGTTATTCTCTGAAAGCTTTTAGAAATGGGAGTGAGGGAGTGGCTGGTTGGTAAATAAAATCAAAGTAAAAAAATTGTGTTTTTTGAACTCATTTTTGATTTTCTGTTTGTTAGTTGAGATATAATAAAGATGAAGCTGTCAGTGGGGTTATGATCATTCCCATATGTCATCATTTATGCTGCCCAAGTATTGGCCAAATCCAAGAAGAAAAAAGAGGCAATTTTTGTACATTGGAGGAATGTTTGGCAAGACCAGTGCTTAACAAACAGAACGTTAAGTTACACCCATGAAACTTTCACTTTTCTAACACATACACGCTTATATCTACCATAAATAAGAAATAACATTAGAGAACATTAGTCAATCTTACAAGTAACATTAGTATGACATCCATATGTTGTGCTCATGTCCTGCATTTATCTTTAGCACATATGTACATCCATACATACATCCATATACTATATACAAACATAAGACATATTGTCAGGCCTGATTCCTAAAGAAAAATAATAAGTGAGAGTGTCGTATGTGTATGATGGCCTAAGCACGCGTATTTACGTGAGTCGGTAGTGGTGATGGTGGGTAATAAATTTAATTTGATATCTTTATATTTTTTTCTCCCTTCTATCTGATTTGACGTATTGGGCTGTTTGTTGGCGTGTATGTCTTGGCCATAAATCACAATTCCCTTGAGTCTTAATTCTTAGCAACAAATGTTAACAAATGATATAAAGCAAAAAATATGTCTGACAAGCCCGAAACAAGCTTTAAAGTTCACACTTAAAGTTTCAGTTGATAATTTAGGAATGTATGGTAAGTGTAACGAAAGAATAAAAGTAATAGGAGAAACGTTAGAGAAAATAAAACATAAAATAAATCATCTTCACTTTAAATTTTTAGTAAAAATATAAGGCAACTAACAAAAAAATTCTTCTAATTTACAGACGGCATAACTGCAACTTAGACGAGTTCTTACCTTTTATCTTAAAATGGTTTTTTAAACATTCAAAAAATTTTCAAAAAATTTCTTTTCAGGAAGCTATTAATCTAAAATATTTTATAAGATATTTTATCTAAAGAGTACTTTTGTATCAGATATCTGCAACAAAAGTACCTTTATTAAAAATGGGTTTTTAACAGAACTTTTTAAAGATAGTTTCTCAAAACGTATTTTTTTAAATATTCTTTTTAAAAGAATTTTTTAAAGGTACTTCTTTAAGAGGTAATTTTTTTAAAGAGAACTTTTGTAAATGTATTAAAAGGTACTTTTTTAAAGCTGATTTTTTAAAAGGTACTTCTTTAAAAGGTACTTTAGTAAAACATACTTTTTTAAAAGGTACTTTTTAATAGGTACTTTTTTAATACGTAATTTTTTAAAAGGTACTTTTTTAACAAGTACTTTTTTAAAAGGTTTTTTTTTCTTTTAAAAGGACCTTCTTTAAAAGATACTTTTTCAAAGGCATTTTTTAACAGATACTCTTTACAGGGCACTTTTTAACAGGTAGTTTTTAAGAGACACTTTTTTAAAAGGTACTTTTTTAAGAGGTACTTTTTTAAAAGTTACTTTTTAATAGGGAATTTTTTGAAAGGTACTTTTTAAAAGGTACTTTTTAATAGATACTTCTTTTAAAGATACTTTTTTTAAATGGTACTTTTTTAAAAGGTACCTTATTAATAGATACTTCTTTTAAATGTACTTTTCTTAAAGGCACTAATTTCAGATATACTTTTTTTTGGTACATAAGAAGTACTTTTAAAAGTTACCCTTTCAAAACTGTACTTTTAAAAGTTGCTTTTTTAAAGGCATTTTTGTAGAAGGTACTTGTGTAGAAAGTGCTTTTGTAAAAGTTACTTTTATGAGAGGTACTTTTTTAAAACATGCTTTTCAAAAGTTAATTGCTTAAATGGACTTTTTAAGAGGTCCTTTAATAAAGGTTACTTTTTCAAAGTTGCTCTTTTAAATACTTGCTTAATAGGTGCTTTTTGAAAGGTGCCTTCTTATAAGGCAACTTTTTAAGGGTACTTTTCTAAATCGCACATTTTAAAGGCAATTTTTAAAGGATACTCTTTAAGAGATATTTACATAAATGTGCTTTTCTAAACGCTATTTTTAAGGAAGTTGTTAGTAAAAGTTTTCAAATGTTTTATATTTTAACTCACCTGCAGAAATCCTCCCTCACAATGTGTGGCGTTCATCAAAGTGCCAATTTTAAACTTTTTAAATCTTAATCTCAGCACAAAATCCCTGGGAGCACCTTTCAGTGTACGAAAACGATACCAGCAGGTTAAAGGTCGGCCAATGTTTTGATTCGTCACCTCTGGAGAACTGACATCTTCGAAAATATCCACTGTCTTATTACATTGATCTTTATTTATATCCGCTCCGCCTGTAAAAGAAGAGATGCAGAATTTATCTCAGATTTTATTTAAACTCATATTTAAAAAATGATTTATGTCAAAATATTTTTTTTTAGTTTAACTGTTTTTCTCTTTGTTTAATTTAAACTCTACCATTTTTAAAAGTTCAATTGTTCTTCTTAATAATTCCCTTATTTCCCCTGTTTAATTGAAAATTATTATTGCTTTGTTCCGTTTAAAACTTTTGTCTGAAGATAAATAAAAATTGAGTTCAAAATGAATTTATATATCAAGTTAAGGGCTGATCCGTAAACAAGTATCTCTTTAAATTTGGAATAATTTTCCGTCTTTTTTTAAATGTAATGAGCTGTAACGATAGGGTGATGAGCTGTGCAACATGGTATGCCAACGTTCTGAAATAGAAGATTAGAAAAGCTCATATTTTCTATTTCAGACCATAAAAAGTCCACAATCATGGCTCTGTAGAGCTCTTCTTCGACTGAATAGACGTTTCGAATATTTTCGAAAAAAAATTAACCAATAATGCCAGCACTCCAAAATCCACACAAAACGGTCAATATCTGTGAATTTATTGATTGGTCTCTCGACAATGACATTGGGGTTTTCCTGTTCCCAAGTGCAGTAATTTCTTGAAACCTCGCCGAGATAAAATGCGCCTTGTAAGAAGAAGCTGATTTTTCGGCCAAACTCGATGTCTCATTGTTTTGCAATATTTCCAAACGGAGATGTGATATTGACTGATAGTCAATATTTCGTACAGAAAGACCTATCAGTTTCAAAACAATACATTTTTTGAAGGATATTTGTATTTTGACCACCCGTTATAAGTACTTTATTAAGGAAAAAATTTTTCGTTTCAGCGAGATTTTCGTTTAAGGGAATTTCGAATAAAAAAATTCGATTTTGTTTAAACGAAATCAACCCTTTACAAAACGCTCACATGTGTACATTCCGAATTTGAATTTATTTTGAAAACAGAGATTGTTATCGATTACAGAAAACACGCTTAACGAGCTGCCACTGCGTTTTGTATCGGCAGTGGTAAATACTCGCCAATAACTTTTTTTCCATTTCTCCAGGTTTTGGAAAACAGTGATCAAAATATAATGTAACATGAAAATTTATTAGATGCCAAAAGTTCAGCTATAACGCGATACAAACCGGACAGCCAAAATATTTACGAGTGTTATCGATAACAAAAAGTAGGATCTATAAAAAATTTATTTTAAACGTTTCAAGCTCGAAACCTTGAAACTGTTCCTAATACAGCGATTCGTGCACTTGTTGTGCCACTTTTGCGCTTCTATTTGGAACTTTTCTTTTCCTCTTGACAACACGTCATTGGTTCTTTCAAGTAATTGCTGTTTCTTATTTTCAAAACTACAGCAACACAGTGCAAGATGAATGAAGAATGCTTTGAAATTAATCAATAACACAAGTTAAGAATTTTCATTTCCTTTTGAACAATTTTGTTTTGGATGGCATTCGTTTAACCGGATTCGACTGTATATATACTTTTTTTCTTATTCTAAAGACAGTGGCTGTTGTGTGAAATGCATAATAATAGAATTTGAATGACAAATAATATATTAGAGAAAAATCCTTAAATCTTTGGAAGACATAAAATCAAAAAGGATATTTAAGTTAGAAAGCACAAAACTTAAGCATATTTTTTTTTTTTATAAAATATGACGGTCACGTTTTAGTCAACAAATATTTATAGAAAAAATGTCTAACAATAAATTTAGAAAATGTTATTGGAATATCTATAAGTATTAAAATAGACAAAGTGAGGCATATACTCATACAAATATAATTCATGATATCCGGGAAGAAGAAAACAATTTTACAAGAGTCGTGAGCAAGAATTTGCTTTTACGTACGCGTATATGTTTTTATTTTTTCTTTTTTACAATTTTTAGTTTGACTAGACTTCTACGAGGACATTTTTATGATATTTTATACAAGAAGAGAGGAATATGGAAAACACTAAACAATAAAATAAAAATTTTAAAAAAGATCAATGTAATGGACGGCCAACCTAACTTATTTTAGGGATAAGGAGATGCTAGTCTGCGTAAAATAAAAAGGCGTGTATTGGTTGATTGGTTGGTTTTCATGGTAGTTTACTGGGCTCAAACTTTCAAATAAGGTCTAGATGATCTCATTTTGACAGTACCATACAACCTGTTAGATGTGTTGCGCATAGAATCTGTACTGGTCCTATGATTTGGAGTATTAAATCCACTCTGATGCCGTGAATATCTTGACCAAAATACTTCGCAAATATCGTCCAGTATACAGTCGCCCAGGAATAGTTGTCTTTTTATTGCCAAGGCAAGACATCCTTTTTATTGCCAAGGCAGATAAAGCGAAAGACTATTTCTCTTTGTGTTGGTGTGGTGGTTTACTGCGCGCAAACTGATGATCTGTTTTGACTTGGCCTTACAACCTGTCATATGTGTCGTGAATATAACCTGTATTGGTCTTACGATTTAGAGTACTAGGTCCGCCCTGTTACCGTGAGTAACTTAGTCTTAACCAAAATACTTAGCATAGATTGTCCAGTATATAACCGTCCTGGAGTCGTTGTTTTTTTATTGCCAATGCACTACATTCACAGAGAAGGCGAACGGCTGTTTCTTGTATTCCTATATCCTTGCAGCTACGATCGTTAAGTGGTAGTCCGATCCGACTTGCATGTATTCTTGATATCCAGTGGCCCGTTAACATTGAACACAGTTTCGGTATATCCTTACGACTGTGGTTTATGAGTTGCATTGTGCGCTTCATGTTGTAGGGGAGCCACATCACCAGCATGTGTTGAGATTATGCCGACTTTTATCAGGCTTTTGCAGGAAGTGCTTAAACATGCTGCTTTCAAGCGGAATTGCAACAGACATCGCTTTGGAAATGTTCAAAGCTGATCTCAATATAACTAGCTCATCTCCTTGTCCAGTACAAAAGTGGTCTTTATGCGTATGACGTTGATAACTTAAAGTTAGCTTCTGTCCTTGTTGTTGAAACACGCGATTACATTCACCCACAACAATTGAACTCAATATCAATGTTGTGTTAATCAGATGAAAATATAACGAAAGGACTTGCTTCCTTTCCAAGAATATCACTAATACTTGACCAATATTGTAGGTTCAATTAGTGTTTGGACAAAAGACTGTGCCGTAGAAGTAAGTCCAAGCAAAACAGAACAGACCACAGTGACCGAGGCTCTGAGCTTTGGGCTTCCAGGGTAACAGGATCAGCAATTGTGTCTATCAGAAAACACGTTATACAAGACTCGAAAATACATAAAAACTAAACACAAGATCAGCAGTGGCACAGTTTAATATACGGCTGTAGGAACATTTTTTGTGCAAAATGAGGCTGGAGCCCTAGATTACTTTAAATGTGTCCTACATGTCCAATCTTAAAATATATATGTTGAACCAACTTTATGGAAGCCAACGATCCACTGCATTGAAATTACAGGGGCCTTATGTACTAACCCTGAGAGGCTCTGTGAATTAGACTGAGCTTACGTGTGAATACGACTGACTTACATACCATTACTTACGGCCATTTTAAGCTGTAGCAAGGTTAGCCGCGTCTGGACCCTTAAAGATAAATTACGTACGGTTAAGGTAGGACCTTGGAGCGGCTTTCTCCTGACTCTATGGCTACATGGCACCTGTGCATCACGTTAGTAGCAGTTTCATTTGCATTTAAATATAAAAGTCATAATTAAAACAAATTCAAATCAAAGTTTTCATTGTATTGTGGATTTAAGGAGACTAGTAAAAAAACATTGATCTCTGTTCTTGTACATCCATTCTTTCTCTAAGAATTAGAATTAAGAAACAAAAAATTACAAAATTTGAACTCAAATTTTCAAAAAATGTTGTAAAAATATGGAATTTTCCTTGTTGATATTAAATAAAATGTTTTTACTAGCAGCGAGGAAATTTTGACTAAATGCCAGTAAAAATAGCTCTGGCTTCATACAACAATCATGTTGATATCAAGTTGAGTAAATTTTTCTAATGCTCAGGAGCTTTATTATCTTGAGTGTGTTTATAGTATTTCTTTGTCACTAAATTGATGTTTAAAGCTCTCACTACCACATTATCTCAACTCGATTCTATTTCTAGGTGTCTTCTCGCCAGATCAAAATTATAGCAAAATATTGTCCAATATGAACAATGGCTCTTTTCCAAATTAAAAAAGAAAAACAAAAAAAGACATCTAAGAGAAAGTATGGGCAGCCAAGGATAATATGCTAAATTTATAAATTAAAGAGTGATAGAAAAGACAGGCCAAGTCATATTAACTGAAGTTGGTAGAACTTTTCAACACAACTTTTTCTCATTTTTATTTCTTTATTCATTAAATAAAATTTTTGAAAGAATATAAAACAAATGGCGCAAAAAAACTAAATTTTCTTTGCAAGTTTTCAAGTTTTAATGTAATGAAAGGCGGTAACTTGAATTACAAATTCAGCACAATGTTCTCCACTATTGTTCCACGAAAATTCAAAATGGAAATAAAAAATATTTGAACATTAAAACATGAAAAAAATCTAACAGAATAAATTAAGGACAATAAAGTCCATGATGATATAAATGTATATAAAAAGGCATAAGCGATATGATAAATGTAAGTATAGGAATGTGTGTAACCGACTACTATATAGTATATAGTACATTAGTGTTAAAGTAAAAATTTATATAAATTTTTTTTGTTGTTTATATAATGTTTCATTAAATACAAAAGCAACGGCTGACTTTTTTTGTTTAAATTCACACATACATTAAGTCGTGTTCATTACAGACCTGACAGACATGCTTTACGACACTAGGAGGCCAAAAAAGAAAATTAATTTCTTCTCTTGCCTCAAGCTATTTTGTCTTATAAATTCTACTCACAATGACATAAAAGCCAACAAAAAAAATTAAAATATAATCAGAGTCATAAAAATACAAATCAAACACCATGAAAAACGAAAACTTTTTAGGAAATTAGACAACAGCAGTAGACAGCCATTGTTAGAAAATCTTGCGAAGTTGGAAATGATTTTCTTTTTTGTGCACAAAATACTTGTGAAGCTGATGACAATATCAAACGGACTTAACAAAAAACATACTTTTAATATTTTGTTTTTTGCTAATGATCAACTACTAATATACACAAGGCGAAATGAGACAAAATTATTATGTGACTAGTAGCTAGTGTACTATATTAGTAGTCCGAAGGATGCAGGTTCGACTCCCGCCACTTAGATTCGCCGTTTGTGTTCGTTAATTAAAAAATAATAATAATAATAATAATAATAATAATAATAATAATAATAATAATAATAATAATAATAATAATAATAATAATAATAATAATAATAATAATAATAATAATAATAATAATAATAATAATAATAATAATAAATAATGCTAAAGGAGATCAATTTCAACTAAAGCATAATGATTTCTTTTCTATAAAGCAATTAAATCACTAAGACAGTGCAACAAAGATTGCTTTACACAAAATACACTTTTATATTTAATGTTATTCTAGTTAAACCGTTTGAAATTTTATTATATTCTAAGCGAGCACGGTTTTCATGCTATTCGGAATAAACTGATTAAATTTTTATGTTAAGTAAAATTGGTTGCCGATCATACCATTTCGTAAACTGTTCTAAGCAAACCGTTTCATATTCCGTGCAGAGCGGTTCTCTTTTTAATTTATTTTAAGTGAACGGTATACTTTTCATGTTATTTTAATTGAACGCGTTTACTTTATACGGTATTTTAGGCAAACCGGCCCATTTTTCATGCCATTATAAGCAAACTTATTCATTTTAAAAGCAACTATGAGTAATTTTTAACGCCATCCAGAAAAATCCGGTAAGATTTTCCTGCGATTGTAAGTGAATTGGTTCACTTCTCAGACTATTATAAGTCAAACGTTTCACTTTTTACACCATAATAAGCGAATTGGCTTTTTTCACTTTTTGTATTATTCTAAGTAAACATGTTCACTGTTTGTGCAATTCCAAGTGAATCGGTTCAACTTTCATACCGTAAATGCGTTAAATGCTATTCAAATGAACCAATTAAATTTTCATGCTTTTCTGAATGACTCGGATTACTTTTTGTGCTAATATGAGTGAACCTATTCACTATAACAAGCAACACTCTTCATTTTGTTGTTTATCATATGTGAACCGTTTCACTTTTCGTATTATTTCACTTGAACCGTTTCACTGTCCGCGTTATTCTAAGCGAACCAATTCAATTTCCATACCCCCAGCGTTAAGTGCTACTCCAAACGAACCGCTTCCATTTCCTCATTATTCTAAGTAAGTTGTTTCACTATTCGTTTCACTTTTCGTATTATTTCAATTGAACCGGTTCACTATTCGTGCTATTCTAAGCGAATCGATTTACTCTTCACTCGCGTTAATTGATAATCAAATTAATCCGCTTCAATTTTCGCATTATTCTATGTTGAGTTGTTTCACTACTCATTGTGTTCTAAATTAAACGGTACACTTTTCATGACATTCGTAATAAATGCTATTCCAAGTGAACCGATTAAACTTTAATGCTATTCTTAATCTTGTGAACTGTTTCAATCTTTGTGCAATTCCAAATGAACCGGTTGACTGTTTTCATTTTGTTTAAAGTGAACCTATTCGAGTCGCATGCTAATGCCGGTTACTCCGTTAAATTCTAATGCTGTGTAAATAAATAGACTCACTTTCCATGCTTTTAAAACGTTTAACCTTCACGCTATTCTAAGTAAATTTGTTCACTTTTCATTCTGTTATAACAAGTGAACAGATTAACTACCGAAAAACGAGTGTATCACTTTAAGTGAACTGCTTATTTTAAAAAGCCTTTCAACTTTTCAAATTTGTCTTGAGTCTTTAAAAAATTTATATACTTCTTTAACTTTTTTGAAAAGTATTCCTATAAAACAATAAAATGAACCAATAAAAATGCGAAACACCATAAAGAATGTGTTAAGTTCATTAATTAAATACTTGAAACAAGTCCTTGACAATCCATAAAAATTAAAATAAACACATAAATAAATAAATTTTTAATGCCAGACACAGTTTTTATGACAAACCCATAAGCCATAAGGAATGGGTCTATAAAAAGGCTCTAAAAACATTTTTCATCATTAAGTGAATGAAATTTCAATTGTAAATTAAACCAATCATATACATCAAGCACAAAAACGAAATTAAAAAAATAACAGGAACGCAACAGAAACGTTCAACATCAGTCTAATTTTAAACAATGATGACATCAGCAGATTAATAATAAGAAGCTTGCAACTAAATTAGAGACAGTGTCGGCGACGTTAAGGATATTGTGGATGAAGCGTCCTGAATTTTGCGTCCCATTAGATTAGTTGCAACATCATTAATGCTTTCACTAGAATATGAATTTCAATAAATTTTTGCAAATTAAATAGCGATATGAAATGATCCTCTTAATCATACTATGATCGCTCAATGTAAGACACTGATTTTGTACACCTGTATTAAAAGGAAATAGTTGCTAAATATATTCTCCGATTCTTCATCATATTATGACAATTTGAAACAGTGTCACTACCGCATGATATTATATATATATATATATATATATATATATATATATATATATATATATATATATATATGTATGTTCCCATCGATCCTATAAGGAGCATAAGGCTTCAATGTTGTTTGAGCTTTCGTTAAACATTCTATCTCGGATGAGCAAATTATTAGTCTACTGCATCCTAGAGTGATAAACACACTTGAGTGTAAAACACACTTATATAGCGAATCGCTTCATATAAGAAAAAACTTCAGCTTGCAGCCGCCCCAACTAGGACAGGTGCCTCTCAAAATTCTCCGATGCTTGATGGGTGTCAAGAACATCGCCCAGAGACCACCATGTGGAGGTTTGTGAGTCGACTTGAAGTGTAATTGATAAGGATCACTCTGGATTCACCAAGTAGAACCAATCAGATGTTTTGTCTTATCATTATTATACCCCTTTCCGCCATATTTCACTAATGCTATAATAATAATAATATTAACATGATTCCCTGGTAAAATTTATCATTTTCTATTTTTTGCGATTTGCTAATAACAACTGCTAAAATTTCAATATAGTGGTTGGTCTTAATGCAATTTTATTTTTAAAATTTACATAAAATAAACTAGTCTCAATTTATTTTGATATTTTTTGGCTTAATTAGAAATAAAATATATTCCCATTATTTGTGGAACACAATTTCGTTGAAATTATTTTATATTATTGATCAAAATTTTATAATAATCGAGCCAATACCACACTTTCGTTGGATAAAACTAGGTTGTGGTTAATTTCGAGCCAAAACACAAACACTAAGTGATCCTGTAGATAATCCAATAAAACATTAATTTATCCTTTTCTTCCAACAGCAGTTCAAAAAAAAAAGTAGTTGGAATTTTTTGTGATAATTGTTTGCTTATTGCTTTATTTTAGAGAAGAAAAAATTTTTATTTTAATTTAATTTTTCTCTTAAATGAATATATTTTTATTAATACAAGATTCTTCATTGCAACAGAAAAATAGACAAAAAGTATATGATTCCGCCGCTTGATCAATGTCGCCGGCGTCTGTATGTTGGTTGACATCCATGCAAATCGGACCTACATATTAAGTTGCTCCGATGTAAATTAACTTCCATCAGGGTTTTAAAGTGGTCGTCTTATTTCATTTCAAATGACAAAATTTTAATTTATTTTTGTATAAGAAACATTCAGAAAGTAACAAAACAATGATTGTATTTCCCCAGGCTGTCATTGACTTTCACATCTAACAGGCTTCTGCTATTAAATATCTCTGTTACAGTTTTCAAATAGTCATAATTAATATTTCATGTTCATATTTCGGAAAGCTGATAAGGGTATCATAAGCAAATACACAGTCCTGTCAATCATGATGAAGGATAAAGCCATTATAATAAGAAAAAAGACTCTGTGCTTCATTGTATATTTATTTTATTTGCCTGTTAAATTTAATTCTTTATTATTTAAAAAATACACCCGCTTCTGAGCTTTTTTACAAGCAAATTTACATTTCTATTACAAATGAATGTAAACAAGTTTAAAAGTAAATAACCAGAAAAACAACGGAATAGAACAAAAGGGATGCAAGTAATACAAGACATGATGCTGAATTAGAATCAAATTCGAAATTCCATAATGTAATAGAGTAAAAGAAATAAAAAAGCGAATAAAAATGAAAACTAAATTGATATGCAAACAGAGAGTGAGAGAGAGGAGCAAAAAAATCAAGCAAAATTTAATGCTTAAAATTAACAAAACCCCCACATAAACAAATAGATACACGAGAAACACACTTAAAAACAGAAAAAACAATAAGGAATGGACAGCTAAAGCAAGGCAAATAGAGGGTCAAACAGACTATAAGACATTTAGCATGACAAGCAGACAAGACAAGGAGCAAAAAATCCTTAAAGACAATGATAAATTTCGCTAGACTTACAAAGCACGGTGATGCCGATGGCGAAATAAATGGTGGAATATTATGTCTAAAGAGAAAACTCAGTAATTGTTTGCAAGAACGAATTCCAGGAAAAATTCTTTAAGTAAATTATATATTTAGGCTTAAAACGCACAGTGGTGTCGGAAGCAACAAAATATTACTAAAAATATCTTAGAGAATAATTCAACAGAAATTGAAGAAAAAAATATTTCATACTAAAAATCCATTGAAATGTTTTACCAAAGTGGTAAATACGAGTTAAAAGTTTGGTTTTTTTAATTTAAATCCTGAATTAATTTCTGGACAAGTTTTTACAAACAGACCACTGGGAGCGGAGATTTTGTAGTGTAAACATCTGGTCAAAAAATATTAAATCGAAAATATTAGATGAGATAAAACTAAGCCTGTATTGATTTATAAAAAACGTCAAATTGAGATAAAAATCATCAAAATTTACACGGTAAAATGTAAAAATTATTGGGAGCAGTATTGAGCAATTATTTAAAACTGAATTCGCTAAAGACATTCGCAACAACCTTATTGTATGACAAACTGTAAAGATGAATGAGTTTTTTTAGAAATTGAAGAAAATATTGAATTAATAAAAAATATGTCTTGTCAAAAGAAAAAAAAATTCATAAAGAATTACGTGGCAAAATGCATGGAAGGTTCCGAAATTAGCTGAACTGACGTATAGGTGGCGGAGTAATTAAAAAATTGGTAGAAAATGGCAACTTTTTAAAATAAACATTTTAAATTTCAAGGCGCCACGTGGTTTAGTATTTTTTTGGAGCCATAAAAATGTGAATTTGTAAACACGCAGAAAATCGGTCTATATTATGTAATTCAATAGTTTCATTTGAAAAGACTCAATCGAACCAATATTAAAGCCTAGTTAGATTCCAGTCTGGGGGGAGTCTGCTCCTTCGTTTACTATCATAAAATATTAAGTGGCAAATTTCGAACGATATTTAGGGAATTAAGGTGGTCAATTTTAACCAACATTCATCATTAAAAGCAGCAATTATTAACTCTGCAATTTTTCTTCCTTTTGTATACGAAAATTTACGAAAGTTTGTGAATGAATATATGCACACATATGAAATATGCAACAAGGCCACAATAATTTTTTTTATAATATTTACACAGTTTGTTATATTTATCTCTAAAAACTTGACTTACCAAGACAAAAAATATTCTAAAAAAAGCTGTCGGATATATATTTCTTTATAAAATCACAAAATTTTACAGCTGAAAATTTTCATATTATCTGCTCATTGTACCATTAAACCAAATAAAAAAAGCCCATATCTTTTCCTAAATTGTTTTACTCTTCGAATTGGCCGCTAAAAGTATAAATTCCCCTTAATGTAGGGCGAAAACCTCCCGAACTGGCAACTCTCTTTTCTACTCAAAGTAGTACAAAGTAGCAACTATTTTCTATTGTTGCTTTCCATGCATTTAAACATGTATGAATAAAAATGAGATGGTTTAATAATAAATCTGTTTAATTTGTCAAAGTTTCCATACGACTATGTATATTGGTGAGCTTAGAAGCACTATGTCACTAGGTTCTTTTCTTGAAACACTCACATAAATTTCTACATAAAATGCAAACGCAATGGAAATACCAGACTTTAATATAGACAATGAACAAAGTGCTTGAGCTTAAGAGAAAAGCCCACAAAAGATATAAATGGTATTTCCTTACATTTGCTTTACTATTGCCAACTTTATTATTAGTCCTCACAGAGGGATTTTCAGTGGTATAATTGTTGTCTTTTGATGCCTGTCAGTTCTTATTAATATGTTTGCTTTTGATTTTTACTGGACATTTTAATGCTATTATTACCAAAGGCCATAAGTTATATATATATATATATATATATATATATATATATATATATATATATATATATATATATATATATATATATATATATATATATATATATATATATATATTGTACGCCTAAAAGTAGGCTAAAACTCGTTTTTTGCAGAAATGCCTTAATATAGGCAACAACCTTTAACCTATAAAATATTATTTTAATAACATAACTTAATTTTGAATATGCTTCATGCTTATAAAATTAAATGAAAAATATTTAGTTTTTTTTTTAATTAGTATTGGTAATTCAGTGTTTGCTCCCAGCACTTGGCATTGCTATTAAAGCTTTGTTTACTATAAATAAACTTAAAATTAAGAAACAATAAAAACTTAATATTAAATCTTAAACTAAAAACTAAAAATGTAAATTAACAAATTAAAAAAAAGAGGAAAGAAAAAATTATATTTACAAATTAAATTACCCTCTGTGAATACCAGGAGTATTATTTAAATAAAAATTTTGACCAGCAAAACCACTGAGATTCTGTTGCAAAATCCCAATGCAAGAAACATATTGCGTATTTGACCAACTGAAATCTTTTTCAATAGATAAAATATTTTGAATGATATCGCCTTCAAAATAGGACAATTTTTCAACAAAACTTCTCATCAGCTCAAAAGCATACTGAGAAATCAAAAATAATTTAGCATTATCATAGATATATTCATTCTAAAATCTCTTTCAAAAGCCTTTAAAGCCAAAATATTGAATTTTTCAAATTGTTTCTTACCCCCTCAAGTAGCCAAGGATTTTGAAGGACTCATCAAATTTGTTTTCATTGAGTAAAAAAGATGCCTTAAAAGTAGATTAAGCTCCAATTATTGACTAGGACATTATTTTAAAATAGTCTTTAAACCTATAGTGAAAGATTTGAAAAATAAAAATTTTGTTGCAACATAATTATTTTATCTATTTTTTCGTGATGGACGTAAAGTCAAAATAAGAATACATTTCGCAAAATAAATACAACATGAAAATCCTGCTATGAGAGTTTCATTTAGATGTAAGATTATGAAAAATAGGACTTTCTAGTAACATTATGATATATAGAACCCACGAGCTCTGTTCTGTTCATAGAAGACAACAAAAATCAAAATATTGAGTTTTTTAGCTTGACACACTTCAAAAAAAAATTATTTAATTTTCAATTAAAAATGTATGTACCTATTCGGAATCCATTGGAAGCTGTTGGATTTCGACTGGATTGATGATGTTAACCAAATTTAAATTCATCTAGAAATATGATTCGTCGCTGAAAATGATTTTTGAAGAAAATTAGGGTCAGTTGTCATATACACTTGTTGACGATCTGGCAAAACAGAATGAATAAATGACAGCCAATATACGAATAATGCTACGCAGAAAACTAAAAAATTATTTTTCTTAATATTCAAAAAAATAATTATTTGCATTATTTTCTTATGAAGTCTTACTGAAGGTAAATTGTTTTAATTTATTCTAAAAAAAAGAGATAACTCAAAGAATATCAAAAATAAGGCTCCAGATTATCCCATTAGGAATGACAAGTTTTTTTCTTAGTCCGATAATTGTTAAGAGAGACTTGTATGGAGTGTTAAATCTCTGAAGTCTGGAAACCAAGTGTTTGCTCCTCTCATATGAGGGTAATAAGTACAGAAAAGAAACTAAGTTTTGTTTTCTGTCACTGAATTCTTTCAATTTGTGAATGTTTTGTGTGAATGAGGACTTAAGGGAAAATTTGTTAATTTTTTGTACACAAAATGCTTGTCTGAATTTTTTGGGAAATAATTATTACTGTGTAACCAGTATTCATATCCCAAGTTTCATTTTCCATTATCACATGGATTATTATTTGATTTCCACTTACTGCCGACAAACAATATAATTATAATAGATAATGATTAGCTTTTGTGTGCTGTTATTTTACTGATTAATTTGATCATATTTCAATTAAATCGGGGGAGCAATATTAATGTACCCGAAATGCTGCTTAAGCATTATTGCAATAGTATAAACTTTCTTTATTTTGTACTCAATTTAAAATTTTCCACCCCAAAAATAAACACCTCTAAGATTTTCTGCTTTCCCAAAATTTTAACAAATTTATGATTTACATTTTTATATTTCAAACACATATTTACATTGAATATTTATTGCATATTTTAAGGATTTTCTGGTCATAAAAGAATCATTTTCACAAAGTAAAAATAAACAGCTGATGAGAAGTTGCTAACGAAATGTAGAGAGTCTTAATGGAAGATGGGACTCCTTGTGAAATACAACGAACAGGTTCCTCTATCTAACGAAAACTCATTCTTGCCATAAATCTCTTTTTGCATATAACAACAAAGGATAACGTTAAATATATTTTGTGAAATACCATTTTTACCATATTTTACATTTGTTGGCAGGCTTTTTTGATCTTCAAGGACATGCATTAAACAGTGTTTATTTAAGTTTAAGTGGAGAAGGAAAAAAATAAAATAGGAAGAATAACAACAAATAAAAATAAACGCCAAGAAATCAAATACGTCTGACTTAAAAGGATTAGAAGGCTTTTTTTGCCCAAGTTGAAAAAGGGATAAGACTTCGAGTTACGCTCACAAGCATGTGTATGTATATACAGGAAAAAATAAATATATTTAAGAACCCACTTACACAGTTTGAATATTCGAGATTGTTTTTGCATCAACATGACAGGCAAAATGGAAAATGCTTAAAGTTAAAAGGGTTTTTGTTTGTATCAGCAAAAAAGTTTTTACAAAACGATATCGATTTTAGAAAACAATGTAGCAGGCTACAGATGTAGGAGGGTGGCATGGAGCATGAGAGTGTTCTCTGGAAATAGTATGTTTTTTTGATAAAGAAAAATAGTACACTTTAGCAACAACAGCGTTTAGAAAAAGTGCACCTCAGAAAATGTTCCTCTTAGAACAAGTGCCTTTTCCAAAAAGCACTTTTAGAAAAAGTACCTTCTTTTGACTTTTATAAAAAGATAATGTATATTATAGAAAAAATATTTGTAGAAATATTAGCTTTTAAAACGAGTACCTTTTACAAAATATACCTTCTTGACAAAGTCTTTTTCGATAAAGTAACATTTAGTAACACTATCTTTTACAATAAGTACCCTTTACAACAATTACCTTTTGGAAAAAATGACTTTTCGATAAAATACCTTCTAGGAAAGAAGATTTTACATAAAACAAAGTGATCTTTTGAAAGGGTACCTTATAAAGTACCTTCAAAAAAATTTTCTTTAAGAAAAAGAACATCTGTTGAAAATGTACTCTAGAATAGTACCTTTAGAAAATTATCTTTTAGAAAAAAACTTAGTACAACTATCTTTTAAAATAAGTAACCTTTGAAACAATTACCATTTGGAAAAAATACTTTTTAGACAAAGTACCTTTCAGAAAAGTGAACTTTTAGAAAATGTAGCAACTGAAAGAAGTAGCCTTTCGAAGGGCAACCCTTTATAAAAAGTAGACTTTAGAAAAGTACATTTAAGAAAAACTTTTTTTTTAGAATATGCACAGTTTTGATAAAGTACATTTTAAATAAAGTACTTTTTAGAAAGGCCCTTTTAGAAAATTAATATTTTGGAAAAAGTACTTTTTAGATAAAATACCTTCTAGAAAAAGAAGCTTTTGGAAAAAGTACCTGTTAGTAAAGTAGCGTTTTGAAGTACCTTTATGAAAATGTTCCTTTTAGAAAAAGAAGATTTTTGAATAAGTACCTCTTAGAAAAGTAATTTCAGAATAAATTATCTTTTAGAAAAAGTACCTTTTAATAAAACTTTTTTTAACAAGTTCCCTTTAAAACAATTACCACTTGGGAAAAGTACATTTTAGCAAAGTACAATCCAGAAAAGAAAACAATTAGAAAAAGTGTTATTTGTAAGGAGAACCTTTTATAAAAAGTACCCTTTAAGAAAAAATTCTTTTTGAAATATGTACATTTTCGATAAAGTACCTTTTAGAAAAGTGGATTTTATGAATATAAGCTTTTAGAAAATGTAACTGTTAGAAAAATTAGTGTTTTGAATTGTATGAAAAGTAAAGTTTAGGTAAAGTACCTTTAAGAAAACACCCTTTTAGAAAAAGAACTTTTAAAAATACTTTTTGAAAAAATCCTCTTAGAAAAAATACCTTTTTGAAAAAATCTGTTTAGAAGAAGTGCTTTTTTGAAAAAGTCCGTTTAGAAAACGTACCCTTAAGAAAAAGTTTCTTTCAGAAAAAGCAAATTTTTGAAAAAGTAGCTCTTAGAAACGTACCTTTTCTTTAAAAAAAAGTATCTTTGTAAAAATAAGCTTTTAAAAAGTATATTTAGCGTTTTGAAAAGTACCGTTCAGAAAACGTATTTTTCATAAAAAATACTTTCAAGAAAAAGTACTTTCAAGAAAAATCACACCTAAAAATTATCTTTTAAAATAAGTACGTTTAAGAATTCAATTAAATTCAAAATCAGTACTTTCAAGAAATTAAAAGCTCTTTGAAAAGTTGCACTCCCCTGACTGAGAGTTTTAAGTCAATTTGTGGTCCAAAGACTGATATTCTTAAAAGTTACCATATATTATTTATACACTGTATAAATAATATATGGCAACAAGTTACCCTCGCATGTGATTTATCGACTGTAAAATTTTCGTCCTCTCTATAAACCATAAGCAATATCTTTTTTCTTCTTGTTACTAGATCTATCTAGAAAGTCGTTACAATTCATCTGTTTTCAGTCAATAACTTGTCCATGCAGTGTCATTATGTGGCCAAGGTCTAAAAATAAACTAGAGCAAGAGACAAATGTTGATGAGCTTATAAGAGCTAGCGTGTATGTATGTATGTGTATTTGCGTGTCCTGACTTCTTAAATATGTAACAAAAGCTTTGTTCATTGAACAAATTGTGGTTAAATGTTTTAGCTATGAACACCAAACGGAAGTAGCTGTAGCTTCTTCTTGTTTGTGTGTATAAGCTTATCGAAAACAGTTTGTATTGAATGCCTGTTAAAAATTGATGATGACAATAATGTTGAGCAAAACAAACCACACACACAAAATAATACAAAGAAAAAAACAAGAACAATAGTATCAGCCTCAGTAAGCCTAAACAAAGTGTTTATCTATAAGAGTCCTGGCCAATTTTGTTAATATGTAACAGCCAACAATGGCAGTAGTGAAGGCCAGTAGACGGTATTGTTTCTTGGAGCAACTTAAACAATGAGAAGTCCACCAACAGTTTGTAGAATGAAAATTAATCAAGAATTTAAAAATTTCAATTAAAATTCAATGTACAATATCAACTGATGCGAATTTTTCAGTTTTTGGTTTTCTATTAAGAATAAACATTTGGTAATTTACATCATACATTTTTTGGGGGGAAGCGACAGGAAATATTAAACACAGTCAGCTTGTGGCCACGTTCGCTATCAGTCTATCTTTTGGACATAAGCAATATATCCTCTTAAGTAATAAAAAATTTAATGTGATTATTGTTTTTCTCTCTCATTAATTTATTTTTCATCCTTCATCTTCTATTTAGTACTATGGCAAATAACTAATTTTGCTTACTGTGTCCTTGGCGTATCTTGGAAAATCAATTGCAGTCAAGGTCTATTTATAGAGGTGCATATAGATTTACATCAAGCGTTAATAATATAAAATAACAGGGATTTTGGTTACTCAGACCTTATAAAAAATATGTGACTACAACATATTATATCAGGGATGGGAAACTTAATACATATTACTTTTTTAAATCCGCTTGGAAATATGGCTAAATGAGACGCAATTTGAAGCAAGTTAATTCTAACGCTTTATGTGGTACTGATATGAATCTATTTGTAGCAATAAGTACAGTTGAACATGACATTGTACGAGTATTTCAGTAAAAAAACAATTGCAAGAAATTTACACGTTTAGTCTCAAGTACAAAATTCGATTTTCATATTAAAATTCGAAAATGTCTCAGTAAATTTAGCCATAAAAATTATACCTATTAGCAAAATTATTTCCCAAGAATCACTACAGCTTAGATAACGTGAATTGCTTATTCAAAGTTTTTACTAATATCAAAATGTTGAAAATTTAAACAATTTCAAGAATTAGCAATTTTTTGGGAGAAATAATAACTTAAATTAACTAATGTGTTGTCAGAACTTTTTAAAATTATAAAAGGGAACAAATTGGCACATTAGTAAAACTACAAATGTTATTCCTGATGTGTATTTTGCCTCATGAGTTGTACGTTAATTTTAATATGTATATGAAAATATGTGAAGGAAAAGGATAAGACAATTTATTTAATTTCAACATTTATCGATTTCTCGACATAATTTAACATCATTTCATATTTTCGTAAAATCTCCCTAGTCTCAAACCGGGTTCGTGCCCATGTCACTCTGTTTTAATTTGTTATTAATACTAGGATGGCTCAATACTTCTATGACTTTTTAAATTTCTCGCCTCGGACTGACTATCTTTCAAAGGGCGAGAATGATGATTAAAAAAAACTACCGCATTTGGCCAAATTAAAAATTATTTTTCAATGCAAGGGTGAACACATGTGCAGCTTATGTCAAGAAAATTTTATATTTTTATATAAATATTCTACTCAATTCGAAGATACGTGATGAAGCAATTCAAACTTTGATTCATTGATTTTGGCCATCGCAATAGTGAATATATGAACTGGTGCAATGTCTTGATGAAAAGACTCTTTCTTTTTCACCAAATGCGGGCTTTTTCCCTTAATTTCATAACTTAAACGGTGCAATAAGTTGGCATAACATCCATCATTGATTTTTTTCTTTTTGAAGACAGTCAATCAAAATTTTTCCACACGCATCCCAAAAAAAGATGTCATGACTTTGCCTGCAAATGGAACTGTCTTCTATCGAAGTTGATATATTAGAAATAAATTAGATTTTTATTTTTAGTTGACCACTTTACTATTGCCTTAATATTGACATTTTTGACTGGCGTTAATTTAAAATCTATTTAAATTTCTAAAACACTCTGCTCAAAGTAACATCCTCTTTCAATTCAATGACACATCTATAATAAAAAACATCCTTCCCTCCTTTTTCACAAAGAAAAAATTTCAAATTTTTTTCTCAAATTTGTTAAATGCTTCTCCATTATTACATGCTATTGGTTGAAATGTCCCTTTTATTTAATTTTTATTTAATTTTTTTTTTGTTCATCATCTACTTAAACTAGAGTGTCCTGTCACATACTTGTCAATCCTTTATCAAATTTCCAAACATGAATGTGGAGCAGCAACTATTAATACACAAATAAAATATAAAAAAGAAACCCATAGAGAAATAAGTGAGTCCTTTATCGAGTGAGTGTGTTCGATTTAGGTGTCTCTACAAGGATTAACATTTTAAGTTTTAAATTTTGGTACAAAAAAAAATATTTTTTCTTCATGGTCTGCAACGGAAATGTTAAATATTGCTTAGACAAACATGTTGACATGCTGTCAGTATGTTTAAGCAATTTTTGCCAATTTTTTCTATTTATTTATTACTTTTATAGAAAAAGTATATGTTTTTACTCGTATATGGATTTTATGGAAGACTATTTTATTTTATAATACCGAACATGAACTCAATAGAAAAAGCTTATATTGGGAGTATAAATATTTTTTAAGAGTAGGAGTTTTAAATGATTTGTATGTATTGAGGATAATTTTTGACGCTTGTGAGACAAAATGATAAATTGATATTTGGGAAAATCGACAGTTTTATGGAAAGTATAAAGATGAAGTTTAATATTAAGCTCCTTTTTAAATGACCTCAAACAATAACTAATCAATAATATGTTTTATTTTTGTATGAACAGCGATTTTTGTCATCTCTATTTTAACCAAAATGTGACAGGACCAATGGTAATATTACCTCCCATACAAAGTAAAATTTAATAGTCTATTATCTCGCTTAATATAATAGAGACACAGCCCAAAATCGGTAAGGGGAACTCTGCGACCATTGCATGCCATATCAAGAACAACTTGTGAGGAGCAAGGGAGGGCAACCAATTTACCTCTAATGCAAATTATCATGCAAATATCGTTTGTCTGGTTGACTATAAAAGTGAGAGTGCTCAGAGTTGGTATGATAAAGAAATGAATACTTTTCGACCAATTCGCAAAAGTAGGGAGAGGTACCTCCTACACCGCCTCCCACACACCAGTTATATAAAAATTTGCTATTTTCGAAAATATCCCCCGGACGTACGAACTAATTTGAGTCATAATGGCAGCAGTTGAAGCAGTCTTCCAAGTATTTGAAAAGGAATGAGTCTAACAAAAAGAAATTTCAAAAAAATTCTGAGTTGTTTTAAACATTGTTTTTTTAATATTTTTGAAATTTCGAACTATCTCTCGAAATGGGAATAACCAATTTTAGTCAGATTCAAAGTGGCTTTTCTTTTTAGTTTCTAAAAAAATGTTAAGTCTGTAAAATCACTACCAAAAGAAGTTTTTAAGTTATTAACAGAAAACAAATTGTTCGACATTGACATCTGCTGAAAGCTACAGGCAATTTTAATAAAATTTCATGTCAAGAGCTGATAAGATTTTGTATTCAATTGAAGTGGAACTTAGCATTTGAAAATAATAACTTTCTTAAATTGTACCACAACATTCAGTTGAGGTTAATATTCAGAATGTTTGGATCTGTTCAGCCAGTTAAAAATTTTGAAAAGTTTACTTACACATTACCAACGATATATGCTAAAAATCGAATAGACTATTTTTCCAATTTCCTGGGAAGACAAGTTGAGAAAATGAAACTTGAATAAAAAAAATAAAATTTTTAATTTTTTAAGCTCTTCAGGGATGTATTTTTACGGCGAGAAAAATATGACCTATTTTATCTTCCAGATTTATTAATTCTTTATTAAAGGAGTTCAAAAAGTAAAACCAAGAATAATTTTTACAGAAAAATCGCATCACACAAAGCAAATTAATGTCCATTTATGGTCGTTGAACGTTCTGCGCATTATTGGTTCCTCACATTTTCCACAAATGTAATGAGTTCGCCTTACACTATTTTTTATCGTAAGAGGAGTATCTTAAAAGATTTCTCAGCTCAGTAGGCTAATGACCATCTATTCTGATTTCAGGGTCAATTTTGACAAAGTTTGTGAACTTTTTTGATTTTTTCATTTATCTAACTGATCATCGGATATAGCCATCAGCAGTGCAATTAAACCAAAGTTATTTTACTTTCTTAATTCGGGGATTCTGTAGTGAATAAATTGTTTTCGAATTTTTATTTTATTCCTCAGTGAAAAAATATGTAAATTATTTTCAAGGAAAGATGATTTCACTGCTTCCAAAAATACAATAGTGCATTATTTCAATTTCCTACTAGGATGTCAAGTTAGAAAAATTGTGATTAAAAATATAAATTACTATTACAAATTTGAATACCTCCTTTTTTATAAAAAATAATAATAATTTCTTTCAGTCTACACGAAAACATTATTTTTTAATCAGCAAGTGATAAAATTGCTTTCACATATGGAAAATGAAATCGTGAATACTGACAAATTCATTTGTCTTTCACATGTGAAAATTATTCCCGGTAATAAATCGTCACATTTTCTCAACATAATAATGATATATTCCGAATCGCTGAACAGGGGTCAAAAAAAGAAAATATCTTCTAAAGACAAACCCATGTTAAAATCATTGGATATAATATAAATTTGGAATACTTCTGGATCCTAATTTCAGGATTTTAATGACTTTTGAAAGCTTTTTATTATCAGTGAATATTATTTTGATTTACAAATCAATATAGTTAGATATTTGGATGTGTTACGGATGTAATTAATTTCATGTACTCGTTAATATAAATAAAATTATCATAGTATTATCAACAACTATTTATTAAATTGAGTAATTCGTTAAATAGTCTAAATAAAATAATAAAAATTAACAACTAATGTCTGAAGAATTAAAAAAAAATTGGCTTGAAATTAATATATTTTTCATAAATTTTACACCACATTTTGCAATATTTATTTAATTTTTGGTTTAATATATCAGATTTTAAAAGACTTGTGAAATGTAAAATTTATTTATATTCTCTTGAAAAAACATAAAAAGTTAATTTTTTCCGACATAATTAGGACAACTTCCAAAATGTTGAATAGATATCAAAAAAGAGAACATCCTGCAACGATAAATCTGTGTTAAAATCATTGAAAATATTTTGAATTGGCACTACTTCCGGATCCTCTTCTCAGTATATCATCATCAATACAGTCATTACATATAGCTACCTCGGACTTTAGAAAGCCAATATCTGATAAAAGCTCGAGAGGTTAGAAATCGTTTTAAGTAGAAAATGTATAAATTATGAGACGTGTTCAAAAAGATGCGCAACTTTCTGAACTTTGAAAATATATCTGCTCTTTAAGCTTCTAGCAGCTTTAGTTTATTTGTTATATTCATAAAAACAAATAAGAGATGTAGCAATCTATGAAATTATATATTTCCCCATCACGATAATGCACCTGCTTATCCAGGTCGTCGCTGGTGAGAAATTTTTTATTTTAATTTAAATTTTTTATTTTAATTTATTACTTTCAAAAAGATCAAGATGAGTATTGAGGAGCAAACAAATATGTTTTTATAAAAATTAGAATTCATTGTAATTCATATATCTGTTCCAATAACCCAGCTGCTTATAAAAAAGCACCAACACATAAATATAAATATAAATAAAATATTCTGATTCGAAAATCTTGAAAAAAAAATTTAACCCCATAAGCCGTCTATGAAATGCTTTTCGTATTGTATACTTTAACACTGACTTTACATTAATAACAAGACACTGAGTTGTTCAAGCGTGACTTGAGCAAACATACTGTTTTATCCTTACACGACTCCGTTTCTGCCATGCGAATCATTTCACATTGAATGTTCAAATGGACAGCTGGTGTTTGTTGCTGGTGTCTTGTCCCTAGAGGCGACTGGAACATATACACACCCACATAACCAAATGCTTGCTTGCAACCAACAAAACAAAAAGTCGCAGCCATGTGGTTTGGACAAGCAGCACTCATGCTGCTGACATTCTATTATAATAATCACATTGAGTGCAACAAAACGAATCCCAGGTCACCGAGTTTTTTTTATATTTGAGCACAAACAAATTTATTCGCTTTCGCAAAGTCTTTGACGATTTTTGACAGTTTGCGCCAGCTTTCGAGAAAAGTAGTGGGGCGAATTTAAGATACAGTGGTTGATTTTTATTGTGCTTTTTTTATTTTCTTGATTATAACCAAAAATTCAATAAAATTTTTCAATAAAATTATTTTACAACGACTTTCAAGACTTTGGCTTTAAGAAAAAACACGTATCGAAAATATACCATTACAAAAGAGTAACAGAAACTTCTAGATGAAATACCTTTCAGAGGAAGTGCCTTTTAGATAAAGTACTTTTTTAAAAAAATTACTTTTAGAAAAATAATTTATTAGTACCGTTTTAGAAAAAATAACTTTCAGAAAAAGTACGTTTTAGAAAAAGAACTTATTAAAAAAGTACCTTTAAAAAAACAACTCAGAAAAGGTACGTTTTAAAAAAAGAACTTATTAGAAAACGTACCTTTTTAGAAAAAATTACTTTCAGAAAATGTACATTGTAGAAAAAGAACTTATTGAAAAAGTACCTTTAAAAAATAACTCTGAAAAAGTACGTTTTAAAAATGGACCTTATTAGAAAAAGTACCTTTTTAGAAAAATAACTCTGAAAAAGTACATTTTAGAAAAAGTATATTTTAAACGAGTCACTTTTTTTTTAAAAAACTGTTAGAAAAAGTGTCATTTTAAGAGAGTATCTTTCACAAAAAGGAGATTTTGCAAATAGTAACTAAAAAGTATCTTTTTGCAAAAGTACCTCCTAGAAAAGTACCTTTAGAAAAATTAATTAATTAATCTTTACAAAAGGCATATTTTAGAATAAATACATTTTTGCAAAAATACCTTCAGTCTTATAATTATTATGTTTAATAATGTATCAAATTAATTTTAGAGAGTTGAGTTTCATTAAATTTTACTTACTTAATCCTTACTTAATCCTGATAATTTATACTGAATCTTGTTGCATTAGAAAGGAAAATGATAAATACAAATACAAAATACAAAAAGTACCTTCTTGAAAAAGTCCCTTTTTCAAAAAATGCCTTTTGAAAAAAAAAATCTTTTAAAACTACGTTTTCCATTAGACTCGAGAGCGATTTGCAAACACAATTTCGCATTCAGAGAAATCGATATATTCGTGAAAGTTGGATGGTATTAAATAGGCAGCGTTTGCATATGGCGAGAGCACTCGAAACACAGTAGTGATCTATTCCTAAACAGTGAGCCCGGTAAATTAGTAAGTCGAAGACACATCTTCTATACTGATATTCCAACTAAGAAATATTTTAATTTTTACCAAAAATTTATGCAAGGATATGACTACCTCGGAAAAATTCCAATGTCGACAACTGCATTGAAAACGTCAAAAATTATGATTTCCAACTCTGTGGACAATTTTATTTCGTTCAGCTCAAGGATATGCCTACCTCCCGTATATAACAGTTTTCAAATATAAAATCTTAACTACATTTTCGATCAGAGAATAAGCAAAGAGTGGTAAGCGTTTCTAAGATTATCCTTAAGGCTCTGTATTCGTAGCAAGGACACACCTACCTGCCATATGTCCTTAATTTCATTGTATAAATTTCAGCTAGGAGCTGAACGGTAGGAACGATCAGAACTTAAATATACATTATATAAGGTAAGAAATAGTAGCAGAGAATGTGTCTGAATGTGTCTCTTGGTTTCATATGCACTAGCTGCCTGTGCATATCCTCTATTTGTATTGAAAACAACAATAAAAAAATTAAAATTATTTTTGTTTTCAATGGAAGCAGACGTGAAACGAATTATCTCTTCATTTTACATAAACAGACAGTAACTCCTTCACTTAATCTTTCAAAGGGACTATGCAGTGGCCACCAAAAGGCAAACCTAGATTTTATATATAACAACAACATTTATTGTCGATAACGATTAGAGCTCGCCCCAGGGAGCTGTCTCGGTCTCTTTATATGCTCTTCAAGAATTGTAACGAAAACCTTGTGCCTGCGATGTGGTAAAATAAGACAAGCAATATAATATCTTAGATATACATATATTTCTTTTACATATAAGACAGTTATATTTCGTTTAAATATAAGAACAAAAAATCGATTTATTACCTCAGATAAAATTAAATTATCTTAGTTTAAGAACCATTTCCATCGGCCCATTTCGTGAAAATTCATTTCATAGTCTCAATAGAAGTCAAGCGTATAAAAAAAGCGAATTAATTTTATTTTATTATTCGTATTCACTTGAGTTATATTTAATTTTTCTGGGTTTGATTTGTTATCTAAAATACAAGCAAATAAATTTCCCTGCTCGAATATTTAATATCAAACAACAAAACGAAATTGAGTTGAATAAGCAAATTCGAAAAAACACGTCAACAAAATATCAATTTAAATTGTATTTATTTGCATGTCAATAAAATTTGGCATAAACAAAATTTAAGTTCTGATTGTTTTACAATTTTCAAATTTTTACACACAGTTTTTTGCTGTAGCATTTAATGGAGTCTTGAATATTTGTAGCACGTACAGGCGGCAGCACAAAGTTAAAATCTAATTAACTTGAATGAAATTGAAAATTTCATTTATATGGCTTTTTTTATTTGGTAAATGAAATCAAAGACTAATTGGAGATTTAAGGCTGGAATATGAATTTCAAAGGACCATCCTAAACCAGCTAAAAATTAGTTTTCTGTTAATGGTCTCTTCCCGTGGCTTAGAACCATTCGAAAGGGAAACATTAAGGATAATAGGGCATTCTCCTGGTTTTTCGAATAATTTAAAAGAAAACGCGGATAAATATATAAGAAAGGTAGTTAATAATTATAAATAAGAAATGCTCCACAATATTAAAAAAATAATTTGTGAACTAGAACTGTATTAAAGGGCCCTGAATTTGAGTTACATCCTAGAGATTTTCAACACTTAACTCTTCCTATGACGTCATTATGTTAAACTACTGGTTTCCCCTTATGAAAATAGACCATCCAATAAAATTAAGAATATAAGAAGCAGGCACCTTTCATTCACTTGAGTCCATAGTTTCTTTTTTTATTATTATTCCTATGAAGATAGAAAATGTGGAAAAGAAAAATAGATATCGGCATAGAGAAAAGTAGAGAAAGAAAAGAACTGAAGAAAAAAGAGAAAAGTCATTGCGCTCTCATTCTTTGAGGTTCATGCCTGAAACAACCCATTGCTTCTGATTAAGGAGTAAAAGCCTCACAGGTTCACTATCGACAATTTAGTTAAACTTTCATATGATAACCGACCTAAAAGCGTATGTCACTGTATGATGAAGATGTTTTTTTATTCTCCTTTTTTAGAAAACTTCTGCAGAAGTCATTTGGCATCTTTGAGGAAACCTCTGTAGAATTATTATATTGCAGTGAATGATGAACCTGAAATAGCCTGTGACTATGTATTCATTCTGTATCCTGCAAAAATTCCTTCTGAAAGCGTAAATAATTGCTAGCGCTTTTATACTCTATTGCTAGTCAGATTCTCTTGAAAGTCCTACAGGCCACCTAATGTGTGTCAGATTGTCAAAGTGTTCCCCTATTTACTATTTGTAAGACGAACAGGAAATACCACAGGAGGTATTAATTTCCGATTTCGGAGCTAATCTCCAACATATCCCAGGCTTCTTGAGATATATAAGATTTTAGCTTCTTGGAATGGTGTATTCAATAAGATCAGGTAGACATCCCAGTGTCCAATGACACTTGCATGACCCCATCGCTTGAGATGCCATAAATTAATGACATTTAAGTGAGAAGTTTATCAGAAGAGGTTTTAAGGTTTTAAAGAATTTTTTTAACTGAGGACACTCATCAGATAAGAGGCTGATGAAAATTTTGGTTCACAAATTATTTTGGGCTAAGCTGTGTATATTCATAAATTTCATTGGGTTCATAGTATATTTAGGGATACACTTGCGGCCGCCTAAGAAGTTGTACAAAATAAGAGACACATGAACGCTGATAATCAGACACATGAACTGTTCCGTTCTGGTAGTGCAATAATTAAATTTCGATCACTTAATAAAAAATTATTTAAAAAAACTATTAACCTGAATTGTTGAATTCTGGATACAAACAGGAGCCTGATTTAATTTTAATAATTTAATTATAAAACTATGATCATCCCCATCATAAGTTTCGTTATTAGTTTTGGTGCAATAGTTTATGCAAGAACCTAGAAGAAATTTCCAACTGAAATCTTTATCTGTCTAAATTATTTGCTAATTTTATGTCTTTTGTTTTTATAATTGTATCCGTTTATCTACCTGTCTCAAACATGATTTTATTATATTACAAATATTTAAACATCAAACCATAGCATGTGGTTTTCTTGACAAATTTGCCATGACAAATTCAATTGGCATTTACGGAATTGAAAATGCTTTTCAAAATTAATAAATCACTTGCCAACAACATAAGATTTTGAATGAAATTCTAAGGATAGGGAAAGCTTTAGCAAGAGACTAAACACAAGTAGATATAGCATTTTCTTTATAGTTTAAATTTCTAAGTTAATACTAATAACTCCATATTTCAAGTATCATCAGGCTTAAATGTAAATTAGAGAGAAAATTCGTCCATAAAACTCATATTCACAAGTGAATTAGAGAGAGCATATCACCCAGTCCGTTTGTTTTTTATTCAAACGCTTTATTAGTGCAAAAATTAAAATCAAATGTTTCTTTATTTACTCTACATTTCAAAATTCATTTACTTTATCCGTTCGTTCCTGTGGCAATTAGCTTTAATTTCAATCCATAATTTATGCCATAGTGAGTCATTATTTAAATTACGTACTTTTATATTCCATATGCTGCAAGAGTAAATTGCCCCCTTTTGTTAAATAAATGTCTGTATAAATTTTTTACGCATGTACATAAGTTTTAACTAATAAATTGCTTAAATTAACGTCTATTTATTGTATTCGAGACACTTTTTTTCCAACCTTTTTACTGCTTTACACTTATTTTACACGTTCGTCGTATATTTTTTTTAGTTCTCACATTTTTGCTCAGCAGCCTCCAAGGGGAATTGGTTGGATGAATTTTATCTTCACTATACAATTGAGTTTTTTAGTGCCTCAAGTGCAAATGCTGCTGCTGCTGATGATGATGATGATGATGATGGTGATGAGTATGATGAAGTCAGATATAAAATATAACAAATTATATGTGATTTACAGATAGGCGGACAGACAAAGAGTAGTAACATCATCAACAACATCATGTTACATTAGGGCAAAAAGGCATGGTATTGGGTTATACAGTGTGTAGTACAGTGGGGTATTTGCTTGTAACATCCACCGGTGGTTAGAGCGATTTTTCGTTTATAACGACTAACTTCTCCAACTGTATTGTAGAAATATTTGAGGATCTTGGAAAAGAGTTGGACATCTTATAGTATTATAAGATCACTGTAAAGCTTTCGATACTGTTAATCATACCATTTTAATGAAAAACTTAAAAATTAAGCATTTCTCTAAATTAATATAAACCTTCCTCAGTGGCAGAGAGCAGAATGTAGAAGTTAACTTGCGAGCCTCAAGTTTCCTTCCTATCACCAGGACTGTACCACAGTGTTCGATTCTCTGACCTCTCCTTTTCTCTATCTATGCCAACGATTTGCCCAATCAGTTGATGCAATGGCTACAGAGAATAACATGAAATGCCAAGAATCTACATTGACAACGCGGTAATCGAAATTGTACGAAAAGCCAAAAATTTTGGTATAATTTTCAATGATACACTAACTTGGTCAGACTACATTTCAGTCGCCTGTGGCAAAACTTTCTCGATGCCTCGAACTTTGTGGCCGACGCAATATTATAAGGCATTCAATGAATGCTACAGGCGAATATGTTCTTAGTTTCACAATTATTATATGCCTGGGGACTATTTTCAAATTGTGATGCAAACAGTAAATCAAGACCAAATGCAACATTTAACAATATAACACGAGGTGTATTCGGTCGTATGGTAAATCTTATGGTAACCATCATCAATTATGGAATTGTCATAACCTACTTAAAATAAAAACTTTACAATGGTTGCATAAAATAGTAACAGCCTGGGGGGATCTATACAAAATGCTTCATTTTACTCGATCAGAAAGAAACAAAACAATAATACCTCCAAGGTATCAACCGCTAATAGGTTAGGTTAGGTTAGGTTAGGTTGATTGGAGGGGTATGTCAGCCCATGTCATACGACATACACCTAAGCCAGTGAAGGCTTGTTGTGCGCTATTTTGAATTTAACCATAACATATTGACCCAAAGGTCTAGAGAAACTGCGTGTCACTCACAAAGTTCCTTAATTTCCTCCAGCATATTCCCCGTAATCGGTTTATGTCCGGTAAGATGTCAACCGCTAATAACTTATTAGCAGGATCTCAGTGTGAAACTATAAACAATACAGCTGTTGCAAGAAGCTGTAGCCAGGTGGTGTACCATTGTTTGGCAATTTCCATTTTTCTATCGAAAAATTTTCTTCAGCGGGTGGAGCTAATGTTTGGCTCAATGGGTACGTCAACAAACAGAATTGCCGCATTTAGCGTGAAGAGCTGCCAGATACAGTTTAATAGCTGCCAATGTATACTAAAAAATGCACTGTTTGGTGCGGTTTGTAGGCCACCGGCATTATTGGACCGCATTTCTAACAGAACGATGAAAATCGCAACACTACAGTCAATGGAACAACGTACCGTACGATGATTACTGGCATTTTGTTTACCCAAAATGGAAAAATTGAAGACCTTGTAAACATGGGGTTTCAACAAAATAGTGCCATACACTACACGGCGGAGCAATTAATCTCGCGTTTTCCAACAGTCCATTAGTCGCCAAGATTATGCGATTTGATTCCACTAGACTATTTTTCTTGGAAAGACAACATTACAGCTGCCATTGGTGAGGTACCGACCGAAATGGTAGAAAAAGTATGACAAAATTGGACCTTACGGCTGGACCACCTACGACGTGCCAGCGGGCCACATTTACATAAAATATCTTTAAAAAATAAATTGCAGGCATTTATCGTCCTTAATAAATATTTCATTCACTTTTACAAATTTTTTGTATTTTTTCCAATTTTCAAAACCCAAACTGTTTGTTATAATCAAGTCCCACTGTATATTTCTTACACATATGGATGTGTTCCGGTGAAACATGGAAAATATTGCTTTTTTAATTTTTTAATGGTGTCAGTTGTTTGCTAGCAAAACATTGAAATAAACAAGAAAATAAATTTAAAATTTATTCTGGTTTTTAAAGTGATTGACATGTCAAAAAAAGCAGAAAAATCAAACAACAATCATTGTTATAAAATGTTCTATATGCTTAAGTCAGCTGAAAATTGTGTTGTTAATTAGCCGTTTACTTCAACAGCAGCGGAAAATCAAAAAAAAAAACCTTTTTTAACAGTGACGATATTTTAATTGGAAATTCTTATATGAAAAATAATGTCAAGAACACTGTTCCACTTGAAACAAAAGTATTTATTCTTCCAATTCAAGAGAAAATTGTTGCTTAATTAAAAAAAATTTGGTTTTATTAGTGGATAGATCTCTATATACAGCTTTTGAATAATTTTCAATAGAAATTTTAAGTTATCGACTATTTTTCAACAGAAAAGTGATGTTACCGATAAATTTCTTGATAAACGTTTTTCATTAAAGTTAATCAAGTCATCATTTCTATGTAGAAAAAAAATCGCTAAATAATAATCAAAATAGAAGAAAAAAGTACATTTGCATTTAGTTAATATTATAGACCTACTAAACTACCGTCAAAATGGTAGATAAAAAATAACTTTGGTGTTCAGCTGGCACAAAAACCAGTGAAGTGACATACATATCGACCATCTTCAAGCCCAAAATAAATAAATCAATAAGGTAATTGATTTTAACAAAGAAACAAAAGGAGAATATAAAAAAATTCAAAAAACTTTTAAGGCGTAAATTATGATTTGAAACAGGAAATAGTTGAACTCCGTACCTTTTACCTACAAAATTGAACGAAGATATTAATATCAAATCATAAGTCACTTTATCCAAATTTAATTGTCCTAATTATAAAATTCAACTATTCATTAATATTTAACTTTTTATTATTAACAATTTTAAAGTTGCTGCCATAAAGTTACTCTGATAAGAGAAATCAACGAAATTGATGAATTTCACAATGTGGAATTTAACTTAAGACACTTTATGAGTTCGCTTAATTAAAAATTCAGTTGACCTTCTCATATCCTTGAGGCTTTTATATTATATGCATAAATATTTTTGCCTTCATTATCACCCTCTTTGTTTACTTTGCTCCTTCGCCAAGCGCCTTTCTGTGTGCATTAGGTTGTGCCTCCTGTAAATATGCTACAATTTATTAAATTTAAGTCTTTATTACTTTTTATCAGATGGGCTTTCCTACTAATTCGTTTATTTATGAGCATCTCCCCAAGTTGTTGTTTCATTCTTATCACTTTTCACCCAATTCTTTATGATGGTAATTCTTTGTTTGTTTTATTACTTATAAAAAAGGAAAAAATAATATCCAGTAAATGATATGAGATCCTTACTGGCATTTCCACCTTCTAGATTTGTATAGAAGGCAAAAAAATTAAAAATATTAACTTTAAAATTTTTTGTTACGCTTGATTTGCTAAATCGCCATAGAAAATAGGATTTTTTTTAACATATTTTTAATCTCTAAAAGTTTAGAAAAGCAAAAATATCTATTAAGCAAAACCCAGCATCTAATTTAGGAATGAATTTGCATTTGTAGTTAGAAGAAATATGTACACAACACAAGTGTTAAATGATAGTGTTTTTTTAAAATTAATATTAGTCATTTGCTACATCCTGTGTAGAATAAATTTTATTAATTTACAAATATATAGCATTATTTTAGGCTTGTTAAGTTTAAGCATTGCAGCGAGTTTTTCGTTGCATGAGATTTATTTTGATCATCTGCATTGCAACAAGTATAAAGAAGAAATTTATAAAAATATCCTTTACAATTCAATGTTCCGTCACAGGTTCCTTTCTTCTCTTTTCCACACTCTTATAACAGAGGATGGACATAAAGACTTTTTATCGTCTTCATTGTGATATGTTCTGTAGAAATAGTTGATTGGAAAAAATAACGCGCTAGAGAAACATACAATAATTACAGATTTCTGCCAATGCTAAGAAACGTTTCAACCGTTGCGGCTAATAAAAAGCACTTGTTACTTCATCTGTGTTTGTAGGAGGTTTCAATGGTATACTTAAATAATTGATCCCATACCCAATTAGGCAACATTAGTCCAAATTTATTTACTTCATCCTGGTAATGAAAGCATCACTATTTAAAGTTACTAAACGTACGTGAGTTAATATTGCTACTTGTAAGACGTTCCTTATTTTCCTTTATTGACAACGAAGAAAAATATATCTATTTTGAGTTGCAAGCTCTACTTCGATCAGTCCATGTGGACTTGGAGCAAATTTTTCCCCTGTCAAGTAGTTTTCATAGAATTCATGGTGAGTTATTGGATCATATTTAAAATCCTTTTCACAGATCCAAATTGCACTTATGATCAAATGTGCTATATACGCGAAATCCTTTTTGTTTTTTTTAATAATTTTATATATGTGTTGATAGTCAATACTAGTCTCAGTTATATTTCATTTTCTTATTTGTAGTTATTATTTTTCTAGCCCTATTTCCAGAGCAATATTAATTATACGCTTCGCGTGTTTTGAAGAACAATAAGATAATGCGCATACGCCAAAGGTTTTAATATTAATATAATCATTTTATTGTTATAATAATAATAACGATAATAAAACAGAATAATAATATTAATATTAATGAAAATTGTAGTAATAAAATTTCTTGCGGGTGAGCTGGGGCAATACATTATTTCAGCCACAGTGGATCGTCACCCACTATGATATGTCGGGCTCTACCAAATGCTTTGGGAGATATTTCTACCTCGAAAAAGCTTTAGCATTACCTCGAGGTGGCTTCCTTCTTATTTCGAAGACCACCTATCCAATGCCTGCGTCCAGGCTCCCGCTTTTCTTTAAACCACTTATTAGTCGCTATCATGGCCTGTGCCAGTTACCTTGCGTTCTATCAAAATTCTTCTTTTTTATACGGTACACACACTCGATGTACGTTGACATCACTTCAAATGCTTTCCCATCATTTGTCACCTAGTCGACAAGATTTTCAGTTGTAATCAGACCGATTTGCATCTCCAGCTGTTCTCGTCCGGTCGACCAGTTTAAGCAAACTAAGGCTAAGCTTGATAAATACCATAAAAATTCTGCGCCATCAATTTCGATGGAAAAAATTTACTTACTCACTGAACTTACTGACCTTCGTAGACTAGTAGGTAGTGTACTAGATTCGTAGTGCGAAGGTCCCAGGTTCGAATCCTGCTGCAGAACTCTGGCAGTTGTGTTTAATAATTAAAGGGAGCGCACAACAAGCCTTCACTGGCTTAAGTGCATGTCGTATGACATGGGCTGTCACACCCCTCCAATCAACCTAACCTAACCTAACCTACTCACTGAACTTCGTTCTGACCATACAAGCAAGGAAGATGCCGAACATTTTGGGCGCCCAGTTGAAGTCTCTATACCCGAAACAATTAAAAAAAATTAGGATATTGTGTTGGTCGGTCGGAGATTGAAGGTGACATAGACTTTGGAAACCTTAAGCATATCACACGGTCCAGTCATTTAAATTTTGAAGGATCACTTGGATATGTGAAGCTTTCCGCATTTGCTCACAATCGACCACAAACGCAATCGTACTACAACTTCGCTTTAGTGTTTGGCCTTATTCAAACGTAATATGGACGAGTTTTCGCACCATTTTGTAAACGTGAAGAAAACGTGGATCAATCACAATACGCCAGAGACCACACAGAAGTCAAAACAGTAGACTCCTCGGGCTGAATCGGTTACAAAGAAGACCAAGGTGGGTTTGTCGGTCAATAATGTCATGGCGACCGTTTTTTGGTATACACGTGGTATAATTCGCTTTGACTGCCATTAAAAGGGGCAACAATTTTTCCAACTAATTTGGTAAATTTAATAAGGATTGGACAAAAAAAATCTCTTGCATCAAGACAATGCAAGTGCAGTTTCCATAGAAAAATTTCATGAATGAGCTACAAATAGCTCCCTCATCTGCCCTATTTTCTAGATTTAGCCGGGAGTGACAATTTCCTTCTTCCAAAGCTGAAGATATGCCTCGGCGAAAAAAGATTTTACTCCAACGATGATATTGCTGTTTTGATGACCTCGACAAATGTTTTTTTTTTTTTTTTTTTTTTTTTTTTTTTTTTTTTTGAAGGGATAATTGAAGAAACTTTAAACCTTGTATGTAGACCTCAAAGGGGTCTAGGATGGGAAATAAAATGATTTTTTATCCAAAAACCTGTGTTTCATTCAAAAAGTCACGGATTTATTGAGCCAAAATAATTATTATAATCCAGGCGTATGCTCAACTAAACCAACAGCAAACAATAATTTATTTTAATGGCGTATTTTAATTTTTTATATAATTTGGTGATATTTCCCCATTAAATCCGAGCTTTCAACTGAGATGCAATTTTGATATTCTAAAAGGTTGATTTAAAGAAGGTTTGTATTTGCTTTAAAATTTTCATATATAATACATTCACCCCTATCGTAAGCATTTGTTGCCGCGAAATATTTTCCCTTTTCCCCAAATTGCAAGCGTAAATAATTTTTCCCTTGATCAACTTGTGTTTTCTTTATGTGAAATGTAATTCAGTGGGGAATAAAATGCACAAAATTATTCCCATTAAAAAAAATTCGCCATGTCGTGAACGACATTTTGAAAATTGTTTTTCCCTTCTTTTGTTTTAGTTTGTTCACTTTATTTTCTCTAGGGAACTTGATAACGAATTTAAGTAAATTTTATTTTCTTTTGAATATTTAGATTATTTAAAATTATTTTTTAGGTCCAAATCGGTAAATAAAGTGCAAAGCGACATCCTCCTCAAGAGGATGCAAAATAGCCGACCGAGTTCTCAGTTCTTGTAGTAGAACTAATAGCGCTGGTCCCTCTTATAAAGAGTCCTTGATTTTAAAAAGGTACTTTTATCTTAAATATTGTACATATTTATACATACCTAAAATTGTATGTCTGGTCAAAAGTTGCCTCTAATTTGAAAAGCCAACTGGTAATGGGAGGTGGTCGAAACCAAAACAAAAGTTTGTCAATTACCGAGCAGTGTATTTATGAATTGATAGGAATATCAGAATCGGTAGAGGATTTAAAAAACTACAACTTTATTTGAACTTTAAAAATCTTCAATTACACCACAGAAAAACTTTTAATAATTTTATTGCCTGTTTATATATTTTTATTATTTTACATTCACTACGTATTGAAAGCGGGAACAGACGTTCCCATTAAATTTACGATAACGAATTTCCCTTCCTGGGTAATGAAAATTTCATGGGAACAAAAATTTCACATTTTATTCACGGTATTGTTTTAAATTTCTTTTTGCATACGGCCGTAATATTTTAACACTGATTAAACCAAAAACGCTGAGAATGTGAGCAGCGGCATAGAAATTTAATCTCATTCTGCTGGTTGTTTTTGGTCAAAAAACTATGCCTGAGCGATACCCAAAAAGTACAGCTCATACAATTACGGATTGAATGGAAATTTTATACAATGAAATGTATCTTAAAACGTTTGCTGGGTTACATCGTTTTGGTTCTTTCACATGTTTTTCAGGTCTTGTTTATAAACAATTTCCTTTTGGATTAATTTGCTTTGAAATCAGTGGCTGGTATGCGAAAATATTTCAACACTCTCTCGCCGACTGATGTATTTATCGTAACGCTGATGGATCATTTAGTTAAGAAATTTTTTTTTGTAAAACTTTAAAGCCTTAACGACTACAGCAGCAGCAACAACAACAACAACAAATGAGCATTTTTATTATCTTAAATAAATCTAGAAACGAGCCCGCATATATATTTTTACTGGTCATTTATTTGACCTTTATTTCTCACCATCACACTGGCCATTTGAAAGCATTCAATATTTACAACAGGACTCTACTCGATATGATGTTGTTGTTGTTAATGTAGTCATAGCAAATCTTTGATTATATATGCGTATTTTGTTGCAGAGTCCTTTTTTCAAACGATGTAACGCTACATGAGCTAAATGTGATTATGATTTTGCACAAAAAGTAATTTTGATTTTTTTCTTTTTACTTAAATTTTAAAAGCTGGAAAGAGACTTTTTTGAGATTTTTTGTCTCTTCTTGTTTGTTTGTTGATTTTATTTTTCAAACGTTGAGATGAAAACTTAATTTTTTGTATTACCAGGGGACTTGCTTAATCAGCATTTCATTTGGGTCTTCAAAAGATTTATAATTTTCATAACAATATGAAAATTCATTAAAATGTTAATTTTTTATAAACTGCTGTCAGCTTTTTATTAAGAAATGTTTGAGGCTTATCTTGTGGACACTAGATTTTATCATTCGAATTTTTATATGTACAGCATAAGCTTTTATTATGATTCTCTTCTCTAGATATGTAAAAAGTTTGCGATGGTGCAATAAATGACTTGTGTTAAATGTATCATTCTGAATATTTTTATGTTAAAATAATAAAACAGTAAAACAATTGCCCCACTAAACCATTTGTTATGACTTTATTTCAACAAAAAAAAAAACGTTTGCTTTAACTCATTATTAAAATGAAAAATGTACTTAAAACACAACTACAACGACTGATAAAATTCGTAAAATGCGATGATTTTCACAGCGAACTTTTTTGAACGAACTTTTCTTAACTAAATTAAATGTTAGAAAAATTGTAATAACAAAATTCTAAGATTTGTGAGTCAGGAAAATAGTCTGCAAGTAGTTGGAACAGAAAAGCTATTTCCACGATGTATAAAAAATTATTTAATAAAATGCAGTTTATGGTAAATGTCTTCCCCAAAAAAGGAGCTTAAAATAATGATATTAGCGGTTTTCACTCTTGTCAGTAAAATGTCCTTGTAGACCTTGTTATTACAGCAATTATAATAAAAGCAGTAATGTACGCAAAGAGCTCTAGTAAGCCGTAGTATTTCAGTACGGAATGGTATTAGAAATACAATACAAATTCTTAATCTAACGAATAAAACGCTAATACTATTGTTAGTTTATTATTATTATTATGATTTTTTCAATTCAAAAGAATTACTGGACTAATTGATTTCAAGCACTCGTTTAAAGTCAAGTCTGCAGATCACTACTTTATAGTTTTGGTGATAGAAGTTCTTCTTTTTCTACTTCATAAAGCATTACTGAGTACTTTCTAATATGAAAGATAAAGGAGCGAAATCAAAACAAAAAACGAAAAGTTGTAAATTCATTACGCTACGTAAACCTTCTATAGTGAAGAAGTTTTTGAGTTACATCACACTGATTTCCATATATAAATAAGACCCATCAGTTTTGAAAGCAATCAGCATATCGATAACTCTGAAATTCGTTAACGTCATGTCGTTGCTACGAGTTTTAACTTGGAATAGAGAGCAAAATGAAACGGCACCTGTGCACCCGTTTAGCTGTGACACAGCAATGCCTGTTGTAAAGGGTTTTTATTTAAGAGTTTTCTATCTCTATATTTGAATAAAGTAAAAATATCATTAAAAATTTTCATTTGAAAGCCCTGTCGATGCCATTATGTAGGAAATATAACATTGTGCAATTATCCGCCATGCCTTCGCTGGGTGGGGCGCATCCGAAACGTCAAATTTTCCATGACTCTGGCCCAGCAAACTTCTTTATTGCTGCACCTAATGATTAGTTGGAGTTTCTAGAGTAAAAGTAAAAACTTTTTTCCGTTAAATTGTATGAATTTCCAAAGACGGAGCAATAAGTCCGTCAGATTTTTATCAACATATTCTGCTCTATACACTTTGTCCAACGTTTCTTAAATTTTTTATCCCTTCGACGTCATCAACATAGGTATTTGTTAGTGAGTCAAATCATTACAGTCAAATCTCTTTTCAACGAACCATTTCTTCAGGTTTGGAATAGTAACTCCCAGCTAAATCTGGTGAATAAGTTAAATAAGGGAGCAGTCGTAGATCATTTCATGAAAACTGCTCATGTGCACATCCTTGCCTTGTCCTGTTGGAAAAGAACTTTTTTCTTAGTCAAATGTGCTTTTATTCAAAACCTCATGAAATCAACCTAATAAGTTGGCATAATATTTGCAATTTATTTTTTAATCCTTTTGAAAGTAGTGAATGTGGATTATACCGCATGCATCCAGTCGCCTTCTTTGGCACCGATTCACTTTGAGAAACCCACCATTTTTACTGCTGTTTGGTCCCTGGTGTGTTGTGGTGTATCCTCATTTCGTCCGTAGTTAAAAAAAACAGTGCAAAAACTCTTGCGTGTTGAAGTTGATCAACGCCAAGTACTCCTGCAAATTTATAATGCGCTTGTGTTTGTGGTTGTCGATTGTGACCAAATCGGATCCATCTTGCAGAAAGCTTAGTCTTACTCAAGTCATCATTCAAAATTTAAACCACTGAGCCATGCGATATACCTACACTTCCACAATCACTCGCACGTTCAATATCCGATTGACAAACACCAAACCGTGAATTTTTTCAATTGCTTCGGGTGTAGAGACCTCTACTAGGTGTTCAGGACGTTTCGTATCTTCCACAACGAAATTCAGTCAACCACTTTTTTTACCATTGAATGTAGGCTGGGTTTCACTGTTTTATCGTTAATACAATGAAATCTCATCTAATCAAACTCGAAAAGACTATTTTCATTCAAAATCACACCCATTTGTGGTCCATTCCCAGACAAAATTCGTTATTTAGCCGAATAATTCGTATTTGAAATGATCTACTTGCAGAGAGGTCTTTTTTCAGCAGATTGAATGTCCACAAACATTCTGCCTCTATCCTCTACACCGTAATATTTTTTACATTAAAAGAACATCATTGGCCAGTGAACTGCACTTAACATTACAGCGAAAATTTGTTCTTTAGTGGAACGGTTCGTGTATCGAATAATCTCCCTGTTAAATCGAAGCTCCAGAGACTTCTCCCCACAAACGTTTTCTTAGTTCCAACAAAATGCCATGCATGAGCAGAAATTATCCTCAGCTTGGTAGCCCGATAAAATATCCTTGTGTGTCCTCTTTCATATCCTTGCGTGTAATACAAGAAGAGGCAGTTGGGTTGATCTAATTTGGCGTGTGATATTTCTGGTTAATATCCATCATACGCTCAGATGTTTAAACACATATTGATTATTTATTTAAATAAAAAATCGAACCACTTTGGAAACAAGATATTTCATTAAATAACTAATTAATTTATATGTAATAAATTTAATATAAGTACACGTACAATAAATGCACATAAACATTTCATGAGAAGTTGTTAATTATTTCGTGAAATCTATTAAATACTTTTAATTTTCATGGTCTGACATTTTCTTCAAATTTCACAAAGTACTTCTTCAATGTGTTCCACTGCACATGCATTCAAATGTGTGCAACATAAACTCATCTGAAATATTTTACCTCAACTCAAATAAATTTCCTGTTTTGCTCTTAAGCTCCTTGATGCACACAAATACATTTGCAAATATTTCAAATGTTATTGTTTTTGTATGCTTCTTGCTGCATGTTGGCATTATTGTAAAACAAACATGATAATGATGCCATTGTAGTTGTTATTTGACTTGTTATCGTAGATACTTCCATCTGTCCGTTAGACAGGCTGGTTGACTGGCTGGCAGGCAGGCGCTAGTCTACTCACGACACAAATACATACGCTTACATACATACATATTCAATAAATGTTTGTTGGTTGGCTTGTATACTTGCATATGAAATAAGCCAAAATATCCTTTTTCTCTGCAAATATGTATCTGTGCAATGAATTGCATTTTCGTGTTATAGTAATTTGTCACTAACACGCCCACAATTGTAATTTTTATTGAAAGAAAGCATTACCATAAAAAACAAAAATGTTTGGCATCCTGCTATCCTGCCTTCAACTGTGCAACTATGCGTCTTTTCTTTATATGAGAAAAAAAATTAGAAAAAAGGTATTAAATATTTAAAACATGAAAAAGCAGTAAATTTTAGAATTGCATTTACTCGCAGCCCTGATATTCATTTCAAAGATAATTTATTCAGACAACATGTTACAGTTTGTGTACGTTCAAATCGAAATTGCTTTGCTGTGTGTAAGAAAAGTAATTTAGTAATCACAGCCATGAAAACGACATTTGAATTTGAATTGTAATGAATTTGTTGTTTGCTGTATAAATAATTATATATATATATGTATATAGTATCAATTAAAAGCATACTTTAAGGCTAATGTTTTAGAACAATACAAAGCTTTTCAAATAAATTAATTTATCTTAAGGCAACAGGTAGAGGAGAAAAGCAATTAATTTAAACAAAAAGGCACACAAAAGACTCAAATGCGAGATATATGGTACTGGCAAATGTGGTAAAAGTTTAGTTTTAGTAATTTAAAGCATACATTTGGGAGGATTACAATTAATAGCAAATAATTAAGGAGTGATGTATTACTCATTGTTTTCTTGCTTAAAATAAATATATTAATCAAATTCATTACAAGAGATATTCTCCAAAATAATTATTTAAGAAATTTATTGTTTACTGTTCGCTTAGATGAGTACGAGTATTTGCCTGCATTTTACTGGCGCTAACCAAACCATGCAGGAAAAGAATTTTAAGTCGTAGACCTGTACAAATGCCCGCAAATATTATCATATAGAAAATATATATTTCATTTTACAAAGGTGAAAAAATAAAAATTCGTAAGTTGATTATAATTGTTTGTTGTGCTTTATTTGTATAAAACTTTTCCAAAAGTCTTATACTTGTGTTAGACCCTATGCTCCTTATAGGAAGTAAACTATATATTATACTTACATATATATTTTGAAATTCAAAAGCAGAAATGTGTGATGTGTAATTTTTGTATAAGTATATTAGTTTGAATACTTTTCACATATGTTTCGGCTAAAGGGTTTTGATGAATTGACTGGTGCCAATAAAATACAGGCACGTTCTCAGCTAAGCCAACAACAAACAATAACATTTTTAATTAAATATATTATAAGAAAGCTCTCGCAGTGTATTCAAGCTTTCGATAATTGCATTTAAAATATGATTCAAATAATCATACAAGAAATAATTTAGAGGTTTCATTTTCCATATACTTATATTTCCAAGAAAATAAGACAGAGAAATTTGACTAATAACTTTTCTTGAAAGACCTTTAATCGAAATTTAGATGCACAGAGTCCTTAAATCATCTGCAACAAAAAGCTGTTGAATAAACTTTGCACTACTTAGTCCTCAATATTTTATATAAAATCATTTAATTATTCATTACTTGTTATCTTTTTGTAAGTTTAAAAATTTCTGTACTGTATATGAATAAAAATAAATAAATAAGTAAAATATACTTAAAGTAAAACTTCAAAAAGAATTTATAAAAGAAATCAGTTAAAGATCTTTATTTATAACTCTTAAGCAATTGTCTATTTCTTTATAATTGTATATGCCATAAAGAAAATTTTTCATTATAATATGCACCTTGAATGCAGTACAATCACTAATTATAGACTCCATTAGCGGCAAGGCTTCGCTTTATTCTCAGTTTGTAACCATTAACATTAAAAGCATGCAACATACACCTGCCACACGAATAACATACAAATGCAACGTAAATGTAGCAGCAGCATCATCACTGGACCTAAAACTGAGGCTATTGCAATTTGTATGAAAGGGAATGCAGAGGAGAACCCAGACCATTAATAAAAGGAAAGCATCATAATAGCTGTAAGTGCAGCCTTTGGCATGTTCTGGTTTACTGGTTTGATGAAACCAACGCAACATCAAAAGCCAGATTTAAGTCAATGAATACGAATTTGTAGAATGTTATACATATGATTACACTGCATAGAATGCGTATAAAATTCATTATATATATTTTTATTACAACCTTTATTCAAAACGACATTCAGAAATAATGTTAAGAATGAAATAAATAAATGAGTATTAAAATTATGAGTTTGAAAAACGGTACACACTTCATGGTTTAAAGGGAAATATATGATTTTATTTATAATAAATTCAATGAAACATACTGAAAGCAATAACAGTTAATTATCAACTCCTATAAGTAGGCAGTGAACTTCTCAACATGCTATTCTATGACGTATGCAATACTTTTGTTATTATTAAAACATCTGTGTGCATCAAATAATGTTCATTTCAAGGTATTTATTTATCAACTCACAACATTCCGACAATCTTATTTCACTTTTATTTAATAATAAAATCTGAGCTGATTTTTAATTGAATTCTAAAATACTTTTTATGAATCACTTATTCTGTATAAGAAATTGAAGTTTTCAAATGCTTACAAATTAGAAAAAAAATTTTGCTGAAGATATGGTTTTGAATAAAATAAAAATATGATTTTATAAAAGAAGTGTATTTTATATGAGTTTGGAAAGAAAACTAATGACTCAGAACTGGACCATAACGAGAAAAATTAATAAATTAAATCAAAAAGAATGGCATCCGCATGCAATTATTTATCGAATTTTACGATTTAGTGCTCAATTATATAATAAAATTCAATAAATTAAACGAAGCAGACTGGAAGAAATATAAAATAAGTTTTTGACTCCTATAAGTAGGCAATTATAATTTTTTATACTCTACTTTAAATACATAGGTGTACCCGTTTTATTATTATTAATATATATTGGGTTGAGATACCATTCAAGCCCGTAATTCTATCAAACTAATTTTTACCACAATTCAACTCAGCTTTGTTTGGTAAATAAGTCTTTGTTTTAATGTGTATTGCTCGTCGTCTGAAATAGTGTAGTCGCATCCAGGCTTTATTTATGGATCGATCCACTACTTAATATTAGTTAACTTTTTTTCGTACATTATTATTTATTGAATCTTCATATAAATTGAACTAAATATTTAAATCTTGATTCTAAAATGATTAATTTGTATATAAGTCTATGTATAAACGATGATTTTTTGGGGACTTTCTTCTGAAGAATTTATTCGCGGGACACTGACAGATATGCTGTAGAGAGTATGTAAAAATTAGACCAGGCGTATGAACCATTTGAGGCGTAAGCGTAATCAACTTTTACATGAAATCGTCTTTAAACGTTGAATTATATAGATTGTTCTATTGACTAAAATAAAGATTTTATGCATTTCTCTAAATTGTATGCGTTTTTTATCAAATCCCAAAGCTCTCAAAAGCTCTATTTTATATATATATATTTATTAGTCTAGCCAAAGCAACATTGGTTTATGAGGAGAAATACAAGTTAACTTAACAGCCATTCTATCCTCTATGGAGGCGAGTATATTCAATGATTTTATTTATTATATGTATATGTATTAGCGTCTATGATAACTCTCATTTTAACGACTAGAATTTATATACATCAGTCCTAGATCTAGATTTATACTCCTACTTAGAATGCTATATAAGTCTGATTCGTAAAAATTTTAAATTGGTTCGTAATTTAAGAATGTAGCGAAGCCACTGTGCAAACCTATTCATTGAGCTAGCTGCTCTAAAACAGATAGCCGTAGCTGCTGCGCAGAACTGTCCCCCGGAGCAGCCGTGCTGAAACAACAAGTCGATGCCACTGTGCAGCACAGCATGTAGATGTAAAGTTTTGACTAAGCTTCCAGGTCGGAAAACTTATTCGGCTCAATAGATGTGGACACGGAGCCAAAAAAAAGACTTTCGCATAAGTCACTGTGCACTACCTACCATCCCTGCATAATTATGCAAATAGAAATATGAACCACATGAGAATTATTTGATATCGACAACAAAACAAAATACATGATAATGATTCCCCGCAGTTCTGGTGTTACATGCCGCACGATTCTGATAGTTGCATACCACGTTATCTTTTTCTAATAAATCTCAAAATCAGATTTATCAAACGAATAAAGAGTTTGTTATTATTACAATTTTACTTCAACCTAAAAGTGAGCGATAGGTTAATGGTAGATTTACTCTGCCTGTAACTTTTATCGTGCTACTTAGTCATTTGAAGTCACCAAGTTTATAATGTCGTCGTTAAACTGCGCTATTGAAAAAATATCAATTAAAATTAATTAAGTTTTTACAATTTGAAAAAATAAGTCTCAATAAAATAACTTAAACTAAATATAATCGCCCAAACACTAAATTTAAAACAGAATATTAAGTTTTTATGTTAAAACCAATAACTCTTTGATTAGTTGCATAAGTAATAATAAAAATTTTGTGAGCAGGGATCCCTTACGATATGCTTACACATGCTTAAATTAGGGAATAATACCCAATCGAACTTATGTGGAAGCACAGAAAACTCAAACTATTAAAACTTTTTCCACTCATCCTAACAAATCCCTTTTATTGTACTCAATGAGTAAAAACATACACAAAATCAACATTTAGTTTCCTTAGAATAAAATAGACACGCCTTTAACATTTCCGTCACATAATGACTACAACAAAAGCATTTCATCTACCTTGCAGCCAAGATGGTCTAAAGTCTTTTTGTTTTCGGTTTGTTGCCTGCTCTTAGGCGCTCGAATGGTTGGTTAACTACAGCACTATACGACTAAAGCTTATTCCACTGCCACTAAGATGTCATGCAATTCATCAACGCCACCACCAACATTTAACCGAACGGATTTGTAGACGAGCTTTAGCGCAACAAAAAAATTTAAACGACATAGAAAAATTATACGTGATACTATTTAAACTTTATTTTTTACGACTTCTCTTACAAGAACAAAGAGCATGAAATTTATATAGAAATAAATAAAAACACTGACATACAGAAAATACTTTACGACTTTGTTTAAGCAGCCAACGCCATTAATAGAACAACCATAAAACACACACAAACTTTCTTCTTCCTTTAACAGCATCTTCTCACATTCTTTGGTAAATAAGGGTAAAAGGTACGAAACAAACAAACAAGAAAAAAACAGGATACAAAATACCAGAAAAAATGCAAAATAAATAAGAGAGAAAAGGTTATTGAACGTGTTTACGGAAAACGTTATGCAAATCTATGACGAATAAAAGGTGAAAAAGTAAATGGAGTTTGTTGGAAAATGCAATAAGTGCGCTTCTTTTTATTTTTCATTATTATTATAGTTGTAGCAGGAAGAAATTCAAGAAAAGTCTTGCCATGGAATTTATACAGCAAAGCCATTAACGAAGAAATATTTAAGTTAACAACTAGAAACTATGGGCAATAATTTTTAAGATGCAAAGTAGCAGAAGAAGTTTTAAAATACAAAATTGTAATCATCGAACGTAGAGTAAATAATTGTTTCTTCAAAAATTTGCCGCAAGCAACATGAAATAAACAGTAGGAAATAAAAATTTTAAAGATATTGTACAATTTAAATGATAATGTAATATCTTCAATTGTGAGATCTGTGCTAAAACAGTAAAAACCCTAAGCAAGCACATATCCCTCTTATTAATTTTCCATCAGGATAATGCTTCGTGTCATAGAGTTGAGCTGGAACAAGGGATTTTATTTTACCTCAACGTACTTGAATGTCAAGACGTATATCACCTCATCCACACCAGCACCTAAAAGAGCAATGCCACTAAGTTAATATAGGCATATATAAAACAAGCTTATGGACACCTGGGCCTACAGAGTTACACTGAACGAAATTTAATAGGCAATATTATCGAAAAAAGTTATTTTAAAAATTATTAAAGTCTACTGAGTATTCAAATACTTAACCCAACACGAAATTTGTTCATTTTCCTAAAATGAACACCATCTCTAAACATATTATCATTCAACTTATTGATTTAAATGAAAAACGCAATGAATAAACTGAGATCAGTTCTTGGGGAAAGACATTTTCATGGCTTCCAGCGTATCTGCTGCGGTATTTTTTCGAATTTTTAGAAAGTTAAGATGAAAAACTTTGCTTGTAGATCCATATTTATAAACAAATAATATTTTTTCATACATTTTTAATTGAAGCTTTGTATTACTTTCAAAAAAGAAAAAATATACACTATGGCTATCAGCAAGTTTATAATATTTAAAAACTTCGATTTCTAGTAGTACTACAGATAACTTATCGTTGTTTGATCCAGCACTATTTTCTTTCTACTCTTTTTAATATGTTCAAGGTGGCACTAATTCATTGAAGGTCTTAAAAAAATAATTTTCGAATGCAATATGAATATAATGTTGGAAACTTCATTTTAATCAAGGGTGAGCGTTACAGAGCCCGTGGACGTTTTACGACCTAAAAAAAAAAGATTTAAACTTAGACAGTTTTTGGTTTCAGCAGAATGTCGCACCATGTCATCTCAGTTCATTTAATTCTTGAAATGACTTTTGTATTTGGATCGTCCCATTTATTTCAGTTTTCACAAATTGTGGTCCGTGGTCGGTGCTGTCTTCTATGTGTTTTTTAATTTTTCATTATCACCCAAAGGACGATTAATTGCATAAAGGCGTTAAGAGAAAAATGATAAGACCCAAGTCGCTTTCTAAAACTATTACACTTATGTGTTTTTTGTAAATTACAAATAGAAATATATGATTGAGTTCTATTTGGATTCTCATATAATATTTGTAGTCTTTGGTATAAGTGTACGGGTTTGAATGCTTTTCAAGGGTGATTTGGCTAAAGGACACTGATGATTTGCTTAACGCCAATAGTTTACAGGCATATATTCAGCTAAGCCAACAACAAAATATTGAGTAGTTATTTTGGAGAATATATCGAATAGCAAATTTGATAAATATTGTAAAAGAGTTTTAAAACTTTTTGATTCAAAGCCAAACACTGTTTGCAGAAAAAAATTATATATTACATCACTTGTCAAATGCCTTCACCATCAAATTTGACGTAAATTACTCGATTTTGCAAACTTCCTTCTTGAGCAAACTTCCTTCTTGAGCAAATATAAATAATATTCCACAAGCATGTGTATAATATGAAATTGTAATGAAATTGTAAAATTTACCCTTTAAAAAAAATTATTATTCATATAATAAAAAATATACGTATATTATACATCAAATCATTCAAAAGATGTGAGGGTAAAAAAATATTTTAATAAAATTTTAAGCCATATTTCTTTAACAATTTTTTTAATGTTTCCTTTCATAAACTTCAGCTACAAGGCGGTTGTAAAACAAAAGTCCTTTTGAAGGTGAAGGATACAACAAGATTGTTAGACCACACACCATGACAGCATAACAGCAAATATTTAAACTTTTTTTTTAAACAGAAACGTAAAAAAAGGTCGAAGACAAATTGAAAATTTTGTTTCTTTTATTTAAAATAGCTTTTACAGAAAAAAGAAACAAGTTTTATTGCATTATAACAAACCGGAAGTAATTGTAAATGTAGGCTTTTAGGTTTTTAGAATGTTTCCTTTGAAAATGAAGTTTTGTTAGACAGCCACAAAACAAAGTTAAATGGACGTGACATAAAAAAGCAGGCTAAACACTATCAATTTTTTTAAACTTCCGTTCTAAATGGACTTCCGGAGAAATTTCTTGGTAAATTTAAATTAAGTTTCATAGTTCAATCGTATTTTTATAAGCCAAATTACGTGAATACGTGAATTTTTTTGATTCATTCGTATTACAATTTGTGAAAACTTTTTTTTGTAATTTACAGTGAAAAAGTTTGTATAAATAGCTGAAATATACATCAACTGACACCACAGAAGTGGACCAAACACAAGAACGCTGATGATGAAAGTGTAGCGGCTTTCGAAAACAGCATGTTGTTCCGTTCTGCTAGTGTTTGTCAGAATGATTTACACGTGTGTCTTTGGTGTAATTTGTTCTTTGATAACTATCACATGTAATTTGGCTTATAAAAATACGATTGAACTAAGTAGCCTATTTAAATTTAAATAAAAGGATTACAAACAAGAAAAATGTTCATAAATAAAGAGAAATCTTAAACCTAAAATATAAATTAAATTAAGTTTCTTTTAACTAGGATATTTTAAAGAAAAAATTACAAATATTATCTTTGCTTAGGCATAATATTTGATTTTTTTTAAATATTTGATCTTCTTAAAGCCATTGTAGAAGTATTCACTTTTCAAAGAGGGTATTCAGGAGGTATGGTTATCCTTATTAAGATCAAAATAAACTATCTAGTTTCATTATCTCAGTAAAGTTTCAATGTCTACTTGTTGAAAAATAATAAAATATTAAAAGAATAATTGCTAAAAAAAATATATATAGTCCAGCTACTCCTATTCCTGCTGCGGCTAAAAGTTTAAGAATGTATAATAAAAATTTTTAGTTTATTTTACTACTCTTGGTAATTTTTTTATTCGTGGTGTTTTGGCTTAACTTACATCAATATTTTGCTAAAAAGGATGTAAGGAAGGTACCTGTAACCTTTCTGCGATCTCAAAAAATATCATACAAATATTGTAAGCTTTATTGATTTTGACTTTAACTATGGCTTTTTAATGAATTTTTGTTATTCTGTATTGTTTAATAATTTGTCCAAAAAGGATATATGGAGGTGCCCACATCAAGTTTTTAATAACTTAACAATACAAAACTCTATAAGATTATCTCAAATCGAAGTCTTCTCCTTTTATTTTTTCCAATCTTTTTCGGCATTAAAGCAATATACAAATAATAATCTATGACAAATATACCATCTGGCCTCATATACAAGGGTTGCCTAATGATTCCATAACTTTTCGGTTTTCCGGCCCCTTAACTAAAAGGGCAACACTGCTCCTGCCAGTTGACTCCTGTCAACATTTGAACAATCTGTTTAGTTAGTGTTCGACAGACATTAACAGCAGACTACCGTGTGATTTAAGGAAAAAATGGAAAAAGTGAATTTCTTGTGTATATAATTTTTTGTATAAAAAATATCACTCAAACCAAGACTGGGCTTTATAAATATTGTGGGAGGTCTGCACTATCAATTTCAATAGCAAAAAAATTGGTTTACTAAATTTCGAAACAGCCGTACAAGCATGGAAGATGTTGAACGTTCTGAACTTCCAGTTGAGGTCTCTACAACTGAAGCAATAGAGAAAATATACGATATTGGCCGGTCGAAGATTAAAAATGCAAGAGACTGCGGAAGCTATAGGCATATCACATCACTCAGTGATTTTAATTTTTAATGTTCAATTATGTATGAGAATATATTCTGTAAAATATGAAAATATGTGCTGCGTATGGGCACAAACGCAATCGTGTGACAACTTCGCAGGATTGTTTAGCGCTGTTCAGCTGCAATATGGACAACTTTCTGAGCCGTTTCAAAACCGTGGACGAAATGTGAATCCATTACAACACACCAGAGTGCAAACAACATTCAAATAAATGGTTTCTCGGGGTGAGTTGGCACCAGAGAAAGCCATTGTGGGTTTATCAGCAAATAAAGTTAAGGCGACCGTTTTTTTTTCATACACGCAATATAATGCACATTGACTAATTTCAAAAAGGCAAAATAGCAAATATTAATTCCAACAATTTTTTTTGAAGCGAAAAAAAATTGGAGAAAAGCTGAAGAAAGGTTATAGAACGCAAAGGAGCCATTGTTAAAAAACAAAATGATTTTTTTTTATCCAAAAACAGGCGTTTTTCACTTATTTACCTGCCATCGTAAGCCTTTCATTTTACAATTTATTAAAAATAAATTCAAGTTAAGTGGCGGAAGTAATCGCTGCTTAACAACACATCACATTGATTGATTTTTCATCCTTTTTATTAATTTTTTAAGCAATAATTTATGGTTATTTTTATTCAGGCTCTAGGTCCTGAAGCCTGGATAAAAATAACCATAAATTACATACCATAAGGGCGATAAAATTAATAAATATATATGTACTGTTTTAAGCAATTGTCATAATCTATTAATAGTTAATGTTATTAAAATAATATTTTATAATTTTAAACTTCCAAAAAAAGTCACGAAAATGCTGAAATTAGGATCTGGAAATAGGGCACATTCCAATTATCTGCAATGATTTTAACACTGGGATGTCATTGTCGTTTTTTGACTCCTAACCACCGATATGTCATCTATCTAGATTTGAAGTTATTAATAGTTTATTTTATATAAAAAAAAAGAATTTTCAAAATCGAGAACAATTTTCAGAGATTTGTTGAAGTAATTCAGATATTAATGTAAAACTGTTTGTACCAACTTCAATTCCTAAGAACTGAAAAAAGTGTACTGTTGGATTTTTAAAAACAATAAAAATGTCATTCCTTCTATTTGTTTTTCAATAAAAAAATGTTTTGTTAACTTTAGGCAACTATTATTTAAATTTTAATCAAACCTTCTAAAACTGCTTCTCATATTGGCTGAGTGCTTAAGTTAATTTAACATTATTTCGAATTAATAATAAATATCGTAGCAGTCTCAGGAAAATTTTTTATTTATAAAATATTAAATGAATAGAAATTTAAGTTTTCTTTAATCTATTGCATTAGGGGAATCAACCCTTTCAAATTTATTATTTATTTCCATCACATCCTTTTTGCATACTTCATTACTTGCTGTTAAGTGTTAGCAAGTGTTTGAATGTGTGCATTTGTGTGTGTGTTGAACCCGTACAATTTTTAACTATTGTCTGCATATTGATAGTGTAAATATGATTTTAATCTTGTTCATTTTTCTTTTTCTCTGCTACCGTTACTACTACTTTCCTTGATTGTATTTCAGACAATCAATGAACATGAAAATTTCCATTTTTTCATCTTTTTCTTTTCCCTGCCATAGATAACTGACATGCAAACACTAACGTACATTTAGGACTGAGAGTTAGATCCAAGAAAAAGCTTTTGCAATATAAACATAAAAATTTGTTCAATGAAAATCATACATTTATACATATTCCAAGACTAAAATGCAATTCTGGATGAGACAGTTGTGTTAAAAGTTGAAATGAAATCACACAATAGTAAAAACTATATGAATCCAAAAAAAATCAGAAAATGTTCTGATCGCCCATGAAAATAGTTTTAATTGAAATAATAAATTTGCTTTTTAAGAGCTAAATTTTGATCAAAAGAACAAACTTAATTTCAGTCCCACAACTTCTCACACCATCCTCTTTCAAATGCATTTTCTACTCAAAAGTTTCCTATTCCTCCTTCTCTATATCCCAGAACACATGCTGCCCTTACTTTGCATAAATTGTGATTGGTACTCGTACTCGTAACTACGGCAATAGCAATCATGCCACATTTGCTAAAACTTCTGTGCTAACATGAGTATGTTGCACATATTTGTAATAGAGTCTAGGTAAATATAAAAGTTATAAATATCCTTGATTGGCTAGACTTTATTTTCTGTTTGATTTTTATTCATATATTTTTAACTCTTTTTTTCCTTTATCCAATATTTTTAACATGTCAAACAAGAACTTACAATTTTTATTGCATAAATTGTTGGTTATGAACACTTCTATTTACCTGCAAATAAAAGAATGTATATAAATAAGTAAGAAATTAGAAACTCTTTCAATTAATAAAATATTATTTATGGAAAATATTTTTAGTATTTACAATTTTAAGTTTAAAGTGCAATAGAGCATATGCGAGTACAAGTGCATGGTTGTTTAGGATTTATTTAAGGAAATTACTTATTTACAAAGGAATTTATTTCAATTTATACCATAAAAATATTCGGTTTAAATAAAGTAAATTTAATCCTTAAAATGTATTTAAATTAATTGTCTTTAATAAGTAGGCAAATCAGAAAAAAGATCACCATTAAAGACAATTGGCAATTCATGTCTTATCAATTTTTCGTATATATGGTATCTATGTCTTCTCTAACTCTTGCCTAGGTTTAATTTATGCCTTGTCTATATCTTGTCCATATACACTTGTTAATGTAAGTATATGTTTCGCTTATGTCCTGTATGTACCTTTTATATGTATATCTAAATATTGTCTATGTCTTCTGTACGTCTATGTTTTGTCTATGTTTTGTCTATAGATTGTCAATTTCTTTGTCTAATTTTTGTCTATGTGATGTCTATATCATATCTATGTCTGGCTTATTTCTTGTCTATGTCTTGGCTATGTCTTGTCTATGTCTGTGTCCTGTGTATGTTTTGTCTACGTCTTGTATATGTCTTGTCTATGCCTTGCCTATGCCTTGTGTATGTCTTGTATATGTGTTGTCTATGCTTTGTGTATGTCTATGATACGTCCAAATATATGTTCTGTCTTGTGTATATCTATATAAGTCTTATCTATATGCTCTTAATATCTTATCTATGTCTTTTCTATGTCTACGCCTTACCTATGGTTTATATATGTCTCTTATGTGTCTTGTCTGTGTCTTATCTGTGTTCTGTCTTTGCATTATATAAGTATTGTCTATGTTTTCTCTATATCTTGCTTATGCCTTATATATATCTTATATATGTCCGGCATATGTCTTGTCTCTGTCTTCTTAATGTATTGTTTCCATTTTTCCTAAGTTTTGTATTTGTCTTGTCTATGTCCTATCTATATCTTGGCTATATCTTATCTATATCTATGATATGTCCAAGTATGTCTATGTCTATCTCCGTCTTATCTATATCCCCTCAATGTCTTTTTTATGTCTATGTCTCATCTATGCCTTGTCTATGTCTTGTGTATGTGTTGTCTATGTCTTGTGTATGTGTTGTCTATATCTTGTATATGTCTATGATACGTCCAAATATATGTTCTGTCTTGTGTCTGTCTACATAAGTCTTGTCTATATGCTCTTAATATCTTATCTATGTCTTTTCTATGCCCATGTCTATGTCTTTTCTATGCCTTCTCTACGCCTTACCTATGGCTTATCTCTGTCTCTTATCTGTCTTGTCTGTGTCTTATCTCTGTTCTTGTCTTTGTCTTTTCTATGTCTTATCTTTATCTTGGCTATGTCTTATCTATGCCTATGATATGTCCAAGTATATGTTCTGTATATTTCTTGTCTGTACCTTGTCTATGTCTATCTCCGTCTTATCTATATCCCCTCAATGTCTAGTCTATGTCTTGTCTATGTCTTGTCTATGTATTGTCTATATCCTGTCTATGTCTTGTCTATGTCTTGTCTATGTCTTGTCTATGTCTTGTCTATGTCTTGTCTATGTCTTGTCTATGTCTTGTCTATGTCTTGTCTATGTCTTGTCTATGTCTTGTCTATGTCTTGTCTATGTCTTGTCTATGTCTTGTCTATGTATTGTCTATATCCTGTCTTTGTCTTGTCTATGTCTTGTCTATGTCTTGTCTATGTCTTGTCTATGTCTTGTCTATGTCTTGTTTATGTCTTGTCTGTGTCTTGTCTATGTCTTGTTTATGTCTTGTCTGTGTCTTTTTTGTGTCTTCCTTATGTATTGTCTACGTTTTTTCTAAATCTTGTCTATGTCTTGTCTATGGCTTGTCTATACCTTGTCTATGTCATTTATGTATCTTGCCTAGATTTTCTTTCTGTCCTGACTGTGCTTGATCCATACCTTTAACAACACAAGGATACTGTTTCTGCAGCTTAAATAGTACAACCAGGAAATTATATATCGCTCACTACATTAATAGTTCTTCTATAAATTTTTTCCTGTTAGTAAATTTTCGAATTTGCATACTTTTGCATTCAATGTTTTTCTGTTTACACCAAAACCAAATACTCTAACCAGTGCAGAAACACTTCAAGTTCTCACAGAGCTTTAGATATTCTAGGTATATATTTACAAACATGTGTATGTGTTGGAATAAATTTATAATATAAACTTTTCCAAGTCTACTTCTTACCAACGTTGGTTGCACTTGTAAACAGAAACGAGCCGTACAGTGTGAGTGCTAGTACATGAAAACCAAGTCAAAATCTTTTATTTGTGTAACTTTGAGACTTCCAGCATGTTTTCTTAGAGCATGTGTGTGTGATAAAATATACAGTCTTCATCTTTGCTACGATAAACAAGTCAAAAAGTCTAACCATAATTTGCAGAAATATTTACCCACTGCACAAAGCCAATATATAGGCCAACTATTCATTACATTGTGTTTAGTTTAGTTTTTTCAGCTTTTTTTTTTGTAATTTATGGAGAACTAAAAAAATAAAGATACAACAAACTCAACAACTTTTTCAATATTTTTACCAACACACATGCACATGCATAAATATATGCACTGATTGTGTGGAATACATCAAGGGGAGAAATTGCGTTTAAAATACCTGCTTGTTGTGGGGGTTATTTTCACAACATATTTATAATAATTTTTTATACTTCTTCATCTTTTTTTTTTGTTATTAGTTGTAGCTTTTTTTATAAAATTAAAATGGTTTTGGGGGGCTTTTCTAGGACAGAACTTTTTTGATGTTAAGGAGCATGTCAAGTTTTAAAAAAATATTCTGATTGTAAATCTTAATAAAAGAAATATCCTTGGAGCTCTCATTTTCTATATTATCTATTATTTTTTGTTAGGCCGATTTATTGAATTTATTCACGGTGGCAGTTTCAAAAAATGAAAACAAAAATGTGATTATGATTTCGCAAACTACATTTTTAGTTACACTTATCGCTACAATTCAAGCAATTTTCAATTACGTGAAACTTGTCAAAGATCCTAGTCTATTTACTCTTTGATCTCAAATCAAATCAATTTTGAAATTATTATTTGAAAACTTTTAATAAATTAGTCTGGCTCCTGTTAAATCACTGAATTTTTCAGTTCTGATTAATTTTTCTTTTAATTATTTTATTAAGAAAGAAGTAGTAATCGAACTTTAGCGAGCAATTAATTTCAATTTAACCAGTAGAGTTTGAAAAGTTGCCCAAAATAGAATTAATATTAATTTTAGAGTTTGCCAAAGTAAGCTTTCTTTACATTTTTAGAATACTTAGAATAGTCCGGATAAAGTTTAGTAAAAAAAGAGAAGAAAATTAAAAGAGAAGGAAAGACAATTTAGAACTTTCTTTTAAACTTTTCGTTTTCACAAATCAGCTTCAGTTTCAGCTTTTCTCTGGGGTCATATATGGGTAACTGGTTGGACGATTATATTTTGTTAAGAGTTCTATTTAGTTGCTACGAGTATAAATGGAAAATTCTAGGATATCCGGACTATTCCAGCTATAAGACTAATGCCAAACACGATCTATTAAAAAAGATAGGAAATTGTTTTTAATGAAACTAAATTTTTTTTCTTTCATATTCAACTTGATGTTACACTGTTTTACAGCGACTGATGGACTGTTTTTTTAGAAGAAATAAATGAATAATGTTGCTTTATTGCTGCAGCATTCTCAAGTATCTTTGAAGAAAACTTACTTTATGTCATACATGTTGTATATATTCCATTATATTGTGTCAACTAAGTGCTGCTTCTTGAAAAGTTTTTTTCTTTAGAAAATCCTTCTCCTTTTCGTCCTGCTCTCATATGTTCATGTTGTTTTACTACCTTGTTGTTATCCTCTACCAATATTTTTTCCTCAATTTACTCATGCCAGGGTTTTAATTTTTATTTGTTGCATTCTAGATAGTCCTGTTGGATACTTGTTTTCTTGTAAATATTCCTTGCACTGGTTTCTTTAGTGCCTCTTGGTGTTTTGTTGTGGCTTGTCTTTATTAAATTTTACTACTTTTTATTCCTGTTATTACATGCTGTTCATTTCATGCTGTTCACAGATTTTTCTTAATTTTTTTGTTTTAGTTTATATTTTGAAAAGTTTTGAAAACTGTTATTTTGTTTTTCCTTTGCTTCTTCGACGTCTTCACTTAATTTTATTTTTTTCTTTATACTCCATTATTTACTGGTTACTAAGGTTACATTTATATTAAAATGTTAACGTTGACTTTAGTTATTGAAAGTTTTTTATATTAAAATCGCCAATTTTGTTGAAAAAAAAAGATCAAGAAAAAGAATTTATGGGAAATAGCAAGTTGAAATTCTTTGTAAAAACTTTTGAACAAAAATTATTAGAAAGACTTTATTACTCTGAATTTATATGGATTAGTTTTGCATGCGGGTACAGTCAACTCATGAATAAAAAAACTACATTTTCGGAATTGAATAGTCTTTAGTATAAAAACTTTAATAGCAAAATTGATCTGCAATTTAGTTCCCAACATTATTATATACATATTTTGTTACCAGCATTATTATATACATTGTTATATTTATCATTAGATAATCTAGAAATCTGTTTGTAATTTATCCATTTACCCAAAATTTGTTGAAGTCCTACAACTGTGCGGCATATGACTATAGTGATTTATAAATTGAAAGAAAAATTGTCTGACTTTCAAAAAAAAAAAAATATTTCAGTGTTCAGTTATTAAGAGGTTCTATAAAGGTTTCTAAACTATAATGTTGAACTGATTATTTTTTTTTCTGAATGCATATAAAAATTTTACATCTTTTCCATAAAGAAAATCATATTGAAATAAAGCTTTTGCATATTTTTTCAGTACCGAAACTTCGCAATCAAACTCAGTGCGTATGAGTGATATAGAATTTTACACGTCGATCATACGTTGCATACTAGACATGACAAAATTTGTAGCATACTTTTTAGCCAATTTGAAAAAATAATTATATGTTTAACTTTAAAACAAAAAAATTTTACCTTTCTTTTGAGATTTTGTCAAGAAATTGCTAAATTTAATCGATTTACTTAAATAAAAAACTTATTTTTACAACATCACATTATTTACACCATAACATTGTTTTAACAATAAAAATGTCTATTTTTTTATGAGAACGCATGGGCGTGTTAAAACGTGAAAATAAAAATGAATATCATGTGATTACATATTGCGTGTAAGTTCAGGAATAAGTGGACTTTGTAGAAGAAAAGTATAAGTCGCCTAAAAGTATGCTTTCAGAAACCCTTCATAAATTCATAACTTTCATTCGCAAGGCTTAATATAACTCCTAAATTTCTTTTTAAGTACTTGAGTATTTCAAAAAGCTAATCTAATGCTTTTTCACAAAAGCAAGTATTATATATATTTTTTTTATTTCAGTAATCAAGTTAGAGCGAAAATAATATGTTATTCTTCAAAGCAAGGTGCATTTTTTAAGACTCATGTTTTTTAGACATACAACAAAAGACAACAAAACTATGATTTTTTTCAAGTTGAAAATTTTCAAGTAGAATTATTTCGCGAATAAAGAAATATCACCAGCTTAACGACAAAAATTATTAATATCTTCGTGCTCTTTGGACTACGACAACTATATGCAAACTCCAGTATATTTTACGTCAACTAAGCTTTAAAGTTTAAAGTTAAACATTTTCAAGAACGAATAAAGAATAAAGAAATATCACAAGGTTAACGAGAATATCATAAATATCTTTTGGCTCTATGGACCACTACAAGCACTACTTACTAATTAAAAATTATACTATAATTTTTTTGGATTTAAAAATCTGCAAGAATCATTATTTTGCGAGTAAAACAGTATCACCAAATAGCAAGAAATGCTTTATGAAAACTCCTGTATATATTTAGTTTTTCGCTTTTGTGACATAGTGTATTTATTCGTATGATTACAAAATGATTGCAAAATAAGTATTAAAAATTCAAGCCAGCTCTCTTCTTGGAAACAAATTTAAGCTTGTATATAAAAAAATAATTTAATTAATTAATATTTATCAAATTTGTTATCCGAGTCAGAAGTCAATTATAATTTTTTGTTGTGTTGTGTTTGTACTCTCATATAATATAATGTTTGTTTGGATTCTCATATAATATTTGTAGTCTTTGGTATAAGTATACGGGTTTGAATGCTTTTCAATCATGATTTGGCTAAAGGGTACTGATGATTCGGTTAGCGCCAATGAAATGCAGGCAACAACATATTAATTAATTAATATTATATTTAGAAAATTAAATTTTTTTTAAGTTTTTTTTTAATTAGAGATTTTTAGGTTAGACTAGACTAACGAGTATAACAATGTTTAAGTTTAAAAAAGAGAAATTTGATCCCGACAAATCTTATTTTATTTTGGAAGGGATCAGAAAATTAAAGGTACGTTGAACATGGCGCATAGAGCTCAAAGAAGACTATGTAGAAAAAATTAAATGATTTATTATATTGAATAGCTTTTACAGATTCATCTTTTATAGGGTATATCTTAAAGGCTTCAAGTAAGGTACTAAAATTATTACTACCAGAAGTAGTGCAAATGCGGATCACTTTCAATGCTTTTAACACAACCTTGTTATTGGAGGATTGTTTCTTTTCTGATGCTTTTTTACCGATTCAAAAGTCATCTTTAATTTGTTAAGAAAAGAAAGCTTTTCACTCTACAGCTGAAAATAATCATGACTTTTTTGCTTATGTGGAAGGAATTGTGTAAATTATTAATTAAGGAGACAATGATTTTATGTAAATTGAAAAAAAAAAATAGTAAAAAGAAGTCAAGTTACTTTGTAGGACTGTGAAAAAATGCACTAGTATATATTGTTGGAAGCAAGGAAAATGTAACTATTTCAGAATGATTTCCACTTTTTCAGTGCGCATTAATATATTTGCAATAAATGAAAGTTCTGCCAGTAACTTTTCTTATGTTGAACGACTTTTATTTTAGTTTTATGCCTTTTTGCATATTTTTTGGCTCTGGCTTGCTTTGGGACCCGGAATAAAGTTTTACTGTTGAATGGTCACTTGAGAATTATCGGACATTGTAAGTGGTTCCTAATAAATGGATGTTCAAGAGCTTAACGACAATTTCTATTTTGATTGTATTATACTATGTAGAGTGTCATTTTACATATCGAACAAAATAGTCCTTTCGAGTAAAAAAGTTAAAAGAAGGTCAAATATTACTTTTTTTGCTAAAAGTTTTAACATTTAAACACATAATTCCTGGGGTCAGTTTAAAACACTTATATGTGCCCCATAAAAAGTAAAAGTTTAAACTCCAATGTCCTCATTTAACAAGAACTCTTTTTGTTTCACATTTTGTCCCTTTTGTTTGTTAAAACTGTTAAAGTAAAATCAAAACAAGTTATTTTTGTGAAACGAGTCTTGCATATAATGGCAGCTAACATAAGGTTTTCGACTAAAAACAATAACCGTATGGCAGATTGGTAACATTTTTGCGTATGTGTGTGAATTATTTGCAAGTTATAAAGGATTTTTTATCCTTGCTGTTGCTTGGGTTTTTTCTTACAGTTTTGTATTGTTTTCTCCTCTTTTTTTTGTAAAACGAGAGACAAAAGTGTTTGTTATGCAATTTTTTTGACTAGTTTTCTTCCACGCTCCTTGTTGTTATTATTTTTTATTTACTATAAAATGTTGTGTCAACTTTTTTTCAATTTCGGATTCTCTCATTCATAGTTGCTTTGTATGGTCTCTTGCAAAAGAGTGGGAGAATATACGGAAGTCTATGAATGGCTTTGTGTGAGGACTAAACACATGTCAACAACCACAGTTGTGTTATTATGTCAACTACACACATAATAGTGGTTGAATTTTCATGAATAACTTCCGGTTCGTTAAGAACTTTTTACATAGAAGTTTGTAAAAAGAATAGAGAAGAAAAGTATTGACACTCGTGAATTTTGAAACTATGTCCATTTAGTAAAAAAAAATTTATGAAAATTAAACAAAAAAGTTAATTCATACATAACGAGAGATACCCCGACAATGAAATAAATAATTGAAAGTTTTGCTTCCACACAGAAAAAAATGTTTTCCGAACGAGACAAATTATGACAACCATTATTTCATCATGACATGTTTAACAGCCATCGCGGTTACTACCTCAGCCACATGAGCGTATAAAATAGAAACGGAACTAAGTTAAGATCTATATATAGAGTATCTGTGGAAGTAAAAGTTTTGGTGAATCAAAGCCTAGGACGAGCTTCCTTAGCAGACATGGAAATGTAATGACTTTGATGTGGAAAAGTTACAAATTCAGCTCATTTTGAAATGATTTCGAAAAATCTCTTTTTTCAATGCCCTTAACTGAAAAATACGCTGTCCTTAACATATTACGAAAAGGTTTTTTAAGAAACTTATTTCTTCTTAAATAACGAATAATTTATATTCTGCTAGAAATAGATCTCCTGCAAGGATAAAGCTTGCCAATAATTAGTGAGAATTTACTTTCCATAATGGAAAATTAATAATTAGATTTTCGTGCAAAACAAAAGAAGATGGTATTTTTTCAATTTAATCAAGGTGTTTTAACTTAACTTCCTAGGAAGTTAAAAAATGTGCACTAATAGACACTTTAAAAGCAGAAAAAAAGTAATTTTTCAAGAACATCTTCCATTTCGAATTTCCAAAATCCAATAAAAAAATCTCACATGTTTGTGGTAGCAACATGAATTTTTAAACGAAATACTGTCACCTAATCCTCCTGCAAGTCGAATATCACACTAAAAGATGCAATGAAAATGTTATTCTCTGGGAATGATTTTCACTTTGCGGATGTAAAAAGTGCAATGGAAAATATTTCGCAGGATAATTTCATCACGCAAAGGATTTTCCATCGAATTCTAAGTTTTGATGCAATAATTTAATACAGATCCTTCCCAAAACCGAAAATATATGAAATATGATATTGTTCAAATGTCTATCGCCAAGGAGTGGGAAAGATCAGGAAGTTTCAATTGCCAATGTACTGGCTGGAAAAATTTATCAGATGTTTAGCAGTGCCACTTACCAGTAAAGGTCCTGGTACTTAGAAAAGTCCGTAAAAAAGAAACACGTGGAGTCAAACCATAAGTCTCGTCCTCTCTCTGAAAATTCATTAAATCTAGAGCAGCTTTTTGGGTTGACTAAAAGGATTGTTAATGATTCGAGATTGGCAGCGATAGCTTTACTATGGTCGTTTTAGACGAATTACGTCATAATGATAGTCGTGGCTAAGAATTACATCGAACAGATTTTACTACCACAAAACTTTATCTCGTTTTCAACAGAATTGGACTATTTTGACAGGCAGTCGAAAGGGCAACAAGAAAACCGCAGTTATATTTATTCGTTATCCTCGAGCTCTGAGTTCAGTGAAACGTTCAACTACTCTCCAAAGGATAATTTTTCTACAGAGATAAAGGGATCGTCTTTTCTTTTACTACATATTTTCACAAGTAGCTGCGATGCTCTCCGCCGATTTGACATACAATTAAAATTTTCATGTTGTTTTCCAAATCAATAATTGCGTGTTTGACCACCAAATGTTGGAAAGTAGAGTTCAGCCAGCAATAGTTTCTAGCAAGAAACGGAAATAGCGATCACAATATTTGTAATATTACGGAATTCGAAATTGCATTGGGCCTACTAATAAAATTTTATTGAAAGCGTTTCAGCAGGATTTAATAAATATGTATTATTAAACACAATGCTTTTTTACACCTTTGAGAAAGACGTTGATATATTCAAATAATTTTGTAATAAATTTTCTTAAAAAATAAAACCTTGCACTCAAAAAAAAACACGATAATTTAAATAGGTCGAATAAAATAATATAAAATAGTTTCAGTGAGATCTATTAAAAGATTCCAATAAGATCGATAGCGAGTGCTCCGCAGATTTGGATTATAAAAATTCTTCACTTATAAAATAATATTAAATAGTTTCAGTGAGAGTTTTGAAAGGATTTCAATAAGAACTTTGTTCGATAACGAGAACTCTAATTTTCACACTGAATGGAGTAAAAAAATTCCTCACTCTTAACTGCCACTCAATCGTACACTCACGCTGATTTGACATCAGTGGCTAACTGCCTGTTTCACGATGTCGAACGACATCGTTCGTTCGCATAAATACGTTTGAAACAGCAACAAATTTTAAAATGTTGTTTTTGGTTTTAATGTATTTATGCGAACGAACGATGTCGTTCGACATCGTGAAACAGGCAGTAAATAATAAAAAAAAAATATTTGATGCTAGCAAACAATATGACCGCTACAGGCTGTCAATATTAACCTGTACTTATTGGAAAATTCTTAATTTTTTTAATGTATTTTGTTGAAACATTAAAACAATGCCAAAAATTTATTTTTAAAATTTTTAAATCAATTGCATACTTTTAGGAAAATTCTTATGATTAATTCAGTATATTGCAATCAACCCATTTTCCAAACAAATAATCTAGTGAATGTAGCGAACAAGATATATTAAGGCAAGTATACCATTTTTTTTTTGGTCGCAGTGCAAAGGGCCATCCTGGGCCAAACCCCCATTACAAGTATACCATTTTGAAATTTCGAGTTGCCTCTACTTCGACCGTAAATATTCTGTGAATGATAAAAAATAACATGGAACGTCAAATTTGTTTTATCATGTACCATCTTCATTGTACTTTTCCTTACAAAAAAGCTTCACACCTTGTTTTAATTTAAGAATGTAATAGAGTTTATTAATAAGCTTATAATCTTTAAATTAAAAACATCCTCTCAAAAGAAAGAAGCTTAAACCTAGTGAATGTAAGAAGCTTATAGATCACAATGAAATATTAATAAAACTTAATAAAACAATAAAAAGGACTTTTTAGTCCACCTAACTCTTAAACATAAACACTGTCAATACATATATATTTTGAAAGGCAAAATATAACAGCAAGTAATTCCTCTGGCATTCAAATTATTTTTAATTTTGAAGATAATTACTATGAAATAGAGATTTAAATATATTGAAAAACATGTCGGCTTATTAAATATTTTGTCAACCGTAAAACACTATGGGGCAACTTTTTAGTTAATAAATTTTTCATTGCCCTTTAAGCTAATTTCCGCCAATTTAAATACTTTTTTGTTTATTTAAATATTTTAAAATATATCTTAACTTACATAAATATCCCCCAGATTTAAATATACATATGTATGTGTGTGAATGTTGAAAAGGACATATTAATACTGCATAAAATACTACGATTTAATTTTTTATTAACATAATTTTTTTATTATCAACTGAACCATGTTTATTCACTGAAACGGCTAAAAATTATTATATAATTTTACCACAGCTTTCAGCAAAATCAAAAGTTGCAACAACAAAAAATTTGATTTGGTTTTTTTTAACAAAAATCTTGCAAAAATTAATGACATTTTGTTAAGCAAATTAAAAATCATAAAATATCATGTTATTTTTAATTAAGCGGAAATAAAAACCATAATAATGTAAACTATTTTTTGTGGTAATTTTGTTTTAATATCAAATGTAAACAATATATTTTTTTGTAACAGTTGCTAGTACTAGTGCACCAAAGTCAGGATTATAATAAAATTTTGTTTATTTCCCTTAGAGTATGCAATAGCGAAAAATGCGATTACAGGCAAATGTTTAAAGATAATGTCGAATAAATGTTTTTTTTTTTTTAAATTTTTATTACTTATTAATTGAAAAGTGTCTAATTTGCAACAACTGGCATTTGGACCAGCATAAAAAGTCTAGCGGTCTCTGTGTTAAGACTTGAGCCAAGAAACTAACAAAAAACTACTAATACGAAAAATCGGAACTGTTGGATTCCAAATTTTAAAATTCTTGATCATAAAATAAGTCTTTTGGCCACTATGCAATAAAACATTCCACACTGCACTTTATTCTTAAACAGTAGATTTGCGTAATTCAAATTATCATCTCAGGTAGAAAAAATGTGGCAGGAGGAGTCTTTTATACCTTGTGGCGCCATGAATCAAAGTCATTTGATATCTAATCACTTTTATATTAATAGCATATTTCCCTCTGTGTACTTGGCGGCTATAAATATTCATATTTGCTTAATGTTTATCTACATGTTCAACAAATTCTTGTTAGAGATGGCATAAAAAATTAACTAAAAATATTATTAAAATAAGATAAGCATAGGTAAGGCTGCATCCTTAAATACTTATACGCACGCCCATTACGGCTGTTATTTCAGGGATTGGGTAGTAGCATATTAAGTTCTATGGGTAACTGGCCAAAGGTCAAGGTCTGGAAAGATCATATCACCCATTCGACGAGCCAGTGAACCCACTTTTACCTTTAATTTAATTGCAATCGCGCCCGTTACCCTGGTATATCAGGGATTGGGTAGCAACACAAAAGATGTTTGGGGTTAACCGCAAAAAAGCCGGAAACCTGATGACCTGATGAAACAACATATAAATCAGGTTCGACTATAACATCAGTCCGCTGACTAGTATAGGAGAAAGTAAAAATTTCATTTCACTATTGAATTAAAAACCATACGATCACATGTTTAAAAAAAGAGAGAGTTAGAGGAGTAGAAAAGGAGACCAGATAATGAGAGGGAGTATGCAAGCGAACAGAAAGATAGTGGTGTGCAAGTAGCTAAAATTTGCTGACATGTATGTCATAAGAGAGTCAGCATCGTAACTAATCTGATTCTCCTAATTAAGAAGTTGATCTTGTCTAACTCCTTGTCCGACATTATACATTGCCCTAGTGCAATGTGAAAACAGTTTATTTGTCGTCTCTTTCTTCTTTTTATCATTATATCTTAAACAAAAGTCAATGTAAGGGAAAACCATCTTCTTGTCGATGGATCTAAACCTTTAGCACACGTTCTTCTCTATACAAGTCCGGAAGGTTCTTTTCAAGTCTAAAATGTTCTCTATACAAGTCTTTAAGGTTCTCTATACAAGTCTTAAAGGTTCTCTGTACAAGTCTGAAGGTTTTATTCGTGGCGCAGGATGTCTGCGTGTTCCATCTGTTCTGAGCCAGCCAAAGTAGATCACCCTCACCAAATTCTTCCCCTTGTTGGAGTTACATACATGTAAAATGAACATGAAATCTTGAGAAACTTTTTTTCTAAAAAAGAAATCATTACAGGAAAAGTGAACTTTGGAAACGCGCCACAGATAAGAGCCAAATACAGTACGAAAGCAGGATATCACACAAAATAAAAATTTTGTATAGTTCATGGCGGTGTTTTCATATTTGACAAGCGGCTGGGTAAGGGTTTAATAGAAAAATTAAAAATAAATAGATTTTCCTACAGGCACTTAGATAGTCCCTCTTCTGTAGTGTTGCACAAATATAAGCAATAAAGTCTGAGGTTGAGCAAACTCCGCCGTACACAAATCTACAAAATGGCACTGAATGTGATAAAGAAAAAAAACTGAAATATTTTCCATGGCTTAATTCCTAAATAAATATTTGTGCTATTAAAATTTTTATTTTAAAATATTTCAGCCATGACAGTTATTAATATATTTTGATTAAAATTCTTTCTTTTTTGTACTTATGTGCAGCAATTTCCTTTGGAAAAAAATGGAAAAATAAACGCCAGAAGCTTTAAGCATAATATTTGCACTATTTCTCTATGTTTAATTAAATGTAAATTGTACTTTGTGGACTTTTCTAGTTAAAAATGGTTTCACTAATTTTAAACAAATAAATTCTGTTTAGTTAAGAAAAAATTCATAATTTATGAACTAAGCATTTGAATTTATTTGATTTACAGATATCCCCCGAATAACATGACATAAACTTAAAGTATATATATTGACATATGTAAAGGTGGGGTCTAGCTGCAAAAGTTAAAAATCAACTTTATTAAGAGGTAAGTAATGTTTTTCATTATTACTTAAAATTATTGTGGATGCTGCCCCTTGTCTCAATGTGACGAATTCTTTCTCTGAATATTTTTCTTCACCATTTTCATATTCATGATTTAGCTTTGTTAACTTTTAGTATATTTTAGATCGCTTTCTTTTGTTTGGAAACTTCTTTAAATTCTGTGAAATCCTTAGAGAAACTAATAAATTTTCCTTTTCTTTCATTTGAAAAATCTGCAGGGCCAAGCAAAGGCCTTACTTTAGACTTTCAGAGTGATAACACCCAAATAAAGTGGCATGTTGCATGAATATATTCTCAAAAAAAATTGTCGTGTTATGAGGGAGTAACCTGTGTTGAAAAAATTAAAAAAAAATTTAGCGAAAAACATGCAAGTGGGCTTTAGAAATATTCTGTGGCTGATTAATAATCGAGAAATCAAGAAATTTGATTTATTAGAATTTTTTAACAAAATGTCCACATTGTATTTAGTAATCGTTGGGCAAACATTTATCTATTTTATTATTTTGTGGCAGAAATAGCTTCATTTTTTTTTTGCTCCAGCACATAAGTTGCAAGATTCGTTTGAGACTGTAAGAAAAATGTTGTATGTAATTCTGGCAACATTTGATTAAGATTCTTGTAAAAAAAACTTCCACTGAAATCGGTACGATCTGTAACTTCTGATCTGAAAGTTGCTAAAATCCAATTATTCTCCAATGTTTTAAACATAGACTGGTCATTTTAAGATGTCCTCTTTTTTCGATTCTGTTGATTGGATTTGGCAGTCATGTTTAACCCTAATCATACCGACATAAAAACTTACAAATCTTACTAACATGTGTCTGTAAGACACATATAAAAAAAATTATGGAAAACTATTAATTTTTTTTTTTTATTTTTTATTTTTTATTCATTACGTTCTTTACATAAAAGGACTTTCACAGCATGTTCATTACAGACATTACTATTACATTTTTGGCAGCACTGCTTAATAATACGGGATTGCACAAATAGCACCTCTTGCGTTTATTTGTTGTACTCTGGGTTTTAGTAAGTGCAATTCCTTCTTGAAGGACTTCTTCTATTTGTTGAACGATAGGCCGTTGCAATTTATTCTTTGATCTCTGGTGTATTTGGGGTGTAACAAGTCCTTCAGCGACTTCCTGTAAAAAGAGTTTTGGAGCTTTTTTTGCTTGCGTTGCTTTCCAAGAAGGATGCAAGTTTTTCCAAACTACGTACGCAGCAATTCCGCAAACGTCAACTAAATTGCAAAAAAATACCAATGGCCATCTGTTAGATTTTCTGCGGCAAGAAAAACTATGTGTAAGTTGATCCAGAGTATCAACTGCTCCTTTAGTTTGATTATAATGCAAGTTTGTCTCCGATTTCTTTTTATTTTGTAAATGCAGTGAGTGGTGTAATGCATTGGTGAGAGTAAAAGAACTGCTCTACTTTGTCTTGGGCCGTAGGACGCTAAAGTTCTGTTTTCGGTAAAACCAAACAAATTACTTTCCACTTCTCTTTTGTTATTTGGTAAAAACGATGAAGGAACACAACGCTGGTTCTTTTTGAGAGTGCCCGTTAATGTTAAACCTTTAGCCAATAAATTTTGCGCTAGTTCACTACTCGTGACAAATTTATCACACGTTATGTTTCTGCCTGTATTTTCATAATTCTGGACTAACTCTTCTACTACTTTTTGACCCAATCCATAGCCGATATGATTATTTACTTTGCCTAAATAGGGTATTGCATTCAATGGATAACTTGTTTTACTGTCACAGAGCCACGAAGTTTTTAATCAAAAATGTTAACGAATTAAGTTAGAAATGTACTTATTTTACAAAATATGTTCATAGAGAGTAAACGAGAGACATCCAAAAATATGTAAACGAAAACATTCATATATGTGTCTCTGAGACACATGTCAGTATTTACTGCTATATTTTTATGTTTTGGCATATAAAACATGTAAGAAGGCAACACGTAAAATTTTTTCCTTACTAAATTATGCAAAACATACATAAAATAAAAGTCATGAAGTTTGGTTGCGATATGTTATATATTTCAGTAGTTAAGTTGATTTGAATATACAAATGTGTCTCACAGACACATGTTAGTAAGATTAGGGTTAAGATGTTATGAAAGAATCATTTCTAGATAGTTCTTTAAATTTTGTTCATTCCACAGCACATTTCACATTGTACTGTCTATGAAAATCTTTATGAAATCTTAGTGTTTATGTGTAATAAACATTTTTTATATAAATTTTTTTAGCGAAATTTCGGACTAACATTCGTAACATTATTTTATCATAGTCAACACGCTTACCATCTCAGCCCCGTTAGGATATGAAACAGTAACGTCTTTAACATCATATGCGCAGAGAGTAGATAGGAGAAAACTAGTTAAGAAGAGCTTTCTGAGAAGTCAGTATGATGCAGAGAAAATTCAACTTCAGCTCATTTTCACATGATTACAAAAATTTCTCATTAGAAAATTCTCTTTTTTAAATACTTTTTATTGAACTATGAAATATTTTTAAAATACTAAGAGGAGTAGATGTTTTTTTCTGCTAAAATTATTACAAAAATGCTCATTTATTATAAATTTAAAGAAAAAAATACTTTTTCCAATTTAATTGGAGCCCTTGTCAGCTTAAATCCCTAGAAAGTCGAAAAATCTTCTAAAGGATACTATAACAGCAACAAAATGTCTTTCCTTAAGAACGACTTTAATTTTTTTTCTCTAGGATATTGAAAGATCATGTGCCACTGCCAGTGCAATACTGAGGATAAGTAATCTGTAATAATATGAATAAATAAAAAAAATAAGAAAAACTAATTGTTGATTTAGGAAATCATTATAGCTATTGGAAATCAGAAAACTTGCAAAGAAATTGACTATAAATAATATAAAAAAACTCTGAGCATGGAAAAAACAATAATTGCATTTCTTAAAGGCAGTCCGGAAAAGGAAACCGAAACTTGTATAAACTCAAAAACTCCGAAAAAATCGCTTTGTTTGATTAATTAACACCCATCCTGAAAAAATTATGAAACTGAAAAAAGGCTCTATGATTAATTAAAAATCTGTGGGAGTTCCAATTAGGAAAAATCCTATAACGGTCAACAAATCGAAAATTCGGAAAGGAATTCTAATTTCGAAAATTACCCAAATTCTGCTCAAATTATTTAAAGATGAACTAACATTAAGAAGTAATAAAATTCTGCTAATTTGCTAAACTACCAAAACAGACTTCAAGGCAGTGATGCCCAAACTTAATAAACTTACACGGGAATAATTAAAAAATTTTTGCATCAGTTATGATATGGAACGCCCAGTTGTGGATTTGTTTACTTTTTTCGGATCTCTCTACGTAGTTCTTTTTTTTTTAAATTACACGAAATATTAAATAACGAATAGCACGATAGCAGTTTCAATGTTTTCAAAAATTATACAGGATTTACCCCAAATTAATTTTCATTTATTCAATGTGTTGCTGTATAAGTTGTCTATATGTCTACATTTTATCGATGACAGTGCCAACTTATCAGTAGACTTTCAACTGTCATGTTTTAAGAGTATATGTATATGTAAGAATGGTGTTAAGAGACATTCACATCCTTGACTTACAAGACCATTTTATTTAAAGAGCAATTGGCCGTTGCCCTGTACTTTATCGGTTTACCATTTTATAAGGAAGACATACGCGTAACGTTTAAAAGTTTTAAATTTTAGAATTCACCATTAAGATTATTGGAGATATTTCAAGTGACTCGTAAGCGTCGCTAAACCAAACTCTTGAAATACAACCTTCAGCGGTTTATTAGCGAAATACGCTCGAAATTACGGCGAAAAATGTGTAGTAAATGGATAAACGGATTACTCCTTCTACTCGAGGCTGTACTTTAGGTTAGGTTAGGTTAGGTTGATTGGAGGGGTATGACAGCCCATGTCATTACGACATACACCTAAGCCAGTGAAGGCTTGTTGTGCGCTCCCTTGAGTTAACCTTGAGTTAACCATAAGATATTGAACCAAAGGTCTAGAGAAACTCCGTGTCACTCACAAAGTTCCTTAATTTCCTCCAGCATATTCCCCGTAATCGGCTTATGTCCGGTAAGATGTCACTCCCAAGATATCGGGACCTTATTTGTGAGAAGGCGGGGCATTGGCACAAATAGTGTTCCAATGTTTCGCTCTCCTCCCCACATGCTCTACATTCATCTCCTCCCGCTATTCCCAAGCGTTTAAGATGTGCCAGTAGTTGAGAGTGCCCTGTGACCACTCCCATTATTCTACTTAGTTCGAGCTTGCTGAGTCTTAGCAGCTCCCTCGTTCTTCTCTCGTCTGGATCTCCCCATAGAATTTTTGTATTGATTCCCATGGTTCCGTTATTCCAGAGAGTTGAATGGGCCCTTTGTGCCCAAGTCTTTAGCTCTGAGGCTGTACTTAATGATTTAAGAAAAAAAAGACAATAAATCATCTCTTAAATGAAACCTGCTTAAAAATATTACATTGTTTGTTGTTGGCTTAGCTAGGTATATGCCTGCATTTCATTGGCGCTAACCAAATCGTCAGTACCCTTTTAGCCAAATCATGACTGAAAACAATGGTTATTTTGGAGAATATCTCGAATAACGAATTTGATAAATATTGTTATTATAAATTTTGTTTTTTCATTGCCTTATAAATACTTTCATTATCACCCAACGGGCGATTAATTGTATAAAGGCGTAAAAAGAAAAAACAAAAAGTCAATTATAATTGTTTGTTGTGTTGTGATTGTACAAAAGCATTCTAAAGCTATTTATACTTTTGTGTTTTTGTTGATTACAAATAGAAAAATATGATTGAGTTCTGTTTGAATTCTCATATAGTGTTTGTAGTCTGTGGCATAAGTATACGAGCTTTGAATGCTTTCAATCATGATTTGGCTAAAAGGGTACTGATTATTTGGTTAGCGCCAATGAAATGCAGGCATATACCTAGCTAAGCCAACAACAAACAGTAGAATATTAAAATGGTTATTTTGGAGAATATCTCGAATAACGAATTTGATAAATACTGCTTAAAAATATTTACTTTGCTTTAATTGAACGGCTGCAAAAACAACCTTCAGCAAAATTCTCAAATAACAAATGAGAATTACAGAATCATGATCGGAAAAAGGAATTCCAAATGCAAGGAGAAAAAAAGGAAAAAGACAGACAGAAAAAAAATATTCAACGTATAGTATCTGAACTGGCTTGGGGCACAGATATGGCTACGAAAGCGATATGCATTCCTAGCAGGGATATCTCGGGATTAACTACGCACAGTTCAAGAGTTTCTGACTTAAAGTTAAGGTCAAAAGATTAAATCTGCACTTTAATGGTTTCTGTAGAGGCTGTCAAAATCAAGAGGAGAAGGAGAATGTGCAAAGCTACCTTTGGTATTGCCTTGCTCTCTTTGGGGAAAGGGCCATCTACATGATCAGCACCCTTTGACAAAAATTTAATAATAAAATCTTGCAAGGGTGATACACCTTCACCTTGGCATTATAGTGGCTCAGTCTACACATTCTACATTCTCTTATCTATCTTCTTTTATTTCAGCAGTGTTCATATCTCAGGACTAACTGCCAGCCTGTTCAAACTGCATCCTGTTCTAAAGTTAAAAAAGTGACAAAATTATCCGAAAATTCCTTTATTTTAAAAAGGAAAATAATTACTTATAATAAATATATATTATATATTTTTTTCTATCTGACTCCCCTGGTTTTTGTAATGCAAAGTGCCTCCCTGAAATAAATTACTACTGTTACCAAGGAAAAATGTTTTTCTAGTTCTTTAAATATAAATGTTTCGTTTCTCTTACATAAAAACAAAAATAAATAAAACATTTTTATCCTCCCATTTTTAATGCAAATTTATGTACAAATTTTAATTGTATTTAATTAAAATATTTAGACCTAAAGACAAAAATTTAAGCAAATATTTATGATTTCTTTCTATATATACACAGTAAAAAATAACATATTATGCACCTAAAGCAAATATATTCTTAGATAAATAATGTCCTTTCTAAAAGGCAATATTTGCATGAGTACAAATATAAACATACACAATGACTCTAATAACAAATTCTGAATGAAAAAAATATATATTTAAAATAAGAATAGAAAAACAAAAACGTTAACAAAATATTATGCTAAAGCCACAAAAATTTAATTTTTTCAAGAGATTTTTTTCCTTTCTGCAAATATATGAAATTTTATGACAACCTACAACAGCATTTGTTTAAACTCTAAACAAATATTGAAAGGAAATAGAAGACTTGCATATAGTCATACTTAGAAATGATAATATAAATATTTATCTTTCATTTGTACCTAAAATTTCAAGAGAAGCAAGTATGGGTGGCCACAGATTATACGAGGCAGGTTCCTTCCCACAGTGATGTGTAAGTTATTTAAAAAAATCTGCCTGCCTGCGAAGAAAAAAATCAATCCACAGTTTGTTATTTCATTTGAGGAATTAATTGAAATAAATAATATTTAATTGACTTTCAAAACCGATAAGGTTTTTATTTATACTCTTTTTTATAAACTAAAAATTTTGGTTAAGAAAATTTATTTTAATGGTAGAAGGCTCAGTTTGCTTTTTCTAAAGTACACAGTTCGAAATATTTTTTTTTTTTGAAAGTTTTCCGCAACTTTTTTAAACTACAACTAGTACTTGATGATGAGGATCGTAAGAATATTAAACAATTTTTTCTAGCTAGAAAATCACAAAAGTTTGCCATATATCCTTTTTTTCGTTTTGAAAAATTTTTAATAAAATTTTCAAATAAATTTAATTAAATTGTGGCCCTAACATTAATTTAAAAAAAATCGCCAATTGAGCAATGAATTTTGAACATTTAAAATTTCCAGCTTATTTCCAAAGAAAGCTTCTCGTATACTCTGTATATAAATTTTCTAAAATTTCTTCACATCCCTACTTCATAGGTTTTTTTAAATTTTTATATTCATTTAACCTTTTCTAAGTATTATTCTTAACATATTGCCAACGAAATAAAAATATATATACTTTTTTTAATTTAAATAACAAACACAAACTGCGAAGCTACTTGGCTTATCTGCAGAGACACCCGGAGTCTGCGGCAGGAGTTGAAGTTGCGACTTTCGGACTACCAGGCGATTACACTAGCTACTAGTCTGCGAAGGCAATCTTAATAATAAATATGTGAAAATTAATTCAAGGTTAGCAGGATGATTTTCTTTTCCTTCCCTATTTAAGTCTTTCTAACTCGACTACAAAGCTTGTAAACTTTAAATGAAAAAAATAATAAACATGCTTCTTTGTCAATACTATTATGAACACCATGATCTAAGGCAAGAATAGGCAATCAACAATCTACTGAAAAGCCAAAAACTTTTTTAATTTACGTTATTTATTTAATTCCTATAACTATAAGAGAACTAAGGTTATTTTTCCAAGTTAAACTAATACCTGTTCACATAAAATTTGATAATCGTGCGATTGCAAACTCTATTGCTGATCTTAACTCGAAGATAGTTCTAGGTGGTCAGAGAAAACTAGTTACAAGATAGATTTAGAGCTACTCACTCTAACAAAAAAATCATTCTTCTAATTCTTAATGGTACTGTACGCCTTGACCACTGGCCAGCTAAATAAAAAATTTTAACGATTACCATGATCCTTAAGCCAAAAAAGACCACACGATAGCAGTCATGCAGCCCTACAAGTCAGTTTACTAACATGTCAAAGCTGTTTTAGAAACTATTTGGGAGCGCGTTGCTAATTCGCTTCCAACAGGAAGCATAGCACCATTCAACAAACACACAGACTTGTATATGTGGTTAGAACTGTCTTCGAAGAGAAAAAAAACTATTCTGCTCTGTTCATTGATGTGACCCACGCTCTTTATAAGGCATAATAAATAGAAGCGGAAGATGGTCACAAGCAATCAGAAGTTCTTATTAACTTACCAAACTGGTAGCAAACTTATCCTTAGAGAAGGTACACAATAGTTCATAGCAGCAGAAGCATTCTGTTGTATGCCTTCGACATGCTAATGATACAACTTTTCTAAGCGTCCATGAAAATCCCTTAAATTGTTGGAACACATTTCGCGGTTGAAAAAGGTGATAAAAACAAGGAGTCAAATATTTCAGTATTTAACTTGTTCGCCATTTGACACGGAAATCACACATAGACGCAAAGTTAATCCAAATGAAATTGAAAGCTGATCAAATCAATCGGTATATTGGAAGAAATTCAGTACTTAGTATAGTCCTCCTTATACATGGAATTAAATTATAGGCACGTCCTTGGCATCTAACTAAGGACAAGTTCAAAAACGATAAAACAGTAACATCCATACTATTATTGCTGCCACTGCGTATGCCAAAAGTTCTCACATTCATAAATATCTCGATAATCCAATGTTCAAATATGTTAAAATATACACTAGAAAACTCTAGTACCGCCCAAACCTACTAACCCGCATCATTATAAGCTTTAGAGGCCACAATTGGCCCAGAAAGAGGGATACACTTGCTCTAGCCTGACACTGGCTGGACTTAAATACAATAATTAATAGTCTTAGATTTAAAATTGAAAACTTAGTTTCAGTTCAATTTATATTTAAGATTTAATAAATAAAGAAATAAATGAAGAGCGATGACTAAATAATCTTGAAAATAGTCGCACAGAAAATTCGTAACAATTTTTTACACACAAAAACCTGCTTGAAATAAGTAATTTTGAAAAATATTCGTTAAATATTTGTATGCTACTATACGTCCTTTAAGCCGACGACTCGACAATAGCAGGAAGTTACTATCCTGCTATTGTAATAAGTAAGTGCACCCAATGTCCTTTTTTAGTTTTTGAAATTTGTTTGATACACGAAATTTTGTATGAACTGAGTCCATCTTAAAACTTTTCATTAGATATAAAAATATGTGCTTGTTGCCGACGATTCGACAATAACAAGAACTTTTTATCCTGCTATTGAAATAAATAAGTACACCAAATGTCCTTTTTTAGCATTCCAAATTTCTTTATAAACAAAATTTTTGCTGAGCTGAGTAGCTCTTAAAAATTTTCATTGGATATAAAAATAAGTGCCTGAAGCTTAGGATTCGACAATAGAAAGAAATGTCCTTTCTAATCTTTTGAAAGTTTTTTTTGAGAAATAAAATTTTATATGCACTGAGTTGGTCTTAAAAATTTTCATTGGATATAAAAATAAGTGCCTGTAGCCGAAGATTCGACAGCACCTAGAGTTTTCTATGCTGCTATGGAAACAAAAAAGTGTACCACATGTCCTTTTTATAATTTTTTAAATATTTCGACAAACAAAATTTCGCGTTAAGTGGGTAGCTCTTAAGGGTTTTCATTTGATTTAGAAATATGTTTTTGAAGCCGAAGATTGTATAATGGCAAGAATTTTTATGTACATACCTCTCGAAATAAAAAGGTATACCATGTGTCCTTTTTTAATTTTTGAAAAAGTTTTTAAACTTCTGCTTTCGTTATATTTTAATACCAAAAATAAAAAGGGATCACAAATGAAAAAAAAATCTTAAAGTTAAAGTTCTAACTGTATGTTTTAATGCTACGATATGTTCTAAATGTCATACTAGTGTGGAGTGAAGGTTTTTAAATTTGGTTGTTAAAATTAAATATGTTTACATGTATCCTTTTTTCAACTTTTAAAAACTGAGCACCACCACTACCATTCCCCACTATTTAATTATGCTTCAACAACTACTGTTTTACAAAAATTGCTTTAACTATACCTTTGATCGATTAATTTTGGATCCACTATGGCAACATAACTAACCCTTCAAAAAAGGAAACTTTATTTTTAAATTCAGGATTTTTATGGATTTTTATGCATGAAGGGGTATATGGAGTATCATAAATTTTTTTAGCCTAGACGATTCTCGTATAAGATTTACCAGTTTATGAAATCAAGTTCTCAAATTCAATAAAGAAAATTGCCCGTCAATTAAAAATTATTGTTTCTTTTTTTGTCTCATTTAAAAATTATTGTATATCCCCAGTAGTGTCTGGTTCTAAGGACTATAATCTAATCGGCTAAATACATACATTGTTCATAGACGCTCCATATAATTAAGCTTTGAGCTTAACCATCCTCGTAAGACATTTAGAATTATGAGTTTTTTTTTTGCGGCATAGAATAAGTATAAGAATCCCTCTTTTTTTCATGTAATAAAAATTTGTTTACATATAAACATCTTAAATGTCTAAAATTATATGTTTGTTTTAGCATTTCCTTAAACATTTTCAAACCATAGTCCATATTCAGCTCATACAATCTCTGTTTAGACTCAGAAACAAAAAGTCCTTAAGATAATATAAAAGGATATTATAACTATAGCAGAGTGTGTGTATAAAGACAACAAAAAAATATTATTTCCGGTACATAATGCTCTATTTCCTTAAGCCTAAAGACATAAAAACATAACAATAAAATAGAAAATAATATAACAAGAAGTTATATGAAATTGTATTTTATATTTTTTTCCTTTTTTCATAGAAAATAAAATGCCTTTTAAGGGGAAATAGGAAAATAATAAGTAAAAGTTATTGTTAGCAAGTAAATAGCGGTTGAAAATAACCGCAGGCTACAACGAAATATTTCAGGATTTAATGAAATTTCTTTCGATAGAGATAAGAAATATGAAAATGGCAGAGAACAAACTTCAAGATTAATTTCGAGTTAGGATTTTTATTTTGATAAATAAATGTTTATATCAAGTTAATTGTATCAACTTAAGTTTAATCAATTAGATAAAGGATTTATTAAAAATACTTTTGTTTAAAACGATATTATAAATAGTAATGATTTTTTCATCCCGTTTAACGAGAAGAAATGGCAATTTAGCTATTAGCCCCTTTATTCTAATTTAGCTATTGTTTAGCCCCTCTTCTATGCAGAACTCTTATTGACCAGGCTTAAAAAAAACGTTTGCCAAGATGTCAAAACTTACGCTGCTTTGGAGCCGGGCAGCTGCTAACGAAGTGCTGAACTGACACTTCTTCCTCTACGTCGAAGCTTATCCTCCTTAGAATATCAAAGGAGAATCCTAGACATAAGAGCGATTGTATTTCGCTTCGTAATAATGCCCGACGGGAATAATAGGCAACCTCCCATAGGGTTGGCACCTGTTTAGTCCTATTGTGAGGAACAAAGAGTCCTAAATGCTTTATAAGTAGTAATTGTGAACCACCTGAATTCCGTTTTTTCAGCGGCTACTTTTTAAATGTAATTGACAGTACAACTAAAGGAGTTTACCACGAACAAGACCGAGCCTGATCTCCATTACCCGTTAGCGATATCGTTGCCTCAGAACTGATACTATTCTAACTTAATGTCATTCTAGCAGAGCCAGGGACACTTCTCGATCTAACCACTTTTGAAACCAAGGCCTTAATAGCGGCCAGAATAATTCTATTCGCAGCTTCTGTTACGGCATATGTGTATATCTCCACCTGGAATGCGGTGGAGATATCAAATCACCTAAGCTAATCCTTTCTACTATTTTAGTACAATCGGTGTAGCAGCTTGTCCCCACAGATGCGATCCCTAGGATCCAACTGACCTCGAAGTGCCTGTCCAGTATTAGTATTTCACATTAAGTCATAACCATCTATTCAGGTATTCGGTCGGACATATACCATCCAGAGTTTCCAATATGTCCCGATGGTGTGATTTGTAGTTCCATTCGATACACTCACCCAACCCTTGTAGATGTCTCGTCGAAAAAGCTGTTTCATATGGATATCTATTGGTTGACCTCATAGAATAGTATTCAGTATCCGAGTGGAGGTGCTTCTCACAGGACTGCTTATGCCAAAACAGCAAACACTTGTGTAGAGTCAACGTGACATTATGGAATTGAGAAACTATTTTGCATCAATGGCGCTTCTGCAAAAGCGAGCAGCATATATTAGCTTTCTTTGCTCTCTTCTGTATGTAGTGTCTCCACATTATTTTCCTATCTGATATAACCCTCATATATTTTATCCTATCGGACAGCCAAATCGTCCTTCGCATAAAGCAAGGTTCGCCAAATCGCAAAATCTACGTCTCTCTGGTGAAGAGGTATATCTCCGTTTTTTCCTGTCCATGTTAAATCCTCTTGGTTCAACCCAGTCATGAGGGCCCTTTGCACATTTCTATAGAGTAAGTTAAGGTCCCAGCTCTTACAAAGTATCATAACACAATCCGCATAGCAGACGGGCTCAAAAAGCTTCTTTGGTCAGGGCCCTTAACAGGCTGTGTATTTTTTATCTTCTAAGAAAAGTTTGCCTTAAAGTTGTCGCATCAGCAATTTAAGCAAAATTTTTTATATTCACCCGAAAATATATGTTAGAATGCAATAGCCAGCTCTACATTTTGAAAATAGGACATATAGAACACTTTTCCATTCAAAAAATAAATAGGGAATTTTCAATATCTTCTTATACCTTGAAAAGATGCATAGTTTTCATAAAAGATTGTAATTAAGAAAAAAAAACTAATTACATATTATATATTTATTTGAAAGGACTTAACAAATTTTTAAGATCATCTTCAATCGTTAGTATCCTGTTAAAATTATAACTATTCTTTTGATTGTAAAGTTTTTCATATGTCCTTTTTTATAACTTTAAAAAATTTTTAACGAGCCTTAATAATAATAATTTACAATCTATATATATAAAATAGGATGTGTGTATGTATGTATGTATGTATGTATGTATGTATGTAACGTAATGGCTCCAAAACGGCTGGGCCGACTTTGACAAAATTTTCAGGGAACCTTCAGAATACTCGGGCGGGTGACACTGTGAAGTCTGATTTTTGATTTTCGGTCTATGGGCGCAAAATCCAATAATTCATAAAATGAGAACGGCTGGGCCGATTTCTGTAAAACTTTTTGTCGGCTGTTCGTATTTTCGAGGAGAAGGTCTTTATGGAAAATCCCTCCGGAAAAGTAGGAAAATTGGAAAAATCGAAAATCGGGTTTTTGTATGAAATTTTGTTTGAAATTACTACTTAATGGCTTTTCAAATGAAAAAATAGAAAGTTTGTCTGAAGGCTTAAAATTAGGGCGAGGCGAAGTTCGCCTGGTCCGCTACTAATGTATAGAATTCTTCAAGCTCACATCTATAGCTTCACACCTTCATTGATGAAGGCTACATGACTGTATAAGGGCTAAATGAAATCGTGCCGAATAAAAAGAAATAAAAGCCAAAATAAATATTAATTTTTTGGTATAAATAAAATGACAAATAAGTCCAAAGAGTAGAAATGCTTTAGAAATTGATGCCGGGCTTACTAATACCACAGAAGAGTAAGTCCTTGTATTGCCGGAATGCTTCAAAAATGAATAAGTTCTAATTAAAAGTCCCATTATTTTATTATTAATATTTTTACTTATTTGTTTTTTTAATATATTTTTGGTCTCTCTGATATACTGCTCTAGCCGAGGTAAAATTTTTAAATAATGTTTTTGAAATAAATAAATTTACTAGATCGCTTTTTTATTATACCTGTGCCAATAAACAAGGACTGCTTAAGTCTGATTTTGTAATATAGATGAGATTTTTAAATTTTGAAGTTAAAAATAAATTCGCTCTCGAACCCAGGGTTATATATTCGTTTTGTAAACTCTTATATTAGAAATAAATTATTCTGCATTTCACAAACTATCGTATACAATCTTATGAATTATTGTTCCAACTGAAAATGTACATCACAAAACAGACCAGCAGGAATTCATTATACTGCAAAATTCCGAAAAATTTTGCAAAATTTTTATTACTTAATGCCGCTAATATTGCCTGGTGTTCTTGTTTTCAGCAGGATGTCAAGTTGAGTAAGCCTACACCGAAGTTTCTTGTTATATAGAAAAATGTAAGATATCAGAGAACAAAAAGCTAAACAAATTTTTAATACAAGTTTTTGTGCCACAACCTGCAATGGGATTAAAGAATTTTAATGAAATTAAAATTTTCTTTCTGGTAATTAAATTAAAATAGTTTTTCTCATATCCTTTTTTTATTTTACACAATTTCATAATAAGCCAGCTGTACTATAAGCAGCCAAATTACTAATATAGTATTTATTTGAGTTGAATTTTTGTAGCAAAGAAAGGATTATTGGAAATTGCTTACTTATTAATTGGCTTCAGCTAAATATTTTAAGTCTACGATATGTCATAATAACAAAGGATTCCAACACAATAAAAATTTCCAGGTTTGATTTCATAAGAAAAAATGTTACCTTATATCCTTTTTTATGATTTTTTTTTAAATTTCAACCGAGGTACTGCTTTTAGCAGGACACTTTACTCTAAAAAAAACATTCTCTGTGCGAGCATCAGCAGAAAAAGCAAATTTTATACTATGCAAAGCAGTCGAATTAAATGAACTACATATTTAATTTTTATTACATTTTACCCAATTTGAATTCCTACACCTTTACGAATATCAACCTGATACTTTTCAAAAATAGTATGAGAAAAATAGATTTATTTATTTAACTTTTGCAGTGTTATTAAATTTTTTATACTCATCAAAAAAGAAAGAAAAGGGAACCATAAAATCATCGTCATCAATATCTAACCTTCTTAGTTCTTAGCATTTTGATTGTTACAGACCTACGAAATGGCCAGGCATTCATATACTGTTAACACATTTTCATTCATTTCATACATCCCTTTGCATGTACAAGTACATACGCGAGTATGCAAGAAGGGACATACACATCGGAGCTGTTTAGTTACAGAAATAAGCAGCAGCTGGTATAAGGCGTTTGTAAAAAAGATGTAAGAGATAGTTTTGTTAAGGACTTTTTTCTATTTATATCCACATTCTATTCCTGCTGAGTTTTGAATATGTTTACACACTATAGTAAAAAGCACAAGTCTATAAAAATAAACCTACTCAAATTCAAAATTGATGACATTCACATTTACACTCTCCTTCTGAGTAACATGTTCAGCACATCCTGCCTTGTGTTGTATATGTTTATACAAACTAATTTCAAATTATATGTTTATGAATGTATTTGTTCAGAAAATAAAGACCACAACAACAATTGCATAAAGCTGAGAAAAGGACAAATAAGGCAGAACAAATAACACAAGGATTATATGGAAATTTTTTAAGAGGTTTTTAAGGATTTTTATTAAGAAATTGTAACATTTATTTAGATTAGTTTATATAAATGTTGCAGAAAGTATATAAAAGTTGTATGTTGTGTCATTATTTTTTACTTTTATTTATGTTTGTGGGTGGCTTTGTTGTATGTTTATATACATGTCTCTTCCACATTAAGCTACGTGCCATTATCCTTAGAAAATATTTAATAGGGCTGCAGGAAGGAACAAAGCAATAATGTGGTAAAAAATTTTAGACACGTGTTTCTTAAATTGAAATGACTCTTAAGATTTATATGCGACTTTGTCTTTTTATTCTCAATATTGTTAACGAGCACACAATGAACCGGAAATTAGTGTTTTTCTTTACTTTTGTAAAAGGCCAATCATTAATTTAATGAAATTTTAAAAAGAAACAAACTTTCTAGGAACTGCAATTGAGCAGCTCTTAAATGAAGTTAAATTTTTAGAAAGATCTGACTAATCAAAGTTCTTGATAAAAGAAAATAATAAAAATTATTTAGTATCAAGGAAACAAAAATAGAGTGAGTTTCGATAGGATTCTCAAATTAATTTTTCAATACTACAAAACCAAAAAAAAGCCATTCTCAACGAAAACATCAACTAATTGAAAATTAAAAGGAATAACAAAATTTAAATTTTTTCCTCTGAAAGAAAAAGGATATTTGCAAATATTTGCTAAATACAGTACAGAAATTTTTCATCTACAAAAGATTTTTAATATGAATTGTGTAAAAGAATTCACATCAGCAAAAAGATTATAGAAAAACATTTCGATGAGAGAAAAAATTTATAAAGTTTTTATTTATTTCAATGTCTCAACGCTAAACACAAATTCAGTTAATAAAAAAAGAAATAAATACAAAAAAACATCCACTAATCTTAAGAAATTTCTCTAATTGCACAAATTGTGGTGAAAAAATCATGTTAAAAAGGACATTAAAGAAACTTTTCAAATATACTAAGGATTATAAGTGTGAAAAGACATTATGAATTGTTAGCATTAAACAGAAATTGTAATGAAATAAAAACTTTCAGTTAAAACCAAAAGGACCTTTAATAAACTTTCACAATTTGAAATGTTTTTATACATTCAGAAAATTTCATCTGTACACGCAAATTTTAATAAATTACACATTTTATATGAAACAAAATTTACATGCGAATACCCATGTAAAATCATAATTAAAGTCCTTAAGGGCAAAATATTAAAGATTTTAATATTTTGAATATTATTTATACAAACGCACAATTAAGTAATTTAATGAAAATAAATTTGATTTAATTTAAAATCCCTTATTTCCATTTCTAAACAGAAATCACAAAGAACAAAATTATGCTAAAAAAGGATATGAATTAAGCTTTGGAATTATAGTTAATATCGCAAAAATGTCGGCAAAGTACAAGTCCTCAGCATAAACTACGAATTGTAATGATATAAAAACTTTAAATGAAAAAAGGACATTAGGAAAACTTTTACAAAACTTGAAAAATTTAAAATATTTTTACATAATAGTAACACTAAACACAATAAACACAAATTGCGTAAAAAATACATAAAAGAGGATATATAAATACGTTTTTCAGTAAAAAAATAAAAAGAATATATGAAAATTTTAGATGATTAAAGAAAGTATTTATCCTTTTGAGGTCTTAAAATAAATATAAAATGAGTTGGTAGAAAAAAACTTTATAAAAAGGAAAACTTTTGAAATATATAAAAAATAACTTTCATTACACAAGGGAATTGTAATAAAATGAAAACATCAGATCAATAAAACAATAGAAGAAAATTTTCACTTTTCTTAATAAATTTAAACAATTTAAGGGAAGGGAGAAATAAACATGTAAATGACGTAAGCTTTGCGAATATACAAATTTGGATAAGTATTTAATATTTGAGAAAAATAAGCCAAATATATTTTTTCCTTCTCGGGACACATCTGTCCGCTTTGTGTCATTGGCTAGAACTGAAAAGCTTAAGAGTAAATGAAATTTCAAACAAATTCGATAAAGAAATATGTGGAGGCATAGGGAAAGGATATATAGTTCGTAGCATGAAAATACAGGCTTTTGTTTTATTTTTTTATAAAGTTTACGTTGTTGGTTTATCAATAATAAAATTTCCTAGTGATTAATTATAGCAAATCCTGCAAAGGCTTACAATAGTTCCATCTTCAATGAGCTTGAAAATAAGCCCATAACATAATAAAGAAATGTCGTATGAAAAAAGATTCAAAGAAACTTTTTCAGTTTAAAATTATTTCAGTTTTTTTCTAAAAATTTTTTAAGAAAAAATAAAAGGATATCCTTGAAAATTCCAAAAAATTTTAAGGAATACTAAATCATCGACATTGAATACAAGTTTATAGTGAATTACTGGTATAAATAGCAAATGCAGAACTGAGTTAAGTGTTAAAGTGTTAAAGTGTTGAAGGACAAAATAACCATATTTTAACACATTACAAATTCAAAAAGGATATACGTACAAACTTTTTATCCAAAATAAAAATACTACAAATTATACATAAGATGTTAAAAACATTAAGTTGAATATGATAAGAATATGCCATATAAGTATTTGGCCAAACCATCTCGTGTCCTGATCATTAACACCAATTGTAAAAATATTATAGCCCTTCTTGTAGTTCTGAAGTATTTTTATACTGCATATATTTGGTAATAAAATCAAGTCACCATGCAAGGATATTTAAATAAAAAGGATATGTAAAAAAATTACATGTTATCCTGCTTTGTAGGTGTTTACATATTTGAAAGCCTAATCAAGTAACACAAACAAATAAACTGGAAAAAGTTAACAAGTACCCAAATAGAATATATTGAAAACTGTTTTACTTGCCAGTAAGAAATTAAATGATGATCAAATATAAAAAAGTATATAAAAAGGACTTTAAGAACAAAAGTGATAACTTGCACATATCCCGAAAAAGCCAAATATTTTTCAAAAAGTGTATGTCGTTAAAAAAAAGGACGGCGTAAAAGCTGAATTAATTTTAAGATGAAAAAGAAATGCCAGGAGTAATAAGGATACGACGAATATTTTTTAATCTTAGCTGAACTTGAATAGTGTTGCTTTGTGTATAATAATAAAGATATATCTATCGTGCTATTGTTAGGAAAACGGACGCGCAGGTAGTCTGGTGGACTGCTCTTGGGAAAGTCACCTACTCAGCGATTGTAGCGAAAATATTACGCACATCGGCCTCAATGATGACGGGTACATAACGTACCATATTATCAAAGGCCCTATTTGTTTTGCTAAGCTGCCTTCCGACCGAGCTGATGACCAAACGTACTGGAACATGGTGGGCACGTAGTCCAGGTCAGTATTTTAAAAATAAGTCACACATGTGTCCTAAATCTTACTTATAAAAACATAAAGCAATAGATTATGAGGGTGGCACAATAAGTCCGTAACTTTTTAAATAAACCACAGGTTTTTGGATAAAAAATCATTTTATTTTTCAACATAGTCTCCTTTGAACTCTACACACTTTGTCCAATGTTTCTCTAATTTGCTTTATCCCTTCCGAAAAATAAGATTTGTCGAGGTCATCAAAATAGTCATTTGTTCGTGAGATGATTTCATTACTGGAGTCAAATCTCTTTCCGCCGAGCCATTTCTTCAGGTTTGAAAAAAAAATAGTGGGGTCTAAATCCAGAGAATAGGCCAGATGAGGGATCAATTCATAGCCTAACTCATGGAATTTTTCTATGGAAACTACACAAGTGTGCACCCTTGCATTGTCCTGGTGAAAAAGAATTTTTTTCTTGCCCAAATGCAGTAGTTTTTTTTTTAATCCTCATTAAATCGACAAAATAAGTCGGCATAATATTCGCTATTGAATTTTTCTTACCTTTGTCAATGTGCGTGCGTACATCCCAAAAAACGATCGCCATGATTTTTTTGGCTGATAACTATCCTTGCCCTTCTTTGGCCCGAGAAACCCACTGTTTTAAATGCTGTCTGATCTCTGGTGTGCTGTGGTGGATCCAGATTTCATCCACGGTCACCAAAAGGGCCAAAAATCTTTCAATCTCCCATCGGTCAACATCTGACCTCAACTGCGAGTGCGAAATGTTTGACATTTTCCGTGCTTGTACGCTATAATGAAATTCAGTAAAATATTTTTTGTCCATTGAAGTTGATGATAAGGAATCCTCATACTATTTATTAAGCTTATCCTTGGTTTGAGTGATTGATTTTTCCGCAAAAAAAATGCTATCAGTGGCTATCAAACACCGAATAAATGACGCTGCTTGTTTAAATTTTAACAGGAGTCTACTGACAGGAGCAATGTTGTCCTTTAAGTCAAGAGGGTAGAAATTCAAAAAGCCATGAACTTATTGAGCCGCCTTCGTATATTTTGTAAGTATTCTATAAACGGTGTAGTGTAAAAAACTCGTAAGTGTTTCAACTTTAACGAAATTTTTGACGCTACAAACGAAACTTTGTAAGCGAAATTAAAGTACACAAAAAAAGGATATATAAAAGAATTGTTAATATATATTTTGGAAATGTTTGAATAAATACAAAATGTTCATTGCAAAACCCAAATTGTTCATTTATTTTTCAGATGGCAAAGTAAAATCTTCTTCAGTGTTTCAAAATAACTTGTAAAATTTGTTCACATTTTATATAAAAATTATTTTAAAATATTACGAAAAGTATAAAAAAGTAATTTCTTCGAACAAAAAAACGCATTTCATTAATTAAAACCCAACATCCATTGCAATGAAAGTAAAAATGACAGGACAGAAATGAAATAATAAAAATGTATTGTAGTGCCAGCAAACAATGACGTTTTCCCCAAGGTATTAAAAATTTACGATATCGTTATGATGAACAGTGTAACAATCTACTTGATGCTACTTTTTTTTCTTGTGTATTCTTACATTTCAGCTTAGTCATGATGTCTCTATGCTCTAACATTGTCTCACACTAATCTAAAGCATATGCCAAAGGGCAAAAAGGATAATGGTGAGAAACAAAGGCACGCAATGACAGCAAAAAATAAATACAACAAGAGACATAAAACAAAAATATGTATATGTATAACAATGACAGTGTGGAAAGTAGTATTATAGTATTAAAAGTGAAAGAAGAAAATGAAAATAAAATTTAAAGTTAAAATAAAAATTATATGGGAAGGTGTAGGTCGAATAGAGCTTCATATTTTATTTATCGGTAAATATAAGGCAGGATAAAGTAAATTGAACTAAATATTTTCATAAACATTATTGTTTTTAGCAGTTCCTTTACATTTTCAAAAGAGTCAAGGACGTTCCCTGTAAACAGTCGACGTAGCATATTAAGCAACAGCTAGTCTTATGCTCTTATAACCATGGATAGCTATAGGGGAAGCTTTGAACCATTTTCGTAAGCTTTCTGCCTGGCCCACGATGTCGAACGACATCGTTCGCTTGCATGAATACGTTTGAAACAGCAATAAATTTTAAAATGTTGTTTTTGGTTTGAATGTGTTTAAGTCCGCGAACGATGTCGTTCGACATCGTGGGCCAGGCAGTTTAATTCTATGACTTTGATTTATTTTCAAATATCAATGAAAAAAAGGATATATGGCTGAGTCAAAGAAATATGAAATTTTTGCTATAAATAATTATTTGAATGGAGTATGTTAAAAGGAATACAAGTTGTGGAATATTTAGTTTTTATTAATTTTGAGTAACATTAATTAATTTTGTAAGGAAGCTTGTAAAGTAAGCTTAAATATATATAATAAGATTATTGTTTGAAACTATTATTTCTATAGAATTTGCTAATGACAAAATTTTTATAAAAAGTTTAGACTTTTAATTATTAAAAAAAGAGAAGCCAGAACAGTTTTGAGCTAAAAACTTTATTACAAAATTATTTCAAATGGTTTGTCTTTATACAATTTAAGCAGTTGTTATTTATAATGGGAAAAAGGATATACGACTACCTTGAAGATAATTTTGTTTAAATTATTTTTTTTAACACAAACACAACTTTTAGTAAGATTTTTCTCAGCAAAAAAAATTCTTTAGATATTTTAACAATATTAAAATTAGGATTTTATTCCCAAGGACAATTCAAATGCATTTTAGCTTTGTTCTTGTTAATTATTAATCACTAACTAAAAGATATTTATCAAGCTGTAAAGAATTTCTTCTAAAGGTTTTTTATATTTAAAAAAAAAACTGTCGAAAAATTAGATAAAAATGATAATTGAAATGCTTACAATAAACGTTATTATTATCATTAATTTAAGGCAACTTTTACCAATTTTTTAAAAAAAGGATATATGACTATCTAAAGGACATCTAATATTTTGGTTAAAAATTATTATTTTCGCATAATCTGTAGATAAAAATACAAGTTGTTGTGCATTTTTATTTAAACTTTGTTAAATATTTTAAAAATCTGTTGATATATTTATTTAAGAACTAAATAGAAAATAAAATTTAGTTAAAATTTACATTATTTTAAGTACTAATATCAATTTGGCCAAAGTAACAAAGTGACTAGATCTAGGACGTAAAAATTTTTACTAGCAATAATTATTTCCGGACAATTTGGAAGCACAAATACAAGTTGTAAGTAGTTTTTTTTAAGTTTTAAATACTTTAAGCAGATTCTCAAATACCAAGCATGAAAAGAAGACAACTAATTTAAATATGAAGAATTTTTTATGCAATTTAGTTTTGTTTTAACTGACCTTCGTATACTAGTAGGTAGTATACTAGACTCGTAATGCGAAGGTCCTAGGTTCGAATCCTGCCGCAGAACTTTGGCAGTTTGAAAGGGAGCGCACAACAAGCCTTCACTGGCTTAAGTGTATGTCGTATGACATGGGATATCACACCCCTCCAATCAACCTAACCTAACCTAACCTAAGTTTTGTTTTAATGATTTTTTTTCATGTTTCTCATGTTCGGCTAGGAGCGACAGCTTCCCTTTTTCTCAGCCCAATGTGGCCTCTACAGTTTGGATTAAGGGAAATCACAATTAGAACGTGCAAATATTTATAAATATGCGAATTTTTTACATACCAGTGCGGCTGAGTCGTACAGAGGATTTTATTTTATCGCTATAGAATTGTCCTATATTAGATGCCAAGGAGATGCCCCATAGCACTACATTGGGTTTACAGTCTAGGTTTAATATTAATTTTTCCTAAGAAGCCAATTAATTTGTTTTACTTTCAAATCATTTGACTAATTGTAGCATCCATGATTCTTTTTCATCTTAAATGACAACCAGGGTGAATATCCAGGAATTTGCCTGCTTTGCGGAATAATTTTGTTATATTATTTTTTTACATATTTACCCTTTCAATGTCAAGGTAATATGCACACACTTCTACTCATTAACCTTTATCCTGAATGTTTTGACAATATTTCAGGATACCGACTGTGGGTTTTAAAGAACGTTTAGGAAATATGTATCATCAGCAAGAGTTTATATGTGAATATTATTACTTATTGGCGTACCAGAGGAGTACATCATATATAAAATAGGGCTTAGAAACCACTTTCTCCGATAATAAATTTACCAATAACTTGTGAATGTTTCTAAATTTTCAAATAAAGGATATATGGCAGCCTTGCTCGAAAAATACTTATTTCTTTGGAATTTATTAATACAAATACAAGTTGTTGTAGAGTTTTTACACTTTTTTATATTTTAAATTGATATAAAAAAAACAAAAAGAAAAACTTCAAATAACAATTTTATCAACAAAACGAAATTGTAAATGCATTAGAGCTCGGTGTTTCATTAATTGCACGTAGTTTCTATCATTATTGGAATAAAGGATATATTGGGGCGTAGCTCGAAGAACTTAAGTAATTATAAAATTAATTACAGCTTCCTTTTTTAATTTATATGAAATAGTATCGTGAATATAGGCGGCTTGCATTTTATTTTTATTTTTCAGTTATTAAATTTTTTGATTATATTACGCTGTACTCGGCGTAACTTTCAATCTTTTCTTGTTTTGAACATTTTAACCATCATGTAGTGTTTTTGGGTTCACATAGACTTTTTGATACTCTATCCGAATTCTTGTTGTCAATAACTTCCTTTATTGTTCCAATTTTGAATGTAGTCTAAATGACTGACAATTAAATAGTTTACGCTGTACCTTACGTTACTTTTATTCTTTGCCCGTCTTGATGTCTTTTTTAAGGGTAAATTTTTTTAGTTTTCTTTTATTATTCTTACTTTCAATAATTTTTCTTTATTAGAGAATATAAAGATGCCTTCGTAAGCTAAATAGCTAGTGTAGTAGACTAGTAGTCACGGAGTCGCAGGTTCGATTCCTACATTAGACTCTGGATGTTTCTGTTTTCAATCTACTCTTCTTTTATAAAATTTTTCATATCCCATCTATCACAGGTATCACTAAGGACGATATCATAAGTCCAAGTGGGTGAAAACTGCCTATTAAACCTGACCTAACCTAAAATATACAAGCTGCTAAAACGATTACTGTCAATTATATATTGCGCCATGCCCTAAATAATTTTTAAATACTACTTATCTTGACAATAGTGATCATAGCGACATTTTTGCAAGGGTCTAATATCTTTTTTTAATTTTTTTTCATTTACATGCCCACATTATATTTAAAAGACAAAATACTAATATATACATAAGTTGTAAATTACAGCTCCTAATCGGAGCACAGGGCAAAAAAATATCCTTTTAGTCATCGTTTAATTATTCCCACCTTCATTAATTTTTATTATTTAAAGAAATTTTTGTATACAATTTACTTAAAAAAAAACGTTCGTTTTGAAAAATTATAGCCACGACTACAAGTTGTTTTGATATTTTATTCAAGCCATTATCCTGATAGACTAGTGACTAGTGTACTAGACTAGTAGACCGAGCGCCGCAGGTTCGATTCCTTCAGAGCATTGAAGTTTGTGTTTCTTTAAATAAATGTTCTTTAGAAGCTGCAATATTAAATTTCTCTGACCAGGATTCTAATTTAAGAAATTTTCATCAGTTAATAGAATTAATTTTCTGCTAGAAGCGATTTTCTTCTTTGTACATAATTTCTCAGAAATTACTTAATCCATAGGGTATCGGTTAATCCAGTAAGACCTACGGCAACAAAAAATAACAATTTGCTTATCTGATGCAACAAAAAGGAAAAAATACAAATAAAAAACGACAACAATGAAAAATGTATACAAAATGACAATCACTAGTCTACATTTTTCTTATTTGTTTAACGTTATTGCAAACGTTGTTCCATTATTTTCCCTTTTTTTCATATAAGAAGTTTGTATAATAGGAGGATATAAAATGTCAATTCCTTTTTACATATAGATTATGTAAAAAAGTAATTTTTGTCTGCTGCTGTATTTAAAATGAGAATAACAACAAGTAAACAAGAATGGAAGAAAATCTATTAAAATCAAGTGACAAAAGTCAGCAAATATCAATCCCTTATTATTGACAGAGTCACTCAATATACGAATTATTTTACACTTCAATTAATATTTAATGTTTAATTTTATTTTCGCACTCTTTGCCAATATAATTATAATTAATGGCTTTGTGGAAAGCAAGCAGATTTAATTTTAATCAGCATTAGAGTATGTATTTAGAACTCAATTAGAAATAATTTTCCAGGATATGAGGAAACATTTTATTTTCATTTCAAATAGATTTTTTCCGCAAATGAATTATATTAGAAATTGCAATTAAATTGAATACCATGTGGAATACTTAAATGTTGATGGCCTCTTTGCTTAAGTGGTAAGACCATTGTGGGATTAGGCCGATTTAACATTAAAGCCAACATCCAAACAAAACTTTTTTCAGATTAAATATATAAATCTTTGGTTATTATAGTTGTAGAAAAACCAAATTCCCTGTATTTCCTGCTTTAGGTTTTTTTTACAAACGCTCCAGTTGCTCCATATTTTCAAATAGATTTTTATTTTAATGCAATTCATTCAAGTGCTAAATCAAATTAAAAAAAAAAATTGTGTGCCTGTAAATACCAATACTAATGGCTATGAAACCACATATTGCGAATTTTTCACAAAAGGTTCTGGAAAAAACCTAGTAAAGCCACAATATTATTTAAAACAATATAAAAAATTCAATATATAAAAAGAAATAGAACAACTCTAAATCGCTTTAAATTGTACAAAACAATTATTCATATGCCTCGGTTAACAATACAAATTGAAAAGTTTTATTGGTTTAAAAACTGAAAACGAGTTTGTTTAAAAGTTAACAACGAATTTTGCGAGCTCTAAGAAGTATTAGTGATTTGTTTTAGCAATTTTCCAAAAAAAGGACATTATTAGAAGAACTAAGAGAGCAAAGAAATTAGGCCAAACTTTATTTGTACTAGTTTATTTAACTAAAACTACATGTTGTAGCGAAAAAACAAGTTAAAGAAAAGTTTATTCCAAAAAAAAAAAAAAAAAACAATTTAATACAAGGTGGCGCAAAAGTAGTGCCGTAATTCGAATTGGCCATTTCACAATTGTGTTACAAATGAATAAAGAAAGTTTATTGAAAAGTTTATTTTAAAAATAAAAAAAAATTTAAATTAAAATTAAATTAAAAATAATAAAAAAATAAAAAAATATGACATTAATTGAAAAGAACTATATCGTTCAATAGGTCACTTCCTGAGTTGATGCATAATTGCGCTATTTTGAATTGTTACTCGCAAGACATCTGGCTCCAAATTGGCACTTTCTTCCTCGAAGTTAGTTTCTAAGACTTGCATGGTTCGTAGTTTCTTGAGGTCAGCACGATAATTTAAAAAGTCTGGTGTTGTTAGATCTGTTAGACTGCCAGTTCAGTTGCTACAACCTGTTGAAGCCAACAATGATAGAGACCCAACGCAACAACTTGCGGCAGAAAACCTCTATTACAATCTGCCTGTAATGCTCACTATTTAATATTACGATAATACCATCGGCGTCTTCAAAATTACACTACAACTGCCGCACCAAACAGTCACTTTGAAGGCGTGCACTGGTTCTTCATGCATTTCATGTGGATTCTCTGTGCCCCAGAAATGCAAATTTTGTGTGAAGTTTAACAGAATATGGCCGCAAACTAACCTTATCCGATGATCAATAGGCAGCAATTTGTGAACATTTTGCATTTTATAGGGAAACATTTTAAAATCTTTCACCAAAATTCGTTGCAACGAACGTCTGCTGATGCCTAATTGTCGGCATCATCGTTTCGTTAATGTTTGCAGATTCTCTCTGATGTCATTGGCAACAGCAGCGATATTTTCTTTCGAATGAGGCCGGATTGATCTTGCGACATTTGTAGAGGACTCAGTTTGCACGAGGCGTTCAGCCAAACGCTAAATTGTTTGAGCACATGGATGTCATGATGATAACAACTGGCACCGAAATTCTCGATGTGTTAAAACAAGAGGCTGAAAGTTCGTCAAATCAGCAGTAATAAAAATTCCACATTCTTGAGGTGTGTATCGCTCGATGGAGATTGTTGATCATTAATTCTCTATATATCTTCATCATAAATGTCAAACCACAGTGCCATCTGCAACAATGGCATCCAATTAATATTATGATATTAGTTTTGCGGCACCTTCCAAAGCCCCTAAATTATTCTTGGTAAACATATTTAGAGAATATTAGATATAAGCTTTTATTTCCAAGCAATATTTTGCACAACTTTTTATTGGCTTAAAGAGAATTAAAGTTTTAAGCTTTTACCATATGTTTACCCGTAAGCAAAATTTTTGAATACTTTTTTCAACTTATTTTTGTTAACAACAATTATCACTTGCACAGATACCGAGCGAGGTTCTGGCAACAGTTTTTTTTTTTTTTTTTTTCAAAACCTCACACATATTCGATATTTTTTACATAAAAAAATTCGTTTCCCCTTTCGAAACTTTTTATGCGCACATGTGTTGGTGCTTCCACATACATATGAAAATTATAACTTTATTGTCATAAATTTTTAGTCATATTTACAAATGTAGCATCATCTACCTCTGCTGTCGTTTATTTTTTATTGTTATTTATTTTTTCCACTCTGCATCACATAAAATTTAAAATTTCTCATAAAAACGTAAGCAGACAGACACAGTTTGTTGTCTCTACTCTTGCTTTTTTATGCAAATTTGTTTATGTATGGGTGGTTATTGTTATTCATTTTTTGTTAACAATAACTAAATTGTGGCCATTTAAAAATATTTGTGCGCTTAAGTAGCAACAAAAACAATGCAACTTTAACATAAAAGCATATGGTGTTTGCAAGTTTCAGTACCTTTATTTTGTATAATGGTCTCTATAAAACAAATGGCCAAATAAAGGAAAATATCGAAAATGCTAATGCGAGGAAGGATATACACAAAAATATCAAAATTTTTGGAAAATTAATGTGTAAAATAAAAAGAACTGTAAGTCAAGTTCTTGAAAAATTCTCTAAAATAACCTCTATAAACAAATTTTTTTTCAATCAATCTTTAAAAGTTTTCGATGGCCTGTGAACCTTTTTGGCCATATTTGGTTACACCCTTTCTTGTCACTTATTCGGATCAAACGTTTGTAGAAAATTTCACAAATATAATTTAGAAATGGTGTTTTCATTGTAGAATAATGTAGACACTTGGCTTCGAAATCTCTATGGGTCGAACGCGTGAGTACAAAGGATGTGTACATGTGTCAAATATGGATAAAATCCTTCAGAGACTGCTGAAAATGTTATAAGTTTGATTTTTAAACTTTTGTAAAAAAGATTGAGAAATTGAACTATCATTAATATGTCATAGTCTGAGTGAGTGGATGTGGCCAAAATCCCCCTAATACCATTGAAAAAGTTTGCAGTTGGTAATAACCATGTTGTCTGCTTTCAGGCAAAGTCTTCAAAGTGATAACTATTTCCAGCTCACAATAGAATAGCAATACACACATAAAGCCGAAAATAGATGAGAAGGTAACTGTTCCCAGAAAATTAAAAAAAAATCTATGTGAATATTTTGTAGTGTTTTAAATATAAAAATCAATAGCTGCACCTTGTGTAAGACATTTTTCAGGTAAAAACAGTTTTAACAAAATCTTTATAAAATAATACTGTCGAATACGTGGGTAATAAATTATCCACACTTTTCAACGCTCTATTTTGAACCATTAACAATGATTTTAGATTTGCAGAAATTGTGTTTCCATTGATTAACGTTAAGTGATTTAAATGACTTTTGGATGATTTTTTAGGAGCTTTCGGATTTAATTTAAAAAACATACATAAAATTTAGAAAAATGTATGAAATCTTTATTTGAGTCGATAGAAGGATCTATATAATTCAATGTTTAAAGATGATTTCATGTAAAAGTTGAACGTGGCTACGCCTCAAATGTATCCAATTTTGGCATACTCTCTCCATCATATCGACCGGCATCTGTCGCATAAATTCTTCAATATTTGCTTCCATTGCGTCAACCATTGTGGACTTAGCCCCATAAAAATAGTGTAACTAAAGGCGTTAAATCGCACGATCAAGGCGGCCAATTGACCGGCCCCAGAAGTGAAATATACTGTTCATCGAAATCGCCTCTCAATTGGGCCTTTGTTTCACGTAATGTGTGGCAAGTGGCACCATCTTATTGAAACCACATGTCAGCCAAGCTCAACTCTTCTATTTTGGGCAAAAATAAATTTATAGTCAAAGCACGGTAGTGATCGCAATTCACAGTAACGTTACTGCCTTCGTCGTCTTTGAAAAAGTGTGGTTCAATGATGCCACCGGCCCATAATCCACACCAAACAGTGAATTTTTCGGTATGCAATAGTTCTAGCTGCTCTTCACACCAAGCGCGGCAATGTTCACGTATCCAATCTGCAAACGTTTTTCGTTTGTAAGTCGATTCATGGTTAAATTATAGACCAAACTGAACATGTTTAACAGTAACATGTTACACGAAAACAGCTGAGCTGCCAACAACAGTGTTGCCTAAAAGAAAGTTGCTAAGAACTCACCCTTTATTAGAGCTTCTGATAACACCAATTTCATTATAATATCAAACTTGTACTCAAATTTGCATAGAATGCCAATAATATGTGATATTTTCGACTTTAAATCTTGAATATGCAAGTTCCACGATTAGATAAATTACAAATTTAATCTCAAATATTTTATTCCAAGACTTTTAAGGATCTGTTTGCCTTCTACGTGTGTAGAAAACTTATTTGAATGTGGTCTTGAATGTATAAAATTTGTTTTCCCCTGATTAATGACTCATGCATTCAAATAAGTTCTTTATATCCGTAGAAGGCGAAGAGATCCTTGAAAGTCATGTAATAAAAAATCTTTTGTTAGTCTAATAGCATGTAGTCTTTGCAATTAAATATTATTGTTGACACTCCATAAGACAGTGCATCTAACTCGTTATACATGTGCTTGTAGTCAACAAAGTTTGCCAGTGATTCCTCCGTTTTACAACATTTTTGAAATCGAAAAAGCTGTCTATTAAATAATATTTCTTTCCACCAGATAAAAGAACATTTTTACCAATAAAAGATGGCACAGAAATTCATCCAAATCTTTACATTTTATTTGAGCCAGTTACTTTCCGAATTCCAAGTATACACAACATTTTCAATTGTTGCTTCTTCATAACTTCTCGTATTAAAATGTGGCATTCAAAGAGTGGCGATAAGACTGTGGCAATAAGCAAAAACTGCTGAAGTTACAGCAGAGGATTTTTATATTTCGAAGTTGATTTTTAAAAACGATTTCACTCTTTAACAAAATGTGTTACATGCGTTCTATAGCCTCTCACATTAAGAATAAATTATTCTACATTTCACAAACTATTATACTCAATTTCATAAGTTATTATTCCAAATGAAATTTTACTCGTACATCTGTACACTGTAACTTCTCGGAAAATTGGGGGAAAATGTGTGAAATTTTGTACTTTTAAAGTTGCAAATCAGAATGGTGCTATTTACACGTTTTAAGATTAAGTATACTTAAGAACTTATTGCTTATTGACACATATATTTAGAATAAATCTAATTTATATGACCTAGATCATGGATATTTTGCAAATTTTACGATTATTTATTTTAAAGCAGCTCCTTACGGAGATTTTGGTGAAAATCCAACTGCACTACCAACTAAACTGCTGAGGAGCCCGAAGAAATAATAATATTTAAGGAAAATAAAATCAGTAAAAAAACTTACTTTAAATTGCAATTAAAACAAACAGGAAAAATTATTTAAGAACAAGATTTGAAAATGCACTGCTATTTATTACATTTTTAAGATAAATATCTTAAAAAGGATATAAGAATAAAGTCTTTGTTTCAAGTACTTAAGCAAAGAGCTTTTTATATAAAGAAGCACTAACGAACACTAACCACAAATTGTGCAACAACAACAAAAAACTACTTAATAACGATGAAATATTGACACCCAAAAAAGGACGAGGAAATATGTCTTTTTTTTAACTGACAAGAACATTTGTTTAACTTAAAACGAATTCGGGGTAATTCCTATAAATAAATAAGAAGGATACATAAATAATATAAAATAACATAAATAAATAAATATAAAATAACATACATAAATAATAGTAAATAAAAAATAACATTAATAGCAGATGATAAATAAAAGAAACTGCAAACTAATCACAATTAAAAAAAAATATCAAAGGAATATACAAATATAGTTAAATTAAAGAGAAAGGATTTAGAAACAAGTTTATTTATGAAAGATTTTCAAATAAATTCTAAAACTGTATTTAAAACTAGTAAAAATTTTAACATAAAAAAATATTTAAAAATTCTAGGAAATAAATTTCTAATTAATCTGAGGAATTTATTAGGATACGGTCCATGAGCGGGCTATTTCAGGAATAGCTATTGGTTGTATGATATTTCTTAATAAACTCGGAAACCTCGACGTTGTGCTGAATTTGTGCTTATGAGAGCCACATGACTAATGAGCGGAAACCAAGTGTTTAACCAGTGGAAGCGCTTTGGATCAGAGTCACATGGTTATTTAAAAGAAAAACTTTCTCCACCATATTGATACAAATCGAACAGAGCTCTTTTATTATGATCCGTACTGGACACCATCTGCCTTAGGGTTGCATTACTGCATTTACGAATGTAGCCACAGTTACGTCAGGATCATTGTTAATTATTATACTCTTATCTCTCTTTTTAGTGATAAATTTTTACAATAACAGCTCTTAATGGAAACATATAAAATTTACTTAACCGATAAGCGCTACAGCAGAACTAAAATAACCTCCATTTGATAGTGACAATTTCGCTAAAGGAAGAAGAGAATTATAAAAAAATACAAATTCATTTATGCATTAATAAATTGATAATTATAAGGTAAAGGAGGGATATAAAAAATTTAATTTTACTTAAAGTAAATGTTATTACACATATACCTGTTCAAAAAAAAAGGATACTTAGAAAATTTCCTTAATTTAAGACTTCTATTCAAAGTTCTTTTTTATATCAAATATACATATAAAATTACAACATCTAATTATAATTTTAATTAGCTTTCACAATTACGAGTGAAAATATACTACGAAAATTTTTTTTACACATTTACCACATACCCAAAATTATGTTTAAAATGTGTACAGCATTAAACAAAAATATGTACCATGAATGAATATTTAATCAACATTATATTATGCATAAAATTTTTAATTAAGTCTACAATATGAAATAATATATTTTTGTTTAATATTAAAACAGGATATGAAGAAAAGTTTTCCAAAGAAAAATATATGAGCAACATGAATATATAAAGTATCACGGAAAGATTAAAAAAATTATTTTTTTTTTTTTGTTTTTGCAAAGAATGGAAAAGCTACAGTATGGCGCAAATGTCAGTTTTGGAATTGGCTACCATTTTTGCATTTTATATTTATTATGTAGATGTATAGAGAATTAGTAGTGTAGTGTACCCAAAGCGCCATACAACATGACTGTGTATATTTGCCAACTTCAAATGTGTAGAGTGACCACCAATTGACATACGATGGGGTTACACCTTTGAAGTGTGCCAAAGACCATTGTCCGCTTTCATGTTGTACGACACTTATGACCCAATATTTATTTGTAACCCAATATCTATTTGTAATACACTTTCTTTTGTAAGTAAACATGTGTTGTAAACAAACATGTGTTAATCATTCTAGATGACTAGAATGATTTTCACAAGTAGTATATAAGCAAGTAAAATATGAAAATAAAATCAGACTGGATTTGGAAAAGACATAATTCGGCTGCTTAGCCTCGTTTGATTTCAACTTTTGTCTCACGATTTCGGCAGTTCTTTGAACGCCTGCGTTTTAGCTGGGACCTCACCAGCTGTATAAAATAAAAAAGAGGCTATAGGGAAAACAATAGGTCCCGCACCAACACTTAAACACAACATTAGGAAATACAAATTTTCCCTATAACCACCACAGTAGTTAACAACTAATGGAGCAATATACGTCTGAAGAATAAACTTTTTATAAAAACAGAAATCTTATTTCTTCTCATTTATAACAAAATGGCCGCCACTTCAAAATAGGCCATTACATTACGTTTGCGCCACCTGTATAAGAAACAAATCAGAGTTACTGTGGGCTTTTACCCATTTCATCCATACCAGTGTGTGTGTATGTGTTTAAAAATATCTTTGCAGCTCCATAATATAGGTGTCAAACGAAAAAGTTTCCTATAGAGAAAGCTCAAAATAAAATGGAATCCTTAAAAATTAAAAATTGCGGTCGCTTCAAATAAGCTGCTCATCACCTTCTACGCACTCCAATGATATGAGTACCAAGTGAAATAAATTTCTAAGAAAAGAAAACCAATCACTGTCAACTCTTTTGATAAAATTTTACATGATTATATCGAACAAGATGTTACAAAATATATAGTTACCATGCCATCTGCACCCCGATGAAAAACTAAGACTTTATCAAGGCTCAAAAAAATTATCTTTCCACTATTAAATCCTCCACTAAAAAGTCATCTGACACAACTGTCATAAGCGAGCATATGCTCGCTGGTTTCTTTGGTTTCAATAATTATTCTCTTTCCTTAAAAACAAACTCAAACTGGCTTGTTTGCAGAAACACTACGTCATCGGCAGGAATCGAACCGGCGATCATCCAACCACTAGTCTAGTACGCAAACTACAATCCTACGAGGGCACTCCTCGAAAGTAGCAATCAGTTAATTTTACCATTGTTTATATCAGGCTCAAAGTCGAACATCAATAATTACAGAGGAATTACCAAGTTAAATTCAATAGCAAAATTATTGGAAAAATGCATTTCAAAATGGATTTTATAAAGGACATTCTACCACAATGAACTTGTTACATTAAACTATTAGAATTAATAGGGGTTTTGCAAATGGATAGTTTACTTATGTTATCTACAGTGACTTTAGAAAATTTTTTGACATCAGATTCTCTAATAGATCCTTGAATTGTTTGGACAACAAGATCGTGTTTGCTTTACAATGACCTCTCTAGGTAAAACTACGTAAAGAACTTCATATTCCTTATATGAGATATATCAAAGACTTTCCATATCAAGTACAATTTTTGAATATCATTGTTAATGCCGATAATGACAAAATATTACTGAATTCAGCTAATTATCTCAGCCAAACATATTTGCAGGAGGACTTGGAAGTAGTTTCCAGTTGGGAAAACTATAGGATTTAAATGTAAAATAGTTCCCGCAAAGAAAAAACGACTTCAATACAAAGACCCAATTGAACAGATTATAAAGACAATGCAGTTGTGGGTGAGTCTAACGTCGGATGCCATTCATTTCTGATTTATTTTTTGCCAGAAAAGATTAATGAGGGAGTTATGTAATAACCAATATTTTGGGCGAATATTTACTACTTCGATTTCCATGGAACCAAACCAAAAGCATACACTTTCAATTAACATAAGCGTCTCGAAAATTGGTCCCTAAGTGGAGGAGCTATGCGATAATTAATATTTCGTGTCGGTGCAAATTGTCCGTCCATTAAACAAAATTGTAATTTCAAATTATATTAAGTACCATAACGAAAAAGTTTTACAAAAGTTAATCATATCCCTCGTTAAATAAAGCTTTTCAAGGACTTTCCATTTAAAGTAGCCAACTTTTATATAGCAAATAGGTTTGTTTTCTAATATTCTATTTTTAACTTTTAAGTTCGTTTTATTGACATTATACTTATGTCGAAAGTTTAAATCACTTTTAATCCACTCACTCTTATACAATAGACAAATAACAAAGAAGGGTTCGGTAGATTCAATTAACTTGAGTTTAAACAAAAGTTGATGTCCGGTAAATTATATTTGCTTTAGTAAAAATCCTATTTATGTACTTCAAAGTTAAATATACATTTTGAAAGTAACAAAAAAAAAAAAAAAAAAAAAAAACACAGTCTAAATCCCCTTCTGTTAGTAACCAACCATGACCAAATCTTAAAATAAAAGAATTTAGTTGGATCAAACAGCATTTTGCTTTTTTGTCTACATAGACCCAACGCTTCCCTATTAAACATTTGAAACAAGTTGGCAAATAGTCATTGTATGCGATAGTGTTTGTATGTATTTGTGTGTGTGTGTTTGTTTATGTGAATGAAAATCAAATAATCTTTACTAATGTAAAAATCCTTTTTTTCGGTATATACTTAAAGGCACAATATAACTTCAATCCCCAAAACGAAAGACACAAACGACCAAAACGAAAACCTAAAAATATTACTAACAAAATCATTTTCGAGTTCCATTAACTGGACGCATGTAACAGGCCAAGTAATTGTATTTTGCAACAAACCAAATAACATCTTCCAATTACTTTCCATGTTGACTGTTGTTATTGAGTGAGAAAGCATAAGGATGTGTATTTTTACCAGCAAATGATGAGCTAGTAACAAGTCCTGATATACAGAGTGTTTAAATTTATCAAGTTACGTGCAAATTAGTGGCAAGTTGAGAGGAGAAAATGGAAATAAAATTAAAGTTGTTACAAAAAGGAAAATTTTGCAGCCATACAATTACACTCTGACCTATAAAATATAAGGAAAATAGAACAAGAAATGTAAAGGAACAAATAATGAACAACAATACCATGAACATAAGTTTGGATATATACAAATAATTTATTACATATAGTTTTTCAAGTTTTGGAACTTTTTGTAACAAGTTGAGTTTTGAGCACGAAATTTTTGGTCCTTCTAGGTTTTCTTTCGATTTTCAAATGTTGTTAGTCATAGTCATACACATTTATATTAAAAACTCCACCGAAAGTCGCCGATGCTCGAGGGGAGGTTAAAAAGTCCGTGACTTTTTGGTAAAGAAACATGTTTTTGGAAAAACAAATCATTTCATTTTTCAACATAGTCGCCTTTAAGCTCTATACACTTTGCCCAACGCTTCTCCAATTTTTTTAATCCTTTTCAAAAAATCAGATTTAACATGGTCATTTGTGAGATGATTTCGTCGTTTAAATCAAATCTCTTTCAGTCGAGCCATTTCTTCAGGTTTGGAAACAAGAGATAATCACTGGGTACTAAATATGGAGAATAGGAGGGATGAGGGAGCAATTTGTAGTTGTGGGTCGTCGTTTATCATAGGATCCAATATCCTTCTATTATTTTCTGTGAAGCACGTCAGGTCCTTATTCTACGTTAACAAGCCTACAAAATTGTACGAGATTGAGGCCAGCATTATAGGAAATTGGACCTATCGCTGGAAATTGTGGCATAAATCTGCCTGCAAAGAAATGCAAAAATCAATATATCATACGTCGTTGCTGTTTTATTTAAATTTCTTGTCCTGTCGTACTTATCTGGACAATGCTTGTTTAATTTTTTTTTTATTTATTTATTTTTTTATTTTTTTTTTTTTGGTGAACAGTAAACTTCACCAAGTTACATGCCTTTATTTTTGTAGTAATAGTTTGCCTTAACCCGCGTATATTAAATAGCTCTAGTAATCCTTAATAAGATTATGTCATAGAATGTTACGTTTACATATTAAAAACAACTTGATGTTATTTACCATCCAAGATGGTTTTAAGTGATACCACCTCTTCTGAAACATAAAACACCAAATTCAAGTAGAAAAGTTCTGGTACTATTCAAAAATATTAAAAGTACTGTCGCAGGATGCAAGCAAGATAATTTGTAAGTCATAAACATAAACACAAACATAAACATGCATGGAGGCAATAGTAAAAGCAATGACTCCTAAGCAGACCAAAACACGAACCAAAGAAGTTGGCCTACCATCGAGTATACCAGGGAAATGGTCAGAAACAACACCAGCCGGCGTCACAAGCAAAGGTATAGTTACGTTCGTAAATGCAGTACTGCGGTACAATAGTAAACTAAAACGATCTTAACTGCAACAGTAAAACAGATGATGTCCAAAAATTCGAGACATATACATTAGTCACATAATTAAATAGCGCCATTGAATTTATATCGGTATAACGGAGAAATTTTACGAACGTATACTATATCGCATAAAAAAACGTGAATAGCAAAAGGTAGGACGAAAGCAGGACCTAAGAGAGTACCAGAGGATGCAGCGCTTGCGGCTAGCTAAGAAGCATAGAAAATTAGCTTCGGAACTTCAATGTTTGCCAACTGAGACCGTATTGGAGGTTTTGGAACGAACACGCCTTCAGAAACAGCACCACGATATTAAAACTCAACAACAGAAAAATTTCGTAAAGTGTGATGGCTTCTTAAAAGGCAGTCCATGGTATCACTGAATTTTGTATTGAAAAAATATTTTCACCTGCTGCCTTTTATCGCTAAACACCGTGGCATTGGCGTCGTTTTTAAATAATAACATTAACGAAATAATAATATTAAATAAGACTTAATTCAATTTACACCTCAAAAAAATAATTCTGATTCCAACACTGTAATGCAACAATATTAAAAAGCTTACTTCCCCCTAATACATCTAGAAATAATACAGAAGCTACAATTTGTCAAAAATTCTCAAACTCAATAAAAAATATCATACTCAAATGGACTTTTTCTGTCAAAGGATCTTTGACTTTATATAAATTTATTAATATTTTTATTAATAATAATATTTTTTTACTTTCCATTCTGTTCGTACAAGTTGTTACAAAATAAAATTACATAAAAGTTAAAAAAATGATTTTTTATATATCAACCTCATCTAAACATAAAAGCCACTTATCTACTTCAGTCGACAAAAGGATATTTCATCGACAAACCTCTGTCAGGTTCTGTGATTGTGTTGTATGTCATGTCGTTCAGGATTTAGATATTTGTTGAGGCGAAAAAAGGACATGCTAATGTCATACAAGTGAATCGCAAAAAAGTTTAACAAAAAATATCTAAAAAAAATACTTGGCTATAAACTGTCAGAAAGGATTTTGGCTAAACTAAGAAGGCTTAGTAAAGGAAAAATTAAACAATTATTACATTATTTATTTTAATTTAAAGGCTAACAGTATTGACACTAGCTTACAACAGAGGCCTACGAAAGCTGCAAACTTAATGGAATAAGGTAAGCTTAATGCCATGAAAGTATTTAGTTAAAAATGACAAAAAGACGAATGCAAACAGAACAGGATATCAAAGAGAAAAATCTTAACCAAAACAGGCTGAAATCGTTGTAAATACCATCAATGATTAATGTAATTTCACGCGCCACTTAACATTATCCTTGCAAGGACATATTACTTAATTGCAAAGCTTACATAAGGCAACCAGCCAAACTTATACAACAACACCAACGTAGATAGCAAAGTCAGGCCAAGTAAATATTATTAAACAACTGCATTTATTCTACTGGGCTGGAAAACATAAACGATATGTACATGATGAAGGGTAAAAATGCTAACAAATTTCAACAGTAAGTAAAGTAGAGCAAATGGATTTTACTGCTGCTTCTTTTCACCTTCCGCCATAAAAAAAGCCGGTGCAGTTGCGGGAAATGACTCGTTTATTTCACTTATAGAATAATTTAACTCTGTTACGTATACAACCTTCGCTTGTATCTGTATGCATAGCTTAAGTAATTCCTTTGTTGGTTAAAGTCATTGAGGCAATTTGCATGCTCGAGGTTATTTAAGAAACGAATGAAAAATTTTAAAAATTAAGAAATTTATACACATCATCTACTACAGCTTTTTGGTTTTCTGCACAAAATAAATGTTTTATGCTTGTTAAAATTATTACAAAGAATTTTGCTTTAATAAATTTATGATATCAAGTTAAGATCCAAAAAAGGATATAAGAAGCGATTTTCCAATAATAACAATACAAAATAAATATTTATATATACACTTTAATGATTCTATTTTATGAGTTGTTATGTAGAAATATTTTGGATTTTCAGAAAGAAAAACAAAATAATTTTAAGAAACGTTGTTCAATTCTAGCTAAGAAATTGCACAAGAAATATAATTTTATTGCTCCAAATGCAATACAGCTTTTGAAAAAATAGTTATGCAATAGAAATTTAAGCGGCAAAGATAACAATACCCAACCAGAAAAGGATATATGAAGAAATGGTTCAAAAATGAAAGGATATTTAAGCATTAATTGGTATATTAAGCTAATTTGTAATGCCAAAGAAATTAAAGTTTTTAAAAACATTTTTTGTTCATACAACTTATTTGCAATCTATATTACAATAATAAGCAAATTTACTTAAACATTACAGATTAACATTAGTTTTAAGTTTCAATGGACTTAATGACACTTCTAACGATAGTTAAATTTAGTTTTAGTGATCGTAAATTATCGATTGCGATGAAAAAGCGAAAATTAAAAACAATGTTACTTAAGCTTTTTTCGCAGTAAGGGGACGATGTTATCAACAAATTTATTTTCTAAAATGTACAACCAAAATGTGAAATCTTATTAGTCTCACAAATATATTTCGAATATTTATGATAAAACTGCATTGAATCCTACCAGAAATTTGATAATTCTAAAAATTATTATTATTATTATTATTATTATTATTATTATTATTATTATTATTATTATTATTATTATTATTATTATTATTATTATTATTATTATTATTATTATTATTTATTAGAATAATATAAAATATTAACCTAATTTACAAAACACACACTAGCTACCAGGGCCTACGGTGCGATTAATTGTTTGCAATGATTTGTTTGATATCATTTAATAAGGTTGATGGTGTAGTGTTATCGAAGTTAGTTGCACGTAGAGTCGCTAAGTTTGGCCAGTTGTCAAGGATATGCCTGACAGTTAAGCGGTTCGAACAATACGGACAGAAAGGTGATGAGTGGCGTTGCAAAAGGTGGCTATGGGTCATCAATGTGTGACCAAACCTCAGTCGTGTAAAGTAAGTAATTTCTTTCCTTACTAATTTCACTGGGTATAAGGCTTTCATACAATTACGATTAATTTCTAAAAATAAAAAAACATATATTTACTCTGAATATTACAATGTTGGCATTTTTAATTAAAGTAAATTTTTTACCAACAAATTTACAACTAATTTTTATTCACATTTCACGGTTTGGCGAGCAAAATTTTAATAAATAAAAATCTTTTGAAAATCGTTCAACTTCTACTCTGTTGCTCGTCATACATGCTTTTTTTCTAAATTTTTGTTACCTAAAAAAGAAAAGAATTTGATAATACTTCCTTTATAATAAAGGCTACTTAGTATTTATTACAAAAATGCATTTTTAATTTATATTCACTCCTGCCACATGAAAATATTCTTTAAAATCAGTACTTTGGGAACTAATTAAAACGTGCTTAAATTCTTCCCCTCCAATTTTAGATTACTACCATATATGACTTAATCTATGTTGCAACAAAATTATCTTAGTATCTTGTTGTATGTTGTAGCAATATTTGTTTATTCATAAACAAACATTAACTTAATTTCCGTGGTTGGTAAACACAACTCTGAATAATAATGTATGTGTGTGTTTAAGCTCGTATGTGCTACTGTTAGTACAAGTAGCATTGCTACCACATACTAGTATCAGATGATATTCTTGATGTTATGTTTAAGTTATATTCAAGTGTTTGCGTAGTTTGTAATCTCCATAAACCTTTTCTACATTAAACAAAGTGATGATACTAATGAGTTTGGTGATGAGTATGCACTGCTGATGATGGGAATGTTAAATATGGTAACGATTTTTCTTTTTTACACTTTTAAATCTGTTACCCAAACCAAAAACAGTCCTATAATACTTTCCTTTCATACAAGTATGGCATGCGCAATCCTCTCTTTTATTTTTTTGCCATTTATTTGTTTAATTAGTAGTTTCTGTGTTGAATTTCTTTTCATAAATGAAAATGAAAAAATTGAACAAAAAGAAGTCATTTCGTTGAAAAATTTAATAAGAAAAAGATTTAACAAAAAAAAAACACGAATTGAAACAGTGGATTATAAAGCCGGTATCTACAGTCATATATTAGTCATGGTCTAGTTATTGTTAGACATAGTACAGTCATAGTGTAATCATAACCAAGTCATAGTCTAGTCATACTCTATTTATAGTCCACTTATCGTTTAGTCATAATCTGGCCATAATCTGTTCATATTCCAGTAATAATCTAGTTGTATTGTAGTCGTAGCCTAGTCATAGTTTAATCATTGTCTAGTTATATTGTAGACATAGACATGTCGATGTCTAGTTATAACTTAGTCATGAACTAGTCATCATCTAGTCATATTCTGTTTATAATCCACACATCGTTTAGTCTAGCCATTGTCCAGTCGTAGTCCAATAATAGTCTAGTCATATTCTAGTCGTAGTCTACTCATAGTCCAGACATAGTCTATACATATAGCTAGTCAGAGTCTAGTCATAATCTAGTCATATTCTAGTTACAGGCCATATTCTAGTTACAGGTCATGTTCTAATTTTAATCTAGTCATAGTCTAGTCATATCCTAACCATAGCCTAGCCATAATCTAATTATGGTCTATTCATAGTTTAGTCACAGTCTAATTTTGGTCGAATTGCTGTGTAGTCATAGTGTAATCATAATCTAGTCTTCGCTAGATTTAGTCTTGTAATAGTCTATTCATATTCTAGTTATAGTCTAGCCATAGTCTACTCAAAGTGTAGCCATGGTGTAGTCAGAGTCTAGTCTAATTATATTCTAGTTACATACTAGACATAGTTTAGACATAGCTATGTAATAGTCTAGTTATAATCTAGTCATAGCCTATTTACAGTCTGCTTATAGTCTATTCATAGTCTAGTAACAATTTAGTTATACTCTAGTTATGGTCTAGTCATAATAGTTTATTCAAAGTGTATTACTAGTGTAGTCATAATATAATTATAATATAGTCATAGTCTATTCGTAGTCTAATCATAGTCTGATCATAGTCTAGTCATAGTCTAATCATGGTCTAGATAAATTTTAATCATTGTCTAATCATAGCATAATTATAGTTTAATTACAGCGTAGTTTTCGTCGAATTGTGGTCTCGTCATACTGTAATCATAATCTAATCATTATTTAGTCATAATCTAGTCATGCTCTACTTGTAGTCCACTCATCATTTAGTCATAGTTTTGCCGTAGTCTAGTCATAGTCCATTTCTAGTCTAATCAGAATCTAGTCATAGTCCAGTCATATTCTAGTTATGATTTAGTCATAGCCAACAGCAGTATTGTTCGTATCGAAGTCATGAAATCAATTTTAACTATAATTTTTAAACAAGCATATTGTTCATTACTTGCTAATGAATAATTTTTTTAACCATAAAGAACTTTTCTTCAGCTGTCACAGTTTTTGTTAAAGTAATTTTTCAAATATGTAATGCATTTTTAAATCCTGATTTTTGTTGAAGTCGTAAAAATGCTGTTAATGCTTGTACTTGCAAGAATGAGTATTCAAAAAGAAAAAGGAAAATGGTAACAAAACGATTTTAATTTAAAAAAAAACTTCAACTTCTTTTTGTAAAGCCTCTCATACCAAAAAGTAGGCTACAAATAATAATAAACGGGTTTGTTATACCCGCAGGAAAAAAATTTGTATATAAAATTCTTTTTTATATTTTACAACAAAAAAATAACAAATTGTGGTCATTTTTGTTTCTTTATTGTTTTGTTTTTATTTTATTCATGAAGTGCAGCAATATGTGCTGGTATTGGTTTATGAAACGGCGCGTTTATATGAGTCTGTGTCTGTGTCTGTATGTGTATAAGTATGTGTGAGACCTTGTTTACGTGTTTCATTTATAGTTTATATGCCTTGTGAAAATAGTTACATTCGACCTCGTGGTTTAGCATTTTTTCACTTTACTTCCACCTAACGCCTTCACATCCTATTTAGTCCTCTCTGTGCATTTACGTTTAGTTATACTATAGATATGCACACAAATGCATATGTGAGTGCATATACATACACATATTTTTGTGTATGTTTACTTTCATGAACTCACTTTTCATTTTTATTTATACAAGTATTACATTTTATTTAGGTTAATTCCCAATTACTGTGTAAATTGCTTAAAAAACTATTTATATACGAAGTATGTGAATAAAAAAAAAACAAAAACTTGACACTATATAATTTTCACTACACTCGCACACACACACACATACACACCCACACACAAATTCATAACTTAATATACTCGCATATGTAAGTGTACGACTGCTCTCTGCATTGAGGTGGTTTTTTATATAAAAAATATAGCAAATAAATTGTAAGGAGGTGAAAAAGAGCATAAAGATTGACTTCAAAAAAAATTTTATGCAAAATAAACAAGTTTTAAATCTTGTTTATTCTAAAGCAACTAAATTAAATTGACACATTTTTCTTATGAAATGAATTAAATTTTTATGAAATTTTGTAAACGTTTAACACTTATAATTGTTCATAATAAATAATAAAAAAAATCACTAAAGATCGCCAAGAGGATCCCAAACAAAAATAATAAGAATTTTTAAAAATGTGCTTTATAATCTACATATTTGAGTTATTTGTTAACACAACACAATAATTGAGGTGCTAAGTACTTTCATATGAAAAATCTTTAAACTTACTTTGTGTCAAAAGAAAAATTAAGTAGCCTTACCTGAAAATATACAAAGAAAAAAGAAAAAAAATTTATATACATATTTTACGTTAATTAATTAATAATCCAAAATATTTCTTAAAGCTTTTGACGATTTTTTTTATGTTGAAACACATTATTGTGAAAAAAGGATATGAGGAACAACTCTTAGATTTTAAAGTTTCCAATATTATATTGTTCTTGTCTTATAACTTAAGTTGTGATTATAAAGAAAAGCCTTCAAAAGTTGTAGTTGTTCTTTTAGATTTGTAACGTTTGATAACTTAATATGAACATGCCTCAAAAGATATAGGCAATGCCTAAAAACTCTCATTTGGTTTGTAAATTTGTCAATGTAAACAATTTATTAATTGTTGAATTACCTAAGTCCCTAGTTTTGCTCAGTCCCTCAGCAAATCTATTTGTCTTACCAGAATATTAATTATATTCTTGGAATCGGTTTACTATTTTTAAAATACCGCGGCACCTTACGTCAGAAGAGGCTTATATTTAAGGTTTTTTTAACACATTCAAGAGAATTTTTCTTCAGCGACCTTTCCTCAACAGCTTCCATTGGCTGGTCTTCTGGTGATTTCAGATTTCATAACATTTTTGGCTAACCTTTCCCACAGTGCTAACAGATGAATTAGGAATAAAACGAGCATATAGGCTATTTTCAGGCTTACATGTATTGTAATTTTAATAAAATTGAGAGCATTTCAAACAATTTTAATAAAAATTATGTTTATTAAAAACAGCTTAAAAGCTATTTACTAAAAAAATGTTTTTTTTTTACAAAAAAAGGATATATGACCAAGTACTAAGCCATGATCGTTATGACAAAATTTTTAGTAATTCTTAAAGCACTATAATATAATATACAAGCTATAACGTAAAAAATTTATGACAAATCTAAAGACCTGTGTTTCACGACTGAAACTGCTGAAACAGCTCCATGTTAGATATAATTAGTTATTCTATTTTTCTTCAAGACACTCAACTCAGATTTCATTTTAAGAAAAAATCTAAAATTGTTGAAGAGCTGGCATAAGAACCAGCACAATGCAGGCACAGAGATCAGCTCATAACCCATATGCTAAAAAAATCCCTATTAAAAAAAGGTGAATATTTGAAGTAATCTTACTTTAGGACAATACTTTAATAAAAATTGTATTAAAATTTAATTGCTGAAGAAGTTTTTGCAAAAAAATTTTATTCCCCGAAAAAGGATATATGGCCAACTTCTAATCTTTTTGCTTTGGAATAAAAATTTTAAAAGCATCTCTCAATGCCATAAGATAAAGATATTGTAACGTAGGAAATAGTTGCATTGCTATAAAAAAAATATTTTTTGAATTTACTCCATTTTAGAAAAAAAATTTTGCTCAAATAATTTTAATAAATTTATGTAGCAACAAACACAAATTTCTAACTAAAAGCTTATTTAAGCACAAGTTCTTCTTATTAAACGGTTGAAAACTTTGAGTTTTATTTATAATTATCGATATTTCGATACTCTTTTAATACGAGTATCATATTAAGGAGACTGCTTTTGTTTTTAATAAGAAGACGTTGTGCTTAAATAACATTTTAATTAGAATTATTAAAAAAAAAACTTCAAAATATTTAAAATTATTACAAAAAATTGTTTTGTAAATAGACTTATAAACCAAAAAAAAGGATATATTGCCAGCTGCTAAGCCATTTTATTTATGAAAAAAAAATTAAAGGATTATTAAAGCCCTATAAGATACACGAATTGTAGTGTAAAAATATTTAAGAAAATGTAAACGCTTTTTAATTTATTTCATATTTTTCTTCTTGTTATTAAAAAATATCTTGTTACTCAAAATCTTTTATAAGCATTTGAGTTTTATTTTTATTTCTCTATAAATTTATCTTTTATAAAGCAAAAAAGAAAAAAACGTTATAATGATAAAGATCTATAAATGTTCATTTACGACCCCTTAACTCGTCTATCTCTCCATGATTACTAGAATCATTGTGTCTGTTTGTTTGTTTTAGTTGTTTAGAAACATTTATAGCCCATTTCTTTATTTTTTTCGTTATACTTAACATGTTGGCAACAATAATAAAATTTTGTTTTATTACTCTGGCACCCTTTAAACTAAAAATTTACACGTAAGCTCACTCTTAACAACACTTGGCTTCGCAGACAAATGACTACGAATATGGTGATCAGTTGTATGTACAAGGGACTGTCTAAATTTACATACATATACTGGTAGACCTAGTATAGTTATAGTAAAAAATTTAACTACTATTCCCAACACGTTTGTAAATAAAATTGCCATAAATTTAAAATTTTTTTATATTTGAACAATATTTTTATATTTGAACAATATTTTACACTTTAGAACAGACAATAAAGAGAAAAAAGTAGCAGTAACAACAGAGATTTAGTTAAACAAAAAAATAAGCTAGAATCAAAGGAAAAATACTAACATATGTATATCCCGACCAGGGAACATAATATGAACCAGAAAAAAGCCAAGCGAATAAAACCTTTTTAAAAAATAGTTTAAAAAATTATATGAGAGAAAAGACAAGAAGATAAAAGTAAATATATCAGAACAAAAATCTTGGTCATAAAAAATTCCAAAATAGTTAAAACGCGCACGTTTCTTTCCATACACCGCCACAACCACCCACCTATAGGGACTAAGAATATAACAGGAAACAAAACAAACAAAAAACACAAATAACAATAGTTAAGCTTTAGCTGGTGTATGATGTATAAAACAATATGCAACACAAACTAAAAACAATACAAACAATACTAATATTTACGAAAAACAAACAATTTGAAGAAAAAACTAAATACTTTTTTTATTAATAAATTTTAAATCACACATACACTCTCACTTGTGAATTGTATTACCACACAAACAAATCTTTATAAACATACATACATATACCACATAGACAAATAACAGCTGAATGAATAAAACAAAAACAATAAAAGTTGCAAGAAGCAAGAGCATTCCCAATACAACTTCATATAAATATAAATGCTCACATTCAAATATTCAAAAAACCATAAAAGCTGGCTGTTGTACGAGTGAATATATGCCAAAAGGGATTTTTGTCTGCATTTGCTTTATTTGCGTTCACAATTTGCATGCATATGCATGCATTGAAATGAGTGAGATATACAGATGCTATATACATATATAGTTTTTTTATTTGAATATATTTGTTTGTTTGGTGTCGAGGATTTCGAATAAAGTATATGTATTTAAAGACTTAATAAAGTGCATATATGTAGTGGCGCGCTGAGATGGGAAGTGAAAATAAAGCAAATACAATAGGTTGAAAGGAAATGAAGGAGTTTTATAATGACATGCATGTTTGTAAGTTGTGTCAGAAAGCCTTTAATACTTTTAAAGATATGAAGGCTTCATTCAATTAAAGCAAAATATTATACTTAAATTCTGGGAATAAAGAAAGGATATATGACCTACTACCAAATTAATTAAACAAATAAAGAAAGCTAATGTGCAATTACAATCCTTGAATAACAACACATATTATGCTTTAAAAATTATCAAGTATATTGACAGCAGTTTCATAAACCGAGCGATTTACAAAGATGAATACATTTCAGTTGATTGTTTTAGGTCGGAAAGTACGAATAATTTGAATAAAAATTTTAATCTTCTATTAAGAACTCCTTGTTTTAATGTTTCTTTGGGCAATAGCTGCATTCAAAGAATGATTTTAAGAAAACTGGCACTGAAATTAAAGGATGTGATGGACATGATGTTTGATTGATGTTCTGGGCATGAAAATTCAGTGTGATGTTCGATGGACTGACTACATTTTCAATATCGCTAAAGAAACATTCAAGTGCCTCGGTTTTTTAAGATGGTGTAAGAAATACTTCACCCCTTCTGATATCCTCACTATTTATACCATCTAGATCCGGCCGAAAATGGAATACAACTCTCATGTATAAGCCGGTGCTTCAATACTGGACCAAGTACAGGAGAGGGCGAAAAGGCTCATTGGTGACACTAGTAAAGCCAACTCTATTGACTCACTGGTGCACTGTCGCAACGTGGGATATGTTACGCTTTTTTATCGTTACTTCAATGGAATGTGCTCTAATGAAGTAAGGGAACATATTCCCGAGATCCGCACTTACTTACGAGCAACACATTCCTCATTAAGAGCACATCCATTTGTGGTCGATATAACAGCGAATCGCACTATGCATTACAGAAACAATTCGTTCTTTGATCGAACGGCTTGTATGTGGAGTGAGTTCCCGGTAGATATCTTTCCCACCATAGCCAGCGTTGAGAGATTCAAATCGAATGTCCACAAGCACTACTCCCGCTATCCTCCTCACCCTATCCTATTTTCCTAATTCCAGCACAATGCACTGCATAAATACGGGTCATCCTCTGAGTACTGGTCCAATTGCAAAAAAGAAGCTAAATATATCACTCAAACACGTCGACCCTAATATTGAACACTTTCCTTACAATGAAATTAAATGATGATACTTTATTATTAAAAAAAATACCTAAATAAATAATAAAACATGTCAAATTCAACATATATTTCAGTATTTTTTGAGCAATATGGGAGAAAACAACATGGAATTTTTAAATGGACCATTTCGAAATGACATGTATCCAAGTACCGTCAAAGTAGACCATTACATTACAGCCATGTATAGTCTACATCCATATCCTGTCACATAAATAAATAAAACTAATTAAAATTTTTGTTCATTTAAGCAATATGACAAGTGAAGAATTTTTTCTTATTAGGCAGGATATGGTCGTAGATTTTACCGGATTTTCCAATAGGGTCTTCCAATTGTGTTGACAGTTGATAGGGGGCATATTATTAAAGCTATATCTGTCAAGTTCATTTTCATTTATTGAGCGCTACCCAGCAAAACCGTGGAGGACATTTGTTTAATATTATACTTCATACATAAGGGCATCAATAGGCTTTTCAAATTGATAAAATAATTTAATGATATCCCTCACACACTTCGTTTTATTTGAATGAAAAGATAGAAATACTTAATGAAAGAACCCTTTACATGGCTGTAATCTTTTCGTATAAATTTCTTTTGTGTTCTTCAATAAGGTCAAGCTTGTTAGGAAAGAGCTCAAAGTCCGATATGGCAGTTATATTTTTTAAATAATTGTAATAAGAAGATATTTTTCCTAAATATTAAACACTAAAATGTCACACTTTCCAGAAAAGAAATCACCGTGTGTCTTTTCTCTGCATAAGGATATATTACAAGGATATATTACTACTTGAAAAAGCTGAAAATTTGCCATAAATCTGTTTTTAATAAGTAGAAGACCTACGAACGAGTTTATTTTTTGTTATTTTAGGCATAAATTTTCTTGTACTATATACACACATGTTTTTTAATTAAGGGGAAAAACACATGCACATAAATCACAGTTTTTAACCTACAGATTCGATAACCATTTATAAAGAACAAAATAGTCACAAGCAATGGCGATGTATGCTGTATTGAGCAATTCCAAAAAACACACTATTAGTTTATCTCTACAAGGCCAAAGAATAACAAAAATTACAAATGTGAAATATCCTTATCTATCCTATTCTATAAATACAAAATTTTGCAGAAAGTGCACTAAATTTTCAATATTTACTGCTCAATTAAAAAAAGGATATACAGTGACTTTCCTTAAGAAAACTACAAAATTATTTTTTATTAATTTTGTATAAGACTTTAAACATATTAAAAATATTGTCATAGATACCTTTTTTAAAAAGACATTATATATTCTTTCGTGAAGGCTTGTTTGAAGAGTATTGAATACTTAACCATTGAAATTAAAAATTCTATCAAGGAATTCCACATATGTGTTTTATATATTAATGAATATTTTATTAAATTAAATATTAGTTTTGAATGAGAGGTTTTATAATATTAAGTTTCCAATAAACCCTTATTATAAGAAAATGCTGTTTTTTTAATGATTTATTCTTGCCACAAAACATCAACGACTCTGCCGCACAAACTTAATTACTTTAACTTTACTTTTCTAATTACTGGAAATGCCATCGGCACTTACACAACGTAATTATCACGGTATATATATATATATATATATATATATATATATATATATATATATATATATATATATATATATATATATATATATATATATATATATATATATATATATATTAATATAAATTAACTTAGGAAATTAAAAAGAACATTTTTAGTAGAAAATTACTTTTAACAGTTTTAATCAATCAAACTATTTTTAGCTTTAAAAAGTATAAAACACTCATGAAGAATAATTATATAATTGTAGATAAGTAAATACTAAATTGAACAAATCATATACGCCGTATATTTAGTTAAAAGGTACTTTTAAAAAACGTACTATTTATAAAACATACTTTTTATAAAACGTACTTTTTCTAAGATTTACTCTTTATTAAAGTTATTTTCGATAAAACCTAGTTTTTTTATAAAAAGCACTTTTTACAAAAGCCTTTTTCCATAAGAGATATTTGTTATAAGAGGTACTCTTCATAAAAGGTACTTTTTATAAAAGGTACTTCTATAAAAGGTACTTTTTATAAAAGGTACTTCATATAAAACGTACTTTTTATAAAAGGAACTTACTATAAAAGATACTTTTATAAAAAGTAATTTTTATAAAAGTTACTTATTATAAAAAATACTTTTTATTACACGTAATTTTTGTAAAAGGTACTTTTGATACAAGGTACTTTTCATAAAATGTACTTTTTATAAAAGGTACTTTTTATCAAAGGTATTGTTTACAAAAGGTACTTTTTATCAAAGGTATTGTTTACAAAAGGTACTTTTTATAAAAGGTAATTTTTATAAAATATAATTTTTATAAAAAGTACTTTTTATAAAAGACACTTTTTATAAAAAGCACTTTTATAAAAGGTATTTTTTTATTAAAGATACTTTTTATAAAAGGTTCTTTTTATAAAAGTTACTTATTATAAAAGGTACTTGTTATAAAAGATACTTTTTATAGAAGAAACTCAGTGCGATAGGTACTTTTTGTATATGGTAATTATTATAAAAAGTGCTTTTAATATTTATTATTTTTATAAAAAAGTACTTTTTATAAACACTACTTTTTATAGAATATACTTATTATTAAAATTACTTTCTATAGAAACTATTTATTATAAAAAGTACATTTTGTAAGAGGTACCTTTTGTAATAGTTGTTTTTTATATGAAGTAGTTGTTTTATAAAATGTACTTTTCTACTGAAAATATTTGCCAATATTTGCTTTACCCTTTTTCCAACCCCTTAGTTAATTCCTTTTTTAATTTTATTTAAATGCATATAAGCATATGTTTGCTTAAACGATACAAAGTTCCTCATTAACAGCAATATGTCTTTTTCGCTAAATCGTTATCATTGAGTTTATGTAAATTTCAATTTTCGGTAAAAATTTACATGTTTCTTAACATGGAATTTTCACGCCATAATTTTTAGAGTCAAATATATTCAGCTGATATTTTATCTATCCCAACAAATTCAACAACGAAACCAGACGAGTCCTTGACAAAAATCAAATGCAAAGAAGAAAAGGAGCTGAAGTATCAGCAACAAGAAAAAGTTGGAATATATTAACCTTAAGTTAAATAGTTTTTAGTATTTGTTTTTAAAATATGCAAATGAGATTTTTATCATTTTCATATGTGTGACATTACAAGGACTCTTTAGATTGTTGTTTAGTCTTTTTTATTTATTTATAATGTTTTCTTTTATATATTCCCCGCCCTCCTATTGTTCAAAAATGAAATTATTTCGCAAAGGCTTATGATTTTGAGTGTGTAGCTCTACGTTTGTAGGTATTTTTGTATGAGTGTAAACTTTCATTTAACAATGTTAATGGCATTAAAACCTTTTCGCACCACAGAGACAAACATTAAAAACAGGATTGACTGCAGTAGAAGTATGTATGTATGTAATGTTAAATTTGGTATTATATTTTTAAAGGTTAGAGCTTTAGTGTATATGGTAAATATGTATATAAATTTGATTATTCTGGTTTGTGTGGTAGACATTCATATAACAACATGGTATTCATAAATATTAAAACAAGGTTTGTTACTGAACGGCACGATTTGAGAAAGAAGAATTTTACAACTCGTTATAAAACCCCAAAATTGACAAAAACTTTAAAATGTTTATGATTTTGTACGTGAACATTTTTTTTATTTGCGTAGGAATATCCTTGGGAGAAGTTCTCAATGCATAATACACATATACAAAATTTCATTTTTATACATTTAGATATCCTTTTATAATAACTTCTCGAAATATGAATTAATTATTCGCTGCATTGTAACTTGAATTTAAAATTTGTATTTAAATATTGCTCACACAACAGAAAGACAGTCAATTCGTTTTTAAACTCAAACATTTGAGTGCTTTTAATATAAATATTTGCAGTCATCTGCCTTATTTATGTAAACCGCACATTAATTGTTAAAAATATTAATAATTATTGTTAGACCTACTGCCTCAAATAATTTTTTATTTCTCTTATGACGACAAGAAAAAAAACCATGTTTATTGGACAATCTGACGAAAATTTGAACAAAAAAGTCATGACCGAATATCTTTTTTTTAATTTCTCAAACATTCATTACTACATTGAAAATATTTCGTTAAGTGCTTTATTATATTCAACTTTTTATTGCGGAATTTAATACTCGTAATCCTTCAATACAAATAACCAATCGAATGGATTACAAAAGCGAAGCAATTGTGGGTGGGTTTAAAACCCGATATAATCCATTTCTAGTTTATATTTTACTCCCAGGAAAGACCTAAATACCTCCTTAAATTAAAACATTTTCAAATGGATCCATAAATGACTATAAATATTATAATCATTATTTCGGGTGGCCACTTTTCCACTTAAATTTCTCTGGAACCAAACTCCAAATTATAATTTAAAAAAATTTTTAATTGGTCGATAAATAGGCGAGTTATGCAATAGTCATACTTCGAAAGGTGGGCGGCAAATTTACCGTTCGATTTAAAAAAAATACGGGGCCTGCAAGCAAACTTTTTCAAAACAAAAACTTTTTTGAAAATCGCTTTCATAAAGTTATGCACCACAGATATTTAAAAAATGTTTCAAAAAATACACACGAATTAGTAATCTACTCCTTTTTTAAAGTCGGTTAGAATTATATCTCACATTTTGAGAAATTCTCTTCTTTTCAAAAGAGATTACGCATTCACAATCAATCAAAATTCACTACTTATCATCTTGCTTTAAAGCTGCTTTGGAATAGGCTTTATTTCTGAAGCAAATTAAGCATTTATTAACAATTAAAATGAAATTCTCTTAACATATTAAAATAAGTATTACAATTTTTTGGAGACAAAAGCAACTTTTTATTTTTAATAGACGTACACATGAATGTATGTATTAAATTTTTTGCCAAAAAGTTGTATTGCTAATATTAATAGCGAAATATATGACACGACTCGTAAAAATAGCTGGGCTTTGGATAGAATTAAAAAGACTCTATGTTACAAGTCACTTCAACAACTCCTATGAAAATCCTTTTTTCATCATAAAATAAATTGGCTAACTCCTTAATTATATTTAATTGGTTTTATATAAAAGTCTTAAAATCTTATTTTTTTATAATTTTTTTATTATTTAATTAACAAACACAAACAAAAACAATGCCAAAAATTTATGTCATAACTCATGGCAAGCTCCCTAACATCCCTTTCGTGAATTATTGACTACACCTTTTTTGAAGAATTTTTGATTTATTGAAAATATTTCTTAAATTTTGAATGATTTTCCGTCACCCCACGTGAAATTTGGTTTGTAAACAGACCGGTATTATTGAACATATAAATATTTCTTATAGTATCATTACAATTATCTTAATTTTTTTTAAGCATTTAAGGACAACATATGTATATATATATATATATATATATATATATATATATATATATATATATATATATATATATATACTTACTTAATATTAGATGTAATATTTGTAGGAACGTCCTTTTTTATCAATAATATGGATATGAATATTGATACAATATTGATGAAATTGGTTTAAAAAAATTTTCACACTACATTTGAAAAGATCTAAATATTTTTTCCATTACATCTTCTTAAGAAGTGCTGCGAATACCTGTTAAGGAACATTTGGCTGACAACCATTTATAAATAAAACTTTACCAATATTTTGATATAATCAAACATTCTTAAACTTCTCTTTCCACAAAAAATTAAATTATCTTTAAAAATATTTAAGCTTTTGGAAAGTAACAACATAATTATTGTTATTTTTTGCTAAGAGAATTTACACTCAGGCAATCAATAACTACTAACTTAAGGTGTTACTTCTCTTGTGAAAGGGATAGTATAGACAGGACAGGTGGTGAAATGAGAAGACAGCGAGATAGAGAGAGATGGCTTAATTTCTGTTTTACAACTCTACTATTCTCCGTTTTTGTTTTTACAGCATGGTAGGAGCGCCTCTGGTGTTAAGGTGACGCATTAAGTTTCTTAAGCTTTATGTGTAGCCTTTTTAATAATTGTTTTACTTCGCCGAAAATTCTGCTATTATTACCGACGAAGAAGGGCGCCGTGATGTAGTGTACATTAGCTTAGAGAGTATCAATCGCTGCCGATACTGTTCAGCGACCAGTTCTCTGCTTTCATCAACAGTTAAACAGTTCCAACAACAATTAACACAACGCCACGCTAATGTAAATCAGAAAAAACTGATGATGTTGATGACTTGTCCTGAACAGGAATCGAACCTAGGCTTTCAGTCATAAATTTCTTTGTAGTCAATGCCCAATCTACTTCAGCCAATAGCACCAATAGACCACAACATTAAATCTTAAGCTGGCAATTATATATTTAATATTTGCTTTAATATTTACGTTCTGTTGTAGGCTGGTTAATTTACAAACCACTAAATGCGCTATAATCTTTAATTAAATTTTAAATAAGTTCTATAAAAATCTTTTGAAACAACAGCGTGGACACGTGAAGAAGGATTTTGGATGGAAAAGAAATTATTTAATGAAATTGAAACGTTTTCATAAAGGAGCTCAAATACCAGCGTCATCAACAAAAAATTTACTCTCGTCCTCATATTTTGTGGTAGTCTTTTATATGCGAACTCAGCCTTAATTTATTTGTGATTCATATTTTTTTATACATACATATCTGCAAAATTATTTTATATCCAACATAAAAGTGTTTAATTAAAAAATGTGTTGATTTTTGGCTGAGTTTTTATTTTGCTCAACATCCTTATGGCATATATGGTATATGTGAGTTTTATGGCTGACAGTTATTTTGCAAAAGAAAGCAATTAAAAGTTATTATTTTATGCTTCAGGTGTTATACATACGCAAACGTTTGTCTTTCAATGTTAAAATTTTAATGCTGAAAGAAAACCACTTTGAGGAAACAAAAGAAAATCTTTTTATGCGTTTCTTTGCGATGGTTGACGGGACAGGAGCGGAGGGACAACTTTCATTTTAATTATGTACATAGTTTAATAAACTTGGAGAGATACGTAATATAAATTTAAAAGAAAATAAGAATAGAAGTGAAAATAAAATTTTTTACTAGTTACAATAAGATCCAGACGTTTTAATAAAGACTAAGATTTTCTACTAAGACCATCATGTTAAATATTGCTACAAAAATCCTTTTCTAGTCAGTCTTCTTAGTCGATATCAGAGCATACCATATTTTTTTATATAAAATTTTAAATTCTGAATTTTTTTCCAAAAATTAATAACTAAAATCAACTTACTACTCATAAAAAAATCTCAGCATTAATATAAAAACGGAATTTTCAATTAAGTCCCTCTCATTTAAAGTTTTTACGAATATCCTTTTTTCTAAAATTAATAAAAATATATCTTACTAGTCGTAACAATGAATTGTCTTATATATGTTTGCTAAATGCTTGATGAATTCCTTCACTTTTAGAACTCTTACGAATATCCTTTTTTGGAAATAGAAAAAATATCTTACTACTTATCAAAAAACATTATCTATAAACTTAATAGAAAATTTTTAATAAATTATCGCATTTTTAAAGTTTTCCTTTTTGATATTCCATTGTTTGTTGTTGGCTTAGCTAGGTATATGCCTGCATTTCTTTGGCGCTAACCAAATCATCAGTACCCTTTTAGCCAAATCATGATTGAAAGCATTCAAAGCTCGTATACTTATGCCACAGACTACAAACACTATATGAGAATTCAAACAGAACTCAATCATGATTTAGTTAGCGCCAATGAAATGCAGGCATATACGTAGCTAAGCCAACAACAAACAATAGAATATTAAAATGGTTATTTTGGAGAATATCTCGAATAACGAATTTGATAAATATTGTTTTCCTTTTTGGTTAAAATTTTATTTTATTATTTTACTTTCAACCAACGATTCATTTGAAACCAAAAATTTCTAAATGTTTTTATTAAAAATCAAGGCTCAAGGGATCATAGGCGAGAATACAACCAATACTTGAAGGCCTACACTTTGTAAAGCATAAGCCATCTCGTAAGTATTCATTGTGGCATCCATTCTTTGTAGTTATTAACACTACAGCATGAAGATTCTAAGTTGATTTAAAAAGTTTTTATATTCAAATTGACTGAAATACTCGTGCATTGATTCTATCAAGAGGATGAATACATTTAGTTTATTTATTATTAATATAAGGAAAGATACACAATAAAATTACATTATAATATTTGAAGTATTTTCGTTTTTCAAATATTAAAAATACCTGAAATTTCATTTAAAATTTATAAACACTTTGTACATCTCTTCAAATATTTGTAAGTCTTAACAGGAACAGACAATACATACAAAACGCTCCTTTAATGTAACTTAGTCATATATTCAAAAATTTACAATTTTATAAATATTGAGGAAAAGTATTCCTCAGTGTCCTCTTCATAAGCAGAAAACTTTAATCTAATCGCATTATGCAGAGTTCGATTTTCGGGGATATGACTTTGTTGCATTAAAGGAACAACATGTTATAGTACGTGTGAATTCGTTTAGCATAGAATTGTGCTTGTATATGGGTTTGTAAGAAAATGTAAATCATTTAAGAAACTACTTTTGAGCAAATACATAAATATCGGAATTTTACAAATATCTCTTATCTGTCAAGGTGTTAAATGCAAACAAAATTACTTCAAATCAAATGAGACAGGATATGTAAGGCTGATGGCAATTTTAAGCTGTAAATAAACTTTGTAATTGCCCATAATTGCTGAGACTGCACTTGACATTTACTTTTTCACATTATTTTGTTTCACAAAAAACCGTAGTAAGACCAACAAATCAATGTAAAGCCCCAAATAGAAAAAAAAACATAGATGATATTCGAATTAATTACTAGAGATTATTCTCTTCCTTTTTAACACTGCAAGTATATGAAAGATTTTTTGCTCAATTTTCCACAAAAATAGTGTATTTTATTGATAATAATTAAAATATTTTAGAATTTTGATTTTTTTAAATGTGTCTTTTAAAAAGCCCAAAAAAGGACATTCAACATACTAGATCCTGCTTGGGTATATATAGAAAAATTTAATTTATTTTAAAAGCTAACTTATTATAACAACATGTAGTGAATTTTTTATTTAAATAATCTAAAAAACTATTGAAAAAATGTGTTCTTTTTAATACGGAAAAGATTTCAATTCAGTCCAATATTAAATTTATTGCAATTAACATGATAATTAAAAAGAAGTTGTAAGTACAACATTTTGGGAGTTTAAATGAAACATTTTCGGTATTGTTTATCGACTTGATCAGATCTAATTTGAAGCATAATTGGAGGACAAGCCTAAGGTGCCCGTACAACCAATTTAAGCCTTAATACTTGGTAACATCCCTTAAAAGGATAAAGTTTGCAGAACCCTACTAAAATCTACGTAGTATAAAAAATTTTTTAAATACACTGTATGATAGGAAATATGATTTTTATCATATACTTTATATACATTCTTACAAATATATGTGTATTTAAATGTAGTCGAATTTCAGCACATATTTTTCGTTTAAGCAAGATTTTCGGATTGCAGAAACCCACCCAATTATTTTTCTGCCGAAAATGGAAAATATGATATACATGTATTAAAAATAATGTATTACGATGTATTTCGACTTTGAATTAAAAATTGTTTCATAAACTGGGATATTATCGGTTGCATGTCATACGAGTAAATAGAGCCCACACTGCAGGGCATTTCGTCAGAGGTAAATAAATATTTTTTTAAGGAATGTTTATTTATAATATTTTATTAATCTAGGAGTCTTGCAAACAAAATGTGTTTCATTTAAGCGGATTTCATTTTTATGTGAAGTAAAATGCTTTGAAGTCAATAAAAAAAATTTTGAGAATTTTTGTTCTCTTATAAGCGATTTAAGTGGCGTTTGCTTATCCGAACTCGACTGTAAACATTTAAAAATAGAAGCAGAAAAAACATGACATACATGAAGAGAAAAGAAACAAACAAAAATTATATACTTTAGCAAAATAAATACCGAATTCTCTTGAATATGTAAATTACATAAAAATTATTTATAAAAAAGAGTCTGATGTAAAATGTATGTGTGTTGCATGAATGTATACGATGCTTGTATTAAATTCGATGTATTACAGATACATGTGTATTACATTTTTTTCATTTTATTTTTTTCTAAGAGTTTTATTTAAAACAATTGTAATACCTTAATAGAACTTGAATAAATACAGATTTTCAACTTAATCCACAATACAATTTTACTCAGGAAATACGTATATATTTTTATTATTTGTATATATGGCTGTGTCTGTGTGTGCACTACCGGCAGTTTTGAAAGTTATATTTCAATGTTTAAAGTCATTGCTACTTACTATCTATCTTAATGCTAAATACTAGAGATAAATAAAGTTAAATAAAAAAATTAAATCATCCGTACTTGTATTAAGCCAAAGCGGTATCAAAAGTATGGTTAGAATAGATTTTCTTAAACCAAGTACGAGACGCTTGACTCAAGAACGGACTCAGGTTTGATTTAAAACAAAGGTAAAGTCTGCTTGATGTGTTATACATCACAATACCCTTTGAGTCTATTAAGAACGATATCTTTGGGTTATAACAGGTTACTACAACGTCGGACGTACGTTTCGGGTTATCAACAGAAAACGCAAGGATATCTCCAGACTCATCGCAGTGCTGATGGGTCACTGCCCGATAGAAAGAGAGGAAGAGAAATGAGGCTAAGGCTCCATTATAATGCATTCAGTTATAGTTGTGATAAGGCAGGTAGGGAGAAGATGGTTTTCCATCTTCTATGCGAATGCGGATCATGTTATTCTTCGGTGCCCGGACATAATCCCCACGGGCATAATCCCCTTTCCAGAAATGGGGATTATTGCCTGTTTTTTCCGGTCATAACCCCCATAATAAAGTGGGGATTATGTCCACTTTCGAAACGGACATAATCTCCATGGGGATTATGACCGTTTGCTATAGAGATTATGTCCAACGAAAATAAGTCGAAATTCTTTACAAAAAACAAAATTCTTAGTTTAACTTATTAACTTATTATACCATAGAGAGATCATTGAGCCATCCCGGCCTGGTATAACAAACACCGGCTTCGCTGACTAAAAGTTTTCTCTGTAGCCAGAATAATGGAATAACTCCTAATTAAATAGCTTCCATTAGGTGACTCCTAATAATAGCTCTTTAATTAATTAAAATGAAATAACTTCTATACCACACCTGAAGGTTGAAGGAGGAAAATATTTTGTTAGCGAAGCCGGTGTTTGAAATACCATAGAGGAGAAAATCATTCAGCCCGGCCGAAGGCCGGCTATACAGAAAAAGTTTGTAAGCGAAAAGGATGGAGCGCACAACAAGCCTTCACTGGCTTAAGTGTATGTCGTATGACATGGGCTATCATACCCCTCCAATCAACCTAACCTAACCTAACCTAACCTAAACCGATGATTGTGAGGATTATGACCTCATTGGAAATAGCCATAATCCCTATAATGGGGCTTATGTCCGTAATCGTATTGGACATAATCCCAATTTTTATGGGGGTTATGTCCATTACTTTGTGGGGATTGCGACCGCTTTATTTTCAGACATAAATCCCATTCCTTTATGGAGGTTACGACCGAAAAAAAACCGGACATAAGCCCCATAATTGAAATGGGGATTATGTCCGTGGGGATTATGACACGTCACCTTTTTCTTCTAGACATAGTAACCTGCTCAAGTACTTGGCGTAGTTGTGAGAGAAAAGTCTAGGTGATCTGATCAGTTTTCTTAATACTATAGGGTGGATCTAGTGTCAATCGCAGTACTTGGCCTTGAGTCCTGACATTGATGAGTTGCCGAAATGGGTCTTTCGATTCTATTTAATTGTTTTTCTCTACCGAGGGCAGCCACGTATACCAACCAACCAACCAAGGTCAGCTTGCTTTAAGGCAGATATGAGTTTGCACTAGAGCAATACCAGTCGGACTGAGTTTTTAGCAAACTAACCATCTAGAGAAGGTCTTCAAAGAAAAACAAATGTATTAAAATCTGTATTTTCTTATTGCGTAAATATAGTCAATGAAAAATAATCAATGAAAAATAAAAATAATTTGTCTATTTGCAAGTTAAGAGGAGACTGATGTTGAATGTATTTTGATTCTTCAGGAGAAATAGTTGTTTTAGCCAATCAATAGGAGTCAGTGCGTTTACAACAAAAAAATATTATTCGATTTGCGTCACATTTTTCGGGTTCCAGGTAACGCTGCAACTCAGGCTGGAGCCCTGATGCCCTATACTTAATAATTTTTCCTCCGTTCTGAGCTAAAGTCTAGCTAAAGACTAATTCTTTAATCAAGGATATATGGGAGATATAAATGTCCTTGATCCGAAAAAAGCTGTGTTTTAAGAGAGCGAATCAATAAGTCCTTGACTTTTTCAATTGATTCATGTGAAAATTATACCAAGTTGAGTCATTTAGTTTGTATTTGGTAGCCGCTGATAGCATACTACCGCGTGATTTGAGGAGAAAATAGAAAAAAATGAATTTCGTATGCTCATTATGAAATATTTCTTGGGAAAAACCCATCACTCAAACCAAAGATAAGATTGGTAAACACTATGGGAGTTTTGCACCATCAATTTCAATGCTAAAGCAGTGGTTAACTAAATTTCGATGTGGCCGTACAATAATGGAACGTGCCGAACGTTCTGGAAATTTGTCTCAAAACATAAGATCATAACTTAGTGCCAGTTTACATTGAACGATTTTTGTCGCTGCAATTTTTGTCTTCCTTTCTTTAAAATTGCATTTGCGTTTACATTGAACGATTTTTGTCGCAGATATTTTATGCATACATACATACATACGCATGTAATTTTTGATATTTTCTTTTTTAAGTATATTCTTACGGTAAACAAACAAGGAATTTACGTATTACGAATTGCGGGAAAAAGGAATTGCAAGAGTACATGCCTATGTGTACTCTTTTTAGTTTCTCTCTTCCCCTATTAGCTCTATTCCCCCTATTTACCAACAAACTAAGAATTGCAGCGACAAAAATCGTCCAATCTAAACAGGCACTTAGAAGTCATCTGTGGGCTATGCTTTGACCACAAAGATATGGAATGGTAATTAATCCAACATTTCTCTACGATAGTGTCTATTTTTGCCCATTCTTTTTACGGGGACAAGGCACTAATTGTATTTAAATTTGCAAAGTGTTTGGGTCATTTTACACTACGGCCACTAGTACTTAGATGTGAGTCAATATTGACAGTGTGGCAATGTTGCTTTGTGACGTCCATCAAATCTATTGTCTAGCACTCAATTATTTATTACAAATAAACGTAACATGTTACTCAACTGAGCAGCATGTTCAGCTTATTAGATTATTTAGATTATACAGCTTAAGCTAGCATTAGACTGATAAGGATTTCGGACTAAAGCGATTATCAAAGTCTTAGTAGTGAGTAGAAACGTCGAGTATTATCTGTCGCCAGCCGAAAATTAAATTAGTGTGATGAAATCCTGACCTTAAAGTAGGTCGTCTGAACAAGGAACTTCTATAGAGAAAACTTGGATCGGTATCTTCCCTACACTCGTGCCCACACATTTTCTAGAGATCTCAAAAATGGGTAGAAAATCTTTTAGCCAAATTCATCTATTTTGACTAGAACAGTATAATGAACTGTTATACATACACTTCCTGGCGCGGCTGTTTAGCAAAGAACACACTACGAATTACATTTATTATGTGACCCTATTTTGAATTTGTGTAAAAAAATACTGAGATACTCAAATTTCAAACGTTTTATATTGTACTGTCTTAGATTTATTGAAAACACATTTCTTCCTCCATCTACCACGTGCAATACAAATTAATCAAAATTATCAGTGGCCACAGCAGCTAAAATGAGCTGAAATATACATTTGCTGAAATCATTTCATTAGAAGGCAAATTACGACATTCGATATCAAACGAAATTGTTATACATTTGAAGAAAATTTTGCTCCAAGAACTGCGGGCCTCCTGAGAATAAAAGTCATTTATTCTTATTTGAATGTACAAGTTGCAATTGTTTGTGTTTTTTTTATTTCTATGTAATTTTGATTGTTGATGAGCTGCTATCAAGCTTTGAAAAAAACAGGAAATAAAAAACAAGCATTCATATAAGAAATAAAAACACTTAGAAAAACAAAAATGGTTCCAAATGACCATAAAGATCTCACCTAAACTATATTTCTAAAATAAATAGTTTCTTCCACAAACTGCTCGTCCAGCAATTACATTAAAAAAAGTAAAGCATACTTTTAGCTGCTAGTGTGACTTTTAATTTAATACATACACATATTTGTTCAAGTGTAACGATTATACTAAATCACTTTCTTTTCACACATCACATGCAAATACGCTTATTTATACGGAAACACTTTGACTCTCCCTCCTAAAGTCATTTCATCAAATACCCTAAGGAAACAAAAAATGAGATACAAAAACAATAACGAAAATAACAGAAAAAGTATATTTCCATATTTTACTTAAGTGTGTATGTGTGAGAGAGTGAGAGCGAGTTTTCCTTAGACAGGTGTTTTGTTAAACGTGTTGCTTTTAATACTAAAATAAATCTTTTTTGTAATTTCTATTTATTTTTTATTATTTTCTGGCTCATCATGTTCATCTGCAACACAATTGAAGGTTTTTCTTAAACGTTCCCAAATATTTCATTTTGTTGTGTGTAGTTTTCCTTTATTTTCGACTTGTTTTTCTTAATAGAATTTCTTATTTTTGTGTGTGCTTTCTATGCAAAACATAAAATGTTCTTAAAAAAAAATTATAAATAATGTTGAAAAAGTGTAAATTGGTTTTTCAGCCACTTTACGTATTAAGTTTTAAGATGAAATATGATATGTATAACAACAGCTTAAGGTTTAAATTGATATAATACGGAGTTTTGAGGAAAATTCTTAAATTGAGTAGACATAAAAAGTGTGCATAAAAATTTTAGATGAAGGAATACGTTTTTTCTTGTTTTATCCCTTTTTCTAAGTCAGAAATTTTTGGTCACAAAAAGATTAAGGAAGATTTGAATAAAAAATTTAGCACGATTTTATAATTTTTTCAAATTTTTCTTGAAAAATTTAAAGAGCTGTTTGTTGTTGATGGTTTTTATGACAAAAAAATTAGAATGAACATTTCTTTTAAATGGTTTCTTTTTAAAACTTTTAAATAAAAGGCTGAGTACATCGCCGCTGTCCATGAGTGTGCAGGAGAATCCGAGGCAGTCGGTTTCGCGTCGCTTACAAGAACTTTGCCTTTAGCAGACCACAACTTGGCGGATTTCTCATTGTAACTTGGACTTGCGCCCGTATAAAATTCAACTGAATCAGAAGTTGAAGGTAAACGATCATAGACAATGTTGGTCGCTGAATGGGCTCTGAAGCAGTTGGAAACTGACCCTAATTTTCATCAAAAAATCATTTTCAGCGATGAGATTTATTTCTATGCGAATGGGAAGGTCAATAAACAAACGCTGTCCAATTTGGGACGATACTAATACACATAAGTTACAAAACCTCACGAAAACAGCACTGTTTCTTATGGATTTTGGACTGATGACGTCATCGGTCCATATTTCTTTGAGAACTTCATTGGACTAGCCATCAACCACGAGCGCTGTAGGTTTTTGGTATGAATTAGATGATATGGATATCAACGATATGTGATTTAAGCAACATGACGCTGTGTGCCACATGGCTTATGTCTCATTGGATATTGTAAACGAGCAATTTGGTCGCGATTTTTATCACATTTTCAAATGACTTATAAAAGAGTTTTCGTGGAAAAGTTATTTTTTTGTCTTTAACATATTAAGAAGAGTAAATTTATAGGGTTTTCTTCTATTTTTATAAACAAAATAAAGTTATATTAAACAACAACAAGTCATTTGCAGAACTACTGTACAAAGTTTCAGTTAACAATTTAATAAAAACTACTGCTTTCTTATAAATTTAAAGAAATAAGTATTTATTTTCAATTTAAAGAACATATTCTCAATTTGACTTCCTACGAAGTCGAAAGGATGAACTTGTGGATACTTTGAAAGCAATGAAAATGTCGTTCCTTAAGAACCACTTAAGGTTTTCTAACTGTAAATAAATGCGTTATGAATTCGAAAAATATTTTTTATTCGAATGAAGCGAGTATTTGAATAACCTCTTTTTTATATATATTTTTTTATTGTATGTAGATCACTAAAAAAAATTATATTCTATAGCATTTCTTATGAATTTTGTTATGCATTTTGATTCAATTGTAGAATTTATTAATATTCTCAATTACATAAAAAGTAAAAGGTGCAACAGGAATATCTATGTGTTATATTAATAGAGACAATTGAGGTAAGAATTGTGTTTTATTACACAAATTTAAAATAGGTTTAAATTTAGTAGTAGGCTTTTATTTTTCAGCTCACTTAGATGACTACTCATTTCAGCTGATTTTGTTGAGGTAGTTCGTTCAGTAGTAAAATTTTATTTTAAAAATATAAACTTAGCAATTATTAGCATATTTCTAACAAATACTCGTTAAAACCAAACTGTATATTAAAATCAAGACATGACAGAAATTTATAAAAGAAAATAATACATAATAATAAAATAAGAAAATAATAATGGCGGCAAATCGGTAATGTCGTGAAATCGCCATCATGCTAACGAAATTTTGCTCATAAAACTTCTTTGATTGTGCCAGCACTAATAAGGGAATGGGATCAGATTAAGTTCAAGAGACAGCTTTTGCTCACTGAAGTCCACATAATTTGGTCCCTTTGTGATAACCGAAGTAGAAAGAGAGTGGAAAATGGTAAATAGAAGAGCAAAGGAGACAGAAAACAGAAAATACCAAGAAACTGCAGCAGGGATGTGGTGGAACCTGCGACCCTCTGATGACTATTCAAGTACACTAGCCACTAGTCTATGAGGGCATCCAATGAAAAAATAAGCTGAAATAAAAATATAAAAAGCGCTCAGTATTAAAATAATAATGCTCAGTACGGAGCTGAAATCAACGAGGGCGACTTCGATTGAGAATGGAATGTGCAGCATTTCTTACTTTTTTAATACATTCATAATTCTTTAAATTAAAAAGACCTGGTGCTACAATGAACACTTTTTTCATAAAAATACGTGTACAAACACAGAAAAAAAATAAATTTCCTTTTCATTAAACAAATTCATTGAATCAGTAAATATTGTGAATGCAGATCTGCATAGAATTTTGTAAATTTAGGTGACAGTTTAACTAAAAAAAATTTAAATTTCTTGCATTCTGAAAACTCAAAATAACAATTAACTGCGGCAGTAAAAAAAATTTTACTAAAAACTAAGATTACTTTGGGCAAAATATTTGTCTAAAATTTTTTTGGCAATAATTTTTTCTGTGCAATATATTGATTTCTAACAAAATTAAAGCCAATTCACATTACTTTTGCGACGCTTCGTGCTACATCAAAATTTCAAGTCTGCCTATTATATGTGGTGACAGACATATTCATGAAATAAATCTGTTTTACATTTATAACCGGATACACAACTTATTAAAATTACAGTTGTCTTGAAATTACAGCGCAGTTTTATAGTGTGACAGAATATTAAGCAGACAACGGAGTGAAAGTGAAAACATTACTTGTTGTCCCTTAGGTGCAGAATATTACAAACATAGGCCGGACCGCAAATTTTCCTTGGACTAGAACTAAAAACACTTCGGCCATGCAGAAAAAAAATCAGGTTAAGATTACATTCTCCTCTATAAATTGTGCAAAATTTTATTCCACTCAGACGTGTGTTGATTTTACCCCACTGTGCAGGAATTTATAAATCATCAATTGGCCTTTTGTATGGAAATTTATTTCATTAAACAAAAATATTTTTTATAAATAAGAAAACATTTTATTTTATCTATCAAAAATATACATACATACATATTTAAATAAAATTTCAAATTTATTGAATCCTTCACCAACTTGAATCATACAAAGAAACAAGAGGACACAACATTCTTATGTAGACAAAATTTAAAGAGGAGTTTGTAAAAATATTTCTTTACAAAGAATTATATGTATTTATTTTATTTCTTTAATACACTAGTATTATGAAGGCGTACATGTTGTACAATTCACTGTCAAAGGAAAACCGAACACAATACAGTTCGGGATGTAATAACAAATGCTATTTGCATGAATGTGTACGTTACTCGCAAGCATACTGTGTGTATGAGTGGATAGAAGTAAGCAAATATACCAGGCATGTTAAGGCACGCACGTATTTATGTGCATGAATGTCATTTTTTCTCGTGCTCTTTTTTTATTTTGCTTTTTTAATACATTTTTCAGTATTCTCAGCCATAATAAGCCATAAAATTCCATATGGAAAAATGTGTAGCAATATAAACCTAAGTAAGCATAATAATGTTACTCTATCAAATAATTGACAAGCCAAACAAATATTAAAGAATACCCAGGAATAATAAATAACGAAAGTTTTTAATATACAAAGAAAATATTTTGTACAGAAAATTTAAAACAAATATTTAAACAAGTTTGCAATGCGAGTATATTCTTTCAAACAATTACAACAAAATCTAATCTGGGCCACAAAACTCATTTTCAATACAAAAGCATCCTTAAAATAGGCTACAAAATCTATACCAAAGAAAGCACTATTGTGTTTGCGTGTGTGTTTGTGTTTGGGTTAGACCTAAAAATATGTTACCAAAACAATGTTGTTTTGAAAAATGTAACAATATTGTTTTGTTGTTCGAAAACCCATTTTTATTTCATTTCTCTAGGCTGAGACAGAGTATTCAGCATATTCATTTAAAATCAAAATAATGGCAGAGCTAGTTTAAATATATATCAAAAGTGTTGTTCATTTAAATACGAGTACAGCCTTGTGGTAGGCAATAGGAAAACCAAAGCAGAGAATGCGAGTATTTTAGTTTCAAACGCTGTATATTGATGAACTTAATTAAAGATTTAAAATGATGAAATAAATTGAAAGTTTCTAATCAAAATAAGAAAATAGTGTAAAATTGAAAATTTTCAACTTAAAAATTCAAAATAATTAATTTATTTAAAAGCTTATTTTTTTAGAGTTTAATTATTTACCAGGTCAAATTCAATATTTTTTTATAAAAATATCCTAAATTGTGTGTAATAAATTTGATAGATAATTTTTGATGGGACAATAAATTTAAACGTCTTTGGCGTCACAAAAAATCAACAGCAATATTTTGGCAATTGCAGGACCATTGTCGAGAATAATCATATATTATTGATAATCCATTATTATTACTAAGTCTAATAAAATTGCAAATGACCGTCAATAATGCCCAGTTATTTTCTACAGCGAGTACAAAACTACCACTTTTTAAGTTTTTGTAGCAAATTAAACACAAAAACTTTATTTAATATAAGTACCCTCAAATTATGTAACATATTTATAAATATAAAAATATTAAAATAATGACTCTTAAATATACATTTTCAAAAGGATTTGCTAATGTTCTTTTTTAAAAGGTGCTTTTTTAAAAGTTACTTTTTTAATAGGTGCTTTTATAATAGGTGCTTCCATAAAGATAGGTTAGGTTAGGTTAGGTTGATTGGAGGGGTGTGATAGCCCATGTCATACGACATACACTTAAGCCAGTGAAGGCTTGTTGTGCGCTTCCTTCAATTATCTGTTGAAAATATTATATTGAAGCAACCCTAATTTGTGTTTAAATATATACATTCCGAAGGAACCATTGATATTTTCTTCTAATATTTTTTTCTTTGAACTACATGTATAAATGTTTTATTATTAATAAAAACTCAAAACTGAAAAGACGTTATTTTATATTGGTTTTAATTTTTCAAACAAAATTATCAAACACAACTGCCAGAGTTCTGCGGCAGGATTCGAACCTGGGACCTTCGCACTACGAGTCTAGTACACTACCTACTAGTCTCGAAGGTCAGTTCCAAAAAGATAACTTTTCAAGATTCTTGCTAAAAATAACTTTTTCAAAATACATATAGTTTTTCAAAGGGTAACTTCTTAAAATGTAATCTTTTAAAAAGTCCTTAAGAGCTTAAAAGGTACTTTTTCTTAGCGAAATACTCTTTAAAAAAATACTTTTGCAAAAGCTGCTCTTTTAATGGTTACTTTTTGAAAGGTTTTTTGAAGGTACTGTTTTAAAACTTTCTTCAATAGGTCCATATTAAATTATACTCTTATTGAGCAACACATTCCCAAAGGTACTTCTTTTACATACATTTTTTCAAAAGGTAATTTTTTTTCTTTGAAGAGCTATTTTTTCTAAGCTAAACTTTTTAAGATATTTCTTTTTTTAAAAGATCTTTTTTTATAAAAAAATAATAGTAATAAAAATTGTTTTATTTTATTAAATTTTTTATGAAAAGTCAAGTTTTATTTTATTCGTCGAAATGTAGAATTCATTATTATGTTCCCAAGGTTCTATTAGCCCTCAAGTATCCTTAAGAAAGCTTTTCGTTAGCCACTTAAATGCTGAATGCTAAAGTGAAAGCTCATTTACCTTCAACTTAGAAAAATTAGATTGGATGAAAATTAGATTTGAATTTAAAACTCCGTATGTACATATCTGCAGTTTTACAAGTTTCATTATATTAAGGTTAATAAAAATGGTAATGAATGTTAATGAGTACGCTTTAAATTTTTATTTCAATAGAATTAAAGGTTAATGAAGTAATAAAAACCAAGTTCAGATCTTTTTAATGCAAAAAGAAACATACATCAAATGAAATTCAATGGTCAAAATTAAATTGCTTTCAGAGATAAAATTATAAAGGTTATAATCTCATAACAATTTGGTTAGAGTTAATATATTTGTGGGAAAATATTAAATTACTAAAAGAGGATTAAATTTTAATTCGATAGAATGTAAGACCATAACAAATACTCATAAAAATAAAGTGCAAGGGAGGAGATTATCAAGAGATTTTAAATTTTAATGGTATTTTATCCTTAAGGTAGGCAACAGTTTTAATAACACTAATCGTATTAAAAATTTGTAAATCCAATTTTTGCATTTTTTTCATACATTTATTATTTTCTTATTGATAAGTTGCTTGCTGCAAAATTTCGCACATATTGAACAAGATTTGAACATTTTTATTTAGCATATCCCAAAAACTAACCAGCGTTTATTAAAGAGCTTTTTCTTTATTGAAAGGATTATTTATTGCTCATTAGTTTTACAATGTATATAACTAATAGAGCGAATAAGAAAATCAAAATTTTACAGTTTAAAGCAGCTTTTGCTCCTTGGCATAATGTTGTTTATGTTGTTTATTTAATAATTTGAAATTTTATAATTCTTTTTGCATATATGTATTTCATTCTGTTTATATTCTAAGTTTTCATGGCATTTCATCCTTAAGCTAGGCAACATCTTTAATAACATTTTACAGTTTAAAGCAGCTTTTGCTCCTTGGCATATGCAAAAATATTGTTTATTAATAATTTAAAATATTACAATTATTTTTGCATATATTTAATTTAGTTTATATGCGTTTATTGTTGAATATCAGTGGGACTAGAGCCCATTATTGGCGCAGAAGGAATATTTTGCGGATACCTTGCTTGCCCCAGAACGGCTGTCTCCTCCACTCAACACTCAACAATTTATAAGCTTTTCATTAACTTTTGACATTTCCTGTAATTTAAAACCAAAGTTTTCGTCTTGCTAATCCCAATAAAATAGTTCCAAGAAAATAGTTCTGACTCATCTAGTGCCTTTTACTCAAAGCTATACAATTTTTAGGCGCTTAATAAAAACGAAACATACTCAAAGAAAAACTTATGCTGTTAAATTAAAAAAAATTTTTTTCTTCTATAATTTACTTGCTAAATTAGGAATCAAACACTTGCAATATCACTTTTCCTAAGCCATATCCTTACTATGCCTTAATTAATAGCAATTTGTTGGTCTTAAAACTGCTAGTAATTTATTAATCTCTTCCAAGAATTGTGAATCGTTAGGAAAATCCTATGCTTAAATCCTTTAATTAATGATCCTGATTAATGGCACAGGCTTTTATTAATGTGAATGAGTAAAACTAATGTACTGTTTAGATTAAACAACATTTATGGTTACATTTTAATTGTAAATTCACAGACTCTTACTTTATTTTTAGAAAATATATATTCGCAGAGAAATTATTTATGAGATTTTTTTAAAAAATAAAATAAAATTTTAGAAGTAATTAATGATAAATAAATTTTCTTACAAATTGCACAAAATTTCGCCCTTAACGTAGGCAATACTCGTATTTAATTGCTTTAGCTTGTATTAATTGTAATACTCCAATAAATATGCAATACTTTCTTTAAAAATTATTTAATGGCATCATTTAAGCGTGATTTGAATAAGATTAGAGAAAAAATAATTTTATATTTATATATGCCACGTAATTTTTTTTTTACAAACCCAACTCACCTTATCCCCACCCCCTCGCTCTACAATCAATATCCAATAATTTATACCAACTACTACAAATGTACTACTATTCCTAACTCACTCTTCTTTGAACTCGTACAACTCAATCGAATGATAAGAAATAAAGCCAAGGAAACGAAAACTCACTCCTACATCTTTCAAACAAAATAGTTATCTGAAGCAAATGAAACGAAAACAGAAGCTGGAGGAGGCGGAGGCGGAAAAATGATTGCAAAGCATACTTTAACATCTTATTCACTACTCATAAATTCAAGATGCGTAGCAAACCGAATCAAATGCAAAAAAAGTGGAAGTATGCATGCATACATGTGTATTTAGGCACAAACATACATCCATAAGAAGTTAATGTACGGTAAAACTTTAAGGGTAGGTTGGAAGGAGCAGATGGGAAACAAAATGAAATACAACAGCAATGTCAAAGCAACCAGCGGTTCTTATCGATGCTGTTAGGCAGGCTGTTGATGTTGGTAGTTGGGGAGGTTGTAATAAAATATTCTGAACGTCCTTGAGCACGAACACATTTCACACTTAGAGCCAAAATGGTTTTCCTTAATATAGTACATACAACGTTAGCGTAATATCTGTCAGGTCAAAAGTGTTATGCCTGAGTTAAAGTGCGACACGGCATATAGAAGAAAACACTTAAATTTCCAGAAACATGCTCGTTAAGATACTTTTACTAGCAAATACTTAGCAAAGGAGTAAAAAATCATAACGAGGTTATAAAAAACATAAATAGTTATATGAAGCTTAAAGCAGGTTTTCTGTTCGTTTCCTCTTATTTTTTTTAGCAATTACCACATTGTTTAAAGCGAAATTAAGGAAACGAAGGAATTTGAGAAATAACATCCATTTGCTGGGTAGCCGCTCTTAAGCCCATGACAAGCAATCAAGTAGAATGAGGTGATTCCGTTTGGACCCATAATTTCACTTGACCGAGTCAACCTGTCGTTGTCAGGATCCAAGACCAGATTCTGTAAATAGTGCTATATCCATCCCAGACAGTTTACATATCTGATAATGTCACTTAAGACTGATGACCTACTCTAACATTAAATCACATTTTCAGGTTGTCTTTTTTTCTGAAACGAAATATGATTTAAGACATTATTGTTAAAATATTTCGAAATAGACCCAATGTTAACAATTGATTCCTCAGGGCCACCGCACACAAATAGTGACAAAAATTGAAGTCATTTTCAGGGAATGGCATTTTTATCACTTCCAAAAATCCAATAAAGCGTTTTTTCAACGTCATTGGAAGTTGAGTTGGCAAAATTTTATTACTACAAATCTCGTTATGAAAATATTTTTTTATAAAAAAAGAAATAAAGGGTAATCTATTTTTCAATTTCAAAATTGAAGTTAAATAAAACACACGTGAAGCTATAATTTTGATCAAACCGCTATATATTTATAATGCCTGGTCCTTGCCCTTACGTACAACATACAAAGCCATTTAAATGAGCACCTCCTTTTGAAGTAGTTTTCTACCACTTTTTCGCTCATTTCGGACGGTATCTCGGCGATAGCTTGATGAATGCTGGTTTTCAAATGCTCCTACGTTAGAGAATTATCCGCGTCTTTGACGTAGCCCCACAAATCGATGATCTTGGTGACCAAATCGCATGATCTTATATTGGTGGCCAGTTGACGTCACCAAAACGTGAAATTAAGCGTTCTGGAAACTTGCCATGCAATAAAGCAAAAATCGGTTATGTGGTGTGGCTTGTAGCAGCGTCTTGTTGAAACCAAATATTGTCTAGTTCATAATCTTTAACTGCAAGAAAAGAAGTCGGTTATCATACGGACATAGCGCTCTGAATTGGTGGTAACGATTTTTCCAGTGTCATTTCCGAACAAATACGGTCCAATGACATCTCCAGACTATAACACAAACCAAACAGTTACGTTTCCCGGATGCAATGGCTCTTCCACTATTACTTCTGGATTGTCCAAGCACCATATGCCACAATTTTGCATGTTAACGTAACCATTGAGGAAAAATTAGCTTCATCGCTGAAGAAAATTTTTTTTTTTTTAAATCAAGATTGAAAGCCTATTGCTCTAGCATCCAATCAGCATATCTACGGCGTTGTGAATTATTAGCCGACTTCAATTGTTGCGTGCGTTGGACTTTATTCGGGTAAAATAGGCCATAATGAGCCGTAAGATAGGCATAATTTCAGAGAACGCCGTAGAATCGACAAATTCGGACTATCAGCCACACATTCACTAACAGAAGCGATATTTTTTTAAAGGGTACATTATACAAGAAGTAGTTTAAAAAGAGGGAGGAATGTAGTTATAGAGTATAGAAAAAAGCAATTATTTTATTTATACAAAATCACCACCTGATACGGCCAATGTGCACATGAAGTTGTCGATTCTTACTTGTTCAATCAACAAAAATTGTTTTGAAAAGTTGTCTAGGACAATAAAGAATTTACCTGCGAGTGAAATACTCTTTTGCTGTCATGTTTTTTTATCTGCTATTCCCTTTAAATAACATATTTTTTAAATTTTCTTGGCTCTAGGTTTTTGCCAGAAACTTTTTCATATAAAAACATATTTTTAATTTTTATTTTCGTACTGATTCGTGTCAGTACTCGCAAAAAAGAAATTAATTCTTGATGATTTTTAGAGAAGAAGAGAAACACGTGTCATGTCACGGCATGTCAAAACTGTCAGTGTGAGTTGATTTGTGACTTTGAAATAATTTTCTTCTCTACAAACCTGGCTGCTGCCTCAACAAACTTTTCAATATGTCTTTTTATTTCTCTCCTAAACATGACATGAAATCGAGACAAACATTAATGAAGAAAAAGAAAAGTTAGCGAATAAATTGAACAAGAGAAACATGAGGAAAATACTATATCACAGGCTATACGGGGTGTGAATTATTAAAAGTGTTTTAATGGTAAAGAATTTCGTAAAAATTTTATTGCTTAACCAATTTGTAAAATGTAACCTTCCGAAACGTTTGACATTTTTATGGAAAAAATCCCAATATCAATGAAGCAAAATGGTGTTTTGTTTGTACTAAAATTAAAATGTCAATATAATAAATATTTCATTTGAATTCATTTAATTTATTTAATTGCAAAGCCACAGAGTATGCACGCACTATTTTGCCTATAATTATGCTACAATTTAATTCAATTAAGAAGGCAAAAACTGTGTAAGCGCAGATTTGTCAGCAAATGCGTACGAAATAATCGTATTTATTAATTCGATACATATTGAACTTTCATCTTCAGTTTTCAACTGTTTTTTATTTTATTTTTTTTTTTTTTTTTTTTCAAAAACATAGTCAGTGGCACCGAAAAGTATGCTCCAACAATTTTATGTTAATTTTATTTTAATTTTTAAATTATATCGGGATCACAGACTATGAATATTTCTTTTGGAACATAAATCCAACTTATTAAGAAAGCAAATTGTAAGAACTCATACCCGTAACCACTCATTTAAATGTATACATCTTATAAAATGATCCGAGGAATTTAAAAAAGCAACGAGAGTCTCGTAAATCTTTTATACATTTTTCTTTTAAAATATATGTATTTTTGTAATACTGAATGGTTTATTTTGAATTTATCATTAAGCTAAATACACACGAGGCAAACATTTTAGTAATAAAATAATGTTGATTCGTGTGTAATTTGTATGTAATTTACTTCAGTCGCTAGGAATATGGTTTCTTGATCCATTCAAGCTTTCATTGAACTTGTATTTTTAAATATTAGTTTTTGCTCTACTGCAGAATAATCCTAGATGCAGAATTTTTTGTTCTAGGATTGGCTAGACTCAAATAAATATTAGTTCCCTAATCAATATTAAAAAAATTGTTAACTACTAGGTTTAGTGTTGTTTATAACAACGAAATGGTTGTTTGAAATATTAAATACCTTTTTGTATTGGGGTCTTCAAATAACGCCTCGTGTATATCGTAAAATACTGACCAGCGACTTTTTTCCAAAATTTTGTAAAAAAGATTTACAGCCTAGAAACAGACAGCATTTCAAAATGACCTCAAGCAGATCTCGACTTAATTAAAGCTCGACAGTACTAAAGTTTCATGTGGCTTCGCAATGCCGTCGTTTGGACTACACCGTTGCCTACATATCGGCTGCCGAATATATATTGAACACGCAAGGCTTCTTCCCTTTAAATATTACCTAAGTTATTGCCTCATGGGCGCTTAGCTTAATATAAGGAAAATATTCCTACAAATATGCTACATTTTGCAAAAGTTTGTAAAAAGACTTACGTCTTAGAAACAGACAGAATTTCAAATGTATACGAAAAATATTGAAGAACCATTTATTTTTCCCCAAGAACTTCAAACATTTAGAAACGTATAGCTTTTTTATGCCAGACCCTCACTGTGTGTATTTAATTAAAATAAATTACTTTTCAATTGTAGCCGGCGAATAATTTATTGAACATTGAATACGAATATTAGAAGTGTCTGCCTTCTGCTCTTCGCTCTATTCTGATTCAGTTGGCCTGCTAAATAACAATTTAAGTCACGTAACAATGAGATTCTTGTTTAGCATCTTTGGTTTTGTTCCAAACAAAGTTTGGTGTGCTTTTCAATTTCCATTGTTTTTTATGTTCTTAAATAACACACAACTTTCTTTGGTTTTCTATTGAACAACTTTTGCTTTCACTTCGCAGTGGGGAATACAACATTTGTTTTCATTTTCTATGTCTTGGTACTTGGAAAACTTAATCGAACAAAAGCATTTTGCCAACCTACAGCCTTGTAAAGATGTTAGGCTTTTGCGAAAAATACGATTGTTTATGTGTGTATGTATTATTATTTTTGTGAAATATTTGTGGGATGGTGGAAGGAGGCATGGTGGGTGAGGAAATGCAGAGAAGAAATTTACAAACTTTGGTACAATAACTTTTGTTAAGATTGTCGTAAACAAAAATTGTTGTTTTATTAAGATTATGGTAACAAGTTACAAGCATAGAAATAACATGCAGAAGTTGAAACAGCATCCTAAAGTTTATTTGTAGCCCAACAACAAGGCTTTCTTCAAAATATGTAAGGAAACAAGTAGAAAAACAAGCATATTTTAGGGGAGACTTAGCTAAACGAGGAGAAAAACGTGGAAGATATTTTAAAACAACAGCTTTTTCACTTTCTTTGGAGTCAAAAACATTTTGGGCGTATTTTCCATGTCTGTGCAAAATGATAAACAACTTAAATTATTGCCTACTTAAAGGCTTTACATAATACTTAAGAATAATAAAGATAACCATTCTATTTTAAAAATGATATAGAGAAAACAGTATAAAATGTTTTCAAATCTTTCAGTTTGCGATATGAGAAGTTAATGCCACCATCATATTATTATATAATAACAAAAATGTATTTTTTAAAAACTTGATTTAAAATTATTTTACACTTTACCATATTGCAACTGTGGAGTGTTACTCGTAAGAAACCTTTTTATATCACGTTATGGCATGTAAAATATGTAATGTCTATTTTCTGAAAGCCTGAGCTTACACTCGTCAGTTTTTATTGATTAAATATTTTTGTTTTCTTTTTTGAAGTCGCATTAACGTTTACACTCGTCAGGTTTTATTGATAAAACTTTTTTCCTCTAAGAGCTTGGAAAATTGTATCATTGGTACGTACATACATATATGTGTTAATATACGGGCAAAAGTAATGTCTAAACTTTAACTGGCTGCCATTTCGTTATAAATGAAAAAAGGATCCCTCTTATAAAAAAATATCGCCCAAACGGTCACCTTCCGAGTTGATGCATAAATGCGCTGTTTTTACAGTAGTTTGAATTATTGCTTGCAAAGCATTTGGCTCTAAATTGGCGATTTCTTCTTCTATGTTAGTTCTCAAGACTGGCAAGGATCGTAGTTCGTTGTGGTAAACACGAGATTTTAAAAATCTCGAAAGGAATAAGTTTTGTGCCAAACGCTAAATTTGTTTCAAACACATGAAATATGATGACTAGGAAAACGACGACGTAACTCATTCTACGTTAAAACAAGAGACTAAAAATTTTTTAAAAAAGCAGTAACAATAATTCCACTTTCTTGACATGTGTATCGCTCCATGGCTTGTTGACAACTAATTCTTTATATATCTACATCATAAATATCAAATCATAACGATATCTGGCACCATCTTCGAAAAAGGCAGCCAATTTAAATTATGACATGTTACGATAAGTTTGGGGAAAAAATGCGCATATTTTAAAGAAGACATATAAATTTGAATTATAACATATAAACATTATCACATATAACATTAGCAAAAATGGCCTATACGTACTTTGTACTCGTATACCTAATTTTAAGAATCAGCTATTTAATCAACAAATTGATTCAACTAAACTTTTTAGTGTGTCGCAGAAAAAAACGTTCGCAAGAAAGTTAAATTAAAATACATTTAACTTCTCTAGAACACTTAAAAAACGTTTCAATGTGAATGCCATTCCTTAAGAGAAACTGTTTGTTAAATGCATATGGTCAGTTTACAAGTCCCTCTTGTATTCTGTACTGACTGTGAACAGTCGGTTTGAGTCCAACAATGGTATCTAGGCATAAAAACGGCTGTACTACATGAAAAATATGCAGGCGTATTCATACTGATATAGCAATTCTTGTTTGTCGAATTCCACAGAGTTCGAAGATTTTTGTAATTTATCTAATTTTGTTTACTTTAAAGATATTTTTCCTTTTTTGTCTAAAAAATATGAGTCGTGCCTTTCAAACAAAAAAAGATTTCTGAAATGAACTATTTCAAGTATTTCACAGAATTTATACGAAAGTGAACATTTACATATATTCGCATTCGTAACGCTCTTATTTTGCTGCTTCCGCTTCCAAATTTTTTCATAAACCAGTTCTATCATTAAAACTGTACATACCTTTAAGGCATATGCGACGTAGCTAAAAAAATTATTTGTTTCTCCTAAAAGTATGTTGAAGATATTTTTTATCATGCCATTTATTTACATACTTCAAGTATATCATTTTCATTTTTCTATTTCGAAGTGGAAGTGAAGCTGAATGTTTGTTAAGTTTTTATTTTCATTTTACAGAAAAGCTTAAAATATTTGTATATTCAACTTCGTAGAAGTTTAGTTCCTGCAACATGCTTGACTTCGTGTAAAGCCAACAAGATCTAATGGATCTATTTTTATTTTTATTGCATTATTTTCCATAATTTCATTTAATAATTTTATATGATTATTTCCTTATGTTTTTACAAGTGCAAGTCATTTAACATTAACTTTTTTATTAGCTTTCCTATTATGATTAAATTTGATGCAATTTGGATGAATCAATTATACTCAACATATATTTCCACAGAGAACCGCTGCAATTCGAATGCCTTTCATAGTATGCATTGAAACATTCAGGAGCAGTTCACTTGACAACTAATATAATTGATGGTTACTTATTATTAACTCATTTAGGAAATACAGGTCCTTCCATATTTACAATTTAATTAAGAATATTAACGAATACTCAAATGGCATTATTAATTTTAAAATCAGCCGTATCTAAAATTCAATTCTATATATTTGCTATTCTTGCAACTTTATATTCTAAAATAAAATTAATACCCTCTAAAAGCATTCTATAAAGAAACTGCGACCCTCGATTTTTAGTTGCAAAACTAGAATAACTCCCCCATTTTTTTAAAGGATTTTTACATTTTAGGAAGCCAATCTTACTGCCTGTTTATATAAAACGAACAAAAATGGGTTTCGTCTATTTGTTAAAAACGAAAACAATTTTGTGTTTTTCATTGTTCGTTTTCAATACAAACAAAGCTTCAGTTTACATAAGCAGGCAGTGTTAGAAAAAAAATTAAATATATATATATATATATATATATATACATATATATATATATATATATATATATATATATATATATATATATATATATATATATGTTCTTCTTCTACCAATCAAGTTAGGGTGCAAATAATGGCTCACTTTTCAAAAAAAGTGCATTTTTCTTAACTCAATCGAACGTAACTCTATCATTTGTTTTCAAGAATTTACCTTTGCTTAGGAGGCAAGGGTCAAAATTTTTGACGTAAACAAAGTCTTGATTTTCTTAAAAGGGACCACGAAGCAATGGATTTAAATTATGAGAATCTTCGTACCCTATTGAATCCAACAAACAGGAGTTGATATGTGAGAGCTCCTGCATGCTTTTTTCGCTCACTTTTTTATAGTGTAATTTTCAGATGCGAGTATAATAAATTTTGAGTAAAATTAAATAATTTTTTTATATTATACATAATTATGAATAAAGCTAAATTCTGTTGATGGCGTATAAAAAATATTCAAAATTTAATATTTTATTGTTTGTTGTTGGCTTAGCTGAGTATATGCCTACATTTCATTAGCGCTAATCATCAGTACCTTATAGCCAAATCATGTTTGGAAAGCATTCAAACCCGTATACTTATACCAAAATTACAAATACTATATGGGAGTCCAAACAGGATTCAATCATAGTTTTCTATTTGTAATTTATAAAAAACATATAAGTGTAGTTTTAGAAAGTTTTTGTACAAACACAACACAACAAACAATTATAGTCGACTTTTTATTCTTCTTTTAACGCCTTTATACAATTAATCGCCCTTTTTTCAAACAATACGAGACCATATAAAAGCTTTTTTATTGAGCTGACATGAATTGTATACTATCGTTAAATATTACAATAATATCACCAATATTTTATACATTTCTCAGGAGGCAGAGATCCTTTCTGTGATTTACTCGAAACATAAATAAATTCCAGCAAGACTTTTTCTTTTGGTAAAAAGAAAATAATTTAATTATAATCCCAACCTCTTTTACACTTTTTTCCAATCCCTTACCTCATACCTTTAGGCTGCTTTCCTTAAATTGAATTGCATAACCGATAATGACACTTTTTTAACTGTTTTCTATCCTTTCCACATCCCTTCAAAACTAATAAACTAAGAAGCCCACAAAGAAAAAACGCCAGAAAACTTTGGTCATTCAGCTACAGTATTACTCCAAGAAATAAACATTATATTTTTTTTTTCTTCCAGCAAACAAACACACTACACACGTTTCTGAGCTGATGGACACAGACTGTATTCATTCGTTGTTTTTTTCATACGAGTATTTCGAATTTTGTATGCCTCTTGTTTATTTTCGCCACTGTATGCGGTTGCATATTATTTTGAGAAATGGCAGACTAATAAATAAATTAATTTGGCTAGTTGTTGCCAAGAAATTTCGACCATTTTTACAACCACAAAAACCGCTGTAACCAAAGAACATTGGTTAGAAATACTACGACTAGTATTCAACACTATGGACAATTTAGCAACAAAAAAAAGAAAAACTATTGGATGCCAAACTAAAAGCAAGTGCAAGAAGATTCCAATTCTCTTCGAGGAAATAAGGGAAATGCAAAAAGTTTTCCTTACTTTTTTTTCTCCTGTGTTTGCAAAAAGTAGCTAAAGGTTTCTGTTTTTTTGTATAAGAAAACGAAATGGTAATGATGACTGTAACAATTTTTTGAACTTCTCTCGTTGAAAGAATTTTCCTTTTTTCTGTCTTCTAAAAAGAACTTTTGCAAACTTTAATTGTTTTTCTAGAATTTTTGCAAAATGAACTATTTGAAAGTTGTATTTAGAGTTTATTGTAACTATGGCTAATATTTATGCAAAAGAAAATGCAAAAAACCAAAGTTTGTGCGTGAAGTACTCGTAAAAAAATACAATAGTATTTTACGACTGTAAATCTTTTGTTAAAATTATAAAAGTTTAAAATGTCTAAATATAATATAGTCCTAAGGATAAATTTGAGCAATTTTATCATTATGTCTTAGAGAAATAGATAAATAAAAAAATTACTAAAAATACAATATTCTATGGCAGGGGAATGGAAAACAATTTAAAATTCTTTAGCTTTCCTTTTTTCTTGAAAAGTTTTGCTCACCAAATTCCTTTTTTCTTCTTATTATAAAATGTTATATTAACAATTGCATACTTTCAGGCTGCTTAAAGATTTTTTTTCATTCATATTACTTTTAAAAGACTTTTACAAGTTATTCACTTTATAAAATATAAAAATAATTTCAGCGACCAATAAATATATACTTAAATTTTTCTCATCCTGTGAAATCAATAAATAAAATTGAAAACTTAACAGCTTAAATTGTTTTAATACGGGAAAATAAGGAAATATATATGAATAATTTATAAGAAATAGTATTCTATTTCCATTTTGTAGTTTTACAATAAAAATGCCACAGAATATGAAAAAATCACTGTTAAATTATTAAAATACTAAAATAACTATTTTTTATGTTGTAATTAAAAAGCTCATGAACGTTTTCTTAATGTTAATAGCGTTTCTTCTTTTCTTCTAATAAAAACTTTATTAACTTTGTTAGCAGTAAAAAGGATATGAGTTTCAAAGATTTTGATGTAGACTTAAAAAATTATATTTCTAATTTTATTTTATGTATGTCAAAAGAAAAGAAAAACCTATAACAGTTTGCTGAAGAAATATGAAAGTAATATACGAGTATGATGCATAAAATATGGAATAAAAACGCTATTAAGGCTGAACACTTCATAAAATGTTAAATACATGTCAAATTAAAGCAAAACGTAAAAAAATAACTAAAAATAATATAAACTAGTTACAATTTAATTTTGTTTAATATTAAAAAATAAAACAACGAAAATTTAGTATTTGATGTTTTCTTAATGCAAGAAACCTATTGCCTAATTTTAGGCGAGATTGCCATTGCTTAGTGCCTTGTGAAATGCTATATGATTTTAAAATAAAACGGATAAAATTTTATTTTTACCGCTTTGTTTAAATTTTAGATGAAAATAATATCACCTTGAACTTCATGAGGACTTCAACTCAATATAGGAGTATGTATCTAATAAAATTTTATAAAACAAAATCCTTCTACGTTTGATTCAAACCAACCAAATGGATGTGAGACATATCCTCAATAAAAATCAATGCAAGAAATTTAATGCGAAAACAGTTGCCTTCTTTTGCGATACAGTGACTAAAAGAAACCACATTGAAACCCATATTCGTATAGTATTCCAAAATACACGATACACAATTTTCTCAATCCAAGGGCGAAAGGCATTTTGATTTCATCATTAGACAGTATTTCAAAATCTATCAAAATTCGCAAAATTTAATTCAAAATTCATATATTGATTTGACTTTGCCATTCAAGGCAGTGGCCAAGAATGATTTTAAAAGAACTGAAATATTGCTTTGTTGTTGTAAAGAAGAATTTAAATAACTGCTCAATGGGCAGCATGAAACAACTTAATTAATTTATGAGAAACTTCCTGATCATCTAAACTTTCGTTTTGATTTTCAAGCTTAGAATACTATGCCATATGATTTACCATCATTCATTTTCTTTCTGCGGTATTGTTTGACGGACAGATGAATAGACTTTATATAATAGTATTTATTTTGCAAAAAATTCAAATATAATGCTTCGGTGGAAGCAAAAGTAACATTCGGATTGGCCAAGAATGATTTTAAAAGAACTGAAATATTGCTTTGTTGTTGTAAAGAAGAATTTAAATAACTGCTCAATGGGCAGCATGAAACAACTTAATTAATTTATGAGAAACTTCCTGATCATCTAAACTTTCGTTTTGATTTTCAAGCTTAGAATACTATGCCATATGATTTACCATCATTCATTTTCTTTCTGCGGTATTGTTTGACGGACAGATGAATAGACTTTATATAATAGTATTTATTTTGCAAAAAATTCAAATATAATGCTTCGGTGGAAGCAAAAGTAACATTCGGATCTAATAATTAGCACACAACTGGAGAATGGCTATGCATTGTGCAGTCTTGTTTTATTTAGATTTATTTGTTATGTTTGCTTTAATTTTGAAAAGATAATATTAATATTTCAAATAATTTTTAATAATTTAAAACTCAAAGCATTAATTCATGCTAAGGAAACTATAAAAATTGTTGCCTAATTTAAGGATAATATGAAAAACAGCATGTCCAGCATTCAGTGCTAATTTTCCAGTAGCTGAAAAGTACTACACAACCATTTATTGAATATATAGAATATAATGAACATTCGTTATAAATTAATTTTTTCTTGAGTTAATTTATATAAAGTATTTGTTATGTGTCCCCATTATTGGCTTAAGCAAACATTAATATTAGATTTATGAGCTTTTTATCTAATAACATTCAATAATTGAGTTCAATTATATTTAAACAAAATACTATATTTGCTTATTTTATACTTTTACAAATATACACATGCTCGTATATTACTTTAAATCCATAATTATTTTTGCTTTATTATTACTACTTTTTCCCCAAAATATATTTCAGTGGCAAAGATAAATTTAAAAAATTACCTTTTATTTATTTTTCCAAATTAATACTATATCAATACACAACTGCTAATTTTTGTATAGTATTAATTAAAATCCACAAAATATATTTATAGTCTGCAACTAGATAAAACTAAAACTTTGCAAATGATATCTAACACTCAAATACCCCATTACACATGGCGGGTTAGAAACTAATTAAAAGTACAGGGCGGGGAAAAAGATAAACTAATATTTGTGCAAATAAATCCTTTCATAATATCAGCAAATTTATTTGGGGTTTATATTGAAATAAAGTCCGCAAGCAAAAATAAACACTTAATTGCATCAATAAAATCGTGGTAGTAGTGGAAACACTTGAAAACGGATTGCAAACCAATTGAAAGGCTTAATATAAAATATTTGGACAAGTGTTCTTGCTGCCTGTTAATAAACTGAAAATAATAATTTTAGTTTTAATCTATAAAATATCTGTTGGTTGGAAAATATAATGAATAATAATATAAATGCTTTCAATGTGCTGTATGTCGTCAATGACATAAAAAGTTTTAGCATACTTTAGGGAGCATGATATCAAAAATATCCTATTTTTTTCTAAATAAGAGCTTTGGACTTCTCATTCTTTGTGTACCACAATAAATATTGAGTGGAAGAATTGAGGCTATCACATCAAAAAAGATAATGGAGCACGCATTCGAGAAGGTTCCATGACTTTAATCAATTTTGTTAACAAGTGAGTTATTTTTTGAAGAGAACGAGGTATCACTGAAGGTGAAAGATTACATCCGAAAAATTATTTTAAATTGATATAGCTGAGCTATAGCAGCTAAACAACTTAGAATTTTAGTGTATAATTTATTTTCCCACTGTTTAAATGAATAAAAATAATCATTGTTTAAAATTTCCAAAAAGTACTGTCTACTTATAAGTGCTTCGATAAATAAAATCATGTTATAATTAATTTTATGTTAAATTGTATTTATAATTATATTCTGCCAAAAGCGCTTAAACATTTTTAATTTCATTTAAAAAACAAAACAAGAAAAGTCAATTATTTTTTTCCATTTATTCATTTTATGAAAATAACTAATTTAATTAGTTTAAAATTAATACTTAACGATGAATAAAATTAAAATAAATTATATAACTTGCTATATTTGAAATATACATAAATAAATTAAATTAAATAATGAAAACATGTTTTTCTGTATAAAATGGTAATAGGCCTTTAATATTTTTTAACTAAATTTGTTGAGATTTCATTAGTGTTTTAAATAGAGATTAGTTATTATTGGCTATTTAAATTGTAATAAACAAAACCACAATTGTTTTTAAATAAAACCAATAATGACTTAAAGCAAAAACTTAGGCAAATCGATGACCACAATTACGCTATTTATTTCATATAAAAAAGGTGTCTAAAAGTAGGCTATAGGCCATTATATGGTTACTTTTATAAGATTTAATAATTTAAGTTAAATTATTACAATATGAAGGAGAAAATTAGAAGATAATGAAAAAATATAATTTATTTCATGGTACTTTCGATTGCGTGCTCGTATTAGAAAACAATATGGAAGAGTTTGTGTGCAGTTTTATAATAGTGGATCCATGCCAGCTTATTGAGGCGATTTAAAGAGAATTTGAAAAAACTACCGCACTTGGCCAAAAAGAAAGTTCTTTTCCACCAAGACAATACAAGGGTGCACACAATTGCAGTTTCCATATCAAAATTCCATGAATTAGGCTCATCGAATTGCTCCTCAGCTACCGTATTCCCTAGATTTAGGCCCTAGTGACTATTTATTGTTTCCAAAGCTATAAAAATGTCTCGGAGGAAAGAGTTTTGACTCCAACAATGAAATTATTTCACAAGCTACCTTATAAAAAATGTTCCCCGATTAGAAATATGGATACTGTTGACGATAATTTTTACTTAAAATATTAAAGTAATCGGTTATCATGTCTACGAAATATAACAATTTATTGATAAATTTGTATTTCTAATGTATACTAATCAAAGAAAATGTTATTTATAAATTCATTTTTCCAAAGTTTTTAGCAGGAAATTAAAGTACATAAGGGTAGAAAAAGCTAAAATGATTTTCATTTGTTGTCATATGTTTGTTACAAAATCAAAATTATCCCTTCATTAAAGTCAATATTGAGTTGTTTTCTAAAGACTTAAGTTTTAGTTATTTTATTATTTTTTTTTTCTTAAATGAACCCGTATAATCTTCCTGCCATTTAGCTTTTCTTTTTGCCATACATCGAAAAGAACTTAATTGAAATATAATTAATTAATTGCTGTTTAATAACATTTTTGTAATGTATGTAAATATGTTTGTATGAATTTGCCCCTTTTTTCCTTCTAATTATAATAACATTCCAATACACACACACACGCACAAACATACTATATAAACAATGTTTAATCTGTGTCAATGTATGTACATACTCGTATATGTGTATAGTACTCGTATATGTATTGGTATGTGTGAGCCTTCAAAGTGCTATTCATGTAAATGAGTTTACTGAGTTAATTATTGTTTTCTTCTTCTTACTTTCATCATTTGTTAAATGCCGCTATAAGACAAGCATGAATCGGGAAAACTTTTCGTTGGTTGAGAGTGTGAGTATTTGAAGTTTAAGATGAGCAACCAAGCAACACTATAATGCCTGGTAGTTTTTTTTACTTCTTTTTGCCTTTTATTTATAAATGTATTTTAACTCAGAGCTGAGTAAGTAGGAGTATGAGAAAAAAAATTATTAAATTGGCAGAAAGTAATAAGAAAGTCAAATAAGACATGTTAAGGCAAACAGACGCTCAGTACATTCCTGTTGAATTGCTCGTAAAATCCGGTATTATTTTTGACAAGTTTTATCATCATGGCTTTCTTTGTTTCCAATATTTAAAAAGATTTATATTTTATTGACAGAAAAAGTCAACATTTATTTGCAAACATTCAAGGCAAATTGAACAATATAACAGACCAGTTCCAACCAAGTTTTCTCAAGACTCCATCTCGTCAAACTTCCATAAATCATACTGTCTCTTACGGACATATGTATATGTATATAGGTTAAAGGAAAAGTGATGATGTGACAATACGATCCGCCATTGATCCTGTCAAGCAATGTTGCCGACAGTGAAGCAAAAAAGTATGCAGTATTTGGAAAAATAATACAAAATCAAATTAATCAATACAAAAAAGTTTGACAAAAGAGAGCAAATATTTAGTGTTTGACAGTATTCCTGGTTCCTTAATAACACGCAGTAAAAAAATTAATGTTATTTTTAACGATTGAGATTTGCTTCCAAAGGACAATTGACAAAACTTTAATGTAAAATTGGTAAAAATTGATAAGGAAATAATTAAAAAAAGTATTTATTTCTTTAGATCTACTTAAAAGAATTATTTTTCTGCTACCAATAATAATAATAATAAAGAATAAATCGTGTCTGGTAGCAAACTAGTACGCCTTACAAACGTGGAACTTATTGATAGTGTCACACCAACAATCGTAATTGAATATAAAATTAGTTTCTATGCAAAAAAAAAAGCATCATAGAAAGTCAATTTTTCTCAACATAATGAAGATAGCTTCCGAATCGGTGAATAGGAATCACCGCAAATTGTACTTCCTATAAGTTGCGCTAGTAGGACAATAAGGATGCTAAAACCATAATGAATGTTAATGAAGTGTATAGAGGTAATGCAATGTGTAGTCATTTTTATAGTTCACAGTCATATGCCTCACACTCCATTTTGATATCGGTCAATAGAGAAAAAAAACTTCAATCGCTGATTGCAACTAGTTTTAATTCTTCGAGCCAAATTATATCGGCAAGATCAGTTCCCAGCAACTGCTGTAGGTTTGTATATACCCTGAACTATTAAATGAGTATGATCCAAATCTACTGCAAATAAAGCAAATAAAGGAATAGATATGCCAGAAGACACACACCTTGTAGGGTACGCGGACGACATAGCGGCGGTAATTTCGGCACGGGACGCGGACGACGCTAGAAGAAAATTGAATCAGGTAATGATAAGGACTCGAGCATGGCTCGAGGACCATGGGCTCGAACTAGCGGTGAACAAAACTGAATTAATCATGATGACGCGAGGGCATATGCCACTAGAAATTAGCATGCAGATAGATGACATGCTCCTGGTGACGAAAAGGGCGATAAAATATCTGGGCGTAAAAATCGATAGTAGGCTCACTTATTGGGCCCAGATAAAACATGCGGCTGCAAAGGCAGCAAAAGTTTCAGGCATGTTGAGCAGGCTAATGGCAAACATTGGCGGGCCCACACAGAGCAAGAGGAGGCTGATTATGGCAACCACAAATTCTATACTGGTATATGGCAGCGAAATTTGGGGAAATGCACTGAGAGCAAAGTCTAAGCGTAAGGCTCTAGAAGAAGTCCAACGCACAGCGGCACTCAGAATCGCCTCAGCCTACCGTACAGTTTCAGGCGCGGCGGTCTTCGTAATAAGTGGAGAGATTCCGGTTGATCTCCTGGCGCGCGAACGGAAAGAGGCATGGGACTCTAGGGGGGCGGAAATTACTATTAGTGCTGCAGAGCGGAGATCTGAAACCATCCAGCGATGGCAAAACAGATGGAACGCAGAAACGTCCGGTAGATAGACGAAGAGGCTCATTCCTAACATAGAAAAGTGGACTCAAAGGAAATTTGGGGAGATTAACTACTTCCTGACCCAGTTCCTTTCAGGTCATGGATACTTCCGGAAGTATCTACATCGTATGGGTAAAACAAGTAATTCCAGTTGCATCTACTGCGATGCAACAAATGACGATGCAGAACACACTTTTTTCAACTGCATCAGATGGAATACTGAGCGAATCGCATTAAGAGAGCAGATTGGCATTTTTCACCCCTGCCAACATAGTTGACAGAATGCTCGAATGCGAAAACACATGGAATGCTGTGAGTAAATACATCGAGTATGTCTTAAGAAGAAAGAAAAGAGACCTCGATGCACGGCAAAATGAGTCCCCATCAACGGAGACTCAGCAAGAATGAGCCAGCAGCATGAAAATGACGGACCCAGACGTGGGTGTTACGAGCAAAGTCCTTCTTAGGAGGATGAAGTTTCTGGGCCTTCTTGAAGTAATGTAGAAAACAGTCCCGGGAAGGCATCCCACCAGAAATGGAGGAGGGAGTTTTTTAGTGGAAAACACCACTCAACGCAGTCGACGACGGTCACTGTAAGTGCGAAGGCATTTTCAACCCTACCTCGCCCGTCAAAAAAAAAAAAAAAAAAAAAAAAAAAAAAAAAAAAACTGCAAATAAAGCTCTTCAAAATCGCGTTCTACAAGTTTTAATGCAGAGTACGTTCTTAAATGCGTTGCTGCTCTGCAAAAGTAAATTAAAATGCTCTTAACAGCAACAGTGAAGCAAAGGATATCAAAAAATATGTTAAGTATGGGTCATATACAATAGTCACAGTAAAAAAAAGTATCATTTTATTTTTATTGGCATAACAGAAAAAGTTTGTGTTTCTATTGCAGCGTAGTACCCGAAGTGTGGTACGACAGAGAAATTTGACGAGTTGGCAACCCTGAAGTAAAAACGTACTTTTAATTAGTGCTCAAATCGTGGTAATAAAAAACTAAAAGTTCGTAATTAAAAACTTATAAAAAAATAATACAACTTTTATAAATAAATAATACCAAGCAAAAGGTATCTGAAATAGATCAGGTATGCCGAAAAAACCTGCTCGCCGTAGTATTGCGAATAAAAGAACTATATTATGTGATCAATGTGAAAATGAAATCAAAGAAGAAACCGATGATTACATACAATGTGACAAGTGCGAAAAAAATTTTCACTCACAATGTTCTAAGTTGAGTAGAAAAGAATTTGAGAGACTGTTAAAAAATGAGAACGATATATTTAAATGTCACTTATGTCAAGAAAAAGGAGGTGATATAAGACAAGAATTAAACTCAATTAAAACTGAACTAAAAAAACTTGAAAAGCTTGAGAAATTAGATCAGTTGAGTGAATCGATTATGTTTATGTCTGCTAAATTCGATGAGGTATTTAAAGATGTTGCTGAAAACAAAAGAAAATTAGCTGAAATTGAAAAAGAAAATAGAAAATTAAAGACAGAAATAAAATCGTTAAAATCTTCTGTAAAAGTTTTAAATGAGCATCGGATTAGGAACGATTGTATTATCAGTGGTTTAAAAGTGAGTGAGAATATGAGTGCTTTAGATGCAGTGGTAAACATGACAAAAAATACTGAGTGTGCAATACATGAAAATGCCGTGGAAGATGCTTATTTTCTCAGAAATAAAAACCAAACTAACGATAAGAAAACTATAGTGGTCAAATTTAAAACAAAAGCCTACAAAGAAAAATTTATGTCATCAAAAAAGAAACTCAAAGAAGACGAAAAAACAAAAAATATATTCGTAAATAATTTTAACAGTAAAGAATCTATGAATCTTTTTTACCATGCAAAATCATTAAAAACAATTGGATACCAGTTTGTTTATATAAGAAATGGAAGAGTCTTTTGCAAAAAAAGTGAAATTTCCAAGCAACAGTTAATTCGTGATGAAGATGATGTTGATAAAATGTTATTGGATGCAACAACTAACAAGCATTGGGGTAGAAGATCTTTGGTTCATTCAAGACAACTCGAGAATGTGGAATCTAGTGATGGTGATGAAGAAGATGGCGCTTCATATAAATCTCCTTCATAAATAAATAGTTAATTTGTTATTGTTTAATTCTTATATTTTCTTATGATAAAAAATCAGTATTTTAATAGCTTTACAAATTTTAAAAATTATATCAATAACTTAAATTGTACTTTTTTAAACATTGTGAGTATTAATATAAGAAGCCTTTCATCCATAGAAAAATTTAATAAATTTAAATCATTCCTAGTTCAATTTCCAAAACTGCCTGATATAATAGCAATACAAGAGACGTGGTTCAAAAAAGATATTATACAAATTTATGAGATTCCTGGTTTTGCTTGCATTCATTGTTGTAGGGAAGATGGGTTTGGTGGTACATCTTTATATATAAAAAAAAATATTGACTATAGTATTAAAATTAGCAAGAGTGAAAATTATGTTGAATTCTTAGCTATTGTTTTGAATAACTTAAAAGTGGAATCTAAACCATTACACATCGTGTCATATTACCGCTCACAGAAATGTACTGATGCGAATTTTATAAATCTACTTGATGTTTTATTAGATGACTTAGCTCAAAATCCATTAATAGTTGTTGGAGACTCGAATATAGATCTTTTTAAAAGCCCTCCACATAATGAACTGACTTCGGTATTTCAAAACTATGACTGCACTAGTGCTCATAATCTTATAACAAGACCGAGAAGTAAAACATGCATAGATCATATTTTTAGCAATCTGTCTGAGAGGCTCTATATTGATTCTATTAAGTGCACTCTTTCAGATCATAATATACTATCGTGTAAATTTAAAAACGACTTTAAAAGTAGAGACTACACTGAGATATCAAAAAGTTATTGTGATTACGATAAGGCTAAGGATCATTTACGAAACATTTTACCTCGAAATTATTCAGAACTAGATGTATCCGTTTTGACAAATTCGCTTATATCTTGTATTGAATTGGCTGTTAATTGTTCAACTGTAGTAAAAAAGTTAAAAAAGCCATTACAGTTTGAATTAACACCTTGGATAAACAAAAACCTTCAAGAGTTAATATATTTCAAAAATAGATTATTAAGGAAACGAAAAAAACTGAAAAACAAGGAAAATATTGAAATTACCTTGAAAAGACTAAGTAAGGTTATTAAACTGGCCGTTAGAAAATGTAGAGATAATTATTATAATGATAGTCTACAGAAAGCCGGAAGTGATCCTAGGAAATGTTGGAATTTTATTAACAAAACGCTTGGAAGATCAAAGACTAGTGGCGTCAAACTCAGTGACTTGCAAGGTAGAATTATATTCGAAGACCAAGTAAAAGCAGATTATTTAAACAATTATTTTCTTGCGGTCGTAAAAGAATATAAACAGAAAATTGATGTGTTACCAGGAGACTCTATTAATTCTTTAGGGACACTTACTAGATCAAGTTGTCGTTTTAGTTTGGAAACCATTAATGTAGATGATGTTACTGATATTGTGTGCAATATGGAAACAAATAAATCACCAGGGTTTGATAACATATCGGTAAAATTTGTGAAAGAATGTTTTGGTGAAATTTCCTCTGTCCTAGTTGATATTTTCAATAAAATAATTACAGCTTCAGAGTACCCTTCTGTATTAAAAATTTCAAAAATCATACCCATTCCCAAAACTCCTTATGCATCATATACTGTAGATAAATATCGACCGATTGCTGTGCTTTCTACTATAGACAAAATTTTTGAGAAACTCTTGTACGACAAGATCTTAGTATATCTAGAGGAAAATAATCTTCTATACAATTACCAGTTTGGATTTAGAAGAGGGAAAAGTACTCAAGATGCCGTTTTGAATGTAGTAAGGTATGTTTGCAAAGGTTTGGATGAAGGTTATAGCGGAGTTGCGGGAATGTTTTTTGATCTTTCAAAAGCCTTTGATCTTGTCGATCATGAGATATTGATTCAAAAATTACAATACTATGGTATTCAGGGTAAAGAACTCACATTATTCAAAAATTATTTCATTAACAGGAAACAGTACGTACAAGTTAACGACTGCAAAAGCTCTCTTGGAACTGTTGAATATGGTGTACCACAAGGAAGTGGATTAGGTCCTTTATTGTTTTCAATTTATTTGAATGATTTAAAAAATTTAAATCTGACTGGACAATTGTATATGTTTGCTGATGATATATGTCTGTTTTACCCCTTTAAACATGACCTAGTTCTGAAGACACATATTGAGAGAGACGCATCTTTGTTGTTTGAATTTGTTCGCTTAAATCGTTTGTTACTGAATTCTGATAAAACCAAACTAATTCGTTTTAGACCCCAATCGTCAAGATTGAACAATAATTTTTCTGTATATGTTGATGGCACGCCTGTTTGTGAAACCCATTCTGTCAAATATTTAGGAATTACATTACAAAGTAACTTATCCTGGGATCTTCATATAAACAATGTGAAGAATAAAATAGCTCCAGCTATTGGGATATTATATAAGTTTAAAAACAAGCTAAGCATCAAATCTAAGTTAATGATTTATAATGGTTTGATACAATCTCATCTAAGTTATTTAGCATGTGTCTATGCTTTTAATAAAAGGAATATTTCTCAACATTCATTACAATGTTGTCAGAATAAAGCACTAAAAGTCGTCTACAACTTGCCAAGAACCTACCCAACAACATCGCTATATAGAGATGTAAGCAAAACCGTCTTGCCTATTTATGGCTTACATAAATATCAGGCTTTATTGTTCGTTTTTAAAAGTGTTCACAGCACATCTGAGCAAGCAATTTCTTTTTCACAAAACCAGTCTTATTTCAATACAAGGAACATATCTAATCTTAGAGTACCGAGGTGCAGATTCGAAAAGACTAAGCAACGTATTGACTACGTAGGTGGTAATATGTATAATAGTTTGCCGGCTAATTTAAAATCTATTTATAGAATATCGACGTTTAAGTCGTCATGCAAAGAATATCTTTGTAGCTTAATTGAAACGCTTCTTATGTGACAGAATTTTAGATTTAAATGTACCATACATTATCATATCTTAAAGTTTTTAATTCTCAAATATTTCTAATATTTTAACATTGATGTACATACTTGTATATTTTGTATAAAAATAATTGCCAACTTGCCTCAAAAATGCCTCCGTGGCGCTGAGGCCAAAATTAAAATTAATGTAAATGTTATGTACAATAAATAATAAAAAAAAAAAAAAAAAAAATCAATTTTAGTTGATAATAATAGTCAAAACACTCTGCTTTTTTTATCGCTAAGTAGAAATAAAAATTAAGAATACCGACCATATCCTTTTCTTTTTTCTTTTGGTTTTTCGCTGTTGCAAAATTGTTTAGAGGTTGACAACGTTCATGGACACTAGTCTCTCTAAGCTGACCCAACTGATAAGTAATATAATTGTGTTTAAAATTACTCTAGGGCTTAGGTAAAAACCGTATCGGAACTGCAGCCGCAGATTAAAAATTTTTCTATTTATTCTAACAGCAAGAACTTACTATACTATCGAATTTTCCATCGCTGATGTTGAGTAGATTAATTGAAATTTGATGAGTTGCTAAATACAACATTGTTTATACATACACATTTGTACTTAAAAGGATAATACTTCATAAAAATAGAAGGAGTAAAAGTAAGAATAAATACATCTACAACGTATATAATTTTTTTAGAAATACATAAAAATAGAATGAAGAAAAACTTTGAATAATATCAATTAAAAAAATCTATTTTTATCAAAATTATTTTCCTTCTCTTTTTTATAAAAAATATTTTTATCAAGTACATTACACAATTCAATTCAATTGTTTTAAACTCCTTCAATAGAACTAATATAGAGAAAAGAAATATTCTCCCCTTAACATATACTATACTATATATAACAGATTGTAGGCATTGCCCAAATGTATGCAATTATTTTCAAAAGAAAAGAAAGCAAATCATTTTAACATAAATTTCTAAAATCATCAAAAGGCACGGGAACGTCAAGAAAAATAATTTACCTCTTTTTTGCAGCTGCTGCATCGATGACGATGGTGATGGTATACAGCGAACAAAGGCCAATGATGAAAGTGCTATGCATAACCAAAGACAAAATGCCCAGGAATACGATGATGCTAGTGGTAATGATGTCGTCGATGACGATGATGACGATAAAGACCAACTACTAAATCGATGTTGCTGCTGTTTTCGTTTGATGGCATTTTTACAACAAATTGTACTCTTTTTAATTTCAATATGGTTGTTGCTGTTACAGTTTTCGTTGTTTGCATAATGTTTGTTGCTTTTGAGTGTTATAAGCTTACAATAATGTTGCTGCTGCTGCTGTTTTCTTTGGGCTATAGCTCCTGTTATTGAATTTCTATTGTACCAAGTAGACTGGTTGCCTGCATTTGGAGCAATTTTTCCCTGTGTTGTTTGCTTTATATTTTGTTGCAGATTTTTTATTGTTCTTGTTTTTTCTGTTATTGCCGTCGTGTTGGTCTTATTTATGTTAAAAGGTGAATGTTGTTTTCCTAATGGCCATAATTTTGTTGTTGATACATTTGTTGATGAAGTCAATGTTTTTAATAATGAGGATTTTGTTTTATTTGTATTTAACATTATTGTAGAACTAGATAAAGGCAACATTGTTGCTATATTTTTTATATAATTAATAAATTTTTTTTCTTTTTTTTTAATATTTTTTCACTGAACTAAAATTCGTCTGAAAACTAACACTGTAATTGTTTGTATGCAGATAAATCATGATTTATTTTTCGTAAATTTTTTTAAGAAACAGCCTTAAAGCGCCATAAACTATTTGTAAAGCTATCAATCCTTTCACACACATTTACTCAGCCCTAGAGGTAGGCAACAAATGTTGATGCATGTAACATTCAAAGTTATCCATAAAATATTAAGCACAAGTGCTTAAGAAAATTAAATAATGTTTCAAAGTTATTAAAATTGTTAAAAAAGAAATAATCCTGCTAGTGTCTATATGCCTGCATTTTATTGGAGCCAATTATCAATTGGTTTTAACCATTATGTTTGAGAAGCGTTCATCCTCGTACGTTTTTATAAAAAGTCTGAAATTTTATATGAGATTTTAAAAACATCTACCATATTTTTATTCGAAAATAGCAAAAATATATAGCTCAGATAACTTTTATACAACACAATAAATAACTTTCGACCGATTTGACCCAATTTTATTCCTCCAACCAAAATTTTTTAACCAAATTATATATGTGTGTTATAGAAATTGAGTTCACATGAAATTAGAAACGATAATATTCTCAGAACAATACCTCCTTCTTCAAAAAGAATTTTCTAATTTTTTTTAAGTTATTTAGAAGTAACAAAAAATGTTTTTGCTTTATTAACTTCGCACGCTCAAAATCCTTTTTAAGTGGCGCCTTAAGCTATGTGAAGTTTTTAACGAAAAACTTTTTCAAACTACTTTTATACGCTGAAAAAAAGAACACAAAAAGTTTTATTTTTATACAAATTACACTCAATTTATAAACGTACAAACTTTTTCCAAGTTACTTTAGAGTGGCAATAAGTTGACGCAGTTTAATAAATAATTACAAATAGGCAAAATATACAACAAAAATAATAAGTTCCATAACGCCTAAAAGAGAGCTTGAAGCAGTTTATTTTACAGCGGACTTCAATTAAGATACCGATTCCGATATATGTGACAGATTTCGTTTGGATTGATTTTTGATTCCATAGTTGCCAATCCGAACGAATTAAGTTTTGCTGCTTTCGTTTATTTTATATTTAGATTTTACAGCGATAAATTTTTTTTGCCTTTAAGCTTTTTTAAAGTTTTTGTTAATATATAAAATTTATTTGCGGCTCCTATCAGTATGCAATATTTTTGCTTTTTAATACAAATTAAACTAGTAGAATAAATTCTTGAAAATTGAAAGTGGCTTCATTCTGAAGATCGTAGTTTTTTTATTTTCTGAAGAACCCATTTAAGAAAATGAAACTTCTGTTGATCGATATCGTGTTCTGGTTCATGGCTAATGACTTAGATTTTAAAGGCTGAACATTAAGGACCCCTTGCATACTTTAGGGATTTTTATTTGTAGAAAATATATGGTAGGAAAATACGGTATATTATATTAAGATATTTAAATCGTTTTAATTCCATTTAGTAAAAATTTATTTTAAGAATTTCTTTAAAACTGTTTTACGTTAAATCCTTGAAATTTAGGCAAAATTTTCTACAATAGTTCCAAATATAAATATGTTTATTACTGGAAGGGATTTTAATGAACTAGGATACTTCTTAACGTAGAAGCCAATTTTTTATTTCAGTAACTTATCTCAGTAAAATGCCTATAGTAGTGTTGCGATATCAAAATAAAAAAAACGAAATTTTAATTAAATATATTGACGTAGATATGGCAATATATAAATGCTGGCGTTGACAGCCTAGCCCAGAATGCCTGCCCCCAAAACAAAATTTTCTAGCTCCGCCAGTGTTTGAATATTAAGAGATAAAAATTATCATGTATACGCGCATGAAATTTAACATCGTGAAAAATGATTCAGAATGAAGAAGTAAAATGTTTGCAAGGGCCTGTTGGCTTTAAGAGAATTAGTCAGACACTAGAAGCTTATTAAGATAAGGTTGTAACCTCGAAAAATGTCATTAAAAATTATAGTGAGATCAAGACTTAGGAGATATAATTTATACCAGTTCAAATTATTCATGGAAAATATCCTGCTTTATTTCAAATCACAAATAACAGTTTTTGTTATACCATTATCTAACATTACAAAAGTATGAAAAATTTTTTTATATGACCAGCAGTCTAAAACTATGCTGCAATATTTTTCTTTTTTCATTTATAATCAAAGTGGAATATAAGGTATAAAAAGTATAGTTACAAAATCTCAACCACATTTATACATTTATTATCATATTTTATTGCATATTATACATATTCCTTGCGAAGTTTCTAAAATTATTTTTGCTTATAAATTTGTTCTATAAAAAAAAATAAGGTTTCAGCAAATAATTTGGATGGCTATTGTTGGAAAAATTCTAAATTTCATATTTTATAAATTTATTTTAACTCTCTAATTTGCTCATTTGTAGATTGATTTTATATTATTTCTATACATGGTATTGCTTATATTTAATCTGTTGAGCTTTTGCAACAAAATTTCTTACAGCCTAAAGGTATTCGTTGAAAAACTCATCAGCATTATAATAAGACTACGAATGCCATTTATAAAATTTATTTGATGTATTCTAATCAATTTTATTTACCACTAAAATTAATTTAAGCAAATTTTTGCAAATATCAGCTGAAGTTAAATTTCATTTATTTCGATTGAGTTGAATTTTGTGGCTAATTAAAACTTGTTTTATAGAGATGTAAAAACAAAATGAATATATATTTTCATTTAGCCCTAAAGCATGCTTTGAACTATAAGCACACTTTGATGACGTTCTCAGAAGTATGCTTTTGAATTTATGCTTTACTTTGTGTTTCAACGTCTTTGAATTTTGTAGTGTTATTGTGTACGGGTCTTAGGTTATGAAGCGTAAAAGTAGGCTTTTAATAATTAACATTTCATGCTTAAAAATAAACGCTTCAAATTGAATAGGTGGCAATGGAAGCAGGGGTGCGATTTATGTGAAAACTTTAAATAGATCTTATGCACAATTTACCAAATTCAGGATAAGGATGATCAGTAAAAGCATGGCCAATGTTGAAAAAAGATGCGACTTAATAATTTTATTTATTAAGAGTTGGGAACATAGAAAAATATATCTATAGCTTTGGTAATATTACTGAACAAAACCATTAGGTATTTCTTTTTTTTAAGCATTTATTGCAATACTTTGAGGTAGTCTTTATCTTTTTAGAAAGATTTTAAAGTAGGACTCTGATTTTTGAAGAAGATAATTATACCGCATTAAGTTAAGCCAACGATAAAGTCAGCATAAAACAGATCTACTTCTAGGAATTACTTCCACAAATACTTACACCAATTTACTAATGTTGAATGTATAATAATAATTTATATATATAAATTATATATGTATAAATATAATTTATGTTGTAACTTGTTTAAAAGTATAAATATGATTTTCAAAAGAGTGTTTAAAAAAGAGCCCCGAAAAATTTAAAATTTTAGTTAAAGTATATCCATAGACTATCAACCATTCTATATCTTCATATAGGAGGAAATAACTACTGAATGTCACTGCAAACTTTATATGGATTTTAAAAAGTCTATTTCAATAATAAATTAAAATCGAAGTTACTGGGAAAAATGGAATACAATTAAATCAGAAACGAAAAGGCTAAGCACTCGGAGCGTTACCCAGGCTGGAACTAGGAAAATAGAGGAAATGGTGATAGGAGGAAATAATGTTTTTGAAGCCCCGAATCGTACGCTTAATACTAATTGTGTAATGTGACTTACTAGCAAATCAACTACCAACAATGCAGTGTGCAGATTTCGATAAGAATTACAAAGAGTCAAGAATATCGGATGACCGACTCCCACCGATGTTTTGTTCACTCTTCCTGGATCGCAGCATTCGGTGGCAAATAATCAGATTGAATCATAGTTTGATAAAACTGAGCCGCTTGAAGCCTTCTTTTAAGATTTGGTTAGTCTACCAGACTTCGTATTTGATTTTTATACAAAAATTACAAGGAGTTTGTCGTACGTGAATGCATTGGGTCGATAAATAATATCTAGTATATTAACACGATCTAATTCAGCGATTTTTACATGAGCGATATTAAGCATTGCACTCGTATTTGGCTTGATCTGTTATTTGTGAAAGTATAAAGACTATTTAGCCATAAAAATTCACTTTGAATAATATATAATGCGGTAGAAAAAAGAAGTAAATTAATATTAACACGATTTCATGAGATCGCATCTATAACAGCAGGTAAAGGTCGATATGTTATGTAAATCGAAAGATGTTAGTACTGCTGCGTCCCTTGATAATACCTCTAGCACGCGATTCAGTTTTCTGAAATATGTACTTATATCATAAGATGATTTCACCTTATAACTTGTGTATGTACATATTCCATTACGCTGTAAATCCAATGTAGAGTGCAATCTTTGCATTCTTTGTACATATATATTTCGAAATGGTAATAAGCCTTTTGTCAATTTTATTAGTATCTTAATGCATTAAAAATCATTACTCTGCAGAAATGTTTTAAAGCAGAACATGTATGGCAGATAGCCCAGAAAAGTGATGACGGCCTCCGTAATTCCTAACAAAATGTCTTAATCATTTAATTAAGCATTAAATTGTGTTTAAATAAAACATGATTTCATTTGTGAATTAGCGCCATCAAATATAATTATATTATATTATATTAGGAATTTAGTTATTTGCTATTAATGCTGATTCGTTAGTGCCATGCTTCTGAAAAATAATCAGGTAGGTATAAAAAGCTTAGTTCGATATTTTTGTTTATATGTACATATTATAAAAGAAATTATTATTGAGCGTTAGATACATTTTTTATTAAAAACAAAAACCTTTATTTTGTTTAATGTTTCAACGTGTCTTTGGGCGACTCGTTTGAATGTTATTTAACAAAACTTTCAAGAAAACAATTAGTTTTGAAATTTTTCTAATAAATATGTATGTAAGTATGTACATACATACCCTGAAGGAAACATGGGGACAAGTGTACCCAAGTCACCAGTTTTGTCGACTATTTTGGTGACTCATATGTAGACATCGTCAACGGAGTTGTCAACACGTTTTTGTTTGATGAGCAGAGAAATTTCTGAGAGCACGCTTATGCCTCTTCATTTTTTAATTGCGTTCTATGGTGAACCTTTAATCATTTATTTTAACTAAAACTGTAGGGATAAATGTATATCAAAAATTGTTTACATGTACCCATTAGAACGACCTCTTCAGTAGTGGGTTTTCAATGATAAGTCCATCTTAAATTTCAATAGAAAGAAGTATTGTGTAGAGTATGCCAATAATACTGGTGACAATGTCTACAGGGAAGCACTAGTTCTACGGTCGTCATATGGTCCCATTGGAACTAGTTCGTCAGTAGTTCCAACGTCACTAGTGGATTTTCAATGACAAGTGCATGTTAAATGTCAACAGAAAAAAGCATTGGCTGGGGTATAATTTGTCACTAGTACTGGTGACTTTGTCAATAGTGAATCACTAGTGAATCACTAGTGACATTTCCTTCAGGGTATGTATGTATACTTATTTTATTTACTTTAAGGCTGTTTACTACTACATACTTAAGTATGCTTGTATACTTTGTTATTATAATTTGAAATACAAGTATGTACATGTGTACATATACTTATTTTTCCTCTTAAGGGTTTAATTAATTAATTTACTTTTTAAATTTATTTTTAATAATATTTTTTCTTTTCAAATAGACACATCAACACATCACTTTTTATTTTATTAAAATTTCTTTCCAAACCACGTTTAATCTACATATTAAGTATTTTCACAGAAAAATACAACCCAAAAGCAATTGCCATTATGTGTTCAACTTACAAAGGTTCCAACACGACTAGTTCAAAAATAAAATATTCAACAAGACTTAAAACTGACGAACCGTTATATTCTTTTATTATTTTTTCTTGTTTTATTATTTTCTAATTCCTTTGGTGGCGGCAGAAGGTAAAAGAGAACACGAAAACAATAAATCATAAACACAACATCAACAAAAGAAAAGCTCTAGTTTAAGTTGAGCAAATACGATGCAAATAAACCGACGAACAGAGGTACACTAAATATTTTTTTGGGCCGTTGATACATATTTAAATTTATTTAAACCGTAATCCTTAGGACCTGTGTGTAATGGAATAGCAACGAAATAAAACCATACCGTACGCGAGTTTACAGAAAACTAAATTTGCTGCTTGAAAATCATCCCGTATATATAATCAACATATTTGCATTTACGGTTTGATTGTAACGGTAAAGCTTTTGTTTTGGTACTCAAATCTGAACACAAGAGGACTATTTTGTCTCTCGTTTTTAAAAAAAATAATTCTCTGTTTACATTTTGTTGTTAATCTCTCCTGGAGGGTAGAAATTCTTTGTTTACAATATTTTTTTTACGCACATACATACGAGTATTTATATATATGTATATCAATTCTGGTGTCATAAAATCCAGCTGTTTGGGACAGTATGTGCTAAGGGGAAATTGAAAATAACCGTTTACTTATTTTGTTAGGGGTAAACTTTGGTACTAAAATAAAACAAATCGGGGATGGAAATTTGAAATTAGCCAGGAGTACATGCATATGCACCAGAGATGTAACGATGGTCAAATTTTTTAGATACTCGCATATACTAATACGAATATCTTTTACAATATTCACGAATACGAACATAAAACTTGATGTTTAGAGAAATTTTGTAGGCTCTACATTGCAATACACTTGCTCATGTATACCGAAATTTGTAAAAATTATAACAAAATTCTAATAGATGTCATTCAATTAATTTGAAAATTTCTGTCATATTGGTTTATTATTACCAACAAAGTACTCAAACACAGATAATAACAACAAATTGAAAAAAAAACATTATTGTATATATAACATATTTTTTTAGAAGTCGGTTAAAAACTATCACACATACATACATATACATCACATTTAAGACATACCGATAATTAATCATTTCCTTGTCTTTCATAATCAAAATCATTTGTAATCATTTAAACTTTAACAAGGCTCGAAGGAGGAAAAGCTTCGAAACTTATATTTTTATAATAGTACAACATGCCTCTGTTGAGGTAAGATATGAAGAAACATTTTAAGTTTTATAATGTTTTACTATACAAGAACCTTATAGTTTACTATTATTTTAAGTTCAAACTAAATATAAGAATAAAAAAATATTACATTTGTGCCATTTACTTAATAAAACTTTTTACACTTTTGAGACGAAAATAATGAACACATATTCACCTGAATTTGCAAATACAAGTCCTAATGTCATCACTAGTACAGTAGAATCTTAGAAAAGTTAACTCACGTAAAAGTTAAACACGCGGATAAGTTAACAGTTTTTCATAATCCACGTGCAGCTCTAAAAAGTTAACTTTTCGGTTAACTTTTTAGAGCGTGTACGTACATACATATATACATACATACATCTAAAGTAAGTTTCTCGAAAGCAGTTGAAAGAAAAGAAACAAACAAGCATTGACTGCTTCTTTAAACCTCTATAAACTATTTTTATGCGAACAAAAAAAAAAAAAAAAAAAACTGAGCGGGACTGTGAAATTGAACACCCAGTACAAACTAAATCTAAGTTTCTTTTTTGTAATAATGAAAACTATTATATAAGTCTTTTAATAAAAATGTAACATTTGGTGTCTAAAAAAATTGTTTACATATTACATATATACTTTATTTATTCCCTTTTTCGACTAAAAAAACCGCTTAGAAAAGTTAAAAGTTCGAAAAAGTTAATACCCCTTGGGACATTTTGGTTAACTTTTTTAAGATTCTACTGTACATACATGTGCATGCAGGTGCATATATTATTAACTAAAATAAGCATGATGGAAAAACTATTATTAAATTTAAAAAATATATATGTAAGTATGTATGTACTGCATAAAATTTTTATGCATAAATCAAGAACAAATAATGTAAAACATAATCTGGAAAATAGTCTATTGCAGAGAAAACAACTTTTCATGAGTAGTTTTGCATTTGCCTTTGAGAATCGAATTGGTATGAAGGGGGAACAATTTTCCCGTATTTACAACTTACTTATTCTGATGTGAAAGCAAAAAACTCAGTTATAATGGATGTATATACTCAAACAATATACTCAAATATACTCATATTTGAGTATAAAATAGAGTTTTTAATTGAGTTCTTACCATCGACTTCACGAGAATCCTTTATTATATAATTTCAAATCAATTTCTATTAGATTATAAAATCCATAGTATATTATATAACTTAAGTATTGTTTTGCGTCTTGTGGGATATGAGTATATGATATCACGCACGTGCGGAAAGTGTTGAATAAAAAAATGAACGCTCCAATTGAAATCGACTAACCAACAATAATTTGCTCACTATCAAAGCTACGTCACTGCTTGAAAAAGCTTATAATTAATTTTATTAAACATACACAAACAAATTGTCAAGAACAAGCAATACCTTATTGTGAATAAAAAGCTTTACATATCTTTATACACTTTTCGTGAATAAAGCTTTAATATCAACAAAAGGGCTGCCATTATACAAAGTTCGAATCAAAACTGGGTACACAATTTAAATTTTCTCATTTGCTTCTATTCTCAAAAAAAATATTCTTGCAGACATCTAATGTTTTTTATTTATACACAACATAATAGAATAGATGCATATTTGCTTATAAAAAAGTTTTATATTTACTACACATATGCATACATATGTACAGAGTGGAGCTAAAGTAGCATCAAAATATGAATTAGTTGTCATTTTCACATTCGACATTATGTAGATATGTATAAAGAGAGTTAGTCGTCAATAAGCCATGCAGGGATAGACACCATATAATTTTAAGAGCAAAGTTTTGCTTTATTTTTTTTCGTTGAAACCAATAAGCAATGAAACTCTATACAGTTTTGAGTCTTCATAATTCTCTACATATAAAATGGAATACATGATAAGAGAAACATTTTCTCTTCTGAATTCTTCGAATATGTATGCTTAATTGATAGCATCTTTAATTGGGACTATGAATAAATTTTTGTTAAACAAACTGTATTTAAGGAATAATTAAACTTTTACTTCAATTTCATTTTTTCATACACATATTTTGAAAAACCTAGTGAAAAACTTTTCTTCTATTATATATTTAAATAACAATTGAGGTTATTTACGGGTAAGTAATTATTCCATCACATTTTGAAAAGTATCTTTTTCTTTTTTATTTTTCTTGCAACCTGTATGCAATTAAACTCCCGTTGGTTAATTATTATATTCAATCAGACGAAAATGAAAAATAGAATCTTTATTTTATATACTTAATACTGAAATTTATTATTTAGGAATATTCTACTGCCTAAAGTTCACTGACGATTTGGTTTAGCGACCAATGAAAATTCGGCATATGAACACTTAAAGCCACAACAAAAAATGCATTTTAAAAAAATTCTAATTGTTTTAAAATTTAAAATTAATTTTAAAGTTTTAAAGTTGTATGGGGTTTATTATACATACGTATGTAATTCACATATTCTCCTGGAAACTAAAAGCTTTTAAATCTCTTTCAAAAAAATACCTAAAATTTTTAATTTTGTATACAACTTGGCAGCAGTGTTTGAGATTTTACCTAATTTGTATTTATAATTTTGCATATGTAAATACGTGAACATTTATAAAATTTTATTTAGTCGTATAATAAAATTTGTAGAGATGGCTTTACGATGCGAGAAAAATTACGCTTATAATACATTTATATTCAATTGGGTTAAAAATTATGAAGATCAAATAATTGCTTTAAAAGATGATATAGAAAGTCTACAAAATAAAGTTCAAATATATAATCATTTGACGTACGATCAATTAACCAGATCTGTTGAAAAGTGTGAGTATGAGAGCAACCTGTGGAATCGTTAGGGCACGTGATTATATTTTGCTTTGTTTATTTTCAATGATTCGATGTATCAAAAGCTGGGTGAGTATGCACATACATACATACATATGTACATACATATATTCCGCCAAGTGTACATTGAGTTTGATTGTTATGCGTGGATGTGAAAACACATCTACCATATAAGCGATTCAATAGTCGACTAACTTAAGCAGTGCAGTTTAAATTAACTTTAATAAAACTATCAGCTAATGCAGAACTTCTCCAAATTCAAAGAGTGTGTTGTTTATGAAATGTTTTCTTTTGAGAGCATTTCAGCGATCATTTACGTTTTTAGTTACTATGTGCATATTTTCAATTTCGTTTACATATTTTTCATATATGTATTAACATTGAAATTTATCAGGATTGTAGCCAATTGATTGTTTGTTGTGACTTTAGCTGTTCATATGCCGACATTTCATTGATCGCTAAACCAAACCGTCAGTGAAGTTGAAGCAGTTTAAAAGCATTCAACCTCGGATATTTATGCCATAGGAATCAAATACAATATAAGAATTCAATACTGTATATGAATCATAACATCTGAAGTTGAATGTTTTCAAACTGCTTAAACTTCACAGAAGATTTGGTTTAGCGACCAATGAAATGTCGGCATATGAAGAGCTAAAGCCACAACAAACAATGCATTTAGCAAAAATAAATATGTAATAATAATATAAAAATTAAAAAAAACATGGTTAATATTGAAATTTATTATTTATTTATTTATTTTGCAAAAACTCGAGTTGCTTTTAACAATTAGTTGGGGAAAATATCCCGAATAATACATTTCAATATTGAATATAAAATAAATAATATTTTTATAAAAAAATGATCACTTTGACATCTTAGGAAGTTGAAAAAATGCACTATTACATTTTTCGCAATTAATGAAAATGTCGTGTCATTTTTCACTAGGAAATTAATAAAATTTATCTAATATCCCATATATTTACATAATTTTTTAAAAATTATAAATTATAAAATAAAATAAATTCTATTATCTCTTTTTTGTAGTAACTTACGCTAATTTTGAATTGTACAACTACATTTTCATTATTGTTTTGGACAACGAATGTGAGTTCGAAAAATTTATCACAACATCTGACAAGCAAATTGTTCTTTTACATTCTGAAATTCTTACACGTATACAAACGAATCCTACCTTAAAGGATATAACAAGGATATTTGTTATACAAAAACTACTGGATTGTACAGATATAGACGATGAAAATGTTCATAAAATCGACGCAATAATAAAAGAACGTCAAAATAAATTCAAAGAATTAAGTACACTGTACACAGGGTTAACAATTTCCATTCGGGCCGACGAATACAACAACAATTTCACTTATAGTCCATTTATCAAAGTGTTTTCGAGATATTTTCGAAGATATGCTAAAAGCTTGCCAATGGATAAGATTCATAAGGCATTGATAAAGGAGATCAAATATCAACGTTGTCATAAGTGAGTTTATTATTATTAATTTTGGATTTTCTTCGGCTTTTGAATTTAATTGACTTTTTTATTCATTTAGAATTAATATTGAATTTGGCAGCAATGAAACTACCAGAAGTAATCTTTTATTGGGCGATGGCATATGTTGCGATGTATTGAGGGACTTCTTCTAAATAAAGGGAAATTGTTCTGAATAGAATTATGTTTATAACAAATTTCTACTTTCTTATTAGTGTATAAATAGATTATTGGCATTTTCATTTCGGAAAAAATTTTACATCTTTTGCACTTTCAGAGAGAAAAGGTAGAATTGAAAGTTCTTTAATTAGCGTAAACTTATCGCGAAAGAGCATATAATCCTGTAAGGAAGTTAAATTTTTTATATTAGACCGGTGAAGAGATTTTCTTTTAGAAATTATTTAACAAAATTTTGAAGTCTTTTCAGAAACGAAAATTTCACATATTTAACTGCGTAGTAAGGATATAATGCCTCGATTATGGATGGCCTACATAGGTGGCCATAGTTGTTACTTTCTAAAATTTAAAATATTGAAGATATAGAATATACATTTAATCAACTCGAATGTAAAGAACTTAAATACAAAAATCTTGTTATTCTCATAAGTGCAAATTTAATGAATTAATTAGAAATTAATGTTAGACAATTTTTATATAAAATTTTGCATTTTTTGTTTGTGCTCATATTATATACAAATTTGTAAACGCTTGAAAATGTACATTCGTTAATTACATATTCATATTTTACATTATCATATTTAATTGGAAATATTATGCGAAATTTGCGGTAATATCGCTTGATCCTGTATTGTGTAGTTAATCTTATATAGTTTAATAAAATATATTGTGCTTTTTTATAAATGTTCATATCGATCTATTTGCACTGAAATTTTGTTTAAAGCAAATACATAAGTATATGATGAGTTTAATAATGATTTTTACGTTTCTTGAAGATTTAGGGACTCTTTTCTCAAGTCAGTAGTATGATATATTTCTCTTTCCAGCCAGTAAACCAGTTCATTACGCTCCCTTTCATTATTGGCAGCTTCACACTTCAGATTCCGTAGGTCATCATAACAATTTTCTTTAATAAATCGTTTTATAACCGGCATAACGCCCATTTCTCGCAGTGCCTAACAAAAAACATTAGAAATATTGAATTTTGTTCTTCTCACACACACAATTTACCTGCAAACAATACAACTGTTGTTCACACTTCTTCGAATCTTTCGCTAATTTTGTTAAAATTAAAGGAAATTTGGTGAATTCTCTACATCTCCACAAACTTGATTTGGAAAATAAGCCATGCATTAATGCAAAGACAACGTTTTCATAATCATCCAAACTTTCCTCATTGAAAATTGTGTACAATAATTTAATGCCATCAACTTTCACAAAACGCTCTTGTCCTTCCGGGCAACGTAACAGCAAAGCGAAACATTTCATATCCCAAAGATGATAATTCAACAAACGCACTTCTATGCGTTTGTAAAGAATTTCAAAGAATCCCTCTTCAACCGCCCTTTCGGGTGCCTGTTCTAAAATGTGTGTCAGATGTAGCCACAAATCGGAAGGATAGAAGGGAACACAAGGATCAGAGCGCCATATACTCGTTAATTTATCAAACACTTTGTAATCGTAGATAAGTTGGAGACACTTGGCTTTGTCTTCACTCAGATATGGCAAAATTTTTGTTGTGGCTTCCATGTGTACTTCACGATTGCAAATAATCTCATAGAATTGATCTAATAAGCGATTATTATCTAAAATGTTTTGCACACCATTTCCATGATTGGCTATATAGTCTGAGGAAGTGAAAAGTAAAATTTATTTCAAATTCAGCGACATGTAGAAAAACTATGTGTATAATAAAATTTGACTGCATTGATTGTTAAAACTTTAATATTTTTGGAGTTTTTAACCATATATTGGTGATTTTTGCAGCTTAGAATATTTTTATTGAGGAGTTTTCTCTTTTATTAAAAATAAAATCCCGATTTTATCCAGTTTTTATATATTCTGTCGATTTTTCTAATTATTTAGGTTTTATAGAACCAATAATAATCGAGACAAAGAATACTAGTAATCACAAGGTGAATATATATATGTACATATGAATCTTTCACTTCAATTATTTCCCACGAACAAAAAAAGAAATTGGTGAAAACAATACACAAACCCAACAACACGGCAAATTGACCATTTGAAATTTAAGGAAATGAGAACATATTTCACAAATAATTTTGTTCACCATAGAAGAAGTTAATATACAAATCGTGACTATTCCTCGAAAACAGTTCAAGTAATATAATTTCTGATTTTCACTTTTTTAACGTAATCGCTACTTTACGATCATTAAAATTAAATCTTAAAAGTTTATAATCGTTAGAAAAGGCATCACAAATTTTTTAACAAAATCAATTCTGCAGTAGGCATACAACGTAGCGCAAGGTATTCAATAAAAACACTTCTCCCGTAAAAATTATTGTCTGTATCTTAAGATTTTTTTTGGCAATTCAAGCACGTTATACATCTTCTATATATAAAATAGGATGTGTGTATGTATGTATGTATGTATGTAACGTAATGGCTCCAAAACGGCTGGGCCGATTTTGACGAAATTTTCAGGGAACCTTCAGAATACTCGGGCGGGTGACACTGTGAAGTCTGATTTTTTATTTTCGGTCTGTGGGCGGAAGGGCGTATTTTCGAGGAGAAGGTTTTTATGGGAGAAAATTTTGGAAGATCCCTCCGGAAAAGTCGGAAAATTAAAAAAGTCGAAAATCGAGTTTTGTATGAAATTTTGTTTGAAATTATTCCTTAATGGCTTTTCAAATTAAAAAATAGAAAGTTTGTCTGAAGGCTTAAAATTGGGGCGAGGCGAAGTTCGCCTGGTCCGCTAGTATGTATATAATTATTAAATTTCATTTGAACCTTATAATTATACTATCATCTACACACAACTTCTACATAAAGCTGACCATGTGAAAAGTTAGAATTTTCCAAATGAGATCAACAATTTCATCGTTTAGCACTCGGACTTATCAATGATCTTTGCAAATGCGAACATTGCAGGCTCTTAAATGTAAGTGGCAAAAGTCGTTAAATAGAAATTCGGCGATCAACACGCTCTGCCCTTTAGCTGCGTTGCTGAAAGTAGCTGTCCGCATGGTACGACTATTCCAGCTATTTACGCAGACTTAAGCCGTTACGCAATCCAGTGATTTAAGATTATACACAGCATACCCAGAGAATTTGATAGGCGGCTCTACAGGCCCTGAGCATTTTTATATTTTTTTACAACCCTTTCACGAAGAGGAAAATTATGCCATTTACTACAAATTCCACAAGAAGAAAAGTCTTTGGGGGTGCTAAGCTCCCCTCACCCCAGACAGGCCTGCCTACGTCCATGATTTTACCTCTTCAAATTTATGAAAAAAAAACGTTTGTTATTTCTAAGGAATCGAACATTTCTATGGAGTAAATCGTGCTGCCTTCACTGCTCATCACAGTGTTGATAATTCACCAACTAGCACGTCGTCTTCTTTGCTACTCCCGTTCATCTTATCTAAATATGTGCCTCAGTGGTCGAATTTTCCACCAAATTATATACATATGTATATCAAATCTGAAAAAAAAATTTTGTCTTCGGGATCTTCCTTTTTGGGATCCGTTAAATTTCTCTTGAATAAGAAACTATTCCATTCATTTAGAATTTAGAAATGTTGTTCCAATATCTTTAGTCTTCGTAGCTTTGTAGCTAGTGTACTAGAGTAGTAGTCCGAAGGCCGCAAGATCCAATCCTGTCGCAGACTTCGGGTGTTTCTGCAGATAAACCAGGTAGCTTCGAGTTGAATTCGTTCAGGCATTGAACCTTGATTGAATAACAGATATCCAAACATGAGAGTGATATTGACTCATAAAGAGCTAAACTAAGTCCCCTATTTACCCACGCTATAAATTATGTGCGAAACAAATTTCATTTACGAGTATATCTGTGCAGGCGCTTTGGTGTGTACCTACTGAAATTAGGTAACACACATAATAATATTTTATTAATTTCAATATTCTTAGAAACTTCACACGCTTCGCCAATTTTACGGTCGCCATAATCGTCCTACCGAGAGGACTATTTGTAGTGTGGTGGATAAGTTTAACACCACTGGTTCAGTAAATGATGAACCCACGTCCGTACTATGAAGAAACGCATGATCTACCGAAAACATCGCCGCTGTCCTACGTAAGTGTGTAGGAGAATCTGAGGCAGTCGATTTCTCGTCGCTTAGAAGAACTCATCCTTTAGAGACTTGGATATGCGATCGTACAAAATTCAGCTGACCCAGAAACAGAAGGTAAACCACCATAGACAACAACGTGTGTTCGCTTAATGGGCCTTGAAGCAGTTGGAAAATGACCCTAATTTTCGTCGAAAAATCATCTTCAGTGATAAGGATCATTTTTGGATGAATGGATATGTTAACAAACAAAATTGTCGAATTTGAGACGATACCAATCTACAAGAGATCCATGCGCCTCAAATTCATCCCCAAAAATTCTCATTTTAGTTTGGATTTTGTTGGTGGCATCATCCACATTTATTTTAGAAGGACTATTTCTGATGGACTATGGATGATTACCAACATCTTTTGGCGTAACTTGGATGATGATCTCATGTCGAGATGATGTGAAGGAGACACCGGACTCGTTCCACGTGCAGCTTTTCAAAATCAAAACAATTCAAAGTGACGGCAGAGTTTTATGCCAAAAGAATAAAATACAATATGAGAATTCAGTATTGTATATAATCATTACAAAATACATTTTTTATTCTTTTGACGTAAACATACGAGTTTGAATGTTTTCAAATGTTTAGAGTTCACTGACGATTTGGTCTAGCGACCAATGAAATGTCGCCATATGAACAGCTAATGCCACACATAAACAAAACATTTTGCAAAAACTTCAATTGTTTTACAATAAGTTGGGGAGAATATCCCCAAAGAATAAGGAATTTTTTTGTTTTCGATTTCAGCGATTTTGGCTAGATTTTAGAATTTTTTCTTGCTTTACATGTTTTGTATTTATTTAAATTATTTTTATTTATTTTTTTATCTATTATCATTAGGAAATAATTGCAAATCACAACCTAATGTATAAGGGTCATTGCTATCTCATGTTTTTTTTTAAATATTCCCATCTTTATTCCAAGTATACGCTTTTGGTGTTTATTTACTGTCCATTACTAACACCAACAAGTTACCAGGTTTTATACCAAAAAAATGGTTACTCCCAAAACACTTATTTTTATTATTTAAATGTCAAAACAAACTTATTTAAAAAAGGTTACTTACAAAATATGACCAATAGACGTGCTGTTTCTCGAGCTCTGGTCGTGCGATGTTTCAAACGTATGCGCAAAAATACATTTTGGCATCTAGTCATTTTTGTATAACAAAAGAAAATTGAAAATATTTGCAATTTTTCCAAAGATTTCAAAACTCGTACCTTCTTACAATTTGAAATTCCGTTATAGCCCTTTGGGCATATAGTGGATTAACTACATATTCGGAAAGTGAATTGATAGCCCTCCACTGGACTAAGGGATCATCACTGTTCATTTCACTCATTAGTTTTGGTAATGCCCAAAACCCATAAGCTAATACGGCATAATCCTCATTTTCATTCTTTCTAGAGAAACACATTTCATTGCTAGATGTTTGGCACTTTTGAGTTTTTAAATTTTCTAAAGAACATATATTTTGCATATAAAGACATTTTTAGAGTTTGTATCGTTTGTTTTCGGATTGACTTACCCTCGTTTACCATTTCATTGATTTTTTGCGGACTCAAATGTTTTAATTGCGTTTGCAAGAAATGATTTTTATAACGTTCGTATTCGGACCACATTTTTGTGTTGAATACTGAAAAATAAAATATGTGTGTATGTATGTAGTTGTTTCATGTACGTTTATATAAAATTCAAATTGAAAACTTTTTGAAATTTACACACAAGGCGAATTCATATCAGGCAAACTCAGCAGCATGGTCCATTTAAAAAAGTATATGCAATGCGAATCTATTACAACGAATCCGATAGCAGAATTATCAAAATCTTATCAAAAAAGTTAGCGAAAAAATTGTTTTATATTTTTATATAGAGTTTGACAATTATCTCTCACCCGGGCTGTTGACCTTATTAATGGGCCTTGCACACCAGTTATACCCAATACTACTCATTAATTGTTCACGTCAACAACAGCAGAATAAAAGTAATAAGTAAATGGAAATATTCAAACATAATCAATTATAAATAAGTAAATAATCAAAATAGCCGAACAAATTTTTAAAATGAGCAATTCCAAGGCTCAAAAAAACACGGTGTTTCGCAATAGGCGAAATAAATTCGCCTTTATTGTATTTTGTAGTTGCTAATAGGCCAAGGAATACATTGTTAACTAATGGTATAGCCACCAAAAATATATAGTCAGCTGCTCAATTAACACCACCTGGTACAGTTAATTCGCCTTTATAAATTCCAGCTGTTATGAATTCGCCTTTTTCACATGCATACATATACATACATATATGTATGTACATGCACGATCCTCGACTGTAGTCTTAACTTTGAGTTAAATTTTCTTTTTTTTAACAGCCTGAAAGCTTTTACTTCGTTTCTAAAAATAATGATACTAAATTGTTCATTCTTTAGTGGCCTTGAAAGATCAAGAATTGTAATTAATAGTGCATTTTAGGCAAACTCATAAAAAGTAGAATTGACAGCGCAGCTGATAACTTTTTTTCTAATTTTTTTCATTGCTCATTGTCAATATTTGTTCATATGTTTTAATCATTTGCTTATTTGTTTTGATTACTTTGAAATATTTTCCTTTGTTTTCTACCCTAATTCTTTCTACTTTCATTCCATCATATCTATTATTTTTTAATTGCCAATGCTTAATGTAGAGTATTTGTTTATATGTCAACTGTTACAACTCTTTGTTAACATACATAAATATTGTAAATTTATATGTTTTGTTATGATTGATATGATTAAAATTAGATTTTAAAAATGTGAATCATAATTATGACGATTCCGAAAAACCATTTTCACGATTTGGACGGTGTTTTTGTAATATTACGATTTTACCCCAAATTCATCTGGCAACTATGATTGCAAACAATAATATGACGTACACAGCAGTACGTAATTTCAGAGCAAGAACACAATTAGTCACAACTGTTTCTCCGTTAATGTTTGATCAAACGCTTATGTCAGTCTTATCCAGCGTTGCCAGAAGTGTTTTAGTAAAAACAGCAAATAAAAATTTTAACTATAAAGAGTGTGCAATAAATATTTTATTGTAAAAATTCTTAAAAGTACAATTTTAATATCTTTTTTCTAACAACTAAAAAAAATTAGATATAATTACATTAGTCTACGAAGGCACACACACTATAATATTATATTTAAATATATATATATATATATATATATATATATATATATATATATATATATATATATATATATATGTGTGTGTATATATATATATATATATATATATATATATATATATATATATATATATATATATATATTCATATATATATATATATATATATATATATATATATATATATATATGTATATATATATATATATATATATATATATATATATATATATATATATATATATATCACCATAACAAAGAAAACGAAAATTGCAAACATTACGTATAAGAGACGAATGTTTTAGTCCCTCGGGGTTCGTCATTTTTTTATTTAGTAAATGAAGCACCCAAAATATTTTTGCATATTATCAATAAATGCGAACGACAAAAGCTATTTGAAAAAAATTAAAATTATGTTGTATAATATTACGGGCTTAGCTGAGTACATAACCGATATTTCGTTCTTCAACAACAGGTCCTCCACTTGTGATCGATATGCTACTCCATATTAAAAACAACAGGAATAAATTTCACACAGAGGTCCTTTTTATCAATGCATAAATAAAAAAATGATTTCAGAAGATATCATAAAACTTCACATTAAAAGCTAAAATACTTTTCCAATGTAAGTTGATTTGGAAATTGCAAGATTTCCCTTAAATCGAATAGCATGGTTAAAAGGAGATATAAAACCGGGTTTCAATAATCACTAGCCTTTACCTATGTGCTTTGTAAATTCCCATCAAAATGGATTAAACTTGTAAAGCTAATATATGTATAAAAAATAATTATCTTCTAAGGAGGTTTAATCCCCGCTATTACCCCAACAAGTTTCTGTTTATTTTTGAGTTTACCCTCACAAAAATTTAGCACTTAGTTTTGCAGCTAACTGACCTTCGTAGACTAGTAGGTAGTGTACTAGGCTCGTAGTGCGAAGGTCCCAGGTTCGAAGCCTACCGCAGAACTGTTGCAGTTTTGTTTGATAATTCAAGAAAGCGCACAACAAGCCCTCACTGGCTTAAGTGTATGTCGTATGACATGGGCTATCACACCCCTCCAATTAACCTAACCTAGTTTTGCAGCTCCTTAGACATGTGAAATCGTAATAACTTCGGTACTCGTCCTATACCAACAAGTTTTTGCTAGAAATCGTAGTTAATTCCCAGAGTAACCTACTTTGAAAATGGAAAGTCACTCTATATATATAAGATAACTAATAATTTTTTTTGTTAGAGGGAGGACAACACTTGCATCATTATGTATATATAAAGCAAATTGATTTTCCCGCTCATCAGTGAAGTGCTTTCAAAATTGCAAATCTTTTACAAACAAAATTATAACGGCCTGTTTGCCGATGTCGAAAGAAAACTCATGTGAAAGAAAGCTAGTCACTCACATTCGAATCAATTTGAGTTTGTCTATGTCACTCACTTTCGTTCGCAGCTACTTACGTTAGTCAATTTTTGTATCTTACGTGTTAATAAAGCAAAGTAGTGCCAACTTATAAGTATAATTGTTTTACAGCAATTTCCTCTAAAAATACAAAAAATACTACTAAATTGTTTGAAGTCAAATGCAACTCCTTTTGAAATTAATCAGCTGTCGAAATAAAGAAAATGTAACCAAAACAAACTAAAAGTTTACAAAATAAAAAAATATAACTACAACCACCTGTTTCCTGCATACTTTTTTGTTGTCTTTTTGGTTCTAGATTTCACATCAGATTTCAAATCTGCAAACAATATGTGTCATTTTTGCAAGTAGCAAATACAAAATAAGTACCTATGTATGTATGTATGTACATATATGTATATGTAGGCAATAACCCACCCCAAATGTACATACATATGTATGTATGAATGTATGTATGTACTCACAACTAAAAAAGCTATTTGTTATTAAAAATTTTTTTCATAAAATATTTGTTTATTTATATATTTTTTCAAAAAATTATTGTCATTCGAACACAAAATAACTGGTGCCTGATTTTGAAATTTGTGTTCGCAAAGTTGACAACAACTTCGAAATAGACAAACCCATTTTTGTATGAAAACACTTACGTTTTCATTCGAGTTGTCGTTCGAGTCATCGTTCGCATAGAACCAATTTAGGTAAACCCAAATCAGTTTTCTTTCGCTTAGATTGCGAAAGAAATTTTTCTTTCGACATCGGCAAACAGGCCCTAAATGTACAGACTCATCTTTTTATACTTCTACAAATATAGATTTTCGGTTTCACAAAATCTGCCAGCGGCCTAAGCACTTTCTCTCTACATTAATATATTTTAAAATCAGTCAATGAGCAAAATTACTACTATTTTCAACAAACCTTATATAATCAAAAATTTGCTTATTTTGAGTTTCAACATTGATAATTTGGGTGTACGATTTATTATCCGTGAAGTTCATTACTTGTTTCCCATTAAAAAGAAATTTTCCGCATTTGGTAACTCCGGTGACAATGTTCGATTCAAACAAAGCCAGCCGATGGGCAGCTGAAGCAACAGTGTTTTCCCTCTTTTGAATTTCATCAGTTATTCAGTTTGCAACAATCGAATTGTTTAGTGGTCTCCTTTGTTTCTGGTTTATTTTCGATATCGCATTTACCGGCTTTTGTATTTATTTTTTTTTTTTGTTATTGCGTTTTGCTGTTTGAGTGAGACACGGCTAAAGAAAAACATTGTGCTTAAAAAAGGAATAGAAATTTTGTTCATTCTATAGAAAGAAGCAAAATCAAATAATAAAAAAAGAATCCAATAATAAAATACTAGTTTTTGTTGTTGCTGTTATTGCCGCAACAAAACGACAAAACGTGCAAAAAGTAAACAAAATACAAAAAATAGAATCTATGACAAATTTGAGTAAACAAAAACAACAAAATCTTTTTCACAAACAAATTAAAAAGAAATTAACTTCAAATAATAAAAATGTAAATATTTGTTTTAAATGAAAACAAAGTAATTAAAAAATATTTCCAAAAATAAGTTTTTACAAACACCTAATCACTGCCCATTTTTTATTAAATTATTCAACTCGAACACAATTTATTTATTAATTTTATCACAAAAATTAAATACATACCACATATACATACTTACACACTAGATACTTGGAAAATCTTAATTTTAGCTGCTTTTAAGAAAACAAAATGGCTTTAACAAGACTGGCAAGGTAAGTGGCAACATAAGAAATGAAATAATCATTAGCGTACTAGAGAATTTCCTAAATGGGGGCTTCACTTTGGTGATATAAAAAATAGCCACCTAAGTCAACATCGTTGATATATAAAAACAAAGGAAAGAGTTTCATTAATTGGTTGGGCCGCTGTCGATGTTATATCGTGTGTGATTTCGGCCAGCGTGCGAACAAGAACTAATTTGAAGATTTCGCAGTTGATTGTCATATTTTCTTATCAGTTCTTTCAAAACTTTGTGCATAGCAGGCTTAAATGTCGTGATTGGAGTGGAGAATTCAACTGTCTTGAAGCATAATAAAGAAGATGGTCTCAAATAACGTGAGTACCACAGTGCTTTGGCGTCGAACAAAAATAGGAAAAAGCTTAGGTCAAAAAAAATCTTATGGTACTTTATATTCATTAAGTTATGATAGTTTTGATCAAAAAATCCGCTCAAGGATATTGTTACCTGCCATAGGTATAACTTTTTTTTTTGTTTTTTAAATTATGATATGTATAAGCTAAAGAAAGCAATGAAGAATAAAACGACTTGTTTACAAGTCAATATATATACAAAGATTATAACTTGTAAAAACAATTTTGCATATTGCAGCTAAGATATGCGCGCCTCCCTATATCAATTTTTGAAAAATTTTTATTTAAGCTAAACTTAGGTGCAAAAAATTCTCAAAAGTCACAAAACATAGCACAGCATTTGTAAACGAAAAATTGAGCAATGATAAGGGTACCTTCAACACATCCTTATGTTGAAAAACTATTATTAAAAGTAAACTAAACAACAAAGAATAAAAAAATAAATCTTACAATTGGCATGCAATAATGTTTTTTAATCGCAGCAAGGATATGCCTACCACTCCTTTATGCAAGCCTTTTATGAGTAATTATAATTTAGACTCAACTGATCAACAAAGAACAATTTATATCCTCAAGTTGGTGTGGAATATTTTTCTTTAAATAGCAACAAGGATATGTGTACCTGTTATATATCCTTTTTTGAAAAATTATGACTAACAAGGATCAACAAAAATTATTCAAAAGTCAAAAAATATATGTATGTACTCGTAGTTTACAATATGTATAAATTTTTTTTTTAATTAATGCAAGAAGGATATGTGTACCTTTCAGTAAAACGATAATATAGGCTAAATCAAGCTAACAAAATAAAAAAATTTCCTATAACCTATTACTTCTACACATTATATTTTTAATCGCAGCAAGGATATGCCTACCACTCCTTTATGTCCTTTTATGAGTAATTATAATTTAGACTCAACTGATCAACAAAGAACAATTTATATCCTCAACAAGGATATGTGTACCTGTTATATATCCTTTTTTGAAAAATTATGATTTAAGCTAAACTGACTAACAAGGATCAACGAAAATTATTCAAAAGTCAAAAAATATATGTATGTACTCGTAATTTACAATATGTATAAATTTTTTTTTTAATTGATGCAAGAAGGATATCTGTACCTTTCAGTAAAACGATAATATAGGCTAAATCAAGCTAACAATAATAAAAAAATTTCCTATAACTTATTACTTCTACACATTATAATTTTTAATTGCAGCAAGGATATGTGTACCCCTCTTATATCTTTAAAAAAACTCATATCCACCTCTTATATAAGTATATATTTTTTTTAAAAATAGAATGAATTTGAGGCTTTAAATAATTTTTAAACAATTTTATTATAGTTTTGTTAAACAATTTTACAAAATTAGAAATTAAAAAAATTACTATAAAAAAGCAGTGATTGTAGGGTTCGAAAAACCCAAGGATATAAAAAACTTCGGTTAAGAACTCAGTTTATCAAAAAATTAAAGAAACTTTAAAAATTATAATAAATTTTTTATATGATTAATCAAACTTTGCCAATATTGGTGAACCCACAAGAAAATGTCCGATTTCTCAAAATGTCTACCAAAGTAAATTTATTCAGTAAGTTGTGACATATTTTGATATGTATGTATTATTAAATTAGTATTTTCTTAATAATACAGCGAAGGAATCCTATAAAAATATCAAAAATTAGGAATTTGATACCAAAAAATTTTCATTTTGCCCCTGATTTTTTAAGGCGGTGCAAGAGATACTTATGATCTCCTTATTATTGGTTTGGCATGCAGTCATACCGAAATGGGATATAACATGTCATGCTTGACGCGTACTTCAAAGACAATTTCAAAATTACTCGAACGCATACAGGAGACAGCGAAGAAACTCTGGGTTGACATTAGTGTGGGTGACTTAGTGGGGCATCGTCACAGTGTAAGTTGCCTTTCGTTATTTTATCGTTACTTCAATGGAGTATGTTCTAATGAAATTAGGGAACTTGTTCCCGAAATCCGCTGCTTTTTTATGAACTAGGGGTTCACTGAGAGCGTATTCACAGCGAGAATTCGTTCTTTAGCCGAACAATTCGTGTGTAGAGATCTTTCCTGTCACTTCCAGCGTACAGAGGCCCATATCTAATGTACAAACACTACTCCTTCAATCCCACTTTTTAAAACCTATTGTCTACTTTCAGACTACATATTGGAATGCATATTCCACGAGTAAAGGTCATCTGCTGAGTGTTGTTACATAATATGAAAAATTAAAAAAATATGATGAAAATTTATTTTAAATTGTCTGGGAAACAAAGCGCCGCTGATGCAATATTAGTTTCGTTAGAGCATATACTTAGTATGCGTGTTAATTTTTAGCTGCATATTACGAACTGTTGCAGGTAAAATTCAAGTATAAAACCCTGTCACCTTGTTTTGGGGAGTTTCTTGTACAATTCCTTGCATCATAAGTCTGATTGAAATTTCTCAGCTCTTTTATTTATATGTATGATCATTTGCCAATTTACTTACCATTTGAATGCCATACAAATTTAATTAGCGGTTATCGAACACAGAATTTTATTCTCAGCAGTGTTAATCATTTGGATCAACGTCTTTCAAATCATCATCATCAAAAGCTCTGTCACCAAATATATCATCATAAACGCTAAGATTATCAAAGATACATCCAACAGATTGTGTCAGAGTAATTATTTCTGTACACAGAGTTCATCGACCACATTTAGGTGCATAACAGAATTTTCGTACATACTTGTAACGCATTCAGGCCAAATGCACTTTCAACAGTCAATTGGGGTTGATGATTTTATTTCTGAATGTCCAAAACTGCATGTTTTTCATTGCCTCAATTGCGGTAGTAGTGTTGGCATCATATTCTATTTTATTTCAAATGCATTGAAATGGTCTCTTTATATAATACTCGATGGTTTTGAATTTAAGTGAATGAAGATAAATATGCCGAGTTAAATATGTTTCGACGTAACGCTTTACGTCATTAAATATTTATATGTAAATATCTTTTTAGTATTTGTGACATATTTGCCAAATACGTTTTCTTGTTTGGGACATATTTGTTATAAATGTGTCTTCCCACTTGGGGAATATAAATGTGTTTTCATATTTGGGAAAAATTTTTAAGTAAATATTGAAAAAACAATAATTATGACGGGACGACACATACGTCATTTTAAAGGCAATTCATCCTAGATTTTTTCGATAGACCAAAATGTTTTTGGTAAAAAACATGGGTCAAATAATGCCATTCGATCGATACGCTTGGGAATTTCAATGCAATTTAAATGAAAATTCCGATCGATATAGAATGTCATAATTTACCTTGTGGTTTTCGAAGCGATCGCACTGACATACGGATACTGTTAAATCTATAAAGAAAAAGGAATGTGCTTGAATTACAAACAAAAGGTAAGAACTATAAAAATATATAAAAATAATGTGCAGAAAGCTTATATATATTTTCCCATCGATAATATAAGGAGCATAGGGCATAGCTTAGAAAAAATTAATAACCACTGAGTTAACAGTGGGCGCCGCTCATGCGATTAGCCTGTGTGAGACTTGACACCAGCGTCATGTTCAAGGCTTGCGAACAAACATAAATAAAACTTTTGCATGTGTATGTAAGTATGTATATTTTTGTAAGATTGCGAAAATTTTAAATATAATTTAAAATTCCTGAAAAAAATATATACACGCTGGTTTTACTATTTTAGTGCTTTTTTCACATCGCTGAAAATAATCGTTAGCGAAAGTTACTCAGAAATGCCATCTTTACTAAGAATGAAAGGCCTTAAGGTATTGCCAAGAAAAGTAAACCATTATTCCAAAAAGATATATGTATTTACATAAGTATGTATACATGTGTTCTTCCACGTTTCTATAAACTATTGAACTTCCCTCGTATTAAAATTTTGAATGATTACAATGTGTTAAAAAATTTTATTCAACAATCAAAAGTTATTTTTACCTAAATACAAGTTTATTTTAAAACTGCATTTGTTATATAACAGCCTCATTTACCTACTGCAGTCCCCTGATGCACTCGTTCTAGTATCTTTGTGGTTAATACATATATACATATTATTCTATAAGCACTCAGCACGCAACGGGGATGGAAAATAAAATTTTAAAATTGTAATGAATTTTAGTAGCTTAGAGTAATTTGTTCAATATTTTTAATATGTTATATGAAGAATGATAGAGGCAGTAGTGTTGTGGACATTTGATTTGAAAGTGACATAAAAGTCACATTGGACAATTAAGGAACGAATTCTCTTGGTTAAGAACGTATTATTTACGAAAAAGATCAGGCTTTTGGAACAAGTCCGCTGATTACATTACTAATGAATCAATGCAATGCAATGTTCCAAAAAATCCATACAATTGGCTACACTATTGTCACCGATGAGCTACTTCGGAAGTTCTTGTTACTCTTAATTGAATATTAAGCAACATGTTCAACCTTTTTTACGTGCAAGCATACTATAGTAGGAGTCACGATCATCAATCACACCATTCAGAGATTGTTAAAAAATAACTCCGATCTCCGGCAGACTACGCATATTGCTGAATAAATACGAATGACAAATGCTGCTGTTAAATGCAATAAATATTATGAGATTTAATTTTTTACTATTTTTTTAATAGAGCCACACACTCAAGCGTGCAATTCATTATGCTGGAACTAAGAAAATATGTTACGGGAATGTTAATGGAGGGAGTAGTGTCTCTTATTTTTTAATGCACAAATGGATGCGCTCTCGATGAAGAATGTGTAGTTCGTAAAAATGAACAGCTTTTGGCAACAAGCTCCTTAATATCTTTACAGCATAGTCCATTGAAGTAACGACAAAACAACGAAAAATGTCAAAGTCAATCCTTTTCGCATGACCCTATTCGAAAATTATCAGAAGATCATGAATAAATGCATCGTTCATATTATCCATCATGGTCCCCATCTCCCAGTGTTTGGCTTGGCCTATTGTTAAATGAATATGAATGAGTAGATAGGATTGGAATTTCGTCATAGAAGGTCATTAAGAAAAACAGGAAATAGTGTGGGAGAAAGAACGTAAGCTCACGGTGCCACTGAATTATTCTTGAAGTCATCTGATCAGATCCCATCTATAACAAATAGTATAGTACGATCCCTGAGTAAACTCGATATAATCCGAGAGAAGTCATCACCGACATCAAAAGCAATTAGTTTTGCCAGAAGATAATTATCAAGTACTTTGTATGGGCAGTGACCCCTCCCCCTCACCAACCCACCCAACTTTTTTTTACCTGACTTATCTTCATATTAACTTATGCCAAATTTGAAGACACTATTATCGTTATAGCTTTCCAGATATTACATAATTATTAACTACTTTGCCTACAAAACAACCTATACTTACAGCTTTCACGATATATATGATAATAAAAATTATTTTCAAGGAATGGTCCCCTGTCCACGCTCCTGCTAAATCATTGTACTGCCATACGAACTACATATACATACATGTAAAGTTTAATTACGATCATTAAAAGTGAAATAAAATTGACATTTAAGATTTGATTACATTGTTTTTTGTTATCGAATTTTCCATCTCTGGCGTTTGATCTCTATCTATATAAATATTTATATTACACAGTGGGACTTCCAGCAAAAAGAAAAAAGATATTGATAAATGGGCACCTGCAGTCTATAAACATTTGCTGATATGAAGTGCTGTTAAACTATATATATACATACATAAGACTATGTATGTTTGTTTGTGTATATATTTTTAGAATATTTTGGCTTTTCACAATGTTTTACAAACAATTACCATGAAATCCACTAACAATAAATATGTATATATTTCTATGTGCAATTTTCTTACAGGCAAAGAAAGTTGCAGTGGTTTCCAAAAATGCAGTGTTTGTGGACTTTTTGCCAACACAGCGCTGCAAAGTGATTGATTCAAAAAAGGATACCTTTAGTCCTTAATTATAAAAGCCATTTAAAAAATATTATTTCCAAACCTTTGTTTGGAGTCATTAAACTGCTTGAATTCTGTTTAAAATAAATAACTCGAAATTATAAAAAATATCTGGTAAGAAAAACCGCGATTTCGTATCATTTCTAATGACTTTAACATAAGCTTGGCAATTCAAACTATGCTCTTTTGGTGGCTACTTATGGTATTTAAAATTTAAAGTCGTGTTCACAACGTTGAGAAAAAAATATGATTATGTTTGTTTTGTAAGGCTACAATCGTCGGCGAAGTAAAAAAATTAATTAAATAGCTACACATACAGTTTAAGAACACCAGAGGCGCTGCGACTAACGCTCTCTCTTCTCATTTCACCATCTATCCTCTCTACAAAATATTTTGTACATTTGATACATATTTTTATCGTCTGGCGCCAGAAGAGCATAAGTTACGATAGTAGAAAGTTACCTGCTTTCCGCATCATACGCTTCAAGACGTCCTAAGCTTTTGTGCTCTATAACTTTTTAGCGATGCGCAGAACGCGTAGAAAGCGTTGTATAGACCTTCAGCTTGCAAACTTACTAACGGCCAAAATTCGTTTTTTTATTATTATTTGAATATAATATCTCTTCTCTACATATATAAAAATTACGTGTATGTTCGTGATCGCTAAACTCAAAAACTACTGAACCGATTTTGACCAAATTTTATATGCATGCTCTATGGGCCGTGAGGAGTGTTTCTGTGTATTTTGAAGTTCGTCCGACAGATGGCGCAATATTTCGTTTTCTTGTGTTTTTGCACCGTAACTCAGGAACTACTCGACCGATTTTGATCAAACTTTATATACATGCTCTATGGGGCGTGAGGAGTGTTTCTGTGTAGTTTGAAGTTCGTACAACAGATGGCCCAATATTTAGTTTTTTTTTTTGTGTTTTGCCCGACAGAGATTAGCGAGATAAGCCTATGCTGCGTTTTGCTGAAGGCGTCGGGTCCTTAATCAGCGTGTAGTGGCGTTAAGTAGCCCGATACCGGTATTTGAACAATAATTGCTATGTGCACTAACCTTTCATTCTCTTCGAAATATCAATATGCCATGACTTTGCAACGAAACCAGACTTGCAGTGAAAATAAAATATGAAGGCAAAACAACGTTTGCCCGGGTCAGCTAGTTTTCATATAAATTTAAAGAAATATTTTTTTATACAAAAAGTAAATTCTAAAACAAGAACAGACTTGCACTGGTTTGTGGTAAGTAATAAAAATTTTAATCTAGATTTTGTTAACTTTTCCTTCAAAAAAGCTGACAACAATATAAAAATTGAAAGCAATGAAAATGTCTTCTGCTCTTATGAGCGACATGTAGTTCTTTCCAGTGGATACTAGCCTAGATCGATTTGTACGTTGATTCCCCACTGTGCGTTATCTACTACATCAAATTCGTATTAGGTAAAAATAACCTACAATTTATGACAAAAACAACAACAGCGGGCAATAATAACAACTAATAACAATTGAAAAGTCATCGTACTTTTAACACGAGTGGATGTGAATGAATATCAATTGTTAAAAATTTGTGTGTAACCAGAATTAAAAAACAATAAAAAATAAATAAATATACATATATGTATACATATATATATATATATATATATATATATATATATATATATATATATATATATATATATATATATACATATATATATATATATATATATATATATATATACATATACATATATATACATATACATCCACCGAAGATTAGTAACCGAGAAGAATGACGAAATTTTGGAAAAAATTCTAGCAAATTTTTCAGAAGATCCACGCAGATTACTCCTCAAATAGTTCGAAATTGTAATAATCATAAAAAATCATAATCATAAAAAATTATAATTTTCGTGGCACCACCCTCTTTCATATCCTGGCTACGCCCTTGTGAGTATAATATTAAAGCTGTGAAATTTAAAACAATATTGAGATAATCTTATATACATTAATACATACATAGTTACTTATTTAAATAATATAGTCGTTACATACACGAGAGGAATTGTTTCCTCTCAAAAATTGTTGTCCCATATAATGTTATCAGGGATCGTGTCGTTTACAAACAAGTATTTATTGCTAGACGATATACTCTCGTGTATTCTCTGGGTGGTTTATGAACTGGTTGATGGAGTAGTTTTGGCATTACATCGATATACTGCGAAGTGGAAATGCGTATGCGTAAATGGTATTGCCCCAGGACATCGTAATTTTATAAATTCGAAGTACTTTCGGAGTACTAACACTCCCTTGTGGACAGACAATTCACGGTTTCGACAGAATTGTATAATTTTTCATTTAATGCAACTACTTGTCGTTGATCACCTGGACCAACTGCGAAAACTTATAATTATTCTTGAAAACGCATTGACAAAGCGAACGTTTATATGGAAAACAAAGAACATAATTTTCAAAATTGTTTTTGTTTTTTATACATTATATACATAAATCAAATCAAGACGAGAAAGATAGAGAATTTTTACCCGTCTTGCTGTTTAATAGAAATTTTTAATTTTTTTTTTAATTTTCTTTTCCATTTTCATTATGAGATTAGTTGTAGCCTACACAAGGTTAAAAGTATTGAGTACTTCTTGTACCCATTGGAAAGTGTCGAAAAATCCTCATGAATACTTTAAAATCAACATGCGATCTTTCATGAAGACCACAGATCTCTTACTTTGCGATAATTAAATCTTTTGAAGAGAGTAACTTGGCAAATATGAATTAACATTTTTATCTTTTTGTTTTTTGTTTTTATGATCATTTTTTTATCTATTCTTTCTTTGAATAAATAATAACAAATTATAAATCATAGCGTTAAGTTTTTCAAAACATTAAAATAATAAAAAAAATTGTTATCTCTTGTGTTATTTGAAGTGAATGCTAAACCACTACTCTACATATCGAGCTTTAAGCATGAAAGAAACGTAAGTGACATGAATTTATAGGAAAAGCTTCTTTATCCTTTGCCTTTGCATTGAGTTGTAGTAGGGCTACTGTAAGTTTCGGTTTTACTGTAAGTTTCTGATTGAATGGCTGAAAAATTTTTCGAATTTTAATGATGGTGAATTATCTATTGAGATGAAAAAATTTAAATTTTTGTCAGTTACGTTTTTTTTTATTGTGCCGGTAAGGGTACGATGTAGTGGCGAGCAGATATACATAGATAAACTCTTACTATATATATGTGGCATTAAAGAGGACTTTTGAATGAACTATACCATAATTAAATAATAATTGAAGTCAAATGCCAGATCTATACAATTTTATGAAAAATGTTTCTTTTGCAAATTTTTTAAGAATGCTTGTTGCTCATAGTAGAGTGGAGTTAGAAGAACTCCGCGTGTGATCAGTCTGTTATAAGTAGGGAAAGCCTGTTAAACTTACTACGTAAATATTTCTCTCCTTCAATAAATACAAGTAACATTACTTTTACGTCGCACTGTATAAGATGGCCACTTGTATCAACAAATTTGACTTATTGACATATTTTTTTACCATTTAATTTAGTTTGTTTTTTTTTAGTTTGTTTTTTTTATATGTATATACTCTCGATCAGATAATTACAACCACTTGAATTTCTGTTTTAGTAGGCTTATTATGAAATTATAAAACAATGCATTTTAACATTAGTTAAAGGGTTTTAATCGTATGAATAGAAAAATTAAGTTTTTTGTATATATATATATATATATATATATATATATATATATATATATATATATATATATATATATATATATATATATATATATATATATATATATATATATATATATATATATATATATATATATATATATATATATATATATATATATATATATATATATATATATATATATATATATATATATATATATATATATATATATATTTTTTTTTTGGAAAAGAAATTCAAGTGCTTCTAATCATCTGATCGAGAGTGTAAAATTAAAGAAATAAAATTCCAAAAAATAAATTCTATCTATATCATGGAAATCATATGACTCGTAATTCTTTCTATTTATTCAATATTACTTCTTTAAACAATTCAGATAAATTACAATAATATTTCAATTGAATCAATACATACAGATTAAAAAAATTATAATTTATAGTAGATATAAGCTTTTCCAGCAAAATTGTAACAAATCTAATCAATTCGTTTACTTTTTAGGAAATTACTTTTGTCTTTTTATTTTATTTTATTATTTTTTTTTTTTTATTGGTTAACACATTTTAATTTGGTGAATTAAATTTGTGCTTTTTCATGTGACCCGAATTAATTAATAAATTTTAGTTTTCTTTGATTAACACTTTTAGTCAAATAATTATAAACAAATGTTTAGCAGCATCTGAATTTATTCTTTTTGTGAGTGCTCGTTTTAAGGTGATAATTGGGACTGTCAATTTGATTTAAAAGAAAACATAAAAATCGAATTCGAAAAGTTTATTTATGCATTTATTTAATTAATTAAGATTTAATACTATATACATACAAATATATATATATATATATATATATATATATATATATATATATATATATATATATATATATATATATATATAATAATTCGAACAAATAACGAAAAATTTTACTTCGGGAATAAATTAATAATATTTAAATATATAAATATTTAATCCTAAATAATATTAATGAAATATTTGTTATAAAAACAAAGAAATCGTGCACTTAAAAATTTAATATTTCACAGTGAAAAAGTTCACTTCGTTGAGACGGTTTCGAAAATTTTTTATAAAAATTGTTTCAAATGCTTTGGTTCTTTTCATTTGTAGCGTTTTTTTTTAGACTATTAACGTTTTTCACTTAATATCGATCTTCTTAGTTTTCACCGCTTTTGTTTTTGTCGATTTTACTGTTTTTCTTCAAGTAATTTCTCTACCTTTGGAGCTTTGTTGCCTTATATCTGGCTCATCTTTTTCTGAAGTTTCCATGCATTTGAACTGATTCTTAATTAAAATTTCAATCGATATCGAATGGTATTACGTGTTCTCTTTTCATTTGATATTCGGGCGGGGGTGATTGATGCAATTTTAAAGTTTTCCCGAATTTGAAGTGTTTTTAATTTTTATATTTTCTATATTTTTATATTTTCTATGACATGAGCTTTTGTCAGTGTTTTTTGTTTTTTTTTTTTTTTTTGTTTTTTATGACTTGAAGACTTATCTTTGTAGCTGCCCCAATATACGATAATAAAGAGCTTTTTAATTTATATGTGTATTTTCTAGCAAAAAAAAACTTTATTGCCAGAGTATTCTACATGTATGAGGGTACCCGTGTCCCCCTACTACGCCTCTATGCTTTTGCTCAAATTCTCATATATTCTGATAGTAACGTACAATAAATTTGGATTGTCTAACTATTTTAGGTCTTCATGTAGAGAAGAATATAATTGCTTGGTATTGGGGGTACCCGTATCCCTCCTCTTATATTATCATGCAGTTGCTCGAATACTCACTTTGTTTTTTCTATAGCAACGTACATCAAATTTGACAGTCTCACCGTTGCAACTCTCCAGATATACAAAAAATAGTAAATATTTTGGTTAGTGGGTAACCTACCAATCCCATACCGCCATGTTTTTGCTTGAATACTGACTTTGTTCCCATAGTAACGCATATCGAATTCGGATATTATCACTGTTGCAGTGCTCCAGATATGCAAAAGTTAATAAATACTTCCTATAAGGTGAACAACTCTTCTCCTCCTATACCGCCATGCTTTTTCTTGATTACTCATTGTATTCACACAGTAACTTTCCTAATACTTGGACAGTTTCACTATTGTAGTTATCTAGATACATATTTATTTATAATTACTTTGTATAGGGGGTAACCGTCTCCTCACACTTATACCGCCATGCTTTTGCTTGTATATAAAATATTTATTTCCGTAGTAACACAAATAAAATTTGGAGAGTCTCGCTATTGTATAGATATAGATTAATTAATAATTACTTTGTATGGGGGGGACACTCTCACCCGCACTTGTAGATTTTCTTTTTACAACTGTAGAAAATTTTTTTGTAATGAGGCTTTCAAGTTTTGTATTAAAGTTCTCTTTTAACACTAATAGCCCTTTTGAAAACACAACAACAAAATGCATTGAACAAAATATACTTCACTTTTTGAAAAATGGAAGACCCAAAACTGCAGCTTGAGTTTTAATGCGTACGATCAGTGTTGCCATGACGAAAAAAATGATGCAACCAAAATTTAAAAAAATAACGAAAAATGTAACCAAAGTGTGCACATAGATACGTGTATTATTATATTTTGTTAGATAACAAATTTTTGTTATATTTTTGGAGTTTTTTTCCAGACGTACGAATTTTTGTTGTTTTAAATTTTTTTTCTTTCACATGTTAATTTTTCCGCTTTATACTCTTTTTTTGCAAATTATATTTATATGAGTTTTAGATTTAAAAATTTCTTGGCGTACACTTTCAATATAATTGATATTTTCCGATCAAACTATTCGATTTAAGAATTGAATTTTGAGTGAATTTTAAACAAATTTTGGACTACAATTTTTCGATAACTGCTGGTTTTGGCAATATGCAAAAGAAGGAGCTTAGCGATTTCCATCGTTTGATAGTTTGTTTAAATATTGGAAGCTATTGACTGAATTTGCCATTTTCTCCTGATTTTCGCTGCTTTCTACAGTGAGCATACATACATGTTTATTTCTTTCGCGTTGTGGTTAATTATTTTTTTTTATTTCTTCTTTTGCTTAGAAATTTGTCTCTTTTTTTATGTGATTTTCTAGCCTTAAATTTGTCAATAATTGCAAAAATATTGGCTTATGGAACCAAACTTGAAAATAAAATCTATTCAGATCATTTTTTTTATTAAATACGTAACCAAAATGAGAAAAATGGACACGGCTACACATTGGAGAAATTTAGTTAAATATAACAACACGGCAACACTGAATATGAGTTTTAATTTATTTACAACATCACCATAAGAAGGCGTTTTGTTCAAAAGCTTTCTTTGAAATAAGTATCTATGTATGTATATATAAATAGGTAAAAGGAAAACTGAGATCTATTTTTCATCTATTCGTCAAGCTATTTTCAATTTGTGTTAAGTGGCTTTCAATGAGCTTAGCACAGAATGTATGTTTTATTAAAATCAGTTAAGGATCTTGGGTCTTAGAAGCGTTTGAAGGAAACATTACGCTTCAAGCTAACATTCGGGATTGATTCCAAATCGAAATTTTTCAAAATACTTCTCTTTTTAAATTGCTCATACTAGAGTATGACTACAACAAAATTAGACAAACATATAAGAGCGAGTGCCAAAAAAAATCCAGAAAAAGTCGTGAAAATCATAAAAATTTTGAAAAATAGTAAAGCATAATTTGGGTTGAAGTGACTGAATTTCGACCACTGGACAAGTGATATTTTCATTAAAAAAATTTCCATTTAAACGATTTTTGTTTTTTGATTACATCGGCTTATCCAATTTAGTAATTATTCCCAATTTGCTGTTTTTATAGACAAGTAGGTAGAGTTCTTATCTAGTACGAGTACATAGAGCGTATCGGACTCGATTCCTGCCATATACTCCAGACGTTTCTACATACAAGCCGAAATAGATTCGCAGGTTTGTTTAAAGAGAAAGCAAAGTATGAAAAAATATTTATTTTGTAACAGAATTTTTACGAGTACAATTTTATAAAAAAAAAATTTTCCCAAACTAAAACTTCTCCAATTTATGTGATTTATGTTTTATTCATCTTTTTCGAGATTTTCCACTTTCGATTTTATCCGCGTTTGTCTTCAAAAATCTCTGAAGTTGTCAACAATTTCTACAAATTTTTTCTGATTGTAGCGACTCCCAGGATTTATTTATTATTCCTATTTTTCTTCTATTCATTTATTCTGATTTTGAAATCTGACTATAAAAACACCAGCTTATTTTTGTTGTTGTTGCGTATTCTGCTTAAACACACACAATAGCAGTCGACGTTTCTTGAATCCCAAGATTTAAATTTATTTAGTGACTGTGTAAAGTAAATTTTTGTCTGACTTCTATTACTTGCAATTGTGTTGCATGACTTTTCATTCATTTTAAAGTTTGCGGCTGATTTTTCCTTTTCTCTACTTCGGGCACATTTTTATATCTGCTCTTACAAAATTCGCTCAATTCTTTCATTTAATTTTCTATTTTAAGATTTATTTTATATATTTATCTACAATCTAGCATTTTTTATAATTTTTCATAAATTTTACAGACATTTTGCCATTATGTTTCATACGGTTTAATTTTGTGTCCATGTCGTACTGTAATCTGGTTGTGTAAAACTTTATTAAAGTTGTTTTTTTTTCATTCAATTTTACGAGATTTATTTATATATTTACTTTGTTACTATGATATTTACTTACATACATATTGCATACATTTATTGCACTTCGGCGGCATTGGTTGTGTTGCCTGCTGTTCGTTTGCAGCAATCAATTATTATTAATTGAAGTTTCTTTTATCAGTTGAGGCAAGTTGATGTTTTTTTGCAGTTGCTATTGTAATTAATCACTATGAAAGTGTCCGGGAATAATTTTATTTAAAGTTATTTTTAGGTTTTTCTTTATTTAGCACGGTGGAGGAGATCATTAAATAAATATGTAGATAAGTTCTGACCATCATATACATGTAATGTATGTAATGTAATGGGGGTTTGGCCCAGGATGGCCCTTTGCACTGCGACCATTGTGGATCTATTGTGCTTCCCCTGTCCCTAGCAGTCCAATACGTTCGCAAATAGGATCAGCTCCTTCAATGGGAGCATTAGCAGATCCTCTTCACTCAGCGTATATACATGTAGAGTCCTGTGGCTTCTGTGGCATAATGACCCACAATTTGCTATCAGGTGTTCCATCGACTCCTCATCTTCACCGCAAAATCTGCAGATGTCCGTGTCAGATAAGCCCATTCTGTATAGGTGGGCTTTGCAGGTGTAATGGCCTGTGAGCGCCAAAGATGTCATTGCAATGTTGTGCAATCCTGGACGATGTCCATTTCGAAATCTCCCTCTTAAGGAGACTTTTGTTGAACCCAAAAGAAGGGGTGGGTCCAATGAAGTTCCCCTCAGCCCCTCTTCTCGGACAGATGTCCGCCATCTCATTCCCGGGATGCCCCTGATGCCTTGGTAGCCATATCACAGTAATCTGATTATCATATACATACATACATATTTATCAACTTCATTTTATAAAAATTAACTATAATGATTTGTTTTGGCAACCGATTTGACGGCTATCATTTTATAAGAAATTTTTAATTCAATTGAATAATTAATTTACTCAAATGAAAATTTGATGAATAATTAAATTCATTTAATGGTAGTGTTAATTGGCCACCGAGATCGTGCGATCTACTATCCCATTAGATTATTTTTTCGGGAGATAGATACATACATATGTGAAGCCACTTAATGGCATTAAACCAAAATCGACTAAGCATTTGGAACATAACATTCGCCGAATTAAGGGCTAAATACAACATAATTGCATCGAAAGCTGTGTGAAACTGGATATCCAGATCTCGTTATTCACAGCCTCCACGACCCTCGCCACATGACCCAAATTACATGAAGGAATTAATGGCATAAAGCTATCTTATGTGTGTAAAGATAAATTTAAATTTAAATAGTACAGACAAAAACCATATTTTTTAGTAATGACAATTTCGCAGTTAACAGAGCTCTGTTAACCAGTTAACAGAAATCCCAAAATGGACTAGGTACATTTAAAAGGCGAAATATAGGAACTACGACAAGGATAAAAAACTATATATCAGGAAATATGCTCCAGGAATTTCTTAATGAAACTGTGACAATACGGAAGCAAAATACATGTTAATGCAGCAATATAATTCGTTTAAGCAAATGTAATTTCTTGAGAGGATTAGTGGTCATATTGGAAAAATGGAGAGGGGCTGGTACTACACACTATATTGAAATGATGGTACATTGAGTGCTTAAATGGAATATAATAGTGGGATATCTGACATAATCTCGGAAGCTTAATAAATGGGATTTGAAAAAAAAGTTTTCTTATTTTAATTTCTGGGGAAGTTTAGTGGTCATATTCGAAAAATTAAGAGGGGCTGGTACTACACACTATATATAATTTAAATGAATTTAAATGAACTTGCAAGTTAAGACCAAAACAGTAACCAGTAACCAAGTGGCCAGAAAGAGGCAGTAGTAGAACTGGTTACCTTTTTGGTCATAACTTGCTTAGTTTTCAAGATATCGACTTGATTTCTTTTGCGTTGGATAGATAAATGTATTGGCTTTCATTCGAAAAATTTTTTCCCGGGTAGTGTGAAAAATTTTTTTTTCCTCAAAAATTATGATGACCTAACCCCTTTGTTTTTTTGAAAAAATTAAAAAAAAATTTTTTTCTTATTTTCGCTAAAAAAATTTTTTCGAATGAAAGCCAATACGTTTATCTATCCAACGCAAAAGAAATCAAGTCGATATCTTGAATACTAAGCAAGTTATGACCAAAATGGTAACCAGTTCTACTAAAAAGTGTCCGGGAAGAGGCAATAGTAGAACTGGTTACCTTTTTGGTCATAACTTGCTTAGTTTTCAGGATATCAACTTGATTTTTTTTGTTGGATAGATAAACGTGTTAGCTTTCATTCAAATTTTTTTCGCGGGTAATGTGAAAAAATTTTTTTCTTCAAAAAATATGATGACCTATAACCCCCCTTTTTTTTTTTTTTTTTTTTTTTTTTTTTTTTTTGAAAAAATTACAAAAATTCTTATTTTCACCAAAAAAAAAATGTATTGAAAGCCAATACGTTAATCTATCGAACGCAAAAGAAACCAAGTCGATATCTTGAAAACCAAGCAAGTTATGACCAAAAAGGTAACCAGTTCTACTACCGCCTCTTCCCGGCCACTTTTTAGTATAACTGGTTACCATTTTGGTCATTTTGGAAAACTAAGCGACTTATGACCAAAAAGATAACCAGTTCTACTACTGCCTCTTCCAGGCCACTTTTTAGTAGAACTGGTTACCATTTTGGTCATAACTTGCTTGGTTTTCAAGACATCGACTTGGTTTCTTTTGCGTTGGATAGATAAACGTATTGGCTTTCATTCGAAATTTTATTTTTGACCAAAAAGGTAACCAGTTCTACTAGTGCCTCTTCCCGGCCACTTTTTAGTAGAACTGGTTACTGTTTTGGTCATAACTTGCAAGTTCATTTAAATTTTATATAGTGTGTAGTACCAGCCCCTCTCCATTTTTCCAATATGACCTCAAGAAATTACATTTGCTTAAACGAATTATATTGCTGCATTAACATGTATTTTGCTTCCGTATTGTCACAGTTTCATATTTCCTGATATATAGTTTTTTTATCCTTGTCGTAGTTCCTATATTTCGCCTTTTAAATGAAAAAGTCCATTTTGGGATTTCTGTTAACTGGTTAACAGAGCTCTGTTAACTGCGAAATTGTCATTTCTAAAAAATATGGTTTTTGTCTGTACTAGTTAAATTTAAATTTATCTTCACACGCAATAAATAAATCCAATAAATCCGATTTCGTTAAAATAGACAATATTTTTCTGTGAATTATTTTTATTTGAAGTTGCCAATCTGGTTGGCCCAGCTTTACTCGGAGCTCATAATTTTTTATATTTTTTTATGAACATGAAGTTTATTTAGCTTTTATTATAAAACATCCTTTCATTCGATACACATGTCATATTGTGTTCCGCCATATTGTGCTTAGAGTGATTTTTCTTTTTAGAAAATCCGTTTATTTCATACCCGTATCATTGAGTTGCATAAGAAATGATGATCTACCGATTTGGAGCGGCCGCGATTTTTAATTTAGAATGATTCTATTTCATTTTGATCTATCTTCTTAGAAAACCCTTCCGTTTGGTACCTATATCATGGAGTTGCTAAAAAATTATAGGCACACTATAATAATTTTCAAATAATATAAACATTAGGTAAAATTTTTTAATATAAAAACGACAGATTAGTGTGCAGTACAGTACAGTAGCCCATCTGTGAAGAGGTTGTGTGGATTTGATTCCCATTTAAGGATCTGGGGTGTTACTCTCTATTGCGATGCGTATGCGATGCGTAAGAAAAATTTTACATAATCGGATAATTGGTACCCTTTATTGATCTGATTTTTTTCACTTTCGCAAATCTGGCCTCAATGCACTCTGTAATTGTCAAAATCGTTCGTTAAAACCAAATATCTTGCGCTAACAAAACATCAAACGCATCGAACTAGCTTACGCATCGCAATATATCTTTGTTGCTATGTGGGTTAAACTGAACTTATGATTAGTGATTTTATTTATACGAGTAATATTTAAGTAAATAAAATTTTATAATCATAGATTAATTATGTATGCACATGTGTCACCAAGATTTTAAATAATTTGTGCGCAAAACAATTTCTTTGCAACTGAATTGAAATTGATTAGTCTGGCTCGAGTTCTAGTACTGAACTTGTTAATTAAGATTAATATATTTTTTTTTTCAAATTATTTAGCAGAACGGAACAGCACTATTTTCTTATTTTGTACTTCGACTTGCTTCAATTTGGAAGTTTCAAACCTAGTCCTGCCTTTGATTGTACTGTTCTTCTTTATCGCCGCCACTTTGAATCTTGTTTCTAGAAGTAGGTGGTAATCACTACTTGCCTCACTCTCTTTACAAATACATCCAAAAGGAACCCTGTCCATTTTTTTGGCAAAATTATCGATCTGGTTTTTGGTCGTACAATCGGGAGATATCCAAGTGACTTTATGTATAGAATATAAGAGGCAAATGTTTCTTGTATTTTTAACAACAATACCAATGTGTACGAAATTACTCTTAGTACAAAATTTCTATATATTTTTATTTAGCTTTTTATTTCCTGCTATTCTTTCTTATCGCTTAAAATTAACTTGTAAAATTAAATTATTTCTTTGAAACTTAAAAATCGCTTTGGTATGTATATTTAAAAAGTGATAATACGCTGACGATTCTATACATTTCACATAAAACTAATAATATCACCCCTTTTCCTTACGGCATCACTATAAAGGAAATTAGCTAAATAGATTTAGACAATTCCTTTTACCTTTCGAAGCATTTCAAGGTTTAATCTTTTCTGAAAAACAGTCCACCAAATAACGACCCCATATAGGAGAATCGTACAAATTATTGATTTAGTTGACTTTTACAGCGTTAAACTGTCTCCAACGTATATTTTATAGGAGTAAGTCACGATAGCTGCTTTCCTTCGCTTTTCCACATTTGGCTAAAAACTGAAATTAAATTTCGAAACTTCAACATGAAATTTTGACGCTGTTCGTGCTATTTCTCTCGATGTTGTTAGGAGCTATGATCGGTAATCGAGTGAATGTTTTATTTCTTCGTGTTTGCTTCACTAAACGAGACATCCCTGTAAAATATCTATCAACAAATAGAAGCGAACTTTCATAATATGACTCCATTGTTCAACACGGCTCATAGATTTATTTCAGTATTTTTAATTTTTTTTTTTACTTTCACATTTTCTCTAAGTGTATTATTTACTTTGTTTAAACTATACACCATATTTATTGATGGAATGTTCATGTTTTTACATTCTATTTCTTTAAAATATTTCATTTTCTATTTATTTTTGTATTTTTTGCTATATGGTGTTTTATTTATTATTATTTTCTTCATAAATACAGTATACTCTAGATAAGTTGGCACAAATGAATTCAAGATTTATTTATTTTATAAAGATTCAAGTTAAAGGTCGTGTATAACACGATAGCAAAGTACCCTGATGAGTAGATTTTTTTGTCGGAAGCATAAATTTTGTTGGAAATCTAATCTCTAGGGCCTTAAAAAATGATAAAACAAATATTAAAAATGCATGAGTTTTCTTTTTAATTTAACGTATGTTACTAATATAAATCAATGCAGTCTTAGAAAAAGCTTCTACAAAAATAGTTTGTTCATTTCATAGTTTGAGAATTAAATTAATTTAATTTAATTTTAAATTCGGTTTGATATTTTTATTTAGCTGTTTATAAGAGTTTTCGGAATTTTTATTCTCTATTTACTTCCTTTCCCATTTTAGCCAGTTTTTCGAATTTTCGAGAGGCATATATTATTCCTGCGATTTAAATAATTTTATTATTTATTTACGGTTTTAGAGACTTTGAACAAATTTTGCAGATGTTATAAATTTGTTTTTCCACTTATTTTATCTTGTAGGTAATAATTGATTTTTTTTCAAAATTATTTTCTTAATTACCACTTGACTGGCCGACTTTCAGCAATATTAATAAAAATTTATAAATTGTTTACTACCCTTTAATAAGGAAAATTGACGATTGATGGTATAAAAAGTATTCAATAAGGTCATTTATAAAATCGACAATTTTATTGTGGGTTTTACCCTTCTATAAACCAAAAATAAACTGAAATTTATTAAGGCGCAATTTATTTGTATGTGCCAAATTTTTTTTTTAAATTTTGGTTTGTAATTTCAAATGCTACCCAAATTTATTTTGGGAAGTACTAGACTAATCATATAACGAGAGGACGTGTCAAAACTGCATTAAAATTATAAAAATATGGAAAAATTATATTAAATTCGTGTTATATGTAAATCCGTTAACCATATGATAATAACTTATTGAAAAATTGGATTCCTAATGCTAAACTGATAAATTTTATAATATTACTAGCGGACCAGGCGAACTTCGCCTCGCCCTAATTTTAAGCCTTCAGACAAACTTCCTATTTTTTCATGTGAAAAGCCATTAAGGAATAGTTTCAAACAAAATTTCATACAAAAACTCGATTTTTCCAATTTTCCGGCTTTTGCGGAGGGATTTTCCAAAATTTTCTTCCATAAAAAGCTTCTCCTCGAGAATACGAACAACTGACAAAAACTTTTACAGAAATAGGCCCAGCCGTTCTCATTTTATGAATTATTGGATTTTGCCACGCCCCTCCGCTCACAGGCCGAAAATCAAAAATTAGACTTCACAGTGTCACCCGCCCGAGTATTCTGAAGGTTTCCTGAAAATTTCGTCGAAGTCGGCCTAGCCGTTTTGGAGCCATTACGTTACATACATACATACATACACACATCCTATTTTATATATATAGATAACTAGATGACCCGGGCAAACGTTGTTTTGCCTTCAAATTTGCACTAAATCGACATAGCAATTATTGTTCAAATACCGGTATCGGGCTAATTAACCCCACTACACGCTAATTAAGGACCCAACGCCTTCAGCAAAACGCAGCATAGGCTTATCGCGCTAATCTCTATTGGGCAAAACACAAAAAACAAAATATTGGGCCATCTGTCGGACGAACTTCAAACTACACAGAAACACTCCTCACGTTCCATAGAATATGTATATAAAGTTTGGTCAAAATCGGTGCAGTAGTTCTTGAGTTACGGTGCAAAAACATACACAAAAAACTAAATATTGCACCATCTGTTGGACGAACTTCAAACTACACAGAAACACTCCTCACGGCCCATAGAGCATGCATATAAAATTTGGTCAAAATCGGTCCAGTAGTTTTTCAGTTTATCGATCACGAACATACACGTAATTTTTATGTACATATAGCTGACACCGTCAGCTCAAAATATCTTTGGAACTACATAACCGATTTAAGAGTTTGATATCTCGTTTTGAAGAACATGACAACGGCTTTCCAAAAAAAAGTAAAATAAAATAAAAAAAGCACAAAAAATAAATATATGTATATGTCATTGGTGGTGCAATGTGAAAATCAGACTTCACAGTGTCACCCGGCCGAGTATTCTGAAGGTTCCCTGAAAATTTCGTCAAAATCGGCCCAGCCGCTTTGGAGCCATTACGTTACATACATACATACATACATACATACATACATACATACATACATACATACACACATCCTATTTTATATATAGATTATAATAAATATAAATTTGTACATTTTAAGCCAAGAAAATTTTTGCTAATTATTTTAACTTTTTTTAATCATATACCACTATATTTAAGTAAATTCTCGCTGGTCAAAAGATTAGGAGCAAGATAATACTACTACTATACAACTCCGAAAAAATTGTGAAATTGAAATAATTTTATTTATTTGTGACAGTGATCTGATAACTTTCGAATTAACTATTAACAATTTAGTTTAATTATTTCCCTTTTCGACAATTCATAAAATATTTTTAAACTAAAACACATACTTTTTAGGCGTAAAGTTGTTATTAACATTTATTTTTATTTAGCTATCCGGTTAATCGATTACAGATTTTGAGCATCACTAGCAAAAATATTAAAAGGAGAAATGAAAACAATCCCTATACAGAAATATAAAACGTCCAGTGCAATAGCTAAAAATCTGTTATTTTACATTTATGAGTGTAAACTTATAATAGTTGCTTACAAAACGAATAGTGTTCAGTGAAAACTGTGTTCTATAATCACAAACATTTATTTGCACCCTAGCGGTTTTTATTAAACTACCTTTGGGTATTTTGCACATTCAGGAATAGCAACTTGCCCGCCGTCATTCTATAATTTTAAATTGGGCTTGATAAAAGAAATAACGAATACAGGAGCTCAATTTTTCCCATCTTCCTGTGGATTATTTCACCTCTAATTATTTAGTACTTTCGATTATTTGAATTTTTTTTAATCCCTTGAGTTTCAACTTATCGAGAGTCGACTGTATAAAATGAAATTTTGTTCCCAATTAACCGCTTTGAAGCAGTTTTTGTCAGTTTTATCCGTATTTAAAGAACCCTCGGGAGGTGATGAAACAAAAATCAAACAAACAAATACATATGTACAAGTACTCACCATAACAAATGAAAATAGAAATTTATTGCCATTTAAACTGATAGTACCAAATGGGCGACTTACATTATGGAATATAAATTTATTTGTAATTGAGTTGCGTAGGAATTAGAGAAGAGTAGCACTCATGTGAATGGCAGTGAGTCACTCTCGTAAATATGGTTTTCTATGCGTTAGTAAAAAAATATCAAATTTGTGCTTGACTGATTCGTAATTAAACAAGAATTTTGTGATTTTATAATTCAAGCAACTGTCCCATAATATTTTATTTTTTTAACCGTCATCATATTTTGTCGTAGTAGATGCCACCCGCAAAGTTGTTTGTTGTCCGAATAAAATATGAAAACAATTAAAGTAATTCCAAGAATCAATCCATTAATTTGGTTTATTTTCTCCAAACAAATCGCTGTAAACTTGATCTCGGCCTGGGTTGTTAAAGACCAAATGATGTCGATTATGAAAGGCAAGAAAGTGATTTATTATCGTTATGTCTTAATTATGTCAAATATAGCATTATGGTTTTTTTTATCGTTATTACATCTGTTTAAGTACTTTCCCGGTAATGATAATCTAATCCAGTAAATTCATGATAGAAATTTGTATTTTTTATCGTTTTTGAAAGTAATGGAATGACATCCTTTAAAATTTTGATATCTTTTACAACAGGAGAAATTTTTTTTCATGTAAATTGCAAATATAAAATTTTGTAGACGTATAATTCGAAACATATATAAATGTCTCTAAATTTTAGTTTGAATATTCGTATTCCAGACTATTGCCTTTGACATTTGTATTCGCTAATATCTGAAAAATGACATTCCCAACATCACTAGATGCCTTCGTAGACTAGTAGCTAGTGTACTAAACTAGTAGTCCGAAGGGTTGCAGGTTAAATTTCTGCTGTGAATGTTTCTGCAGACATCCCAAAAAACTTCGTTAGCCTTGTTAATTAAGAAATTAATTTAATGTGACTGGTTTCTTTAAAAAAGCGATACTTCTTGCAATTAGCTTTTTCAATTAATCTTACAAAATTCATGTTACATTTTAAATATCTTCAGTAAGTTTTAAAAATTATTTCTTATTTGAAAATTCACACTTGTGCTGTTTGGAAGGCAAACATTTTTTGCTCAGCGATTTGTACTCGTTTACAAACCAATAAATTTGCTCTATATAAAAAGAGAAGGTTATTTTAACAACGGAAGCCCATTTGAAGGAAGTTTCGAATCTTTACTTTACTTTAAAAACTTTCGAATTCTGCGGTCGCTAGAGATGTCAAGTAGCACTGTCTTTTGCAAATTCCAGGATTACGAATTTTTTTGTACATTACAGAGACTTTTTCTCTCCCCGAATTTCAATATCATGTGCAATACTTTAAATACATAGTACGTATGTACATATGTATGTACATATATTTTTTATGTACATACATACTTTATTTAATTTAAATAATTTATGTATGTATGTATGTATGTATCTGAATTGAAATTTTAAAATATTTTCTAAAGCTTGTACAGTTTAAGCCTTATACACGTAAACTATTTATCAATCTCTTAATTAATATTAGATTTACTTTATGATTGAGAAAAAACCATGACACGTTCTAGTTTTAAAATCAACGAAATAAAAATAAGAACTTCAAAAACAAAAATAAAAACACAAGACGTTGTATTAGTAATTGCGTAGTAGAAATAGAAATAAATAATTCTTTGCAATATTACTTGTTGCTGTAAGAAGTGGTCGAAATAGATAGTATGCATGTACTTACATATGTACATACTTATACTTTCATATAAAATTTAGCAATATTGTTCGTAATAGAAATTTAACGTAGGGCGTATTCATAAAGCTCCTTGCACTTGCCAACAAGTTAAATACGAGTACATACATACATATACATACATATCTCTTATTTTGCAATAACGAAATTAATGCTGCCTTAAAACAATAGACTGAACATTTGTCAAATAAGCAATAACAATGGCTTATTGACAACTACGGTAAACAATTCTATATATGTACATACATACATAAGTATGTAAATATGTATGTATGTATGTACAAATATATATGTACATACATATGTATGTATATGCACATGATCATATGTCAAACCATAGTGACATTTAGCGTCATCTTCAGAAATGGCATTCCTTTTGCGCTGCCTTATATTAAAAAGGAGTTACAAAAAGGAATGGCAAAACAAGTGGCGGCAATTGCAAAATAATATTTAGATATTTCCAACTTATTGGCAACAGCTCGGAGTTTTATGAATAAGCCCTAGGTTAAATTTCTATTATGAACAATATTGCTAAAATATTTGTATGTACATATGTACTTATGTATGTACATATCTATTTCGACCACTTTTTACAGCAACAAGGGATATTCCAAAAATTATTTATTTCTAATTCCACTAGGCAATTATTAATAAAGCGTCTTTTACACATACATACATATGTACATACTTACATATATCATTGAAAGGCCTTGTATTTTTATTTTTGTTTTTGCAGCTTTTATTTTTAATTTGTTGCTTTTAAAACTAGAACGTGTCATGGTTTTTTCTCAATCATAAAGTAAATCTAATATTAATTAAGAGATTGATAAATAGTTTACGTGTATAAGGCTTAAACTGTACAAGCTTTAGAAATATTTTAAAATTTCAATTCAGATACATATGTATGTATGTACATACATAAATAATTTAAATTGAATAAAGTACATAAAAATATACATACATATGTATGTATGTACGCGTGTATTTAAAGCATTACACATGATATTGGGGAGAGGTGTCAGTATGTTTGTATTAAGAATATAGAAAAATAATTTTTTGCCTGAGGAGAAAAAGTCTATATCATGTAAAAAAAATCTGTAATCCTGGGATTTGCAAAAGGCAGTCCTATTTGAATTCGAAAGTGTTTTAACTAAAGTAAAGATTCAAAAGTTCCTTAAAATAGGCTTCCGTTGCTCGAACAATTAATGGTTTAGCTGAGTACATGGTGCATGGGTCCACTACAGATGTTATAATAAGGGACCGGTCTCGTTTGACCGAGAACATCGCTACTTTTGCCGAAAAAGTTAGAGAGTATCGACAAAAATCAACGAGACAACGGTGCACACAATTAGACATCAGCAGACATTCATTTTAACGAATTTTGGTGAAAGATTTGTAAATGTTCCCCTGAAAAATGCAAACTCTTCACTAATTTCCGACTGCTGACCATCGGATAAGGTGAACTTACTGCAACACTATATTAAACTTTTTGCAAGAGGAAGATGATTTCGTATCATGAATCATAATGAGCGACACACAAAATTTACGTTTCTGGGGCACAGAGAGTCCGCATGAAGCGCCATTGTTTGTTACGGGATTCGCAGTGAAAAAGTGATTGGCCCTTATAATTTTGAATATGCCCACAGGCAGACGCTAAAAGATTTTTTTCGTGTCGCAAGTTGCTGCATTGATTCTCGATAATTGTTAGTTTGAACAGGATGAAGCAACTGCTACCACAACTCGGGCAACGATGTATACGAAATTGTAGAGGTAGTGATTAGGAAATTCGGATCGTCTATAATGATTATAATATTTTATCATTTCTAAATAATCTCTGATCGAAAGATGTCTTTAATATGTTTAGAATTTTTCATAATTTTTTAATATTCTTAATTGTAAGTTGAAAAAGAAAACGTTGTTCTTTCTCAGAAAATAATTAATTAATTTTTTCCTTATTGCTCAGATTGTCAGATGCAATTTAAAATTTTACTCAAGATTTTATGAACTTAACTACCTAACAAATACTTAGAAGTAATGAAAATGTTATTCTTAAAGGACTGTGCACTTCCCCTATTTTACATCGTAAAGATTCAAAAAAAAAAATATATTGTAATAATAATTCAATATCTTACGTTCAACTTTGTTAACTTGATGTTTTAACTAGTTGTTTATGTGATAATTTCACCTGAAACTAATTGACAGCTAATCCTTGAAAATGATTCCAGACACTACCAGACAAAATTTTTATTTATTCAGTCCATTGTTGAAACTTTACAGACTATTAAACAATAGATGCTTGCACATCAATAATACAATGAAATCAATAAATAGAACTAATATATATGTATGTATAATGTGTGTTAACATGATTATTAGAAAATATAAGTGAATTTAACAGCCTTTTGATGTACATGTCGATCGTTCGAATATTTATATTGCCAATAACAAAAAAACTCAAGGCTTTCAATGTTGATTTTTCGAAGAAATTTTTCTTCAGCGTTGAAGCTCATTTCCCACTCGGTGGTTACCTCAACGAGCCCCATTGTCATTTTTCTTGCCTACAATTGAAAATTATGAACTGAACGATATGTAGTTCCAACAAGATGCTGCCACGCGCCGCACAACACGACCGGTTTTGATTTTATTGCATGGGAAGTTTCCAGAACGTGTAATTTCACGGTTTGGCGATTTTAATTGGCCACCAAGATCAAGCGATTCGCGCCGTTAGACCTAATTTGTGGGGCTACGTCAAAGACCGTGTGTACGCGGATAATTCCCTAATGTTGTAGCATTTGAAAACAAACATTCGTCAAGCTGCCGTTGGGATACCGTCCGAAAAGTGGTCGTAAACTACCTCAAAAGTTATAACTTTTCGTAGGTTTTATTTAACTAGAGCCGTAAAATGGATAACACTGTATAACCAGACAGTAATGTGCAATAACCTCCTTTTTTATAAATAAACTTTACCTGAAATCAATATTAGGGTACAGCTGTTCCCCGCTTTACAAGAAAGAAACTAAACTAGCTTTTTTTAATACAAAATTATGATAAATGAAAGGTTTATAAACAATGTAATGACAATTTTATAAGAGCGAGACGACTTACACAGGTTGGTAATCTAGACGCGCATCCCATCCTAAGCCTGGAAGACAAGTCAGAATAAATTGAATTTGCTCCTTACTCAACTTTGTTTCGAATGAACTTGATATTTTAGATCCATAATCTAGGTTAGGCCGGAATAACGAGTAAACAATTGCCCATCTTTTAATTAATCCAAGAACCTCCAAGCTTTATTAATCGTTAACAATATATAACTTCTACAATGCAATTTGCTATCGAGGAGAATTATTTCAGAACTCTTGGAACAATGCCCAATCATAGGCGACGATTTTGAAAATATCATATTTTTACATCTGTTCGCATTTAATTCCATCAAAAAGCTCGTATCTTTGCACTAGGCAGTTAAAGAAACTATATTATTTGATCCGTGACTTTATTAATCAGAAAAACTATTTTTACATCATTTGCAAAATCAGAGTGTAATATTGTTTAATAAAAGAGGGAAGATCAATTATAAACCAGATAAATAATAGATTACGAATTGCTATTTTCTGCTCCTTAAATAGATAAGTACGATTCAAACCATGTCATTAGCTAAGTTCTAAATCCAATACGATCCAACTTATACAGAATAACGTCATGATTTACTTTATCGAAAGCCTTACTGAAATTAGTGCATATAACCCCCATTTGTCTTTCGCACTGCAAACCCTTCATTTACTAAAGTTTTACAAGTTTGTAATTGCACTATGTGGTTTCCGAAATCCTTGTTGTTTTAAAGATAAAATAGAGGAAGTATGCTGACATAGTGTGTCATATACTAATTTTTCAGAAAGCACCAATTCAAAAGGTAAAAATCTCAGTGATTGCCGCTTTAGCTCAGGCTAATTTTGTTCAAAGAACATCTTTCGATAGCAGCTTAAACGATATAGATTTTATTTATGTATATGTTTTTCTAATTTCTAATCATGGAAGGTGCATGTAAGTTAATAACATGATGATGATGAAGGAAACCAAAAAAACATACATGTGTATCAGCGTCTTGTACTTCATTTTAAGGGAAGTTAAAGTTCTCCCCCTTACACCTTAACCCACAAAATTTAGTCATAAAGTGTGTTCAGATGTTTTTTGTAAAAGATCACGAGAACCATTTTTGTGAAGCACTTTAACCCTTTCTTCAAGGTTTTTTTTTAATCTAAGCCTTAAACACATCTTAAGTTTTGACTAACTACTGATCATCAAGCTTTGGTTTATTATATGACATATAGAAAAATTTTATTACAAATGCTTTTGTGGAATATTTCATTCCGATATATCGTTTTTTGAGAGAATTTTAGACTTTTAGAAATATTATGTATATTTCTTAGAAATTACCTCATACAGTAATTTACTAGGTAAAATAAATACATAAATCAACAAATGAAATTAATTGTCAGTGAGACGTAAATCAGTTAATTCTTCGCTTAAAATTTAAGCAAACGATAGTGTTTGACATCGTAGAACAGGCCACTAATTTTTTGCTAGATAAATATATAATTTATTAAGTAAAAGATTAAATATTTTGTTTAAAAATATATTGAAATTTGTTCAGGAGGGTTGATTAACTTCTTACACATATTTTACTGCTGATCAAATCAAATCATTAGGAAATTAAAATATTATGTTCAAAATGTGTATTTTGCTTTTCAAAACGTTTGTAAGAATTAATTAGTCTTACAATACGAAACTTTCTAAGGAAATTATTTAATTAATTAAAATTATGCATTATATAATATTAGTTAAAATTAACATTGTAACATTTTAATAATTTATTTACCCGCCAACTACTTTATAATTAAAGTAAATAAATGGCCGATCAACAGGTTTTTAGTAATCGTAATCAGAAATATATGATTTCAACGAAATTTCTATACAAAAGTGTCGTCTGTCTACTGGCTTAATGTTGTGTCAGTTATGGCAATATCTATAATATTACAAAAACAAGTTTTTCTTTTCACGTTCTAAAAATAGTTTAAAAATATTAAATGAAAAAATATGTAATAATTATGTTAATTATTTTAACCTTTTCCGATAACTGTAAAATATTCAAATAAACGAAAAAGTTTTAAATTTACTTCAGGTATTGTTGACATTGTGTAGTATCCACAGAAAAAAACATATATATATATATATATATATATATATATATATATATATATATATATATATATATATATATATATATATATATATATATACGAGGTCTGTTCAATAGAAAAGGTGAATTTTGACATTTTTCGGCCTACGTGCATTCGATTAGCGAGGTTTTTTATGTTGGCACACTTGTCTCGAACATATGTTCTTTAGTTTGTTTGTGAGAGGCATAACAGTTAGATGTGTTTTGCTTGTTGGGCGATTTTCCGCTGTGGATAAAAATAGATCAAAGAATTTGCATAAAATTTTGTGTAAAAAATGGAATTAAATGTTCTTAAGCACTTGAAATGTTGAGAGTGACATATAGTGGTTGTAATCTGAGTCAGAAAAATGCTTGCAAGGGGTACAAGCTTTTCAAGGAAGGACGAGAAGATGTAAATGACGACGCTCGTCCTGGAAGGTCCATCACATAAAAAACCGATAAAGATGATGAGAAAGTTAGGAAAATTGCTATGGAGAATTGTTGAAATACCATTAGAGAAGTTGCAGAGGATTTCGGCATATCAGTTGGCTCATGCCATAAAACTTTGGAAATGAACCGTGTATCAGCGAATCGCATGGTAATCGCTCAGGAAATATTGAATGACGTTAACGACGTTCAAGATTTGCTTAAAAGGGTCATAACTGGTGATAAATCATGGGTGGTATATGGTTATGACATCGAAACCAAATTCCAATTGTCTCAAATATTAAAAATTTAAATAAAAGATCTCCTTGTGTCATTACTGTTGTTCGCGTATATAATAATTTGTAAAAATTATGACAATATTATAATAAATGTTATTCGATTACCTTAAAAAACGATAAAAAATACAAATTTAATTCATAAGTTTATACATAATAATAATTATTTAGAAACATCATCATACTGCCATATATGACATTATTAAGACAATAGATCACTTTCATGTCTTTCATAATCGACATCATTGCATATGTTCAAAGATTATCCGAACTTCTTTTATTAAAAATTATTGCAAATTCATATTTTACTTAATGTTCTTTTTTTTAATTTATGTATTTTTCACCAAAATATTCGCCTAAATTAGGCGACTACGAATATTCATCACATCCGTACCAAATGCGCTAAGGCGAAAGTCGCAATTTAAAGTCGGACTGTGTAGTGTTATTTATTCGAAGATATTTTAACTTTGTCCATGTTCATTTAGAAAAGAACAACTTCGGAATGAAATAAAACCATATGAAATCTATTGATATTTGTTGGTTTAGTTTTTAAAAAGTTTATTTAAAATGAAAATTAAATTAAAAGACAAGTTACTCGATGAACAGTTAACAAGAGAAAGATATAAAAATTTTCAATACATATCAAACACATAAAATATAATTCTATGATTGCTTATTTTATAACACCCCTTCTCAATCATGCAATCCTAAACAATTACAAATTTTATTAAATTTAACATTATCTAAGGGCTTTGTAAATATATCAGCCAATTGATCAGCACTTCCGATAGGCCTCACATTAATAATTCCTTTTTCAATATAGTCTCTTAAAAAATGATGCTTAATATCTATATGCTTAGACTTTTTACACTCCATATTTGACGCCATATAAATACAGCCATTGTTGTCTTCATATATTGTTATAGCTTCATTTTCAATTTCTCTTAAATCTTGAAGTAATCCACGTAACCAAATAGCTTCTGATACAGCAGCACTTAATGCAATATATTCCGCTTCGCTTGAAGATGTTGACACTGTTTGTTGTTTTCTACTTGCCCAGGAAACCGTGCAACCATATACTTTGAAAACATAACCGCTTATTGATTTTCTATCTACTTCGTCACTTGCCCAATCTGCATCAGCATAACCAACTAAAGTCTCTATATCATCAGCTTTATATATAAGCTTTTTCTTTAGAGTGCCTTTCAGATATCTTAATATTCTTTTTAGTGCTTGCCAGTGTTCTTCTGAAGGATACTGCTGGAAACGACCAAGGTATCCTACTGGAAAGCATACGTCAGGTCTAACACACAGCATTATATACATTAAACTTCCAAGCAATTCTTTATAGGGCTTCTCAATGGCATGTTGTTTAAAGTTTGTAAACAATTTAAGACCTTTATCCATTGGTGTTTTCACTGGATTACAATCCGACATCGCAAACTTTTCCAAAACTTTAGCGATATTTGATTCTTGCGAAATATTTATATTTTCGCCTTCTCTTTCAATTTTCATCCCCAGAAAATGTTTGAGTATTCCTTGATCAGATAATTCAAACTTCTTACATAAATGATTTTTTAAACGATCAATAAGTTTTGTGTTATTACTAGCAATTAACAAATCATCCACATACATGATTATAAATAAAACATCAGAATTTTCAAACTTTGTATATAAACAATAATCATGTTTCGACCTAGTAAGACCAAAGGATATAAGACACTGATTAAGAGTATCATTCCAACACTTTGGAGCTTGTTTTAATCCATAAAGAGATTTCTGAAGACGACAAGCCATACCATTTATTGTTTCGACTCCTTCTGGCACTTCCATATAGATTTCTTCTTGAAGATTTCCATTCAAAAATGCTGTTTTGACATCTAATTGATGCAAAATTAAATTTTTCTTAACAGCTAATGCTAATATCACACGAACAGTTGTCAACTTAGCCACAGGTGCGAATGTCTTATTATAGTCAATTCCTTTTCTTTGAAGAAAACCTTTAACTACCAGTCGGGCTTTATAGCGTGTTGGAAGGCCATTTTCATCACATTTGATTTTAAAAATCCATCTTGATTTTAATAGCTTGCCGTTTTGAGGACGTTTTACAATTTTCCAAACATTATTTAATTCCATTGCCTTTAACTCTTCTCTAATAGCTTTATACCATTCAGCTGCATCATGACGAACAGAAATATCAGAGAACTGGCTAGGAACGTCCACGAAATTATGGTCTTCAGAATAAGTTGAATAACCAAAACTAAATCCTAAAAACTTGCTTGGAGCTTTCCTTTCTCTTTGACTTCTTCTGGGAATCTTAACTTCATCCACATCAATTGTTGCAGCATCTTCATTGCTATTACTAACATTACTACCTTCAATATTCTGATTACACACATCTTCTTCTGAACTTGCTAAATCATTATCAGGCGTATTTATCTCATTATTTATGTCATGTCCATCATCACTAAGGCTAGCAGGCACATTTACATCTTCATCCCCTTCTTGCATGTTACTTTTTATTATTATATTAGGTGGTTCTCTTTTTCGCTCGATTGTATACGGAAAGTTCGTTTCATCAAATTTGACATCTCTTGAAGTCACTACCTTCCTAGCATTTCTATCCCATAACTTGTAACCATTTGGAACGTATCCAATCATAACTAATTCTTGACTCTTATCATCAAGTTTTTGACGTTTTTGTTTCGGTATCCAAGCATAAGCTTTACAACCAAATATTTTAAGTGAACCTACATTTGGTTTATGACCGTACCACATCTGTGCAGGAGTGACATCTTGCGGGATTGCTCTTGTTGGACTTCGGTTGATTAGGTATACCCCAGTTAAAGCTGCTTCATTCCACATATACTTAGGCATACTTGATTCAAGTAACATTGTTCTTATCTTCTCTACTAGCGTTCTATTGAATCGCTCCGCCATACCATTTTGTTGTGGAGAATATGCTATGGCTTCCTCTACTTGAATTCCTTTCTGTTTGTACCACTGCTTTTGTTCTTTTGATCCATATTCCCGTCCTTGATCTATAGTGAGTTTTGAAATTGGTGTTCCAAATTTAGCTGTAACCATCGCTTCGTATTCAATGAAACTATAAAACACCTCAGACTTCTTTTTTATTGTATATATTATTGAGAAATGAGTGAAATCATCAATGAATGACACAAAATATTTCGAACCATCCCAAGCTACTGGTTCTATTGGGCCACAAACATCTGAATGAATCCTCTCTAGTGGTCGAATAGATTTGTTGTGTGATTTATTAAAAGCATCACGGCATTGCTTCCCTTTAACACAAATATCACAGAAGTCGATTTTTCTTGGGGTAACATTAATACCACAAACCATGTTTTTGGTTACCAAATCATTAAATGAAGATTGGCCAATGTGACCATATCGCTTGTGCCATAATACATTTTCCTCACCATTTGTTAAACTTGCTACACTTTGTTTAATGCTAAAGTTGACCTCATATAAATTTCCTTTTAAGTAGCCAATGGCAATTATTTCGTTATCTTTTAAAATATAAGCTTTGCTTTTACAGAATTTCACTTCTATGCCAGAAGCTGTCATTTTCTTGACGGAAAGTAAATTATCTCTTAATTCCGGAACGAATAAAACATTTTGTAACGTTACATCAACATCTTTGTTGCTTTTGGCAATAATAACGCCCACTTGGTTTGCCATTAGGGATTGATTATCTTTAGCAACTTTTATTTCGATAGGATTTGACAGAGTTTTGATTTCATCAAAATACCACTTTTCGTTTACTAAATGGTCGCTTGCTCCAGAGTCAAGTTTAAATTTTAAAGAAGACTTACCGCTATACATTTTATCAGTGTCAGCCATGAAGCAAACAGAATTCGATTTCTTTACCCCTTTTGCACTACGTGCTTCACTCTGGTGACAATCGTTAGCTCTATGTCCAAATTTTCTGCATTTAAAACAACGGCCTGAAAATTTTTTCTTAAAATTTTTCTTTCCCGCAAAAGCAGTTTTTGTGGAACCCTCTTCTTCAACACGATTTGAAATTTTTGTTTCTTCAAGGAGTAAACGTTCCTTTACCATATTGTAATTCAATTTGGATTCTTCTATATTCTGCAAAGCGGTAACTAAGGGATCAAATTTGTCAGGTAACGTCATGAAAAGTTGCGTAAGAATATCACTTTCGTCCATTTTAGCACCAGCCATCTTCAGATTTCGCACCAAACTTTCAAATTTCATTAAATGCTCCATTACCGTTTGACCTTCGTTCATTTGTAGATTCACTATCTGCTTCCTTAATAATACTTGGTTAACGAGGGACTTCTTTGCGAATACATTCTGGAGACTTTCCCACATTTCTTTGGCAGTTTGCTTTTCGCGAATGTATCCCAAACAATCATTACTTACAAATGAAACCAGTTTGTCTCTTGCTTTCCTGTCATTCTTCATAAATTCCAACAAGGCTGCGGCATCTGTTGGTGGTAAGCCCGTTAAAACTTCCACCAAATTCAAATTTTCAAAATGAATTTTGACACGAAATTGCCACTCATCGTAACCGCGACTGTTAAATTGCGGTATACCAACGCTATCTTTGTGATCGCCCATAACCTATTGATATTTGTTGGTTTAGTTTTTAAAAAGTTTATTTAAAATGAAAATTAAATTAAAAGACAAGTTACTCGATGAACAGTTAACAAGAGAAAGATATAAAAATTTTCAATACATATCAAACACATAAAATATAATTCTATGATTGCTTATTTTATAACAAAATCAATATTATTTTTGTATAACGTTAAAATCCGCACTCGTCTTAAAAGCAAAAACTTCTTTCTTGAATTAGAAATATCCAACATTGTTTTAAGCAACAAATAACTTTGGTTTTTAACACCGCACAAAGTCAATTTTGACTCAAAAACTTTTGAATGTTTGATTCAAAAAGGTCGTACTTTTGAATTGAGTTCGACACGTTTTGTTAAACACATTTTTATGACGTAGCAATGTTGTATTTACGTAGATTTTTGATTTAATATTGCCCGTATATGATTCGAATATGCAGTTTTTTATTTAATGATGAGCAATTTAAAATCAACTTTACATACACTATGATTTTGCATTAAATAGCTTTTTATGTTAAACGTTGTTGAATTTATTGACTCAAAGTTTCCACCTTGATTCTTAATTTTTTATTATTTTTTATCTGGATGTACGTACTTACTCGTATATACGTGTTCGGCCATACGATGTCGCGAAAATAGCCGGAATAGCTTCCTGGGACCTCTAAAACTCGAAATTTGATGATTTTCGAAAATCGCGGTTAAATCAATAACTTCCCAATATTTGATGGTGGAAAATTGAACAAAGAGAAATGAAGAATAAGCAAATGTCCGTCCGGCTGCTTTTTAGCAAAAAATTTAGCTTATGGGTCATAATTGGCAAGTGTAACATAAATGAACTGAATAATATACATACTATATTCTTTTAATAATACTAGGTGATTATAATTTTAAACTACACAGTCCGTATTTACTTTAAACTCTAGTTTTCTCTCTGTTGGTTGTTCATATTGTATGTTATTTGTAACATTTCCAATATGAAATATTTATATATTTAAATCATTCCAAAATCAAACCCGCTTATTTTTGCTGGGGAAAACAGTTTATTTTATTAAAAACTCATTAGTTTTGTATTCCTCTCTCCTACGCAATTATTTGCATACACGTGCACACACATACATACATGTGAATATCTAACTCAACAGTAAAATTAATTAAATTGTTTCCGTTAAGGAAGCGCAAGTGAATTGCAGCGATCGTGTATTTACCCGTTAATTCTTCATTCAGTTTTAGACATGCTCAAACTGCATGTATGAAGTGTTCGTATTGAGGGGGATAGATGTTGACAATCTGTAGCGATCAAAATTGTTATACTGTCTGAACAGTAAACCACGTCCAATAATAACACTTTATTATTAAAATAAATTTTCGTCGTCTCGGTAAATTAGTGGGTAGTGAGTAAACTAGTAGGTGTATATCAGTTCAAAGTCACTTAAGACTTTTCTGCTTCACCGCAAAGGAATAAAGGTTTTTGATGCTCAAACCCAAGTTATGACATAAGTAAGTATTTGTATTCATAACATTTAAATCAATGAAAAAGTTACTCCCCATTTATCCTGCAACATTTGTTGGTCCTTTCGAAATCACCGGTTCATACGCCCAAGGAATGCTTTATACGAGTATGATTCAGCTTTTTTTATCCTTATTCTTAATACTGTTTAATACTGTTCAAATACTGTTCCCCATCTGTTTTAATATAAAAATAATTCGAAAGAAATTATTAAACTGTATTGAAAAATTAGCGACTTGAACTTGTGCCAGAATAATTAAATTTAAAAGAAGCAATTTTTGTTACAAAAAAAAATAATAATTTCCAATACTATTCGGAACAGAGTTGCATGCATAGCTTTGAAGAAGTACTTTAAAGTTTGAAACAAGTTTTTATGGACTTGACCTCCTATGATATCTAAAATACATTTATGGATACTTTGGAAGCAATGAAAATGTCGTTCCTTTAGAATGTCATCCATATGTTTGCGCTTGATGTACATTAAGAACATTTTTCGTTCTTTGCCGTTGCACGCATAACTCTTGCCATTTGTAAACCGATTTTCAAAACTATTTTGCTGATTGAAAAGACGTGCCATCAGCTTCGTCCCATACAAAAAAAAACAGGTTTTTCTAAAATTGAATGGACAAATTTCTCCCCCGAAACATTACTTATCACAAAAATCCACCACTTATGGACCGATTTTGAAAATATTTCTTTCATTTGAAAATGTATGATTGCGGTTTAGCTCCATAGAAATTTAGGTGGAAATCGGACATACAAAGTGGCCGCCTTTTTATTGAATATTTCCGGTTTTAAAAATTTATATTTCCCTTCTCTGTGGGAGTAAATTATAAACTAGGAATGGATGATATCGGATTTTGATCTCAGCCATAACTACGTCCATTTTGTAATCTGTTAAATTGGCTCTTTGTATTGAAGTGTTTTTTTTCGTTGCCATAATTATTTAAGTCTGTTTTAAAATACAGTCTTACAAATGGTTCACTTGAGTTCGGTATCGTGTCATTATAGTGAATTAAATGTTTAGTTTCTTTCTGTTTTTTATAGTTCTAAATAAAATGACAGCTTCATTTTCATAATTCTTTGATATATCGGATACTCATGCACGCTTACACAAACAAACTTTAAAGAATACAAAATGATAAACATAAAGAAACCACAAAATAAATAAACAATTGGGAAATGAGTCCATTGACTTAAAGCTTTTTGTTGTCATTTCTGTGATTTCTGTCATTTATGCATGTGTGTGTGTGTGTGTGTGTGTGCGTAGAAGAACCTATTAAAGTGCATCTGTATGTTAATGTATATACTAATGTCACGTTGCCAGAAAAAAATGTATTAAAAAACGTGGAATTTAAAAAAAAAATCTAAAATTCTCCTCACGTTGTTCATAAATTTATGTCAAATGTGTTGAGAATTCTACAAGTACAACAAGATGCATTTATTTGAATGCTGTGGAGAAAATCTCCAAGTAAATTTTAACCTGTATGTGATGAAAAATTCTCGTATTTTATTTCATCATATTTAAATAGACATAAAACTCATAAATGCTGATGGATGTCGCAGCGAACTGCACAAACAGTATCACATGCAATAAAGTCTGATGCAATAGAAATAGAAAATAAATAAATAAACGGTCTTTGGCTTTAAAAAGTTTATCTTAAATATTATTATATGCGTTACTTATAGGGCACTTTGAACCTGGTGCCATCTAGATAGAAGTATGTAAATCTATTTTTCCGTTTTATTGTCAAAGTTCTCTATGCGGCAGTGCATCGGTTTCAAAGCCCTTGGTAAGTAACACATATGATACTTTTTGAGCTTATTTCTGAAGTGGGTTATTATGATCTATTTTTTATAATAGTGTTTATGTCTGGTTTGTAAAACTTCTTTATCTAATATTCTAAGACTATTCGTATTATGATACTCCAAATTTAAATTAATTATTTTTTTCTTTGTATAGAATTTGCCCCTATAGCCGCTTCTACCCCTGGAGTATGCAGACTGGTTATTAAGTAACTTTCTCTCCATACTGAAGATAATTAACTATAAGTTGGTGTTGAAGACCACTCATATGCCATCGGTCTTCTGATATGAAGTGACTCAAACCAAGTCAAGCACTATCTTTGGTACAATATTTCAGATATACATTAATTAACAATTACTTTGTATTTGAGGCACAGGTAAAATAATGTCATAATTTGAATTGGTTGCCATTTTTGCAGATGTTGTCAAATGTCACTGTGCTTTGACAGTCATGATGTAGATAGTATAAGTATAGAGAATTAGTTGTCAATAAGCCATGGAGCGGTACACACCTCAAGAGTGTGGAATTATTTTTACTGCGTATTTAATATTTTTTCAGTCAGTTGTTTTACCGCAGCGTGAATTTCGTCGTCGATTTCTTTACACGACATTACTTTGCGCCATCCTGTATAGTTTTCTCGATATGTGATATTAAATACTTGATTTACATAAAAGGTACTATTGCCACTGATCCTATCCATAGTATTAAGTATTAAGTTTGAAGACTTTTAAATATTCTTTTTCTCTGCGTTCTTATCATATATTGGTGAAAATATGACCACCTGTAGAGTATATTATTATATAGAAATAGGTGTACGTAAAAATAATGTTTAATCTGTGTCTCATTTATTCGCCTTGCTTGAAATATTTTATTTTCTAACGTTAAAACTTTCTTAAAACATGGATGCTTATAAGTTAAAATCGGTTTTTTTATAAGCTTAAAATTTTTTAGCCCTAACAAATAATTTTTTCAAATATTTACGAACCGAAAAAGACATAAAATTATTATTGGCAAAAGTCGTAAGGTTTTTTCTTCGAATATCATCGAAATGATCTTCAGATCTGGCAACCGTGATTTAGGAACGTATTTATGTGTTTTTACTACCCAATATTAATAATGCCAGACAATTGTGATTGGGGGCACGTCTAGCCAATTCGCAAAACTTACATACAAAAAAGACATGAATCAGCTTTTATCATTTACATGTCTATTTTTGTGTTTCTTTCTTAAGAATTTCTAACACTTTTTATAAATAAAATGATAATGGTTTCTGGTTTTCTTACTGAATTGTTATAAGTTATGTACGTGCTGTTTAGCTTGTAACAAAAAAAACAGTAAAATCTTTCAGTTAAGAACCAGCTAAAATTATTATGACCTGCCTCAATTCCATAACGTTTTATATTCCAACAAATAAAGCTTTTATTATAACGCGATTACATGCAATGTTTTAGATAATTTCAAATGGAAAAGGTGGAAGTTTTTGTTGTCTGCTTTAGCAACAATAAAAATTTTAAATGCGTTAAAACAAAAAAGTTGATATCATCTATTATTAAGTCATGGATTTTATAATGAAATGGAAATACAATAATCAATTGCAATTATATATTATTCATTAAGAGATAGTGAGACATAGCAGAGTTAATGATATCTAACTGCTGTGACACTGAACGAACTTGGTGCTGAAAATAATCATGACATAGTTTCTGTTCAGAATTTACGCGAATCACAATGGGAATAAATATTATGAATGTGCAACACTGATATCTCGTATGATTTTCAATGTTAAGTACCAGTCAGTTCAGCATTCTCGAGATCTACAATGAAACCATGTAGAGTGAACGTCCAACTGTGGACGTCTTTCTTGATGGTTATACATATGTACATAAGTATGTACATATGTATGCATACTGAGTCTCATAATAGTTTTTATTTGCTGAGTCGCCTAATCGTTTTTATTTGCAGATTTTGCATATTCCAGTGAATTACAAAAGCTGTACAGAATCGCGTGGGAGGGTGGAGGGCATAACCTATTGAATTGTGATTAAAGAAATTATACATAAAATATTAAGTTATATTTTCAATCTATTTTACTTCGTCAAACGCAGTGTTTGATGTCCCACAAAACCTTAAAACCTTGCGTCCTCCTAGGGTGTCTTGGTGGTAAAATTAAAATTCAACGATTATATCAGCTTATTTAATTAATACATAGGTCTAATATTCATACATCGCTTTAACTCTAATCATTAAGGAATTGCCAACAAAGGAAGCAGTGAAGTTTGCTATTTTATTATGAAATACATTAGTGATAATGTATAAGCAAACCTTGATGAACATAACCTGTACAATGACCCACAATGATTACGTTTTTATTACACCTAAAAAATGGTGGTGGGGTAAAACAAACTTTTTTCAGTGCGGCACCATTCTTACTTACACCGTGATAGAGGCTATGGTCTTAGGTAAAAAAAAAGCAATGAAAATTCCAATATTTTCCAATGATTTTAACATATCGCACACTAAATACAAAAGAGTCACAACTCAAAAAATTTAAAATGTTGAGGAGAAGCAAAAAACTACTGACGCTCTACAAGCGACACAAGTAAAATAAAACAGGCAAAACTATAGTTTTCCAACTAAAGGGTAATCTAATGGAAAGGAAATTTTAGGGGTCGTTGAAGATTTCTTATGAATTGATTTGTGAAATGAAAGCGATTTCGATAAATTTTGAGTTGTGACTTTTTTGTATCGTCATTGCAAGATATTATCTTATTTTGGATTCTCATATTCATTAGATTTGAGAAGTCATCCTCAAGAAGTTATGAATTAACGATTTTTGGAAGTTCTTCAAATGTTGTTTGTCGCAAAGTATATTTATATATTGTAACGAATGTGCACGTAAACAGTATTTTTGTGCAATTATTATTATTATTTAATTTTTGCTCACACGATCCAATTTTATATTGATAGTTTTTTTATCGGCTGGACTTGGACTTAAACTTAGAAATGTTATTTTACATACATTGACGTATTTAGTAGTCAAATCGTTTACCACATCAGTATATAAAAAATTGCTGATATATATGTATGTACCAAAAAAAGTTAGTACATATGTATATATGTTCGGAGTAGCTGTAAGGGGGAAAGTGTGTGAGAGAAACTAAGTAAAAAGAAATGTCACAAAAGTCATGAAAATGCTGAGATTAGGATTCGGAAGTAGTACACATTCGGATCATTTCCAATAATTTTAATATAAGCTTGCAATTGTAGAATGTTTTTTCTATTCATCGATATAGAAATTAACATTATTGTATTAAAAAGAGCAAAGTTTTTATGCCTTTTTTGCCAAGAAAATATTTTTATATTGAATTATGGCTGGTTATTTTCCACTGGGAAGGAGTACAAATTCGCCAGTATTAAAGATTTCTCTTTTCTTTATGTGAATGAAATTTTATCACTTATTGATTGAAAAATAATAATTTTCATATACCATACACCTAAAGAAATAAGTATTTATTTATAAAAAATTAACTATTTTCTAATTGAGTTTCATAGATTTGTAGAAGTAATTCATATTTGTAATCATAATTTTGTGCACCTGACTTTCTAGAAAGTGAAAAAATCCAGCATTGGATTTTTGGAAGCATTGAAGATGTGTTTGCTTGGGAATAACTTTTATTTTTTTGTATAATATTGTTGGAAAATACAAAATATTTTTGCATATTAGAAAAAAATTATTTGAATCCAAACTCCAATATATAGTAATATACAATAAAACAAAAAAACATAAGATAAATAACATTAATAAATTAGTTACATAATATCAAAGATAAACTGTTCAATTATAATTGAATGAATTAGTTTTTCTTTAAATTTAAGTTTATTAGTTTTTATTCTATGTTAATGTAAATATTATGGCTAATAACTTTTCAAAATGGTAAATTTGACCAGTTCGGAAAATGCGCCCATAAAAAGGTTATTCTAATTGTTATTATTTTTTAATAACATTATTATTGTTATTATTATTATCATTATTATTATCGATGTAATCATTACTATTACTACTTTTTTTAATTAATATTATTTTGTAATTATGATTTTTATTATTATTTTACCATTATTAATATTGCTTTTATTATTATTATTATTGTTTATATTATTATTATTTATATTATTAATATTAATTTAATATTATTATTGTTATTTTTATTATTATTTTACTATAGTAATTATTATTTATAATTATAATTTTTTGCAAGGAAATTTGTATCTGATTTAAATTCAAATATATATATATATATATATATATATATATATATATATATATATATATACACTTATGTATATATATACGTTATACATACATATATTCACTTTTTCAATCTTTTCAAATAAACAGAATTTTTCAAGTCCATTAAAATTTCATACCCAAAATCACACAACATTTAAAAAAGTATCGCTATTGGCAACACTTATTTTTACTCTCTTTCTCTGTTACTGATGTTTTGCTCAGTGCCACAGTAAAATTCTAATAAACAGCTGTATTTATTTTAAAGAATTGTAGGAAATCGGCTGGGTTGCATTGTAATAAATAAATATGAAAATAAATCAAAGGTATCAGAAAAATAAATATGAGTAACGAGGATTCCACAAATACCACAACATTAATATTCAAAAATATACCCAAAGAAGTTGAGGATATAACAAATTTACTCAATTCACTTAATATTCCGGCCAAAGAAATAAAACCATTCGGTCGCAAACGTGCGTTAATCACTTACAACCTGAGGAGTGAAACAGAAAATGCTTTAGGCATTTTGAGAGAATTGAAATTTTCCGGGAAAACAGCCAACATTTCTTTATTCTGCAAAGGCAAGCCTAAGGAGAATAAGAAGGAAAATGTCAAGCCAATTGTTAAGAAATTGCATAAAAGTGTGCAAACAACAGGCAGTTCAACACAAGCAAGCACCTTAGCACCGATACAAATAAGCAAGTACGTACAAAAATTATATGCGACGGAAGTAGATTTAGGCTTTGATCAGCCACCACCACCATATTTAAAATATAGATATCCTCCCATAAATAAGGATATATTGGATAATATTTGTATATCCTTATTAAGTAATAAACGGTTCTATACACAAGTTTTGCACTTGATGAATCGTATGAATTTAGAGCCACCATTTACTAAAATCGAATATAAATTTACACCACCCGGAATGCCAAAAGAAACAGGCACACAAACTGAGGAAGTAATAATAAAGGACTCAGAAAAGCGCAAGCCGGAAGTATTAGAAGAAGATTTCGAATCGGAATTGGAATCATCTGGCGATGAAACAATAAGAAACAGGGCGCAAACACAGTTAAAAAGAAAATTACCACCTCAAACAGAACAATACAAGAAGAAAGCGAGGCAAATATTACAAAAAGCACAAAAATTCAGCAAAGAATCGTCTATAAAGTCCACAAGCACACATTTATCTGTAAAAGAAATATTTGAAACATCTGGGCAGAGCGCAATAATAACCCCAAAAATAGAGCTACAACTAAAACGTGCCCAAAAACCTTCCGAAAGCAAGCAAATACAAAAATCTAAAGTGAATTTACCACCTGATCTTAATGCACAAAAACTTCCTTTGCATGAGCTAGAAAATCTACCTATTTATAAGAATTATCAAAGGGGCCAAGTCAGCAATAAACTTTATATCAAGAACCTACATAAAGACGTGACCACAGAAGATTTAAAGTTACTGTACGAACACTGTATTAAAGACAATAATAGTATAAAATTGGATATTAAGGTTATGCAGCATGGTCGTATGAAAGGTCAAGCTTTTGTTACTTTTGAAGGTGACCAAATTGAAGCTGTACAGCCGATTGTTGATCAGGCTTTAGAGGATACAAATGGTTTTATAATGCATGGAAAGCCCATGGTGGTGTGCTATGGAAAACAGTCTTAGATAGAGTTTGAAAGATTATTAAAAGGTTAATATTCATACTTTTTGATTTTCTTTAGATTTTAGAATAAAAAAGTGCAAAATTTAATTAAACAAATATATAAAAAATTGGCATAAAAACTTTGTTAGTGGAAATCAAATTTTTTTTATACGACATATAATTTTTTAATTCTTTTACAAATTTATAGCTTCATTATATTTTCATTTGCTAATAGAAATTGTATTGAAGTAAATGTATATATTTTTTATTTTACTTTAATGAGAAAATCTAAGTTAAAGTAGTTTAATTAACTAAACATGGAATTTACAACATCAAAATTTAAAATATTATTTTATTAAGTTTTATTTATAATAAAAGAGTCATTTTATATTAATGTATTAATATTTTAAATCAATTTAAATTTGTAAGTATATAAGTAGGTTTCATTATACTTAATATTGAAATTCAGGATATTCTCCCCAACCAATCGATTTGGTTTAGCGATTAATGAAATGTCGGCATATGAAGACCTAAAGCCAATACATTTTGCAAAAGTTTCATTATGTTTAAAAAATTTAATTTGAAAAAATATATACTGAACTATTTCTTTCTCAGAAGAAATTAGATATAATTAATTGTCAATTAGATAAGGGTATTCAAATAATGGAGTTGATAATAACCAATTGTGAACTTTGATAAAGGCACTAAGCTGGAATAATCCAATATAATAATAAAAAGGTCGAAAGATTTATATAAGAAATTTCTAATTGTATTATAGTTTTTTGAACTGTATTTTTGAAATGATTGATTATTGCGAAATTGTATAAAATTTTGCCTTTGATTGAAATATTTTGTAATTGCACATACATATGTATGTATAGAATGCATTATTTATCAAAAAATCCATGAAAGTAGTTAATTTTTGAAATTTTAATTTGTTTGAATTGTATATTACTTTTTTTATAATAAAAATCGAAATTCTCAGAAAATATTTATATTTGGAACTACTTGACTGCGTTCATTTATGATGTAGTCCTTTTCATGTTGTCAAGAATTAGCACAAAAATATAAACATTTTTATACATAAAATATCAAATCAATTTTAATTTTCTTTCATTAAAATATTCTAATAACAATAAGGAAGAAACTCTTGCGACTCTATAGGACATTGTTTTTCTAAGTAAAAAAATTACTACAGCAATAATGTTAAATTTAAAATTAAAAAAAAAACACTTCTTAGAATCGCTGTAATTCCATATTTTTTATTTCTATTACCGTTTCAGACAACTTGGTCTTATTGAAACTATATATGTAGATGGTGGTCAACCGAATAATAATATTACCTCCACAAAAACCAGCAAATCAAAATTATCACAACAATCCTATGAATATGTTATAGCAGTAGACTTTGAAGCCACCTGTTGGGAAAATCAAGCACCACCCAAATGGAGAGAATCCGAAATTATAGGTACAAGTATTAATTAAATTTTGTAAAACAAAAACAATGATTTTATATAATACATATTATGTTATAGAATTTCCTGCGGTGTTAGTAAATTTAAAAACTGGCAAAATAGAAGCAGAGTTCCATAAATATATCATGCCCATCGAATCACCTAAATTGAGTGCATTCTGCACAGAACTAACTGGCATTACACAAAAAACTGTCGATAATGGCATACCGCTACAGACCGCTCTCATGATGTTTCAGGAATGGCTGCGCAAGGAGTTGAGAGCCCGAAATCTAATACTGCCGAAAGTATCAAAGGATAATAAAATTGGCAATTGTGCATTTGTGACATGGACTGATTGGGATTTTGGCATATGTCTGTACAAAGAGTGCAGCAGAAAACGTATTAAGAAACCACCATATTTCAATCAATGGATAGATTTGCGTGTCATATACAGGGATTGGTATAAATATAAACCGCTCAATTTCCTAGACGCTCTAACCCATGTGGGCCTACACTTTGAGGGTAAACAGCATTCGGGCATTGATGATGCTAAAAATTTAGCCGTCTTAGCACACAAATTGGTTGGTGATGGTGCCACTTTGATAATAACTAAGGATTTGACACCATTTCAATTAAATGCAAATTGTGTTTTCTAAATTAGGAGTCATAATAAAACTTTTAATAGGTCTAGGGATAATTTTTACAAAGAAAACGAACTTAACTATGTTTAAACATCACATATTATATATTATTAGTAAATAATAAGACTTTGTAACACTTTTTTATACTGAAATCAAAATTAATAAACTTTTATAACCAATAAACATTAATATATTCAAAACTTCTCTAATGCATTAAATAAAGAAGTCGTCTGTCCTTTAAACCTAATTTATTTTGATTTGAAATACTCAAAAATATCCAAATGCCTTTTGGACTTCGTTAAAAAACAAATAAACAACACGACGATATTAATTAAGCATTGAGACATTTTACACATATTTATATTTTTTTAACTATTTTCCCTACGATTTTCCATTTTCAAAAATATTACAAATAATTTGCTGGGAGAAAAACAGCCTTAAAAACGCTATATCTAATTTTCTCCAAATGTGTTTGATTTTATTTCTTACCATAAACTTAGAAGCAAGTTATTAAGAATTTAGATCATAAAAAAGAGATCCTCACGAACTGTAATGAGGACCAGTAGGTGATAAAGGGATTTAATTACAAAGGATAATAAAAACTTTCAAAATTTATCCAGAAATAACGAATTAAGAGGCGAAGCGTTTAAAGAAATTAGTAAGTAGACTAATGTTTTGAATATGTACATACATCAGTAGTTTGAAAAGAGTAGATATAACGTTATTTTTTACTAAAAGACTTTTGTCCAGGTTTTTAGATCTGTTGCAAGCGTTTCAAACAAAGTAATTTTAATTATGTTTGTTAGTACTGCTGGAAACTCATTAAAGCCAAAACATGTTATTTGAATAAGTTGTGTAAAATTTGTATATACCTAGAAAATTCATGTAAATTGCACTAGCAGAATATACATACATGACTTTATATAACAAAGAATTCATATTCGAGAATAGGGGAGGCAGAAAGTAGTTAATTAATGTAGGCTTTCGTTAAAAATGGACTTAATTTTTACAGAAAATGGCAGGATAGCTTAAATTCCAGATTAATAGCTCCAATAACAACAGCCAGATACCGATAGGAATACTCCATACTATTTCAGCTTCTTTAAGCTTGAAAATCTGCCACATCGATCTTGCAATATCTCCGGCCATAGCCTGCAGAAACTACTACTTTACCAATTCAATTTCAACTGGCATCGCATTTGCAAGAAATCGTTTAAGCTTGATCAGATGTTTATTTCTATATATGTATATTATCTACTAATTTGATAATAAAAGTTCTAGTTTTACGTCATACTTACCAGTTTCATTAACAGCATTATCCAATGCGTCCGTTTCTACTGCAGCCAACTTTTTCTACACAAATATTTTGTTATTTTATATTAAGTAGCGCACAAGCTACCAGGCGATTGATTATAGCCATATTATATTGCTAATCAACCACGCATTTATATTAAAAAAAGATTTAGGTTGGACAATATCCGACGAAAGGAATTGTCCACCATGGCCGACACACAAAAGGTAAATTTACACAAATATATGTTATAATAACACACAAAGCACAATAAGCAAACAACATTAATTTACTTTGTAATTAAATACCTAAATAAACACACTTTACTTTGTAATTATAATCATGTTTGATTTTTTCACAAACTTCTTAGAACACATTATTGTATATTGTAACTAAAGAGTTTTTTCAAGAAGCTTAACGCGAAAAAGCGGCAAAAATTTTTTCATCCGTTTGAGTAACATATTCAAAAGCTAGCAGCTATTTGAAGCAATAATTAGAAATGAAGCAAAATGTAGCAACAGTATATATAGCCAGAGTTACAGTAATCTTAAGCATTTCCGCTCAAGTGTTACAATAATTCGATATGATTTCCGTAAGCCAGGGATGGTAATATGAGAACTATCAATTGCATCAACGGAAATTTGAAATAGTGCTATTTTGTAATATAAGTGTGTTAAACAAATTTTTAGTATTACGTTAGTTTTAATTATATTATTTTGTTAATAGGTGAAAAGGTTTTACCGAAATTAAAAAAACAAAGTATTTGAGCACTTTTTTTGTTCCAATACAAATTAATTTAACTGTCAGCTTTCGCTAACTTGGGTCCATGATTGGGTCCCATTGTAAGGGTCTTTCATTAAGCGCTTCCTATGTTTAGATTTAAATAACACAAAGTGTGAGATATCATAAAATTTTTTTAATAATTTGAAGGACATCGATACCATTTTGTATGGAATATAAATGTGTAAGTTTTCATGACTTGCGCACAAATCGTGCTGAATTTGGCTGATGACATATGACTGTGGTTTGTGACTTATTCGCATAGATGAGCGAGGATAAAATCGCGCGATCTCGGTGGCCATTTTACACCACCTCTACGTGAGATGATTATTATCAACAGCGTTTGCCGTTGACGGTGATGGCATGTCCAACGTCGTTCCTAAAGAAATTTGAACTGCTGACGACGCCAGCACAAAATCCGTACCAAACAATGACTTCCGGGATACATTGGACGCTCTTGGATCTCATGTGTATTGATATCGCCCCAAATTCGAGACTCATCCAGAAATGGACGAAGAACTCGAAACGTTGGCCAGAGCACCCATTTTAATAAAACAATTTTGTCATTAGCACGCGCTATTGATTGCTATATATTTCCATGGTGATTTCGCAAAATAGACTGAATAAATGACAGCCAATTCGACAGCTTCAACAATATAACCGCAATCAACTGTCAAAGTTCGAAAGTCTTTATTGGAGGACAAAAAGCAGAAGCACCCAAAGTCTACGACAGGAATCGATCCTCTAACTAATAGTCTAGTACAGTCTAGTACAGTTTTGTTGCTCCATATATCTAGTTCTTTTTACTACAACTTTTGTAAGTTGTAAAATATATAAATATAATATATTTATTAATAATTCTGTTTACAGTAAAATTACCATAAATTATGAAAGGTATGCACATTAATTTTATAAATAATCCACGTTCCAAGGTGGTGGTCTCGCTTATCAAACTTTGTAAAATTTTGTTTTTGCCACATACGCGTCTTTAGCTGTTAAGGTTAAATGCTTATTATTCCTAGATTTTTTTAATTTCAGGAAACCGGAAAGGAACTATTTTGAATTTATTTTTACAATACTTTATTTATATAATTTATAAATAACATAATTTTTACAATAGAAAAATGTTTATATAATGTGTAAAAGTATATAAAATAAAATTTAATATAGAATATCGAATTTAGCTAAGGGACATTTAACGGAAAACACAAATTTAATAAGAAAACAAATAAATCACAAAAAAAATAGTCAATATGTTTTAAAACAAGCGAGAAAGTTTTACCGAAATTTAAAAAACAAAATATTTGAGCACTTTTTTGTTCCAATACAAATTAATTTATTGCATAATTTTTGGTGTTAAACACTTAACAATTTTTATAAATAGTATATTTGTTTGCATAGTATAAGTGAGTTCTAAGTTACAAAAAGCGCGTGTTTCAAATTTAGTTTTTGAGTATTGATATTTCCTTTTTTTTTTTTTGTACATATAACTACGTATGTATATACTTTTCCAATTATTAAAAATTAGTGCAACAATAAGTTAATATTTACTTTAATTTTTTTCTGTGCAGGAGGAAGTTGACTTTTCAGTCGTGTCATTAGAGGTTCTTGTTGTGGTGTCTGTGGTGGGTAAGGATTTTGTAGGATTCGTTTCCATTTCGAAAAGTTGTTTTAACAAATTTATGCAAGTTTTTGAACCCTCCATGGCTTCGGTTGAGAGCTTTGAAAAATTATAAGTTTAAATATTGATAGAACTATTATTATATATAAAAGAGATACAATCTTACCATGGTAAAATTTAAGAAACCATGAGGTAAGCCTTTTAAAATATCCAGTGTAACTGGTCTATTAAGTCTTTTCAATTTTTTGGCAAACATAACACAGTCATCTAAGCAAGGATCCATTTCTAAGGTCTTAAGAATAGATAAAAAATTTATTTTTCTTTACAAAATATATCATACTTGATATTAGAAATAAACAGAAATAAAAATTTATATAATAAAAAAAAGATGGAAAGCAGAACTGTTTTATTCTGCAAGTGTAATACAACAACAATAATTTGTAAAAAATATTAATCTGAATCGAAAAATTCCAATTTAAACAAAATAGTTGTTTCATAAAATTTTTATTAAAAAAGTTATTTATTGTAAGTTTAATTGTCTATATGCCTCCATTTCATTTGCGCTAACCAAAACATCAGACTTCCATCATGTTCCAAAAGAAAAAAGTTGTTTGTTGTCTTGTTTCTATAAGTTTTCTAAAACTACTATTGTTTGTAATTCATAAGTAGACAAATATAATTGAGTTTTTGAAATTTTCATACTGTTTCTGTGAGTTTTTGTACACCATTCGACTTTGAAAGCTTTTGGAAGGTGATGGCTAAGGTCTACTAAAGCGAATAATTTTATTATATATTTTTATAAAAGCTTGGGTTGCGTTCAACAGGTAGGGTTCGCACAATTGGGCCCATAATTTTTTGTTCCTTTGTGATACGTCTGATAGATAGAGAATAGAAAATTGGAAACAGACGAGCAAAGAAGACGGAAAACATAAACACCCAGATTCTACGGCAATAATAGAACCTGCGGCCTTCTGGCCAGTAATCTAATGCGGTAGCCACTAGTCTACGAAGTCACCCAAAATATCAGATTAAACAAAAGGAATTTATTTCTCGTACGAAATTCTCTGCAATTTCTTTCACTGATGATTTTTGTTTAATAAATGCTAAGGTTTTTCAATTAATTTTTATCGTAAATAGGAGAAAGCTGAAAAGCAAGAATTACCACACTAATTGGAAATAAAAATTTATATTATGGAAAAATTCTTAATAACTTACCGAAAAAAAAATTCTTAAAATTTTGTGGAAATTTACTTACCAATATCTTAGTATTTGGCATTTTATCTAGCCACTCATCACAAGCATAATATGGCGATAAAAACGGATCTTTCGGTATTTCGAAGGCGAACTCTGCACTTGGGCTTCGGGCAATTAAGGCATCCATATTACGTAAGTCCTGTAAAGATTTTTGTGGTGTAACACCATCGGTTTTTATATCGTACGATTGTGTATAACGATTAAGGGTATTTGAAATACTGTTCACGGCATTATTGAATTTTCCTTGTATAGTTTCTAAAGCTAAAGCCTCTTTACTGGCATCAACGACAAGATTTTCTTCTGATAAAGTTTTAGCTGGAGCTGTTTTTAAATCATCTTCGTGTTGTACACCTCCATTACATCTGTTGTCCTCATCGTTCATTTCTTTCGCTTCTTCAGTGGAGCCATCCACTATATAAGAGTCCAAAAACCGATCAATATATTGTTCAGAATCTGAATTTTTGTGTGGTACAATCGGATAGTGTTCTATTGGCTGTGAATCGTCTTCGAATGAGAGGCACGAACTATTGTCATCATCTTCGATTGAGGGTAGATCTGTATGTTCAACAGTTTGACTGTGATACGAGGCACTGGCAAATGTGTTTTCTGAACTATCTTCGGTTTCTTCTTTAGCCACTTCAATTCCACATTGTGGTCTAGAGTTTCCTTCTAGTTGATCGCTGCTGTTAAACTATATGACAAAGTTATTTGTAATTAAAATAGTATATGAATGATTGATTGTTTATCTGCACCTTTTTTCTTTATCAATTTAAGCGAAATCTGGATAATTTAATTATCTCCGAATAAAAATTTTTTTTTTGTAAACGAATATAAAAAAATAAATATATACTCATGACTTTTGTTACCTTTATCTGTTCCCATTTTGAATTTTCTGCTGCTGAAGATAAAGGACTTCTGGCAGCTGATGTACGTCTTGATGAAACATTACTCTCATGGTTATCCAAATTCAACTTATAATGAGGTTCTTGTTCGGAAGCCTTGCGTATTTCCTTTATCAACTCTTCACTCTTTGAGTTCTCGGTTATAACCTCAGGACTAGGAGCAGCGTACGCTCGCAGGCAACGCATCATAAAGCCAAACGGTAAAAGTGGATCCATTAAACACAACAGTCTAGCTGGACTGGGCACAAACGATATTAGAGTGGGACAGTAGGCCAAAAATATACCATCTGGTGTTCGTATACCCTGCTCGATGCACTTTAGACTTAAAGCAATACAAAGATTTGCTCCAGCTGAATCGCCTGCCAATACAACACGCTCGGCTGTGGTTCCTAAATAGGTGCAGTTTTTTAACATCCAACAGTACGCGTAAAAAACTTCTTCAATAGCTCTCGGAAATGGTGCCTCAGGAGCCAAACTGTAGTCCACCGATAGTATAGGACAATCCAAGGCAACTGCCCAGTCTCTTAGATATAATTCATGCGATTTCGAAGATTGGGCCACAAAACCACCACCGTGACAGTGAAAAAGTACATAAGGAGTGCGGGACGGCAACTTCCGCCAACCTCTGTAGCCTCGTGAACCCAAGCCCACCATGCCTTCTCGACGATGGTAACTAAGTAAACGTACCTGAATAGAAAGGCCAGGACCTAAATGGCTAGAAGGTACTGGAATATCCACAAATTCTTCTTTTGCATCTTCTTCTGACCATTCTGTTTCAGTCTTTTCAGTATTTCTTGCACAATTTTTTATTTTCCTCAACTGTAGCGGTTCCGACGGTATTTCAATAATTTGATTAATTTTAATGGAACTACCCACTATGCTGGGTATTTTATGCATTAGCTCTGATTCAGCTAGAAACCAAAATGATTTACAAAAATCGATCTTTGCATTCTGTGACAAATTTACTATACGACGAGCTCTCAATTCGGGGTTGAATAAATATTTTCCACTGGTCCACACACTTCTGGTAGTTTTCAACAATGCACCATCATGATCGTGAGCATAAAACGTTTCTGAAAAGCTAGCCATACTGATGGAAATAAAGCGCAAAATAGCGCGAATAGAATCACCGTACTGAAATCCTAAACAGCGACCATAAAAGCAATACTGATTAATAGTTTCTCCCATTTCGAACAGCTCTTCAGCTGAGTGTTTGCCGCAAGCAAATAAATCATTTGTCCCATTTGACCAATCATGTAAAATCAACAAATGTTTCATGCATGTACAGAGTGACGATAACAGCTGGGAACAGGCTTCTACTTCTTTCATATAGAATTTTTTGCGAAAGAATATTGTTGAACGGGACGCAAACAAATTTTTGCATATGCCCAAACCATAATCTATGCAAGAGTTAGTAACTGCAATAAAACTACGGTAGCCGTTTCCTGGAGTGTTTTCATCGAAATCGTATTGATAAGCAAAAGCCTCAATTTGTTGCACTAATTCATGGGCGAGTGTTATAAAGTCCTGCCAAGCTATTAGAGCAGCATGCAATCTTTGCCCTCTCTCACTAATATCATCTTTGAAGTACGAAGCCTGTTCTTGACAGGCTAAAAAGAGTTCACGATATTGTGACCTCATACTTGCTGAGGGAGAAGGTGGTGGTAGCACACCTGATGGTGTTTGGTTCTGCGAACATGAAGGGGTTTCGTCATCTTCATTATTTTTAAACTGTAATAAGTTCGGTATATCCTTTAAATGACCATTGCATTGGGGCTTATCATCTGCCACGACAACATTATCATTATTATTAAGATTTTTTTTTGACAAAGTCTTCTTAACACTTAAATCCGAACCATTTGGTGAAACTGTATTGCTATTGAAACATTGCATATTAGAAAATATTGCCAAACTCCCGTTTTTGTTAAAATCAGCTTTGAACTTTATGAAGATTTGAAAATGTCATTATAAACAAGATGAAGCAATTAGAAAAACTCACCCAGCCAGTTGATTGGCACGTATCATATATGCTATACCGCCCAGAGCAGCTAATTGTGCTCCTAACAATACGGTTTATAAAAGCCACTTTCTCTTTTCATATGAATGTAAGTGCATGCAAAATTTAAGAAGTTTGTTTTTAAATTTGTTATAGCAGAATTTTTTTATTTGTATTATTGCTAAAATATTTAATAATTTATCACAAATAAAATTTTAAAATCCAATTTGTTCTTAAAAAATTGACATCACTCCTGTTCAACTAATAAGGAAATATACATAAGTATGTTAAAATGTAAAGCTAAAGATCTCACAGAAAAAGAATATACATTGACATGAACAAACAACACTATGACATGAGCAGCAAAGGCAATATAAACAATGTAAAGTAACTTAACAGAATCACGGATATATATGTACATATGTACACACATGCATGTCTCTCTATTTCATGCTATTCACTATAAGCCGATAGCGTAAGGCAACCCAAAACGAAATGGGCAATAATCATAATACGTACTATTTTGTTTTGATTATCGTCGTTTCGGTGTGTGCGTATGTGTGTTATGAAATCAACAGGTGTCCTTTAGATTCCTTAGGAGGATTATGAGCACCCTCTCAGTGAGAGAGCATTATAAATTTGTTTATCTGCTGCGAATATACTTAAATGTCTAATAAGTTTTCGCGGAGGCTTGAGTATACAAGGACGAGCACCTCGTAATCTCCAGCATACATTAATGGGAGGATCAGAACCTTTCAAAACTCCAGCTTGAGGAAATGTTTGGGACTAACCCTACAACTCCAGTGCATATAATTTGTACTCTTGCATGCAAGGGCTGTCTATCAGACGGGTAGGAAGATACTTCGTGTTTTCAACTATAAAAATGGTCCTTTCGTAATTGTTGATTTCCGTTCCTTGAACTATGTATATCTAAGCCTTTTTCTTCTCCATATTCAGTCATATATATTTGATAGATGGCTTTTAGGATCAATCATCCCTTTGAAAAAGGACGTAATTTCTCTGGGAAACTGTACGGGCTTTGACGGCTTGTTTTGTGAGTACAGTAAGGCTGGTTTTTCTGCGTTATCAACTGCTTTTTCTAAAAATTTTAGACTTATTTTCATTTTTATTGAGAGGGCAGATGAACTCGCTAAGGTTACCATTGATGTGAGTATTCATGTGGTATTGGAGTATTTCATGAAGTGATGATTTTGAAATTACTGAGGGATGATTGGAATTCTAAATGCTATTGAATCTCTCAGGATAAGGGCAGATATTTTTTCACTGAGCTGTGATATCGGGCTGTGTTTTATATTTTAAAGATATATAAGTACATAAGTGGAGCGGTCATCCATGGTATTATTTCGCTGTTTCCAGAGTCTCACAAATTTAATTTGATTATGTAAAAAATTTCGCTTCTTTAGTGGGCATATCTATATATATATATATAAGTCTGTATATGTACGTCGCCGAACTAATCATAAACGCGTCGAGCGATTTCAACCAAACTTATACACTACGTAGGCAGTGGCCCATATATGGTTTATGTGAAGTTTGGTTAAAATCCGATAACGCATGTGAGTGCGGTGCGTATGTGAAGTGAGTGTGTTTTTGGGAACAAAACCAACTTTATTAAAAACAAGTGTGTTTCTTTCTTATTTTGTTTTGCCGTGCGAAGCAGGCAACGGGCCCGCTAGTATTTAATAAATACAACTTTATTATTCATTAAATTAATTATTTTTAAGTTTCAAAAAAGTAATTTATAACTTACAACTAAATTAAAACAAATCATCTACAGCTTTTCGTTTTCTTTTCTTTAGCTTTTGTTTATCATCTGCCGTTTTACCTCGTATAACGTTAGCTTTTAACTTTTTGGCCGATTTCTTACGTTCTTGCACTGCAATCTTTCGTTTAGCGGCTCGAACAGGATCGTGAATTTTCTCCTGAGCTATAAGCTTTTTACGTTCGGCACGCCGGACCATTAGATTCATTTGCGCTGCTGCTCGTAACCTATCATAGACATCAGAACCCATACGCTTGCGCAGACGACTGCCAACACGTAAAGCTAATTGACGCAGTTCAGCATCAATATTTTGATCCTCTTCCGACATTTCTCGTACTAAAGCCGACAATAGCGAAGGGCCTAATAGCTCCAAAATTTCTACGGGTAGTAGAGTAATCAGGGCTTCAATAAGAGTGAATAAAGCGGTACGCTGAGGAAGAAAAATCAGCAAATTTTATTTAAACTTGATAAAATTGTATTAGAAACTATTTCTTACCATACTTGTACTATGGGGAGCTTTAGATACTTCTTTGTTAATCAAAAATCTTATGTTTTTCATTAACCAATTAAGATTTATTTTTGTCAAAGATTCTTTATGGTCCTCTTGCACTTCCTCTTCGTGTTTCACTTTACCTTTTACTTTAAAGGGTACATCCCTAAGAATAGTCGCTATGTATAAGAATATTTTCACTATCTCATCAATCATAACCTGAGGAGTTTCTCCCGGTATCATTTGGGCACATAAATCCAATACTAAAGATTTTATGTCATATTCTGGATTTAAGTACATAAAATCTAGTTTTATTCTTTTTGCTTTATCCTCTTCACTATAGATACGAGATAACTTCCTGCCAATTAATGGAAAATCGAATCCACTTATTATGCAGCTTATAATTTTGGCTGCATTGCAACGCACCCAATTGTGTTCGTGCGCCAATAAACGTTGTGATTCGTAAGCTAGTTCATCGATTGTATTGCTTATCTCTTCAGTCTCAAATAATTCTGCAGAGTTATAATCGAAAATTTTTAACAAGCAATATTGTATTTGTATAAGCTCATGATCCAAAGCCCTTTGTTTACGTGATAGAGCTTCTTCTTGATCTTGATCGCTTTGCAAAATACTATGCACCTCATGCTCTAATGCAATCTTGGATATTTTTGGACTCTGCAAAATTAAATTATGTTTCTAAATACTACATACGAATAACACAAAACATGTTTTATAAACTAACCTTTTTCGATTTTTTATGTTTTTTACCATTTATTTTCTCATCTTCTATGGAATTTAAGGCATTTGGAGCTCTAACGAATCTGCCAGGTTTGGTAGAGCCTGTTGTTAATCTGCTTACCAAAATCGGTAGCACAAGTTTAATTCTGGGAGCAAATGACTGCCTCTCAGCGTTCAAAAATCTAGAACATAAAGCAGCTCCCATTTCTCTGACTGAGGGTTTATTTTCTGCATTGATAAATAATAATGTCATATCAAACAAATGTTGACGGTTTTGCTTTTCCAATCTAGTTATTATAAGTTCTATACAATTTGCAACCGCTTTACGACATTCAGGTTCTTCGTCGTTAACCAGCCGCGAGCCTAAAGAGAGATACAAAAACTCTGCTCTTTTGGCCAACATAGACAAAGGGAACTTCTTAGTGATAGTTGATAAAAATTCTATAGCCGATAGCCGTCCAGCGGGTAAAGAGTAACAAAGTTGCACTGTAAAGAATTTAACAATTTGGTCAATCCGCTTATGTAAGGCATATTCCATAACATATATTGTCAATAAATTTCTGGCTTCATCTCTCACATAATCGGATTGCGATGTAATAGACATGTCACCTATAATCTTCATTATATCGTGAATGGCTTTGGATTGAACTTTACGCATTAGCATGGCTTTGAGTAAATTAAATGTCATGGCTTGATTTTCGGCCGCATGCAAATCTTGTTCTATATATAAAACCAGTTCATCTATTTGTTCTTCGGTAAGATTGTAATATTCACATTTGCGTAGCAAAGCTACAATAGCTTTGAAAGCTGACTTTATTAATTGAAAATTGTCTTCTTGTTTGGTGGCACCAAAAGTAGACAAGTTTTTCAATATTTCAAACATTTTTTCCACTACGTCTTTTATATATTCCGGATCCTCCATATTGGTCAACTTATACTGTTCCACCCATAACGTGGCAAAACATTTCAAAGCAAATGTTGTCACCCTGACGTGAGTACTTTTTAGAGAATCTTTGAGTAAGGGCAAAATTGGATTTAGGAATGGCGGATAATCTACCTCCACTAATTTTTTACGTTTCAACACTATGTGCAACATTTCCAAGCCAAACTCAATCAGGATATGCGCATTAGCCTGAGCGTTTGTTTTAACTTGTTTGTTTATGGCTCCTGATCTCGTGCGAGGCGCCGGTTGTATGATAAAGCAATCAGGTCTAGCCCTTTTCATTTTTTCCTTTTCCTGTTCACTTAATATTCTTCTCTGTGTACCTGGCAGCAGATCCGTTATACTCTCCGACATAGTACCGTATATAAAAATCAGCAAGCTTTCGCGCGATATATGCGAATTTTCTACCAAACCATTCACAATTTTTGCAAATGATTCTTGTATTTTAAGAGTCAGCTTTCGTGATTTAGACTTGGCCAAATGATCCTTGAAAGGCATAAGTAAATCCATTAAACAAGTCTCCCGTATATTACGTGCTATTATATGTAACACTATAAAACTTTTAGCACTTGGCTTAGCTTCCGGCGTATGAGCAGTAAATTTATCAATTTCCTTTTCAGCATTAATTTCACCGAAAATGTCATTTAGTGCTACTTCCAACAGATTATGTAAGCACGCCTCAATATCACTGGGCTGCAGGCAATCGCGCAGCGCATCTAATACGCCATGTACTGTCACTGAAAGCACATGTACTTGAAAACCCCTTGTAAGAAGATTTTGCAAATGGTCCATTAGCATGGGTAAATATTTGGAGCCCAAGCATAGCATGATCTTTTTAAGTATATCACGAGTAAGCATCCGCACTGATTTCAAAGGAGAGCGTAAAAATGTGCAAACTTTCATAAACACACCTGTAAATGAATACAATAGAGAATTAACTTGGAATCGTAATTAATTGATTAAAGATATACACATTACTTGTACTGGACAAAATACTATTTAAGAAAGCAAGAGTAATTTCAGAGGGATCATACATTTGACACGAGTACGAATGTTTGCCCCGCTGACCGTTTCTTATAAGTACACACATAATTATCAAGGACAATTGTTTAACTCCTAGTTTGTTTGGGCGTATAAGGCAGCCAAAGTTTTTTTTTCTTTGTATATTAATATATAGATACTCATATTTTAACATATTTTGATATAATATTTTATATTGCTATCAAAATTTGACTGCTTTTTATAATTCTTATATTTGCAACTAATCATTTTGCTAGCATTATATTGAGAGGACCAAGGATGTATGTTTTTTCAATTTGTTTAAATTAATTGGTATTGTATGATTAAGCACGTACCAGAATGATAATTCTACACACATATTTTTAAACGGATACAAGAATTATGTTTTTTACGTACTGACTAAACTAATGGGCAACTACAAACTTTATATGGGTGACTTTCCAGCCAATGGACTAGATAGGAAAAACTGTGCGTTAGTTGAAAAATTACTTAGACTAAGCTTTCAAACACAAAAATATATACATACATATAATTAATTCCACACCTTACTGCTTTTTCAAAAAAATATTGTATATTCACTAACCTGGCAAACTAGAGTCCATAAGTTCCTTAGGAAGCTTCTGCATTAGTTTTACCAATGCCAACCCAATTGGAACCCTTAAGATTTCCTCTTCTTCTCTCTCGCTACTAAATCGTTTACGATTAACTTTATGTTTGTTATCATATGATGATTTGTCCGTGATCGAACGATTCAAGGTGGGTATTAAAATTGTGGTAATTGTTGTTAAAATTTTTTTCGATGCACTAGTAGGCAAAACAGTAATTCTGTGCAAACAAGGTTCTAATTTTACAATATCCCCAACATATACTTCTTCAGCGTATTCCTCTTTAGTTTCATCATTTTCTAATGATTGTTCAAAAATTTCATCTTCATTGTTTATATTGTTTGAAGTGTTATGTCCATCCGATCCTATATAATCATTTTCCAAACCTTCTTCCGTTATCTTGTCTTGTTCTTTTTCTTTTATATTTGCTGACAGTTCTTCAGCTTTTTCTTTTATGATAATTTTAAGTTTATCCAAAGTTTGTTGATCACTCTTCGCCGACGATAAATCATAATGAAAGGCATCCAAGATTCTGACAACAATGCGTACACATTGTTTTTGATAGTCATGCGTCAATCTCATTTTCATTAAATAGTAACGCAATATTGAGTGATAATGTTGCCAGGGCAAAAGTTGACACACTACACCCACGGTTTCGATAGCCGCATCTACCAATGTATGTTTGCTAACGTGTTGTTCTTGCAATAGATAGCGGGATGCCAGGGGCAAAATAAATTGTGTTAAAGTTCTAACACAAGGTGGCTTATTCAAAGCGGCTGCATAAGTATTAAACTTTAGCAAAGCCCTACCATGGCGATGTGACTGCAAGTGTGTCATATTTTCAAAGAAATCTACTTCGGTATCTACTTTATCTCCCAAAGAGTGTAAGTCCTGTAAAATTTCATGAGTGTCTGGACATTCTCGTGCCATCTCGCCCAGCAAGCTGATACCCTCATTGCGCACATTTTCATTAGAATCCTTTATAACACCCCTTATTAGATTTATGAAAACATCTCCCACCAAGTAATCAATATTTTCTTTATCCGCAGCATACTTTTTAGCCAAATGTGGTAGTAGAATTTTCAAATTTTCACTAGCATTATCGCGCAATCCCATATCCTTGTCATATCTTATTATATAGAAACAATTATATATTACTAATATACCCAAATCGAGATTAACACCTTCACTTGTTTCTGTTTGCTGTTTTATTTCTTTGAAAGCATCCAAACGTTTTTCATAGTCGGGCTGCTCCACCCAGCGTTTGTCCCAGGCATTGAGTAACAATATAATTCTAGCTAAAGCTTTCAATTGTTGGCTGGCTGCAGAGGTTGAACATTGTTTATGCTTAATGCGCGCTATATCGGCTATTAAATCACACAGCTGTTTGCGGGCCGTGACTTCTTGCACCTGCTCGAATAGGGGAGCAATTTTGCGTATATACAATTCTGGACTCTCTAATCTCTTAATGAGATTAGAAAGAGTTGAAATGACTTGGGTGACCACATCACTAGAAGATTGAGTTTGTGTTTTGGCAATAAGTATTGGTAATAACAATTGCAATAAACTGTCGCAGGTTTCCGGTTCTGTAACGTGTTTCGTTAACATGGATAAAACATTTAAATCTCGTTTATCCAACTGCTGTTTGGACCCTTTAGTAGAAAAATTCATTTTAAGACGGTGCAATAATTCCGGTATATATGGTTTAACCAATTGTAGTCCTTCTTCGGAATATTCCAAGTCATTCTCTGAGGCCACTAACAAGCGTTCTATTAAAGCCATTATAGTCTTGCGTACTAGAGCTTTAGATTTTTCATTTAACAGCAAGGAAATAATGAAATGGAATATATTTTTTTGTATGCGTGGAGGCTTTTGATTTAAGAATGCAAAATGTTTGGGTTTATCACCCCAAATCAACAAGAGTTTCAATAATGTCGTGGGTGAATGTATACTTTCAAAAGGCAACTTCTCTATTACTGGAAAAACGAACACTTCGCTAAGACATCGTATTAATTCTGGTGTCCATTCAAACTCTTCTATGTGCTCGAAAAAGTTGTAAAAACTCTGTAAGGCGTTCTGTTTAAGATTTCTAAATACAACGGGCATCTTGGGGTGTATCAAAGAATTGTCTAAGAGAAAGACTTCATTACAAACGCTACCAACAAATACCAATAACTTCAGCATGTAGAAATGAAATTTCTTCTCCATAATTCCACCAAATTCCTTGCGTATAAGTTCTAATAAATTAACAACACTTTGTAATTTCTTAGGTGACCAAACACAATGCATATTGAATTTGTCTCTAACCAAATTAGGTATGTTAGGAATGTCTGTGGAATCCTCACAAAATTCATTGTATAAACCAAATGCCATTTGTAAAAACCATTCAATTTCTTCTTGTGAACATTGAGCCAAAAATCTTAAAATAATCGATTTTCTTTGCTGAGGACTAATACCTTTTTGGGTGCCTCGTGTTATCATTTTGCCATAGAGTAATCTTAACAAAATTTCCATAAACTCTTGACGATGTTCTGAAGACAAATTATCTATTTTAAAGCTTATCAACTCATCCTTAAACTTCTTTTCATCCAAAATATTATACAAATTTTCTTTGTAAGGAGTCAAAGCTTTGGATTTGTAAGCAAAAATGCAATCCAATGCAGATTTTTGCAACTGTTGATTATTACATGTCAAAAGTTGTGTATAAAAGGACCACAATTCAGGTTCTCTATATAAAGACCGGGGATTCTGATGAGTAGCAAAAACGGTAAGTTTTGTTTGCAAAGTTTGCAAAATATCTTTAACATTGGCCGTGTATACGATGGAATTACATCTTGATTTTTTCTTGATGGCAATGTCTTCTTCAATATCTTCTATATCATCAGAATTTTCCATTTTGTGTGACAGATCCCAACAGTTCTCTTTGCTCTCCAATTGCAATTTATACTCTTCTTCCACGAACTTTAAAAACATGCCAACTAATTCCCTATTTTTCAATTCAAATAATTTACCAAATTGTGGCAAACGTCGCCATAACAAATTTCTATAATTTAACAGTTGTTGCTGACTTAAACGTTGCTCTGCTTGAAGCGGCATTACTTTATTTAAGGCAATGGAATGCCAGTGTGATAATTCCACCTCTTCATCTTTGCTTTTTAAAGAGTAATCTATTTTATATTGTGTACTTTGTAGTTTTTCTTGATAGATCAACCAAAATTTGCTAATGTCAATATGTGTAGCATAATCTTCCAAAAGTTTGAGAACAGGCTCCCAAATAAATTTAAAATTGTGATACAGTAATCCCAAAAGAAATCGAATACAATCTTCTTTGCAATGATCATCAGGGAATTGCTTATATAATTCCGCTTGTGTATCTAACTTTTGTATTAAAAGTACTTGTTCTCTGTAGTTGTGTACATTTGGCTCAATAAGTTCAGCTTTATAAAAAATATTATAAGGAGTTTGACGTTCTTGCGACTTAAACATAAGGTAAAGAGAATTAGCGGCAAGCAAGCGTTTTTCATGGTCATGATGAGAAAGAATTTGGACCATAGCACGGTGTACTGGTTGCGAGTTTGTAAAAAGTTTTGAGTAATTAGAAATTAATTGATTTAAGGTTCCCAAGGCTATTAGACTTTCCGTATTTTTAAGCAATATTGACGTAAGTGAAAGAACAGTTTCGTCGAACAACAAAAAATTTAACTGTATGTGAACCATGAGTACTAGACATAATAAATTAAGTTGTTTCTGTTCTGGATTTGCCACCTGTAAAGAATTGATCAAACATTCGATTAACTTCCTTAAAGGCTCTTGTAAACTTTCCCGTCCCAAGCCCTTCAAATGTGGAGCTATAATAAGTAGCATTATTTGCTCCTCCAATTCAGAACCATTTAAATCAAGTTTGTGAAGGGATTGTTCTACTTTTGTTAAAGTTTCTTTAGATTTCACTTTTATTTCCAATGGTTTCCAGTCGTGTTGGTTCAAAGCTTTAAATTGCAATGGTTGTTTTTTATGGATTACTTCGGTGAATAACTCAAACGCTGCCTTATCGAAATATGATTCAAAATTGTGTACCAAGCTGGGCATTATATATATGTCAAATTGCACGTGTAATGTTGTTAGTTTAACAAACTCTGCATATGTTTCTCTGTTCGTTATGCTCAAGCATTTCTTAAACAGACGGCTGGTATCTAATTGAGTAACCAAGGAGGAGCCAGACAGCAATATATGACTTATAACTTGAGTACAAGTTCTCAAAGCATCCACAGACGAAGGCTCATTAATAGATTTATCAATTAAATGCAAAAGAGACGGTACAATTTTATCCATTTCAGCCAAATAGCGGCATTGCTTAAACTCTACTACTTGTAAGAAAATGCGACAAAGATTATGGATTTTAGCATTATTTTTACAACTGTCTGAAATTTGGCATAATTTACACCAAAACAATGACATTTCTTGAGGTTGTATAAAATTCAACAATTGCCAAATGCAATATTCCACTATGTCATTTAGTAACTGATACTGTTGCTGTTTAATTTGTTTGTCATTGACCACAGATTTAAAGATAAACTCCAAAAAATCTTCTGCGATGGAATGAAATTTTCCTTTAACGCCACGCATAATCTCGAATAGTAAACGTCCGCAGCCCTGTACGCTATCAACTTGCTCGTGAACAATAGTTTCCAATATAAATTCCATGAATTTTTCATAATCTCGTACATCTCGTGCAATAAATGAAAAACATTCAACCGCAAAATTTGTAACATGTTCTTCATACCGTCTTTCATCCAGCAAAGGCAGAATGCAATTAAATACTACGCCAATATTACGCTTTAAGTATGGCTTAAGTGCTTTAAATAAGTAAGCCAGACATACCAGTGTCCACTCCAACTGATCGGCATCTTGGGTATTCAATAAACATATCAGTCTATCTAAAACACGTTGAAAATATGGATAAAATTCTTCTCTTAAGTCTCTAGCCAAAAAATAAAGGAGTTCCAATAAAGGTTGAAGGGACAAGTTTGTAGCGCAGGCGAGTTTTTCCAGCAGTACATCGACCACAAAATCTTTTTGATGCAACAACTGCGGTAAAGTAACAATTTTTATAACTCTCCTTGAAAACAGTGAATATTCCTCTGAAAGGTTTAAGACCATCCATTTTTTTAAGGTTTGATGAAAAAAGGTCTCGTTATCTTCCGGTAACTCTTCATTTTCATGACCAATATGGTATAAAGCCAAACGTCTCAAATCAATTTCACTAACGCGATCGGCAAAACTCTTGAACTGAAATATAAAGAAAATAAAAATTATTTTTACAATAAAATACGGTTATTTAAAAGTTAAGTTTCAAAAATTTATTGTCTGTTGTGAGTTTCATTGGTGCTAACGAATTTATCAGTGAACTTCAACTGGTGTGTAACCATTCGATGAAATATCGCTTTATGAACAGCTAAGCCCACAACAAATAATAAATTTAGAATATCTCGGACAACATATTTCAATAATAGATACGAGCAAAAATGATAGAAATAAGTTTAAGTTTTATTATTCTTGGGTAAGGGTATTTAACATCAATACGAAAAGTTAAAAGAAGAACGATTTCTTGCATGTCTATCTTTTTAGTTAATTACCCGATATGTATTTGAACTTTTAGATTTTTGTCTCCGTTCATCCATTATTTTTGAAGTTTTTAAGCATTACTATATTTGATAAAATTTTATTATCGATTTTTTATATCTTTTAAATATTTTATGTTTCTTATTTTTCTACACGTGTGAACGAATTTTCCAACAGTTGTCTAATATTTTGACAGCTGTGCAACAACACGTGCAAGAGCGGAATGTAAACAAATGATAAACGGAGAGAAAAGTGCATATAACACTGTGGTGTTAATAGGATATCAACTACAATACAGATCTACTTGCTTGCTCGGTTGTCAAAAACAGTAGACTTATTGTACTTATTATGTGTACGTCATAATCAGCATATAAAGCGATACATACATATGTGTCAAAATTTGTACTGGTTTTGAATTGGAACTGTTGTTATTCTGACGGGAATGACTACAAAAAATAAATACATTTTGACACATATAAAATGTAAGCAGAAACTGGCAACTGAGCTATGCGATAATATGTATAATTAAACCTGGTTTATATTATATATTTGTACTACATTGCTTTACTGAAGCAGTTAAGAACATTTTAATATTCCAAAGCAGGGCAGAACAGCATTTAGTACGTAACACACTGTCCACATTAGTGCCAGTTTACATTCAACGATTTTTGTCGCTGCAATTTTTGTCTTCCTTTCTTTAAAATTGCATTTGCGTTTACATTGAACGATTTTTGTCGCAGATATTTTATGCATACATACATACATACGTATGTAATTTTTGATATTTTCTTTTTTAAGTATATTCTTACGGTAAACAAACAAGGAATTTACGTATTACGAATTGCGGGAAAAAGGAATTGCAAGAGTACATGCCTATGTGTACTCTTTTTAGTTTCTCTCTTCCCCTATTAGCTCTATTCCCCCTATTTTCCAACAAACTAAGAATTGCAGCGACAAAAATCGTCCAATCTAAACAGGCACTTAGCAATTTTGTTGCAGCAATTCTTGGTTGTTTCAGGAGAGCGAGGTAAGAAGATTGGGGAGGGGTACAGAGTTTCATGTTCTCTGCAATTCTCTTTTGCTTTGAAATTCTTACTATTCAACTTGATATTTGGTGTTGTTGTATTTGACGTTTTATATATGTTTTATACAAGAATTGCAATACCAGTTTTTTCTAATGTGGACACTAAAGTAATTCCCTAGCAGAACTTCATGCAACAAAATTGCAAATGTGGACAGTGTGTAACACAAATGACAATTTGGCATCACTCTAAGAGCTTGAAATAGATTTTCGTAGCTATTACATCTCTCTGATTGATAATGTCAGTTTGTTGGAAAAAGAAGCGTACATTGTTTATTAATTCTGAAAAGAAAGCGCAAAATTTTAAGAGCAGTTGAAGAACAAAAGGATATAAAAACTCAATGACAAAAATGCGACCGACAGAAGTTAAACTTAATAATGCACCAGAGGATTGGATCTCTACTGTACGATTTGGACCTAAGTCCACCCAATACTTAATCGCATCGTCCTGGGATGGTACAGTCCGCTTCTATGATGTAGTTAACAATGCGGTCCGACAAAAATTTTTGCAAGAGGCGCCGGTGCTAGATGTTACATTCATGGTATGTTAGAATTTTGTTTATATTAATATGATGTATAGTAACATTTTAATTCATAATTGGTCAGTTACCTTAATAAATGTATATATAAATGTATATACTACTAATAAATAAAATAATAATAATAATATATGTACGCATTACTATAATATCACCATTAACTTCACACGTTTGCATATGTATATACAAAAATGAAAGATACATATATATATATATATATATATATATATATATATATATATATATATATATATATATATATATATATATATATATATATATATATATATATATATTAAATATTAATTTTAATTTAGAAATCTTACAAGAGGCACGAAGTAGTGCATTCATTTATTTTTTTTTTTTAATTTTCAGGATGTTGTTCACGTAGTTAGTGGCTCCTTGGATAATCAATTACGTTTGTATGATGTTAATACCCATACGGAAAACATAGTGGGATCCCACGATGAAGCTATTCGTTGTGTAGAACATGCTGAATCGGTTAACGGCATTCTTACTGGCAGTTGGGATAAATCTATTAAGCTATGGGATATGCGTGAAAAACGTTGTGTCGGCACATATGAACAAAGTAATGGCAAGGTGTACTCAATGTCAGTAAATGATGAAAAAATCGTGGTTGCCACCTCAGACCGTAAGGTTTTGATTTGGGATTTGCGTAAGATGGAAGAGTATATGATGAAAAGAGAGTCCTCCTTAAAATACCAAACACGTTGCATCCGCTTATTCCCTAACAAAGAGGGTTACATTATGTCTTCCATTGAAGGTCGCGTAGCCGTTGAATATTTGGATCCTAATCCGGAAGTTCAAAAACGCAAATTTGCCTTCAAGTGCCATCGCAATAAACAGAATTCTATCGAGCATATATATCCAGTTAATGCCCTTAGCTTTCATAATGTTTATAATACTTTTGCCACGGGAGGCTCTGATAATTATGTTAATATCTGGGATGGATTTAACAAAAAACGATTGTGTCAATTTCATGAATATGACACTTCGATTTCTTCGCTTGATTTCAGCTATGGTGGCACTACCTTGGCTATTGCATGCTCCTACATGGATGAGTTGGAAACGCCACCAGCTAATGTTCCAAACCCTGTTATATATGTACGATATGTTACTGATCAGGAAACTAAGCAGAAATAAGTATTATATCAAGCAAATGGTATCATAAGGGAACAAATACAACGGGAAAAATATGTATTTTCTTTTTGATATACCAGAAAATGGAAATTTTGTTTTATAATGTGAAAAATACACATGATAGAAACAAATATGAACATATTTTCGCTTTTACTAGGTTTATTTTGATAAGTTATTTGGAAATAAAAATTTATAAACTGTTCGACAAAAAAAAAAAAAAACAAACACAATACATAAATTTACAGAATCATGGTATTACGAGCGATTTTGGTTGCTAATCAAGGTGTAATATTAAGTTCTATACAGCTGTATAAATGGACCATCGTATTAACTTTACTTAAACTAGTTATCGATATGTCTATGTGCAAAAGCAACTGAAAAAAATATTTGCCAAGTATGTCTTGGGTAGAACTATTAATTTTAAAGTGTTACATCTATGTCAGTGGTACATACTTGTAGTTTCATCTCCTACTGACATTTACTATTTTATTTAGCTTATTTACTAAAATCTCAATGCAAAATTTAGCGAGGGACATTTGTAATTGGCCTTGAAGAGCATCCACAAAAATAATGACAGCTTCTCTAATAACACCAACAGGTAGGGTTTTCGCCGTCCTATATGAACTTAATGTCCACTTAACGTACTACATATGTACATATCGTGCGTTAACCGCTAAAAAAAACCTTAAGATTTTTATAAATATGTTTTTAATAACTGCTTTTGCTAAAATGATTTGCTATTAATTTATAATTGCGCTTCTAACAGTTATAAAATTGTATTTTAATTTTCGCGATCATAAGTGGTCGATTGCCATGTAACAGTGATTTGGTAAGGTTACTATAAGCTATCACAATTTATGAATATGAATAAAATATGACATGAATAAAAAAAAATCTCATTTTCATATTTGAAGAGTACAATCAATGTTTAAAGAAATGATGTGCATTGTCCATAAAAGTCTGAAATACTCATGAAGATGAAATTGTCATTCAGTTTAGAAAATGGAAAATATTCAAAACTACGTGGTCCATTCAAAAGAAAATATACATTTTGAAATTTCTCAGGCTATGTGCATTCGATTAGTTATTTTTTTAAATATGTTGGCAGACTTGTCTAAAAATGTAAAAGGATGAAAGGAATTGAATTAAAATATGAATGAATGGATTCCTAATGAATGCACTAATTTTGTGAAGAAAATGAGTTTAATTCAAATTTTAATGTGTTCATGATGAATTAAACTAATTTTTAGCCATTCATTTTACAACTAATATGAATTGAACTAAAATTAGAGTTAATTCATTATACACCAAAAACTCTTGAAGACGAAAACAAAATTTGGATATAAAAATATTGTTATTGTTTCTCATAAAAATTCTGAAAAATAATAGAATACATATCTGATTGACGCATTTTTTGTACGTATACGGTTACCGTCCAACAGAGATCACTCACACATATATGGACCTTATTATAGTTTTTGTAGTTTCGAAGGACTGATTGTACCATATTAAATTTTCATACATTAATTTGCAACCGTGTAGGCAAACACTAAAAATATATGTAGACAGACGGCTTTGCATTTTTAAAGCGTTCTGGAAGTAATTTAAATTTTTTCAGTAAATCCTATAAGTAGAATTAATCTATTAGATTGAAAAGGTCAATATTGGTTAACGCTTAAAATTATTTGATTATAAAATCCGAAGTAAAATGGTAAATATAGAATGAAATACATTTTTGTTTGGCTTGGTTGCAGAACAAACGAATACATCCTTATAAACCATTTTACTTTTTTATACGAATTATACTTAGAGCCCACGTTCAAGAAGTCGTTCCACAACTCCACGGCTTTCGTATTCTCGCTCACCATATAAGCGCAGCGGGCGCCGGTAAGTTATTCAGTTTTATGCCGCTTCTGTGTTGTAAACTTTTGAAAAATCCTGTAGCCGGTTTAAATATGATTCAAGCAGTAGTTCCAATTCTAGACAGCCACCATCTCCGCCACCTATAATTATGGGAAGAAAAAGTCGCTATTCCAGTGGCAGCCGCAGTATTTCTAGGTAAGTATCTTTTTAATATCTTCCAAAAAATAATGGTAATTCCATAAAAAATCAGTTGCTACATAACCTCTCTTTTTTTATAAGCTATTTTGTACATGGAATTTACTAACTTAAATCGAACTCGAAAAAATGATTGTCCTTCGTTGGGACTGAAAGATATTTTTATCCTCTTAAACACTATATGTAGACTAATTTGTGCCAAATTTTCTAACCATAAATTAAATTAAACTTTTATTTAATTTTTCTAGGAAACAATTCAATAAAATAATGGTCAAAATCATAGAACTTGATAATTTGAAGTTATAATTCAAATCTATTTTTCGCAACATTTCAAATAAAAATCAAATCCTTTTGAACAGGTCCCTAGCAAAATTAGCAAAATTTAAAACATTAACATAATCATAAACATCAAGAAGTGCAAATCATTTTATTTTTGAATACTGGCAAAAAAAATTCAAAAAAGATACTAATATATAAAGTTTAAGGGCAAATTGAGAATTGTTATAATTTTTGAATCGTTATAATTACTGACACATTTTGTTAACTTTAATATTTCAACAGATCTCTTTCGCCCAGTTTTAAAAAACGTCATAGTCGTAGACGCCACCCAAGATCGCGCTCAAGAACAAAATCTCGCTCACGTTCTCGTAATTCATATCGCAAAAGCACCCGTAACAATAGGGTTCGTAAAAACAGAAATTTATTATTAAGTCAATTTCGATAAATTTTTGTATTGCATGTTTTTTTAGGAAAAACCTTTGCCTTGTCGCTGTATTGGGGTATTTGGTTTAAGTGTTTTTACCACACAACCTAAAATTAGAGAAATATTTTCAAAATTTGGTCCTATAGAACGTATACAAGTCGTTATAGATGCTCAGGTAAGTTAATTTAATTTTGTTTGGCCTTTCCCCATAATGAAACACATTTAATTTAAAGTAAAGAAGTTAAGTGTCGCTACAGGGGTTAAATTAAAGCACTCGATCAGCAATTTATAGAGTTTTGATTTAAGAATGTTTTAAACAAAACCAAAGGCTTGCTGTTACAAATTTATTGATATATAAGCTGCTTTTACCCACAAAAACTTATAAAATACATATATTTCTGAAGAATGTTGCATTATATCAAAATGTATGACCAAAAAAAATTTGATTCACGAAAATGAGATATTATTTCAATTCACTTGGCTTATTAATATTTTTATCAATGTTTAATTTCGCAGATTTATTTTACATAAATTTGTACAAACTTTGATAATATGAGCAGACTTGAACTTTTACTTGTAATTAAAGTTATTCTGATACATGTATATACTTATTAAATTACAAAAACATCTGTAGGGAAAGAAAAAGTCCTTGGTTTTAGGGTCTGCTTAAAAATGGTTACAAATCAAGTGTACATAGAATAAGTGGCTTCCTTTTGTTATCAAAATATGATTTCAAGTGACCTATTTTATTAATTGCAGTTTAATTGATTTTCTCTGCAGACTGGACGTTCGCGTGGTTTCTGTTTTATTTATTATGAAAATTTAGCAGATGCAAAAGCTGCCTGTGATAATTGTTGTGGTATGGAAATTGATGGTAGACGAATACGAGTCGATTACTCCATAACAGAAAGGCCACACACACCCACGCCTGGTGTTTATATGGGTCAACCCGCCAAGTAACTTTGTTAACATCACTAAACTTATAGTTCGTTTTAATTAATTTCTATTTTTTTAGGATTTTACGAGAACGCTATAAAGCTGAACAGCAAAAGCTAAAGCGTCATCATTCGCCTGTTATTTATAGTAGAAATCATCGACATCGTTATGAACGAAGTCGTAGTCGATCATATTCACAGCGTAAGTTATAAAAATCTGAGAAGTATATAATTTTATTTAAACAAATTTGTCATTCAAATTATTCTCACATTTCGTTAGTTTAAATTATATACAAATGTGAAGCCAGCGCATACTAATTCAAAAATGAGTTACTCAGGGTAAATTTTTGTATATTCACTTTATTATTATTAAAAAAATTATAGCTGGTGCATAATTAAACGTTTAATTGTTGAATTTGATTAGCCCTGGTTTGTTTTCCAAAACCGTGATTAATAGATTTTACTGGTTTTTGGTCATTGGCCCTTCATGCTTGAATATATCAACCCTTTATTCTATTTTCATTTCAATTTGGTGTAACAGACTGATGTTTGCATTAAACAAACAATTCAGATAGTTGGAATAAAAGCATGTATATCGTTAATGGGGTATATCGGGCTTCTAGAACAGCATGTTTCCCCATTCTGCTTTTCTTTGCCAATATAACAATTTTTTTTTTTTTCATTTATTCCTTAAAAATTATCACATGTTCAAAAAAACCTGATTAAACAAGTTGCATTTGACTTCAAAGAGGTGTAATTCAGTTTTAAAAAAGTTTTATATCACTTGTCTTTACAGGTCGCTATCGCTATTGACAAAATTACTATTTAGAGTAGTGGGTCATAATTTTCTTTACCAAACTTCCTATAGAAATTATTTATACCATTATTAATCAATGATTTTTTTGTTTAATTAGAATTTTTGTCTGTATTTTATAAATAAAGGCGTTCATAAGGCTACACTAACTGTTGTATTGATTGCATGCATGTAGTAATGGTTACAAAATGCTGTATACAAAGATTTTGAAATTTGTCAAACCTATACAACAGTTTCTATACATTGTGAACTTCTTTAATGTTTTAGTTAATTAGTTATTAAACGGTGCTGAATTTAGACTTTTTTGATTTTCTTGCAATTTCATATATGTATAAACAATATTTTTAATTTCATGTAAATAAGTACTTATGTTTGTGCAAGTTTATTTTAGCGGTTATTGTTGAAAAAATGGAAACTTCTGATTTAATTTTACGAAGATATGAGGCCAATTATTAAAAAATTTAATATTTTGTTCTCTTCTACTTTTCGACATAAAAAGTAATGTTTGTGTAATTATTAATAAAATAATTTAGCTGTAATATTTATTTATTTTAATTTCATCAAATGGACAAAAAATGAAGACTTGAAACTGTGAATTTATTGTTAAAAATAAAGATGTACATTTATATGTATTACATTAAAAGAAAACTAATAGTTGTATAAAATATATATTCTTCAAATGTGCTTTATGATGCCGAATTGGAAGTTGTTCCGGCTGCTGTCGCAATACTCTGTGTTTGCTGCTGGCTTTGTCGGCTAGCTTTATACGCAATTTCTAACGTACTTTGTATGACTTGCATATCGGTCTCTATACTCCTAGCCCAATTCTCCACATCACCTAATTCTTTTAGAGCACTGCTAAAGTTATCAATTAGTTGCAGCCATTGTTGGGTCTGTTTAGCAAAATTTGTGGCACCTACATGTAACTGTTTGGCTTCGGCATCTAAACGTTTCTGATTTAAGTAGGCCTGGGCCACACTAGAAATAGCATAGACACACATGCAGATGTACATTTTATTGGGAGAGATAAAAACGTTTTACGATACCTACCCGACATTTAAATGTTCCACTAAAGCTTTGGTTAACTCATTGGATGCTTCAATGGCCTCTTTGCGTTTAATTTCTGCATTTAGACAAATTGATGCAAGGAAATTTTTAGAAAAGATTGCATATATATGTACATATGTATATAGACATCACTAACCTTGTTCTTGTTTACGTTTAACTTGTTTTGCTTGATGTTCTTTTACCATTGAACTTAGCATTTTAACTTATTATTATTCTGTAGTAAATTAATATACAATATATTACAAGGTTTTTACACACATTAGGAAAGAACTTGTAAACATGTACGTAAACACAACCATTACAGCTGTTGAAATCCATTCACTACTTCTCAAGTAAATTAGATGTTTGACATGTAGATGGCTCTAATTAGAAAAGATGCCAGACTATTGCCACTGCTATAAAAATTTGGTGGAGTAATGCCTATAGTAATACGGGCAGTAAAAAATAATTATTCCTTTTAAAGTCTAAGCATCTTTAGCACAGAATATATGTACCTTAGCCTATGATCCTTAGCAATATGATTACATCGAAATTGCTCATTGATTTTATTCCGGAAACTTAGTATTGATAAGATATTAGAGTTTATTTATGAAGATTTCTAGATTTTCCCATATTTTTGAGTAAAAATTTAACTAACATTATTTTTCCTCCGTTTTTTATTTTATAAAATTATTTTAAGGGAAAGGAAAATTAAAAAAGTTAGATTACTATGTCTACGTTGACCAATAAAAGGTGCTAGAATAGATTACGGTATGAGCGGTGTAGGTCATGTACTTACATAAGTATGTATATAGAAGCAAGCTATTTTGAGTAAAACAACAGATTTTTCCATTTTGTTAATTTTAAATATTTATTTTTATATATCGAAAAATCATAATAGAATAAAGTTTTGTATAACATTTGGTTTACGATTGATGATAATTTTTCAATTAGTTGTGTTTGTTTTTCTAATTTTCTAGTATTTTTTATAAAATATTTAACTTTTGCTTCTTTTTTTGCTATATAATTGTAATAAATTATTGCATTATTGCCAATTTAAATTCATAAAAAGTTATAATATATAAAAACAAAAAATTAATGCTTATCACAATATTTTGTTTTCGTGAAAATTAATTAATACAGGTTATTTAGATATAATTTGATGAAACAAATTCACTACAAACACCAACAATTTTAAATTATAGAATTTGGAATATTGCATTCAGCTGGGCCGAGTCTCTTTACAAAACTTTTATAAACAATTTAATGTATGTAATTCATTAAATAAAATATAAACGTTTTTAAGACATTTAAACGATTAGTATAGATAAATATTCGTTCATTAAGAAAGGAATGAATTGAATAAACGATATTAATAAAATATTTAATTGTACTATAAAACATTTTTATCAGACGTTTAATTTTTTTAAATTTGGAGGAATAGGGGAAAATTACCTATATAAGCTTCTGTTAGCAAAGAATGAAGTTTCAGTAGTATTAATTGAACAAATTAAAATTAGTAGTAAATAAGTCAATTATGGATGGTGAGCGGATGAACCTTTGATGGGTTGTGAGTTTTCGAAAACGATATTGTCATTTTAATTGGATAAGTTTTACTTTGTAGTTATAAATCAAACAATATTTTTTTTATTTAAAATTAATTCCCAATAATATTGATGAAAAACACAATACAAAAGACGAATTAATAGGAACAAAAAACTCTTGAATATAATATTTGGTCAGGAGAGTTAAAAACTGTAGATGCTTGTGGAAGCGAGGCTTAACCAAAGAGTGAAATGGAAAATAAATTTTCGGGCTCGTTGGTACTTGTCATGTGAACTGGTTTACAAGAAAAATTATTTCGAAAAATTTTTAGATGTGAGTTTTCAATACGAAATGTTAGTTTATTTTATTTTTGATAATGAATTTTGTCCTTATTAGCGTAGAGATTTGGAGAAAGAAAAAAGATTAACTGATAATTATAATTCATACAACGGGCTCGATCTTGAATATTAATATTGTTATAAACAAGTGATTGATTTGATTGACTATGGTTTGTTTATTATATTGCTTTTTTTATTATTGCCCCTATTGCGGTTCACAACTCAACTCAGTTTGGTCGTGTAGAGTCAACCCAACTTATGCACAACCAAACTCATTTTAGTTATTGTGTATCGCAATAACTAAAGTGAGTGTGGTTGTGCATAAGTTGGGTTGACTCTCACACGACCAAACTGAGTTGAGTGGTGAACCGCGATAGGGGCATATTATTTTTTCTTAGCAGGTATGTACACATTTATTAATTATTTTGAATGATTTATTAAAAATTTACTAATACGTACGTTACGTTTTTATTTAATAATTGTATTTGTGCTATTATTGTTAATTTACTACTTGTGCTATATAAAAAGTTACAGTCGGTTATAGATTTTAAAAATGGATGTAACGTTTATCTGCTTTTGCATTTGTGAATTAATACTTTTTTCTTTTTGCCAATGTGGACATTTTATTTCTACATTTATAACCTTTAAAATTTAAATTTAAGAAAGCTAATGATTTTTTCGAAATACAATCACAATTACACAGGTTACAGAAGTCACTTATGATGAAATGTTATTTTATTGTCATTAACTGCTTTCCGGTCTGAATGCGTGTCTATTTGAGGAAATATATTGAATTATTGTTATCTGAATTAATGATTCTATCAATTAAGTTAAAAATGCTTTTTATCATTCTGATCAAAAAATTACTTTTGTTATTCGTTTTCATATTTGCCAAGGCGTTATACGTTACATTCATTTGCTTTAAACTAAAGAAATAAAAATCTTATAACTAATTTTAAAAAATGAACGACTTCACACTTAATACTTGTTGGAATACAGGCATGTTCTGAAAATCACTTTAGCCTAAAGTGATTTGAAATCACTGAAAAGGTGTTCTGCGTACCAAAAAATTTGAAATCTCGTGATTTAAAACCGGTCAGGTTAATGTCTGACGATATCAAATCACTTTGCGTTTTTTTAGCATATTGGTTTGATTTCGATAATAAAATGATTACATACACTTAATATGATTGGTTCTTTATTTGTTTTAGTAATAAAATCTATTATTTTACAAAAAAAAACTTTAAAATTTATAAATTTAGATAGACGCTTTATATTTGGTGTACAATTGTTAGAATTTGCTAAATTGCTAAAAAGGTTGCTCCAGGCATTTTTTTCACTTTATTTTCTGAAATAATTAACGACACACAATAAACTCTTAAATTTGTTATATTTTTCTGATTAATCACTTAAATATAAAAAATTTTAAATGTAAACAAAGCAAATCAGCTGTTAGCTCGTGATTTAGAAGATGAAAATCACTACTAAAAATTAAAATTCTCGTGATTTTCAGAACACCAAAATATTAATCTCGTGATTTCAAAATCGTTAGTGATTTAAAATCACCGTGATTTCAGAACATGCCTGATAATATAAAGAGCTTCAAATATTTGATTAAAATTTTCAATTTCAAAATTCAATAAACATTCATCAACATCATAAAACAATTTACCAAAAAAGAGGCAAGATTTGAGCTTCAAATTCACAGGGATTTTTTATTTACTCAAGTTTTATTTAAAATGTTTATTGACAATAATAAGCCTAAGAATACTAAAATTATAATAAAATAAAAAAATTATTATTGAAAAATTAAATAACTATGTTCGTTGATATATGTATGTGTGTGTCTTCGTTGAAATATTGCTGTGCTATATATTTTTTGAGTATTTCACTCCTTTAACGCAACATAGTCATATCTCTAAAAATAAAAAAACTTTTCCTAATATCATCTTTATATGTATTTAATTAGAATTTGAAGCTTAACGGAAGTTATAAAAAAATTAACATATACAGTGGAGGCTCATAAAAGTTAAGACGCGCAAAAGTTAAGAATACGGAAAAGTTAAGCAGCTTTCTGTCACCATACGGAACTCTAAAAAGTTAAGTGCTTCTTAACTTTTTTGAGTAATTTTTGTTTTTATTTAATTTTTCTATTTTTACCATCATTTTGAATTCTTATATGTATGTCGATTGTTGCATTAATATATGTAGTACTATATAAGTACATGGGTAGCATAAAAAATTCAACACATATCCAATCGTCATTTACCGTTAAAAAATTCTTTACATTCGTACGTAATGTTTCATACTATTTTTGCATCAGTTATTAGTTTTCTTTTGATCGTAACAATGTCAGCAGCACGTAAGCAAAAAAGGTTATCAGTTGCCGAAAAATGCAAGATTTTAAAAAAATTATATGCAGGCGTTTTGGCTAATCGATTGGCCATTAATTTTCATGATTCTGAATCTTCAATTTCTAAAATTAAAAGAAACAAAGCAAACATTTATGCTGCAGTGTCAGGTACATGTGACGAAATTGAGAGAAAGACTTTACATAAGGCAGAATTCGTAGATTTGGAGAAGCAGCTGTACAAATGGTTCTTATATCAACGTGAAAGAAACTGTCCACTAAGTGGTCCTATTTTAAAAGCTAAAAATGAATACATTTGCATACATACATATATACATGTGTATTAAATACATATTAATAATATATATACAATGTATAAATACATGTATAAACACATGCATTTTTCATATCACGGAAAAGTTAAAGGCCTAACTATAATGTGCTTAATGCAACTTAAGCAAATGTGCGAATACACACAATCAAATATATACAACTATAATGTACTTAAGTTACTTTTCGTCAAGTGTCATTTGCTTAAGGAAAGTGCGTTCAATTTCGCTCTTGCTTAAGCAAATGACTCATCAAGAACCCATTCTTCTTTCTGTCTCTATTTATTTCCCGTACTGAGCAGGAGCGTTTTTGACGAAATCTCATTTAATTTGTAAAAGTTATAAATATATTACCATAAGCAAGTAAATCCATGTTTATCTTTTATTTATTTATAAAGTAAACGAAAACTAAAATAAAAAAAGTACTAAAAAAGCAACAGTGGTTGCATCTTTTAATTGTAAACAATTATTTATTTTATTATTGGAAAATTATTATTTATTTATTTATTTATTGGAAAATTTTTAAAAATGGATAGAAAACTGAAATTTCTGAAGACAGTGAAGTTAATGAATTGTGCATTTGATGGAATATGTGTTCTTCAAGAAATAAGAGAGACGATGAAGAAAAGAGAACGCTCCTGCTCAGTACGTCAAATAAATAGAGACAGAAAAAAAATGTTTTCTTGACGAGTCATTTGCTTAAGCAAGAGCGAAATTGAACGCACTTTCCTTAAGCAAATGACACTTGACGAAACTTGACGAAAAGTTACTTAAGTACATTATAGTTGTATACATTTGATTGTGTGTATTCGCACATTTGCTTAAGTTGCATTAAGCACATTATAGTTAGGCCTTAAGTTTGGTTAAGCACATTATAGTTGGGCCTTAAGAATTCGGAAAAGTTAAGCACCCTCAAAACAAACTACTTAACTTTTTCGAGCCTCTACTGTATATATATATATATATATATATATATATATATATATATATATATATATATATATATATATATATATATGTATATATATATATATATATATATATATATATATATATATATATATATATATATATATATGTATATATATATATATATATATATATATATATATATATATATATATATATATATATATATATATATATATGTATATATATATGTATATAAATTCGATATGGAAGCTTTCATTTTATTTTTTTCTTTGCGATATGCTTATGTTGCATTGAATGAGTGGTTTTATTATGTGCAAAGATTTTGTATTTTTATAGGAAGGGTTTGAATCTTTTTTATTTAAAATTACAATTTCCATATATTTTGGTGTTGCTGCTTTTACAACTAAAATTAACCTTTGCGTAATATGTAAACTTTTGTAAACTCAAATTGACATATAACTTTTGCTCAAATCGACAAAGTTTTCGGAATTTCTAAAATATTTATATATTATTCATTATTCTAGATTTTCTCAAAAATACTTATTATACCAAATTTTTATTGTTATTTATTGTGGGCTTAGCAGTGTATATTCTTGCATTACATTGGCTCTAGCCAAACAAAAAGCGTGCTGATGCTTTAGCCAAGTCATGTTTGAAAGACATTAAAATTCATAAACTTCATAAAAATAATAAGACTGAATATTGAATATAAGTTTTTTATTGTGTTGTTTGTATAAAAGTTCTCTAAAATTAATACTTAAATTTTGTTATTTACAAGTAAAAAAATATGATTGATTTCAATAGAATTATCATATTAAGTATATGAGTTTGCATGCCTTTCAAAGATGACTTGGTTAGCGTCAATGAAATGCAGGCGAAGCCTAATTTTTTGTTTTGTAAAATATGTATGTTTTTGATGGAAGTATTTATAATCTACCATATTTATGAAGTAGGGTACAATGTTTAAATTTTTTTATTATCAAAAGCTCGAAAGCGATTTCGATATTTCACAAACATGAATTAAATATCACATCATAATATATGGAAAATTGGAAAATCAAGTATATATAAATTCATTCGAAAGATAGCACAAAATATTTTATCAGTATTTTCATTAAAAACATCATTCTTCAGTAAAATGTGTATCATTTAGATTTATAAATTTTAATTTAATAATTTGTGCTGTATGAACAAATTAATATGTGAACATTCAATAAATAAAATTTAATTATGTACATACATTTTCTACTTAAAAAATTTATTCAAATTGAACTAAAGGTCGAAATATTTTTAAAAGATTTGATTTCGATTGCTATGGAATAAATTTAAATATTTTATTTAATTTCATTGTTTTTCGTTTCTTAATAAGAACGCATAAAAATTTTTTGTTTCGTTTTTGTAACGGGATTTTTTTAAATCAGTATATGTAGACATGTGTTTGTGTGTGTTTTTTACAAAGTTAGAATTTTGAATACAAATATTCTTATTGTTATACATTATATGTAAAATCATAAAAATTATATTCAACAAAGACATTTACGAAGGTGGTTCCAAAAGTAGCCCATCTAACAGTTACTTTGGTGAAAAGTGACGACCTCATTGAACAGATGATTTAAGTTACTTAGTATTTGTTTTTTTTTTTCTTTTTGAGACATCAAAAATAAACGATCTCAGTGACTTTGTAAACGTGGAAAGAATTTATCACCGTTTTGTGATTCAATACTTTCATTTGATAGTTCTCACTCCGAAAATTAAATCCGAGCTGTGATTCTACTCTAGGGGAGTCTGCTCTTCGTTTACGGCTATAAAATGTTGGGTGACAGAGACTAAACGAGGTCATACGAGCTACCATGATGAACATATACATAGTATAGTAGATTAATATTATTTAAGAATATATTTATATAAAATACACAACTATATGTTAATAAAGGCATTGATGTTTAAATTGTTTTAATATGTTCATATCCATAGTAGAGACAAGGACTGATTAGTCTTTCTTTAACAATTGTTAATAATTTGCTTTTTAATTCTTTACACGTTGTTTTAAAAATTACAATACAGTATCCAAGTTTTATTCGAGGATTTTTTAAATTAATATACATACATACATACTTATATATTTTTCTTTTTTCCTTACTAATTAAATATTCGTCCATGATTGCTCTAAAGACTTGCAACAATATAATCCCCCTTATTATGGTTGTCGACGTCGACGTCACATCAAGTCGACAGTAAAAAGACAGCAGTTCCTGAACTCCTTTTAGGCAATAATTAGCTAATATTGATGGCCAATTGTAATTTTATAAGCCATAGTAGTAGTAATATCCTATCAATAATATTTAATAGTTCTCGATAACGATCCCACAATTGCCAATATATTGATGTCGACTTGGTGTGACGTCGACGTCGACAACCATAATAAGGGGGAATAACTTAATTTTTGGTATTATTGACTTATTATTGTGTGTGTTGATGTCCGATACCAGCGGCTCCGTAAAGAAAACTGGACTGACGTATAACTGAGACAGTAGCAGCGGCTACACCTGCTTGAGGCGGTGGTGGGGCTGGTGCTCTATGTTTCTTATAGGGTGGACAGCTGGCGGGTGGTAATGGTTTTGGTGTTGTTATAGCAGTTGTTGATGTTGTAGTACTTGTATTTAAATCGTTATTATTTGTTGTAGTAACATTGTTATTATTGTTGTTATAGTTATTATTGGAAGATGTTATAACTGGAACAAATATTTATTATGTTTATTGTATTACAGATAATTTTCAATGTTAATTTTTACATTCACAAAAATATTTTCGAGTTTAAAGTGTTCGACTAATTTGCGAAATTGGAATGTATGATCTTTTTTAACCGTTTACTAATACTAAGCCATGTCATCCATGCTAAAATAAATAATTTTTGCTTTTTTCTAATATTTATTTACATCAGGTTTTAAAAGGTAATCTTGTAGGTCAAAATGCCCGATTATTTAATGGAAAACACACCATGTTGTAAATCTGGTGGCAGAAGCCACTATAATAATAGTAAACTTATGGAAAACAGATCTTGAACCTCTGTGCTGCAAAATAATAAAGGCAAATTTGTGTAGTGACTGCTACAGAAAATTCTAACTCTACTGTAAAATTGTATGTAACGATTACGTAATTTGATGTATGTAAAAATATACGGTACACAACTCCACTATACAAATGTGTGTATAATTAGAACGTCAAACAAATGAATTTTGAAGAATTTAATTTTACATTCTATTAAATATTAATTATGGCTTCCTTTCATTTGTAGGTTGAATAATATAGCATTAATTAATTAATCCCATCGGTTATGTATTTTACATTTCCGAACGTTTCAATTTTGTGTGGAATATTTGTAATAAAATAGCTTTTTATAATAAAATAGCTTCGTTATATTATCCCAATCAACATATTTTTTTGCCAAACATTGCTCTTCGAATTTTCTCATGTTTCGGAGAGAGTCTTTAAAAATTCATGTCCTATGACCAGCCAATTTACAGCTTCCGCAGACTTTATTGTCGTTAATCTATCGGCTAAGTTTTTGCAAAATCGATAGAATCCTCCAAATAATTTCAAAATATTTTTATGTGCTTGTTTTGTTAAATTAAGCGATTGTGAAACATGTTTACGTGTGTATCGTACATTTATGCAAAATTTCTAATATTGTACGAAATGCTAAACTGGCAGTGACAGTTAAGGTGAATTCACCCATTCGTTCTGAACGAAATTTTTGTTGTTGTTCCGCATTAAATTTACTCTCTTTCTCAAAATAGAGACGTCAAACTACATATCAAAAAATATCGTTCGGATCGTTCAGAACGTATGGGTGAATTCACCTTTATATTGCGCTGTTAATTGTTGTGGCTGCACCGAAAAAAATTTATTTTGTTTACTTTCTCATACTTCGCACGGAGTTTGACAGTACGCCAAAAATGTATTCTGACAAGGCGAATTAAATTATGAGAAAAACACCGTATTTTTCATACGAAAATAAAAGTGTAATTTATGCTCAAAAGAACGTGCTAAATGTGTTGCTCTTTTAATTAATTTATGTATGTATGTATGTTAACATTGCTATTTAATCAGTATTTATAGCATAGTAATTTATTATAAGTAATAAAACAGAAAAAAATAGCTGCCTATTTTTTCATTTATAAACCCATTGAGGAAAAATGTCAGCTGCAGACGCCTTTCAGCTGCCAACGGTATTTTTGCTCAGCCGCCACCGACAATTTTGTAACAAATTGGACTTCTGCCTATGGCCATTGAAAATATTAATATCAATAATAGTTTTAATTCATAGGTTATTGCAAGATTGAAGAACTCGTTGATGGTGATAGCTTTTAAAATTAACATAAATTAACAATATTTTTAGGCAATAGAATTATCTATATTTTCTAAGCACGCTTCCATATTTACTTCATTGATTCTGCAAATGGAGGTTTTAATATCACAAATCTTTTCTATTCTCTCCGTTTAAACTTTGACATTCTGAGCATTTAATGAAAATCATAAAATGTGCTTTAGAAATTAAAAGACTTAGAATAAAGAATGTAAAAGTCCTAAATGTGAAGGAAATTAATTGATTTAATGACAATTGTTTTAAATTGGTGGAATAACAACCATTTTACTTTATTTAATCATTTCAACACGTAGAAAAATATTAAGAGATTCATACATAATATAGTAAGTTGTATGAATACAAGGTTACATGCTATTCAAATATGATGACTGTAGTCTACTGATTAGTTGGCATTAGGATTAACGAAATTTTGGCATATAGACAACACAATCCACAGGATAAATATATGTAGGTATATGAAAAATTTTCAATACATAAGTTATTAGTCTAATTGTTTGTTTTTAGCTGCTTCCTATATTAGATTTTTTTTCTGAAATATTTTACTTTTACAATAGTTTGAAATCTATGATGGTTACAGAAATCGTATTTAGTCGAAAAAAAATATTAGTTTTACATTTTTACTAGTTTTACATTTATCCTGATCGTTTTCATGTCGATATTATACTATAGACGAAATCAATGAATTTGCAAAATAAAGTAAAAGAATACTATATGTACATATATTTATACAACATAATATGGTGTATATAACCTCATTATCTCCCCAGCGCAATAGATCTTTAGTCGAACATTTAAATTCAAAATTCAAATAAATCAAAATGAAATAACCTTTATTTGAAATGATAAAATGCGGATTTATTTCTTATTAAACATTTCAATTTTTTTTGCATAAATAAACAAATGCGTATAATATAGAATCGATATACTTATAAGTAGTGTGTGTATATTCTTTATTTACCATAATGTTTTTATTTGCATTTTACATTATTTAAAAACAATTAAAAACAGTTATATTAATATAATAAAATGATAAGCATGCTAGTATGTGTATTTGTTGGAAGTGTAGGGTTGTGTGTATTACATATTGTTGTTGCATACTTTGATTAGTTGCTAATAAAAAATAGTAAATAATAAAGACTACTTTATTTTGAGGTTTAAATTTTCCTTTTTCAACAAGTGACAACATTAATTTAAACAAAATAATAGTTTTTCATAAAAACCTAGAAAACACAATTTCAATAAAGCTATTATTTTATTAAAAAAACTTTAATTTTTTTAAATAAATGCTTAACGGTTGTAAAACATACTTTAAAATTTTAATTTATTAATAATATTATTAAATGATTAGATAACATTATAAGTATAATTAAAATATAATTAAAAAAAAGTTCATTTACAAAATATTACAGATGATTTGTTAAAAAATATAAAGAAAATAATACATGTAGATATGTACTTATGTATTTATATATTTTATGTGTAAGATTTCAAATTCTTCATTCATTTTTTTATAAATATACATATGTATGTATCTCACGTGCATTATTATTGCTTTGCTAAAAAAATAATATAAGAAAGTGAAAAAACAATGATTTAAAATTTAAATTACCTTAGGTTTATAAAAAAAAAAATACAGTGATAAAAGAAAATGAACAGCATTTCATTACAAAAATCCCTCTAAATAAGTTTCCAGAGGAACGAAGGGTAAGTTTCTTTTTTATATGTATATGTATGTATGTTGTTTGTTAAATTCTTTTTATTTACATACCATTTGCTGTTTTAACTGTTCGACTAGGATACACTTTTTGAATATTTACAAATGGTGGTGGCTTGGGAAATTCGGTAACATTATGAAAATGTTTACCATATTTTGTTTCCAAATCAATGACTAAGCGACTGACAGCATTCGCATTGTTGCTATTACCAAAAGTGGGTGCTGCTACACTAGTGGGTGGAGTGCCGGGACCACTGCCACGCATAGAAGAGTAACGTTGTGGTGGTACTGGTGGAGCTCCAGTTGCCTAAAAAAAAAAATTATGTACATACATATATTATATAACAATAGTTCAAAAAAGTTTTTTAAGCCTTTAGTTTATATTCCAATTACATGTTATAAATTGAAACAGATGATTAGAAATATTTATATGTCTAGAAAAGTCAAAGTAATTGAATTACGTGAAAATTACAAAGTCCAACTTCTTATATGTATATGGAAAAATCCATGAATGTCATATTAAGTCATGGGTTGATCATAGAACCGATATTGATGAAATTTTTGAAGAAATCTTAGAAAGTAATAAAAATTATATCCCTTCTACCTATGGCATTGTATTAAAGTTGAATTGGAAATAAATATCGAAACCATACACAATTCTACTTTAATATTTTGAAAAAGTATAACAATAAATAAATAAGTCTAGTGAATAAAATTTATTTAAAAATATTCTAATGGCATGCTTCAACAAGTTTAACTCGAAATTGTATGATATGTTTCAGAAAAATTTTAAGTTTAATTTCAAAACTTCCCAATCAGGAAAACTTTTGAAAAATGTTGCACTGACACAATAGGTTTGTTCATTTACCAACAGTTTTTTATACTAATTGTTATTAGTTGTAACTGAAAAGTGTTCACGAAGAAATTGAGAAAATTTGCTTTATTAAATGAGAGAATTGTAAATTTTACAACAAAAGGAGTTCATTTGCCTAATTATTTCTTCCAACAACTTTTGTTCAAAAGTCGCTAATACTTAAATTATTCTAAGATTATCAGGCCTGTCACAAAAATCAATTTCGATCGAAAGTGGAATTGATTCCGTATTTTATTATTTTATTTATTCAATCAAGAAAGTTTTAAATTTGTTTTTGTACTATCAGATACAAAAAATGCAAATTCGATCATGAAATTAAAAGTGGTTTCATTCCGAAAAAATTTCGTTTTTTTTTTTGTTTTCTGGAGAAGCAAAATACGGAATCAATTCCACTTTCGATCGAAATTGATTTCTGTGACAGGCCTGTATTATATGTATTTCAACATTAGCAAGAGCGCTGAATTGAGTATTAACGCTATCGAAATTTTTGATTCTTCGCAAATAGTTTTTATTAACAACAGTGTTACACTATTGTTTTACTGAGTCATTTCGCTCTAAAATCTTAAAATAAAACTTTCTTGCTCTTGCTTTGAACTGAATTACTATTTCACTTGCCGCTTTATAGTTTTACTTCATTTATATAGTAATCGAAACGGTGCTCCGACTAGGAGCTGTAATTTACGACTATTATGTGTGCATGCACATGAAAATTACAAAAGAAATGAAAAATGATAACAAAAAAATTTACTTCATGCTAGGACTTATCTCCGTTTTATTATATTTCGAGCAGTACAAAAACATAATAATATGTATGTAGCAGTTTTGCCATCCCTGAAGCTTATTTTGTAGTCAGCTGTTTTTGAAAGTCGAGCGAATTTTCACACAATCTAAATGCCTCTTATTTTTGTATTATTTATTGTAATGCTATGATGACCTGTATAAATAGACCCTGAATATATCCATATTCGGAAAATTCATTCAAGTATCTTATGGACATACGACTAATTTAATTGACTTACATATGTATGTACATGGTATGTATGTACCTTTAAAGATCAAGGACATATCCATGTACATAAGTACATATATATGTATGTATGTACATACATATGTACGTATATATGTATGTACATACATACTTATATTTGTATAATGTTGAAATAAGTTTAATAAGTACATTTATAGATAGGAATGTTGTGCTATGTACATACGTACATAAGTATGTACATATGTATGTATGTAAGTATGTGCTACATAACATTCAAACATAAGTATGTATGTATGTACATACATACATATATATACAAAATTTCTCCATTTGAGATAAATTAAATAAACATTAATAAACAAATATGTAAGTGCTAAAAACCAAACATATGTACATGCATACATACTATGTATGTATGTATGTAACATTTTTAAGGAAATAAACTATATGCTTTCTTGATTTTGCCCAAAATAGGAAAAGAATTATTCCTTAGTTTTATAACCGTTTCACAAAATAACTATTAAAATTGCATTTAATGTTCCTCCTCAAGTATAAAGATGATACATATGTACTTCCAAATCATACCGTTATATCTAATCAATTATTAAGGAAATATGTATGTAAATGAATAAAATATTTACCCTAGTTTTGTAGTTCATCATTGTTTTAACTTATGCAGTGGAAACAATTAAAACTTTTATGTAAGACCTTGAAAATTATCCTTAGACAATTCCTTTAAATTATAGCACTAATTTTCTTTCCTGTTGGTTTATTATTGTTTATTATCAATTTTACACAACTTTTCCCATTTAGTCGTATACTATTTAATTTTCCATAACGATTTTTCCCTCATAATTGGCAATTTTCAATACTTGGGTGTGAATGTGTGATATTAATGCATTTCAATCGAAACCGACACTGAGTCTACTCAGTCTAATATTTTTCTTTAGCACAAATGACAAATCGTCATGGAAGAAATCAAAAACTTTTGTTTTTCCTTATTATTATTTTTTTATTTATTCACTGTTTACCACAATATAAAATCGCTTATAGTACAACGCAGTACAAAATAACAACAACAAAAAGTAAAATAAAAGCGTAATACGAAATCCTGTTTTTTTGCCAAGTTTGTTTTGATTCTCATTTACTACTGCACTCAACTGTTGTAACTGTTCCAAGAGTTAAAAGTAACAGAAAATTCTTGATAGCTAACAGTTATAGAGAGTATGTTGTACATATGTACACATTAATGAATCAATTTTTACGTTTCCCTAAAAGAAAAAAATACTTAGTGGATTATTTTTGGGAACAATTTTCAATTTTAAAAATTCCCTGAAGGAAATGTCACTAGTGATTCACTAGTGATTCACTATTGACAAAGTCACCAGTACTAGTGACAAATTATACCCCAACCAATGCTTTTTTCTGTTGACATTTAACATGCACTTGTCATTGAAAATCCACTACTGACTTTGGAACTAGTGACGAACTACTTCCAATGGGACCATATGACGACCGTAGAACTAGTGCTTCTCTATAGACATTGTCACCAGTATTATTGACATACTCTACACAATACTTCTTTCTATTGAAATTTAAGATGGACTTATCATTGAAAACCCACTACTGAAGAGGTCGTTCTAATGGGTCCATGTAAACAATTTTTGATATACATATATCTCTACAGTTTTAGTTAAAATAAATGATTAAAGGTTCACCATAGAACAAATAAACGCAGTTAAAAAATGAAGAGGCATAAGCGTGCTCTCAGAAATTTCTCTGCTCATCAAACAAAAACTTGTTGACAACTCCGTTGACGATGTCTACATATGAGTCACCAAAATAGTCGACAAAACTGGTGACTTGGGTACACTTGTCCCCATGTTTCCTTCAGGGTATGTATGTTATGTACTTACATGTGATACTTACATCTACTTCAATAACATAAGTTCCACAAAATTAAATATACGCAGTTATTTCTGAAAACGGTAATTTACGAATCTAAATAGCAGTACTTTTGATAGTATTTCTGAATTTATGTATATTCCTTACAATTTGATTTAAGAATTCCTCTCCTTGTTCAATAACGATATTTTCGATATAAGCTACCGATTTTTATAGAACACAAAATCTAATTGACTTTTAACTTAAGAAAACAACGTGAATTATACCTGTATATGTAATTTAACAATAATTAAAATTAATATTAAAGCCTACAAGAAAAAAATCACGATGAGACCTTTTAAACGACACCGAATGCCGTGTACATACATACATACATACATACATACATACATATGTATGTATGTATTTACATATGTATATTATAAAACGAAGGAAATAAAAATATTACCAATAAATACCTACATACATATGTACATATGTACATACATATTATAACTACACAATCTAACATGTCTTCAAAAATACTAAACAGCGAGAGACAAAAAAGTTGTATAACATTGTTACTAGTAAAGTTTGTAAAAAATTTCGTAATATACTTACATACATATGTACGTATGTACTTACATACATACATACATAGATACATATGTATGTACATACATACATATGTAGAAGAAACCATTAGTATTTGCAAGTTTTTAAGAAGGAATGTAAATATGTACATACTTATGTACTTACATATGTATGTATGTATGTATGTATGTATGTGTATTTTTTGAGAAAGTACATTATTAATAAACATAGAGGAAACGGCATCCATCCAAATCACATTTAATGTATAGTTTGTGCCACTGTGTTCGAATAATTAAGATGTGCAGAATATTGTATCTGGTGGTCTGTAGATGCTAAGTAAATAGTAAATGGTATATATATACATATGTACTTCTTTCTGGATTTTTAAAACAAAAGGAACATTTGCGATAAAAAAATAATATTTTTCTTGCCGAATCTAGCAGTGCTGCTACATACTTTAAAATGTAAATTTTTACTATTTACAATTGTTACTGGTAAAGCGTTAATTTATTTTTTTCTACTTTTTAAAGTTATAAGTTTTTACTAGGAAAGTAAACGAATAGACCTACATACTACATACATATGTATGTAGTATGTATGTACATATGTATGTATATATATTTTCTTTTATTGGTAGCAGCCCCTTATAGATTTCAACATTTGACATCAAGGACTATTAGTAACAGAACACAGATTGCTTATTTCAATGGAATTATAACATTATATACGTATGTAGTTGTATATGTGTATGTAAACAAACCCTTAACTAACAGGAAAATTTCAATAAAGAGAACAACAGTATGGTGGTGTGTTGTTTACAGAATAATGATAAGCCAAAGGTGTGCTGAAGAGTTTCAATATACATACTACATATCTGTTGTTTTTTGCAAGACATTTGGCGCCAGTTTTGAATTTTGGTTTTAGCTACAAGGTGTGACGTAGAAATTATGGTTAAAGAGAGTGGAGAGTTAAAATATAGGAAAACTTATAATTCAATGTTCCGTAATTATTTTATGGTTTTAACACTTTATAATAAATATTCGCATGTTTAATACACTAAAGCTTAATTTTTACTACTATGAAAAATTAGTTTTTAGCAAAAAAAAATTTTAAAATTGAATGTTTTAAATTTAGTTGAACTTTATTCAAAATTCTAATTTTGACTCTTTTGTGCCAACGAAAACCAGGTCGTTCCCTTCACATTGCTTGCGACTCCAGGAGCATAAAATCTGTGTGATGGGTGAAATTTTAAAATTTCAAGAGCTTGGCACGGTAAGTTTTGCTTCTAAGGAGGAATTGATTCAGGAACTGAGTATTTTAAATTCAAGAAAATTCGATAGTATAATTCACAGAGCTGGTAACAATATAAGTAGATTTTTTATAATATCAGTTATTTAGTAATAATCCTACTGATATACATAAATGTGAAAGTTTGTATGTTTCAATGTTTGCTACCTCATCATGTGAAAACGGATTTGAATGATAGTTTATAGCCTAGATTATGCTATAATAGTATATCTTTTATCATGGTAAATGACTTGATTTTTATTCAGGCTCTAGACCTAGAGCCTGAATAAAAATAACCATAAATTACATACCGATAAAATTAATAAATATATAAAAACAGAATTCAAAAAAAAAAGAATTAAAAATGTTTGACGTGGCTTCTTTTCAGAATACGGAGCTGGTCAATCGTTTTCAAAGAATGGCCAATCACTTTTTTACAAAAAATATTCAAAATTTTAATGTTTTTAATGCAATTCTTTAAAGTTCTTATTAATTTTAAAAATATTTCATGCTTACATTATTACTCGCTTGTCTAAGAGGGGGTGGTGGTGCTGGACACGTTCTATGCGGTGGCAATGGTGGCGCATTAATGGGTCCACCATTAAGTATAATTGGTTTCGGTGATTTGTTACTGCTTAAAGGACTACTCGTAGTTTTCGTTGTTGTTGAGGGTGGTGGTGGTGGTGGCGTTGAATTTCCGCCCGTGCGAAATTGATCACGTAGAGCTGAAACACTATTCGTAGACGAAGAGTTGGAAGGCGGTTGTGTTGACGAGGTTGATGACGAAACACTAGCCTGCGATATGAGGGCAGTATTAACGGTACTTATAGGTCCAACATTCGCAGATGATACTGAGTTCGACGAAAGATTTAAATTTGTATTGGAAGTACTGCGAGCTGGTGTAGGAGGTGGTGGTGGTTTAACACTTGGTGGCTTGGGTGGAGCCACAGTAGGACGACCTGTATAAAAAATAAAGAAAATAAGCTAAGTTCTAACATTTACTTTAAGAAAATAATCTTACCTAACGGCGGTTGGGGCGCTGTGCGTAAACCAGAATTAATGGCTTCCTGTGATTGGGCAAAAGGCGTGCGCATAGTACCAAAAAGTTGTTGTGTGGGAAATACTATACCACCTCCTTCAGCATTAGCACTTATAGGCGGAGATCTAAGATAAAAAATAATAAAAATATAAAAAAGCTAATTTGACAAATTGTTACAATATTTGAATTTAGTTAAATACAAGGAGGGTTTACTTAACCATATAAGAAGCGATAGCTTACATTTTAGTATTTAAATTATTTGTCAAACTAGTTGACTATTAGATAAGTTAATATTTATAATTTATTTGCTTTTAAAGTGAATGAAATGTGAGTGGTAAGTGTTGTTATTTATTTATAAAAGTGATGATAAAGCTTTTAATAAAGAAGCATATATTATGGCATTATACGTTTATGAAAGAGAGCGAGATTTATATTTAATAATGTAACTGTTTGTTGTTGATATACCTTGGCGATTTCATACTATGATGACGAGCTACACCGGGCCGTTGGCCATTGGCTAATGCCAACTTTTGCAACCCTGGTGGTTTAGGGGCGAAATTTGGCTTGCCATGATTCGGTTTTATCGTTGGTAATGGTGATTTCGTGGGTGGTGAGGGTGATGCAGAAGCTGATGGACTGATTGTATCAACGCCATTGCTATTAGAACTACTATAGGCGCTTAGGTTTCCACCACCAAATAATGTCGATTTATTGGGAGCTATATTACGTAACGAACCACCAGATGCTGCTGATGACGTGACCAATGAGGAAGATGATGAGAAGCTGTTGTTGCTGTGGCTACTGTTGTTGTTCAATTTATTTATTGTGTTTGGGGAATTTGTGGATATTGTTGATGTTGTTGAATTATTATTATTGTTGTTGTTATTATTATTTACAAATACATTATTATTCCCTAAGCACAAACTGTTGAAGACGAAATAAAAAATTGCGAAAAATAAAATAAACAAAAATTAAGGAAATAAATACAAAATAAAAGATTTGGATAAAAGTTAAAGAACAAAAAACTTAAATCCAATGAGAAGTTGTTTCTTTCAGAGTTTATATATATATATATATATATATATATATATATATATATATATATATATATATATATATATATATATATATATATATATATATATATATATATATATATATATATATATATATATATATATATATAGTTTATATCTATATCTATCTATCTATATATATATATATATATATATATATATATATATATATATATATATATATATATATATATATATATATATATATATATATATATATATATATTACAAGAAACTGCCGCTAGTTTTGGATTTTCGAAAAAATTTAAAACAATTACATTTTTTTTTAGTTTTTGCATTACGCAAAATTACTGCTTAAATTTTCAAATATTTTGGTGAAAAATTATTATTAGGCACTTTTCCTTTATTGTCTTTTAGAATCCTTTTTACAGCGAGAAAATAATTCGTTTTCAAAGAAAAATAGAGAAAAATGTGAAAGTGCGAAATTTAAACGAAAATAAGAGAAATTGTATCAACATTTCACGTCATGGTCAGATCTAGCACTAGATACATCTAATTCATACGGGTGTTTCAGCATTCTCATATATGGATTTCAATTACATGAGATATTATTCAACCTTTTCCACAATATACACAAATACTTTTATAATATAAGAGGAATGTTTAAAGGCTCAGTTCAATGAAACCTTATTTACTGAAGTTAATGTGGTGGCTTGTGTGTTAATTTGTTTAAGCCATGTGTCGAGCTGAAGACAACCGGGCGGGTCAAAGGTTGCGGATAGTGAAAGGCTTTTAGATATAAAGGTTAGATGCGAATAAATGGTTTTTAAGCAGTTCCGATCAGTCAGCGGATGTTTGCTTTGTTGGCAACATCGACAAGTGAGTGAGTAGCACTTTTCAATTTGTACTTCTCGAACCGGTGATCCATCAAACACCGCAGTGTCTGTTCACCTAATTGGTGCGGCTGCAAGCGGACGTCTGTACTTACGTTAAGGGGTTCGCTATGCAAATGTGAATATATACAGCCAGTCAATGATTAACGAAACCTCAAACAATAATGGAAACATATATAAAAAATAGTGCCTTCAAGGATAATACAAAGGAACTATTTAAGTGGGCCTGATATGAAATCAATATTTAACACTTAACCAAATCTATATCAACCTTTAACGATATATGCAAACATGAGACTTTATTTTTTTGATTTTAATTCAAAAGCATAATTAAGGAAACTCACGTTGACAATAATTTATCGTGTCAATTGCTAAGGAATATATGTATATTATTTCTAAAAAATTTAAAGTTTGCTGAAAATTTATCTCAAAAATATTTTTTAAACTGCAAAACTTCATTAGAAGTTTATCGTTATCTACAGAAAGTTTATTTTGGCTTTTCTAAGTGATGTTTGAAACCAGTATGAAATGAGAAAACGTGTACTTTTAAAAACATAACATTCCAATTTACAAACATACATATGTATATACAAAAGATATATAAAATTAAATTGTAATAAATGATTATTTGAAATGAAAATATTAACAAAAATATACATAGTATGTGTATATATAGTTATTTATAAAAAAAATAGAAAAAAACTATAGTTTTAAAATATATTATAAATAAATAAAATACCTATATATAGAAACCTACACTCGTGTGTATTTCTTATATATAGAAATGTAATGAAAAAGTGTTGATAGAGAATAGATATTCGTAGAATACAATATAAAACGTTGGAAAAACTTACTTTAAATTGGACGCTTTACTTCGAACACTGCCACCCGTATTTATTTTCTCCATAAATTTATCTGATATTGTAGGAGGAGGCGGTGGTGGTGATTGTTTTATAGATGCTTCATTGTTAGAAAATATAAATGAACGAACATTTGCTGAAGAGCTGTTGGTTTTATTTTTTTCTATAAGAGAATCGGAATTACTCTGAAAGAGAATAAATAATGTATGTGATCATAATTATATATTTAACAAAAAAAAAAGGTATAAATAATTCAGTCTTGTGCAACATAGTTTCTAAAATACTTGCAATACATTTTATAAAGCAATATATACTTATATAGTCACAAAAATGTAAAAGGCCATAACATAAAGTAAATAAGTAAAGATAAACAACAAATACATGTCATCAAAAGGTTTTAGTCTTCTATTTCTAAAAGTACTGATTATATTGAGGAAATTAAAAAAAACCTAACAGAAAATTCGAGTTACAAAGCACTACACTGTAGTCTGAGGGCTTCCAGACAAGCTGAAGTGATTTGGCAGTATGTTTGTTTATAGAATAAAATTTTTCAGCCAAAACTGAAGTAAAATTATAAAAAATAATTTTTTCTTAATTCTTTTTGAATTTTAGATGACGATGCACATACTTATATCACAAATTAAAATTTAAAAAAGATTTTGCGGTACGTACATATATCGTGCTATTACAGCGGAAAAGGCTAAAATAACATGATTTTAGCGTTTCATTTTTTCATCACAATCGATAATATACGATCCCTAAAATTTTTTTTCCACTCTAATATTTATTTATTGTATCTTCAAAACTGAACTAACAATAAATATTCAAATCTTAAGTATAGATATAATTATTAGGCCCAACCAGTGTCGGACATAAACTTAGTAATTAATAATACATAAATGTCGTGTTAAGCACAAATATATTTTCAAAAAATTTCATCTGGAGTGTGGCGTATTAAAGCCGTAGTGTCCCTCTTTTTTAAGCGGATGTGTCCAGAAAAGTTCAAGATATTACGAGGAAGGGGATTAGGATGGGACTCGAGTTTTGTTAAATATTTCCCTGCATATTTTGCAATTTCAGCGGTCACAAGTGGCAAATTTAAATCACGATGTAAAATTGAATTTTTCATGTACCATGGAGCCGATGTTATTAACCTTAAAATTTTGTTTTGACTTCGTTGGATTCTCTCTACATTGGAAGCTGAAGCAGTGCCCCATAGCTGAATTCCGTAACACCATATGGGTTTCAAAAGCGACTTGTATATTAAAAGTTTACAATCTAGACTGAGGGTAGAATTTCTACCATTCAGCCAATGTATCTGAGTTAATTTAAGTTTTATTTGTGTTAGCTTAGAATCAATGTGGTGTTTCCATGTAAGACGTCGGTCCCTAAAATTCAATCTTAAAGTTCACAACTTTAGAGTAAAATCAATTTTGCATAAACATACAACTTAGTAGCGCAGAGGCAGTTGTCCCTTTTAAGGCTGGGGCACATAGAATCCGTCATCCTTCGACTTTTTCAACTGACGTTAACGCAATGACGGATGAGGTTGGCACAATGAGTACTTTGTTAACGTGTAGAAAATCAGTTGTTTTTTTACATGTTTGCAACATTTCTTTTTATTAAAAAGTAACAATTTTCTATGGATTTTGAAGAAATTACGGAGTTTATTTTAATTATAATTTTGCTTTATAAAGCTCAAGCTGTCTTGATATAATGGATAAAAGTCGAAGATTTTTGGTCAGACCCAAAAAATCAACTGTTAATTAAAACAAAACATACCAAAAAATCAACTGATAGTTGTCAAAGTACTCAACGTACGTCAAAAGTTAAAAGTTGCCCAACTTTCATCCGTTGCGTTGAAGGAGACGTACTGTATGTAACCAATCTCATAACAAAACCTGTATTTTAACTTAGCTGTCAGTTGAAAAAGGCGACGGATGACGGATTCTATGTGCCCCAGCCTGTACTGTATGTAACCAAGCTCATAACAAAACCTGTATTTTAACTTAGCTGTCAGTTGAAAAAGTCGACGGATGACGGATGACGGATTCTATGTGCCCCAGCCTTTAAACTTTTTTTTGGCGGATGAGGCACGATATGTTAAAAGAAGCATTTTAAGTAATTTTTTTAAGCAAGTACTAGTATTGCTCTTATTTTTTATAAATATACTGAAAGAAATTTTTTATATGAGATATTTTTCGCACAACCACTACTTTGAATGTTCGAAAATTAAAATAAAAGAAAAGAGAAAAAACATATTCCTACCGTAGATAAATTTTTGGGAGGTTGCAATGGTGGTTGAGGTGGTGGTCCCCGATTTGTTTTCAAATTGGCTTCAGTAGCATTGATATGTGTTGTCGTTGGAGGCTGTGCAGCTGAGGATATCGGCTGTTGCTGCTGCTGTTTCTGACGTTTTAAAGTTAAATGTTTCGTTAATTCAGCATTAAAATCTAATGGACCATTATTGGAGGCAGCCGTTGTGGGTGTACTGTTCGATGTTAGCGAAGGTGGACTATTACTGCGATTGTTGGAAGCCAATGCTGGAAATAGAATTAAAAAATATAATTCTTTATACCGTTCACCTTTTTCTTTCTTAGTGAAAAAGAAAAAAACTTACATTTACTACCATTAACTGGTTTCAATTTTGGCATTGAGGTTAAGCCTTCGAAAAGTCCTCCCAATTTTGGAGCTCCATTGCCAATATTGTTATTGCTTATGTTATTGGAGCCGACTGTAGTTTGACGCTTTGGAGAACTGCCATCACAAATTTTGCCAGATAGAGCGGGACCACTTTTATCAACTGTTGTTGTTTTTTTCAATTTCGTGCCCTTTTGTATTGATTGCAATAAAGCAGAACGAACATCAGCACCGCCAGCAGCACCACCTCCCAATTTCAAACTACCCATTGTAGGTGGTGGAGGAGGACCTGGTGGTGGCGGCGGACCCGGGGGAGGGGGTATAGCCATCTGTTAAAACAAAGTTAAATATATTTTTTATGAAACATGAATAATTTCGTAATATCATCGTATTATCAAATTAATACTTCTTTTTTATTATAATTTCTAATTATTCTCATATTTTAGTTCTATTAGGATATTATGGAGAAAAATTTTAATAACATGTGCTTTGCTTAGTTTTATGTTATATACTAATTTATTTATTTTTTGTTTTAATTTTAATTTAGATTAAAAGAGTATTTTTGGTTTGTCTTTGATTTGTATTTACAAATATCCTACGCATTTATAACTTTGGTTCTTTATTATACATATACATATAAGTATATATGCACACATATTAAGGTATTTTTTCATTATAACTCAATATAATGCATATAAGTTTTTGTTAACAGAGTAACTAAAATATTGCTTCATAATTTTTAATCACAGAATAAGTGTCAAGTTCACAATAACTTTATTAAAATTAAACATTTAGCTGATTCCAGTTTTCGAGATATATCGTTATGTCAAAAAGAAAGCACTTGCCCGAGAAGTATTCGCATAGCTGAAAATGCTACTTTTATGAGCATATCGTTATACGAATATTCGTTAAAATTCAGTACAGCCACTTAATTGTGAATAAAATGAAAAGTTGTGAATATATTTTAATGAAAATACTGGTCGTTTTGCTAATTACAACATCAATGTTAATCGAAAGAGAACGAAATTTTTATTTTTTATTTTTTATTTTTTTTTTTTAATTTTATATATTTTGTTTGGCGCAACTTCCACGCTAGTATTTTAAGAGAAAAATACTAGCGGTTTTCACGCTTAGTAGTACATTTAAAATCCTTTTAGATATACTTACTAGGATTTTTAACTACAAAGTGTGAGCGGTTTTTTTTTGTGGGTATTGTAAACAAGTCGAAACAGCTGATGTTTGTTTTGTTTCTTTCCGCCAATTTTTATTCTAAAAACAGCAAAAAGATTTTTTCTCTAATTTGTATTGCTGAATTAAATTAAAAAGAATTTACAGCTTAAAAACGCCTAAAATAACGGAAAAAGATAAAATTATAAATTTTCTGGTAGAAAATGCAATTGAACAAATTGAAGTTGCGGAGATAATGGACGGTATGTTTTTTTAACGAAATCAAAATAAATCTTTCTGGAGATATTTGTGAGCAGGGTGTTATTGACCATATTTTGGACGGAGTTATGAAGGACTTTACTTTGGTTATATCATACTGCCGCGGGGTGTTTAATACAGTTCCAAAATCCATGAAATGGTCTCTAGATACATATATTGACCCAACTAAACGACTAAACTACGTATATATACGTTGTAAAAAATCCAGGATGATTCGAAAATCCTTTTATTTTTTCACCAAATTTAGCTTTTTATTTGTACTCATTTTTATATACATATATTAAATTTTTCACGCAGGCATAAAATAAAAATATAAGAAAAGAACAAAGTGGCGGCAAACCAACAGCTGTTTGTGCACTTGTAAAGAAATGAACCTAGCTAGATGACAATAGTTTTTGGTATAGTGCTTTAACAACTATGTGGTAAATTAAAGCTTAATGCATTTTGTTGTTGTGGTCTTGTCAACAGTGGTATATGTACTATATTAACAAGACCTGCTAGCTCTACAATGCTAGTTTACAACAAAGCGTGAAAACCGCCACTGACCAGATCAAATAACAAAATGTTGACAAGACCTGAAAACAATATTTTTGTCAATTTTCGAATTTTTAGTTTAACTGAATTGTACAAACTCTTCTCCAGATATGCTAGTTATCATTAAAGTATATCTCGAAAGCTAGAATCAATTTGAAAACCGATTGCAGATTCGCATTCAGCGCCCCAAATCACACAAGAAACAACTTTAAGTTGCTCCAGTCCAAATCCTTTTATACTTGTGATATTTTCGAGTTTTCAAAGAATAAGATGCTGGGCAAGAAAATTCATGTCACTCTGTTGAAAATTGTTACACATAATGGCAGACCTCTATTTACATATATAAATTTATATGCATATGTACATGTGTGTATATTGTGCATACATACATATACATATCTTCCTACTGCTTGGCCAGCAAAAGCAAAGAAATTACAATAAAGAGAAATAATCTCTTGTCAAAAAAATCAAATAAAGCCCACATGTGTTATTTATTTATTTATACTTCTGTAAGCCGTGAACTACTAACATGACTAAAACATTAACAAATTTTTTAAGTAATAAAAATTGACAATAGTTTAAATTACATATTTTCAAGATTTGTCAAGTTAATAATTTAGATTTTATTTTTGTGTTCATAGAAGAATTAATTGAAATTAATCCAACTTAATTATTTAAACAATTATCAATAATTGCAATATTTAAAAAACCATTCATGAACGTGAACATAATTGTCATCCTTTTTTCCAAAATGGTAGGTACCATATGGCCGGATATAAATATTGGACACAACTACTAACCTTGCTAGGAGAAATGTTCACCGATCAAAAGTCTTAGTAGATTGCATTTTTATAAATTATGATAACATTTCGGAAATGCGGTTTTTTGCAATTTTAAAATGTCCATTGGTAAAAAGCGTTAATTTTAATTATGGAAACCATTCGAGATTGTGATCAACAAACAAATATTGGAGAACACTCTTAGTCGTTTTCGAACAGAAATAATTTTTCTTGATCTATACCGAGCCATAACCGCGAGAATAACGCAACCATTGCGTTAAAACGAAAATCTTAATAATACTTACAAACATAAAAGCCGCATCTAAATTTTAACGTAAACGATATCCACCTTTTCGAGTGACCTCAAAATAACGTAAATGACATATAAATTTATTTTAACTTTTTTACATTTTGCTAATTTCACTACTAGTTGTGGAAATATACATGTGAGAATTTTTAATAGTAAAACGATTGCACTCCAATAACACTTCTCAGTGTTTACATATACATGTATAGAAATGTACATGCGAAGTGTATGTATGTATGTATGTATGTGTGTATATGTATATATACAAATATATATACAAGATATGCAAGATATGCTAAAATATGCGAATATATGCTAAAATATGCGAATATATGCTCAATAATGCTAAAATATGCGAATATATGCCAAAATATGCAAAATATGCTAGTATATTCTAAAATATGCAACCTGCTACAGTATGCAACATATGCTGAAATGTGCGAAAGTATGCAATATATGCTAATATAATCTAAAGTATGCAAAATGTTCAAATATATGCTAAAATATGCAATGTATGCTAAAATATGCAAAATATGCTAATATTTAATATGTTAAAAAATATATGTTAAATTATGCAATATATGCTAACATATGCAAAGTATGCTAAAATATGCAATATATGCTAAATTATTCTCAAGTGTGCAAAATTATCTTATATATGCAAAATATGCGAATATATGAAAAGTATGTAAAATATGCTAAAATATGCAATATATGCTAAAATATGCAAAATATGCGAAAATATGCTAAAATATGCTAAATATGCTAGTATATTCTAAAATATGCAACCTGCTGCAGTATGTAACATATGCTGAAATATGCGAAAGTATGCAAAATATGCTAAAATATGCAAATATTTGCTAAAATTAGCTTATATGTATATGCAAAATATGCGAATATATGTATGTAAAGTATGCAAAATATGGTAAAATATGCAATATATGCTAATATATGCTGATATATGCTCAAATATGCAAATATATGCTAAAAGATGCTCAAGTATGCAGAATATGCTTATATATGCAAAATATAGTGAAATATGTAATATATGCTAAAATATGCTGAAATATGCAAAACATGATAAAATATGCAATATATGTATGCTAACGTATTCTCAAGTGTACAAAATTAGCTTATATATGCAAAATATGCGAATATATGAAAAATATCTAAAATATGCTAAAATATGCAATATATGCTAAAATATGCAAAATATGCAACATATGCTAAAATATGATAAAATATGCTTAAATATGCAAAATATGCTAATATATTCAAAATATGTTAAAATATCCAATATATGGTAAAATATGCAATATATGCCAAAATATGCGAATATATGCTAAAATATGCCCAAGTACGCAAAATATGTTCATACATATATGGAAAATATGCAAATATATGCAATATATGCTAAAACATGCAAAATATGCAATATATGCCAGGAATGTAAGACGTGCTTTTTTGGCTTTTCTTCCAGGTGCACTTTTTTACTTCTTAAAACGTAGGTTTTATCTGGAAGCAGTTTCCAAAATATGCCAGTTTCGTCCGCATTGTAAATCTGATGATGTGTTAAATTGTGTTCTGCTATTAAAGAATGAAGCTCTTTTTAAACTCCGTATTGGCCGATAATTTTTCACCGGATATCTTTAATAAACGTATACCGAATCGTCGCTTGAATTTCTGCAGCCACACATCACTTGCATTAAAAGAACTTTTTTTCTTTCAATTGGTCGTTAAAATATTTCGCTTTTGCTTTAATTAATTCACTTGTAATGGGTAAACTTTTAAGTCTTTGTTGATTGAACCAATGATAAAGTTTCGCCTCCACCAACGGCATTTCTTCTTTTCTCAATGTTTTCCTTTTAATTTTACCTTTACGTTTTCAGTCACTTCCAAAATCGCCTTTTTATTTTTCTTAATAGCACAAATTGTTGACTTTGCCACTTCATATCTACTTATGTATGTGCAAGAGAAGTAACGCTTGCGCCTTTGTCCAAGCTTGTCAACATGTCACAGGTTCTTCACTTATTTTGGGAAAAACCATACTTCTAATAAAACAAACATTAAAAAAATCAACGGTTGAAAGCTTTAATAGAGAGAGGCTGTGTTCACTCTTTAGAACCTCCTGTGTTTAAATTTTGTTGTTCACTATTCTGGAAGTTTACATAACTGGATATTCATATAACCGAGCGGCTACTATATATACATATATATATATATATATATATATATATATATATATATATATATATATATATATATATATATATATATATATATATATATATATATATGAGAATAACTTACATATTTTTCACTGGGAAGTAAGTGTATGCGAAGAATTACCGTACAAACTGGTAAAAAATTGCATGAGACCATTTGTAGACTACATTTAAATTTTCATTAAAAATAACAACGGCTTAATATATTTGAAAGAAACTAGTTCCAAATTCTGTCTACTATAATGCCCTAAATTGGATTCCAATTAATTAAATGCATGCATACTGGAAGAAAACACTCGTTCCGAATTAAAATTTTTTCTTATTATTTTTGGTAAAAATCGATCTTAAAAATTTAAAGGCTTATGCTTTAAAAAAGAGTGATGTCCGGGGGCTAAGTTCAAGACCGATATTAAAACAAACAAACATTAAAATTAATACCATAAAACAACAAAAGCTAGTGTATACAAATATAAATATTAACATTTTTTAAATTGTGTCATTTCAAAAATTGAAGCAGAAAAAATTCATTCCGCTTTGGCTTTCTTTTGAGTGTACTTGTGGTGCTGGCTCAAACTTTATCGAGCCAACTACACTGTTTAAAGTCAAGCGGCATGCAGCTGGAAGTTCCGAAATTGATGAAGGTTAAGACTTGACTATTATTCTGTTTTTTTGCAATGTCCCTAAAAATTGGTGTACCTTAATTTAATCCACCGAAAACTATGTTTTGCTCAATAGAGCGTACAGTTCCTAGGAAAGGATTCAATATAAAACTACCCACAAGGCTGGTTCACCAAGTGGCAGAACACAGTCCGAGTTGTGACATTTTACATGAAAGAGAACTGTTTCTACAGCATACTTCATATGTGATATCTATGATTTAATCTTAACGAGTTTATGCAGCGCCGCACAGTGGCTGAAAATCGTTTTTCGTTGGCCAAAAGTCGAATTTTTTTTTGTCACCGATTTTTAAAATTTTTACGCCATTTTGGAGCTAATATATCCATATTAAGGTAGCCAAAAAATTAGGTTAAACTATTGATAATTGTGGGCGTGGCATGCTGTCAAACTCAACTGTTTTTGTTATTTCAGTAAAAGGTGTTTTTTTTATCAGTTTTTTGTCAAAAATAAATGGTCACTACTCGCAAGCTATCATCGATAATGGCCTGCGGTCTTTTTTATAATGTTGGTAGGATTATAGTCTTTAGTTGTTATAAGTGGTTACCGCTCTAGCGTTTAATATTAGAGGTGTTATGAAATATTTATGAAACTGCTATATTTTTGTAAAATTTAAATTTTAGTGGAATAGAACTTCTAGGGAACAAAAGGGAACAAGAAACGTATACCACCCAAAGAAAGGTAAAGGTGTCTTCTTTAACCCCATATATACTTTTGCACCCGCCACGACCCGCCGGTAGAACACTTTTTTAATTTTAATGAAATTACTCCAAAAAAATTCAAATTACTCTAATTTAAACAGCCCTATAATTACTCGTATACAATGGTGTATTAAATTTTCACTTTTTTGGTTTATGTTTTTTACTTTAGACTACGTAAAACTAAAATAATTAAATATAATACCTGCGAAAGGGTTTTATGGCTTTGTTTTGATCAGCAAAAAAATCAGTAATCAAAATATCACAATAGGTTCTACAGTAAACATATGATCTCTTTCTAATATAACTGTTAGGGTCAGCCAAAGTCATAAACATTTTCACAATAATAATCGCGACATTAAACCATTAAAGATAAAAAGAACCCCATATTGGCAAGATACTAATTAGTTTTACCTGATATTGAGGTCTGGATAACAAGTGCGGTTTTGTTGAATTTAAGTACTACCTGCTATGAAATTGAAGATCAATGTGTGAATAACATGTATCTTAAAATGTATAAAACTATGGATTCAATAAGGGATTACACAATAATAAGTTAATCCTTTACGTGTACGTACATATATGTATTTGCAAGTGATAAATCATAACAGACTCAAATAAAAATATTCAGAAAAATATGGAGAGCTTGGGTTATAAAGATCTGGCCGAAGAGTATTTTAGAAATAAAAACCAGGAAGATGTTCTTACTTACGTTAAAATAAAATTAAACTTAAATTCGTGTAGCACCGAAATACAAGAGCAATTATCTAATTTTGTAAAAGTACTAAAAAACGCTACAAAGAAGTTAGCTACAGTAAAGAAAAGTTTTATATAAAAAGTGAAAAGTGGTTAGAAGGGCAACTTACTGTCGCTGCAGAAACAGCAAAGCAAGATAAGGTTGGAAGACCACGCAAATCATTGGACAACTGCAGCGATAGATCTAAGAGGCGGAAACTTAAAGATGTTAACGATGCAATTGGTTGTACAAATATAAAAGAATCTTTCCTACATCAATTAACATCACAGAACCAATTAACAAAAGTGGATATCATTGAAAAAGTTATTAAAGCTAGTCCAGTGAGAACAAAACGAATTCTTAAAAGTATACCAACTCCGAGCGATGCAATACAGTACACAAATGAGGAGGCATTAGCCTTATTTCTGGAATTGAAATTAACAAAACAGCAATATATTAAGCTCAGATTGCGTGCGATTGAAAAGGGCTCAAATATTTATCCAGCATATCACCACATAACTGCTGCTAAAATGGACTGTTTGCCATCAAATGATACTATTACAATCACACCAATTTCGGCAGAGGTACAACTACAATCTCTACTTGATCACACAGCCGAACGCTTGCTACAATCAATACCAGGAAATGCGTTAAAGAAATATGGAAATATGGAAAAAGAATTAGCTTTGATTCTTTTTTGCAAATGGGGATGTGATGGTATTTCGATACAATATTTCAATATTTCAATATTTCGGACTTGGATATGTTCATGGTATCAATTGTACCATTGCGATTGAAAAAGATTTTGGAAGATTCAGAGCCTTCGACCAGTGCAACGCAAACAATGGATATTTGGAAAAATGAGACACCATCTTCTACGAAATGCTGCAGGCCAATCAAATTTGAATTCAAAAAAGAACTCGTGATGCCATTAACAAAGAAATTAGTGATATCAAGGCCCAAATTGCAACACTACAGCCATTACAATTACAGTTAGATGGGCAGCAAATTGAAGTAAGCTACCAATTAGAACTTACAATGATAGATGGAAAAGTAGGTCAGGCTTTGACTAACACGAAGGCTGCATCCAGCTGCATTATATGCCAAGCAGCATCAACCCAATTAAACCAAAAACAAAATCATTAGATAATACCGATGCATATGAATTTGGATTATCACCACTACATGCAAGAATACGACTTATGGAACATATACTAAAAATCAGTTATGATTTGGATTTCGGTTCTTCAGGATCCATACGAAACAATGAAACCAACAAAGAGTTAAGAAGTACCAAAAAGAAACATGTTCAAGATGAATATCGCAAAATTGGATTGATTATAGATCAGCCAAAACAAGGGTCAGGCAATACAAATGATGACAATACCGCACGAAGATTCTTTTTAGATCCAGAAACAGCATCTGAAATAACAGGAGTGGATTTAAACCTTATTTTCAGATTTAAAATAATCCTAGAAGTACTTGCGTGCAATGAAGAAATCGAGTCTAAACAATTGGGAGATTATGCCAAAGAAACTGCAAAATATATACAACCAACTACCCATGGAGAAATATGTCTGCAACAGTTCACAAAATCCTTTATCATGGAGAAGATATCATTAAATATCATTTGGTGCCACTTGGAGATCTATCAGAGGAGGCTCAGGAAAAAAGGAACAAGGATTACAGATTTTATAGAGAGCACAATACTAGAAAAATTTCACGAAATTCCACAAATGAAGATCTATTTAATATATTATTGGCAACGTCAGATCCGTTCATCTCCAATATTCGAAATAAATGGAAAGTGGAACATCGGGATTTAGATGAAGAAGCCAAAAAACTACTAAAGAACAGAAATAGCACAGAGCAAAATATAGAATATTTGCAATCAATATTTGTGTCAAATGAATAATAATTATAATTGCCTTCCATTGTATTAGTAAAAAATAATAGTATTAGTAAAAAATAATAATAAATAGAACCTAATCTGACAGCAAAAAATAAAAAATTTTTCTGTGGTAACAGCAAAATCTCCAGTTAATTTTACTATTTTTTTTGAGTGTAAAAATTTTTTTGAGTGTAAAAATTTTTTTGAGTGTAACATTAAAAAAATTCCATTATCACAAAAAATAATTACAATTATTATTAAGTTCCAAATATAAAATTTTTTAATATGCAAATAAAAAAAAATAAACCCATATTTCACTCCAAAAGTTAAAAAAAATCAAAAGTTCAACTTTGACCTAGAAGTCCTTAAGAAGTACTCAATCAATTTTAATGTAATTAAAACTGAGTCAAGCTGAACTAAATATCTATCCATTAAAAAAAAAATTACTTCAATATTTTGATCGGTTCAAAAGCTACAGAATTTTGGCCAATGAAAAACGATTTTCAGCCACTGTGCGCCGGTTGGTACACCTTAGACTACTTTTTTGTTGTTTTTGAAATTTTCAAGCATTTATAACGTCCAACATTCTTAATTTGTAAACTTAAAATAATTGTTACAATATTGTTTTTAGGTAAGCTGTAAATCACGGCAATAAAATCGTTTCGCCTGGTTATTAAAGTGTTAAACAATCCCAGCGTACGACTATTATTTAAATATTGTACCTTATAAAAATGCGGAAATATTATATTAAAAAAAAACAATTATTTGGTTACACTCAATAAAGAATGCATGTCGGCTTAAAAATAAATAAAAAATACTTATATTCTGTATATGATGGAAAAAAATTAAATCATAAAAAAGTCAACCTTAAAGCGTTGAAAAATTTATTCATAAAATCTTGAGAAGCACAACAGATAATTAAAATTCTAAACACGTTATTACACTGGGAGGCATACGAAAATTGTTCATACGATAAAAATTACTTTTTTAAATACTAGTTTCTTTTTTGTAAATAAACACAATGACAATGATGATGATTACATACGCAATACCAAATTGGAAAATATAATGGAATGAATCATGTTACTTCTGTTAATTGAAATAAATAAATTTGTTTTAAACAACAAGTAATCAAAGTTGAAAAAATTGCACTAAACACGTAAAATTCAAAGAAAATGAATTAAATTCCACATCAAAAGATAAAAGTGAATCAAGAAAGCTTATGTACAATGGGTGGTCTAAATACTAGTATCTTTTTAATTTGTAAGTTATTTGGACACTGATAGATTATACCTTTCCGATATATTGATGATTAGTCAGTATCATATCTCCGGACCAAAATAAGTCGCTTTACGCTTTAATAACGTTGAACTTAGAATTTGAGCAAAAAATCATATTTCCTGACGAGACGCATTTTTATCTCGGCGGCAATTTCAACAAACGACATTGCCGTATCCGGCGATCGAAAAATCATATCCAAAGAGAGTGATAGTTCGATGTGGATTTTGGAATGGTGGCATCATTGGCGCATTTTTTTTTTTAAATTGCTGGAAACGTTATTTCAGTTAACAGCGAGCCACAAAGCCATGATTACGGACTTTTTACTGTATGAAATGAAAGGTATGAACTTGTATAGTCTTTGGTTTCAGCAGAATGACGCACCATGTATGTCATCACAACCTATTTAATTTTTAAAAAGATACTTGTATTTGGACCACCCCGTGTATATGCATATTTAAAAAATATGAAATTTATACAAAATATTTGCATTTTTACAGACGTATGTATGTACATATGTAAGTTTAAGACCGCTGCTCCCTTCAGTTTGAATATTAATTTTTTCATCAAGTACGATAGAACTAGTAAAAAATATAATGTATTAAAAGAGTAATATATATATATATATATATATATATATATATATATATATATATATATATATATATATATATATGAGGTCTGTACCAATAGAAAAAGTAAATTTTGAAATTTCTCAAAAATATTTATTTATTCATCAATTTATATTTTCCCCCTTCAAAGTATTCTCCCTTTCCTTATATAAAACATTAAAGCTCCGCCGATTATATTCTGCCTGATCTATGTATGTATGTATTTGCTGAAATATTTGTTGAAATGTTTAACAAGGCACATTAAAAAGGTACCAGCAGTTCTACAACATATACAACGATATTGGAAAAATTAATAAATAAGGACACAAAAACCTTTTGCAATTTTTTAAATTTATGTTTATCTCCAATTCACCACAATTTAGAAAGGACTTATATTGGGTAAGTCAAAAATCAAAAAAAAAAAAAAAAAAATTAATGAAGCTTCACGAAAAAGCCTGAAAAATAATAGGGACTTCGGTATTATTGTTACTGTTTCCACACATGGAAGAAACCGAACACGAAGTTTCCTGAATTTTGTTTAATTTTTTGGACCGATTTACACATTAAAAGGACTTAATCTCGTTTTTTTTTATTATCAAAAACAGGCCATGTAGATTTCAAATCCAAAATTAATTTTAAGAACTCTTGATTTCACACTTCTAGCAGAGTGTTTAGAATAATTGTCCTATATTAATTGCCACCTCAACGGCATATCTTCTTCAGCAATTGGAATCGTCTTGTTTAGAAAAATTTCCATAGAGTATAGATATGGAAGAAATGGTCAAATTATCAACTACCAGCCTTCTTGTTCCACGATCCTTTCTTCTTTGGTGGAAAGGGCTATAAAAGGTTTCCCATTTATTATAAGTTAATGGCACTATATATAGAAATATAGAAAATTATTTGCGATCGTATTGTTTCTCCTACAGATAAACAATAAAGAGAAATTTATAAAAAAAAAACTTTGATTTATCTGTTTTGGCAACTCAGCTAGTGAGTTTGCCTTATCTAAGGAAACGAACGAAATCTGAGTACATTTCAATAGAATTTTGTTGGAAGGTTCGGCCGATTTCGAATGCCGTAATTCCAATATTTATTGATAATTGTTCCAAACTTAATTTAAAAAAATATATGAAAAATCGAAAAATTTTAAAAATAAAATGTATTATACAATGCTAATTTTGAAAACTGATCTTTATAAAATACAACAATTCATTTTAAAGTTTTATTCTGTTTGAACATTAGCATTTTGAAAAATGTTGAATTTGTGGTTCAAGTGAGAGGATATAATTTTGCACAAAATTCTGAGAATGTTGGAGATTTTGACCGTTCGAAATGTTAAAATCAACTCGTGTTTTAATGTTTTATTAAATTAACCTTTGGTTAGAACTTTATTATACATACATACATATATTATTTTTTTATAGACTAACTAAATCCTAAAGTTTTAACATACATAGATACAATATTTCATGTGAAATGTTTTTACGAATTATTTATGAAATAGGGTGCAATTTTGTATTTCACCTAGGCTATGCATTGCGTTATCTCAATGGAAATTGTAGGTTCTTTTAACAAAATACAAAAAAATTATTACATTCAAATAGCGCAACGTTTCGCCTTAGTGAAATACAAAATTAGGCCCATAACGTTGCAGATTGTGCACATTGTGAAAAATAAATTAAAAATATCTGGCAACCACTGAGGAAAATTTTTTCATATTTTTTTAATTTAATAAATTATTAATTAAAAATAGCTAAATCAAAAAAGCAGTTTTAAAATAAAACAATCATCAAATGATATATGATACATACACATTCATACACACAATTATATACTATATTTGTGCACATACCTATTATTTTATTTAAGTCTTAAATATTTATTATGAATGTAATTAATTTATATTCTAATAAATATATAGAGATGTTGTTTAAAATCCCAGCATTATTTCATTGAATATCAATTAGTCATGGAAATTTATGATCTTAATTGTTCATGATTCATCATTTTTCCCCACAATTTTTTTATATTCGTAATATACAACAAATTACGTAAAATTCATCTCAACTGTTAAAGAAGTAATAAAATAAAATTAAAATCCCTACTTCTGGTATTTCTGATTGTAAGTTAATTTTTCTAATTACATATGATATGTACATATGTAAATACATATTCAAATACTATATTTAAAATTTACTCAAATGCAAGCGAAATTTACATTTGAGTATGTACGAATAATCAAAACAAAATCCAAGCAGTTCAAGTGTAAAAACATGATTTTTTTTTCTTTCAAAAAAGTAAAAAATACATACCTACTAGTATATTGCTCTTGTTTTCAATACAATATTTAATAGTATTAATTAATCACTTTGATTAACAGATAAAACTATTCGTATTAACTTTCTTTAAGTACATATTCGTTTTAAAAGTTTAAAAATAACTACGAATACCAAAAACACTTCAAAATTAAAACTTTAATAAAGAAACAACTGCAACTCAACACGCACGATCTTTTGCACAACACGTTTGACACGGTTTGTTTGTTCAAATATATTGAAAAACGGCGATTAACTTATTCAACACTAAACCTTAAAGTTCCAAAAGCAAAACACAAAAGTAAAAAATAAACCAAACACAAAATCGTTACGCATGCGATAATAAAAAAAATATATCAAGCGATAAATATACACATTACAATATATCACAACAAAGTATTATTTTCAGAAAGGTTAAAAGAGAAAACAAGGGAGCCAATAAACATACATAATGAGTCATTATTAAACATAGCGGGAGAGTATGAATTAACAACTGAATAGAAATGACTTGCTGTATAAAGGGGGGCAAGTTACATGCATACTTCCAAACATACATACATACATACATACATACACATCTTAGGATACATGCACTAAACATATGAGTAAATACCCTGCATAAGAGTACATGTATGTAGCAGTGTGTGTTTGTTTGTTTGTTCGCATAAACAAGTATGAGAGCATTTAATGCATAATAATGACATTGTGGAGGTCGATTAAATATGAAATTGTTTAACAAAATATGTATGTACATAAATACTGAAATAAAGCAGAGATTTTATTAAAATTTGTGTATAAGCCGTTGTTTATAAAATAAATGAAAAAGTTAAGTATGTATGTATAAGCGTAATTTCCTAATTAATATTGCATTTAGTTGTCGATCATATACATACATATGTATATATTTACATATTTAAGTAGATAACCTTTATTTTTTATAAATAATGTTTAGAATGTTTGGGTCGAAAAACTTGTCAATTTTTTCAAAAATTTTCTTGTATTATACATTAACAACCTGCATTTATTGACTCTTCAAAACAAAAAAGTTTCTTCAATAAAATTTTAAAAGCATGGTTACATTTTCACCAGACGAACTAAAGCTGATTCGGGTTTCATTGACTACACAACTATAACGAAAATATTGTCAACACTCATGTGTAGATATTCTTCGCTGAAGCTTTTAATCGATATTCATAAACAGGCCGGAAATAAGTATTTATGTGGGCATATGAGCAACCTATAAAACATACATAAACTCAATATAAACTGCAGACTTTTTACGAACACAAACGTCATAATTTTACAATAGCATTATCTAATCGGTAGCAAATATTTAATTATGATTCGGAAAATAAAAGGTTTTTGTTTTTTGAAACTTTGGTCCGTTATATTAAATCTACCATTTTTTTTAGTTTAGAAGGGCTTTAAAAGCAAACATTAGAATAAATATATGTATGTATATAAAATCAATTTACCAAGTAAATTAAAATTAATCGCACTTTATTTTCCACACGGGGAAATATGCTTAATATGTAATTTTTACTAGGGGCAGATGAAAAAGGAATATTTTATTTTTTATTTCTTACTTTTTTGTGATATTCCTAAAATACATGGCGAAATGGTGTCGGCTACAGAGTTAATTTTATTACATATTTGCATTTGTATTCAAAATTTACAGGATGAGCAAGAATCTAGTGGCTGGGAAGCCATTATATGATCCATTTTTTCCACAATTGAAAATCGCCGAACAAGCAAAACACGTCTATGTTATGCCTCTCATAAAAAAACTAAAATAAACACGAATAAAATTCAACTGCTAATCGAATGAACGTAGCGCGAGAAATTTCCAAATTCACATTTTCTATTGATCAGACCTCGCACATATACACGGAGTTGGTTCCAGACAACGAATGTTTGTTCATAATATAATGAACTCACTCACTTTCGTTTAATAGTGAATGCTGTTTTTACTTCGAAATTGCTAAGATAGCACTGTTGCAAATTGTTTTGTAACTACACATATATACTTATATTTCGTTTAATATTTAAGTACATGTCTATTTCATATTTCAATTTGAAATATGAAATTTCAAGTTTTAATTTTCACACAATTAAAAAAAAATTTAACTTCATTTTGGCGATTAAAGTTTTTTTAAAGCTTTTTTGAAATACATACTTATGTATATTGCCTTACACATCCTTTCCACTAGGCAATTTTAATTGGCAAGTTTTAATTCAGCTGGGAGAAAGAAGGAAGGAGGAACATATCGAGCCTTTGCTGCAATAACGTAGTAATTCAAAAAAGCTTGTTTTGCAGAAATTGAGTTTAAAGTTTTGAATTTACACACAACTTAATGGTAAAAGAAAATTTGGTTCTTTTCTCAAGAGCTGAGTACACAAAATATTTTTATGAAAATTTTACAGAATATAAAAAACGACAAGGCGAATAATTTCGTAATATAACCTTAAAAAATTCAAATTTTGAGTTACTACGGTATTGCACCAAAGGCTCGATATGTTTTCACTATCTTTCTCCCAGTTGAATTAAAACTTTTGCAATTAAAATTGCGTAGTGGAAAATACGTGTTTGTTTGAGTTAATGTTCGTGTTAGGACATCATCTCCACTAGGCAATTTTAATTGCGCAGTTTTTATTTAGCTGGGATCTATAGATAAAACATGTATTCCTATCTCTCTATATTCTCCCCAGCTAAATCAAAACTTGCGCAATCCAAACTGGGAGTTCAAACGCAACTTAATTGCCATTATGTTCAATATTTGGGTTCATGTTTAAAGCTCATGGCATTCAGCTCATTACCTTCCAGTGCTCATTATTGTTCACTCACAGTTACTCGTCTGCAATGAACAGAAACGAGTTAATTACAAAATATTACAGTACTCGTCTACGATTGTGCTTATATGTATGTATGTACTTGTATTTGCCATTCATTAATTTTACTTATTATTCAAAAATGTCATTCAAACGATTTAAATATAACAAAGATTTGACAATATATTTCTTTATTAATCATAGAATAATTATATATTAGTATTTAAATATGTTTACTAATTAGCAATTCAGATTGGTAAATTGTCTATATGTATATGTACACATGAGTAAAATGTATGTATGTATGTATGTATTTAAACAAAGTTTATGTAAGTATGTATGGAACAGTAAAAACGTAGTGAATGGTGGAACTGTGACTCATAGTACTACAAAATGTAAAAAAAGTTTTAGAATGTTTTCCGTCCGGGAAAGAAATGTCAATTTTACTTTAAAGTGTTGCCAGCTTGATATATAAAAACAATTATTGCTACTTATTTTTTTTTTCGTTTATTTAGCAAAAATATTTAATATATTTGAAATGAAAAATATTAAAAAGGCCTATATCGAAAATCTTAGTTATTTCATCATGAATATATGAACACATGTATGTATGTACATACTTACACGCAATATATGTATGTAAGTAGGTATTTTTAATCAATATTACGTGTTTCTTAAAATCCATGCATACACGTACGTATGTCATTAATTTTTATCTTTGTATTATGCGAGTAGCCGTATAACATTCGTAACCAAATTATCGGTTAAAATAAAGGGAAAACCAAATCTTTTCACATTTATGTTCCATGGAATTTTGTATGACTAAAACTTAATTTGAATTAAAAGTATATTATATATTTGGCATTTTCTACATAGTGAAAACCGCAAAAATTGCTAAAAAAAATATATACATTTTAAACACAATACAGCAACCTGTTTTACTTACAAGTTAACAGGAATGCGATAGCAAATAACTTTTTATTTAAGACGTGAAGATAAATTCGTTCCACACCTGTATTAACTACATTCCACACAACTGTTAAAATTCAATTTAAAATGTATGTTTTTTTTAACATAAAAACAATATAATTTTTCGTATACGATTTTGAATAAAACACCTAATTTTCTTAACAATAATTAAGTTTAAGTGTTGCTCTCATTCGATACATTCATTTTCAGGACAGAATACGAATAATTTCCAAAGCACCATCAAGGACTTGTTACACATTTCCTGAAAATTCAAAGGTAGACCGTTACAAAAATGACATTAGCATATTCATTTGATTCTCGGGGAAGATTATGTAGCAAGTTCATTTGTGGATGAATTTACATATGTATGTATGTACATACAGATATTTACGGAGGCACAAAACGTTCACTGGGTCACTGGAACTGAAAAAAATTGGACAAATATCAAAAGATTCTCGAAATAAGGATCTAAAACCGTTACGGCCGTAAAATTTAACATTTCACATTTTTCAAAATTAAATTTCTCAAAGCCTATAGGAATTCTGAAATTCATAAATTTCTAATGTGGTGGCTTTCAAGATTATTTGGAATTTGGTGGTGATATACACCACGTTTCCGATTTTTATATATTTTTTAAATAAAATCTATAATGTACTTTCAAGCACATTAGACCATAAACGATTATTGTAGCTTTTCCTTTTGAATCAAAAATTTTAGAAAAAATTCGCAGTAAAAATAATTTTGAAATCAGAAAGTTTAATAATCACTAAAAATTGTTTTTAAGAAAATTTTCTGGACAATATTTTTGCCCAATTTCGGTATATCATATTAATTCTGTTAAATTAAAAGACGTTATGTGAGAGTTCTATTAATTTCAAAATCTTCCAAAAATTCATGAAGGTATCAATTACTTTCAGTGCACTTCATTTGTTTTAGAATCATTTACATGAATCATTGCAGTAAACTTTATTAAACTTTTTTTAATTTACTTTTTAGTAGATTGAATTTTTAATAGTTCTATACCTTTTTTAATTCCTAATATAGTTATTAGTTTTCTCCCTAATATTATTTTTAAATTAATATGGGTACTTAGAATATACTAGATATAAAGAATTTTTCGGTTTAACAAACAGCCGTGACAAACTAGAGGTCCTTTAAATCCGAAAACTACTTTATATCGTATATGTACATATGTTTCGCAATATGGCCACATCACATACATAAATATGTATGTACACGTATGTATGTGAAATCAAAATTTGAGATTGTTAACGTCTTATATGCTTGGAAAACAGTCTTACGCTGCATCTTTTATAGCCAATATTGTTTTTCGTCGACTATGAAAACCTGTGTTTTTTTTTTGCTTTGTATAAAACATCTCAGCAAAAGTAGAGTGAAAAATGTTAAAGTTTTCAAAAAGATATTAAAAGGCAAAAAAAGCAAAACATGAAGATTTTTGTGTAAAATACATGAGTGAATAGACGTGCATATAAATACATGCATGTACACTTAAATTTTTAACTAAAATATGTTCGAAATAAAACAACAAACAGCAAACGCCCTTTACTAACTTTGATTTTATTTGTTTTATTCACTATTTGCAACAATGAGGTGAAACACCTTTTGCAAAAGAAGAAAGAAAAGCTCAAAATGTAGCCGCAATACAACGTAATACAAAAATTATCAAACAAAAAATAGTTTGCAAACAATGTTGTATGAATATCGAATTTAAGAAAACGTTTATAGTATATAACCCTTTTCATCAGATGTGGGTGTTATGAAAGTTTTCATTGAAATTGCAACCTCGATCAATCAACAGAAACCTTTTCAACTTCCACTTAAAAATGCATATAATATCTACAGTTGGTGGACTGAAATTTAGCGCAGAACTTAATTTTTCATGAAAACAATATGAATGCTCAACAGTTTGGGGCCATTTCTAAAATTTTTTGGAAGAACTTCAAATGTTACAATGTTGAGTTTTTTCCATAAATATGAATTATTTAAACGAACTGTGACAGTAAATTTGGGTTTGAAATTATCACTTCCATTGTTCAATAATCATCATTCTGTTTGTGTGTTACTCGTATATTGGAATGTGCCACAATATAGCGGCATTAATCAGAACTTTTTATTTTTATTGCACAACCATAAGATGTGTATTATATTGTGTAATATGTATGTTGGCAACATTGTACAATATTAAATTAATATACATATGTATTATTAAACAAAATTTTATTTTTAATAAAGACCTTTAGCAAAATAATTTGTTAATTAAATTTATTATAAAAAGGTCAAAGTTATAGAGATATTATTGTACAATATTCTTTCTCATCAAAATATAAGAAAACTTTTTATGGAGTGTGAAAAACTAATAAAATTTTCATCTTAAAAAAATTAAGGGAACACGTTTTACATATCACCCACACCCTCGCAAAGTGACACTTTTTTCCAAGCTCACAATGGAACAAAAATAGTTGTTGCTCGAAATATTTAATGTCCATATACTAAAATTTATTAATTTTTTTTAACTTTTCGCACAAAAACAAATAACATCTCAACGAAAATAAAAGAAAAAAATATTATTATCCTGTGATAAACAAGGCGAGTAGGTGAAAACACATTTTTTCATTTGACAGATTTCACAGATCTGATTTAATTATTTTATGAATCATTTTTCCAAAAATATAGTGACACTTGTATATAAGTTATCAAAACCAGGCACAGAGTACATAGTGAACACAGTTGAAAAAATTGCTTATATCTATATGGAGTTTGACAACTATGTATGTACCTTCTTCAATGTATACTTTTCTTCGAGTTAAATAACTTTTTAATAGCTTATGTTTATATTTAAGGGCACATTTAATAAAATATGTGCAACATTTTTGTCAGAAACGAAAATAAATTTTAAAAAAATTATATTTGGGATTGAAACTGGAAGCAGGAAAAAAATTAAAAATGGACAGATAATAAATATATAAATGATATCCCGATAATCAAATATGTTTATAATGTTATTTGCTTCCTAAATATTTTTCATTTATTATTGTAACAGCTTATTAAAAAACTTGCAAAATGTCAAATTAAAATGCGATAATTATACAAGGTGACGCAATAGTAATTTGAACTGGCTGCCATTTTATTATACATTAAAAAAAGTTCGTTTTGACAAACAGTTTATTTGAAAGTGTGAAATTGATGACATCAATTGAAAAAAGAAAAGGATTTCGTTCAAATGGTCACCTCCCGAATTGCGTTCGTTTTACGAAATTTTTAACTGTTACTCGCAAAACATTTTGCTCCAAATTGCGGATTTTTTTCTTCAGTATTATCCTTCAAGACTTGCAAAGTTCGTAGTTTGTTGTGATTAACGCTCTAAAGGCCCAAAGTGTGGTGCTGTTAGATCTGGTCATCTAGACGGTTAATTCAAAATTTCTGCAACGGGAGATCACTCAACCTGGAAATTGCTGTCTCAAAATCTCCATCGTTGCCCGAACGGGAAATCACTTTTCAATACAAATGCTGCAACGAACAGTCTTGCGACATCCGTTTGCACAAGACAATCAGCCAAACTATTAAATGTTCGAGCTCATGGAGCACTATAACGAAATTTACGCTGCGTTAAAATAACCGACAGAAAATTTTATAAATAAGCAGTTACAATAATTCCACTTTCTTAAAGTGTGTATCGCTCCATGGCTTCTTGATATCTAATTTTCTATATATCTACATCATAAATGTCACACACAGTGACATTTGGCGCCATCTGCAAAGATGGCAGCCAATTGAAAATATGACATTACTTTATGCCACCTTGTAGTGTAAACAACTTTGTTTAATTTTTTTTTTAAAGATGATTAAAAATGTGTAACTTCAGTAGCGTGAATATCGTATTAGCCTTATAATATGAGTGACCCTAGTGTACATGACTTGTACACATTCACACATGTACATACATATGCGCAGGCATACATATGTAAGTAGCATATGCGTAATGACATAAATTAAAATAAGTATGTGTTGCTCTAGTTAAATGACCAAACAAGTGTCAAGCATTCAATATTATTTTGTTTGACAAACTGTCCGTTTCCCAGTGTATTTGAGTGTGGTGCCTTATAAGTAATACATTTTTTACAAACATTTTGGTATGTAAGTTTTGAAAGTGTAGTAATTATCTTTCAATGACAGTGTAGAATATCAATAAGGTGTCCCCTCCTTCCCTTACATCTTTCACAGATGCATAGGTAATACCACAACTGATGCACAAGTGATGAGATTAAGTACGATTTGAGAAAGTGTGTAAATAAGACAGACAGCCTGCTGTTTCCACATTTTAATTTAAAGTCCCTAACTTACAATTTTCAAACCGTGTTACATAAATGCGGTTTTTTCTTCTTTTTGATTTATATATTTTTATTGATTTAAATTATACATTTATAAATGTTAAAAAGTAAAATCCATTATGCAGTCAGAGCGGTAGTAATTTAATACGATTTACAGAAAACGTCAAGTAAAATTAAGGCGTGTTATAATCAAATATTTTATATTTGCGGTAAACGTAAATAATTGTAACATTAGAGCGACAAGTTGTTGACAATGGTGGTGAAATGGTAATAACTGTGTGGTTAAAATACAATCATGTCGATATTGTTTCAAAATTTTAATAAAAAATATTACGTTTGAGTTTTAAAAAAAGTTCAATAGTAACTAAAGCGGCAACAAGCATTACACAATAATTTTAAATATTTTATTTTCGAAATTGTCATTTTACTCCAGACTATTCCACACTTTAAAAAATAATATGAAGCAAATGTTCAAAATTTTCAAATATTTTGTTAGGGTATACGAACTTCAAACTCCTCTAATTATGTGCCATAGTTAAAAACAAAATTTCCAAAGAACTCATTTAAATCCAGAGCTTGTGGTGCAGCAGTATTGAAAATTCGGATCACTACCAGTTCCATTTTGGTACATATTTACTGAATTAGAAGACATATTCAACATGTCGAGAAAAGTAGATGTTTTATTTTTTGCAAAGAAAATAATTTTATATAAAATCACGATAACTGAAAAAAAACCCGAAAAAAATTATACCAGAGTCAATTCGCACGATTTCGCCGGACAGTTTACATCACTTGCACGTGAGATGACGAAATCGCTCGTGCAGAATGTCCAATGTGGCATGAGCTTTGTGGTACGTAGTCTCTAGTGTCCGTAACATCCAATTCAAGCCATATGAACTCTGTAATCATGGACCTATAGCGTTCATCTTAGACGGCCTGGCTAATGTCGTTCTCAGAGAAATATGGACAGATGATGTCGCTAGCCAAAAATCCACGCCAAGCAGTAACTTTCTCGAGATGCTTTAGGTTGTGGACAATTTTCTTTGCTAATATACTTATTCATTCAGAACTGGATGCCGATTACGGCGACCGCAAAAATGAGGAAAGCGCACGGAACATTGCCTTAAGAGAACACCGATTTTTATATAACGATTTTATGATAAGCACATCTTGTTGAACGCTATATCCGTCCATGGTGATTTGGCAAAACAGTTTAGCAGATGTAGCTTTAACAATATTGCCGCTATCAAGTTTGAAAGTCCCTATTGGAAGATCCGATAGTACTGAATAAGGTATTTATTAACAAGTGCAATTGTATATGTAAACACAAGTTTATAAACTATATACTAGCCAGGATTTGAATTTCCATTAGCAGTTCCTTGGCCAAAGTTCTATGTATAACAAACATTTATCCCTTTGCTTACTTTTAAAAAGTCAGCACTGAAATTCAATGACTCCAGCATTTTTTTGAAACTAAGGAAACGTTTTATGATAAACAAAAATTAAAAACAACCTTGCAACATGACAGATGTTTGCAAGGTTGTTGGCAAAATTTATACACTGAGGTGATGATTTTTAACTTTTTCGTCAGCCAATTTCAAGACCTGAATGTAAGAAATAAATGACTCTGAAGTATGAATCTCACGTTTTACTGAAATATTAATCTCACGAAATGGACCTTTTAACTAGCAATCTACTTCGTGCGATTTAAATTTATTAAAATATGTCGCATAATTTTGATGACTTTTTGTAACAGATTAATGTTACGTTGCATGTCTATTCCAATAATTTCCATGAAATTTTGCACTTTGAAGTCAAATGTTCTATGCATTATTGGCAAAATAATATCCGAGAATTTCAGTTTATGTACTCATGTACATAAGTATGTGAAGTTATATGCGGGAGTATACATATGTCTATAGTTGAAAACGCTTTTGAGAAATATTCCATGCCATAATTTTTATTATATACAAACTATAACCATTTCGTATTGAATTCAAATATTTTTCTTACGGTATTTTCTTGATATTAAGACAATGGATTGGGTGTCCCAAAATTTAATACCATAAAATTTTTCTTAAACAGAAATTTTCTTGTTCATCGGTCTATAAAAGAAGAACTATTGCAAAAAAAAAACGATTTTCCAACAATAACTTTTAGTCTCAAAGAATAAATTCTAGAAATTGTGGCATATCTTCCAATTTGAATTTGGCTTTTAAGGTAAAAAAAACATATGTATCTCTCTCCATCTCTTCTGGAACTAAAATATTTAAAAAAGAAACAATTCATTTAAATCACTTTGAATAATTAAAAGTATGTCCATGTGCGAATAAATTCATAGTATTTTTTAGTTTAAATTTGCTTTGTGCGCTATGCAAATTAATGAAAATTAACAAATTTGTAACATTTTATTTTTTCAATATACAGGCGCAATTACATAGATATATTCAACATTTTATTGGCAAAAAATATATTGCGTACAATTGATGATTATAATAAAAATTAAAAAAGTTCATATGTATGTATGTATACTATATATTGATAAAAGCGAAAGTTTTGGAAAAGTCGTGATGTTTGAAACACAACATTAGCGTTTCTCTTACAAAGTGCAATAAACTTATTAAGTTGAGTTTTAATGATTTTGAATGTCTGACAGAATTAAAAGAAAATTTTATCTACAACTTATGAAAACTATTACCATGTTTATACGCATGTCTTATTTGCAAATAGAACTATTTGCAAATAATTAATTCACTGTTTATACGGGAAATTGCATACAGAACTTATGTTATTGTTAGTGATGTCAGGTGACGAAAATATGATTGTTTGGAAAGCTGCTATAAAAACACATGTTTATAAAAGTGAAAGAATTAATAAAAAAAATTAAAATGGCAAAATCGAAAACAATAATATTTTTGGCAATGCAATTAATACAAAAAAGAAAAAAATTATTGCACAAATATCTCAACAAAATGCACCAAAAATCATATGTATTACTATATAAATAAAACTAAGTTTGTGATAAAATCACTACATTTTTTGACAAATATATTTTTTTTTTGCTCACCTCCATACAAAAATCCCCAGTGTGCGGCGCTATGTCCCACACAGCTTATGCCACTTTGAACATTCTGCACGAGCGATTTGAGGACATGGTCATCTCACATGGAAGTGATGTGAATTGCTCATGGAAATCGTGCGATTCAACCCTGTTAGACTTTTTCTTGTAGGGTTTTATTATTGTGCAGGTCTATTCGAATATGCCACAAACCACAGCGGCCCTCAAATCCAATATTAAGTGCCATCGATCAAATTCTGAATGGTTTATGCGCTAGTCATAGAAAATTTAACGTTTCGGATACGTACCATCCAGCGAAATACAAAAAAAAATATTTGTACACAAAATCTATTTTTTTGTTTTTGCTTATTTTTTGCTTCCTTAGATTACTTTTCAGAGATATTTTGATCAATTGCGACATTTAAGTTGCAGTCTTACCAAGTTTTCATAATTTTCCCCCACTTACGTGCGAATACAACTCTGTCAACGTTTCGATCGAGTTACGCAGTATGGCTTGACTTTCAATGCGGAAATAGCTTTCGAAAAATTTCACTTTTCGAAACCTAAATAAGTGGCAGCCCACCTGCAATGGCACGAATTAAGAATGAGAGTGACACTTTTGGCTTGAGACTCAGTAAAAAATAACTTCCAAAGAAGTCACGAAAATGCGGAGTTTGCTACCGAAATGGACTAAATTCGGAGCATTACAAGCTCTCTTTTTTATGTCTGTTCGCTAAATTGGAAGCTATAGTTCTTCAATATTTTAAAATTTTTATACTTTTTTTGCAATGAAAATATTTTCATATTAAATTATGATCTACTATTTGCCACAAGGGGTCGGCGAAAGTGGGTCTGGTACTAAATGTAGTAGTGAAGATGAAACAAAGTTAATGGTATCAACGAACAAAGAAGCAACAAGACTGGTTCAATACGTCAGTGACTATAACTTCGAGGTAGTGAATAACTTTATCTATCTCGGTACCGCCACAAGCCAAACAAATAACATCAGTTTAGAAATAAAACAAAGAACTATTCTGGCTAATAGATGCTTTTTCAGGCTAAGTAAGCAGTTTAGAAACAAAACCCTCTCTCGACGAACAAAAATTACACTCTATAGAACGCTTATATTACCCATGCTAGTATATGACGCTGAAGCGTGGCTTCTTACACAAGCAGATGAAGCTGTTCTTGACGTGTTTGCGAGAAAGATTCTTCGCAAAATATATGGACCTATCTGACGGAGAGTATCGCCATCGAATGAATCACGAGCTAGATAAGTTGTACGAAGATATCAACATAGTTAGGTGTATCAAAGTACAACGGTTGCACTGGCTAAGGCATGTCATTCGAATACGATCCCGAAGGAAGACGTAGAAGGGGAAGAAACAAGAAAAAACTTGCTGCTGGAAACTGGAGGAGAAGCGCATTATCTTGACGCGCTTGGAAAACTATTCTGAATCAGGCTACTGACCTAAACAGCTGTTTAAAAGAAGAATAAGACTATTTGCCACTGGAAATCGAGATCCGGAAAGAGTAAAAACTGAAACTGATCACTATTTGATTTTTCTTACTTATATGAAAATAATAGAATTAATTATAAATCAAAGAAGAAGATTTTCAGTTTCAAGAATAATTTAAAATCTAAGAAAATTTTCTATGTTGCTTAAAATACAGAAACCGCAAATAGTGAAATAGGAATTTTTTTGCTTTAATCAAGCAGTTTATTATCATAAATCAAAAATGTGATTCATAAATAAAATTTTTTTTCTACTATCTTATCTACATAGATTAAAATGCATTTCTCTCTGTTTGATTTAAATGTACAATACATATTGTGTATTTGAATAGTTAATAAAAGTTGTTGATTTAGTTAAATAAAACAAAAGAAAGGGTAAAAAGTTTAAAAAGGCGAAATATATGTTTGTAACTATTATTTCTCATTGTGAAGCGCTCCCACTGCCACTACAGAAATTTAAATAATTGTCAAACGATTAATAAACAATTATCAACTTTTGACCTAATAAGGCGGTTTTATAAAAATATTTAATAAGGAATAATTATGTTAGTTATTTATTTTACTTAACTAATTTGACCTAACGTGTTTTTGTGACGAATGCAGTTTTTCATTCATATTTCCTAAGGCTTCGTGAATTAAGAGTTAATTATGTTACTGCAAAATGCATTGTTTGTTGAGAATTCAATATTGCATATGAATTATAACAAGATACATAATCATAGTAGGCTTAGAATGATTTTATACAAACAACACAACAAACAATTATACTCAACGTGAGTTTATTTTATTTTTCTAAGCCTACTATGATTAGGTATTTTGTTATAATTCATATGCAATATTTAATTCTCATATTGTATTTGATTTGAATGGCATAAACACGCGAAGTTGAATGCTTTCAAACTGCTTAAACTACACTGACGATTTGGTTTAGCGACCAAAAAAATGTCGGCATATGAAGAGCTAAAAAAAGAGCTAAAACTCTTAATTGTTTTAACGATAAGTAGGGGAGAATATCCCGAATAATAAATTTCAATATTAATTTATTATGTTACATTAAAAAAGGTTTTTGTTTTCTTTATAAAACTAATAATATCTTATTTTATAAGAACAATTTATATCTATTGCACACAAACTTTTGAAAAAGCTTTTTTAAAATGAGAAATATAAGATATACATAAATAAATAAAATTATTTTGTTCCAATTGTTTAACGAGATTTGGTCAGATTTTTTTAAACAGATATTACAATAATAAAAGAAAAATGTATGTAAGTACAGTAAAATTTTTTAAATTTTAGAGGTATTATTTATACTCGGGAGGAGATGAATGTAGAGCATGTGGGGAGGAGAGCGAAACATTGGAACACTATTTGTGCCAATGCCCCGCCTTCTCACAAATAAGGTCCCGATATCTTGGGGGTGACATCTTACCGGACATAAGCCGATTACGGCGAATATGCTGGAGGAAAATAAGGAACTTTGTGAGTGACACGGAGTTTCTCTAGACTTTTGGGTCAATATGTTATGGTTAAACTCAAGGGAGCGCACAATAAGCCTTCACTGGCTTAGGTGTATGTCGTATGACATGGGCTATCATACCCCTCCAATCAACCTAACCTAACCTATACTCGTGTAATCTTTACCTAACCTATACTCGTGTAATCTTTATATATTTTTTATTTTTTCCTGTCTCCACTTTTGATCTCATATAGAGTATAAATAATAAAAAATTTAATGTGTATTAATACGTCACACTGGCTGGTAGTAAAGCAGGGTCCGGCTATTAATAATTGGTCTTAAACAAATCACAAAAAAATCTGGATCGACAAAACTCAAGATCTAGTTTTCTTATATAATACAATATATCTTTTACCAAGGCCAGATTTAATAGGAACTTTATTAGAACCCAATGCGTGATAATTGCAGCCTTGGTAAAGCGTGAAGATTTTTATAATCGCATTGAATCTCTTAAGTGTAGTACTTGACGCCATGTAATGAATGGTTATCACGTCTTATTGGAATGTACAATATCCAAAATTCATTAATGGAAATACTGAATTTTTTAGAATCTCATAATTTAATAGAAATTCTGCAATCGCTTTGTTAGCACAACTTATTTAATATATAAATCTGATGTTTTTATTGATTAAATTTCACTTTTATTATTATTATTTTTAGCTTACATTACAAAGCGCACTTTTTGAAAAATATCATATTCTGCGCTCAATATGGCTTAGTCACCCCGCGCTTTTCTTTTTTATGTATTTTATAAATTAATGTATAAAGTATATTTCTTTAAATGAAATTATGTATGTAATTAATTGGGTATAGAATTAAATTTTTACATTTTGTCACATTTACTATACGTTTGACTTGCTGCCACTAAAACGTGTTCAGTGAAACACAACTATTAAAATAAAAAATAAAACTGAACATACTTCACCTCTTCCTCTATCCGAACTCTGCCTTTGGAAAAAGTTCAAATTTTAAATACTTTAATAATTTGGTTAATATATTAGTCAAGCTTGAGGTCTTATTTTGTCGTTAAACAATTTTATTTAAAACTATCGATATTTCGATACATACTCATGAAGTATCATCTACCTGAAGAGTATCGAAATATCCTCAATGAGTATCGAAATATCAAAAGGTTTAAATAAAATTGTTTAACGACAAAATAAGACCTCAAGCTTGACTAATATATTGTCCAAATTGTTATAAAAAAGGTTAAAAAATATAGATATATTAAACACTTTAATTTTATGCTTTTTCAAAACAAGTATGCGAAAACATCGAAAAATTAAAAACTTTCAGAAACTAAAATTTATAGTCTAGACGGGAACTTACTATGTACATATGTGTGTATTAATATATCCCTACCATACCACGTCTATGCACTCGTACATAGTTTAGTATAAGTGCTTATAAATAATTGTAAATTAATCCTTGACAGGCACTTGTTTAAGATATAATTACAATGCGTATAAGATTACAATTGTTGAATGTATAAGTTGCATATACATAAATATATATACGAGTATGTATACAGTTTTATTTTTGTTTTAGTCTAGATCACTGGTTGCTAATACAGCTATTTAAAGTAAATTTAATAGTAGAGCAAGTAAATTAGACCTTAATTTTTGTGTTTGTTTTTTGCGCTTTTTATGTTTTTTGCTCAAAACGATTACGCCAACTTGAGCGCATTTGTGGTTTCAATGCAACTATACTATACACGTATGTACGAGTATGTATTAATGTGGAAGTTTTCATGTACTAATAAAATAAACTTAATAAAGAAATCTAATATTTAAATAGAACAATGACAAAGTGTGGCTACACTTTTTTTAATTGTAGATGTTACGAGTATAGTTATGATGACGACAACGTTGTAGTTGATGGAATCCATGGCGATGATGTTGATGATGGATGAATGCAACATGTCTTGCTTAAGATCTATAATTTTCATACCGCAATGATTTGGAAAAAGAAGTCGTTAGTCATTGACATTTTTTGCGTTTAATATTGCTGTTGAAACGAAATGAAAAAAACCCAACATTTAAATATAAATTGCGGTTACTTTAAAAATATGAAACTTATTCCTTTATTTTAGTCCAGAACTTTAAAGTGTTTAATTCTATAAATATATTTGAAGAGTAATTTATTTTTTATGAAACAAATTGATTAAAATATTCTTATGAGAAAATCAATTGCAAAGTGAAGGCAATTATGAAGTAACAGAAATACATTAAGGATATTTGCGGAAATATTTAAAATTGTCTTTTGTGGAATTGGAAAAGCTCCCGAAACTTGTTTCATCAAGCGTAGTTATTTTTGGCGGTAAAATTATTTTAGTTTTGTACAAATTGAAAATCAAAAAGCCTTTTTTAGTTGTATTTTGAAAACCCCTATTAATAAATAACAGGTGCAATGAAAGAAATTGACTGATATTAAAATTTGTTTTAGACAAAATGTTTGTTTGAAATTTTTGTGGCAATAATTTTGCTCGATGTAAACATTATTTGGCAGGTTGTACCTAGTTAGAAATAAAACAGGTGTATATCGATTTCTTAAAACCATATACATATATTTATGAAATACGTAAATATTTAGAAAATAAAACTGACTTCTAAATACGAGTATACTGTAAAACTTAAGAGCAAAATTTTCTAAGACGAAACGATTTTAAACGTTTTAATTTGTATGAAAATATTCGGAATCCATTTGATATTGAGATTCTTCCATACAAATTTCCTACGTTTAGAAAGGTTACATTTTACATTTTCCGAAAAATAAGAAATTGTATCCATGTAAGAATAATTTCTTCTAGTATTGTTTTGCTTTATATAATTTTCAATTTTTATGTACAAAAAGTGTTTGACCTAAACGGGTTTTGGGCACAACGCTTTGAAATTAATGGAAAAAACAACAACTAAAAATATTTGATTTTAGTTAAGCGATTCGTTTTCAATTAAAAAACGCGCAGTTATTCGAATACGACTGTAATTAAGCATTTCAGATAAATATTTAATTTTTAATTGAAAAAAAAAAACAATTCAAAAATTTTTGCAAAATAAATTTACTTATTCAGTAAAAAGGTTTATATTTAAGTAATAATTCGTATTTTAAGCTGCAATTTTTTACATGACTAGTATTGTTTTTACAAAAATAAAATAAAATCAAACTAATTAATTGATCAAATGCACAGTTAAACTGTGCAAGTTTATGTAACTAAATGGTCTCGCAAGGTTGTTACCAACTTTTTGAAAATGAGTTCTCATGAATTTCTCAATCGCTTTTTTTATTGAGTTTTCCTTTCAAAACTTTCAAAAGTCTATACAAGTATTTAGAATGAAATTTATTTTTTAAAGCGAAACAATAACTACATATTTTTGGAAAAAACGAAAAAATGTGATATGTATTACAAAACAGTTGAATTTTTTATGGAACTATTTAAACGATTTTGTTCGAAAATCTGAACGATTTTTATTTTATTCTCGAAATTTGATGATTTTGGGAGAAAAATATCTAACAACACTGTCTGCAAGCTTTCTAAACTTAATTAATGATTTTATCACTCATTTACATCACTGGCTTGAATTGTGATTCATTTTGCTTTTGTCTTAAATGTCAATAAAATACATATAAATTTTAGCTTTTATGAGAAAATCATACTGTTTTTAGTCCAACTACATCATTGAGGCTACTACTACTCATATTTTACAATATTTTTCGAATGACTGTTCATTTTTAAGCTTTTTATTACAAACACGACATTAATGTTTAATTGAGTTCTGATAACAAACAAACAAAAAATATTGTAGGTTTGTTTAAGCTTTATTTTCTAAACTCCACCTTGGCCAATACAATTTAGATTTACTAGGTTTTTGTTTAAATGATTTTAGGTTCTATGTACCTGTGTGATCTAAGTCAAAGGTGTGCCCTTTATTTAGGTTGTATTTTTATTTTTCTTTTTTATTTTCATTGTTTAATTACTTCTCTATTTGATAAAACAAAAAACCAGTACACTAAAATTAATTCATTTGTTTCTTTTGGTAGGTTTAAAAAAAAACACACACTTTCAACATTTAGTTCTTTGACTATCAATAAATTTTGTATTTAATCGGAAGTTGGCGCACTGAGTAAAGTCAAATAGTTTTATAAGCATATAAGGATAGCAATAGTATAAGTATTAATATATGTACATACACGTACATACGAGTATGTATGTTATTTTGTTATACGGTGGTCTTATTAATAAAATAAAACTTAAACTAAGATAATGAAATAATATTAAATTTAACGTAATTAATCAAAATTTGTCAAAAACTACATATTATTCAAAGTGAATAATTCATTGAATGCAGGTATTCATTTGTATTGTCAATGCATCCAAGGAAATTATATATTTTTAGTACTGGTTATCAAAACTGTAACTGTTCGGCAAATAGAAAGATCATTTAGTCTTGACCCAAATACTTCGCAGAGATAGTCCAAAGATCGTTATCTACTTATTGCTAAGGCAGGACATTCACAGAAAAGGTAGAAGACTGATTCTTCTTTTCCTATATCCTTGCAGCTATGGCAGTGATCGTTAAAAGGTACTCCGGGCCGACTTGCATATTTTCCTAACATCCAGTTACCCGTTAATATTCTTACGACTATGGCTTGCGAGTTGCATTATGCCGTTCATGTTGTAGGAGAACGATAACAACCTGGCGGCTCTGCATGTGTTGGTATTATGCCATCTATTATCAGCAATTGCTTTTAATAGTCGCAAGCAGAAAATGCGGTGTCAACTGACACCGCATTGGAAATATTCAAAGCAGATCCGAATTTATCTAGCTCATCTGCCTGTTCACTAATAAAGTGGTCTCTATGCGCAGGGATCGAAACTAACCAACTTAAAGTCGGAAAGTCGTCTTATCCTTGAAGTGGTAATGAAGGATTTCAGAGTCAGATGTGTCGCCTGGCTATCGACAAAAATTCCCATGTTCCCTCAAATATTTCTGTCATAAAGTAAGTTGCGTGCTTTGTAGATGGAGTATATTTCAGCCTGATAAAGTCTGCATCCGCGGCGAGACGTTATGAAGTATTTATATCAAGATCATCAGAGAATATGCTGGATCCAAATCCACAGGCCATCTCTGAGCCATCAATATAAAACCGTATATAATAATTTTTTTATGAGAATACCCCTAACCCACTCACTGCTGGAGGCAGCTAGATCTTTGAACACTGTACTAAAATGCATATAGGCGAGGAAGGTTGGTTTAGGTCGAAATGGATCAATACTTATCTTGAAAATAGTTCGACACTCCTCAGAACGTTAAATATATGTATGTACGTTCATGTGAGAGGTTTTTAATTAATTTAATTTTAATTTTCTTTTCTCAACTTATTCTGGTAGATTCGCTTCGAACATAAATATGGTGCAGTCGACATCATTCCGCTTTTTTACATCTCGATAGTTCTCCTGTTCACTTATCCTTGCAAAAAAGTAATTTTTTTATTATAATGACAACACCACAATCATACCTCAGCCATCATATTCATTGGGATTTTACACTCTGTAACCTTTCCTGTTTCCTGCTCTCTGACCGTCTTTTCAGTGAAATGGCGGTGATGTTCAACGGTTGAAGATATAAGGACTGAAAGAGCTAAATGCTATACCAGGAAGTGTTTATCAGAAGCGCTTCGATGAATGGGAAAAGGATACTACTTTGAAGAGGACAACATAAATATTGATGAATAAATATTTTTGTACATATCTCGTATGCATGAAGGTGGACACGGAGACGAGATATATTTCATCTAATTTGCAAACGCAGTGCCTCATAACATGGTTTTGAACCCAGAATGGAACAGTATTGGGATCAAAGGTCGATTTTAAAATTGCAAATATTTCTATTTTTCCATGTTTCAAAATAAAAGTAATATTTTTTTGTATATTTTATGTATTGGCTTTTTAAGTTCGATTAGAAAATATTTCAAGTCGTTCTTAACTTCAATTTTCCCTTGAATAGTATTCTTTTAACCGGCGTCAAATTCTCGCTGTCGCACACTCATGTGATCAGACTTGAGTCATGTGATCAGACGTGACTCATGTTAATTTTTTTGGCCCATAAAATTTCTTGTTGGATTCAAACAGTTCTTTAAATAATTTAATTAATAATACAACTGTGCCGGATATTAATATAACGAGAGTACTTTTCAGGTTTATTTAAAAAAATTTTAAGAAGAATTAAATCATGATTCTAAAACTAAGTATAGACATGTGTACATACATACATGTATGTATGTACATATGTATTTATACTTTGGTAATGTACATACATAAGTAGTAATTTGATACCATAAATCTTATTACTTTTCGTAGCTCATTTTCTTCTTTCATAAAAATTTATTTCTTTATTTTATTTTTTGCAAACTTTTGCATTATGTTGGTATTTCGTTTAAATTGTTAATCTTCTTTTGAAAAATTCATTGACTCTTAATGATTTTATGTATGTACATATGTACATACATACGATTTGTTTGGTTTTAATTTTTTTAAATGACCCACTTAAAGTTTATAAACTCATATGTACATACATACATATGTACATTAAAAAAATTGACGACACTTTTGCCTCTCTTTCTACTGATTTCGCTTTATGTTGCATGAGATTGAATGTGTGATTTGGCTGCTCGGCATGTGGTGTCACCGTGTAAATAAATAAATGAATGAATTGTACCAAAAACATAAATTAATGTACATACGAGTTCAACATACATATCTTTCGTTTATGTATAGAACACAAAGCAACAATAATAAAAACAATGATTAAACTAAAAACAACAAAGAGGTCAAATACAAATATGCTCAACAAACAGCATGTACTATGTGCTCCTACATGTTTGCGTAATATATGCCCCTACATGTTTGCTAACATACATCCAAATGTACAGTGTCGGTCATACAAGTAGCCACAATAAATAATCAGCAGAGAATTGGGAGCTTTACTCATGTAATGTATATTACAGTGAGATGTACTAGCTACAGAACTGCAGAACACATAAATGAGATGTGAACCAGCCTAATTGAATTGGAAGACACTCCGCACTTTGCTGTTGAAAGTGAGATTTTTCACATTTTCCTGCGGGCGCTATTAAATCCAAAATAGGCATTGAAACAGTATGTACATAAATTAAAAACAGTACTATTCTATATTCATATATGTATGTCTGTATGCAGATAAGGTGATATAAATAGTTAAGAAATCAGATGAAGAGAATCATCTCATGCCATTTGAAAAAGAGTTTGGAGCCTGGATGTTTTTTGTTTCGAGCATTACATGCCAATCTCATACCTAGAGCACTGAAATCCTTAAAATTTATAACCCATGCTTTCTATCTTCTTTACTCTTTTATTTCCCGTTATCTATTCTCTATCTTTCACAGGTATCACAAAGGGGCCAAATAAAGGATCCTATTGAAGCTAACCCAACCATATCACTGTTATCTCTAGAATTATACAGTGGCCAGCCGATTAATCATGGTCAAAGATCAAATTTTGTGATAGAAGAAGAATAAGAAATGAAATTCTTTTTAACAAATTTTTTAACCAAAATTAACAGACTAATTTGGATGAAGTTAAAATCTAGTAGTTTTAAATTTACAATTTTTTTAACATTTGCAGTAAGCGTCTATTTTTACCTGCATATACACCACTTCCAATATGCAATTTTTAGAATCTGAATTATGTTTCTATATTAGGGGCAAAATTATGGACTTATATATCGATGGAATGTTTAATGTTATTAATCTTGTAAATTTTCTTAAATCTTTTGAGAGGTTACTTGCAAAATTAGGGGCGATATTTGTTATGTATTAATTTGTATGTTCAAGTCCTGTACAATAATAATTATTATTATATTTAGAGTACAAGAAAGTAGTGCCTAAAAGTTAAGTTAAGACAGCAAATACTTGGCTTTCATTTCAGAGCGAACATCACAATAAACGTCCTTTCAGCGGCTCAACATGCCTGCACCAAGAGCAAATCGGTTGAGACAGCCTTACACTCACCTACTTACTGGTTACATTGAGAAATCACTGGATCATAATTTGTAGTTGCCGTCATCTTCGGACTGTCAGGAAACGCTAACATCAACTAACCTAAAAGGATGACATCAAGGCAAGAGTAGCATAGGCCACCATGGCTATTTATGTATGTATGTAAAATGCTATTGGCTCATACCGGAGCATAGCCCAAAGGGAGTCCGTTAATTAACTGCTGGAGATAGTTATCGAACCAATACTATTCCGCATCATATTTTCTGCTAGAAGGGTTTGGAAACCGCATAAAATTATTCTCTTAGAAAATTTTTTAGGCAAAATGGCGATCATGATAATTTCTCGCCAATGATCAACGCCAACTGAAGTTCTTCTCGCTATAGTATTCTGGGTTCCGATAGACTAAATGGCAAGCAAATTTAACGCACGCGGCGCATGTTTCCTCAGACATGATAGCATATTGGAGAACATGAACAATATCCCAGATCTCACTGATTAGTGCACTTCGAAATACTTTCTAGAAAGAATATTTATTTACTCTCAATCTGTGTTTTCCCCCAATCAACTTGGTCTCTTTGTATCTACAAGGATAGCCTCAGAAACGTAGTTGACATTGGCATGACTGAAGAATTTGGAGCAAGAATGTCGTTCAGACTTTCAAATGAATCTAGCATCCTTCCGGCAGAATTTAATAATATTAAATGATGTACATCAGACCTTGTCCAAGAAAGCCCAACGTCCTTAAACCTGCACAGCAAACATAACCCTAGTATGGATACGTTGATATGGGACCATTCGAGAGAATATAATCGGGGATGATCTAACAAAAGAGGGTACTCGGCTGAAAGAGAGCATTACACAATGTTTGGGCTTCCTGTCGCTTGCTGCTGGATCAGATAGAAAACGGAACTAGCTTGCACCATGACAAATATACTTTGGCCTGTCATCGACAAGAACAGAACAACTCATGTGCTTTCCAAGAACTCAATTGCCAGACAGGACACTGCAAATTCAGTGCCCACGGGAAGAGGCTGGATCTTGCCTATAGAGAGTTTTGGCATAGCTGTAATAACGAGAAGGACGAAGAAAAATTAATCCATATTCTATATATCTGGAACAGAGGAACATAACCCCTCGCATATTTGGAAATAGGAGCTTAAGTACCCTGTCAAATATATCGCTCATGGAGTGGGAAAGTATCAACTCTTCAGTGAATGGTTCTGACTCCCCACGGCATCAAGACTTTAGTATTGTCTTTCTCATCACATCGCCCTTTTGGTTGTCTCTTCTTTTCTACTATTCTTTCTCTTCCCTTTCTTTCACAACTATCATTCCTTTCCCCCTTTTACCAGATCATAATTTTTGGACCCAAATGTGTTTTAATAAAACTTTCTTCTTCTTATCAGCAGTCTTGGAACTTAAACTAAAGTAACAATCCAAATTCACTGGTTCACAAAATTCTACAATCTTTGTCTTAGCTAAACACAAGAAATCTGAACACAATCAAAGAAGAAGCAATAGAAATAGACATTGGCCGGACCTTAATAATTAATAACTATAGATTTACGATTTGAATACTTAACGTTAGTTTAATTTATTATTGAGGATACAATGAATTAGAAGAAAAAAAGTTCTTAAAGCATAGAGAAGTTCAGCTCAAAAAGAAACGCACACGAAATTCTACACAAGCCATAGGCTTTTCCTAACTAAAACAATTATATAACATGTAATGCCATTACATAAACTTCATAAACTATTTCTATGATCACTTTTGTAAAAATTCACTTTTATAAAAAAAAATTTTCAATAACATAAGTTTCCGTCGAAAGACTGTTTATTCATTTCGTTTACACTAAATAGATTCCATTTTTAGTTTAAAACTGATCAGTATGCAGAGATGTCACTTCTATCATCTGCTACTGTAGGTTCACATTTGGACACTTTTTAACAAATGGAAATACATACATAAATAAAATGGCAATTTACTTTTTATTTGCATAAATGAATGTCTACACATTTAGTTGCATACAGGAGTAGGACTTATTTTAATTATTTCTTTTACCGAGAGGAGGCAATAATGAGAAAAACAAAACGTTGTAGGGGAGAATACAAATAAATTATTAGATCTATTTTTGTTTTATGTATGTATGTATATGTAATATCATGGATACTATAAAATAATAAACGGTGATATACCACACAGTGGTGCTCAAAACATTTAGAAATGAAATATCGTCCACAGTTTTTATAAAAATAATGTTAATAATAATATTATTATTATGCATTTATTAACAGCCCTTGTGGTTTGTCTGCAGGAGAGATTAATAAATTAAGTAATCAATAATATAAGATTCAAATACCTAATTAGTTTGTTCAAAATGCATTGTTTGTTGAAAAAAAATAAATAAATTAGACTCACGTTGAGTATAATTTTATGTTGTGTTGTTGGTATAAAAGCATTCTAAGCCTATTATGATTATGTATTTTGTTATAATTCATATACAATATTGAATTCTCATATGGTATTTGATTTGTATGGCATAAACATCTGGGGGTTACTCTCTATTGCGATGCGTTAGAAAAATGGTACCTAATCGGATAATTGCTACCCTTTATTGCGTTTACGCATTTTCCTTTCGCATCCAATTTTTTCACTTTCGCAAATCTGGAATCAGTCAACACTGTAATACAAAAGCGTTAAAATTAAATAGCTTGCGATAACAAAATATCAAACGCATCGAATGTTTTCAGACTGCTTAAACTTCAGTGAGGATTTGGTTTAGCGGCCAATGAAATAAATGCCGGCATATGAAGAGCTAAAGCCACAACAAACAATACATAAGATTTAAATATTAATACATATGTATGTATGAATAAAGTTATCTCATGAACAGCACTTTCTGAATTGAAAAATGTTCATAATTTCATTAGTTTATCAACTTTCAATTTGGGTGTATATTCACAAAATGTGCTCTTAATGGTGTTTTCTTTTATAAAAAAGTGTAACACTAGTTGGAAATATTGTGAAAATGTATGCAAAAACTATGGCAAACAGTATGTAAGATAATAAGAATGTCAATTTCATTTAGATTATGTTAATAATTATAAATCTCAAAATTATATTTTATTTTATTCATTCCATAATTCAGTGTAATATATGTGGCCGCATGGCTATTATTTGATCCATTGTCAATTCAGAGATAAAATAAGTATATCAAACAACGGATAATATAAAATATAAAAACGGAATTCTGAACAAATTACATTTTTTGGTATTCCTAAAAATTTTCCTTTTTATGCATCTAGTATACATACATACTCGCATACTTGAATTTTATAATATTTTGTTCATTATATTATGCTACGAAAAATTTAATTAAAATTTAAACTAATCAGAAATGAACATGTCTAAGGTCATGTGAATGAATATATTAACAGTTAATAAAAAATAAATTTCAGTTAGAAATGTTTGGTGACCGCTGTTTATTTCTTGTATCTGCATAATTTTTTAATTAATTTAGGTGTATAACTATGCTTTGCCTTTTTTTATAAAAAATAACTACTTTTACAAAATAATTCAAATAGAAATTTTGATTTTTACTTTACTTGTCGACTAATCAAATTCGCTACTATCTTATCTCTTTTGGAAAAACATTTTATATAGACCTAATATTTTGCAGATAAGATACATACATAAATTTCACGCCCGTGAACAACAATAATTCATACATACAGAATAAAAACCACGACGGGTACAGGAACATAAATAAAAATATATACCAATTTACAAGTTCGTGAAAATTTATAATTATTGACTTTGTTCTTTTTAAAATTTAGTATTTTTTCTTTTTGCTTGGTTTCCTCTCTTAGAGCCAACTGTCGGTTTGCAGGTATATTTTGAAAATGTAGCATTAATACAAAGTATTATTTTCAATTGTTGCATATTTGCAATGATGTACGAATTGCGAAAAATAATGCGAGCGAAGAAAAAAGTTATCAGTTGCGCTGTAAACTCTCTCATTACTCAATTATCATATGAATTCGCCTTGATTATCGAATATAGATTGTTTGTTGTGCCATAAGTGGAGTCATAGCCTAATTAAATTCGGCTTCATTACATTATAAGCTAATGGAATAGATTTTAAAAGGCTATAGTCAGCTGTACGGTAGTGATTCATGGAATGTTTTCGTAGAATCCTACGTATATTCTGGTCTGAAAAAATAAACAACACAAATCTTTGGAATATCACCCACTTAAGACCCATCCTGTTGGATATATGCCGACGTAAGTGGCGCTGGATTGGCCATACACTTAGAAAACTACCCGGCGACATTGGCAGAATGGCCATCGACTGGAATCCCCAGGGTCAACAACGTATTGGAAGGCCTGTTCATACTTGGAGACAGCTGTACACCGAAACAACAATTTCAAGTCGCAGCTGGAACGAAATAAAACATATCGCATATGAAAGGGAGGATTGGAAGAACTTTGTTGAGAACCAATGTTCCTTATAGGAACTAGGGAATATAATATATTGTCAGCTGAGCTATTAATACCCCCTAGTATAGTCAATTCGCCCTGGTATAGTAAAAAAAAAAACATAAGGTCTGTTTGTTTACTTTTCCAGCAATATTTATCCAGCAGCTTCGTGATAGAGAAAATTACCAAATATACTCTCAATTGCTCTCAATTATAAAAATTTGCAAAAAAGTTCGCGAACAGCATTTTGCAGGATTTTGTCAGTTATTTTGCTGAACAGCTGATGAATAATGCTATTTCAAAAGAATGTTCATGTGTACTTATATTCATATGTGTTAAAAATTAAGTTTTCAATAAATAAATAAATATTTATAGCTTCAATTCAAGTTTTTGTGGTTTCTAGTGTGAATACATAAATACATACATACATATTTTGTCCAAAAACCCAATTTAAAGTTGGCTTCTTATTACTTTGAAAACTTTCAGCAAAATATTTCACAAATAAAACTTTTTTGTTTACTTTTTAATTGGTAAGAAGAAACAGTCAAAACATCTGTTCTATCTTGCAAAATTTTACTGAACAAAATTTCTTCAGCAAGATTTTGCAAGTTCTCAGTTATTCAAATGTCAATTTTCTGACTCTCCTTCTCTCAATTTAAATAAATTTTCCTGCTGGAGAAAGTAAACGAACAACACCCAGCAACATTTTGCACAATTTGTTACAAAATATCACGTAAACAAACCTATAATCAGCCATTCTATTAGCTCGACATGATGCCAAAGTTTAATATAATTATGTATTTAGTAATATTAAACGATAGAGAGAGAATTCTCATTATGTGCTTGAGGTAAAATAATATTTCCAAAAATTAAATAAAATTAACTAAACTTAATTTCTTTTGATATATTATGGCTTTGTTAAAAATAACAAATATGCGTTATTACAGAACTCGACTGTAATTTTTTGTATTATATCAATGAATCATTTAAAACTATAGATTGCAATTGAAAAAATCATAATTTTCTTCACAAAATATTAAAACATTGACATACATATGTATGTATGTATGTATGTATGTATATATGAATATCGTTCCTATAATGCAACTTCAAAGAACAACGAATTTGGTAAATGCGATCAAAGTATGCAAGGTGTTAAATTCAACTTCGCTTCAGCTTCAGATATATTTAATTCTGATTTTCATCTACCAATAAATGGCATATTAAAGAATACATTTATTCTATTTAACTAAATAAACTTAATTTTTGAGATATGTCTGTCTCATTGAAGGTGCGATATGTATTTGCTTTGAAATGGGTCAGTATATAGTTTTTATAATTCATTCTTACAAATAAACATACATCGAATAATTATTTTGCAAACTATTAATGAATTGCTAGATTGTAAAGGTAATAATAAAAAGAAAAATTAACTAACCTTGATAAATTTTCAGTTGACGCTTAATTTATGATGATCAAAATAGTTGTTGATGTTCTGCAATATTAACTCACAATGAAATTAATGTTGTTTTTCTTTCTCTTCTTTGGCTTATTTCTTCTTATTTCGTTTTGAACACTTTAGTACCAAGAGAAATATTTTATCATATTTTAATTAGAAACAAAATTCACACAAATTGGAATTATAATTTTGTTTTTTTTACAATTTCACATTAAAAAATTAAAGCCACTTAAGACAATAAATGTTAAGAGATTAATAAAAAGAAAAGTACTTAAAAAAGCAAAACAAAAAGGAAATCACGATAACAGAGCAAATAATACAAAAGTTGCTGCCATAAAATGACAATAAGTGTAATGGAAGAAAGCCCAGAAACTGCGAACAAGGAAAAACAGGATATTTTAGAGATTTTCTTTTTTGACAAATTTATAAGAACCCTTTAAGCTTAAAAATTTAAATATTTATCATTTTATGTATTATTCATCTATATTATATATGTATATATTAAAACTTCTCTTCAGTTCACGTTTTCATTTATATTCATGTATATTACTTCTCGACAGTTCGCGTTTTTAATAGCCATCCATTCATTCGACACAATCACTTTGTAACACAAAATTTATATGCATAGTTTTAATGCTATAATGATTATATATAATATAGCTTTTTGGATTTAACAGAGCTGTTTATGGTGAATTTCACCTAAGTATATGTAGGTAATTTTTTAAAAAGATTATATTAAAACATTTGCGCGTTTTCACCAATCACCTTTCTTGAACAACGAAACAAAACGAAGTGAAAATTCGCAAACTAATAATTCGTCAAAGAAAACTGTCAAATTAGAAATAATTGTAAGGATGCCAGAAAACAAAAATTTTATATAAATTATAACAAGGCCCATATACATAATCACGAAAACGCAAGGCAAATCGTCCACAACATACCCTAGAATGCAATTATAGAAAAATTGGCGGAAATATTGTTGATAGATCTTATTAATAAGTTTAATTTGCGTATTACTATGGATATACACTCGTACCATTTGAAAAATCAAAAACTAATAGAATGAATATACAAAATTTTAATTCAACCAAATTTCTGGCCAGTTCATACTCTAGTTCGTGAATACGTGTATCGAAATAGGTCACAAAATGTTGGTGTAATCCCTCAACTTCAACCTAATGTGTCAAAAAACTAAGTTCATCTACCTTGAGAACAAATCTGTCAACGTATTCCTCCTCAAAAGCCAAAAAACTAAGTTTGTCTTCTAGCCTCAGTATAGTATACCAGAATGTTAATGGGATGAATACCAAGCTTACCAATACTTTTCTCAATAGTTTTCATACTGAATTTCATATTGCTGCTCTAACTGAGACGTGGCTGAATAATAACACCTACAATGCCGAAATTATGTGTGATAAGTATCAAATTTTTAGACGTGATCGAATTTGCAAACAAGGAGGTGGAGTACTGATTGCTGTTTCTAGCTTATATCCAGCTGAGGAAGTAATAATTGAAAATTCCCTGAATATAGAGATTGTTGTCGTGGCTGCTCAAATTTTAAACATATCTCTCTATATTGCTTGCTCTTACATTCCTCCTAATTCTGATCCACAAATTTATCAAACGCATGCTAAGGTTATCAAATCTGTTGCAAATAAACTAAAACCTGCAGATTACTTGATGGTACTGGGTGATTTTAATATTCCAACAGCATCTTGGATTTCTTCCGAAGACACAGAATTTTTGATTCCGATTACACCGCATGATTGGACACACGATTTTCTTATGTGCCTTGCTGATATTAATGTTTTCCAGATAAACAGTGTTCACAATACAAATAACAGATTACTTGACTTGATTTTTGTAAATAATCCCTCCTTATTTGATGTGAGTAGGACCATCCCGCTATGCATCCCAGAGGATCGTCATCATCCTACACTTCTTATCTCTACACCTTTCCCGAAGATGAAAACAATACATAATATAACTGAGTGTCTATGTTTTAAACGTACGAATTTTACATATTTAAATCATTTGCTCTCTAATATAAATTGGTTAGAAATACTTACGTATAGAAATGACGGAAGTGATTTTGAGCTACTCCTTCAAAAGTTTTACTCAGTGCTTAATAGCTGTGTTTCTGCCAGTACTCCGGTGATAAAAAAGGTTATAACCAATCGTCCTCCCTGGTTTACTAATACATTGGCATGGTTGAAAAATAAACGTAACAGACTCCATAAAAAGTTTAAATTGAGTAAAAGTTCATTAGATCGAAGCAATTACTTAATAGCAAGCAGTCACTTTAATATTGAAAGTAAAAAATGTTACGATTTCTATGTTAGTAAAATTAAATATAACATCAAAAACAACACCAAATTATTTTTCAACTTTGTTAATTCAAAAAGGAAAGTGTCATCATACCCGACAACTATGAAATTCAATGGTACTACATACTCGAATGACGCTGATATCGCTAATATTTTCGCTGAGTTATTCGCTTCTACGTTCTCTACAAATACTGTTGACAATTCATCGTATCCTTACGAAATTCCTACTGCAACTTCTATGTATATTTCCTCCTTAGATGTCTCAACTGTCTTATCATATCTTAAATCATTAAAAAGCTCTTGCAAACCTGGACCTGATGGTATTCCGAGCAGCATTTTAAAAAATTGTGCTGAGTCATTGGTTATCCCATTAACGTATTTATTTAATATTTCGTTGAAGTTTGGTTTATTTCCTAGCTGCTGGAAGGAATCATTTATCATCCCTCTTTATAAATCTGGTAGTCGTAATAATGCTACAAACTATAGAGCCATAGTAAAATTAAATGCTATCCCTAAGTTGTTCGAGAAAATTATAACGGATACACTCAAGCATGAAATTTCATCAATTATATCTCCAAAACAGCATGGATTTTGGCGTGGTAGATCTACAACTACAAACTTATTGGAATTGACGTCATATATCAACGCAAGCTTTTATAATAGCCAGCAAACAGATGTTATTTATACAGATCTCAGTAAGGCTTTTGATAAGGTAAACCATGACCTATTGATTGAGAAGCTTCATGCTATCGGATTTACCGGGAACTTCCTACACTGGATAAAATCATATTTAAAAGGGCGCAAACAATGTGTTATTTACAATAACTCCAGATCAAATTATTTTGAAGTAACTTCTGGTGTTCCTCAGGGTAGCCATCTTGGGCCTCTCTTATTTTTGATTTTTATAAATGATCTTCCAAAAGCCATTGAATTCGGTAATATTCTAATGTATGCTGATGATGTCAAACTTTTCTCAAATATTGCTAAAATCGATGATGCCATTCACCTTCAGAAGGATTTAAACAACTTTTTTAATTGGTGTACCGTAAACCTTATGGAATTAAATATTAATAAATGCAAATTAATGACTTTCACTAGATATTCACCATTTTCGACCAAATATTTTATAAATGGCAATGAACTAATAGCTCTTGACTCAATTTTAGACCTTGGAATTTACTTCGACAAAAAACTTAATTTTAACACACATGTCACATATGCTGTTAACAAGGCTAATAGTGTTTTATTTTTCGTAAAACGATGGGCAAAAGAGTTTAACGATCCTTACGTTACAAAAAATCTCTTCACATCTTTAGTAAGACCCATTCTTGAATATGGCTCTGTTATTTGGGATCCTCAGTACAATTTATATGTTAAAATGATAGAATCAGTCCAGAAACAATTCCTTTTATTTTGTCTTCGATGTCTTCAATGGAATCCAGCTGTGAATCTGCCGCCATATCGTGATCGTTTGGCACTCATAAAACTCCCTACATTAAAAAGCCGAAGAATTGCATCTAACATTGTATTCTTTTTAAAATTATTTCAAGGCAAAACGGATTGTATTTTTCTTCTCGACCAAATAAACATCAATATTCCAAATAGGCAACTTAGATCTTATGAACCCTTATATCTTAGATTTCACAGATCAAATTTCATGAATTTCGATCCATTTCGTAGAATTTGCTCAGATTTTAATAAATATTATGATCTCATTGATTTATCGGATAATGTTAATATTATTAATAGAAAGCTTTTAAATTATTTAAATTCCAATGTTTTTACTTATAATTGTTTTTAACCTAGTCACTTATGTATTATTTTTGTAATGTCAGCTGTAAATATAATGTAGCTGTAAATAAATAAATAAATAAATAAATGAACAATCATATCAAAACTCGCAATGATATACAATTAGTAATATTAATAGCACGATTAATATAATATAATCATAATAATATTTTTAGTAATACATATATCGTTTCTTAGTGATTATTTAGATTTTATGCAATTAAAATAATTTGTCTGGTAATATGAGTGTGAACAAGGTGTACCTATCATGTATATATTTCATGGTATTGCAGTTTTCAAGATAAAACCGATCATTCAAAGCATAAAGCATAATTTGAAGACTTGCGCGTCTTTAAAAACAAATTTAGAATTATTTCTTTGCTCTGCTATTTGCAACAAAATATAAATCTATAACTGATGCCAAAATGAGCCATTATCGAGAATTGAATAAAGAACTTATCGATCAAGTGCAAAAAATGCGCAAAGATATGAAATTGTGTTATAATGAAATTGTCCGATTGAAAGCAGAACTTATGGATAAGCATGAATCCGAAGTTCTTTTACGGAAAGAATGCTACGATTGGGCGTTGAATAATTTTGTGCAACTAATACATTACGTGCAACCAGATAGTGATATTTTGCCAATTCTAAAAGAACATGTACAATCGCAACGCAGATTATCCACCTTTTCATTGTCAACAGAGGAAAGAGTTGCTTGGAGATCGAAAACGAATGACAAGAGATCATCAGAAGCTCGCAGAAATAGTGCTAAACTAACAAAGGAATTACAACGATCGAATTCAGTTATGAATTTAAGAAAATCTCTACGAAGTGTTTCTCCGATTAGAAGAGACAGCACAGAAGTTAGCTATGAAGATGAAGAGGAGGAACAAAATATACAATCTGTTCAGCAAGGCGCTGAAGAAGACGAAATTTCACAAACTGAATCAGTACCACAAACTTCTACAAATCCCAATATAGACATAATCTTTGAATTCTCCGGAGAAGAGGAAGAAGAACAGCAGGACCTAGAAGTTGAGTCGGTTTATGAAAGTGTTGATGAAAGTGTTGATACTTCTCAAACAAGAAGTACATTAAAGGATGTAACTAACACTATAAATGCTACTGTAAACTCTTTGAAACAAGAAAATGCATTAAACAAAATTGTTCAAAAAGGTGGGCGAGTTAAGAAAACAAAAACACAATATTTAATTGACCAAGAAAATAGTACAACTGAACTTGGCTCGGACTGTGATATAGATCAAGAAACTTTGCAGGTGCTACGTGAATACTCCAACGGCAAAAGCGCATCGGGCACGAAAAAATCATTTTTCATAAACCAAGATAATTATCACATGCATAATGAAGGTCAGTACAAACATACATATATGTAATTTTTAGTGTAAAACTAATACTTTATTGTTTAATAGTCTCAGCAAGTACGAATTCACCTACTTTAGCCAACAGTGACATTACATTGAGAAATTTCAAAGAAGCTACCTGCAGCACACCAAATTCACAACGAAACTCACTATCAAATACTGCAAGAACTCCTACAAGAACAGGATCCGTATCTGTGGTGGCGTCAGAAGCTTCGTCAGCAACAAGCAGTATTTCAATTCGCCCTTCACGCCAATGCAAACCGAAATGTATGGCGGAGCCAAGTTTGCGTGAAAAACTAAGAAATGCAAAAGAACCCAAAACTAAAAATGCAATAGAAACAAAAAAACGCGTAAAAAAGTCCAAGTCGAAAACCAAGAAATGATCGCTTGAATTTAGTTTTTTTAATGTGTAAAAATTATTACAACTGTCTTTCCTCTTAACCAAAACTTGAAACAAAAAAATAAATAAATTTTTTATTAATTCAAACCTAAAATGTTAATTTTATGGACAAGTGGTTTAACGATAAGAAAGAGCAGCAGCCGTCATAAGATTTGGATAAGTCAAATATACTTTCTCACTATTTAGTTTTTATATATGTATCTTTTAAATTAATTTCAATTTATCAATAAAGCCCTCTTCAGTTTATAAGACTTTCTTTTTTATTTTAACAAAGCGTACATGATATATTTAATATATACTTATGTCTTCCCTTACATTGTAGAAATTTATAAATATTTACATTAACAGTTATACTTTTTAAGAACTAACACACATTTATTGCTAATTATTTTTCTCAAAATGTTGGAAAATTTACCATATTAGACTACTTCAAATTTACCAGAACAGCAGTTTAATTGATCCACCGAATGTGTCATTGTCGGTAAGTCTTTGGTGTTTTCCTTAATTTCGGTAATGATATTTTGAATTTTATGCAGAATCTGTTGAGACTCGGGTGAATTGAAATCTTTTGCAGGCGTAGGCGGTTGACCACTTTCGGGCACTGAATTGGGCCTATCTAGTTGATGTTGAATGCGCTCGGTTTCTTCATGACCTGGACTTGTGCCATCGATGAAAACGTTCTGAGCTACAGCATCGTTAATATTTTGTGTAAATCGTTGATTTTTTGGCAATTCCATGCCTAAACTGTGTACTAAATTGTCAAGCATTGTTAAACGTTCACGCATTTGATCGCGTTCTGCTTGCAGCATGGCGGTTTGGGCTGCCTTTTCATATTCGCGTTGTTTAAGAATGCGTCTCTGTGTTTGATATAGAGCAATGTATTCGCCTATCGTTTCGGTTTCGGACTGCAATTGCATGACTAAATGTTCTAAACGAAGTTTTTCTTCTGTTAAATCTGCACATTGTGTCATCAGTTTGGTGAAGCGTTGTTGTAACTTTTCAACAGCTTCTTCAGTGGCAATAAGAGGCTTGCTAGTTTTATGGGTAGCGGGAATTTGAATATTTGTAGAGTAAGACTTCTCTTCATCAGTTTGTTTACAGGATTTCAGTTCGTTTGAATGGTCGTGTTCACAATTCGTCTCATGTTTTAAATTATGATGGTGATGTTGCTCGTCGTATTCATGATTACGGCACGTAAGATCATGATTTTGATTGTTTTCATGACTGTCATTTTTATGATCAGCGCGTTCTTCATGATGATGTTCGTGTGCGGTGTGATCGTGGTTGTCATGTTCCATATGATCATGATGGTCATGTTCATGAATAACTTCTGCATTATTATCTTCGATTTCATTATTTTGATAAAGCTTAAAGAGAGAAATTATTTTTAGTTTTTTTTAAACTTAAAAAGTATTTTGCTTACAATACCATTCGTTTTTCAATTTTCTTTTTTAATTCTTCATTTTCATGCGATAGTCTTATCATTTCCTCATCCTTAAACTTAAAACGTTCATCAAAATTCTTCAAACGTTCCTCCATGGTGCTAAGTTTTAATTGCATTTCTCGACTGGCGTACTTCTCGGAGTCTAAACAATTCATTAGGTCCGCCTTGTCGTTAGTCAATTGAACAAATCGTAATTCCAGCTCATCCAATTGTTTCTTTAGTTCAACATTTTGTGTTAAAGCCCTCGAGGCAGCCACTTTATCCGATTCCATTGTGGCCAACAGTTTAGTTTTGTCCGGCTGTTCATAGGTTATATTTTCCAAGTGCTCCTTTAACTGTCCCAATTCATCATCTTTTCCTTTCAATTCATCTTCAAGAGTAGTTAAGCGATCTTCTTGGGATTTAATTTTTAATTGAAACTCGTACCGTTCCGATTCCAAATCATTTATGCGTTCTTGTAAAGTTTGCAATTCTTCATTGAAAGCTTCTTTAGAAGACTCCTGCGAGTGAAAAGAAAAATTCATATATTACAATATATATACATATAAATATGTATATTTCAGACTTTTTTAATTTGTACCTTTTCTTTTTCCTCCTTAGCTTCTCTTTGTCTGCTAATATTCTTCTGTATTTCCTTCTCCAGCTGCTGGATGTGATCAACCCATTGTTTTTCTCGTTGCTGCAATTTTGTAGTTTCGTCTGTTAGTTCATTGTTACGTTCGCTCAATTGCTGCACTTGTGCATTCAATTGTTGAACATAAGTTTGATATTGGGTGTTGGCTTGGTCTTTATCCTGGGTCAATTGTTGCACCATTGCCTGCAGATCTCTTATTTGTTGTTCGTACATAAATTGCGTTTGAGTTAAGGTCTCGACTCGATTATCTTTAGTTACATTATTTTCGTCAGATAATTGACGTATACGTAATTGACTCAATTCCAATGCATTACATTTATCCTTAAAATCAGCATCCAATTGTTTAAGACGTTCATCCCGCAGTGTCAACTGTTGCTTTAATTCACTGATATGACTAGAGTAATCCTCCTGCTGTGCTCTAGCTTGAGCTAATTTGTGCTGCAGTTCGGCATTATTTAATCTTTGTTGTTCTTGTTGTTTTTGCACATCGATCAGGCGTTGTGTCAGATCATCGACGCGTTTGCTGACATTGCTATGTTGTACCCTCAGCTCTTCAATTTCCAAATCTTTTTCGCGACACAACGTGCGAAATTTATTTAAATCCGTAGTTAATTGCGTTTTTTCTGCAATTAAAACCTGTATAGCATTAAAGTTTTGTAGTCCTTCTGAAAATGTGTTTCCAGTAAAGCTATTATCCTCTTTAACTTTATCGTTTACGTTACTATTTTCTTCATTCAATTCTAATGGGTGTTCTGCGCTAAAATAATTTACATTCTTCAGCTGCGAATGATCTTCTTTTTCCATGGCAACTGTTGCTTCTGCTTCATTTGCAGTATCAGCATAAGTAAAATCATTATTGCTACCATTTAGTTGTAAATCAGATTCAGATCTTTCAGATATATTACTACTAACATGCCCACTGTTGGTAGAAGAGTCTACATGTGTGTAGGAGGGCACAGTATTAGAACCGGAGACCGTGCTACGTTGTTGGTATTCTTTTAACTATATGTAAAAACAGTAAATAGACCATTTATTTTAAAGTTTTAAAGAAAATCAAATCAATATTATATATGTATGCATCACTTTTCGTCATTTGGCCTGACATCCCAAGTGACGTGTCATATAAAACAAACATGAAAGAAAAAATCGTAATGGAACAATTTAAGTCTGTTATTTTATCACTTACTTTCTTTCTAGCAGCTGCTAACTTTTTAGCTTTGCTTTCTTTCGATTCTTCAGGCATTTCGCTGTTTTACTTAAAAATGATCAATTATTCCATATAATTTTTATACAAAAAGAAGGAAGGCACCGATAACACAGATGTAACTACAATGCTTCTTCTTATTATATTGACTTTTAGAATAATGCTACCAGATGTAATTAGTGAGTTGTGACATTTGCATTGTACAAATTTGTCGAATTCTCTGTTGGCAGTTGGCTGTACAAAAAATGTCGTTAATGCCTATCTAGACGAGGAATTGTAGATTCTGTAATATTTTAAAATTATCTTATAAAATTACATTTGTGTCCACACTATGAAATTCTAGTTTTGAGGTATTAGCTAATGATGCTTAATAAAAACCTAATCCTACTACTTATATATGGACACTTTTTTTTTAGAAACGAAAGGTATTAATATCCGCAAACTGTAATACATATGTATATTGTTCTACAAAAGTTCCATGACCCAAGGTTTATGCAACCCTACAACAAAAATCATTGTGAAACTGTCAAACTCTATACACGAAAATTTTCCCTGACATTTGCCCCACACAAAAGTTCCTTCTTCCGTTTAATTGAAACATAATTTTGACAATAATTGCAATTTGAAGTAAAACACAGCTCTTTTCTTGTAAAACTATTAATAAAACTTATAAGAAAATGAAAATATCTGGTATGAAAAAAAATAAAAAAAAAATGGTCTACGCTCAGTGACCGAAATTCAATTGATATTTTTCAATAAAAATTAAAATATAATTAAACATTTTCAAACTTACATTATTCCTCCTTAACGTGTTTGGTAATTTTCTTCTCCAAAGTGGACAGTTTATACTACATTAAAGATATCGAGCAAAATTTTACTTAAAAAACCAAATTCGCCCAAACACCATATAAAATCATTCTATGTTGGGTAAGCATCGGCAATTTAATATAGAATGGGCCTAACTAATTTTTTCAAAATAGTGTTTTTTTTTGCATATACTCGTATCGACAAAAAATTATGTTCTCTAACTGAAAGTAGAATTATACAATTTGAAAAAATCCTACATTAATTTTTTTTTTCGAAAAGCTTAATTCACTACTTGGTGTGGCATGTCACCATACATATGTACTCACCTGCAATTAATTTACGATTATTTTCTGTATTACGAACATGTTAAAAAGCTATACTCATCGAGCAGGTGCGATACTAATGTTAATATGCGTATTTTGCGCCAATAAGCATAAGACTCGTCTGGGTTATTATACGAGTATTACAAAAGGGATATACATACGTGGATAATACGAATTTCTTAATCAGAGGTTAAAGAAAACTATTAAAGGCATTGCTACCAAATTATCTATATCAAGAATTGCGATTAAAAAATCAGAACACGTAAGATATCAAAAACCATAATTATTATGATAATTTACTTTACGACTGGTAGAACTTATAATCATATTTTTATCCTCTTATATTTTTCATTTATCCTTATTGGAACATAGATGTGTCAAATAGTGTAACTTAAAAAAATAATAATTTATGAGAAATCCACATGAGGGCGTTTAATAAAATTTCAAACTTATTATTTTTTTTTATTATTTATTTAGTCTTCATTTTTCAAGCAGTATATTTAGCTGTTTTCATTGCTTTCTTTTTGTATGTTTGAATCTCTTAAGAAATTAAAAATGCTATAAAAATTACAATATAATACATAAATAATAAGTCTATACACAATATTTAGTATTCAATAGCCGAATTCTAGCAGTTAACATTAAATTTATATAAATAGGTTTTTGTAATTCTTTAGTTAAACACTTAAACAAAAATATATATAAAAATAATAAAATAAACACATGTACAAATAAAAACAATAAAAAATTAAAGATACGTTTGTATAATGACAATATATTTCATTAAATAATTGGTATACAGTCGGCAAAGAGGAATTCGTTTAATCAACTAAGTTAATAAAAAAATAATTGCCCCTATTGCGGTTCACCACTCAACTCAGTTTGGTCGTGTGAGAGTCAACCCAACTTATGCACAACCACACTCACTTTAGTTATTGCGATACACAATAACTAAAATGAGTTTGGTTGTGCATAAGTTGGGTTGACTCTACACGACCAAACTGAGTTGAGTTGTGAACCGCAATAGGGGCAAATATAATTTTTATATATTAAAATACTTTAGGGTTTTAAATAAAAAAATGCAATGCAAATAATCAATTTAATATAGATAAAATAGTTTAAACCTACAATAATATAGGTTTTTACATTGGCGTAGCTGGAGAATTTTCTAGGGGAGTCTGCAACCCCTGATAATTTTTCTGCGAATGGGGATACAATCTTTTAACGAAGAAGAAAATTATATGGTTTATTAGAAATTTCACTACGAAAAAATTCTGAGGGGATATAAGCACCCCACAGGGGCCTATCGACGCGTGTGGTTTTTAACAACTAATGGAGAACATTATCTGCAGAGTATCAGAATTTTTAATTATTTATTAAGCTTACATAAAAAATTTTACAGTGTTATTTCATTAGAAATTAATTTCAAATATATTTTTATGCACCAAAAATATCTGTTTTTTTGTGGGTGGGTTCTCTTTAAATATTATTTCAGCCAAGGTCCACTAATAAGGTCTATGCATAGATGAATTCGCAGAGAATCGAATCTTTATATAAAATTTGTTAACAAAATTATACGCAGTCTCTTGCATAGAACTAAACAATGGGCCTTGATTTCCGTTGAAGTCGTGGTAAAAAATATCAATTGGAAAAGGTTTAAGAATGTTTATTTAATACATGCAATGTGTCAGTCCATATTGAAAATTTAATGAAATTTGTGACAAGTGAAAGTAAAAAAAATAGTTACAAATATTTGTTGATGTACTTGCTAGTTAGTTTTGTGTTACTTGGTTACTATTTTGGCTTAAAGTTCAGGTCTACATTAACTAAAATTCTTTTTGTATTCTTACTATTTTTTCTTTTTTCAATAATTTATATACATTTAAAATTATGACGTACAATACGTTTTTTGTGTAATAAATAGTTTAAAATTATCTAAGTAGTTTCCTTTAAATGTTCCTTTTGCTTTTTATTTTAATAGCGTTTTATCTCCTACTCCTGCCTCATTGCTATGATGTGAAATTATAGCTTCTGACCGCCCTGCCTGGCGTAACCAATTCCACTTTAATATTGGCCGTAGCGGTCACTTTAGTAGTATTGGTATCGGAGTGATGCGTTTCGACCGTTACTTCCGGTTGTACGACAATACTTTGTAGTTCAGGTGGAAAGTTATTCATGTTTTTGTTGTTGTTACTACTGCTATCACTATTTAAATTGGATGAATGTTGATGGGTTGCCGGGGTATTTAAATTGCCCTGCGAAGAATGTCCTGTGCTTGTATGTTGCTGATGGTATTGTTGCGGTGGTGGGGGATGAGTTGCATACATGGGATTGTAGTGAGGATGATGATGGTGGTGAGACTGATGATGTGCTTGATTGGCGGAAATCGATGGTTGGGGTGGTTGATGTTGTTGTTGTTGTTGTATATTGAGTGTTGGTGGTGGATGATGATGGTAATTCATATTATTGCCATAATTGATATTGTTGCCATAGTGACCTGTTACTCCTGTATTTATGCCATTTCCGTTTGCGCCGCCATTTGCCATGTTATTATTACCCCATTCATTATTCATTTGTATAGATGAATTGGAGGATTTCCACGATGGTGGTTCTTCAGTTATTGTTGTCAACGATGGATCATTGATATTGATATCCTTATGGTGATAGTGTGGTTTCTGGCAATTGCGTGACGATGAACGTGATGTGCCATGTACGATAACAGTTTTATTGGCACGTTTGCTGCTGCGTGGCATTTGTGGTGATGGTGTAGATATGCGATCTGGATGCTCTAGCGGTACTAGCTCTGCCTCTGGGCCCATAATACTGAGTATTATAGGGAATACTACAAGGCTATTAAGAGCTCCCACACACAAAACCACTAAAAGCAGCCAAAAGAAATGTCGTATAACAAATTCAAAAGGAGAAGTGGATAACATAAAAACGGCCAAAGTGGTGGTTAAAATGCTATGAGTTAAAGGGCCCAAAGAAACCTGCATGGACAGCAAAATTCGTCGTTCTCGGCTGCCAACAGATGTCATAAAACCCTAGTAGAAAAACAATAAAGATACATAAAAGGAACCTCTAAAAGAAGCAAAAAAAAATATGCATTTACTTACCAGTGAAATATGCACTGTAAAACACACAATCATTCCAACGCTGAGTATAAGTATTACTGCAGGCAATGCTGATAATTTAATGCCCAGTAGAGTCATGGCACCAAAGACTTGCGTCAAAGAAGCCAAGACATTAAACACTACTAGCACCGCCGACCACATCGATAATAGCAGAATAGAAACTAAAATAAAGGCGGCCACCAAACAACAGCATAAAATCAAAGACAAAGAAGATCTCAGATTCATATATTGTTCCCAGAATATAAAAGGAATGCCTGTTCCGAAGAAGAAGAAAGTTAATTTGAAATCCTCATTTATAAATGAGTTCAATAAAATGTTACCAGACGGATAGTTGGGAAGTCCTCTTGTTTCGAAACGCACACTCAAATCTCTAATATGACTTATTAGCGACTTGATTTCCGAAGTATCCGTTAAGCCATGCAGATAGAATGGTAGTTGAGCGTAAACTAAAGGCAGCGATTTGGGTATTTTCAAGTCAAATTCAGTAGGTACATGATAATACTGTCTGGGTTCTGGATGCAATTTTCCCTAAAGTTAAAATAGAAGAGTGTTAATATATCTTATATGCTTCGAAGTATTTTTTGAACTTCCCGCTATCAAAAATACGTAGTTGCTGGAATTTTGAAATCCTGTGAAGCTATTCTAACTATTTTTGCCGTTACATCCCTATGTCTGTCTCTCTCTGTGTGTGTGTGTATACATGTATGCTTTCATACCTTTTTGACTTCTGAATTTGAATTAATTTTTGAAACAAGTTCTAAACTAAAAAATCATCAATTCCTGCAAATTTCATTAAAGTCTATCGATTCGTTCCTTGTCGAAATAAGTGTTTTATTTAAATAACTTCAAAAACAATTGTCAAATCGATTTTGTGGAAAACTGTTTCAAATTCCTTAAATTTTTATTAAAAATTGATTTGTCGAAAATTTTCGAAAACAGCAGCATTTTCTGTAATGCTTCTCAAAGTCATATTTTTTTACTTTTAAGACTATGACGAACACTGTAAATGTTATCTAAGACGGTTAATTGGGTTGGTACAATAATTTTAAAAACTATTCTCAAATCGAATTTCCAAATTCGACCACTTCGGCTTTTTTTTAACTAAATTGGTTCATTCGCTTTCGAAAAAAAATATTTTTAATTATGTACTCCGAAAATTCTTCTCGTATCTAGTTTGATATTAGCGGGAATTTCTATATTTTTCATGTTAGTAATCGTACATACCTGAGAAGCTCCATAAGCAAAAACATCGTTAGTTGCCCAGGCTGAAAGGTAATTGTAAAATGCTTTCGGATTGATAATGCCCTCATTATCGACCAAACGGTGCTGTGTTACTAAACTCTTGTCAACTGGATTGTCCACGTAACCGGTTTGCACCAACAGCTTGTAGGCCAATATAGCATCACTGGATGCATTTTGATGCCAACCTTCCTGATTTATGCGACCATCCTTAAACTCACGATCGAATATTCTTTGTAAATTTCTCAGCCAATCACGAAACAAAGACAACCAAAAGTCCGGCAAGCCACCATTATCATTCTTAATCACATGTGGCACCCGAACAAAAGCCTCATGATATTCATGCAACAAACGTTGATTGTTGGGATACTCAAAATTACCTTGAGTCACGGCATACATACTGTAGAAGCCAAACATGGATGTTTGAGCATTTAAAAACTTGTATTCATTGGTGTCTTTGGGCACCAAATCAATTAAATCCAAACCATCTTGCAATTTTGTTGAACAATACAAACTAAATATCACACTGCCTACAAAAAACACGACCACAAGAAACTTCACCCAACTTTTCATTAAGAAGGGCGTATAGTATTTAATGGCGAATTTGGATAAAGAAAGAGCTGGCAAACGTTTCTCCGTATTGCAGTTTAGTAAAGCCTCCTCTTGTGGCAAAACTGGCTGTCCGCTGGCTGTTGGTCTTAGGCTATTGCAAGTTTTCGGCAACACAGAAGATGGCGAGTTCCTTAAGCGCTGGCCGTTTCTCTGCATATTATTATTCATATTGGATGGTTGGTTCACCGGCTTCTCCTTCCATATTGGAAAGCAGCAACAAAAGATGTCAGCTCTGCCTGCAGTTCTTCTCCTTAGATCCAAGGATATCATTGCCGGAAATACGAGTAGAGCAGCGGCTAAATTAAAACACATTACTATGGCAGCCTGTAGGCAAAATACCTTTAAAGCCGGCACAGGTATGAAAACAGCGGCGAAAAAGGATCCAGTAGTAGTGCAAGCACTGAACAAGATGCTAGGACCAACTTTTTTCAAAATATATTTTGTCTGCTCTTTACGATTACTCTCAGCATAGGCAGCTGTCAACATAAAAATATGATCCACTCCCAAGCCCAAGGCCAAAAAGGGCACAACTTGGGTACTAGCCGCATTAAACACAATCCCCAAAATGGCACACAATCCCAAACCTGCTGCAGTGGAAAAACCAATCAACAATACTCCCGCTACACCAACACTTGATTGGCCCTTGACCGGGTCACGCCATCTTATCAAAGTGCAAAATGCATATATAACAGTAGCAATAACACCAATCACTATACTAAGAGGTTTAGGATTAGAGAATTTCTCCAAAATATCATCTAGGGTGGCAGAGGAAAATACATAAACATCATAGTTTTTGGCTATGCGAGAATTTTTCATTATGTTCTCCACTTCCTTAGAGAAGTTTCCTTGCCAAGCATTTAAAACTTCCGCTGCCTTCTCAGGTGTCCAGCCAATATGGTGAACTTTGTAGTTTTCATTCCATAAATCGTACATCTCCTTTTCAGTCATCAACTGCACAACGGTTTGAAGGCCCTTAGCTTTTCGCAAATGGCTTGTACGATTGCGTTGAACTCCTCCAACTATTAGCTCTTCCGGCCAGTGCATGTACTTGGCGGCAAAGCCATAACAACCTCCAGTTAATATGGCGCCAACATCTAAAGGTTGTTCACTGTTCTTATTTGGCGCCGTGTCAGGACATTGAGGATCTTTTGGATTTAAGCACGGTTTCTCGGTGTAACCCGACGTAATGGCTGCTCTCTTCATGTACTGTTCAACCGTATCGAAGTCAAAAGAAATTTTTTGATCACTCATTTGTTTCTTCATTGTTTGCATAAGACTAGAGGGATTTAAGGAACTCCACGTAATACGTTTCTCCATACCGCTGAAATGAAAAAGATATCAAAATAAGTAATTCAAATGGAATGGGTTAATAATTAAAAAAAGACATAAAACAATTATTCAAATTATCACAGAAATTCTCTCAATTAAATGTTTGAATGCATATTATGCCAGAAAACTCATACAAACTGCATAAATAAATAACTTATACTATTCAATAGGAATCTGTTTATAATTCTCATTTGTTCTTTTAGACGTTTTATACAAACACACGAAGTTGAACTGTTCTCAAACATCAACTTGTGGCTTAACTAGCTTAAACCACAACAAATAATATTTCTTTAACAGTGAAAGCCTTTCTTAAGGATTGACATTTTCAATGGCTCTTTATCATTAATTAGTGCATTTTTCACCTTCTTAGGAAGTCAAGCTTAAACAAAAATTTATTAAAAATTTTACTTTGTTATACAAATCGGGGAAGTTCTTCTATAAAAAAATACTTACTTCTTAAAACTTATCAAAAAACATTACTTTTCTTCAATTTATAATTGAGAATATTATTTTCGCACAACAGGCTTTTAATTGGCATGTATAAGTCTCTTTTTGGGATGAGATAAATCTTCTCCTCTCTTCAACTTAACCTAAATTTTACTTTCACAGAAGAAAAAAAGACTTGTGATCGTTGGCAAGTTTTTGCTTTTGCAGGCGCCACACATTGTTTTGACGTCGAACAAAAATCGAAGAAGCCTTATGTTATGAAAAGTTTCCAGTTTTAGAAAAAATACGTTCAAGGACATGGTTATGTGGGAGGTACATATCCTTTTTGAAAATAAACGATATAAGCTAAGCAACAAAGAGTGACAAAATGTTGTTCAAGTTCGCAAAATAAAGATAATAATTTGTATACATTATCTTTTTTGGAATCGCAAGAAGGATATGTGTACCTTTTCCTTGCTGTAATTAAAAAACAATTATACAAATTACAAACTATATTTTGTTACTCTTGAAAAAAATTTAAAAAAAAATTAAATATATATATATATATATATATATATATATATATATATATATATATATATATATATATATATATATATATGTATATATATATATATATATATATATATATATATATATATATATATATATATGTATATATATATATATATATATATATATATATACATATATATGTATGTATGTATGTATATATATATATATATATATATATATATATATATATATATATATATATATATTTAATTTTTTTTTAAATTTTTTTCAAGAGTAACAAAATATAGTTTGTAATTTGTATAATTGTTTTTTAATTACAGCAAGGATATGTGCACCTCCCATATATCCTCTTTTTGTTGAAAAATTATGATTTAATATATTATTGTTTGTTGTTGGCTTAGCTGAGCATATGTCTGCATTTCATTAAGACCCTATGCTCATTATAGGATCAAGGGGAACATATATATGTATAACCAAATCATCAGTAGCCAAATCATGTTTGAAAAGCATCATAAAAGCATAAGTATATCCTTTTTTTGCAAATAGACATTGAAAATACAATATAATTGAATCAATGAGACTTTTCGTATGCTTTCATCTCGACAATTATATCTACATACGTATGTACATCTCAATTGCTTTAAATAAGTTCTTATAATTTTTTTTTCATTTCATTTAAACTATTATGAACTTTAAATTTGTATATACTATCAAAAAAAAAAAAACTTATAATTCCCTAAGATGAAAAGGAGCACAGCTCTTGAACTCTTCACCACCTAAATTAAATATAAATAGAACCAATATTATCAAATGAAATATATAAATCTTTCATTTGTTTAATTTTTTGTTTGAAGAGGAAATCTCGCCACAATGGCTTCTCCAACTTCTATAGTAATTTTGTCAAAAAACTTTAAATAGTTTTGATAAAAATTTTTGTTATAATTTTTAGAAAATTAGATGTTTAAAAAACATGAAAAAAGCAGTGTTTTTTGGGTCGAAAAACACAAAGACAAAACTATACTTCTGCCTAATACTCGTATGTTGTGTTTCGGTTTTTTAATATTTCTCATTATTTAAAAAAATTTAAGATATTGAACAACATATTAGTATACATTTTTATATGAGACATGTCACACATTGTGACCGTTTCTCTTTTACCTTCTTTACAGTCCTGTCACAGCGCTCAATTCCGAAAATGGTACATTGAGTCTTTCGAAAACGAAAAAACGAAATTTTCTAACAAAAACACTCTCAATTTGCAACACGAAATTGATGAAGCCTTTTTCTACTACGTGTTTAATTTGTATTAAAAAATTAATAAAGAAATAAACATTTGCGCATAAGCCTTGCATGGAAATAAAAAGTTTAAAATGGCACCCAAAAGAAGATAAAACAAAAATTATCGGAATCAAAACCATTACGATCAGTATGTGTGACATGCCTTTATATTTAGTTAATCTTTGCTAATGTGTCTAATTTCTCAAAGCCTCTGATTATTGAATAAGCAGTAATATTTTTTATTCAATATAATTTTTTTTTATAAAACAGCGAAGGAATCTTATCCAAGTAACGGCAATTCAAAAAAAAAAAAAAATTAAACATTTGAAAAATGTATAAGATTGTTTCTCCTTTAACATTTAGTAGTAATGTCCCTTGGCCATGCATGGAATTAAAAAGACAAATTTTGATTAATATTGCCTTCTGCCGGAAGGATTTTCTAAATTCCGTAAATTTTTTTCATTTTCTGAACAGCATTGAATACTTTTAATTTTATCTAAATCGGTTGTTTTAAAACATATTGTTGTTGCACAATCTCCAAATGAATCTCGGTTAAGTGTTTTGAGTGATATTGTTGCCGAAAATGTCTAAATAATTTTTAATTACTCCACAAATCCAAGATGGATCAGCCATATTATATTATGCATCATTTTTATGATATATGGAAATACCGTTCAGGTTCGAATTTTTATTTATTTATTTAAATGGAAAAGTTAAAATTAATTTTGGCAAAATAAGAATAAAGTATTAAACTCTTGTGATTGGATATATTTGGATTTGGATTGAGATATAATTTCGATTTGTTTACATACACAGGAAGCATTAAGGACCATTGTATTCACTAATTTAAATCTTTGGTTCTCTTTTAGATATGCTTTCGTTGCGAAATTGATCTGGTCTTAACATCATGCGTTATTTTTTCAAAATTTAAAGTATGAAGATGCTTTTTTAAATGCTTTAATTTTTTTTAGAAAAATTTATATCATTGATTTCGTGCAACATAGTAATATCTAAAAAATTTTAATATTTGAGGAAAAGTACGTAGAAGAAAACAGAATTATATCTATGAGATATGACTATGTGGCATTAAAGGAATGGTATGTTTTGAAAGAATAAAATTTTAAGTATATATTTGATATTTAAATAATTGTTATTAAATAAATAAAACAAAAAAAGGAGTTTTATTTAATATATGACCTAGAGCCGGAATAAAAATAAAAACAAAAATAAAATTTTAGACTGAAAAAATGATTTTTTTTAATAATTGCTTAATTAAAGTGGCAAAAGCCATATAAAATTGACTAAATAGAAAATACTTACGGTATTTGTACTGGAAATTCCGGTCCCAACAGCAGGCTACCTTCCCAAAAGCAATCCAGCGGCGTTATTATAGAACAAGGTATTAAATGCTTGAATATTTGCTCTATAAAATAAGGTCCTTCAAAACTCGGCGTTGTGGGGGAATTACACATGTCCCTTAAGCTCCAATCTGTATCGAACATATGTATTTTAACCGCACTCGCCTTCTTTAGTACTTCCAGATGGGACAATAAAGCTTGCGGGTGTAATACTGAGGCATTTGGATCGTGGGCCGTTTGTATTAATAACTGATGCGTTGAACTTTCAGCCTCTCCTATTGTTTTTTGAGTATAAGCCAGTTCGGATTCGAGACGCCCACCCTCTTGTATCCATAGCTGGTGGACTTTTGAATGGATTTGAGCAGATTTAAGGCCAACACAAAACGTACTTAATACTAGAATGGCTACAAATAAAACTTTGCCGGCATGTTTTTGTACTGAACTACCTAAGGATTCGAGGTGGGATTGAAATACTGAACGCAGATATATAGCAGTGCGATTGCCACGGGCTTTGCCCTGTAAATAAATAAAAGAGAAAAAACATACAAGTTTAAATATTTATTTTTCAAAACACTAATGTATAATAATAAATAAGTCATTAGTTTATATATATATATATATATATATATATATATATATATATATATATATATATATATATATATATATATATATATATATATATATATATATATATATATATATATATATATATATATATATATATATATATATATATATATATATATCAGCTTTTTTTAATTTAATTAGAGTGTTAAAGTGGGTATCTAACCGTTGCATCGTTTACTTCCTCAGACGTTTCAGAGAAATTTTTAGGAAACGCGACAAGCAAAAAAGTACTTTATATATTTCGGGAAAATATTTTTTTTAATATGCAATGAATTTGAAGCTCAAAGATCAACTCTCTCAACTTTCATTCGGACAAATTTTGGAACAAAAATAAAGCATTTTTTATTTATCTATTTAATTTATTTAATATCAATAACAAAAGTACTCTAAGGAGAAAATAAATATGTAATACAAAAGTATATTGACACAGAAGAATTTGAGATTTTACTTAACGAATTAATAAGACTGACTAGATCAATAAGTTGATTTGGCTCCTCAGCCATAAGAATTAAGTATTTTTATTATATATCCAAAGGATAACAGACGGTATGAAAGAATTCCAAACAAACTAAGATTGATTTGCATTTAAGAATGCCAATAATCCTTTTCTATAATAAGGAAGAAAAAATTTCAAGCTCATTTGGAAGAAGATTTGCAAGTATGATGAATTCGTTTGTACAAAAGAGCGATCAGAAATTAAAAGTTAGTAGAAGAGGAGTTAGTACAAGAAATTTGATTAGCAAGCGATAAGGGTCGGCCAGATTTCAGGATTTTATAAAAGTGGATTAACGGACGTAGGCATATGTAATCTCTAAAGTTATATTTTAGGAACAAGGGAATGAGTTCCTGAATTCCATTATTAAAAACATAGCGACAGTAGCTTTAAGAATATTTAAGTTTATCGCTTATCAAAATATTACAGAAAAGACTTCCAAGACAATAGTTAATTTGAAACATGATAAGAGAATTAGGTAAACGAATTCTTATATGCTTAGGAACATATGCTCTCAAGGAGTAAAGTCCTCACAAAATTAGACAACTTTTATCTGATAATGTGGTCGCTGTAAAAAATAAACAAATTCAAAGACATTTAAGAGTGTCGACTGTCCATTAATAAAGACTCTTGGTCGATGAAGAAGATTGCGATTTGATGACAAGAAGCTTATTGTCTTCGTTTTCACTGTATTAATCTTAAGAAAATGTTTACGCATTCAAGTGGATAAAGATGTCATCAGCAAAAAAAAAAAAACGATTTTCACATGCTATTATCTAAGGACGATACACAGTAATTAAGATATAAAAGAAAGGACCTAACACCACCGAGACTTGGAGAACGCCAGATGGGGCACTACTAATGCTAGATTTACTCGTACATCCGTTCATTGAGACATACTGAGATCTATCAGAGAGGTAGTATTTAGTTATAAAGCGTCTACTAAAAAATCGGAAATTCAGAGCGGGTAAAAGTGATCTAATGTCACGATGTTTTTTATTTTGAATTTTATATGTAATAGCCTGTATTAACACGTACATATGTACATACATATATAGTTCAGTTAATACGTTTATTTGTCTAGATCAGTGATAATCATCAGTCTTCATCAGATTCATTAACAAGCTGGCCCAATCGATATATGTACATATGTGATCTAATTTTCAAAAGACTGTCAGGGCTTAATTTGTATTTCACTGAGGTGAAACGTTGTGTTACGAGTGCGGTCCCAAAATTAGTCGACCTAAGGTATAGATGGCGACTGTAGTTAAAAAAAACTTTGGTGAACAAGGTATTTGTTTCATTTTAAACATAAGATGAGGGTTCAAATAAATCATGAGTTGAACTCAGGGCTGATTCTGGAACGAAATTAAGGTCGTTCAGTTTGGATTCTGAAAAAAGTTTTACTTTCCAGATATGGTTTTGAATAATTTAGACACGTTTTCCGAAGGAATGGAAATAAACCATAGAATTCCTTGAGTGATTTTCCATCGGAATATATGTATTTATGTATATCTCAGTGTCTTGTCCTATGGATATATTTAAAAGAATCAATTGAATCATCTGTTACAATATGTTTAATAAATATTAAAAATCACACAAAAACCCATTACGTTAACGGAGTTAACAGATTATGCAACACTGATTTTTACACTGTTGAAAGAAAATGTTTTTTATTGATACTTATTTGAGGAAATCTTAATTTGCCATTTTTTGTTTATACGAGCGCATACTTTTAAATGGACAATTTCCTGTTGAAATTTAATATGTACATGTGTGACAGTGTTTTACTTGCCACACTACGTTTTTTGTGCAAAAGTAAAATAAATTATGATTTTTAATAGGAAAACTAAACGACTAATTTAAATTTGTACTTATAGCGTATTTGTTTTTAACATATTTCGGCGTTCCTGTATGTTTGTGTTCTGTTCTGAAAACTGAGCAGTAGTACAAAAAAGAACATGTTTGCACATAAAATATGTAAATATGTAACATGATTTACACTCAACTTTTTTTGCATATTTAATTTGTGTGAAAAATTTATAAAATATCAGTTAAAAACGGAAGTCATTCTCACGGATCCGACATTGCATCTTTTCAGCTTCCTAGGAAATCAAGTTGAAAAATCAGGATTAAATATGTAAATTACTTTTACATATATGTGAAACTGGATTAAAAATAATTTCTCTTTTATAAAAAAAAATATTTATTTCCTTTAATATTCTATTGTTTGTTGTTGGCTTAGCTAGGTATATGCCTGCATTTCATTGGCGCTAACCAAATCATCAGTACCCTTTTAGCCAAATCATGATTGAAAGCATTCAAAGCTCGTATACTTATGCAAAAGACTACAAATATATATGAGAATTCCAACAGAACTCAATCATATTTTTCTATTTGTAATAGCTTTCTAAAGCTATTTATACTTTTGTGTTTTTGTTGATTACAAATAGAAAAATATGATTGAGTTCTGTTTGAATTCTCATATATTGTTTGTAGTCTGTGGCTTAAGGTTTGAATGCTTTCAATCATGATTTGGCTAAAGGGTACTGATGATTTGGTTAGCGCCAATGAAATGCAGGCATATACCTAGCTAATCCAACAACAAACAATAGAATATTAAAGTTGTTATTTTGGAGAATATCTCGAATAACAAATTTGATAAATAATATTTATTTCCTGTATGAAAACATTTTCTATAATAAATCGATAAAAACTAATAAAAAACGAGAACATCCTGCAATGACCAGCCTGAATTAGTTTCTCAATTTCATTGCGAATTTCGGTGTTTTTATGAAATATACATATGTGTGTGGTACAAATATATATATATATATATATATATATATATATATATATATATATATATATATATATATATATATATATATATATATATATATAATCTATTCTTGCGTGGAATTGAACCCGCAACCTTATGTTTAATAGTTTTTGCTCTATAATCACTTGCTGATTGGGGCATTTATGTGTCACTTTTTATGTAAAAACAATATATTTTGAAATGAGCAAATCTTTATTATCCCGTTTGGTTCAAAGCTTTTGGGAACTCTTCTTAAGATCAAGTAAAATGCATGAAGAAAAGCATAAGTATTAATTAATCAGCTGTTTATTCGCGATTTCGAAAAAAATGTTAAACCTGCCGAAAATTTTAAAATCGTTCTTGTTTTGAAACAAATGTGATTTCAGAACTTGCCTATAAATTGCTTCTTTTCATCGCATAACTTTCTCAAGCTTGTTGAAAACATTTGCCAAATTTTAGAGAAAAATTCAATAAATTTTTCGTTAAATATATATAAGCAATTTATTGTTAAAAATTATGTACCACTTTTGAACTCAATCTTAATCAGATTCAAATATAGTTCTCCTACTCTAAGAGAACTTCAATTAAATAGAAAATTCGCTTACCGAAGTGAAGTACGTATTTCTTTTTCGTTTTAGTGTTAAAATACCATTTCCGCCCACCAACGAGTATGAAAAAATTAACCTTTCAATTAGAAACCTGCAGTTATGCATGTCGTACATTAGAAATGCTTTGCAAATTAAGATATAGTAAATAAGCATAGCATTTAAGGAAACAAATTTTAAGAATTCTTAGGAAATACTCTTTCACTATTATCGTGTCTATTTATACCTTTTATTCGTTACTATAGTATATTTCTTTGCATTATTTTTTGCATGCTATCGTTAAAAGAAATGAGGAAACAACGTGTCTATTTGCTTAAAGTCGCCGTAGCTTGTCAATACCTTAAATGTCATGCTGTTTTGTATGTCTTTATGTGAAATCTTGATATTCCCTGCAACTACCCGAAAATTCGCTACGGGAATTCTTTATAAATTTGTGGAAAAAAACTCCATTGTGTTCGGCCTAGAATATGTGAGATTTGTTGTTTGAGTTAAACAATTTCAAGTAGAATGTATAAGAAGATATTATTTTTAAACAGTTAAAAAGCAATTTTAGAGGACTGTTAACAATTTTATGGCTAAATAACAAACATGATGAAGTCGTTGTTGTTGTGTTTGCTGCTGTTTGTAATATATACTAGTATGAATTTCAATTTAGATGGAATTCTATTTGTATCTTTGATGACAACTATGGATAAATGACGTACAATACATTTTGTCTGCTATTTTTGAGTGTATTGATACATGTATTGATATTACTTTACTATGCACACATGTACATACATATATATTGTTAATTTTTTTCTTATTCCTCCTGAAGATCTCCTGTTGTAGCCAAAACTTGTAAAAAGTTGTGTCTCAGGACATTTCTCTAGAGTAAGACATGTCACTCAAACTTGATTTATTACTCTGTGATGTTAGATTTCGTCTCTGCACATGAAAGCCACAAAATAGCAAAATATTTTGAATTATTGTAATTATATAAGTAGATATATGTATGTCTGTATATATATCTTCATTATTCTTCAAAAATATCTACCAATATTCTTTATAAAATATATAATGAAAATATGACTGAATTTAAGCGATTAAATTTTTCGTGAAATTTCTGTCATGCAAATTATTTTTATTTGCTTGTAGGATGGATATGAAATGAAAAGGGTACAATAAAAAATTGCAAGACATGAAATTTCAAGTCAATTTTTTTTAATAGATATTGAATTTAAAATTTTTTATTTTTTATATATTTCTTTAGCTTAAGTAAAGAAAAAATCAGTATGCCAACACCATGCAAAAAAAATTTGATACGCCAAGACTTATTAAGAGGATTTTGATTTAAAATCCTTTTTTTACATTTAAACATTTATACGGGTAACCATTGTCTTGTTATTGAAAATTGCCAAAATATTAAAAATTTCCACATTGTAGAAATAAATGATCGCAATAGTTTGAATTCAATTAAACGAACGAAGTTCAAACGAAAAAATCGCTTAATTAAAAGCAAAAATTCTTAACAATTGTTTTTGATTAACTTCACTCAAACGAAAAACCATTTAAACGGAACATACTTCGTTTGTAAAAGTTATTAACTTATTTGCATTATATAACATTTATCATAAAGATAATACATTTATTTTTAACGTTTCGAAAAGATTTTTATTGTTTGTTGCTAACAAACCAAATCATCAGCGAACTTCAACTTGTTTGTAAGCATTAAACATGGTATATTTATACAAAAACAAATATAAAACGGGTGTTCCAGTAGTGACATATTGCTGAAGTTACATATGTATGTCAAATTGGCTATCATTTATTCAATCTGATGGTCGCATACAGTGTTGAAATACACGTACAAATAACAAAATTGTTTTATCAAAAAGGATGTTCTGTTCGGACAACGTTCCACGCACTGCGCCCATTTTACAGTCGCCATAATCGACCTGCCGAGAACACTATTCACAGTATGGTGGATAAATTTGAGTCCACTGGTTCAGCAAACAATGAACCAACACTGTATGGCGACGAAACGCACGATCTCTTGAAAACATTGCCGCTGTCCGTGAGTTTGTGCAGGTGAATCCGAGACAGTTAATTTAGCGTCGCTCACAAGAACTCGGCCTTTCGTAGATCACAACTTGGGGACTTTTCCATTGCGACTTTTGCCTTCGGCTGTTCAAAATTCATCTGAACCAGGGGATGAAAATATACAATCATAGACAACGACGTGTGGTCAATGAATGGCCTACGGAGTAGTTGGAAGTGCTTACTAAAAGACAGTTTATACCAATTATATATGCAAATTACAAAATATATAATAGGAAGCAAAATAAACAATTTCATTAAAGAAGATACAAACAGACCTATTTAATGAAAAAAAAAATTGGAAAATCTCCGTGTTTTAAAATAATTCTGTTAGGACCAAATATGTCTCCTTAACAAATTTCAAGTTTTCCCGACTATAAATAACGATTTTATTTATATAATAAAAAATACCCTATACAAAAATGCGATAATTTATTAATCGCAAAAAAGCCTTAAATATTCATTACTGATTTACGTTATACTGGCAACGATGGCTCGTATACAAGAATTTGTTTTACGCGGTAAATTTAATAAAAAGTACTTTCTATTTTGTTACCCCATATTACGAATACATTTTAATAGATTGAAATTTTCGCAAAAAGTGACAACATCTTTAGGATCTGGAAAAATTCTTGTCTTCAGACTGTCATCATTACTTTAAATGTCATACGAAAATAAATCTTCACTACCTTTTAATTGTCTTCACAGATTTCTGTTAAACATTTTTACGTAATCGAATGAAATACATTAAAATTTTGCGATGATTTCTACAAATTATAATAAAAGGTGGCGCAAATAATTTCATAATTTGAATTGTTTGCAATTTTCGCTGATGGCGCCAAATGAAGCGATACACTCCTCAAGAACGTGGAATTTCAGTCTGTTGTTCTAACATAGCGTCAATTTCGTTGTCGTTTTCCTCGTCGTCATATTCCATTTACTCGAACAATTAAGCGTTTGGCTAGCGCTTCGTGCAAATTGGATCCACTACAGATGTCACAAAAAGGGCGCTGTAGTTGCCGATAACGTCAGAGAGAATCCACAAACATCGACGAGACAACAATGCACACAATTAGGCATCAGCAGTTCTTCGTTGCAACGTATTTTGGTGACAGATTTGAAAATGTTGCCCTACAAAGTTCAAACTGCTCACGAATTGTAGCCTACAACGTTAATTTATCGCCATATTCTTTTAAACTTGATGTAAGAAGAGGAAGACTTCGTATCGACGAAGCCCATTTCCCCTTAAGTGGTTATAATAACAAACATAGTTTCTGGGGCACAGAGAATCCACATGGAATGCATGAAGAGCCACTGCATTCTCTCAAATTGACTGTTTGTTACGGCATTTGCAGTTTTTTTTTTTAACTTTTATTATTTGCTTTTAAAATTCCGATGGCATCGCCGTAACCGTAAATGGGGAGCATTTGCTAAACGAGTTTTTTTTAGCCGCGAGTTCCTGTATTGGGTCTGGATCATTGTTTGCTTGAACAGGACGGAGCAACTGTTCACTCAGCTTGGGCAACGATGGAGATTTTGAAACACCAATTTCCAGCTCGAGTGATCTCCCGTTTTGAAGATTTTAACTGGCCGTTCACTTCGCCAAATCTAACAGCACCAGATTTCTTCATCAAAAATTTTTCACTTTCAAATAAACGTTTTATGAAAACAAATTTTTCTCTTACTTGTAACAAACTGCCATCCAGTTAAAATTATGACAATAATTTTGTCCCGCCTTATATGTATGTATGTATGTACATACATAAGTATGCATTTAATAATATTACAATTGCAAATTAAAGGTAAAAATATGTATTACAATTAAAACAAACACACACACACATACCAGTAAAAAATCAAAACCGATTTAAAATTTTTAATTATTTGGTTATTTAAAAGGAAACTGGTTTTTTGTATGTTTTCTAATTTATTTCTTCTAAACACCATTAATCATTTTTGGAAAAAAAATTATTTTTTGTTGTGTTAACATTTTTCCTTAAACATAAGCATTTAAAACGAAAAAATTTTTATGTAGATGTTTTCATAAAAATTTACAAATCAATTTGAAGAAAAAACATTAATTATGCTTAGATTGAATGGTCATTTAAATATTTTATAGCAACAACAAAAAAATCATCAAATTAAAAATAACAATTTTGAGGAATTAAGAAACAATCATTTTGTTGAACGATGGAGGTCTTAATCATGGATTAAAAAAGAACTATTCATTTTTATTTAAGGTGAAACTTAAATTTATCAATTTATAATCATTAAATAAATACAAGCGATATTTCAAAATTCTAAAGACCACACAAACTTTTTATTAACGTTATTTGTTGCTGTGAAAAGAAATAAAAGTTAGACAAAGTTTAGGAACGAAACATTTTTTAAACAAATAATGGGGGGAAAAGTAAGATACAATTAAATCAAGAAATTAGAACGGGCATAGTTCCTGTAAGGAATATAGGCCACTAATTGTCTTTGTTAAATTTAAGCAAATTCATATTTCATTAAAACCAAACAAAATATGTACATATTTGGCTGTGAAATATATGTAAGACGTAAAATAAATTCACTTCCATGCTGAATATTTACATTAGCTGTAAAATTTGATTCTGACAAACGTTTTTCTCTTTCCAAGTAAACCTAATTACGAAATGAAATGAATGAGCTAAAAACAAATCCATAAATTCATTAACAGCAATATCCATTGATTGACATTTGTTCAATTCGTTAAATCAATGTTCAAACAAAAACAGAACTAAATTAAAAAAATACACACACACACACACACACATTGAAAGATTTTTGACAGCAAATAGTACACAATCAATAAAATTAAAAAGAAATAATAAAAACATAAAGGGAGAAGATTACTATTTACAAAAACATACTCGTACACTGAAATGCATATCGAATCAAGTCACTTAACAAAAATATATTGAAAAAAGCACAAAGCCTATCCATCTAACCACGTATTCCCATACATTCATATAAGTATATACACACAAATACATGTGCACATGCATACACATGCCTACATTCACCACGCACGCTAGGGCCACCCAGTTTGTAATGATTGCGTCTAATTTCCATTTGGAAAATAATTTAAGCCCATTACAAAGTTTTTCTAATTTGTTTTGTCTAGAGATAAAAAAATAAATGAACATAAAGGCGAAATGAAAAACACATTTATGTATGTTTACTTTAACGATTAGTTTTAAGAAGTTATTAAATGCCGGTATGGGGTAAATTACAACATTAATATATTTAATAGCCTGGACGTTTCTAAATGTAAGAGGGAATCTGTTTTAGTTTGATTGTAAAATTAAGCCGGGTGGTGTAGTGGGTAAAGTGCTTGCCTGGCAGAGGACCAAAAATTAAAACCATGTTTTTTCGAATTTTAAAATTAAGTGGCTTCATCAACCCACCTCAAAAAAAAAAACACACATCCAAGAAGCCCCTAACCTCCCTTCTCCCTGGAAAAAGGGGATAACATTATGACAAAAGTCAGGCAGGCGCCAACCCCCGGGGAAAAGGGTAAAAAAGGTGTGACCTGCTACAGTAGTTCTAATAAATAACAAAACTTTCGTTTTCGTTACAGGAGCCGCAAAAGAGTTCTCAGCAGTTGTAGCGCCAGCTTATTTATTGGAGTAAATTTCTTTTTAAAGTTGTCTTTAATATTTCAGAGATTATTTTTAAAGACTGTATGGGAACAAAACACCACCACTTCTAGATCATACCAACTTTAATAACTCTCGCTATTATAATAAGCCAGAAATAAGAAATTCAAATAATTATTTGTATGGGAGGTGTAACTCTTCTAGCTCCTACTAAGTCAGCTTTTGTTGAGACGGTTTGCATTTGCTGTAAAGTAAGTCATACCAATTTCGAACACTCTCACTATTAAAGTCAGCAGGATATAATATTACTAAGTATTTCTTCATATGAGGGGTACCCTTTACGCTGATCCAATCACATAGTGGTAAAAAAGTCGCTGATCTTACAAAAAAGTCGGTGGAATATATCATGGGTCAGGCGTGGGTAGATGCTTACTTTAAAATTTGCACACAAAAACAATAAAAAAAAAGATAATTTTGCTCAATTCAGTTTATATAGGACCAGTACTTAGTGAATGTCCCCTACTCATGCAAAGAATTGTACTGGCACTAAGAAAATCACTTATGGAAAGGAGGATAGGGGGAGTAATGCTTGAAGACATTCAATTTGAGGTTTTATACACTGGAAGTGGATTTTATCTGTAATGCGAAGTGGGACATAAACTGCTTCTTACGAGCCTTAAAATAGACCATATTCGAATGACCCCACCCTGATATTGTTGAGAGTTCTTGATTAAGAGAATTATTCATAATCTGTCCCGTACAGGTAAAAGTGCATATAGGCCTGGAAGTCTGGCAATGAAGGCTATGGAGAGATGCAAGAAATGGTCAAACCCACGTTGGACTTCTTTGGCATTGATTCACCAAGAAAAACGTACTGTTTTGAGTGCTGTTTGGCCTCTGGTTTGATGTGGTGGTTTCACGTTTCGTTCACGGTTAGAAAACGGCGCAATAACTCGTCCATATATCGGTTTAATAACGCCAAACACACCTGCGTTTGTGTTGTCAATTATGAGCAAATGAGGAACCATCTTGCAGAAACCTTTCTCTTACCAAAATTTAATTTTAATTAATTTAATTTAAATTTAAACCACTGAGACATGTAATATGCCTATGCCTTCTACAATCTACGATCGGCCAACTTCATATAGTGAATTTTTCACTTGTTTCGGTTGTAGATACCTCTACTAGGTATCCATCCAGCCTTCCCATAGTATTTGTAAAGCTTATCCTTGGTTTGAGTGACGGTTTTCTTTCTGCAAAAAATTATTCTTAATGAGCACACGAAATTGACTTTTTGCCATTTTCTCCTCACATCAAACACAAACTAAATGACACAGCTTGTTCGAATTTTGACAGGAGTCAACTGACGGATGACTGTTGGCGGGACCAGTCTTGCCCTTTCAATCAAGAGGAAAATTCAACAACTCACGGAATAATTGATACGCCCTAGTAGAACAATTTTTAAAGTGACACAATTCGTTGAACCGAAATGGTTTTTACTTATCCAAAAATTTTCTTTACTGAGAGTCTTGCATAAACGAAAAAGCACTCTTGTAATTTTCACAAAACCGAATTCGACCATATACATATGTACATACTTTTGTAGTATATACTTATGTATGCAAATATGTATCTATCCTCAGAGCAGTTAACAAGCTATCGATCTTCAATAATATTAACCTGTTTCTATCGAGCGAGTGGCAGTGTGAAGGAGTTAAAGAGAAACGAAAGCGAGTATAATGTACCGTTAATTAATGAATATATCACAAAGAATAACCCTTAAACTGATGAAAATCTAATGACAACAAAAAATTAATATGTAACAAAAATATTGTTTACAAAAACTAATGTGCATGATGTTCACAGCCTTAAAATTAAATGTAGAAAAACAATGGACCTCCCAAGTTGAAATTCTTGAATTTTGTGATACATAAAACTAAATAAGCAACAGCTGCTGCTATAGGTATTTGCTACACACAGATTTTATAAATACATACATATATGTATATACATATATATTCGTATGTACTTATCCATATAAGTATACATATATATTTAAAAACTGTCGTTGTTGCCTTCTTTCTTCTTAAAAGGGAGCATAATTTTGAGGGTCAACATGTGCTGCAGGCTGCAGCTAATATTATATTTAGTATACTTTTCGTAAATATGTATGTGTACTTGAGTGTATATGGACTTTAAAATAATGTCAATATTATGTGAAGAAAGGTAAATGAAGCAAAAGTAACAACAAATTAAAATATGGCAAGGAGTAAACAAAAATTTCCCAGGAGCTGGTGATTGAAAAAACAGGAGTAAAATGTACAATCAAAGTCCAAATTCAACTAAATGAAAGTTTCATTAAAAGGATTTATAACAATATGTATATCAGATTATTTTTCTTCTCATACGAGTACGTGTGTATCAGTATATTAAGTAAAAACTTCAAGTACCTTTGTACATACAAGTTAATAAAAAATAAATTTTATACTTTTATTTTTTTGGTATTAACTCCGCGAGTTAATACCGTTTTTATTAATTGCAATTTTCGGACTGAATTATAAATGTAATCTTAATTCTAACGTAAGCTAAGAAACCAAATCAAAGAAAATGATGAATAAAGAAAAAATAAAATAAATGAGAACGTTGTTGTGTTTATGAATTTTGTGTCGCAACAGAAAATGCTGACTACGCGTCTGTGATTGCATTTGGCTCAGGTGAATATTTCGTGGAAGTGGTTGACAAATATTTTGTAGTTTAACTCCTCCCCCTTTAAATCGATCGTCCGCGATCGTTAAAAGTAGGGAATATTATTGATTCCTGTTGGGATATTGGGATAATGATTTGTAGGTTGTGGCAATTGGATTTGTGGAGGTGCGGATTCTCGGAATATGATTTTGTATTGTTTTCGTAGAAGGAATTTGATAATTATCACACCCGCTACTAAACATATAGTGATGGTACCGTATGCCATGTATCGATTGATTTTGCTGCTTACTTCAATCGTGCGGATATTCCTGGTATTATTAATATTAAGTTCCTGTAGCGCTTGCAAGGATAGTAATTCTAATCTTCCCTTTTCGCTTGGGGTTGGTTGTATCATTGCGGGCATCACTTCCGATGGTGAAATATCTAGGTTACTGAATAAGTGTTCGTTAATTTTTATAGAGGCATTATGGAATTTTATTAAGTAGGTTCCATGTACGTGGAATTCTCCTTTTTCTGTAGTTACTGAGCCGTTGAAGTCGTTAAGTAGAATCAATCCTGATTCGATTGGTTCTATGTTTTGGATATGGTAAGCATTATTGAACAAACATGATGAGTTGAGGCTATTTAGAAGTTTCGGTATACAACTGTCATTACTTATGTTAACGATTTGGTTTCTTTTACAAATAATCATTTCACTTATAGCATTACAATTTTCTTTTATTCCATACATTTCATTATTGTTAGTTATTATTTCTTTGAAATCTAATTGAATTATCGTATTGTTTTTTTTTATTGGTCTTACAATCAAATGTTTAAAGTTCTCTTTAGTTGTCATTGGAATTTTTATTACATAAAGTATTTTTTCATTATTATAAAGTACATTAATGTTTGCGAATTCTAAAGCTTCTTCAATTGTTCTAAATGACATGTTTTCTTCCTTTAATTTTTCTATTACTATATTAATTTCTTTTGTATTAAGTAACATTGAATTTATTATGTTTTTCTTTGCCCATTGTATGGCGTATTTTATATTAATTAAGATTTCTTTCACAATTTTAATTCTACTTTGTATGCTTAGTGCTATTTCAGTAATTAAATTTTCATCTTTAGTTATCGTGTTTTTTATTTCATTTACAAATCTAGTCAAATTATTTATTTTCTGGTTAAATGCTTCGTTTACAATTACTTGTTTATTATTATTTTGATTTAATTCATATAAATTTTTCGTTATCATCTCTAAATCGTCATGATCTGGAGTGCCAGCTAAATATTTCCATACGGTGCCTAATGCGTTAATAGATCTTTTAGTTCTTAAATCTAGGGTTGGTTTTATGTCGTGAATGATGTCTAATATTTGGTGAATTTCGTGCATTAAATGTGGGTATAAAATGTTTGTCCGTGGTACATTCTGGTTAGTGTAAGAGATGGTCTCGTTCAAGAATTCTTCGTAAGTCCGTAGGCAAACTGAATGTATTATTTTGAAGGTTCCGTGCTGGATTTTAGCCAGTCCACTTTCTATCGCTACTAGGTGCATAGATGAGTAGTCTACTAGTTGTACGTCTGCGTTCACTAGATGAACGAATAATCCAATTAGCCTGTAAATATTATCAATTATTTTTGATATTGCTTTTATGTACAGTTCTGCCTGATGTTGTTAGTATTGTTGTTGAGTAATTTTCTTTAACTATTTCTTTCCTAAACTGGGCTGAAAGTTTGGAGCCTAATCTTTTATTAATTCTTACAAAAATTTCGTCTCCTGGTTTGTATTCTTTGATTGGTTCGCGTTTTTTATTATGGGTTTCCAAAAGAGCCAATTGCTTCGATTTCAACCTGTCTAAGGTGTCTTGTCTTGCGTTAATGTCACGTCCGAAAATGATATCGATTGGTCGTTTACCTGTCGTTGAATGTACGGAAGAATTATATTCGTACACTGCTCTGTCCAATAGATCAGGGAATTCTTTATGTATTTTCTCTTTTTTTAAACACCGGAGAATTTCTGATAGGGTAGAGTGAAATCTTTCGATTTGACCGTTAACAGTACTTTTATATGGAGGGGCTATAAATGTTTCTATTCCAAATTCATCTTCTAACATAAATTTTATTGTTGCGGAATTAAATGATCTTTCATTATCCATAACTAATGCTTTTGGAACTCCGAATGAAAATAAAAGTTCGCGAAGAGGCTGCTTTATATCTTCTGTTGCTTTGGATTTAATGATGCGCGTTTGAGCATATTTTGAAAACTTGTCTATTGCTGTCAAAACTAGCTTTCCTTCGGTTGAGTAAATATCAATGTGGATAGTGTGACCGGGGTATTGCGGAATGGGAGTTGGCTTTAATTCAGGATTGTTGGGATGTCTATCGTATTTTTGTTCTTTGCAGACTTGGCACTGTTTAACTATTTCATTAATTTTGTTATTCATTTTGGGAAAATAATATTTTTCTGAAATTTGAATTTTATTTTCTTGAGGTCCGCGATGTGCTCTTCTGTGCGTTTTGATTATTAGTTCTTGTTGTTTAGTAGGGTCAGTTACATCTTCTATTTGCCTTTGAGTGTATCGGATTTTATAATTACTGAAATGATTTGGATAAATTTCCTGAACTCTTCCCATTATGTTTTCAGAAGTAAATAAACCATTAATATTTGACGGGTTGAGGAATTTTTTAAAGATGTCGATAATGTCCGTGTGACTGTAGTCTGGTCTGACTATGGTGTGTCTGTGAAAGGTGGGAAATGGTATTTTGAATTTGTAGCTCGGTTCCTCTCCTATTAAGAGAAAGATTTGATTCTTAAAGGCGTTTATTGGTGCTTCCACACTGGGTATTAAATTGTGTGATGAGCTATCCTGACTGTGCTGTGTAGACGATATTGAATTTACCTTGGTGTTTTGTGGGATGCGAGAGAGTGCGTCTGCTACAACGTTTGTTGCACCAGGTTTGTAGATGAGTTCATAATTAAACTCTTCCATTATTGCTTTCCATCTTTTGAGTTTTGTGTTCGTATTTTTATTACTGAGGGCATATGTCAAAGGCTGGTGATCTGTGAATATTTTCACCTTAGCTTTACCGTATAGGTAATTTCTAAGATTCTTTAATGCCCAAACGATAGCAAGCATTTCGTGTTCGTTTGTAGCATAATTTTCTTCAGCGCTTTTAAGAGTTCTTGAAATGAATGTAATGGGTCGATTGTTTTGCTCGAGTACTGCACCAATAGCGTAGTTTGATGCGTCGGTTTTTAAATGAAATTCTTGATTAAAATTTGGATAGGAAAGTATGACGTCTTCTGATACCAAATAGTTTTTTAATTTTTGGATTGCTTGCAAGGCTTCTTCATTGAGAGATATTGCTTTTTTGTCGGATAATTTTTTTGACAATCGACCATCCTCCCCCCTCAAAATCGCCGTAAGTGGCTTTGCAACTTTGGCATATTGAAAAATGAAACGTCTATAATAGCCGGCCATTCCTAAGAACGAACGGAGCTCTCGAAGTGTTTTTGGTGGTGGAAATTTGCTTATCGCTTCGACTTTCTTTGGATTGGTTTTAAGTCCATCTGATGTTATCACAAAACCTAAAAACTCTACCTCTTTTTTAAGGAATTCGCATTTGTCGAGTTGACATTTGACATTTGCTTTTTCTAGCGTTCGAAAAATCTTCTCAACATTTTCCAAATGCTCTTCGAGGTCTTTACCAAAGATTACTATGTCATCGATATAAACATAGCATCTCTTGCCGATGTGCTCCCGAAGGATATCGTCAAGAGCTCTCTGAAAAATTGAAGGAGCGTTTTTCAGTCCAAATGGCAAACGGGTAAATTCATATTTACCATTATTCACTGAGAACGCTGTTTTTTCTATATCCGAATCCTTAAGTCGTATTTGGTGGAAACCGCTTTTTAAGTCTAAGACGGTAAAAAAACGATTACCGCCAAGTTGTGCGAGTACTTCATTTATTTCCGGTATTGGGTATTTATCGGCTATAGTCACGGAATTGAGCTTTCTATAATCTATCACCATCCTGAACTTCCTCTTTGCAGATGCGTCCAGTTTTTTTGGGACAATCCATACTGGAGAATTGTATGGAGATCTGGAGCGTCGAATTATACCATTTGCTAAGAGTTCTTCTATCTGGTTTTCCACTTCAACCTTTAAGGACATGGGATAGGCGTAGTATTTTGAAAAAACGGGGTTGTCTGTTACGGTGCGAATTTCTGCCTGAACTTTAGTCATAAAGGTAAGTTTGTCGTTGGGTTCCGTAAATAAATTATTGTGTTTATCTACTATGTCACGAATTTTTTTCTCCTGCTCGACTGTTAAATGGCTAGTTCTTATGGAATTTACATCCTGTGAAGTTTGTTGTTTGATTTTAATTTGTTTTTTTCCTAGAATGGTCATGATATTTTCTTTAACATTAATTACAGCTGAAAGTTCCTTTAGGCTATCGTTCCCCAGGATAGCATCAAATGATTGTAATGTTGGTAAAATGAAAAATTTAATGGGGTATTTATTTTCTCCAAACAAGTTTGCTATTGTATGATGTGTAATTTTTATTTCGCCTCCTACTGAATTTGCGCAAAAGGAGTTTTCATTAGATTTGGGATTTTTAACTAATTGGGCCCGGATATAATTTTTATTCGAGCCTGTGTCAATTAAAATTTTTAGAATTTTGTTGCTCTTCGTTGTGCATTCGAAGTATGGCAACGAAGAGTTATTTAATCTAAAAAATGAATATCATTATAATCGGTAAGTTGTGGTTCATTGGATTCTGTATCTATGGTGCTAACGTATTCGTTTAAAGTTTGTTCTTCGTCAAAGTTTGCTTCATCAAATTGGTGTGTCATAACGTCATTTTGTGTCATATCAGTCTGGTCTCCGTTCTGCTCGTCAGTGTCTATGTGGAAATTACGCTGAATCTTGGGATGAGCTATTATCTGCTGAGTAGAGGGTGCTGATCTTTTGACCGCAGGTTGATTTTGTTGAAAGTATTGTTTGGGTCTATTCATGTAATTAGCATTTTTGTAACTAGAGTCAACGTCCATTGGCTCTGGACGCGTGGTTTGTCCTGGATTTGCAGGACGTGATTGGAAATTATTATTAAACCCAAATCGTCGTTGATTTCCAAAATCATTATTGAATCCTTGTCTTTGTTGATTTCCGAAATGATTTATTGGTCTTGATTGGAAATTGTTATGGAAATTAGTAAACGTTGGTTGCCGTATGTAATTTTGGTGTTGGAATTGTTGGGGTAAATAGGCTAACTGAGGGTGAAAGGTTGTTGGTCTAAAATTCTGTTGGGTGTTTCGTAGTGGCAGTGGGGGTGGTACCCGGCGTAGTGGTACACTGTTTGCGTAATGTGTTCTAAAATTTTGATTTTCCAACTTAAGACACAAGTGCAATGCTTGTGGCAGATCTGTTGGTTCCCTGATAGCTAATAACCTGGGCAAATCTCCTCGCAAACCCCTGATAAAAGTATCAAGAGCTTTATCCCTATACGTTCGCGTCAATAATGATGATGATTCTTGAGTTAAATCCATGCAACCTATCTTGTTTAATATTAGAGAGAGATATTGGTAAACTGCCTGGTAATATTCTTGTACGGTTCGAGTACCCTGAGTTAAGTTTGTCATTTGATACTCTAATGTGGATAGGTCTCTTTTATCTCCGTAGTGTAATGTCAGACACCTAGAAATAGCTTTTCAATCCAGGGGCGTACTGTAAGATTCTAGTACGACGTCTGCTGCTCCTATTATTTTACTCCTTACAACGCTTAGAATTGCGAAATACTTCGGAGTGCCTACTAAAGATTGACAAACTGTAAATATGCGATCTACATTCTTTTTCCATGAACTAAACTCTGCTGTCTGTCCGGAAAATTCTCTCAAACATTTCACTATATCTGGCACTTTATCTAGGTCCTGTAACCTATCACTCAGTTCCGGTCTGATTCTTTGGTCTGTCACGTTGGCGAAGTCTGTTATGGGATTTAGTATGTCTTTAATTAGTTGCTGTCCTTGGGTGTTGAAGATATCTCTAATCATTGAAGTTAAGTGGGGACGTAAACTATCTAAAGTGATGTTTTGCGCCTGGGCGGCAGGTGCCGGATCAGGTGCCTGAGCAACATTGTTAAGAATTGGAGCACGTATTAAATTGTTCGGATTAGACATCTTTGTGTTTAAAATTTAAGATCTACTTCTACTTTTAAAAAAAATTATTTCAAATTAATTTAATTATTGTGTTGTAAATTTTATTTCTTCTAATCTATTTTAGTACTCTTAAAATTTGTTTCACAATTTTTCTTATTTTTCTGATTGAGCTTCCACAAATTTATTTTGATTTAATTCGCTATAGGTATTTCTTTACAATTATTTACTAAAAATTTCTAAATATTTGTTCACAAATGTATTTGGACTTATTTCACTATATTTATTTATTTTCTTAGATAATAAATTTATGTTAATTATTACTATGTTATTTTTGTACAAATATTTTATTTATCGTATTTCCTTTCTTACTTTACTTTTCTTTTACACAACAATTATTTTTAGTTTTTTTTTATATTTTATTAGTTTTAAATTTTCTTGCACACTGAATTTGTTCCCATGAAAAAAAATTTAATGAATTTCTTTACTTACAATAACTTATTCATTATCCCGACGTGCAGCTGTTGGTATCATCCAACTCCTTTTCCTTCTCGTTGAGACTACTTAGGGGCTCCTCCGCCGGTGTGGTACTTCTTAAGGACCTTGTGTTGACACTGTTGTTTTTTTTTTGTTCTGAGTCCGCGTGTCGATTCTTTTGCTTTTATTAACGATTTATTTTTTTTTTGTTTCAGGACGATCGCGTAAAGACGGCACTACTTAAGGGCTTTGTCTTTTTTACTTTGACGGACGACCGGTCCCTGCTCGGGCGCCAGTTAATAAAAAATAAATTTTATACTTTTATTTTTTTGGTATTAACTCCGCGAGTTAATACCGTTTTTATTAATTGCAATTTTCGGACTGAATTATAAATGTAATCTTAATTCTAACGTAAGCTAAGAAACCAAATCAAAGAAAATGATGAATAAAGAAAAAATAAAATAAATGAGAACGTTGTTGTGTTTATGAATTTTGTGTCGCAACAGAAAATGCTGACTACGCGTCTGTGATTGCATTTGGCTCAGGTGAATATTTCGTGGAAGTGGTTGACAAATATTTTGTAGTTTAACTTACATATGTATGTACATACATGCAATATACGCACTTTGGATGCAATGCATAATGTTAATAGTAGATGTAATTTTATTTGTATGACTTTCATTTAAACCAGATTTAATAATTTTACATTATAACGGTTCAAAAGTCTTTCTTTAGATTGAATTTTTGTTTCGAAAACGTGTGCCATGACGTGCGCCTTTTTCAGCATAAAAACCAAATTAACAAAAAACAGCAATGTGAAGCTTTAAAAGTTTTACATACATACTTATGTATGTAAGTATGTATGCACATCTATATACGAGATAATATATATGTATGTATATACATATATGTACTTATATATCGTTGTTTTTTCAATGAAATTTTTATTATTATTTTTTAATTTTAGTTTTAAGCCAGTTCTTTGTTATTTTTTCTTATTAAGATGTTAAAGCAGTCAACTACAGCAACGACCCGCATTTCGGTATTTTTTATGGCTTAAACAACATTATTTAAGCCCGCAAACCCACCAACAACAAAAGCACATTGATGTCGACCACCTTTATGAGGCAACAACGTAGCATCTTTTCGTTAGTTCTGCTTAAAATGCTGATGATGATGATGATGCTGCTTCTTGTCTGTTGGCCAAAGTGTTTTTGGTTAAAAAAAAAAACAAAGTCATTGATTATCTTTTAGTAACGGCGTTGGTTAAAGCAAATGCGAAGGCGGCTTAGAAGATCTTAACTGCTTAATATTTTCTTTATTCATTTGCGGTGTAATTTACAAGAACTTAAAACAGCTTTATTGAGCATTTTTAAATGAAATTGTATTCAAAAATACTAGTAATTCTTTTAACAATAATCCCACTTAGAGTGGCTATTTTCAATATATAAGTTTTTACTTCAAACAACTTGGTTAATATACCACACAAGAATTCATATTGTACCTTAAAATAAAGTTTGAAATGTTAGCTTTAATAATAGAATATGTGAGACTAAATTATCAATTGCATCAAAGAACATAATAAAGTTCTTGAGACACGAGTATTCTAAGGAATATTTTAGTGATGTACATACAATCGAAAAAACTAAAAAAAGCTTAATATTCAAACACTCTCTTCATTTGAATAAAAAAGAGTCTGGTGAATTGTTCTTCATTCATCATAACTTTGTTGTTTTTATTTATAAAAAAAGTTTATAAATGATATTATGTAATATATTTGACTCTGACTTAAATATGTCATGGCGTAAGCTTTTACGTCGAAACATATTTAACTCGGCATATTTATCTTCACACACACAGTAAAATCCATAAGAAATATAAAAAATATTAATATAAAAAATACGTTAGTGATGTACAGGCAATCAAAACATATACAACAGGCTCACTGTTCGAATAAAAGAAAATATTGTAAATTATTCTTTATTCCTTATATTTTTGTTGATTTTATTTTATTTACTATCACGATTTGTAGGCTTTACTATCATAATTTTTGAAAATAAATTATTATTGTTTTTTATACATCCTGAACTACGACCATAAATTGTGACTGCGTTGCTAATAAAATCCCTAAAATTATAAAATTAATGTTTTCTTTGCCGGTTTATCAACTAATGGGAATTTTAAAGCAAAAATAAAATATTTTTTACATACGGCCGTTCATGTTTTGTTTGTAACGGCGTCGTGACAACAAAACAAGTGAATGGCGGCCTTTTTAGGTTACAAAATCGGTCTCTCTGCTGCCAAATTCTTTAAAACATAATGATGAACGTATTGTGGATTTTGTTTTCCTACAATTTGATTTCTTTATTAAAAAAAAAAAAAAAACAACTCAATACTAAAGCATGTCTTAATTGTCCGTCCCTACAGCTGTCTGTTTTCAAAGTCTCCATTTATACACTCGTCCCGCTGTACGTGTATCATGAAGTGTTTTTTGTATTTTTTTTACAAAATATAAATGTCTTATTTAAAAAAGTATAATATCAGGTAGAGCTGCATCCAAAACTCTACTATTATGAACAGGTAGGTAAGCAGTACTGTGCTGTAGTATGAATGCCCTGCTCTTTATACTTAAATGAATTGTATGTACATATATTTCACAGAATGTGTGATTATTACCTTTGCATTGTTTTGTTTTTCTTTCCGGTATAAATATTTTTTGTGCCATTATTTTGTTGTTGTATACAATCAAGCTCTTTGGAAGATTTTTTTTTCCTAATTTTATGTTATTTTCGGTCAAACTAAAAAAAATATAAATAAAAATAACGCTGAGTGTGGTCGCTTGGAGTATTTTTTTCCGTTTGGATTTGATGTCTTCTTAATTTGTTTTTTAAGAAATAAAAAAACGTATAAATAAAAATGATTGCTTTATTATTAAAGCCTGTGTATCTGTTCTAATAAAGAAATGTTATTATTATTTATTTAGGTTTGTTTGAAGAAGTTGTTTATTGCGAAAAAGTTTATAATTTGTTTGCTTTGATCTTCAAGCAATAATCTATCTCTCAGATAACCGGAAATTCTGGTAGGCGTGTTTTCGTGTATGTATGTGTGTGTGTGTATGTGTTTGGGTATTTAATATTTTAGTTCTTTTTAATTCTCGGAAGTAGGGTAAAAAGGCCTTTGTTTGTGTTTTTCTTTTAAGTATGCGGGCCTCTTACGAAAAAAATAAGTTAACGAAATATATTTATGTATATGTTCTTAACATTGATAACACACGTTTATTGAAATTTATAATGGGGATTAAAATTTACCAAAAAGTGTTCGTTCGTGTTGATTTTCATGTATTTTATTGTGATCGGTAAGGGTGTGTATTTCTCTCTCCATGCATACGCTTTCTTTTGATCTTTTGCTAGGAATTAAAGAAAAAACTACTCCTCCCTAAAACGCATGGAAATTATTTTTTTTATGTCAACAAAACACAGACGCACATATTAAATTGTCATTCTGATGCACAAGCACTCATGTCTTAAGGATTGCCCAGTAAACATTTTATGGTAATTTATTCCAAATCAAAAAATAAAAACACTTTTTATATTTCAATTATATAGATTATGTATGTACATTTAAATTGAATTTAAAAATAAAATTAACTTTAAAAATAAAAGAAAAATTAGAGATTCAAAAAAAAAAAATACAATGAATGACTTCGCAGGCCATCCCCTGGAACTTCACGGTAATATCAAAACGCTATTTTTTGCAATAACTATATCACTCAAAATACTTTCGTTAACAATATCTCTCATAAAATTTATGGTATTCGACGTAGGTTTTAAGCACCAAAATGTGATAAGAGCCTTAAGATCCTCTTAAGCTCTTTTATGCCCAGGAATAGTTCTTAAAATTTTATATAATTATAAATTCTATAGCATTGTCTAAAATTTCAGTTCATAATTTTCCTTAATTTTGTAGAATTTTAATAGAATTCTGAAAATAAAATCTAAAAGTCCATGTTTTTTTATGGATTTTGGGAAAAGTCGACACAAACTCTACACTAAAGACCAAACAGTAAAACTTTACTCATTGCAAAGAATATGTCCATATTTTAGTTAAATAATTTAATTGTTAATGTGGAACGCCTGTAATTGATCCTCTCAGACTTGAAATAATAATATTCGTAAAAACGTTATTCCCATGATGCAATCTTTCTCCAATGAAATTTTTTCTTTTACTTGGGGAAATTAATGAAATTCATAAACTAAAATTTAGATAAAATTATCGCATTTGAGTACAGCATAGCGACTCCTTGTGCAACAATTTAGGACATAGGCTTTTAGAAAATCCGGGTTAGTTGACATATTCGATGCGCATAAATAGATGTCAATTGTTTTTGCTTATTTCTTATCACAACAAATGTATTTGTGTAATACATTTGTTGTGATAAATAGGGATTTCTTTGAAATGAAATTTAACTTCTTTATTTTGTTCAATAAATTTTTTAAAATAAGGAGCAACCTCTTCTGGTTTTGCTGTACGAAGATCAGATTCACTAACAAGAACATATATCGCTTTTCGTTTTATTCAAAAATCTAAGCATTGACTTTTTTCGGATATTTCAGTGGTTATGTGAGGAGAATAGACGCAGAGAGTAAATGTGGAAAGTTGCGATAACTAAGCCACAAAATTATTAAGTTATGCACTAATAGTCTACAATTCAGTGAAAAAATTCAAGTTATTTTTAAATAATGACATTTTATTTGTTTCCAAAATATCAGTTAGTAAGTTTTTTTACTACCCAGGAACCAATTGAGAAAATTTTAATTTAAAATAGGAAAATACTGCTGTTTAAATAGAAAAATACTTATTTATTTAAATCCACAAGAAAGCATTATTTTTCTTCAACTAATAATGGGGAAATTATTTTAAAAAAATATGTAAGAAATCGTGAATTTACATATATGTATTTGTCTGAGGCAAATCTAAACAATACCAATTGAATATAAAAATATTTTAAAATAAAAATTACTTTTCTCTACATAATGAAGACAACTTCCAAATCGGTGAATAGGAATCTAAAAAGATAACATCACGCAATGACAAGGCCATGTTAAAAATCATTGGAAATTATTCAAGTTTGCACTACTTCCGGATCCTAATCTCAACATTTTCACGAATTCTTTGGAAGGTCGTTTTAATTAAAGTGGGAGTGTGAAGAAATTTTGCCTGTTACGATAGACGAGGAGTTGTGGTATTTGAAGGTTGAAATGTTTTAATTAAACAAAAATGTTAAAAGAACTAAAAAAATGTAATACAAGAATTTAAAAAAAATGTGAAAACTGATGCCATGAAGGTAGTAAAAATTTTAATTTAGACTACTTTTAGAAGACGAAATCTGTTTATAATATTAATTCAATGTATGTACAAATATTTATTTGTTTCAAATACAAGTGCATGCAACATACATACATATGTATATGTATATGTATGTACATATGTATGTAAACACATAAGTAAGAGCGCCCACTTTTTCTGATGCCGTTTCTATTAGCGAAATAAAACTCAAAAATTAATATATAAAAGTAATTTTATAGGTAAAGGAGAAAAATCTAAAAACGACAAGCCAAAAACTTAAAAAATAAAAACAGAAGGAAAATGTGAACTTAAATCACAACAAGGCGCAACAATGTAAACAACTTTATTATTGAGGCTTTAGCTACTGTTTCGCGTTGTATGTACTTTGGTCATGTCTATCACGACTCACGTACTGCTTGTAGTTTGACCGCAAAATATGTATGTTTACTAGTCGTTGTTGTTGCTGTTGTTGCTGCTGCGAATGAATATACAATTTTTGTACCTCCACATCCATTAACCGTATCCATGGTAGACATACTCGTACAAATATATTATGCACTCGTATGAATGATTCAATGGAACGTTAAACATAGTCTGCTGCACTCTCCGCCTGTTTTTGGGCATGTTGTTTTATTTTTTAAATTTCATATAAAAAAAAGACAAAAAGGCCTTTTGCATCAGTGTGCTTTAAAATAAAAAATAAAAAATAAATAAATATGTCTTGACAATACAAAACGTCATTTTGACAGATAGACGAAAAAGTTGACAGTTAAACAGATATAAAAATGTTAAACAATGTTAAGAAAAGGGGTATTATTATGGCCCTGAAATAAAGTTGAGTGCAAAACATGTTACATGTTGAATGTATGTATATACATATGTATATGCAACATTTTTAGAAAAGAACATATTTTTTCACAACTCTTTTTTCTTAGAACGGAACACAAAAATGCAGGAGTGGCAAAATATATGTACAAGGTGGCCGATATATAATGTCATAATTTGAATTGGCTGCCATTTTCGCGGATGGCGCCAATCGCTGTTGTTTGACATTTATGATGTAGATATAGAGAGAATTACACATTTTTGTCAGAAACGCAAACGTCATAAAAAATAATTCGCTTTAAACGAAAGTTCGTTGTAGCCGTGTTAACTTCTATGAAATATTTGTACGAAAGTGTTTGGATCAGATGATTTGGTCAATATGAACGAAAATTCTCGACAATCAGTGCATATTAAGAAAAATTTCTCTCACATGCTTCGTCATATGTATGTACAGTGAAAATCGGTTACAACGAATTGTCCGGTCTCACAAAAAAATTTTTTTACAAATATTTGATAAAAATTATAACGGTTACAACGTACTTTTGCTCACAACGAATTCGTTTTTTAATCCCCAATTGGAAATATTTTTTAAATTTTCTAATCCCTTAAAAAAACGTATGTATATAGATACATATGTATATCGTTAATAAGCAAAAAATCGGCCGCTTATTATTAAATTTAACACTTTCTTTGGAGACCCTATTTTTAATACATACGTTTGGGAAAAATGCTATTTATGCATACATTTATATGTATGTATGTGTGTACGTGCATTCTCAAATAACGTTTGTGAACGAAGCTCCCGTTGTATACAATTATACATGTGTTTACATACGCATATTTATGAGGAAAATTTTGTTGTAGTTGTCTTATACAACACTCCATGGGTGGTCACTGTCGCCACTATACCGGCTGCCATACAAACAACTTTTTTGCAGTCGCATACATACTCGTACATATATGTACACGTGTGTACATATCACTGCATAAGTAAAGCGAGCGGCAAGCCAACAAACCACCAACTAAGCAGGCAGCTATGTAAATACATACTTATGTATTTGTATGAATTGTATGCATGCATACACATCTATATTTATATGTATATACATATGTACATATATACTGACGTTATTGTAAACAGTTTGTAGTTTATAGCATGGCCAAAAAGTATATATGTATCGGGTCTTACAATAGGGACATCTAAACCTTTACAGTTGGAAACTCACCAATTTTTATCAAAAAATCATCTTCAGGAATAAGACCCATTTCTGGATGAATTGAGCGCTATAGCTCGATGATTTCCAACATCTTTTGGCCTCAATTGGATGATAGGGACACCAACGACATGTGGTGTCAGTAAGGCGGTGCTTTGTGCAACACGGCTCAGGCAACATTGGACATTCTACAGGAGCGATTTCAGGGCATGGTCATCTCTGGTGGAGGTGATGGTGAGGCCGTGTGATTTGACCCGTTCGACTTTTTTGTAGGGGGTTTCAAAAGTTGCAGGTCAATTCGAATAAGCCAGGTGAAATTCAGCCTGATTTATGGAACAGAGTCATGAAAAATTAGGTATATCAGATGCGCGTGCCAGCCAATGAAGCCACGGTGTTATATTCCATGCATAATGGCATCGATATGCTTTTAAATGAATAAAAATCAAGTGTATCTCACACACACTTTATTTTATGTTAATTTAAACATAAGAATAAAATGAAGGGCCCATTACTTACGAGTATAGGAGTATGTGGAATATATATATATATATATATATATATATATATATATATATATATATATATATATATATATATATATATATCATTAAAAAATAAAATAAATAAGACTATAGAGACTAAGTCTATAGATTTAAAAGACAAAAAATTTATTTAAATTTCTTTCATAGAGCACACAAATCAGTCTTGTTGAACCTTCGTAGTGAACAGACGTGTTAGCGGAGTTTTTTTTTCACATACTAAGCAAACAAAAATACAAAAAAAAAAAAATATTCGTAATAAGTACTGATTCGTAATAAGTACAGTTTTTGTTAAATTTGCTTTACTTGCATTAATAATATTTTTCGTATAAACTGAAACAACAAAAAAACAAAAAACACAAACAAAGTGACTGAGGAATACTCTGCATGAGTACCTCAAAAACAAAAAATTGTGAAGTGAGTTCTAACGGCAGAAATGCCTATTTTACTGTGAGTTCTGAAGCTCTTAATGCAAACAATAAAAAGAAAAAATTGGATGACAGTCTTTTTCTAACGGCAAAGCCAATTTTACGTGAGCGATCAAATTCGCTTACTCCGATGCCAAGTAGTGATTCGGTAATATTACCATTGCCTAGTTCATCGTTATTTAAGTCAGCGCCATTATCCGCTCTGGGCTCGTGTTCATCACTTAACCCAGTTATCACAATGGACGATAATATTCAAAAACCTAAAGTGCCTGTCGGAATGGACAGATATGTAACGGTAGTAAAGCGCGGGCGAAGCCCAAATTCATCCAAAATCTCATCTGTTCCGAAAATATCCAGAGACAACGACGCCGCCTCAGCTAATCGTCAAAACCGGTTTAAAATATTACAAGATGACAGCGATAAACCCGAAGAATCTTCGAAAAAAACTTCAAAACCACCACCAATCTATCTGAGACAAAAAAACTCGAACACACTTATTAAAAAACTAATCTCGGCCATTGGTGAAAAGTCATTTCACATTGTTCCAATAAAACGTGGTAACATTGATGAAACAAAAGTTCAAATATATGATGAAAAAGACTTCCGCAAAATGGTTAACGAATTCGAAAAAAATAAAACAAGTTTCTACACATTCCAGCTTAAGAGTGCTAAAGGCCTACAGATCGTATTGAAAGGCATAGATTCTTATGTAGTTCCTGAGGAAATTAAAGATGCTCTCACCCTCCAGGGATTTAAGGTAAAGAATGTCTCTAACATAATAAACAGGGAGAAGATCCCCCAACCCTTATTTCGCGTTGAATTGGAGCCAAATGATATAAAATTGAAGAAAAATGAGACCCATCCAATTTATAATTTAAAATATCTGTTATACCGGAAAATTACAGTCGAAGAACCACACAAGCGCTCAGGACCCGTACAGTGCCATAATTGTCAAGAATATGGCCATACGAAAACTTATTGCAAATTACCGTCTGTTTGTGTTGTGTGCGGTGAATTACACAACACTGCTATTTGCAATAAGTCGAAGGACCAGAAGGAAAAAAAGTGCAGTAATTGTGGAGGTAATCACACTGCTAACTACAGAGGATGTCCTGTATTCTCTTTTGTGAAACAAGCTATGACCCAAAAGCCTAAAGTAACTCCAGCTCAAGCAGGAAATACGTACTCCGCTACTCATCCCCTAATGGCCCAACCAATCACTTCACATGTATCGTATGCTGACGCTGTGAAGATCAACTCTATTCCCGTTCAAAAAGTGTCACCACCAAACAATACAACAAACGCAAATGCAAGCTTTAATTTCAATCGCCTTGAAGCTACTATTGATAATCTGGTGCAAACTATAAGCAACTTTACGACAAATATGACTAGCATGATGCAAGAAATGCTGCGAATGCAGAACACTCTGCTTCTAGCATTAGTTAACAAGCCATGAACACGTTAAAGTTATGTTTCTGGAACGCTAACGGCATTCGCCAACATAGAAACGAACTAGAGCACTTCCTCACGGTGAAGAATATTGATGTAATGTTGGTATCTGAGACTCATTTGACTTCGAGAAGCCTTTTTAAAATGAGTGGCTACACCTTATATGATACAAAGGACCCGAGAGGAAGAGCATGTGGAGGATCAGCAATTCTAATAAAGTCAAGACTCAAGCACTATATTCTTGAGAACACTTGTGAAGACCATCTACAAGCAACAAATATTTGCATCGAAAATTTTTGTTCAAATCTTGTGCTTTCATCAGTTTACTCCCCTCCCAGATTTTCAATCAGTGAAGATCAATACGAGGATTTTTACAAAACTCTTGGCCCTTGTTTCGTAGCAGCTGGAGACTACAATGCAAAGCATACGTTCTGGGGGTCGCGTCTTATTACTCCTAGAGGTCGAGCATTGTTCAACACAATTTCAAAAATGGATTTGGATGTCATTTCTAGTGGGGAGCCCACTTACTGGCCTACTGACATACAAAAAATTCCGGATGTTATAGATTTTGGGGTCATGAAAAATATCCCTAGGGATTTAATTCATGTTGAAGCTTCACATGATCTCTCCTCCGATCACTCTCCCACGATCGTTACAATTTGTAGCCCACTAAGAAGTGACTTACCTGACCCATATGTGAAGATGATACATCGTGTTAACTGGCTGGGGTTCAAAAAATATCTCAGTAGTCATTGTACGGAAAACATCAGGCTTAGAACTCCCGATGATATTGAACTTAACATTGCCAATCTTACCGAGAATATTAAACAGGCTGCTAAACATGCCACTACCTCCCATCCGCAGACTGGGTTTAATAGAATTTATTCTGCGGACATTGAACGTCTCGTATGTGAAAAAAGAAGAGCTAGAAGGGAATGGCAACAGCACAGATCGCCCCAACATAAAATCAGACTTAGAGAATGCACTAAACGACTCCAAGAGTTGCTTTCAGCTGAAAAATCTGCTTCTCTTAAGAACTACCTGGAAGGTCTCGATGTCACTGCAGCATCTAATTACTCCTTGTGGCGCGCTGCTAAAAAGCTTAAAACACCCGTTGAGTCTAAACCACCCCTGCGCACTTCTACCGGAGGTTGGGCAAGAACTAATACTGAAAAAGGTAACATATTAGCTGGTCATTTAAAAGACGTATTTACCCCAAACACATATACTGGTGCTGTTGATTTGCCGAGCGTAGTTGCTCTACCCCCTCGACCTATAAAGTTTAAGATGCTTGATGTACAAAAACTAATTGCTGAAACCAATCCAAAGAAGGCCCCGGGTATTGATGGAATTAGTAACAAGATGCTGATGCAGTTGCCTCGTATTGCTATTAGAATCCTGTTATTTATTTTTAATGGCATTTTACGACTGGAGTATTACCCACACAGCTGGAAACTTGCCATGGTCAAAATGATTCCAAAGGCGGGTAAAGATCTTACCAAGGCTGAGTCATATAGGCCAATAAGTTTGCTGTCAACAATTTCGAAGCTCTTTGAAAAACTTCTCATGACAAAATTGTCCCCAATTCTAGCTGATAATGGATGCATACCGGACCATCAATTTGGTTTTAGAAGTCAGCACAGCACCATTGAACAATGTCATAGATTGGTTCATTTCATAAGAAGAACATTTGAAGAAAGAAAGTATTGTTCTTCCCTATTTATTGATGTCTCTCAGGCATTTGATAAAGTGTGGCATGAAGGCCTAATTCTAAAATTGAAGACATATCTACCAATAAACATTGTAAATCTTTTGGAAAGTTACATTATTGCCCGAAAGTTCACTGTCGTGGAAGGAGACTTCATGAGTGTGCCCGAAACCATTTCATCTGGGGTGCCTCAGGGGAGTATACTGGGGCCAGTTTTGTATTTGATTTATACCTGTGATATGCCTTTGAGCAGTAATATCCTCACCTCTACATTTGCCGATGATACAGCCTGCCTTAGTATGCATGAAAACCCTCACGAGGCATCCCGTTATCTTCAGCAACATATTAACCTGTTGGAATTGTGGTTGAACTTATGGAGAATAAAAGTAAATGAACAAAAGTGTGTTCATGCTACATTTACCCTACGAAGAGATACTTGTTCCCCCATTCAAATCAACAATCAAGTTGTTCCTCAACATTCACATGTGAAATATCTTGGTATTCACCTCGACCGACGGCTTACATGGAAACACCACATTGACTCTAAGCTGACACAAATGAAGCTTAAATTAACCCAGATACATTGGCTGATTGGTAGAAATTCTACCCTCAGTCTAGATTGTAAACTTTTAATATACAAGTCGCTTTTGAAGCCGATATGGTGTTACGGAATTCAGCTATGGGGCACTGCTTCAGCTTCCAATGTAGAGAGAATCCAACGAATGCAAAACAAAATATTAAGGTTAATAACTACGGCTCCATGGTACTTGAAAAATTCTATTTTACATCGTGATTTAAATATGCCACTTGTGACCGCTGAAATTGCAAAATATGCTGGAAAATATTTAACAAAACTCGAGTTCCATCCTAATCCCCTTGCTCGTAACATCTTGAACTTTCCTGGACACATCCGCTTAAAAAAGAGGGACACTACGGCATTAATACGCAACTCTCCAGATGAAATTCTTTGAAAATATTTTTTGTGCGTAACATGAATTTTATGTATTATTAATTATTATCACTAAGTTTATGTCCGACACTGGTTGGGCCTAATAATTATTTATATATTTAAGATTTGAACACTTATTGTTAGTTCAATTATTTGAAGATACAATAAACATATATTAGCGTGAAAAAAAAAAAAAAAAAAAAAAAATATATATATATATATATATATATATATATATATATATATATATATATATATATATATATATATATATATATATATATACATATATATACAAGTAGCATAGTAAGACATTCGGAAACAGACTATTCTAAAATGTGAACAAAGTCTAAAATTTGGAAGAAGCGAAAAAAATTTTTTTTTTGAATTTGTGTTTTTATTTTGATTTTGAGGATTCAGAGTACAAGAATTCATATTTTATGTTTGCGTTAAGGTGAATTCACCCATTCGTTTTGAACGTTCCCAACGCTTTTTTTATATGTAGTTTGAAGTATCTATGTTTTTGAGAGAGAGAAAGAGAGTAAATTCAATGCAGAACAATTTTTGCTTGAATTGGTTTTTATTCTCCTTCTCTCTCTCTCTCTCTCTCTCAAAAATAGAGACTTCAAACTACATATAAAAAAAGCGTTAGAACGTTCAAAACGAATGGGTGAATTCACCTTTAGACACGCACTTTGGAAGATCTTAAAAGATTTTAGGAAGAGATTTTAAAATGTTATCTTGCGCTTACTTTTATTGGTAGCAAAGTGCGTGACTAAGGCTTGAATGTTTAAAGAAAATTGACGTTTACAATAATACAAACGACAAATGCCTTTAACATTCTCTTCTGTTAAAAACAATGATCTTAAATGTCGTCTTTATTAAAATCTCTTCTTAACGACAATAAAATTTATTCACAAGATGGAGTTGTCCCCATGTTTTAATTTTGTGTGTTAGATTTTTGCTGGCGATATTTTAAGTGGTGATGTAGCTTAAGTGGTAAGCTCGTTGAATGAAAGAGCCTTAGTTGAAGTCTCAGCAGAGCCCCAGACCTCAACAATAAAAAATGATTTTGAATAAACGCGAAAAGCGTGAAATGTGAGTCTTAAAATTATTACTTAAATTTTTAAATTAATGCCCAGTTTTTAACTTTGTATTTAAATGCCATTTAGCTTTAAATGCCATTTAAATCCGAAATACAGTTCTTCAAGGCTTATTTAATTGCAACTTAAATGAGCAACATTGGGCATTTAAAGTTTATTTAAAGTCCAGAAGTTAACATATGATTTTGCCGTTTGTTTACCTCTCAATTTCTTGGCGTCAAATTAGAGATGGGCGCGTGTTGGATTTTTTCAACACGACACGACACGAACACGAAACCCAAGATGTCAAGCAAAAACGAAACACGCACGGCAAAAAATTTCAAAACACGAGACCAACCAACACGCACGAAACTAAATTCAATAAAAAAAATTTTCAACTTAAATTCACTTATGTATGGATGTACATACATATGTACTTATGTACATACAAATATATTTTTGTTTTCACATAAAAGAATCACATAAACTTAAATATATTTAGTTATTTGCAAATAAATATCTATGTGTTATTTACATATTTTTGTTAAGAAATAGTAACTTATCAAGATTTGCGCTCAATAATCAAGTCCAAGAGTTGAGAATACTCTTTGACTAGTCGCGGAGTCCCATTTTGTTGAGCTATTATAGTAATTTTCAATTTCAACATCAATAATTTTTTTTTGTGATTTTATTCTTTTTGAATTGTATTCATCTCTATACTCAGCGAATTCTTGGTTTTCGTTTTGTGTTAAGATGTTATGATAAAAAATTTCAATAGTGTTTTGCTGATATTTTTTGCATATACAATGACACAAAAAATTTATTTTTTTACTGAATACATATTTTACACCTACTATCATTTCGTGTTTTTCTTGCTCAACAAGACACGACACGAACATGAAAGAAATCTATTTTTTCAACACGAACACGTCGTGTTGATCGTGCATGTTTCGTGTCACGAAAAAAACACGACTCGCGCCCATCTCTACGACAGCTGTTTTCTTTGAAACTATCGATAAATTTTTTAACATTTCATAGTGCTACCATATTTTCATTGCTATTTAATAGCAAGAATTATTTAACACTGAAAAACTCAAGCTGTATTTAAATACAATTTAAATTTATGTTAAATTTAACTAATTGCATATTTAAATATTAAGTTAAAAACTGGGCATAAGTAAAAAATATATATGTATAATCATTCATGGCCTCCTTATATGGCCATTTTTTCAATAAATGACGATTGAGTGGGGGACGAGATCTTTTATAAAATCGCTTTTAAAATCTTATATGGGTTTGTTGCCTATATGATTATTCACAACTACTCATAAATGCACAGTATGAACCAGAGACCTGCAACCGGTGATTAAAAAAAAATCAGATTAATCAAACACTCGAAAAACATGTCATTTTCGCTCAAACGTTCAAATATGCCTTTATCAACATTGTGTCTATTCTATTTTATGCTAAGCAAAATAAGGGTTGTTTGTGAACATGTAAATTTAATCTGTTGCCGCATGCCAGCTATTCAGTTTGAGTGTTTAAAAACTGTGTGTGCATGAATTTTTGGACAACTCTTCAAAGCACACATTTTTATTTAATCACATTCATGATCGAAATCAAAAACTTAGAGGCATTAATGCAAAAAGCATTAATGTGAAAAAGGCAAAAAATCAACAAGTGTACATTTATGCACAAGGTGCTGTGTGTTTATAGAATGGTTAGGCAACACGGTTGCCAGACTTAACAGTTTAATAGCATTTTTACGACGATACGCTGAAACAGATAATTAATCAAGAAATATATTTTTAAAATTATCCCGATTTTTACAATTATCATTTTGTAATTATATAGACATGTGTGTATATGTGTATACATGAAGGAGGTTATATTATAAGCAATGCGTTTTGTATTCTTATTTTTTGTTAAATACAGTAAAGTATTTTAAGCACTTATATATTAAACACTCTCACTGTCGCTCACAAAAATATAAATTAGCCTAAATCTACCACAGCTACAACGGTGGTCGTGTAGCCATGTAGCCGTGTTGTCGTGAAAATAATCATTTTCATATAAACGTGTAAAAATTTTGCGCTGTTGAATAAAATAATGTTGAAACGGGTGTATTTTATTGTACAAAGATTTTTTTCTCACACTGAAACAAATAGATTTGTGGAATTTGCTTCGGTGCCGCCAAAAATTAAAAAAAGCACCGAAATTTAAAAAAAAGCGCACCGCGCTCAGAAAAATACACTTAAAGACCCTTCTTTTTAAGTAATCTATGTACCAAACCAATAAAGCGGTATTATTCTTGGGAGTTAAAAACGACTTTAATTTCAGTAAAATTCAATAAAACAAACAAATTTGGCAAGGTTGAAGTATTTCTTATAAAAATAAGAAGTTTTTTTGAATGAGTAAAAAATAATCCGATCTTTAAACGATTTTAAACCGAAAATTGCGATTTTTAAAGTTTATTGTAAAACCGACGTTTTTTGGTAACTTCGTATGGCATCCTTATTTCTCAACCACAATGTTTAACAACATACATACCTACACACTCAAGATTATGTGCCAGCATATATCATTGCATGATTTTTCTTAATATTCTTTGCAAAGAAAAGGCATGTTGAATAAATGCCATTCGTTTTTGTGTTTAATCAATGCAAACGCTCAAAATAGCTTCTGTGTTAAAATCTTGCTTGAAAAATTCATATAGGCATTTTTGTATTTGCCTTCCTAATGATTAACACAAATAAAGATTATGAGCGTACGCGCATGCTTGCTTATGTGTTTGTGAATAATTGGACACAAAAAAGTTATGCATGAGTGAAGGCATAAAAAACGTGATTTTTGCCGGTCTCTGGTATGAACGATAAGATAAGCGACATTGTCTCTCCTGTTGCCCTGAATGATTTCCGCGACACTTGTCGCAAAAAGGCTTTGACGATTTGCTATTCTCTGTTTGACGATGGGGATTCAATATAATCATATACCCGTCTACAGGGATGTGTCTTAAAGACATTTCCCAACTGGGCTGCTTTCAACACATACTGTTTACGACTTTTGCACTCCATACATGAAAGCTGTCTTATTTTTTGTTAAAGTACATTGAATAATTTGTCGGAATATCTTTTGAAAAGCCTAAAATTTTTTTAGTTTTTAAGAAAAATCAGACATTTTTGAATTTCTACAAAATAGAAAATCAAAATGAAGTATACGATCGCGATGATAGTGGCGAGCAGAAAACTAGAATAAAACCTAAGAAACAGTGGAAGCTTCTAATGACATTTATGGGCTCAGAATGAAAAAAATTTACCAAATCAAACTACAGGTTCGGAGAAATTTTAAAGAAAAAACTATACTAAAGATGAGCGAATAAAATAAACAGTAAAAAAATAACTGTTTCCTTTATATATTTTATTCGTTAGAAATCAGCCCTTTGAAGAAATCTATTATATTATTTAAGCTGAAAACTGAGGTTATACTCTTTATATAATTTTTTTAGTTTATTTTGATTTAATTGCTTAATCGTTTGTTAAAAAATTTTCTTAAAAAATTAACAAAATTTAGTTAAAGTTTTTGCGAGTTTACTGTACGAGTATTTACAGTAATAGTAAATACTTTTGTAAGCGAAATTATGTCATGACCAATTACTACAAGATTTTTTTTTTTTTTTGGATAGGGTGGTTACATAAATACCTGTAGATCGAACAAAATTGCGAAAATTACAATTATTATGCATTATTATATTGTTTCTCAAATTTTTTTTCTAACTTATTCTACAAAATAGCGTCTATTTGTTAACATTTTCATAAATATACATACATACATACATATATTTTTCACTTTAATTTTTGGAACTTTTTCTTCTCAATAATAATATAGCATCTCTGGGAGATGTGTTAAATGTTATTGTTTTCTGCAATATACTATCAATCTAATGCACCGCTCATATATATATATCTACATATATGTATATGTAAGCGTATATATGCGTCCTTATATGTATGTACATACATACATATAAACACATACCAGGCAAGGCATTACCACCTAGTGTTAACACGAGCAAATAATTTTTCCTCCTTTAGCAATCATTTTCTTCTACATTTTCATCAACATCTCTTCATTTACAATTTTACAACATGCATTTAATGATGTTTAAGTTTATACATATATGTATTCACATACATCTGTATATACATAGATATGTATACATACATATCTACGTAAACAAGCTCCAAGGTTTTAAGTTTGTGTTATTTAGAAAATAAAAACCTCAATAATGATGTTGTGCTTTGGAGTTGGCGCGGTAACCAACACGATTGGATCACAACACTGTTGTTTCTTTAGCGTTTTTTTTCTCTTCTCCTTTACATCATCATGATCTTAATGGCAGTTGTTGCTGTTGTTATAATATGTACCAGCCATAAAAACAACAACATACCTATTGTATTATACAAGTAGTATCTCTTCTCTGTGGCCGACTGTCTGTCTATCTGTCTCGCTGACTGTGTGTGTTCGTTTAGCGTTTTAATGTCTTCATTATTTTGGATTTACGTTTATGTGTTTTCATTCCATCTTTCCTTTCTCTGCTTATGGTTGTTGCATTTGTATGTACATTCCTTTGAACGTAAAATGCATGTAACGTCAGAAAAGCCCCATGAAAAATAAACGCCAACAAAAAAAAAAAACGAAAAATAAGAGCCACGATCATCATCAGAAATTGAGTTGTACGTAATAATCGTACAAGCCATAGTAGTTGTGGCAGTAGATTTTAGGTGGAGGCGATAAATTTACACATGAAAAAAAATTTTTTTCATAGATAAATATATACAGCTATATATATATATATATATATATATATATATATATATATATATATATATATATATATATATATATATATATATATATATATATATATATATATATATATATATATATATATATATATATATATATAATATATATATATATATATATATATATATATATATATATATATATATATATATATATATATATATATATATATATATATATATAATATATTTTTTTAAAATTATGAATAAGAATGTATGTATGTATATACATATGTACGTTTGAGATGGCTCAGTGTAAACTTTAGGAAGCCAACATTTTCACGGACAGGCAATTAGGACGCTTAGGGCAATTGGGTCTGTCACTTCCTTTGGGTTCCGGCCCACCATGACGTAATGGGAAATGGGTGTGCTAATAGCGAATTTCTTGGAGATTGCAGGACAGAGTTGCAAAGTTTGGTGAAACTAGCTCACAAGGCTCTGTGGAATAGTGAAACTATGGAAAATACGAGCAAACTTCTATTAGTCGACCAGACGATGATAAAACGAGGGAGGTTGTTGGGGTTCAGAAAATCCTAGTTAAGTAAGTTGATTGGAGTCCTCACGGGGCAATACAACATTACGAGCACATCTGCACGGGAGCGGAGTTGCGAAAGGCTTGCGTCCATACATGTATGAGTACCAAAGAATATCGCTTTGCATAGTGCGAAATATCTATATATATAAAATAGGATGTGTGTATGTATGTATGTATGTATGTATGTAACGTAATGGCTCCAAAACGGTTGGGCCGATTTTGACGAAATTTTCAGAGAACCTTCAGAATACTCGGGCGGGTGACACTGTGAAGTCCGATTTTTTATTTTCGGTCTGTGGGCGGAGGGGCGTGGCAAAATCCAATAATGCATAAAATGAGAACGGCTTGGCCGATTTCTGTAAAACTTTTTTTTTCGAAGAGGTGGAAAATCCCTCCGGAAAATTGGAAAAATCGAAAATCGAGTTTTTGTATGAAATTTTGTTTGAAATTATTACTTAATGGCTTTTTAAAAATAGAAAGTTTGTCTGAAGGCTTAAAATTGGGGCGAGGCGAAGTTCGCCTGGTCCGTTAGTTTACTATAAATGTTGTAAATTTTAAAAATTAGGCAGGTAATTATGTTTATGACACTAATAAGTGTTTATGGTAAATAATTATTTTAAAGGCTTAGAAATTTAGTGAACAATTTTGCAATTGCATTATAAGCGAAACTTCGCTATTACCGTAGTTCGTTATATCCGTAATAACTTTCACGAAATTTTTTTCCAAAACTGTTGCAAGCGTAGAAATTGTTCGTTATACGAGATAATCGTTATAACCACTGTACATTATAACTGAACTTCACTATATTCCATTATGCTTCCCCTTAATTTATTTAAAAATTATTATTAACCTGCATTATGCTCCTTATAAAACCGCGGGGAGTATATATATATATATATATATATATATATATATATATATATATATATATATATATATATATATATATATATCAACGTGGGCTACAACTTGAGCCAAATTAAATACATATTCATTTAAAGTTAATTAAAGTAATTAATTAATTAATATACATACTTATGTATTTCCTTACTCGATTTTAAGGTTTTTTATACTGGGTACTTTCTTCCAAGGAAATTAATTACATACCAATTGACAAACAATAAATTCTATCGGCCTTATTCATAAAAAATATTGTATGTTTATTAAAGGTTTATTTGACAAATATACCATAGAAATTTGTCAAATAAGCCCTTAATAAACATACAATAATTTTTATGAATACAGCAGTAAATTTATAATTGATAGCAAAAACAAATGTGTTTAATATTTCAAATTCATAATAATATTTCAAATTCGAAGAATATACCCAAAGGGAATATTGGAATATTAGTATACTACTAAATATTTCTGAATTTTAATAAAGGCCTTAAGCTCAAACTATTATATTAAATAATATAGAAAGTTCTAAAAGTTTATGTACAGAAAGAAAATAATTTTTATGAAATAATTAAATTATGTATAATAATTTTATCACGAAAATTTTTTCATGTAAGAAAACAAAATATATGAAAATAAGTGATTTTTCGACTGAATTCCTTAAGTTTTTCTTTGAGTGTAAAACATTGAACTCGAACATTCTGCCAACTTTTAGGCAACCAAAGATTATACATAGTTTAACTCCATACAGCAGCACATGAAGACTTTTTTTATATTGTTGGCAAGCCATCAATTGATTGCCATTATGGATTGATCTAAACTGCAATCACTATTATTTTGGGTTTTTTTCCCAGTTTTTGGGGAGTGGGGTCTTTTAAAACAACAACAGTGATTGTTGGTTTATTGCGCTCCTTTTTATATCTTGTTTTTTGTTTGTTTGTTCCTTTTATGCTTATTGTTGTTATTGGGAATTTGTTGGTGGTATTTTTTGTTTTTGTGTATTTGCTTTTGGTCATAGTAAATTGTCAGAAAAAAATAATGCAAAGCGAGAAATAAAAACAAAACAAAAATAAGAAAAACTGTTATAAAAATGCTGTCAAACCGCAAACGATTTATTTTAATGACTCAATTAAATGTAAAATAAAAAAATAAAAACGAGGAAAAAAACGCAAATAACATTATATTTAATCTTTTTAGTTTTTTTTTCTCTCAAGTTTACTTATGTTTCTACTTAATGGGTGGTCGGTTTTATCTGTTGCATACATGCCCACACACATATGCATGTACGTACATAAGTATGTATATATGTATGTATTTAGGTTCAATTAAATAAATAAATAAATGAAAAATAAATAAATACGTTATGTACATACATATACATATGTATATGTACCCATATCTATGTATGTACATACACATGAACATATGTGCATATGTATATCGTTAATGAATTTACAAACCGCGCTATTTAACATTTTGATAATTTTGAAAGAAAAGAAAACAAATTATTTAAATGGAAACTATACGGACAACTACCACAATATTTTTCTATATCTACATATATATTTTTCTATATCTATATACATCGATCCTATAAGGAGCATAGGGCCTCAATAAAGATGTTTGATAATATGGTATTTTCGACTTGGCTGCATAAAAATTTTGAATTTTGGCACGCTTATACGTATACGGATTTGATGTCAAGCATTTCACCAATGTTCATAATATTGTGCTTAAGAGTGCAGCCAAAATAAATTGTACTTTTATACACTAGCGGTCGTATTAAAAACATTATTTTACGATCCATTGTTAGACACAATTCCATTCAAAAACATTTTTTTACGAAATTAAGCCCATTCCTAATTTAAATTGATGAATTAAAAGATTTGCCAAAAATATCTCTATTAATACACAATATAAAGATTAATCTTACATCTCAAATTAAAGCTAAAAGTATTGGCTATTACTAAAAGTTTATTTTTTCATATAATGGAAAATATGTGTGAATTCCACAATTGAATCAAAATGTACAATAAAATGCATATAAGAAATGCTATAGAAAAAAAAATATATAAATTTTTTAGTGATGTACGTGCGATCAAAATATGGTAAATATGAAAAAAAAACAATATTAAAATCCTCTCCTTATTGGAATAAAGCGTAAATTGTGAATTTTTTATTTGATATGGCGGTTTGCATATTTGGCAACGATATGGAATTATTTACAATTGCATAATTAATTATAATTTGCAAAAATCACAACAAAAATTTAATGTAATTAATTCGATTACTTTGACAAACAGATGTCATTAATTTTATTAAACACAACTTTGGAAAAAATTCTTTATGATTTTGACTCATCCGATGAATTAATTGCTGACACAGCAGTTATTTCAAAACGCCAACTAATAGCAAATTCTCATTAAGATTTAATTATTAATGTAATATGATATGAAGAAAGACTTTTGGACTTTTTAATATTAGTTTTTAAATAAAATGTATGTTTTGTTTTCTATTTTATTATAAGAAGATTATTATTTCAACTTCATAATAAAGTTAGTTTTACACTTTGTGTACTTTTTTATACAAAAATATTCGACAGATATTCATGTGAATTTGTCGAATACGAATATTAATCCAAATGTCACATTTACGTGTACGCATATTTCTTAATTCACTAGTGCATATATGGTATATACATACATATGTAATAAATATGAATTTTCGTGTAATGCTTGACTTTTCAAAAATTAAAATAAAACCGTTAATATTGTAGGCATATCTATAGATATTTATGCATAAATTGCAAAACAATTTTTCATGTATTTGCATGTGTTTATGTATTTGTAAAAATATGCATGTAGGTATAGTTTTTATTTAACAACTCAATTCAAGCAAAACTTTGAACTGAAACTTCCATGCGAATAATATTTTCATTTCCAAAGAAGTTGTAAAATACTTGTTCTGTTCTCATGTATATATATATATATATATATATATATATATATATATATATATATATATATATATATATATATATGTATATATATATATATATATATATATATATATATATATATGTATATATATATATATATATATATATATATATATATATATATATATATATATATATTCATATGTATGCACATGATTTAAACATATGTATGTGTACCAGATGTATGTAAGTATGTGTATATTTATAAATAATTATAACTCTTTTACAACTTCTAAGTAAATAATTACAATAACACATTCTTATTCGATGTCATAAACTAGAGTTGTTAACCGATTTTTAAAAAGAAAAATGGAGACGAAATTTTTCTCCAAATGTAATGATTGAAGTCTACTGATAGACAGCTAATAAGCTAAGCTTAATAAATATGTATATATATTTTTAAATTTGTTTGGAGAACATCTCGAGTAATTTAAATAGATATTGAAATTTTAGAAATATGTTCAAGTGTTTTGAATTAATCAAGTTTAATTTATATTTAACACGACTTTCGAACAGTGTATTTGAATGTTCGCATCGAGAGTAAGGAAGCATAGCTGAATGCTATCCGTAGATATATATATCAACGGTTCCGAGTGGAGAGTCTCAGAGAGTTTCTAGGTGACGACGGACTCCTAACAAGTTCTGAGTGCCTGTGATACTTGGAACGTCAGAGCTAGTGATTGGTGCCTTCAAATAACCAATGGCCAACAAATACCAGCTACTGTTCCTCCTGTTAGAGGCCGCTGGAAGCAGGCGTCGGATCTTATAACAAGCGGCTCGCAATATAAACGTGATGCAAGGCTTCTAAGCCAGCCCGCCTGGAGGCCAGGTGGTAGCACCAGTTCTGGGATCGGATGCGGAAGCCCAATCAGCTACTCATCTCAAACCAACTGATTACCGAAACTCAAGAAATGAAAATAATGAGGTCCTATGATCCATATAGGAACTAAATGAATTAATATATAATTTATTTCTAAGCTTAAGGTATTTTGTATTTATGGATATTTCGGTACTCTTTGAGTACTATGTATAAGAATTTCCTGGAGATGGTACTCGGAAAAGAAATATCGAAAAATAAAGTAAAATGAGAGAGGATTTTTGTTTATTTTATATAAATTCTAAAATTTGAATAAAATAAACAATAAGCTGAAGATAGTATCGAAATACTGGTAAAGAAAATAAAATAAGAGAGACTTTTAGCTAAAAATATAAATTAAAATTAAAAATAAGTAAAAAAAAATGCTTCGTCCAACTTCGAAAAACTTGACTATGTACTAGTAAACTCAACCAGGAATCTTGATTAAAATCGGTTAAATTTTTTTGAGTTACCACACTTAAAAAGAGTTTTAAATAGAGCCTTAAGATTTGAAATGTCTTGTTTGATTTTTTTTTTCAATATTCTACATCTGTAAATTTATTTTTTATCAAACAAGTAACATTTAATATTCTACAATTCTAATTAAATTTTCACTATCTGCAACATTCTACACTTACCTTATCGATTTGATCGAGAGCTACATGGGCATCGACCCATGTGGTTCGTATATATAAATCTGAAAATAATTTTTCATCGACTACATCTCCATGTGTATCGGGTACACGCGGTAAACTATCCATTGTGGGTACAACCATGTTTTTGTTATGCAAGTTTTATATAAGTATAATTTTGACAAAAAAGAAACCAATTAAAAATCTTTTAGCAGTATTGAAAGAATTGCTTAGTTAAGTACTTAAAACCGCAGCATTAGCCGTTGTAAAGATGTAGTGCTGCCAAGTTTGTAATTTATATACGAAAACATTTGTTTAAGCGATTCTCTTGCGGCTTCGCTGGTTTTTGTTGCACAAATGATCATTTAGTTTAAATTCAATTGATTTTATTATTTTCAATTAGTTATTTTATTTTGTTTGCAAATTTCACCATTTTTGTATCCATTAACACTCTGGGTATCAAAAAACTAACTTCCTTTTATTTTTTTATTATTTGCAATGGAGCAATTTTTTCTTCGGTTTTATGTTTTTGTCACGTTTTCGTTTTTATTTTGTTTTATTTCTTTAAGATCTTTTTTTTTCTTTCTTAATAAACCAGCAATAAAAAACTTCTCGTGTTGCTATATTCTCTTCTCTTCTTATTTAACCTGTAGTGCTATTTACTTTTTATTTTCTTTAAATTAAGAGTATTCTACTTATTTCATGGTTAAGATTATTTATAATTTTTGTTTTCATACATTTTTTATAACTTCGCTGTATAGACGGCTTAAATTCATATATTTTCTGTAAACACATATATTTTCTTATATTTTTTAAGTATTTATTTTCTCTTTAATTCATGAAGATTTTCCTTGTATTCTCGAAATTTAAGATATTCTATTTTTTTGTATACATAAGCTTTTTGTTGTTGTTACTTTGAGGCGAATACACAATATGCTATTCTTACCGCTAACACGTGATACTCGAACGAAGATCGTTTTCAATCTGATGCAGTTGTCTTTTCAACATTTGGATAGAGATATAAAAATTTTTGTGTGGAAACAACTTCATTAGTGAGCTAACAAAAATCACATATGTAGTCTAGCACACACACATGCACTCGTGCTCTCATACATTAAAATTGTATCTGTGTAGAAAAACCGTGGTTCTGTATTTCTCAGATATAAATGCATTTTATTTTGTTTTCTACTCTCATACTTTTCTGTCACTCTATTTGCTTTTATTCTCTCTAACTGTTATTTAGGGTTCTTTCATATGCGGCCATTTTGATTAGCTATCTTTTTTCTGTTGTAACTGTAATGTAAAAGATAAGTTATATTTGAACAACTGTTACCAGAAAGTTTAATTAAAGTCGTCACAAAATGTGCCAAAACATTGAAAATAAAAGTTCTTCATTTTTATCAAAATAGATAAGCCTATATTAGCTTCTTAACGATAAATTCTCTTAAAAGCCAACAACAACATTTCCATGGGAAGTGCTTTTTTCAAATTAAATTAAATTGAAATATATACAATAATTTAAAATTAACTACTGCGATGAGTTTTTTATCACAAAGATTGTCAGAATCGAAATTTCCTTTATTTTGTTACCTGATAAATTATGAATAATGCAACGCTAAGCGAATGAAGCATTTTCACTGAGCTCGTTATATCAAAAGTGGAAAGCTTTGAGAAATTATATATATATATATATATATATATATATATATATATATATATATATAATTACATTATATTATATTATATATATATATATATATATATATATATATATATATATATATATATATATATATATATATATATATATATATATATATATATATATATATTATAAACCTATGGAAATTTACCCAAGGGATCCAGTGGTGCCTTCGATACATTTTTTTTTTGAAAATTTTCATACCTCCAAACCGTGTTGCTTAATTTTATTTATGGGAACATAAGCATATTTATCTATAACGAAAAAATCGCTCTCGGAGTACGTTATAACCGAACTTTACTTTATAACGTTTTGGTTTGAACTTCCACTATAGCTGTAAATGTCAACTAAAGTCCTTATTTTCAAGATAAAAATCCTCATATCGTACCTTTAATAACATAATGATAAGTCAGCGAATCTGGCAACACAAGTTATCTAAAATATTAACCTCTCTTCTTTGTGCGTCGTGAATCTCTTAAAAAATTATAGTCTCAAGAGTTTTTCAATTTAATGTTAAAGTTTGATGTTACTGGGCTTATGTACGTGTGTTTGTATGTTTGTGGCGAGTTGTAAATGAGATTATGTTAACTTTATCATGGTAATGTTGTATTTATGAAAATTCAGGCGTTGCAGTTCAAATTGTTAAAAAAAAATATGAAAATACTATACACTTGAAAATAGGAAATCGATAGAATAATTTCGTGTCTGCACAACTATTACGGACTGTAAGTCTTGAAGACAGCTCTTTGAGATACGCAAGGATTATATATAATGTGAAGAAGTCTGAGCGGTTTAAAGCTTGTAAAACGTTTTTGTTATACGAAGTGCCTCAGTTACCATTATTACTTTTTTAATCGCAAAAGTAAAGAAAGTGATTGTTAGAAGCGCTTTGAAGATTTGAAAAAGGAATGGCACGAGATTATTCTATCTGAGGAGGATTACTGAAGAATATATAAATATATATTTTTTATGATAAATACAATCATCCTACTTTTTGTACACACCTCGTACAGTTAAATTCAATTATAATAAAATAATTCATCAGTAGGTCTTCAACCATCATGTTTGACAAGCGTTCAACGTCTTCTGCTCATAGAAAAAACTATCAAAGATAAACAAGCACTTAAAATTTTTTTGGAAAAAATAATTGGAATAATTTAGATACATTTTGAAGTTTTCTTAGTTCATATACGATGTATTTCATGTTTTGAGTTCAGACAGAAAATTTTCTACGGAGTTGCTATTGAATTTTTACAGGGGAGCCTATAAACCTTTTGACGAAGAGGACAATTATTCCATTTATTATGGGGAGACCGAAGCTAACCCTCCTCAAAACTAGCTCGTTTGTGTCTTTGAATGATCATATCTGATGGACAAATCAATCATCTAATGATTTGCTTTGTACCAAAGTTTCCTCTCACGCTTTCCGGGTCACATGCATAAATAGCATTTAGATATTAAAGCATTCCGTCGAATTTGCGATAAATAAAATAAATAATCTGATCTCTTAAATTTCAGAGAATATCAATTCATGCTCGTTAGGGATATCGTTATTTTACTATTTCTTTCTGTGCTGATTGCATGAGTGCCGTTCCCGGCCACAACAACAAACCCTGACGAAATGTTATAAGAAGGTGCCAGATCAAATGAAAATGATCTTTAATCAGAAAAATACCCAAAATTTCCAATTAATAATACAACAATATCTCAAGTTACATTACTAAACATAAATAAGGATCGTAAAATCTTTAGTCCACTTTTTTAATTTATGCAATTATATCATCCTATTCTTATGTGTTGTGCATACGTTTATACACATACTTATTTACATACATATGTATGTATGTGTAGTTAGAGCAAATTAAGATTTTTTAAAAGAAAAAAACAAAATTAAATATCCATACAAAATAGACACTCAACCAGTCGTATGCTTAATTTAAAATTTCAACGTAAATTATGATTATGACTTGGGCTTTCTTTAGAAAGAAGACAATAATATGAAAAATAATAATAAAACGCTTGAAAAAACATACATACATACATAAAACTACAACTTGTGTGGCATCAGCTTTTAAAACTCTGCCAAAAAAAAAAAAGAAAAATACAACTAAAAACAAATGGACAATTTAAGTCAACAAATCCTCCGACATAAATTTACTTTTTACACAAAACACACACACACATTCTTATGTATTTCTTTATAACAACAATATTAAAAACAGTCAACTACTTTGCCACACAAACGGCAACAACAATGTTAACAAATTTGCCAACGTTAATACGACGCTGGCGCACATATTTTTAAACACAAATTCATATAAACATACATATATACAAGCTAGAGATGGCATTCGTTCACGAATCTAATGTAAATTTAGCATGATCATTTACGATCGCGAACGATTTTATCGTTCAATCAAGGTAGAATATTTAAAAGTGTATATAAAAAGTTCATCATAAATGATCAATTCGTGTTTAATAAAATATTTTGTGGTTTGGTATATAACGACCCCTCAGCGCAAAATTAGCGTAAAATAATTTTTTTTGTTAACGTTTTATGGGCCCATTGACATTGCAAACTAGTCGAAAATAGAGATAAGTATGTATATCCCTGCAAAAGAGAAGCATAAGTTACCCTCATTCTTTAAATATGTATTTACTTATTCGTAAAACTGTGGTACAAGTGTATTTACAAATATCTTATAAGTTATATATACATACATATATATATATATATATATATATATATATATATATATATATATATATATATATATATTATTTATGGCCCTTAATTGTAAGAATTTACTCTATGCTAGCAAGCCTTAATCGTTGGTTCTAAAATCTTCACAATCTCGAAAACATTAACAAATTTTGAAACGTGAACACCCTTAAAAAAACTTAGTTCGCATTTTCGTGAGTCTACTGTACCTCACGTACATCCTGTGCTTTCCCAAAAAAAAAGGAAAAATTAAGTCATACAAAAAAATTTCATTCATTTGAGAAAAACGTTAAAGGGATGGTTCATACTAAATCTATAAGTTAAATTAAACCGTGTTTTCTTAAATTTTAGTTGATATGATTAGGGTTAGTTTTTGTTACACTTACGTGAGCAGAAAAGATACAAGCACGAGCATGAGTAACTTCTCTTAATGTGCATGAAAATTTACCCATTAGCGCATCTCCAACACAAACATAAAAATACAGTTGTACGAAGTGAGCATAAAAATAAACTTATATACTAGTAGGCTAAGACTAAACTGAATCTAAGTCAACATCCTTGACCGAATAAACTGATTCAATACTATCTGAAAGAATGAAAGTTTTCTATGATCACCATACGATTGTGGAACTATACAGCCCTGAAGTACGGCACCATCGAACAAACACATAAACTTGTACATATGTGTAGTTAGAACTTCGGTTAAAGAAAAAAAAATACTGCTCTACTCTCTTCATTGAAGTTTCCCAAGGCTTTGATAAAGTGTGATACGAAGGTAACTTTTTATTCACACCACATCCAATAACAGCAGGAGTTCCTCAAGGCACTATATTAGGTACTATATTGTATTTGTTATATGTGTCCGACATGCTAATACACAATAATCTCTATATACCAACGTTTGTTGATGATACAGCTTTTCTAAGCGTCCATGAAAACCCGCAAGAATCATCACCCAAATTGCATTAATGCATTTCAATGTTAGAAAAATTGCTAAAATACATGGAGAATAAAAGTGAACGAGATAAAATGTGTTCATATCACTTTTACATTGTGAAGAAAAATATGGCTTACCGCCTCAGCACCTAATAAAGAAAATATTCAAAGACACCAAAATATGATCCTCCATATGATTACAGAGGCTCCCTGGCATATTGAAAATTCGCGCATTCATAAAGATCTGGACGTTATATTGTTTAAAACAGTGGTTTCAAAACACTTTACAACATACATGAAGAAACTAGAGTATCATCCAAACTTACTAGGCCACAGAGTTCTAATATATAGAGGAGACACTCGACTGCAAAGAAGGGACAATATTGCCCTCAATCGAGCGCGAGAGATGTGAAAACAAGGCAGAAAAACCTGCAGAAACTAGTTATTTCCAGCCATTGACTGGACTGGAAATAAAAATATTGAAGGTGTATTTTTTTGCTGAAATTTTTGTAATAAGTATTTTGGAAAAATCTTAATAAATCTGAATTTTTATAAATCTTTTATTTGTATATACATATTGTACAAATGAAAAAAAATCCATATAAAATCTCCCCTGCTCCAACTTACCTTGCATGAACAACACAGTAAAAAAAACTTTTTGAATTCACCTCGTACATTCCCACACACGTACATGTTTGTATGTTTAACAGTGGTTAAAGAGCCACACACAGCCGCCAATTCATAAAAATGAGCAGCAAACACAACCAACCTCCAACAAACAAGCAACAAATACAATAACTTCTTCCTCTCGTTTTTGTTGTTGTTGGCTAACTTGGTATAAGCAATTATGCTTTAAAAGCTTCTCCCTCCAAAATGAAAATGGAAAAAAGGAACAAATAAAAAATAATAATAAAACATCAATAACAAACAGCCACAACAACAACCATAATGATGATCATGACGACGATGACTTTGTTGGAGACGCTGATGATGACGCTGTCTTTTGCAATTGTCTAGGTAAAGGTTTGTATTTTTTTATTTTTCCTTAACTGAAACAGAAATGAAATAAAACGACAATAAAAAAAAACTTCAACATTCACAAAATAATCTAGACCACCCACATGGCTTATTTCAATTTTAAAAGTCTGTAGTATTTATATGCTGGTTACCAAAGGACGTGAAGTTTGTTCGGTTCGATTTGTTTCTTTTTCTTCTCGTCTTTCTGTCCCAGAAAAAAACTTTACACTTTGAAAACAAATTTATTAGATTGAAGTTTATTGGTCATGCCATATTTTATATACTATCATTCATTCATCCGTTCATGTACAAATGAGACAGTCATTTAGGGTTTGTTATAACGTTTAGAACATTCTGAAGATATAGGGATATACAATTTAATTAAATATTTCACTTTTATGAGGCACGTGAGGGCTGAGCTAACTTCCTAAATGCAGTAGTGCGCTGCAGCAGTAAATTAAAATTTTCTTAACTGCAGCAGTGAAAAAGTTGGTATGGAAATACGAGTATATATTAAATATGGTTCACATATAACAGTCACATAAAAAATGTCATTTGAGAGATGAGAACACTGAAGGTGGCTATTAGCAGAAATCGTTCTGTTTACAAAACAAATTTGTCGTGGAATGACTCAAAATCGTTCCAAATTAAAGCATCATTTGATTTGTATCCTTATAGCGGAGAAAGTTTGCTTTTCTGTTGCAGCGCAGTATTGCATATACGAACGCACCCTGGCTTTAATTAGATTCTTGAGGATTAGAGTTCTTTCTTTTGAAAATACAAAACTAAATGCCTACGGTTAGATATATATGTGCAGGTACATACGCATTACGAGCAAAATGCTTAAATATAATCTATGCCATAAAAAGTTTTTCTCATTTTATAAGAAAAAAATTCCGTAGGAAAGACTAAATTTTGTTCTGAGGCGTGTTATTATGCATTTCAGTTGTAAAAGAAAAACTTTCGAATTTGTAAAAATTGTAAAAAATGTAGTACGATTTTCGAAAATTTATTTACGGACGTTTCGATTTTCCTTTCTGCACAAATACATTTCTTTCCATACGGAAAGCAAAAGGTAAATATAAAGGCCACTATGTTGGACGAAAAGTGCTATTAATTATACACTAGTTCTCACTCCTTTTTTCCAAAACTCTGCCTCAGATAATAACCACTTCGATTATAATTTCACTTTCGAATCGAAAATTATTTTCAAACAGTTTTGATTTTCGAATCGAAATACATAAGAAGTCCTTAGAAAAAGCCTGTATACTTTAATGTTCTATGTGCTGTAGTGTAACTTTATAGTTTTTCTTCTATTGCATTAGTCCTCTTCCCAAATAAAAAATTTTATCACACTTTATTTTTTATTTAACATTTCCCACAGCGCTATACGAGTATCTACAACAATGTCTGGAACGAATACAAATAATTCGATTTGTAAATAGGAAAACATTTCAGAACTTCGTCGCAATAACAATTTTATGGAAAATATCTCGAAGTCAAATACTGGGATTTGTGAAATTTTATAGCAGCAATTTATTTTCCTACGCTTTTAATATTTCCACCCCAAAAAAAAAAAAAAAATAATAATAAATTTATTTTCACTGCATTGGATAACGATAAACTCTAATTGCTTTTTACTACATCAAGATCAACAGAAGTAGTATTAAATAAATTAATCTTTTAGCTGATCATCCCAGAAGAAGGTCAGTTGGTAGTTAATTAAATAGAACTAAAATTTAAGCAGCCGTATTACTTAAATATATAAATATATATTATGTGATAAAACAATAAACAGATACATATACTATAATATTCTCAGTGAAAAGAAATTAAAATTGCTCTTAAAGAATTGCATTTTCATTGCTTCCAAAGTATCCGTTAGTGAATAAAATTTTCCAACTTCTCAAAAATTCATGTTGAAAAAAAACGTATGTCCTTAGATTTACATGAAAACAAACAGTAGTTTTCCAAAATTTCCTCCAATAGAGACTTCAAAACTTTGACAGTTAATCGCTGTTATATTCTTGAAGTTACATCTGTCAAATTGGCTGTTATTCATTTGAAATGTTTTGCCAAATCATTATGGACGCATACAGCGTTCAACAACACCTTCAAATGACAAAATAGAATCATCTTCAGCGATAAAGGCCATTTCTGCATGAATGGGTACGTTAACAAACCATATTGACGAATTAGGAGACGATACCAAACGACATTAAATCGAAGAGAATCCAATACATGTCGAAAAGTCACTGCTTTGTGTGGATTTCGGGCTGGTGGTGTCACCGGTCCATATTTCTTTAAGAGCCAGGGCTATAAAACAACAATTTACGTTGATAGGAAATAAAAAATTAAATCCCTAAATTACAATGTTGCATGTAGCATGACTGATATTCGTGCATTCCGTTCCTATTCAACTTCCAAAGCAAAAAAGGTATGAATCTTATACTTTATGAAATCAATGAATGTTTGTGTGAATTTGGGTGGCAAAATGTATTTTTATTTGATGTTGTTGTACAAATGTAGTATGTACGTCATATGCGTTTATAAAAACGAACATTTGCATATTTTAAAAAACTTTATGAGAATGTATGAATGAATATTGTTTTCTTTTTCGTATTAAAATTGTAAGAATTAATTCCAGTCATGTTCAAAATGAATTGGTTTTAATGGGAAAATAAAATATGGATACGAAAGAAATCCATATTTATTTAATTTAAGAACATAATGGATTCACAGAATAGTAAGTGCACGAAAAGAAAATAATTCCTTGAAAGATATAAAAAATACAATTGAGTTCGGTTATAACGAGCTCCGCGCTAAAGGGCGAATTTATCGTTATAGGCGAAATATTTTTTCAATAAATAAAAGTAAGCAAAATATAAATAAATGGCATTTCTTTCTTATTTTTCGATGTATAAACATACGCAAAGTAATGGTAAGTTACCCTTGTTGACTCTGTAAATGTAATAAATGTTGTTTGATTACTAATATTTACAACACCGCACTAATAAAATGTATTAACAACAAAGAAAAACTGTAGTAACCCGTAACGTTTTTTTTTTTTGTTAGACCAATTTGAATTTTTTCTTAGATTTAGTAAAATCAGTAAGGTTTCATTTGAACTATTGGTATAAGACTGTTGGTTATTGATAAATTTTACTTTGGGATCACAATTTTGTGAATTTCATGAATCCTTTATTTAGATTTAGTAACATAGAGTTGTAGTTTGTAATTAATTTGAATCATTTTCAAGTCCAGATGTCGCTAAAACTTGAATTTTCTTTAGTAGGCTTCAATATTGGAAACAGATTTAAATTTTGAATTTTCATATACATACTACCAAAATTTCGATATTTGAGTAGTAACAAAAATTGAAATTGTACCCAGTCTTCAATTTCTGATTAGAATTGATAAATGTTATAAAAAAATCAGCTGATTTATTTCTTCACAATATAAGTTTACGTATAACGTGTTTGTTTGAATTAGTAATAACATTGAAGCTTTGTGATAGATGATGTAGTATTACCAATCAATTTTCATTTTTATGCGGTTTTTAAAGAGTAAGACACACAATTTCCCATCAAAAAATATTTTTCGTCTATTAACGGATATAGACAAATATAAAGTATAAAGTATATAAAAAATGTTTTGTATTGCCGTTGCATTGAGTTTAGGAATAAAAATAAGGAAAAAGAATAAAATAAGAGAATCTGGATGAAGGATTGGTTTCCAGTAAAGTATCATATTGCATATTTTTCATATTTTTGCCATTACACTCCTTGTTTTCATGTCACCAATAATCGGCACACTTCTATTAATTCTATTATACAATTTCCTTGTTGAATTTTTTATCACACAAAATTTTCTCGTCGGAAAAATATTTTCATTTTTTATATACATATTAACGTTTTTCCCATAACACAATGCTCCCATGTCACAATGTTCTTTGCTTTTTTCATCTCATAGAGCCGTCACTGCATAATATTTTTTGTTCGCGATCTTCATCTTACAGTCACCCAAAATAAAATTAATACAAACAATAAAAGTGTAACACTACATCAAACTGCTTCAATATTAGACGAAAATCAAATTTTTTATAAAACTATCACAACCGGAGAACTTGTTGGTTGTACACAAAAAATCGGTGAAAGTCATAAGCGAACTCCAATGTTCTCGTATAGAAACTAATGTTGATTAAAATAAAAATAAAAAACGATTTAAACTTAATGACACCGTATTAAATTAAAACTAAACATTTGTACGTATTTACATACCCACATACATACATATGTCCTAAAAAACGCAAATTTTTTAAAATTTCATTTTCTTTTTCTTGGTAAAAAAAACTTTACTTCCGCTTAATAGTAAATAAAGTATGGAAAATGCCATTCCATTTAACCTCAAGTAAAATACCGGTATAATATTATTTATAAACGAAAAACCATCCAACAACTGCTACCGCCAAAACAGCAACAATAATAATTCACATTCATTATCATTTAGGAAATTGCAAGTCTTCAACAACAATAACAAAATGAGTGCAATAAACACATACAGTCCTAGAAAAAAAAGAAATGTATTATCTTTAAATACGGCATGAAAAAGGGTTGCCAGATTTGTGTGCTTTAATTTTTCTCTCCAGGTAAACTAGGATTGGATATCTGAATATCAGAAAATGTTTTTAATATATATTTGCCGTAAAATTATTCATAGATAAAGATTTGCTAAATCAATCAATTTGTTGACATGTAATAGCTGGTTTCAATACGAGTACCTTACCTGAGTCCCCCAGGCTATTGCAGAATTGCTTTTTGGGACAACTATTTACATGTGCATTTCCACACGTCCTTTTATCCTTTCCACTCTTTTATAATATCACGTCGATATTGCAGATGATCGCGCTCGCTTTTAGATGAGTGCAGAAGTTGTTTCATTTTTTGAGTCTGAGAGACTTCTGCTATGAAATTTGTTCTTCTGGGCCGAGTTTGATTACTGAAATTGTCAATTCAAATGAATAGTAGAAATTTGAGCATGACAAATACATTTCAATTGTTCAGTTATAAAATATTTTATTTAAAGTCAAGATGAAATTATTACGAAATCACATAATTTTAAAGCGAAAATTATTAAAATCTTCAAATTAATAAGTTGCAAGATTTCATAGGACATAGTATATATACCATTTGTAAGATTTTGAAAGACCTATCATTTATTCTACCATTAAAGGTTAAATGTAAATCGCTTAGAAGTCCCTAGAATACAAACTTTTATCTTTTAAATTTCCCCCAAAAGAGTTTCAGCCCAAACATCCCTGGCAATACTGGTATAGCCGTATATGCGAAATTCCAAATATGTATTAAGGTCAGTACTGGGCTGGAATAGAAAAATTATGATACTGGTGTCGGAATTATAAAATTGCAGAGTTGAATTTTTAAAATTTATCGGACGGCTTGAAGTTTTTATGCATAAAGTTTGAGCATACGAGCTGCTAAAGAAAACACATCAATAATAAAAATTTCATATAAATAGGAAATAAAAAATACGATTTTTATTTTATAATAATTGAATAACTATTACGACATGAAAAACTTAAATATTTACGGTTATGAAGCAGCTTGTTATACGTAGTGTATAAACTATGGCAAAAATTTGTATGTATAAGACTGTACAGGGTTGTACAGAAGGGTATATAAGATTCGTCACAACCCTGTAGATCACCTGAATTCATTTTTTTCTTACTGAAAATAATGTTATGGAACGGACTGTTGCAATATGATGTCTTAATTTATAGATTCAATGTTATTTTGATGTTGTTTATATCTTTTAAGACCATCAACCATTATCTATGATGGAAGGTAATGAAGACTTTTAAGTGGAAAGAAAACATTGTAGTGAGGAGAAACATTGTGAAAACTCTCACAAAGAGAAAAAAGTAGTAACCGGAAAAAAATTATCTAGAGAGGAAATGAGCAAGATTGTAACTAACTCGCTTTAAGAACAATCCAGCAAATGCAAGAAATTAACAATTATTAAAAGAGACGTTTTCAAATGAAGACGTAGTGAGTTGAGTGGTTGCTTTTAAACATAAAGGTATTTTTTAAACAATATTATTATTGTTGCTCTGTTGTGCTGGTCTGTTATACATGATTGTAGACAACTTAAATGACAATATACTCTTGGTTGCACTCGCAGTAAGCATCGTGGTTGTTGTGGTCGTCGCCGTCATCGTTATTGTAATCTTAGACCTCGTCGCACACGTTGGCCACATGGACGTGAAATGTTGTTGTATTTTTTTCGTAAGCTCAGCTGGTTGTTAAGCTGCATGCTGGTCTTAAGCTTTAACCAAGCGCTAAATTTTCATTAAAAAAAACTGTCGTAAGTATTATGTATTCAGGTTTTCTTTTTAAGTTTTGCATGTAACGAAGGCTCTCAACTCTTGCTGCTTTATGGCAGAAGCACGTCTAGCAAACTGTGTTACATTTTTTTAAGCATCACTGGCATGTTATCGCATACGGCGCACAGTGGCCTGGGGAATTGATTTTCATTTTGATTTTAACATGGAATTGGTATTGCAATACGGACCAACACTCAGGGGATTATCTCTACTTGTGCAATGCATTGCACAAAACTGGGAAAATACATAGGTTATGAGAAGGGGTTTGGAGGCAGTAGATAATCGATTTGTACTTATCCACATACGAATTGTTAAGATAAAGAACTAATTATTTCTATTATGCGTATTACGATTCTGTGGCCCATCGGCCATAAATGGATGGGCTCTTAACGAAGAACCAGCACCTGGTAAAAAGAGCAGGTTTCGGGAACAAGCTACCTGGTTTCAATAGAGCACGTTCCATTGTAGTAGCAAGATAACAGCATAACATAACCCACATTGCGACGATGCTCCAATAATTGGCTACAATATAGTCATCGGCTGCCCTCTTTTATACGCGGTCGAATTAATTATATTTTGAAACACCGGTCCATACATAACAGTTGTACTACATTTTGGGACGAATGTAATTGGTATCTCTTATGGCGTCTGAAAAATGGAGGTATACTTCTTTAACGACATGAAAAATATGTTCAGTTCATCGAACATCACATTGGATTTTCATGTCAAAAATATCAACAACTTCTGATTCCTCAATACTTCTTATATCACCCATAATTACAGACGGAGCACCATGACATATACAACACCATTTACATGACCCTATTCACACGATTCCGTTTGTTTTCCATTTTGATTTTTAATTTTTTGCAATTCTTTCCGTAAATTTTTGCGTTAAATTATTAGCTTGCTCACACATATGTATAGGAATGCTCACATTTTCGTTCGGTTTATCGTGCTGAGAGTTCTTAGTGGGACGCAAGTCAGCTGTTTATCGTTTAGAATATTGTGAACAACAACATTACAAATCAAGGGACAAGCTGTAAATGCATTTTAAGTTCATATACATATGTAAGGTGCTTTAATTACAATGGAAAGTCACATGGAATATATCTAAATTATTACCCCAAACATAACTGATTTTGAAGGAGCGTAGCAAAATAATTACGAAACAACACAACTTTGCACTGTATGAATATTGAGAAGGAATTTCATCTTTGTTAGAATTATTTCAGAATTTCGTTACTGTTCAACCCAACGTGCGTCGCCGTCGTCATCATCATCACCGTCATCAACAATGTGGTCGATGCAGTATGTTTCGTTGTTAAGCTACTTTATATATCGTTCCACATGCCAAACCGCACTTAATGTAATAATTACTACTTGCCACTGGTAATACACTCTTAACCACTTAAGGGTAAAAGCATATACATATATTGTACAGGGTATTGAACAAAATGGTTACTTTTAAAAATGCAAGTAAAAAAAATTTGTTATTCTATATGAATAAAAAATTCCAAAACTTTCATAACGACTTCTGTTCAAAAGAGATAACGAATATTTTTGTCCCTATTCTCTATTTTAACCACATTTAGTGAATGAAGACGCAATGACAATCTCCTCTTTGAAACTTGCAAATTATTTAGGTATAAGCTGAACTCACTCTCTATTACAAGCTGATTTCCCACCGAGTGGAAAAAATTTAAGTGGAATTGTCATATTGTTGATGCTATATTTGTCGAATCGGCTGTCATTTATTCAATCTGTTTTGACAAATTACCATGAACGGTACACATACAAAATTGTTTTATCAAAATGGGTGTTCTGTTCGACCTACTGAGCGGACTATTCGCCGTGTGGTGGATAAATTTGAGTTCTCTGGTTCAGTAAACAATGAACCAACATCCGTACGATGATGTAACGCAAAATCTGCCAAAATCATCGCCGTTGCCCGTGAGAAAGTGCCTTTCGTACACCACAATATAGCGAATTTCGCGACGTGACTTAGGACTGCACTCGTACAAAATTCAACTGACCCGCGAGCTGAAGGTAAACGACCATAGATAATAACGTTTGTTCTCTTCATGGGCTCTTAAGCAGTTAGAAACTAACCCTAATTTTCATTAAAAAATCATCATCATCTTGTCGAATTTGGGACAATACCAATCCATATGAGATCCAAAAGCGTCCAATGTATCACGTAAAAGTCACTATTTGTTGTTACATGTGGTTTAAATAAGACGGTGCTATGTGGCAGACAGCTTATGCCACACTGGACATTCTGCACGAACGATTTGGTCATCTCACGTGATTTGTCCCCATTAGACTTTTCCTTGTAGGGGCTTCAAATGTTGCAGGCCTATGCGAATAAGCCACAAACTACAGCAGCCCTCAAAGCCAACATAACAAATGCCATCGGTCAAATTCATCCTGAATTTGACCGAGAGTCATGGAAAATTTAACATTTTATTCCATACACAATGGCATCGATAGGAGTTTCAATCGAGTTTAAAAAAATTCATTGATATCTCACACGCACTTCTTTTGGTTTGAATTTAAAAATAGGAAGGGATTAATGAAATACCTGCATTTTTGAGGGAATTTGATCTTGTGTTGTTGTGTTGTCCTTCAACGAAGACTTGATCTGCCACGTCAACGAATAAAATTGCCGTTATTTTAGTAAATACAATCTACAAGAGTTAGACTCAGCATTATTGCATCCAAAGAGATTGAATCTGAGGTGTGTGGCATAGCGGCACCATCAGACATTATTCCTTTTGAAATGACATAATAGACTCCGTTAAAGATAACGGTCTCATTAATAGAGCGATGTTAAATAAATCTGTACTTTCAACAAGACGGCGTTACTTACATACAAACATCACATGCTCAAGGCAGTGAAGTATTGATTATTGTCCCTGAGGCGCGTCAAGTCCCTAATCAACAACCTCGAGACCTACATTCGGAACGCTATTGCCAGAATAACACCGCACATATTGGGACTGAGTCATTTAAAATTGCAACGTCAGCTCCAAGCATTATCATCGACAATGAGGCGACCAATATCATATTCCATATGTAATGGTATAAATGTTGCTTCAAATTGTATCCAGAATCGATTTTGAATTTTTAAGTACCCAAGGCCATGCGTGCTAGCGATTTGTTTCCAAATTGTGGTTTTCTCTCTCCTGTATTTTTACGTGTATTTATTGCTTCAGTTCTAGAATTTTCCTTTTCTCTACCTTTAACTAACAGCTCTTGCAACAAAACTCTTTCTTAATATTTCCACGACTGTTTATGTGCGCATTAGTTAGTGCAAGGTGAAGTAGCTAAGTCTCTAAATTTGTCCATTAGCGTGACTTTGTTGGCATTATGCCTTTGGGGCCTTCATTTCTTCATCAACATCAATAAACCAAACATTTGTTTTCCTCCATTTCATTTAATCTTTTGTTTTTGTTTTTGATTTGGAATTTTGTTAGTTTCAACTTTATTCCAAACTGTCAGCCAGCCTTAGTGAGAGCTTGCTACTCTACTAGACCTACATACATACATATATATATATATATAATAAATCGAGTCGAGTATCATACATTCCAGCACAATTTGCCCAACTGTGCAGAGTGTATGAGCTCTGGGTCTCAATGTATGATTTGATGGTCGGTCATACTTCTGATTCATACACAAATCGTATGTGTGTGGTCTAACTTGGGTGGTCCTCTATTTGGTTCGTTGCGTTTTTGTTTGTGTGTGGCTTGCGGTTTGGGCTTCATCATCACCAGATCATAGTTGTTGATGTTTTCGTGTCTGTTTGTGTGTGTGTATTGTTTTTTTTTTGTTACTTATTATTAGATGGTTTTATGTTTTTGTTGTTAACAGTTCAAAACTTAAAATCAATTGTAATTAACATGACCGTTCAAAGAGTATTTTTACCTGTTAGAGAGTTAGCAGCCACGAAAGTCAAATTAAAACTCAAAATCTTAAAATGACTTGATATTTATGGAAATATGAAGACTATCACAGATATATTAAAAAAAACTTTCAAGTGGCTGCTTGCAACATTGCATGATGACAATCTTTAGCTTTAAACAACGTGACACGATTTGGAAAATGGAATGTTTCATCAATACTGGAAATAACAAGACTTTCACGAATGCCAAGAAAGGCGTTCTTACGAGACCCTGTTTGTAGGACTTTGCGGAAGTAGGTGGCGGAGCACGAGTAAACTGAGAACGTCATATGGCTTAAATCTTTTTGTATTCTGTGAAACCCTTAGATCAATCATGTTCATCTAGAGTTGGATTACCAATCCCGCGATATGTAGAAAAAAATGGCCACCGGAGACTTACATCAATACTTTGAACAAGAACGAGGAATACAACTGACATTCAGTGCTATGCTTCCATGAAGTCTTCTCAACTATCAACCAATGAAAACTTCTACAATCAATTGGAATGGAGTCTTAATAAGCAATTTTAATATGCAAGTGCGAAGGCATAGTTTGAAAAAGCTTGAGGAAAACTGAGAGCTATTTATTGATATGTGCTCTACCTTACTACCGCGGGTACTTTGTTTCTTCTCAAGAACATCGAACTCTCGAGTATTGAATAGAGGAGTTTTTATAAAAAAAAATGCAATTTAACAATAAAAAACAAACCACATTGAAAACCCCACTTGCAACTTTTAGCAAACAAACACACGAAAGCCGTGTATTTTTTATAAGAAAAATAATAATCAAAAGTTCCTTTTTCAGGATATTGGAGAACAAAAACATTTTACCATTTTAGAGGTCCTAGCACGTTACTTAAATTAATTTTTAATAGAAGAAGTCCAACAACACCAACATTACTGGAATCAGATGACACGTTCCAATATTAATTGTGTTAATGTTACTAGTTTTGCACATGTCCAACTTTGGAGAGCTATAACTTTGAAACCGTAAGTAGTATTAGACTGAGTTATACGTCGTAGAATCCGCAGACAAAAGCAGTATACTATGTAGTAATATTCGCTAATACGAATATTTGGTCCAATATTCGCGAATATTAAAAAAATAGTTTAACTATTGTTTTTAAAAAATGTTTTGTTTGTTGTGGCTTTAGTTGTTCATATACCGACATTTCAGTGGTCGCTAAACTAAATTGTCAGTGATCTTTAAGCAGTTCGGAAACATTTAACCCTGACGATTTAGTTTAACGACCAATGAAATGTTGGCATACGAACAGCTAAAGCCGCAACAAACGAAACATTAAAAAAAATAAATTTTCAATATTAAATAGTTTAACTATAATAAAAACATACGACTTTTTCATTAAAACTATTCTATGTTATACTTAATAAATGATATTTTAATTGGGACTATTTAAAAAAATACCACATTTGGCCATTGTGAATATTAGTACTATAAAGTTTGTGGGGGCAATATTTTGACATTTTCTGACAAGATTTAGGTCAGATTATAACTGCTAATAAGTATAAGTTGTAAAAGTAACTGAAAAAATCAGACATTATATAAAAACCTTATTTTTAACATGCTTCAACACTTCACTGAAATGAAATTCATATAAAAGTTCCAATCCAATCATAAGTTACTGATTTTTGGCCGTTTTCTTCTGAAATGGTGTACTGTGCGTTCGTTAATCGAATTCGACTATGTCTACAATGCAAACATTACACTGAAAAAAACTTTAAAAAACAATATGGAAACGGAAACAATAATTTGTTATGCTTAATTTTCATGTGAGTTACGAGTAAAAATGTGTAGCATAATTTAGAATTTAGATTAAGTTCCTTGTAAAAATGTGATCGATTAGTAAGTACCAATACTTTTCATATCCGGGTTGGAAACACGTCTTCCGTAGAAACGGTTGTTTAAATACATATTTGGAAATTATGTTTATGTATTTACAAAAATCTTGTGTATAAAGGTGACATACAACTACAAAAAGAAGAAAAAAAAGTTGTCCAAAGATAACAGAGCCTGATAATATCTCACTGTCAGCCTACGCATAAATTTGCCAATATTCATTAAGGCAGTTTTATTAATATTGTTAATTGTTTTTTATATTCATTTCACTGTGTTACTTGTTTTTGCTTGATTTCAGCAAGAGAGTGTTGGAGTACTACAATAAAAGTAATTACTACGGATGTAAGAACGAATCGAATTTGAACGCATTAATGCGATTTGAATGCATATAGTGTGTGGTAATCTATGTTTGGTTTAATGCTTAGAAATGCCCACATATTTGTAGTCTTTAGATGATCGTCTAATGCTTCTGTTGCTGGTTTATGGTTAAATAAATGAAATAAAATTTTTTATTACTTTTTAAACATACATATGTATGTACACGCATATAAGTATGTATATTAAAGCATAAAGTATACCCATGTAATGTACATTTAAGACCACCCAGGCAGATATGGTTTTTGTTTTAAATTGCTTTTTTATTGAACGGTTTAATTGATTTTTATTATGGGAATTAAAAAATTTTTATAATTATTTAAAAAGCAAAAATTGGAAAAAAATATAAACATGGTTGGTCCCTATAACTTATGCCTTTTCGATGTAATAAGAAAATCTGTTTCAAAATCTGCGTTGAAAGGCCTGCCTAGAGATATTTAGCTTAGTCCCTGCCAGAATTGAGAGCCCCCAGAACTTTTTCCTCATAGAATTCGTAATAAATGACATAATATTCCTTTTGGTCAAAGGGTTTTATCCCAACCCCCGCATAAATATATAGAAAATTAGTTTCGATATGAAAATTTGGAGCTTCAAGATTTTTCTCTTGAACGAATAAGACGATTTTGATGGACGATTTGAATCTAATCTTTTAAGTTATTTAAAACGAATTTCTATTTTTTTTTAACTTTCGCCAACGATATACGCCGAAAGAATCAATACATTTTAATGCAATTTCCGACGATTGGCGTTGTTTTTAGGTTATTAATAAGTTATTAAATTTTCCTTATGCATCAGTTTTACTGAATTGATTTTTCAAAATGTCTTTCGAAGTTTTTGGTTTTTCTTTAATCATAGAAGTTTTTTTTTTTATTATTAATCTGATTTATTTTATATACTTTATTTCAAAAACGTGTAACATAAATTAAAAAAAGGATAAATAGAGCAACAAAGCATAATTTTAAAATAAGTTCATTATTGGAGTTGCCATACTACAGATGGATGCCACTCTTTTGATTTTATATTATGAGCAATAAATTTGTTTAATTATTATTAAATAGACAGTCACTTACCTTTGAGGTGTTGAAATGCTTGTCAATTGCCAAAATAGTGTTTTTTTTAAATCATAAAAAGTATAAATGTGCTTCCGCATTGTTGATTAAGTTGATTTTAGAAAAACTTTAATGACATATAAACTGATTGGTACACGAAATATCTGAAAATTAGAGGAAAAAATATACATTTATGTAGGAAAAAAAATTAAACAAAAGCAAAGATTTTTTATAGATACTCCTATATTATCATAAAACGCCTACTCTGAAAGAATAACAGATCTCTCGCACAACATAATAAATTTGCATGGGTGCATGTGTATGCACATGTATTTTTAACCAACTTCAAGGGAGTAAGATATTACACATACATATATTCGTCTATATGTTTTTTTTTGTGATGTTCACCGATTTTATATTTTGCTGATCGCAGGAGAAAGGTTACATACCGTACAAAGTAATACTCATCTAACTAGTACTACTTACTGGATAGGAGTAAAGAAGTGATACCTTTCTTTAAAAAAATATATAAATCGCTGCATATGTATCTAGAGGACTACATTACTAAGGGCCTGCAATCATGGTATGAATTGCTTCACACCCAAGTTGAGTAGTCCAGCAGATAACTAGTGGGATAGGAGCAGGTGAAGAAGTACTTCCCATGCAAAATTATTATTAAATAACGTATACCTGAAACCAGTTAAAGCCTCCAAACCTGACTTTATTTATTCGAACTAACAAAGACTTTCGTTCGTTTATAATGAAGCAGACCATAGCTTAGGTGCGAATCGAAGCCACAAACTTCGCTCTGATAAGCTAGTGAAATGCCCAATAGTCTACCGAAGCAACCAAATTCTTCAATAACATCAAAATATTCGAACACTTTTGGAATGAGCTTTTTGTTGCCCAAAAAATTTCTTGGTGCAGTGTAAACCACACAATCGCACATCAATTGCACATCTAATTCACAAACTGAATTTTATTATAAGCTCTTTAATTTTTTTACCTCCATCGATAGTAAATGCAACCAATCAAATAATCAAGTAGAAGCAGAGTCCTGATTAGAAAAAGCATCGCTAAATACTCGTAATCATATTATGCATTTACAAACAGGTCCATAATTTTTGGTAGATTTAGTGGAACCATAATTGAATTAAAGAAATTCTTGAAGTATATTAAGGGAACATTTTTTACCTCAGTTGAATACATACATCTATATACGAGGGCAGCATGATAATTCCGCAGTTATTTTCAATGTACGACTGCTCCCTTTAACTGTTATCTATTACTAGAGTACATCCTGTCAAATTTAAAAAAGCTGCGTCCATTAATTTCGATCAATTTCGGTTGCTGATTAAACGTTATTTTTACGTAAAAAAAACTATTATCGAAACCAAAGAAAAGGTTGAATACATTGCACTATCAATTTCAGTGGTTAACAAATGATTTATTGAGTTACTTGTGATCGTGCCACCACAAATGATGCTAAATGCTCAGGTCACCCAAAAGAATTCGTCACGCCAGAAATAGCCAATAAAATAATATTGCACAATCGGAGAATGAATGTGAATGAGATGTTTCAAGCTGTAGGCATCTCAACCGAGCTGGTGTCTAAACATAAAGAAGCTAACCGCAGGGGTGTTACTCTCTGTTGCGATGCGTAAGCTAGTTCGATGCGTTTGATGGTTTGTTAGCGCAAGATATCTGGTTTTAACGAAGGATTTCGACAATTACAGAGTGCATTGATGCCAGATTTGCGAAAGTGAAAAAATTAGATGCGCGTAAACTCAATAAAGGGTACCAATTATCCGATTATGTACCATTTTTCTTACGCATCGCAATAGAGAGTAACCCCCCAGGATTCGTGCCGTGATTACTCATATTCGACCATAAGCGCAACCGTGTGACAACTTCAGAAGAGTGAATTTCAGCATAAATTAATAAATCTTATTATTATGAGGGAAGAGAAAAACTAGAAAGACGCTGGACCAAATATATCGATCTGGACCAAATATAAAAATCTTAAATATTGAGAAAAAAATTTTTTTGCTTTATCCCAAAAGTCATATAATTAACAAATTGTCCTCGTACATATTTTTTCAAGTATATACTCGTATTTTCTTTTTAAATGCATAAATATTTAATGCTCCAGGGAAGAATTTTCAGTGCGCATTTGTAATTCCCAGCTTTAAAATAAACTACAGCATTTTACAAGGTGGCGCAAGAGTAATACCATAATTTGAACTGACGACAACGAAATTTACGCTGCGCTAAAACAATAGATTGAAAATATGTCAAATAAGCACTAACATTAATTTCGCGTTCTTGCGGTATGTATCGCTCTTGCCATGACTTATTGACTACTAATTCTCAATATACATATGTATATACATCACGAAAAAAAGCACAGTCAATTCAAATTATTAAATTACTTTTGCGCCACCTTGTACTTTACTATTTTTATAAACACTGGACACCTCCTACTTTTAAATAATCCGCTTAACATATTTTGTACATTCTTAGAATATATTTTTTATGTCTTTATATTGTTCAATTCAGATCTCTACTCTAAAGACGTTATGAACTTCCATAGAAAACATCATTTATAATAAAACTAATGAAGATATTTTTCTATAATATCATTAAGAAATTAATAAGAAATAAAGAATGTTTGTTTGGAAAAAAAATTAAAAATGAAATGGTTTTTATTTTTAATAGCGAATTTGAATTCCAACTGGGGATTTGCTCTTCTTACCACCGAATTTTTTGTCATTATTTGTTACTTAGCGGTTTTAAACAAATATTCCAAAAGCTAATTTATGTATAATGATTTTTTACGGACTTTCAAAAATAATGTCGTGCTTTTGTCGAATTTTTAACGTAGTTACATTTTCATGATTTTAACTCTTAGATATTAGGTATGAGAAAAAATTCTGTCGTTGTTGAACACTTGCGATTTTGAGCGTTTTCGATCAACTGAGACCAGTTTCTTAGAGCTTGCAAAACTGTCAATATGGGTGAAGAAAAAGTTCAATTAAAACTTTTTATGTTGTATGACTTATAAAATGGGAATAAGCTGATGAGGGTAAAAATAAAACTCTGGTGTGACATGGTGGAGAGGACGAAGTAAAAGTTCGATGTTTTCTTCCTTTTCCTTTTGAAAGCCAGATCAGGAATGCCATCAGATATCAATCAAGAAGTACTACATAGTATGTTGAAAATTAATGCCACTGTTACTTTTACAGAAATAGGCCTCAAGGTTAAAGTTCAACAGACTACTGACTTTGGATCAGATTAGTTTCGTTTATAAGCTCCTTGTTTGGGTGCCAAACAGAAATATTCTTTAAATCTATTAACTTACTGCTTTTTTAAAAAATTGAATAGACTACTGCTTTAGATCTTATTAAAAAGCTTGCTTTCGTGTCCAAACTCTCTCTAGAGTGCCATACGACTTAAAACAAGCGACAGAACTTTTCTTTACACCTAATATTTTTAAATTAAATATTCTATTCTAAATCAATCATAAATTTCACAAGCCACACAAAAAAAAACGTCTAAATTTTTCAACTTGTAAACGAAACGTTTAAAAGATCACCCTATATTCTTTAGCAATTATTAGTAATTTCAAGTCATTTCCTTTTATTGTTCCAACAATTCTTTTTCGCTCTAATTCATTTCATACATCAAAGTGTTAAGAATCTTGCCGACTCCTTTTCAGATCATTTCAATGTTTGTTTTATAATTTGGCATGAAGCAGCTACCTGTTGTTGCTGTAAATGTCTTAATTTATCTTTATTCTTCAGAACAATTTTTTTGCAAGTGTGAACAAAAATTTGTTCTTGTCATTTATCTTCTTTTGAAAGTAAAGATTTTTGTGTGTTGGAATTTCGGTCTTAATGTGTGTGTCTAATGTGAACTGAAATTGATTTTTTGCTAATGATTAATAATTTCATATAAGGTCTTATGAAATAAATGCAATTTCGGTGCTTGCACAGGTTTTTCCTTTAACAATGATGGGAAGAGAATTAGTTCTGTGTGGGCAAAGAAATTAAATCTGATATCATTAACGTATTTTTTTTTTTTTTGAAAATTGATTGCATTTGCAAATGAAATTTTTGTACATGGACTCGTACATATATGTATATATTTTTGTAACTTTATATTAACATTCTGTAAGCATTTGTGATTTTCTTAAATAAGCGGTTTGAACCTGCACGATTTTTTCTGTATGTTACATTTTTGAATGATATACTACTGATCGAAGACGTTCGATGGACCATTTTACCGTTCGTCATACGACGGCAATTCAATAAGTCACTACTTTTTCAGTTTACCGCCTCTTAACTGAAAGCACAATATTACTCCTGTCGACAAGCAACTATCAATTGACTCCTGTCAAAATTTGAACAAGCTGCGTTATTTAGTTCGTGTTTGACAGCAATTGATAGCGGACTACTGCGATATGTGAGGAGAAAATTAAAAAAGCGGTTTTCGTGTGCTAATTAAGCATTATTTTTTACACAAGGTGTAACTCACATCGACTACCATCAAAAGGGTAAAACAATAAATAGCGAATATTATGCCAACTTGTTAAGTCGATGCAATTAGGATATGAAAAGAAAACAACCGCATTTGGCCGAGAAGAAAGTTCTTTTTCAACAGGAAAATGCAAGCGTGCGCACATGTATAGTTCAATGGCGAAATTCCATTGATTAGGCTATGAATTGCTCCCTCATTTGCCACATTCTCAAGATTTAGCCCGGAGTGACTACTTCTTGTTTCCAAACCTGAAGAAATGGGTCGGCGGAAAGAGATTTGACTCTAAAGGTGAAATTATCTCACAAACAAAGATCTATTTTTATGACTATGGCAAATTTTAACTTTTTGGAAGAAATAAAAAATTGGAGAAACGTTGGTCAAAGCGTATGGTAGTGTAGTTCAAAAGAGACTATGTTGTAAAATAAATGGATTTTTATTTATCCAAAAACCTGTGGTTCATTCGAAAACTTATGGACTTATTGAGCCACCCTCGTAGTTTTGTTAAGAAAAATACTGTTTTCATGTATGGACATGCATACTTTTTTCGATTTATCAAGTCGTTCTAATTTAACCTTCAAAGGAGTTAAAAAATCCAGTAACGGATCATTTTAAAGTAATGAGAAGTTCACTCCTTCGTAACAACTTCCATAATTATCTTGATATGCACGAAAACTACTGTCCCTCCTTGCAGCTATCCATTCAATTGGCTGCAAGGTAAATCACATCACTTTAGCCAGATATATGATAACTTATAATGTATTACTTCTCATGGAATGTACCACCCCCTCCCATTGATGAAAAATAATAACTTTCAAAATCTATTCACAAATGAGAAAAAGAACGTTTATATGAGAAAAAAGGGGTATACCATATAATTATATAAAAAGCCACTGTCATTTCACTTTCTCTTTAATTAGTCTTATTACCCTATTGTTTTATTTTGAATTTTAATCATAAAATTCCTTTTATTCGTAACTAACATTCTCATCATTTTATTGTTTCCCGAAGCAGCAATCATTAACATTAATGAACTAAATATTTTCTCACAATTGATATTTTTTACCACCCATATGAAACGATCCTATTTTTTCCATAAAAAAGCCTACGTAAAAAAACCAAAATTTATATTCTACGAAACACCTTCACATTAGATGCGACATTAACTAAAATATGAATAATATGCAAATATCATCGTAAATAATAAAATGTCATAAAAAATGCGAAAATAAAAATAAAACAAAAGGCCTGAAAGATAAATATGCAAACAAGGCTTTAACAAATATAAATAAATACTGAATTAAATATGTGTGTTTCTTAAAAAGGAGGAATATATATATATATATATATATATATATATATATATATATATATATATATATATATATATATATATATATATATATATATATATATTCGCGTGTTTGTGAATGTTTATTTGTTCAAGATTTTTCTTTTTCTTATTGAAATAGCAAACATTTACTAAACGCAAATACGGGAATTTATAAATAGGCAAATATTCATAAACACACACACACACAACTGCGTTTATATGCATTGTTTGATTTAACAGTGTTGTCATATTGCAAACATTAAGGAATTCCTCGTATCAAGGCTAGTACTCTGTTTGAATTTGTGAAAAATGTTGGAACATTTATTTTTTCATTCAAAAAATATGAAAGGCAACATGTATTATATACATTTGGCGATTAAATATAATATTTTTCGTTTTTATTAATTTTAACCGCAAATTGTGCTAGACTTTTGAGTATGCAACATTATTTTACATAAAAAAATTTTGTTTTTTTTATTTTGAAAAATTTTTATATCGTACGAAATGGGTGCCATCCATATTATTTCACAGATTGAAGAAATGTTGCTTGAATGTCCCAGATACATTTAATTAGTTTCCAAGGAAAACAGAGTGCAACTCCCGCAACATTATTTTGCAAGTATATATTTCGTACCATATTTCTTCATACGCATGAAATTTTGAACAAAATAATATTTTATTATAATCTATACATATGGTCTTCCAATAGTTACTTCCGAACTTTGACAGTTGGTAGCGGCCATATTATTGAAGTTATATCTTTCAAATTGTGTTTATTTACTCAGTCTGGTTAGCCAAATCACGGTGGAGGGATATAAAGTTCAACAACACGTGCATATGATAAAATTGATCGGGCAACGTTCCGCGAGGTTCGCCCATTATATAATATTATAAAACTAGAGACAAATGGCCATCTTGTTGGATAGTCGTAAGATCGTTCAATACGGTCTCTAAAGATAGTCGTTAAAAAATTCGCGAGAAAACAGTACTTTTTTTATTTATTTATTTAACTGACAACAATAACAACGAGACGCAAAGAAACTTTAAAAATAAATAAAATATGAAAAAAATCGGTTTTTAATCAAAAACAATTTAACGCTATTGTCATGGCAGACTGAAAAACATTATAAACTTCCCATTTAGAATAAGATTTGTTTTCCAAGTGTTACCAACATAAAAAAATATTGGCGATATTTTTATCATCCTAAAGAATAGAGTAAATATTTGTTTGTTTTTGGATATCTAGTATACAGTAGTGGTCAAAGCAATTGTTATTTATGGGATATATTCTATATACATGTACTTCTACTGACACGAATTGGAAAAAGTTGAAGTGATTCTTAAATTAAACAATTTAATTTTTTAAGCTAAGGACTGCCTTGTTTTATTTTATTTATTGATATTTCAGAACTCTTCGACTACAATCTTCAGGATATTTGTTTATTTTATATACATTTTAAAATTTATAAATTTTATTTAAATAAAATAAAATAAAAGGGACCTAATCTTAAAAAATTATTGAATTGATTAATAATTATTTCCAATGCTTATCTGTACTCTTCGAGCACCATCTTCAGGATATTTGTTTATATTATATAAATTATAAATTTTATATAAAATAAATAAATAAATGTTTCATTATAATAATAAATAGTTTTTTTTATTATAATAATAAATTTATTTTATATTTATTAGATATACATTTTAAAATTCATATAAAACAAAATTTTTGAATTTAATAGAAAACAAAGTAGTCGAAAGAGTACTGAAATATCGATAAATAAAATAAAATAAAATAAGGAAGACCTTAAACTTAAAATAATTAAAGTAAAACAGTAAAAAAATAAAGCCATACATTTCATTCTTAAATTTTAAAATAAAAAATGAAAAATTTTCATCAGATATAGTCAGTCGGTTTTGAAGTCTAGGACGTTATTCTGACTATTTTTGCGTTGATGTTCGTGTGACTATATGCGAGTGTGCGTATATGTGTACATACATATATAAACTTCTCATAACTTTTGAATGGTTAAATCGGTCGGAACAATGCTTGCAACATTCTGAAGATTTTGACTACCACTTCAATCGAATCCAAAATTCGACATCAACTGAAACAAAATTTCATACATACATTGTCGGAAATATTCAAACATGATTTTTGAATAATACTAAAAAAAAATATATATATTTTTTTGCTAAATACCATTCTTATGTATTATTAATTACTATCACTAAGTTTATGTCCGACACTGGTTGGGCCTAATAATTATATCTATACTTAAGATTTTAATACTTATTGTTAGTTCAGGTTTTGAAGATACAATAAATACATATTAGTGTGAAAAAAATATTTCGAAACTTTGAATGTTATGAATTTCGTTAAAATCGGAGTTATCGTTATCCAAATTTTCTAAAGTACAATTTTTTAAAAACTCCGAATATTCAAATAAAATCGTTTTTCGACATTCGGTTACTTTTTTTTACTTTTTAAAAACTGCATATAATGGAATTTTTCGGTAGATTATCACACGAAAGTATGTTGTCGAATATTTATAAATAAATGATACTGAATATAGTAAAAAAATATTGATACTTTTCGAAGAAGACAAATCATTTTACCCACCACTGTTTTGGTGTTTTTATGTTAGCGTACTGCACACAGTTTGCGCATGCGTGCATACTTGAAAATATTAAATGCTAAATAATACTTAAAAGTCTCACATCTATACATCGGTAAATATTTAAATACATATGTATGTATATGAATGTGCATAAAAAACGTATTAGAGTGCATTCTCAAAAATTCTTTGAAAGCAAACTGCCAATATTCAGGTATTCTTAAGAAACTAGAAACAATGAATTTCTATTAACGGACGAATTAAGAGAATAAATTAAGTATTAAAAAAATATATATTAATCAAAGAAATAGATATTATTTTTTTTTAATTTCGGCTATTATCTTCATATAAAAAAAATTATTATTAGCAGGTTTTTAACTTTTCAAGAAGCAAGTTGTAAATACCTGATCGTATTTATTTCAAAGTGAAACTATTCGTTTTGCATAAAAAAAGGATACAAAATTACTATTATTAAAATTTTTTATTACATTTTTATAACAACAATAAAGTGATGTCGGTTTAAATTACATGATCTTGCTGATCACTTCAATTTACATTCGATGCCCACAAATTATTTATGCAATTTATGCCCGTTATAAAGTTGGCAATGTTACAAGTAGCAAGTTCATCATCGGGAACAAAGAATTTATCATAATTTATCTGTAGCGATCGTTCGCTCATTGATGATAATGCCCTTAGAAGGGCCGTTTTCGAGACAGAATGTGGCAATAGCATTGGCGATCTGAAATTCGCAATTTTTTATGGATGCAACCTAATGAACCTCGGTTGAGTGACAATGCGGCCTAAGTTTGGGATTTCTCTTAAACGGTTTGAGCTTTAATGAGCGCTACAATAACTTTATCTATGGTCATTAGCCTTGAGCTTTAGAAGGTAAGATGCAAATTTAGTCTGCAAAAGTAGAATTTCTCCTGTGCTGTGATGTTTTCTTAGTCGGTCAAATATTCCTTTAATATTTTACTTTAAAGGTCCACAGCATAAACAGGAATATGGGCTTATCAATATTAATATTTTATTGCATTTATTATTGTCTTTTTGCTACACACTATCCAACCAGATATTGCGAAACTTATCTTACAATATATGTACATATATATGTAAAAATACACAAAACCCACACATATATGGTTAAGAAAATTGTAAATTTAATTTTTCATGAAATATAAAAATTAAACAATTTTGCATTAAATAATTTGAACAAATACAAAGATAATGAAGTCCTCTATATTGGTGGGAAATCGTTATTATACAATGTTGTCAACACATTATAATAGAACCCTTTTTGCGCAATATACATAAATCAAAAGACTTTCGATTTTGTTCAATGTATTGTGCTCCCTTCTAAGTCAATTTTATTGTACAATATTAATTAATGCACAATATTTTAGGGTCGAAATCATAAGAAAGCAATTTGAGTTTTAATTAATTAAATTACTTACTCAATTACTTCAACAGTATCAATAATTGAACAAAAATATTGTATGTATGTGGGTACTTTAACAGATTAAACACATGTCAGCATATTCATATTAACATGCTCCCATTTAGACTGTCATATTCTACACTTTCTTAATGGTAAAACGATTTATTACAAGAGAACTCTGCAAAACAATTTTGTCTTAAAAAATATTCCTATTTCAAGAACGGCATATTATGGAATAAGGTGTGAATCTTGCACAGCAGTTACAAAACCTTTTTCACTTGCTTTCGTACGTGCAAATTTTCACATGCACTTTAGCTTTGCGACTATTCAATATCTATGAGTATGCGCATTAATATACAAAAAATTTTTGAAAAGGAGTAGAGTTTAAGAGTGTCAGTGAATAAATATTGGTTTGTCTTTTTCAATTATGCGCATCAGTGGAAAACGATAAAAACGATGGTTGACGGTTGGTTGAATAGACTTAAACTGAATCCAAACGCAAACACATACAAATACAGATACAAGTTCCATTTAATATCAATCGTGCGTAGGTGGTGGTGTTTATACTTTTAATGAATTTAAAAAGAGAAACAAGCAAAAAGTAAATACTAGGTACAATATTTCCACATATGTATCTGTAGCAAGTATGACTTATCTAAAATAATCATAATAGTTAAGGATTTCTTTTTCTGTTGCAGGTCTTATACAAAAATATTATGTTCGTAAGAGGCATTAGTTCCCACTCAATCATATTGTGACGAAAATAAAGCAAGCAATTGTGGCATTAATTTTTGTAAGGATAAAGGATATAAGAAAAAGAAAGCAGGGCTACTTTCCCGATCCCTACCCCATTGTGTGAACACTGAAACATGACATAATGTTCCATTTTAATATTATGCTGTCCTTATTGAAAAGCCCTCTGCAAGAGCTTTTTTTGCCGAATTTCCTCTATATGCCAAAATGATTAATAATTACTTATAGTTCCATGTCCTTCGCATTTTTTAACTTTATTCCTCCCAAGCATTGCTCTGTGTGCATACTTTTTTTAAAATTAATTCCTTTACGTTTTTCCCCCTGACACTTGAGCATTTATGTATATAAAAAAGTAGCCTTAATGATTTTTTTGATTCTTACAAATGACTTCTGTATTTTTTGGTGCGATCCCTTCTTTTTTATGTATTACAATATGACACATTCATAAACCGATTTAGTGCAGACAGTTGTAAACGTTATTAAAATTGCATTAAGATGACTTTTAGCCTACTGTAAAGTGAACAAACAACAAAAATGATAATAACTGGAAATTCATCGTCATTTTAAGCCGGTGCATCTTTAAAACAGCAGATACTCCTTTACTAAGGCAACAGACAGACATTCATTCAGTTAGTAATTTTATTCAATTTAGAAGAAAAACAAAATAAATATTTAAAAAAAACATCCGTCCTAAATTATAAATGTTGATGGGTGTATGGATGGGGTTGGTTTTGTAAACCGCTTTAGGCTGCCACTGTTCTACGCTTAATGTGATTTCAACTGCCTGTTGACGATCTCCATTATGTGGACAACAACAAACAACGGCAACGGCGGCGGCGATGACGATGACGATGTTGATTGGAATGATGTTGTTAATGATGATGCTTTTAGTGGCCGCACTAACATCTCTTCGATGTTATTATTTACGATGTTCGATCATAATAATCGTTTGCATCGTTGTGTACTAAACACAAAGGGTCAAATGATGTGACCAACACAAAAGGAGGAGGCACGCACGATTCCTTGCTAATTTTACTCGAAACTCAAATTTAGAAAATGTTTCAAGTTAGTAATTATTTAAACGGGAAACAAAGCCACACAAATAAACTTTTTCGATAGACATTATCAAAAATATGTGTTGCAAGAGGTATCGTATCAAAAAAAAAATAATAATAATAATAAAATAAAATATAATAAAAAATACTGTTAAGTAGCAACGATAAATCATTGGAGAGAAAACAAAAACCAAATTCAGATCTGACTTAAAAAATCATTCTTTGAAAAAAAGATCTTTAAATAAAAAATAAAAAAACAAGCAAAAGTTACCACAAACACAATGGATTTAAAGTTTTAAAAGTTCAAGTTGGTTTTTATAAGATTCTGTCTTACGCTTTTAATTAAAAAAATTAAATTGATACACAATCAATTAAAATATGCGATGGACATAAAAAGTACATAAGGCGAACATAGAAACGGAGTTCCCAAAAATCAAAATAAAATTTTAAAAAGTGCTCAAACAACAAACTAACAAAAAAATCAATTAATTGAAGCAGCCATAAAAAAAACTTAAAATTATAGTACAATAATGTATATATTCGCATGAGCTGGCTCATATAACCACGTCAGTCAGAACATAAACTTAAAATTATAGTACAATAATGTATATATTCGCCTTCCCTGGTGAAAAATGGAAAGTAACAAAATTACATGTGACACGCAAGGAAAAAGCATGGTTGAAATTTATCATTACGATTATGTATTTTGTATTCACTCTCACCATAAATAATTGAGACAGTAAAAATGATTATGTTAAATACATTAATTCGAAACATTTATATGATCGTTATACTAAAATCTTCATTATGTTTGGTCTAATAATAATAATAATAATGCAAACAATTAAATTAAGTATAACAAAGAAAATATTTCAATTAAAAATGTATTCAGTTTTTATTAACATTTTAGGCTGTACAAAAAATAAGCGAACTGTGAAAAATACTATGTTTATGCTCTGAAAAGTATGTCCATAAGTCGCTGGATATGGTTATGTGAATATATTTATTTATGGTGCACATTGTTTAGATGTACAATGAAATTGGTCAATTGAAATTGAATTGTGTGAACAAGAACTTTGAAATGCTAAAAGTGTAACAAATCCACCACATATTATATTAAAATAGATTGATTTGTTCGAGAGATATTGTTATCGAAAAACTTCAAATAACATATTTGTGAAAGGAGTAAGAAAAGTCTTGTTAAATCGTTTGTAGAATCGCTGCAAATTCAAACAAAATCGGTTTGCTGTTTCGGGAGACATCAATATCGAAAACATTGGAAAACAATGTTTTTTAAACAACTTCGTGTAGTTTTCTTAAATCGAATACCGAAAAATTTACCTAAAACTTTGAATTACTTCGAGAGTTACCATTCTAGAAAAGGTTCGGTCATTTTATTTACCCCTCAAATCCACCTTGGACATGGTAACTGCAAGATATTTTTCATAGGAATAACATTTTTTTTTAATTTTGTTAATTCGATGGTCACATTATGTTTTAACTGCCGTTGTCTTTTATCATCATAACGTTTATTATTGTTGCAGGCTGAATTTGATTTTATTGTTGATTATGCTGTTGATGTTTCCTAAAAATCATCTTCTAACTTCATGGTGGTCAAGTGATATGTTAAATCAACATAATCTACAGATTTAATGATATTTGTAATATTGGCGAACATGCAAATACATATATATGTATATATAATTTATATACATAAGAACCGGGTCTTTCAATAGGGACTTTTAAACTTTGACAGTTGATAAGGGCCATATTGTTGAAGCTAGATCTATCAAATTGGCTGCCATTTACTCAGTTCGTTTTGTTAAATCATGGACCATGGACGGATGTATAACGTTCAACAACACGTGCAAATGATAAAATTATTTCATCAAAATGGATGTTTTTTTATTAAATAGGCGTTTTATAGTCGCCATAATTGGCCTATCGAGAGGACTATTCACAGTATGTTGAATAAATTTGAGTGTGCAGGAGAACCCGAGCCAGTCGATTTCATGTCGCTATGAACTCCGCCTTTCGCAGACCACAACTTGGCGAATTTTGCGTCGTCCTTTAACCTGCTCCAGTGCAAAATTCAACTGACCAGCGATAAGTCCCATTTATGGAAGACTGGAATCTTTTGGCAGCGTTCCGCGCATTTCGAACGATACCAATCCACATGAAATCCAAGAGCGTCTAAAGCATCCCGAAAGTCACTGACATTGAACGGCTAGCGATATAGGTCAATGATTCTTTTGGCCTGAATTGGATGATATCGACACCAACAATAAGCGGTTTCAATAAGGCGGTGCAACGTGCAACATTGGCCATTCAGCACGAGTGATTTGAGGGAATGGTCATCTCACGTGGAGGTGGCAGTGAACTGACCATCAATATCTTGTGATTTGATCCCGGTAGGCTTTTTCTTGTGGGTTTTTCTTAAGTCTCAGGTCTATGCAAATAACCCACAGCGGACCTCAAAACCATCATAACCCATTCAGCCCGATTATGCGCCAGAGCCATGCAAAATTGGATATTTCGGATGGACGCCTCCCAACGAAGCTGTGGTAGAATTTTTAACACATAATTGCATCAAACAAACAAAAACCTCAAACATTTAACCTCATATGCTTATGCCAAAACGAATCAAACACAATATGAGAATTGTATATTGTATAAGATTATTACAAAATACATAATCATAGAACTTTCAAAATACTTTTATGCAAACAGCACATGAGTATATTTTATTTTTCTAGCAAAATGTATACAATTAAATGCCCTTTGGGTGCTAATGATTGTATTTATGAGGCAAAACGAAAAATTAAATGTTTATTTCAAATACTTGATATATGATAGAGAATTCTCGTATTGTTTTTGATTTGTTTGTTATAAAGATATGAGATTGAATGTTTTCAAACTGTTTAATTTTCGCTGTAAATTTGGTTTAGCGACAAATGAAACGTCGGCATATGGACAGAGTTGCAAAAGATTTACGTCAGTACCTGCCCGAAGGCCTAACCTGACGGTGCACTATTGCACAAGGGTGAATAAAGCACGTTCACCACCGCCCCAGTAGCCCCCGCCAAAGGCACATGACTGGAGCACCAACTAACATGTGCCCCTGACAGGGACAACATGGTAGCAAGTTCCGTACAGGCTGCAGAACCATGTACAGACACCTTGCTAAGATGCTTGGAGCTATCTAACCTCCTACTACCCAAATGGCACGGCAGTGGAAATTTTGCCCCCATCTGACCTGAGACTTCACCTACCGTAACCATTAGAGCAGCTCTGTCGAATAGCAACAGCACCTAGAGATATATGGCCTGAAGAGAACATCTACATCATGCCACTAGCCCATGATTGAAGACACACTCATCCAGCCCATACCTCTCCCCGCGTATCTTTGGGTTTTAACCACAGCCACCACGTGATCCCCAAAGGGGCCTCACCAACAACCAGACTAGGACAAGTCATAGGGGCTACTGGTTCCCGTGGCACCAGATAGAACTATGGTCGGCCTTGTGTTAAAAACACCTCCGATTTTAGGATCCTTGCACACCTGAGGCATCGGTAACACCTCTACTCAGACTAGCGTAGCAAGCTACTTCCTTAATTACTTATATGCACGCCCGTTACCCTGGTGTTTCAGGGATTGGGTAGTAACATATTAAGTTTTAGGGCAATTGGCCAAAGGTCAAGGTCTGGAAAGACCAACTACCCCTCCGGACGAGCGAGCGAACCCGCTTTTACCTTTAGTTTACTTGCATGCGCGCCCGTTGCCGTGTTGATTCAGGGATTGGGTAGCAACATACAAGTTTTTAGGGGTTATCAGCAAAAAGGCCTATGTCCGGAAACCTGATAACCCTATACCCCAGGAAGCACAACACCAAGCCACCAAGACAAGATGTATTGACCGTGCACCCCGGGGGGGGGGGAATATGGACAGCAAAGACAACAACAAACAATCAAACTTTAAAACTATGTATTTTTTTTTGTATTACGTAGGGAAGAAAAGATCAAAGTAAGCGCCAGAAAATAAAAACGATAAAATGAATAAAATTATCATAAAATGATATGACATGACAAAATATAAACAAGCTCCAGAACAACACCCAGGTGTGTGGGTGTAGAAAGGGTGCACTAAAATTATGGAGCTAATGTAAACCACATCAATAATCATAGCGCTGAAACGAGACACTATAGGGATCAAACGGGGCTTTCAATGTAAAGATATATGTATGTATGTGTGTATGCTATAGTCAGCTATAATTATGTTTTTTATTATATATTATGCTGCTAGAAGTTTTTTCTAAAAATCCCCAATTTTTTAAATAAAATCGTCAAGATTTTCGAAGAAATCGTGAAAATATAATCGTTAACATTTATTTAATCCTTTTATCCGCGTTCCAAGTATAAAAAATCATTTAATATAGACACATAAACCGTTGTTATAGTAAATCGCACAGTAAAGCCACATGAGTTCGCAAAGATCGGATTTTTTTCATAATTTTCATGTGGAGAGAATGTGATTTTTTTTGGCTCAGGTAAAATAATTGCAAAAAAATGAAACGTTTTAAGGAATTGATCTAATTCTTGTTCGATAACTGAGCGTGTACGACGGACATTATATCAAGTTATAATTTTTACATCACTCCAAGAAATATTATTAAAAATCATCCAAAAAATAGCGCCAGGATTTTTAAATTTGAAAGAGAACAGAGAAAATAATATAGATCAAAATTTCTCTTTATAATTTTGTACGTAGCCCGGGGAACCAACATTAGGAATGAAAAAAGAAAGCCATCATATTTTTACAAACATATAGTCGTATGAGAGGTACACATATCCTTAGTTCCAATGTTGTATTTATTTAGTAGTGGGAATTTTTCGTTATTCTATGTTGCTTAGTTTTTCTTAAACCATATTAAAAAATAAATGATATATGGGGGGTGCGGATATACCCGCTTCTATTTCAGAAAAATTTCGCATATAAATTACGTGTTGTAATTATTTACTCGTGGGAATTTTTTTGTAATTCTTTATTGCTTAGTTTAGTTTAAATAATAATTAAAATAAACGGTTTATGGGAGGTACTCATATCCTTATTTTGGCCTCAGAAGAATTTTTTACACAAATTACAAGCTATATTCTGCAACTTCTGAGAAGTTTTTGTTATTCTTTGTTGCTTAGTTTAGCTTAAACCATTATTTTCGAAGAAAGGACATGTGGGAGGTACGCAAACCATTTCGCGGTTTTTTTCCAAAATTTAAGGTTTTTCATTGCTTAATGATGTAAAGTACCATACGAGTTTTTTTAACACTCTTTATATTTTCTTTTATTTTGTTCGATCTCAAAACAGCACTGTGCTACAGTTTCCATATTATGGCCTTTCAAATTTGGTTGTTAGAAGCTGTTACAATTACTATCTTTACTTAACGGGCTTCAATGATACAGTTTCCTTTTGCAAGGACCTCAAAGAAGAGCAAATATAATTTATTCTCAAATATCCTGAATATGACCTTATTTTGAAAAAAATAAAATACTTTCACATACAATTTATTGCATTTGTGAGTGTCAGTCCATGACTTTTTTCATATGAACTTTATTTTATTTGAAAATTTTTATGTCACTTCTCCCCCTGATGGTGTTTCTTTCATAACTTGCATAACCATATGCATGTATGTATGTACTATTTATTTTTCTTTTAAACTGCGGTAGGTCTAAGTATTTGAACAATATACCACTAATATTTATTGTTTCTTTATTAAATACACTTCATATGAAGATATTTTGATTAAAAAAAAAAAGAAAAAATCGTTGGTGTATTTTGTTTTCAATAGACTTTAAGAAAAAGTGTGCCTGTATATTAAAATGAATAATAGAGGTGATTGGATGGTTGGATGGCTGGATGAATGTATCTTTCCATAAAGTCGTTGAGAGAAACGCAAAACCTCTTAAATTCCCATTCAGCTTTGACAGCTTGAAATATGTTAACGCTGTGATGTATTCATCGGATTTCATTGTTGTCAAGCTGTCTGAGGTGTCGTTTGTCATTGGCAAGGTTCTTTTCATTTCTCTATCTCTACTTTATTGTCTTCTTTCCTTTGTGTGTTATTAACATCACTATTATTGTATATCCATTTCTCCGTATCTTTTCTTTATTTTTAAGAAACCTTCGTGGAAAGTGTTTGTCTTCTATTTTTACCATCATGATGCATTTATCGCTGCAGTCATGGTTTATGATCTTTTATTCGGTTGGCACGAATAATGATTGCGTGGGATATTTCTCAAACACACACGTTGTTTGAAAAATGTGTCCTAAAACTTTAATTTATTTATATACGATACTGTAACTAATGTTTTTAAACGAAAAATGTCAATTAGATATGATTATTTCTCTTAACAGTTCTCTTGACATTTTATTTACAAGACAATTGCAACAAATAAAAATAAATAAATATTTTTGTATATTAAAGCAAAAAGCTTATAACATAATGTAGTAAGAAATTAACGAAATCTATTTTAAAATTATTCGCTAGCAAAAACCATACAAATTATTTTATCCCATAAATTGTTGTACGATTAATTTTATTTCCATAACATTATTCGAATATTTTATACGAATAATGCAAGGAAAGCATATAAACGAATTTGCTTAAATACTTCCACTGAAGCAATTATGCGAATGAACCTGTATGAATATGTACGTATGTCTATAATGACTTCAAAGAACTATTTAATGAAAACAAAAAAATTAAAATAGAGTTATTAAACAGTAATAACTCATTTCATATAAAAAAATATAAAAACATAAATCAATAAAATTATTTGCAATGTTGCACTTTGTGAAATTAATGGACGGAAATTTTAGGTAAATTTTCTTTTCGTCATAAAATATTTGAGATAATTACCCGGATAGGGTAATTAAGCGAAAGTTAATTAACCCTGGACTTTTGCCCAGAAGAGAGAGAGAGAGAGAGAGAGAGAGAAATACAGCATAAAACAGGAAATTAAAAAGCGAAGCAAAGAAGAGTTAAGGGTAATTAAACGGATTATATTGCAATAATATATTAATTAATTAATATTTTATTGTTTGTTGTTGGCTTAGCTAGGTACCATCAGTATCCTTTTAGCCAAATCATGATTGAAAAGCATTCAAGCTCGTATACTTATGTCAAAGACTACAAATACTATATGAGAATCCTAACAGAACTCAATCATATTTGTAATCAACAAAAAACACATAACTATAATAGTTTTAGAAAGCTTTTGTACAAACACAACACAACAAACAATTATAATTGTAATTATAATAAAAATACATAAAATACATACATAGAAATACTATACATACTATAATACTATACACCTTATAGATGAAGTTTGAAAGTTTTACAATGAAATCTTCTTGAGATATGAAAGTGTAAAAGGTATATACTTTAGTACTCACCAGCGTTGCCATTTGTCAAGTTTTCCCTTTTTTGCAAGTTTTTTGAGATGCCAAAAAGTTTTAGATTTATCGGGTAAAAAACAAGTTTTTTTGAAAATACATACAGTTTTGTAAAGTTTTTTTAAATACATAATTTAACTATTGCAGTATATTGGATGAAAATATTAAGTGATGTTTGTATGCAATGAAACGATCTTATATTTTCTCACTCCTTTATTACTGCAACAGTGTCTCATTGTCTTTACACCGTCTTAAGTACAACTATGCCGCTTTTATACATTAGCAATGTGTAACTAACTTTTTGGCAGTTTGTGTTTGTGGTGAAAAAAAATTTTAAAAACATGGACAAATATTTAATGAAAAATGGCAAGACCAATGAAAGATCCCTAAATATGAATTTTATTTTATGTTTTTTTATTATATGTTATATTTTTGTTTTTAATCGTTTTTATATTTTTAAATAAAATGAATTCCAAATACATTTTAGTGTTTTCTTTTAAAATTTAGGTACTTTTGTAGAAAAAAAGTTTTTTTTTGGAAAAAAAAAGTTTTTTTTTCAGATATAAGAAGTTTTTTTAAAAAAATATATGGTAACGCTGGTACTCACTGACTTATCAATATTGTGTGCCCATAATTATTTACCGTATTATGGTAGATTGTTGAAAATATTAAAAAAAATATTAACTTAAAAAAACCCATAATTTTGTCCCATATTAGAAGGTAAAAAAATATTGTCATTATAGCCTAGAAATCAGATGGCATCCTGATGATTACAAAGTAAAGTTTAGCACCTTAAGATGCGACTTTAATCACAAAATGTTCAAGACTTGTTCCTGCTTATTATGACGTCAATCCGACAGCGAAATATTGACAGTAGCAAATTACCAACACAGCAGTAATTTCAGAAAAATTAAGAAGTTTCTTAAGGTGAGGATTTTAATAAAACATCACACAGTCTGAGCCCAAATTTTAAGCCCCAAAAGTAGGGTACCCCGAGTGTACAGAAAATGCCTAACGATTTTAGTTTTCTATTTTGGTTCGACTAAAAAAATTTACTACGCGTTTATTCTACTTAACAGTTTTGTCAATAAATTTTAGAACGTCGATATCAACACCAGCAGAAGCATGCTTCTATTATGCATGCTCTCAAAAATTTCAATCTTAGTGGCTTTCTCATCATATGTGTATATAAGTATATTTATATTTAGTTCAGAATAATACATATGTATGTGCTTATGTATTTAATCAAAGAATTGTATTTGTAATTTTTTCTGCTATTCACTTTCGCAAAAAAATTTAAACATTCTGCAAAATTACAAATCCCACTTATGAATAAACCTCATATTAGAGTTCATGATAATTTTTCTTTTGTTAAATAAGAGACTAAACTAAAGGATTAAATTTGTGTGAAAAAGCAATCAAGACTTAAATGTTATGCCCATTCTAACATTAATTTTATTTTATTCAATCTGTCTTATGTAACATACATTAGAATGTACTTTTTTAGAGTTTCAATATCGTAAAGTCATGATTAAAATATTTTTCTCTACGTTCATTTTAGTAAATTACACCTGACTTAATTTCACTTAATGGTATAATATCATGTCGCACTTAGGATAGTGCGTAATTTTATTTACATACAGTGATGGACACTGGGGAAGCACACTTCATGTTAATACGTTGCATATAAAAACGTACATATATTTTTTAGTCATACAAGTCAAGTAAATGGTCAAAGTATTTTCTATTAATTTGCTTTTGTTTCTCTTTTTTGTTTGTTTTATGTTTGATTATTTGTAAGTCATAAAATCATATCGCACACTAATACTGAGTATTAAGATTTGTCAAAAATTCAAATATGTAATATCAGAAAGTGTGATAGCGTGAAAGCAAATAGTACAGAAAGAAATTTGACATCACATATGGTAAAATAAAATAATTTTTAGACGTTTTTCTAGACATTAAGATCAAGGTGAATTTATAACAGCTGGAATTGACAGCGCAGATGATAACTTTTTTATAATTTTTTTTATTTTTTATTACTGAATGTCAAAATTTTTTCATTTGTTTTTGATTATTTGCTCATCTGTTTTGATCGCTTTCGAATATTTTTCCTTGATTTCTTATTTTAGTACGCTCTTTTTGACATTGTGCAATGAAGAAATTGTATTTGTTGTACTGGTGAAGGCGATTATTTAGGGCATAGACCTTAGCCCAGTTAAAATATGTAAGATGATTGTCACGCTCTCTATAAAAATAAAAATTTATAAAAAAAATCCGTCAACTTTTTCATAAGGAATTTGAAAATATTATTCTGCGCATTGTTGTAATAAATTTACCTTGCATAGACCCTGCATAGCACCCGGGATTTTTCGAATAAAGTACAGGTTTTTGGATAAAAAAAACATTTTATTTTTCTACATAGTTCCCTTTGAGCTTTATACGCTTTATCCAAAGTTTTTCCAATTTTCTTTTTTCTTCCAAAAATTAAGATTTGTCGAGGTCATCCAGAAAGTATTTGTTTGTGAGATGATCTCATTGTTGGAGTCAAAACTCTTTCCGCCGAGCTATTTCTTCAGGTTTGGAAACAAGAAATGCTCACTCGAGGTTAAATCCGGAGAATAGGGCGGATGAGGAAGCAATTTGTAGTCTAATTCATGGAAAGTGAACAACTAAATGCAAAATTTATTTCATAGTTTCAGTGATCTTGGCAACGGCTTCAAAGATCTCAATAGATAACGCATATAATATTATATGTATTTATTTTGAACATTTTGGCGGCTATATTTAAAGCCGGTTAATTTTATTGCTAAAAAGCTTTTTTCGGGATAAATTCGTGTCTATTAAGTTTCTTGTGCTAAAAGAATATGATGTTACATGTTATTTGGACTTTACTTATACACATATCAAAATTTTTGATCTAAAAGACCATGGGCATATAGATAAAGTGCTAAACTAATTTCCACCACTGTATGTACCTGAATACATAAATGAAAAACGATGAATCTTTAAAAACTATGGGCTTTTTGTTTGTCAATTTTATCCCGACCTTCATGTAAAAATGTAATGTGACAGTTTCGTTTCAAATTACTCGTAAATAAACGATAACGTTAAACAATAGTGCTTGTGCATGTGTGTGTGTGTCAGTATGACCGTGATAATTGCATTAACTACGTGTGTACAATGTATACAAATTTATCTACAAGATATTTTCATTTATCCATGCCAGACTGCATCAATCCATCCATCCATCCATCCAACCAACAATCCATTGTTTCATTTACAAAAACACAAAAGACGTTTGTAACAATGTTCGATTTGAAACTTGTGTGTTTCGTATTAGTTACTGAGGTTTTTATGCCTGAGCACTTTTTTCTTAAAAAAAACTATTTATTTTTCGTTTTTTATGACTTTTATTTTATTTTATATGCAGCTCCTTTTAAGATTTTCACGGTCGATGATGACGATTACGATGATGGAGATGTTTTGTATTTGTTTCACTTTTTTTTAATTTTTTAATTTTATGGCTCCTGTATTTCCTCAAAATTATAGTCTTTGAAAGTTTAACACAACATACAAAAACGTCAAAAAGACCGCCAACTGTTACAAAATAAAAATCAGAGATGTTGTTAATATTACACAAAAAATGGAAGGAGAGATGAGAAAAATATTTTTCACATAAAAGAATATGTCAGCAAAATAAAGCACCCAAGAATTTTATGAAAGTGTAGAGATAGTGATACAGAAGTGCAGCAAATTCGAATCATTTCAAATGATTTTAACATAGACTTGTGTCATCATTGCTGGAAGTTCTCTTATTTGATGTCTATTCACCGGATTGGTAGGTTTTTCTTCATTATCTTCATTTGCAAAGAAAATCATTTCACTGATAATATATTTACATCTGGAAAGGTCACAAAATCGGCAATAGACATAATTCGTCTTTTCTTATCAATAAACTCACAGGAAATAATATTTTCATGTGAACTTCAAGGCACAAATTTTTCATAATATACTATTTGTCATCGTCGTCATAGTCAAATCAATTCGACGGTAACAGAATGGCCGTTCTGTGATTGTTACAGACAATAGGTTAGGTTAGGTTAGGTTGATTGGAGGGGTGTGATTAGGGTTGCCAGACGGCCTTGATTTCGCTTGATTTACAAGAATTTTTGATGCTCGTCAAGAATCAAGAAAAAATATGTTTTGTCAAGAATTTGTATAGTCCACCAAGTTTTGTAAAAATCAAACGAACATTTTATTGAAATATTATGGTGAAGCGTTTTCTTTAAGTGTATTTGTTCGAAAACCTATCAACACTTATAATTTTCTCCTATATGCAACACTAATAATTTTACCAAAAGAAACAGCTGGTTTAAAATAGAAGCCTGTATCTACACCAGTATTTGTAGCCGATCATGCTCAAAATGGCGGTGTTACTTTTAGTTTGCTATGTTTTTATTTATTTTTACTGAATTGTTTTTTATTTTACTTTTTATAAAAAAAATTTACATACGTTTTATAAAAATTTTTTTATAATAAAAATAAATGAAATTGAAATGCAACTAATAGAGTATGAGTGTTTTTATGGTCAAGAATTTTTGTCAAAATCAAGAATTTTTTGGTGAATTTCAAGCAATTAACAATTTGAATCTGGCAACCCTAGGTGTGATACACCATGTCATACGACATACACTTAAGCCAGTGAAGGCTTGTTGTGCGCTCCCTTTCAAACTGCCAGAGTTCTGCGGCAGGATTCAAACCTGGGACCTTCGCACTACGAGTCTAGTACACTACCTACTAGTCTACGAAGGTCAGTTACAGACAATAATATTATAATAATATTATATAATATTATATGATAATATATTTACATCTGGAAAGGTCACAAAATTGGCAATAGACATAATTCGTATTTTCTTATCAATAAACTAAAAGGAAATAGTATTTTGAAGTGAACTTCAAGACAAAAATTTTTTATAATATTCTATTTGTCATCGTCGTCATAGTCAATTCAATTCGACGGTTCTGTGATTGTTATATACAACAATTGACTCTTATTGGCGTCCACTTGTCATTTGGTAAGTCATGGTAATATCAATAATATTTACTTGTTGTCGAAAACGATTCCACAATTGCTAATATATTGACGTGACGTCGACGACGACGACGACAATTAAAACACAAAAACTTGTTTCCAAAAAATTAGAACATACACATTTTAACTTTTAATCAAGACATTATTTACTGTTTCCCAAGAAGTTGAAAAATGCATAAATTGAAACTTTGGAAGCAATGAAAATGTCATTCTTTAAGAATGACTTTCAATTCCTTTCACTAGGACTTTTGATGAAGAACCCAATGAAAATTTGTAATTTCGAAAGCCTCCGACATCTGTGTCGGTCTAGACGTTTGAAAGTTATATGTTTAACGTGTATATCTTTATGTCAGCTGCTAGAGGCATTGTAGCTGGTGGAATCGAACAGTTTTTCTCAAATTATAGCAGAGAACGCTCCCTTTCAAACAAAAAACTGTAGTATACATTTAAGGGCAATCCTGTATATCTGTTTGGTCATGAAATTTTAATGTTATATTATTTTAAAAATATATGATTAAATAATAAAATAAATGGCTTTTTATTTACATTAAAACAGATTAAATATGCCTTGAAAGCCCGAATAGATTTATAGATTGATCACTCGTATAGACATTTAATAAAAATTGCGAAAAAAATCAAGTACATTTTCATTTATTATTATTAAAAATTTAATTGGAAACATTTTAATTTAATTATGATACAAATTTAATTGGCAACATAATTTTTTATGTGAAAGTTCATTTATTATTTTAGATGATATTACAAATTTTTTAAGTGAAATTTTATTTTATTTTCTTCTGTGCACTTAATTTTTTAAATGATATTATAAAACTTTTAAACGAAATTTAATAAAATAAACATGCTAAGGAAGTACGTATAATCAAAAGGGTATTAATCAAAACTAAAATGGTTTTCAAATATTTTTCGCAGTCATGAGAGATTTTTATCTCTCTGCAATTTTTTAAATGATTGATATTATTCGAATTCGTGCCGTACTATTCGAGTCTTTACAAATTCTGTGAAATTGTAAAAAAAACTTTGTTTATATATCTGATATTTTTCTATGATCGCGCAGAGACGTTTCTGGTGGACTTCCTCTTATATGCTTTACATCGGGAACTTTCATCAGTCGATAATTTTTTCTAACTTACAGTTTTGAGCATTGAAAGTTTTCTTTTAAACTGGTTCAATATCTGTAATAATTTCAGGTTTTGTATATAACAATACGTAGCCTTAGCCATTTTTATTAGACCAACTAGCGGACCAGGCGAACTTCGCCTCGCCCCAATTTTCAGCCTTCAGACAAACTTTCTATTTTTTAATTTGAAAAGCCATTAAGGAATAATTTCAAACAAAATTTCATACAAAAACTCGATTTTCGATTTTTCCAATTTTCCGACTTTTCCGGAGGGATTTTCTTCCATAAAAACCTTCTCCTCGAAAATACGAACAACTGACAAAAAGTTTTACAGAAATCGGCCAAGCCGTTCTCATTTTATGAATTATTGGATTTTGCCACGCCCCTCCGCGCACAGACCGAAAATAAAAAATCGGACTTCACAGTGTCACCCGCCCGAGTATTCTGAAGGTTCCCTGAAAATTTCGTCACAATCGGCCCAGCCGTTTTGGAGCCATTATGTTACACACATACATACATACATACATACATACATACACACATCCAATTTTATATATATAGATAGATTAGCAACACCGAATTATATAAATTATTTTAGGGGTGAAATTCGATACGACTGATAAGACTGATTTTTATTTTCGAAAGTATACCAATGTTTAATAATCTGGGGAAAAAGAAAAATATGGAGTTATAGGTATATCCCACTATATAGAAATGGTGCTCCAGGTGGTCCTCTAAGGAGCATATTAGGTGGTATTTCTGAAATAATTTTGAGATTTCAGAAAAATGAATTTGAAAAAAGTCAAATTCATTTTTCTGAATTCCCAAAATTATTTCAGAAATACCACCTAATATGCTCCTTAGACGACCGTCTGGACCACCATTTCTATATAGTGGGATATACCTATAAGTCCCTATTTTTCCATAAAGACCAATTATCTCTCCGGGAAAATGTCTATTTTTATAATTACTTTTTTGGATAGTTTTGAGCGTTTTTTGCGTCCAACATGTATACTCTGGAGCACCTGTTCCATGTGTTGTCTTGTACGGTTCCGGTCCCAGTTCCTAGATTATCCACATTTCTTGAAATTACCCATTACTGTTAAGTGGCTAACAGCGCTCTGTTAACCGAAAAATTAGCACTGTTAAAGAAATCGGTTCTTGTCTCTGCTACTTAAATTTAAATTTATCTTCACACACATTGTTTAATAACTTAAGATAATTTATAGATTTGTTACAATATATTTTCGTATGCTCTATTTTTGAAATGTTTAATTTACTGCGTTTTTTGTTTAAAGGCACAGCACTTTCCATTTAGTTGCATTTCGATACCTGCCTTTTGCAGTTAGTTGCACTAAATATAGGAAATTGTGAGTTTTGGTAATTTTTTTACAAAAATGTGCGCTTAAGGGCCTATTATCGCTAAAGAGCATAATGCGGATAAGTGTACAGTTCCTTTCATACAAAGTAATTCATTTAGCTGCCTCACACAATGTACGAGAGAAATAGGCAATCAAATAAAGAAGAAGTATAAAATTTAAGTACAATCCCGACATTTAAGGAAGCTTTTGCAGCTTCAAACGCTCTAAAAAGTGTCTTTAATCTCTACCTTAACATTGATAAAAGGTTTATATGTCTTTGTTATTCAATGCTATGTACGAGGACAGTTCCAAAAGTAGTCGAGCTAACAAAAAAAACTAATTTGGGGAAATTTCTAAACACAATCGCCTTTTAGCTTGTTACACTTTTTCCTTACAATAATTACCAACTTGAAACTCCACTTCTTCATTATTAGAAAATCTTTTACTAATGAGACATTTTTTTTCAAGTTTAGGAATCTGGCGAATAAGGTGCGTGATGAAGAAATTCGAATCTTAATTCATTGATTTGGTAAATGTGTAAACTGTTGCATTGTCTTGATGTAACAACAATTTCTTTTTCGCCGAATGCGGTCCTTTTCCATTAATTTCAGCACTTAAATGTTACAATAAGTTACCATAATAATCGCCGTTGATTTTGAATATAATCAATAAGAATTATACCACGCTCATGGAACTGTCTGAACCATCTTTGGACACGATTCTCCCATACTACACGACGCAAACTCGGCACCCATTTTGTGCACAGCTTTCTCATCTTCAAATTTTCGGTCAATAGGCGATATATATCACTTTTTGAAATGCCTATGATTTCCGATTCCCTCATCCGACGATCATCCAACACCATTTTGTGGATATTCTTAATCGTTTCTGGTGTGGTCAGTTGGTCGACCGCTAGCTTGGTAGCTTGTACGGCTTCGTTTATACTCTGCCACCCAATATTTTGTAGTCGTAAACGAAAAATCAGACTTTTTCAAAGTTGAGTCTAGCTCAGCTTCAAAGTTGGTTGAACTGAGACTTTTCAAATGAAAGTATTAAATTACATAACGTTGACCAATTTTTTCCAAATTCACTGCGATCGTTTATTTTTGATGGCTCCAACAAACAAAAAAAAAAAAAAAAAAAAAAAAAAAGTTCCACATATGTCTTTTAAAGTTGCCTTTTTACTCTTCTCCAAAACTACTGCCGCCTTCTACATGTCAGGTCGGCTAATTTTGGTACCGCCCACGTATGAATTCCGAATTCATTGTATTAATTAAAAAATTTTTTTCGGTTCTCGAAATTGTCTATAAATGTCTAAAAATATTGGAATTTTACATCTCATATGATTTTGTTGTCCTCAGCTAATTTTTCAAATATTTTGCAGATTTCTAATAGAAAAATCGTCGAAAGTTGCAACGAAGAAAAAAATATTCTACTTTTAAAAGATCGATATATGTAAGTAAAAAAAATTTAATAAAAAATTAACTTTTTTGCAATTATTTAATTTTAACCATCTGGAAAATATGTGACACAAACATACTTAATCTAATAATGATCGTTTCGTTCATTTAACATTTTTAAAACATTTTATTCATAAAAGTGATCATAAAAATTGGCTAATGACATTATTTAATGACGAAAACTATAAAAAACTGACAGCAATAAAAAGACCAACCTTCTTTTAAAAGCAATAAAATAAACCTAGCAGAGCAAGAGAGCTTTTTTTTACTTATCTTTTAGGGCGGAAAAAAGTATAAGCTACAAAATCCTGTTGCCTTTTATAATAAATGTTCCCCTGGGTAAATTGGTGAATTATACCTTTTGATATTAAAACAATTTCGATTTTTATAGTTTCAAATAAAAGTTATTCAAAATGAAAACACAAATAAAGAGCAAACTTTTGGAAAAGCAATGAATGCTATTTAATAGCATAAAATAAAATAAAACCAACAACTTAAGGCGTCTTTAAGTCGTCGCCCATATAAGCAGAAAAAAATTCGAAACTGACTTGAAATAACATTCATAATTATCGCATTACTAAAAAAATATATTTTTGAGAGCCCTTTCGTTAAATATCTTATTTAGCAGTCAAATATCAGTACACTGTGCAAAAAAATTTTTACTCACATATAAAACATTTTATTTAATTAAAAAAAATGTTCCAAAGAAAACTAATCCTTAAAAACGAGTATGGAGTTTTGCCTGAATTTTACATTGAAAATTGTGAACTTACGAATATTTCTACATGTAAAAATAATTGTGTAGAGCATTATCTTTTTTTTTTTTTTTTTTTTTTGCAATTGGACCAGTACTCAGGGGATGACCCCTATTTATGCAGTGCATTGTGCTGGAACTAGGAAAATAGGATAGGGTGAGGAGGATAGCGGGAGTAGTGCTTATGGATATTCGACTTAAATCTCTCCACGCTGGGTATGGCAGGAAAGACATCTGCAGGGAGCTCGTTCCACATACGAGCTGTTCGATCAAAGAACGAATTATTTCTGAAATGCGTAGTGCGATTCGCTGCTATATCGACCACAAATGGATGTGCTCTTAATGAGGAACGTGTTGCTCGTAAGTAGGAGCGGATCTCGGGAATATGTTCCCTTACCTCATCAGAGCACAGTCCATTGAAGTAACGATAAAACAGCGTAACACAACCCACGTTGCGACGATGCTCCAGTGAGTCAATAGAGTTGGCTACACTATTGTCACCTATGAGTCTTTTCGCCCTCTCCTGAACTCGGTCCAGTAGCTTCAAAATAGACTTTGAAGCACCGGCCCATACATGAGAGTTGTATTCCATTTTCGGCCGGATGTAGGTGGTATAAATAGTGAGGATATCAGAAGGGGTGAAGTATCTCTTACACCGTCTTAAAAAACCGAGGCACTTGAATGCTTCTTTGGCGATATGAAAAATGTGCTCAGACCATCGAACATCGCACTGAATTTTCATGCCCAGAACATCAAGAGCTTTTGATTCCTCAATATTTATATCACCCATAATTACAGATGGAGCAGCATTTACGGTCATACGTTTATGCGTAAGCATACAGCACTGAGTCTTCCGGGCATTGAAATCGACCCGATTCGCATGACCCCATTCGGAGATTGTTGTAAGATCTTGATTTAATGATTCGACCATATTTTGCCTCATAGCCCTAATCTCCAACGGACTTGGCCTATGGTCAAATGAGTAAGAATGGCTAATGCTGCAAATGAGTAGATAGGGTTGGAAGTTTTACAAAGTAAGTCATTAAGAAAAATGAGAAACAGGGTAGGAGATAGAACGGAGCCTTGTGGTACTCCTGAATTTATCTTGAACTCGTCTGATGTGATCCCATCTATAACAACTCGTATAGTGCGATCACTGAGGAAGCTCGATATAAACCGAGTGAGGCCATTACCAACACCAAAAGCAATTAGTTTTGCCAGAAGTGCCCCATGCCAGACTCTGTCAAACGCCTTGGAGATATCCAGAGCCACCACCTTACTTTCGCCAAAATGGTGAATGGAATGACACCATTTCTCCGAGAGGAGTGCTAGTAGGTCACCAGTAGAGCGTCCCCTACGAAAACCATACTGTCGGTCATTTAGTAAATTGTTGGACTCTAAATACCTCACAAGATGAAAGTTAATCATACTTTCCATCACTTTGGAAAGTGCGGAACATATCGCTATTGGGCGGTAATTTTCAGGGTTACTAGCCTCTCCTTTTTTGGGGATTGGCGTTACATTAGCAACCTTCCAGCACAATGGAAATTCTCCAGCATGGTACAATGTACTGAAAAGGTTTGCTAACGGACGAGCTAGCGTCGAACAGCACTGCTTCAAGACCAGTGCTGGGATTCCATCCGGTCCAGCAGATTTATTTACATTGAGCTCAGCCAATACCTTTTTAACTGCACGTGCTCGAAAGAATATTTTTGGCATAGTTACAGATACTCTTTCGAGGTCGGGCAGTGGTTGATTGCTTTCCGGCAAGTTGGAGTTACTTGCAAATAATTCGGCCAGTAGGTTAGCTTTATCAACCGGGTCAGTGAATATTTGGTCATCCTTTAAAAGAGTTGGAATTGTAGAACTAGCATTATCCTTGATTCTTTTAACGAATGACCAGAAGCTCTTGCTGCCCCTAGCAGCAAGAGCTTCTGTATACACACAAATTAATTAATTTATAAATATCAAAAAAAATTAAATTAATTAATTAAAATGTGAAACATGAAATGAGAAAAAAGTAATCAATAAATTTATTTTCTTTAAAAGGGTATTGGAATTGTAATGCTCGCGGAATTCGGATTTCACGGTCATCGGTGAAATTAGCACCAAAAAATATTTTTTGGAAATAGTAAACGTTAAGTAAAAGGGGAGTCTCCGTATTTTATTTATATCCATATCGGTATCAGTACCTTTTTAAAAATTAAATAAAATTAACTAAACTTAATTTCTTTTAGTATATTATGGCTTTATTAGAAATAACAAATATTCCCCTTATTTATGGACCACGCAGTAGCTTATCCTATCTATCCAATTTTCCAAGACTTTATTGATGGTTTCTGGTTATAGCTCACGAATCACTCGGTTGATATTAGATTAAGGTTTAAATCGTTTTTAGATTATTCGTATAACATCTGTATTTAACGGCGCCCCACAAAAAATGTGCAAGGGGTCAAATAGTAGCTCCGAGGTGACTAATTGGCATCACCAAGATCATATGTTTCATAAACTGTGTAATATCCTGTTGAAATCAAGGATTATCCAAATTAATATTTTCCATTTCAGGCCATAAAAAGTCCATAAACATGGGTGTGTAGCACTGGGCTTTAATTGAAATGGCGTTTCCAGCAATTTCAAAAAAATAGGCCAATGATGCCACCACTTCAAAATCCAGACCAAACTTCCACTCCCTGTGAATGCATTGGCTTCTCGACAATGACGTATGGGTTTCCAATCACCAAATACGACAATTTTCTTTGTTGACATGGTCGCCATGTTGATATGTTCGATTGGAGCTTCGGTAAGCCTTAAACTGAGAAGCCGCAAAGAGTTGGATAATCGATTGCCTGCAATCACTAAGTCAATTGGACTTTGTAAGAGAATAATCCGAAATATTGTGCAAAATTCTCATCATGCTGTTGCGTGAAATGTCTAGTTGTTGAGATCGATGGCAAATCGATGTTTTTGGATTGAGTTGCTCACTTTCGGCGACAGCAGCCACAATGCTATTTACTATATATATGTATACTTCAATTTTTTTGTATGTTATGAGAATGAATTTCATTTTCCACGCTTACAAAGGATACTCAAAGGATATCCAAATATTGTGTACATACATATATTGAATAAATTAATAATACTTTTACAAATTACTTCTCCTCAAGTTTGATTGATTATGTACAACAATATATGTATGTATATTTCTTACTTTATTCTCAGTGTTCATTCCTTAAAACTAAAGAAGAGAACTTCTTATCAAAATGCAAGCAACCTTTTTTTTGGCATCGGAAGAACAATCACGCATAGTCTGAACACACATTATTATTACATTCAATCATGGTGGTCTTTTATAATTTGTACAATATAATTTTTTATTGTAATATATGTATGTATGTATGTATTTTTTTAAACATAAAAATCAATTTCATCCATAAATAATTTTTAAAAGTTAACAATAACTTGACACGCACACCGAAATGTTTCAAAATGGAAAAAGTTGGTGAAATTGTTAAAAGTCTTCAATATGAAAAAGTTGGTTAACTGAAGGTCCAGTAAACCTAAGTGGAAATCATTCTTGAATAACGATATTTTAATTTTTTCGGTGCTCGCATTTACTTTTACATATACAGTAAAAACCGGATAAGTGCAACACGCATAAATGCAAAAAACGCTTAAGTGCAACTTGTTTCGAAGCCATAAGCCTCTTTTATATTTTTTCATGTAAAAATGCACGGATAAGTGCAACACGGATTAATGCAAAAAATGCATAAGTGCATAATAATTTCAAGCCTCAAGAGACATTTTTAGTACAACTTTGTATGCATAAATGCACAACTAAAATAGTTAATTTTAATTTACACATAAGCACTTTTTTCTACAAAAAGGTTTCCGATTCTTTCACCTCATGTGATCCAAGGCGATCTGATTCAGATTCTTCAGTTTGCTCGTCATCTATATAATCTTCCATACCAACATTTTTTTAACAATTGTTCTTGTTAATAGTAAAAAATTTTTCTTTTGTTGTTGATTAAAAACAAAAGCAAATTAACTTTGCACACATGTGATTTTTTAAAGAACTTTTTTAAACCTAACTGATTCTTTAAGTTTTGTAAAAAAAAAATTTATTTACATAATATATACGATATATGAAAATTTGTAAGCATACATATGTATAGTATGTACGTTAAAACTTTATGATTTAGGTTTTTAAGTTTTTTTGTTGAACTCTATTAGACAAACAAAAATATACATGAATTACCAATAAAATTAAACATTGTATATAAAAATCATCAACAGTCTATTTTATCTTATATTTTTAAGGAACTTATCCTCATATGTATATATACTCTAAGCATAGAAGTATGTATGTACATAGTTTGATTTCTTTCTCTGTAACTATATGTAAATGCAAAAAATTTGCATTTACCCAATAATTGTATAATTGCAATATTTGTGCATTTATCCGAGGTTAGCATAAATGCAAAGAATGGATAAGTGCACAAAAAGTCGGGTGAACACCGATATGCATTTATCCGTACTTTACTGTATTAATTTTTTACTACCCAAAGTTTCTTAGGTTTGAGAGGAAATTGATTTTGTACACACAAGAGAAAAACAATAAGATCTTCTTTGAAAAAAAGCGTCCACGGCCCCAAAAGTACCTAATCAAGATAGCGAAAAATATTGAAAAATTCTCCGAGAATAAAAGTTATATTTTTTACTCGATAAAGCTGTATTTGTTGACCTATGATTTTCAATGTTGTCTAAAGCTATTTTTCTTCGGCTTGAGGTCAAATTTTTCCAAAAGTTTTATAAATAAAAAACCAATTTATATTTGTTTTTTTCGTCATTTATTAATGTTTTCACCAATATTTCGATCAACTTCGTTGATCATCATCAGGGGACGTTATATTTTTTATAGAAATATTAAAACATATCATCATTCCGACTACGATTGATATTTTAACGTCTTTTTATTAAATTAAACGTCTAAAGCCTGGTATTCTGTTCAAAATGTTATGTAAAGAGCTTTCAAAATACATATTATGAAAAAATTTCATATGACATACGAGTACTTCCAAAATAATGTTGCGGAAAGAGTACTAAAGGGAAATTTTTTAAGAGCTTTCGGATTTGATTTAAAAAAAAATAACAAATAAAATTTAGAGAAATGTATAAAATATTTGAGTCGATAGAACGATAATCCAATGATTAAAGATGATTTCATGTAAATGTTGTCCGCGGCTACGTCTCAATTGGTTCAATTTCGGCATATTCTCTCCAACATATCGGCCGGTATTTCACGTATAATTTCTTCAATGGCTTCCTTCAATATTGGCTCCCACTGCGTTAACCGTTGCGGGCTTATCCCTATAGAATTGAGCCTTAACATAGCCTCCGCAAAAAATAGCCTAAAGCCATTAAATCGTACGATACCGGCGACCAATTGACCTGCATCTGCATTGAGCCATTGTTTCGCGTGCTCTGTGGCATGTGGCACCGTCTTGTTGAAACCACATGTTAACCAAGTCCAGCTCTTCTATTTTGGGGAAAAAGTTTGTAATCATCGCAAAGTAGCGCTCGCCATTCACAGTAATGTTCCTGCCTTCGTCGTCTTTAAAAAGGACGGTCCAATAATGCCACCGGCCCATAATCCATTCCAAACAGTGCATTTTTCGGGATGCAACGCTTCTGGTAGCTCTATACGGCAATTTTACTTGTTATAGACCAAACGTGTTTAACAGTAACATGTTGCACGAAAACAGCTGAGCTGTCAAAAACAGTGTTGCTAAAAATCACCCTTTAGATTTGAGGTGAATATTTTTGAGGTCCTGCCTAAGCTTGCACGTCTACTTAAATAGACAATAGCTTTTTATATTCCTTGAATAATTTACGAGATACAGAATTATTTCCAAAATTTAAGATTCTTTAACTACTGCGAGATGTTAGATGAAATATTGTTTTATTTACATTGTTTGTTTCACAGTTCTCAAATTATTTCTAAAAGTACGGATTACGTGTCATAATCTTTCTTATCATATGTGTTATATTTAAGTATAAATATGTATGTACATATGTATGTATGTACGAGTATAAGTGTATGTATGTATGACAGGTTGATAAAAAGACGAATAAAGTATTAGAGGTTTTTCTAGCCTCGGTAACTCTCGCTACCGTCATACTTCCAAATCAAATACATACTTACACAAGTATGTACTTATGTATGTATGTACATCAATTAAATACATGCTTGATTTTGCCAAGTCTTACAACATTTTTGCAATATTTCTAAAAATCTACCGTGAACATTTGCACATGTAAATAACACTTCCTGTAAAACTACAATTTATGTTGCATTATTTTTTCTTTATTTGTTTAATTTTTTTTTTTTTTTGTTAGTATTAAGAAATAAAATGTTAATAACAGTTATTCATTCATACATTCATTCTTTCATTCTGACGACATCTATACATTTTTAATCATTTTATTTTTTTTTTTTTTTTCATGTAAATAAAACAGTGCTGCCAACTTCTAAACGTAACAACTCGACTATCTCCACTCAGTAAGAGTACAAAAATAAACTCATGATAATACTCAATGTTTTGAAACGAATATTTAGCCACAAATTTTACTAAAATAAGCTCTTAGACCGTATTTATAAACATACTGCTAAAGTTGTAAGCGATATTAAAAAAAAATTCATGCAAAAGAAATATTCAAAAAAAACATAAGAAAGGTAATCAAAAAATTTACAGAAATCCGTAGTTAATATACTATATTTGATAAAGAGGGTACTACACAACCCTGAAATAAAGTTGGATGCGAAACTTGTAACATACACCTACTCCCCGTTTTACACGTTACTCGCTTCACACGTATTCCATCTTACACGGTCCTTAATATAAATAATATAAAAAATTGAAAACGACTAGCTTTGACTTTATTCGAATTTATTTCTACTTATAATTCTCAGATGTATAAGTATATAAAAGACTATCAAAATCTATACATACATACATATGTACAGTAAGACCACGGTTATCTGCAATGGTAGATATCAGGAGCATTCTGTATGATCAGCTTTTCCGGTTAATTGAGTTACAATTTTGAGTATTTTTAAATATTTTTGATCGACATGCAAGTAATTTGTGTGGCGGAACGAATTTAATAGATATTTAATTTTTCTTTAATACCTAAAAAAACAGGAATGACATATTTATCTTTATATATCAATATTTATATATCAGTAATACTCGTAAGCACATCTATGGTTTCTGGTTATTTTTTCCATCAGGTGCACTATCCAATTATAGTTTCCTTCCAATTATCGCTATTTGGTATTTCGACTAAAAAAGTCTACAGAAGGGCTGACTTCCTAAATGTATGTTTACAATGCATCAATACAGTATTAATACCTTGTTGATGAATTGTATGATACTTTGTATACATTAGGCATCTACATTTTAATGGATGCGCTTATTGCTCATCTCTGTGTCCCAATAACAGCACTAATGCATTTGGTAACAGAATACATCGTTAAAATTGTAAGGGTTTCACTTATGCAATATACAATGTATTACTGGAAAGCAAGATGCGTTTAGGACCCCCTCTCAACCTCACGTATGAAAAAACTATGCCATCCATGTCTTAGGGTCAATCTGGCGGATGTGTGTTTTGATTTAAACAACAAGTAAACCAAAATCCACCATTGTCTCCAACCTACCTTGAGCAGTTGATCTTATTTGCAGTAATGATTACTAAATGGATTCAACGACTTTTTGTGGAGGGTAATACCGAACCGTTTAATCACGTTTGAAAAAAACTAAGTTGGCATCTCTTAAATAGTAAATGCTGCTGTAAATGTGGCTGTTATTGGTATCAAAATTGCTCTTGATTACAAATGTTGTTGTTGTTGTTGTTTAGCATGTTGGCAATATTGTTATTGTTTTTTATACTTGTTCTTCATGTTTGTGTTCATTTTGAGCTCTTCATATAAAATGCTCTAAGAAAAAATACTTAAATTAAAACTAAACCAAATTGAGAGAAAAGATGTGTGTTTTGTTGCTTTTAGTTTTTTTATTACATCATTCGTTTGTTTTTGTTTCGTTATGTTACGTTTCATTTGCTGTTGGTTCTCGTATGGCAAATGGTTTGCGTGTGGTCCTTAATTTTAAACAACATGGGTGGTCCTTTCAACCAAATACTACAGAATGCGCGCGCGACTTGTACTACGTGTGTGGTCTTGGCTCTACCTCTTTGCTAATGTATGTTGCTGCTGTTGCTGCTACAATAAGCGTTTTTTATTATATACAAATTATTGTTGCTCTGTTTTCGTAGTATAAGTTTGCCACACATTCATTCATATGTGTATATATGGTATACATATATGTATGTATGTAGTATATTATAAATACGATTTGATTGTTGTTTTGCTTAATTTAATATACATACATACATATGTACATACATTTTATTATAATATTTTTAATATTAGAGAGGAGGGAATTAAATTTATGGTCAAAACTTTGTTTTATAAATTTATAATTTATAATTTTAAAATAATTTTTTATTAGACGCTAATAAATAATCGCACTTGAAATTAATAATTTATATACATGTGTTTTTTTTTTGTTGTTGTTTGTAAACAGGCTAATTAGCTTTAGGCAATCATTTCCTCATAACATTGCCACTTTGTATAAAATTAAATACTGTTTTCAGCACAAGAAAATCTGAATATATCCATAAACTTTCCGTTGTGAGTCCCACATATAAAATTATAATCTCTTCTGGACTAATTTTTTAAAGTTTAAAGGCTGTATATGCATAGTGTGGAGTTCGGTTATAATGTACACCGGTTATAACGAACTTTCGTATATAACGAATAATTTCAACGGTTGCAACATTTTTATACAAATACTTCATAGAAATCATTACGCTTTTGACGAATCTGTCCCTTTTTAACGTACTCTTATTTAATACACAATATAAAAATGTCTGTAAATTTTAACGCTTATAACGAACGAATTTTCTAAGCCGTTAAAATAATTATTTACCAGTATATGAATTAACAAATATATGTATGTATAAATAAACATATCGAAATATTGGAACAAAATTTTATATATTTCAATGTTGTTTACTTCTATTTACTGGAAAAAAATTACTACGGTTATCACGACCTCATGTGTATAATGAACTAACTTGCCCATTACCATTTAGTTCGTTATAAACGAGGTCCACTCTATATATGTATTTACACTATTAAATTCTGTGGCACATGTTCATCAGGAGAAAAATCTGAACGTTTTAAATATACACTTTTGTTATTAAGAAAATGGCAATCAATACATTATATTTCTATTATACTACAATACGCATAAACATAGTGACGTCTTTTGCACTAACAAATGAAATAGGTATTGATTTTTATCAATTCGAAATTATGTTCAAAGTTTTCAACACAATTAAAGAACCTCCATTTTTAAATTTGCGAAATATGTCTCTTATATGCTCTTAACTTATTGTGTTAAGAGCACAATAAGTATAGATTTTTCTCAAGCCAAGAATAAAACGCTTGACTTAGAACTGATTCGTCAACCGATAAATACTGAACTCTAGCAATTATCCTGATCACGCGCGACATTAACTAATACCTCTAGTAATCGAATATTCAAACAATATTGAAGCTTAATGTCTTAAGCTCTTACTGTTTATCACGAAAATAATTTATATTCTAATGAAAACTATTTAATTTGCAGATCATGAGACCCTGTTTTCTTTTCATACAGTAGTCTTGTTGCACATTATAACAAATGAAATAAATGGACGTACGATTCGATCTCGGTAATCACAACATCGCAGGCGCAAAGACATCCTACGCGCTACCAAATCCATAAAACAAGTGACAGTGAACACATAATACATACTAATGAGAATATCCACCATACACATTGAAAAAATTTCTAGCGAATTTTACTGAACTGTTGCTATGCTTATTCCATTACAATTTGGTATTATTACCGCTTCTTCAAACACGCAACATCAGTTGTCAATTTATCTTTTTTTCTGGATTAGAAACCAAAACTTGGGTAAATTTCCAACACTGATTGATGCACAAGTTTGTTTTTAAATGACTAAAGTTGATATTACAGGACTTATTGCTAATCTCACAAATTCAATTTGATAGTTCCACTTATAGTTTCTAATAGTGAGTAGTCCACTTTATGCTATGTATATAGTGGCATTGCGTGCTACCTACCGTTTGGACACTATGGCCAAAATCCTTCACAGAAACCATGTATGTATAAAGTTGATATTACAGGATTTATTGCTTATATTTGGTATATAGTGGCATTGCGTGCCACTTGCCCGGTTGGCCACTATGGCCAAGATCCTTCACAGAAACTATATGTGTGTAAAGTTCATGTTACAGGACTTATTGCTAATCTCACAAATTCAATTTGATAGTTCCACTTATAGTTTCCAATAGTGAGTAGTCCACTTTATGCTATGTATATAGTGGCATTGCGTGCCACCTGCCCGGTTGGCCACTATGGCCAAAATCCTTCACAGAAACTATGTGTGTTAAAAGTTAAATTTTCAAAGCTGCATAATAATGTTTTTCCATTTCTGATTTTTTAGGAAAGAGGTTGATATAAATAACAAAGAAAACGTTTTTAAATAAATTTTGTTCAAAAATGTGGTTTTAATTCAACTTTTTGTGCATTAATCAAGTTTTTGAATGTTTAGCAGAGCTATGTTAGCGTAATAACATCACTCTATTAAACGCAAAGGTTGTTGTCTAGGGTTACAAAATTTAAAATTTATCTTCACACCCATGGATCTAAGTACATGTTATCTGAGGTCTTCCGAAAATAGATTTCAAAACGAAATTTTTAATTATAATAAGAAACACTTGTACGTATATGCACACATATATACAGACATACATACATATATACACACACCTAAAACACGGTTGCAATCGAATGTTGTAGAAATTACAAGCGATATGAGAAGTTTTTATCTGCCGTATATAAAAAGTATACATATGTATGTATTTATATAAAAAGTAAAAAAATCTATATTTTTTAAAGAAATTTATCACTCTGAGTACAACAGCCTACACTTACAATTAAGCTGGAAATCAAACTGATAGAGTCATCACTTACAACAAAAAAATAATAACCAACAGAGACAACATTGTGTGCAACGTCAATATGAAGATATCAAAGCCGAAAATAATAATAGAGGTGTCTTCTAACTAATATCAAAAAATCATAAAAATCAAATGTTATAATAAAAAACAACATTTAAATACAATTTATATGGACAGAAAATTGAAAAGATCCAAACAAAACAACCTTTTAATGCACAAAACACAATCCGATAATAAACCAATAGAATGAATACACGCAACGTAATCTTTATTACATTTTATTTTTATTTTTTGTTTAAAATATCACTGTGTAATAGAGAAATCTAACTTCTTGTGTGGGCGGCCGATCAATCGGTTGCCCCGTTGTTTATGATTTCCTTGAGACACACGCAGGCCCAGACAACTTGTTTTTTTTCTTCTTTTTTGTACGTTTGATCTGAAGTGTCGAATACAATATTCGTTAAAAAAAAGTCAATGTAAACCAATTAAAATGTCTAACCAGCTCACAAAAAGATAACAACTCAATATTGTAAAACAACAATGAAAATTATGTACACCAACATCTTTTATAAATACGAGTGAGTGTATGTATTTATACTTGTAGCATTGTACATGCCCATGGACACACACATGGTATATATGTACATACGAGTCCATACATACGTACATATTTTTGTAATAGAGAATAGAGCGATGAAGAAAAACTTATAATCTAACAATAGGTATATAATAAGTTAATTTTAAATATAGTTTTTTTAGCTGATGGCCTTTGTAGCCGATGCTCTTTTACATAGATATATTTAGTCTAAGAATTTATTTTTGGAGTAAATAAAAGAATAATAATAATAAATATAGTTTTATATTTTCGTGAAGCTCTTTCTAAATTTCATGACTTTATTTTCCTTTACAGCCTTTCGGCTTTTAATGTTAGTTTTTTCTTATTTTTATTTTCCGAAGTGTAAAATATTTGCTGAAATTTGGATATTTTTCGCTATTTGCTGATGAATGGAGTTCTTAAGAATATTTACTTTTCTTTAGGGTCAGAAAATAATTATTTTAGGATTTTTTAAGAAAAAGCCATGTACAAGAAAATATCGGTGACCCAGTACAAACACAGTAGAAGGTTTCTATTTACATATGTAGGTTTTTTTTTATAAAATAGTATGCTTTTTAAACTTTTTATTTTTTGTTTTATTATATTTATATTATAATTATTATTATTAAACTTAATTATTGATTTTCATTTATTTGAAAAGACTAGGCAATGATAAAATTTTAGCTTTAAAATAAAAAAAATCTTTATAAATAAAAGAAATAAAGAAATATTTGTGCCAAAATAGTAATAGTAACAATAACAACTACATCCATGTTTTCGGTCCAACCATTTCTGTATATTAGGGAAAAGTTTGGCCCGAATAATAATATATATTTTTTTTTGGGGGAAGGGTAGGAAAAAATGCGTTACCCATCTAACGAGAATCGCCATTCATCGTCGTATGCCGGGCTCCTAAAAAGTTTACCAGCTAAAAACCCCCTTATATCTCTTGGGATATGTTTACCACCTCGGTACCGCTCTCGCATTGCTTCAAGGTGGATCCCTTTTTTCTGTTCTGAGAACATACATATCTGCTGTGCCTGCGTCCAGGCCCCCGCTTTTTGTTACGTCACAATTTTTCACATGACGGGAAAAATATTTAAGGAAATTTCATTCATAATTCACAACAGGATGAAAGACAAAAGTAAAATGATTTTCCTAAAATTGTTATTCATAATTGGGCTGATTTTCACCGACACCACAATCAATACTTTTTGGAAATATCCAGATGCTACTTAACTTTGACCTCCTTGATAGAAAATCTCAAGAACAAAATGCGATTGTATATTTAAAAAAAATTGTCAAACATGTAAATAAAAAAATTTTGCTTAAACATTTGTTTAATTTATCTTAGATGACAAACTTCAAAGAAAATATTTCAAAAAATAATCTATTCATAATTTATTTACGAGTATTTTCACTCAATGCTGTAAATTTCATCTAATGCATCTTTCAATAACAGTTTGATAAAAAAATTAACGAATTTTTTTTAATTTACTACAGAAATTTTAAAAGAAATCACCATTCATCAATCAAATTTATTAATCCAATATCTGACCAAACAACTTTTTCTATTATAATTAATATCAAACACAACATTCGATTTTACATGGTATAAATAACATTCAAATACATTAGAAATGAAAGTAATAGAACACGTTTTTCAATAAAATGTGTTTTAGGATGAGACTTAATTTATAGTGTTTAACTTTAAGCCTGATGTAAAATATTTTTTGAATGCAGCCGTAAAATTTTAATTTTGAATATGTATGTATATTAATTTTTAAGATAGTGAGAGAAAAATATTATTCAGATCTCATGTCTCATGAACAATAAAAATAGTTTGGTATGTACGGGAGCAGGTCAATAAGTCTGTGATTTTTTTAATTAAACACAGGCTTTTAGATAAAAAAAAAATTAATTTTACTTTTCAACACAGTCGCCTTTGGGCCCTATACACTTTGTCCAAAGTTACCCATATTTGTATCCCTTCCAAAAAATAAGATTCGTCGAGATCATCAAAATAGGTTTTTGTTTGATAGATGATTTCATCGTTGGCGTAAAATATCTTTCCGCCGAGTAATTTCTTCAGGTTTGGAAACATGAAACAGTGACGAAAGGAAGGACCAATTCGTGTAGTCTAAGTCATGGAATTTCGCCTTGTGTTCGTGCTTGTATTATCCTGGTGGAAAGTTGACCCAATAAGTTGATATAATATTCGCCATTGATTGTTCTACCCTTTTGAAGGTAGACGATGTGGATTACACTACGTGCATCCCAAAAAAACGGTCTCCATGACTTTATTGGCTTAAAAACCCACTTTGGCCTTTTTTGACGCCGATTCACACCGAGTAATCCACTGTTTTGACTGCTATTTGGTCTCTGGTGTGTTGTGATGGGTGAACGTTGCACGAATATGTCACATGATTGCGTTTGTGAACAAATGCGGCACCCACATTACGGAAACCGGTCTCATACCCAAATGATCATTCAAAATTTGAACCAATGAGCAATGTGATATACCTATGGCCTCCACAATCTCCGATAGGGCAACACCATATCGTGATTTTTTCAATTGTTTCAGGTGTAGAGACCTCAACTGGACGTCCAAAACGTTCGACATCTTCTGTGATTCTACGGCCACAGCGAAATTCTGTAAACTTTAAACTTTTTACCATTGAATTTGTATTTATCGAGCTTAGCCTTGGTTGTGTGATTAATTGTTTTTGCAAAAAGTAATTCGCAAAGAGCACATAAATCAAATCTCTTGAAATCACGCGGTAGTCTGCTATCAATAGCTGTCAAACACAAACTAATGACGGATCTTGTTAAAATTTTTACAGGAGTCAACTGACAGATGCCTCTTCAGAGGAGTAATGTTAAAAGGCGGAAATTGAAAAGTATTGACTTATTGACTTTCTCTCTTAACCTTTTTTTTTAATAATTTTAAAAGAAATATTTAATAGCACTTAATGTAATAACCTGTAAAATCAAAAAGCTTGCGTTAATCAATCGCACTTTGTGGCGATTGCAATTTAAAATTCAATCGCTAAAACAACAACAACAACTGCGGTAACGTTGTGTGTGGTATTTACAATAAAACAAACGAAAAATCCAAAAAATAATAATAAAAGAAAAGCAATGAAATGGCCCCAAGAACTAAACGCACTAAATCCAAATGCCACACAACGCGACGACTGTGGTTAATGTTTTTTGTTGATGACTTCGTTGTTGTATTTAATGATAATGTTGTTGCTGCTGCTGTTGCTGTTGCTGCTACTACATTGGAAATTTATTTTGTTATTTTTGTTTTAATATATTCCAACGTCTTTTGCAATAAGACCGTCAAGCAGCTGCTTTTACACACTGGGTGGCAATGCCGCTCAAGCGACAAAATGCAAAATAAAAAAGGGGAAAAAGAGAAAAGCCGCCACTTAGACGAACAATTAAACAAACACACATATAAACACACAAATGTGTATATTAAAAGCTACTGTCTAAAAACGACTGTTTGTTAGTTTATCAATAATAAAACCGGAACAACAACTGGCGCTACAACAATTTTAAATGATCATTTGTTTTTTTATTCTTCTCTTTTGTTATTGCTGGATGCATGTGTGGGGGCTAATAAACACAACCGGACGAAATATAATAGCAAAGCAAAAAATCTACCACAAAAAAAAAAAATTAAAAGCAAATAGGGTGGCATGCTACAAAACAAATATATTTAACAAACAATAATAATATCACAAACATACAACAGCTTCTTGCTTTAAAATTTTTACCCTACTATGAACGGGAAGCGATATTTGGTTTCAACGGAGATTACAAACACTTGAGTGATTTCAAACACTATTCAAATGAACATTTTATTGAATGAAAAACAAGCTAATGTGAATTAAAAATTGAAATAAGTTTTGAATTAAGAACTAGTGAAAACAATTCTAGAAAGATCTTGACTTCGAGTGTATCTGCTTATAAGCAAATTTTATTCATACGCATTTAATGTAAAATAGAAACATGTCAATATAACAAGTCAATATTGGTGATCAGCTACACTAAGGCACCTTGTTATCTTTAAAGTTCCACAAATTAAGCCTTAATGACAGAAACAATATGCCTACGAGTGAAAATCGGTTCACCACGTCACTTGCTCTAGGAAAACAACGTTTGATGATCAAAATGGGCAGAAGTTCGGCTGTGAACATCTATCTCCATATATTTATACGAACGCTGGCTTTCGCTAACTTTATCTTCTCGAACTTTGGAACGGAGCTTACGACTAGCGCGGTACAAAACCCAACCTGTCAAAATTTTCCGAGCATTTCAAAAGAGACGAAAGGGAGCATTTTCCAACGAATATGTCGTCAACAAGCAAAATTACCTTATATGAGACGATGTCGGCTGATCAGATGACAACACATCCACAAAAAATTACTGTGTGATATTATTTTGAGCAGGCAATCCTTACTCATCGACAATGGCTTTGGTGAATCATCTTCGTGAACGACCAGACTCTATACATTCATATTAATCATTCTTCACTAATGAATGATATATACATATGTACATGGATAACATGTCTTATGGCGCTAGGTACAGCGATGCGCTATCATACTCATCTCTCAAGATGAACTGACCACCAAGATCAAGAGATTTGATCGCACTATACATCTTCTTGAATTCGAATGTTTTTGCTAAATCAACGCAATTCAGGCCATTTCTCGAATTCTATGCCATAGTTACTGAAAATTCTATCATATTATATTAATAATATCATACAATAGACATTTCAAATAAAAAATTTCGTTAATTCCTCTCGTATACCCTGTTTTATGTTATTTCAACATCTTTATAGGAAAGACGTTTGAGTTTCTCTGAGCATTAGGATATGCAGGAGACCTTCTGCCTAATCAAAAATAGGAAACAAATTATTCTTGGTTTATTTGACCAATATAATACACGACCCTTCTCAGGAGATTTTTTTCTTCTTTCTCGCAAGTTCTTTCATTATCCGCTGCAAAGACTCTTGAACGATTGTGCAATCTTTCAAGCAGATACATTTACATTAAAAAATATTTTGGTTCTTCTGTCCTGGAATGTATTAAATTACTTCATATCGACATTAGTTGTGCCAAGAGGTACGCGAAACAATCGTGACTTATTTGACCACTCTGTCTCTGGAAGTTCTTCTTTCATCATTCGGTGCACAAACTCTTGAACAAAAATACAATCTTTCGAGCAGATATATATACCATCAAAAATAACTTCCAAGGATGTCATGAAAATGCATATACTGTGATCCGAACATGGATTAAATTCGGATCTTTGTCAACGATTTTTAACAAATAATTGTCATTACCAGTACCTTTACTTGATACCTATTCTCTGGTAAAATCAGCTTTTTACGTTTTTTATTAACAATAATTTTATTTCAAATTACGATAATCACTAGGAATTGACGACTGCGAATGGTTGCAGTTCGTTCTTTTTTGTAATGTACATTTCTTTTACTCCTGTTAGGAGCATGGAGCCACATAAATTAAATAATGCTTTCATGTAATTGTTTTTTTATAAAAAAATATATATTTTCTAAAACTAGAACTACAAAGTTTTTGCTAAGAAGTCAAATTATTATACTGATGGTTAATTGGATAGAAATGAATGAATTGTCATTACTTGAGAAGCAGTTCCATTTTTTTTTTCATTAGTTATGTACAATGTATAAAGGTATAAAAAATCGACTTAAACTTTAGATACCTGACCATCATCTCCCTATTGTATTTAAAATAAGTGCCAGTTGTTACGTTACAAGTAAATAAAAATTATTTAAAACAGATCAGTCAAGAGAAACATGGCAGGATTTAGATTATCAGCGAGTTTGAATGCCACAGAAATGTTCTTCCTATAAGTTTTTTTTTCCTTTTTATAGGGAGACCACCTTGCTTTTCACAACCACCGCAAAAGGCCAAAAACCACAAAACAAAATGTTTTAATTGAATTAAACCAGCCATTTAAATGGGGCAGGAACTTATTGCATTGAACTCTACTGGGACGGCAAATAACACCAATAGCAACAACAGCGAATATGTATGCAGTTTAAAGGTGTGTGGTAATTGCTAATGATCGAAACATCAATAAACACTGCCAGGCAGACATGAAAATAAAAAAAGATGTTGATAACAACAACAAGACCACAATCATGAAATTGGTAAGAATTATTATTGAACGCTGGTGTTTGCCTGTGTATGTGTGATCGTTTGATGACAGTGATTCTTATTTCTGCTCTTTATGTGGAAACTTCAAAACAAACAAAAATAACAAATACTTGTCTACAATTTCATATAGAAGACAACAACATCAAGAGGCGTTTTATACTTATTTATCTGTACGAGTATAAATATTAAAAAAAATGTCGACAAGGAGGCAAAAATTATTAAACTTCAACATTGTAGCTTTTTCTTGTGTTGGAGTTAAAGGAAACTTTAGTCCGTTTACAGCGGTGCTGCTATTTGGCTACCGCCATTGAAAAAAAAACGCCTATATGGCAGTTTTAGCAACACATTTCAGATGCGATTGTGATATTAATGCATTAAGCGCCAATTTTTAATGCATTTATTTTCGTTATATCCTGAAAAAAAATATACACCAAAGACGACGTGTATGCACACTTCGGTGGCAAAATAACATAATGATTAATGCGTCGTTGGAGACTAAATGATTTAGTAGTACTCTACTATGAAATTCTTTCCATCGGTCAAATTGTTAACAATTGATTTTAATTTAGTGGTCTGCAACTCTTATTTAAAATAACCATGAAAGAACATTTGTCGTTAGAGTTACTACACTCGGCGAATAATAGTTGAATATATAATGTATTATGTTAGACTGACCTTCGTATACTAGTAGGTAGTGTACTAGACTCGTAGTGCGAAGGTTCCAGGTTCGAATCCTGCCGCAGAACTCTGGCAGTTTGTGTCTGATAATTAAAGGGAGCGCACAAGCCTTCACTGGCGTAAGTGTATGTCGTATGACATGGGCTATCACACCCCTCCAATCAACCTAACCTAACCTAACCTAATGTGTTATGTTGAAAAGTTTATTATCGACTAACAATTTTTTTTTCAAAAACGTACATTTCATAAATACAATATACAACATGTTAACTACATGAATATTTATAACAAGTATTCAAATAACAAGTATGTATACAAATAACATTATAGTCAACACCTCCCCATAATGTTACAACTGTATAACACATAGATTTTTCGAAAAACAAAATACAATATACATGTAATTTAACTAGCTATGTGAAACAATATTTAAACATTTCCTAAAATTTACAAAACAAGGCTTTGGAAGAGCTTTAGTAAAAATATCTGTTAACTGTTCTTTAGAATTACCAAAGCCTAACTCAAATTCGTTATTATCAAATTTTTCGCGTATAAAGTGATGCTTGACATCAATGTGTTTAGTACGTTTGTGATATTCGGGATTTTTGATAAGTTTGATTGTGCTTCGGTTATCCATGTATAAATAATTTTCCGTTATGCTGCAAGTTATTCCTTTTAAAAATCGTTTTATCCAAACTATATCTTTTACAGCTTCACATCCCGCTATGTATTCAGCTTCAGTAGTTGAAAGTGCAACTGTGCGCTGTTGTTGAGATCTACGAGTAACTGTACATTCACCTAGTTGGGTTATGACTCCAGATGTAGACCTTCGATTTTCAATGTCTCCTGCATAATCAGAATCGGAAAATGTTTTTAATTTACTTTTATATGGTTTTGTGTAATAGAGCCCATAGTCAAGACTGCCTTTTATATATTTTAAAACTCTTTTTGCCGCATTTATATGCACTTGACAAGGTTTTTCCGTATATCTGCTCAACACACACACTGCATACGAAATATCTGGTATACTTATAATTGATAGATATATTAATGAACCAATCAATTCTTTATAAGGAAAATTTTTATATTTCTCTGTATCATTATAATGATTTATCCAACCTGGCTCTAATGGTGTAGATACTGCATTAGAACTTGTCATTGAAAACTTTTCGATAATGTTCTCCATGTATTGACGTTGATGTAGAAATATAGACTACGAATTTAATATTTTAATTTGAAAACCAAGAAACTTATTTAATTCACATTCTCTTAGTTCAAAATTTTCTCTCAGATGTCTTATTAAATCAGCAGCAAGTTTTCCATCATTGTACATTAACAAACTATCATCAACATTTATTTGCTAATATAACCTTCGAACCCTTTGCGTTCTTTATAAAAACGCATGTATCGGAATCACTTATTTTCATATTAAATTTGTCAAGAACTTCACAAAATTTTTTATTGAAACACCTTAGAGCTTGCTTCAATCCATAAAGACTTTTCTTCAATAAGCAAACTTTTTTAGAGTATATATTTATATTTATTTTTTAACATACCCAAGTGGTTGACTCATGTAAATCTCTTCATTTAGCTCACCATACAAGAAGGCGGTCTTAATATAAAATTGCTTTATAGCCATTCTTTCAGAAACTGCAACAGCAAGCATTAAACGAATTGAATCATATTTTACCACAGGACTATAAGTTTCTTCATAATCTATGCCATGCTCTTGAGTGAATGCTCTGGCTACTAGGCGAGCTTTATACCTCTCAACTGCGCTATCAGATTTGTATTTGATCTTATACACCCAGCGACAATCTACTAATTTTCGTCCTTCGGGCAACTTGCATAACTTCCACGTATTATTTTTCATTAGTGCATTGTATTCATCGTCCATTGCATTTTTCCATTTATCGGAACTTTTACACTTAATGGCTTCTTCATATGATACAGGTTCGTTTTCTTCAGTTACTGAAAGAAACAACTCATCAAAGTTAATTTTTATCTTAGGTTTTGGCCTTAGATTATATCATGTTTGTTCTGCTCTTCTTAATTTTATACACTCTTGATTTTCGAGTTCAATTGCTTGAGATCTGGAAAACAAATGTTGTGTACATTCTTCTTCTTGATTACCACCTAAATTAGATACTAAGTTCTGGTTTTCTTGAACTATTTCCTCATTTATTTCTACGGTTTCAGATTCTTGCATTTGAGAACCTTCTTCGATATCTAAATTTTCTTGATTTGGCTTCAAAAAATGTGTACAATATTTTTCATTTTCCATTAATTTATCGCCATCATTTATTTTAATTATTTAATCTTCATCACCAAAAATAACGTCTCTATGTATTTCAATTCTTTTATTATGTTCAAAAAATATGCGATATCCTTTATAATTCAAATCAAAATCAACAAAAAAGCCCATCCTGTTTTTTGCATCCTACTTTTTACGAGTTTGTTTTGGAATGTGTGCAAAAACTGGAGTACCAAAAACTTTTAAATGATGAATTCTAGGTATTTCGTTAAACCATAACTCAAACGTAGAGTTATTTTCAACTGAACTTGATGTACTGCTTCAGCCCATATATACTTGTTTAATTTTTTAGTTTGCAAAATACATCTTGATAGTTCAACAACTGTCCGCATTTCTATTTCCGCCGATCCATTTTGTTCGCGAGTATAGCACACGGATTTCTGATGTTGTATTCCATAATGTTTGAATAAATTATCCATATCTTTATTGATAAACTCTGTGCCATTATCAGATCTGAATTTTTTAATTTTTATATTTTGATTTCTCGTAACATTTAAAAAATTTTTCACATTTTCAAAAACCTCACTCTATTGTTGTAAAAAGTATAACCATTTAAATCTGGAGTAATCATCTTTCAGTAATAAGAAATATTTGGACTGTCCAACTGAAACTTCTTCCATTGGCCCACAAACATCAGCATGAATTAATTCTCCAGGAGTTTTCGATCTGTTATTACTTTGAACAAAAGATAGCTTATGAAGTTTTCCCAGACAACAACATTCACAAATTTTATTTTCTGTCTTGATTTCAAAATTTGTGTTACATGTTTGAACTTTGATGCCATATATTAGAAGTATTAACACTTCTGTTTGCAATATACATAGTTGTTTTTCTTTCTTAGAACTTTTATTTCGAGTTCAAATAAATTGCCATTTCTGTTTCCAACGGCTTCAATTTTATTATTTCGAATGAAAGTACATTGGGTTTTATTCAATTTCATATTATACCCTTTATCTATAGCTGCCGTTGCACAGTGGCTGACAATCGTTTTTCATTGGCCAAAAGTCAAATTTTTTTTTGTCACCGATTTTTAAAATTTTTACGCCATTTTGGAGCTAATATATCCATATTAAGGTAGCCAAAAAATTAGGTTAAACTATTGATAATTGTGGGCGTGGCATGCTGTCAAACTCAGCTGTTTTTTGTTATTTCAGTAAAAGGTGTTTTTTATCAGTTTTTTGTCAAAAATAAATGGTCACTACTCGCAAGCTATCATCGATAATGGCCTGCGGTCTTTTTTATAATGTTGGTAGGATTATAGTCTTTAGTTGTTGTAAGTGGTTACCGCTCTAGCGTTTAATATTAGAGGTGTTAATAAATATTTATGAAACTACTATATTTTTCTAAAATTTAAACTTTAGTGGAATAGAACTTCTAGGGAACAAAAGGGAACAAAAAACGTATACCACCCGAAGAAAGGCGAAGGTGTCTTCTTTAACCCCATATATACTTTTGCACCCGCCACGACCCGCCGGTAGAACACTTTTTTAATTTTAATGAAATTACTCCAAAAAAATTCAAATTACTCTAATTTAAACAGCCCTATAATTACTCGTATACAATGGTGTATTAAATTTTCACTTTTTTGCCTGAAGGTTTATGTTTTTTACTTTAGACTACCTAAAACTAAAATAATTAAATATAATACCTGCGAAAGGGTTTTATGGCTTTGTTTTGATCAGCAAAAAATCAGTAATAAAAATATCACAATAGGTTCTACAGTAAACATATGATCTCTTTCTAATATAACTGTTAGGGTCAGCCAAAGTCATAAACAATTTTATAATAATAATCGCGACATTAAACGACTAAAGATAAAAAGAACCCCATATTGGCGAGATACTAATTAGTTTTACCTGATATTAAGGTCTGGATAACACGTGCAGTTTTGTTCAATTTAAGTACTACCTGCTATGAAATTGAAGATCAATGTGTGAATAACATGTATCTAAAAATATATAAAACTACGGATTCAATAAGGGATTACACAATAAGTTAATCCTTTACGTGTACGTACGTATATTTGCAAGTGATAAATCATAACAGACTCAAATAAAAATATTCAGAAAAATATGGAGAGCTTCGGTTATAAAGAACTGGCCGAACAGTATTTTAGAAATAAAAACCAGGAAGATGTTCTTACTTACGTTAAAATAAAATTAAGCTTAAATTCGTGTAGCACCGAAATACAAGAGCAATTATCTAATTTTGTAAAAGTACTAAAAAAACGCTACAAAGAAGTTAGCTACAGTAAACAAAAGTTTTATATAAAAAGTGAAAAGTGTTTAGAAGTGGTCGCTGCAGAAACAGCAAAGCAAGATAAGGTTGGAAGACCACGCAAATCATTGGACAACTGCAGCGATAAATCTAAGAGGCGGAAACTTAAAGATGTTAACGATGCAATTGGTTGTACAAATATAAAAGAATCTTTCCTACATCAATTACGATCACAGAACCAATTAACAAAAGTGGATATCATTGAAAAAGTTATTAAAGCTAGTCCAGTGAGAACAAAACGAATTCTTAAAAGTATACCAACTCCGAGCGATGCAAAACAGTGCACAAATGAGGAGGCATTAGCCTTATTTCTGGATTTGAAATTAACAAAACAGCAATATATTAAGCTCAGATTGCGTGCGATTGAAATGGCTCAAATATCTATCCAGCATATCATCACATAACTGCTACTAAAATGGACTGTTTTCCATCAAATGATACTAACCAAACACACCAATTTCGGCAGAGGTACAACTACAATCTCTACTTGATCACACAGCCGAACGCTTGCTACAATCAATACCAGGAAATGCGTTAAAGAAATATGGAAACACAAAGCTAATTCTTTCTTGCAAGTGGGGATGTGATGGTTCTTCGGGACATAACCAATACAAACAAGTTGTATGTGAAAATATTTCGGACTCGGATATGTTCATGGTATCAATTGTACCATTGCGATTGAAAAAGATTTTGGAAGATTCAGAGCCTTCGACTAGTACAATGCAAACAATGGATATTTGGAAAAATGAGACACCATCTTCTACGAAATACTGCAGGCCAATCAAATTTGAATTCAAAGAAGAAACTCGTGATGCCATTAACAAAGAAATTAGTGATATCAAGGCCCAAATTGCAACACTACCATTAGCCATTACAATTACAGTTAGATGGGCAGCAAATTGAAGTAAGCTACCAATTAGTCCTTACAATGATAAATGGAAATGTAGGTCAGGCTTTGACTAACACGAAGGCTGCATCCAGCTGCATTATATGCCAAGCAGCATAAACCCAATTAAACCAAGTTCCGACAAAATCATTAGATAATACCGATGCATATGAATTTAGATTATCACCACTACATGCAAGAATACGACTTATGGAACATATACTAAAAATCAATTATGATTTATATTTCGGGTCTTCAGGATCCATAAGAAACAATAAAACCAACAAAGAGTTAAGAAGTTCAAAAAAGAAACATGTTCAAGATGAATATCGCAAAATTGGATTGATTATAGATCAGCCAAAACAAGGGTCAGGCAATACAAATGATGGCAATACCGCACGAAGATTCTTTTCAGATCCAGAAACAGCATCTGAAAGAACAGGAGTGGATTTAAACCTTGTTTCCAGTTAATTTTAAAATTTTTTTTGAGTGTAAAAATTTTTTTGAGTGTAAAAAATTTTTTTCAGTGTAAAAAATTTTTTTGAGTGTAACATTAAAAAAATTCCATTATCACAAAAAATAATTATAATTATTATTAAGATCAAAATATAAAATTTTTTAATATGCAAATAAAAAAAATAAACCCATATTTCACTCCAAAAGTTAAAAAAAAATCAAAAGCTCAACTTTGACCTAGAAGTCCTTAAGAAGTACTCAATCAATTTCAATGTAATTAAAACTGAGTCAAGCTGAATTAAATATCTATCCATTAAAAAAAGAATTACTTCAATATTTTGATCGGTTCAAAAGTTACAGAATTTTGGCCAATGAAAAACGTTTTTCAGCCACTGTGCGTTGCAGAAAATAAATTGACCTTCATATTAGGCACAAACAAAACATTTTCTAAAAATTTTTCGTGCCACCCATCGCTATTCTTTACTAAAATTTCAATGTTTCCTTTGCCCTCTGCATTCAAAATAGTACCATCTCCAATTTTAATATTTGATGGTTTTTCAAATTGATGATAAATTGAAAACCATTCTCTGTGGAAAGTCATATGCTCTCATGCACCTGAATCAATCAACCAAATCTCATTTGACTGCGAAATTTCCGATCTTCCACTCATAAAAGTATTAGATTTATTATTCTTTGCAAAATGTTTCTTCTTTTTCCATAGTGGGCAATCTTTCTTCCAATGTCCTTCTTTATTGCACTTGAAGCATTTACCTGGCTTTATTTTTACTTCTATCTGATTTTGTCTTTTTGTAGAAAAAGCCTCTACTACCTCTATATTGCGACTTAACCGAGATTATTATAAAACCAATCGGTTTGTTAAATTTGAAATGTTTCTCTTGTTTTGCTCAGTTGACTCCCAAGCTGTAACAAAATGATTATATTCTGCAGGCAATGTCATCAAAATTTTCGTTATAATCATGTTTTCTGTTAAAGGTTCTCCCAAGTTCTTCAGCTTTTCTGATAATTCTTCTATTTTAGCAATGTGCATTTCAATCTAGTCACCAGGAGATTTTGTAAAATCGTAAAACTGTTGCTGCAACTATGAATGATGAAATGAATGCTAACTTCTGACTGCATCTCATGAATACACTTAAGTTTCTTCCACATCTCAATAGCTTCCTTGCAACACATCAAATATTTTAAAATAACACTATCAACAGAAGTTATAATAATTCTTTGGGCTTTTATATCTTCCTTTTTCCCATTTTTGTAAATCTTGAAGTAACGTGTTATTTGTTGCGACATTGGTGCCACTTACAATTGCAGGTTTACAATACGACCCATCAAACAACTTGTAAAGGTCCAAAGATTTTCAAATAATACACATCTGAAACTTCCACGAACTCCAATTCGCAGTTCCGTGTAATTTCTCTATCTTAAATTCTTCCATGTTACAACTAATCTTACCTTTGATAATAACGAATTTAAGTGAAAAAAAGTGTAACAAACTTATTTCGTTTTTATTCTTCTATATTGTCCTGATATTTCAAAGTCCAAAATTCGTTTATCCTTCTAGGCGTCTTGCTTGTTCTTCAGAATCTTTCATCAATTTTGCACAGCGTCTTGAGCAAAATTCTTTTATCCTTCAAGGCGTCTTGCTCTTTCTTCACAGCCTCTCTTAAAGAATTTGTCCTTGCTTGATTTTTTTTATACTTCTCGCAACTAAAGCTTCTTGAATAAAATATTCAACTAAATTCTTTTATCCTTCCAGGCGTTTTGCTTGTTCTTCACAGCCTCTCTTAAAGAATTTGTCCTTGCTTGATTGTTTTTTAGCTTGAGTGTCCTGGTCCAGTTGAATATTTAATGTGTTATGTTGAAAAGTTTATTAAGTTTAACAGAATATGACCGTATGTTACCCATATTCGACGATCAATAGGTAACAATTTGTGAATATTTTGCATTTTATATGTAGAAGTAATTCATATTTTTATTCGAAATTTTGTTAACTTAACTTCCTAGGAAGTTGAAGAAAAAAATCCACTAATTGATTTTTTGTCCCACTTTTGGGAAAAAATTTAAATAAAAAAAATTTTACTTCCACCAAAAACCCTAGTCCAACAAGCGAAGACAATTGCTATTTTATTTGTTATATTTAATAAAGATTGTAATAATGTTTGTTTTTTTAGTAAAAAAAGTAACAATTTAATAAAGTAAAGATTTCTTTAGCACCAAACAACGGGCGAGATTAATATACTTCGTACATCTTGAAGCGTACAAAAAAGAATGCAAATGGCGCCAATGTGCTTATTACTTTTGGCGCTACATTTAACGTTATTGCGATATCCATATACGAATGTATGTATGTATGCGTGTTATAGTAGCCATGAATTGGATTTATGGTTTAAGGCAAATTTGATAAATATTTACAGATTTTTACTGCTGCTGTCATTATTTTCAATTTTTTACTGCATGATCTTCAAAAGATCATCAATTGTTTTAACATTGAAATATCTTTTACTTCTAGTGAAAATCTTTAAATGCGTTTTACGGGGAAACTTAATTGATGATGGCTTAAATGCAAAAATAAGAAATAAAAGAAATGCAAAAATGAGAAAGAAAAGAAAAAAATTGCAAAATAATGACTGTTCCATGCAGTAATTTTTGTCAAAATTATTCGGGATATTCTCCCAACTGATTAATCAAAATTATTTGTTTGTTGGTTACGCTGTTTATATGCCTGCATTTTGAGTACAGTTTCCTAAGCCTCTATGGTTACATTTTTGTAATTTTCAGATTGTGTTTGAAGATTTTTATATAAGCATATGAGGTTGAACGATTTTCAAACATAATGGTTGAAGTATACTGATGCATCGGTATCAGTTTCTGCCCACATACAGACATCTGAGCCCACAACAACAAATAAATTTTTTTTCACATCTTATTAGATTAAGAAATAAATTAGTCTAATAAAATCTATAACCAAATACAAAGAGGATAATCAATGAATTTTTACCCAAAATCATTTAAGCCTGAAAAGCGAACGATTAGCTTTTACAAATGAAAACTTAAGTCCACATAATCAAAAGATCTTCAAGACAGTATTACGTTTGAATGGAGGCCTGATCTATGCGGAGTCCGCACCAACGAAACTGCCGAACCTTATTATGACATACGTACATGAAATATGCGTTGCAGTTTAATGTCTGCAATATCGGAGAGCTCGCCGAATTCAAGATAATCATTCGTCTCCTTGCTATTCTGGTATTTCTTCTTGGATTTGGAAAGATTTTTCCGTCATCCACGTTAAATTTGGTTTGTAAACAGATCGGTTTCGGGCATGAGTCATCTTCAATGTTCTCTTACATCTTTTCCGATCTGTTTACAAACCAAACTTCACGTGAAATGACGGAAATAGCTCTAAATTGAAACAAACCCCTTTAGAAGCGAAGATTCTTCGTCCATAATATCTGTAAAACTCCCAGAATACATATTTACTGCGAATTTGCATTTAATTTTTATTGTAACCTTTCATCGTCATTTATTTTTCGTGCGATTTACGATATTTTATTACGTTCGATTCAAATTGCAACTTAATGAAAAATAAATCTTGAACTAAAAATCTTTTAATTCTGGGAGGTGGTCTGGTAGGTAGTGTTCCTCTTTTCTTGGATCCTGAATACATTTATTTATACATTATAAAGCAAACTATATGACTACTTATAAAAATGTGTGTATACGAAATCTCCTTCGTCGCAAGAAAAGCGAAAAATAAGATGATTGCGGGAAAGAGAGAATAGTTCTAGTTTATCATTACGAATAGAGGAAAGTTAACAAAATAAAAAGACAAAATTTAAGTAAAAAAAAAAATATAAAATAAGAACAAAAAATTTTAAATAAGAAAAATTAACCAAAATTACATGAATTGGATTTTTACAGCGGCAGAAAGTTAATATCGAATGGATGTCAGAAAGAAGGAATTAACATCTGTTTAGTGACTTTCTGTATGCTTTTTGCCAAGGACTTTATTCATAAAGTACTTTGTGAACTCTTTCTTCATAGTATATTTTCCATTGTATATAATGTTGGTACTCTCTCTCCCCTTTTTAAATAGAGAATATTATTTTCTTTCCTTTGTTACATACATAAAGCTTAGAAGGATTTTGGCGTACTTGGCGATTCACTGCTTTTGGATCACAATAATGGGCTTGTTCACTCGTCGTTGTTTGTGAGTGATTAATATGATAACATCGCAATAATACTTCATCTTAAATATTCATCGAATTCGGCACCCTACGACTTTTTCCTGGTGCTAATATTAATGAGATCCATGAAAGAATGGAGATTCGCAAGTTTCATAATAATATACTTAATAATATATATATTCGGCACAATATTCCTTTCTTGTACTTACTCAGAAACGTCTGAACAATTTCTGGGCAACATATTAAATGATTTTAAGCTAAGAAATGGAGAAATTGTTGCATTGTTTATATTGTTATTTTTAATTTTTTAAGGCACCATCGATTCTGTTCCCTATAAAAAGAAAACTTCTTAAAAGAGTAATAATTTATACCGTCTTTTGCCAATTTGCTAATTGGATTGCCTCTGGACTATTTCGGAGTCTGGTTTTTTTCTTTCAAGCGGTGTTTGTTCTACATATACTTATAATCTTGCACTTTAACAAACAAAGCTAAAGCAGATTTTCTCTTAATCTTAATAATATGCTTTCAAATTTATGAAAAGTAATGGTTAAGACTTTTTTGTTTTCGATAAACGGCATCCTCTTATTCAAATTCGATTGCAATTAAAAAAATCTCTATGCAGGCAAGTGTTTAAATAAGATTAGCCAGAAGCTGGGGAAGCGCATATTTTGCCCATTCTGCATGTTTGTGGTCTGTTGTAAAAAAAGAAGCAGTAATGCACAAAAGAACATGTTCATTTCTAAATATGTACATATGTATGTATATGTGTTACATGTTTTACGTTCAAATTTATTTCAGTGTTACATGGTACCCTTTCCTACTGTGTTAATTACTTTGTTTGCGGATTTGTTTTGTTTTATTTTCATTAGCATATTTGTTTTTGTGTGAGAAGTTTCTAAAAGGTTAAATTTTAATCTATATACGAGTACTATTTTTGTTATACTGTAAACTTGAGAAAGGCAACATTTTGCGAGGGTGTCGGTAATGTGTATAAAATGTTCTCGAATTTAATGCAATTTCTTCAGAAATGAAAACACCATAAAGCTAATCCCCCTTATCGTGTTTGGCGATTTTCGACTTCAATTTCGACAGTTTGTAATAGACTAAAGATACCGAGCAACATTTTTCTTTAATCTAGTACAAACTGTCAAATTTGTAGTCGAAAATCGCCAAACACGATAAGGGGGAATGACTCCCTCCCCCTTCCCCACCTCCTCTCACGAAATGGGATCACCTCTTTCGCATAAAAATCGATGTTCAAATGACGAAAAAGTCGTCATTTCATAAAAAAATTATTCTAGCACCACAAAATTATTAGAATTCATTAAACATAAAAAAATAAATGTTTTTCTGAATATATACATATATATATATACATATATATATATATATATATATATATATATATATATATATATATATATATATATATATGTGTGTGTGTGTGTGTGTGTGTGTGTGTGTGTGTGTGTGTGTGTATTTATAATTGATTGATGATGAGTTTGCCTGCAATAAAATAAAGGCCAACCACTTTGAGGGACCACCCAAATTACTAAAGAGATGTTTTTATCTTTTGAATACCAAATAATGATTGATTAAAACTATCCTAAAAAACATTTAAATGCGAAAATGAATATTTAAGTACACATTTTCATTAAAAACAAAACCAGAAACAAAAATATTAAAATAAATAAAGAATCTCTTTTGACATGTGTTTATAATATGTCAGTTTAAATTTTCTGTGATCCCTTTGTCTCATTTTGAGCGTATGTTTGTTGTTTTAACTGATAAGTAAATACATACTTATATTGTTGTGGATTATATAACACATAATTCTGTTGTTGTAGTTTATTAGTTTTTAAGACAGTTTTACGATTGGCCCCATGTAGCTTATTTTATCATCACACATTTGCAACGCGTGTACTATCTCCGCATAATGGGTGGTCGCAATATTAAACAAAAGTATATTTTTAAGGTTAAAAACTAAAAGTAAATAATAACCAACATCGCTTAGGGTTTATTAAAATTTAAGCAATTAAAAAGGGAACGAGGTCGTTCTTGAACAAAAATATATATAAACTGATGCACTGTGCTGTGTTAACCCGTTTTACACCACTCTGCAACTTTATTAAGATGTATCTAATCTAGTTAAAAAAACTTTATTTCACTTACCAAACTAACTTGCACGTACTAATTGTTGGGAAACTTGACATATTAAGGTTAGTAACACGTTGTCGATTTTGTGTAAAACAAAATGTCCATTACCTGAATAGAAAATAGAGAAAAATTTTGAAATTAGCCACTAAAGCAAATATTAAAAAAACTCGGTTGCCAAAATTCAACTAGTTTTTTTTTTTGCTTTAAGATATTTTCAATCAGTGTTAAAATAAATTTTATTCATTCTTGCGATTTAATACCGTGATTAATTTTTTTGACCTATATTCGCCATTTTCGCTATGGAAAGGCCTTTTCCAACATTTTTAGCCTTGTTTTATAATTTTATAGTTTTAGTCAAAAAGAAAATAATTTTCAAACATTCAATATTTATCTACAAATTGTTTCAACTTGCATATTTTCTAGTTACAAACATACATATATATATATATATATATATATATATATATATATATATATATATATTTATATATATATATATATATATATATATATATATATATATATATATATATATATATATATATATATATATATATATGTATATATATATATATATATATATATATATATATATATATATATACTTATATACATATATATACATATATGTAAATTGTATATATATATATATATATATATATATATATATATATATATATATATATGTATATACATATATGTATATATATACATATATATATATATATATATATATATATATATATATATATATATATATATATATATATATATATATATATATATATATATATATATATATATATATATATACTTGAAATGCTTATGAGATACTGAATCAATTTTAATAAAACGTTCTGTCCACCCTCTGTAAAGAACAACATTTGAACCCATATAAGTATGTATTTCTAGTAAAAATCTAAGAAGTAGTTTGTGTGTAGCAATATATGTATGTATATTTCATATTTTATATACATACATATAAAAAATATAAAGTTAATCAAAAACGTGTCTACCGCAGATTGAACCAATTTTGCTTCTTAAATATACAATAGTGCAAGCGCAATACTTCATACTTCATATTGCAAACTGTTTTAAAACACCTAAGCCAGGCGCTAAAAATAAATAATAGACAATGACATACACGAGCAAACGATGAGGGTATCACCATTAAAGTGAACTAGTTCTGTTAATGATCAAATCAAACATCATTTCGGAAATAGGTGCTTTCCAACTACAGAAAAACAATCAAGAAGAATCGAAAGATCCCATAACTACTTATGTATATTTCTTTCACACTCATTTCTTAGGATTATTCACTTCACTTTTCCAGCTCAAAATTATTATTTGCTAAGTAATTGATATTTTGAAGTATGTATTTAATTTTTTTTAGGAGAAATGAGAAATACAAATTGGAAAACCATTTTTAGTAAAAAACATTTTATGGTCTTCGCTTGAATAGATATAAATAAATAATAAGTATTGTGGCCACAAGAGGCAAGGACACATGGTAACATGAATAACCTTGAATATAAATCATCCAAAATATTAGAACAAATACTTCTTGCTGTCTCTTGCTTGCTCTTTGCTGTCTTTGTCAGAGCAAAGAAAATTCCCAGCGGGAAGTTTTAAATAATAGTTTTTCATAGCAATTAGTAGGGTTAAATTATCGCTTAGAAGCAGGTTTCTGCTTATCTAATTAAATCTGTAACACATTTTTAATGATGTCGTGCTTTTAAAGGACATTACATTTTAGTGCATTGAATTCTTTTGTAATAGTACAATATTGGCGACGGCCAAAACGTATTATGACCTCTTAGCGCTTTAACACCGAAGTGAATGGATAAATAATTGTATCGACCCAAATCGGGGCGAAAAATTTGAACCCACTGGATTGTGGTGAAAAAAATATTACACTTGGCTCAAGGCATATTCGGACTGGACAAAAGTTTCTCAAAATGTAAGAAACCAGCTGATAATTTAAAAACTTTTTTAGAACAACATTCGTTAAGTGAATCATGCACTACTTTGTATAAAAGAACTGCGTAACAAAAGTTTACTTCTACCTGACAAACATTTGGTTATTACATAAGTATGTAAATCAATATCAGCTGGATACAATTATTATAGTTGCAAAATCATTTAGGTGGTGGTAAATGAAGATAAAAGCCCTGTTCGTTGAAATCCTACAGTTGTTAATGCATGCAATTCTTTTTTCCCAGTATGAAAACCACAAATGGAACTATTTGTATAGCTTTTACCATTTTAGTTCATTAAAAAACTTTACATACATACATAGACGTGTTTCGAGCAAGTAAATATTTTATTACAAACAACACAAACTGGGGATTTCGCGGAAAAAAACTCAAATTGTCAAAATACTCTTAATGCAATATGCAGTGATATTTTGAAATTTTAGACTAAATGGTACAATCAAATCAAAAAGAATTACTCAAGTGCCTTGTTAATTAATTAAAAAAAAAATTGTGGAGCCACAACATCCAAGATGAATAAAATCGAAGAAGTTGAAGCTACGCCCGTAAATAAACAAGCACTGCAATTTGGTATGTCACCACTTCATGCGCGTATTAAGCTGATGTAGCTTATAATATTGAATTTAAAAGTGGGAGAGTCGACTCAAATACTCGTCCGATAAAAGAAGCCCGAAAATGTTTTATAAAGCGTGAACTTAAAGAGAAAATTGGAATACAGGTTGATACTGTTAAGCAAGGCTTTGATACGACAAATTCAGGAAATACGACACGAAGATTATTTGCTAATCCTGCTTTGATTTCCGAAATCACGGGTCTAGATGAAAACATAATCAAGAGGTTTTCAATAATTTTTGAAGCTATAACAATCACCGAGGTAGTAGATCCAAAAAAATTTGGTGATTTTTCTCTTGAGACGGCAAAACAGTTTGTTGCACTGTACGAGTGGTACAATATGCTACCTACACTTCACAAAATTCTGATTCATGGAAAAGATATAATTGAAAATTGTATTTTTCGGCATACTATCCGAAGAGGCTCAGGAAAGTCGTAACAAAGACTATAAAAAATATCGGCTTAGACACTCCAGAAAAATGCTGTCGAATTGCCACGAATGAAGATATTATGCACCGAATGATGGTAACATCAGATCTCCTGCACATTTGACTCCTGCATTTAGCCAGAAAAAGCATAGTGTTATAAGCGACTAAGTTAAGGCTCTTTTGGAATAATAAATTGATTTAAATAAAATAATAAATTAAAAGTTAAAAAAAATATTTAAATTTTTTTTTCTTTGTTAGGGCCTTTTACATTGTAGGTAACGATATACATTTCTCTAACTTTCTTCATTTTGATTACTTTTGTGTATTACTATATAAATAAAACTAAATTTGTGATGAAATCACTAAATTTTTTTAAAAATATATTTTTTTCCTCACCTCCATACAAAAATCCCCAGTGTGCAACGCTCAGATGATAGAAAAATGGCGCAATTGTATACTACATAATTTACTTAATGGTAGGTTGTACGACAACCGGTCGCTCAGCAAGTGGGATGTTATACTTTAAAGTTTTGCATAAACGTCTAATTTTTTCATCTTTAAAGGTTAGAACAACTCCTATAGGTTATGGAAATTGACCAGAGATAATTTTTCTCATTTTGGAGGGATTATCTACATACAAATATATAGTATATATGGTATATATACTTACATACATATGTATGTAAGTATGTACATATGTATATACTCCTATATGTACTTATGCACATGTACATATGTATGTATGCATACTACATATGTACTTATGTGAAGATATCATTGATAACGTATTAGTAATAAAATAGGTGTGGTATTTAGGTAAATGTTTAGTTAAGTAACATTTTTATTAAAGTAAATTATATACTTACATTTTTATTTAACAAAATTCTTACTTTTATATCACTAAACTAATCACTACACATTTTTCAATTACACTAAACGCTGCACTTTTTGTAAAAATAACTAGCCTTGCCATATTTTTTCGAAGTCAGTAAGTAGTACGTTATGTATTCCTTGCCATATTTAAAAAATGCTGAGATCAAAAAGACCGTTATATTTCGTCGAGCCTATTTATATATTTCACCTAGATAAAGCGCTTTCTTATTTCATTAGAATTGTTTTTGTTAAGAACGATAAGTTACTTGAGGTGAATTCACCCATTCGTTCAGGACGAAATTTTCGTGACGAACGCTTTTTTATATGTAGTTTGACGTCTCTATTTTTGAGAGAGAGTAAATTTTGTATGGAACAATTTTAGATTGAATTGGTTTAATTTTAATTTTCGTTCTGAACGAATTGTACTGTGCTGATACACACTGCCCACACTTGCAATCTTGTTGCAGCAATTCTTGGTTGTTATAGGAGAGAGAGGTAGGAAGCTTGGAGAGGGGTACAGAGTTTCATGTTCTCTGCAATTCAGGGGGCAAATTACGGCATTCGATATCGATCGAAATTTCAATACAATTCAAGAAAATTTTGTTTGAAATTTCGATCGATATCGAATGCCGTAATTTGCCCCCTGTTTTGCTTTGAAATTCACTATTCAACTTGATGTTTGGTGTTGTTGTATTTGACGTTTTATATATGTTTTATACAAGAATTGCAATACAAGATTTTTTCTAATGTGAACACTAAAGCAATTCCAAAGCAGAATTTTAAAGAATTGCATGCAACAAAATTGCTAATGTGGACGGGGTGTTTGTGAGCAAACTGTCAGTAAACTAAATTCGTCTCACAACAAAAATATCGTTCATAACGAATGGCTGAATCCACCTTTAAGGCTCGTGTCACTTGAGTACATAAATACACAATTACTACCATTTTTCGTAATTGCATTTAAATCAAATTCAAACCACGAACATTGGAACTATAAAATCACATACGAAAGTGGAAACGTATTCTATTTTTAATATATACGTTTAGGAAATTATTCTATATTTATCAGATCCATTCTTTTATTTTCTGTGTTGTGTACGTTTATTTATAACACATATTATGAAAAACAAATTAAATAATACTGATAAATTCAATTTCAATATACAAAACCTAATTTTGAATTGTTTTTTTGTAAGTCCGATTTTTATCTATAAAAGTATGGCACAATTGATATAACACCTATTAAAGCGTGGCATCTCGTTGAGATATTATATTCTCATTTTTTTGACAATTGTCAACGCAGCCGCTCTTGTACACGAACACAACAAAAATTCCTCTGCTTTGCAAATTTATAAAATTTTTGTCGTTTACGGTATTTAAATAGTAAAAAATGCCTCCTAAAAAGGCTCCAGCACCAAGTAAAAAGACTGAACAAAAGAAAAAGGAGAAAGTTATCGAGGTAAGTAACATATAAAATATTCAAAAAGTTAAATACACTGACAACACCTTTAAGTAACATAACCTCAATAGGAAACACTAAAAGATCAAATTATTTTCTTAACAAAAATGATGTGAAATTAACAAGAAATTGCGTTGTGTCTCTTTGGAACAGGACAAGACTTTTGGTTTGAAAAATAAAAAAGGTGCAAAGCAGCAAAAATTTATTCAACAAGTCGCCAAACAAGTGCAAAGTGGTGGTCATCATCCTAAGGCCGATGGCAATAAAAAGAAGGATGAAAAGGAGAAGAAAATGCAAGAATTGAAGGAGTTGGCCTCCATTTTCAAGCCTGTGCAGACACAAAAGGTTGAAAAGGGCACTGATCCCAAATCAGTCGTATGTGCCTTCTTTAAACAAGGTCTTTGCACCAAGGGCGATAAATGTAAATTTTCTCATGACTTGGCAGTTGAAAATAAAGTAGAAAAACGTTCCATCTATGTGGATATGCGTGATGACACTGAAGATGATATGCGAAACTGGGATGATGCCAAGCTTAAGGAAGTAGTAGATCAAAAACATGCAAGTGAAAAGAAAAGGCCAACAACAGATATTGTAAGGAATTTAAAATTTTCTTTAGCGAAATTTTTAACGTTTTTGATTTACCTTTTTTAGATCTGCAAATACTTTATTGAAGCGGTGGAAAAATCTAAATATGGTTGGTTTTGGGAATGTCCCAACGGCGAGAAATGTATCTATCGCCACGCTTTACCTCAGGGTTACGTTCTGAAAAAGGATAAAAAGAAAATGGAAGAAAACAAACCTTCTGAAATTTCATTAGTGGATTTGATTGAAAAGGAAAGAGCTGCTTTAGGGTCCAATACAACAAAAGTTACTTTGGAAACTTTCTTAGCCTGGAAGAAACGCAAACTTCAGGAGAAGAAAGACAAATTGGCAGCCGATGAAGAGCGAAAAAAGAGCGATTTCAGTAAAGGCAAACAATTTGGTATTTCGGGTAGAGAAATGTTTAGCTTTAATCCAGATCTGGTTGATGATGGCCCAATGGAGGATGGTGATGCTGCATTTGAAATGTATAAGCGCGATGAGGATGAGGATGAAGGAATGGAATACAAAGAATTGGATTTGGCTGCACTGTCGTTGGAAGCCCAAGAAGCTGATGGTTCCGGAACCGTGGCTTCTGAGACAAGGTTAGCAGAACAAGCCAGTGCTTTAGCTAAAATTGAAGAAGAAGAAGCGGCTGCTGCCGCGGCTTCAGCTGTCGGAACCGATGATTCGAATGAACCTGCCTCGGATGCTGCACCCATTAATAAAGATCTATTTATGGGTTTGGCCGATGAACTTGACGATTTGGACCTAGAAGATGATGACGATGATGATTAAAATCTAAGTAAAATAAATATCGGAATAGCACGTTTTTTAAATGAAGTAAAGGTTAATATACTATAACAAATGTTTCCAAATACAAGGGAAGTAAAAGTGAAACAAAATGTTGAAAACAAAAATTAGTCTAAACGTAAATTCAGTTCATCAATAAAGAAAACAATAAAATGAGTGTAAAGTAAATCACTTAAAATCGAGTACAAGAATGCTTGCGTTCCAAAAAGTATATACGAGTATTATATCCTGAAGTTCCCATAAGAAACATAGGTCCTCAACAAAGTTGTTGCAAAAAGGGTAGTGCGAAAGTATCTTGGGCCATAATGCCTCAAGATTATATACATAAATCATTAAATGGTAGCTGCTGAACACTGTTAAAATTCAAACTACTTGAATTTTTCTTCAATGATTTTAATTTTTAAATTAAGAAAACAAATAAGTACATTTAAATTTCTTACCAAAATCCTTGCGGCAATATACCTTGAGGCTTTTGTATTTGTCCTTCTCGAATAAATTTACTTAATAATAATTCTAATCTAGCTTTAGGGCCACCCTCATCCACAGCGGAGAGTTTGCGAAAATAATGTTGCTGTATGAAAACCAACAGCTTAACAAATTGTTTGCCATATGTTGCCCATAAATCACTCCCGACGATCTGTAATATTTCCATAATAAGAGTTGCACAGATATCAGGCAACGGATCTAAAGCTACGAAATTGGTTAGCCAACGCCAGGCATGTTGTATACCATATGGATGTGGGGAACTATCTTGACGTCCGCAAGTTATCATTACAGCAGCATAAAGACGTGCTACGCCCGTCTGGCGTTTCAAATACATATCCTGTTGCTCAATTTGACCATCTGTCATACGATAGCCCAAAACTTTTGAGTATTCCTCTATGGTTTGTCCTTTCTTTTGGGGTATAAAGTAAGGTACTAGAAAAGGGCACTCTTTAAAAACGTAAGCTAAAAATAGCTGCCCGAATTCCGGTATATTTTTCCACAATGAAACAATAACTGAGGCTACAGGAAAGGCAGCCTGCGGATTACTGGATATTGTCGTTTCTCCTTGACCTACGAACTTTTTGGCCATCAATAGAATACAATAATCTCTCCCTAAAGTTGGCTGCGTTGTTACGAATGTGATAAGCTTATCATATTTATCTTTTATATGTTGCTGGCTAACTGCAGAAATTGCATTGACTGGTATGTTTATATTTTTTTGGCAATCAAAGCGGTACTTTTTCATGGATTCATCCGATTGTAAAACTTTAACTCTTTCAACTTTTTCCTGATAGAAAGAATTAATTTTTGTATAGAACTCAAAACGTTCCGCGCTAACAAACTGCGTAGAACCAATGCTTCCACTATCGCTGGCCGTGGTAGTATTAGGGGCTGTTGGTGGAGGCTGAGATGCTTGTGTGTTAGGTGGCGAATTTAACGTTTGAGGATTTGCACTTAACAATTGGGATTGTTCCTGTTGTTGTTTTTGCTGTGCTTCAGCAAGTTGATGTGCTTCTTCTTCTTTAGCAAGTTCTTCGTTTCTCTTTTGCTGTGCTCTTATTTTCTCTTCCATTTTTATTTTTTCTTGCCTACAAGCCTCAACTATGCTCGTTTCTAAATCTTCCAATGATTTGCATAGATTTTCTGCAGTTTTTAATTCTGTTGGACCGCATTCACCTGATTTTATTTTTCCTATTAACTGCTCAAACATTTGTATTAGTTCCTTTAATTTTTTGTTATACTCTGCACAAGACATTAGAGCTTGCTTGTCTATGGACATTAACAGATGAACGATTGTCTCATATTTGTTGCGAAATTTTGATTGATATTGAGAAATTCCTTGAAAGGATATTAATTGTAATTGTTTTTGAGATTGCTGCCGTAAGCCCTCCAATTGGCGTTCATGTTCTCTAAGTTCGCGTGCTGAATGTTGTTCAGCAAGTTGCAATATTTGGAGATCACTGCAACGTTTTCTTTCTAGTCGTTTTCTTCGTTCTTCTTGATTTTTCTCTAGAATGGGCTGTAGAGTTTCATGCATAAGAGCTATGTGCTTTTGCTGTAAGTCAATGACTTGCTGGCGTATAGAACGTTTACGGCGATCCTCTGCTTCCCTTAGCAGAACACTGGAGTTGATCGTTTGAAAATCTAGATTCTATGTTAAGATAAAGCAATTAATTATATTATTATTTTTAATACAGAAGTTGGGTCACTCACAAATAAACTATTTGGTTCCCAATTCAATTTCTCCTCTTTGCAACTTTTAGGTGTCAGCTGGTCCTTCCGCGGAGTTTTATTTCCGATCCTATTTTTAAAACTTTTGCACATTTCACCATTTTTATTCTGCGAACAATCATCGAGCTGCACATTTTCTCCAGAATTTTGGAAAACAATATCGGGACCAATTGTTCGATCATGTACTAGTGGTGATATTTCGGCAGCATGTTGCAATGTTACTAAATGCATTTTATTCACTTCATTTATGATTTCATCAACTTTGAGAGGCTAAATTCGATCAATTAGAGCCATTTTCATTGATATCATATATTTTATATTATACTTACGCAGTTTTCCATTATATGAAAACAAATTAACAAAAATATGCCGCAAAACAAAAAAACAACTTAAGCAATATTGATACCATATGAACAGACACAAAGTCTCCAACAGCTTTCAGATATGGTGTTGCCAGACTTAAAATGAGAAATGACAATTCCTCCACATATATTGAAGATCAATGCAGGCACAGATTACTAATCTTCTATCTATCTATATATATAAAATAGGATGTGTGTATGTATGTATGTAACGTAATGGCTCCAAAACGGCTGGGCCGATTTTGACGAAATTTTCAGGGAATCTTCATAATACTCGGCCGGGTGACACTGTGAAGTCTTATTTTTTATTTTCGGTCTGTGGGCGGAAGGGCGTGGCAAAATCCAATTTTCATATTGCACCACCAATGACATATACATATATTTATTTTTTGTGCTTTTTTTATTTTATTTTACTCTTTTTTTGTAGAGCCGTTGTCATGTTCTTCAAAACGAGATATCAAACTCTTAAATCGGTTATGTAGTTCCGAAGATATTTACAAAAAATCTATGTTAATAATGATTCAATATCAAAATTTTAAAACTTTCGAAATGTTGCATTAAAAAATCCGAGTTTTCGGTTTATTTACACAAGATAACACAAGATATTCCGCGCTTACTAAGGTGCAACACTGTACAATAAGTTAAAGATCTATACATATAAAACAGGATATATATACATATATGTACATGTAACGAATGGACTCCAAAACTATATGATATATATTCCATGGATTTTTATTTAAAGGCCGTAAATTTCGTTAAACGCTCAATTTAAATCGTATGGTAATATAACTTTTGAGCTGTTTGCTTAGGGCCAGCAACGCGGACGGGGTCAGCTATATGTATATACATAAAAATTACGTGTATGTTCGTGATCGCTAAACTCAAGAACTACTGCACCGATTTTGACCAAACTTTATATACATGTTCTATGGGACGTGAGGAGTGTTTCTGTGTAGTTTGAAGTTCGTCAGACAGATGGCCCAATATTTTGTTTTTTGTGTTTTGCCCAATAGAGATTAGCGCGATAAGCCTATGCTGCGTTTTGCTGAAGGCGTTGGGTCCTTAATCAGCGTGTAGTGGGGTTAATTAGCCCGATACCGGTATTTGAACAATAATTGCTATGTCGATTTAGTGCAAATTTGAAGGCAAAACAACGTTTGCCCGGGTCAGATAGTATACATACATATATCTGGCAAGCAGGTATTAACTAAGAATGATAAAATTAAATTAATTCTACAATTCTGGATTTCTAGTTCTATCATTCGTGTATATTAACAATACACTCCTAAACGTGGAAGTTCGCAAAAGTCGTCTTTGTTCAGCTGGAAAAAAGATAGAGCTAAATACATATTTTCTTTTTCTACGGAGTTAAAACTATCGTATCTTCCATCAATATATCGTTTAATACTGTATATGTAATATAAGGCGACGCTCAAACACATTAAGCTTCAATGCATAGTCTTAGCTGGGAGAGAAAGAATGTATTTCTTCATCATTCTTCCAACTGAATTAAAACTTTCGCAAGAAAAGTTGTGTCCAAGCATATTCATTTTTATATCCATATGTCCACACATATGTAAGAATTAATGTATGTCTGTTAACCCTGTTCTGTATTCCATATTATGTCGACATTGACGTGGTATTGTTGTTGGCATAGGGATTGATCACACCCATGTGTCATGCAAATTCCGTTTGGAATACTACTCACTGTTTACAAGGAATTTAGCTACACATATGTATATTATTTCTTATATAAGCTATAAATTAAAAAGAATTCTTTGTCTTTTATTACAAAAGCAAACTTAGAAAAATTTAACACCAAAATTTCCATCCATTTCTATTATCTCACAACGGCCTTTTTCTTCTAATAACCGTAACACATTTAACAAAACTGTTTCATCAATATTATAAAAGTTTTTGCATTCGGAGCTCTCACCATGGCTTATTTCATATAGTGTGCATACACTATTAGTTTGTCCCGTTTCTTGTATCCATTCATATAACATATTTCCATACTCTTCCAAAGTATGCCAATACACCTGCCACTCCACACGTGTTTTATCGAGTGGATGTGCGTGTTTGATACTTTGTAATCTTTCCAAAATCTTTAATATCATCTCCGGTGATAAACAGCGGTTCAAGGATTCATTGTAAAACAGAGGAAATGTATTTTCATGTATATTGACGGTAAATTTGTTAATATGTTTGAGATATTTTAAAAATAAATTACTCCAAACATCCAACTGCTTATGGCGTGTTTCTTCGTGGACTTGTAACCTTTAAAGGAAAAAAAATTTGCAAACATACATATATAGGATGTCAATTACTTTGTAAACTCACGTAAAGAAAGGCGGAAACGTATATTCCCAAGGCCATTGAAAGTCTGTCATTTCTCGTTTTTTTAGAATGTTTTATCTAATTCTATTTACATACTAATAGATGGTAAAAAATGCCTACAGTAAAACAGCTGTTTAGTGAAAGTTATCAATGTGCGGTTGTATAAGGCTCACTTTATTATGTGCTTTACCATTGGGCCTTTTCACACAAGACTAATTATGCTGGCATAAAATCGCAGTTTGTTGGCATTTTCAGGGAAGAGAGTGGTTTTTGGTTGGCACAATTTATTCATCCAGCTTCAACCCCGCACAAGCAGAACAAAACTAACACATACACACTTATGAAAACAGGTTCTGCGAAATAAACAAAGAAAATACTAACACACACAAAGCTTTGTATACGTACACAATTTTATGCCAGCATAATTAGTCTAGTGTGAATACGAAAGAACAAAAGTTGTGCGGATTAAAAAATAGTCTTGTGTGAAAACCCTCACTAATTGTACCATTACAATATTTAGTACAGCTATATATATGAGTTTGTGCTGCCATATTCTTATATTTATGTTATACTAATTAGTTACGTATATACACAACAGTCAATTTGGCCACTTTCAGATTCGGCAACTTTACTTGCGCAAGTCTTGTGTTTGTTGGTGTGAGAGGAAAGGTCGGGTTGAAGGGGGAAGAATTGCCGAGATTTGAGTACAGACTGGCTTGTACTTGGCAATTCTTAGCAAATCTTCTTTATCACTGTCATCGGAATCTATATTAACCGCTTCACCGATGCATTCAAGTATATTTTTAACTAAATTATTTTTTTCTTCATCTTCCATTGTATACACCAAATTTCAAATCACTTTTACAATTACAATGAATACAGAAATGAAACAAAACGTCAATAAATTAAGAAAATTCGAGCATAAGAAAATTAAACTTGCTCAACCAAGTTGCTGAATGTGAACATAAAAGCAAGTTCAAAAGAAAATAAATGAAAATGAAAATTATACTTGCGCAATTAAAGTTGCCGAATCTGAAAAGGGTCTTTGACAAAAAAACGTAAACTAAAGAAATATGTTGCCATCATAAACATATTTATGTAGGTACAGACAAGACGATATAACTGTGTGGCAATTATAGAAAGTAATTTTGAGTAATTTTATTATAAAATTTCATATATCCAGAACTCAGTACTCATTTAAAAGTAATGTATTTAATATAAAATAAAATAATAACAATAATAATAAGCTCCCAATATAATGTCCCATATTATGGTAATGCAGTGCGACAAATCAATTTCCAAAAGCAATAGTTGCCATCTTGTTTCGAGTAACTGTGGTAATGTAGTACAGTTAAGGTGAATTCACCCATTCGTTTTGAACGTTCCGAACGCTTTTTTTATATGTAGTTTGAAGTCTCTATTTTTGAGAGAGAGTGAGAGAGTAAAAACCAATTCAAGGAAAAAATTTTCCGCATTAAATTTACTCTCTTTCTCTCTCTCACAAAAATATAGAATTCAAACTACATATTAAAAAAGCGTTAGGAACGTTCAAAACGAATGGGTGAATTCACCTTTATAGTACATCGCATTGGTTATTTCCCCAATAAATATTTAGTGGAATAATTGCTTAGAAATTATGCATTATGCCTACTTAAATTTATGAGCCGACTATAGCACCATACTGCTGCATGAAATATTTTATAATCTTGGTCGTTAACCGATTCGTGATTAATTGCTATATTATGGATAACGAATTTTAGCTGGGTTACTATTCGGCAGCCAGCAGGCATCAGCATTATAAACTTGAGTACTTCCATGATATATGTATGTACATGCCGTATCGTTATGACCTCCACTACCACTTTTAGTACACATACATACATACATATTTAACGCAACTGGGAACCGAACCGAATTTAATTTGTCGTTTCCATAATCGACCCATACAAAATTGATTTCTTCAAATGCTACCAAAGTATAAAACCAGATGCTCTTAATTTCATTCCATACTATACACATTTATTAAATTTTCCATTTTTTTTTTAAATACGAGTTTTATAAATTTACATTAAGTTTACATTTGAATTTTTCTTTTAGTTATATATAAAAATATATATTAGATAATAATAAAGCATATCCTAACGCAATGTTGTTAATAAGTCTTCATTAACGAACAAAATTAAATAAAATAAAAGTAAAATAGAGAATCCTTTTATAAAGTTAAACACAAATATAAATTCAAATATTTAAAGCTGTGAAAACATAAAACGCAATAAAATGAACAAAGGAAAAAATTAAAATTACTACTTGCATTCAACAGAGTCCTTAATACTAAGCATTTACACAAGAATTTTTTGGGTTTTGAAGGATTGTTAGTCTTCTTTTGCATTTGAAGAAATTGTAGATCTAAATATTATAATTAAACTATCTTAAACTTAATAACTAAATTGCTTCTTACTTGCAAATATTTCGCTTGATAAATTATTATTTTTATCAACGAAGTAAAACAAGTAAGAAAATATGAAAAAAGCTTTCTATTTGCATAAAAATATACGTTTGGTTATTTATAAATTTATATTATATAATAATTTGTTACATAAAAGTTTAAAAAGAAGAAAACATTGCATCATATAAAACATAAAAACAAAAAATAAAATAAATATTGTATATTTTTATATATAAAAATATCAATCAAATTGTCAACAAAATGGCATTTTTATAGCAGGTTTTTTATACTTAAGGTTACATGTTGTTCTTTTTATAGGGAATTTTTCGTTTAAATCATATACTATTTATATATCTTTTCATTTAATGTATTCTTTAGCTTACGACTGTTTTAAATTTTTTTTTTTGTTTTATTTCAAAATTATATTTAATGCGCGGTTTTTGCTTTGCCTCTACTACACATTATTTTGTTGATTTTTTCTATATGTAGAGAAAGGATTTTAATGTTACTTTAAGGAATTTTAGTTTGTTTCTTTGATTGGGGAAAAGGAAGGAGTTCGTTTTTAATATATAGAATTTAATTTTCTCTTAACTAATTTATCGCTCGGTTTTCTGTTTGTAATTTTAATAAATACACCTTGAACATGTAGTAATTAAATGTCTTTGTATATAAGTATGTATATAAAAATGTTTAAAGTGTTTTAAATTTAATTTCTTCTCTTAATTTGTTTGTTTACTTTTCTAAAGGCTCTAAATAACATCTCACAGTATTATTTTCATCCAACATGGCTGATATATTACGTCCCACTACTGGCATATTATTGACTGATTGTGGTGATATTTGTTGCTGTTGTTGCAGCACTTGTTGCTTTTTTTGCATGGGATGCTGATTGGCCGGTGGCAAGGGCGGACCATGTGATGTAAATAGTTCATTAACAGCTAAGCGGCTGCCGTTGGCAGTTGTAGTTTTTTTGAAACTACGTACTGAACCTCCAGCACCGCTACTTACCCCAAAAACCGTTATCGGCTGTTGTAATTGCTGCTGCTGCTGTTGTTGTTGCTGCTGCTGCTGATGTGGCGGTACGGGGTATTTGGGTTCATGGTAGTCATTATAACTGGGCGCTCCTGTTGAACCTTCACTAACTTGGGCATTTTTGCGCAATTGACGCCTTAAGTAAAAATACGAGAGGAAAAAAGTTGATAAAGAGCAGCACGAAAAAAGTTAGCAAAAGAAAAAATTATTTATTTTGTTCATATGAAATTGGCGAACAATATTTTGGAGAAAAATAAAAATTTGTAATCAAAATTCTTATAAAAACATAGTTTTCTTATTAAATTGTTCAGATATTGCCACCAAACGTTTGAATAACAAATATTATTTTTCAATATTTTATCCAAACTAGATGATATTGTTGTACTCGTACCAAATTTTAAAATGTGTTTTTCGAAATATAACTAGTTATTATGTGATAATTTATTATTAATTATGTATTTATGAAATGCAAAATATGCAACATTGAAAATTGGAATTATATTTTCTAAAATAAACGTATTTTGCAACAATATGTAAAAACAAGAAGATAAAAAGTCCCTACTTTCTCTCTTCTTAAAAAGATTATAAAACTGTTTTGACTTACTGAAACCTTCTTTGAAAATCAGCATCCTGCAGTGCCATTAATCTACGCATACGTTCGTCACTTTGTGGCGGTAAATGATCATCACTGCCCTCATCATCGGGCCCTTCTTCCTCTTCGTCATCTTCATCATCCGTGTAAGGACTTTCAGCCTCATGACCCTCAAAATCGTCCACGTAATTGTGGTGAGGACGATGTACATTGGCAGGCATCAAACCGATACCTCCACCGCCGTTGTGTGCATAACGATTTTGCAACATTCTTTGTTGTTGTTGTCTTTGATAGGCCGCTTGCATGGCATGTTCATCTTCGTAGTCATGCGGTAGCAAATCATCGACATTATAATGTTGTACATCTGAGGTACGATTACTTAAAATCTCTTCGTATACGGGACCATTATCACTGGCCAATGAACCTTGATTATAATAGGTTTCACCACCAACACCACCACTTACACCACGGGTTAAATCAAATTTATCTGATTGGTTTAAATCACAGTTGGAATGCTTATTTCTATAGTAACGTTGAGTGCCCGGTTGTGAAATGGCAAACTCTCCGGGTCCTGGGCCACGGCGATTCATTTGCTGCAACAGATGAGCATGGGCTGCATGTTCCATCTGCTCATCATCTGAAGACAATTGTTGTTGCTGTTGTTGTTGAAGATAGGGATGTGGTCGTCGTTGCAGTTGCTGCTGATAGTGGGCTGGTGGAGCTCCAGGATCTAAGGCTTCAGCGTAATAGGGATGTTGAGCTGCTTGCTGTTGTTGTTGCTTCATTGTAGTCTTCTTATACGAAGGATAAAATAAAATCTGCTGTGAGGTTGCTGTATTGCGCGAGTGCAATGATCCGCTTGGTGAATCGGAACCAGTGTTACTTCCTCGTTTCTTTTTACTATGACCCTGATTATGTTTTTGAGTCCAGTAAAAGAACTCATGGGATTGTTGCTGCTGTTGTGGTGATATACCAGAGCCATGGAAGTCTCTTGTCTGACCAGCCGCTTTATTGGCCTTTTGCCAGGCATAATAATCTGGTTGATGATAAACAGCTTCTTGCGGCGGTTGAACGCCATTCATGCTGCCTGCAGCTAATTGCTGTTGTTTATGACCCTGGCCAAATATTAAATGCGTTGAACTGACGGAGGAGGTGGGCGAAGTATGTCCGGCACTTGGAGTGCGCATACCTCCTGTTGACCTTAAAGTTCCCGTAGTACCAGGACCACCTGGCGCATTACGTTCCAATACCACATGCCCTTGTAAACTTGGATCATTGCCTTTATTAGAATGTTGCACCACCAAATTTCCAGGCATTATGCCACTTTTCATAGTGCCACCAGCAGCCACATTAACACCTCCTATACCACTACTATTAGAAGATGAACCCTGCCTACGAGATTTACCACCTTCATTAAGCTCACAATCACTTGAGGCCATTATAGCATCCTCAGTGGCCGTTATTATGTTACCAGTTTCATCGTTTTCATTTGAATCGCCACTCAAAGGAATTTTAGATTTCTTCAACTGAGTGCTCGTCGATGAAACCAAAGCATTTGTATTACTATTCAAAGTGCCCGTATTACCGGCCGAATTCATGCCACAAGCACTGCCTCCCACTATACCCGATGATATAGAAGTTTTTGAACAGCGTAAGCACTTTGGCAGCCAAGAGTTTTGACGCACATATTTACGATATTCCCGACGTATCTAGATTTGAAATTAATTAATAATCTACAATATTTTCTTACTGGTATCCATAATCCTCCTACCTTTTCATTTTGAATGCAATGAAACACGAATATATAGATGCCCATCATGGTATTAAAACCAATAAATAAATAACCATACACTTGTGACATTTCATCGTCCATTTTGGAACGTCGTAAATAGAAATAAGCCGAAAACCAGGTACCACACAGTAACACCAAAAATATAAAACTACAGCGAATATCAAATCTGAAAGAAGGTTTATAATTAAATTTCAACTGCCTTGGTTCTGTGACGCATAGCTTACCTAACATTGGCCAGTCTAGTATGTTCTTTATTTTTTAGAGCGGTGCGTGCCTTGCGGCACATTATTATCCACGACATGATTGTGTAGGCCAAAGCACCCTTTTTATGGAAATTTTTTTTACTATACATTTTTTCAATTTTATTTGGAAGGCTTGATTTACTTACAATTAAAAATATCATTACTGGCGCTACAAACGTCGCATAGAATAGAAAATTCATTTCCATCAATACGCAATAATCATTTTCGGTGTAGGTACTGGGATTTATTGCCAATGATATAGCAACAATAGTAAACGACAGAGCATACGAGAGTAAATAGTAACAGTTCACTTTTGAGGTTTGATCCACTTCCAGCATTATGTCATCGGTGGTTAGCGTTGTATAGGATTGGAATGCTACAATGGCATTTAATCAATGAAAAAGAAATACTCATTAGAGAAATTATTCAAGTACACATTTTTTAACGCGAAAGACATTCGCCTAGATTTTCCATTCGTCAAGTATAGTGGATGTGAGTGAAATTTTTGCTCCCAATTTTGCACAAGTCGACTTGGAAGAGACAAATTGCATTTAATTTATCCCAGCCAGTAGTCGAATTTACTTTTACTGTGGAAGCTGATACGAGATTTTAACTTGAACCCAACAAAAATATATACATTTGGACTAGCAATGCATTCAGGGGCGTAGCTAGACAATTTTTAAGGGGATCTAAAAAGGGTTGGCCACAAACCTTTAACGAAGAAAAAAATTTATGACATTTATCAAAAGTTCCATAAGGAAATTTTTTGGAAGGGCGGGCTTAATTACTTCTTGCACAGGCCCATCATCGACGTCCATGTGAATACAGTTCAACTATCTACACCCAAATTATTTTGAGAACAGTTTACAGATCAGTCTTGCTAAAAGCTTCCAATTCATTAGAGCAAAGTAATGAATTATCTAGTAAAACGGATTATACAGTGGATTCTTTAGCTACTTATACATCTCCATATATCCTAAAAAAGGTGTTTGTAACGTTTAGTTCCATGTCTGGATACATACTTATTTAAAATTTCATTTTGTAAAAAGCTCAATATTATCTTTCTCAACGATTTTACTCATCATTAACTGTTCTAACTTCCAAGCTAACACTTTTCTCATAGAAGCATGATAATTACATAGACTGACTATGTAAAATAAAGTGTATTTAGCTTTTTTAGTTTATTTCAAATAGAATTGAACTAAATAATGGTGCGCGAAAGATGTATATAACACCATTTCATAATATAATAAATCTGTGCAAAAGAAAATAATAAAAAATGACATGGATTCGCAAATATTGTATGTAATTGTAAGCAGGCTGCGAAAATTTCAATTTCGAAAAGCTTTAAATTCCCAAAGATTTACAAAATCTCAAAAAGTTAAAAAAATAATTAAAACTTTGGAAAAACGAAATAAAACCAAAACCATTATAACAAAAATACGCAAGTATTATGGAAAATGAATATTTTTATTTGGTCTCCGAAATTCTCAGATGTTGTCCAAAGGCCTCCTATTGGGCTGTATTAGACGTGATACACACGAAATTGAAGAAATTTAAGTTGTACGTATAGCAAATAGTTGTCTGAGTAACTAATGTACAACCTAATCAGATGGGTTGGTTACCTTTGATAATTTCAATAAAAACTTAAACACTCTCATTTGATATCGTTTCGTTTCCGATCCTGACATAGTGATCGCTACTATTATCTCTATTAAATCGAATGCTATTGTTTAGATATGACATGCATTTCACATACATTTTTTAAAACTTATTTTTTCATCAATTTGCAATGTCCCGGCAGCAAAATATTGCCCCGCGTCTTACCTGGGGTTTCGCCAACCGCAACCATCAGGGCAGCTTTGTCGAATAGCAACAACACCTAGAGATATATGGCCTGAAGAGAGCATCTACAATCGGTCACTAGCACCATATTGCAGACACACTCATCCGACCTATAACTCTTCCCGCGTATCTTTGGGTTTTAACCACAGCCACCACGCGATCCCCGAAGGGGCCTCACCAATAACCAGTCTAGGACAAGTCCTAGGGGCTACTGGTTCCCGTGGCACCAGATGGGACTCTGGTCAGCCGCGTGTTAAAAACACCTCCGATTTTAGGTCTCATGCAAACCTGAGGTATCGGTAGCACCTCTACCCAGACAAGAATAGGCAGAGCTACTTCCTTAAATATCTTATATGCACGGCCGTTGCCCTGTTATTTCAGGGATTGGGTAGTAACATATTAAGTTCAAGGGGTAATTGGCCAAAGGTCAAGGTCTGGAAAGACCATATTACCCACTTACCGGAGGAGCGAGCGAACCCACTTTCACCTTTAATTTACTTGCATGCGCGCCCGTTGCCCTGTTAATTCAGGGATTGGGGAGCTATGTCAGAAATATTGGAAAACTTCATGGAGTTTCAATTACTGTCCCACTGTAGACAGTTTCTTTCATTCACGTAAAGCTGTATGCTTTCAGGCACGGCCGTAACAAAACTTCTCTACTATTTTCATTTACAGACTCCATTAGGCATAAACCAACTAGACATCAAAATGGTGTTGCTGTATCTCTCAAAGACTATCGATAGTATTAATCAATACGTATTATCTGTCTTTAATATGTCATTTATCATTGATTAAAAGCTTAGGGGAAATTTTTATTTTTCCAATTCCGCCTGTAAATTATTATATTTCATATTTGTGTGATCGATGTCAATACGTATCTGTCGGTAGTATGACATCTAGCATTGGTGATGTTTCTTCTAGTGTATCTCAAGGTTCGCTTCTAGTACCAATTTTATATCTAACTTATTTGAATGGTTGACTGACTTTCGTAGACTAGTAGGTAGTGTACTAGGCTCGTAGTGCGAAGGTCCCAGGTTCGAATCCTGCCGCAGAACTCTGGCAGTTTGTGTCTGATAATTAAAAGGGAGCGCACAACAAGCCTTCACTGGCTTAAGTGTATGTCGTATGACATGGGCTATAACACCCCTCCAATCAACCTAACCTAACCTATTTGAATGGTTGTCTTTTCTTCGCGGATAAAAACTTGTGAATTTTTAGCTTTTGCGGATGATATTTTTCTATTTCTTTATATGGATTTAAATATTGATCAAGCAGACCAAATGAATATGTTCAACTTAATAAAATACTAAATGGGATGCACTAAAACATTTTTGAATCTAATTCCTCTAAAAGTAAAGCAATGTGTTTCCAATTTTAGAACCAACAGTTTAGTCTTCATAAACAATTAATTGATTGTGATGATAATTAATTGTAATGATAATTAATTGTGGACGTTGCTATATTGTAAGTTGACATAAGAAATTTTTTCTGGAACATTATAAAGCTTCGGTCTTCGATGTAATGGTCTTTTTCGTGAACAGCGTTAAAAAGAAACTCTCTTAAACAGCAATATAGCGGTTATTGTAAAATTTCAGCCACTGGCCTGCCCCACTAGTTAAATTAAATTTTGATTGTAATTGAATTACTTGGAAATATACATAATTAATGCTGGTACAGTAACAATTTTAAGTAAATGCGTTAATTTTCAAGATATTAGGAATAGTAAAATTACACGTAATTGCAATTGGTGATATTTTAATTAACAATTTACCAACAAATCAACTGAAGTGAAAATGTAATAGAACTCCTGAAATCCAGGACCGATTCAACACTATTCAGAGGTATACAGTGCTTGAAGATCATTTCGGAAATAGCTTTGCTTTCTTACTTATTAGTTTCATTATTAGAAGCAAGAATTAACCTAATTTTTTTCTTCTTCCATGTACACGATAAGAAAGAAGTTTCACACCAAAAAATGCACACATTGAAAACGTTCTAACACAAAGTATTGGTGATTTAAATGTTGCAAGTGAACCATACAGTTTAATTTTGATGGAAATCTATTACGAAATCGATATGAATTGAGTCGAAGGAATCAGTATCCCATTTCAAACAGATTTCTTTCATGAATATATGAATACAAAGAATAAACTTACACTTACCTTCGAAACAAAACCAGGCAATGGCTGTTAATATGGCACAGTGTAAAAATACGGTAGTAAAACCACAAAATATTATATTTGCTTCTTTTTGTTCGATACCAATGAGAAATAGAACTTCGATTAATAATAAGCAAATATAAATGTTGCGATAAATTGAGGTGCGGGCAGACTGCAAAGAAATATTTGAGAAAGAAAAAATTTCAAGGAGAAAGCATTGTAAAGAATTGTTTAGATTAAGCCAAATAATTAAAAAATAGGATTTAATCAAAATTTAGAGCCAATAAAAGAATAATAAATAACACAAGGAAATAGGAGAGATATTCAAATAAGTTTTAATTATGATTTAAGCCTTAATTTTAAGAGTCTATTAAGTAATATTAAAACTCTATTTAAATGGTATTTAACTTGTTTCAAAACAACACTTAAATTTAAGGCTACAACATAAACATTTGAATTTTTAGTTGTAAAGATAGAATTAAAATGAGTTTTGATGATGGTGGTGTGGTGGTGGAGATTTAAAGCATTTTTTAAGAGAAAGTATTTAAAAAAAAGGAAATTAAATAAAAACAACAATTTTTGTTTTAAGTTCAAAATCATTACAAAATAAATTATATTTATTTATTTATGACAACTATGTATAAAAACACACATAAAAATTATGAAAATTACATAATAAAAAAAGTGTTTTAATGACTTAAAATGTTATATACGAGTAACTTAAATAAAATTTTATAAAAGAAAAAAAATCAAGGAAAACAATTTACGTTTTAATGAAAGCTTTAAAGCATTTCGAAAGTAATATTTCGAATATTATGGAAAATTGCTAATTTTTTTAATCTATTCATTTAATTGAAATTATTTTTAATATATTATCTTTTTTTCAATATTTTCTATTATGTTAAATTAAAATTATTAAAAAATTATTTAAATAACTTGGGATTGTTTAAACTACTTAAGCATATATCACAAAAAAAGGGCATAAAGAAATTAGAATTGAAAATATATATATATATATATATATATATATATATATATATATATATATATATATATATATATATATATATATGTATATATATATATATATATATATATATATGTATATATATATATATATATATATATATATATATATATATATATATATATATATATATATATATATATATATATGTTAAAAATAAAAAAATTATAGACTTAACACTTTAAACAATACATTTTTCACCACCACCACCACTTATATTGTAAATCATCCATATTTCCTTGCATTATAATATTATTTGGATCAGAATTATTAATACGATTACTATTATTGCTATTGTTATGATTATTGTTACGATTATTGACATTTAAATTATTACTGGCTTGGGCCACCATGGCGGCAGCTGCAGCAGCGGTATTAGTATTATTGTGATGTTGTTGCAGCGCAGCAGCTATAGAAGCTGCGGCAGCTACTGCTGCTGCCGAAGTATTTGTCATGGATGTTTCCATTTGTTGCTGTTGTTGCTGCGTTAAATGATTATGGTTCAAATTATGACCATGATTGTGATGATTGTGAGGAGGTTGTAAATTAAGATTTAAATTCAAATTATTCATTTGTATATTACGCTGGTTATTGTTTGCCACTACTACAGCGGCAGCAGCTGCAGCTACAACTTGTTGCTGCTGTTGTTGCAATTGTTGCAAATTATAATTGTTAGCATTTAGATTGTTACGATTGGAATTACGTATTGAATTATGCTGTATGAAATTATTGGCATTTAAATTCGACGGAGCCTGAGTAAGATTCTGCAAGTGCTGCAAATTCAATTGTTGTTGCAAGTTCTGTATGTTATTTGTAGCATTTGCTGTGCTATTCGATGACGCTGCGTTTCCGGCATTAGCATTGGTTACATTTGTTATTTGTATGGATTCATGAGTTTGGTCTATAATATTATTTTGCCTTCTAGTGCTGCCCCCCATGCTATTGCCTACTACACCATTCACTGAACCACCGCCTTGGGCCCTAAGCGAACGATTTAAATGATTTTGTTGTCTTGAGGTTCTTACCTTAATAAATACTCCATTAAATATTTTCAATGTTAATAAGGCTATCACAATGAATACCAAACAGATTGATATGCTAACATAAATCAAGATACGCATATTGCCATCGAACATCGTGAATAAGGAATGTGTATGATTATCCATAACATCCATTAATATTGCGAAATTGGTTAAATGATTGCACATGCAAATACTATGACTACGATTGGTAGACTCCAAAACACAGCCATTAGCTGACCAAGCACTAAAATCACATACACACAAGAATACAAATTAGAAATTACAAAAATTATAGTTTTTCTACACTAGGCTTACTGGTCTATATAGTTCCAAAAAACACAAGTCGGATTGGTAACATTTTCCGTTTTTAAATGTCTGAATATCAATTTAATGGGTTGGGACAGTTGTATATGACGTCCTTTACCCAAACTAGCTGATATTACTTTGCTGTTCAATATACGTATGCGTTGCTGGGAGTGTGCAGAATCGGTATCATTTGCTAAAATGGCAGTATTGCGTACTGTTTTTCAGAAAAAAAGAATTAATAATAAAATAATTTATTTCCCACACACCACTATATATATAAACTTACTATAACTTCTGGCAGATTTCAGATCGAAATGATCATAGGAAGGTTTAAGTATTGATTCCAAACGATCAAATGCTGCAAAGACTATGCGGACCAGACCGCCTTCACTGTTTTCGATTAAGGCAGCGCGTGGCAATTCTATTCTATCATCGCTAATTTGCCACTGCTCAGCATCGGGAAAAACTTCATTGTTTTGTATACTCTTGGTTTCCAAAACACGCACCGATAGTACTATATCACATTAAGTTTATTTAGTTATGGATATCTAGTGATATATAAATGAACTTACATATATTCTTAACTTTCTGCACCACATTACGTTCTCTGATAATGGTGTCGGCTAAAAGAAAAGCATTATCCTCCAACCCGGTTAGCAAAGAAGTTGCAACTCTCATTTGGTCTTCCTGATTGAGATCTAGCCAAGACGACAGTTGTGATTCATCTAAAAGATTTGAACCAGTCTTGACCACACCCTGCAGTAGTTCTAAAATCATGGCTTCCCTCAAACGTTGATCGGGGAAAGTTTCTTTGTCATGATACATTTTTTCCGACATAGATTGTATGATTTTTGTAGTCACCAACATGTCACCGCCGTATAGAGTTTTGCTACTTGTCACCTCGGATAAATCATTGGCTATGGAGATGAGTGAAGAGTCTCGATGATTGACGCGCACTTCAAGATTGTTTAACCACAAACTGCGACACTGGGTTAGATCGGGCGTTAGAGGATGCCAGGTGGGTTCAAAATTGCGTAGTCTAAGATTAATGCAGGATGTACCATTACAAATAGGCGTTTGCGTCGAGCTATTAGAATCATCGTCATCGTCTAGTGTGATTCTCTTCATAAGAACACAACGCCATTTTGCTATGCCAGTGGCACCGCCAGGACAAGGTTGCACATTTACATCTCCCACACGAGTCATATTCCAAAAAAGATTACGTGCATTGATGGGCCCACAAAACATATTTGCTTCATCTTCTCCCCCCAAACCGGTATTGAGATTAATATTATTTATAGATTTTATAACACCAGCACTTAAAGTAGTATTTAAGCTACCTAACGAAGAGGCCGTGGTGGTACCTGTGGGCAATGGAGATTGTTGCTGTTGGCCTCTGGTGGTGGTTTTCGTGGTAAGTAAAGTGCCATCGTCACTTCCAGTGCCTCCTACTCCTGTTAATATTCTAGTGTTGGGTGGAGCGGTGGTATTGTTACTGCTATTGCTATTACTAACAGGAGCTTTAATAGTTTTCGTTTCCTCAGGACCCTTGTGATTGTGTTGCTCTGACGCGACACCCTTACCAGGAGCTTCTCTACCTTGATCACTGGCTGGATGATGGCCAACCGCTGAAGTGTGGTGATGATGATGTAAAGGCGGTGGAGGTGGTAGACCATCATGTCTGGTGGGTGTTTTTAAGGCCGTATTATTATAACCAGCCTTTAGTCTACCACTTGGCAACGTTGTATGTACAGTAGGTGGACCCGACGAAGAGGGTACAGCATTTGGCAGGCTGCCTAAAGGCAGATTTGTATTAGGCAAACCCGGCATAGGCAATTGTGGTCGTTGGGCTGGTGGAAATGGTGGCGATAAAACGGCAGGATTTATAATAGAACTACCATTTGGTAATAAAGGTGGAGTATTTGATAAGACCCAAGGTGGCGGGCTGGGACGATTTGTAGTTGTCGAAGTTTGCGACGCTGATATGCATTGATAATGGGCCTCCAAATATTTATGAGTACCAGGACAAGGATCACCAAACATACTGGTCGTAGCCAAAACACTACAACTTTGTTTATGAGCACATCTAAAATGGTTAATTTTCGTCAGTAAATTTTACCAGTAACTACAATTTTAAAAATTACACTACATATTAGTAGTTTTAATAACTTTACCAACCTTGAGTTGAGCACCGTTAAGCTTTTGGGAAACATGCAGTTTACACTCCATTCCATATTGCCGTGGTCATTACATATCGTTATCGAAAATCGCCCATAATTCGCTCGTATCAGGTTAATCAAATCACCCGGCTCACATTCTATCGTTAGCTTCTTACCTTCGCAAGCATAAGCGGTTTGATATTTCGGCGCTAAAATTTTTTGGTTTGACAAGGCGATTAGTTAAGAAATTATTTAAACATACGTATTTTCTTGTTACACTTAAAACGGTTTAGAAATGGTTATTAACAATATAATCAAACAATATAGTGACAATTTAATATAGTTAAAAGATTAGTTGTTGACGATGTTTGTTGATGGATTTTTGTAATAAGGATTGGTTTGGTTCATTTTGTAGATTTCCTGCAAAGAGACTTTTTATATTTAAAAGTGACCAATGGGGTCATATAATATATATAATTTATAGTTTCTTAATGAGTTTGATTTGTTTTATTATTTATACTTAGTGAGGTGACATTTAAGTGGAGTAGGATTAGCAGTTAACAATTAGTCAAGTTTGCAAATTATTTGTGATGCATTTCATACAAGTTTTTTTCTATTTAGCATAGCAAAGACATATCATATGTACCCGATCCAAAATCCACAATGATGATAGAACACATTCCACTGCTTGGCAGCCATTAAGTCATGTGACTTTGTTGTCATGTATATAGTAAGGATCCTAAAATAGTGTGAAATAAAAATTTGATTTACACTTGAGTTGCATTAAAAGGTTCTTAAAAAAAAAAATTCATATTGTATTTGTATTTATTTCTCGTTCATGCATTTATGTTTTTTTTTTCCTTTTTTGTAGAGCGTTCAATTTTTTAAATAAACGAAAAAAAATATATATATTTGTTAGAAGGACTGCATGGAGAACAAACAAAGTACACAGATGTCTACTTTATGAATATGTACATAAAATGTATTGTTTACTTTAGAGATAAGATCAAATGCTTGACAGCGTTCAAATGAAATATTAAAATTGGACAAACAAAACATGTATTTAACACATGTATGGGATTTCTGGAGAAAAGAAAATTGATTTAATATAAAAGTAAACTTACCCATGCACAGACATATATATTCGTTTCGTATCACATATTTCAATTGAAGCGACAAAGGGTTTTCTGGAAAGACAAAAAGAAACAATATTGTTGAATTAAGATTATGATTTTTTGTATTATTTGTTTAAAAGTTTAGTTTTTTTAAATTTAAACAAAAAATTTGGTTAAACATTTATACATTAATTTCTGTTTAGTTGAATTTCGAAAAATTCATGTTTCTTAAGCGGGTAACCATTTGCCCGATAGTGTTGATTGATTCACTCACACAATTATATATATATATATATATATATATATATATATATATATATATATATATATATATATATATATATATATATATATATATATAAAGTTTTACAGAAATCGGCCAAGCCGTTGTCATTTTATGAATTATTGGATTTTGCCACGCCCCTCCGCCAACAGACCGAAAATAAAAAATCGGACTTCACAGTGTTACCCGCCCGAGTATTCTGAAGGTTCCCTGAAAATTTCGTCAAAATCTTCCCAGCCGTTTTGGAGCCATTACGTTATATACATACATACATACATACACACATCCTATTTTATATATACTATATAGATAGAAGATAGATATAAACGGAATCTAAAGTTCAGAATGGCAAATGCGGAGTCGAAACTAATCCTAGCGAAATACGTAAAAAGTGTTTCAAAGTTTTGCTATGCCTGCCTAATCACTTGCAACTAGAATGCATTCTACTTAAATTGGAATGTTTAGATTCAAAATATGTGGTATAAAAATTTCCAAACTTTTCGTCAAAATCTTAGAGTAAAATATAATGCTTATATAATCAGAATTTACTTACTCCCTGAGGAGAGTTTACTCCTTTTGCAAAAACACCCATATAGTTCTTGTTGTACCTGCATTACTGCATACTTTTTGGTGTATGCATTTCTATGCATTCTTTTTCATGTACACACATACACATGTACATATTCGTACACATAAAAACAAGAACTTATGCGACGAGTTTTATGTTTTCATTGTATGTATTGGAAAAAAATTACCAGATACCGAAAATATTATAAGCACACACAGGCAGCAAGAGTTGAAAAAAGGTCATTCAAATTTCATTATATTAAGGCGATGAAACCAAATTTATCATCCATAACTCCACATTTTAAAACGATGATGAAGTCCGCTATATGGTTGTGAATAACGCCCACAGATACATATATTTTTTAATTTCAAGCAATCCATTATATCAATTAACAAATACATTATTGAAAGAAGTTTTTATATTTTAAGTAGATTTTGTATGTACAACAGATTCTCCTTTAATTAGTAAGCAGTTTTTCAAACTGGTTTTTAATTGGACAAAGACCTGAACATGAAATTCAAGTTTTCTCATAGATTTTGCCCGATTGCTTGGCATAGTTTTTACGTTATTTTATTTTGGCATATAGTTTTATTGCATAATTTTCAATTAAGCACAACTTTTATCACTATTAATAAAACTTCTTTTGTATAAATTCTTAGACACTTATTTTAATAATATTTAAAAATTTCATTGGAAATTTTTCTCGGAGCCACCCAAACTGGCACAACTTAACAGCACTGAAAATTTCTCTATACTGAAAAGAGTTGCCCGTATTGCAATTGGGAAATTTTAAACATCACAGCACTGTAAAATTTAGTAGTATTTTATTTATAGTTTTACGTGCTGCTACTATTTCAAACTTTTATTAGACTACGTTCAGACGAATCATGTCTTATTGGGCCTTTTCACACAAGACTAATTGTGCTGGCATAAAATCGCAGTTTGTAGGCATTTTCGGGGAAGAGAGTGGTTTTTGGTTGGCACAATTTTTTCAACCAGCTTCAACCCCGCACAAGCAGAACAAAACTAACACATGCACACTTATGAAAACAGGTTCTGCGAAATAAACAAATAAAATACTAACACACACAAAGCTTTGTATACAGACACAATTTTATGCCAGCATAATTAGTCTAGTGTGAATACGAAAGAACAAAAGTTGTGCGGATTAAAAAATAGTCTTGTGTGAAAAGGCCCATTGACATGAATGCTATTTTATAGGCGAGATCGACGAGGGGAAAAGAAACGAGTACGCAAGTTTATGTACTCTGTCAGTATGTTTTGCTTTCTCATTCGTAATGTCAAAAATGCTCAAACAACGTTTTTTATGTACACATACATAAAAACAACTCGTCAACAAGACATGACTTGTGTGAACGCCAAAGAAAGTTCAAAGAAGAAAAAGTAAGAATCATGTCAATAAGACATGATGCGTCTGAACGTAGACTTAGTCAGAATATACTTATTGGGCCTTTTACCACAAGACTATTTTTAATCCGCACAACTTTTGTTCTTTCGTATTCACACTAGACTAATTATTGTGTACGTATACAAAGCTTTGTGTGTGTTAGTATTTTCTTTGTTTATTTCGCAGAACCTGTTTTCATAAGTGTGTATGTGTTTGTTTTGTTCTGCTTGTGAGGGGTTGAAGCTAGTTGAAAAAATTGTGCCAACCAAAAACCACACTCTTCCCCGAAAATGCCAAAAAACTGCGATTTTATGCTAGCACAATTAGTCTTGTGTGAAAAGGCCCATTGAAAGTTACAACTTACACGCCGTCCACACTTGCAATTTTGTTGCAGCAATTCTTGGTTGTTATAGGAGAGAGAGGTAAGAAGCCTGGGGGAGGGGTACTGCAATTCTCTTTTGCTTTGAAATTCTCACTATTCAACTTGTTGTTTGGTGTTGTTGTATTGGACGTTTTATACAAGAATTGCAATACCAGATTTTTTCTAATGTGGACACTAAAGCAATTCCAAAGCAGAATTTTAAAGAATTACATGCAACAAAATTTCTAATGTGGACGGGGTGTTAGGTTTAATATATAATTGCTTTTAAACATTTAACTGTATTTTGGTTCTATTTTATATACTATTAATTAAAAGGTCATAGATCGGCATAACAACGACTTTTCGTTTTAAAGAATGTTAAATTTTTAACTTTAACCACATTATATAACGAATATTTTGATTTCATTCGTGTGATTATATGTATGATGGGTGTTTTCCAAGGTCTATTTATTGGAGATATCCAAAATAATTATTTAAAAATGTAATGCTTATTGCTTTGATTTAGCTGTGTATAACCCTTCATTCCACTTGCGTTAGCCAAATCATCAGTACTCTTTAGCCGAGTAATGTTTCTCCCCGTCTACATTGGCAATTTTGTTGCATGCAATTCTGCTGCAGAATTGCTTTAGTGTCCACATTAGAAAAAATCTAGTATTGTAATTTTTGTATAAAAACGTATGTAAAACATCAAATATAACAACACCAAACATTAAGTTGAATAGTGAGGATAGCAAAGCAAAACAGAATTGCAGAGAACACGAAACTCTGTACCCCTCCCCCAGCTTCTTACCACTCTCTCCTAAAACAACCAAGAATTGCTGCAACTAAATTGCAAATGTGGACAGTGAGTTAGGAGACCATCAAAACTCATATACTTGTAAAAAAAATCAACATACATATGTACATACTAGGCTTTTGCAAAAGTACATTTAAATCAGCGGTGGACATTTTATCAAACAATTGTTTATAAGCAACGCCCCTTTTTTTCTTAAGGTGAATTCACCGGTTCGTTCTGCAGGAAATTTTCGTTGAGAGACAATTTTAGTTTACTGAGAGTTTACTCAAAGAAGATTCACCGGAGTCGAACAAATATTCTGTAGAAACAAAGCTACCATATGCAACAACTCTGTAAATGTTGTGTGTCACTTTTAAAAGCCGGCAGCACAGTGGCAGTTGATTGCAATTTGCTTTGTTTTAAATTTAACAAATTTTTATAAAACTAAAATATAGAAATGAATGAAAGTCGAGTGCTTGTTCTAATAGCTATTTTGTTAAATAAATATAAAAAATTTACAAATATACTCTGTATATTATTATGCATACATATGTACATATAATATGATGTGGCAGCTCAGTTCAATTTTGCATAAAAAATTTATATATCTGGCAGCACAGTTCAATTCGTTCGGGACGATAATTAAAATTAAACCAATTCAAGCAAAAATTGTTCCGCATTAAATTTACTCTCTTTCTCTCACTCTCTCAAAAATAGAGACGTCAAACTACATATAAAAAAAATCGTTCGGAACGTTCAGAACGAACCGGTGAATTCACCTTTATGCTCTTATGAACAGACTTTGGCGAGAGCACGTTAGCTTGATGCTTATACATTTTTTTCAATTACAGTGTTGGAAAAAATTGTAACAGCTTATCAGATCATCTCAAAAATTATCAGTTTATTACAGACTTAGCATTTTTGGTAGATACGACTGGCTTTCTTAATGATTTTAATTTAGAATTATAGGGCAAGGAAATTAATATATACGAAAAAATTTATAATTCAAAACTAAATTATATTTGTTATCACAAACTAAGTTAGGTGACTTCAAAGAATTTCCTAAAACATCCCTAATTTTGAACAAGCACGAAAAGGTTGAAACCCTCGAATATATTAATATTTTTGAAAACCTTTTTTCAATTTCGAAGATAGATTTGAGGATATACATAACATAAAACAACTTCTGGATCTTTACGAAAACCCTTTTAATGTTGATGTTACCAAATATGAATTCAAAATAGAATCAGAACTTGTAATATTACGAAGCGAGTTAAAAGCTTCTCCGGAAATAGACAGGTTATTATTTTGGAAAACTTTGGACGCCTTGGCCTATCCTGAACTTTCTGAAATTCTTTCAAAATTCTTTAATTTTTTCCGACCACTTATGTGAAAAAAATTTTTCGGACTTAAAATTAATTTTTAATAAACAACGTAATAAAATTAGTTCCACGTTTTTGAAACATATACTGCTCTTACGAAACTGTCATGACAGCATTAATATAGACGATTTCGTTTAATTTAGTTCTTTATACGAAAATCTTTGTGTTTCCTTCTGCTTGTCACTGTACCTTCAAATTATCTCACTAACACAAGTGTAAAACAATTTTGTTCACCGCCAATGTTGCCATAATTTTTTTTACAAAAACTGACAATTACGAAAAAAATCTGCACCTTCAAAACAAAACTAACTAAAGGTGAATTCACCGGTTCGTTCTGAACGTTTATATGTAGTTTGACGTCTCAATTTTTGAGAGAGTGAGAGAAAGAGAGTAAATTTAATGCGGAACAATTTTTGCTTGAATTGGTTTATGCTGGAGTTAATGTCGACGTCGTTGACGGCGTCTTAACGCCGAAACGAACAGAGAACACTATTTTGACTTTCTCTCCCGCATATACTTATCTCTCTCTTTCACCTCTCAACGCCGAAAAAGTTGAAACAGATTGAACTTTTTCGGCGTCAAATTTCTTACGTCGTTGAGATTAACTGCTCTCATATAATTTCATACGATTCAACTTTTTTTTGACATTTGACGTCGTCGACGACGTCGACATTAACTCCAGCATTAATTTTAATTATCGTCCCGAACGAATTGAACTGTGCTGCCAGATATATAAATTTTTCATGCAAAATTGAACTGAGCTGCCACATCATATTATATGTACATATGTATGTATAATAATATACAGAGTATATTTGTAAGTTTTTTATATTTATTTAACAAAATAGCTATTAGAACAAGCACTCGACTTTCATTTATTTCTATATTTTAGTTTTATAAAAATTTGTTAAATTTAAAACAAAGCAAATTGCAATCAACTGCCACTGTGCTGCCGGCTTGTAAAAGTGACACACAACATTTACAGAGTTGTTGCATATGGTAGCTTTGTTTCTACAGAATATTTGTTCGACTCCGGTGAATCTTCTTTGAGCAAACTCTCAGTAAACTAAAATTGTCTCTCAACGAAAATTTCCTGCAGAACGAACCGGTGAATTCACCTTAAGTGTCTATACCTGATAAATGTTAGATATTTATAAATTTTTTTAGAAAAATTGGCACAATACTCGCAAACAATGCAATGAAAACTTTAAATTTAAAAAATAGACTATCACGGTTGCAAAAAAGAAATAAGAAAAAATACAACACATTGTTGCTTTTAAAACGCAGTACAATTTATAATGCTGAGTATAGACGTTACTACAGATCGTGCAAGCATAGAATTAGTAGCGTGGATCATGCTATCGTACTTGTGAAGAATACTTTGTAATACGAATAATAAAAAACCGCATTGGGTAAAAAAAACTGTTTTTTAGAGTAAAAATCTGCAAGCCTGTTTCGTACATTAAAAAACTGCAAAAAACAGATAAATCTGCACATTTGGCAACGCTGTCCACCGCTGATTTAAATTCAAATACATTTACTTTTTTTTTAAAGATTCTCAGTTTAAAGCTAAATACAAAAGAGGATCAAAGCAAACAAATAAAGAGAGAGACAAATGTAAAAACAATCTTTATTACATATCAGTGATGGGAAATGAGATTTTCATTTCGGTATCAAAAAATTTTTCTGAGAGTACTTTTTTAACCTCAAGAGTAACATATCTTATTTTTTTTCAATTTTTATTAAACAGTAAAAAAATCTTTATGAAAACAAAAAGTTAACAAAAACCATAAATTGATACATAAAAAGTTCATTTTACCTATAAACAAAACATTTTTAAAATTTATTTTGTACTTTTTAAGGTATATCACTTTAAACTGAAATAGCCCCTAGATAAATAATGCCAATTGAATGGATTTGGATTTATTTCGAAGATAATTTTCTCTTACATTTGAAGACCATTTCCAAAAAAACTTCCTCCATCACATTTAAGTCAAAATCATTGAGTATTGTCCTTCAAATAAGCCCAAATCTATACCAGTAGCGTTATTCACCTAGAATTTATTTCAGTTTAAAGTTTTATACCTTAAAAAATACCCAATATAAAATTTTACATACTCAAAAAAAAATGAACAGAGGACATAAATATATATGTTTAAATACAAATTCATTATTACAACTAAACAATCTATTTTAACTAATAGTTATGCAAAAAACAAACAATAGCTATACTAAAACAGATGAATTTAAGACGTATCACTGAGAGTATCAAATGTAACAGAGGAGTAACACGGTATTTTTTCAAATCAAATAGTATCAAAAAAAGTACGATCGTAACAACTTTTCCATCACTGTTACATATCTTTATACTCTCAGAGCAGTGATGGAAAAGTTGTTACGATCGTACTTTTTTTGATACTATTTGATTTGAAAAAATACCGTGTTACTCCTCTGTTACATTTGATACTCTCAGTGATACGTCTTAAATTCATCTGTTTTAGCATTTCCAATTCATCACTTATAGTTTATAAAAATGACAACTCTAGTTCTTATTATGTCTTCTTATTTTGTTTTACATATTCCTTTTGTTTTTTCACAATGTAATTACATAGGGTAGCTGCAAAAAAAAACAGACATTACGTTTTTTTTTTTTTTTTTGATAGAATTGTCAATATTAATAGAAAAAAGAACGAGTAATCTGAGCTTTTGAGTGTGATCGGTCACTTTCTTTAATCGCGCTTAGTTTTTTATTTTGTCAATGTTTGTTGTTAGTTATATACATAACTATAGTATAGCTTTTGTTTGTTTTTTCCATAAATATTAGTTAAAATAGATTGTTTAGTTATAATAATGAATTTGTATTTAAACATACATATTTATGTTCTCTATTAATTTTTTTTTAATATGTAAAATTTTATATTGGGTATTTTTTAAGGTATAAAACTTTAAGTTGAAATAATTCCTAGGTGAATAACGCTACTGGTATAGATTTGGGCTTATTTGAAGAACAATACTCAATGATTTTGGCTTTAATGTGATGGAGGAAGTTTTTTTGGAAATGGTCTTAAAATGTAAGAGAAAATTATTTTCGAAATAAACCCAAATCCATTTAATTGGCGCTATTTATCTAGGGGCTTTAAAGTGATATACCTTAAAAAGTACAAAATAAATTAAAAAAATGTTTTGATTTGTCTTTTTTTTAATTTTTAAGCTTAAGGTCTTTTATTTTTTAAACAATTTAATTAAAAAATAACAATCAATATTTCGATACTCATTGAGTATCATCTTCAGGACAATTCTCTTTTTTATAAATAATAAAATAATAATAATTATAAAAAGGTCAAAAAATATAGATACATTATTAAAATAAAAAATGTTTTGAACTTTTTATGTATTGATTTATGCTTTTTGTTAACTTTTTGTTTTCATAAATATTTTTTTACTGTTTAATAAAAATTAAAAAAAAATAAGATTTGTTACTCTTGAGGTTAAAAAAGTACTCTCAGAAAAATTTTTTGATACCGAAATGAAAATCTCATTTCCCATCACTGTCTCAGAGCATTTATATTTACTCATTCTTGCTCACTATAAGCAAGCCAAAGCAAAACAAATTTTTGCTGATATGCATGATATGTACATATGTATTTGTTTTACCATATGAGTATTTTAAGCATTGAAATCAAGCAATTGTTATGACTTATAACCTAACCTAACCTCATGCTAAAGTTACATAATTTATTACTTTTCTTTCGAATAATTTTTGTAGAAGATTTTACAAAGTCATAAGTCACATGCGAGCAATTGCAGGAAATATGCAAAAAAAGATTTGTAAACTTATTCAAAATCAAAACTTAAAATTTTTTCCAGTTTAAGCTATTTTTTAAATTGTTTTTCAAATTCTGTAAAATTTTTCCAACGCAAATATGGCTTTTGTAAATTTAGATGACGATATCTAGGTAGATATGTTGATAATTTGATATTAGAATAAAATTAAACAAAAATGTAATTTCATGCAAATAAAATTAAAATTACAAAAATACTCAAGTACACTTAACAATATATTAAGTACAATAAGCATTTCAAAAGTAGTATTTAAAAAATTTTCAGTTATAATTAATAATTGCTCCTTGTTTTGAACATAATTTATATTTTTATGACAAGCGTTATATGAAATACATATACATGTATGTACTTATATAAACACTAGTTAGCAATTATTACAAATTAACTCAATAACATTTAATGATTGTTGCCGTAAGCATGTGAGCCATAAATTAAATTTAAATTTGGCAGCAAAAAAACTTAAAAATAGCATTTATTTTTCTAAATAAAAGTTAAAAATAACAAAGGAATACAAACTTTAAAAAAACGTTGTCAACAAGGAAATTAAAACTCTAATATAATAATTATTTTCTGACAAGAAATAAAACTCGTGAATAATTATTATTCAACAATTAATTGAATCGTACAATATCAGTACGATTTAATCGTAATCGTAACGATCTCTGAAATAGTTACATACACTATGTTGCTCGTATATGGCCCGAGCTCTCTTTAGTTGCGTTCCCTGCCATACCTAATGTGGAGAGGATCAAATTGAATGTCCACAAGCACTACTCCCTTTTTCCTAGTTCCATCACAATGCACTGCATAAATAGGGATCGCCCCTAAGTACTGGTCCAATAAAAACACACACACACACACACACACACACACACACACACACACACACACACACACACACACACACACACACACACACACACACACACATATATATATATATATATATATATATATATATATATATATATATATATATATATATATATATATATATATATATATATATTGTTGGTGCTAATGTCAACTCATCAATAGACCTTCAACATGTTTGCATGGCCTTAAATCTCGTATGTTTGTTTAAAAACTGTCAAATAACTAACTTAATTTATTATTTAAGCAGAATGTCTTTATTAGCATTATTTTTATAAAACATATTATTTTAATAGATAAAAATTATAGTTATTCATTAAAAGAATAAGAAAGAACTTAAGTTGAAATAATAAATAAAGTTAGTAATTTAACAAAATCGAATATTTTACAGATGGTACCCGATGAGTATCGGAATATCGGTAAAAACATTTAGTAGTTTTTAATTAAATGAATATCTTAGGCTTAAATAATAAATAAAGTTAATGTTATAATAATAGTTTTTACATAAAGTTAATTAATTAAAAGGTCCAAGAATAGATACTCTAAAATAACAAATGAAATTTACAAAACTGCAAACGCAGTAGACTAGAAAATTTATACACATAATTGTTGCGTTAACTTATTTTAGGTATGAATATTTTTGTTTTTATACGATTCGTCTCCCATTGGATAACAATGAACGTATTTACATTATATAAGGCAAAAGAAAAAAATAAATTCTTAATTATATAAAAATATTTAGCCAGTAATTAATTTAAATATTGTAATATTACAAAGATTTCAATCTAAAGCATTGAGATGTATTGCAAACAAAGCAATTTAGATTGACTTAACAATTCCAATAATAAAGGACGAAATTATGTTTTTTAGAAAACCCACTTGGAGAGGTTAAGTAATCACAGCAATTTATTGGCAATAACTTTGCTACATGATATCAAAGACTCAAGATAAATCAAATACTGACTTTTTGATATGTTTATAATCTTCTAAATGTTTATATGTAGGTTAGGCTAGGTTAGGGTGAATGGAGGAGTGTGATAGCCCATGTCATACGACATACACTTAAGCCAGTGAAGGCTTGTTGTGCGCTCCCTTTCAAACTGCCAGAGTTCTGCGGCAGGATTCGAACATGGGACCTTCGCACTACGAGTCTAGTACACTACCTACTAGTCTACGAAAGTTTATATGTAGTTTTCATTCTTTTAACTATTAATAAAGTTTTTCAGCTCCTGAACTTAACAGCATGTGTATGATCTACATAAATAAGTTTAATGTTCGTGTTGAGTTTTTCGATGCCATTTTAAACTAGTAAATTGTGCAAAGCTTTTGCCAGAAGGTTGACATATATGCTTCTTAGCAGGTGTGTGCAAGTCCATATGTTTTTTCAAATTCCCCACTGTTGTAAAATCGATTACGTTCATAAAATGATTTATCGCATATGGGACAGTGAAAATTAGAATCATTAAGATGGACCCTTTTATGAATGTCATAAAAGGACCACGTTTTAAATGTCTTATCGCACCATTCACAAGCATAAGGGCGTTATTCGGTATGGGAACGCATGTGTATTCTAACTTCCGTAGAAGTGGCAAAAGATTTAGAACAAATTTCACATGAATAGGGAAAGTCTCGACGATGACGCCTGAGGTGTATGGTAAGATTTCCCGGCGTTTGAAATCCTTTTCCACATAGAGTACAAATGAAGGGTAAAGTACCATCATGTTTAGATGTGTGAATTTTATATTGATCATATGTTTTACATATCCACTGGCAAAAGTTACACCTAAAAGGTCCCAAATTCATGCCCAAAAAGCTGACAAGTTTTTCGTATATTACGAAGGGCATTTTAGAATCTTCGCTTAAGTCGGTTCTAGACAGATTTTTATGTTTTTCATGTGAGAAATTTTTACGTAATATATATAGAGTTTTCTCTAGTTGATCTAAATTTACTCTCTTTTCTTTCTTTAAAGTTAAGTTTATTATTTCCAGCATTTCATTTAATGCTTTTCTTCGATAATTAGTTGATCTATAATCCGGATGATCTACATCCCAAAGAGAGTTAAAACCGCGATAAATTTCTATAAACTTTAGCTGATGCTCCAAGCTGTTAAAGTTTATTTCGACAGCTTTTTTAAAATCATATTTTCTTTTGGCGATAGAGGATTTCGTCCAGTTAAACTGAAAAGAAGATAAAAAAATTATTTGTGAATGGAGAGATTTCTTCATTTTGAAAATGCAAAATCAAAATACATACATAATTATGATGATTATAATCATTGTAAGCTTAGAATGCTTTTATAAAAACAATAAAACAAATAATTATACTCAACGTGAGTCTATTTTATTTTTCTTGCAACATGTATACAATTAAACGTCCGTTGGTCGTTAATTTTTGTATAAAAGTATTTTAAGCCTACTATGATTATGTATTTTGTTATGGTTCAGATACAATATTGAATTCTCATATAGTATTTGATTTGTATGGCATAAACATCCGATTTGGTTTAGTGACCAATGAAATGTTGGCATATGAAGAGCTAAAGCCAAAACAAACAATGCATTTTTTATTAATATCTAGTTTTAGCCCTCAAAACGTCAATGTAGTTGTACATAATTTGGTTCTCCTCTGCCAGAATCAGTTGTCAGAACATTTTTTGTTTTTGAAAAAATTTTATTTTATTTTATTTCGTTCTCATTGATGAACTAAAAAGTCTTTTCAAGAAACATTTATTCTGGATTTAAAAACTAAATTGTTTTTAGGGAAATATTTTTTCCTGACTTTTTTATGTAAAATCAATTTTCTTTTTAATCAGCTGTTCCTTGGTATACTTTCTATAACCGTTTTATAATTAGCTTTCAATATTGAAATTACCTTCTTCAAATTCTTTGTTATCTTCTCTTCCACAACAGGCCTTAAAAATTCCATTTCATCGAAACACCACAGCTTGGGCATGTACAGACCATTTAGTTTATGTAAAATCCTCAGCTCTTTATGATATCGTATACGTAATTTTTGTATTTCATTCAAACAGTCTGTTTGCGTCATATGAATATTAAGTTTCTCTTTTAATTGCTCGGCAATTTTATTATATATGTCCATTTTGTCATAAGTTCCATAATTCTGATGTTTAACATTCCAGAGGCACTCATTTTTCCGATATAAATCCAATAAATAACTTAATATCTGTCGATTGGTTAAATTTTCCTCATTGCCTTTTGAAACTAAAGCTCTAGCATTGTCAATCTTCTCTCTGTTGCGCTCTTTGCGTTTCTGGTCAATAATTTCACGCAGAAATTGCATTTTTTCGAAATACCATAATCGAGACTTGTGTTTTCCTTTGCGTAACTCGAATTTTTTCAGTTCTCTTCTATAACGACCCCTCAATAGGGTTAAAATCCCAAAAATCTCCTCGCCTGTTAAATAATATTTCTTATCGTTCAGCAATGGTTGCGACAACTCCTTATATATCGTGCGGGGGGCATTATATTTGTATGAGCAATGTTTGGGGTTCCAAAGCTTTTCATTTTTTCTATAGGCTTCAAGTAGGTATTTTATTAGATCCTTATTATTTAACGCTTTACGCATATTAGGCTGCAAAATATTCAATAAAATTAAGATATTAAATAAAAATTTATAAAGTTTATGAAAGAAATTTTTACCGTTTTAAAGTATTTTCTTTTCGATGAGCTCCTTGAATCTCTATCGTTGTTGTTAATTGGTAATTGTGCTACACTCTCTGAAGAGGGAGATGATCGGTTTTCATTCAAATTGTGAATTGACTGCAAGTATAAAGAAAGAGACGGAATGAATTAATATTTACCATACGATCAAAGTTCAAATACGAGTACATTTCATATAAAATTCAATCGAAATCAATTGATGGCGTTGCATTCAGCAAGTCTAGTCTAGTCTAATCAAGATTGACTAGACGGAAATAAAAATCTGAGGAGTTAATGAAAATAAATAAATATTAGTGATGATAAAGCACTAGCAAAACGACCGAACTTTGTCGTCAACCAGTACTTTTGAGGAGCGGTATTAAGAATATATAATTGCCAAGCCCCAAATATTTATTAGTAGTGTAAAATATACTGGCTGTGGATTTCATCCATTGGATGGAAGTCGCAGCTATGGGTCCCTTGTTAAATAAATATTACAACTCCTATATATAGTATTTTTCTATGTGATATTTTTATAGTTTTACAACTTTTATTCATTTCCTTTAGTGCAATCTTTTTACAGATTTTTTAATTAATAATATAAAATCTTTTTAATTTTTCATTATTATGTGATTTTATAAATTTTAGAGGAAGTAAAACTTTTGATATAATACACGAACTTGTCGAAGCCGCCAGGCAAATGAAGACGAAATACAATTGTTTGGCCGATTACGAAATTGTGGCTTTACAGAATTCCGTTATGCAGAGAGTTCGTTGGAGTTGCTGGTTTCCTCCAATATTTTGATTTTGATGTGAATTATTAATTCATGGTAAAATTTAAAAAATTTTTTATATAAGTATATACATATATATTTTTTAAAATAAAATTTTATTGTTTTGGAGAGCATACAGTGAAACTGCAAACTTCCAATATAGAGAACCATCCAGTAATATGTTTAACTTTGGAATTCTTCCACTCGGTATCGAATTTTTTCTAAAGCCGTAAAAATAAAAGTGTTATTGCTGAATACTGAATTTTTACAGAAGAAAACCGATTTGTTGGAATTAAAATTTCAATTAATTTTCCTATATTAAGCTGGAGTAACCATATATACGAGTAATTATTAGGTCATTTGAAATACTTGGGGTATAGTTATGACATATATATATATATATATATATATATATATATATATATATATATATATATATATATATATATATATATATATATGTATGTATATATATATATATATATATATATATATATATATATATATATATATATATATATATATATATATATATATATATATATAAGGAAAAAGTGCTAAAGTCTGATTTTGTGGTACTACAGGAAAGCATTTTTAAAATTTGAAATTGATTTTTAGAAACGAATTCGCTCTTTAAACCAGGGTATTTATTATACGAGATTATTTATTTATTACCATGAAAAAATAATCGTATACTTATTTTGAACACCATTAAATCTCAGCGTAGAAAAAGAATAGAACATATGTAGAAACAAAATTCAAACCAAGAAAATTATATATAACATGATAAAATCAACATTACTTTTTCACAAGAAATGTTACATAAGTTGTTGTTTTCAGTTAAGTTGAATAAACAAATTTTATTGCGTTGTTAAGTAATCTTAATTGATCTATAATTATTTTGAGACTCTCCCTTATACCAACCACAAATTTTATTAAACTTTTAATTATTTGCTATAAATATTTAAAAAAAACATATATACAGACATACTTATACAAAATTGAAATTAACTCTAATAACGCAAATAAATACAATTTAACCAGAGTACTCGTGTCTGCTGAACGTTTAGAACACGCACGAAATAGAAGGCAAAAGAAACTTATTTCAGCAATTACACGCATAGATAGATATCCAATATGTACATACTAACGTTGCATATTTCAAATTGATCATAGATCTTAATATACAAAAGCGGCATATATGTAAATATATATGTATGTATGTATATAATATAAACATGCAACAAGCAACATCAATTGTGTCATGTTTACACAACGATAACTCATGTTTTTAATGTCTTTTAATTTATTAATTGCTTTAATTTTTTCGAGTAAATACATAAATAATAGTACAACTCGGCGTTTGATGCCAATGTCTTGTAACTTTTATTTTGCAATCCAAAAAAAAAAAACACCCAAGTTTGCACTTACGACATCATTGCATTTACGAGTTTAAAAATTTAAAAGACACTAAATCAAGAAGCAATCGCATATTTTCCGAAAATATGCACTAATCTTCAAATATTTTTTAATTTTATTTACTACTTCTTTATTAGCCATTTATTAATTTATAAAAAAAATAATTCATAAATAAGCATATGTACGATAACGGAAAAATTTTTCAATTTCAGGAGTTTTTTTTACTTAATATATAAAATTTGAAAAACAACAAGAATTAATAGTAATTCAAACATAAACAGTTACTAAACAAATATTTTTATGAAAAATTAATGTAAGTTACATGATTGTGTAGAATTTTATATATGTATTAAATACATATCAATTATGACTTTAATTATCTCAATACAACGTATATCAGATTTTTAAAAATCAAAAATTTTTCGCAACGCAGCACTGACAATCATACAGATGCATATCAGCTGTTATTTGTTCTCAGGTAGTTATACAAGTGAAAAGAAAGGATCGTTCACAATTAGTATCAAAATTTCTCAATTGAAAACAGTGGCAATTAAAAATGCACCAAATATCGAGTTCCACTATTAGATTCTCTTACGCGATTGTTTACACTAACTTCGTTATTTATACTATCGGCACAATTTAGTTCAAACATACAAATATTGAGAAGTCAACCGTTATCGATTACATCATCTTGTTCAAATAGAATATTTGAACAATGACGTCTTACCATCGAATGTCATTTTCAATGGACAAAGTGAGAAAGAGATACCGAATAAAGATTTGTCTGAGACACAATTATAATAAAACATGGAAAAAATCACATGCTTTCTTAATATAGACGAAGTTTAGCAAAATATTTTCCATCATTCTGCCAATGAGTTCTAATTAATTCGATGGATTTATACCACAGATCACTATTAACATCCAATATAATAATACGAGTTAGTAATTTGTTCGGATACAAAAAATTTTCAAAAGTTTATCAAAAAAAAAAAAACATTTATTACTGGAGCAGGCGCACTAACGCTCGAAAATATATACTCAAATACGCATTTTTGGGCAAATTATTTGACTATGAAAGTATGTGAAAGAAAGTTCAGCCGTAAACATCGGTAGCTGTGCACATGCTGAAATCTTCATAAACACAACAATGCGGAAATCAATTTTCTTCAATTCTAAAGGAATTGAACTATGGACTTTCAACCTGATGTAAAGTAAATTGCGTCCCAAGATCTTGTGATATGAACCAGGTACACTTTTTCTTGAGTAAAGTAGAAGGTCTAGCCCAATATATAGCAATTGGTAGACTACCGTCACCAGTGGGGATGTATCATGTGTTTCGTGTTGCAGTGGAGCGCTTCCTGAATAGAAGATTATTAATGGATGGATTAGCTTCCATGATGAGGATGTAACTTTATCTTTATGAAATCGTTCATAGTAGACGAAATGGCAGTCATGATGGAGAGTATAGATTGTACTGTAGTTTTAGCCTGGTCGCACAGAGATCGTACAAATCAAGTCAAACTTCTGCTAAATTACGGCTGCCATTAGCGCCTTTCACCGAAGAATTAATTAATGCTCTTTAACAATGAAATATATATTTATGCAAGTAGTCGGATTTTTTTCTTCTTAATACATTCTTAAAGTTAAGCGATAATTCAGGATTTTTCAACTATTTGGTTCTTAGAAAGCTTAATGAAGTCTTCGGCAAAAGGAGCTGAATGACAAACATACGTTAACTTAAAAATCATAAACATATTTCAACTCCACCTCTCTCTCTCTCTCTCTCTATCTCAAGATGCACGTAATCAAACATTTATTCGTCAGCATAAATAAAATTAAACATAAATGGATGAATGATTCATTTGTAGTGACAATTATATGTAGTAATAGTTTTTATTATTAATATTATTATTATTTTTTAATTATTAGTTGTTTCCAAAGTCTATTTGATTGCCGATGCCAGTATTATTAACAAATTAGTAATTTTTTTCTGGTCGTTAACACTCACTACTTGGTACAATTGCTGGAAAAGAATTTTAATCATTATTGTATCTTAAAATTTTTTTCTGCTGAGGGCTGGCTAAACTTATTCCAAGTTGTGCTTGCCGCCTACATCAAAATATTCCATCAATGTCAATGATTATGATCTTCATAAGTTTGTAAAGTGTTTGGAGAAATGGCAGTAATTGGTATTTAATTATTTGTCTTATTTATCTTGTCATACAATTCACGATCCCTCAAGAATTTCTTAATTGCCATTTTAGTCTTAATTACAAATACAGTAGTTTTCCGATTTAACGAATTTATAAGTACGTTATATCCAGTACTTGCATATGGAGTGTATATAACTATAAAATAAAAATAATTCATATCAGGTTGTGAAGTAAAATAAAAATGCAGTGAAAGGTAAATCCAAGCCGTCATCCATTTACAAGTTTTATAAAAATTACTGCTTAAAAATTTCTCGAGCAAAATCGGTTTCTTTTTAATTGCATCTTCCTAGATCTCTTATAGTCATGGAATTAGTAGAATCAATATTGTTTTGCTCAGATCATTTATACAAATTTCGAAGTTATTAAGAGCATCATCGAGTTTTATAGGTTTTAATTATTCCAGTTCGAAACAAGTGCACAAAAAATTAAAGTAACACTTTCAAAAAAGTGAAAGCTTTTTCTACTCCTGTGTTATTTATTGTTTTTTTTTTAATATTTGTATACGTGTATAAGAATAGGTAAAATTTCCATTTTCCCCCAATACATAAATTTTATATATTATTATATTATTTGTTCGTCAAACCGAGTACAAAATAAATTTTTTCTTCGCTATAGAAGATACTCAATAGAAAAAAATTGCTTGTTCGTTAAATGCGATGTTTGTAGTAACGAATGTTCGTTAAAGCGGAAAACTACTGTAATTCAATTGAATTTTTATATACGACACATGTGTGATTCCGAAGAAATTTCGTTTTTGTAGAGTATGATAGTTTTAGTGCGGATTGTAAATTTTTCTAATAAAACATTACAAGTTAGATCTGTAATTCTATACCAAAGAATATGTTTTCGAATTTTATGTTATTTTTTTCGAATTGAATTATGAATTACATGTTGATTTAAATAAGTAAAAAAAAATTGACTCTCTTTTATTCAGCCTATTTTGCCAAATCACCATGGACGCTGTTCAGGCAGCGTTACCTGCGCTTCGCCCATTTGATGGTCATCATAATCGTCCTACCGAGAGTAATGTTAAAAATGCAGTGGATAAATTTGAGTCCACTGATTCCGTAAACAATGAACCAACATCTGCCAAAAACATCCTTGCTGAGCGTGAGAAACTGCAGGAGAATTGAAGACAGTCGGCCACAAGAACTCGGCTTTTCGCAGACCTCAACTTAGAGAGTTTTGCATCGTGTTTTGAGCCTGCACCCCTACAAAATTCAACTGACGCAGAAGCTGGAGAAAAAAAAAACGACAATAGGCAACGACGTTTGTTCACTAAATGGGCTCTGAAGCAGTTGGAAACTGACCTTAATTTTCACAAAAAAAAAAAAAAAAAAAAAAAAAACATCTACAGCGATGAGACACATTTATGGATGAATAGGAACGTCAACAAACAAAATTTGTCGAATTTGTGTTCGATGCTTTGAATTTGTGCTGCACCATTCATATAAGATTCCTTCAAAAAATGCCAAGTCAGAGGTAAACAAGATAAGAACGACGTTGCAGAAAGAAAAGTAAAGATTCAAGAGGATTTGTGGCTCAAAATGGACATCATGTAGATAAGCCCATACAAATGGCAAAACAGCCATTATGGCTTTTTTTTGCTGATTTCAGCAGCAGGGTTCTCTCTACACCACGTTTTTTTTAATACTATCTGCTTTCGGTAGACATAAATATCACTAGTATGAATTAAAAAAAGTTTTTAAAAAACGCTTCTAAAAAACAAATATATATCATTATTATTCAAAGTTAACTTATTATAGCTGTTTTCGAAATTTTTTATGCATAAAATATATAATTCTAAGCCAACGTTGAATGCAATAAATCACACGATTTACAGAACATCAATCTGTCTATTTGTCGTTTTTGGAAATCATTCAATTTCAAACACGAGTCAATTTACAGAATATGCTTGAAACCATAATAATAAATATATAAATTTTAATTATCGCTATATTAAGGTTGATTATTATTAGAACAGAAATTTATATTTTATTATTCGCGTACTATTTGGAAGCCACAATTTTCCAACAGTTTTTAATACCTACCGGGACGCATTATGCAATAATGGTCGCGTTTTATTTAATCTCTGTTTTGAAACATTTTAAACTAATTAGTTTAGCATTAATAACTCAATAAAAAAATTTTTAAATTAGCACCATTTTGTTGACTAAAAATTCGGTGGAGGTATTGCAGGCCTTTCACGACACAAGAAAAAAAACCTGATTTTATATAAATAAAATTAATTGATAATTTTCATTAAAAGTCAATAGTTTTAACAATGACGAAAGCGAATTTTAAACAAATTTCTTATTACTATTTTTTTTGCAGGAACGATCAAACGATGGCTAATTTGCTGACAAGTTAAATTTTTGTTTATTTTAAATAAAAAAATCACAAGCAATAATTTGTCAAGTAGTCGTATCTATGAGCTGTTCATTTTATATTTGACAAAAACCCAAAAGCTAAATAAATAATTAAAAGGCAAAATAAAATCGTGAAAAGCCAATTTGGTAAACATATGGAAAAAAATATACGATATATTCATCAGATACATGCAACAGAAGGGGCACGTAAGACTGAAATTATTTTTTATTTGAAGTCGAACGATGGATGTAGTAGTTTAATTATGAAATTAATATAGAGAAATAGAGAATAATAAGAGCTTTCATATACCATAAATTCAATGGAACTTTCACGACATAATGACAATAGGACGAAGGATATGGCTTTATACGATATGTTTCTTCAGTAAGAAGCTACTATGAACCATATAGGGCTCATTAGGGTATTGTTACCTGTCTATGGTAAAATGGTTTGTACAATTTGTTCCATTTTTCGAACAAAGAGGCTTTACATAAACCCTTAATTAGCACATACAAACTCTACTAGTTGCATTATTATTTTTTATTATATATTAGCAGGATAATTTTCGTAACGTATTGTTGTAGTTAATTATGATTAAAAGAATTAATCATAACACAGTATTCCAAAGTCAACAGAAACTAGCGAAAAACATGAAATATATGTACATGAAAATTGGGTAGAAGGTTTACGTCCTCCGAAAACAGCGCTGCTATGTTTTGCCATCTAGGATGAAATTAAAGTTGAATATTTCTTTCTTGACTTTGGAACAGGATTAATGAATAATTATTTCTTAACTAAAATATATATAAAAAAAATCAGGCTACTAATCTAAACTTAGAAATCAATGGTACCATCGAATTACATAAATATTGTTAGTATCGTTTAAATAATTCATATTTATATCTTTTAAATAATGATCATTGAATTTCGACCAGTTTGAAGGCATCCAACTTCGTATGTTTATAAGAAAACCCTTCAAATACAGTTCTATCATATATGAAAACTACAAAATATAGTTGGAATGGTTTAATATACAGTAGAATCTTAAAAAAGTTAACCAAAATGTCCCAAGGGGTATTAACTTTTCCGAACTTTTAACTTTTCTAAGCGGTTTTTTTGAGTCGAAAAAAGGAATAAAGTATGTATGTAATATGTAAACAATTTTTTTAGATACCAAATGTTCCATTTTTATTAAAAGACTTATATAACAGTTTTCATTATTACAAAAAAGAAACTTATGTTTAGTTTGTACTGGGTGTTCAATTTCAAAGTCCCGCTCAGTTTTTTTGTTCGCATAAAAATAGTTTATAGAGGTTTAAAGAAGCAATCAAGGCTTGTTTGTTTCTTTTCTTTTGTATAATAGCTCTTGATCATGTTCGTGCGCATATTAGGTCTGACACATGATTTGCATCATTGTTGCTCTCAAACCATTTCATAACGCTATTGATGCTTTCAACTGCTTTCGAGAAACTTACTTTAGATATATACGCTCTAAAAAGTTAACCGAAAAGTTAACTTTTTAGAGCTGCACGTGGATTGTAAAAAGCTGTTAACTTATCCGCGTGTTTAACTTTTATGAGAGTTAACTTTTCTAAGATTCTACTGTACATACATAAACTGCACAAGAAACAATTTATACAGTGGAGTTCGCTTAAACATACCTCGGTTATAACGAATTATCAACTATAACGAGCAACGTCTCCGGTCGTAATAGTTTTGTATGAAGATTTCATACAAATTATAAAAGTTATAACGAAAATCGGTTATAGCGAATTTTTCCAATAACGAACAGCATACAAATGCTTGTAGGTTTTTACGCTCATAACAAACAGAACAAAATTGCAAAATGTTTTCACCAATTTTCTAGGCGCTTAAAATATGTACTTATTTACTTAGAGTATTTGGCAAAGTGATATAAAGTAATTGCATTTTGTGATCTATAAAATATAAATACGACTATTTACTTCGGTTAAAATGAAGTTCGTCTATAAGGATCTAAATTATCCGGTTCTCTTTAGATCGTTATAAATGAAATCCACTGTATTCAATATAAAAAACTTTTATTTGTCTTGAACAGCTGCACCCATAACAAATCATTAATCTGTAAAACACTAATAATTGAAACGATTAGTTGAGAGGATATCACAAAAATTTTTATAATATAGTATGTATGTACATATGTACTTACATATGTATATACGAGTATATACATATACAGTTGAACTTCTATAATTTGAATCACCATTATCCAAACAAATAACTTCAAGTTAGGGAGACTTCAAGTTATGGAGCAAGTTTCGAAAGTTTTGCATATAATCAAAAAATTTTTTTTAACTTTTATTCCTTTTTACTTGTAATAAAAGAATTGAAAAAGTGTATATAATTTATTATATGTATATTAAAGTAATGAGTAATTTTTGGCTGAATTGATTTTAGTTTAGTAAAACCCAGATTCAAAAAAATTGCTTATTTTTACCTTATTTCTTAAAATCATTGAAACTGTACTCGGTGCAATACCATATTTTTCAGCCACGTCTTTTTTCTTCGATCTCTTGTCAATTTCATTTATTAACAGAATCTTTTCTTCAATTGACAAATTTTTATGAAAATGTTTTGACGCCATAATAATTTCCTTTTTATTGTGCTGTTTTTTTTTTGAATTGTGTAAAAGTCAATCCTAACAACTTGTATGCAGAAAATTCCATTGTCATTTCGGGACTTTACCCAACTTTAAACAGAAATCATATTGCCACCAAGGCGAATTCGACTTGATTGCCACATACATCACGACAGTGTTGTTAATTTAACTATGCATTTGCCCATTAAAACTATCGTTTATAAAGCAAATTAGAAAAAAAGATATACGCTGAATGTTAGTGGTAGATCTGGAAATTTTTGCTTAACTAAAATATAATGTCAACACGAAAAATTCAATTTATAGAAACTTTGCAAGGCTGTGTACCATTATTTTTCTTCAAGTTAGAGAAAAATTCAAGTTATGGAAGTTCAAATAATAAGAAAAAATTTAAAGGAATTTAGCTGCTTGCCCCTGTTGCCATAAGATTTGCTTCAAGTTATTGAAACTTCAAATTAAAGAAGTTCAAGTTATAGAGGTTCAACCGTATATATATATATATACATATATATATATATATATATATATATATATATATATACACATATATATACATATATATATATATACAAATATATATACATATATATATATATATATATATATATATATATATACATATATATATATATATATACATATATATATATATATACATATATATATATATATATATATATATATATATATATATATATATATATATATATATATAGAACATTTTAATATTAGGCCGGTTGGAATGAAAGTCGGATCTCAAAAAATGTCAATCTCTAACTTTATAATAATTAATTTATTATTAAGTTATATAATAAATAATAATAAATAAATAAATAAAAAAGCAAATATGTATGTACATATAATGAGTTTTTATTTTTATTAAACAAGCAAATTATTATTCGTTTTGCTTATCAAATCCAAACCGCAATCTTTATTTGTACAAGTAATTTGAGCCTTTCACGTTATTATTATCTTTAAAAAATAAACACTCTTAGAAACGCCCTTATTTTTTTGCCGAAAAGCAACGTGTAACGTGACTGACTACGATTGTTGACTAAATTATACGGGGAAGAACACGGGTTGTCTTTATTACGGTTGGCGATTTTTAACTTTTAGCTGCACATTTTGTAATATTTCTTTAATCTACAACAAAGCGTTGTAGTCAAAGCCGCAATAGTGGCCCATTAATTAACATTAATTCGTGATGAGGCAACATGTCAGCAGTTCGATTGAAAGACTATTTTCTCCGTAATCTTCTTATGGAATTCTCCATTAATTATTCCTTGCATCTTTGCTATCATATTCCTCCTAGTATTCACAATCATCCTCTTAGGATTTTTGGAATAATAATTAATAACTATTTCTGATGACATTGGTTTCTCATACGAATCAATCAATATATTATTTTCATTGCTTATTACGAGGGTACCCAAATGTAGCAGTATCGTCGGACATTTCATATTTTTGTGAATCAATAGCATCCTCTTAAATAGCACAAAAAAGTCTTCGTCATAGTTCCTGGTTTGATATATATAATGTGTTAATATGCTTCCATAGATATATATCCACTATAATTGGGGACGCTGAGAAGTTCTTTTTTATAAAGAGAAGCAACAAGCAAGCAATTAATGGAGACATGATGAAATTATAGAAATATAGAGAGAAAGAGAATGGCTTAATTCTTATGAAACTGTGCATTAAATTTCTAAAGCTGCATTTTTTGTATCCATTTTATTAATTGTTCTACTTCGCGGAATAATGAGGGCACTGTGATGTACATTAGCATGGAAGGGTATCAATCGCTGCGAGTACTGTTCAGTGCTTCTTCCTGAATAAATATTTCTATACATATTTGGCTCCTGTTCCATGTTTGCGCAGTAGTGGCAATGTATCCATATGTTGCATAGACACATGTTGCACATAAAATATACAGAAATGTAATGTAACGTTTTGCAATCAACTTTATTTCAGGATAAAAACCAACTATGCTTTTTAATACGATTTTATCAATTTAAATTTGTATCTATTTTTAAGTCATACTTGAACTGCGTAAAAACAAAAGTCTGAAGATTTGTCAAATAAGCAGCAACAATACTTCCAGTTTCTTGAAGTGTGTATCGCTCCATGGTTTGTTGACAACTTATTCTCTTTTCACAATTTGTGGTCCGAAAGTAGTGCAAATACATATTTCTTCCAATGATTTTAAAATAGGCTTGTAATTGCAAGATATTCTTTTTTGGGTCTGGTGTATTTTTTTAATTATTTCAGATGTAGAGACCTCAACTGGGTGTCCAGAATGTTCGACATCTTCCGCGCTTGTACGGCCACAACGAAATTCAGTGAACCAATTTCTACCATTTAAATTGATGCAGAATTCCCATAAAGTTTATCCAGCTAAGCCTTGGTTTGAGTAAGAGTTTTTCCGCGAAAAATAACGCTTAATGATTTCTTGAAATCATAACGTTGTCTATTATCAAATACAAACTAAATGACGCAACTTATCCAAATCTTTAAAGAAGTCAACTGACAAACTCATGCTGACAGGAACGGTGCTGCTCGTACGAATAGAAAACTATTGATTCTGCAGTGAAAAAATGTAAAGCCCTTCCACAGAAAGGAGACTTGAACTGCCTCCGAAAATTTGACAATGCAGTTTTTAGCCCTAGGAACCACTGGAAAACTTGCAGCCTTCTGGATGTAAAGTGTATTTTCAATTGTACGATTAAAAAAATACTCTAATGTGACATAAAATCATGTTCTTTGCAAAGAAAATATACATATAAAAAGTTTAATTTTCCCAACATAATGAAGACAGCTTTTGTATCGGTGAACAAGAACCAAACGAGACAAGAACCTGCAACGACAACATCATGTTTAAATCATTGAAAATGATACGAATTCGCACTATTTCCGAGTCTTAATATAAGTATTTTCATGACTCTTTCAAAGGCCCTTTTTCCTAGAAAATTTTAGTACATATTTGCAATGAGTTTTTATGGCAAGAAAAAGCGCTTTTGAATTCTGCAGAAATTTTGATGACTCAAAATCAGTGAATCCCTTAAAAATACAAGATTTTACATTTTCCTAAAAATTTCCTATATTTTCAATCGTTTCTGCGATTCAGGATCAACATAACGAATTCCTTGGCAGAAACGATATTTTCCCTGTTAAATGACCAGTTGCTACCTCTCAATCAAAAACAGGCCAATACAAAATTGAGCCCATTCTCAAGGAATGACATATTTATTGCTCCCAAAAATTCAATACACCTTTTTTTCTACTTCCTGGAAAATATTATTGAAACAATTTATGGTTTAAATTTAAACAAGTGCCTGTTTATATTAAAAGCGAAAAGCAGTTTGTTATTTGTTGTTTTTCGTTGCTGTTGTAACTCGAAAGACATTTTCTCTTCACTTTATAAAAACAGGATCTTACTCCTTCACACTCGTATGTATGTATGTATATGTAAGACGCTGGTTGAAAATAATTTATTTTTTATAAATAATACTTATTTCCCTATATCTTCTTGAAAATATAATTTTTTAAATTAAGTGTTGAAATTACAAAAAGCTTGAGCTCTTTAAAAAGTTTGTCGTGTTTCATCTGTGAAATTTGTCTCTAGTGGTTAATAAACAGCTGTAATTTTATACAAAATTATTTTCTTTGAATATAATGAAGAATGGGAATCAAAAAGAGTACTGGATTATAGTCTCAGCTTTTTCCTGATATTTCTGGAAGCTCCTTTTGTCTGGGTGTAGAAGTGTAAACAATTAATAGAACGAATTGAAAAAAAGTCCAGCCCTCAGCATTAAAATAACATGATCCTGATTTATTTTATATTAAATTTAATTTAAAAATAAATACAATTAATAATCATAAAACATACATACATATAACTTATAAATATTGTTATAAAAATAATTAAATAGAAAACGAAATTAGTTCAATCCACATCCAATTTATCTAGTAAATAGGAGTAGTTAGTGTTAAGTATTTGCCAGCCTTCGGTTCTTGTCACAGACCTCTTGTTTCTGTTGATATAATTAATCATTTCCTCACATAACTCTGGCATATTGTATAGATCAGCAGCTATCAGTGTTTCAGCGGCTGTTTCAATCGAGATGTCTTCTCTCACATGGACTTTAGTTTGGGCAAGTCATACTTATCGCTTGCATATAGGAGTCCATAGATCACTTCTCTAAGATTTCGCACTTCGTTGGTGTAAATGAAGCGTAACATTTCCTCAACGACTTCGAAATCTATATCGGTGATAGTGACTTTATTAGTTCTTGCTTCTTCCATTTCAATATCAAACATTGCCGCAAAGACTTTGCTTCGGCTCGCTAACATGTACTTGTGGGCGTTTATCTCATGCCCGGCCACCACTAGTGTTACATCCGAATATTTTTTAGTTTCAAGCAGCTGCAGTAGGTCCTGACTCAAGCTCGGTTCTTTAATTGGTAAAAATTTCGGATTTTCATTGTCTGTATATTCCGCCGTAATAATTTCACACATAATTATAGAAGGGCATTTGGTTAGGAGACATTTTCTTGATTTATTACCGGAAAGCGACATTTCTATCATATAAGAAGATTCTTCACAATAAGTCACACCTGTTTGCATCATCCCGGCGGTCCATAATTTCATATAACATTTAAAAGGGTGAGCGGTTTGTAGTCCACATATGGTTAATCTGCATACTCTTCCGTAACATTTTTGATTATGAAGTGATAAACGGCCCTGAATTTGAAAGTCTTCGCTGGGCGTATATGTAAATGATGCTGCAGGAAGTTTTCCCCCAATCACGGACTTGCAATGAAAATTATGAATGACCCACTTGTAAATAAACTTTCTCTCATTTCGAAAAGTGTGACCCTCATCCAATGTTGTTAAATCGTTGGAAGACATTTTCGGCAGTAGCTCTTGATGTTGTTTTCCGTTGAAGAAATCAAGTACATCCGTATGGAATGAATGTTCGAAGGATACTGATTTAAAATTTAATCATAAAATATTAAGATACTTTGCCAACGAAACGCAAGAAGCTTGTAATTAATTTGGACTACCTGAAAGCCCACAACAGGAAAATGTTGACAAATAATGATACACATGTGTTTTGCTCGTCCAGTGCATACCTGCCTACATTAATAATAACAATATCTGATCCTATTTAAAATAAGTTTAAATCTTAAGCAGAATTGCATCAGGCAGTAATACAAAAAACCCAAAGTATTCATAATATATTTATTAATTTTAAAGATAAAGGACTGACGTATTGTTGCATCAGGTACTAATGCAAAAAACCCAGTGTTAATTTTGAATCTTTTTTAGCTGCAGCAACTATCATTTCCCAGAACCATTTCATTGCATATTAAAATCAGGAAAATTCGATAATAGCACTTCCCTGAGGGTTATAAAAATATTCTGCAGGATGGCGTCATAAAGTGACATAAAGATGTTGCTCAATTTAATGAAAAGGGAAAATTCAAATACAAAAATCAGACTTGAAAGGCGACTAAGAAAAATTATCGTTTCTTGCCTGATGTGCGATCAAAGCAAAATACATAATAATAATTAGGAAGAGGGTACTGCACAAACTTCAAAACGATCCACTCATGTAAAATTGCATGTATTTCATGACTTTTATAAAAACTTCTCCAAGCCTTTTCATGTTGAAGTAAAACAAGTTTCTAATTGTTAATACTTTCAAATATAGTCGCTAAAATTTAAATAAAAAGAAAACGTTTTTGCCATCCATAATGAGTTCAACCGATTTAATAAGAAGCATTGAAGGCCAGAGTCAACGTATGGAAAGAAAACTTACTTACAAGAGGTTCATTAATGATTTTTGTTGCGCAGTGTGGTGAAGTTCTTCTTCAAAGTTCATTATTGCACTGTAATTTATGTAAAATGGATTGGTTGATGTATTATGTAGAGGTTCTACAAAAAAGGATATATGAGTGAAATTTAAATCCTTATAGGACACAGTGGTCTAAGGCATAGCTTCAAATTCGATTGAATTTCGCTGCAGCGAAATTAAAGACACATTTATTACTGGCTTAATATATAAAATTTAGTTTTTAGATCAAGGATATGTGGGAATCAGGCATGTTCCTGCATCGAATGAATACTAATATCGTGATTTTCTTATTATATTATGAAAATAAATACATAAACCATTATGAAAATAAACATTTTCAAAGGCTCATATCAGAAATATTTGATCATTTGTGCCAAGTTCCAGTCATAAATTCAGCAAATATTTGATGAGTCCTTCCATTGAACGTCAATTTTTGCATTATTCAGATCAAAAATGTATTATTTGAAAATGAGGATGTGCTTGTGCTCAACGAAATGGTATTTGCAATTTTTCTAGAAATAATTGCAAATTTTATTTAATTCTAATTACAATTACAGCAAAAATTTAACTTTTAAAATTAAGGATACCTAGAGAGTACGCATACTCCTCAAACAATATTCGGCATAAAAACAAATTTTCCTTAAATTTAATAACTTATTCATGAATTGGACTAAGAACTACCACACTATCTAGCCTTCTCTGCGATTTAAGCCCATTTTAGTATTTTCTGAAATGGCTGGGAAGAAAAAACTTTAGGAAATCTTATTATTTGGAAGGAATAGGAAAACCAGAAAGATGCTGGACTAAACATATGGAGAAATTTGTTGGATTGTTGCCGAAAAAATATATTTTATTTGAAAAGTCACGACTACGCCCATTTTTCCCATCTCAATTTTTGCGCCACGCCTACTATTACCATACCAAAGTCAATATTATTTGGACAGGCAGTGGATATTTATAATTTATAATTCATTGAGAAGGAATGATTAAGCAATTTAAGTTTATATTTCCTAGTTCCTACACCACAAGGCCTTCATATACTAGCAACTATCCTTCATCTTGCTAACGATATGCTCAATGTTACATATGATTTATAAGAAATCCTATACTTCTCCGTGCCAAATATTTTTGATTTTGTGAATTTTCAGGATATTTCCGAAATATATTTTCGCTCTGTTGCATTATTTGTATTACCATCATTTATACTCTCTAAACAATTGGTGAGTCAGAAGTTCGATTGAAAGATTATTTTCTCCGTAATCTTCTTATGGAATTATCTATTAATTATTCCTTGCATCTTTGCTATCATATTCCTACTAGTATTCACAATCATCCTCTTAGGATTTTTGGAATAATAATTAATAACTATTTCTGATGACATTGGTTTCTCATACGAATCAATCAATATATTATTTTCATTCCTTATTACGAGGGTACCCAAATGTAGCAGTATCCAGTCGGACTCTCTTTCAATAGCATATTTCATATTTTTGTAAATCAATAGCATCCTCTTAAATAGCACAAAAAAGTCTTCGTCATAGTTCCGTCATAGTTCCTGGTTTGATATACATATATAATGTGTTAATATGCTTCCATAGATATATATCCACTATAATTGGGGACGCTGAGAAGTTCTTTTTTATAAAGAGAAGCAACAAGCAAGCAATTAATGGAGACATGATGAAATGATAGAAATATAGAGAGAAAGAGAATGGCTTAATTCTTATGAAACTGTGCATTAAATTTCTAAAACTGCATTTTTTGTATCCATTTTATTAATTGTTCTACTTCGCCGAAGAATGTGGGCATTGTGATGCACATTATCATGGAAGGGTATCAATCGCTGCTAGTACTGTTCAGTGCTTCTTCCTGAATAAATGTTTCTATACATATTTGGCTCCTGTTCCATGTTTGCGCAGTAGTGGCAATGTATCCATATGTTGCATAGACACATGTTGCACATAAAATATACAGAAATGTAATGTAACGTTTTGCAATCAACTTTATTTCAGGATAAAAACCAACTATGCTTTTTAATACGATTTTATCAATTTAAATTTGTATCTATTTTTAAGTCATACTTGAACTGCGTAAAAACAAAAGTCTGAAGATTTGTCAAATAAGCAGCAACAATACTTCCAGTTTCTTGAAGTGTGTATCGCTCCATGGTTTGTTGACAACTTATTCTCTTTTCACAATTTGTGGTCCGAAAGTAGTGCAAATACATATTTCTTCCAATGATTTTAAAATAGGCTTGTAATTGCAAGATATTCTTTTATGGGTCTGGTGTATTTTTTAATTATTTCAGATGTAGAGACCTCAACTGGGTGTCCAGAATGTTCGACATCTTCCGCGCTTGTACGGCCACAACGAAATTCAGTGAACCAATTTCTACCATTTAAATTGATGCAGAATTCCCATAAAGTTTATCCAGCTAAGCCTTGGTTTGAGTAAGAGTTTTTCCGCGAAAAATAACGCTTAATGATTTCTTGAAATCATAACGTTGTCTATTATCAAATACAAACTAAATGACGCAACTTATCCAAATCTTTAAAGAAGTCAACTGACAAACTCATGCTGACAGGAACGGTGCTGCTCGTACGAATAGAAAACTATTAATTCTGCAGTGAAAAAATGTAAAGCCCTTCCACAGAAAGGAGACTTGAACTGCCTCCGAAAATTTGACAATGCAGTTTTTAGCCCTAGGAACCACTGGAAAACTTGCAGCCTTCTGGATGTAAAGTGTATTTTCAATTGTACGATTAAAAAAATACTCTAATGTGACATAAAATCATGTTCTTTGCAAAGAAAATATACATATAAAAAGTTTAATTTTCCCAACATAATGAAGACAGCTTTTGTATCGGTGAACAAGAACCAAACGAGACAAGAACCTGCAACGACAACATCATGTTTAAATCATTGAAAATGCTACGAATTCGCACTATTTCCGAGTCTTAATATAAGTATTTTCATGACTCTTTCAAAGGCCCTTTTTCCTAGAAAATTTTAGTACATATTTGCAATGAGTTTTTATGGCAAGAAAAAGCGCTTTTGAATTCTGCAGAAATTTTGATGACTCAAAATCAGTGAATCCCTTAAAAATACAAGATTTTACATTTTCCTAAAAATTTCCTATATTTTCAATCGTTTCTGCGATTCAGGATCAACATAACGAATTCCTTGGCAGAAACGATATTTTCCCTGTTAAATGACCAGTTGCTACCTCTCAATCAAAAACAGGCCAATACAAAATTGAGCCCATTCTCAAGGAATGACATATTTATTGCTCCCAAAAATTCAATACACCTTTTTTTCTACTTCCTGGAAAATATTATTGAAACAATTTATGGTTTAAATTTAAACAAGTGCCTGTTTATATTAAAAGCGAAAAGCAGTTTGTTATTTGTTGTTTTTCGTTGCTGTTGTAACTCGAAAGACATTTTCTCTTCACTTTATAAAAACAGGATCTTACTCCTTCACACTCGTATGTATGTATGTATATGTAAGACGCTGGTTGAAAATAATTTATTTTTTATAAATAATACTTATTTCCCTATATCTTCTTGAAAATATAATTTTTTAAATTAAGTGTTGAAATTACAAAAAGCTTGAGCTCTTTAAAAAGTTTGTCGTGTTTCATCTGTGAAATTTGTCTCTAGTGGTTAATAAACAGCTGTAATTTTATACAAAATTATTTTCTTTGAATATAATGAAGAATGGGAATCAAAAAGAGTACTGGATTATAGTCTCAGCTTTTTCCTGATATTTCTGGAAGCTCCTTTTGTCTGGGTGTAGAAATGTAAACAATTAATAGAACGAATTGAGAAAAAGTCCAGCCCTCAGCATTAAAATAACATGATCCCGATTTATTTCATATTAAATTTAATTTAAAAATAAATACAATGAATAATCATAAAACATACATACATATAACTTATAAATATTGTTATAAAAATAATTAAATAGAAAACGAAATTAGTTCAATCCACATCCAATTTATCTAGTAAATAGGAGTAGTTAGTGTTAAGTATTTGCCAGCCTTCGGTTCTTGTCACAGACCTCTTGTTTCTGTTGATATAATTAATCATTTCCTCACATAACTCTGGCATATTGTATAGATCAGCAGCTATCAGTGTTTCAGCGGCTGTTTCAATCGAGATGTTTTCTCTCAGTGTTTTCACGCACATGGACTTTAGTTTGGGCAAGTCATACTTATCGCTTGCATATAGGAGTCCATAGATCATTTCTCTAAGATTTCGCACTTCGTTGGTGTAAATGAAGCGTAACATTTCCTCAACGACTTCGAAATCTATATCGGTGATAGTGACTTTATTAGTTCTTGCTTCTTCCATTTCAATATCAAACATTGCCGCAAAGACTTTGCTTCGGCTCGCTAACATGTACTTGTGGGCGTTTATCTCATGCCCGGCCACCACTAGTGTTACATCCGAATATTTTTTAGTTTCAAGCAGCTGCAGTAGGTCCTGACTCAAGCTCGGTTCTTTAATTGGTAAAAATTTCGGATTTTCATTGTCTGTATATTCCGCCGTAATAATTTCACACATAATTATAGAAGGGCATTTGGTTAGGAGACATTTTCTTGATTTATTACCGGAAAGAGACATTTCTATCATATAAGAAGATTCTTCACAATAAGTCACACCTGTTTGCATCATCCCGGCGGTCCATAATTTCATATAACATTTAAAAGGGTGAGCGGTTTGTAGTCCACATATGGTTAATCTGCATACTCTTCCGTAACATTTTTGATTATGAAGTGATAAACGGCCCTGAATTTGGAAGTCTTCGCTGGGCGTATATGTAAATGATGCTGCAGGAAGTTTTCCACCAATCACGGACTTGCAATGAAAATTATGAATGACCCACTTGTAAATAAACTTTCTCTCATTTCGAAAAGTATGACCCTCATCCAATGTTGTTAAATCGTTGGAAGACATTTTCGGCAGTAGCTCTTGATGTTGTTTTCCGTTGAAAAAATCAAGTACATCCGTATGGAATGAATGTTCGAAGGATACTGATTTAAAATTTAATCATAAAATATTAAGATACTTTGCCAACGAAACCCAAGAAGCTTGTAATTAATTTGGACTACCTGAAAGCCCACAACAGGAAAATGTTGACAAATAATGATACACATGTGTTTTGCTCGTCCAGTGCATACCTGCCTACATTAATAATAACAATATCTGATCCTATTTAAAATAAGTTTAAATCTTAAGCAGAATTGCATCAGGTAATAATACAAAAAAAAACCCAAAGTATTCATAATATATTTATTAATTTTAAAGATAAAGGACTGACGTATTGTTGCATCAGGTACTAATGCAAAAAACCCAGTGTTAATTTTTTAGTTGCAGCAATTATCATTTCCCAGAACCATTTCATTGCATATTAAAATCAGGAAAATTCGATAATAGCACCTCCCTGAGGGCTATAAAAATATTCTGCAGGATGGCGTCATAAAGTTACTTAAAGATGTTGCTCAATTTAATGAAAAGGGAAAATTCAAATACAAAAATCAGACTTGAAAGGCGACTAAGAAAAATTATCGTTTCTTGCCTGATGTGCGATCAAATCAAAATACATAATAATAATTAGGAAGAGGGTACTGCACAAACTTCAAAACGATCCACTCATGTGAAATTGCATGTATTTCATGATTTTTATAAAAACTTCTCCAAGCCTTTTCATGTTGAAGTAAAACAAGTTTCTAATTGTTAATACTTTCAAATATAGTCGCTAAAATTTAAATAAAAAGAAAACGTTTTTGCCATCCATAATGAGTTCAACCGATTTAATAAGAAGCATTGAAGGCCAGAGTCAACGTATGGAAAGAAAATTTACTTACAAGAGGTTCATTAATGATTTTTGTTGCGCAGTGTGGTGAAGTTCTTCTTCAAAGTTCATTATTGCACTGTAATTTATGTAAAAATGGATTGGTTGATGTATTATGTAGAGGTTCTACAAAAAAGGATATATGGGTGAAATTTAAATCCTTATAGGACACAGTGGTTTAAGGCATAGCTTCAAATTCGATTGAATTTCGCTGCAGCGCAATTAAAGACACATTTATTACTGGCTTAATATATAAAATTTAGTTTTTAGATCAAGGATATGTGGGAATCAGGCATGTTCCTGCATGGAATGAATCCTAATATCGTGAAAATAAACATTTTCAAAGGCTCATATCAGAAATATTTGCTCATTTGTGCCAAGTTCCAGTCAAAATTCAGCAAATATTTGATCAGTCCTTCCATTGAACGTCAATTTTTGCATTATTCAGATCAAAAATGTATTATTTGAAAATAAGGATGTGCTTGTGCTCAACGAAATGGTATTTGCAATTTTTCTAGAAATAATTGCAAATTTTATTTAATTCTAATTACGATTACAGCAAAAATTTAACTTTTAAAATTAAGGATACCTGGAGAGTACGCATACTCCTCAAACAATATTCGGCATAAAAACAAATTTTCCTTAAATTTAATAACTTATTCATGAATTGGACTAAGAACTACCACACTATCTAGTCTACTCTGCGATTTAAGCCCATTTTAGTATTTCCTGAAATGGCTGTGAAGAAAAAAATTTGGGAAATCTTATTATTTGGAAGGAATAGGAAAACCAGAAAGATGCTGGACTAAACATATGGAGAAATTTGTTGGATTGTTGCCGAAAAAATATTTTATATTTGAAAAGTCACGAAATTATCTAGACACACTCGTAAATATGCACATTCTGTTGAACACTACGCCCATTTTTCCCATCTCAATTTTTGCGCCACGCCTACTATTACCATACCAAAGTCAATATTATTTGGACAGGCAGTGGATATTTATAATTTATAATTCATTGAGGAGGAATGATCAAGTAATTTAAGTTTATATTTCCTAGTTCCTACACTACAAGGCCTTCATAGACTAGCAACTAGACTCTTAAAATTTTTCTATACTCGTACTATCCTTCATCTTGCTAACGATATGCTCAATGTTACATATGATTTATAAGAAATCATATACTTCTCCGTGCCAAATATTTTTGATTTTGTGAATTTTCAGGATATTTCCGAAATATATTTTCGCTCTGTTGCATTATTTGTATTACCATCATTTATACTCTCTAAACAATTGGTGAGTCAGCAGTTCAATTGAAAGACTATTTTCTCCGTAATATTCTTATGGAATTCTCTATTAATTATTCGTTGCATCTTTGCTATCATATTCCTACTAGTATTCACAATCATCCTCTTAGCATTTTTGGAATAATAATTAATAACTATTTCTGATGACATTGGTTTCTCATACGAATCAATCAATATATTATTTTCATTCCTTATTACGAGGGTACCCAAATGTAGCAGTATCCAGTCGGACTCTCTTTCAATAGCATATTTCATATTTTTGTGAATCAATAGCATCCTCTTAAATAGCACAAAAAGGTCTTCGTCATAGTTCCTGGTTTGATATATATAATGTGTTATGCTTCCATAGATATATATCCACTATAATTGGGGACGCTGAGAAGTTCTTTTTTATAAAGAGAAGCAACAAGCAAGCAATTAATGGAAACATGATGAAATGATAGAAATATAGAGAGAAAGAGAATGGCTTAATTCTTATGAAACTGTGCATTAAATTTCTAAAGCTGCATTTTTTGTATCCATTTTATTAATTGTTCTACTTCGCGGAAGAATGAGGGCACTGTGATGTACATTAGAATGGAAGGGTATCAATCGCTGCGAGTGCTGTTCAGTGCTTTTTCCTGAATAAATGTCTATACATATTTGGCTCCTGTTCCATGTTTGCACAGTAGTGGCAATGTATCCATATGTTGCATAGACACATGTTGCACATAAAATATACGGAAATGTAATGTAACGTATTGAAATCATTTTTATTTCAGGATAAAAACCAACTACGCTTTTTAATACGATTTTATCAATTTAAATTTGTATCTATTTTTAAGTCATACTTGAAAAAATTTAAAGCCCTTCCACAGAAAGGAGACTTGAACTGCCTCCGAAAATTTTACAATGCAGTGTTTAGCCCTAGGAACCACTGGAAAACTTGCAGCCTTCTGGATGTAAAGTGTATTTTCAATTGTACGATTAAAAAAATACTCTAATGTGACATAAAATCATGTTCTTTGCAAAGAAAATATACACATAAAAAGTTTAATTTTCCCAACATAATGAAGACAGCTTTTGTATCGGTGAACAAGAACCAAAAGAGACAAGAACCTGCAACGACAACATTATGTTTAAATCATTGAAAATTATACGAATTCGCACTATTTCCGAGTCTTAATATAAGTATTTTCATGACTCTTTCAAAGGCCCTTTTTCCTAGAAAATTTTAGTACATATTTGCAATGAGTTTTTATGACAAGAAAAAGCGCTTTTGAATTCTGCAGAAATTTCGATGACTCAAAATCAGTGAATCCCTTAAAAATACAAGATTTTACATTTTCCTAAAAATTTCCTATATTTTCAATCGTTTCTGCGATTCAGGATCAACATAACGAATTCCTTGGCAGAAACGATATTTTCCCTGTTAAATGACCAGTTGCTACCTCTCAATCAAAAACAGGCCAATACAAAATTGAGCCCATTCTCAAGGAATGACATATTTATTGCTCCCAAAAATTCAATACACCTTTTTTTCTACTTCCTGGAAAATATTATTGAAACAATTTATGGTTTAAATTTAAACAAGTGCCTGTTTATATTAAAAGCGAAAAGCAGTTTGTTATTTGTTGTTTTTCGTTGCTGTTGTAACTCGAAAGACATTTTCTCTTCACTTTATAAAAACAGGATCTTACTCCTTCACACTCGTATGTATGTATATGTAAGACGCTGGTTGAAAATAATTTATTTTTTATAAATAATACTTATTTCCCTATATCTTCTTGAAAATATAATTTTTTAAATTAAGTGTTGAAATTACAAAAAGCTTGAGCTCTTTAAAAAGTTTGTCGTGTTTCATCTGTGAAATTTGTCTCTAGTGGTTAATAAACAGCTGTAATTTTATACAAAATTATTTTCTTTGAATATAATGAAGAATGGGAATCAAAAAGAGTACTGGATTATAGTCTCAGCTTTTTCCTGATATTTCTGGAAGCTCCTTTTGTCTGGGTGTAGAAATGTAAACAATTAATAGAACGAATTGAGAAAAAGTCCAGCCCTCAGCATTAAAATAACATGATCCCGATTTATTTTATATTAAATTTAATTTAAAAATAAATACAATGAATAATCATAAAACATACATACATATAACTTATAAATATTGTTATAAAAATAATTAAATAGAAAACGAAATTAGTTCAATCCACATCCAATTTATCTAGTAAATAGGAGTAGTTAGTGTTAAGTATTTGCCAGCCTTCGGTTCTTGTCACAGACCTCTTGTTTCTGTTGATATAATTAATCATTTCCTCACATAACTCTGGCATATTGTATAGATCAGCAGCTATCAGTGTTTCAGCGGCTGTTTCAATCGAGAGGCCTTCTCTCAGTGTTTTCACGCACATGGACTTTAGTTTGGGCAAGTCATACTTATCGCTTGCATATAGGAGTCCGTAGATCATTTCTCTAAGATTTCGCACTTCGTTGGTGTAAATGAAGCGTAACATTTCCTCAACGACTTCGAAATCTATATCGGTGATAGTGACTTTATTAGTTCTTGCTTCTTCCATTTCAATATCAAACATTGCCGCAAAGACTTTGCTTCGGCTCGCTAACATGTACTTGTGGGCGTTTATCTCATGCCCGGCCACCACTAGTGTTACATCCGAATATTTTTTAGTTTCAAGCAGCTGCAGTAGGTCCTGACTCAAGCTCGGTTCTTTAATTGGTAAAAATTTCGGATTTTCATTGTCTGTATATTCCGCCGTAATAATTTCACACATAATTATAGAAGGGCATTTGGTTAGGAGACATTTTCTTGATTTATTACCGGAAAGCGACATTTCTATCATATAAGAAGATTCTTCACAATAAGTCACACCTGTTTGCATCATCCCGGCGGTCCATAATTTCATATAACATTTAAAAGGGTGAGCGGTTTGTAGTCCACATATGGTTAATCTGCATACTCTTCCGTAACATTTTTGATTATGAAGTGATAAACGGCCCTGAATTTGGAAGTCTTCGCTGGGCGTATATGTAAATGATGCTGCAGGAAGTTTTCCACCAATCACGGACTTGCAATGAAAATTATGAATGACCCACTTGTAAATAAACTTTCTCTCATTTCGAAAAGTGTGACCCTCATCCAATGTTGTTAAATCGTTGGAAGACATTTTCGGCAGTAGCTCTTGATGTTGTTTTCCGTTGAAAAAATCAAGTACATCCGTATGGAATGAATGTTCGAAGGATACTGATTTAAAATTTAATCATAAAATATTAAGATACTTTGCCAACGAAACCCAAGAAGCTTGTAATTAATTTGGACTACCTGAAAGCCCACAACAGGAAAATGTTGACAAATAATGATACACATGTGTTTTGCTCGTCCAGTGCATACCTGCCTACATTAATAATAACAATATCTGATCCTATTTAAAATAAGTTTAAATCTTAAGCAGAATTGCATCAGGTAATAATACAAAAAAAAACCCAAAGTATTCATAATATATTTATTAATTTTAAAGATAAAGGACTGACGTATTGTTGCATCAGGTACTAATGCAAAAAACCCAGTGTTAATTTTTTAGTTGCAGCAATTATCATTTCCCAGAACCATTTCATTGCACATTAAAATCAGGAAAATTCGATAATAGCACCTCCCTGAGGGCTATAAAAATATTCTGCAGGATGGCGTCATAAAGTTACTTAAAGATGTTGCTCAATTTAATGAAAAGGGAAAATTCAAATACAAAAATCAGACTTGAAAGGCGACTAAGAAAAATTATCGTTTCTTGCCTGATGTGCGATCAAATCAAAATACATAATAATAATTAGGAAGAGGGTACTGCACAAACTTCAAAACGGTCCACTCATGTGAAATTGCATGTATTTCATGATTTTTATAAAAACTTCTCCAAGCCTTTTCATGTTGAAGTAAAACAAGTTTCTAATTGTTAATACTTTCAAATATAGTCGCTAAAATTTAAATAAAAAGAAAACGTTTTTGCCATCCATAATGAGTTCAACCGATTTAATAAGAAGCATTGAAGGCCAGAGTCAACGTATGGAAAGAAAATTTACTTACAAGAGGTTCATTAATGATTTTTGTTGCGCAGTGTGGTGAAGTTCTTCTTCAAAGTTCATTATTGCACTGTAATTTATGTAAAAATGGATTGGTTGATGTATTATGTAGAGGTTCTACAAAAAAGGATATATGGGTGAAATTTAAATCCTTATAGGACACAGTGGTTTAAGGCATAGCTTCAAATTCGATTGAATTTCGCTGCAGCGCAATTAAAGACACATTTATTACTGGCTTAATATATAAAATTTAGTTTTTAGATCAAGGATATGTGGGAATCAGGCATGTTCCTGCATGGAATGAATCCTAATATCGTGAAAATAAACATTTTCAAAGGCTCATATCAGAAATATTTGCTCATTTGTGCCAAGTTCCAGTCAAAATTCAGCAAATATTTGATCAGTCCTTCCATTGAACGTCAATTTTTGCATTATTCAGATCAAAAATGTATTATTTGAAAATAAGGATGTGCTTGTGCTCAACGAAATGGTATTTGCAATTTTTCTAGAAATAATTGCAAATTTTATTTAATTCTAATTACGATTACAGCAAAAATTTAACTTTTAAAATTAAGGATACCTGGAGAGTACGCATACTCCTCAAACAATATTCGGCATAAAAACAAATTTTCCTTAAATTTAATAACTTATTCATGAATTGGACTAAGAACTACCACACTATCTAGTCTACTCTGCGATTTAAGCCCATTTTAGTATTTCCTGAAATGGCTGTGAAGAAAAAAATTTGGGAAATCTTATTATTTGGAAGGAATAGGAAAACCAGAAAGATGCTGGACTAAACATATGGAGAAATTTGTTGGATTGTTGCCGAAAAAATATTTTATATTTGAAAAGTCACGAAATTATCTAGACACACTCGTAAATATGCACATTCTGTTGAACACTACGCCCATTTTTCCCATCTCAATTTTTGCGCCACGCCTACTATTACCATACCAAAGTCAATATTATTTGGACAGGCAGTGGATATTTATAATTTATAATTCATTGAGGAGGAATGATCAAGTAATTTAAGTTTATATTTCCTAGTTCCTACACTACAAGGCCTTCATAGACTAGCAACTAGACTCTTAAAATTTTTCTATACTCGTACTATCCTTCATCTTGCTAACGATATGCTCAATGTTACATATGATTTATAAGAAATCATATACTTCTCCGTGCCAAATATTTTTGATTTTGTGAATTTTCAGGATATTTCCGAAATATATTTTCGCTCTGTTGCATTATTTGTATTACCATCATTTATACTCTCTAAACAATTGGTGAGTCAGCAGTTCAATTGAAAGACTATTTTCTCCGTAATATTCTTATGGAATTCTCTATTAATTATTCGTTGCATCTTTGCTATCATATTCCTACTAGTATTCACAATCATCCTCTTAGCATTTTTGGAATAATAATTAATAACTATTTCTGATGACATTGGTTTCTCATACGAATCAATCAATATATTATTTTCATTCCTTATTACGAGGGTACCCAAATGTAGCAGTATCCAGTCGGACTCTCTTTCAATAGCATATTTCATATTTTTGTGAATCAATAGCATCCTCTTAAATAGCACAAAAAGGTCTTCGTCATAGTTCCTGGTTTGATATATATAATGTGTTATGCTTCCATAGATATATATCCACTAAAATTGGGGACGCTGAGAAGTTCTTTTTTATAAAGAGAAGCAACAAGCAAGCAATTAATGGAATCATGATGAAATGATAGAAATATAGAGAGAAAGAGAATGGCTTAATTCTTATGAAACTGTGCATTAAATTTCTAAAGCTGCATTTTTTGTATCCATTTTATTAATTGTTCTACTTCGCGGAAGAATGAGGGCACTGTGATGTACATTAGAATGGAAGGGTATCAATCGCTGCGAGTGCTGTTCAGTGCTTTTTCCTGAATAAATATGTCTATACATATTTGGCTCCTGTTCCATGTTTGCGTAGTAGTGGCAATGTATCCATATGTTGCATAGACACATGTTGCACATAAAATATACGGAAATGTAATGTAACGTATTGAAATCAACTTTATTTCAGGATAAAAACCAACTACGCTTTTTAATACGATTTTATCAATTTAAATTTGTATCTATTTTTAAGTCATACTTGAAAAAATTTAAAGCCCTTCCACAGAAAGGAGACTTGAACTGCCTCCGAAAATTTTACAATGCAGTGTTTAGCCCTAGGAACCACTGGAAAACTTGCAGCCTTCTGGATGTAAAGTGTATTTTCAATTGTACGATTAAAAAAATACTCTAATGTGACATAAAATCATGTTCTTTGCAAAGAAAATATACACATAAAAAGTTTAATTTTCCCAACATAATGAAGACAGCTTTTGTATCGGTGAACAAGAACCAAAAGAGACAAGAACCTGCAACGACAACATTATGTTTAAATCATTGAAAATTATACGAATTCGCACTATTTCCGAGTCTTAATATAAGTATTTTCATGACTCTTTCAAAGGCCCTTTTTCCTAGAAAATTTTAGTACATATTTGCAATGAGTTTTTATGACAAGAAAAAGCGCTTTTGAATTCTGCAGAAATTTCGATGACTCAAAATCAGTGAATCCCTTAAAAATACAAGATTTTACATTTTCCTAAAAATTTCCTATATTTTCAATCGTTTCTGCGATTCAGGATCAACATAACGAATTCCTTGGCAGAAACGATATTTTCCCTGTTAAATGACCAGTTGCTACCTCTCAATCAAAAACAGGCCAATACAAAATTGAGCCCATTCTCAAGGAATGACATATTTATCGCACCCAAAAATTCAATAGACCTTTTTTCTACTTCCTGGAAACTATTATTGAAACAATTTATGGTTTAAATTTAAACAAGTGCCTGTTTATATTAAAAGCGAAAAGCAGTTTGTTATTTGTTGTTTTTCGTTGCTGTTGTAACTCGAAAGACATTTTCTCTTCGCTTTATAAAAACAGGATCTTACTCCTTCACACTCGTATGTATGTATACATATGTAAGACGCTGGTTGAAAATAATTTATTTTTTATAAATAATACTTATTTCCCTATATCTTCTTGAAAATATAATTTTTTAAATTAAGTGTTGAAATTACAAAAAGCTTGAGCTCTTTAAAAAGTTTGTCGTGTTTCATCTGTGAAATTTGTCTCTAGTGGTTAATAAACAGCTGTAATTTTATACAAAATTATTTTCTTTGAATATAATGAAGAATGGGAATCAAAAAGAGTACTGGATTATAGTCTCAGCTTTTTCCTGATATTTCTGGAAGCTCCTTTTGTCTGGGTGTAGAAGTGTAAACAATTAATAGAACGAATTGAAAAAAAGTCCAGCCCTCAGCATTAAAATAACATGATCCTGATTTATTTTATATTAAATTTAATTTAAAAATAAATACAATTAATAATCATAAAACATACATACATATAACTTATAAATATTGTTATAAAAATAATTAAATAGAAAACGAAATTAGTTCAATCCACATCCAATTTATCTAGTAAATAGGAGTAGTTAGTGTTAAGTATTTGCCAGCCTTCGGTTCTTGTCACAGACCTCTTGTTTCTGTTGATATAATTAATCATTTCCTCACATAACTCTGGCATATTGTATAGATCAGCAGCTATCAGTGTTTCAGCGGCTGTTTCAATCGAGATGTTTTCTCTCAGTGTTTTCACGCACATGGACTTTAGTTTGGGCAAGTCATACTTATCGCTTGCATATAGGAGTCCATAGATCATTTCTCTAAGATTTCGCACTTCGTTGGTGTAAATGAAGCGTAACATTTCCTCAACGACTTCGAAATCTATATCGGTGATAGTGACTTTATTAGTTCTTGCTTCTTCCATTTCAATATCAAACATTGCCGCAAAGACTTTGCTTCGGCTCGCTAACATGTACTTGTGGGCGTTTATCTCATGCCCGGCCACCACTAGTGTTACATCCGAATATTTTTTAGTTTCAAGCAGCTGCAGTAGGTCCTGACTCAAGCTCGGTTCTTTAATTGGTAAAAATTTCGGATTTTCATTGTCTGTATATTCCGCCGTAATAATTTCACACATAATTATAGAAGGGCATTTGGTTAGGAGACATTTTCTTGATTTATTACCGGAAAGCGACATTTCTATCATATAAGAAGATTCTTCACAATAAGTCACACCTGTTTGCATCATCCCGGCGGTCCATAATTTCATATAACATTTAAAAGGGTGAGCGGTTTGTAGTCCACATATGGTTAATCTGCATACTCTTCCGTAACATTTTTGATTATGAAGTGATAAACGGCCCTGAATTTGGAAGTCTTCGCTGGGCGTATATGTAAATGATGCTGCAGGAAGTTTTCCACCAATCACGGACTTGCAATGAAAATTATGAATGACCCACTTGTAAATAAACTTTCTCTCATTTCGAAAAGTGTGACCCTCATCCAATGTTGTTAAATCGTTGGAAGACATTTTCGGCAGTAGCTCTTGATGTTGTTTTCCGTTGAAAAAATCAAGTACATCCGTATGGAATGAATGTTCGAAGGATACTGATTTAAAATTTAATCATAAAATATTAAGATACTTTGCCAACGAAACCCAAGAAGCTTGTAATTAATTTGGACTACCTGAAAGCCCACAACAGGAAAATGTTGACAAATAATGATACACATGTGTTTTGCTCGTCCAGTGCATACCTGCCTACATTAATAATAACAATATCTGATCCTATTTAAAATAAGTTTAAATCTTAAGCAGAATTGCATCAGGTAATAATACAAAAAAAACCCAAAGTATTCATAATATATTTATTAATTTTAAAGATAAAGGACTGACGTATTGTTGCATCAGGTACTAATGCAAAAAACCCAGTGTTAATTTTTTAGTTGCAGCAATTATCATTTCCCAGAACCATTTCATTGCACATTAAAATCAGGAAAATTCGATAATAGCACCTCCCTGAGGGCTATAAAAATATTCTGCAGGATGGCGTCATAAAGTTACTTAAAGATGTTGCTCAATTTAATGAAAAGGGAAAATTCAAATACAAAAATCAGACTTGAAAGGCGACTAAGAAAAATTATCGTTTCTTGCCTGATGTGCGATCAAATCAAAATACATAATAATAATTAGGAAGAGGGTACTGCACAAACTTCAAAACGGTCCACTCATGTGAAATTGCATGTATTTCATGATTTTTATAAAAACTTCTCCAAGCCTTTTCATGTTGAAGTAAAACAAGTTTCTAATTGTTAATACTTTCAAATATAGTCGCTAAAATTTAAATAAAAAGAAAACGTTTTTGCCATCCATAATGAGTTCAACCGATTTAATAAGAAGCATTGAAGGCCAGAGTCAACGTATGGAAAGAAAATTTACTTACAAGAGGTTCATTAATGATTTTTGTTGCGCAGTGTGGTGAAGTTCTTCTTCAAAGTTCATTATTGCACTGTAATTTATGTAAAAATGGATTGGTTGATGTATTATGTAGAGGTTCTACAAAAAAGGATATATGGGTGAAATTTAAATCCTTATAGGACACAGTGGTTTAAGGCATAGCTTCAAATTCGATTGAATTTCGCTGCAGCGCAATTAAAGACACATTTATTACTGGCTTAATATATAAAATTTAGTTTTTAGATCAAGGATATGTGGGAATCAGGCATGTTCCTGCATGGAATGAATCCTAATATCGTGAAAATAAACATTTTCAAAGGCTCATATCAGAAATATTTGCTCATTTGTGCCAAGTTCCAGTCATAAATTCAGCAAATATTTGATCAGTCCTTCCATTGAACGTCAATTTTTGCATTATTCAGATCAAAAATGTATTATTTGAAAATAAGGATGTGCTTGTGCTCAACGAAATGGTATTTGCAATTTTTCTAGAAATAATTGCAAATTTTATTTAATTCTAATTACGATTACAGCAAAAATTTAACTTTTAAAATTAAGGATACCTGGAGAGTACGCATACTCCTCAAACAATATTCGGCATAAAAACAAATTTTCCTTAAATTTAATAACTTATTCATGAATTGGACTAAGAACTACCACACTATCTAGTCTACTCTGCGATTTAAGCCCATTTTAGTATTTCCTGAAATGGCTGTGAAGAAAAAAATTTGGGAAATCTTATTATTTGGAGGTTATTGGTAAACAAAACAAAGAACTGGCGGTAGAGAAATGGGAGGTGTTCCACAGAGAGGAGGACCAAAATGGAACTCTTTTTGTGGTGGGCATCGACCAAGGATCTATTTCCAGCCTTTCCAAATCTGAAGGGAAGGTGTTCTTTGTTTCAAAAGCCGTCTATTTGAAAATAGGCAAGTCCTGTATCGGCAGCCAGGGGAAAACCACCCCCACCAACGATAGGACAAGCACGGCACAGGCTACATCTAGCCAAAATCAGGCGGGTGTGTCGGAGGTCCAGACGGCCAAGGAGGAGTTGGAGCACAAAATCACCAACTCCCAAGAGGACCGCCTATTAGAAGGATGATGTGGGAGGTCATCCAAATTAACCTCCACCGGAGCGAGACGGCAACTCACGCTTTGATGGAGAAAATTAACAAAGGTAAGATACATGTGGCATTAATACAAGAACCCTGGACGACAAAAAACAGGGTTAATGGATTAAACCATGTAAACTACCAATTGTTTTATGCTAAAACAGGGAATCGTCCGAGGACCTGTATTCTTAGTCACAAAAATTTATGCTTTCTTTTATCCACAGAGTTGTCAACAGCAGACGCAACAGTACTGAAGCAGGGAAATGGAAACATATGCCTAGCATCAGTATACTTGCCGTATGATGCACCGACGCTGCCACCAACGTCGGAATTACAACACTTGGTAGAAGATTGCAGAATAAAAGGTAGGAAAGTACTAATCGGATGCGATACTAATTCGCATCATATTGCATGGGGTAGTACTAACATTAATAAAAGGGGACAGGCTCTTTTAGAATTTCTAAATACTAACGATCTATTAACTGTTAATACTGGTAATACGCCTACCTTTATTAATAGGATTAGAGAGGAGGTATTAGATGTAACCATATGTTCTGAAAACGTAATCGATGAAATTGCTGAATGGAGGGTTCTGAACGAGCACTCATTCTCAGATCATTGTTATATTATGTTTAGAATTGCAAGGCAACCGCCAGAACCTATAACCTTTCGAAACAGGGCTAAAACTGATTGGGCAAAATTCGAAAGGTCACTTGATTCTCATTTAGGGCAGGTTTCTTTCAACCGCCTAGAAAGAGAGGACATAGACAGTAAAGTCAAAATCATTACGGACGCTTTAGTTGAGTCGTTTGAAGAGAGTTGCCCACTTCGGGAAAGAAAATCCCCATACGAAAAACCCTGGATGACAGGGGAGATTCGGGCAATGGGGAGGGAAGTCCGCCGACTCTATAATAGAGCGAAACGTAAAAGATTACCAGTATATTGGGAGGATTATCGTGATAAACTCCGAAATTACAACAAGAGAATAAGAACAGCTAAACGTACATCCTGGAGGCTTTTCTGCGAACAGGTGGACAGTGTAAGCGATGTTTCTAAAATAAAAAAATTTTTGTCAAAAGCCCACATCCAGGCTGAATCATTAGTGGATGAAACGGGCAAGAAAATTGAAAATGTGGAGGAAACCATTAAACTCCTCATGGATACACATTTTCCATGCAGCCCGGCCGAACCTTCGGCTATGCTGGACGATGAGAGAAATGGTGTACATGAGGTGCCTATTATCAGCGATAGGATGGTTATGGAAGCGATAAAAAGCTTTTCTCCATTTAAGGCTGCGGGTCCGGATGGTATCTTTCCGGCGCTCCTGCAGAAAGGGATGAATTTAGTTTCGACACATCTTGCAGGAATTTATAATGCATGCCTAACACACGCATATATTCCAGTAGGCTGGCAGGAAGCGAGGGTAGTGTTTATCCCCAAACCTGGCAAGCCAAATTATTCTTCACCAAAGGCTTATAGACCAATAAGCCTAACTTCCTTCTTGCTGAAAACCATGGAGAGGATAATCGACGACATGGTTAAAGGCAGGATCGCAGGCCATATGCTGAGGTTCAAGCAACACGCATACGTCAAAGGTAGATCAGTGCACACTGCATTGCATAATGTGGTGTACTTTATAGAAAGGTCTCTTAATGAAAAATGTACACTCTCGCGGTTTGCATTGACATTGAGGGGGCTTTCAACAACGTGCATACCGACACACTTATCCATTCTCTGGACCAGTTTAATGTCAACCGGGCGATACGCGACTGGATTGGCAGTATGCTAAGGAACAGATGGATTAATTGTGAGGCGCACAATATAAGTATAAGAAAAAGGGTGCAATGTGGAACTCCACAAGGGGGGATTTTATCACCCCTTCTATGGACCACAACAATATATACCCTTATTAGGACTCTGACCGATGAGGGATTCGAGACAGTCTGCTATGCAGATGACGTCATGATACTTCTGAAGGGAAGGGATCCAAATCATTTGTGCAGGAAGGCCGAGGAGGCATTAACCCTGGCACACAACTGGGCTCAACCAAGAGGGTTGAACGTTAACCCAGGAAAAACTGAAATTGGCCTATTTACAAGAAAGACGAAGATAGCTCCATATGATGAGCCGCGCTTTCTTGAAAGGACAATAAATATTTCCGACAGGGTGAAGTATCTAGGAGTCATTCTCGATCGGAAATTAAAATGGAAAGACCACATAAACGAAAGAGTCAAAAAGGCTCATATATGTTGGTCAATCTGTAAACGGGCCATAGGCACAAGATGGGGGCTGAATCCAGAGATGACACACTGGCTTTATAGTAGCGTTATCAGGCCGATTATGACCTATGCTTCTATAGTGTGGTGGACGTCGATGGAATATAAATGCAACATCAAAACAATACAGAAAGTTCAGAGAACCTGCTGTCTTGGTATAAGTGGGGCCTTCCGAACGACATCAACAGGGGCGATGGAAACAATATTATCTATCCAGCCAATCGAAATTCGTATAAAATACGAAGCGGCTCTTGCAGCAAAACGACTAAAGGTGATGGGTGAGTGGATCGATCAGGAACACGAAGCGCATCATCAACGAATCTTTACGGCCATAGGAGAGTCTATACCGGAAAATGTCGCAAATGACCGCATACCGGAGACTAGACTAGAGGCCAACTGCGGAACATTGATCCCCGACATCCATTCCTGGTTAACCGACCCTTGGAACCAGATCCCCATGGGGCTTCATTGTTACACGGATGGATCAAGGTCGAGAGGGAAAACGGGACTTGGTGTTTATATAGAAAACACCACAGAACTGTTTTTCCGCCTGCCGGATTATTGCACAGTTTTGCAGGCGGAAGTTCGGGCGATAACGGAGTGTATCAGGGAACTCAACGTAATGGGGAGGTCAGGACTTGTGAATATATTCACAGATAGTCAGATGGCCATTAGAGCAATCTCAAAGGAACGCACTAAATCACGTACAGTTTGGGATTGCAAAAACGCTATTAACAGTTACTCGACACATGGTGAAGTGCACATCATATGGGTGCCAGGGCACGCGGGGATAACTGGAAATGAGAGGGCAAACTCACTTGCTTCTAGGGCAATAGAGTTAGGTAATATAAGCTTGGAATGCGCGAAACCCTTCGATGCAGTTAAATCCGAGCTAAAGACTTGGGCACATAGGGCCCATTCAACTCTCTGGAATAACGGAACCATGGGAATCAATACAAAAATTCTATGGGGAGATCCAGACGAGAGAAGAACGAGGGAGCTGCTAAAACTTAGTAAGCTCGAACTAAGTAGAATAATGAGAGTTGTCACAGGGCACTCTCAACTACTGGCACATCTTAAACGCATAGGAATAGCGGGAGAAGATGAATGTAGAGCATGTGGGGAGGAGAGCGAAACGCTGGAACACTATTTGTGCCAATGCCACGCCTTCTCACAAATAAGATCCCGATATCTTGGGGGTGACATCTTACCGGACATAAGCCGATTACGGGGAATATGCTGGAGGAAATTAAGGAACTTTGTGAGTGACACGGAGTTTCTCTAGACCTTTGGGTCAATGTGTTATGGTTAAAATCAAAGGAGCGCACAACAAGCCTTCACTGGCTTAGGTGTATGTCGTATGACATGGGCTGACAATACCCCTCCAATCAACCTAACCTAACCTAACCTAACCTATTATTTGGAAGGAATAGGAAAACCAGAAAGATGCTGGACTAAACATATGGAGAAATTTGTTGGATTGTTGCCGAAAAAATATTTTATATTTGAAAAGTCACGAAATTATCTAGACACACTCGTAAATATGCACATTCTGTTGAACACTACGCCCATTTTTCCCATCTCAATTTTTGCGCCACGCCTACTATTACCATACCAAAGTCAATATTATTTGGACAGGCAGTGGATATTTATAATTTATAATTCATTGAGGAGGAATGATCAAGTAATTTAAGTTTATATTTCCTAGTTCCTACACTACAAGGCCTTCATAGACTAGCAACTAGACTCTTAAAATTTTTCTATACTCGTACTATCCTTCATCTTGCTAACGATATGCTCAATGTTACATATGATTTATAAGAAATCATATACTTCTCCGTGCCAAATATTTTTGATTTTGTGAATTTTCAGGATATTTCCGAAATATATTTTCGCTCTGTTGCATTATTTGTATTACCATCATTTATACTCTCTAAACAATTGGTGAGTCAGCAGTTCGATTGAAAGACTATTTTCTCCGTAATCTTCTTATGGAATTCTCTATTAATTATTCGTTGCATCTTTGCTATCATATTCCTACTAGTATTCACAATCATCCTCTTAGCATTTTTGGAATAATAATTAATAACTATTTCTGATGACATTGGTTTCTCATACGAATCAATCAATATATTATTTTCATTCCTTATTACGAAGGTACCCAAATGTAGCAGTATCCAGTCGGACTCTCTTTCGATAGCATATTTCATATTTTTGTGAATCAATAGCATCCTCTTAAATAGCACAAAAAGGTCTTCGTCATAGTTCCTGGTTTGATATATATAATGTGTTATGCTTCCATAGATATATATCCACTATAATTGGGGACGCTGAGAAGTTCTTTTTTATAAAGAGAAGCAACAAGCAAGCAATTAATGGAAACATGATGAAATGATAGAAATATAGAGAGAAAGAGAATGGCTTAATTCTTATGAAACTGTGCATTAAATTTCTAAAGCTGCATTTTTTGTATCCATTTTATTAATTGTTCTACTTCGCGGAAGAATGAGGGCACTGTGATGTACATTAGAATGGAAGGGTATCAATCGCTGCGAGTGCTGTTCAGTGCTTTTTCCTGAATAAATATGTCTATACATATTAGTGGCAATGTATCCATATGTTGCATAGACACATGTTGCACATAAAATATACGGAAATGTAATGTAACGTATTGAAATCAACTTTATTTCAGGATAAAAACCAACTACGCTTTTTAATACGATTTTATCAATTTAAATTTGTATCTATTTTTAAGTCGTACTTGAAAAAATTTAAAGCCCTTCCACAGAAAGGAGACTTGAACTGCCTCCGAAAATTTTACAATGCAGTGTTTAGCCCTAGGAACCACTGGAAAACTTGCAGCCTTCTGGATGTAAAGTGTATTTTCAATTGTACGATTAAAAAAATACTCTAATGTGACATAAAATCATGTTCTTTGCAAAGAAAATATACACATAAAAAGTTTAATTTTCCCAACATAATGAAGACAGCTTTTGTATCGGTGAACAAGAACCAAAAGAGACAAGAACCTGCAACGACAACATTATGTTTAAATCATTGAAAATTATACGAATTCGCACTATTTCCGAGTCTTAATATAAGTATTTTCATGACTCTTTCAAAGGCCCTTTTTCCTAGAAAATTTTAGTACATATTTGCAATGAGTTTTTATGACAAGAAAAAGCGCTTTTGAATTCTGCAGAAATTTCGATGACTCAAAATCAGTGAATTCCTTAAAAATACAAGATTTTACATTTTCCTAAAAATTTCCTATATTTTCAATCGTTTCTGCGAAGATATGAAAAGTTACTAAATAATTGTTTCACCCAGTACAGGATCAACATAACGAATTCTGTGGCAGAAACGATATTTTCCCTGTTAAATAACCAGTTGCAACCTCTCAATCAAAAACAGGCCAATACAAAATTGAGCCCATTCTCAAGGAATGACATATTTATCGCTCCCAAAAATTCAATAGACCTTTTTTCTACTTCCTGGAAACTATTATTGAAACAATTTATGGTTTAAATTTAAACAAGTGCCTGTTTATATTAAAAGCGAAAAGCAGTTTGTTATTTGTTGTTTTTCGTTGCTGTTGTAACTCGAAAGACATTTTCTCTTCGCTTTATAAAAACAGGATCTTACTCCTTCACACTCGTATGTATGTATACATATGTAAGACGCTGGTTGAAAATAATTTATTTTTTATAAATAATACTTATTTCCCTATATCTTCTTGAAAATATAATTTTTTAAATTAAGTGTTGAAATTACAAAAAGCTTGAGCTCTTTAAAAAGTTTGTCGTGTTTCATCTGTGAAATTTGTCTCTAGTGGTTAATAAACAGCTGTAATTTTATACAAAATTATTTTCTTTGAATATAATGAAGAATGGGAATCAAAAAGAGTACTGGATTATAGTCTCAGCTTTTTCCTGATATTTCTGGAAGCTCCTTTTGTCTGGGTGTAGAAATGTAAACAATTAATAGAACGAATTGAGAAAAAGTCCAGCCCTCAGCATTAAAATAACATGATCCTGATTTATTTTATATTAAATTTAATTTAAAAATAAATACAATTAATAATCATAAAACATACATACATATAACTTATAAATATTGTTATAAAAATAATTAAATAGAAAACGAAATTAGTTCAATCCACATCCAATTTATCTAGTAAATAGGAGTAGTTAGTGTTAAGTATTTGCCAGCCTTCGGTTCTTGTCACAGACCTCTTGTTTCTGTTGATATAATTAATCATTTCCTCACATAACTCTGGCATATTGTATAGATCAGCAGCTATCAGTGTTTCAGCGGCTGTTTCAATCGAGATGTTTTCTCTCAGTGTTTTCACGCACATGGACTTTAGTTTGGGCAAGTCATACTTATCGCTTGCATATAGGAGTCCATAGATCATTTCTCTAAGATTTCGCACTTCGTTGGTGTAAATGAAGCGTAACATTTCCTCAACGACTTCGAAATCTATATCGGTGATAGTGACTTTATTAGTTCTTGCTTCTTCCATTTCAATATCAAACATTGCCGCAAAGACTTTGCTTCGGCTCGCTAACATGTACTTGTGGGCGTTTATCTCATGCCCGGCCACCACTAGTGTTACATCCGAATATTTTTTAGTTTCAAGCAGCTGCAGTAGGTCCTGACTCAAGCTCGGTTCTTTAATTGGTAAAAATTTCGGATTTTCATTGTCTGTATATTCCGCCGTAATAATTTCACACATAATTATAGAAGGGCATTTGGTTAGGAGACATTTTCTTGATTTATTACCGGAAAGCGACATTTCTATCATATAAGAAGATTCTTCACAATAAGTCACACCTGTTTGCATCATCCCGGCGGTCCATAATTTCATATAACATTTAAAAGGGTGAGCGGTTTGTAGTCCACATATGGTTAATCTGCATACTCTTCCGTAACATTTTTGATTATGAAGTGATAAACGGCCCTGAATTTGGAAGTCTTCGCTGGGCGTATATGTAAATGATGCTGCAGGAAGTTTTCCACCAATCACGGACTTGCAATGAAAATTATGAATGACCCACTTGTAAATAAACTTTCTCTCATTTCGAAAAGTGTGACCCTCATCCAATGTTGTTAAATCGTTGGAAGACATTTTCGGCAGTAGCTCTTGATGTTGTTTTCCGTTGAAAAAATCAAGTACATCCGTATGGAATGAATGTTCGAAGGATACTGATTTAAAATTTAATCATAAAATATTAAGATACTTTGCCAACGAAACCCAAGAAGCTTGTAATTAATTTGGACTACCTGAAAGCCCACAACAGGAAAATGTTGACAAATAATGATACACATGTGTTTTGCTCGTCCAGTGCATACCTGCCTACATTAATAATAACAATACCTGATCCTATTTAAAATAAGTTTAAATCTTAAGCAGAATTGCATCAGGTAATAATACAAAAAAAAACCCAAAGTATTCATAATATATTTATTAATTTTAAAGATAAAGGACTGACGTATTGTTGCATCAGGTACTAATGCAAAAAACCCAGTGTTAATTTTTTAGTTGCAGCAATTATCATTTCCCAGAACCATTTCATTGCACATTAAAATCAGGAAAATTCGATAATAGCACCTCCCTGAGGGCTATAAAAATATTCTGCAGGATGGCGTCATAAAGTTACTTAAAGATGTTGCTCAATTTAATGAAAAGGGAAAATTCAAATACAAAAATCAGACTTGAAAGGCGACTAAGAAAAATGATCGTTTCTTGCCTGATGTGCGATCAAATCAAAATACATAATAATAATTAGGAAGAGGGTACTGCACAAACTTCAAAACGATCCACTCATGTGAAATTGCATGTATTTCATGATTTTTATAAAAACTTCTCCAAGCCTTTTCATGTTGAAGTAAAACAAGTTTCTAATTGTTAATACTTTCAAATATAGTCGCTAAAATTTAAATAAAAAGAAAACGTTTTTGCCATCCATAATGAGTTCAACCGATTTAATAAGAAGCATTGAAGGCCAGAGTCAACGTATGGAAAGAAAATTTACTTACAAGAGGTTCATTAATGATTTTTGTTGCGCAGTGTGGTGAAGTTCTTCTTCAAAGTTCATTATTGCACTGTAATTTATGTAAAAATGGATTGGTTGATGTATTATGTAGAGGTTCTACAAAAAAGGATATATGGGTGAAATTTAAATCCTTATAGGACACAGTGGTTTAAGGCATAGCTTCAAATTCGATTGAATTTCGCTGCAGCGCAATTAAAGACACATTTATTACTGGCTTAATATATAAAATTTAGTTTTTAGATCAAGGATATGTGGGAATCAGGCATGTTCCTGCATGGAATGAATCCTAATATCGTGAAAATAAACATTTTCAAAGGCTCATATCAGAAATATTTGCTCATTTGTGCCAAGTTCCAGTCATAAATTCAGCAAATATTTGATCAGTCCTTCCATTGAACGTCAATTTTTGCATTATTCAGATCAAAAATGTATTATTTGAAAATAAGGATGTGCTTGTGCTCAACGAAATGGTATTTGCAATTTTTCTAGAAATAATTGCAAATTTTATTTAATTCTAATTACGATTACAGCAAAAATTTAACTTTTAAAATTAAGGATACCTGGAGAGTACGCATACTCCTCAAACAATATTCGGCATAAAAACAAATTTTCCTTAAATTTAATAACTTATTCATGAATTGGACTAAGAACTACCACACTATCTAGTCTACTCTGCGATTTAAGCCCATTTTAGTATTTCCTGAAATGGCTGTGAAGAAAAAAATTTGGGAAATCTTATTATTTGGAAGGAATAGGAAAACCAGAAAGATGCTGGACTAAACATATGGAGAAATTTGTTGGATTGTTGCCGAAAAAATATTTTATATTTGAAAAGTCACGAAATTATCTAGACACACTCGTAAATATGCACATTCTGTTGAACACTACGCCCATTTTTCCCATCTCAATTTTTGCGCCACGCCTACTATTACCATACCAAAGTCAATATTATTTGGACAGGCAGTGGATATTTATAATTTATAATTCATTGAGGAGGAATGATCAAGTAATTTAAGTTTATATTTCCTAGTTCCTACACTACAAGGCCTTCATAGACTAGCAACTAGACTCTTAAAATTTTTCTATACTCGTACTATCCTTCATCTTGCTAACGATATGCTCAATGTTACATATGATTTATAAGAAATCATATACTTCTCCGTGCCAAATATTTTTGATTTTGTGAATTTTCAGGATATTTCCGAAATATATTTTCGCTCTGTTGCATTATTTGTATTACCATCATTTATACTCTCTAAACAATTGGTGAGTCAGCAGTTCGATTGAAAGACTATTTTCTCCGTAATCTTCTTATGGAATTCTCTATTAATTATTCGTTGCATCTTTGCTATCATATTCCTACTAGTATTCACAATCATCCTCTTAGCATTTTTGGAATAATAATTAATAACTATTTCTGATGACATTGGTTTCTCATACGAATCAATCAATATATTATTTTCATTCCTTATTACGAGGGTACCCAAATGTAGCAGTATCCAGTCGGACTCTCTTTCAATAGCATATTTCATATTTTTGTGAATCAATAGCATCCTCTTAAATAGCACAAAAAGGTCTTCGTCATAGTTCCTGGTTTGATATATATAATGTGTTATGCTTCCATAGATATATATCCACTATAATTGGGGACGCTGAGAAGTTCTTTTTTATAAAGAGAAGCAACAAGCAAGCAATTAATGGAAACATGATGAAATGATAGAAATATAGAGAGAAAGAGAATGGCTTAATTCTTATGAAACTGTGCATTAAATTTCTAAAGCTGCATTTTTTGTATCCATTTTATTAATTGTTCTACTTCGCGGAAGAATGAGGGCACTGTGATGTACATTAGAATGGAAGGGTATCAATCGCTGCGAGTGCTGTTCAGTGCTTTTTCCTGAATAAATATGTCTATACATATTTGGCTCCTGTTCCATGTTTGCGCAGTAGTGGCAATGTATCCATATGTTGCATAGACACATGTTGCACATAAAATATACGGAAATGTAATGTAACGTATTGAAATCAACTTTATTTCAGGATAAAAACCAACTACGCTTTTTAATACGATTTTATCAATTTAAATTTGTATCTATTTTTAAGTCATACTTGAAAAAATTTAAAGCCCTTCCACAGAAAGGAGACTTGAACTGCCTCCGAAAATTTTACAATGCAGTGTTTAGCCCTAGGAACCACTGGAAAACTTGCAGCCTTCTGGATGTAAAGTGTATTTTCAATTGTACGATTAAAAAAATACTCTAATGTGACATAAAATCATGTTCTTTGCAAAGAAAATATACACATAAAAAGTTTAATTTTCCCAACATAATGAAGACAGCTTTTGTATCGGTGAACAAGAACCAAAAGAGACAAGAACCTGCAACGACAACATTATGTTTAAATCATTGAAAATTATACGAATTCGCACTATTTCCGAGTCTTAATATAAGTATTTTCATGACTCTTTCAAAGGCCCTTTTTCCTAGAAAATTTTAGTACATATTTGCAATGAGTTTTTATGACAAGAAAAAGCGCTTTTGAATTCTGCAGAAATTTCGATGACTCAAAATCAGTGAATCCCTTAAAAATACAAGATTTTACATTTTCCTAAAAATTTCCTATATTTTCAATCGTTTCTGCGATTCAGGATCAACATAACGAATTCCTTGGCAGAAACGATATTTTCCCTGTTAAATGACCAGTTGCTACCTCTCAATCAAAAACAGGCCAATACAAAATTGAGCCCATTCTCAAGGAATGACATATTTATCGCTCCCAAAAATTCAATAGACCTTTTTTCTACTTCCTGGAAACTATTATTGAAACAATTTATGGTTTAAATTTAAACAAGTGCCTGTTTATATTAAAAGCGAAAAGCAGTTTGTTATTTGTTGTTTTTCGTTGCTGTTGTAACTCGAAAGACATTTTCTCTTCGCTTTATAAAAACAGGATCTTACTCCTTCACACTCGTATGTATGTATACATATGTAAGACGCTGGTTGAAAATAATTTATTTTTTATAAATAATACTTATTTCCCTATATCTTCTTGAAAATATAATTTTTTAAATTAAGTGTTGAAATTACAAAAAGCTTGAGCTCTTTAAAAAGTTTGTCGTGTTTCATCTGTGAAATTTGTCTCTAGTGGTTAATAAACAGCTGTAATTTTATACAAAATTATTTTCTTTGAATATAATGAAGAATGGGAATCAAAAAGAGTACTGGATTATAGTCTCAGCTTTTTCCTGATATTTCTGGAAGCTCCTTTTGTCTGGGTGTAGAAGTGTAAACAATTAATAGAACGAATTGAAAAAAAGTCCAGCCCTCAGCATTAAAATAACATGATCCTGATTTATTTTATATTAAATTTAATTTAAAAATAAATACAATTAATAATCATAAAACATACATACATATAACTTATAAATATTGTTATAAAAATAATTAAATAGAAAACGAAATTAGTTCAATCCACATCCAATTTATCTAGTAAATAGGAGTAGTTAGTGTTAAGTATTTGCCAGCCTTCGGTTCTTGTCACAGACCTCTTGTTTCTGTTGATATAATTAATCATTTCCTCACATAACTCTGGCATATTGTATAGATCAGCAGCTATCAGTGTTTCAGCGGCTGTTTCAATCGAGATGTCTTCTCTCAGTGTTTTCACGCACATGGACTTTAGTTTGGGCAAGTCATACTTATCGCTTGCATATAGGAGTCCATAGATCATTTCTCTAAGATTTCGCACTTCGTTGGTGTAAATGAAGCGTAACATTTCCTCAACGACTTCGAAATCTATATCGGTGATAGTGACTTTATTAGTTCTTGCTTCTTCCATTTCAATATCAAACATTGCCGCAAAGACTTTGCTTCGGCTCGCTAACATGTACTTGTGGGCGTTTATCTCATGCCCGGCCACCACTAGTGTTACATCCGAATATTTTTTAGTTTCAAGCAGCTGCAGTAGGTCCTGACTCAAGCTCGGTTCTTTAATTGGTAAAAATTTCGGATTTTCATTGTCTGTATATTCCGCCGTAATAATTTCACACATAATTATAGAAGGGCATTTGGTTAGGAGACATTTTCTTGATTTATTACCGGAAAGAGACATTTCTATCATATAAGAAGATTCTTCACAATAAGTCACACCTGTTTGCATCATCCCGGCGGTCCATAATTTCATATAACATTTAAAAGGGCGAGCGGTTTGTAGTCCACATATGGTTAATCTGCATACTCTTCCGTAACATTTTTGATTATGAAGTGATAAACGGCCCTGAATTTGGAAGTCTTCGCTGGGCGTATATGTAAATGATGCTGCAGGAAGTTTTCCACCAATCACGGACTTGCAATGAAAATTATGAATGACCCACTTGTAAATAAACTTTCTCTCATTTCGAAAAGTGTGACCCTCATCCAATGTTGTTAAATCGTTGGAAGACATTTTCGGCAGTAGCTCTTGATGTTGTTTTCCGTTGAAAAAATCAAGTACATCCGTATGGAATGAATGTTCGAAGGATACTGATTTAAAATTTAATCATAAAATATTAAGATACTTTGCCAACGAAACCCAAGAAGCTTGTAATTAATTTGGACTACCTGAAAGCCCACAACAGGAAAATGTTGACAAATAATGATACACATGTGTTTTGCTCGTCCAGTGCATACCTGCCTACATTAATAATAACAATATCTGATCCTATTTAAAATAAGTTTAAATCTTAAGCAGAATTGCATCAGGTAATAATACAAAAAAAAACCCAAAGTATTCATAATATATTTATTAATTTTAAAGATAAAGGGCGGACGTATTGTTGCATCAGGTACTAATGCAAAAAACCCAGTGTTAATTTTTTAGTTGCAGCAATTATCATTTCCCAGAACCATTTCATTGCATATTAAAATCAGGAAAATTCGATAATAGCACCTCCCTGAGGGCTATAAAAATATTCTGCAGGATGGCGTCATAAAGTTACTTAAAGATGTTGCTCAATTTAATGAAAAGGGAAAATTCAAATACAAAAATCAGACTTGAAAGGCGACTAAGAAAAATGATCGTTTCTTGCCTGATGTGCGATCAAATCAAAATACATAATAATAATTAGGAAGAGGGTACTGCACAAACTTCAAAACGATCCACTCATGTGAAATTGCATGTATTTCATGATTTTTATAAAAACTTCTCCAAGCCTTTTCATGTTGAAGTAAAACAAGTTTCTAATTGTTAATACTTTCAAATATAGTCGCTAAAATTTAAATAAAAAGAAAACGTTTTTGCCATCCATAATGAGTTCAACCGATTTAATAAGAAGCATTGAATGCCAGAGTCAACGTATGGAAAGAAAATTTACTTACAAGAGGTTCATTAATGATTTTTGTTGCGCAGTGTGGTGAAGTTCTTCTTCAAAGTTCATTATTGCACTGTAATTTATGTAAAAATGGATTGGTTGATGTATTATGTAGAGGTTCTACAAAAAAGGATATATGGGTGAAATTTAAATCCTTATAGGACACAGTGGTTTAAGGCATAGCTTCAAATTCGATTGAATTTCGCTGCAGCGCAATTAAAGACACATTTATTACTGGCTTAATATATAAAATTTAGTTTTTAGATCAAGGATATGTGGGAATCAGGCATGTTCCTGCATGGAATGAATCCTAATATCGTGAAAATAAACATTTTCAAAGGCTCATATCAGAAATATTTGCTCATTTGTGTCAAGTTCCAGTCATAAATTCAGCAAATATTTGATCAGTCCTTCCATTGAACGTCAATTTTTGCATTATTCAGATCAAAAATGTATTATTTGAAAATAAGGATGTGCTTGTGCTCAACGAAATGGTATTTGCAATTTTTCTAGAAATAATTGCAAATTTTATTTAATTCTAATTACGATTACAGCAAAAATTTAACTTTTAAAATTAAGGATACCTGGAGAGTACGCATACTCCTCAAACAATATTCGGCATAAAAACAAATTTTCCTTAAATTTAATAACTTATTCATGAATTGGACTAAGAACTACCACACTATCTAGTCTACTCTGCGATTTAAGCCCATTTTAGTATTTCCTGAAATGGCTGTGAAGAAAAAAATTTGGGAAATCTTATTATTTGGAAGGAATAGGAAAACCAGAAAGATGCTGGACTAAACATATGGAGAAATTTGTTGGATTGTTGCCGAAAAAATATTTTATATTTGAAAAGTCACGAAATTATCTAGACACACTCGTAAATATGCACATTCTGTTGAACACTACGCCCATTTTTCCCATCTCAATTTTTGCGCCACGCCTACTATTACCATACCAAAGTCAATATTATTTGGACAGGCAGTGGATATTTATAATTTATAATTCATTGAGGAGGAATGATCAAGTAATTTAAGTTTATATTTCCTAGTTCCTACACTACAAGGCCTTCATAGACTAGCAACTAGACTCTTAAAATTTTTCTATACTCGTACTATCCTTCATCTTGCTAACGATATGCTCAATGTTACATATGATTTATAAGAAATCATATACTTCTCCGTGCCAAATATTTTTGATTTTGTGAATTTTCAGGATATTTCCGAAATATATTTTCGCTCTGTTGCATTATTTGTATTACCATCATTTATACTCTCTAAACAATTGGTGAGTCAGCAGTTCGATTGAAAGACTATTTTCTCCGTAATATTCTTATGGAATTCTCTATTAATTATTCGTTGCATCTTTGCTATCATATTCCTACTAGTATTCACAATCATCCTCTTAGCATTTTTGGAATAATAATTAATAACTATTTCTGATGACATTGGTTTCTCATACGAATCAATCAATATATTATTTTCATTCCTTATTACGAGGGTACCCAAATGTAGCAGTATCCAGTCGGACTCTCTTTCAATAGCATATTTCATATTTTTGTGAATCAATAGCATCCTCTTAAATAGCACAAAAAGGTCTTCGTCATAGTTCCTGGTTTGATATATATAATGTGTTATGCTTCCATAGATATATATCCACTATAATTGGGGACGCTGAGAAGTTCTTTTTTATAAAGAGAAGCAACAAGCAAGCAATTAATGGAAACATGATGAAATGATAGAAATATAGAGAGAAAGAGAATGGCTTAATTCTTATGAAACTGTGCATTAAATTTCTAAAGCTGCATTTTTTGTATCCATTTTATTAATTGTTCTACTTCGCGGAAGAATGAGGGCACTGTGATGTACATTAGAATGGAAGGGTATCAATCGCTGCGAGTGCTGTTCAGTGCTTTTTCCTGAATAAATATGTCTATACATATTTGGCTCCTGTTCCATGTTTGCGTAGTAGTGGCAATGTATCCATATGTTGCATAGACACATGTTGCACATAAAATATACGGAAATGTAATGTAACGTATTGAAATCAACTTTATTTCAGGATAAAAACCAACTACGCTTTTTAATACGATTTTATCAATTTAAATTTGTATCTATTTTTAAGTCATACTTGAAAAAATTTAAAGCCCTTCCACAGAAAGGAGACTTGAACTGCCTCCGAAAATTTTACAATGCAGTGTTTAGCCCTAGGAACCACTGGAAAACTTGCAGCCTTCTGGATGTAAAGTGTATTTTCAAAAATTTTACAATGCAGTGTTTAGCCCTAGGAACCACTGGAAAACTTGCAGCCTTCTGGATGTAAAGTGTATTTTCAATTGTACGATTAAAAAAATACTCTAATGTGACATAAAATCATGTTCTTTGCAAAGAAAATATACACATAAAAAGTTTAATTTTCCCAACATAATGAAGACAGCTTTTGTATCGGTGAACAAGAACCAAAAGAGACAAGAACCTGCAACGACAACATTATGTTTAAATCATTGAAAATTATACGAATTCGCACTATTTCCGAGTCTTAATATAAGTATTTTCATTACTCTTTCAAAGGCCCTTTTTCCTAGAAAATTTTAGTACATATTTGCAATGAGTTTTTATGACAAGAAAAAGCGCTTTTGAATTCTGCAGAAATTTCGATGACTCAAAATCAGTGAATTCCTTAAAAATACAAGATTTTACATTTTCCTAAAAATTTCCTATATTTTCAATCGTTTCTGCGAAGATATGAAAAGTTACTAAATAATTGTTTCACCCAGTACAGGATCAACATAACGAATTCTGTGGCAGAAACGATATTTTCCCTGTTAAATAACCAGTTGCAACCTCTCAATCAAAAACAGGCCAATACAAAATTGAGCCCATTCTCAAGGAATGACATATTTATCGCTCCCAAAAATTCAATAGACCTTTTTTCTACTTCCTGGAAACTATTATTGAAACAATTTATGGTTTAAATTTAAACAAGTGCCTGTTTATATTAAAAGCGAAAAGCAGTTTGTTATTTGTTGTTTTTCGTTGCTGTTGTAACTCGAAAGACATTTTCTCTTCGCTTTATAAAAACAGGATCTTACTCCTTCACACTCGTATGTATGTATACATATGTAAGACGCTGGTTGAAAATAATTTATTTTTTATAAATAATACTTATTTCCCTATATCTTCTTGAAAATATAATTTTTTAAATTAAGTGTTGAAATTACAAAAAGCTTGAGCTCTTTAAAAAGTTTGTCGTGTTTCATCTGTGAAATTTGTCTCTAGTGGTTAATAAACAGCTGTAATTTTATACAAAATTATTTTCTTTGAATATAATGAAGAATGGGAATCAAAAAGAGTACTGGATTATAGTCTCAGCTTTTTCCTGATATTTCTGGAAGCTCCTTTTGTCTGGGTGTAGAAATGTAAACAATTAATAGAACGAATTGAGAAAAAGTCCAGCCCTCAGCATTAAAATAACATGATCCCGATTTATTTTATATTAAATTTAATTTAAAAATAAATACAATGAATAATCATAAAACATACATACATATAACTTATAAATATTGTTATCAAAATAATTAAATAGAAAACGAAATTAGTTCAATCCACATCCAATTTATCTAGTAAATAGGAGTAGTTAGTGTTAAGTATTTGCCAGCCTTCGGTTCTTGTCACAGACCTCTTGTTTCTGTTGATATAATTAATCATTTCCTCACATAACTCTGGCATATTGTATAGATCAGCAGCTATCAGTGTTTCAGCGGCTGTTTCAATCGAGATGTCTTCTCTCAGTGTTTTCACGCACATGGACTTTAGTTTGGGCAAGTCATACTTATCGCTTGCATATAGGAGTCCATAGATCATTTCTCTAAGATTTCGCACTTCGTTGGTGTAAATGAAGCGTAACATTTCCTCAACGACTTCGAAATCTATATCGGTGATAGTGACTTTATTAGTTCTTGCTTCTTCCATTTCAATATCAAACATTGCCGCAAAGACTTTGCTTCGGCTCGCTAACATGTACTTGTGGGCGTTTATCTCATGCCCGGCCACCACTAGTGTTACATCCGAATATTTTTTAGTTTCAAGCAGCTGCAGTAGGTCCTGACTCAAGCTCGGTTCTTTAATTGGTAAAAATTTCGGATTTTCATTGTCTGTATATTCCGCCGTAATAATTTCACACATAATTATAGAAGGGCATTTGGTTAGGAGACATTTTCTTGATTTATTACCGGAAAGCGACATTTCTATCATATAAGAAGATTCTTCACAATAAGTCACACCTGTTTGCATCATCCCGGCGGTCCATAATTTCATATAACATTTAAAAGGGTGAGCGGTTTGTAGTCCACATATGGTTAATCTGCATACTCTTCCGTGACATTTTTGATTATGAAGTGATAAACGGCCCTGAATTTGGAAGTCTTCGCTGGGCGTATATGTAAATGATGCTGCAGGAAGTTTTCCACCAATCACGGACTTGCAATGAAAATTATGAATGACCCACTTGTAAATAAACTTTCTCTCATTTCGAAAAGTGTGACCCTCATCCAATGTTGTTAAATCGTTGGAAGACATTTTCGGCAGTAGCTCTTGATGTTGTTTTCCGTTGAAAAAATCAAGTACATCCGTATGGAATGAATGTTCGAAGGATACTGATTTAAAATTTAATCATAAAATATTAAGATACTTTGCCAACGAAACCCAAGAAGCTTGTAATTAATTTGGACTACCTGAAAGCCCACAACAGGAAAATGTTGACAAATAATGATACACATGTGTTTTGCTCGTCCAGTGCATACCTGCCTACATTAATAATAACAATATCTGATCCTATTTAAAATAAGTTTAAATCTTAAGCAGAATTGCATCAGGTAATAATACAAAAAACCCAAAGTATTCATAATATATTTATTAATTTTAAAGATAAAGGACTGACGTATTGTTGCATCAGGTACTAATGCAAAAAACCCAGTGTTAATTTTTTAGTTGCAGCAATTATCATTTCCCAGAACCATTTCATTGCACATTAAAATCAGGAAAATTCGATAATAGCACCTCCCTGAGGGCTATAAAAATATTCTGCAGGATGGCGTCATAAAGTTACTTAAAGATGTTGCTCAATTTAATGAAAAGGGAAAATTCAAATACAAAAATCAGACTTGAAAGGCGACTAAGAAAAATGATCGTTTCTTGCCTGATGTGCGATCAAAGCAAAATACATAATAATAATTAGGAAGAGGGTACTGCACAAACTTCAAAACGATCCACTCATGTAAAATTAAACTTAGTCCGAACAATTCCATGATTTTTATGAAAACTTTTTCAAGTCTTTCCATGTTGAAGTAAAATCAATTTCCAATTGCTAATATTTTCAAATATATTCCCTAAACTTCCTTCCAAAATAATAACAAACGAATAAGTTTTTGGAAAAGCACTGCTATCCACAATGAGTTCCACCGATTTAATAAAAAGAATTGAAGGCCAGAGTGTCCGTATGGAAAGAAAATTTACTTACAAGAGGTTCATTCATGATGTTTGCTGTGAAAAAGCGAAGTGTGGTGAAGTTCTTTCCTTTACAAAATTTAAATTTATTCATTGCATTGGCGCACAATTTTTCGGGACACTGTCCTTAGAAGGTGGACGCTGTAACAAGAGAATATGATTTTTTCCTAAAAAGTACAACTGCTGACAATTGGAAGGTTTGTGTCCAGTTAAATGACGGTGAGGAAAGACAACATTTCAATTCTTGCATTGCAACATGGCAGATTTGTGTCTTGTGGATGATAAGGAATCTTGTTTGATAAACAAATACGTACATAACAACAACATATTCGCAATAACGTGTGCAGTAACTTACGTGAATTACCGAGAGAAAAAGATAAGTGTCTTTACTCCAGTAGAAGGTAAAAATAGACTTTATACTCTGACTATATCTCAAATCCATGTAAAATTACCCGTAAGCTGTCGCCTGATTTGTGGAAATTCAGATCAATATGTCAGTAATAAAGTCTGGGTTGAAAGTGAACCAAAAGAATTAGGATGGACTATTTTACATGGTGCAGCGTTTAACATCGATGGATTTAAAGAACTTATCGAAGATTATTTGCATTTGCTTCTATTGGTTTTTCTAACTGTTTGCATTTGTTTAATTTAATTTTTTTTTATTTAATTATTAGTATCATGAATAATGTTTTTCCATTAATACAGACACAAAAACAAAATTTATTGATAATACGATTTTTGGACGATGCTAAATGTTATAACTGTGGTATAAAATTTAACAATTAGTTATGTATAGGTTCTACAAAAAAGGATATATGGGTGAAATTTAAATCCTTATAGTACAAAGTGCTTTAAGGCATAGTTTTGAATTTTTGTTCATTGCATTCTTGTCAGAAATTCATCTAAAATAGAATTTTTTAGACCAAGGATATATGGGAGACATGCATATCCTTATATCGACTGTAGCGAAATTAAAGACACATTTATTGTTGGCCTAATATTTTCTGAGCACATATGTATATAACTAAAATTTTGTATTTAAATTAAGTATATGTGGAAGGCATGCATGTTCCTGAATCTTATGAATCCTAAAATGGTGATTTTATTATTATTATTATTATTATATTTTATTATTTTGAACATAAATATATAAAAAGTTATGAAAATAAATAATACATAGGAGTTAGACATGCCCTTGCATTGAACCGTATTCAGACAAAAAAATTTAGCAAAAATTTATTATTTAAAAAAAGGATGTTTTGAAAATAAGGATGTATGCAATTTAAGCATGTCCTTGTGCTCAACGAAATGGTATTTGCAAATTTTCGAGAAATAATTGCGAATTTTCATTTAAATCTAATTGTGATTACAGCAGAATTATCAACTTTTAAAATTAAGGATACATGGAGATTACGTATGTACCCTTCCAACAATATTTGGCAAAAAATCAAATTTTCCTTAATTTTAATAACTTATACTAGCGTAAAAAATTTCATATCTGCTTACTTTCTACATGGACAGAAAGCGCCTTTGGCAACGCTCACTTTTCTAATACAAATCTTCAATAAAAATGGCCGTCGGCAAAAGGACTTTATTCTCACCAGATTGAAAGGTTTCTTTTTGAGTTTGAGGCTATAGTTTTTTGCGACGCTTACGCTGTCATTCACATCGATTGCCTTGAAACGATTACCGGCAAATATTATTCAAAGCCAGATTCATTATTTTTTGTCAAGCAAAAACGACCTCATCTAGCGAATAAAGGCTGTTCCATAATTGTGACTATGGCAATAATTTATGAATTGGACTAAGAACTACCACAACATCTAGTATACTCTTGCGATTTAAGCCCATTTGAGTGTTTCCTGAAATGGCTGGGAGGAAAGAACTTTGAGAAATCTTATTATTTAGAGGGAATAGAAAAACTAGAAAGATGCTAGACTAAACATATGGAGAATTTAGATGGATTGTTAAGAAGTCGCGATATTATCTAGACGAGCTCGTAAATATGTACTTTCTGTTGACCGCTACGACCATTTTTCCAATCGCAAGTTTTTTAATAGATAACATCGCACATTTACAATTTAGTCGCCATTATAGTTCTTTAATTATGCGATGATATTTATTTTGTATAGTATGCGCCACGCCTACTATTACCATACCAAAGTCAATATTATTTGGAAAAACTGTAAATACAATTTAGTATCCATATTGACTGACCGTTAGCATGTGGAATGAGCTCACAAGGAACAGGTACGATTATAAAGATAAACATTGACACCTCGCAATAGACGAAGAGGTTTGATTTAGGTTAGGTTAGGTTGATTGGAGGGGTATGTCAGCCCATGTCATACGACATACACCTAAGCCAGTGAAGGCTTGTTGTGCGCTCCTTTGAATTTAACCATAACATATTGACCCAAAGGTCTAGAGAAACTCCGTGTCACTCACAAAGTTCCTTAATTTCCTCCAGCATATTCCCCGTAATCGGCTTATGTCCGGTAAGATGTCACCCCCAAGATATCGGGATCTTATTTGTGAGAAGGCGGGGCATTGGCACAAATAGTGTTCCAAGGTTTGATTTAACTGAAGTTATAAAAATAGATTTTGCGACGATGATGTGAAAAATCAGAAAAGCTAATATAATCGAGGAAGGAAGCGGCATATACGATTTTAGGCCAATTTTTTACTTGGTATTTAAATACGTGTGTAGTAAATTTTTACTTAAATTTAAGTTCTATTTAAATACAGTTTCAATTTGTCAATCATAAATTATCTCTACCAAAAAATATTTCAGAATTAATGGAAATATTGTAAAAGACGATTGTAATTTAGGGAAAAATAAAATGTATAAAATAAACATTTAAAAAAACTAAAACACATGAACAAAACAAAAAAAAAACCCCATATTAAAACATAAAAACTCATCAACAACAATCATATAGAAAAACTGAGATTCGTATTTAAATCGAACGATATTTAAATACGAAGTCATTCATATTCAAATACGAGTACATTCATAGCGTTCAATTCGGGCCAAGTTTAACTTTTTGAAAGTCTGGTTTCTCAAGCACACGTTAACGGACAGTGTAAGTGGTGTGATGGTTTACTGAACCGGTGACTAAACGTTGGACCTGACTTATTCTCTCCTCTAAAATGATAGGCAGTGTTTAATAAAATGCTTGGGATAATTGGACACCAATGATTGAATACAAAACCACAGATTTGACAGACATCACAGGCCGTCAGCATGGAACTTTATTTGAAAATCCTTGAGCTAAGAAGATTGAGGCAAGTTAAAAACAAACAATTATTTTAGTCAAACAGGAAAATCGAAATTTCTTCGCTCACACAAACATACATAATTTGAATTCGCTTTAGCGTTATAACAATTTTATTGTTCATATTTAATTTTCATTATTAGAAAAGATAAGTCCCACTTTTTCGATTGCTTTCAGTTTCCATTAACTAGTGTTTATTCAAGTGCCAAATAGAAATTCATATTAATCACCTTACAAATACTATTATTTCAAAAATGTCAATTATTTAAAATCAATATAATGTTAGATGTGAAATCTAATTCCTTTATGGTAATTAAATGTGCTTATCTAAACACTTGAAATCTAATTGAGGTTGTACTTTATGTTAATGATTTTTAATACTGAAAACAAAGACAAATTTCATTGTAAATGTCCAGAAAAAAATTTTCATTTAAATGTATGAAATCTTGGAGTTATATGTACATAGTAAAAAATTAAATAATAATATATATGTACATAATTTAAGAATCAATATATCAGCTTCTAAAAAATATAATAATATTGATAATAATTAAATGTACAGAATATTTATTTGAATCAACACGAAATTTATTTAACTAAACAAATTTTCTTGAAATGAATACATCCGCTTTTGCAAAAATATATTTTGATACAAAAGTGTTTTAATCTAAATTTAACAGAATTTTAATTAATTTTTTTGTTACGATAGATGTAAAAGGATGGAGTAACATATCGTTGAAAACGACATATAAAAATAACTAAATTAACATCCCAAAAAGGAAGTTAATTTAAAAAATGTATTCGTTTGTTTTACAAAAGTTTACGAAGTGAAAATCGAGAATAAAAATAATCGAAAATTTCAATGCAAATTTATTACAAATTGATTAAAATAAGAATTATTTTAATAAAAATTTATTAAAAAACCAGTAAATTATCTGAAGAATTTTCAATGAAACGATATAATTTTTCAGAAATATTAATGTATTGTTTTAATTAATTAAAGCAAATTAAAATGAATACCGTTCATGACAGAAAGATGCGCCATTAAGAAAAAATGTAGAACGTGGTAAAATGGGTGGGAAACACACAGCTGGGGGAGAGCTGTTTTGTTCAATGCCCGGTAATGAAATTTTTCAATGCTATAGAAATGGAATTGATCAAGTTAATAGGAATAATAGTATTTCACTTTATATTTCCATTATTCATATTAACTAGTAGAGCTGAAGTGCGATTTTTGTTAGCAATATAATATTTATAAAATTTTTTATATATATTCACTTAGCACAGATCAGGGAGTGCTATTTCATAGAAGGAGTTTCCAGCGATAATAATTATATTAAATTTCAATAAATTAAATTAAAATATTTGGGGGATTCAAGTCATATGTCATAAAATAATAGCACGAAAATATATGACTGCTATGAACAAACCGTCATAACTTAGTATGCTATTTCAGAATTAGGTCAGCTGATATGAACATAAAACATTTATAAATTTTTGACATCAAAGAAAAGAAATTAAAAAAACATTTATAAAAATTTTGTTTGAAAATTCCAAAAACAAGCGAAAAAACTAAAATAATACACAGTTTGTGTGAAAATTACATGTTGGACATCATAATGGGTGCACCAAGTAAGTATGAAAGAAATTTATGTATGAATTTTAATTTTAATTCATCTCCTTGTAGGTGATGAAGACGAAGAAGAACAAACTGAGGAAGGGTTTTTAATAATTGTTGCTAGTTTGCTCACTAGCCGCAGAAGGTGTCCACCTTGGGGTTCCAAAATCTCTATTAGCGACTTTTCTTCCAGCAGATTCCATTTTTTAGTTGGATTTGTGCGCACACTTTTAACTTTTGGCTCATATTTTTTCCATTATTTTATGACAAAGCAATAAACATACTTATCTCAAAAAGTCTTATTATTTTATGACTTTTTTGTTTGCAGCACAAAAACAATTTTTTTAAACCATACTAAAATATTAAGACATTATGACAATATGACTTAATAGCACACCGTTTGAATCCCCCAATTATGAATTTCAATAAATAATTCGAAGAAAGGCACAGTGAATGGGTTGTTAAAAATAATAAAATCAGGCAAATGGAAAATATCTCATTTATTTGAACAACGTCATAACTCTAAAAATTATATTTTTTAGCTAATAATGCTGGATTAATTGTCATATCATTTTTATGCCGTGTAAAAAACTTTTATATAAACATTTTGGAAGAAAATTGTTTATTATTTTATTTTTCCACTGAATTGCTTTGTAATAAGAAAATGAATGATTACTTCTTTGAACGAAGCAACAGAACCAATCTGGAAGTGTGTATGCAGTCAAAAAAGAGTGGTAGTGCCCAATTTTCTATTCATAATTTTTATATTGTCATGGAAACTGAACAATTTTAAATTAAATATGTACTTCCTTAGAAAATCAAGACATTATTTCCAACTCACATTTTTTTTCTTCATATTAAAGTGAAAGTTATAAAAGGTACTGAATGTTGTATCCATTGGGGATTACCGGATTACAGTTGCCTGTAGCCTTTATACAACTCAGAGAAACAAATTTTCTGACATTGTGAAATATAACTCAATGAGCAACTTCCTGCAGCATGAAGATATCAAGATAAATTTCTACCTCGTCAATTTCAGCCTTGTCAATACAATTGACGTCAAAATTTATTATTTTTGATTATATATTTTAACTTTTATTTTGTTACCCAATTTGTTTATTTTACCCTTATCAATAATTTGATGTTCAAACTAGTTTTATCGTAGCTGTAATTGGTAATGGCGTTGTGTATGTAATTTCGAGCCAAATAATCCTTACATCCATTTCCCAATATAATAAAAGTCCTTATAATTCTATTGAATTTTGTAAGAAAGAAATGAAATGAAAATTGTTACGACTGTCAAATTGTTAAGACTGTCAAAAAAATCAAAAAATCATTGGATTTTTTTTTTTAAAGAGAGAAATCATATGAAAACTTTTTCATTTTTACACCATCGAAATTGAAGTGAAATGAAAAATATGTTTGGAAAATGTATAATTGCTCAGAATTAAAATAAATAAATAAATTTTTACCATTATGTTTTTTTGCTTTTGTAAAAATGAAACCCTGGTAGAATGAAATCAAAATCCAAATCAAGGCGCAGCTGATAATTTTTTTTCAAATTTTTTTTCGTTGCTCAACATCAAAAATTTGTTGCGATTGTATTTGAATATTTTCTCTGTTTTCTAACTTTTTCTGCTGTTTTTGACGTTAAGAAAAGATATTGTTATAATTGTTGTACTGTTGAGTTTACCTGTTATGAATTCGCCTTGGCCCAAATATTTAGAGTTTTTTTTTAAATTATATTCTAGTATGGGATGTCAAATTTCTTAAGGTACTATTTGGCATTTTTACAACATGTTACTTACAAACTAGCATATTCATTTCGTGTTAGTTAACTTTTCCACAAGTCTTAATGCTCAGTATTATAGTGTAAAAGCGGCTTTAGTAGTTCTTATGTTTTCCATTAAGCAAAAAAGAAATCTTGCCTTTCCGATTGCACTTTTTTGTATATATAAAATATTTTCTTTCCTTCAATTAATTGAATTTTTCTTTCATCAGCCAAAAAATTATACTACATTATGTACGTCTGTTTGGATGTAATGTGATTTTTTTAGTTTTATATGGCATTTTTTTAATGGCTCAAAGTCCATAAGTGTCAATTCTGTTTCAATTACAATATTATGCATATATGTATGTATGTATGTACATAAAGCCAATTTCACACTATAATATTTATTAAGATTTTTCAAAAACTCAAATAATATGAGAAAGTTTGATGGTGTGAAAGCAATGTTACAAAAAGAAAAACATTTTTAGAAATTTTCCATTCTATCAGGTTTTCATTTTTACAAAAGCAAGGGAAGAAAATGCACATTAAAAAAGCCAAACCAATAAAACAATGTGGAAAATTGGAACAGCCTTCAATTCTCTGATCATGCTTATGTTTCATTTCATTTCAAGTGTAATAGTGTAAAGACGAAATGTGGTAATGTTACGATAGATTTTTTTTGACAATCTTAAGAATTTTCATTTGATTTCTGTCTTGTAAAATCCAATGAAAATCTAAGGACTTGTGTTATAGTTACGGTGACCATCCGTTCACTATTATAGTGGACAGTACACTATTTGAACCTCTTGTACACTATTTTTTTCATGTACACTATTTGTACATTTTTTTGTCAATTGCCCCATTTTTTAAAACATATTTTCTTTCATGTGTACACTTTTGTTCACTTTTCTGTTCTATTTACTATTCTTGGTCATTAATAAATATTCTTGGAAACTCTACGTTTCATTCTCATTTATTATGAAAAATAATCTGGCCACTATGTATGTTATGAGAAAAGAAGGGAATTTGTCAGTTCTTCAGCTGTTCATACACATGCATACATACATACATATACACACATACGTATATTTTGTTTTTTTTTTCATCCAGTTTGAATAACTGTTAAATTTTTCTGTGGAGGGAAATAAAACTAATAACAGCGAAATATTTGTGGTGACAATATTCCTTATAAAAATATTTTAAAATTAGTGGATTTTGCATTTTCTTTGGCTGCATCAAATGCACCAACAGAAAGGGTTTTTTCTATGTCTAATAATATATGGACTTCGGAGAAATCTCAAATGAAATTGGAAACACTAGAATCTCTCTTAATTATAAAATGCAATTTTGAAATGGATTGCACTGAATTTAAATCATTTCTATCGAATAGAGCTGATGTTTTGCAGAAAATACTTACATTCTGTAGAGAAATATCAAAAGTAAAGTATGTATATTTTTACATTCGTTTGTATGTGTGTATGCATTTTTAGTTTAGTTTCCTTTTTTATGTATGTATGTACATACATATATGTGTACACTATTTCTTTATGGGTTTAATGGTCACCGTAGTTATAGTGTGAAACGACCTTAAATAATAAATGTATACGTATGTTTATATTTTTATCATTATTTCTCGTTTTGTATATTTATGTATAATTTTTTTATTTATTTTGTTGGCTCATAGCATATTAATCCGGAAAAAAACTGAAAAGTTTTTAAATTTTAACATTACGATATTTTATTCTAAAAATATTTTTAAGTTAAATTGAGAATAATTTTGCACAGACGTTTGAGTTTATTGAAATATACAAACTGATAAAATTTTAATTTTGATTTTAACAACATGAAAAAATTGCAGAGAATCTTAATTAAGTAGGACAGTGAATCTAGATGAGCTGATTTTTGTTTTAATCTTTGTATTAATATGTATATTAAGATAGTTTTTATACAAAAATAAATACTAGGGTGAAGTTATACCATATTTGTTTTTACAAAAATTGGTGAAAACAATCTTGTAACAAACACGATCTTGCAACCCTACATTTACACGTGCAACTAAGTAAATTATACACGTATGTATGTATTATCAACGAAAATGTGGCAGAAACAGTTGAATGTTTTGAATATTTACACAGTCAAGTTTTAGTTCATTCAACAAAAAAAAAATTGCTTTAATTTTGGTAATGAAAAAGCACTGAAAGAGGAGAGTAAAAATTAAAAACGAAATATTTAATGGAGCTACATATATAAATCTATTAATTTTACAATGTTTGTGTGTCCAAATTTAGGCTCCATGTATATTTCCTTATTTACTTAGGGATACGAAGAACATCACACCGACATATAAACAAGTAAAAGTATAATTTGTAAAACAGGAGAATTATTAGAACTAGCTCAAAATAGGAACAAACTTACGAAGCCATGAATAATTCATTAAAAAGAAAATTAAAAAAACTCTCCAAAAAAAACTTGACCTAAAAGATGTAAGTAAATGATAAATAATATAGTGGTATAGCCGAAGCCTCTATTTTACAAAAAATTTTATTAAAAAAGTATTTTTTTCGTGTTATTTAATGGTTACCGTGAAATGCGTTTTGAGGGCAATAAAATTTCAATTACTATTTCAATTTTAGTATAGAATCAGTAGTGGGAGGATGTCTACCACTCATGCAATTCATTGTGCTGGAATTAAGAAATTTGGTTGAGAGAAAAAAGGATAGAGGAAGTAATGTTTGTAGACACACGATTTGAATCTTTAAACAATGAAAGTGACAGAAAAGAACTCAGCAAGAACTACTTTTCACATGCAAACCATTCAGCTAAAGAGTGAATTTTCTTTGTAATGCAAAGTGCGATTCAGTGTAGTGTTTTGTCTTTTAGACTGTCCTCACGTATGTGTCTTCTCGTCCGTCAAGAACAAAAACAAGTAGAAATTTTGTGGTAGTGAAATATTTTTAAACCAAAGGAAAATAATTACTTTTCAATTAAAATAAAACTCTAATTGTTTTAACAATTAGTTGGGTAGAATATCCCGAAATCATAAATTTCAATATTAAGTATTTTTGAAAAAAAAAATTACTTTTTTTTTTGGTAATGGCAACACTGGTACAGATATAAAAACTACTACAATAAAAGAATTTTTCCAATTAAACTAAATAAGTGAGTGGTTTACTATTGTATTTGTAATTTTCGAGTTCGAATAGTATCAAAAAAATGATAATGATAAAAAGTATGCAGCCCCTGCTTCCTCTATAGTCCTTCTCATAGCTAATTTGTCATGTGCAATAAAAAGTATATTCCTTATATATCCTTTGTTTAATTTGTCACACACTATTATATGTATGTATGTATATACATATGTATATGTGCATGCAATAGTACTTGATTCCACTTTGCTATAAAGCAAAACGTTATACTTATGTCCTCATTAATTTTCCATTCAGTTTAATATAAAGATAATGTTGAAATTAATGTCCTTAAGTCATACCTTAGCGGTATTGTTGAACGGTTTCAATAGCAACTGCAAATAAGATACGAAAGTTGTTATTATTGCTCCATCATATTCATACTCACATAAGAGGAAAATTATGTAGAATGCGTTTTTAATAGTTGTCATAAAAATGTTTGGAAAAATGACTTGTTATTTAATTTTATGACTCTGTTTTGTACTGGCACACTTTTTTTTTTTTTTACAATTTGTTTATTGACAGAAAAAAAGTATACATGTTTGTACTATAATAAACAATAGTTAGTAAGAGAAAAGGTTAATTACTTATATACAATGTCCCTAAATCGAGTGCTCTAGTATTTTCAATATAATAGCGCCTTGTTTTTAACAAGAATAAATTTATTTTATGAATAAATAATTTTTTACTTTATATAGAGGTGTTAATTGCAATGAAAATATTTGAAAAAACATTGTTTTTATATATATAAAAAAAAATTTATAAATAAATAAATAATAATGATAATAATAATAATAAATAATTAATAAAGAAAAAAAAATATGCAAAAGTAGTGCCCAGGGATTAAGAGAATATGTTAATTATTAATTATTTAGTAACCACCAAAATTTTTTGAAATTTGTTTTTTTGTACAAGTATATCTTTGCGAGATATACTTGTACTGTATCTTATATCTAATTGCTGTAAATTGCAGTTAACTGCTTTAATATTAACACGTCTATGGTTGTGGTAAAAGACTGGAGTGCCATTTGTATCTTGAATGATTCGTTTGTTATCAAGGTAAAGAAAAGCTTCAGGAGGAACAAATCCTTTTCTTAAGCATTCAACTATGTAGTTTTCGCTTACATAAAAAGGAGCCATTATTAGGTTATTTTCATAGCATTGTGAAGATCTTAAGGAATAATTTCTGATTAAATTAATTATAAAATTATCTATTCGTATAATGTTTGTATTGTCATATAACTTTTTATTAGATATATATTTTAAATATCCACTTTGTGGGTTTCTGTAGAGTGAAGTGCAAGCTCTTAAGCATTTTCTTTCAAAAACTCGAATCTTTTCCATGTTTGAGGGAGATACATTAAACCATATTGGACATGCGTATGTTAAGATTGGTCTTATTAGGGACTTATACATTATTATTTTAACCCTAGATTTTATATATTTTGAATAAAATAATGGCCTGTATATATTAAATGCTTTTCTTGCTTTAGTCAGGGTTTCTTTAATATGATGATTAAAATATAAAAATTTGTCCATGTGTACACCTAAATATTTCACTACGTCTTTATTTGGAATTGTGCAATTTTGTAAGAAGGATTTTATTTCAAACTGTTTCCAATTTTTTTAATGTTGTAATTACATTTATTTACAGGCGGCCTAAAAAGGATTGTTTCACACTTTTGTGTATTAACTTTCATGTTCCAATTAATTGCATATTGTTCAATATAATTGTAAGAATTTTGAAGGTTATAATTAATGTTTTCTATTTTGCTTTCTGCATGATAAATAACTATATCGTCTGCAAAAGAAATTATATTATCTATATTGTTTAGCAGGTCTAAGATATATAAATTAAACAATGTGGGAGAATTTACAGTTCCTTGCTGTAAACCATTGTTAATTTTAAAGGATTTGCAACTTCTCATATTTTCATAACAAACTATGAAACTTTTATCACTTAACATATTATAAATCAATATAATTTGATAAATTGGAAGCTTATATTGAATTAATTTATATATTAGGCCTGCAATCCATATGCTGTCAAAGGCTTTCTCCATATCAATAAGACAGACTCCCGTGCAGTAATTTTTATGCCAATTCCAAGTAATATCAGAAGTAATTTTATGAATAGCGTTGACAGTGGAATGTTTGAACTTAAAGCCGAACTGTTTTTCGCTTTTTATGTTATTTTTATTGCAAAATTTGGTTATAACATTATTAATGCATATTTCATATATTTTGCTTATATTGGGTAATAAACTAATAGGTCGTAAATTTGTTGGAGTATTTGGTTCTTTACCTTTTTTTGAAAGGACAACAATTTTTGCAATTTTCCAAATATTTGGGAAATATGAATTGTTAAGCATATTATTGAATATTTTGCAGTAGTCATAAATCATTTTTTTTGGAATTTTTTTCAAAACTACATTTGGTATGTTGTCAATACCTGAAGATAATTTATTCCTTAAGCAAGAAAAGATATGTATTAAGTGATCCTTGGTTATGAAAAAGTCTTGTGTTTCTGTTTCATCAAGATTATCTGATAAAAATGTATCACTGAAGTTAATTAAAGATTTTTTTTCTCTCTCATGAGTCATTTTAACTCCTAAAAATGTGCTGAAGGATTTATTGACTTTTTGGTGTACAATGTTAGCTGGATCAGTTTCTTTATGTTTGTGAACTGACTCAAAAAAAGCTCCTATGGTATCTAACATTTGGATTTTTTCATCAACTATGTAATTATTTCGATCATCTTTCCTTAAATTCTGCGGACTAATTCCCACATAGCTAAGCAAGGACTCAGAGTTTTCTGGAATTTTCAGTTCTTGAAGATTTAAGGGTGTAATTTTTTTAAAGCTCTTTTTTATCTGACTAAACATGTTCTTCGAATCTTTGGGGTCTATTTGTGTTAGTTTTTCTCTAAGACGTTTATTGACAACACAAAAGAAGTTTTCATTTATGAGAATTTTAATCAACTTTAATTTAGATTTTATTAAAATAAAGTTTTCTTCTGATAAAGTATTTTCTAATCTATTATGCTTTTTTATCATAGTCAAAATTCTGCTTTTTTCCCGGTACAACATTTTTATAGTTGAGTTACTTATCTTACTAAATGTATTGCCCGCTTTATATTTTGGAACTACTTCATGGACTGTAGAAGTTATTATATTATTTAATCTTTCAACGTGAAAGTCTATTTCTGTGTTTGTCAAATTCCGATTATTAGGGATTTGAGTATCTTGATTAAGTTTGTGTGTGATTTTATTTTGAAATGCGTTCCAGTCTGTTATTTTATAATTGAAATTAAATTTAGGTTCGTCTGTTAGAAATGTGAAGTTATCTTGTTCATTGTTAATGGATGCAATCATCAATACTGCCTCATGGTCGCTGTCATAGTCTAACGTTTTTAGTGAATTTACGGTGTTATTTACAGTTTTTATATGTAGTCTACAGTCTGCTATACAAATGTCCAAATAAGAACCTGTGCGTGGGTAGGATGGGGAACTTGTAGCATATAGTTTGCTTCTAGAATTTATCTCATGATTAGTGAGCCATTCATACAACAGATTACCCTTATAGTTGTTATTGGGATTGCCCCACATTGTGTGTTTGCAGTTAAGGTCTCCCGCCAAAATGTAATAATTATTAAGATTTTCTAAATCCAACATTTCAAAAAGATCAGAAAACTCCTTCTTAAAGTGAGCATCATTATTACCAGAAGGGTAATATGCTGAAATAATATATAGTATTTTATTTGCAGGCATGTAAACTCGAATTATGCATGCTTCTAGAGTTTGGAAGGAATTTAAGATACTGTTTGTGTAATGAGAATGCTTTAAGTTATTTTTAATTAATATGGCTGTTCCACCACCTTTTTTGGCACCTTTTCTATCACTTCTAATTACATTATAATTCTCAAATTCGATTTTATGTTTGTAGTACAGTTTTGTTTCATTGATGAGTACTACGTCCGGATTATGTTTTTTAAGAAATTGATGTAGATCATACCGTTTGCTGATTCGTATTAACGAATTAACATTAATGTGTATTATTTTAAGTTTTTTTGATATTGTATTTGGTTGATTATTTGAATCCATTATTTCTTACCCCTCGATCATGGAAAATATTGTATCTATTCTTGATACTTGTATATTTAGTTGTTTTTGAAAGTCTATTAATTGAGCACTTATATTACTCATGAAATTTTTAATTTCCTGCAAAAATGAGTTATTCATTATATCTACCTTATTTGTGTTAAAATTTGATGTATTATCACCCTTGACTACTTTTGCATATGAAGGTTCTGTATTAGTAAATATATTTCTATTATGCATTTTACCGGCTAGGAGGATCTTTCTTTTATCATTAATTTTTTGTTTGAGTGTTTTGTATTTTTCGCATCCTTTATACGATGCAGGGTGTCCATACTTGTTGCATAAAACACAGAAAAGTTTATCTTTTTCTTCTTCAGGAACTTTATCTATGGAACATGCGCCTTTTTCGTGATCCATATTACATTTGACACATCTTCTCGGAAGATGACAATTAGATGAACTGTGAAAAAATCCTTGGCAGTTGCGGCATTGAGGTATTTCAGGTCGCCTAACTTGCTCCCACTTTATCACACGGTGGAGTAGTGTTTTGATCTTTTTTAACTTATTAATGTTAGTTTCAGGTGAAACTTGTACTAAAAACATTGGAAGTTTAATTCCTCTTTCAGTAGATGCTTTTGTTGAAAAAGGATTAACTTTGATGAATTTTACATCATCACTATCAAATTTCAATAGTTCAAATAGTATTTCATCTGCATCAACGTTGGCATCTATGCCTTTAAGTAAATATGTTTTCATTTTCAGTTCTTTGGGTGTAAAGGTAAAAAATTTAGTTTTAGTTTTTTCTAAGTATGCTTTTACTCTTAGAAAATCTTGGATGGAGTTCATGTATAAAGATTTTTTATTTCTATATTCTTTTATAGTAAATTCATTAATCTTTAAACCGTTTTTGATAAATACTACTAATTTTTTTGTATCAATATCGATAATGTTTATTGGCGGTATATTTTTGCCTTTACATTTTTCTAGATTAACTACTTTATTATCAGTAATTACTCTTGAAGAGTTGTTCTTGTTTATACTTGTTGAATAAGATTTTTGCGGATTTTTATTGTTATGTTTATCAATAACATGATTTTCATATCTTTTTAATAAATCTTGATCACATTGTTCGTCTGTTTCACAGTCAAGCACTGAATAGTAGTTACCCGTTTTTAAATGCTTTGTAGCGTTGTTGGTATTCATATTTTGATTTTTTCTTTTTCTGTCGTTATCAATATTAACATTAATGTTTATTAATTTAACATTGTCTTCAGAACTCAGATTGTTATTGTTTTTGTTGTTCGATTTTGGAGCATTACGCTCACCCATTTCAGGTTTTTGTTCTTCACTATATTTATTTGTTTTTTTTTTATCTCAGACTTGATGTTTATTTTCTTTTGAAAATAGATTTAAAATAAATGTGAAAGAAAAAAAAATTTTTTTTCCAATAAATTTACAAAATTGTTTCAATTTTAATTTTAATTATTTTTTCAAGTTTGACACTGTTTTCAAGCACACCTAACAAAGTTCTTTTCCTGTACTGGCACACAATGACAATAAAAATACACAATTTTGCTATTTTTATTTCTCTTCCATACAACAACCTTAATTCAACAATGTCAACATTTGGTGTGTTAGATAAATACATATGTATGTATGTGCATATATACATACGAATTATTCAACTATATGTATTTATTAATTATTAATGAGATTTAAAGGACACTACCTATAGAAGGGGAAATAGTATATACACGTGCAAAGAATTTCTTTTTTTTTACGTATCATATAGATCCTTCTACAAGTTAGAAAAAAAACTCCTTTTGGGTTGAGCAACAATATGGTGTATACGATTTAAAATTCATTTTTGCAAAATAAATTGCATTGATTTTGTTTTTAATTAAGGAAAAAATTAGTCAGAGTTTGTGTATAGTGGGAAGCAAATATAAATGCATTTAAACAGGATTTAACACATTAATATTATTTAAAAGTTTTGTAAGAAGTTGGGATGTGGTTCGAAAATGTTTTTTTTTCTTTTTCCCACTCGAAATGTAAGCGTAATGCATGCTCACTATATAGTGATCGCGATTGACCATTCGGAGGCGTTATTACGAGAGTCGTTGTTCTATTTCAACTTCGACAGTTCTGTACTAGATGATGGAAAAATCTTATAATCTAGCCAATGTTATTTTTAATCTAGCACAAACATGCCGGAGCCGAACGACGACTATGACTCTGGTAATAAGGTTGATCATCTTATTGATTTCCTACACGTTGATGCTAATCAAGAATTTTTTACTCACGGTTCGTTAGAGTGTCGCCTCTTAATTTCAACGAATTTTTCCTGAACTGTTAGCAGGCAAGAGCCCTTGGGTATCATGCGGTGACTATGTGTTAAATTTAGATTGCTTAAAGACACTCATGTTCGCCGTCGTCGTACGATGCGTACCGACGAGAATGTAGCTGATGTAACCCCAAAGCCTGCAAGCAACTCAATCCAAGATTTTTGACTCGCCATCGATTTCAACAATTCGGCATTTCATGCAAGAGCATGATGAGAATTTTGCACAAGGATCTCGGTTTATTCGCTTACAAGGTCAAATTGACTCAGCAATTTAAGCAAACGACCATTTAGTTCATTGGAGCTGCGATTTCACCTCTTTAGACGTTTTCTTGTAGAGTGCCGCTAAAGACCGGGGCTGTGTGAATAATCCAGAAATAATTAACAACCTTAAGGCTAATATCGACCCAGCCGTTCAAAAGATAGAACCAGAAATTGTCAACAATGTCTCCAAATTGGAATGATAGGATAAGCTACCGTGAAGCCAGCCGTGACAGTCATATGAATGAAACCGTGTTGCACAAGTTATGGGAATATTTGTTATTTCTAATAAAGCCATAATATACCAATAGCAGTTTAGTTCATTTTATTTAATTCTTAAAAAGACACTTGTATTAAGGCTGCTTAGTGTCCAAATCTAATTTAATAAATTAAATTGCAGTTCTAACTTGTAACCATTGTACGCACTAGATATCGAACAAAATTTTTCTTTAATGTAGTACAAATTGTCGAAGTTGTAGTTGAAAATCGACAACCGTGATAAAGTCGATTAACACAAATATGTATGTATGTATGTACTTCTATGTATTCTTACATATACTTAAATAAAAACAACTCGATTAATTTGGGCGAAATTAAAGCCTGTAAAATGAACGTTCAAAATAGCTTTTCGTCTTATATATATTATTTTATTTTTTTGTTATTTTTTCTCAAACAATTTATAACAAATACACTATCACTTAACTAACTGGACCATATAACGTTTATTTGTTCGCAAAAAACAAATACCATACAAATAAATGGATTTGAATTTAATCGAAAATGGAATGAATGACAAAGTAAAATCAACCAAATTGATGGGATGCCACCAACTGAAAGCAACTGTATTGCATTACCGGATATTATTCTAAATTGATAAAAAATATTTTCTATGATAACTTTTCCAGAACGTTAATATGCTCATTTATATGGGAATCAGTGTGTTGTAATACCGAATCGAATGGTTAGTTATTTCAAGTCTTAAGAAGTAACTGGCGACCAAATCTAACCAAAACTGCTACACCGATTTATACTTTGAATTCCATCTTTAGAAGACTCCTTCCTAAGTTTCTTAAAATTGTTAAAGCGCAAGCTCATTAATAAACCTTTTATCACGCATTCTCCCATGTGAAAATTTTACAACACTCACCATTTAGATTTGCTTACCCATGCAACAAAGAAAAAAGGGCTTGAAACCAAAAATTTTAATCAAATTGCAAATTGTCATATATATTTGAATAACATGTTTGTGACCGCTAGTTTTTAGCACTTTGAAGTTGCTTAAAACAAACACAAATTTTAAGAGCTTTTCAAGTATTTGCTCAAAAGATAATCAATTTATATGTAGCAGCCAATTGCAATAATTTCGTTAAGTCTAAATTTATAGCGCTTTCGTATCTACTAATAAGTGTAACATTTATGAAGCTGTGGCTACTATTTTTGCATTAATGTGCATATGGTTGTTGTATGTAAATATGTATATATGCATATGTACATATATATGTGTGTGAATGTAAGCCTCTCAGTTTTTTATGTATGAATTGATTTGATTTTGAAATTTTATGAAATAATTTTATTTCAAATTTATTTTTGAAATAATGAAAAGTTACCTACTACTTCAAACCCAGAATCTATATATATATATATATATATATATATATATATATATATATATATATATATATATATATATATGTATATATATATATATATATATATATATATATATATATATATACATACAACTATAAAGTACAGGTAGACCTCGAGAATGCCATTTTAAGCGAAATCGTGTTAAACCATACAAGAAAATAGGATTTACGTTCCACAATTTTCAAAAAACTTATTCTCATTTCATATTTCATTCAATTTTATTTAATGAAAATACATACATATACTATATGTATGTATATGTATGTACATAAAAGCTTTCCATAGTTTTAATAAGGTGTATTAATTTCATAAGCTGGTGTTAATATGGCAGTAACTACAAAAACAAACGAAATGAAAAGCAATAAACTTTTGACATATGCATCGCTTTATTGCTTATGTTGGCATATAAGACCTCATTATTATTAATTTAAAAAAAAAAAAAAAAAAAAAAAAAAAGTTTTCACAAATTGTAATACGAATGAATCAAAAAAATTCACGTATTCTATTTACAGTGAAAAAGTTTGTATAAATAGCTGAAATATACATCAACTGACACCACAGAAGTGGACCAAACACAAGAACGCTGATGATGAAAGTGTAGGGGCTTTCGAAAACAGCATGTTGTTCCGTTCTGCTAGTGTTTGTCAGAATGATTTACACGTGTGTCTTTGGTGTAATTTGTTCTTTGATAACTATCACATGTAATTTGGCTTATAAAAATACGATAGAACTAAGTAGCCTATTTAAATTTAAAATAAAAGGATTACAAACAAGAAAAATGTTCATAAATAAAGAGAAATCTTAAACCTAAAATATAAATTTAAAATTTATTCATCATCACAGCATAAATTTTACCAAACGTGGACGTTAAGTGAAGAGTCGTATAAAAAGTTTTTTTTTCGTGCTAAGCAAGAATGTGTAACAAAATGTGAATCGTGTTAGGCCAAGGACATGTTAAAAGAATAGCGTTTAACCGAGCGAGGTTTATCTGTAATTTCAACACAGCTTTTTTGTTTTTAATCTTTAAAAAAGACCATGTGTGAGTTTTATAATTTTTTATTTCGAATATCGGTCGGACTATTACACTCTAAAAACAAGGACGATGCAGAGTTTAAAATTTTTTTTCTTTCTTAAAACTACATACATATGTAACTTTTTCCTTTTCTAAGAGAAGCATCCATCTGGCAACAAAGCTTACAATTTATATAAAAAAAAAATTCGTTAAATGTTACATACCTTACTGCTGCTATCTACAGTGAACAACATACAATCACTTAAACCACCACATTCACTGCGACAGGGACTTTGCACCAACATAATACCACTATCTTCGCCATCGCCTATTTCACATTCATTGTCATCCGGCAAACATTTTATTAAATTAGAGGAGCCGGAAATGCAGTCGGAGGGAGTAATAAAGACGGGTGTAATATTACTGGTCCAGGTGTGTGTATTGCTGTTAGAGTCCGTTGCATTGTTTATTAGATTTTCATGGGAATTAAACGTAATAAGATTTTCCAAATCTTCATTTGGCGAGGTTAATGCTAACAAATCGTTAGTTTCTATATCATGCACAAAATTGACCTCAGTGTTGGGTATTGCAATTCCCTCCATTGGTAATAGAATATTTGAATTTATAGAATTTTCTTTCAATTCTTGATTTTGTAATTGGTTACTGCTAATACAAGTATTATTTGTTGTAAAAACAGAATTAGATAAAAATTTTTCTAAATTCATCTCACTTAAATTTACTATACTCTGTGCACTAAAATTATTTGCTTGTGACAACTCATCTTCAACTAAAGTGATTAAATTTTGATTTTCATATAAACTAAACACTTCGTCTTTATGTTGCTCTTGTAAATGTTGTAAAAATATTTCAGTTTGCAAGCAAATTCCTGTGCAAAACAAACAGTTGAATCCGATATTTTGTATGTCCGGTGATATCGTTAATTCACCACATTTCTTAAAAAATATATAATCATGAGGTTGCCAAATAACGGCAGCTCCCAGTAAAGCAGTCATTATTAATATGTCTTTATTAGCGCAACTCCTCGATTTTTTATCACGCTTTAATATCGAATTAAAACAACGATAACATATAGTATGTACTTATATATGTATATACTTCAATCCAATTTCCGCTTTGTTGTTAGTTGTTTCAATGCCGGTCGCTGACTGAATTGTATTCACCAATTCACAGTAGGTCTTCTTCAACATGCATTATTAAGCTTTTTTGTTTTATTGCTATTATTAAAGCTGCCAGATCTTTTTTGTAGCTAACACCACGCAAACTAATAAAAAAAATTCCAGAAATCTCATAATATCAATAAGCTATCATAAGCACATCTTCCATTGAGTTCGAGAACTGAGAAACTTCAGAGTAAATACTATATAAGGAATCCAAAATGACATACATACACTTGGTAACAATTTTCATTTACATATGTTACACGACTTTCAGACTGCACAATTTTAATTGGGATAATTTATAATTCAACTGGGAGAAAAAATAGAGAAAATACATACATATGTACATATTTTTCTCTCCATATCTCTCTCAGCTGAATTAAAAATTGCGCAATAAAAATTTACAAGTCCGAAACAGGCCTTTGGAATTACCAATATGTATGTATATGTAATTCATATTGCATTCAAATTTATCTTTATTAAGTTCTTTGTTCTTTCTAAGACTGCATATTTATTACAATAATAGGCACATTGAGCACTACTTCTGAAAGATTCAGCAGCATTTTATAAAATACAAGACTGTGGCAAAAATCCGTATAGATTTTAGAAAAAAAATCTGGCACAAATCTATAAGGTATCGCAGAGTCGGTTATGGGGCCGTACCAATCTCTGTAGTTTCAAAATGGTTACACGAATAGGTTAGTTTCAGCAGACAGCTTTCACTCACTTAAGTCCACGATTTTGACCCTTTGTGATACATGTGGTAGATGGAGAATGGATAATTGGAGTAATAGATGTTGTCTTAATAACGCTTTGGAAAGATCAAAATGAAACGAATAGTGACTTGATTTATTTGTTTTAAAAAATTTCCCGGTAATGAGAACATCACAAAATTAAAAAAGTTTTGAAAATTCCTCTAAACTCAATAATTTTTTTATTAATGTGTATGTAAGTATATAGTTCAGGTCTTTAATATAAAAATAATATATACACAGTCACAACAGTTTTACACTAATATTTCATAGAAATTTTACGTGCAAAGTTCACTGATGATTTGGTTAGCCCCAATGAAATATCGATATATGAATAACTAAACCTTGCGGGCTTGAATAAATTCTTTAAACTAATGCTTAGTTCAAACGCTTAATTGGGCAGTATATCCCAAATAATAAATTTCAATATTAAGTATTAAAATTTCTTTTATAAAATCTTTTTCGTGTTATGCTTAAATTTTAATAAACTTTAATTCGCTTTATTGTTATTCTTTTACAATTTAAAAACTTAACGGCCAAAATATTTAAGTTTTCTAATATATTTTATATATTAGATGATGAGATGCAGTTTTTGTAGAGTTTTCGAATACATATCGTTATCTTTAGTTGCGAAGGAGTGAATTTGTACAAATACATAATTCACAGAAAAAAATATAGACATTTTGTTTTATTCGACGTTTTGTAAAGAAATTACTGATTTAAAATGTATTGAAAGCTTTTTTTAACTCCTGTGCAATTGAAGGTAAAGATACATACTTACATATGTATATATTTTTATAGATACTGAAATTATGACGTAATTATTGAATTGTTCTTTTAATCAACTTCAAATATTTATTTAAAATTTTCTAGGCATTAAAATTTTTGGTTCTATTTAGAAAATTTACAAAATAAAAGGAATAATCTTGCATAATGTTGCGCATAAACATATGTATGTATGTATGTATGTGAAGAAAATTTTTAAATATAAGAAAATTTCTGCGCTAGTTAATTAAAAAAAACATGTCATAATGGCTTCCATATAACCATTAATATATGAAAATTCCCAACATACGAGCCCTAGCCCTTCTTTCTTCATTATTTAATGTCCAAACATATGTACATACATACATATGAAAGTATGTATATATATATATATATATATATATATATATATATATATATATATATATATATATATATATATATATATATATATATATATATATATATATATATATATATATATATATATATATATATATATACATATACATATACATTAATATTAATATCGACAAACAACTTTTTCATTATGTTGAGCAGAAATAGAACAAACTTATTTTTATATTTTTTGAAATTAAATAATTGCATTCAGTTGTTAACATTATAGATTGCAATTTGTAGATGTCGGTACTAAATTTTATGAGTATTTGCCATGAATGTTTGTATAAAAGGAGTATAGCACGGCTAAGAAAGAGAAATTTAATTTTAGTGCTAAGGCTAAAGAATTGAAGGTTATTATACCTATACACACAAGAGATAATTGCACTTTTATTGATATTGCATTATTCATGACATTTAATGGTCATTAAGGAGGTCATAAACGCGTAGTTCTTGTTGGTAGGAGTCTAGGCAGATTGAGTATTTACAACTTAATTAAGACGCATATACATATGTAATATGCATGCATATTTGAACAGCATCTACAGTTGATCTTGGATTTCGAAGTTCAAATTGTTATCATACAAAATCCCTTATTTTATACTTGCGAAGTAACACAAGCCTTTATCTTTCCATTGTAAGGTCATGTCATCTGTTACTGCTGCAAATTAAGCGGTTATGTTCATAGTTATCTCTCAAATATATCCCAAGTTGTACTATTTGGTAAGCCGTTACGTAAAAAATGTTACTATCTACTTTCGTAAAAGTTTGTTTGCTCTCCCTATTCATCAATACTGAGTTGTGTATAGAGAACTCCCCCAAGTACTTGTACTTCAACAACTCCCATCTCTCCCTTACGTACTAAAGAATCCGATAATCACACAGTTTTCAATACAAATTCGTCTATGGTATATCCGGATGGTATATAAAAACTGTAGAGTGAAATATCCATAGCCCGAGTATATCCGCAGTTGGCTGTTATGTCGTACTGTATGCTCACCGCACTGATAGACCAGATTGAAGATGTTAGTCTTATCATATATCCAGTTTTGATGTTCTTAAAATTAATATATGTAGTTCACTTAGTAGTTCAATATCGACATTGAGTTCACGGACACGGACACAGACACAGCAATTTAATTTCTGGAGTGTATTTTGAATGGGAACGCTATACATCCAGCAGCATTGCCACTCCTATTTCTGGCGGCTTTATCTTTACACAGAGGGTTTGTTTGCAGACATATTGCTTGTTGTGTTCTTATATATTTGTGTAGTTTTCAAGTATATATACATAAGTACTTAATTTAAAAATAGGTGAAAACGCGGCACTCAACCGTTGTCAAAATGTCTAAGTTGTGCCAATCAATCTGTGCAGAGTATTGTACAGTGGAAACAGTGATACTTAAACGAAGAAATTGCAATTACATAATTCTTTGTGAGTTTTTAAAAATAAGATAAGAAAATGTAGTAACAAATAATATTTATCCTAAATTTAGGATCAATATACAGAAAAGAAAATTAAAACATCTGAATCAATCAGTGCAGTTACTTAAGTTACAAATTGTTACTAGTGACGGGTCCGTTTACTTTTTTTTATAATTTTGAAAATATAATATTGTAATTTTTTATGTACTTTCTAGTTCCAAATTTCTACTTTCCTTAGTTATTTTTATCACAGTACTTGACGTTTAGCGATTCGGAAATCTGACGGAAGGCTAGTTTTTCATATTTCCAAAACAGTTATTTAACGCATACGATTGGACTTCAAATTCTAAGCCACAGTAGGGCTACATATTGAGTAGTCAGGTCAGTTGATGAAATTCGGTCATAAAATGTATTCTAACGTGCTGTGGATATACATATGATAATCAGAATATATACTAAAACCGGACAAACTTTGCATTACGGGTACTGAGCAATATATCTGCTTTATATGAGTAAGTTATTCAGTTTCAAAATATTTTTCAGGAATCTCAAAGCTGCTACTGTGCAACATTATCAATATTTTTTTATATTTAATGTTCATTTTCCATTTAAGTTCATTTGGGTGTCGTACACTCAGGGGAACACTGGGTTCATATCACTTAAATAACAGTTATATTCTACTATTTATTAGTTATACTTTATCAGCGCAATCATAAATATCCCCAGGAAATTTATTTCCCACGAAAAAATGTGCATAATGAAATATAATTTATGTAATTGCACTTGTCCATACTTAAAAATTTAATTTTTTAATAAAGCAAATCAGGATGCATACTGCCTTTGGAATACTTGTCGAAAATGATGTCGAAAAACAAAAATTGAGATATCAAAAATTGCTAGGAAGCACTTGCTAGGAGCAATCTGTTTAACCCACTTAAATTTCCACAATCTTTGTAGGTAGGTTTAAATTGTTTTTTGTTTTTAGCTATAGATTGCAGAAATAATACCAAGTGATGTAATTTCTTGGTTTGCTTCTATTAAGGTGAATAAGTGAAACAAATTATGTTTATTTTTGCTGTGACACAGATTTTTAAAACCTTTTCTATTTGCTTAAACTTAATTGAAACAAAAAGTACTTACATAATAATAAAAGTTCTTTTGTAATCCGCAGGCGAACAAGATTTGTAGGTTTTAAATATTTTGAATCCTTAGTAGTAATTTTCACAGAATAACAATGAAAATTTTTTTCCCGCCGAATTGTTTCTTTCCGCAGTTGATAAAAGACACATGGTTGTGTTGTATATGCACTTAACATATAATTTATTACATTCCTTTTTGACGACTTATTTTTATTCATATGTTTTCTGGATTTTCGTTAAATTTATCCAAGTAAACCTGTTTCTTTACATACTACTTTTATATACAGCAATGGGACAACAGCTGTTAACATATATTGTGAATGAGTAACATAATCGTATATAATCCTACGAGAACGCGAAAATTGTTGGTTATTTAATAATTGCAAAGAAATATGCTGTATTATAAGCAAATCCTAAGATTTGTGGGTAAAAATCAATACCGTTTAATCTCTACTTCGGCACCATTGGAAGGTAAACGAAACTTTCGAAAATTCCTTGTTTACAACAAGCGTGGCACTAGAACTCTTAAAGAGGCTCAGCGCACACAGCCGATCCCGCCGGTTCTTATACATAAAAGAGGTGTTCGAGATACGGGAGTAGTAATAAATGGGAAATATACAGAAATTCCTGAAAAGATACCCTTCATTGTTGTACCAGACTTAGAGGGATGCAAACTGAAGCCATATGTGTCTTATAAAGCGCCTGAAGTTATACAATCGGAATTCACTAGTTTGGATTTATTTAATGCAGTGTATTCCCAAAAAATTATTCAGGATTTTAAGGAAGGTAAACTAAAGGAGGATGGGACACCAGTAGATCCTTCACCAAACGAATTATTAACACCTGAAGAAGCTTTGCAAAGAGCACGCAAAACGGGCTCTGATATATTTTGAATTTAAAATTTTAGAAATATATTTTAATTTAAAAACTTACCAAATCATTTAAAGTATTTATGTAAGTTTTATTTTTATTGGGAGGACTTTTTAATGATAATGTATACTGTCCTTACATAAGTTATCTTTTTTGATATATTGACTATCCTGCTATAAACTTTTGGCGGTATAAAAACAATTTCCGCACCCATTTTTCATTTTTCTGCTCAGCATCCCCTAAAAACTGTTATGAAACTATTTAAATGATTATCTAAACGTGCAGAACTATTTACTTACACTTGGATGTAGCAACTCCTCTTTAGTGTTTAGCTCTTTTAATTTGTCGAGAGACAAAGAAAATGTGACTGTCTCTGCTTGTAAATCTATAATTACTTTGTCCGATGGCGTGACAGGTTTCTCTGGGGCTTCTCTGTCTTTTGTACTGAAGAATGACCTTGGAACAAATGTATCCTCCTCTATAGTTTCCAACGTCTTTTGCACTTTAAGGTCCATTAAATCAATAGTCTTCGAAAGAGACACTGTATTGTTTGAGCTAGAACACGTTGCAGCACTTTTTGAGTTACTTTCAGCGCTTGGTGCCCTGATTTTATTATAAGAACTAGAATATTTTGAAGTGCGGCTGCTACGACTGCTGCGGCTGTCTCGGGAACTTGAAGAGGAAGTGGACGATTCACTAGAACTGCGTCGGCGATATCTGGATTTTTTGGAGTGCTTAGATTTCTTAGATTTTGATTTATAGTGTCGTGAAGAATAATAGTCCCGGTCATAATCGCGGTCCCTATCTCGGCTACTACGATCCCGTTCTCTATCACGATAGCGTTCCCTGTCCCGGCTGCGTTCTCTATCACGGCTCCGCTCTCTTGTTCGTTCTCTATCACGAGATTTTGATTTTGTTTTATGTCTGGATCGTTGATAGCTAGATGATCTTTCAGAATCTCGCATTACGAAGATAGTAGTTGTAATCTTTGTGATTCTATATTTTTTGAAACTTATTAGCTTTGAGTAAAATTTGTGATTAAAATAAGACAATCACAGTAACTTTCATACAATGCTCTTATTCACAATAGAGATAAATAATAATTTAACTTACAAACGAATGCAGAAAAGTAGGAAGTAATTAATATATAAATTAAAATTATTTTTAGTAAAATAATTGACCTTAAGTTCAATTATTTAAATATGTACGGAGATATTTATAATTGTTTATTTAACTGGCATTGCTGAAATTTGCCATTTTTAACAGTACTGCCAAATTAATCACAGAACGGAAAAAGCGGACGATATACCGTGTGGAACAAAATTTTTTCCAAAGATACATATATGAGATCGATGTATAGTGTTTTTCATAAATTTTCATTTAATTGAGCACGAAAGTAGACCTGCTTTTATTTTTTTTTTCAAAGAAAATAAATACTATATCTTATCTACTGCTCTGAAATTATATAATTTAATCCATAGTTTTCGGTGATTTTGGTTAACCGTTTTTGGTATTTTATTTCTTTAGTTTGGTAGTACTGTTTTTATCACGCCGCCATTTTTACTTTAGTGTGTATTGGTGAAAAGAAAATTGTCATAAGAAATAGACGCGTTGGTTGAAGAATTGTGAAAAATAATTGACAAACTGATAATAAAATCAAAAAATTATATATATATTATATGTTACGCTAATGCTTAACAATGAAAATCTCTAAAAGTGACATAACTTTAGATTTAGACTGTCTAATTGAAGAATTATCGCCGGCTCAATTAGGTGCTTACGAAAGAGTTGCCAACGAGCATAATGCCATTAAAAATGCTCTAAAAACTGCTTTAAATGCCAATGAAGGCAAGGAACTTTTCAATGGCCAAGTTTTCCAGGCTTACTCGTTCAAAGGGAAAGTGCTGCAAGAGTTAAAGGAGGCTACATTGCCACCTAAAAAAACGTCAAAGGCTGATGAACCGACAGTTAAGGGCGGAACACGATCTGGCCGTAAAAGGGCTCCCAACTTTGTGTACTTAGAGTCGTCCGATGAAGAAGATGATGACGTACCTTTGGCGAAGAGAATTGCTGTAGCAGCTGGTAAAAATATAAAATCTGATAGCGGGACTCCCAACAAAAGTAAGAAAGGAAGTGCAGATAGCAAAGAAACAGCTCCAGCCGTTAAAGCGGGAAAAAGTTCCAAAGACTCTAAGAAAGGTGTTAAAGCTGCTATTGAGGAATCTACACCGGCACCAAACTTCCGTCCATCTGAGGATTCTGCTGTGGGTGGATTGATTATTGGTTCCGATGGAAAAGATGGTAAAAGTACCAAGGAGAATAAAGAAACCAAATTACAGGGTAAAACATTCCCGTCATTGGTAGTGTTGGCTAAACCCTGGCTCAAAGTTAAAGACATGTCGGCTACACGAAATAAACTTGACTCTAAGGTCAAATTGGTGTTAATGTTGACACCCAACAAATTTACAGAATGGCTGATTCAGGAGGGTCTCCTTAAGGCAGAACAAAAATGTGCAAACCATAAAACAAATGATTTAAAATTGGGTATGTGTAAGACAAGTTTTATGTACATAGTGTAATTTAACAGAAGATTTCGTATAGAAAATTTTAGAAGTACAGATCTTGATTCCACAATGTTCGGAAATCCATTTTTTTGTTTTTTGTTTTTTTTTTTTTTGTTTTAAAGTTAAGGTTACAATTTTTCTACCATGTTAATCACATTTGCATAATTAAGAAAGTAATACGAATGATTGGTATGCTGGTGCGTTATTCAAAATACCATGGAATAGAAAAGCCAATTGCATTCAGGCTGCGATGTGTTAGTGTCCGTTAGCTTCTAAATAATTATGAAAACTTAATATTGAAATGTATTATTCGGGATATTCTTCACTGACGATTTGGCTTACCGATCAATGAAATGTCGGTATATGAAGAGCAAAAACTCTAATTATGAAAATTTTCGTTACATTCATCACTGTACTGCACTGATTATTTTTGTGAATGGATCACTAAACTAAATCTAATGTCCAGATGTTGATGTTTTAATTCCATCAATAATTTTTATATTGCGCGTTAGTTGCAGTGTGGTGATGAATTTAGGAGCAAGCCCAAATATTTTATCCTACATTTTCAGAATTTGAAGGTTAGATGCAAAAATAAATGTCTTAGCAAAACTGATTGTTTCACATGCTTGAACATATCAACTTTTTTTAATTACAGGTGTTTATTCCGATGCCTCTAAATTTCCGTACACTGGTGGCTATGTTTGGATAAGTGAATGTTGTTCAACACGTTTTGTTTCAGTTTTTCATGGCTCAATTTTCGAAGGTGCTCCCCATCCACCTTCTTGCATACTTAAGCTCATTTATCACTGGGCCTGTCAGACGAATATTCAGAACGTTGTGCAATGGGTTAAAGTAGACAATGTATATATTAAAGGTGTCTACACTTGGCTACGTGCCATTTGCACTTTGGCCGTTCATCAAAAATGTAAAAAGCTTGGTGGTCCCGAAAAATACGTTGAAGTTGGCGTCATTTCATTTGGCACCACTTCTCAAGATGGTCAGCAGCGGCAATTGAAAGTAGAAGTTTTGGGAGTTTTAGATTATGCAGAGAAAACTATACGCCTACGAGCCGTGGAACCTTTATCTGATTCGGATCGTAATTACAAAAAGCGTTTCCAAGTTATATTGGAGCCACTCAAACGTTGGGTATCAAATGACAGTATCATATGTATTGATTTGACCGTTGACAAAATGACTTTGTACTCAATGGGCTTCAAGAATGTTGTACAGGCAGCCGCTACCGACAGTTCCGCTAAACATACTAACTCGGCTGTCATGGATTATTTGAGGCGTATCGTACCCAGAATGTTCCAAAATACTTTGTCATTGTTGTCTCGACAAATGATTCAGCAGTTTTTGGATGAGCTGGTATGGCGTGAACAATTTGGTACCTATGCTTTACAAGCCTTTAATAATATAACAGCTCACATAGCTGAACAAACACGCATTAATTGCAATGAATCTCTGACACAGAGATTATATCATGTAAGTAGACAAAAATGAATTCCATAACTTGGATTGAAAAATAATTTTTCTTAAAAATTACCTCTTATTTTAGGTAGCCACGAACCCTTTTAAGGACTGGAGTATTTTACCCGCCAATGCTAAGGAAATACCAGCAAATACTACTCCTAAAAGATTGAAAAAACGTTAGTAATTATTTTTAAATTAATAATATAAAATAACTGGGCAACAGTACCTTTAACTTTTCGGTTTATTAGATATATTTTCCGCGTTGTTTTGTTCAATATTGTTTTAAACATTGCAACGCTCGCAGAGGCTAGGTTTTTGCTTAATTTTTTAAAGCTATTCATAGGTTAGACAATTGTTTTACTTTATCCTTTCGGATTACTAATAATTAGGTTATATATATAATTTATATACACAGCAGAATATTAATTGTAGAGTATTTAAGAGTAATAGTTTCTGAATTGCAGAGTATCAAGTGTAGGTGTAAATTGACATATATAATATGATTTATATATGTCAAAAATTAATCTATATACAGGAGGTTCAACTTTTCGTCTGTTATGTTAATAGCCGGAAATCGAAAAATCGGAAGTCCCTAACATCAATAACTTAATTAATCAAAAAGCTATAAAAACTATTTCCTTTAAAAACAACAATAACAGCTGTTGAATAAAGTGAAGAAACATTAGTATGCTTGTGTACGATCAAAAAATGCGCTGCAACAGCCAATTAAAATGTTCTTAACTGCCAGAATAAAACAAATGGTGCCCAAAAGTACGTTAAATACGGAACATATACAAAAGTCACATAATAAAAGATCATAATTTTATTTGTATCGGTATAGTGAAGACAGTTTCCTTTTTTGTTGCAGCGTAGTACTGCGTATACAGATGTACACCATATGACCTAAACTAATGTTTTTAATGATCCTGCAAAAATTTATTTTATTGAAAGAAGTGCTTTTTGCGAGGAGCGACCTTTTTTAACTTTTTAAAAGCCTTCAGTGTTCCTTTTTTACTATTTTTGCTCTTGAGAATTTTTTTTGTTATGACCTTTAACAAATTTGCGAGCATGGATTTTTTATGTTGGCCTTATACATACGTGTCAATACCTAAATAGAATGTGTTGAAAAATATTCTAAATTAGAGAAATTTTATAGGTTTTTCCCTAAATTAATGTCTTCTGTAAAAATTGTTAGGTTGTAAATCACCAACTACTTATCCACTTTCACCATAACGTTTTTATTAGATCATAGGAGAAAAGCTATCGAAATACACAAAATGACAAGACATTTAGGAGTTTCAAGAATTTACTGTTTATTGCGGCTTTAACTGTTCATATCCCGAAATTTTTTTGCATGCTAAACTAAATAATAAATTTCTATATTAAGTAGTATTTACAAAGCTGTCAAACGAAAATTAAAAAAAAAACAGATTACTATTTCTACAAAAATGCGAAAATATCGCATGCTAGAAAAAAGTAAGCAATTGAAAATTTTAATATTTAAAAAGTTAAAAATAACTTTTTAATTAATTAATATTTCTTCGATCGTTATATTTCTACAAAAATGCGAATAATATCGCATGCTAGAAAAAAGCAAGCAATTGAAAACTTTAATATTTAAAAATTTTAAAAATATCTTTTTTAATTAATTAATATTTCTTCGATCATTATTTTTTATATATTTAACTAATTGGGCTTTGGCAATTTTTTTTAGAAAAGAAAAAAATTTATTATGTTCAATATTTTATCACAAGTTAGATCTTGAATAAGAAAAGCATGCCACTGGTTTCGCGATAGCTATTTGTTAAATAAATGTGGTGGTGGTTAGACTCTTCACTGTGTGCCCGTATAGACGTTTGGTTTGTAGTGGGTTGCTTAGTCTGTCAATTTGGAGTTTGCGAGATGTCCTTGTTTTTCAAGAGCAGACTTAAAATTAAAAAATATTGCTGTTATTTGAGTTTGAGTCTTCAATATATCAAAATCATTATTGTTAAGGAAATAGTACTGTTTGCGTGTTTTTTTACCACTTTTTGGTTGGCTTGAATTTTCTAGAATGTGTACTAATAAAGTATTTAACTGATTTTTTATGAAGAAAGAATATAAGAGGCGTTATGTTTCTTCGTAAAAATCTAGCAGCCACTTAAAAAACGAGAAAAAACTTTTATTTCCCGCTGTACTAGTGTATTTATCCTCCGTATTTTATCCTTAATGAAAATAATTTACAAATAATTAATTTGAATTATGGAATGTTAGACTCGAACAAGAGCCAGATTAATTAATTTCGATTGAATATTTTTTCTCTTAAAATTTAGTAACTAGATTTTTTTAATTATCTCTTTAAATTTTCTTTAAAATATCCCATATTAAAAAATTAGCCCACTAAAAATATTTTGGAAATCGAACGAACTTTTTTTAATTCAATTTAAAAATTTGTTTTTTTTATTACTAATTACTGTTGTCCCGTTTTTAAGGTCTGTTTACATTTTCTGTTGACTAAAACTCAATTTTTTCCTTATAGATGAAGATAATATGATTGATTTCAATTAATATTACATTTTAATTAAATGTAGCATGTATAGTTCTTAAAATTACTTCAATATTTAAAACAGTTTTTTATAAAAAATTAAAATTTTTTTTTAATTATTTTATAAGTACTTTTATTGGATTGTTTTAGTATTTAATATGACGGAAATTACCTGAATTTTATTTTAACTGCAAAAAAAATAAAGAAAAAAATACATAGTTTAATGTTAAACAAAAAGCATAATTACTATTATTTATTATTATATAAATTATTGTTTGTTTGTTAAACCAACCAACTCTGTTAATAACATAATTTTCTTCTGTTTGCTGATTTATGTCAATAAATTTTTGTTTTTCATGAAAAATCTACAAAAATTTAGTAAATTATTTTTCTGTCACTGGTTTTGCAAAAAACAAACATAAAAACGTAAGTTTCTTCACTTTAACAACTTGTGTATTAAAAGTATTTATGCTTTTTGTTTAAATTAAATCAGAAAATCATTAAAATGCGAATAACGTAGTTATAAAAAAAATCGATTTTCGAAATTTAAATCACATTTTAATTTTGCCAAATGAAATTGATGTTTTGCTTTTGAATATTTTTTAGCCATTAATGAGGCCGATTATGTCAGTGCTGAAAAGGTCAATGTCAAAAATATTAAAAAAGAAAAAGACGATGATACGCCCACACAAACGTCTACCGGCAAAAAGCACAAGTCTAAAGTCGAGGAAGACGTTAAACCATCTAAATCGTCTAAATCCACACCAGCTAAAAGCGCTAAAAAAGAACCTGTTTCAACTAAAAAGGAAACTTCTGTTTCTTCAAAAAAATCTATTGATACAAAACCGACTAAAAAGGAGAAAGAGAAGGAGAAGGAAAAGGATGACCATGAACTGAAGGGTTTGGAGGAAATGTACTATGGTATCATGGATGGTAATGACGAATACTATGAATCTTTCCCCTATAAAAGTGACAAAAAGAACGACAACGCTCTGTATGCCACACATATTGAATGTCCAATTTGCGATACAGCCACCATTTTTGACTCCAACGAAGAATTGCAAACCCATTTGGTTTCTCATATCAATATTGATGGTAAAGATCATAGTTTACAATGTTTGTTCTGCTTGGAAAAAATGGATACTGAAACGGTTTTGACTAAACACAATAACATCATGCATCCCGAGGAAACGAAATCCTCTAACTCGGCTTCTTATCGCTGTTTGATTTGCCAGCAACGTTTTAACTCTTTAAATTTCCTAACATCACATTTGCAAAATAAACATTCTATGCTGGAATTACCCTACTATTGCCAGGCTTGTGGCTATAGAACTTCGTCTCATCGCGATGTCGTGCGGCACTTTTATGATGACCATAAGCATCAAAATTTCTTGCAGTGTCCCTACTGTCTGGATGTAAGAATTTCATTTAAATTTTCCTTAAATTCCCGCCAATAATTTTTATTTTATTTTTTCAGATTTATCGCTTCTGTTACAAGGGCGTTATAAATCAAACTAATATTGAGAACTATTACATGCATTTAAGGCAACATATGAGTAAAAAGGAAATAAACCTAAAGTGCACTAAATGTGCTCTAAGCTTTGTAGATAAAGGTGCGACATTTACAATATTTCTTAGCCAAGAATTTTTTTAGATATTTCGTTTTAGGTTCTTTAAAACAACATGTTTCCAATCATCATCCCAGTCTGCTAAAACAGTCTCAGAATGTGCGCCAGCTTTTAAGAAACTCTATGTTAATACAACAACCCAAGGTATTTTTTGTGTTACTTTTTATAAAGTTTTTTCTATCGTTATCAAAATTTCTTTAGGTACGTAGCCATCATAAGGAACCTTTACCCTTCGCAGTCCAGTATAAATTGGGTGAATTCTTTGCTTTCATTGATGGCTCTATATGTGCCGAGTGCAATACGGAAATTATCAATGAACATCATTATATGTAAGTAAAGCATTTAGTGCTTAATCTGTATCTTTTGAAAAAGATTCAGATTTTTTATATGCAAATTTCACTCTAAAATCAATTGAGTTTAGTAAAACTTTTATTTCCTGCTTAAATTTTTTATTTAACTTTGAAAATATCTTTTTAATATCACATAATTTTTATTTCCAGCGGTAATTTAAAGTGCAATAAATGTAATTATAAAACTGCTTGCGAACGCGCCATGTTCCAACACACTGCTGACTGTACTGGCACAACTGGCACCAAGGACGTTATGGAAATGCCTTTGCCAAACGAAATGCATTGTATTTGTGGTTTCTCCACAGCTAATGGCAATAATATGGCCCACCATTTGGCCACTTGTGGGCAGAAATCAGCTTATCCATCACATCAAGTGGCTCAAGAGAATACCGTTAAGCGCAATATGTTGGATATGTTAGGATTGGTTAAACGTGACGGAGAAGCCGGAAATGATGGTGAGCCTGGTAGCTCAGATCAAAATATGGAAGTAGGAGAAGATGGCGACGCTTCATCAGCTATGGATGTACCAGAACCAAGTGGAGAACAACAACCATCTGAAGAAAACTTACAGCAACAGCATCAGGAACCCATGGATGCCCAGCAGTCCATTGCGGCCGATCAAACACCAATACCATTTGGACAAATGGATGCTACGCCAGTGGAGCAACAGCAACAGCATTATGCTCATATTGTTGACAATAACAGTCATTTACAGGTACCGGGCCAAAATCAATATCATTTGGGATTTGGCCAGGCTGAAGTGGCTCCGCATACTTTAAATGCAGCCGATATTGACATGCCTCTAATAGGGGAATTGGCCGATCCCAATCCACCCCCAACACCTCAATTTCTTGGCGAAGTACATACGCCCATGTTTGATGCGGTAGCAGCTGCTGAGCAGCAACATTACCATCAAATGATGCAACAACAGCAGCAACATCATCTACAGCAGCATCCTCACATCCAGCACCATCAGCAACAATGAAAGTGACCTAAAACTGCTAGGGAACGTTTACCATCCATACCGCCCTGGCAATATTACTAAGACAACTTTTGAAAATGGTAAATTCATTAAAAACAATTTAAAGTTAAGATTAATTATGAAGCTAACTATTTTGTTGTAATGTGTCGGACAATTTTTTTATTAAAATCTTTTAAGAAAATATCTTATATATAAAATTAATATATATAAAATTAATTATACCTTTACCATAAAATCATAAAGATAACGCTAAAAAATGCTAAATGTTTAAAAAATCAAATTTTATAATACAATATCGATAATTACTAAAATATATGAGATAGATTTTGAAATCGTTAAAAATTATACGAACAAAAATATACGAGCACAAGGTTTAACTGAGAAATTTTCAATTGTAGTGGAAATTATATAACCCTTAAATAGTTCTTCCACTTTCCTTGCATACAAAATATTAAATTAATTTTTTTAATATTTTAAATGAATGTAAACAACAAAGCAAAATATGCTACAATATTTCATATATAAATGTAAAATTATCTGTCTGTTCTTCTTAAGCGCGAACGAAAATTTCTTTCAAAAATTTGCATTGAAAACTATAATAAAAAAAAAAAAAAAATGAAAATAAAAATAAATAATAATAATCAAATTTGTTTTTGTATTCAATATAAATGTTCGAACAAAATTTTCGTTCGCATTTAAAGGAACAGGCAGCATGATACAATATTTAGAATAAAATAAGTTGTAAACAAATCGTTTATTTGCTTTAATATTTTATTTTAGGAGGAATTTAAAAGTGGTTATCTTCGATTTAAATTAATTTTGAAGCAATCCCACTTGCAAACTCACTTTCTTATTTTGTACAATATTGAATGTTTAACAAAATAAAAAGGTAAACAAATGAATGAAGCACTAATTAAACTTGTTCTCAATAAAAATCATGTTAATAAGAAAAAGAATGTGGAAAAATAGTAAAAAACAATCACAAACTTTTAAAACAATCTACATTAACAAAACAAGACAGAAAAATAAAACTAAAATAACAAAAGAAGAAAATTTTAAGTAAAAACGAAAAATAAGAATCGAATGTTTTTGGAATTTTAAACAACTTTAAAAATAATTATAATAATTGTTAAGCACTAATTCATATGTATGTATGTAGTATATTTATTTGAAATTCTAGAATAGAATACTCGAATTTTAGCTGTCCATTTATTATTTACTTTTATATAAATCGAGGTAACATGACGTTATTGTTGGGATCTCTGTCTCATGCGAGAAGTGTGCAACGCTGATAATACCAAAGCTGTATCCAATTCTTTATGGGTCCCTTTTTCACTGTCCAAAATAATTTCTGAAGCTCTCTCATGAAATCTGGCCAGAACTCGAGGTCGGTAGTCTGTGTGAACGCGCAAATTTTAAATTTAATTTACATTGTATCTTATTAATTTAAACTTACCCACACTGCTAGCCAAAGGATTGCCCGTCAATCGCAATGTTTCTAGCAGAGGTAAACAGGCAATGTTATCCACTTCTTCTAAATCTTCGATAAGGTTGCAACTTAAGTCCAAATTTATTAAGGAGAGCAGTTTGCGCAGCCCCTGGATACATTTTAACTTATTTTGAGCCAAATTTAAAGTAACCAAATTACCCAGCTCCAAATGCCAATCCACACATTCGGCTATAACATTAACTGACAAGTTTAAAATCTGCAGATGAGGTAATTCAGCCAGATTTTTAATACCGCGCAAACGATTCTGTTCTAAGTTAAGTTCTCTAATTTGTGGCACAGTTCTAATGCTTTCATCTATTTGAGTTAACAGATTACCCGATAAATTTAATTCGACAATATTACGCCATAGTGGTGAACTAGAAGACATCATATTATTACTGTTCGTACTAGAAGTAGAGGATATAGAACGATTTAAAGCTATACATTCGCCACTAGGTACATCTATTGATGTATCTTTGTGGACATTGTCACAAAGTAAAACCTGATTAATGGAAGTAATAGTGGTGTTATGAACACATATTTTTTGCAATGTAGGCTTTAACAAAACAATATCGATGATATTTTCGGTAGGTAAGGCAAAAATTTTTAAACATTGTAAATTACGAAAAGCGTTTAAGTTGAATTTAAGATTTTTCGGTATAATATTACTGCGACCAATAGGAACGTCTACGGCATTATAATCACTGGCAAATGTATCATTATTTTTCACCGGTGACAGTTTGATTATTTCCAATTGTGTGCAAAAGTCTAGAACATGAGAAAAATCGTATTTTCCTCTTTGTTCTATACTTTCCGGCGGACAGGGTAAACTTAAACGTTCACTAATGGCGTACACCTAAAATCATTATCAAAAATATAATTTTTAAATGTTTAAATAGAATTTTAATTTTACCTCTAATGCTGAAAAATTGAATTCTCTATTGGCACTTAATAATGCATCACCATTTTCAATAAACAGCTGTGCAATATCTTGGAGCAAATATATAATATCATATTTATTGAATTCTAAAAATTCAGCCAATACTCGTGGCAGCTGTATGCGGAAGAATACTAGCAATTCATTGAGATATTTTTCCAGTTGATCACGCCTTTGCTCAAGAAATGCAGGATTTTTATTACCTACAATCTGGAACAGTAAAAAAATATTCAAAATTTATTTTTTTTCGGTTATAAATACATATAAAAATTTTCGAAAATGATTCCGTATATTAGCAAGTTCTTAATCTTTAAGAAATGGAAGTTATGAAAGAAAGCAATATTATTAAACTTTTATTCTAATTGTTATAAAAGAATTTAAGTCATAAATTAACAACTTGATTTAAAATGAAATATTGGACACAAGTCAATGAGTTTGAAACAAGGTTTGATTTCAACACATCAGAGTTAGTTTTTCTTAACGTTTATTTAAAAAACAAAAATTTTCCAATAATTAAGAATGTAAATAAACAAACAATATATATGACATAATATAATAAATTGTGTCAACTGTCCCGTGTTTGAGCACTTTAGTAAATTTATATTGTGAAAATCATAGTTCATCAAATTCGTTATTCGAGATATTCTCCAAAATAACCATTTTAATATTCTATTGTTTGTTGTTGGCTTAGCTAGGTATATGCCTGCATTTCATTGGCGCTAACCAAATCATCAGTACCTTTTTAGTCTATGGCATAAGTATACGAGCTTTGAATGCTTTCAATCATGATTTGGTTAAAAGGGTACTGATGATTTGGTTAGCGCCAATGAAATGCAGGCATATACCTAGCTAAGCCAACAACAAACAATAGAATATTAAAATCATAGTTCTTTTTTTAAATTTATTTACTGAACTATAAGAATTTTGTTGATACATCATTTCTAAATTGGATTTTCGTTTCAGATCAATCCGTGTCTCACTTTGTTACCGAAGTCTGCAATTGATACAGATTGTGTATATGTGTTTATCCGGCTAGTTGCACTGCAATTGGTCAAAAATAATACTTTATGGGCCCAAAAGAGGAAGGTGCATTCTTTGGACTTCACATGCAAGATGTGAACGTACCTATGAGGCATCATAAGTCTACGCTTTCACTTTGCGAATGGTAAGTTGATTTCGATTCCTAACGAAAATTGATTGTTTGCAAACGACTTAACGTAAATGATTTTATACTGAAATCGATTTTAAAGTCTTTACAATCGCAAAGTAGCAAAGATCGTTTAGTGAAAAATAGAAATAAATAAATGTCTCCTAGCCAGGTAAGGCAATATTTTTAATAGCCTTTCGCCGGGCATTTGACACATGTCACAAAGCCGAAATTTAGATATAATGTTCAACGACAGTTAATAAAAATTAGCTGGTAATCACGGAAATATATGATGGTGAAAGCTGCAACATGCAGTTAAGTAATAAACCGACTGTACCCTCACAAAAAAAAAAACATTAATATTTTCAGCCAAATAGCAATAAAACCAATGTTTTGGTAAAGCCTTCTCCAGTAGGTGCATCAATTTAATACTTATTAATAACAAGTATTTAATTTAATAAATTACGTGTTGATTAATGTGATAGCAGTTGACAAAATGCCATTTCGCATTAAAGAAAAAACGTCAGGATTTCAAAAATTTTTGAGAACCGTTTAATTTTATATAAGGGATATAAAGTTGCTTTTCTTTCTATCTGATTTTCCTATTTCAATTCTACGTTAAATTACAAATTGTTTTTGCAAACGTCAAGAAAAATTTATAGAAAAATCGATTTTTGAACCTTTATTTTCCATTCCCAACTTTCATTGCGCTATTTATTTCAATTCTAAAATGACAATAGAAACTCTTGAGCTGAGTTTTCGTTTTTAATTAAATTAAATATTATGTTTAGGTACTTAATAACTACAGACTATTTGTATCACAAATGTTCTTAGATTTTATAAAAGTGATTAAAAAAATAATAAAATAATGTAACTAAAAGTAAATAATAATTCATAATTCTATACATATGTGATAGAATGGTGTCAATATTTGAAAAGTATTGTATTTTTAAATGGTGTCTTCCCTCGCTCATATTATATTATCGCTTTGGTTGTAATGTTGTGCTCAAGAATGTCTAATTGAAGTTATACCAGTGTATGTCCATACGTGTTCTTTTTGATTTATGTCTAGTGGTATTAGTGGCGTCTTTGACTGGTTATATAATAGCAAATACTTAAAAACTTCACCTGTGTGCCCTGGGTCGTTGTTATGTTGAATGTAAATCTAATCTAGCAAGACTGAATTTTTCAACATATTGTGCTTAATCAGCAAATATTGATAAAACTATATTCAAAAGCAATTATACATACTATAAGCGACATATGAAATTTATGAAACCCATTTCATATAGAAATTTTGTTCAATAAAATAAAAATAAATGTTAAAAATAATTATAACAACTTTTTTTGCTATAAATAATTCCATATTTAATCCCGATTTCATAATCATTTATTAAATCAAGATGGTTTTATAAAATTTTATAAAATTACATTCATTCCATACTTTACAGGATTATGATTCTTTTAAATAAAATCTTAAATCTTTTCCTGCAATAAGAGCATATAAAAATGTACGTTATGAAAAAGTTTACATCTGGTTATTGAAAATTCTATAAAGCGTCTATAATACCGAGCAGTTTTCGTGGCCAACCATAGAGGTAATAAAATAGAACGAAGACAAAAAATTATAGACCTAAATGCTCTTAAGAGTTAACGGCAACAACATGTAAGCTGCTGTTAGTTCGTAAATGCAGCACTGCGCTGCAACAGTAAATTAATATGTTCTTGGCTACAACAATGAAAGTGAGGTCCAAAAATATGTTCAACAAGGATCATATATAAATGTAAAATAAAAAAAGATTATCATTTGATATGGATCGGTATAGAGAAAGTTTAATTTTTCTTTTTATTTGCACAGCCATGCATTTTCGAACGTCGATTTGTTTTGATTTTAACTTCTATTTTAAATTTAAAGTTAGTTAAATAAATCAAAACATCTTAAATTTATTTTTCACGAAACGCTGAACCAATAAAAATATCAAATTACTTTAAAATTATCGTTAAAATGGTCTTACCGCAAATTTTCTAGTGTGTAACGTTTTGCAACTATTATACAACCGTAAGTTAAGTTTAAGTTCTTTTCAACTCACCTTTTTGGGTGGCAATAGCTTCTTTGTTAAGCTTATTTCTTCTGCCAACTTTTCATTGAGTTGATTAAAATCCTTATATCTACGTTCAACCATCCACTCCACCTGAGCCACTCGCACTTTGATGTCATAATAGATGATACCTGTAGCTGATTCATTATACTTGGGTATTGTTATTTCACAATCGGAATTTTGACGAAAATAACAAGACATTCTTAGGCTTCTGTAAAGTAGAAACCTTGGAAAAATCAAGTCACACACAAACACAACACAATTCCACAATTAAATTTGTTCTTAATTAAAGGGGACGTCGACCGACAGCAGTAGGAAACAATTCGCAGTTTAAATGATTTTTAAGTCCCCTACATAGGAACACTTTGTCTAATATTGCACTTTTTGTGGTAAAATAGGTGGACAATTCATTTAAATTTCTATGAAATTACACATGTTAATCATTTTTATTGGCCTGTGACGGAAACAATTGTACAAATTGAAATAAATCATTGACATCAACTATTAATATTGGACAGTCAGCTGTTTTGACAAATCATACACTTGGGCTTGCCATATTGCTATTTACAAATGTTACTAACTCTGGCTACCTTTCACACAGCTGACTAACTAAAGAAAAAAGATAACTGTTTTCGTTTGTGACGTCCTCAATTTTTTTTTGTTTACAACCCACAATTTATTTTAATTTTGTTTTTGGTTGGAAGGTGTAGAATTATTACCGTTTGGTCCTTAATTTCGTGGTTTATTTCATTTGTAAAAGATGCTTGCAAAAAGTGTTAAGAAATAATTAAAAACCGTAGCATCATAAGGAAATAATAAATGACCATGGCATTTTTAAATGATTGTATTATAGTGTTTGTGTCCCAGGTGAGTGTTGTGTACTCGTGCATGTCAATAATTTGTTGAAGAACGAAATGCCGGTAGTTGCTTTTCATTATCCCAAATCTTTTTCTTTTTGTTATATTTGTAGGTATTATTTTTTGCTGGTGGCTGGATTTTCTTTGTTAAACAATTATTTAAAAACTATGAGATTCGCCACATGTCCGTGCAATTGATATTTTCGGTGACATTTGCCCTGTCACTGACAATGTTCGAACTGATTATTTTTGAGATTTTAGGAATCTTAGATTCTAGTTCACGTTACTTTCATTGGCGTTTGGGTTTGACTAGCCTATTGTTAATGATAATAGCGGTTATACCTTTGTATATATGCCATTCCATCATACACAGCATATCGTTTGGTAAGTGAATAATTTTAAGGTTTTTCAAAAATTTGCAATCACATTGCGGTCTTGATATGACTAAGAAGTCAAGTGCTTTTTTACAGGGTTCATTAAATGATATTAGTTAAAAAATGAATTAAATGACTGGATAATAATAACATTTTATAATTTGCACTTTAGGACAGGCATGATAAGATTGACATTTTAAACTTAAAATATTTTGTATTAATTGTTATAACAACTTGATGAAAATGAACATTCCATAATTAAGTATTTGAAAATGGACTTGTATTAAATTGAAAGATAGTTTTCTTTTAATATGTAATTTGAATAAGAGAAACCAATTTTTGCCTTAAAATATGATTTTGATGATGGCGATTTCACAAGAAAAATTTGTTCAAAGGGCCACGTCAATAAAATTGAATCATTTGCAATGAAGATATGTAAGACCCGATCACCACTTTATATATTTCTTAGCAGGCTACATACATGTATCGACTTTCGAAAAAATTCTATTGTTTTCAGGACATGAAAATTATATGCATTGCAGTACTTTTTTATTTTCTGTTTAACACTTTGGAATATTAGAATTAAGACTTTTGAAATGCTAATTACAATTCCGTTGTTAATGTAAGTATAGTTATTTTAATTTTGTTGTAATAAATCAAATTCAGTCATTTGAATGTTGTTCAATTTATTAAAATTATTAAACGATCTACGTAATTATTTCGATGATATTAATCAATAAATATGTAATAGCGGAGAAGGCATCTATACTTGTTACTTCAAAATGATATCTAGCAGTATAATACAACAATCTATGTTGATGTTAATTATGTAATATAAAAACAACAATGACTGCGTTTCGTAATGTATTTTTACAAGTTTCCTAAATGCATGCTCGATCCACATAATGGATGTGAATAAATGAATTTTTATATATTTCCCCAACGTTTTCTACATTATAAAGTTGGTAGTAGTGTGAGCTGTTGCAAAAAGCGATTAATATGTACTTTTCACGCAATCTTCTTATTCTTATCACCAATCCTTTAATTCAATAATAAAATTAAATTGTTCCCATATGAATTCATGTTCCATTTTTTTTATTATTTCTAGTCTCCGAAAAATGGGTACGTATAATGACAACCTGTTGTTGGTTTATATTTCTATACGGTTTGTGGCGCATAGGGGAGCCATTTCCTCTGCTAAGTGTCTCGAATGGTATATTAACTATAGAACAGGGCGTATCACGAATTAGTGTTATAGGTGTTACGGTAATGGCTATATTATCAGGATTTGGTGCCGTTAATTGCCCTTATCAAAGTATGACATATTTCATAAGGCAAGTAAAAATAAAATAATTTCAATAATGAAACAGGCAATATAAATTATTAAACTCACTTTAGGCCGGTATCACAAAGTGATATTGTGAACTTGGAACGAAGACTTCTATTAACGGTTGATATGTTGACAGGCAAAAAGAAGCGTATTGCCTTAGAGCTGCATCGGCGTAATAAAACTAATCAAACTCGACCAAGGCTGTGGAATATTTTGAGTTCGGCAGTGAATCGAATGGATTCAGGTAGAGAGAGTAAGTTATTATTTTGCAATATGTATAAATGTAAACTAAAAACATTGTTTTATAGATATTACTCAATTGCGTTTGGAAATCTATGGCTTAGAAGAACTTTTGCGTCAACTTTTTTTGGAAATTAATTATCTAAAAAATATGCAAGAACGTCAAAAATGGTCTCAAACCTTACAGGGCAAATATTTTAATGTTATAGGTCATTTCTTCAGTGTCTACTGTTTGTGGAAAATCTTTATTGTAAGTAGCATAAAATCTGCTGTATCAAGTTTTATTTTAAAATTTATCAATTGTGTAAAAACTTTTCTAGTGCTGTGTTAATATAATATTCGATAGAGTGGGACGCAAAGATCCTGTTACCAGAGGCCTAGAAATAGCCGTACATTGGTGTGGTTTCGATATAGATTTGGCATTTTGGAATCAACATATCTCCTTTCTATTAGTTGGATGTATGGTGGTTACCTCCATTCGCGGTTTACTATTAACTTTAACTAAGGTATATTATATATATCTTTTTTAATTTTTCTCAAAATAATTTTATACTTCTTTTCTCTTTGCAGTTCTTCTACCGCATTTCCTCTAGTAAATCTTCCAATATTATAGTGTTAATATTAGCCCAAATAATGGGCATGTACTTTTGTTCCTCTGTTTTGTTGATGCGCATGAATTTACCAGCCGAATATCGTGTTATTATTACCGAAGTTTTAGGCAACTTACATTTTAATTTTTACCATCGTTGGTTTGATGTTATATTTCTCGTAAGCGCCTTATCTACAATTGTTGTATTGTATTTATCCCAAAAACCTTGGAATTATGGCGATTCCTCTGTAGATTAATGCCTATATGAATGTAGATATTTATCTGAAAAAAGTATTTTATAGATGAGTAAAATAAATTACAACTCAAGACAATATTCTTAAAATTTTATTTAAGAATTGTATAATATTTTCGTATAAACATTGCATATTAGCTTTATAAAAGACTTATTATTCTGCCTTTTTTAATTACAATGTCTCTTTTTTATGTATAATTAAATTTAAAGAAACTTATTTGTAAATTATATTACATTTATTTTGTGCACAATTTTAATTTAAATACTTACAGTCTTATTCATAAGAAATATTTTCAGTTTATGCAGTGTCTATAAAATGAATTTTGTATGGAAATTTATTTTATATACCTTTTATAAATCAAAAATGGTTCCCGTAAATAAGGCCGTTAGTTTGTAAATATAAGTTATATATAATTTAAATGATAAACCTTAAAAAATATGGAATTTTAAAGAAAATAAAACATATATTTTAAAAGTAGACATGCTCAACATTTCAGACTTTTAATTACAAATTTTGATTAGTGTTTGTATGACTGATTTAATTTATTTGTTTCTATATTGTGTCTGTTAATTTGCCAGTTCGGCTGTTTTTTATGAAAAATGGTTTTATCACATAATTCTCACATGAACAAAAAATTCACTAAAACTACTCGGGGCAATATCCTAATTAATTTTTACATATCGAAAAGTAGTTGTTTTTTTTTGTTCTTGTTGCTTTGCTCATTTTTTCTGCAACTTTCATTTGTCTCTTGGAGGTTTTTATAAGAATAAGCAAACGTTCTTCAAACACGACTTAGAAATTCTCACCACATGGATTATCTTACAATATCTTTTATGTAAACGACTAATATGGTGTATTTAATTTCTATTGCCGCAGGCCACAGCCATATCGCATCAATGTGTCATACTCTTTAACCCGTTATTTGCATACCACCCCATTCCATTTTATATGTGTAAATAAATTTTCAGTTTTAACACCACTTCCGTTTATTCGATTAAAATTCCAAAGAAGCAATAAACCGAAGACAGCTCCTGTTTTTTAATGGCAAATACCAGTTTGAGATAATATTAGCTCTACTCTCAATTGGGATGGAAGTGATTGTTATAAGAAATTAATAGCAACATTAATTTATAGGCGGATGTTATATAAATCCTCCCACACAACTCGTAAGTTACCCATTTCATTTGTAGAATTAAATAACAAAAAAAATATATGTACATATATATTAATTAGAGCAATCCATTCCTGGTATCAAAATTTTCATAAAACATTCAAGCTCTATGACCAGCTATTAAAGAAAACTAGTAGATAAAAAAACAATATTAATATTTTTTAACAATTAGAACTTCCCATTATTCTTCATGCCAATAAAGAACAAAACAAAACTTTTCATAACTAAAACTACTGCATTAAAACAATAAAACATTGCTATTGTGGCTTTTTTCCCCACTCTCTCATTTATTCATACCCACTCTGTCAAAAACTCAACTCACCACCTGCTCTTGCATTTCTTTCCTTTTAGTTTCTGGAAATTTGTGTGGTGCGTACGTGTTTGGATGAATCTCCTAAAAATTTATTAAATAAAATATTAAAAAGTGTTGAAAATTAAAAATATTTACGAATAAATATAATTTAATATACATTTTATAATAAAATCAACACGTCTGTGCAAAAAAATGTTGTTTTCATAGTAAAAAGTGTGTTAGAAAATTTATTGATATGAAGCTGACCTGGTGCAGCGCAGTCGCTTATGCTTTAATGTTTCTGCTATGAGTGGTGATATTCATAAGCTGCCGTCGGCTTAAGCAGAAAGTGTGTTGTGTTTGTTTTAGGTATCTAGTGAGTTTGTGTGTGTTTTTAGAACGGAAATTAGAAAAAAATTAGAAAAAATTTATTATTTTTCGCTTGAAATGAGAGAGTTAATTAAAAATAGTAAATAAGAGTGAAATTAGTGAAGAAATAAATAATAATTAACAGTTAAAGATGGTAATATACCACAAAATATGGCCTGTTTTAAATCCAGTTTAATATTGAAACTTAATTCATATAGAACCAAATAACAGAAAAAAGAACTATATATACTAATATTAAAGGTGAGTTATTATATAATTATGTACATTTCTGTATACACACTATCAGTATGTATTTTGCCTATATTAATCCGCAATAAATTACCTATTTGAGACACTAATTGAAGGAATATCTCGAATAATTATGATAAAAAATTATAGGTTTTTAATACATATTAGTTTATTTCATTTCAAACTCTAGAAATTAGCTTGAGGTAACGATCCAATGTCACTAAGTAAAAGTTTTCTTCTCATTCCAACCTACATGGAAAAGTTAAAGTTTTCAATAAATGGAGATTTTTAGCTAGTGGTAAAAACTTTTACACGAGTATGTTTATACTTAAGTTACTTACATAATTTTTTATTAATTATAGTTATGCCTATTTTATTAATTATAGTTATGCCATCATTATTGGACAGTTAACTTACTTCAAAAATATGTTATTAATTATTTTCATCAAAATGAATTTAATAATAACTATGTGTTGAGTTTGGGGCTGGTTTTAGTATAATACTAACGAATTTGCAGATTAAAGAAATGATTGCTTATTTTCAAGGATACATTAAATAATTTGAAAAAAAACCTTTAATATATATAAAAATGAAATACGTACACATACCAGTGTATGTAATTTATCAATAAATTTTACTTTTGCATCCAGATTTTTTTCTTCAGTACAGATTAACTCTAAAAATTAATGTATGTATTTCATGAATAAGAAACATAAGAACTAAAGTCAATTAATTTGACATATATGAAAAATAATACCAAATACGTACTTTTGTGTCATGGCAGCATGTGAATTATGATTAAGTAAAATTTTTACTTCTATTAAACTTCCAAAGGAGCAGTACAGTAAGGTAAGCTCTTCTTTTCAATGGCGAATTCAAGTTTGATATAATATCAGTTTTATCTTATTGAGAATGAGGTTTTTGTAAGAAATTAATAAAAATTGATTTCCGAGTAGATATTTTCTAAATTCCTCCACAATCAACACCAAAGTTACTTATTTTATTTGTATTTACCAATCAACCAATATCTTTGCAATCATTTATGTATTAAAAAATTTATATATTTATGTACATATGTATAAGTAGGTACATATAACGTAATGTATTTATCAATTAGAGCATTTCGTTCCTGCCATCAAGACCAGTTATTGAAGAAAAGTACATAAAAAAACCAGGTTAATATTTGTTAACAATTAAAGCTTCCATCCCTCATATCAATAAATAAAAAAAAAAAACTTCTTAACTAAAGCATCCATATTAAAACAACAAAACATTGTTATTTTCTATACTTGCCGTTGTTATTGTTTTTTCTAAAGCTATTTTTCACATTAAAGTTTCCCCACTCTCTGATTTACTCATACCCACTCTGTCATAAACTCAACTCACCACCTGCTCTTGCATTTCTTTCCTTTTAGTTTCTAAAAAATTTTGTGGTGCGCGTATGTCTTTGGTTGAAATCTCCTAAAAATTTATTAAATAAAATATTAAAAAGTGTTAAAAATTAAAAATTTTTGCGAATAAATATAATTTAATATACATTTTATAATAAAATCAACACATTTTTGCAAGAAAATATTGTTTTCATAGTAAAAATGTGTTAGAAAATTTATTGATAGAAGTTGACCTGTATGCAGCGCAGTCGCTGTTGATTTAATGCTTCTGCTATGAGTGGTGATATTCTTAAGCTGCCGTTGGCTTAAGCAGAAAGTGGGTTGTGTTTGTTTTAGGTATTTAGTGAGTTTGTGTGTGTTTTTAGAAAAAAGTTATGTGTTAGTTATATTAAAGCAACGGAAATTATAAAAAAATTTGAAAAAATCATTACTTTTCGCTAGAAATGAGAGAGTAAATTAAAAATTGTAAATAAAAGTTAAATTAGTGAAAAAATTAATAAAATAAATAATAGTTAAAGTAATATGGTAATATACCACAAAATAAGGCCTGTTTAAAATCCAGTTTAATTTTGAAACTTAATTTATATGGAACCAAATAACAGAAAAAATAAATACATATTAAAGCTTAAAAGGTGAGTTATTATACATATATGCGTATACATAATCACATTAAAGTATTTGTTAAGAAATTAATTGAATAAATGTCTAGAATTTAATAAAAATATAATCTTTCAATCAAAACTATTTAATTTTTAGTACTTTCATTGTTATAGTCAACAGCATGTAAGATAATGAAGTATTGCTAGATATGGGATATATTTATCCCCGCGACTGTTATCACATATTGGTCAAAATAGGACTTCATCTGAACAATATAAAGAACAAATTTCAAAATACTTCACCAAATGAAGGAAAAATCTTTGGGGAGATATTTATCCCCGCGACTGTTATCACATATTGGTCAAAATAGGACTTCATCTGAACCATATAAAGAACAAATTTCAAAATACTTCACCAAAGGATGGGAAAATCATTGATTATAAAATAAAAACATGCTCATTCGAATAAAGAACCCCCTTTTTGAAGTCGTTTAAACATTTGCCAGTTGTTTTGGTTCTCAGTATTTTTCCTTTCCACTAGTTGCACACGTTAAGGCTCCTAAAAATATGATCCAAACATTGTTTTATGCAGAGTATTACAAATTTCGAATAACCGTTACACTTCTTTTATTACACTATTGGAAAATATACACATGTGTTTTTATTACTTTTTTTAGTTGAGATAATGACACAAACGCCGCAATTACCAAAATGGGCAGTATTCTGATATTTTATTTGTATTTCGTTCGGTTATGGTTTAACTGTTGTTCGTTCACACCCTGGACAATGAGCTTATAAAAAAATTAAATTATAGAATTACAAACAAAACTGATTAAATATTAAACACGAACGAAAATGTGAAAAAAATTTTCTAGAGTAACTGCAAACTCAAACAAAAATTTACTTAAAGCACTCCTTTAATAGTGTAAATGAAAGGCTTTATTTTATATTATGGTCTTTATGTGTAGTGGACAGACAGTTTCAGTCAGCACTACATGGATAAATAACGATTACTTATATATATATATATATATATATATATATATATATATATATATATATATATATATATATATATATATATATATATATATATATATATATATATATATATATATATAAGTTTAAATAACGTGATAAAATACATTATGGAAAATTGTTTTTTACGATACAACCGGACGGTTAATATAAATAATATTCACTAATTTTTATGGTATGGTTTTGGGTTAAAATTTAGCTGAGTTTTTATTACCCTCTGGTTTTTTTTTTTTTTGAAGAAGGATATGAAAACTCGAAGGTGTGTGTAATTTACATTTTGAAGGCTTTTATTCTCATAAAAAGAAAATATTTCTAAAAAATTAGGGACACGTTATGTATAACGAATCGTTTGAAATTTGTATGGAATATATGATATATAATATTGGAATTTTTTTTATACAAACTTCAAACGCTTCGTTTTACAAAATGTGATCCCTAAAATGTGTGAATATATGAGTTTGAAAGCTGTTGAAACTTGATTCGGCTAGAGAGCATTAAGCCAAGAACAGACAATTAATTTTTTAAATAAGCATTTTGGTAAATATGTCGAATAATGAATTTAATAAATATAATAAAAATATCTCAATAATAGCACTTTTGCTATTTTAATTTCATAGAAAAATGTAAATGCTTTACTATCATGATAAACATCAATAATTTTTCAATGTAATTTATTTAACTTAAAAATAATTAATATTGTAATCGTTTTTGTACATCATAAACTATAAGGTACGATTACGTTGCCAGTTATATTCCTTAAATTATAAAATAGTTAAAGTAACAGACGTTCGTTAACCTTAAATTGTTTGTAAAACACATTTAAACTTTAAAGCCAGATGAATATATTATTTTGAATAAGTCGTTATATGAGTAGATCTCTAGTAAAATCTAAAAAAAAGTAAAACTTTGTGCTTTTTGTGTTTTCGAAAAAAAATAGAAGAAACAAGATTTGTGCGTCTATTTTAAGGTTACACGACTGACAGCTTTCAGACATTTCCTGCCATTAATCGAGTATAAAGAACATAGAAAATGGGTATGAAATTTGGAAAAATGTAAAAATAATTGAAGAGACCTTAACATCGTTACTTACTCACATACCTTTACACTCCAATGAATATTTATACTTGCATATTCAGATGTGATTGCCTGAGTATGCAAGCTCATGCATGAGCTTGTTCCTTCAACTAGATTATATGTAAGTACATATACATATGTCTACTCGTGTTCACACACAAATAAACAGCATTTTTTGTGGTTGTTGATTTTGTTTACTGCTCTAGTGAACAGTGTGACCAGATTTTGAAATAATATTAAGAAGTCAGGCATCAGATAACGATAATAAGGTGATCGATTTGATATACCTGTCACAAAATGCAAAATCTATGTACTCATAATTAATAATTATTATACTAATTACATATTTATACTCGTATGTGAAATTCGTGTGAAATAGTTACGTACAAGAGCACACAAAATAGAAATCAAGTAAATCCTTATTAAATCAAGTCAAATGGGTGTCAAAAGTACGCTGAGTACGGATTTTCCTAAACGAAATGTGAAACGCTTGTTTCAGGAATGAACATCAAATTGATTTTAAGCAATATTGAAGCTAAAAGCCAAATGTAGTATATTAAGTTAATAAGAAAAAAAAATAGAGGATAACTTTGCACAAAAAAGCTAAAATGGTCACGCTATTTATAAACCCTCCTTTCGCTTCCTTTTCATTACTGTCTTTCTTATTGTGTTTGCTTAGTTGTGGCGGTGTTGTTGCTCTTTCACCATGATGTTACGATTGTTAATAACATACATTTAGGCGCACGATATAGCTGATAACAATTATATATGTATGTGTTTGTATTGGAAACAAGAAAAGCAACAATAATTGTCTGTAAACTAGTAAAAGAAACATGTTTATGTTGTACATAAAGGGTATTTCAACAAATAATTTTAAATAATATGATATGGTTTTATTTAAGAACACATAACAATGGTACTCTTATAACATCTAAGTACTTCCAATGGCTAAGACGCTGTGCGGCTTCTAGGGATATATTTAACCAGAGGCAATAACGAGATTAATGTTTTCGCTCCAACCTCTCAGTATATTTAGATTACATTTTGTTATCTATCAGAAAACACCATGTACGAAAAGGAATTTACCTTTTTCGCAGATATTCGCGATTCACCTTGTTCATCAATCCGTCAAGTCCATTCAATATCTTCTCGACAATTAAACGTCGATTTCATTTTCACTTCAGACCAAGTATTTTCAGCTGCGCCAGCTTTTGCTTCGAGTTAGTTCACAGACGTGAGACCTTCGCTTTTATGAAGCACAGTGGCCAATTTCTTTAGTGTTCAATAGAGCAGAAAGTTGGTCATATTGAGTCATAAACTTAACAGAAGTCTACGAACAATTGCTCTTAAATTAAGCTTCTCGACTATTCAACACCATTTTTAAGTTTCCATTTAATATGTTAAGAGTTTTGTGCAATGGTTTTTAGTCAGACAATATGTATATTGTAAAATATCATCTATACATGTCATATAATTTATGGTTTAGAACCATATCATTACAAGAACCATATTACAATGCACACATCCTCGTGTAGGAACATGAAACAGCACTTGTTTACACTCAGTGAGTCTTTTGGCATTTCTGATTTCTTCTTTTTTATTCGCTCTGGTTTGAGTCTATAGAAATTATGTTTTGGGCTTGTTGTTCTTATACTTGATGTTCATCATATTTGCGTGAGTACAGTGGTTGGATATGTATAATTACTAAACATAAAGTCGCAGTAGGGAAGTAAAGAGATCTCCAGCAAAGTATTTGTGTAATTCCGTCAGTTTTGTGACACATACACATGCAACATTACAAAGCATGCAGAGGTGAAGACGACTTTGACTATTGAAGGAAAGTAATAAATGTATATGAAAAAATGAAAATGATCAAAATATAATGCAAAAAATATAAGATATTTTAAATAATGAATAAAATAGTGGAAAATTAACAATAAATGCACGTTAATTTAATTAAGTTACTAGAATTTTTACAGCGTCAGAAAATTAATATCAAAAAAGAAAATGGTGGGAGAGAGAAGCAAGAAAAAAGTAATATCTGTATGCTGTTAAAAATTTCTAATTCATAAACGCTTTTGCTTTCAAACGTATATGTACAATTGCATCTAATATAACCTCTAATCGTTCATAACAGTTAATATTGTGGTCTGTTCCAAATCGATAAAGAAATTATCCAAATTTATCCAAAGTTGTTTGAATTTGTTCAAAAGGCGTTTCAGAGAACACAAATTTAGAAAATTAGAATTCTCTTAAGTTTCTCTTCTTAGCGCGAAGTTACAAGAAGAAACCAGCTCCTTTTTGTTCGCAAAAATATGATTTGAAAACGTAAATATTTAAAAATCTTTTATGGACTTGTGTCAGTTTCATTTCCTTTCTCCAGCAGTTATAAATGTATAAAATGGCTAAATGAACCTCAAAGTTAATAAGTTAGCACTCATGCAATGTTCGGACTCAGAATTCTGATTTTTACGTTCGTACAGTTCTTAGTAACTTTGATAATTTGAGAGCGCAAATTTAGTTTTTGCTCTGAATATTGTGGAAGAGTCCTAATCTTTTGCTATGCTACAACAACTAGTGTTAGATGGTTTGTCAGATAATAAAAAAAACCCTACAATTGAAAATTTGTCATTTAAATTTGTCATCTGAATTTTATAGAGGTAATATTTCAAAAGGTTTACTTGTCATATATAAATTATTTAGTGGGAAGTTTGACAAATAGGCTAGGTTAGGTTAGGTTGAACAGATTGTCAGTTAGTCCAAGACAGAAACCGGCCTACTTGAGCCCTAATTGGCATTTATTTTGTTGCTTGTGGAGAGTCGAGACAGCTATGAAGGAAGTAGATTCGATCGTATATTAAGCCATAACAACACCTGGATAAATGAGCTTATTTCTCTGATACTTTATACCGATAAACTTCACGGATTCCGCTGTATTGAGCCGCCCACATGTACCCCTCTTAGAGAGAGCGGGTTAATGAATGAAGAGGTGCTTTACATTCTTCTTCTCTCATTTGACGCCTTCTACAAAAGTTGTTGAAAGATTAAACTCACATCCACTCGTGGACGTCTATATAGCAATATTCAATCAGAACCAGCACGGGTGTCTGTAGTTGATCGCTACAGATCTCCTCTAGGATTAAAGATCTCCTACGATCATATCAGGGACAAGTCAGTCATGAGATCTCACTGGTGACCTCATTATACCATCTGGTCTGCACGATGTCATAAAGCTCCTGCCGCGCCAACACCTTACAGTAGTCTTGGACGAAGCCTGCCAGTTGATCCGTATCCTCATCGCTTATTCGAGCCCCGATTCTGGCCACCTCGTCGGCTAGAATGTTCCCATGCGCTTTTATATGCGCATATATCCCGATCAGCTCTGGTTTAGAATGGCTCGCTATTCAAATGCACCCGAAAGCGATTTCACCGCTGTCTTAATGTCAGTACAAACCCGGATATTTTCATTATATATGCTGTGGCATCCTTATCCAGTTAGCTGCCAATATTATGGCCGACACTGCAGCCTGTAATACATTTTGCTGAGATTTTTGTTATCTAAAGTTTTGTTTTTAAAACTTTGAAATGTTTAATTATCCCACTGTGTTTCTGATAGCGTGCTGTAACAACACCAAATATGTTGTCTGCTTTTAAGGGAATTTTTAAGTATTGAAGGGTTATTTTAAAGTACTCAAACCCACACACATTTACAAATAAATGTCTTAATGTCGACAAACACTCTTAAATTCTTCCATTAACAGACACAATGTGTTTAATTAATATTTTCTCATGTCTTAGATGTACGAGTAGTTAGACATTTTTGATGTCAAAACAAAATTTGTTGGTTAGTGAATGGTTTTTGTAATTTGAATACCAAAAATCATGTGGTAAATTCGGGTTGTAAAATGGTTTTGTTAAAAAAAGCTATAATATATTGTTACTAGAGATCAGGTAATTGATACTTAAGAATTTTTTAATTGAGTCCTTTCAAAAGTTTGTACTTAAAGCTTTAAACAATTTATGGTAAGAATTTTTATTTAGTATCAATGAACCCTTGTCTTATGAATATCCATATTCTATCCATTTATATATTTAAAATTATTAATTATATTAGGCATTAAAAAATAATAATATTGAAGTAAAAGCTACTTTTTTATTACACACAATACTAAGATCACAAATGACAGTTAGATTTACAATTGGGATTATGTGTAATTGGGAAAAAAGCATTTTGACTTCAGAACTGTAGTTTATTTCGAAATTTACTTCTTGAGTATAAGTCAAGCCAGAAATATTTTTATAATAAAAAATATTCATTAAAAAATGCACGAGTGGCATCTTCAAAAAAAAATTAATAAAAATATTTTATCGAAACTATTCATTATTTTCCCTCAATTAATAATTTTTTATATGGATAAGTAATTTTTCGTTGAATTTTAAGATTTTTGGACTTTTGGTGAATTTTCAATTTTCGATGTTCAATTAAATTTTTTTAAGACACTATAATTCTTCCTACGATACGTGTATTTAGATTTTTAGACAATCTTTCGTTAATTTTTCTTTTCTTGACGTCTTTTCTATTTGTTTGTACAATTTCAGTTACTTTTGTACAATTTCGATTTTGTTAGTGTATAATTAGCTTTTTTTGTTGTGAAATTTAAGTGCATGCTGCTTTGATTTTTTTAGAATTTCCATTAAATTGCTATTTTTATTTCTATTTCGATTTTATTTTTGATTTTTTGTTTATACTTTATCATACAATAAATAATTAATTAGATTTTTTATGCATGTAAGAAATCAGCATCACGAGAGCTTGGCATCCTTGAAAAATTTTGTTCAACCCATTCACTTATAGCTTGTTGAAAGGTCGGACGGACAGTTGCTGTTGAATCGGGCTAGTAAATATGCTTATTATTATATTTATATGCTTAATATTTACATAAGTATATGCTTAACAGCAAAGCAGAAATGTTATTGTAGCGAAAGCGTATGAGTGATATTAAGTTTGAAATTGATTTTCATTATTCATACGTCCTCACTAAAAAAGATAATGGGCCTTATTTTGTTTGGCGAAATTCGCCTACGACTTCAACGTTTAGTACTAGATTAAAGAAAAATGTTGCTCGGTATCTTTAGTCTATTACAAACTGTCGAATTTGCAGTCGAAAATCGCCAAACACGATAAGGGGGAATATTGAAATTTTATTTTGAATACGGTTGTGAGGCAAGGACAAAAAAGTTAAGTTAAGAGCAACAATTAAAAGCTGCAAATTGTTTTTGTTTTCGTTCGAAAGAATAAATGAAATTTATAAAAATGCAGTGAATTGTTTCCAATTGGAATGTTTCACTTGGGAACTCTGAATAATGGGGTCTATTATAATAAGGATTATAATAATTTTGTAAATAACATGAATCTCTAACCACCAATTTTTATCCGTTTTCCTGGAATTCTTAATAACTCTTAAACTACTTTAAACAATTATTTCATTTGAAGAAAATAAAAGTTTCATTTTAAGTTTCAACTGAATGTCTATGTTTTTCAAAAATCCATGGAAGAAATTTCAAAATTGTTTCAATCCTTCTACTTCATGTGACAGATATTTTTCAGCTTAACAAAAAATTATTATTCCACATCTATCGTGTGAAAATCCTTGGTGATATCCTCGAGGACAATGAGTTAAAGTCAATTTACTGCAAATAGTGTACACGTGCTTACATAATAACAGAGATATAAAAACTTTTAAAACAGAGAAAGCTTTAAAGGGAGAGAGTAAAAAATTAATAAATAATTTGCCTGCGTTGCTAGAATTTTTTGAGGCAAATCATCGAAAAATTTATATTTCACTAAAATGGCATTTTCATAAATCTTCAAAAAAATCTATGAAACACAACTTCAAAACTGCCATCCCTGTCAAAATTAGTCCCAAAACAGACCGGTTTCCACTATGTGCAATCTTAAGTAAAAAAAGAACACTGAAGATGGCATATAGCGTCTATTTATATACATACATATGTATGTGTATGTAAGCAAGGCGCATTGCACTGATCTATCATTATCAATTTAGCACAAATAAGTAGCTTATGGACTTTGAAATCTATCAGCTTAATGATAATAAATAGTTTCTGCAATCAGGTCAGAAACTAATAATCAATTCCAAGAACTACACTAGTGATAAAGTGAGTTTCATTGCAATGGAATTTATATATGTAAACAAATCTGCAGTGTTTGTGAAAAAATCATCCAGCTGAGATTTTGACATATCAAAAAAGTAACAATTGCAATACATTCTCAAAAATTTATAAAAACACGGAGAAAGAGAAATATACAAAAAATATACACCGGAGTGTATTTTGGTTAAACACATACACTGAAATACAGGAAAATTTATTTCGGGCTGGCAAAGTAAAAGAGAAAAAAAGCAAAGTTCATAATAAGCTTAATACAAAAATCCAAATTCAAATAGTAGAATAGATCTGTGGACACAAGTTTTGGTGTCTTGTGCACATTCGAATTTAACTTTTACTGTTGACATCACATTCATTTTCTAAATTTTCTTGTTATTCTTTTGTTGTAGACTTGACACATTCATTTTAAACGAAAGATAAAATAAAACTTTATATACAAATTATCAAAATATTGTGTTCATATTACACATTAATTTACATAATGACAGCTCTGAATACATACATACGAGTATGTAAAGAACATTTTAATGTTTTTTAATTAAATGGAAATTCATCTTGCACTTCATCTCTGAAACATCCCGCTAATTTCAAGTTCATTTTAAAAAATCTCTTTAATTAAAACTATATTGTTTTCGGAAATTTCGACAAATAATTGGAATTTAATTAATCCAGTTCGAGTTCCAATACTTCATGAACTCGACAATTTAGGTTAATATTTTTCTGTTCTTCTTACTCCTTCTTTAGCAAAACAAAATAATAAAAAATATTAGCCTTAATTTATAAATGTTACACTCGAACTCTATTGAGTTTAATTAAATTTTAATTAAATTAATACAGATCGAAAAATTTCGTAAATGATTAAATGTTCGACTTAAGCGATATAGACATATTGTAGGCTTATGGTACTCTTCGCAATCTCAGAATTACCACAAAAAATTCGAATTTAGAAAACCGAATTGATAAATTTTTTTTTTTAATTTCCACAGAGTTCCAAATCTGAATGGCAAATTTTTTTTACCAGTTACGCCGTTTAAAGGCTTACACACACACACACACACACACACACACACAAGAATGTGAATATCCGAAAATCGGGCTGAAACCAGTAAGAAAGTTTTGTGGACAGTTTTTCAAAAAATCAAAGAGGGGGAGGAAGGGAAATTATTTCTTATGCAACTCTGTCATTTGACGTTTTAATAATTTGTATGGCATTGTTGCAGCTTTTTTGGTGTCGAGTAGACGCATTAACTTCCTTTAACTGAATGTACTGTAGCCATTTTATTAGTTCTATTACTTCGCAGACGATTCTGTTAACATTAGCGACAAAGGATGGCCCTGTTTCGTACATTATCATAGAATAGTATCAATTCGCTTCCGGTACTGTTCAGTGACCAGTGCTATGCCTTTATCACTAAGTCCAACAACAACTTACACAATGCCGCACTAATGCTTTGACCTGAACAGGTATCGAACCCACGTTCGCAGTCATAATTTGCTTTGTAGTCAACACGCTAACTTCAGCAAAAGCACTTTTGACGTGGGACAAATTTCTTTAAAAGTAAATACAATTCATAGACAATTATATAACGTTTGTGTTGAAATAAATCTTCTAAATTCTTAAATGGAAAGTACTTAGTTTTGTTGTTGATTTTCCCTTGTAAATTAAAAAAAGAACTGGCCACGAAATGAGACGTTTGTGTTTATGAACTCTTTGAATTTTAGTGAAAATTTTTTTCATACTCCTTATTAAAGGATTTGTGAGAGTTATAAAAAAAGAATGGTGCAGGCTTATAATATCATAATATTCCCCGAAATAACGAAGCAAAGTGAAATAAGAAATTTCTTAAGGTCTACCAACAAAAGAGCTCATAATATTGAACAAAGTAGTAAAAAGTTTTAATGATTTTCTCAGAAATAACAAGAACTTTTTGGAGGACTTCTTCCTGCTTATGAAAGTTTGAAATGTAATATGTCTAAAATTCGTATATGTATATATAACAGAAAAATTTTATTTATTTTTTCTTAACAAAATATTTTGATAAAATTGTAAAATTTTTGTTCTTTAAACTTTTTTTCTTCCAACTTTTACTTGCATTACCAGAATAGAGCTGTTCTAGGACAGCCATAAATAATGTTTGAAATTATTCTCCTTTTTTTAATTTTATTTATTATGAACACAAATAGAAAAGAACTTCTACTGAAAGTACGTTGAACAAAAGATGTCAGAATAGAGACAACCGAATTTAATCGAAAAGAAAATTTTATAGACGAAATAAATTTACCAATTGATGATAAATAGCACTAAGGAAGATATAATAAAAGAAATGACAGAAATTCTAGTGAATACGGATAAATAATTGAAGAAATCAATGACCATGAAAGGCAGGACAATAATAATAAAAGAAAATTGTTAGGCTAGTTAGTCAAACAAAAACTATTTATTCCCCAAATATTCATAAATTGCTAACACATGTTAGACACATTGAAACCACTTCAATAGAAAGGAATGGGTAGGGGGATAAGAAGCAAGTGCGTATTTATTAATTGAACTTGTTTGTGTATGTGTGTGTGTGTGTGTGTGTGGCGGAATTCTAACAGAGTTTTTGCAGCGTAAATAAATGAAAGGAATTTTTTATGGCTCTAAGCAATTCGTTATTATTTCTTCGTGTCATCTGTGGCAGTTTTGTAAAAGACTGAACGTGTTGCGCGCATTCCAGTAAGGATCTTTATTTCCGGCAGTATGAAAGAAAACACCATCCGATTTAAGAGACCATCTTGAATTATCTTTCTTAACATAAAAGAAGTTGTTGGACTGTGACTAAAATATATTTTCTGTCCTTCTTTATATCTCTTTGAAATAATTATTTCCTTTTATGGTTTTTTCTTCCGAAAAGTTTTCTTTTCTTTATTTTTATATTCCTTTACTTTATTTTTATATTCCTTATGGCCTTGTGCCATAAATATAACTATTGTCAGGTGTCAAATTTATTAAAGTGGGAACTTTTCAAAAGCATGTCAACGAAATATTTGTGACTTAAGAGTCATGTGGTTGTTACCTTTAACTATAATAAAATAAAAAAAAATTATTTTTTCAGTTTTATTTTGTGGTGAGGATATTTACTTGTGTTGTTATTTCAAATGGGTTAAAGCTAAAGAAACATAAATAAAATATTTATTTCTTTTATTTTTACGCTTTAATTCTCCCCTCTCGACAAAAGCTAAAAGCAATTTAATGTTTGTCCACACTCTCTAAGGAAAATTTATATTATATGTCCTTAGTTGTATAGAATTTTTCGAGTTTTTATTCTCCCTTTTCTTGTATCATTCATGCAAAGGGTTTTGCAAAATTCATACAAGATTGAAATCTCAAACAATATAGATTTTTATTTATATATATTTACTGATTCACTGATGCATAAACTACGTTGAGGTTTGATATATAGAATACTTCATGTTGCAAATGATTTGCAAGTTTTTTCTTTTATGAAAATATTCCATTAAGATTTTACACAAGTTTGTCTGTGTGGAAATAAAAAACGAGTTTAAGTCTGATTTTGTAGTTTAAATTTTGAAGTTAATTTTTAGAAAATAATTCGCTTTATCAACGTTCTGAAGCCTGCAATATTATGAATATATTATTTTACATTTCACCACCTATCATACGCAATTCCATAAGTTATTGTTGCATATGAAATTGTACATAAAAAAACAAAGAGATGCAGAAATTCATTACCCTGTAATATTTTCCAGCAAATTTTGCCGAATTAATGAAACTTGCTTTGGGGTAGTTTTGAAGTGGCTAATCATAATAGTGCTATTAATCCATTTTGAGCTAAAGTCAACCATTATTCCTTATTGCCACAGAATTTTGACTGGATTTTTTTTGACACAGTGTTAATAGTTTCTCTTACGAACGGATTTAGATCGACTTGGAATATTGACTTCGAATGAATTTATATGAAAAAAAAAAATATAATGATAATAAATGACTTGATTTGGGAGGCTTAATTTGGACCTTCGGAATGAGAAATGCATTTATGCATTTATTACATTATAGTGACGGTTTTCTATACAAACTTGTATGGACAATAAAGACTTAAATTTTAATTTCACAAAAGATCTTTCGAAGTTTTTGAAATAAATTATTTATTAATCGAACTTTAGGTCTTCTTTAAAAAACAAAGAAATACGATGTATTCAATATTTCGACGCCCTTTCGGGCATCTTCCTAGGGAAATAATTTTTTCGCCCAAAGAGGCTCCAAAATATTGAATATAATAAATTTTTTTGTCTTTTTTATATAAAAAGACCTAAAGCTCGATTAATAAACAACGAATGCATTTAAACATAATGGTCGAAAAGATAGTATTAATTAACTGAATAAATTATTTATTTAAGTTTTTTTAAAGAAAAGTCCTAAATCTTTTTAATTTTTTTTTTTAAAGATTGATATATAAGAAAATTTAGATATATGTATATAATTATAGAACAAAAAAAAAAAAACTAATTAAAAAACAATACAAAAAATAACAAGTATATAGTGTATTCTATACCGTCACTTTAAGCTAAAATTTTAAGTACACAAAAGTCTTTTGCCATTTTTTTAAATTATTTAATAATTGCTTTAACAAAACGTTTGTAATCTGTTAAAAAATTTCAATTTATATTATAATAAAAAAGAAATTTATATAAATATTCATTGAGCTTAAGGTCTTTTAAAAACAATATATGGGCTAATCCGAAAATTTTTAAACCAAAGGTAGAAATTGAAAGTTGTCCAAAATCCAAATGTTTGTTAATGGAATAATAGGATACATATTCAAGCTTCGAAATATATAAGCAATATGGTTTTACGGTCGTTTGTTAGTTCTTGGCAGAGGCCAACTTACACGTACTTCTTGCTTTCATTTTTTCTTGTAAAAAAATGGTATTTGCCATGGTTAAAAAAGTGGGGAAAACATTCGTTTAAGCATTTGGCGCTTAGCAAAACTTAAAATTTATTTAATTTTCTTTAATTTAAGGTAAAAATAATGTTTGTAAGTTATCTAATATATATTAAAAATTTTAACTAAAAATGGGTACACTGTGTGTAACGTCCGCAACGGAAAATAGTGTTTTTTAAACTTAAGAGAGTGAATTTTAATAATTTTGTTTTTCAAACTAGCTTCATAAACAGAGTTTTTTATGCACTTCCATCTGATACAAAAAAAAATACCTTTATTACACTTTTTTTTTGAAAAATACTAATGGCAAAGTGTGTAACGTCCGCAACGGCATGAAAATACTCAAAAATTTTATATTAATATTGTGAGATAGAAGTAGGTGTTTCTAATGGAATGGGAGCTGCTGAATCTAAATCTGGCCTTTAAATTGCTCTAGGTTACCAAAAATCCGAAAAATTGAAACTCTAAGTGACAGAAAGTGTGTTTCAATAACATGAGTTCCCCCAATCTGTAATGCTTGGTATGTACATGCTTGCACATTTACTTATCATTTACCGCTGAAAATTACAGAATTTTGTCGCAAAACGAGGTTCAATCTGCACATTTCAGTTACTCACAAGTAACTTTGTTCACATGCGTTGCTTGGTTCAACAATTGCGCCAAGTCCTATTGCATTGTAAGTGATGAGCTGTCGCACAATAAAAATTCTGTTTATTGTTTTATAAAATTATTAATTAAAAAAATCGGAAAGCTTCATTCCTTCAATAGAATAAAGATATTTTCTGATGGCTGTGGAAGTCAATTTAAAAATAAGTACATTCTGAGAAACATTCCACAATTCGTAAAAGAATGGAATGTGAGTTGTTTCGAATGGAATTTTTTCGCTACTTCTCATGGAAAAGGAGCTGTGGACGGTGTTGGAGCTGTTGTTAAGCGAAAAGTTTGGCATCTAGTAAAAGCCCAAAATCTGATCTTAAAAAATGCTCGAGATTTTCATGAATTAGCAACAAAAAAAAAATATAAATGGCGTTTCCTTAATTTACGTTGGTAAAAATTATGTCAAAACTACATCTGACGAAATATCAAAAACATGGTTAAATGTAAAAAATATTCCAGCTATTAAATCCTATCATTATTTTTGTGGGTATTCCAATGACAATACCATAAAAGTAGCTCGAACAGCTGGATCTATTAAATATAAAATACAATGTTAAATAGTTGAATAAATAAATATAAGCTAATATAAGAATAATGGAATATTGCATTTTTTTGTAAGTAGTAAATTAATAAAACATTTTTGAATACATGAATATTTTTTATTTACACAATTTTGTTTGATGGAAAAAGTGTAACGTCCGTAACGTAACGTCCGCAACAGACTAAAATTAAGATTTTTTTAACGGGACTACTTATCCTTAATTTCTAAACTGAATTAAGGTGGTTATATATTCTACTTACTTTTTCGTATTTGGACTTTTTTTGTTTATTGTGCAAAATTCGCTAAAAAATATGCAAATGTACATAAGCCTCAAAATTTACTTCCATTTTTTGTAACGTCCACAACGGAACCTTAAGCAAGCACAACTTTTTTTTCAAAAACAGTTAACCTTTTATTTAAAATAAGTTTAAAAGTACTTCTAAAGAGCTGCATTATGCCAAAAATTTTATGAAAATATACCGATGTAAACGGAAGTTATGTCTATTTTAACAAGCAAATTTGCGTACAAATGTAATGTCCGTAACGCAGGATTAGCCCATATGTATTTATTTTTAATTTTTAACAATATTCAATATTTCTACATCCTGTGGGTGTCTTATTCAGGAAATTATGTACATATTTTAAATTTGAAATTTTAGAAGAAAATACCCAACGACAAGGTGTAGAAAATTTCAATATTATTAAAAATTAAAAATAAATATATAGTTTTTAAAAAGGTCACAAAGTCAATAAACTCAAACTTAATAAATTAATCAAGACAAGAGTCGAATAATACCATCAATTTATGATGAAATTTTAATAATCGAAAGATAATTTAATATATGAAAAACGAAATTCACTCAAAAATTTTTTATAAAAACATGTTGAAATTATCAAAATAATTTTCGTAATAATGCATACATATTTCTGAATACTATATCGATATTTTACCCCCATTCTACAGAAATTTTCGGAAACAGATTTAAATTTCTGGAATTGCTGTTCTACTTCTTATTTCCGGAAGTAATGCTCAATTTTTTTCACCAATTTTTATTTTTTTTCTTACCTCCAAATTTCTCATAACCCTTTATTTCTTTAGTAATGCACACACCGTTTGTGTGTGTGTGTGTGTGTGTTTTTTTTTTTTTTTTTTGGAAAATCATAAAAATACTCAAATATTTGATTAAAAAGTCACCAAGAAAACGGAAGTGAAGTTAGTAACCCCCAAAATTATACTATAAAGTGTGGTTATAGAAATGATACAATATACTCTCACACTATCTCACAAACAACTTTAGGGCATATTTGTAGTATATGTGTGTATATCAATATGCTTGGAAGTGAAATACATTTGGGATGGAGCAAAGGACATGGTGTGCGTGTTTTATTAAATATGTTAATATAATTCTTATGACATACATATGCATAATCATACATGTACATGTGATATGTGACATAAAAACTGATATGGCTTACATTTTTTACTACCTCTGAAATTCGATACTAAACTGATTTGAATTTTAAATTAGAAAGATAACAATAAGAGAAAGATATTAGTACAGATGTCTCAATGCATATGCAAGTAGATTTATTAAATGAATTGGTAATAGATACTAAATAAGTTGTTGGCAAATGGGACAAATTCTGTTAGTTTAATAATAGAATAGAAATATATAAAACTGACGCTAAGAAGGCAGTCAAGGCATGTTGCTTCAGTTGTTGCTACATGTGTGACATTGAGTGTCACCACAAACGAATCTTTAACAATCAAAATATAGTATTTTTTTATTGATTGTCACTTCGTTTTTAACCAACTAAATCTATCATTTAAGGTATTTGGAAAAATTAATAAAAAATTAATTTTATGATTGAAAAATTATTTGGATTTGATTCATAAAAATTTTGAAGTGAAATTAATTGAAATGATTTTTCATTAAATGTTAATAGTCATAGCTAAATAATCAGTAAAAATGTTTTTAATATTCTTTTGTAAATAAGTTTTAAATATTTTTGTTAACACTTAATATTGAAATTTATTATTCGGGAGAATATCCCGACTAATCGTTAGAAACATTAGTTTTTTTCTGCAAAATGCATTGAAAAAAATGTTTTTTGTGGCTTTAGCTCTTCATATGCCGACATTTCATTGGTTGCTAAAACCAAATCGTCAGTGAAGTTTAAGCAGTTTGATAACATTCAACCTCGTATGTTTATGCCACATAAAACAAATACAATATGAGAATTTCAATATTGCATATGAATTACAACAAATACATAATCATAGTAGGCTTAGAATGTTTTTATACAAACAACACAACAAACAATTATACTCAACGTGAGTCTATTTTATTTTTCTCTCAACACCCATACAATTAAATAAATAAATAATAAATAAATAATAAATTTCAATATTAAGTATTTACAATAGACTTTATTTTTCATTTTGCCTAACTGAATACAATCATTAACGACCAACGGGCGTTTAATTGTATGGGTGTTGAGAGAAAAATAAAATAGACTCACGTTGAGTATAATTGTTTGTTGTGTTGTTTGTATAAAAACATTCTAAGCCTACTATGATTATGTATTTGTTGTAATTCATATGCAATATTGAAATTCTCATATTGTATTTGTTTTATGTGGCATAAACATACGAGGTTGAATGTTATCAAACTGCTTAAACTTCACTGACGATTTGGTTTTAGCAACCAATGAAATGTCGGCATATGAAGAGCTAAAGCCACAACAAACATTTTTTCAATGTATTTTTATTAACTTATTTTCCTACAAAAATGTTACATATACTTGGTTTTTTCTAAATGTTCGTGTTATTTTCTAAAAAATTTTGGTCTAAAAGTGCAAAAAATCAACATGCTCCTTAAATATTATAGACATACATATATATGTGTGTAATCTATGAATCCACTTGTTGGGAATATCGTTAACATTTGCCATTAGTTTATCTTTTTGACCTCTTGCTAAAGAAATTTTAGCCAAATATTACACACCCAAAAATGAAAAGCTAATAATGTTTAATAAACTAGAATTTTTTTTGCCATTATTACTCATTATAAATGTGGAAACGCATCCCTTTTCCCAGTGAAGGTCAACTTGTGGTATAAGAGAAATGCTACCAGCCTTAAAAAAATTTAAAATAAAATTTTGGTAGCGGGTTAATGCAAAAACTTTTTAATGAAATTGATAACAAAAACTAAAAATGACAGTAGTTAAGAAAAGGAAATTTGAATGGAAGAAAAAAAAAAGAAAATATATTAACAAATAATAATAAGATTGTAGTCATCTCTGGATATGGGTAAATAAATTCCAACCTAAAATAAATGACCTATTTCAGCTGTAGGAAATTAAATCGATTTTTCAAGTTGATATCGTAAATTTAAGTCTTATGAGTAAAACTTAAATTTGTAATGAAGTAAATATGAATTCTAGCAAACGTGAGGACACAGAGTTTATTTTGTGATTCCAAAGGAATCATATATAGGCTATAGATGGATCACTGAATATAAAGGCTACAAAAAAGATTCTATGGGTTCTAGTTATATCGGTCTAGTGATATAACAATTGGCTAATATGTGCATACAATTTTTAAGCAATAATATAAAAACAGTCATAATATTTGAATCTATTAAAAACCCAACTTAAAGTTTTTAATATCCAGAAAAAAAATTAAAAAAAATTATGTGATATGATAAATTTAAGTTGCAGAGACAAAAACCAATTTCCTTGACAGTCCTCATTTTGCGGTTAACAGCCAATTGAAATTTCAAGAAATGTGTAACCCAAGTCCATATTAAACAACACATGGGGAAGGTGCTCCAGTGTATAGGTGTTGGACACAAAATAAAAGGATAGGCAAGAAACATTCAAGAATCAATACTAAAAAGCATTAATAAAAATAGACATACATATTTTCCGCGAGATAAGTGGGCTTTATGAAAAAATAATGAGTTGTACGTAAATCCCACTATATAGAAATGGTGCTCCAAATGATCTTCTAAGGAGCACATCCGGATGCAATTCTGAGATAATTTTGTAATGTTAGAAAACTGAATCTGAAGTGATATTTTTGAAAAATTTCTTGGGAAGATTAGTGGGCATTAAGAAAAATGGTGACTTGTAGGTATATCCCACTATATAGAAATGGTGCTCCATTTTTCTGTAATAGTTTTGAAACTTCAAAAAACTGAAATTGAAGTCATATTTTTTTAAATTTCACGAGAAGATTAGTGGACAATATGGAAATATAGTGAAGATATCTGTTTTTATTATTGTTTTTATTGCATTGTTCGAACATTATTTACAGTTCCTTTTATTTTCCACACGCATACTTCGGAGTACTCCATACGCTGTTTAAGGTAGATTTTGTCCATTCTAATTTTTTCAAATTTCCGCAAATTTAAATTTTAATGAATATCTTGCACTGACTGTTAATTTGTCAACAGAGCTCTGTTAACTGCGAGATTGGCTCTGTTAAAAAATGGGGTTTGTCTATATATATTTTTTCTCTTTATTTATATAAATGAATTGATATTGTATATCGTTTAAGTATAAAAAGTTCATGTTGAAAAATAGAGCGTCCGTAAATTCTCTGCATTTAGAACGATCATTGGCTAGAGCTTCGACTTGGATCCACGACCTGTTACAGCTTTCGACTTCTCTTCTTACCATCCCTACCCAAGTGTTTCGTGGGCGACCAGGCCGGCGGTGACCTTGCGGGTTCTAATAGAGTGCATCTCTACATAGAATATGGCCAACCCAATACCACTTTCGACGTTTAATTTCCATCTCAATCGGTACACATTTGGCGACGTACAAAAGTTGTTCATTATTCACTCAATGTGACCAGAATATGCGTAGGATTTGTCTAAGGCAGCGATTCACAAATGTTTGCCGCATTCTGAGTATGCTTTGCATTGTGCTCCATGTAGTGCATCTGTAGAGTAGGACAGATTTTACACTGCAGTTGAATATTCTAATTTTTGTCGGTATTGAGATATTGTTCGCTCGCTAGACTTTATTTAGCGAGTAAAATGCGATTCCGGCATTGTTGATGCGGTCCGTTATGTCCATATGAGAACCTCTATCCTGTAAAATGCGACTACCCAAATAGCTAAAAGCGTAAACGTCCTCGATAATAGTTCCAGAGGATAGAGAGGAGTTGAGTTGGTGGTGCTAATCAGCATGAGTTTTTTTTTTTGGTTTTGTCTATGCTAGTTAAATGTAAACTTTTCTTCAATTATATAAGACAATTTCTTTTCGAAACATGTTAAAGTAATGAACATTTAATATCTTAATTTTAGATATTTGGAGAAATAAAATCCTTGACAATTACTTCCCAAGTTATTCACTATTAAATGTTGATAATCTTTAAGAAAAATTCCAGTCATGTTTAAATTTGGAATGTTATAGAATGGGAATCATAAAGGGTATTCGACTGACTTGTGTACCATTCGGGGCACAGACAATAGGTTAATTCATACTCTGAATTTTATTAAAATCAAAATGATAAAATTGACTGGAGTGCGTTTTCCATCCACTTACAATCTATTTTAATAAATACACAAAACCATGTAAATAAATGCTCATTCCTAAAATATATGAGATAAGAAATTCATTCACATGTCGAGTGTGTTTCATTGAATTATACACTCATAAGCAAACAAAAAAGAAAAACAACACAAGCGCACGTATCGAACCTCATAAATAAGGAAACATTAATATGAAGAGTCACTTGTAAAAACCTTAAATAAATTAAACAAACAATAGAATTAAGAAAAAGAAAATATTTTTTGTAGGAATGCATACAGGTGCAGTGTTGCCAGGCGTGGATTAAAAAACATTCATGTCAAAAAGTTAAATGTTTTAATAGAGACTTTCCGCCATATTTATTATCGAAATTTATTCGAGTATTCTTTCCAACTAATCATTTGAATAATAAATTTTAAAAAATTTTTTTAAAAATTGCTATGGCCTCATGTTCATATGTCGATATTTCCTTGATGCCTACTGTGATTATATATAGTATTTTGTGACTGTCAAATAAAAAATGCAGTATACTTGTATAGCGCTTCTGTCATTGAGCGCTTCCTATCCTTAAATTCAAAGAAAACATAGTGTGTCAGATATCATTTAAAAAATTTCTATTAATTTGAAATGCCATTATTTACCGAACACAACATTGAGCATATGTCCGCCACGGCTTTGCTAGGTTGGTGTGCATACGAAATTTTCAATTCCACACAAAAATGTATAACAGGATCAAATTGCACGATTTTGGAGACCAGTTGACATCACCTCCACGTGAGATGACCATGGCCTCCAAACGCTCGTGCAGAATGTCTCATATGCCATGAGCTGTATGGCATGTGGCGCCGTCCTATTGAAACCATATGCGATTGGTGTCCATATCATCTAATTCAGGCCAAAATAGTTGGTAATAATCGACTTATAGCACTCGCCGTTGCCGGCGATGGCCTTTTTAACATCGTTCTCAAAGAGATATGGATCAATGACACCCCCAGCCAAAAATACACACCCAACCGGGGCCTTCACATATTTGCAAAATACGTTTACATTTCGATAATTATGGAAAATATATTTACACAAAAATACATTATTTTTAGGGAATAAAATTGCGTTTAACATTTATTTTCACTTGACTACCGTGTCAACCGTTTGCATTCTTTTGAACATGACTAATAAAAATATTAAAAGGCAAAATGAAAAGAGTTGCCAAAATTGTTTATAAGACGAAAAGTGCTCAACAACAATTGTATACTTCAAACCTACAATAAGACTTTTTATGAATACAGCCGTAAGACTTAAAACTATATAAAAAATCTAATAAATATAATCAAACGGCAACACTGCACCACCGAAAGAAATTGTTGGAGTTGAAATAAAGCTGTGTATGTATTAAGGTTTTTATGTCTTTACATATGTTTGTTTGGGTGCAAACAGATGGTGTGAGTGCATACACTATATATACATACAAGAACTTATGCTTTTGTAAATAAACATAGGATTTAGCATTAAAAACAAATAGGAAATCTGTTATTATTAATGTGTAATGGTAGCTGGATAACAGTATTAGTTAAAGGATCTGTGTTCAACCTTTATATCCGGTCCGCCAAATTTTGTACAAAAAAATCATTTTTTTCCAGAAAATAAGTTTTTATTTTTTTTTCTAACGATATTTCTTTTGCTCTATAGAAACGATATATTTTCTAAACTCAGTTGCTTTACGCCTTTGCTTCTTTGTTTACGCGATTTTATCTGCCTTTAATAAAGAGTTATTTTTTGTGTTCTCTTTTGTGATTCAAAGCTCCTTTCTTTATACATACACATATTTTTTCTCTGTTTATGATCTTTATGCTTTGTTCTCTTTTCGTTTTTAATAAAATGATTTTTAGTTGCACAGAACATAGACCAAGTCTCTACTGAGAATTGAACTCACAACCGCACTATCGCAACAAATCCGATTTTTAATCCATTCATTTATTGCTCGTTATTATGAAATTAATAAGAGAGAAATTAAGAAGAGAAAGAACTTTCTTTCTTCAATATTGGAACCTTTTGTGCTCCTGTAAAAAAATGGGATCTCATCAGACTAGTTTTTTGCAGGTGTCTGCATGTATATTTGCATGTGTTTATAGGTAAATCTCTCATAAAATTTGAACTGCGAAAGTCGTCCAATTAAAATTCACTGTAGTCACTAAGAGATGTCGTGTGCATAGGAAAATGATGGACGTGGTAGACTGAAGATAATTTAGAAATTAATTTTGAAATCAATTTAAGCTATCTTACCAAGTACAAAAACCATTATGATCTCAAAAAATGCCAATTGCCGCAAAATTTAATGTTACTTGTTAAGTTGAAAAAATGAACTCATATATTTTTGGAAGCAATGAGAATTTCGTTTCTTAAGAATGATTTCCATTTTATCACTGGCTGATAATATCTTAAGAAATTCTGTGTATGTCTTAAATTTTAAAATTGTGGTCGCATTATAAAAAGTTTGATCTTTTTATATTCTTTTTTTTTCATTTCATTAAATTAGCTGATCTATTTTATCTCGTTTGCTGATTTGTGACTTCTTTATGTGCTTTTCTCCACTATGAACATATTTATTTATTATTAGATGTGTTACGGTTTTACATCATTTCGTTCAGTTGCATGTTATTTCAATGACGTTTTTTAAAGTTGACAGTCTACAAAATAATTTCACTTATCCCTCGTAGCCTGGCATTTTTGATATATCTTAGCATTTGTAATCTTTAAGTCTAAGCGATTTTTCGAGGATTTTTTTTAAATTTTTGTAATATTTTCATATCCGATCCAGATTTTGGAACTTTTTTTTCAGATATAAGTACTTTGAATACGGCTCTCTTCTCTACGAATTTTGTTGTTGTTGTGATATTAGTGATTTTCCGAGCTTTTTTAATTTTTTTAATTTCCATGTATTTTTTTAGACTTTTATTAGATAATTATTCAAGCTTTCAATTTTGTGCACCATCGATGTTGTAAGTATCTCGACTCGATTATTTCTGATACTACTAATCTCCTTCTAAAGAGTTTTTTTATAATATTAATTTTTTAATTGTTTAGCACTCTAGCGATAATTTTTTTTTTAATAAATTTCTGATCCTTTTATTGATTTACGGCATCTTTTTATATACACATTTAATTTTGTAAAAACAACCATGATGGTAAATTGAATGAAAAAGATAAATATTGTTGTAGATTTTTTAAATATTTAATTTGCAGGTGTATGAGTATTTATCTTAAAAATGCCGCCAACAATATGAATATAAATGCATTTATTTTATATTATTTTATTTACGTATATGCATATATATGAATTACATACGCTTTGGCTTTAATGTATACTTGTATGTAAAGCATTTGTATATGTAGATATTTATTTATACCCTCTCATGTTTTTATAAATGGAAGAAATGTGTGGCAATGTGTTTATATACAATGCTTCATTGGTAAATTCTTATACACACTATTTATTTTAAGTATATAGAAATAAAATGATGCTACACACAACAATAAAGTCAAAAAATCTTTAAATGCCGACGGCCAGACATAAAATTGAATTAAAAAATGAGAAAATTTGGGAAGCATAAAGACTATAAGGAAGTGTAAAATCTTTTTTTAATACATACAATAACGAAGAACTTAAAAGTATTAGGAAAGCTATACTAGTTTCACATAAACGTCCTTAAAGTCCTTATATTGCAAGTATATGATATCTATTTTGTAAGAAATGATAATATATTCGTCCCATAAACATTTTTCTCGCACGTATCATTATTTGATGAATCTTCAATATAAATTGAACTAACAAAAATTATTCAAATCTTAATTCTAAAACAGTTTATGACTTAAGTCCAGGCAGTACTAGACAATAAATATAGTTATTGCAACGTCTTCAGTGGCTGATTTAAATTCTCTAGTGTTCGGCTTAGAGAATAATTTAGAATATTTCGGGCTAGTGAGTTGAATTGTTACTCCTTATATAAGATGTCAGTGCTGGCAAACGTCACTTTTAACCAATGGAACGTATAGGTCTTTATGGATGCATGACTTGTTTACATACCAAGGAGCGGTTATAATAATATGGAGGATTATATTTTGCAACCTTTGAATTTTCTTTACATTCGATGCCGAGGCAATATCACATAACTGAATCCTGTAGCACCACATTGGATCTAAACGGAGTTAAATGTGGATAGTTAATGAAGCCTCAACTTTAATACATCATTTGCTACTCCAAAATCAGTAACATGCGGAATTTATTGTCGACCTGTTGAAATTACATTTAAAACCATTTTATAAATTGTATCATCCTATCAATTGATTTTTATTGCAACGTTTCATGTCTTACAAACGCAATAACAAAATCAACATGGCCGGGCACATTGTGGATATGGATGCTAAAAATAGAAGCTGTAATGGCATCAAATACGACCCAGACACACTGGAGATTTCTTTTAATATCACTTTATTTTATGTTTATTCGTTGTACACGCTTTTGTACTTAAAAGAAAATAAAGTAAGAAAAGCTCTGAATGGCATGTAATTTACAAAATAGTTTTGTAAGTCACAGCATCATGCGATAATTTGAAAATAAATTTTGTTTGTCACGTTAAATTATCGTTAAATATTCTTCATTTACTAGATTAATAAATAATTAAGCTGTTATATGTCAAAATTACTTTGTTTATATTTCTCTATAATACTAATAGATAGTTTTATTTTTTCATAAAAAACATTTGATAAAAATTATGGGAAATTATCGATGACATTTATTCTTTGTTATAAATTTATCGACAGATTTTTTAGAAATGTTATCAATGATAGTATTTTTTCGATAAAAAAGAGTCTATAACTTTAGTTTCGTGCACTAAAATAGTCGATAGCTGTAAGTCGTGGATAGGAATATTTGAAATAATTTGAATTTTCACTTAATACTGATCCAAACATTCTTGTATAATTTTCTATAGAAAATTATTAAATAAATAAATCTTTTCATAATAATGTCATCAATAAATTTATTTAATAAAGCAAAAGGTACTCTTATCTTATCTCATATAAAGAAATATGTAAAAGCAATTGCCTTATTTCGTTAAACTAAAATGAAGTAAAATTTTATGAGTTTTTGTTATAGTAACTAATACACCCATGTGCACCCGCCTCATGGCCTTGATGGAGCAACACTTCTTGTTTTCGCTAGATGAGATGATGTTATTTTTACTACAATTCAATATTTAATTTGTATAAAAGCTCTGAGCAGTATTCGTGGTTAATTGTTTTAACCTTTTCAAGACAATCGATGTAAATGACACCGCATATACTCTAAAAGAAGTGTGGCCGTAACCTTGTTGGCCGACAGAACCATATTCGTCATCTTTGGTGCACGTCTACCCGAGAAAGTCCACTGTATTGATTGTTGTGGATCCACCTTTCATCCACACTCGTAGTTGTAAAACGATGGAAAAACTCGTTCCGATTGTAACTGAATATTGCCAAAAACTCCTTTGAAGTGGTCACGCGGTTGCGTGTATGGCCGAGTGTAAGCAATCGAGGCACTCATCGTGCGGATGACTTATGCAAAATATAATATTCCCCAGTAGTTGAGGTGCCTATAGCCTTATCCTCTTCAAGAAATTCCATTCTCCGTTCGTTCAGTATCATGCCCATTTCTGGCGTGACGACCTCATTAGGACGACCCACTTTTTAACTATTGAAATTTATGGTGCAGACCCCCATTAGTATTTACCGAACCTTTCTTTGGTTTCGGTAATAGTTTTCTTACGTAGAAAAATTATGTTTAATAAGCACACGAAACTCACTTTTTTCCATTTTTGCTAAAATGAACGAGGTTATATTTTATTATTTGTATAAAATTCGATAGTAGTCTTCGAATAGACAACAATTACCGAGTGCAGGGCTGCATTGAAAATTACTGTGCCGTAAATACAAAAAGTAATGGAAGTATCGAACTGCCCTCGTTTTACCTGTAGTAAAGATATTGCTAATATTATTCCTATTTAAAAAATTTATACTTTCAGTTTTTCATAGTTATCGATAATTTTAGTTTCAAAAGGAATCAATCAGTTAATATTTTTATAGAATGAGTATATATTTTTTATATTAAATTTAGCTTTAACATTATGTAGTATATCGATTACTTTACTTTTTGTTAAACAAATTACCAATAACTCTTCTTTAGGTAAAAGTAGCGATAACTTTACTTTTCCATAGAAATGTCGTCGATAGTTTTAATCATCTTATACAAAAGTTATCAATAGGTTTGCTTTTATACGGAAAAGTTATCGATAAATCAAAAACTTAATTTTTCCATACAAAACTTAGGGATAGCATTAATTTTCTGTAATGAAAATCTATCGATAAATTTTACTTTCAACTTTTTAAAGCACGTTAAGTGAAAACTTTCCTCTTGGAAAGAAAATATAGCGAAAACTTTTCTTTTCTATAGAAGGGTTATCGATAGCTTTTATCATTTTATAGAAAAGTTATGAATAACCTAAAAAATTAAAAAAAATTTAACTTTTCTTTAGAATATTATATATGATTAATAAACTTAATTTTTCAGACAAAAGTTATCAACAATTTTATTTCTCTACAGAAATGTTTTCGATAAACTAAAATTATTGTTTGAAAGACTTAGCGATAGAATTAATTTTCTGCTAAGAAAAGTTGTCGATAACTACTTATAATATTTATATATGTATGTTTTTATTGTGCTTTAGCTGTTCATATGCCGACATTTCATTGTTTTAACAATTAGTTGTGGAGAATAACCCAAAATAATGAATTTTCAATATATTTATGCATTATTATGTTGTTTTTTAAGCAAATAACTCGATAACTATCCACATTGAAAGAAAATATAATGGATAACATTACACATCTATAGAAATATAATCATTAAATTTTACATTTCCACAAAAAAAAATATGAATAACTTTGCTATAGAAAATGTACCAATAACTTTTACAAACAAAAGTTATCAATAAATTTACTTTTCTATAGAAAAGTTATCAATATGTTTTCTATATATGTATAGAATTTCTAGAGAAAAATTATCGGTAAATTACATTTTTAATAGAAAAGTTAGGGATACTTCACTTCAGATATTTTAGTTTCTATTCTGCTTAAACTTTACTGGTCTGTGGTCTATCGATTATTTGATATTTTTTTTTAAAGGAAGACCGATATGATTTATTGCTCGTAAATAAATATCAATCAAACAATTTCCTCTTATATTAATTTTCCATTCATCACAACAGTAACAACGAAGTTTCTTATCCGGGACTTAGTTTACGAATAGCTGAATGTGCTCCGACTTTAATAAAATAAAATGAATTCATTTTGTTTAACATGCAATTATATTTGATGCGTAATTTTTAGTTTTTGTTTTGTTGTTATTGTTGTTTAAACAGCATCAGTTGTTGCTGTTTTAGGCAAACAAGTGTTTGTTCTCTTTTTATTTTTCAACGCAGAAACAAAAAGTTGCAAGAATGTATGTACATATATTTAGTTAGTGAGAATTCTTGTAACAAATTCCTTTGAGCAATAATAAGAAGGACTCAGTATATATAATATCATAAGCATTTTTCCATAATTTAGTATAAAAAATTTTTATTCCGTTCAAACTAATTTTATATATCACATTTTTTCTTAACTTGCGTTAATTTGAAAAACTTTTAAAAATATCATTTCTTCGACAACGAAATGTAGGGGTCGTATATAGTCTTGATTATGCCGAATTTATTTATCTGTTTGGTACTAATTCTCAATATGATTGTAACCAAAGAGACTAAATTGTTCTAAAGTTCTTTCTTTTCAGAGTTTTACGTTTATTTTGTGAGAGAGTGTGCATGTAAAGGAATTTAGTACTGTGTACTCTTTTGTACCGTTATATACTCTTGTTATGTTGTTGTTGTGTCTGGCATTTACATTTGTAACTGTATGCGTGCGTTTTAGAAATCTGAATTTGAGAGCCGAGTTCACAAGCGTATGTGAGTATTTATATGTGTATGTGTATGCGTATGAGTGTGTAATTGCTTGTGTGCGTGTGCTTAAAGGTTATCCTGTGGGAAATTTTCTTTGCAAACATTTAGTTTATTTTTAGCCGTTAACAAGTAGAGTATAGACGCTTTTCATAGAAGTAAATGAAAGCATTTTGTTTAACTGTCTATATATTAAATAAAACGGTTTCCATATTTCAAATTAAAATATACAATTTCATACATCTTAAAGTTTTAAACGAATTGAAATAGATACAGTGAAATTTTTATTTAACGGTGTCATAAAACATCGGAAAGAATTGATTAAACAATTTCATAAGCATATAAATCAAGTAGAACGTTGCCTTGGCAAATTCTAGATGATTTTCATAAAATAAACAACAGTTTTATTTTGAATGAAAAAATTAAGATTTTTGTTTGCAAATTAAAGGAAAATAAATCATAAAAGTTTTTTTAAAGCAAATATTATTGAAAATAAAGAAAAAGGTTTCATTTAAATAAAAAAACACAAATTTCTCGCATTAATAAAATAGACCTTAAATCATGGGTTGTAATACTAGTCAGGAATTAAAAACCAAAGAAGGTTCCAACACCGGTGTTAATGGTTCGGCCCAAAATGATGATAATAGTACTTGTGAACAAAATGCAAACAATGAAGATGCCCAACAACAAAAGGGTGCGGTTTCTGGCCAACAACATTGCACGCAGACGACCACATATAATTCAACCAACCATGCAAATCATTCGAAAACAAAATCCCTCACATCGAATGGCGTTGGTGATGCCACTAACCATAATAATTGCTCTAAGAATTCTTCATCGGCCAACTCGAAACATTTGACATCCAACTTAATATCGCCAGCCAAGGAAAATGGCTCATTGCTAAAACAGCAAATACAATCGTATAATAAGGCCGAATTAACGGAATTCAGTAATATGAATAATGGTGAAGATGAAGGTGAGTGACTCATAATCAGCACAATCCATCCAAAATCCTCTGACAACACAAAACTTTTTTAAGTTTTTCTATTTTATGTTTTAATTACGAGTATTTTCCATAAATTAAAATTTTTAGTTTGTCCATAATTTTCCAAAAACAAGCCCATACAAGTGTGTTTGTGTATTTGTTTGCTATTGAAAGGTGTGTTTCAGGGAGTTTCCTTTTTTTAAAACATTTTAGCGAAATTTTATTTTTCAATTCCAACCGCTTACAAAGTGCTTTTGTCAGTTTTATCAATGCTGTGTATTTTTTGCGTTTGCTCATTCTTATCCTTAAGGGATTATTTGATAATGTATTTTTTAATGTAGACAGCAGTGGAAAAAATATTGCAATATACTTTGGGGCTTTTTAATTTTCTATATTATATTGTTACATGGAAAAAAAGAATATACATACAACGACAGACTAAATAACAAGGCTAAAGGCATTCATTTAATGGGATTAAGAATGAAATATTTTTCTATTCATGAAGATCCCCTAAGATGACTGAAAAAGTTGAAAATTTTTGTTATAATTAATTTAAAAAAGACGATACTTTAAAAGATTTCACAAAAATTTATTGAACCAAATTCATAAAATGAGGAAATTTTCACATTTGAAGTAGAAACGTGTACTAGAACTAATAAATAAATCCCTTGATAATATAATTCAGAGAAAATTTTTTTATTGTCCAAGTGTACTTTCCACCTACTTTGGTAATGTGAAAACACTATTTTAATTATTCGTACAATTAAGTGAATTTTGAAAATGTCAAAATATTGTACGATGAAGTTTTTCTGAGAAATAAAAATACTTAATTTTAAAAATATTTTATTTGAAACATTCTCCATAATTAATCTTTCAAACAGAGTTTCAGAAATTTTTTGTTTGTTGTGGCGTCAACTTCTGCTAAATGAAATTCTCTGTTCTTTCAGGTTCCGTGAAATAACTCCCAATGAAATAAGTCCCAGCAAAAATGTAATAACTCCCAAATTAAAAAAACGAAATAACTCCCAATGCCAAAATAAAATAAGACCCAAAAACTTAACCGGTAATTCAAAATAAAAATATTAAAAAAATGAAATAACTCCCAAATGAAATAAGTCCCAACAAAAATGAAATAACTCCCAATATAAATTATATTTGCAACCGGGCACTGTTTAACTGTTTTAACCTCTATGGTATAACAGGTAACTCCCGATGAAAGAGGTCCTTAACTTTGATATCATACCATATGTCATAGATATATGACCAAAGGCCGGCTATACAGACAATATTTTGTTATCGAAGCCGCTGTTACATATACCATAGAGAGATCATTAAGCCATCCCGGCTATCCCAATGAAAATTATGAAATAACCTTCAAAAAATTGGGAGTTATTTCATTGTGAAATAACTCCCGATTTGTATGGGATTTTAAAATTTTTTGTTGGGAGTTATTTCATTTTTTTGGGAGTTATTTCGCGGTACCTATTTTATTTATTTATTTTATTTCATCAGTTTATTTATCAGTTTATACTCAACATGAGTCTGGTTTATTTTTCTTGTAACATGTATAAAACTAAATGCCCTTTGGGTGTCAATGATTGTGTTTATAAGGAAAATTAAAAAAATCTATTTTTAATACTTAATATTGAAATTTATTATTTGGAACGTTCTCCCCAACTATTCGTTTAAGCAAATAGAGTTTCAAAAACTTATTGTTTGTTGAGGAGGTTGAACGCTTTCAAACTGTTTAAACTTTCACTGGAGATTTGGCTTAGCGAACAATGAAATAAAATGTCGGGCATATAATTGCTTAATTCTTTATTTTGTTTTAAAATTGCCATTAAAGTTTAAAATGGTTTCGAAACTATCAAATATTTATATCTTATTAAATCATTAATAAATCGTATATGTATGTATACGAGTACATATGTTCTTAGTTGAGTTTGTTTGTGTTTAGTTTAGTTTACTTGTGAGAGGCATAAACGTTAGACGTGTTTGGCTTGCTCGGCGATTTCCGCTGTGGAAAAAATGGATCAAAGAATTTGCATAAAATTTTGTGTAAAAAATGGAATTAAGTGCTCAAAAGCACTTGAAATGTTGAGAGTTGCATATGGTGATTGTACTCTGTATCAGAAAAATTTTTACAAGTGGTAAAATCTTTTCAAGGAAGGTTGAGTAGATGTGAATGATGACGCTCGTCCTGGAAGCTTCATCACATCAAAAACCGATGAGAATGTTGAGAAAGTGAGAAAAATTGTTATAGCCAATCGCCGAATCACTATTAGAGAAGTTGCAGAGGATTTTGGCATATCGGGTGGCATATCGGTTGTTGAGAAAGTGAGAAAAATTGTTATGGACAATCGCCGAATCACTATTAGAGAAGACGGCGTTTTGCGATGGGTGAGGAGATAAAAAGTGAATTGCTGTGGGAGCTTAAGGCCATACCAAAAAGTTTCGAGGCTTGGCAAAAACGCTGGCACAAATGTATTATATCTAATTGGGAATACTTTGGATGGGACCTCGTACAAAAATTATTAATTTTAACAAAATTTATTTTACATCCCAACTGCCTTAACTCCATTATACTATTTCTTTTTTTTAAGAATCTAATAAATAAAATTATCGAAATTTTAGTGTAAAATAACAACTAGATAAAAAATGACAACTAGATAAATATAGACTTTGTATACAACTGTCTACAGTATTAATTTAATAAAAATAAAATTGCTGCATTTGGTCCTGGAACTTATTTATCACTGTTTTTTGTAAATGTTTACTTGAGAATAAATTAAAGATCCTTGAATATAACTGGAACATTCCTAAGGATAATTGGTATTCGGTCGATCAACTCGCATACTCTTTGTGATACAAATTATTAGTAAATTCTATTTTACTATTTATGTCTGTTTTTAGTAGATCCTCTCCGGTGTAAAGCAACCGCGATATGCGAGCATCTGATTACAAAACATTTAAATGTTAATCACTCATGTTCTATTTAAGGTAAAGCTTTTCAACCTCTAATCTCTAGTGGTGATGCCTTCAGACACTCATTCATTTCATCTTGCTTGAGGCGATAAATTTGTTCACAATAAGAAGTTGTGAAATTCCTTAGAATTACGTTACTGTCTCATAATTTAAACTATTTTACGTCGTTAATTGCGACTAAAATTTTTCTTTGCACTAAAGCAATATCTGCGTGCCAAATTTCATCCAATATGGTTTAGAACTTTATGTCTGATTTGTAAATATATTGATGAACTTTCTTTAAGCACGTATTTCATTCTTGAAAATAATTTTTTTTTTTGATTTTGTTTTAAGTTCTTCCGATTCCGATTGAGTTTATTTAATTACAAAAAACCTTTTTTCCATATATGCAGAGTATGGCATAAGTTATAATTAATAAGTTTTGAATATTATGAATGTTTGAACTAAAAATAGGTTACCGGTAAAAATACTGCTATTGAAAAAGATACTCGCATAAGATGAAACTTTTAAATAAATATCAAATATAATCATTAAATATCCTATTTAATCTATCATTGTATATTATTTTAATATAAATATGTTTTTATTAAATCACTAAAAATAGCAATCTTATTTTGAAAATCTCTAGTGGTTCATTGCGAAGAAATTTTTCGAGCCTGACCTTGAGTTTAATAAAAATATAAGAGAATTTTCAAGAAAGAAACCTTTACATTTTTCTTAAATCGAAATGTAAAATTTGTTTTTCATGCTTTGAACTTCTATTTTAATTAGTTAAAGATTAAAATATAATGTTAAAAATTTCATTTTTGTACATCTGTTTTTATTGATTTTTTAAATCCTTATGGTGTAAGTAATAACCTTAAAGTTATCTAATAAAAATATTTTCAAACTTAATATGAGTAGACAAAATCAAGTAATACATAATTTTTAACTTCATTATGAATTTAGAGGTCTCGTTTACTATTAAAGACCTTCCTTTGTTGTACTACAAAAATTAAATTAAAAATGACTTCAAAAGTAATCCATTCACACATTTTTTGTTAGAATGTTGTTTTCTGTTGTTTTTTTTTTCATTATGTGTCACCATTTTAATTTCAATTGATTTATGAACTGAAAATTTCTCAGTCATATTTTCTGTCTTTTGTTTGAGTCTATTTGTCTATATATTTGCTTTATATTGCTTAAATGTGTTAATTCTTTTTGTTGGTTTTAAAACAGTAAGATTCACATTAACTTTTGGATTAAATTTTTGTTATTTTTTGTACCATACATTCAGGCGCCATTTCCATTACAACCCAATTATAGTTTTATTTTTACAAAAACAAATTTATACGAATCGCTCACGCTGCAATAGAAGAATTTATAAAATTATAAATGGTAAATTAGTGAAACAAAATGTTGGAAACATTAAACTTTGGCTAAAGCTGATGAATAATTCATTAATAATTAATTTGAGCATCAAATGCTTTTTATTTAAATTTTGGGAAAATCTTGCGGTTCTTAGGCAAATGTTTATTTGATAAAAGCCTCAGTCCAAATGAAATAGAGTGCCACATTAACAGGTTTACAACTTGTATCAATCATTATTTAGACATACATACTTGTATCATTGTGACGTATATATATATATAATAACACAATAACATTTAGAATTCAGCAACCTTAATTAATTTGTAATTAAATTCTTGAAAGCATCTATTGGCTGTATACGAGTATAAGCCTTCATTTTATTATCGCAATAACTGTATAAAGTTGCAAGAAAAGTAAAAACGCCAATCGAATGTAATGGTTTGTTGCCTTATGATTGAAGAAATGTTTTCCAAAACTGTTCCTTAATTTACAATTAGAAAAATATAATTGAATTCTTTGGAATTCTCATATATATGGCTTATGGATTTTCGTATAATTATATAATATTTTATGCTTTCTATACATGTTTTGGCTACTATGTGTTCATAATTTGGTTAGCGCCAATAAAATGCCGGCATAAACATAGCTAAGCCAACAACAAAAATTAATTTCTTAAACTAATTTTATTTAATTTAATAAAATGTAATTTTATTCGATATTATTTAACTGCTAAATTTATTTTTACTTGAACTATAAAGCAACTGAACATATATATGGTAGGAATCAAATATTAGAAAATGATGCTTGTTTTTTAGTGAAAGCAAAAGCTAATATTACTATTAAATTAAGAAAAATTAAACCTTTTCCGGTTCCGCCGGAAACCTCAAGTCTAACCACTTGGTCGGCTTTTGCTATAATATCACTGAAAAAATAATACTAGAGCTGATATTCTTCATTAGTTTTTTCTAATTAAGATCTTAAATAAAAAACAAATATCATAATTTAATGGAGTCTGATCAGACGTGCAATCAAGTATACAAATATGTTCATATGGCTTAATTTAATTATATAAGATTTTTTATTTTATTTTGTTATATATTTTATTTTATTTCGTGTTAATTTATTTTATTTTGCTTTATTTTATATTACGCTAGTTTATTTTATATTATTTTGTTTGCCTTCCTTTTCTTTTATGTTATTTCATGTTATTTTGTCTATTCTCTTTTCTTTTGCCTTCTCCTCTTCCCTTTCCTTTCCTTTTAACTTAATTTCTTTTATTTCTTATCATTTCATTTCATTGCTTTTCTATTCCTGATTTTCCTTTCTTTTTCTTTTCTTTTCTGTCCTTTTCTTTTTAATCCTTTTCATTTTTCGATCCATTTCTACACTTTTATTTAATTTAATTTAATATATTTCATTTAATTTTATTTGATTCTACTTTATTTTATTTTGTTTTATCATACTTTACAATTATTTTTTAAATTTTTTTTCGTTATAATATTTTACTCTATACTATTTTATAAAATTTTATTTTTAAATTAATCCCAAATTATTTCATACAAAAACGCGTTGACGTATACGTTATATTTTAAGTGTTAAATATTAACGCCATATTTATTGCTCATACGTCCACAAAATGTAGACGTGTCTATGAGAAGAATGCGCAATATTTTCCGTCTCTGTGATTCCGCGATGTGTCTGGCACACATTTTATTTTAGTATATAAAATAAATTCCTAAATTATATATTGTCGGAATTTTTCGATTATTTCCCAGAACTGTGCACGCAGACATATGAAATGTGAATTTAAGAAGGCAAAAGAAAATGAAGAAAAAATGTTAGCAATTATGTTACGAAAGACCACATGAAATACAATGAATGAAATATAATTTCATTTGCTCATTAAATATTATTTTTAATGTAAAAGAACAATATAGAAAAAATCAAAAGTTTGTTGTGGCTTTAGCTCTTCATATGCCGACATTTCATTGGTTGCTAAAACCAAATCGTCAGTGAAGTTTAAGCAGTTTGAAAACATTCAACCTCGGATGTTTATGCCACATAAATCAAATACAATATGAGAATTTCAATATTGCATATGAATTACAACAAATACACAATCATAGTAGGTTTAGAATGTTTCTATACAAACCAACACAACAAACAATTTACTCAACCGTGAGTCTATTTTATTTTTCTCTCAACACCCATACAATTAAACGCCCGTTGGAAGTTTAATTGCATTTCGCAAAAGCTCTAATTGTTTCTAACAATTAGTTGGGGAGAATATCCCAAATAATGAATTTCAATATTAAGTATGTAAAAGAACTATCATCGAAACCAAAGAAGGGTTCATAAATTGCAAAGGGGACTCCGCATCATCAATTTCTATGGCTAAAAAGTGGTGTATTTAGTTCCGCTCTGGTCATATCAGTACAAATGACTAACAGAAACGTACAGGTCGCCCAACAGAGGTAAAACTTAGTCAAAATTAGTCAATAAAATCCATGGAATGATATTGATGAATATTTGGAGACGGGACGCGATGTTCGCCGTAGTTCAAAGTAGTGTTGGTGCTACTCATGCGAAATTTGGTTGAGTTTTTGCATTGTTCTATCATATAACTCTGGCCGATATACCAAAGAACAAATCATAAGCAGACAATCAAAACATTGGGTGCCTTTGGGTTAACGTGCACCAAAGCAGGCTAATGTGTGTTTGTTGGTCAACGAGGTCAAGGCCACAGTTTTTTCAAATGAACGGGGCTTAGTTCACATCGATTAAGGGCAAAACTCTTACCGCTAAATAATATGTAGGGCTTTTTAGACAGAATTAATATTGATTTGAAATGAAAAGAACCTCAAACTCAAAAACAACAATGCACGAAGAAGTGGGTCTACGATCAACTTCCCCATCCAGCATACTATCCAGATTTAGCACCTTGCGACTATTTCCTGTTTCTTTTATATTTAAATAAATGGCTAGGTTTAACGAAGATGTTATCATTCAAACAAACGTTTTTTAAGGCCTTGAAAAATATTATTATTTGGAGGGAATAAGAAAGCAAGCTAGAAAGATGCTGGACTAAGTGCATCGAGCTTAAGGGGGACTTCACAAATAAAAAAAAGCATATTTACATTAAAAAAATCACGATGGAATTATCAAACTACCATCGTACATATATATAAATATGAAGAAATATGATACAGTCTGGTTTTGTAGCATAATTGCTCACATTAATTTTAATTTGCTTGCACGTTTTGGTATCTGTAAGAGTACACACACACAAGTATATATATATATATATATATATATATATATATATATATATATATATATATATATATATATATATATATATATATATATATATAGATATATATATTTATGTGTATGTGTGTGTGTATACGTGGAGTTCTTTATGCTTTTTGACATCTTCATTACGATTTTTCTGAATATTTTTTTTAAATAATTTATTTGAAAATATTCAACGATTCACTTGGTACTTTATTTCAATGACAGCTAAAAGCTCCATCAGAAGTAGAAATGATAGGAAATATTGTATATTATTAGAATATTCCTGCCTTTAGGTGCAGCTTCTGCTATTCGAGCAAGTTTTGTAACGAATGTCTATTTAAGTTGATGGCATTCTTAATTGATAATGATGATTATACAGATAAATAAATAAAAAAAATTCTTTCGAAATGTCATTAGCGTACCCGTGCGAACGATTCGTTATATATTTCTTAACAAGGACATTTTAAGTTCTTTGTGATAAGCAATGATAAAATGTTAGGGGCAATAAATCACATTTAATCAAATTTATATCAAAAAGTTTTTTGTTTGTTAGACATGCTAATGGTTTTCAATGAGCCATGCAACACACTGTTTGTGAGATATTGAAGAAATTTGTTTTATTTGGAGGAACCATGTATGCCATGATATATCGGATATATAACTATTAGTCACTGGCTAAATAAAATTATTTACTAGGATTCTTGACAGAAAATGTCCATTATATGATTTTTTAATTTTGATATGGAAAGAAAGCATTATCATGCAGTGGACTTTGTTACTTTACGAACCAAAAGTTTTTAGTGGTAGAAAGCCCTATTAGTGAACTTTGTGTGGAGCTGTGGCAACATATTTATCAAAAACTATGCATTGGCTCTTCGAGGCCCTATGCTCCTTATAGGATCGATGGGAACATATATATGCATTGGCTCTTCACCTGAAAACCAATCGACGAATAATCAGCACTGGCTTGGGTTTTAATTTTTAAATTAATAAGAGCGCATGCAGTTTCAAATCGAAATTCTGATGTACGATTGGCAAACTTAAATCTTTTAAATATTCGGCTGTTCCTAGACTACGATAAAACACAACAAATTTGCGAAATGTTTTCTTTATTTCTCAACATAATCTCCCTTTATCTCGATACACTTTTCCCAGCGATATTCAATAGCTTCGATACTCTGTTTGTAGTAAAAACTCTCTAGCTCCTTTTAATTTGGCAAATCTTTTACCACCGATTAATTTTTTAAATTTTAGAAATAGCAAATAATCCAAAGGAGCTTAAACGGGGAAATAAGGTGCGTGATGAAACCATTGGAACTTTAATTCATTGATTTTGCCATCGCAATAGAGGATGCGTGTACTGATGCATTGTCTTGATGAAAAAATGCTTAATTTTTTGCCAAGTGTGGTATTTTTCCCTTATTTTTATTGCTTAAACATTGCAATAAGTTGGCATATTAATCACCATGGATTGTTTTTCCTTTTTGAAGATCATCAATATAAATTATGCCTCACATCACAAAAAATAGACGTCATGAACTTGCCTGCGGTTGGAACTGTCTTCGCCTAATTTTTACACGATTCTTCCATTCCAGTCCATTGCTTTGAAATGGTGCACCCATGACCCATCTATGGCTGTAAATCGACATGAAAGCCGGGCTTAATTGCGGAAACATTTCCAAAGCTCTACTGAAACGTGTTTGTTCTCTTGTGAACAAACGCGGCACCTATATTGTGTACAGCGTTCTCATTTTCAAATTTTCTCAACTGTTTCTGATGTGAACTCCTCAATTGGTCGACCACATACGGTGTTCATCTTGGCAGGTCAGAACAGACTCCCCACAGTAGAATCTACCTCGGCTTTAATATTGGTTGGATTGAGACCTTCTAAATAAAAATACGGAATTACATAATATTTACAAATTCACTGAGATGATTTATTTTTGACGGCTCAAAAGAAAAATACTAAAGGACTTGGCGCCTTGAAATTTAAAACATGTTTTATAAGGTTGCTATTTTTCACCAAGGCCTCTATGATATGGTTAAAGGTGGCTTCTTTTACTAAAGATTCCCTGCATACTACTCTATATATATTTATTTGTATACATCAAATAAAGATGTCATCGGCTATCAATGGGTTAAAAAAACCTGATTTGTACAGAAATATACGATTAATGGACATTCGGAGTTTCATATGAAAATGTGGATTTCTGCCCATTTTTATACTTAATGTTTTCTATTTATTTTTTAATTTTCTACCATCTAGGGCTACTTCGGTAAACTACGAGTATAGTTAAGCAGACTTGGTTTTCTATACGATTAGAGTGAGTCGTTGGTAAATGGAAAATTTTTGTTCTTAATAGATTTTTTGTGCATAATCTTGCACTTTTGCAAACAAAAGTTTTTTTTCACTCAAAGAAGATTTTCGTTTAAGCGGATTTTGTATTAAACAAAGTAAAATATTTTGAAGGTAATCAAAAGTAATAGTTAAGAATCTTTGTTTGCAGTTAAGCGATATTTTCGCTTGGAACTTGATTGTGTCCATACGAGATTGTTTAAACGTGGCCATAAATCCACAAAAAATGCGAACCTCGCTTAAGACATCCTGCTGAAAGATTCACTTCTAAAACTAACGACAAAATCGATGATGTGGCTTTAAGTTACAATCGAGTTGTTATAAAAATCTTTTGACAAGATAGTATTCGTTTTTGTCTAGAGATTTTCTATAAGCGAAATACAAAATCGACAATGTGTCTTTAAGTTGCGAGAGACTTGAGGTACATAATATATTTGAGACTACGAGCATGTTACTCGAATCAATCATTTCCGCATGAAACATCTGGTATAAAGAGCTATTGACCAGATGATGATCACCTTTGTCTAGAACTTTTCTTTGCCGTTCCATTTTAAGTTAATGCATTATGAATTTATCATGTCTATTAATATTGTTGTATTGATTTTGATAAGTATTCTTTTTATTAAAAGCTGTCATGAGTTATTATACATTTGCTCTTTATTTACTTTGAAAATGTGATACATAAATCAAATGTACATTAATCTTAATGAAAAGAAAACATTAAACAAAAGTTATAAAGAAAAGAAATCACCCGTAAAAATCAAAGATAAATAGTAATATTTCATTCCCTTTTTTACTTCCTTGTTTTTCTAATGTTAATTTATCTGTTTACTCAAAATTATTTATGATCTTTCCATTTGGTTTCCATTTTGTTTCCCATTACAATCAGCCATTGTTTCCTTTACTAGTATAGTGCATTATACCACTGTATGGGTTGTCTGGATTTATTAAAAAATCATCTTTGCAACATTAATGTTGCTTCGATAACTTGGAGGTGTTTTAAAGACAAATGGTTTCATTTTTCTGTAACAGCAAGGAGTTTCTGTTAGTGTCAGTTTTGGTCTTTTTTTTATTGAGACAAATGAAGTCTTATTTTTTGTTTGTTTTTATGACATGTTATTTTACACATTCACGTATCATGAAGTTTTATTTTTTTTATTTATTGGTAAGTGATTTATTTTAAGGTAGATTCATTGATGAAGTGTTGAGGAAGAAAATTTACTCTACTTTACTAAATAAAATAATACGGGAATAGATCATTGAGCTCTTACAAGAATATTAAAAATCTTTAATTTTTTATTTTTACTTATAATAATTTTCTTTTTAGTAAAAAATTATTTATTTATTACTTTGTGATTCCTAACGAGTTGCTTAAAACAAAAACAGCTTTCAAAAATTAAGTAAAATGATTTAAACATAAAACAAATATAATTTAGGGCCAAACCAGATAAACAGCTTAAATTTTGTTTCTGGAAATGTTCCAAATATTTGGAAACAGCGAAAAATGTTTTTCTTTGAAGGAAATAAAAATGAAAAACATTTTTTGAATTTTTTAATGCATTAAATTCAATAGATAATTTGACAATTTGTAATATGCTCTAATAAATTACTACTCTTTAAAATCTAAATTAATTTTACTAATCTAAAGTGAGATTTTGATTTGAAATTTTGCTAGGAATATAGATTTTTTTCCGAAACTTAAGTTTTTTTCAGGAAATGTTGATTTCTTGTGTCTTTTAATTTTTGGAATATTATTTTGTGAATATTATTATTTTTTTAAGTGAAACTGTTTCTCTACCAAACAGGAACGCGATATATAAAAAGTATATTTCTGAGAATTGTATTTTGTTTGAATTCGGAACGGTTTTCCTTTTTCTAACTAAATATTCGAATTTGTATCAACAGTAAGGAAAAGAAAACTAAAAACTGCACATAGCCGAAACCATCCAGTTTACAAGCCACGGAAAATTCAAGTATATTATCCATTTATTGCATTGCCAGAGGAATTATCTAACCATTTATTGTTTCATATAATTTATTCCACTCCAAAAATTATGTCGCACCAACTTAATTTCTCTCAGTGTTTGAACATTTATTCAAATTTGAACGAATATATTGAGTGTAGACAACTAAGTTCTCTGGTAATTGATGCTTCGTTTTCGGAAAAGTTTTAACCGAGTCGTTCGGCATACCGATTTATTTATACTACTGTATATTCCAGATGAATTAATAGTTACAGGTGTTGTTATAAGCTAAAGTTTCTAAAGTTCTTCTATAAATACCAATACGCCATTTTATTTTTAATAACTAAAAAAAGTGTTGGGATTGTCTCGTTCTGGTTATATTTTCCCTCAATGTGTATGTAAAGATCTTTTTTCTTATTGCGTTATTATATATTATATATTTTTTTTTAATCTTATATTTACTTAATATCTAAGGATAGACTGTAAATAAGGTATTATTTTTAAAATTTTGAAATGCAATTCTAAAACTAGAAAAATCGATAATTAGAAAAATTTGTTAAGTAGAGAAAAATTTATGAATACCACATTTAAACCTAGTACGTTAAAAGTATTGAGCAAAATCCTATTTTCCACACAAAAAAAATCTAGTTCGCTACTAGAATTTGGAAAATTTTTCTGACTTCTTGCAAATACCCAGTGATACGACTACGAATTACTTAAAAATGTACTAATAGTTCGGGCAAACAAAACTGAGTTCAATACTAAGAGCCAATCGAACATATTATAAAACCAAAGCAACTATGGAAACCCGATATTATTCATTTCTAAATCATATTTTTACCAGGAATGATGCAAAAACCTTCTAAATAAAATGCAATTCAAATAAATTTTTTTTTCAGAATAGTTTCACAAATGAGAAAGTCGTAATTAATTTTCTGAAGGGGGAGGGCGTTAATTGCCCGTTCGATTTTATAAAAGAGATCATAGGACCAAACTACATGCAAATCCTTTCAAACAAAAAAATTATTTGAAAAAGCGGTTTGTAAATAGAGTAGTTATGCTATAGTCAATTTATCGGCGGAACATTGCCGTTTTCCGATTTTCGAACCAAAAAAAAATTATGGGACTAACCTTTAAGCAAACCCCTTCAAACAAAAAAAATTTAAATTGGTTTATAAATGATAAAGTGACGTGTGTACAAACATTAAAAAAAATATCCACGAATTGACAACCTCCTTCTATTTTGAAGTCGGCTAAAAATAAAGTCCTGTAGAAGTAGTTTAAATTGTAAGGCGTGAGCGCTATACGTATCAAATTTGACGTGCCTAAAGTTTAAAGTAGAAATATCAGTCAGCTATTTTTATTATGAGGAATGTCAAAAAGAGAGATGTTATCGGTGTAGATTTAGATGGAGATTTTAATTCACATCTACAATCCTTAAAACATGTGACCTCAAATATGTTTTAAGGATTGTAAAATCGATAAAAGACTTTTGTAAAATTTAAAAGCAATTTTTTCCCTTTTCGTTTTTTTTTTTGTTGAAATGAAATAAATATGTATCATGATGAAATTTGAAAAAAAAACTTAATTAATGAAAACGCAAAAAGCACAAATAGATTGAAAAATTAAAATAAAGAATTTACAATATTTATCAAATTCGTTATTCGAGATATTCTCCAAAATAACAATTTTAATATTCTATTGTTTGTTGTTGGCTTAGCTAGGTATATGCCTGCATTTCATTGGCGCTAACCAAATCATCAGTACCCTTTAGCCAAATCATGATTGAAAGCATTCAAAGCTCGTATACTTATGCCACAGACTACAAACACTATATGAGAATTCAAACAGAACTCAATCATATTTTTCTATTTGTAATCAACAAAAACACAAAAGTATAAATAGCTTTCTAAAGCTTTCTAAAGCTATTTATACTTTTGTGTTTTTGTTGATTACAAATAGAAAAATATGATTGAGTTCCGTTTGAATTCTCATATATTGTTTGTAGTCTGTGGCTTAAGTATACAAGGTTTGAATGCTTTCAATCATGATTTGGCTAAAGGGTACTGATGATTTGGTTAGCGCCAATGAAATGCAGGCATATACCTAGCTAAGCCAACAACAAACAATAGAATATTAATAAAGAATTTACTTAAAATGCAAAATATAAAACGAATCACTCAACTAACAAAGGCCAAAAAAATTGGAAAATAAAAAAAAATATTGGTAAACAAATCTATTGGTTGTGGCAACACTTGCAATTCCTTTTGATCAGGTACTTAGGACATGTATGGTGTTTCGTGCAACACAAAATCTCATGTCTATGACACTTGTATTAATACGTCTGGGTATGAAGTAATATTAAGTTAAGAAAACAACTCCCATCAAATAACACTTTTCTTAAAAAAAAATTACACTGCAGTTCCATAGCAAACATTTTAAAGAGTATAAATTTCAGGATAAAAATTGATATATTAGTCAGGCAGACTTAATAAATTCTTTCAGTATTTTAAAATTCACGCGTGCATTCCTTTAATTCGGCGATCCTTTTGTCTGGCATGTCTTTTTTTTTCTAGGAAACTATTTTTTGTCGTTGAACTGTTGACATTTATTGGCATTTTTATTGGCAATTCAAAAGAAATGTGGAACACATCATGTTAATAGTTTTCCACTAACAAATTTTCTTGCAAACTTAAAATCACTGAACCATGTGTTTTAACCGTGACCTCAACTATTTCAAACGTCAGCTGGTCCATTAAATCCTTCAAACGTTATTAAGGATATAAAATATAGTCAAACAATTTCTCTCTGCTGTGGTTATAAAATTTCATAGTGATTTTGCTTGAGATGAAGTTGAATGCCACTTTTATAGCCTGCCCTCGTGGTGATGATGGTTTTTTTTATTTCCTTTGTAGTTGTATGTAATAATAAATATTTATTTCTCTATATTATTGTCTTGTTTGCTGTGCCAGCTAAAATACTTGGAAATAGTATGTAAAGTTGCACAAGGGTTGGTGACAGTAATAACTGAAGGGTATTGGGGTTTGGATTATCAAAGTTGAATGAACCTGATATACAAAATTTGTTTTTGTTATTATGTAATTTGTCCTCAGACACATTAACGTTTTATTTTATAATGAATAGGTTTATCTACAGAAATGGAATAATAAACGCTGTATGTAAGATTGCGTCAAAATAATTTGTAAGGCTTATGTACGCCTTTTTTGTATAGAATATAAAATGGTTTAAATGGGATATAAAGTTTTTTGCCATTAATGTCCTTGTGTGATTGTGGTTTATTGTTAACGACTAACGAAATAAACACTTCTAAAGAAGTGATAACAAACGCGTGTATCGTACTTTCAAATTCTATATAGTGGGTATCAAAGTAAAGAAAACTTGAAGTCATTCTTAAACATGTGAAAATACGATCTCATTTCAACCACTTAAAATATTTCGTATTAAACGTCTTGGAAAATGTATTGGTACTTACCGCTAAGCTTTTCTATAACAATTCGTAGCACATTGAGATCATCTTTGAAATAATATATTCATACTTTTCTTGAAAGAAAAAACTTGATTAGAATCTAATGGACTTATAATCTCTGGAATACTTGTATGTCATTACAACTACTGTCGACTTCCCTATTCGCTAAATTTGCTTCCATAGCAATTTTTAATTGTATTTGTAACATATTTTTTAGTTTTAGCATATAGTAAATATATAAGCATTTCCTTTTATTTAATTTATTTAAATATTTTCAAGACAAATGTCTCCGTTTTCAGGCCAAAGTCACCACCCTAAATAAGATAAGCAGATTAGTATATTTCCAACTTGCCTACTCGGGCTCTAAACTAATATTATTATTATTATTATTTTTAACTTGTGACACTAAAAACGAATATTAATCGAAAACTATTTGTCAGAGGATATAGATGTATCAAAAACCCACAAAATCATTTCCTATTAAATAATATTGTAACAAAAACAAAACCTAAGTTCACAACTTGTGTAAAACAGCTGTCAAACATATAAAAAGTTAAAAAGAAGACAACAAAATTACAATAGCTATACGTTGGAAACAATAAAAGCATTCCTCTTCTGTGTCTCTTTTCTTCTTTTGTATGGTTGTATGGTTAGCTTTTTGTTGTATAATTAAATACTGAAAAAAAAAACTTTAATGTCTTTATATCATGTAATTTAACAATAACAAGTGTATAAATAACAAAAAAAAAAAAAAAGAACATGACAGAAATGACGATTTTAACAATAAAATTATTGTTATTGGCTGAAAAATATAAAAATTTAAAATAAAAGTAGGGATAAAAAGGACAAGAAAATATTAAACAAAAATACCATTATGTTGACATGGTCACTTAAGCAGAATAGCAGGAGCAGCAACAACAAAAATAAGAAAGATAATAGAGATAAGCAATAATTTAAACAATAGCCAAACTAATATTTTTACGATAATAATTGTAAAACATATATACTTTCACACAAACACACACATAATTAAACTCTCCCACGGGCTCTCTTGCTCATTTTCCTTAATTTCTCCATCCGGGAAGCAGTGTGGCCACTTTAGAAATTTATAATTATATATATATATACATATATATATATATATATATATATATATATATATATATATATATATATATATATATATATATATATATATATATATAAATTCCTTTTATTCCTACAAGGAGTATAAAGCCGCCACTATATTTCTTATTGTTACGGTTTCGGCGATCGGGGTTTATTTAGTAGCGTCTGATCCTGGTGTTGGGGCGCCAATTACTCGCCACGACGTTACAATGGTTACAGGCAAACTAAGTATTTAGTGGACACTCGAAAGACCCTACGAGACTTTCCCCTTGTAACCGCTGACCTACCGCGGCAACCGTAGGTAGCTAACCCACATATCTGTGGAACGTGCCACTATCTGCAACGTGTGATGCTTACGGTAGCACTCAGCTGTGCTTTCTGCAAGTAGATAATATATCATACATCATATAAAATTACAATTAACCGCAAGGGCGGAGAAGTAGAGCGCACGAAATTTTTCAATTTCTGGGAAAGTAAAGTAGACAAAAGTTTGTTTGGAAATATAAATTATTTTCACAAATCTGTGAATTTCTGTTCTCGTAGTTGAAGATAAGTTTTTTTTTTATTAAAAAGTTGAAAAAATTAATTTAAGTGCCTGTTGTTTTTCTATTGTTATTGTTACCAAAATAAGTCCATTCCATAAACTCGAAAACCTTAACTGATGTCTTTAAGCTTATACGAAAACACTACGAGTATTTTTCCCCAATTAGTAATTGAAACAAGCAGTTGGTATAAGAAAATATAAAATTTTGCTATTATAAAAATTGTACACTTTCCAGATGAAAACTTGGTTGCCAGTGGTGAATAATTTATCGCAATGCATTTTCAAAGTACATAAAAAATACATATTCTTCTACATATTGCTTATTCACCGAATCGGTAAATAAGCATCAACAAATTAAAACATCCTGCAATATCCATTCTTTGCTAAAATCCTTGGAAATGATACACATTTTCATTCGGAATTGTCATAATCCCAACATTCTCATGTTTGTTTTTCAATCTCTCTTTACTGGGATTGGTTTGTTTTATTTCAATCGATAACTATTATATTTATATGTAACTTTTTTGACATACATACATATGTGTTCGTTCAATCGGGAATAGTGGGTCATAAATTTGTATACGGTTGTTGTACTACAATGTTTGTCGTTTTGAGTGGTTGAGGATGAGAAAGTGGGATGTCATGGAACAGGCTGTTAAAACTTATGTTTTAAAATATTTCCTTTTTCATGATTTAAAATATAATATTTTTTAAGCGCGAGGTCTGTTTTTTACAAAACTTAATTCAATATTCCGCACTCATTGTTTGCAATGATTTTTGCATTTCGCTATATAAATTTTGTATTCCTTTTTTGACTTAAAAGATTTTATTTATATTATTTACAATTCCCAAGATATATTTAAAAAAGCTTATATAAATTTTGTGTGTATAATTTTAGTTATTTAATTCAATTTATTGGCATCTACATCTGTGAGTTGGCCTCTAAGCTTATTAAAACAACACAATTATGACAATTTTTATTATATAAAAAATCGTCGTATAATCAGGTATAATTGTCAAATTTGTCGGAAACCTATTTTTAGTTCCTAACATCGTCAAATCGGATTATTTCAATGATTATTTCAATTTATTACTCATTCGCACCAAATAAAAAAGCTCTCATTAAAAATTCAAAAAAGTATGCAACGGTTTTTGTTGAAAATATTCAATTATAAATAATTCGTGAATACACCAGAGTGAATATTGCTCATACGCGCATCCATTCCAATGAACTACCAAAATCGTTATAATTGGAACGTATAGATCAGGTTTAAGGAAAATTAACATGAAACATCCTGGGTATTTACGATTTCTTATAAAATTTTTAAATAAACACACAAAATCGTTAGTACAGAAAAGACCTGATAGACAGTAATTAGAAATAATTAGAAAATATTTGAAAGATTACAAAGAATTCTGTAAGTGCAAAGGAAGTTAAATAATAAAATAAAAAAGGATAAAATTTCCAAACAAATCACAAGTAAAACGCTAAGTTAAGCTGGAAAATAACTCTAAAATGGTTACACTAATAATGGAGCAGACACTCTCACATAAACATACCCTCCATTCTCCCAATAGCTTTCTCTCCCTCTCTCTCACACACACACACAAATGTTAAGAAATAAAAATAGACAAAAACAATGCCTGGCATGGTATGACATGTTTAAAGGAAGGCAATAGAAAAATCTTTTAAAGGGATTTATTTACTTTAATAAACGAAATTTTAGACAGACAAAACAAAAACAGCAACAAAATTGTTAAGGCGTAATTAAAGCTGACTTTTTTTTGTAGTAAAAATAAATTTAAGTCCTTGAAAGAATAGAAAAACCGATTGATTTACTTCGAAAAATTTACGACTTAATTTTTGTATATGTTTTTCTTTCTATGTCTTTCGTATTCATATTTATTGTAAGGAGATGATTTTACCACACAAGTGAGAAAATTCTCAATATATTTTCTATGGAAATTGAAAAATTTAAAAGCATTCCGTATAAATTTCCAAACGAGTTAGTTATTGCGTATGCTAGAGTTTGTGTAAAACGCAATATAGTGGCTTGGTGATGTTAACGTCATTGTGGTTAAGGATGAAGCTGTTACTTTTCTTAATCACTAAGTAAATTAGTAGAAAGATTTGTCAAATATTGATAAACATGGCATAAAATTTGTTTTAAAACTTCCATAAATACTTTTAAGACTGACATTTTTAGGTATCAAATAGATGCTTATGGCTCTACCTAGCAAAGAAAATAATTGTCAAATAAAATTAATATTGATAACTATTTGTACTACTGTCCGCGGTAGAGTGATACACATTAATCCAATAACTTCCTACTCATATTCCATTTATAGTCTTATAATGGTCTAGTCATAATCCAGTTATAGCCTAATTTTTTTATCTAATATTTTCTTTAACGCAAGATTTTTTCCAGCGGAACAATTTCCGTGTATCCATTTAATTCTCGATTACGGTCTTCTCCTTTCCTTCTACCTAGCATTCGATTAACTCGAGTAGTGATAGTTATACTTATTCCGAGTTAGTGGAAGAGTGAGACTATCTTATTTTTATGGAAACAATAGTTTAAAATAGTTTTTTTTTACATTATCCTTTTTCATATTGCTATTGTTTTCATTCTTTACTTATGCAGATATACACCGAGATTTCTATGCCCGCTAAGGGCCTGCATTAGTTACAAATTTATTTCAACATTTGATCTATATACCCATCTTTCTGCATTAAGAAATAGTTCATGGATTGATCTTATTTTGTCATCATTGTCCCATTCACTTATTCATCTTTGGCTTACCTTTTATTTTATTTTATGTTTCAGCGTGTATATTTCAAACCTCTCATATTTGGAGAATTTGACTGATGAAATGCCAGCTGGAATCGATGCTTCTATAGTCTATATTTTGTCCGGTATGTGGATGTAATACGAAGCACAATTTTTGTACGCATATTTTCTAACAAAATCTATGTTTTGCGATTTTGTACAGCATGGCATATGACAGGGCTGCATGAAGGACCTGTGTGTGTGCTGTCTATGCCATTGATTTGCTCGCTATCTGCCATTGATCCTTACAGTTTCCTATTGTACGAACTAATTTGGGTACCATCCCAAGTTTTTTCTCTTACGCCGTTCTAACGTGGTCCTCAAAAGATAGTCTGTAGTTTAATTATAATTCTTGACATCTCAAACTTTTTAAAATAATTTTGAAAAAATTATAGAATTCCTTAATTTTGCAAATTGAATTTACGGCATACAAGCTTTTGTGGTGGGTTTCCAATCTGTTGCTGATGTCACTATAGAAATCAAAGCAATTATTCATCACTTCCAAGCTATAATGATTTTTATTTCGAGCACAATTAATATATGATTCCGACTAAATATCCTTAACCGATTCGTAATATTTTTAAATCAGAATGAATTGAACAAATGAAAAAGTTTGCCTCAATTCAAGACTACACGCCAGAACAGAACAAAAATTCTTTTTATAAAGAGTTGGCTGCATATGTGTATGTAAATTAACACGACCCAGACAGAAATGGCGTCTATTTTCAAAAATTATGCATCACATTCTATACCATAAATACAAAATTGCGATTATTTTCAAAATGTATTACCAACACAGGCTGCAAATACAAAAATATGAGGGTGCTGTTGACTGACAGTCAGTCAGTCCTGAGTTTTTCTGACATTATGTTAGTTGTTATTGGAATGTTTAAGTGATGAAGACATAGCACTGTTCACTGAACAGTATCGGCAGCGGTTCATAATCTTCTATGCTAATGAACATCAATCGCTCTTAATCGTCGGTAATGTTAGCAGCATCGTTGGCGAAGTAAAACAATTAATAAAATGGCTACAACACGTACCAGCTTAAAGAAGTTAATGCACCTACTTAACGCCAGAGGTACTGCAATATTGCGCAATATCCTTTCACCACTTGCCTGTCCTCTTACACTATCCCCTTCCCAAAGAATTAACACTTTAAGTACCAGGCATTAATTGAAATTAGTTTTAAAATGTCATAAATGAATATATTTCACAGAATGACTCGATAGCGAAGTGCTAAACTATTAAACAGAAGGTTGCTGGTTTGAGCCCATTTTCTAAGGGTTAGTCAAAAAACGGGTTTTAAATTCCTCATCATCACTTGAAAAAATTAATAGAAAAAATATTACCTGATGTACTCTTCCTTCAGGAAAACAATTAAATAATTCAACATTGAAAATCAGGATGGCTCTTATTTGAAATTAATATTGTAAATTTAAATTTATAGAGTCGGAGAACGGTCAACCGGTCTTATCACTTTTAAACTGTACACATATTGTGCCTTAACCGCCAAAAAAATTTATAGGGAAAAATACAAAATTTTACGGGAGAAGTTTTTCTATGAACTGTCTGGGCAGTTGCGAAATTAATTTTACTCCAAATTTGTAATGCCACTTTTACCGATTATAAAATTTTCAGATTTAATTTTAATGATAATAAGTTATCGATGCGATGGAAAAGTGAAAATTAAAAATAATGTCATTTAAGCTTTTTTTTGCGGCAAAGGCACGATATGTTGTTGTGATGTTAGTTGTACCAAAGACTATAATTATTATCAGACAGTCGTTAAAACATAGTTCTGATTGCCTTTAACTGCTTGGGTACTTAAATAAACCATGTATGAGAAAAGTATAATAGATTTTTATTTTTTCTACCTCATCATCAACGAGACATCCTGAACAGCTTCCAGTCTTGTTAAAAAGTAATTGCCATCTCCGCTTGGCATCATTATGGAATGTCTATGAGATGTGCTATTGTTCTAATAACTTTTAATATTTCCACACCCTTTAATATCAAGTTAAAATGGAAAACAAGTAGAACTTTTTGCAATATTCATTTACGTGAGCTTTAGAGAAAACGGTTGCATAAAGAAATGAAAAATTAATTTAATATATATATTTTTTTATTATTCAAAAGCTTTTAAGCAGCAGCAATTATATCGCCAAAAATATATATTGCAAAACAAGCAACAAAAAATGGAATGAAAAGAAAGTTTAAGGACTAAGAATATCTATGGCGAGGCTCATGTACTTTTCAGCTAAGCGTGAAGTGAAAAATGTTCCTGGTAAACAGGTTGCAATAAGTAAATGCAAGTGTTGGATCTATTAAGCGGCACTATAGCAGATTTTGTTAACTTAAGAGAAACACCAGCATACAGTAGGATAAAATTATATTTAATTTGGGAAAATTTTTCTAATATTTAAATGAGCACAGAAAACAGTTTAAATGTAAATAATAGGAGAAATCACTTTAGTTTGTAAACTGCTTTTGTGAACCTTGCAAAACTTATAACCTCTCTGAGTAGGCAAGTTGTCTGACATACCCCTAGAGAATGTAAACTAATGACGTCAAATCGCAATTATTCGTGCAGTTGCAGTTTCCTTGTATAAATTGATTGATAAATTAATAAATATTAACAAACAAAATTTGTAATTAATCAAGCTCGAGATTTCCATAATTTTTTCTTTTTTAATTAAAGTTGTATAGAAAAAGTTGCGTCTCATAGTTGGTTTATTTGACAAGATGACGCAAAAGTAATATCATAATTTTAATTGGCTGCTATTTTCGAAGACGGCGTTGGATTTGTGCAGTTATACATCATCTCGGGAGGTGGCCGATTGAGCGGTATAATTTTTTCCAATTAATGTCATCAATTTTACACTTTGAAATAAACTTCTTACGAAAACGGAGCTTTTTTTTCATTTATAACAAAATGCCAGCCAGTTCAAATTATAAAACTTCTTGTGCGCGATGAAAATTATTATTTGATATGATGACTCCATTTAAATTCTCGTTCAAGACGAGCGGATGTTTGAACGATTTCTTATTTCATACATATTCTTTTTAATAAAAAGCGGAATTAACTCATTTCAATGCATTTCAATATCTACCTTTCCCTAATGGAAAACTTTGGAAATTTTTAATGTATGTATTTTGTTGTTATCGTTAGCGTTGTTTTTTTTTTATATACAAAATTACAATTACTCTAACAAACTGAAATGTGTGTGTAAGAGTGCAACGTTGTGCCTGCGTATGTGTGTGTGTGTATGTGTGTGCGATATCTATACTAATTTTTCTGTTAGTAGACAAAATGGCTGTAAAAATGACGCCATTTGTGTTCAGTGTTTTTTTAACATTATTCTGCTATAACAAACACTAACAACGTCACATCATGGCTCGGCTGCAGTTCAGCTGAATTATCTCGTATAAATAAATATATTTTTTTACAATTAAGTTTATTAAATGAATAGAGAATAAATAGAGGAACAAATTGAATTTCTCTGAAGAAATAAACAATATCTAATGGAATATAAATACATGGTCTAAAAAAACCCAACTACCAGGAAAAAAAATAAACTTTGCACTCAAAATATGCATGAGTGTGTGTTTGTGCTTGCATGGCTGGTTGGAAATAGAGAATGCGGGTGTATGTGTGTAAGATGCCTGTTAAAAACGCTCACACATTTTTGCTTGTTTGTCTTTAATTCAGAAAGTTTTGCTGTCTATGTTTCCGCATCAAGAAAAACAAGAGAAGAACTTGTTAAAGTACGTTGAAAAATAAGAACCGAAAAAAAGATAAAATAGGAAAATTTAAACATCTCTAGAATGTAGACTATTTCGGAGTTATTTTTTTTTTCATCTGCACAGACATTTATTTAACCAAGTAAAAAAAAAACCTCAAAAACGTGTTTAGAAAAAGAAAATACAAGTAAAATAAAGAAGAGTTGAAAAGTTCATCAAAAATTTTAATTTTGTTTGCGTAAAGCAAACACAGACATAAATATACCCATATACATACACACATGTACATTGTTTTGGTTGAAAGAAAAGCAAGAAGAAAAAGAAAGCTTTAAGCATAATAAGCCAAGATATATTTCTATTTGAGAAAAAAATCAATCATTTAAATAGTAGTAAAGAAATATGTTGAATTTTGAAAAGTTTTCAATATTGCAAATTGCTCCAAAATCTTTAATTTTTAGATATTTATCTGTCTATTCCTTATTGAAGGCATACAAGTTTTTAATTTTTGTTGATATGTCTATAATTCTTGTTTGCATCTGTATCAGTTTTAGTAATCATATTGATTTCAAATGGCTAGATGATTGCCATCGTTGGCAAATCGTTTTCAATGTGTGTCCTGGCTTTGAATGAATATGAAACTCTGAGACATGTTCATTTGAATCAGCCAGAGATCATCGCTCCTATAAGCTTTCACTACATGAGTACGAAATGGTTTCCAGTGACTATAGCGACGAAGCCATTGCTAGTGAAATGAAATCAATACATTAATCCACCAGTCAACTTCTTCCTTTGCATTTCGCTCCATGGCTTGTTGGCAACAAATTCTTTATATACATATCTTTATCATCAATGTCAAGGCACAGTGACATTTGGCACCATCTGCAAAAACGACAGCCAATTAAAATTATGCCTGCTTAAAAATTTCTCGACCAGTGTCGTTTTCTTTAGGGTAGAAATTTTGTTTTTAATAGCATCTTCGTATAATAATGGAATTAGTAGATTTGATATTGTTGTCCTCAGCTCATTTAATACCAATTGCTATAGAGCAGCGATAGGCAAAAATACATATAAACATTTTGTTTGCCCTCACAAACACACATAAAGAATCACTATTGCCAGATCTGACATTTTCATGTCATACCTAAATTTGAAATCTTAAATCTCCATTTTCTCATAAAAATTTTGTTTATAAGAATTAGTATTTCCTCAGGTTAATTTCATATGAATTTCTGGGGATCTCACTTTTTGCATATGGCAACGCTAATTTCTAACAAGAAGCGTAACACGTCCATTGTGTTTGAGTGCTCGAGTGAGACTGATTTATGTTTTTTATTTCTCTGCAATACGTGTGCACATGTACACGATGTAAGAGCGTAAGCATTGGCGCCGCGCCCTTGTTTTGCCTATCGCTGCTATAGAGCATCATCGAGATTTATTTTTGCTGGCGCGAAATATTTTTCTACTCCCGTATTCTTTATTATTTTTTTTTAAATGTATAAATGTGAGTTTCATTTGCTTTTCTTTCAATTACATCATTTATATATTATTTATTTGTCAAACAGCACAAAGTAAATTTTTTCTTCACCGCATAAGGTACCCAATAGAAAAAATAGCCATAAATAGTCTTTAAGCGAAAAACTACTGTCTTATGAATTTTATTGATCAGCAAAATTAAAAAATTAACTTTTTGACTTCTTAATGGAAAATTTGTTTTGAAAATTTATCAATTTTCACTTCTTATTGGCTTGACCAGCATAATCATTGTTATATTTTAGAAAATCATTTCCCCATTGCGATTTTAGTGATCAATATTAAAAAAATAAATGTAATCCTTAGACTATGTATTGGAAAAAAGTATAGCGACGTAAACGAATTCGCCAAAGTATAAGGGATACTATTATAATTTTGAAAAATTTGCTTTGAAAACTCTTCAAAATGACGAAACATTTTTACTTTCTGAACATCCAATAAGTGCTCTCTCCGACCATCATGCTAATGCAGAACTTCCATAAAGAATGAAATTTTTTTAAAATATGTTTTTTTTGGAATATATTACCGAATTTTGGGAATTTCATTAATTCAATGCAAAGAAAAACAATTCAACCCTAAGACCCGGTGTTAACGAAAAGTATGGACACTCTAACAAATTCACAAACGTTGTTTTGGAAGAATGTCAAGGATTAGTGCAGAATCAAAATGAAACAATTTTAAATTAAAAAATATGTGTGTGATTTTGTTTTGCTATTTTTTTAGTTCCTAAAACTGAGCTATCGGGTATGTTCTAGAATCCGAATTCACTCGAAAGTGGATTACTTTAGCATTTTTGGTGTTCTGCAATTCACATCCCGATGTTTTTATTCTTTTTCAATTAGAGTAGTAAGGGGTGGGTGAAAGTAAAACGAATCGAACTTTATTCTTATAAATGCTAACATTGTTAAGAAAAATACAATTTTGGTTTTTAGTTTGAAGTGTTTTTTATTCAACTTCATCAAAAAAAATTTTAATTTTCACAGAAATATTAATACAAAAATATTTTTTTCAAACTTTGCCAAAATTTTGAATTTGGTTTTGGCAGATCTCACTTGTATAAAAAAACAACAACATAAAAATACAACAATTTTGTTAATGTTCGAAAACACAAAGTTGCCCTACATACTTAAGTTTGATATGTCAATCTTTTTGGACTAAATCTCAATGCATTTAGATCCTATTGATAAAGAAAAATGAATTTTTTGAAGGAAATTAAAACTAATTTCATATATACAGATCTATTTAAACAATAATTATAATAATACGATTGCATTTAGTTGTAAAATCGCAAAGTAATAATCAGGCAATACTAACTACTAAACTACTAAATTGTAAACTTTTAATATACAAGTCGTTTTTGAAACCCATATGGTGTTACGGAATTCAGCTATGGGGCACTGCTTCAGCTTCCATTGTAGAGAGAATCCAACGAATGCAAAACAAAATTTTAAGGTTAATAACATCGGCTCCATGGTACATGAAAAATTCAATTTTACATCGTGATTTAAATATGCCACTTGTGACCGCTGAAATTGCAAAATATGCAGACAAATATTTAACAAAACTCGAGTCCCATCCTAATCCCCTTGCTCGTAATATCTTGAACTTTACTGGACACATCCGCTTAAAAAAGAGGGATACTACGGCTTTAATACGCCACACTTCAGATGGAATTTTTTGAATATTTTTGTGCTTAACACGACATTTATGTATTATTAATTACTATAACTAAGTTTATGTCCGACACTGGTTGGGCCTAATTATTATATTTATACTTAAGATTTGAATACTTATTGTTAGTTCAATTTTAAAATACAATAAATTTATTTTCATTCTATGTTTCTTCAAGAGTATTAATTTTATTTTTATTCGCGTAGAAAATTAATTGAAAAATTTGAATATCTTTGTTTTCATACCCTGTAAATTGTTTTACTTTTGTAATTTGTTAATTTTCTTGCAACTTTTTTGCCGACAGCCGTCGATTTTTGAGTAGCCGTTGCCGTTGACATTTAGATTTTTTTTCGAACATAAACTTCGAATGTGGAAAAGCATGCTGAATTCAGAACACCAATTATAAATTATGGGGATTCAAAAAATGTTTCGTTTTCAAACCTGGAACATACCCGTATGCTATAGTACTTAGACAAAAAAAAAAAAAAAAAAAAAAAAAAAAAAAACACCAATAGTTCTTTGGCCTCCTTTTATTTTCAAATAATTTTTCAAAATGCTCGTTGGGTTATTTTTTCCTTATCACTGCTGAATGCAAAGTTTGTTTAGTTAAAAAAGGAGAATAATAACAAGAACTCTTCTCCGGACGACACAAGCTCACTGCACTGATTGTCAATGTTAAGGACAATGTTTTGAAGAGCATCTTTTGTAAAATAAACGAAAAGAGGTGACAGACAATGTTTTTGCATAATGAAGTTAATTGTTAACTGGCGTCTGTTGTAATTAAGAAAGTTTTTTTTTTATAAAAAAAAAACTAAATAACAAGGAGCATGAGGAAACTCAAAATTTATTGTAAATATGAAATAGTTATTTGGAGTAAAGCATTAGATGAAATCTTTTTTATGTAGGCAGAATTCATACTTCATGCGATTTCATGGCAATGAAAAGGTATATATTAACCTTTTCATTGCCATTGATATTTAACTGCATCTAGTGAATTTGAAGTTAATAATTTGGTCTCTTAAGTCATAGATGTTCGTAGATAAGTTGGTCCTATAAAATCTATTGTCTAATATATAAGCAGAGAAAGCAGAGAAAGCGATGTAGTTGTGCAAAAATAGCACTTTGATAAATTTTTCGTTAGGATTTCCGGTGAACAATCTGTATATTCGTACTGCCGATGGAAAGTATCGTCACTGTAACTGATAGAGTGAGTTTTTAAATCGAATTAATACAGGAAGTCAAAATTAACTATTAAGAAATCATTTAATATACATAAAGGGGGGCGATCATATTAAAACTTTTCACCCATCTTATTGGCGATATGGAAATTAAAATACGATAATTTATTTTTTAATGGTGTAAGAGAAAGGGTGCCCAAATACAAAGTAATTATAATTACATGCCTAGAAATCTAAAATAGTGAGACTCTTAAAATTTTATTACGTTACTGTAGATCCAAAGTGAGGGGGAGGTGGGTGCCTTCATTCAAAGAAATTATTACTTATTCTATAAGTGCAGAACTACAATAGTGAGACTATAAAATATATGAAATTTATCAAATTCGATGCTTAACCTTAAATTATCTTTTTGGAACTATCTGCTTTTGCTAGAGCTTCTGGTGAGGTTGACTATTTGCCAGGTGTGCCCAATCATTTCATTATCTGGTTTTCAAAGAGGGAGTAGACATCTTTGAGGTGAAGAAACACTGAATACCAAGAGCTATAATGCTTTGTTTTGTTTCACATCGAAACGGCTTCTACAGTAGATTTCAGATGGAATGACCAAATAAGGCATTTTTATATTCCTTTAAGAGTTCATCATATCAAAATTTTGCCTATTCCTTTTTGGTAACTTACAAATATGTTTAAGCTTTCGAAACAGCAGTTTCAGCTAAACTAACATTTTATTTACTGGGGCTCTCTTACCTGTTGTAGGACCCAATTACAAGCGTTAAAGTTATTAATGCATATATGCTTTTTATATATCTAAAACGAAAACAAATTTATATGACTTTTTAATTATCTTTTTATTACATTTCAACCAGTTAATTGTTTGGTTCCATTTGAACTGTTCACGGTTCCTTCTTATCTTTATATTTACATGTGATGAGACAAGTTGATTCGAAACAATTGACGCAAATTCCCGCTGAGCATTTGTTCTCTACCAAAAAATTATTAAGTGGCTGCCAACATGGAACCCAATATCACGCTTGTATTTAATCCCTGATTTATGTAAAAAGCCTAAAGCTTCTCAGGTTTTAAGTTAACTACTTCAACTAGAGCATAACAGGCCACTTTTATATTCAATAACATTATTAGGAATTTCTCTAACACTCCCTCCATTTACTTATATTTTATTTTTTTTATAAAAAAAATAAATTTTTATTTCAAACTGATTTTGCTTCAAACCTTTTCTTAGCGTTGGAACCCCAATGACTTGGTTAAATTTCGTTCATATTTAAAACTACGTTGGCGTATACTTAATATTTAACTAAAAAACTTTCAAATTAAATAAGTCCTTCATACGCCTTGGTGATTTAGCACAATGAACTAAAAAATTACCAGTTTGAAAATAAATAATTAGCTTCTGTACACATGCACACACACACACACACACACACAAACGCCCACTTAACTAGTGATTCAACAAAAGGTTCAAAAGGAAAAAAAGGAAAAGCCCAGAAAGCACTTTAATAAGCTTTTTATTCTCGGTTGTGAACCTTTTCACCTTAAATGCTCATTTCCTGCTTTAATATAATGCGTATGTACGAATGTTAAAACAAATCCTTTATTAAAATGTTTTTTTTTTTTGTTAATGTTCATATGCTTACTGCTCATTTTATTTATAGTTTTTTGTACACTTGTTAGTTTTTAATTAATATGTATATACATAAATATGTGTAAAAATACATACACTGAAACCGCATACACATACATATCTCACTTATATACTTACTTTATTAAAAAAATATATTAATATACAAATATATATATTTTGCTCTTATATTATATTGTTTCGTTTTTTTTCTCTCCCAACGTTATTATTTAATTTTTTTACTTCCCATTGTTGTTGTGAACATTTGTTTGTAAAATAACCTAAACTATCAACAACAACAATAACAATAACAATATCACCAACAAAAAATAATAATAATAATTTGAAAAATATAAATATGTTCTGCTGCACTTGCTAATAATGCACTTCAACTGCAAATTGCGTTTTAATTTGAAATAAAAACAAAAACCATAAAAATGACAACAACAACAAAAACAAAGAGGATGTAACGGAAGTGGAAATTCATATACCCCACCACCATCATCATCATGGCAGTAAAAAATTCCATCGAAATCCTTTAAAAAATTTGGATCTAGATTTCAAATTTGATGTTAATTCATTTTAGCCAACACAAGCTACCACAACTACAAATATAAATAATGTAAATACAACAACAACTATTGCAACTAAAACAACAACAACAAATTGTACCACAACTACTACTACTTCCAGAACAGCTACGGCATTAGCAAAAATTGGTGTGTGTGTGAGTCTAAGACTTTCAATTCTAGTTTCACTCTCATTCTCTTTTTCTCTATATATTTCTCTTAAATTTCCTGCTCTGATGTTTTAAATGTATATATTTTTCTCATTAAAAATAATTCATAAACAAGCATGAAATATTTGAAATTTTTTCTTAAATTATTTAGAAAATTTCTAACAAGTTTGAAAAAAGCAATATTTTTTTACTTACAGCAAAAAAGTGTTTTTTAAGCAATGAAGTGTATAATTTTCTAGGCTAGAGTTTAAAAAGGAAAAAATTTTAAAATGTTAAAATTTATTTAAATTTTTTATAATTAAAATCCCCCGATAAATTTAATTTCCATGCAAAGGCAAAATAGGTTTTACGGCGTTTAAAAAATGTTGGCTAAGACAATTTTTTGTGATTAAACTATTTCCTACCGCCAAATATTTACGACGACATTTTTTCATAATGATGGTTATAAACACAAGAACTGGAGAATTAAATGATGTGAAAATGATATGACATAGAAATTTCAGAAAATTTTTGTTACTTCTGAGCAAAAAATTAAAAAAAAACGTTTGAACTTGTATGAAAAATAAAATTTAAAAACTTATTTTCTAAATAATCTCTGGTGTTTGCTAAATATTTTACAAGAGTAAGTCTAAAGTAAATTTAGTGTTTTGTAATTTTAATAATTTATATCACTTTGAAACTTTTTTCTGGCTTACAAGCAGAAAGGTTGAGGAAGCGAATAGAGTAAGAAATGGTATAATACAAAAGTTTGCTATTTTATTTCCATGAAACATGTAGAATAAAATGAGTCGCCGTATAAATATTGTCTTGATTTCTTTCTGCAAAAACATAAAATCTTTATATAAATGTAAGAGAATTTTTTTTTTACGATTGATTGAATCGAAATAGTGTCCAAAATATTTTTTCTTCGCTTTAATTTTTTTAAAAGTGGTAAATGAAAGCCTGTCATTTACTTTTTTAATATTATTTCATGTGAATGTTGTTTGTCCCTGCACACGAGAGACTGCACGTATTCCCACAAAAAGTAGTATAGTGAACTGATTTTGGCGGCCAATGGACTCCTACAAAATGTAATGTTAATTGCTCATCGTGGTATCGCGCGTCGTGTAGCATGTGGCCCCGTTTTAGTAAAACCACATGAAAAATAAGCTTCGTTGCTGAAGAAAAAATTTTCAATAGAATCAGATTTCTCATACAGCACGAATTTTGATAATAAAATTCAATGATTTGTAAAGAGTTTTTCTATTGTTATTCTATTCATTTTGTTATTCTATTCTGAAAAAATTTACACTGAAAAACAAACCCACGTTATAATTTTGATGTTGACGCCATAATTTATTACTTAGAACTGAAAACGTGGAAACATTTTTTTCATTATTAATTAAAGACTAAAATGATAAAAATTCCAGGCATTACAGAATATTGATAATTTTGAACAACGTGTTTTTATACATCTATCAAAAGCCCAAGATTCTTATATCATTTAACTAACACTTTCAAACTGTAAGTAAAAACGTATTTGTTTTTGGCATGTTTATTTGTTAAAATATTTTTTCTTAGCTTTTCTGACATTTTGATTGTTATTAATTTATTATAACAATATTTAGATTTTGTAGAGAAATACTAATGTTTATACAAATTGAAACTTCACTTAAAAAGTCTTAACAACAAAGACAAAATATCATAAATACATTTTGCTACACTTTTCCCACTTCTTATTAATAACTCCTTTCAACTTGTAATTAATAACTCAAATTAAAGCTTTTGCTACCAACTCACCACGTTCAGAAACAATCTAACACACCATTTCATCCTTTTCATACCACGATTTGTAAATGTCATATACATAAGAACATATATGTACATATAAACATATGTTGAAATTCTATTGAATTTGTTTTCTAACACGAAAAAGCCCTTAATTGTTCTTAACTGTTCTATAAAAATTGGTTTTTATCTAATTAATTTGAGAAGAAAATTTTTAAATTGATGTTGTATCTATGAGATGTGGTGTTGTATGTGGTTTTCTTAACAAACATTTTACTTTAAACTTAATCGATCGAATATATCAGTTTTCTTTCATTTCTTATTTGCAGGTAAATACTACACAGCTTTTTATGTAACAATATTATGTTCAGTTAACAGGTATTTATAACATATTTTATATACTCGTACCTTAACATTGTTCAGTAAGCTTTTTAGCTAACAGAAAGCTTTAAAGTACTAAATGATTATAAAACGGTAATAAAACCTTATCTTCAAGCTTAAAATTAGATAACCGTTATTCGGTGCTTGAAAGGAAAAGCTTTTGTGCTTTAGAGCTTTCTGTGATTACGTTATTACGTATTAATATTTTTTAAATCAAGACAAATGCATTACAGCTTTCAGAAAAGTTCTATGTACTCTAAAATTCTCGGAATCTAAAATAAGATGCGATTTTAATTTTGTTTACTATCCCGAAGCTTTTATATTTTTTTGTCGACTTTAAATACAAATATAGATTATGTTCCACGTTTATCTGCAAATCATTTTAAAAATATATATATTCCGATATTTTTAAAATACAAATACCAATTAAAATTATTTCAATTTAATTAATCCTTAAGTAATATTGAGAAAAACCTGTCGAGATTTAACAATGAAACCTCATGAAAATTAAGTGAAGATTTTACAAAGAAGTTGTATATTGTTTTCAATTTACATTCTCAAAAAGCAGAACAATACATACTCAAGCTGATCGTAGGGTTAGGTTAGGTTAGGTTGATTGGAGGGGTGTGATAGCCCATGTCATACGACATACACTTAAGCCAGTGAAGGCTTGTTGTGCGCTCCGTTTAATTATCAGACACAAACTGCCAGATTCGAACCTGGGACCTTCGCACTACGAGTCTAGTACACTATCTACTAGTCTACGAAGGTCAGAAGCTGATCGTAAGGATATGCCAATAAATATGAATCTTCTAAGTTATTGACCTGCGTTCGTTGAAACTGTGAAATGAAAAGCTTTCTCACATATTCGTAAGACTTTTAATTTCCGTCTAGTGAAAAATTAGAACATGTGAATAAAATAATTTCATATGAAAAATGAGTGAAATGAAATACATTTTTTCGCTACTTCACAGCACGATTCTTGCAATTCACTGTCAAGTAAACAATTTATATTCGGTATGAATCTATTTTATTTTTCTTGCAAATTAGATGCTCTTTGGGTAAGTTGCTAATTGAGTTTCTTAAGACATAAAATAAAAAAAAACAGTCTTTAAGAAAGCTGTAGGGCTTATGATATTGAAATTGACATACAAACATAGAAAAAGCTTTTTAAGGATGGATTAGGTTGATTAAAATAGGCCATTCATATATAATAAAATCGGTAGCATGCCGGAGTGACTAGTGTACTAGATGAGCAGTGAAAGATTCGCAGTTTTGATTCCTGCCATAGTCTCCATGTATTTTTGTTTCCTATATTCTATACTGTTTTGTCTCCAACTTTCCCTTCTTTATCAATCACAGATGTCACAGATGGTGCTAAACTTAAGCTAAATTATAGTGAGAACAATCGGAAGCCTTTAAGTCCGTTGTGATATCCTAATGATGTTTACACTCTGTTTATTCTTTTAAATTCCACCAAATATTAAAAAAAAAATGGTTAGGGCACCTTTAAAGGGATCCAGGCTCTTGCAAAATACTTATCCAAGAATATTTCGGAAAGGTTTTTGCATTGCCAGGAATTCAATGAATTAAAAGTATCAATTATATGAAGTGACAGGTGTATAGCATCTCGTCATGATGGCTATACGCAGAGCCCATGTTTCACTTTGAATAAGATCAAAAACACTATGGTCGGTAAATTCATGTAGATTTATACTCAAACTATATTACTACGTGACTACGTGTCGTCGGTAATTTTTCTCTGCCAAGTTTCATAACAATCTGTTAAACAGAAGTCATTAGAAATGAATATATTGTTTTTATTGCTTTTTACAGGCTTAATACTGAATTTATTTAAAAATCAGCCGCAACAGGACCAATCTAGTGTTATATCCTTCTTAATGAAGGAATACTATTCTGAAGCATATAAATGATAAAAGCTAATGTAATCGAGTATTAAACGGGTTAATAAAAGCTCTCTAAGCAAGTTTTGTTTTAGCACATAAAACTTATAGGTTCAATTTGATGTTTTACACTGGAAAAAGCTCTCTCTTGAATTTTGGTTGCAAATCCAATAGTGAAGCCTTTCGATAACACTCACCATACATTCATTTTCTTTTATCTTAGTGAAAAGCACTCACATACTGCAACATCGTCAAAAGTGGAAAATGTTTTAATGCTGAAACAAAATACAATTGTGTCTTTTGCGCTTGTCTTCTAAAATGGATAAAATTAAAAAGCAAAAGCAAAACAAGTTTTGCTACAAATCGAACAAAATAATGTTCACAACAAACTGGCAAAGTGAACTGAACTGAACTCAACTGAACAGAACGAGGCCACAAATGATATTAAAACCAATTCAAACGTTGACCGAGTAACATCTTAAGCTGGTTTTAAACGCATAAATTCTCAATATTAAGCTTTTAAATATTGAAATAAATATTCAAAAATTATAAATCATTGTTATAAATAATCAAATGCTAAAAGCTCTAATTAAATTTATTCAAAAACTAAATAAAAAGTAAAGAAAAGCTTTATTTATTAAATATAAATAAGAAATTTTAACTGTTGTACTTAGAAAAATAAATGCAATAAAATCAAATATAACGCCTTAAATTATTAATAGGAAAGAAAAAACTCTCAAGATTATAAAAACAACTTTACAAAATAGTTTGCCGGGTAACGGAAATTAAGACTCACTTGATTGACTGCTTGCGTGGTTGCGTGTGTGCGTGTTACTTCTGGTTCCTGTTGTCTGCAACTCTTTATGAGAAAATAAAAGATTTCATTGGCTTTGATTCGAAAATCGTTTGAAAAACTTACAAGTTAATCAAGGTAAAAGACAATTTGTTTGATTTATTAAATATACATATATTTTCTTTTTAATTTACAATAAAATATTTTTCCCCTATTCAGTTGGGTTGGGTCGACCTATTAATTGTTTTTTTTTTTTTTTTTTTGGTTTTATGTCCTTGTGTTATGATGATAAAAAGTTTTTTTTTAAGTGTTTTGTCAATATAATAAATATTTTTTGTCATGTTTCATAAAGTGCTCTTTAGAAGTTAATTGATTTTTATGCTATTAAAAGGAAAGCAAACTATTTTAATAATAAATAAGTTTTATTTATGGAATTGCTCTGAGAAGCCTTTGGGGCATGGAGACTTGTTCTTTTGAAATTTTAACAGAACTATTTAAGTGTTTTTGTTTCCCTAACATCAATATCAATTACTTCCGCTCGGAAACAAAATTTAAATCTCTTTTAAATATATCTCAGAGCTGTCTGAGTGCATATAGGCGGGAAAGAAGACGCCATTGGTGACTGTAGGTACCCAACTCTGTAAAGCGTCAGAGTTTCACAGTTTCACCGCTGCTAAAATTTTATATTTTCATATGAGCAATCAGATTATTGCCGACATTTTTACGCTGCAATCTCCATTTTTTGTAACTATTCTCTGTGTAGCCAATTGGCCAGCGATTAATGCCATATATTTCAAGAAAAATCTGTTACTTTGCTGACATTTGGCGAGTGGTTTAAACTTTTTGATAAAGTCACGTTGTTGTCACCAAAATTTTTATACAAAAAAGTGAAACTAATCAGCATAATTGAAACCAAGCATTTGAATTTGAATTGTATTAAATGTTTAGATCTTGGAATATTTATTTTCATCGAGAAACACTTGGAACTTAAAGATTAAAAAGACTTAATAATGAAAACTATTGCTTTTTAACAACTGAATTTTTTTTATATAATTTATTGAAATTTTTATGTACTTAATATTGAAATCCAGAAACAAAGTTGAGTGCAAAATTGATGCATTTTTTGATATCATAGGAAGTTCAATTTTTTTAATTAAATCAAAAAAAATATATATAATTTCTTAAAATTCACATGAAAACAGTACTTATTCTTTAATTTTTCACTCAAACGAAGACTTACCAATAAAAAAAACATCCTTTGATCCTTCCAAGGCTTTTTTCTAATAGCAAAAAACTAACTATAAATCAATTAAGGGCACTAGAGAAAGAATTTTGTAATGATAGCTTATGTTAAAACTAGATATATTAAATTAACTTTATATGATGATGTCGTGATACAATTAGACATGTCGCGTTACAATAATATTTTCAAGTTTGAGTTCAAACCCAAAAAATTTAATGTGTAATAGGAAAACTTTTCAAATACATTCTAAAGTACAATATACTGTGGAATGAATAGCATTTAAAGTACTTCCTTAAAAAAATAATCGTAATATCTGCCATCATGACTTCAGATCTAATGAAAGGAGAACATCGTGCAATGAGCCGATGTTAAAAACATTAGAAAAGTTCAAAAATTTCGCCACTTTCGGATCAAAAGTTGACTTCTTTGGAAATACTTTTCTTACTAGGATGTTATGTATGTATGTGCAACATACATACATATGTATGTGCAACATATTTAGAAATAAACACCTTCTTTGCCTTAGTGTTTATTTTTTGAACAGAACATAAACATGTAAGAAAGGCAAAATATGTTTAAAATTTTTGTCAGAAACGATAACGTCATTAGATCAACATAATATTGTCATTCATGCTAAAATGTATTTGAAAATGACGTCATATTCATATGGACGTTGTATAATTCCTAATTTACAATATAGAATAATTTCTTAGTCTCAGTTGCAATTTATAGTCCTAGAGAATTTACTACTCGACTTGTGTCTTCTAACTTTAAGAATTAACCAAGATGTAATTATAACAGAAATTACTGCTAACGTTGGAAGGACTTCACTTTATGGTTGGGCTTAAGACTCGATGTTCACTACGCATTTTTAATGAAATTTGTTTCATGTAACTTCTTTCATTCGTTGATACGAGGAATATTGAACCGAAGGAGGCAGCACATGAATTTTCATACGATTTTTTACACACGATTATCTCACCTGTTTCACTTTACCTTATATTGGTAAATGGTGAAAATTTCATGCAAAAAACTTCATGTAAATACAGTCGAGGTCATATCCTCATTACAAAAGAACAAAACTATTTTTGTGTGTTCGTAAGACTTTCATTGTGGTACAATTATGTTTTACTTTGTTTTGCATAGAAATTAATTTTAAATTTCATATTTAATTCCAAGGGGCCATATACCTCTAGAAAACGACTTACGTTTGCAAACAAGGCAAACTTTCTTTCATCAGACTTTGAAATTCCTTGAGTGAAAGCAATATTTTTAATTCGAAATTGTGGGAAAAGAATTTTTTTTTAATTTAATTAAATAAATTTTATATAGTAAAACACTTGAGAAAACTTTTACAGAAATTTTAAAGATTGTAAAAGAAAAATAAATAAATATTAAATCTAGTATGCGGACGCTCTCAACTTAATTTTTTTTTTTGATAGTGTAATTCTTTTGAAATAAAAAAGGATATAATTTTCTCAATATGAAAATGAACAGCAGCAAAACTGGCAAAAACCATAAAAGCTGTTAATAGTTTGAAAAAGGGACTTATTTATTCTTATTCTTATTTAAAACGACATACCGGGATTTATCAGGACTAAAAAATTTCAAATTTCTAGCTTTATTTTCCGGAGAAACTTTTTTATTAATAAATTTTATGCAGTTTTATTGTAAATCATACATTTTTAATTGAAATCATAGCCTGAGTAGAAAAATACTCTATTGAAGTACTTTTTAACTATGCAAAAATATATATAGTACTCATAAGCTCTTTGAGAGATTTTATGTAAACTTGCGAGGTTGAATGCCTTCCAGACAAGATGGTTGAAGTCTTCTGATAAGTGGGTAGGATTTTCTGCAATGAGAAACATACGTTTTTGGAATTTTTTTCTATAACAATTTGTAAAATATGGCTTCGCTATAATTATTTTGAAAATTATCCCTCTAAACAATGCAGGACTGAGTAAAATTTTTTTTATCGTTGGCCTGCGTAAAAATTGATAGTCACGACTTTGCCCACGGCATTACTTTTAAGAGCAACAAAGTAGACGAACAAGCTTTTATATATAAACATAATATAAATTGTTGGGTTTTTTTCTCAAACATTTATTTATATATTCATTCTATTTTTAGAAAATCTCAATGTAACAAAAGCTATTCCTGATATGCGATATGTTTAAAATTTTTATATTTATATATTTTTATTCATTCGAAGAACCAACAGAGCTTTTAGAGCCATACATAATTCGTATAATACATATATTTACGCAATAAACTAGATAAACATTAACATTATTTACAAATAAATTAAATTGAAATCTCAACGAAAATTAACAACAAAAAGTATATAAATGATTATAAGTATTGCGCATGTAAATATTTTAAGCTCTTAATGTAGGATAGTTTATTCGCATATGAAAGGATATTTTATAAATATAACGATTCCTGGAGTTTTAACCATCCGCAAATTGTCTCTTTTGTTGAAAAACGTACTCAGCGAAATAAAATGGAAGTCAATATTAAGGAAATATATTTTTTTACTTCCGAATTGCCTATTAGTGTTATCTTTGATTTATAGTTATTATATTTTTATTAAAAGTTTTAACTACTTCAAAAAATCTGTGCAATTCCGTTCTAGTTTTAGAAAATTATTTCTGCTTTACTTAATAATTTATTATATTTTTTATGAAATGAGTGATTCTCCTTAAATTTCAAAATAAAAGGATTTTTTTCTCATGAAAAAAATCAAATTATGTCCTTTGGCACTTTTTTATATATTGCTGGTATATATTACCAGTGGTAAAAGCTTATCTTAAATTTAATATAAATTTAGATTCTTTGAAAAATTTATAAATATTTCATTTCATTCCAATGAACAGGTATCAAGATAGAAAATTGGTAATTCAAGCCTTCAAGTGCGTATTAAAATCATTGGATCGGAATCTTTGCGTTCTAATAACGTTTTTGTATGCTCTTTTTTCTTTCTTGCTACCTCAACAGCTAATTTCAAACTTATTCAATTGTTTATTGTTAAATGACCATCCCTGCTATAGAACAGATCCATCTCTGTTCACTTAAAAAGTTATCATGATTATACTCATGGTATTCTATTATGTGAAATTTGTACGAAATATTTGGGTATAAGAATGATTTCATTTGCGACACATATACACATTCATATAAGTTTGACAAAGAATCATTCATTAGTGACTGTTGGTCACTCGTTTATATCTAAATATGCTGCCATAAAATGAAATTTCCTATCCCGAGCCTTAGCCGTGTCTGCCAACAAAGTTTCAATAAAAGGATTGTATTATGTGAGTGCCCTGAGACGTATAACATTTTAAGTACTTCCAATAAAAGGTTTTATGTTAACGTGAAGTCTAGTGAATAGAAATCTAAAAGTAAAAAAAATAATAATTTCGTAATGACGAGCTCATATTAAATTCATTAGAAATTATTGGAATTTTAACTACATCCATATCACAACTTCTGGTTCTTATTGGCTTACCTGGAAGTTCTTTATTTATAAATTAATTTTAATATAAAGAGTACGCTCTCCAGAGTGAATTAAAATGTTTGATTAACAGAAATAAGAAATGAAGTTGAAAACTTAAATTTAATTTAAAAATATTGCCGTTCAAAATGCATTTTTACAACCCTCACATTTCTATCCTCCTGCTACGTTCACCTATACTTTATTCGCTTAATAGTGACATCAAAAATTGCCCCATAGTTCCGTATATCGCTTCACATGTGTGTCTTTGTTGTGTATATAAAACATTTTAACTTCCGCTATAAATAACTGTTCTAAGTGTGTATTGAAACCACATTTCAATACACTGACACATTTGCGGTTACGAAAAAATGGTGTTATATATGTATGTATATGTATTTGTGTGTGCATGCTGTAACCATAAAATTTTTGTAGGAAAATAAAGTTCCCAATAGCCTAAAAGCATACTTCATTAATTTGACAAAACTTATTATTTCCGCTAAAATAAACTGCATGTTCTAAAGAAAAGGAGGCTACAAAATTTCGCGTACTTAACAAAAGCCACATAACAAAAACATTCTTTTTAAATGAACTATTGAAATGAGGCAATAAATTCTTATACTCATATGCGCTAAGGAAAAATCTAGAAGAAGGAAAAACTAAAGAAGTTTCTAATGGCAGTGGGTACAAATGTTTAAACGGTGTATGTGGGGCGTTAAAAAATGTTTTATTTATTATAAAAAAGCTCTTATTTCTGTGTCAATGCTCATGTTGTCGTCTTAAAAATAGTCCTTCTAAGATGTGCTAATAGTTTTTCATACTTCTAGCGCTTCTGCTAGACAACTTTTGGTATAGTCTTATCATTTCGTGTATCTCTCTACTTTAAGAACAGGAAGCAGCCACAGCGTGCCAAACCTGTTGACTGAGGAATGACTACAATGTTATATTTATTCAAAAAATCACTAAAAATTTTTATGTGGAACGAACTAGCAGTTGCATTATGGCCATATGACTAGGTTTTCACAAATTCATATTGTCTCTCGATGGAGATGCAAAGTACTCCTTATTGTGGTAAGAACTCTTGACACATTACGCCACGTTAATGGAAAAAGGAAATTTTATCGAAATAGTTGTAAGGGTAAAGTTCCTAACAAGCAGCTCTTTGGCCTTCTTAAAGGAGCTTGCATTACTGAAAACATAATTTCCCAAGCGAGCGATAGCTGCCAGTTCTAACCTTCAAACTATTCTCCCAATAGCAGTGTAACCGTTTCAAGAAATTTGGAGCACTTTCCATATAAACTCCAAGGCAACATCTCTCTTTAAATTTTTTAACAACAGAAAATCGCCGATTACACCGACATTTTTCTAATATTTATGCTCGTACTACATACGGTATAAAGATTTTAATAGTTGTCATATGGATTTCTGTTATTTTCGACAGTCGTCAGAGTTTGTTTAAGATTTATGGGTGGAATTTGATACTTCAGAAAATCATGTTTTAATACTATGTGGGTTGAGACGTACAATCTTGCTGGTCAAGTTTCGTTTTCTGCAAGAGCATGGTCGCCGGGGACTGAATATCTTGCACTAATTTTTGGTCACAGCAGGGAGTGATTCTAGTTCCATTTTTCACATCCTATCATGGAGAGTTTTAATGCATTCGGCCCACTTGAAGTTGTTACCATGTAAGATTATTAGCTAACTGTCTATCAAACTTGTTGTATTGCATTTAGGCAATAAATTCTGGAAAATGTTCTTACAACTTATTACCGAATCTCTCGTAAAATTACTCGCTATATTTCCATTAACGAAAAATAAATCGACAGAAACAGATTTGCAACACGTTCTTAAAATAATAAGGCTACCACAGGTTGTCAACATCGACCTGAGTTTATAGGAAAACTCTTTAAGAATTCTAGTTTTTCTAAGTAAACTACAAGGTCATTATAAATAGAGAATAGTGCTAAGTATTCTAACAATTACACTTTCAAATATCATACCAAAACCCTGACTTGGGATTTTGGAAATTTTGCTTAAAAGTCTATCTTTGTTTAAGTCGTTTTTCTAATAACAAATTAAATTAATTTTATAATTTTCATACTCGTACGTAAATATCTGGAGAAAAATTTTAAATTTATAGCATTTTCTGCCTCTGCGTACCGGCCTTTGTTAACATGGCAATAAAATTCGTTTAAATCTAATTAAGTTAATAGGATTTTATTTTCACTCTTGCTCCACTGACTGTTTAGTATGAATCTAATGAACTGCAGTCTCAATCCAACCTTGATTTAGACACAATGTAGAATTTAAAAGAATTCATGCGAAAAGCATTTCAGTTCTATTTTCTTTTTTCAAAATAAACTGGACACACAAATGTCCATTTAGTAATAGAGTGTTAAAGTGTTATTGTGTCTTTAAATAAAAAATACTTTAGAAAGGACCAACATATATTATCATAAGCCCAGCATTCTTCCACAGTGGAGGATTTGTTAATGAAATTTCGTATGAGAAAAAATTAGTTGCCTTTGAAATAACTTTCATGTGGCAAGAGGGAGAAAATAGGAGACTTTTCCTTAATTAGAAAATATTAATTTCCAGTCGTATTATTAAAACAATATCAGAAGTTCATGAAGATGTCTTTACACAACACGCCTCCTTTACATAAAGTGAGACAAAAGTATGTGTTTCTAAACGAAATGTCGTGTAATTATATAAACATTGTATATATTTGAAGTGCAGATAATTTTAAGTAAAATAAAAAAAAAAATAATGAATAATTAAACTCTTATTGGATGTTCCACATGCAATACAACATCATCAACCCTGCTCTTTATGCACCTCCTAAATATGAAAACTGTTGCTGGTTAATACTAGATTATATAAACCTACCTTTATAAAATGGACCGTTTTAGAAAGTACCTTAATGAAAACGCACCGTTTGTGAAAAAGTAGCCTTTTTCACACTTATCTTTTTGCACAAATGCACATTAAAATAAAGTACTTTATTAAAAAATAATATGTTTGAAGTTTAAGTTTTTAAAATATCTTTTTTAAAAGATTGCTTTGGAAATTCGATTATGTTTAGAAAAATACTGTCTTAAGAAAGTGCCTTTAGTAAAAAGTACCTTTCAGAAACGTACTTTTTTAAATATATTTTAAAAAGTACCTCTTTAATAAAGTGCCCTTTTCAAAACTACTTTTTTTTAAATTACCTTTTTTAAAACTACCTTCTTGAAAACTACATTTTTGAAAAATACCGGTTTAAAAATTTTCTTTTTTAAAAAAGCGCACTACAAAAAGTAGCCTTTTGAAAAAGTGATGCTTTAAAAGACTACCCCTTAAACAATTGTCGTTTTAAAAGAGTATCCCTCAAAAAATTTCCATTTTCTAAGAGTACCCCTTTAAAGAACTCCTTTTTTAAAGTTCTTTTTTGAAAATACACCCTTCAAAATTAATGCCTGATACCTTTAGCAAAATGCAAATTTTTGAAAAAGTATCTATTCAGAAAATGTCCCTTTTAGAAAAGTAACTTCAAGAATTTTTTGAAAACGTGCCTTTTTAAGAAAAATACATTTTTGAAATCGTACCATACTACAACTACATATGTTTTCTTAAAGAAGTGCAATTATAAAAGGGCAACTTTTTAATAAAGTGTCTTTTTTAAAAGGCGAAATTAAATACATTTTAAAAATACTAAATTTTTACAAACACCTTTTTGTGTCAAAATAAAAATTTAATTTTTCAAATTAAAACAGCACCTCTCAACAAAACAGTTCTTAGAACGATACTTTTAATTAAACGATAATTTTGATAAGAACGCTACTTATAGAATCCACAAAGCCCTTTATAAAAAAGTACTTTATAGTAAAAAGTACTTTGTAAGAAGTCAAATTCATATTCTTTGTATAAAAACGTTTTGTGGTAGTGGATTCTTTTAACAAGATTTGTTTTTAATGAACTTTTCATATAAAGTTAATTTTCATAAAAAAATTGCTGTATTTGTAAAAAAAATACTTTTATATGATATTATAAAGTACTTTTTACCAAAAGAGCTTTTAGGTAAGCAGACTCTTTTGTGTGTTACTTTTGAAAAAGGAATTTTTCCTTTAAAGTCCTTTTCTAAAGTACATTAAACCTTTTTTCCAAACAATTTTTTTAAACTGCTTCTCGTTAAAAAAATTACTCTCTTTTAAATATGACTTTTATAAATTTGGCCAAAAACTTTCTCTTTGTAAAAGGGCGATTGTTCTAAAAATTTAATTCATCTAAAAAAATGCATTTGCCGAAAAGCCTTGTTTTTTGAAAATATATTCTTTCAAAAGAGTTTTCCTTTATAAAGATTTGCAAGAATTTCCCACTTTAAATTGCCCCTGACCTTTCTGTATCATTACTAACATGACTAATGGTTTGATTGCCTCTCGTGGTATTTGATTGAGCACATTTATTTTGAGGAAGATTTAAAAAAAAACCGAAAATTTTCAAACGTTTGATTGTGAATAATTTTTCTTCTTGGCATATTTTATCCTTTTTACTTTCTCTGTCCATTCATTCGCGTGTAATAAATCCCTCAATTGTTTTTTTCCTTTTCTATTTTGTGTTGAGTGGATGGTTTTGTTTAAAAATTTTTATAATTTTTATTGTTGATTTTCACTCCTCTGTTGTGCTACAAATCTGACACAAGTAACAATTATATCCATGAAATAAAGTGATAAAGCATGATTTAACTTGATTCAAGTGTAATGAAAATCATTTCCATGCTTGTAGCCACCATTCTCATCATTATCATCATCATTATCATCATGTTGCAAGTTGTTTTTCCATACTTGGTTTGTTCTGTAAAAGCGTGGTTTGTTCTGTAATCGCACTTATTCACATCAGTGCTGCTCGTGTTAAACATTGTCAGTAGTTATCGATTGCGGAAGGTTACAAGTTTTAGACCCAGTTGAAATGCAATTCTTACATTTTTATCTTCAACATATTCATGCATGCAACAACAAAAGTATTTTACACTTTGATAAAAAGTTAAGTAGTTTCTCTTCTCGTTCCTTTTCCTCAATAGTTTTTCTATTATTCTTCCACTTGTTCAATGCTCGGCTAAAGTTTAGCTGTTGGTCTTGTTTTTATGCTGACTAAACAATAATTTGACCCGGTGACTAAGGCAATTTAAAATGGGATGTGTGCGTGTCTTTAGGAGGTGGTTTTAAATTAAACATTCTTGTTTCTTTTAATTTTATTTTTTAATATAAAAGAATACAAATGGGAGGAATTTGTTCAAAGTTTATTATGGAACATGACTTTTTTTGTTGTTAGATTTTATATAAACTTTTTATTAAAAAATACAAAAATTGCGGAGTAGCTGCGAATTGAAATTTTATAGTAAAGAATAATAATATTTAAGCAATTTAACGAACTTCATTTATTAAATTGATATTTACGAGTGTTTAATTACTGAATTTGTCAATTCAAATTAATAATTTTTAAAATAAGTGTTTGAAAAATGACATTCATCGATCGCTAAACCATATTGTCAGTGAACTAATAAATTTAATTAATAATTTAATAAATTTCAGTATTATTTTTTTAAAATTAAACATATTTTTTGTTAATGAAAAAGGATACGCCAAATGTTACACTAACACAACGGAACAGTACTCTTTTCGATTTATTTCTTGTACTCTTTCTTTACACAAAAGCATATTAAGTATTGGATATTCCCAAATATTAGCAGCCATCTAATAAATTGAAAAAAATTGAAAAGACGACACATCAACGCTATCGCTGATGGTGTGGTGACCATTAAAAAAAAGTACTGCTCCGTTCTGCTAGTGCAACAACTGGCTTCTACTTTTTCTTTAAGGCCTTCTCAGTATACAATCGTGCAGTCCTATTGGCGAAATCCGCACAGACTGACAGACCTTTATCGTTAGATCGACTGTCCTATATATAAGGGATCAGAAAATAAGTAACTTACGGGATCCCAAAAAAATATTGTAGAAATTGCATACGGAATGACAAACCCATATATGGCATTCCTTTTGAAAATCTAATATTTGATTGATCGGCAAATTAAATAAAAGAAAAAATTATGAAAATAAATAAAAAGGATTACAAACAAGAAAAATGTTCATAAATAAAGAGAAATCTTAAACCTAAAATATAAAAGAAAAAATTCAAGACCAAACATTGATCTTGGAAAATGTGTCAATAATTACAATTCTCAGCAGCAAATTGTGTGAATTATTGAAAACATTTTTGCAATTCAAATCAAGGAAGGATATGAAATAAATTATGTCAAGGGTCTTAAAATTTTTTTGTATTAAAGGAAAAATTTTGAGAAAAGCCCCGACCATATAGTGTTATTTTGTTTACAGGAAACTCTCCTATAACTCGGTAAATACGTATCAAGCAAGTCACGGATCCTTTAGTATTTTTTGCCATTCGTTTAAAACAGCATTGGATAAATCATCTTTGCATGTATCATCTTATTTTACAATGTACAATATCCCATAGGCTTTCTATGAGATTGAAACCTGAGGGGTGGTCAGGTCACTTCAAAACACGCATAACAACCCTATATGTACGTTTTGGATCACTGTCATGCTAAAATCTCAAAAAGTGGCATGTTCTCCTCTGCATAAGGGTATGTTATGTAGTTGCATCCTTTATATTATGAATCGAAACCATTCCTTGCCAAGAAAAGCAGCTCCACACCTTTAAACTTGACTGCGTGTTATGTGTACTTTGCGTTCAGTCTCTTTCCCTTTGGTAGCCTTACGCATGATCTTCTATCATTGCTCCTTAAATTATTTTTGGACTCGTCTGAAAAAAGGACAGTGTTCCATTTCGCTCTAGACCAATTTATGTGTTATTTGGAAAACTTTAAAGGAGCAGCGTGGTTATTTTCAGATATCAGAGGATTACACACAAACACACGTATAAGCAGACACACACACTGTTTAATGATTGTTTGTCTTTGATCTTCTTTAATTATCCTTTTCGAAAACAGAAAATAAAAATAAAAACCAACACAAAAACAGAAACAGAAACCAAACAAGTTTGCGTGACGACAATAGGGGTGGTGTCCAATTTCCACTTTTAGATTTAATAGACAATAACAATAGTTTTTCTTTATGCGAGTAAATAATGGATTAGAATTTGAAATGATTTGTAAATGGAACTAATTAAAAGAAAATAGAGCTTTGATTGGAAAATTTCAAGGAAATTAATTAAATAATAAAAATAGATTCTATTAAATTCAAAATAGATTATCGTCTTGTTAAAAGATTAAATTTAAAGAATCTTGTCGCTTAAAATTTTCAATATTAAAAGAAGTCATGTTGTTTTTTTTATTCTTGTTTCCTTCCTAAAAGTTTTCTGCACGATTTTGAATTAAAATAAATCCAGCTCAGACCACCCTAAACACCTGCTGTTTGAGATGTGTGCTTGACTTCCTTGAACAACATGCTCCTAACATTAATTTGGAATACGTTTCTTCTCTTTGTATTTGCCATAAATCAAATATTATGGTGGGATGTGTCTTCTCCAAAACAAATTTGCTGTTTGAAATGCTATAAAAAAATAGTTTGTTAGAAATGACATAAATCTTAATAAAATTTTTTTTACAACAATTGAATCGTATGTAGTTAAAAGAAAATTTTATGAAATCAAATTGATAGTAAGGAATACTTTTAGGGATTTTTATTTATGGTATTTAAACCATAAGTGTTAGTACAATTTTTAAATTTAATATTTAGTATAATTTTAGGCTGATATTTGCGATATTCAACAGATATATTCTAATATATTGAATAAAATTAGATTGAGAAGGCCTTGAGAGTAAAAAAGATTATGTAGGATAAAGTTAATCAAATAAAAATTCTTTTTCTTTTAATAAAATTCTTAAGGAAATAAATGTTTAAATTATAAACTATAAACCCTATTATTATTACATTATGAGCCGTATAACTTTCCGAAAATCGTATAACCAAAGTTCTCCTTTACAATCTGCTGAAATTTGCTTAAGTTTTTTAATCCTTCTTTCACTAGTTTTTAGTAAATAATGTCGATAGTATTCGAGAAAAAAAATTTTTAATGCTACACATGGAGATTAATGCTGCATCTTAAAGCTTATTCTTATTTTTATTTTCAAATAATGCACAATAAAACTCATAAGAATTCTATACAAAAATAACAAACATCATATTTTTTATGATGTGCACATAATCAAAACAGAAATTAAAAAACTCAATTACAAGAAGTATTTATTGAACTATTTTTTATTCATTAAACTTTTGTTTCTGTTTATTTCACAAAAAAAAGAACTTATTTTTGAAAGTATGCAGGTCTTTACATATCTGATACTCGATTAAAACTTTAATCGTTTTTGCACATCAGTAACTGCAAATAAGTTTGCCCATAAAAATTTCATAAATCATAAAATAGATGAAGTAGTGGTTAGAATACGATTCCTTAGCAGTCGTTTGTTATGTTTATTTTGAAATTTTTGTTAATTAATTTGAAATTTAAGCTAAAGTAAAATATTTTTGAATACGGCCGTATATATTTTTATATTTAGTTGTAAATTGTTCCGATGTGCATTAGTGCAACATTCTGTTTAAGTAATAAAAGTACAGCATCGGCCTCGGAGCAGTAACCGCAGCGAATGATAACTTCTACCCCAATGTACTGAGAAGGGCCCTGTCTCGTCGCTAATGTTAGCAGAATCGTCGACGAAATTAAAGAACTAATAAAATTGCTACAGCACAAACCGCTTAAGAAAGTCTTAATGCATATTTTCAAGACCAGAAGTGCTACAACATTGATATAAAAATTAATCAAACGTGCAGTAGTAGAGTTGCATAAGAATTAAGTTTTCCTATTGCATCACATGTTCCCTCTTTTCCACTATCCCTTTCATAAAGAAGTAACACTTTAAGTAGAAGGTATTAATTGTCTGAGTGTTTCTTCACTTTAAAAAGAAAAAAATAATAATAATTAAAATTGACAGCACCTAAACTTATGCCTACAACTTTAGTTCAGTGGCTGCATAAACCTTTCCTCTTTTACTCTCACACATACATAAACAAATCGGCCAGTCTTGCATGAGCATTTGAGTCATTTTTTGCTATATTTGTACTAAAAAATTAAATGTTTCGAGGGAGAGCGTTGAAAACCATACATACAATTGCAAACTGTCGTAGTATTAGTGTACTGATCACTGCTTGTGAGTCTTAAACAAATATTGCCTGCTTTTGGGATTATGAGAATTATTTACCATTTATAGTTTTTATTTGAATACAGTATTTTTTGAACATTACGCTTTTGATTAAATAAATTAAAAATTTATAGGAATTAATTCCGATGTTAGAATTTTATGTTGAACTCTTTTTAGTAAAATTAGTTAGACATTAATTGATATGGTGTGCAATTTTAAAGAGTTTTAAAGTTCGTTGTTGTATCCCCTTTAGATTTTTTCAAATGGGCAAAAAAATCACATTACGATTGTAGTGAAACTATTTGTATTTACAAGCTGATTTAGATTTCCTACTTCCGACAAATGGCGTTTCTTATTTCCTACACTTATTTGAAGTCACGCCATTGTGCTTTTGTGTTTTTGTATGTCTGTAAATAACGATTATTTGCTAATAAATTATTTTAAACCTTGAGAAACTTTAGATTATTAACATAATCTGTCTAAACTTTATCCTAAATTGGCAAAGAAATTATTATTATTATTTGCTTAAATACAAAAATAATTTATTTTCTAACTAACTAATATACGTTGTCTAGCTCAGAAGGCATATTGAAACCCAAAAACATGGTAATTTAAACGTAATTGTTTATATTTTCCTATACGGTCATTTTATTTCTTATTTTTAAAAAAGATTGATATGATTCTTAAATTTTTTTTAATATTATATAAAAAGTAATAGATTCTGTAGGTTTATTATGAAAAAGAGAAAAAAAAATAATAATCATATAGAACAAAGAAAGGTTGGAAATTTGAAAATATTTCTATTTATACTCATAAATTTTAATATGCCCCTCAAAGTAGGCAACATGTGTTGATTATTTGATGGACTGCTGTAATCACACATACTGATAATCAATTGTGAGCATATTTTAATATATTTCTAGAATATAAAATCTTTGTTTGTTTTAAATATTAAAGTAGCAGGCTGTTTAACAAAATGCAGAAAATCGAAACAGTTAAAATAATAGAAAAATTCATACTAATTGTACAAAGAGGAATCTTAGTGTATCTCTAGAATATCATAAGTTTTTTGGAAGTATTTGAATTAAAATATTGAATTCTAATATGAGGTTGAGAAGACTCGGCATACGTGTATTTAATAAGTTTCTTAGTATTTCAAATCCTTAACAACTATATTTGTTTTAGAATCTAAGCGTGAGTTCTTTACATAGAGAGTTGAGGTATTTTTTCCTTTTTTTCGGCTGCAGAATGGTTATATTGACAGCTTATTTCAGGTCAGGAATAAGGAGTCAGCATGCATCATGGGAAGGATTGTTGGGCCTCGCATCGACAATATTAGGACAGCAGGGTCTCTGTCCTTTCCGTGAAGGAAATTTCTACACATTGTGACCACGGCCACGGAAAACTACAGATTCGGTACAAGTGGATTCAGAGATTTTAAAAAGTGTTATACCTGCAAAATTTAGAGATAGTGAAGATTATTGGTTTGGCCTTACAAAAAGAACCAGAATATGAGTTTATAATAAAGAGTCAGTAAATCCTAAAAACTTAAGTACTTATGAAGATTTAGCAAACGAAAAATGGAAAGGAAAAATATTAGTGCGTTCTTCTACAAGTCCATATAACCGGTCATTGATTGCTTTTATGATTGCAAATAATGGTTTTGAAAAGACGAAAGAATGGGTAAGTGGAATTGTGAGTAATATGGCAAGAAAACCAAGTGGTGGTGATACTGACCAAATTTATGCTACACTTTATTCATAATTTTCAAATTTGGTATAACAAATTTTTCTACCTTTGTTCATAGCTGTAATGACAAAAAAGTGGAAGAAGTGGTAATCCAACACTTATACCTCTGTCCTGTACTGGAAGAATACCGTCTTCCCCTACCTGGCAATAAGTACGTAAATGGTCAATCGACCAGTTTGTTGGAAAGTATCAACTCCTATGATCCCCTAAGGCGCAAAGTGCTACGATACGTCTGCAACACTATAATCACTCCTTCCTTATTCTTGTCACTACTCTTTTGTCTCTCTTTCTTTTCTACTCTTACCCCTCACAGCTCTCAGTTCTTTTTCCCCTTTAATGGATCCTTCACAAAGCGACTCAAGTCAGCGGCTTAATCTAAGTTTTTTTTTTTTTTTTTTTTTTTGCTTGAACTTGCTGTGTGGACATTCCGTGAAAAATCCTGGAGGGAAAGCGAAAACTGTTCTTGTATTCTTATTCTGAAACTCTAATACGGTAAAACAACACACTGTTATTATACGAAAAATCGTTTATATATGCAAAAGAATTTTAATCGTAAAAATTTTTTAATAAAAGTTGTCATAAAATAATTAATGTATTGTATTTATGAGCTTAAATTTAGTATTTATAAGCTTAAATTAAGCAAACAAACCTAAACACACAACATATAATATTATGAGTAAAAATTTTTTCTCATTAATACTTAAACATTCTTTCACAAAAGCTTCTAAAACTAGACACCATAGAGAGACACTTGTAATAATATTTTCTTAAAGCTTTATTTGATGTGATAAATAAATAAATAAATGGATAATAAAAAGTAGTCCTTTTATTATTCTGTTTAACATAAATATCCAAAATAAATTTTCTTTGAAATTTACAACAACAACAAGAAACGACGTTATGCTACGAGTATATGAACTCTACATTCAATTACGATTATGGCTTGCCCCTTGATGTAGGCAACATAATTTGTTTGATCATCAGGCCATAATAATTGTATACATCGATAATAAATGTTGTGTGTTTTTAAACTCTAATAAAAGTTAAAAAGTGTTGCCTAAAATTTTAATAGGCTATAAGCAAGGATGCCTTGTGTACGACTGTTCTTAAACTCAAACAGTAGAGTTCGGTTACAACGAACTCGGCGGTACCTAAAAATTTAGTTGTATAATTTTCATAAGAAATAAAAGCAAGCAAATTTTGAAATATATTTGATTTAATTTTTCGATGCGTTCACAAAGCATATCATAATCCATTTACAAATTTAAATATTTAAACAGCTTAGAAAAATTTTGCAACATAGTTTTGTTCGTTATGAGGTTACAAATTTAGAAGGACCTTCGTATTTAATACAAACGAAATCGTTATAAGCACAAGTTATCTAAGAAACATTTTTACAAAAGTCTTATTACCAGAGAATTTTTTCATTATAAGAAATATAGGCTGTAACCAGTATTCAATTTAAGCGAATTAAACTGTAGTAAGCCCTTCTCCATAGTAAAGACATAAATTCGAATTATTGTCCACACTTCAATCTTTTTGTGAATTTTCGTTTCTTTTTGTAACATAGATTATTTCGGCGTAAATTATATTAATGTAATAAATAAACATTTCTCGATTTATTGTTAATTGCGGAGGACACCAACCCTTCTCATTAAATATGTGGCGGTATATACCGGGAAGCAGAGCCAACCGTACCGCAAAATTAGTATTCCCCTGTGTAATGAATAGTTATAAACTGAATCATTTATGTAACTTATTACATTTATTTAGGAGTTAGAATTAAATATAAGTTCCTGTAGTTCCTACCAGGAGCACAGAAACTCAGACAACGAATTAAAATTACTATCTTATTAGTTAATGTGAATTAACAATGATTGATATTGATTTAAAAATCAATAATTATAAGTGAATAAATTCTTGACTTATGCTCCTTTATTTTGTGCCACTGTGCTTTCTTTTTAAGTTAATATCTATTAATATTAATTTGGATTTATTTTATTTTGTGCCATAGTGCATTATTTTTTACTTTCTCATTTACATTTAAAAATCCCATAATACCTTCAATGATGCTAATTGAAATGAATTTCATATACAGTCCTTTTTTTCCTGGCACCTTTAATTTCTTTTATTTTTAATTAACCTTCAAAGAGTCTTTTTTTACTTTCCATTTAATTTCCATTTAATTTCAAGCCACAATGTCACGGGAAAGGGATTTAATTTAAGCTGTGAAAGAATCGCTTTTTATATGAAATTTTTTCATTTGCTTTTCGATCGTTTGGTATTTTATATCCTTTTCTTTCTTTTCCTTTTAGCATTTGTGGTCAAAGATTTTTGCATACGTTTAGCGCTGAAGTAAAAAATGAATTTTTTTTGGTAAAACCATTAAGTTTTAAAACAATGGATAATTAAAATAATACCTTTGGGCTTCTCTTTTGGTAACCAAAAAGGAAAAGACTAAAATTATTGATAAATTGCGAAATTTGCAAGGTGTGCTTTTTTTAATATCCAGTAAATTAAGGATGTCAGAAAGTTAAAGCGACGGAAAGAAAAATATAAATGACTGTATAAAGAATCAGAAAATTGTTTTATATTGAAAATAAAACTTTTTTCTGTTGTTGCTTTTTTTTCGGTAAAAATAGTCGTAAAATGAAATGAAATGACCATAAAGTTATTGTTACATATTTTGTGAAATTTTGTTTTGTTTGTTGATGTTTTTGTTGTGTCAGCATGCTAAATCAAGCTTAAAATTTCAAACACAGTGGGACAGACTGATGTCAATGTGAATACGAACATATTGGAAGTCCATCATATTTTGTAATGGAGCACAAGCGTAACATTGAAGATTCCTGTTAGGGCCTACAGAGTAAAATTTTTCCCATGGACTTTACATGAAAAATTAAAGAACTATTGGTTACATATTCAGTTTATAATGTCTTTTTAACATTCTGTACACGCAAGATATTGTGCATCGACAATAAAAGTCAGTCTCCAGCAATGTAGTGAAATAAAATTTTGGACTCCTTGCGAATGATTTGACAATATATATTTTTGTCATGTGCGTAACATACATAAATCATAATTATTCTTTGCCATTCATCTAGAAGCTCTTTCTCTTGAATAGGACTCCCTGGTATGTGCTAACTAAATAAAAAATCTAGCTGTTGAAGTTTTAAGTGCAGCTCATCTACACTTTATTCATAATTTTCAAATTTGGTATAAAAAATATTTCTTACAGACGTGAAAGTGTTTTCAACGATTAATTATGTTGAACAACTTTTAATACAATGGATACATTAATCTCCGCTGTACTTTCATAAGCAAACCATTCAATTGTCAGTCCACAAGGTGATGTTACCCAAATTAAAATATTTTCACATATAAAAGCCCTGATGCGACTTTTTCGGGTGATCACTTGTACGGCTTTTCTTTCTATCCTTAATTTTAACTAGTTGAACGCCCAGTGGACGAAATTTGACCACTTTTTACAATTTGAGAGTCGCAGTTTCGATTTCCAACGAAGACACTATGTATTTCTGCAGACAACACGGTATGGTTTCGTATTTTGCGATTGTTAAAAATAATATAGCTTTTACTTAGTATTTTATTTAAAAAAATATTTGTTTGAGTGCTTTATTACAATGTTTTTTTTTTTTAATAAAAAATACTAATTAAAATATAAAATACTTATTATTGAAATTTATTATTCGGGATATTCTCCCCAACTAATCGTTAAAAACAATTAGAGCTTTTGCAAAATGCTTTGTTTGTTGTGGCTTTAGCTCTTCATATGCCGACATTGCATTGGTCGCTAAACCAAATCATCAGTGAACTTTAGGCAAGTTGAAAACATTCAACCTCAGATGTTTTTTGACATACAAATCAAATACAATATGAGAATTCAGTATTGTATATGAATCATAACAAAACACATAATCATAGATGGCTTAGAATGCTTTTATACAAGCAACACAACAAACAATTATACTCAACGTGAGTCTATTTTATTTTTCTCTCAACACCCATACAATTAACCACCAATGGGAGTTCAAACTACTGAAACTTCACTGACGATTCGGTTTAGCGACCAATGAAATGTCAGCATATGAAGACCTAAAGCCACAACAGACAATGCATTTTTTTAAATACAAAATTTTATTTAATGTAACTGTGCCACAGTTGTGAGGGATATCCAGGAATTTTGAAATAAAAATTTGCTGTCATGACGAAATAATGGCACATGAAAGTAAGCAGGATGATAAAGTGAGACTTGATAGTTTAAGGTTATGAAAATATTTTAAATGGTAGCTTGTAAAAGTTTTTCACATACTTAATGAGAATAACAAAAAAGTCAATAAGATCCCGGATCACTAGTATATGTTGTGCAAACTTTACATCCATATCGGGAAGAAATCCTTATCGTACAACCTAAAGGGTTTCTCTCTGCCTAAATGGGATAATGTTGCTCTGAGCGAAAGGCTCTTTTAAAAAGATAGTGCATATGCCATACAACCCCTAAGACTATTCCATAGTGTGTTTGTGAAAATTCTTCACTAATTTGTATTCGTTAACAAGATTTTATCTCACTATTACTTCTTCTCTAATATCAGGCTTTTCACAAAGACATCATTTAGGCCTAGACCCAAGCGGGCTGAATATATTTTTCCTCTACTTCAGCAGTCCAGCAACCATCTTCTCCCCAGGGTCATCTCAAATCAAAGTTCTGTCTGGTGTATGGTTATTACATTCACTAAAGCATTCAAAGAGGAGATTAATTACATTAAGGGAATTCAGTTGCTCTAATATGAAATTGTCATGAATAAGTTTGATATAAAAAGGTATTACACTTGCATGGTAGCAAAACTACAGAAATCCTTAGTCATTTGAATGAGTTCATTTAAATAGGATTCGGTTGATGACACAAAAACTCAATTCAATAGATTTTTTATTCCGTTTCAATCTAAATATAGACTTTGCGGACAATAGACTTGCGTGTACAATACCACAGCTAATATCGCTAATGATGTTTCTCATTAGTAAGTAAATATTAAAAATTATAATAGTTTTATTGATTTCCATTTATTCCATTATCGATAAATAGTCAGTGTTATTGTATGATTTTTTGTTTGCGCTACTATTGTATGACTTGACTTGAATACAATTGATCAAACTTTTGCGCACTTTGAATAAAATAATGTAAAACATTTTTCTCTTGAATACATATTTGTAAAAGAAATAAACGCACAGAAATGTGAATATTAATTAAGATTATTCACTGCTATTTCCTGTTCATATCATGGCAGATTTTAGAACGGAAGCGAAAATAGCTTAACCTTAAGCAACGGGGGAAACATTAAGAAAAGTGCAATAATATTGTGAGTTTTCACAAATTTATTATACAACATCAGCAACAATCATAAGTTAATTAAATGAAAGCCGATTTAAAGGTTTTCAAAGCAAAATAATATATATATATATATATATATATATATATATAACAGGATATAGTAATTATGTTAAATTTAATATTTAAGCACAAAGGCTTTATAAGTGATAATAAAATATTAATCACTTTAGATGTAATATCCCTTTCTACTAACATTCTTATAGATTTAACAATTAACACTATTGACGAAAATTTCAAGAAAATAGAGGAACATATTAATAATGAAAAAAATTTACTTATACGTATCCTAAAAGACTCCCAATGGGTTTTCCAGAATCTGCTATGGTCGCCGATAATGTTATGGAGAAATTGCTAGATGTTTGTACGGGAAGATTATTTATCACACTAAAAATTATGAAAAAATATGTTGAAGATTTAGTTTGCGTAATTTCAGAATCTGTAATAGAAAGTGTATTTACATGGTTGAATTCTTTTCACTCAGACCTTAACAAAGACTTAAGACTTTTTCGTATTTAAATACTTTAGTGATAAGAAAACGGGAATACTTTATTAATAGACGGGTATCAGAAACTTGCACCATTAAGAAGATTAATTAACGAATTATCAGTAACACTGCCAATAAGCTTATAAGAAAATATGGCATATCAATGATATGAAATTCCGCAATAATAATGAGAAATGAATTATGGAAATATTGAATGATAACAATTTTCCAATGCGGCAAACTTATAATTTAATAGACCAATACAGACGAAATAAAATTAATGATGTTGTTTTGAAGCCAAGTATGTGCAATTTCTTAACTTACTCGTATATACCGTTCATATTAGAAGGCTTAGAAATATCAAATATTTATGATAGAAATACATCAAAGATGGCACATAATAAATTAGGTGAATTATCTATTAAAATTAAGAAATTTAACACCATTTTTCGAACTTTTTGTTTCAATATATATTTAATTTAATAAAGGAGCTTAAGGTCTTGCCACAAAAAACAAAAAAAATATTTTAGTCAATATTTCGACGCCCCTTTGGGAGTCTTCTTCAGTAATATTTTTTTAATATAAGAAGACTAAAATATATTTCATAAAAAGACCTAAAGCTCGTTTATTAAAATGAAGGATTAAATAGAATAATGAAACATGTAATAAGTAAGAGTTTTCTTAATCCCGCTATTGGTGTGAAGTATAATCAAGTTGGGATGGTGTTGTGTTTCCAACATGAAATATTCTTGACTTGTGCTAACGAAGCTAAAATAAAATATGGCGTTATTTTAATATCTCTATATTTTTTGACCTTTTTATAACAATTTAGTTAAAATATTATTCAAGCTTGAGGTTTTATTTCGTGGTTAAACAATTATATTTAAAATTATCGATATTTAGATACTCATTGAGTATGATTTTCAGGAAAATTCTGTTTTGTTTTTTGATTTTTATTTTTTGTTATTAATTTTATTATTAAAAAAAAGCATTCTCCTAAAGATGATGCTCATTGAGTATCGAAATATAGATAATTTTAAATAAAATTGTTTAACCACAAAATAAGACCTCAAACTTGAATAATGTTGTTTTTGTAATTATTATATAGAATTGACATCACCTTCAATATACAATGAAAATGCTGTCAATGTACACTTTAAGATACAGCTCTGATGTGATGAGAGCTCATCATGGCGTATAAAATTAATTTATGTCATTCGCTTGATAGATTTTCAGCCGTATTATGTCTCCTACTCATTTAGTGTTTATACAGCATGATTTTCTTGATTTTGTACAGATTTTTGGCACATCTAGATACCTGTGGTTTAATGTAAAGCCACATTTAGCAGGCACAACATTTAAATAATTAAAGATGCGCTATGCGTATAAATATTTAAAAGCCTTTGCTAATATTGTTTTTTAGATATTAAATAATTATTATTCGGAAAGTCTTATTCGAGCAACACTTCTCATTAATAAATTTTACTTGGACTGAAGATGTGTTTTTCTCGTTGAACAACAAACAACTTCAATGCAACGGATTTTCATAAAACTTTTGTTATATTATTATAAGTTAAAAAGCAATTCGTCATAATTAAAAAAATTTACATGGTCATGCTAATTAGTCTAGTGCGTATGATTGATAGTTGATAATCTGAGATTAAGTATACGACGCAGTATTCTTTGTTCTTTAAAAAATATTATAGTGGAACTCAACGTTGACTGTTAATGTCTTGCGTAAAGGCAAGTGGAATATATTGCAGCTTTTTTTTGCAATCCAACAACAAAATACATAGGATTGCAGATATAGAGATATAATATCTTCAAAAAAAAAACAGCATTAGTGTTTCGTTGTCCATGATTAAAACACTACTTTGATTGATGAGAATATGTTAGAATTAAATACAGAAAATAACCAAAAGAGAAAATATATGCTAGAAATATTGCAAATCATTAATAAATCCTTAGAAAAGAGGATGAACTTTAAATCAGATACCGATAATGTTACTCACAATTACAAACACTTAATTTTAGAGAACAGTAATAACAGATGAAATGAACTTTATTAAAATGGTTTATAGTAATACGGAAGTTTAATATTTTGGGATATTCTCCTCAACTAATCGTTTAAAACAATTTATATGCCGATATTTCATTGGTCGCTAAACCAAATCGTTAGTGAACTTTAAGCAGTTTGACAACATACAGCCAAACGTATCTAATAGAATATGAGAATTCTCTATCGTATATAATTATTACAAAACACATAATCAAAGCAGGCTTACAATGCTTTAATAGAAACAACACAAAGGGTGTATTATTTTGAGAATGGTAGCCCACTAAATAAACGCATTTTCGGAACAGAATACAAACCATTTCTAAAGGATCTGTAAGGACTTCTTGCTAAAAATTTCACAAAAGCTTAAAGTTAGACTGTTCGGAAAGCGTCATTAGCGTAATCATTTGTTTCTCAAGGGAGATAATATGTTAAGTTTATTGTACTAATAAAATGCATACTGTGAGTACTATCGAATATACCTACATGGGGTTTCGACGTAACACATGAAAGTTACAAAGAATTAGAACTCAAATTGTTGTTCGTCATATGTAATTGTTTCTCAGCGAAAATATTATAGAGTGTGATATGCGAGTGGAATGTAGAAAATGGTCACATTGCTATTAAAATAATCAAAACTAAAAACTTTGAAGGAACCTCCATGGGTTTAAAGTTCTTTAAAATATCGTGTTTGTGTAGCAAGTTGTACAAGGGTAAAGGTCATATGAACCAACGATCTCATTATCTATTATAAAAAATTGTAGTGCATAAAATTGGGGACAAATTTCGTGCCAAACAACTTGATTGATTGACTTGATGATTTCTTATATCCAGGTTGACCATTTTTTTTTTTGCTTAATTAACTGGACTATAAGGCTCGATATTTCAAAATAGTTATATATTTTCTTTTAATATTATACAAATGAGATTTCTGCTTGTTAAGGCACATGTCGATTTTGATATGATATATAGAGAGATAAGAACGTGTTGCTATGTAAACTTTCGCCTCGTAATTCAGACCGAATTTGTGCAAGATATCAATCGTTTGTGGCTTCATTGAAGAGAGCTGTATATTCAGAAGGCCACTTAAAGGAAAGTCCTATCAAATGGTTCTCTTGGCTAATTTATGTCACGCAGATGTAGTCGTAGTGCCATTTGCGTAACATGATCTTTCGTCATATGCTTTAAAAATTTAGTTTCTGATTTTTAAAAAAATCATAACAAAATTTACTTTTTCAATTTGTAGGAGCTTTGCAAGACTTTTCAAAGTATGTTAAAAAAATTTTAATCTTAATACCCATTTATAGATAATAATATAATCGTATTACAAAACACAAACTTTTAAAATAATTTCTTTGACAAATTTGAAAAATTAGTTAATTTCAAGCTTTCAACAACTTTTATAAAAAAATTTAATTTTCTTTTAGAATTAATGGATTACATTTTGTTCCGTGGCCTTAACACAAATGTAAAGAAAAATTGCTTACAACTTAATATTTTAACACAAACATATACATACATACAAATATTTATGAAGCTCTATAATTTCGTATTTTCGACTTCTTTGTTGCTAATTTCGAGTGTGGGAAAATGGTTTATCAAAGATTGGACACAAAAGTAAAGAGAAATAGTTGAAAGAACGAGAAGCCAATGGAGGTTTATTTAAGTTTATTTTTCCAACAGCAGTCATAGACAGGAATTTTCTTGATATAGATTTCACTATTTCCGTCTTGCTTTTGTTGGTTGTTTTTTTAATAATAAATCTTCTACAACTGTAGTATTATTGAAAATGATAATGGCTTAGGAAGCATCTTAAAAGCTTTCGAAGGAAGAACAGAAAAAACATGCTTTTAGATAAGAGGTGTTGAGGTAAAGATTTCAAAAGTCTTATCTAAAAAGTGAAGTGCAAGGGCTGTGTGATCATTCTGTGACGTTTTGGTTAGAATAAATTTTTTTGAACATAAACTCCTTTTAGAAGCTTGTTTCCTCCAAATAATACGATTACTCCAGCACTTCATAAAGCCGTTTATTTCAATGATGATATCTTTGTTTGACCCAAATTCCTTGCCATTGCGCCATTTTTTCACATTCAGAAACAGTGGCAAGTGGCAATTCATTGGTTTTTACCACAGTGACTACACAATAGTGCAACCGTCTTGCACTGTCATGATGTTACAGCACTGTTATCTTCTCTAGATGAGAGGTCGTTTCTGCTTTAAATTCATATGAATTCGTTTAAAAGCTTTGAATGATATTCATTGGTAATTGTTTTACCCCTTTCAAGGTAATTGACACCGGGTATATTCCAGAAAAAAACCCGTGGCCATGACTTTGTTGGCCGACGGAACTCAATTGCATCATCTTTGGTGCACGTTCACACGAGGGAATCCACTCGTGGATTGTTCTTTTTTCTTTGGTGTGCTGCAGGGGTTTCATGTTCCATCCAATATAAAACGGCGCAAAAACTACTTTGAAGTGGTCACATGGTTGCACTTATGGTGTAGGCAATAGCGGCACTCATCGCGCCGATGGCTTTTTATATACGAATACTAATACGAAATATGATTTACCCACTCAACTGAGGTGCCTACAGCCCATATTATGGTAACGACTATTTCTAGCGTGATGGCCTTCCTGGGGTGACCTGAACGTTTGACGTAATTTGTGCTCGTACGACGACAACGGAACTCAGTAAACCACTCTTTCATTAATAAAATTGATGGTGCAGGATCCATTCCATGATAGTTTTTTTTTACGTAAAAGTAATATTTGATACGTCCACGAAAATACCTTTTCCCCATTTTCATTAAAATAAACGAGGTCATCTGATTTCAAAAACAAACTAATTATCGCAACTTGCCAAAAATTCGACAGTATATACTCTAGTAAAAGATAACATTTGAAGGGGGCACTGTTGCATTGAATTTTACTGCGCTGTGAATATCAAAAAGTCAAGGAATTATCATACTCCCCTCGCACTTTCATTGAATGGCTTGGCGGTATTTGAAATAAATGTGCGTCCTCCTCCACAGAATATTTTATTAAGAAGAATTTACTTGCCAATGTCTTATCTTATATACTAGTAAAGGAATAGACTGTCTCAACAGACAACATGTTTCCATGATTGTGTTGAAAAAATTGTCGAATTTGGCAGCAGTGAACATGAGTACGAGAAATAAACTAATTTAAAGAATACATTAACTTTTTCAATATTATTTGCTGTTGTATTTAATATTCTCCATAACTAACTTTTGAAATTGTAAAATTTTTCTTTAGCTGTTCATATGCCGACTCGATGGGTAAAAACCATTTCATCTGTGAACTTTAGGCGGTTTGAAAACATCCCAACTCATATGTTTATATCAATACATTCAAAAACGATATGGCAATTATCTATCGTAGAATACCGAAAATTTTCATTATTAAGTATTTAAAATAAAGATTTTGTTTTTTTAGTTTTTATTTGTTCTTATAAGCCCAAAGAGCGTCTAATTGTATACAGGTTGCAAGAATAACAAAATGGATTCATAACGAATATAAATTGTTTGTTTAAGAGAATTCTAGGCCATGTAATAATATTCATATACGATAGAGAATTCTCATATTTTTTATTGAATGCTTTGAGATAAAACTATGAAACTGAATGTTTTCCAACTGCTTAAAGTTCAATGATGAGTTGGTTTAGCGACCAATCAAATATCGACATATGAACAACTTAAGCTACAACAAACAAATTTGAAAAGTTAATTATTTAAATAATTTTTTTTGTTTGTTACAAACTCGATCAATTTCAATATAAAGTATTCTTCATAACGTTTTCAACAAAATTTTTTTTTGTAATTGGCATAAATTTCCTTATTCTAGTTCCTTTTAATGTATAAAACAAAAGTCTTGTAAACAATTAAAACAAATCAGCACAATTTTTATTTTATTGGTAGTCATTTTTATTCCCCTTATGGTTGTTGTGGTGGCTCGTTGTGCTAAAAAAAATTAATATCCGTTTCCGATTTTCAAATTGCAGTTAAATGTAATGACTGAGCTTAATTTCTGATTGTAGTTATTCACAACTACGTAAAGCATAGTTTTGGGTACTTAGAAGTTAGCAAAGCAATATATAAGGAAATATAGGAACTAGAACCAGGACCAAAATAATTATAAAACGAAAAAGTTGTTCCACCATTTTCTTAATAGCATTATATTGGCGGGGAAGGCTGAATATTATGGTGATCCATAGAATTCATTTAGAAAAATTTAAATATATTGAGAAGATAAGTGGACATATTGGAGAAACGGAGAGGCGCTGGTTCTACACACTGTAAAGAAATTTTGGCCCAAATAGTACTAAATTAGGATATTTATTTATGTAATGAAATATAATTTAAAAATTAATTTATAAAATACATTAAAAGAAAAGCGCAGGGTGTTTGTACCACATTGCGAGCAAAACGTGATATTTTTTAAAAGTAGGTTAATTAAAATTCAAAATAGTAATAAAGGTAAAATAAAAAAAACAGATCAGATTTACATATTAAATAAATTTTGTTTAAAAAACGATTTTCTATTAAATGATAAGATGCTGAACAGTCGAGTATTTTCTGTAGTGAATTAGCCATTTTGGATATTTGACAATCAATTAAAACGTGACGAACATTCATTACTTGATGACAACTACTGCACCTTAAGACGATTATAAAAATGTTGACAGTTCAACAATGCTTTACCAACTCTAAGACTTGCAAGAATTACGCATAGTGTTCTGGTAGACTTCCTTAGATATCTGGGCCTGGTATAAGACGTATTGTCTTGTGTAAGAAAACAGCTAGAGTTTTACTACTCCAGATTTTATTTTTTTTTTTTATTTTGTCTAAGTCCTTGAATATGCTGTTCGCAACATGATGAAACAAGGAACTTCGAAAATCAGTGGTCGTTTGATGGCTTCTTCAGTTGCATTATCTACAAGCTCATATCCGGCAATTCCATTATGTGATGGTATCCATAACATAGGAATATAGTGGCAAATATCAGGATGTTTTACAATGTTATAAAACATCCTTTTGGTAACGCTGAGGGTATCTGTGCAAATAATTGTTTTTTGTATTTCCTTTGAATGGCAAATAAAATTGCTGCGTTATTAGCAGCAAGTTCAGCTGAACAGATACCGGCAATTTTGGCAGCTGACCCCTGTTTCACTACCAGGGAGTGTGAGGTATTAATATAATGTACTACAGAATAAGAGGTTATGCCGTTCTAGAAAGATCCATCGGTATATAGCTCAAGTTCAGGAGAGAAAGAATCCATAATGTTAGATATCTAAAGTAATCTTGGAAACCATTTTTTCAATATGGCCACTAATCTGCTGAAGAATTAAAAAAAACAGTTTTTTTGATCTTAAGACAACATCGATCAGATTTCATAGGACTACAGATCCTTGGGTTACTTTGTGAATTTGTATACATACTTTTAATAATAATGTCCAATGCCTGGAAGATTTCTTTTATGAATTGATTTTTACATATTTTGTTCAATTGTTTAAAAAATTATGTTTTCTAGAATTTTTATTATATAGAATATCGTCATGATTTCTCTACATATTCTCTATTAATTCTTTATATACTATAAATAACTATTCCGTTGAGCCCAGGAAAAACTTTTAATTTTTTTAATTTTAAACTAGCACTACGTTCCAAAAGTTTTAGTTCACACGAGTTTAGGTAGTAAACTATTTTATATAATCAAAATTTTTGGGTCTAAAGAAGAAACTCGATGACCTTAAGTAAAATTTAAGATGATAATTTTTGGCATTATTATTATGCAGAATTGATATCACAGAAGAGTTGTTAGATGTCGTAAAGGATATATTGAGTACTAGCGCGAAACAAGAAGCATGTGTCCTTTACAATTATTCAATTGTCCCTTATAATTAATTAATTGACATTTTTTTCCAAACACTCTATTATTGAATAAAATGGTACGCTAATAAACATCAAATTTATGTTTTTCTATTAACAAAGCCAAAATTAAAAAAATAATAAGTTAGTACACGTGGTCTCCATAAATGTTTTTATAAACTCATGTTTTATATCCCTCTATAGTAAAATTTCACTGACTAAAAACTAACTTTCTTTATTGCCAACTAAACGTTGCATGAGCTAGAATTTCAAAATCCACACACGTTTGCATTTAGAATTGTCAGCCAGAGAATATTTAATTGCATCACGTTTTAGTAAAAATTTATATATTATAAATATCTCTGTTCACAATGAATAATAGTTGTAGAGGAAAAAAGTCAGTAGTGAAACAAACAAAAAATAACTAAAAATAACATATATTTTTGGCCGCATAATTTTCTTGTGCACTTAAAGCCATTCCTATTAACGAAATAGAGAAACTAGTAAATAATTTTATGAAGAAAAAATATTCTTGAATAAAACCAAAATAGTTTCCATGTCAGATGCCATATTCTTGGGCATGGTTGCCCTCAAGTATTACCCTAGACAGCTTAAATTATCTGCTCTTTATTATTAAGTCTGTTGATGGGAAGTAAACTACACCAAGTCCAATTTTTCTAAAGTACTTTTTATTAAAATATGGGAATAAGAGTTTTTCTTCTATCCAAGTGTAAATAAGATTAATATATTTTTTGAGATAGAAGAGTTTAAAACAACATCAAGTCCAAAGTGGGTAGAAATAAAGAGAACCCAATGAACAAATTTTGTTTAGCACTGAATGAGGTCTGTTTAATTCCTTGATGCTATTTTTGGGGACAATCAAGTTCCAAAGACGCTGACGCTGACGCTCGCTTATGTACCGATCGTGTCTCTCTACATCTTGCCTTTCACGCATCCTTCATAGCATATGCTTTCGCTTTTGCTACCGACTGCTCTTGTTTGTAGCCCTCATGACGGCCAAGTCCGTCAGGCTTACTTTTTATTATTCAATGGCAAAACTGACCTACAGTGGCTCCTTGACTCCTGACAATCTATTTCTAAGTGTTAGACCGTACCGCAGTTGTAGCATTTGGCTCAACTGCCAAATTTTATTCTGCCTCCATAATGTCGTTGACCACATTATTTTCTTTCTCAACAATAACTTTTGCTCCTTGCACTACACACGTTTGTAGCTTTCAAGTAATCTGGGGTGTATCCTGTGCCGGTATGAAGTAGGCCTTGTAGAGCTTTTACTTTGGAAATATATACCACATATTTCAAAGGATGAGGTACTGCTCCTAATTATCATGAGAGGTAAAGGAAGGAACCAAGTCCTTTTTAATAAGCACTATTTGACATAATTTAATTAAGGATATCATAAAATGTAAAAAAATGATAAGGCAAGGACCGATTTAGAACGAGTTTTCATCATTTCACGTCAAATATGGTTTGGGTATGGGGCAAGTTCTTAATTTAGGAATATAAGCATTTATGATTTGTAACATGTTCTTGTGATCTCCTCTAAAATATCCAAAAATGTGACTTGGGGTAGTTTACTTTCCACCATCATAAATTATATTATTCTTACTCAGGATAACCTTCTTATATTTAGTTCTGAAAGGAAGTTTCATTTTTTTCACTCGAAACATTTCAAATAAATTTAAAAAAGGATAATTTAAAGGCTCGATAAAATTTTGCTGTTAATTTTTTTTTCAACATAGAAAAATTATGTTGAAGGAAGTCAAAAATATGCAGCAACTCACAGCATAAGATTTATTTAAAAAGGATCATTTACAACATTCCTGAAATCATAACCATTAAAATTAATATCCAAATTTTGTTTTACTACCATAAAAGAAGTGAATGACTTTAAGTGGCCTTGCTTTCAAGTTTCGGTTTTTATCAGTTTTTTTCTTTTTTCCTTTTTTCTTTCACTTTTAGTAAAAATAACATTAAATTGGTTACTAGTTATTTTATTTTAATAATGTTATCTAAGCATACAAAGTTAAAAATTCACCCGGAGCCGTAATATTGACTCTATGTGAAAATGTTTAAAAATATTCAATGGCCTTGATAAAACGCACACATACTCAAAAGAAACAACAACAACAACAAAAATAACTTGCAACAAAATTTATGAAAAAAAGAAACAGCATTTACCGTACTTATTAAAAATAATTGCTTTATTATTGAACTTATTTACTTATAAACTCGTACATGAATACATAACGCTCCTTTAAGGCAATATTGTCATATCTCCACAAACAAAAAAATCTTATGAAATTTTTTTTAAGTTTTGGTTCTTTTTGGCATATATTTTGTTTAGCTTCAGTTACAATGATAATTTTTATAAAGAAGATATTGAGAAAAAAATCAGCAACTAAAAATTTTTGATAACATGATATATGACAGTGTAGCATATAAGAATGATTTAATTGAAAGGCTATATGGGCACTTCTTCGTGTAATTGGTGTAGTTACTCGCAGCTTACAATCATCTTGCGTAAACAGCTAATGAGGCAAATCATATTTCATGTAATGCAGGGTTTCAGCTCGGTAATTTCGATCTTTTCTCCACTGGCTGTTAATGCAACTCCCGGTAACTTGGATCACTGCACCATCTGCTAATACATTTCATTCTCAGAATATCATAACGCCTCATGGGCAAAATTTATTGATATACTAAGCTCAATGAAATTTTCAAGCCTTTCAACTGGAATGCTCCGAGTTTTGCTTCTAGAAAAAATTCGTTACTTATCCGAATGGATAATAAACTCCCTGCTAAAGCCTTTCCTCAAAATATCGACATAGGAAAGTTCAAATCGAATGTTAACAAGCACTGCTCCCTCTATACTCCTGCAAAATTTTTCTAGTTCCAGCACAGTGGATTGTATGAGTGGAGGACATCCCCTTAGTAGTAGTCTTTTAAAGAAACTGATATAAATCAAAAAAAAAAAATTTTTTTTTGAGATATCACAATATTGCAATAAAAGAGTGATATGTATTTATTTATCTAACAAAAAAAATTTTGTATTGCATTAAAATATTATAGCCAATTCATATAAATAAATGAAAGTGGGTCAAATTTAGAGATTATTGTGAAAAAAATTAATATTGTAGGGATTTAATTGAAAACCAACAAAAAGAGACAAATGTATTCGAATAATAAAAACAAGTTGATGCTGGGAAACAGCTTTCAATTGTGCAACATTTTGTTTTAAAATAAAAATTATTAAGAGCACCTACACTTATGAGTATATTTATATAATATTAGCGTCTATAGCTGCCTTTTGGCTTAAACCTACGGAATTTTCTATCAAAGTTGCTGAGAAAAGTAACCCTCATTTATATTATGACTTTTGCCCAAGGCCTTCTTTGACATGATGTTTTATGTTCTAATGTTGTTTGTGGTCATTCTATTTACCATTGTGGTGAAAGTAAAGTCTGATACGGAGCACCTCTAGCAAAACCCTTTGCTTTTGGTTTCGGTAATGTCCTCACTCTGTTTATATCGACCTTCCACAGGGAATTATTATAAATGGTTCAAGATAAATTCAGGCGTATCATTCTCTCTCTATAAGCCATTCCTACTCATTTGACCATAGGCCAAGTCCATTGGAGATTAAGGTGATTTGGCAAAAAATGAATAATACGCTTAATCAAGATTCTGTAATAATCTCTGAGTGGAGATATACGAATCGAGTTGATTTAAATGCTCGTAAGACGCAGTGTCAAAAGCTCTTGATGTTCTTGGCATGAAAATTCGAAGGACTGAGCACATTTTCCATACCGCTGAAGAAAAATTCAAGTGCCTCGGTACTTTAAGACGGAGTAAGAGACATTTTACTCCTTCTAGTGTCCTTACCATTTATACCCCCTATATCCGACCGAAAATGGAATACATCTCTCATGCATGGTTCGGTGTTTCAAAATCTATTTTGATGCTACTGAACCGAGTACAGCAGAGGGTGGAAAGGCTCATTGGTGACTGTGTAAGCAACTCTGTTGACTTACTGCAGTATCGTCGCTGTTTAATCATTACTACAATGGAATGTTTTCTAATGAACTAAGGGAATATGTTTCCCGTGACCCGCTCTTATTTGCGAACAACATATTCTTCATTAAGATCACATCGATATCATCGATATATCGATATTGCTACTCTTTAAATGTATTTAATTTGAGCGCCTGTGGACTGGAGAACAACTCCTGTGTCATCGTACCTGCTTCCAAAGTGCGACAAATTTTGTGTTTGGTCTTCGGTCTCTAAGAGTTTAACGTCTCACTTTCGCAAGTTTTGATGGCTTATCTCGACTAATGGTATTGCGGTACAGCTGTTATTTTTGCTTTTATGCTTTTTATTACGAAGGTATAGATTGCTTAGCAGTCCTTGAAGGCAATACTCTGGCACTGTCCTCCACTTTAGATTTTAAAATAAATAAGTATAAGTTTTCTATTGGGACTATTGGTTATAATTATTTTTTTTTAATTAGATTCTATGAACTTGAAAAAGTTTTATTTTTTGATCTTAAAGATTCGCAAAATTTCAAGTCGGGATGCATGTTGAGTGCTGTAACCCTGGATGAAACGAAATTACTAAGACTGGGAACATTTCTCAATAGCACTACATTTGTTTTGTGTATCATTGTACTTTTGATATCCCTGATGGAAAATGTTAGTGAATGTCAAAAATCAATTTTTTTTTGCCCCGTAAGTTGCTCAACCCCCAGCACATACAAATTTAAAAGCCATGCCTTTAAACTCAAGTAAAAGTGGCATCGCATGAATCTTGTCTTATTTAAAAAATATTACATACCTTGATGATATTATTCGACCTTTTTATTTTTATAAATTAATTGAATTGAGTTTAAGGTCTTCTTTTTTATAAAAAAAAACAATATACAAATTTTTATTGATTTTTCAATATTGCAACACCTTGTGGGTGTCTTCTTCAGGAAATTAAAAACCTTTTATAAAATTTGAAACAAAATCATGAAAAAATATTTAAACTTTTCTCTTTTGATTTTATTTCAAATTTTATAAAATATTTTTAATTTCCTGAAGAAGAGACCCACCCACAGGGTGTTGTAATATTGTAAAATCATAAAAAATAAATATATTGTTTTTTATAAAAAAGAAGACCTCAAACTCAATTCAATTAATTTATAATATTTCAAATCATTAACAAGTTACAGCATTTCTTTTAAGTTACTCGAGTTTTCTCCCAATTTAACTTTATTTTACCCATCAATAAATACAAACACATTTTTATTTTTATTTTTTAATTTTTGCGCATCACTAATTTCGAGCAACAACCCCTGAAATTGTCTATGGTAGTTTGATATCGTGATATGTAAATTAATTTCTAATACCAGAGTCTACACAATATATATAACATCCTGCTTTAAAATGCGAATTCAGTTTTTAAAACAGCGATAGGCAAAACAAGGGCGCCGCGCCAATGCTTACGCTCTTACATCGTGTACATGTGCACACGTATTGCAGAGAAATAAAAAACATAAATCAGTCTCACTCGAGCACTCAAACACGGTGGACGTGTTACGCTTCTTGTTAGAAATTAGCGTTGCCATATGCAAAAAGTGAGATCCCCTGAAATTCATATGAAATTAACCTGAGGAAATACAAGTTCTGATGAACAAAATTTTTATGAGGGAATGGAGATTTAAGATTTCAAATTTAGGTATGACATGAAAATGTCAGATCTGGCAATAGTGATTCTTTATGTGTTTTTGTGAGCGCAAACAAAATGTTTATATTGTTACGAATTTGGAGTGAATAGTCCTATTGTAATTGCTCTAGAATATACCGCATTGTTGTTATTCTTAATTATTGAATTATTGATTCTTATTACTTAGTTGTTTATTATTTGCTGAATTGTTATGTACTGAATTGTTTACTATTTCTTATTCATTACATTGTTGTTGTTAGTCTTATTTGCTTTTTGCTTACTCATTTTAAATGAACACATAACAGCTATACATACGTGCATACATAGTTACTTGTTTACTAGCAAAGCGACAACAAATAAGATCATGATTATTGCTGTTGTTGTTGTCTGTCGGCATTTAAATATTGGGTACGTGTATGTGTGTATGTGTGTATGGCTTGTGTTTACGTTTAATTTGAGTGTACGATAATGTAAACAACTTTAACAAACAAACATGATGATTATTCTAGAAATGATCATTAAGAGTATAAAAGCTGGCGCATCAACGTCAGCAGAGTCAGTCAGTCAGTAAAGAGTTAGAGTTAAAGTTAAACTCAGTGAGAGTCAGAGTTGAGTAGACAGACAGTGTTGAGTCTGTGATTAGTGAGTTGTTAGACTTTACCGTGATCGTGTAAAGCGTATTAAGTGGTTACTATTGCTTTTGAGCATAGTACAGTAGTATTAAATTAAATAAAGTAGTAGCTGTTAAGTACTAAAAATCAAAGAATCGTGCGTTTAATTTCATTGCAATAAAAGAACCCACGGAAAACGTTTTTAAAAAGGTAAAAACGTAACAATTGGTGTCAGAAGTGGGATTGCAAAATGAAGTTCGACGAGCTAAAGGAGGAACAGCTAAAGAAGGAGTTGACTAAACTGGGCCTGTCCACAGCTGGTAGTAAAATAGAGCTGCAGAAGAGGCTATCGGAGGAGTTTGTTCGGCTTGGCCTGGACATCAAGACCCATGCGTTCGAAGCGAAGGAAGAACTGGAGATGGGTACACGTTCAGCTACAAGCAACATGGACTTAAACTCTATGTTGGCCATGATGTTGCAGAAAATGGAAGAAAGCTTTAAGAAAATGGAAGAAAGCTCTAACGCCTTTAATGAAATGCTGAAAGCAACAAATAAAAAGCTAGACGATATCTATGAGGACGCGAATATGAGGGTTAACATCCTTAAAGATAGATGGAATTACAAGGAGAGAGAAGTTCACAGCGTCAATAGGAAATCCGATGGCCCAGAAAAAGATGTTCATGAGAAGCTTGATATTCTGGAGAATGGTGTAGATCAGAAGCTACAATCGCAGGAGGAGAAATGCACTGAGTTAATCCTGGCATTAAAAGGCTCTGATACACAAGTCCTGGAAACTGTGTCCGCTACAGCAAGGAACCAGGATGAGGACATTATGGCGGCTATGCAACGTAAGGCTAGTGGAGAGCATAACGGGCAGATCCACAGAATGGAGCTAAAGCCGCAAAAGGCAAGGAAGACCATGAGAATGTCGCCAAAGAATTTGAAGTCAAAGGCGGCAGTACAGCGAACGGTGGTGGCAAGAATCGCGGCTATGCAAGACAAGTATGGTGGAGAGCATAAGGGGCAGATCCACAGAATGGGGCTAAAGCCGCAAAAGCCAAGGGAGACTATGAGGATGCCGTCAAAGAATGTAAAGAAAATGGTGGCAGTACAGCGAACGGTGGTGGCAAGAATCGCGGCTATGCAAGACAAGTATGGTGGAGAGCATAAGGGGCAGATCCACAGGATGGGGCTAAAGCCGCAAAAGCCAAGAAAGACTATGAGGATGCCGTCAAAGAATCTAAAGAAAATGGTGACAGTACAGCGAATGGTAGTGGCAAGAATCGCGGCTCTGCAAGGCAAGTCTGGTGGAGAGCATAAGGGGCAGATCCACAGAATGGAGCTAAAGCCGCAAAAGCCAAGGAAGATTACGAGGTTGCAAACAAAGAATTTGAAGCCAATGGTGGCAGTACAGCGAACGGTGTTGGCAGGAATCGCGGCTCTGCAGCGTAAGTGTGGTGGAGAGCATAGAGGGCAGATCCACAGAATGGAGCTAAAGCCGCAAAAGCCAAGGAAGACTATGAGAATGCCGTCAAAGAATTTGAAGCGAATGGCGGCAGTACAGCGAACGGTCGTGGCAAGAATCGCGACTATGCAAGGCAAGTATGGTGGAGAGCATAAGGGGCAGATCCACAGAATGGAGCTAAAGCCGCAAAAGCCGAGGAAGATTACGAGAACGCAGTCAAAGAATTTGAAGCCAATGGTGGCAGTACAGCGAACGGTGTTGGCAAGAATCGCGGCTCTGCAGCGTAAGTGTGGTGGAGAGCATAAAGGGCAGATCCACAGAATGGAGCTGGAGCCGCAAAAGCCAAGGAAGATTATGAGGATGCTGTCGAAGCATTTGAAGCCAATGGCGGCAGTACAGCAAACGCTAGCAGCAAGAATGGACGAAAGGCTGGCAAAAAGAAGGCGAAAAAGAGCAAGAAACCTGATTCCAAGGAAGAGGAAGAGAAAGAAAATGAAAGCCAGGTGCGATGGAGTTGCGGATTCTGATGGATTCCGCGAGGGACAACTGGTTCTACTGTTTAAAACACTGAAGAAGATAGGACTGTCTCCCAAACTACAAACACAGTGGGATGGACCATGCAAAGTGGTAATGAGATTGAACGATGTTGTGTATGGGATACAGAAGCACAATAGCCCCCGATCTAAAATGAAGGTGGTACACTTAGAGCGACTCGCAAAATATGGAAGTAGGGGTTCTGTGCCTGTTCGGGACGAACAGGCTTAAGCGGGCGGCAGTGTTACGAATTTGGAGTGAATAGTCCTATTGTAATTGCTCTAGAATATACCGCATTGTTGTTATTCTTAATTATTGAATTATTGATTCTTATTACTTAGTTGTTTATTATTTGCTGAATTGTTATGTACTGAATTGTTTACTATTTCTTATTCATTACATTGTTGTTGTTAGTCTTATTTGCTTTTTGCTTACTCATTTTAAATGAACACATAACAGCTATACATACGTGCATACATAGTTACTTGTTTACTAGCAAAGCGACAACAAATAAGATCATGATTATTGCTGTTGTTGTTGTCTGTCGGCATTTAAATATTGGGTACGTGTATGTGTGTATGTGTGTATGGCTTGTGTTTACGTTTAATTTGAGTGTACGATAATGTAAACAACTTTAACAAACAAACATGATGATTATTCTAGAAATGATCATTAAGAGTATAAAAGCTGGCGCATCAACGTCAGCAGAGTCAGTCAGTCAGTAAAGAGTTAGAGTTAAAGTTAAACTCAGTGAGAGTCAGAGTTGAGTAGACAGACAGTGTTGAGTCTGTGATTAGTGAGTTGTTAGACTTTACCGTGATCGTGTAAAGCGTATTAAGTGGTTACTATTGCTTTTGAGCATAGTACAGTAGTATTAAATTAAATAAAGTAGTAGCTGTTAAGTACTAAAAATCAAAGAATCGTGCGTTTAATTTCATTGCAATAAAAGAACCCACGGAAAACGTTTTTAAAAAGGTAAAAACGTAACAATATGTATTTTTGCCTATCCCTGTTTTAAAATCACATTCAAAATTTAAAAATTCTGTCCTGTAAAGCAACTATTGCCTTTTGTCGGAGAATTTCAATAAAGCTGATAGTTACCATTATTATTTTTAATAGCTTTATTACAATTATGTTATTATTTTTATAGCCAATAGTCTATGCAGCTCGTGCTCATATTTATATACGATTTACACCGTGTAAATAAATTTAAAAAAGAAGTATTTCTAATTCCTTTGAATAACTTTTCATTAAAAAAATCAGTTTCTTCTAAAAATTTTCTTTAATAACTCTTTAAATATTTTTAACTAAAAAAGAAGTGAATTAAATGAAACTTGATATTTCCTTTTGCTTAAGTTCACACAAATATTCGCTTAATTTTAATAGACATAAAAATACATGAGAGACTTATTATTTTTTATTCAAACACACGCCACTAATGGGATCTGTTGATTTCCATCATGCAAACCTTGTGGCATGCAATTCTATTTAAACCTACAATAAATATTTAATAAAAATTATAAAAAAAACGTTGCTTGCTGCAAGTATTCACTTGTATATATTTGCATATATATAGTTTTTAACTACCCTAGTTTTTATTTAAAAAAATATATATTTATGAGAAAAAAACTTGAAAACTCCTGGCTGGAATAATTTAAAAATTTTCAACGTGAATTGACTGTTTTTGTAGGTCATTTACGTGAAAAGAAGGCAAAATATAAAATAATTTTAGACACCTTGAATTTTTTTCTTTTTCTGAAAAAAAATTATATTTCCACGAAGGTGTTAAAAGTTTGGCTCAAATTTGTTTTCTCGCCTGGCGAATTTCAGCTTTTAAATATATTTTATGGTATTTGAAATATTTCGAAGGATTTTTTTATAATGAATTCCTTTTGATGCATATAAGTGAGTTAAAATTAGAATGTTTAAGGCCCTAAGGAAAGCTTTAAATTTTTCATTGCTTTAATTTATTTTATACCCTTATTCATTATGCTTTCTTACCAATTTTGTTTTTGTTGATATTGCTTGCAGTTTTTCACTTAAATATTAATTGCTTACATTTCAAAGATTAATCACATATACGAATAATATATGTACCCTCTGAATAGTCATCTTATATTTTGTATGTAATAAATTGATGAATGTGTGTGTGTTTTTGTTCAACACAAAATAGTTTTTCAATTTATTTGGAAGTTTCAGGAGGCTTTATTATTAATTCAAGTGTGAAATTGAAAATTTTAATTAAGGTAAAAAATTTTACGTAATACTATACACTAAGAAAATAAACTGGTAAAAGTTTTAATCTGATATAGGAGAAGAGAACTAGAGGGAAGTTCATAATAGAAATTATGATTATTTCTGAACTAGTTTAGGCTAGGTTTGTAGGGCAGACTGCAACCAAGTGTAAGGATACAGGAGTACGCAAAGCCCATTGTGATGCCCAGGGAAATAAACTACACTGGATTTTGGAATCCGATCGGCTGACCACTAACAAGAACTTTAACAAAACCTAATAAACCCTTCAGTGGCATTAATTTAAAGCGACCTAGGTCTTGAATACAACTATTGCCCAGATGTCTAAATGTACATTCCTGTAGAGCAGGGTATAGTCGTATAGCCGACTCTTTCTCCTCTCTGTCGAAGTGGCTCTTACATTGACCATCATGGGAGAATCTTAGGTGCAGCTACATGCGATCAGTCGCACAACATCCCGTAATAGTGTCCACTAAGACTACCAGTGATCATTTTCCAAAAGACAGGAGCTATTTTATCCTACCGTACATAGAATCCTGAATATCCTACAATATCCAAATTAAATAAATAAAAAATAAAAAAGTAGTGATTGTGGACCTCCTAAATATTGTCCCCTTCTTCAAGATCATTCTATAACTCAAACAAGCGAATGCATATATCTCTTCGTTAGTACACTTTATCTAAACTCGAGCCTGCTGTCGTATACTGGTCACCCGACCCTTTCTATGCCAACAAAAATTTTGATTTAACTTCCTTTAAATTAAAAGTCCTGATAGCGGCAAGGCTGTCTATAAAAATTTTGACTGAGCCGCTCTCTAAGTGCAGCCTGTTGAATCTTTTTGCAGCTTCTGCAGAAATCTCTGCCTGCAATACGGCGTAGGTATCAGGTAATCGAAGTGAGACTGAGAGGTCAGGGCTCTCAGAGAATATCAGATATCCAGCACCGATTAAACCTATGAAGCCTTCCATCCAGTATCTCTATCTCTCCAGTCATCCCTATTGGATATCTCGATGAAGAAGGATTTGTCAAAGTTCATGTCAAAGGTCAAGTAGTCCGTTCTTACCCCCATGACCTAGCGTACATTTTCTGCGATGGGGCCATACCCAATATGGTCATGTATCAAACTGCCCGACTCCCTGAGTCTTAAGGGCCGATTTGACAGATATGTATTTATTATAGATAACAAGGGGAGTTAAATAAAGTATCGTCTCTAAACTAGCCTGAGGCATAGACCATATTGCACTACTAACAGCGATACATGCCATCCTTTGCTCCTTGTTAACGTAGAGATATATGCACTCCTGTTCTCCACCAGAAAAGGTTAGGTAAAGATGAGTCTGATCACTGCCTTGTACATGCGATGTATGATGTATGGCTTAATCATCCATATAACTAAAATATTCTCTCTTGTTGCGAGAAAAATATTGCAAAATTTTTTTTGAACTATCTAAGAGAAATATATATTAATTACTTATTATATTGAAAATTAACAAGTATAACACTCATACCTAAATAAAGTTATTCTGGCCTTTTTAAAGTTGCAACTGTGAAATAAATTGAAAATGACAGGAACCAAGAAATATGACAGAACTTCAAAACCTCCCATTTATTCTTACATCGATAGTTTATTATTTTTCTTTCTTTTGAACGTTTCTGACACTTTGTCATTTACTTTTCTTTGGGCGGAGGCAAAAAGAGATTAGCAGCTAAAATATCAATTAATCATTTCATGTTTTATTTTTCAATTAGTACAGGTACGCAAAATATTTACAATAACAACATGAAATATTCTTGGCCTGTGCTAAGCAAGCTAAAATACTATATATATATATATATATATATATATATATATATATATATATATATATATATATATATTGTTTTTGTAGTTATTGTATAGAACTGACACCACCTTTAATATACAATGAAAATTTTGTCAATGTACTCTCTAATACACATCTCTGGTAGGATAAGAGCAAGTCAAGGCGGAAAAAAATAACTTTTGCCATTCGCTTGTCAGATTTTCATACGTCTTCTAGTATGTCTTCTAGTGGTACATTAGCTTTTACACGGTACGATTTCCTTCATTATACATAGATTTTTGATAGACCTAAATATTTTTGGTTTAATGTAAAGACACATTCAGCAGTCACAACTTTTGAATTATTGCATATGCGCTATGCGTATAAATATTTAAAAGCCTTGGTTAACGTTGTTCTTTAGCTGTGAAATGATTATTATTCAGACAGTCCTATTCCAGCAACACTTCTCATTAATCAAATTAAACAACAATTAACTGCAGTACAAGGGGGTAACCGCTTTTATTATGTTATTACGATATAAAAAGCAATTTGTCATAATTTAATTAGTCTAGTGTGTATGATCAATATTTTATAATTTGAGATTAAGTATACGTCACAGTATCATTTCTGTCCTTTAAAGTTACACCAGCGGAATCCAACGTTTGCTGTAAATGTCTTCAGAAAAGGCTAGTGAAATATGTTGTAGGTTTTATTTTGCAGTATAATAATAAAACGTATGCAAAACTAAAAATATAATAGGTTTTTTTTGGCAATGAGTGTTGCATTTGCAGTGACATCAACGTTTAAAGAAGCAAAGAAGCAGCTAAATCTACATATCGAAAAAGCCTGTATTTCCAAAAATGCATTAAACATAAAGTAGTTTTTTTTTAGTTTTACATATAAACCTTGTTTTATGAAGTTATTTTTCACTCTTTACAATATATTGAGAAAATAGTTCCAGATATCAAAATACAACATTTAAATTTATTGGGATTGGTACGAGGAAATAATTGAACTTTGTTTTTTTGTGGCTTTAGCTGTTCATATGCCGACATTTCATTGCTCGCTGAACGAAATCGTCCGTGAAGTTTAAGTGTTTTGAAAATATGTAACCTGATATGCTTATGCCACAACAATTAAATATAATATGGGAATTCTCGATCGTATATGAATATTATAAAATACACACACTTTGAATGTTTTTATACAAACAGGACAACAACGAATTTATATGCGATATGGATTTCTTTCAACCTGTAAGAAAGTGGCTATCCTTTGGGTACCAATGATTGCATTTATTAGGCAATCAGGGCATCTAATTGCTTGCAGGCTGCTAGAAAAATATTATTTTATTCGTTATAAGTGCAAGCATTTTTGTATTCGTTATTAAGTGAAAAATCGCAATAACCAAATTTCGTCATAGCCGTAATAATTTATTTCCTTATAACCGTTGTATATTATAATCGAACTCCACTGTATTGTGTACATTCTATATATGTGTATGTATATACAAATGGCAACATACTTGAACATATTAGACATGTAAAATACACTTAATTGCGATGTGTACATGTTTCTAATGTCTGTTTTCTTATTTTGTAAACTTTCTCTACATCTTTTAATTAAATATTCAGGAAATAATAATGAAAGCGTAGCATTTTAATCACAAACCTAAAAAAATAAATAGACCCACTTTGAGTGCCCACGCATGTAATTCCGTTTGCGAGCTTAACCTTCACTCCAATATCTTTGCATTCATAAGGTGACGATAAAGACACGTTGCTGAGAAATGTAAACAGCCATTTTTATTTTGTTTTATATTTCTATTAGTCATTAACTTTCTATTACTTATTTTTGGCAAAAAAAGGTGAAATTTCCCATACTGGATTGGATTAAATCAAAAATTGATTTAAATGCTTAAATTTCTACCGAAAAAATATAAATCTAGATGGTTTTTCTTATCAAAGTAATTTATTCAGTTTTTGGCTTAAGCTCCCACTAATCCAAATATATTAATTTAAATCTAATACTTATTTCCACAAAACTTTCAATTCACTAAATAAATTTAACAATTACTGGAGACAAAAATACAAACAATAAAATCTCTCGTTTTTTAAGCATTGGCTTATCTGTTGCTGTTATAATTTTTGGCTCACCAGGATATTAGTTGCAAATACACTTCACAAATTTCAATTTTGATATTCAATGGCCAATGGCCATTATCAATATTACTTGAGTTGTCAATACAATGAATCCATCCATCATCATTGTCGGAATTGCTGCTGGATGTTGGATAAATCTATTCACTGACACAAAAATGTGGTTGGTATATTTGCACGTAAAAAATTAAATAAACAGGTTTTTTTTGTTACATAAGCCAACTGTGGTAAAGAAAGATGAATGGATTATATTATGCAATTATATGACACATTTTTGTGGTCCTTACGGAATAAACGCATAAGTCAGTTGTTGGTATTTTTTTTTTCTTTTTCTACTTATAAACCAAGAAAATTATAACAGTGTAGAAGAAAAGAGAAACCTTTGACAGGAAAATTGTTTGAGTGTCGTTATTAGTATAAGAATGGTATCTTCGAAACAAGAAGTGTATATGCTGGGCACAAGAAATTTCATTCTAGTTTTCATCTACAATTCCATTTTTAATGTTTAAATAAAAATATGATTAGTGTGACCATAATGTAATGGCAAATATATGTGTGATAATATGAAAGACCATGCAATAATTATTTTAAAGACTTCATTTCATATCATCTAAGAAAACTTATGGCTCATTCAGTTTTAAAAAGATGCTTTAAAAATACTGATGTGCCATCAAACAGTGGCGAACTTGCTAGTGCTAGAACTTGCTCCCAAAAAATATATAACCAAAAAATGTTAATAAATTTGGCATTACAAAGTGTTTTAGTTGGTTTATTAATTAAATTAGAAGTATATTATTATCCTGTTAGAACTACATTTTACAAAAAAGTTTGATTAAGCTTTAAAGTCCATATTCATTAACAAACACTCGTATGCTACTTTAACTATTTTATGGTTTAATTAATTTTATTGGCTACTCGGTCGTAATTTATAGTTTGTGATGTCCAAAGGCGATTAAGATATCAATCGAGTGGTCAAATATATAAGAAAAAATTTAATATTTTGAAGCAAAATAAACTATACTGAAATATAATCAACAAAAATACAATAGACAAGAACTTACATGAATCTACTTATTTTAATGAAGAGAGTATTTGAATATCGACCCTTTTATATTTGTTTTGATTATATATACATCTCGAACCAATTTGTTCTTTAGTATTTATCAAAAATTTTATTGCATATTTTAATTAAATTGCATAATTTATAGAAATAATAATAAGCCCACTAAGAGCTAACAGTTCAAGCTTTAATTTAAGGGGCAACATGAACCCCTGGTTGAGGCATTTATAGAGATAATTTAATAATGAAATAGTATTTTAAGAATATCCAATTAAAGTAGATTTAAAAAAGATTTAGACTTGCTCTAAAATTTCCATTAAACAAGTTTTCATGAACACTTCATTACTTAAGAATGGCTCATTAAGCTGTTGCACTGAATTTGGAATTTCTCGAAAAAATATTTTTTTGGGAAACATTCTAGCCCGTTATATTTCTATTTCTAAAAGGGACCCAAAAATACCCATAAATTTAAAATGTTTCACACAAAGAAAATCTCGTAGTGTTTTACATAAAAATCGTATCCCTACAATGCAAGCCTCAATATGTTACAAATACAAATTCGCCCATAAGACTGTGCAACAGGATACAATGCTCTAAATGGAACTTTAAATACGCCCAGGCACTTACATGTACATCCACTGCCCTAGTACGTTATTATGGAAAATGTTGCATTTTGTTAAACAGTAGCGGACGTCTGTTTTAAATTTGAACCGTTTGCATTTGCGAAATTTTGTCATTAATCAGACGAGAATTGAAAATTTGAATGCATAATCACTTTTAGATTTGATAAGAGGGTTGTTAACTTAATGGTTTTTTTGGGGATCTTTTTAATGTCCGATGATTTAATGTTCGTTACGTTTTTTCGATATAAATGCCTCATCAGAATATTTACATTACATATGTTTATAACATATTTACACTATAGATTTGAATAGGAATGATCGCCGTTGGAATACAAGGAGAAATTACAAAAAAAATTATAAATTTGTAAGAAATTGTTGCAGAAGCACATACAGATTATTTCCAAAGCTTGGAAAATTCAAGCAAAATATAAAATGTATTATTAGACACTAGCCAATATTTCTGTTAAGGTTTTGAAGAAGGCTTTCAGCAAAATTATATTTTCTTATATCGAAAATTCGTGAGCTTTTGAAAACTGTATTAACATGTGATCTTAAAAAATCTTTGTATTAAATATAAAAATATTAAATTGATGATATTGTTTGACCTTCATTTTGATTAATTCTTTGCATTATTATTAATAACTATTATTTTATTGAATTATTAATTAAAAATAAATATATTGTTTATTTAAAAAGACCTCAAACTCAATAAATAGCCTTTAGCCAAATCATATTTAAAAAGCATTCAAACTCATATACTTCTACCAAAATTACAAATACTATATGAGAATCCAAAAAGAACCCAATCATATTTTTCTATTTGTAATTTACAAAAGCTTTCTAAAGCTATTACACTTATATGTTTTGTAAATTACAAATAGAAAAATATGATTGACAACACTTTGTGTACTTCAACATTTCAAATTTGCTAGTTGTCGCTTAAGCTATTCATATATCGATATTTTATTTCTCGCTAAAGCAAATCATCAGTGAACTTTAATCAGTTTGAAAATATTTGATTACATATGTTTATGCCAAAATATTCAAAAACAATATGAGAATTCTCTATCGCATATAAATATAACAAATAATATAATCATGGTAGGCTCCTAATGCTTTTATACAAACAGCACAATAAACAATCTGTATGCGATATTAATCTATTTTATTTTTCTTGCAACTTGTATACAATTAGACGCCTTAATTTCTTAATAAATTTTTTCACAATTCTAGGAAAATTTTACGAAAGTAGGGGAAAACTCGTATCAACTAAAATTGAAGACATTTATTTACATCTTTTAAGTATGTAGATTTTTATGAACTATTTACGTGTAAATGTCTTATTTTTATGACTCAAACTCCTTAAGTTTAAAGACTTACTAAATTTTAGAAACTATATTTTTAAAGTCAATTAAGTTTTCGTGAAATGTAAAAAGCTCTTTATAGGAAGCTATGATCTAAGTGTATTTTTTCTTAATTTAAGGCAAACTTTACTTAAATTAAGGAAATTTCTTAAGTAACTTTTAGAACATTTTTTATCTAAATTTAATATATATCGTTTTCTAGTATGTAACAATATTTCTCTGTTAACATATTCAGAAACCTATTTAAGTCTGGAAGGCTTGCAACATTCCAATTTTCCGTTGGGAGAAGGCAAGACTCATAAGCGTTTCATAATTATGAATTTTTCTAAGTCCGTCTTTGAGTCTTATGCAGTAAATTATTCTTTTTACAATATTTATTTAATTTTTTATAAATTAAATTTTCCATTAATTTGCTTATTGTAGTTCGCATTTCACTGTAGGTCTTCTTTGATTGGAATGATTGTAGCTCCTTAAGACTATAGGGGAAAATATTTTCTAAAGAGATTTAATTGCTGAATGGTGTAAATACTGTCTGACTGTACCGACGTTTTCTAAAAGCATGTTAATTGTTAGAAAACTGATACTTTTTGTTGTTCATGACGTCAATTGCTTTATATTAATTATTTCAATTCTAAAATCCTCATGCTGATTTCTATTAACATTGTCTTCAGATTTTATACAAAGTGTCCTTTTTACAAATTTCCGTTACACTTTTTATAAAAGACGAAACAAGCAACTTCTGCTACTTTTAAACCATCCTGTTTCAATACCAGATTAGTAGTTAAGGTTGTACAGGCCGCCAGTCAGTACAAGATTAAAACTGGCCTACCTCGATCCTGATAGGTTCCTTTGTGTTGCCCGGGCAGAGGAGGTGGGCAATAAGACACGTATTCTCAATAGATCCGATTTTAAACCAAAATGATGCCCGGTTAGAATAGTTTATATGCGTAATACTGCAGCCCGATATGTCATCGAGATTTCACAGAAGTGGGATGCCCATGTGAGTCGCTATGTCTAGCGAGAGAGCAGAGCAATGACAGAGGAGGTGTTCCGACAGCTCTCACAGAACTCCTAGTCTTCCGACTTGGACGATTGTTTAGCAATGTCCGCATCAAAACCACAAAAAGTGTACGACTCGGGGCCATGCCAGTTTCGAGATCTCGCAGGTGACTCCAATGGACCACCTAATCCATACGATCCCATATAGTCCCTACCGAATCAGATCCCTGCAGTGTTTGAGCGGGATTCCTTCCGGTTGATTCTTGTCCCAATCTCCCAACCGGGCTCTGGTTTCTACCAGTTCTTCTGCTACAATATTCCCGGACATCTTCAGGATTGTATGCCTTGCTATCTCATTCAGAGGCACCGGGCATCCATGTACAAGATCAGATGTCGAGTAGGCACCCGATAGAGATCTCGTCGCAGCTTTGTATTCTATGGTACCCAACCAGCCGTTGCCATCCTGTTTCAATACTGAAAATGTCTTTTTGAGTAGAACATTTGTTACTTGACTTAATCCTGCATCTTAATGTTTGTGTTTGTAACTCTCCCTTTAACCCATTCAATAGTTTTTTCATATTATTTACGAAATCACTTGTTTTTGTTATTGCAAGTAGCAATTGTCTAAATATAAGAACTAGAATACATATTAATTCATAAGATTTTAAACAAAGACCTCTGTTATCTTATTTAGTATTCGTTGTTTTAATCCAGGATATAAATTTTTTTTTGCGCCGAAATTTCATTTGAGTTCGTTCAGCTGTTTTTATGTGATTGAGTTAGAAACATACACACTTTTTATTCATAATATTAATAGGATTTCCTAAATTTTAACAACAAGAACCTATGAATATTAGATGTGAGGCCATTCTAAATTCGTATTCAAACAAAAGGGAATTTGTAAGTCGATTTTTTCACTTATAGGGATTCATATTGTACTCGTACACGAATTACTTTCCTATACACAGTAATTTATCAAAGGCTTATAAAACATCGTAAAGCTTCCATAAGCCCTTGGTAGGTATTAAGAATAAGAACTTTAGTCCTTACAGAAACAATAAATGCGTTTTTTTCATGGGTACAAAGAGAATCTTTAATTTTTCAATCTGTTTTAAAGAAAAATTCGTTTGGTTATTTTTATTCCTTTGTTTTATTTAGGTTGTTCTCCATATAAATATTCAAACGAAACTTTTTCTTAATTTTATAACAACAAGCAGTGAATTTAATATGCATTTAGAGAAAAGCTCCATAAAGCTGACATATCTCATGCAGTCCTTAATGTTTTTAAAGGATAAAAAATTCTAAAAAAAATTAAAATAAACATGATTATATAATTTTTGCCCCAAGATATTTTTTGTTAATAAAATTTTTATGTGTACATAATAAAAAATTTCAATTATAATAATACATTCATTCGTATTTAGCTTCTTATTCTTTTCTTGTTATTCTTTCCTTTGCATTATTTAACCTTTCAGACTATTAGAAATTTGCAAAAAAAACAAAATATTTTTTAGGACATTATTGTTGTTTCTATGAAGAAATCTTAAAGAGCAGATAGCATTAGAAAAATCTGCAATTTAAGCAAAAATTTTAATTAAAATACTATGGAAATTCTGCACCACTATTTCAATGACAAAAAAGTGGTTTACTGATTTTCTTGAAAAAATGTACGAAACGGTGTTGATGTTGAAATCCATAGACATATCATATGGCTCAGTGGTTTCAATTTTCACTGATTACTTAGGTATTAGAAAGCTTTCCGCGAGATGGTTACAGCATCACAAATGTAATCGTGTAACAACTTCGCAAGAGTATTTGGCGTAGTCCCACTGCAATACGTATGAAATTTCGCGCAGTTTCGTAATCGTGAACAAAACAGGGATGCACCACAACGCTTTAGAGACCAAACAGCAGCAAAAACTGAATTCGACAGCCAATTAAGTCATGGTGACCGTTTTCTGGCATGCTCGCGGTATAATCGACATTGACTACCTTCGAAAGGGTAAAACATTCAATGGGGAATATTATGCCAACTTATTGGATCGAAACAAACGAACGCATTTGGCCAGGACAAAAGTTCTCTTCCACCAAGACAATACAAAGATGCATACATGTGTAGTTTTCATTTCGAAATTCCATGAATTAGGCTACGACTGCTCACTCATCGGCCCTATACTCCGGATTTAGCCCCAGTGGGTACTTTTATTTCTTATGCAAACCTGAAGAAATGGCTCATCTGAAAGAACTTTAACTACAACGATGGAATCATCTCACAAACATATACCTCTTTTACGTGTTGTTGAACGCTTTTTCCGTTCATGATGATTTGACAAAATAAACTAAATAAATGACAGCCAATTTGCAAGATTTAGTTTCAACAATATGACCCCTATCAACTGGTATAGTTCGGAATTGGTTAGTGGGGGATCCTTTAGAATTAATTTTATTTAATTTAATGACTCTACTTGAAAACGCTTTCGTTTGAATATTTACATCGAAAACTCTACAAGATCAGTCAGCAAATTGTTAAAAACTTAGAATTTTTTTGCTTTTGAAATAAAACCTAAAAAAGTTGTACGTATGGCACACAAGCTTTTATGTTACGCGACGAATGATTGATTTGTATAATTTTTTCAATATTAATCATACGTAACCAGTAGATTTTCTCTGAAAACCTTTTGTCATCAGCAGTTGTAGTATTGCCTTCAATTAACATTTTATTTCGGGTGGATCTCGACTTACAAAAAGTGTTCCAAAACTCGAATAAGTTTTTAATTATGTAAAAAATCTACAGTGGGTCAACAAAATTACGGATGTAAGATACTTCAGCGGCGGTATTAAAATTATTAAAAAAAACATGACTGGCCAGCGAAAAATCATCGCTCGGCCATATCTCCAAACTCTATTCATAATTCAAAATGACTTCGGTAACAATAAATATTTAAATATAGGTTTTTTATTTCTGTACTCTCTTTAGAGAAATAAAATTTTAAATTTTTATAACCAAAATTATTTCCTTATTTTCTTTACAGGTATGTAAACAAAAATTAACAAGGCCATTGGAATTATATTTTTTAGCTGAATGATATACTACATATGTAAGTTATTTGTAATTTAGTATTATTCCAAGAAAAAGACTTATGCCTCAAAAAAATATTTTGAATTAAAAAAAAATTATTTTGAATTATCGAAAAAATCATTTTAACTTTCTCATTTAATCCCTAAATTACATCCTTTCTTAGTACATTAGTATTACCACTTACTAGTGAATACTTAAAACCTTACGATCTCTTTGAAAGGATAGAAAATGTTTCCCATAATCTTAAAAAAAATCCATTAATTAATTATCCATTTTAGTTTAAATTCCGGCTTTTTATGCTTACAAATATTCTAAAACGTGTTTTAATTTCCAGTAAATTCTTTCCATTTTATTTTGTTTTCATTGTACTTTTTTTACGTTAAGAGTTTTTTGTTTTAATAACTTATTAAGTTGATTTAATAATATTTTTAGAATTCATTATTTGGAGGGCGCTTTGATGTAGTAAACATTAGCGTTGAAGTGTTATGCCTTCATCACTTAAACACTCCAACAACAATTAACACAACACCACACTAATGACTTGATGATTTGCCTTGCACAGGGATAGAACCCAGGTTCCCAGTCATAAATTGCTTTGTAGTCAGCGCGCTAAATACTTCACCAAACTATCAGAATTTTGAACTCTATGCTCATTATAAATCTATTCTTATATCATTACAATTTGATTTATTTTTCAACCGACTTCAAAAAGAAAGAGGATATCATTAAGATTGTATATTTTTTAAATGAGTTTATTATTTGTAAACCGATTCAAAAAAATTTTGTTGAAACGGACATGCTTTCAGTTTGGTTCCATTGCAAGATCAAAATCGGGGGATGAGTACTTCTCTTACAGAACTGATATAATAGAATAAAATAGGATCTTGTCTTTCGTTTAGACAAAAAAATGCTTTATTTATTTAACGTTCAAGGAAAGGCTGTTTTAAAAAAACAAATGCTAGTGTCTACAAACAATAAAAATAGAGTTCATGTATGTAAAAATGTATAAAAATAAGAGAAAGGACAATAGAAAAGTATACCCTACAATGGCATGAATGTCACAAAAAACAAAAAAAGATGCTGAGTTTCTATATGAATTACATTGTATATTCCAACAACAACAATACCTAATTACCGTATATAGGGCTGGCTGTGACAGTGAAAGTATTAAAAACTTATGTGGGTTACTCTGCATATAATTCACGTAATCAAAAGAAACCCCGACTTAAAAGCACTAGGGACAAGGATATCTCCCATGCAAAGCAATTCCTAATTCTGTTATATACGGCTTAATATAATAATCAGAGTATTAAAAATTCGTTAAGCGATTTAAATTTATGGAATTTAATGGAGTCTTTCTGAAACAAATTTCTGTGAGGCATAAATAAATTTCAACAAAAATCCTTATTTAAACAAATTCTTCTTATTGTCCTTTTTAACTTTTTAACTTAAATTTAATATTTCAATTGAATAAATTTTGTAGTCCATCAAAGGCCACGTTCGACTTGAATATGAGTCAATAAAATAACTTAAAGAAGAAATGACAAATCAAAATGCACGTACAATATAAATAATGAACGTACAACGTACGAATACGAGTTTAAAAATAAATGAACTACTATGTCTTTAGTATGCAATCAAGCAGACAAAATATTAAAAAAAAACTATACAAAGCCATAGGCAAGAATACCAAAAAGGGAAACAGAAGATGGAAGTACATAAAACTTCGCACATGAATCTAAATTCAAAGGAATAAAATCAAAAGTTTACAAGCAAAAATTCCAACACATTCTACTTCTATGGCGACTAGTATCGAACTTGTGATTAGATGACTTTATGTACACACGACTATCTGCTTAACAAACAGTTATAAAAAAGCTTTTCGGGCAGGGGAAATGGATTTGATTGTTGGCAATCAAATGATTTAATTTTCTACTGCGTTTGAAAGAATTATCAATATTTTTGAAAAAAAAAAATTCTATAAAATTTAGCAAACCATTAAAAAGTATATAAGTTATCCCTATAAAATATGAAACCATCCTAATTGGCTATTACTAAAGACCAGACTTATTCTTTGGAAATATATCAAGCAAAAATTTCTTTTCCAAAAAGAAATTTAAAGCTAAAATGATTATTCTTTTTTGAATCAAAAATTGTCCTTGCAATATATTTTTTATATTTAAAATTCAATTATCTTTTCTTATGAATCATTTATCATTGTATTCCTCAACCTTGAATGAATATTAAGCAAAATCCTTAGAGAACATTTAATTGTAAAAATTTTACAAAATCAAACTCAAATACAAATAAGGAAATTAGTTTTCGTTTATGATTTTCAATCGAGAAAAGTTAAATAAAAGCTGTTTATGGCAGTTAGTAAAAATATGCCTTTAGATTACACACATAAGCTTCATAACTTCCATCAAAATCCTTCTCAATTCATATGTGTCTTTTCAAATGTTTGGAGGCATGAAAAGAATTTTATAATAGACTTGTCCTCATAACGAAATATTCATCTCACACGCCAAATCTTCTACTATTATTTTTTTTTTTCTTTTCTTTTCCAAACTAATAACACATCTGGTTAAGTATGTGTTCACAACATCAAGTCAATTCGCAAATATTGTCATTTATATTCATATTTCGCAAGCATGTGTTGCCTGTCAAGTTTATCATCTTGAGGATTCTTAATTTTTTTTTGACAATTTCCTGTTGACGAATGTTAATTTTGCATTTGAAGAGGAACACTTTTCAAATTCGTTATTAACGCCACACAAAGGCGTTTATAAATATAGAAAATCATAAAGTTAATCTATAAAACTAAAAAAAAAACTATCAGCCTAAAGCTTTTTTTATCGACACTAAGCCTTATTTATCTCCAGGGATGGGAAAGTAGTACTTACAAAAGTATATGCTATTGAGTGTATTTCTGCTGTGTATTGTATGTATTGAAAATAATTTTTCTTTATGGTCTCCAATGCAAATCTCATTAGACTCCATTAGAGAAAAATGTTAGTTTACTTTTTATGCATTTTATGATTAAAAATGTCCGGAACATTAGTTCCAAATGGGTATTTTCCGTCTCGTACTAGTAAATAACAATGAATTATCCTTTTACCATTCCTGTAACAGAATATACCACCTAAGCTCACTTTAAATATACTCGTACTCCTGAGTATAATCGAAACATATTTATATGCGAACTTAACTTGTATGCATTTATACATGTTTAATAAAGAATAATTCATAATGGACTCCTTGATGTTGTCTGGTTCATACTCTAGGTGCAAAATTGTATGACAATATTTGTTAGACAATTTCTAAGTTGATTTCCTATCAAGTGTCACACTTTGTGTTAAAGTCATCTATGGAGATTATTCCTAGATAACGTTTCTCAAGCCGTTACATATCAGTAGCCCTTTTCTTAATATTTTGGAAGATTTTAGTAACAACAGAAACAATTTATATATAAATACAAATTACTAGAGATAAAATTTTTTGCTCTAAAAATGATTACTTCTATTTACTTCTATTCCATCATACATACTTGATCTCATTGAGATTGCATTTATAGATTTCCTTCTGTCTGTATGAAAGAAAAATTCACGATCAATGAATCCTTTTCTTGGCAATAATTTCTTACAAAACCATGTGGCTTCAATTGGTGATCAAAGATTCGCCGGCATTACTTACTCCACTAATTCACGATCTATATATCCTTCTTTTGATAATAGTTTCTCAAAAAAACATGTGGCTTAATTCAGTGATCAAGGATAATAAATTGTAAAGCATTTTTCCTCTTTTCTATTTCCTGTTGTGCAATATTTTCTTTTAATTTATAATGAACATTTATAAAGGTATTTTCGTTTATTTGTTTTTGCTGTTTGCTATTTGCTAAAAATCTTTCTCAATATTTGTCATCTTAATTATGGAAATGAAAATTTCGTATATTTCCGCAAGATTAAATTTGCATATAAAAGAAATTGCATGTGTGGAACTATAAAACAAATAGTTTATACTGACATGTGATTGAAATTAATTTTAAAACTGAATCGATGTAAAACTCTTCAGTCGAGCCCACGACTACCTCCTCTGAAGTATGTCACTATATTGCCAAACTTTGGCGCGTCTTAAGGATTTTCTCCTCTAAGGTAAATCTAACCCGGCTTAGCTTTTAAAAACTACCATATCATTGCATTTGAATGCCATTTAAATTTTTTGCATGGAAGTTATTTCATTTAAAAAAGTTATTAAAACGTGAGCTTTATTTGTTACATTTTCAGACTCGAGAATAATTTAATTTTCTTTGCGATTGCTTCATAAAATTTTGAGGGGATTTTTAACTATTTCAGGTCTCATTTCATTGAGACTGTTTTCGTGGTGCGTTATTTCAATTAGACCGTCGTCAAATAGTTTTAAGGCCATTCAGTCACTCTCGTAAAATGTTTGAACTTTATTTATCATAGTTTTATCATAGTTTTATATAAATGTAGCAATTTTCTTGTTATCTTAACTGTCTATATATCGACATTTTGTTTATGATAACTCATCAGTGGACCTCAACCTTTTTGTAAAACAGTTCACTTCTTATGCTTCCATAAAAACTTACAAATTCAATATGAGAATTCTATCGTATATAAATATTATTTATTTAATCATGGCAGGACTAGAAAGCTTTTGCATAAACAACACAGCATACAATTTATATTCGAAATTAATTCAGTTATTTGTCTTCCAAAATGTATACAGGATTAGATTAATTAGATTTGGGTTAGATTGATTGTATATTTTAGGCAAAATGAACTTTTAGTAATCAATTTCAATAATATACTGAACAACCTTTAATAATAAATAACTCAATAAATACTCAATAAATAGCAGGGCCAAATAGAAAAAATATGTATTAATAATTAGTAGTCAGACACTTAGCGGATGAGTAATATTTTATTATACGAACCAATAAATGTTACTCATACGCACAACTGATTCCTGTCAGCAAAATGAAAGTTATTCTTAAGCTACGGCATTTTTATTGCTTTTAAAAATTCAATAGCGCTTCTTTTTTACTTCCTAGAATGACAATTTTTTTCAAGCTATGATGAATTACTTTTTAAAATCTGTTGAACTCGATATAAAAAAATGTTTCTTTTCTTTTACTTGTGTCTTTAAATCTACATGAAAACATTATTTTCCTTCAATTAATAAATGGTAAAATTGTTTCGCATATTCTAGATTGTTTTCCAACGTAGTTTGGCTTGAACTTTGGTTTTTAAACAGACAGTTTTAAAGAGAGTAGAAAATGGGATACTGAATATAGCACATACCCAAAACCAAATTTGACGTAGGATGACGGAAAACCATTGCAAATAAGTACTAAATAACCAATCTTAACTTAATATTGTTCTTCACAAAAAACATAAATTTTTTAGCATACATTTTTAGCATAATGATCAGTGGATAGGAATTAAATCAGAGAAGATTCTGCTATGATAAACCTATGGTAAAATTATTGAACTACTTTTTGTTTTTAATCTCAATATTTTCATGACTTTGGAAGCTTCCTTTCACTGGTATAGAGTATTATCTAAAATGCTCCTTATTATTATTTTTGCTTAATTTCAAAGCACTTCAGTTCGTTCAAAAGAAAATCAGCACTTCAGCTCGCTTTATAGAAATTAGCTTGAATTGATTTTGCTTCAAACGGAAAGTACTTTGAAAGTATTAGTTATTTACCACCGCCAAGCCACAGTTCATTTACGGCTCAGTTTAATCGTATTATATGCAATCGATAACATCTCAATTTGTAAAATAAATCTGAATTCAAAATCCGTATATCATATTTAGTAAATGTATTATTCACGACATGCAGCAAAATAATATAAAATTTTTTTTTTCATATATTTGTTGTGGGTTTAGCTACGCTTTCAATTGGGGCCAACAAAATCATCAGTACACTTTAACCAAATTATGTTTGAAAAGCTTTCAAACTTATGTGCTTAAATATGTTTGTTATTTTCTTTGCAAATTTATTTCATTAAGTGAAATTTCTCGATTAAAATTTCTGGCTTATTTTGTAATTTAAACAAAAATTTAATTCGATTATTTAAATCGAAAATATAAGAAACCCAATTTTTTTTTCCACGAAGTGTCTGAGCGAAATTTTCATTTGCATTTATAAAATCAGGCATAAAATTCATTATGGCAAATTGCTTTCGAACAGAACGTTCTTTAGTTGATCTTATTTGCTGTATGTTTGAAATTGTGTGACTATAAATTATACATAATAACATTAACAAAAACTCAAACAAACTTATCCTTTAGAAGCTTTCTACAAAAAATTATTTAAATATATGCTTATGTCTGCATATTTGTTTTTCCATTAAATTTCTATTTAATTTATGTTGTTTTTTTTCCTGAAAATGAAAAGCGAGACTTTTTGAAATATTGTGACAAAAATAAGTGAACATGAGATGAAAATTTAATTAAAAAAAGTAAATTCCTTTGAGTATTGATTAATTTTATTAAATACATAAACTCGTATGATCCAGAGCCGAATAATTGTATACATACAATTTATTCTTAGTAAGAAAAATTTTCCAAATTTTGTCTTTTATTATTGGGTCTCATCTGATAGTATATCGGCAAAAAAAAACTGTTGGTCCGAGCGATGTCTTGTGTCTTTATAAAATATGTTTTACTTTGATAAGTTTTTTCCCAATATTGAGGGAATATAAATTCAATGAAATGTTGTATCATTTAAAGGCCAATGAAAATCTCATTTAAATCCAAATATATCATGCATCTCATTAAACTTATGCAAATTGTATGCAATTTTTAGTGACAGTTACAGTGCTTAAGGAAAATATATTCCAGGCATTGGGTGGAATTATTGACCTTAATAATAAAGTTGAACATGGCCATCTAGTGATGAAGAACTTCTATTTTGTGGTCCGTGACAGTAAATGAACAACAGCGTCCAAGAATATTCTAGCATAAAATTCTCCGCAATATATTTGTCCCAGTCGGCAGATATGTTCAAAGAACTAATGACGAACTGATCGAACCATGCGAAGGAGATGGCATACTAATTTTCATAAAGGATCAACGTCTAAAATGGGACGATAGCAGACCGCCAAAGTCATTGTTAAACTATTATATCAGAAACACTAGACGAAGAGGATGCCCGCAAACTAGATGAAAGGACTGTGTTGTATACGATTTAAGGATAATGTGTATTCGGGACTCGCAGCTGAAGGCTGTACATAGAGAAGAATGGAAAATAATCATCGAACAAGCTAAAGCTCGACCCAAGCCTTAACGCTCTATGATGATGATGATTCTTATAATTTTAAACAAAAACTTAATACAGTCATCGTAATATTTTTTGTTACTTAATTTAATTTTAATTAACACTATTTATTTTCGTCCTTTTTTTAATATATGTATATGATTTTTATATAAATGAGCTTTAGGTCCTTTTTACAAAAATTATTTTTATTATGATTCAATATTTCGACGCCTCTTTGGGCGTCTTCTTCAGGAAAAATTTTTTTATTAATAAAAATAATTTTTGTAAAAAAGACCTAAAGCTCATTTATATAAAAATCATATACATACATTAATTTAATTTTTATACTTTTTTGTTTTGTTTTGTATGCTTGTAAATATTTAATTTACTTTCCCGATTGTTTATTAATTAATTTTTGTATTTTTGCACTCATTTTGTTAATTAACTTAAGTTAGTGTTAATAAAAATGTGTTCCAGTTCATAAAACAAGTGTAATATGTTCAAAAGACTACGAATATATTTACCATAAATAAAAACTATGGACTACCTGATGAGTGTTTATAGAATCTTTGTTGAAGTATATTTCCCCGACTCTAATACTATGAAATTAAAATTCAAAGATGTTGCATTAACTGTTCTAAAAAATTATAAATTTTTAAAGTTTACAACAGTCGTTGCTGAAAACTGCCACCTACTAACTGCCATCTGTCAAAATTATCCTTCTTATTCTTAGAAAAAATTTAACGTTTTACTTGTTATTAAAAGGAATTTCCAAATATATTCTATACAAAAATTTTGTTCTTTCGTACATATTCACTTTAGATTGCGTTTATTTCAAATGAGGTCAAACTTCAAACTGTGGTTTCATTTTTGCTTTCCTCCAAAAAAAGGAAAAAGAAAATAAAAAATAGAAACTTTTTTAAGCTTCCTTCGCTCTCCGACAACAAAAGGAAATATTTATTTATTTTGTGGTAGAAGCTAAAACAAAGATCTATAGCATTTGTAAAATGTGCAATATTTTGCCACACACATTTTGTTAAATGAATTGAATGCCTGTGGCCACAAAAATGTTTCTTTTCATTTGATTTCTTTTTTTTATAATAGATTCTATTTATTTGGAAAATTTAATTTTTTAAAAATAAATCGATACTGAAAATTTTTACATTATATATACTACCTGAGAGGTAGTAAATACAATTTTAACCAACATGTAATAAGATCAGGGGAAAGGGTACCTCCCAAACAAACTAATATATAATAATCGTGTATCTTAATTAATTTACTAGGGAGAATGAGCAAAATTAAAATGAGGTACTCTGCGGCCAATGAATGCCATCTCGAGAAAATCCGGGTGAATAGTAACAATGGGAATTGTACTCCCCCGCATATAAATTGCTATATGATTAACTATGAAAGTGAAACAGTTTAAAGATGTAATGCTTCAGAGCTCACCGTGTTTTCGCCAATTTGTGAAAGCAACGGAAGAACAGCTCTCATAAAGACATCAAAAATAGTCTCTAATAGTCTGTAAAACTTGCAACATGCCTCGAAATAAGTATAGTATTATTTGCCTTACCCACTGAGATTTTTGCTGCCTGTGCCACAAAAATTTACAATTGAAATCAAATTTTAATTCATAGTTTTAACAAGCAAGGCATCGGCTTCAGAAATCTTAGTATGTAACGCATATAATGATATGACATATACTTTGAGTGGATTGAATTTTTTGTTAAAAAGTTTATTTTTTCAAATAAATTTGAGCCAACACAAGACTAAACAATTAAACTTTTAAAATACAGAAAAGCGTTAAAAGAAGAAATTTTCAGAAAGAAGATTATTAAAATAACTAAATAATTTTTATCCAACATATTCTACAAAACGAAAAAATTTCTCAAAATGTATTCCAAATTGAAATGAATCCCTATAAAAAGTAACACATACATGCACTTTAACACCATTACACGTACACAACAAAGTTGTCAACATGTTCATTCAGCAGAAACACTTATTTATAACAAAATGCAAAGAAATTCGCTTGTTCACTCATAAATAAATGAATAAATATAAATAAAACAATTTAACAGCAAAAACTCCTTTCTCTACACACACACACACACACACATTCACAACTTCCCTATAAAAAAAACTGTGAAAATGAAAGATAAAATTTATTGAAATTCGTTTTCCACTTAATTTTTTATGCAGAGCAAATGGCTTTAATTTGTAAAGTAAATACAAATAAATTTTCACTAGAAATCCACACAGATACAAATAATTGGAATAAAGAAAGTGGAATGTTTACATTTTGCTGAAGAAAGATGATATACGGTTGCAACAAAAGGATCTCAGCTAATAATAATGGAAAATTTGCTTGTTGTGGTTTTAAATTTATAAAAGTATTTGGTTTATATTCGTATGTATATGTTTTTGTTTTGGTTTGTATTTTATTTATTTTATTTTGCTTATAGTCATTGTTCATTTCTTAAATGACCTTAAAAAGTCAGAAAAATTTTAAAGCTCTAAGGATGTTAAAGTGTGGAAAGAAGAGGACTTAGCTTTCATAGAATATCAATGGCAATAGAGGATTTGTTTAATAAATCAAATTTTTAAAAGGGCTTTAAAATATATTTATTCAGATTTAAATATGAATTTATGGGAAAAATGGGTTTGAGGTCGTTATGTTCAATATTAAAAAAATTAATTTGAGATTTTAAAAAATATTTTTTAAATAAAATTAGCTTTTTGTATGTTATATTTCTAGCTGTTCATATATTGATATTTCATTGGTGAATTTTAGCCGATTTGTAAGCACTCAAACTCGTATGTTTATACAAAAACTAACATCTACAATATGAAAATATTTAATATCAATATATATAACCATAGTAGGCTTAGAATATCTCAATACAAATAAATAATTTTATTTGATATGAATCTCTTTTATTTCTCTAACGATTAGTTGGGTGCAATACCAAACTAATATATTTCAATATAATCAATTTAATTATTTTCTTTAAGCTTTTCTTTAAGCGTCTCTTATTTCATTTTATTTTATTTGCCGATGTTTCGGTACTCTTCGAGTACCATCTCTTCGAGTACATACTCGAAGAGTATCAAACGATCTATAAATAAAATATATTAAAAGAGACGGTTAAAGAATTAGAACATAAATTTCAATAGTAAATATTATGGCCTTATTCATAAAATCAAAGATTATATCAAGGGCTTATAGTCAAATTGTGCTATCTGCAGATTTGTCTAAAATGGGTTTTTGATGCCAAACTGTTCAGTAATCCATTCTGCATCTATGATAACAATTTCGTGCAAAAATGTTTTTTCTATCACCATTATTTTCATGTTTTTGTTTTTTGAGTAAATCTCTATTAATAAGAAATTTAAACGTTTTTTTTTTTGCTCTCCTGAGCAATTGTATTTTTGTAGATAGCATAATTTGACTAGAAGCCCTCGATATACTAGAAATATTTAGTAATAACTTGGTTGCTACAACAATACGTTAATTGGAAAAAATCTTTATATAGTTGTCACAGCCATGTCGATCTAGCATGACGCTTTTCTGCCCGCAGTTGAGGCTTAACTTCTTAACTTTTAAATACGTTTAATATATTTTGTTTCTGGCACTTTTATTTCTGCTTTTTATCGAGACCTTTTTTAGTACACAAGGGCGTGTGCATTGTGTGTGAGTGGCATGTCTGTGTGAGTCTTTGGTGAAAATCATAGTATAGACAAAAAAATCTTTAACGAAATATAAAAGGAACTAGTGCGCTTAGCTTGGAAATGGAATGACAATTTTATTTGTCTTCTAGCATACACACACAGTTTAAAGCGTGCCGATCTATCCTGACTTACATGCTGTTCAATAGATATTGGGTTTTTGGTGGTTTTCCTTTTCCATTTTCGGGGGCTTTTTGCAGCCCCCTTTTCTCACAGCAATTTTTCTTTATTTATTTTTCAATCTAAATTCATATTTTTCATATTTTTTTATTAGACTTACTTTATGTGAACAAGGCAGTACTATTTGCCATGATGTTGAAAATAAGTGTGAACATTGTTAACTAGATTTGTTGTTATTCCACCATTTTTCTTTTTTCTCTCTTTCTATGTTTCAAGAGCCATCGTATGCAGGCTTGAAAATTACCACTACATATGCATATGCACTTACATGGATTTGTGTCCTATCACACATGCAAGTGTGCTCAATGAGATTGTAATTGCTAAAAGAGGATAATGGAATTTCACAATATGTACTTCATAGAGGAAAATATGAATTAAAAAAAATGCAATAGAATCATATTAAGCACATGTCTTGAATTATGTTTGCATCTAATAGAAAATTTTGTTAGAAAATGATATCCTTTCACAGTTTGAAACGTTGTTTGAAATACTTTGTTTATTATTTTCAAATTGTTTTCGTAATGAAACACTCTCTTCCAGCACATTTAGTTTAAACAGCCTGTTCAGCAGTTTATTGCTTCAGTTTTACAAGTGTCTTATCAATTAAAAAGTTTTATTACTTAAATTTATTTTCGCTTTTTTTTAAGAATATTCTCAAAAATCTTTTCAACAGCAAATAGTACTTTAGCTATTTGCTTAACTTCTAAAATACGTTTAATATATTTTGTTTCTGGCACTTTTATTTCTGCTTTTTATCAGGACCTTTTTTAGTACACAAGGGCGTGTGCACTGTGTGTGAGTGGCATGTCTGTGTGAGTATTTGAGAAAATCATAGAATAGACAAAAAAATCTTTAACGAAATATAAAAGGAACTAGTGCACTTAGCTTGGAAATAGAATGACAATTTTATTTGTCTTCTAGCACACACATACAAGCACTTAGAGCATCATGCACTTGTATATGTGTATTTTATTCATGTAAATTCTTAGCTAAAATTGCAAATATAGTCAACTAAAAGATGGTCGTGTCTCATAGACGTATATAAATTTATGAATGCTTAAATTTTGCACAGTAGTACACCTAGAGCAGGTAACGTCAATTATTAGGTCTTTCCACTTGCTGCTTTCATTCTACAAACTGATTGAGTAAAACCAAGTGCAGAAAGTACACAAAGCCAAAAAATTTAATTGTTATACCAAATCAAGAGTTTTGATAGGCTCAAGCTCAAATCTTATAAGGCCTCGTTAGAAAGTCATTAGAAAAGACATGAAAACTAAACTTGATAAATCTGGCCAAAAGCCAGATGTAAAATGCACAACACTGTGTAAAAATTAAATATTAAGATTAAGGTACATAAAAAATTCGAAATTCTATCTGAATTTTATACCTGTAATAGTTTTGCTCAATAAATGCAAATAACGCAAACTTTTAAGCTTTGGCTTCATTGACTATCATCAACTTAATGGTGCTACTAAGCGCTGTTCTAGATGATGCAAAATTTAAAATTTAATGCTTTCATCAACTGAAGCATTTAGTCATCGATTTTAGCTGGGCTGTATGAAACTATTAGACACATCACAACATTTTACCAGCTTAAGCGATACATAGAGGTTCTTGTAATAAATAATAAATAATTGCATTTGATTTTATATAAGCGAACTGTAATCCCCCGCCCCTTTCGTTGCCCTCATTCTGAAGTGCTTGATTGAAATTTATTTAAAGCTTTTATGGGGACCATAATATAGAAATTGTTATAGATGGGGTCACATCAGAAGAGGTACCATGGCACTTCACGGAATACAGTTTTCATGTCGCTAAAGAAGCATCCAAGTAGATCGGTTTTCTAAATTAGTGCAAGAGACACTTCAATCCCTCTGACCTCCTTAATATTTATATCACCTCTATCCGACCAAAAATAAAATATAACTGTCATGTATAAGATGATGCATGAAAATTACTCGACGGCATACGGGAGAGGGCGAAGAGGGTCATCGATGACAGTAGTGCAACCAACTATATTGACTCTTTAGAGCATCGACGCAAAATATTGTGTGTTTCCGTGTTTTATCAGCACTACAGCAAAATGTGTTTTAATGAAATCAAGGAACTTTTTAGCTAAAACCATTCCTTTTTTATGAACATAATGATCTTTATTAAGATCACTTCCATTTTAGGTCTATATACCACGGACTCGCACTACGCATTACAGAGGAAATTATTTCTTTAGTAAAACAGCTTGTATATGGAATAAATTCCCTAAAGAGGTCTTTCCTGTCACTTCTAGTCGAATGTCCACAAACACTACTTCATCTGCCCTTCCTGCCATAACATGTTACCTGTTTTTCTTGTACCAGCATAATGCACTGCAGAACTAAGGATAATTCCATGAGTAGTGTGCTAAGAAATGCAATAAAAGAGATGAACTTCCTGCAATGCGAGTAAGTTAATTCGTGGTTGTTTTCCTTTCTCACGGAACTTTATTATAATTTTAAATAATTCGATTTCCATTCTTTAGAATTGGCGCTGGCTGTGATTTTAAATTTGGCCCTTTGTGTTTTTTTTTTTATATATTCGGTGTGTAAATATATGTATATACACATATAGTATATTTTTTGCATATCAATTTTATTTATTTTTTTTTTCATGTAAGATTTTACATATTTTGTACGATGCTCAAGAAGTCTTTATTTTATCCATGACATTTTTATTACTGCTTTCTTAAAAGCCCGTCCACAACACTTAGTTGCTGTCAACATACTTTTTATTCTAATGCTTATAAATATACATACACATAGACAAATTCATATCCATATTCATGGCAGTCAAGCCTGTTTGTATCAAAATCATATTCATTCTCATCGCCATAGTGCTGACGAAGCTGTTTAACACAAAAACAACAAATAATAATGATATTCATCACTCATGTGTGTGTATGTCCTTATTTAGCTTTCACAGATACAAATTAACCTTGCAACGTAGCAGTTCAAACGAGTCTGCCAGTATGTTTTAATGCACAATCTACTCATTTTTGTGAAGGAGTGTGTTTGTGAAAGACTTTGTGTTTATGTGTGTGTGCTTAAATATTTATGTATTTGAACATTAAATTGTTTGCATGATAGCAATTTTATATTAAAATATGATATACTTGAATGTCTTTGTTAAAGAAAATATGCAAAAAAATTATTCCAATTTTTTTTTCATTATTGATTACATATTTGATATTAGGAGAAATAATAATGAATGCACTATATGTAATTCAATTTCAACTCTATATAGATCTTTCATACGGGGTGTCGCAACAGCAAGCAGGTCTCTCAGAAGTTTCTCATTATGCACATTTTCTATGTTACACCCCCTTACGCCTACTACATCCTGATTCCTGAGAAACAAACAAATTTTCTCTTGTTCTTGTTAACCCTTGGGTGACAAGGGTTATAATGATGAGTCAAATCTTCTGATTGATTGTAATTGGTGAATGCAGGGTGATCCTTATCAATTACACTTTAAATCAACTAATAAACCTCTACGTGGTGGGCCCTGTACATTGTTCTTAATACCCGTCAAACATCTGCAAAATGTGAGAGGCGTCTGCAGCGTCTGTTCACCTAGTTGGAACGGCTGCAACCGGACATATGTTCTTATATTAAGCGGCTCGCTAAATAAATGTGTTTTATACTCAGCCAGCCTGTTGACTTGGATGGCAGCCCCATCATCAGAATAGGATACAGTAGGCTAATCACCTGCTTATCTGAAAATATCCGATTAATGAAATCTGATGCCCTATGCCCTTGAAAGGAACAGCGGGAAATTCCGTATGTAAATTTCTTATTATATCCTTTTAGTCCAATTCGCGACTACTGTTAATTGTTTAACAGTGCCCTGTTAACGGCAAGATTAGATGTGCTGACAATTATGGTTTGTGTCCCTACTAGTTAAATTCGAATTTACTTAAATTTTTCTAAGAAGTAAAATTATGAAAGTATTTTTAAAACTAAAAAATCGACTTCCCAATTTCATTTGGTCGAGACCTTTGAGACTAAATTCCCATCTAGGGCCTGCTAAATCTTAAAAAAATTTGGTTTCAATAATAAGTATATGACTAGTTTGGGTAGTGGCCGTTCCTTCCTCTTGATGCTACACTGTTGAAAACCCATTATAAAGTTTTCCTGTAGTATTAAAAATATATTTTTATGCAAATCAGACAATTATGTGTTAATAAAGTGTTTTTCTTCAACATTAGAAAATCGATTCACACGTCAGTCTAAATATTTAGGTCAAATCATTTAGTATAAAATGAAATCGTTTTACATTGAAACCATCTGAAGTGTTATGTGTTTATTTATAAATAAACTTTATTTTCAAATCTTGATGACAATAATTTATTCAATAAACGTTATATTAGTCCAATAGCTGAAAACAAATCAATCACTGAATTGAATTGGCCATATTTTTTTTATTATTTTGTTCAGCTAAACAAAGGTAGTTAAAATCTTTTTTTTTAATTAATCTAAAGGACGGTGACTTGCCATCTGTAAATGTCAGGCTAATGGAATTATGACATATGTAAGCATGACTAAACAAAACGAAAGTGTTTCCAAACCCCCAAATACACCCACATGCAGTAAAATTTGTGTTTAAAACATAGAAAACGACAACTTGAAGGGATTGATTCAAACAAGTCAAATGCGACATGCTTTTCAAATTTGATATATATATATATATAAAGGATGTTTTAGTCATAGAGTAATTATACACACACGTAAATAGAGTTTTCCTTTTCAAAGCAAAACTAAAGAATTAATAGCATTTTCATTTCTGAAAGAAAATACTGACATAAAAATTGGGAACACGTTTTACATGTTATCGGAACTTTTGCAAAGTGGAACCTTTTAAACATCGTATTAAAACACAACTAATTTCTTGGATTATTTGTTGATATATGTATTGCAATTTTTTCAAAAATTCCTTTATTTAATAATATAAGTTTGTAGCTCGACGTCTTTTTAATTAAAAGAATAAATTATTTATAAAAAGAATTAAATTAATCTTTTCGCCTGGAAAATTTTTTATTTGTAATTAACGAATGAAAATAAAAACCGTGAAGAACAAAGTTAAAATAAGACTAGCAGGATATAATTTTATAAAAAATATGGGAACCTCTCCACACAGAAGACAGGAATATCTGAGCATTGTGAAAGACATAATCATTATCTAAAATTTTATGACGCTTTGATTTTAGACAGGAGAAACAATTATAGGTGTCGTTATATATTAGAGATGCTAGAAATAATTAACGTACCTATAGATAGATTAATAAATCTTAAAACAGACAATGCAATAGAGAGCTATAGTATTATATTATAATATTATTATATTATATATTCATGTTAAAATTATTTCTTCTTTGTAAAAGTCTTTTAGATTATGGCCACATTATTTATGCATTCATGAAAGGACTATTAGGCTTTAAAAATTAGTGAATGATTTTTAAATGGCGATTTTCAGAAACTTTCTTTTTGGCAACACTGTTTTTAGCAGCTCAGCTGTTTTTGTAACATGTTACTGTTAAGCATGTTCAGTTTGGTTTATAAGAAGCAAAATTGCCGTAGAGAGCTGCCAGTAGCATTGCATACCAAAAAATTCACTGTTTGGAATGGATTATGGGCCGGTGGCATCATTGGACCGTACTTTTCCAAAGACGACAAAGGCAGCACTACCGTGCAATGATTACAAATTTTTCTGGACCAGAAGAAGAAGAGCTGGACTTAGCTGACATGTGCTTTCTACGGTGTTGCAAGCCACACAGTACGCAAAAAAATGGCCCAATTGAGAGGCGAGTTCAGTGAACAGTTTATTTCACGTTTGGGGCAGGTCAATTGGCCGCCTAGATTTAACACCTTTAGACTATTTTTATGGGGCTCTGTCAAGGATCATGTTTATAGAGACAAATACGCAACGGTCGACGCACTAGAACCAAATATTGTAGAATTCATTCGTGAGATACCGGCCGATATGTTGCAGAGAGTATGCCAAAATTGGACCCAGCGTATGAAACATTTGAGGCATAGCCGCAGTCAACATTTATATGAAATCATTTTTGAATATAGTATTATATAAATCGTTCTATCGGCTCAAATAAAGATTTTATGTTTTTTCTATCAAATCCGAAAACTCTTAACTCATTTCCATTTTTTAAATGTACTTCTGAAGAAAACAAATGTAGTTGAAGAGTGGAGAATCTCGATAATTGCATATTCCAGTACAAATATGATTAAAAAATCACTCAACTGGCCAAAGCTTTGTTTATTACTGTTTTCCTTTTGAATATTTTTATAATACTTAAAGTAAATTTTTGCTCATTTAATTTCGAAAACACAGTTTTTATTTATTTATTTATTTATTTATTCGCTTTTTTTTTGTTTCAAAAATATACACTTTTTAAACCAATCACTGCATTGAAAATATAAGTCGTTCCATGCCATACTCACCAACTACCACAATTCAAGCAGTTAATTATTTATAGCTGGCAATTTAATCAATATCATTAAATATACTCGAAAAATAAAATTTATTTCACTGGAATATTAAGAGGGCTTTAAATATGCTAAGTAGTGGGTGCTAATAAGAGCTGTGGTTTGAGAATCCAATGGGGAAAATTGAAACATCTTGCCCATTTCACAGTTCAAATAACCACGACAAATGCAAAATTAGCCAAGGGAAATAAACATGTGCTGAATTTCCCCTATAATGAAAGGGATTCAGGCTTAGTTTTATTGCCCATGTTTAACTATTAACTAGTAAAAATTTTTATAAATATTTAATCTCAATTGAGTAGGACGGTGAAAGGAAAAGTGAACAAAAGCTTAAATATTTTTTTCATTGTATGATGATGATATAAATATGCTTCTTTAACTAGTTCACTGCACGCTTATTTATAAAAATTTTTTATAGGAAACAAAGTTAAATAAATTAGGGCTTTAGGTTTTTACAGAACATTTAAGATGAGGTGTTGATGCAGCTCAATTTAGAGCACTTGTGCATGACGTGAAAGTCTAAACACTCATTACATATCATGTTTTATAAAGGAGCTGTGTATAGAATAGTTGTACACAATGTTACAAGTTTATTTAAATAAAATAATTTACTACGTAGTTCTTGTACTTCGGAGTATAATGTACGTTTACGTATGAGTAATTTGATTTTTTTATTAATCATACGTCATGAAAGACACTGAATTTAAAAGTTCAAAAAAAGGATTTTTCTTGATAAATAAAATTATTAGAAAGAATTTAAACACCCAAGCGTGATAATAATAAAAATTTGAGCCTAGTCAATAATTAAACAAGAACACAGGCTCCAAAATCGCAATTTTAATGCATCATCCGCTTTTTAAATAACTTTGTTGATAAATAAATTTATTCAATTGCACAAATGTACAAGGTTTTAGAGTGAAGCAACTAAAATTTTTTTCTCATAATTGTTGTTTTAACGAAATCCATAGCATAAAATGCCACTTTTATATGCATATCGCAATTTTCGTTAAAATAAAGTGCCGTCATTTTGTTGTAATAAAATCAAAAGTTGTGGATTGATGTTAATGAGATAAAGTTGTTTTTTTTTAGTGCATACACATGCCCATGGAATATACATGTTTACAGAAAAATGGCATTTTCGCTGTAGTTTTATTTTTTACGAATTTTTTATAAAATTAATATATCAATAAAATTTTTTTACAAATAACACGATATCTTTAAAACTACTGATCAAATTTAAAATCAATGTTAAAACGATTTATAGCTTATAATATTTTTGTCGAGCTTAGAGTTTTTAATTAAATAAATTGGAAAATTTATTTTGGACGGTAAAAAAAAATTATTTTGAACGGTATATTTCGAAAACTATATTAAATTTGAAAAACTGCGTGCAAATTCGAATTCATGGCCCCGAATAACATAAGAAAGATTTTTGTATTGCTCCAGTCCAAAAGTTGACCGAATTTGTATAGTTGTATTAGTAGAGTTTTACAAGAAATTAAAATTAAAAATTTTAAATAAATTTACTAAAGTATTCTCATATTAAATTTGAGTTACCGCTGAAATGTGATGGCCGCTATCTTTAGAATATTTTGACAAGCAATCAACTTAATTGTATTCATATTAGGAATGATAAATGACATTTTCTTTTTGTCGAAAATCCTTTTTAAAAAAAGCTACATTTATGCTTCATACATTCTGCCTTTCATACAGCTGAACGAAAAAGAGAGACACAATAAATTTATGATATCTCGCCTTTTAGGTCGGCGGTGTAAAGCATGTTGTCATACTGAATTTATTAAATATCTCTTGGAAAGATGATTTTATATAGCAGATTTTTTTAAATTTAGTTTAATTTCTAATAATTTAAAAACATAGAAAATTATAATAATATATTTGGCCCTTACAGAGTACTGCAAATAGCTCACACTTTACATGTTTTAAATATAAAATACTTTTATAAACACACACGCATTAAAAGTTGATTCTTTAAGGCAGTATCAATTGTTTTACAAAATACTTATACAAGAAATATTTTACTGTAAATTCAATTAAGATATTTCAAAAATATAATTAAATATGATGTCATAAGCCTTTCTATTGCTGACTGCTATTGCAAACATATAACAGACCTGTATGATGTGATGTGAGACTTGCCCAACTATAGAAAATCGAAAAATTCATGTATTTTATGGGTGTAGTGTAGACTTACTAGATCTACAAGGTTTAAAAGTTCAGTTTGCAACAAAGAGTGATTTCTGCTAATGTCTGCACACACACTTTATTAACCTTTTATCCACATACTACTTTCATCATTATTTTTTAATTTTTTTCCTTAATATTTTTTTTTTTTTTGGAATTACGCTTTTTTCACAAATAATATAAATTTTTATATGAAATACGCACTTTGCCATTTACTTTTTAAAGATTATTCCACGTAAATGTTACCCGCAGCTACGTCGCTGGTTGTCCATTCGTGAACTCCAAATTTGGCATACTTTTCTAATATTGCAGCTGGTACCTCAGCAATAGCAGCTGTCATGTTGTGTTTCAGGACTGAAATTGTAGCTGGCTTGTTCTTATATACAAAAAACTTTACATATCTCAACAAAAAATAGTCTAGTAGGATCAAGTCACATGATATTGCCCACCAAACTCGCCTCTCCATTGGTTCATGGTAATGCATACTGTGTGGCATACGGCACCATCTTGATGAATTCACATGTCTTCCCTTATGGGCAAAACAAAAATCGGTAACCATCGCACAGTATTTTCCTTCATTGACTGTAATGTTCCGATTTTCATTGTTCTTGACGAATTACGGTTCAAGGATGCCGCCTTCCCACAAACCGCACCAAACAGTATATCCTTCACACTGCATTGGCAGTTCCTGAACTGATTCTGGCTGTTCTGACAAGGCAAGGCCCATTCAATAAACAAATGACGTTGTGGTACTTCACCTGGCTTCAGTTCTCGCAACAGCCATATTTTGTATTTTTGTATTTTTATATCGAGGTTCTTACCTAAAATCTTCCATGTGGTCGAATAACACAAGCCCAATTGTTGACAATGGCGACGAATGGACATATCGCGATCTCCATTGGCAATGACCGATACAGCTGCATTATTCTCCTTGATACGCACTCTTTGCATACATATTGTCCAATAAAGTCCCCCCGGGGGGCACGGTCAATACATCTTGTCTTGGTGGCTTGGTGTTGTGCTTCCTGGGGTATAGGGTTATCAGGTTTCCGGACCTAGGCCTTTTTGCTGATAACCCCTAAAAACTTGTATGTTGTTACCCAATCCCTGAAACAACAGGGCAACGGGCGCGCATGTTACTACCCAATCCCTGAAACACCAGGGTAACGGGCGTGCATATAAGTAATTAAGGAAGTAGCTTGCTACGCTAGTCTGGGTAGAGGTGTTACCGATGCCTCAGGTGTGCAAGGAACCTAAAATCGGAGGTGTTTTTAACACAAGGCCGACCAGAGTCCTATCTGGTGCCACGGGAACCAGTAGCCCCTAGGACTTGTCCTAGTCTGGTTGTTGGTGAGGCCCCTTCGGGGATCACGTGGTGGCTGTGGTTAAAACCCAAAGATACGCGGGGAGAGGTATGGGTTGGATGAGTGTGTCTTCAATCATGGGCTAGTGGCATGATGTAGATGTTCTCTTTAGGCCATACATCTCTAGGTGCTGTTGCTATTCGACAGAGCTGCTCTAATGGTTACGGTAGGTGAAGCCTCAGGTCAGATGGGGGCAAAATTTCCACTGCCGTGCCATTTGGGTAGTAGGAGGTTAGATAGCTCCAAGCATCTTAGCAAGGTGTCTGTACTTGGTTCTGCAGCCTGTACGGAACTTGCTACCATGTTGTCCCTGTCAGGGGCACATGTTATTTGGCGCTCCAGTCATGTGCCTTTGGCGGGGGCTACTGGGGCGGTGGTGAACGTGCTTTATTCACCCTTGTGCAATAGTGCACCGTCAGGTTAGGCCTTCGGGCAGGTACTGACGTGAATCTTTTGCAACTCTGTTCAATAAAGTGAAACTGGTGCGAAATTTGGCTACAATAAAATTCGGACGGTCCATTATGACAGGCATAAAAGAAATGTAATTTACGAAACAAATTCATTAAGTTGAAAGTGTTATTCGTTTCTTAGTCTCTTCATGGTGAAACGGCAAACCTCACTGAGCATTTTTCGTGCACATACTTATTCTTTTCTATCGGCATCATAACGTCTACAACTGTGGTTATATATACATATGTTCCTCTTACTCCTCTAGGGAGCATGGGGCCACCTACAACTGCGATTAACTCCGGTATAATATTTGAGAGAACGTCAGCAGAGTTAACAAACTGATTTATGTATATTAATGTTACCGTCAAGAAAGGAGAACACGCACTCATTTTAATCTGATAATATTTAATCATCATCAACCATCTTGAAATGGTCTCGTAACATTCATGAGTAAAAAAACCCAAAAAAAATTTTATTTAAAAAAATATTACCGGGAAACAAATTCCACTTTTAATGGCATCCTTTTTGTTATTCTGTGCTTGTTTATTGACAGCTCATGTCATAAGAATATTGTGATGAGATTTAAATTTTATAAGACTATGATAAGACTAATAGAAATTAAATTAAATTAATTTGTAATTAAATTAGATCTTTTCATGTTAAATATTAAATCTCGTGTAGATGCATGTAACGTGCTAGAAAGCAAATCTAATAAAACATTAAAAATAATCAAAATTAAAATAAATTGAAAGCGAGAAATACTAAAAGCAAAATCATAAAAAAAACCCTTAAAGACAAAAACAAAATATAGAACTATTGAGAAAAGGAAAAATCAACATTAAATCAGGTAAAGGCATTTGCAAGAAATTATAATTATTTTTACGCTTTCAAGCAGCCATAAGCAAAATGTGCAATTTATACTTATTTTAAGGCCAAGAACAAAGTTCAGCTTTACATGAACTGAATATGGTCAAGAGAGAAATGCAATATTCCAAATCTTCAAGAGTAAAATGGAAAAATAATTATTCTGGAAAATTATTTTCCTCCTTTATAATAAATTTTAATTCATTAATGGTATAAAAAACAAATTTCCACGTATTTTATGAATCTTTTATGAGTATTACAAACAAGACTTCGAAATTGTACTGTAGCGAAAATTTATTTAAAAGCAACTAAAATTTTCGATTGCTTCCAATTTTAATTTACTTGACGAGACGATAGCTTAGATCATTTGTTACGTCTTCTAGAAGAGAATGTCCACAGAATGGAACGCAAAAAAAATAAAGCTCAAAAGTGCGCGTGTGATATTTTCTAAAGTATCTTCCTCCATTGTGCGCTTTTTATATTTAAATTTCAATAAAACGAAGCATGTGTTAGATATCATCAATTTTTTTATTCATTTAAAACTCCTATTAAATCATTATGTGTGAAATATAACAGTGTGCAAATGTCCGTCCCATCTTCGGTGGGTGGCGCGCATCTAAAATGTCCAATTTTCCATGACTGTGGCAAATAAATCAGGGTTGGTGTTATGTTGGCCTTTAGGGTCCTTGTGATTTGTGGCTTATTCGCACAGAACTGAGACTTTAAAAAAACTTCACAAGGAAAAGTCTAACAGAACCAATTCACACGATCACGGTAGCTAGTTCACATTATCACCACGTGAGATGACCATGCCCACAAATCGCTCGTGCGGAATGCCCAATATGTCATAATCTGTGGTACATAGCGTTGCCCTATGGAAACCACGTATCGTTGGTGTCCGCATTATCATATTCGTATTAAAGCCAAAAAATATTGGTAATAATAGACCTAGGGTGCCCCCGCTAACGGTGATAACATAGCCAATGCTTGAAATACCCCCAAACATTGACTTCTTCGACATGAACTAGACACTCTTGAATATCATGTATACTATTATCGCCAAAAATTCGACAATCTTGTTTGGTGACGTACTTGTTCATATAGAAATGGGGGACATTTATGACGACGGTAAAATGGGCAAAGCGCGGAACGTTGCTCGAACTGGGTGTTCGGTTCGATAACAAAAAAAAATTATCATTTGAACGTATTGTTGACTGGTGCACGACGATTTGGCAAAACAGATGGAAAAAATGACAGCCAATTTGACAGATGTAACTTCAACATTATGACCGTTGTAAACTATCAGATTTTGGAAGTCCGTATTTGAGGACCAAATATTGTACATTTTTCAAAGTCATGGAAATTTCGCAGGCGCGCCACCGAGAGAAACCTCGACACATATTTTTATGAAGTTATAATTCATACACATCACATAGCATCACTAGCCTTTTCAAACAAATTAAAAATTTTGATGATATTCGATACACAATATGATACCTAAAATTGTTGACCACGATTGCGTTGCCAATAAAATTGTTTAAATCTTAAAAAAAAGAAAGTAGTGTTTTGCATAAGATTTCTTAACAAATGTTTGTTGACTTGTTGAAATGCTTTTTTAAATAATTTGAATTCCAAAACTAGCGTCCAACATCTTTTTTGATTACGGCCGAAAATATTTTGTGTTAAATGCCACTTTGACTAAAAACAAATTGATTCCACTAAGAACTTTTACTCGTCCTTATGGGAAAATTCCTTCATGCCACCATTCAATTTTTCATTTCTTAATATTTCAACTCGAATTTTATTGCCAAGTTCATTTATTTGATTAAAGATGATAAATCGATTAATTATATCAAGTCAATTGGTTTATAAGCTGCTCGTATTTTGTCCACAAAGACATGAAGTTCTTTCTTCTTTTTTTTCTTCACCTTAATAGCAATTATTTAACTTTTATTGTTCGATTAATTAAATATTTAAAAGCACGAAATGCTTGATTTGGCACCTGATAAAATATTTAACAACAAATAAGAAATAAAACGAGAAATAGCAATAAACTCACTTTTTCACTCGTCAAAAAATGTACTTTTCGTTGTTTTTGTCACCAGAATAATTTATTATTGTAAAGAAACTGATGTAATGAATTATTAAATACATTTCGAACGATTTTTTTCATGCAATCGCCGGAGGTAAACGAAATGAAGGTTGTATGAAATTTCACAAAAAAAAATTGTTCTCCCCGCCATGTTGAGGATTTCCTTAAAAAACTTTGTTTAAGACATTTTGCATTTCTGGTTTTCTGGCTTTTATGATTCATTGAGCAGAAATATCATTAAAATACAATGATTATAAAGAAGAAGTAGAAGACAAACAAGATTTATAGTGACAAAAAATTGAAACTTTGTAATCGAACAATGTCGCCAAAAACATTAAATCAATAAAAATAAATTATACAAAATACCTGCGATGGAAATAAAATCGAAAATTTTTTGGCATGTTTTAAATGTGGCTCAACTGTTACGTGTCAATGATTTTTTTTTAATTTTGGTATTTTGTTGCTTATCATACAACAACAATAAAAAACAGGGAAGAAAAGTTTCCAGACTTATGAGACTTTCTATAGTTGGGAACACGGAATTATTTGCAATGCCACACGTTTTGCCCTTTCAAAGAGAAGAGGAGAATAAAATTATTTTAATAAGCGGAATTTTTTAAATATACAGGGTCTTTCATTAAGAGCTTTCTATCTTTAAATTTATTTAAATCAAAGTGTGTACGAGATATCATTGAAACAACATTGAGCAAATGTTCGCCTCAGTTTCAATGGGTGGCACGCATAACAAATGTGCAATTTTTCATGACTCTGATGCATAAATTAGGCTGAATTTTACCGCTGGTATAGATTACGTTGGCTTTGGGAGCCGCTGTAATTTGTGGCCTCTTTGCATAGACCTGCAACTTGAGGAAACCCCACAAGAAATTGAGCAACTGGATCAAATCATAACCTCAAATCATGACCTCAAATCACTAGTGCGGAATATCTAATGTGGCGTGAGCTGTATGTTGTTGAAATCAGATGTCGTTGGTGTCCATAATATCCAATTCAGGCTCTCCTCTCACAGTGATGGAGTAGCCAACGTCATTCTCAAAGAAATAGGGACCGATGACGCCGCCAGTCCACACCAAATATTGACTTTTTCGGCATGCACTGGACGCTCTTGAATCTCATGCAGATGGATATCATCCCAAATTCGATAAATCCCAGTAAAGGACCTCATCGCTGAATGGCTGAAGCGCTCGAAAAATTTTCCGAACAAAATACCCATTTCGATGAAACAAGTTTATTATTTGCTCGAGTTGTTGAACGTTAATCCGCTCAGGGTGATTTGAGAAAACATATTTAATAAATAACATCAAATTTAACAGATGCAGCTTCAAATGCAAAAACTTAAAAATCTCTATTGGAAGACATGATGCATTTTAAAAAGATTTTTGAGTTGTCTATAAAATGTTCAAATTGGAACCAGGAAATTTCATAATAGGTAGACACTGACAGCAGTGCTAATAACTTTTTTTTTAATTTCTTTTGTTGCTTTTTTTACTTTTGAATATTTTTCTTTGTCTTCTACTTTTACAAGTATTCTGCTATTTTTGCCATTGTGCAAGGAGGAGGTTGTATTTGTTGTACTGGTGAGTTTATCTGTTATGAATTCGCCTTGATTAAGATTTTTCATTTTATCAGGGTTAGATTTTTACAAAAGCAAAGGAAAGAAATGAAACTTTAACAGCAAAAAAGGCCAACGGAGCGTTATGAAAAAATTGTATTTATATTAATTCTGAGAAAAAAATTAATTTTCTGCTAATATTTTTTTAGATTTTACTTAAAGTGTGATATAAAGTTACAGTAGATTTTTGACAAAAAGAGTCGAAATGGAGTAAAAATGTACTAAAAGTGAACCAGAACAGAAATAATATATTAGAATTAATCAAGAAATTTTGAGGCTCTTAAAAAATATGTTCTCAGCCCTGAAATATTAAAAAAAATCCAACTGTTTCTTTTTTTAAGTATTTTTTTCGAAATTTTGAACTTTGTTGAATTGAAGTAGAACATAAAATTTCTAAGCCAAATTTTGTGAAGTTCTTTTTTTATTGTAAAAATATGTTTAAAAAATATACATTTTTTAATTACGAAAACTCAAACACAATTTCGAAATACGATAAAACTTTAATCATATGACACTAGTGTAAAATTCAATTTTGTGAAATTTTATTTTGAGATAAAAAGCAAATGAAAAATTGCAATTAAAAAAACTTTAACGAACTTTAATAACACTTTAGCTTTTTGACACATATATTAATAGAAAAACCCCGTCTTGATTTTTTACATATTCAAAATTTCAAAAGATTATCGGATTAAAGAACAAAAACTCTTTAGTGCTGCATTGGAATGTCTTACCAAAAATTGTAAAAGGAAAAAAATTTCTAAAAATTCTTCCTATATAAATATACTCGTAACAAAAATAATAAAAAAGCTTAAAAGACTAAAAAAGTGCCAAAGTATTCACGACATATATGTAACATATGTTTTCGCTATGGCGGACTGTGTTTCCACAAATCATATCGAAGTGTTTTCACTCCGCTTTATATGCTTTTGAGTTCGAATTTTCGAACTTAATTTGACGTTTATGTCATTAATTATACTCGTACTAGAAAATACAAGTTTGATTTCAACAAACAATTGAAAACATTTCACACAATTTATTTCAAATGGAAGAAAACACTAATTTTTGAACTATAATAGCAAACTGAGCAATATTTTGTTTCCATATGACATCAAAAAACTTTATTTTTTCGAATTTTTCCGTCACAATCAACCCACAGTTCTATTTGTAATCATAGAAACAATGAAGTGTTGCATAGACAAATTTCGATATTAATTATTCTTGAATAAAAACAAATAAATTTGATGGAAAAAAGCTTAATTAGAAAATTCGAAGTACAATTAGAATAGAAAAATCGGATTTTTAACTTTAAATTTATGAAATAATTTTAACTGCAAAAAAAAACACTTAATATGTTTCTATTTTCGAAAAATTGAAATTGAGTTCGAAGATCGCCGCAAAAAAATGTTTATTGGCTTAATAAAGCAATAAATTCAGTTTTATCGAAAAATTAGGAGAACATAATCGAAGCATAATCGAAAGTATAAAATAAATTTCGAATTTTCGGAAAATCCTTCTTTCGTAAATAAATACTAAATATATTTTAAATTGCTTCATTTACTTCTAGCTAAAGCCGCTGTTAAAATCCAAGCCGCTTTTAGAGGACACCAAGTTCGAAATACCATGAAGAAAACCGAAACAAAAACTACCACCTCTTCTGGTGCCGCTGGCAATGCTGCAGCTAGTGCCGCCACAGAACATGAGCCAACTAAAGCTGAATTGGAAGCTGAATTTGATCCCAATGATAAAGGTAATGTTTAAATATTTTTTTTGGCATTCCATTCCAATTCCAAGTTTATTTTTCTCAATTTAATTGTAAATGTCAGAATCATACAATTGCAACAAAAAGAGTAGTTTTTTGCGGCAATTTATTTTTTGTGCATATTACAGCAATTATGCTGAGCCACAGTCGTTTTAAATAATATATAATACAGAATAAATTTTCACTCCATGATGAGTGTTTGTAATTATTTCCATCTTACAACTCAGTGTCAACTGTCTGCTTTGTGTTCCACGGAACTGAAGTTCCTTTTCATGTTTCGCCGCTGATGATGTCATGACAGTCATGCAAACGAACACATTCAACTAAAGTTGACTGTCGTTAGAAAAGAGTCCTGGCTGAATGTGAAAACAAACGATGCGATATCCCCATTTATTTGTTCATTAACGCGGAAATTTCCATGGAAATTGTGCAAAAGTCAACTTGAATGCGTTTAAGTGTTGATTTGTTCACACACAGATATTTTGAGGACTTCAAAGGAATTTGAACACCAAAGGATTGAATAGAAAGATGATTGTATATTTATATGACCAACACAAAAAGCACAAAGTTTAAATTTTTTCTTTCACTTGAATTCAATGAGTTTTTAAAGCATCAATCTAAAAATGTAAGAACTTTGTGTCCATAAATAATGCCGATAATTTTCCGGGAGGGTGGCTAAAGGTAATACTAAAGTTTCACACGTTTAATGTTAATGAAAAGATTAGAATAAGCTACGAGCTTTCAGGGACGAAAATTCACTGATTTTTCGTTATTTTCTATTTTATTTGGCTCCAACAATAAGAACGTAACTTTACAAAATTGCGGTTTTAGGTCAAGTACCTTAAAAAATTTATTTTTTTACTAAAGGACACTTTGAAATTTTAAGTAGATTTTTAAAAAGTTCTTTAAAAAGTGAGTTTGAAAAGTACCATTTTAAAAGGATCTTCTTAAAAATATATAAAAATACCTTTCTAAAATACCTTCCGAAAATTACTTTCAAAAAATAAATTGAAAAGTACTTTTTGAAAAAAATACCCTTTTAAAAGTACTCTTTAAAAAAGCACCGCTTGAAAAGTACGTTTTAAACACACCTATTTAAAAAACTACCTTTGAAAAGTACCTTTTAAAAAAATTGCCTCTAGAAGAGTAGCTTAAATTACCTCTTTAAAGGTACCTTTTATAAATCGCAGAGTGAACTACTTAGAGAATTCATAAAAAATAGGCAATTTTATGAGGTTACAATTTTTGAGGCTGCATTTTCATTATATTTTTGTTTTAGCTTGAGACTGCGCAACATGATATTCTCTATCAAAGGATTTATTTTTCAATTTGCAAAAAATGTTTTTTAAATGTGTGTTCAAATTTCCAAAATAAGAAAGGCAGCCACTCAAGTTTCGTATGAAAATCTAAAGCATATACGCATCCTAGAGTTGGAAATATAATATCAACAGTGATTTCAACTATTAAACAATTTATTATTTTTTTCTAATAATCATGCAGATTAAAAAAACTCACACACAACAAAAAACACTTTGAAATTGTTAATTTCCAACTGTCAGTCCAGTTACTGTGAAATTATTTTTATTTTCAAGCTTTTCCTTTCTTGTCTCTTATTTTTTCTAACCTTCAACATTTTTAAATCATCTTTGTCCTTTTGATGGTGCAAAAGCGCTTGTTTGGTTGTTGTCGTCCATGTTTTCTTTTATATTTTTCATTATTCATTACAGGGCTTGTCACTGCCTTCATGATGGGATATTTTTATAATTTTTTTTTGATCATTTGCAGCATTAGAAAGAAAGTTTTTTCCCTACCAGAGTACATTTAAATACACGACAAAATAAAAGACTGGAACACCAGCAGCAAATGTTCGTATTTAAAAAGAAAATGTTTGTGCTGTTTTGTCACTTGGGTTTGTTTTCAGTGCAACCGACTGGCTGCTGTTGCGGCAACTACGTACATTGAAATTGTTCCTCGGCAAATGAGTGTAGAATTAAGCATGACTGTTAGATATATGTATGTATGTACGTAAGAGTATGTATGTATGTTTTCGCTTAATTGTTATAGTTGGTTATTTGTAGTTGCTGTACCTCATCTACCACACCAACTATAAATTTTTGTTAGTAGCGAGTATTTTTGAAATCAACCAACCGACCGACTCAGTGAACTTTAAGTGGGCCAACTATTTAGCTACTTTTTTCTATTCCACTCTGCCTTCTTTATGTTGACAATTAAATGCCAAGTGGCGTGCAACAGCTGTTGCACATACATACATACATACATATACATGTATGGGTTGGTATGAATAGTAGAGCAGTTGTCCTACACGATTTTTGTTACAAACCTTAATGCACTAAAACTGCATGTTGCTTAAAAATATATGTTACTGATTTAGTTTGTATGTAAAATATTGCGTTCGGTCATATGCCAGCACTGCAGGCGCATGAATACATTTCCCAATCATGATCTAGCAACCTTTTTAACCTGCAAAATTTATGAGTTTTTACATATTAATGTTCATGTCATAGTTTCAATTAAAATTTTTATTGTAAGTAACAATGGCATATTTCGAAAGTGTGGCACGTATATGGCAAAGGCTGTGATGTAAATAACGATATATTTTTGTAGAGTTGTTATACGAAAGTATTATTCTTGAATCTTATTAATATTTTATATTAACTGACCTTCGGAAACTAGAAGGTAGTGTACTAGACTCGTAGTGCGAAGGTCCCAGGTTCGAATCCTGCCGCAGAACTCTGGCAGTTGTGTTTGATAATTAAAGGGAGCGCACCACAAGCATTCACTGGCTTAAGTGTATGTCGTATGACATGGGCTATCACACCCCTCCAATCAACCTAATCTACCTAACCCTATTAATATTTTATTGAAACTGATATGGACATGAATAAGAACATGACGATTAACATAAAGATTATTATGGCAATTATACTAACATGGATACGGATAGACATAAAAAAGCAATGAAAACGTAGAGATAATGGTTTCTATTATAGGCCATGCATTGCAAGAAGTTGTCTTTATTCGATTCCTATTCATTGAATTGGAAGCTATCTATATTAAAATATTGACAGAAGTAGAACGTTTGTGTTTTTTGAAAATCAATTAAATCCCAATAAATTGATTATAATACGAAATCGATTTACATTTGGGAAGGGACGTGCCATTAATAAAAATTGGTTTTTTACTTATTTTTAATACACTTCATCCTCGCTTTAAGCTACCAATAGGAGCTGTGGCAGTAGCAAAATTTAAGTTTGTTGCTTTGGAGCATTTGGCATTAATAAAAATTAGTGTTTTGTTTATTTGTAATACACTTCATGCTCTCCTTAAGGCAACAATGAGAGTCTCGGCAGTTGCAAAACTAAATTTTTTTGCGAAAGCGGACTGACAATAGTGTTTGGGACATTTTTTCTATACCTCTAAATGTACATCAATCATGTTTAAATTATTTCAATTAAAAGTTTTATATAAAAGACAGTCATTCAGCTTAATTTATTTATACATTAATATAACAAAAAATTAACTTTAAATAAAATAAAGTTCTGTGACTCCAATTTTTTCCTGCCCAGCTGAATTTTTACCACTCTGGTCTTTTTTTTGTTTTTTTTTTTTCAAAATACGTGCAGATGTTCCTCCCCTTCTATCTACTCATCCAGTCACTTAATGCAAAATCCAACCCGATAGCTCCAGTGGTTCATGTATTATAACTCTAAAGTCTTTATTTTGTAAAACACAACGTTTCTAGAGATTTGAATTTGATATGAATAATATTCAGATTTTTATTATATAAATTTCAAACGCTTAGAAATATTGCATTTTACGTTGAAACAACTGTTGCCAATTTAGAAATTTTGTTATTAGTGCTTTTTAAGAGCCAATCGCGGTAGCAAAAACCTTTCAACGGTTAGCAAAAATCTGGCGATTTTTAAATAACTCTAAGCGGTAAGATTTCTGCTATACGATTTTTTTGAACATGCAACATTCTTCAAGAGGTTGCTTTTTCGCGTGCTGTTGTGATGAATACTCGTATGTACATACGAGTTTATAAAAAATATAGAATTTCTTCTTACACTAATTTTGCAATAACGGCTAATGGCAATAAAATGTAGTGAAACGTTTTGGCAGCATTAGCTGGACCATGCCAAAATAAAGATGTTATGGCAAATAGTGCACAGTGGCGTCAAACAGAAAACTTTTTGTTTTGCCTGAAACAAGTTCAGCGAAAAAGCCTCCAACTGTCAAATTTCGGAACTTGTATACTTCTGTAAATGTGAGACGACTTCAACGATTTCCCAACATTAATAGATAAAGTTAAGAAATGCCTAGGGTGTCGTAGTAAGTCTTATAATTTTAGTAGAATATTTTGGTTATTTTCGCCTTGATTTTTTCCACAATTTTTTTACTTGTTATAAGAAAAAAATTCTTTTTTAAATTGGTTTTCAAAGACTATTTTATACAAAACAATATACAGAAATATGTCACTTATAATTTTACTAACAGACAGCATTAGTTGGCAGTAAATGAACAATTGTGTGTTTGTCTGATGTTTGTTTTTTATGATTTTGCAATTTTACAAACAAAATGTGTTTCGCCGAAATGGTTTTTCGTTTAAGTTTTGAAATCAATCAAAAACAATGGATAAGAAATTATTGCTTTCAAGGATAAGAAATTATTGCTTTCAATCAAGCGATTTTTAACTTTTAAACGGAGCTCGTTTACCCGGATTCGAATTTGGGAACATATTAATGCATTCAAAATTTTAAAATAAAATAATAAATCGAACATAATCGAACGAATAAAGACAGATTCAAAACATATTAGAAATATTCTTGAAAGTGTATCTGACGCATGATGCCAGTTAATATCGCCATCCCCCAGTAGCAAAGTGTGTAAATTTCACATGACACGTTGCAAACGTAAGAACTATTTTTAATTATTAATTATCAAAGTATTCAGTTAGATACGTGCAACATCTGCTTTTGTTCACATAATTTTTGCTAAAATTGGCCAAGAGCTTGGCAAAATTGGTGATTAATTTTCATCAATCAAACGTATGCAACTGAAAATTATATATAGAAATGAAGGTTTAATGTAACATTTTAATTAAATTTCAAAATACTTTATAATAATTTATAACAATTTCAATACTTATTAAATATTGACCACCATTTATAAATTCGTTTGAAAAATTTCATATCCAACAGGTAGCATCCATTTGGTAGAATTTTTTTCGCATTATCTCCGTAGCCAGTTCACATCATCTCCACATGAGATAAACATGTCCTCAAATCGCTCGTAAGGAATGTGCAATTCGACACAAGCTGTGGCACGTAGCACCATCCTGTTGAAAGCAGGCGTAGTTAGTGTTCATATCATCATATTCTCGCCAAAAGAAGTTGGTATTCATCGAAATATAGTGTTCGCCGTTGACGATGATGGGCTGGCCACAACGCCATTCTCAATGAAGAATAGACGGATGACCCCGCTAGCCCAAAACCTGCACCAAACAGTGACATTTTGGAATGCATTAGGCGCTATTAAATCTCAATTAGATTAATATCGCACATTCAGAAATGGAGGACGATTATAGCGACATTTTAATAAAACAATTTTATCATTTGAAAGTATTGTTGAACGATTTGGCAAAACATATCGGATAAATGACCGCCAATTTGACAGATGTGTCTTCAGCAATATGGTCTCTGTTAACTACCCCATTGGGTGACTCATTATAATGAGGTAACTTATGTGGTAACTAATTACTTACCACATTAGCCAGGAGGCTTTCCCGAAAAGGCAGACAAAACTCGGATATCGCTAATTCCATGTTTCTATGTATAAAGAACCAGAATATACATATGTACTTTGCGAGATCGCAAATAAGCGGTCATTACAAACGTATTTACAAACATTTTCAAAATATCGTAATTTAGTATCACCGTCATAAAATGAATATTTGGCGTATTTCAAGTGGATTCTTTAAGACAGTTTCAATTATTTTACAAAATGCTAATACAAGAAATTTTTTTAACGTAAAATCAATTAATCACCTTTTCGTTTCAAAAAAAAGTTTAAGAATAGTGTGGCCTTTCAGAGAGGAAAAAGACAATTTAGTATAATTTGAGAAGCTCAAACTTACAAGGGAAGGAAGCTCAATGCTGCTGTAAGGGAGTTAAAAATTTTACATTAGAGCGATATATATATTTTTCTTTAATAAATTGATTAACAAAATATTGCACTTATTTTTAGAAACAAAAAAGCCATAAGGTTTTTTAAAATTATTCGTTATATTGAGCAAAAAAAATCTAAACACAGATGCTTCTGACAACTATGTAATCAAACTCAATCTATACATTTTGTCGCCATAACGCCACAGACAGACATTAAGCTAAGATCGAGAAATATGTAATGTTTTATCTTACATACATATAAAAGTTAAAATTCCCAAAGGAATATCAATAATTTGAAAATACTACCACGATACCTATAAATATAGAAAATATGATGATATAAGCCTTCCCATCCCTGATTGCTATTGTAAACGTATAGAAGATCTGTATGCTATGATTTTTTTCCTAACTATGGGAAATCCAAAGCTGATATGTTCTGTTGGTGTAGTAAAAGCAACTGTAGCATAATATAGCCTAGACTTGGACGACTTAGAACCAAGAGTCGTTTATGTGACAAAATGCTACTGAAAATGTTACTATTGTTATTGAATTATCCAAGCTGCCCTCCTAGACTAGTGGCTAGTGTATTGGACTAGTAGTCAGAGGATCGCAAGTTCGATTCCTGCCTCAGAATTTGGGTGTTTTTTGCGTTCTGTCTTCTTTACTCTTCTGTTTCCAATTTTTCATTCTCTATCCATTTTGGGAATGGACCCAAGTGAACCAAAGCTGCCTGTGGATTCTAACCTATTGAAACATTCAATAATTAAGCTTAAAATTTAAATAAACATCTGCCTTGATTAATACTCGAAATGTAGCAATTTGAATTATTGCATGTGTTTGATGTCAACTGTTTAGTTCAGCGTTCTTTTGAAAACTTAGGTCACTTACCTGCTGGAAAGCCCATTTAAAAAAATCGGAAAATGTATATAGTTTATCTTCGTTTCGATCTGAGCATTTTCAGCGCTTATGAATCACGTTTTAATTTTTCAGTAACAGAACTATTTATTACTCTACCACAAGGTCTTTGCTCTAATTACAACTGTAATTCGATACTCTTTGAGTATCATCGTCAAGTAAATAATTAAATACAATTTTCTTTTTTTATAAAAAAAAAATCTGTTTAACTAAGAATTTTACAAGTTCGGGCGATGACGGAGTGTATCAGGGAACTCAATGTAATGGGGAGGTCAGGACTTGTGAATATATTCACAGATAGTCAGATGAACAACAGAGCGATCTCAGCGGAACGCACTAAATCACGTACAGTTTGGGATTGCAAAAACGCTATTAACAGTTACTCGACACATGGTGAACTGCGCATCATATGGGTGCCAGGACACGCGGGGATAACTGGAAATAAGAGGGCAAACTCACTTGCTTCTAGGGCAACAGAGTTAGGTAATATAAGCATGGAATGCGCGAAACCTTTCGATGCAGTTAAATCCGAGATAAAGACTTGGGCACATAGAGCCCATTTAACTCTCTGGAATAACGGAACCATGGGAATCGATACAAAAATTCTATGGGGAGATCCAGACGAGAGAAGAACGAGGGAGCTGCTAAGACTTAGCAAGCCCGAACTAAGTAGAATAATGGGAGTTGTCACAGGGCACTCTCAACTACGGGCACATCTTAAACGCATAGGAATAGCGGGAGGAGATGAATGTAGAGCATGTGGGGAGGAGAGCGAAACATTGGAACACTATTTGTGCCAATGCCCCGCCATCTCACAAATAAGGTCCCGATATCTGGGGGGTGACACCTTACCGGACATAACCCGATTACGGGGAATATGCTGGATGAAATTAAGAAACTTTGTGAATGACACGGAGTTTCTCTAGATCCTTGCGTCAATATGTTATGGTTAAACACAAGGGAGCGCACAACAAGCCTTCACTGGCTTAAGTGTATGTCGTATGACATGGGCTGTCATACCCCTCCATTCAACCTAACCTAACCTAATCTAAGAATTTTAATTAACAATTTCTTAATTATTATGACAGAATTATAAAATTGCTTTAAACTAATAGAAACATTATGTAGTGCATCATAGAAAAAATGTCTATTGGTAACAAAAAATAATTATCAAGTTTCCCATGGATAGTTATTTATTAATTGCACCAATTAAAATTTATTGCTTGACTAGAAAGCATTCTCTACTCTATTAAAAATAATTATATAATTGCACATTTGATGATAATTACCGTTTCGCAATGCTTTTGTTCCCACAAGTGATTCTTTTCGCAAGTTTTTTTTAATCGCTTTACGTCATTATTTCCATACAACGCCTTTAAGATCTCTGAAGGACATTATATTAATAAAAGTCCTAGAAATCTTAATTTAAATAAACTCATTTGTATGTCTTATTTTAAACTGCAAGTCTTATTAAAATATTCTCTTTCCATATCTTTTTAATTTGACTGAAATTTATCTCTTTGATACACTTGGCTGATTTATTGTCGTTAAAAGAATATTTTTACTTTCATCGTTTCCTTTTTAGTTTATCGTTACAATTCAAGTATCAATTTAACATGTTTAAAAATTTTCTTTTTATATTTTTGACATATTTTTTACAGGAATTTTTACAATAGCGCATAAATAAGCGTTTCAGATTTTTATTATTAGGGAAAGAAAAAATAAACATTTCTTTAGGCGAGGCCATACCGGTCTTGTAATACTGCAATTATTTCTTCTGGTGCACCTTCCACATGGACTGAGCTGGCAAGAGGTCAGTGGCCAACTCATCAGTTGCAGTTCTGGTAGAAGATGTAAAGTATTACCATGCCTCATTAGCTTATCAGCCTTGCTGATCTCTTGCAAACTTCACTGCCCTGAAACCTAAATTTTGCCAAGTTGAAACAGCTTTTTTTTGCTCTAGGGCCATTATTAGCGGTACAACTATTAGAATAGATGTCTTCGATGGTTATGGACATGATATTCATTTTCAACCAATCATCTCTTTCAGTAGATTTAAATACTCGTACCGCAATCCCAATTCCCCTACCGTAGCGATATTCGTAGCAGTCTGTGTAAAAGTTCACTCCTCTTATTTTTCCTGAGTTGCCATTATTCCATACGCCATGAGCTTGTGTCCAAGTTTTAAAGCGCATGAGTTGTGGCTCACCATTCAAGTATGAGATTCGGAAAACAGCAACTTGCCCTGGAACTGTATGGCAGATAAATAGCAGAAACTACTGCCATCTTTTTACCGACTAAATACAGCAGTAGAAGTATAAAAGCATTCCCAAAGCATCTGTCGAAATACTAAGAAGATATAACCTGTCACATATTAAATCTATCCTTTTTTCCCAGAATAGCCACCATATTATAGTCCCTTATAAGAGAATGGGGTGACACAGTGAACGACTTTCAGAGTTAGGCCATGATTTCTTCCAAAGTCATTTTCGCAGGAGTAAAGTTGCCTTCCTTACTCTTGCAAGAACCTTCATTCCTAATTCCTCAGGATGACTCGCGATGTTGCTGAGAACAATGTTTCGGATGTTCTTCATGGTGAAGAGAATGAGTTCCGTTTCGTTAGGATCTATAGAAAATCCTCGTTTTCCAGCCCATTTGTATAAATATAAAAGGCATTCTTGCAGGATGTCTCATAAGGAAGAGAGAAATTTTTCATTTAAAGCGATTGCCACATCATTAGCATAGACTGAGTTGTGGATCGAGGCTTCACGGATAGCAAAATGGGATTCAAAGCATCAAAGTGAGACGACTACTCCCTGGGCTGTTCCTCTGTTAGCAAAACATATGATCTTAGAAGATCATAAAATTGAGGTTGTCCTTTGGTGTAGTAGCAGATCCTTTACTCACAAAAGAACTCCTTAATTAACACCTAAATCCGATAACGGCACAATTTTCCACTTAGGAGAAATTTTGTGTAGAGTCTCCTTATTGTTCATGAAAGCTAGAGTGTACCTATGAGTATCCACAGAGAAAGATTTCTTTGTTTTGCCCATAAGCTTGTGGGGAGCCGTTTCAGTCGACTTACTTCTATCATTGCACCCAGCCAGCGCTTGGTCCTCATTTTGATCTCATTATTATTGAGGTTGTGAATTTATATTTTAAATTTCATCATTTTATGATTAAGTGAAACAAAATTATGGGGCTATAAATACAGGGCGAAAAGTTTCGTGTCCATAAGCCGAAACTTGTCCAGGCGCACTACTGTGCACCTATAGATATCAAATATTAACATTTGTCGCTAAACCAGACACTATAAACGTGTGTTCATAGATATTTTCCTTTCAGCGTCTTCTTAAACATAAACATGTGACTTTTTCGAAATTATCCTTAATAATACCAAAAATAAAAATCAAAAAAAAAATTGCCAAGATTTGGTTGTCTCTTTGACACACATTTGCACATTCATACACAAGCACATGAATCTTTTAAAGTCCTTTAATAATTTACAAAAATAAGGATATATAAATACGAGTTCACACCACGTAATATGAATAACTGTCTATGTGAAAGCAAAATGGGTTTATGTGGGCTTCGCTGTGCATCCTTAAAGTGTAATTGTGAATTGTGTGCTAAAATATTTATTCTCGTATATTTCTTAATGAGTCCTAACAGGGTTGGAAACTTCAGTATATTTACAATATGAAAAGTGCTTATCATAATTAAAATGTTGTTTGTTTTTAAATTAAAGTTAAGATTCACTGCAAACATGCAACATTTTTATCATTTAAAGGAAGGATAGGAAAGATTACATTAAATGCGGCTCTCCAAGTGGATGAAAATTGCCAGATTATGGGAATTAAAAAATATATTAAACTTAAATTCTGAAAAATATAAATTCAAAATCATTTAATACACAAATTGCAAGCTTAAACTTCCTAAAGAAATTAAAAATTAACAAAAATATTAATAAAAAAAATTCCAAAAAAATAAAATCAAATTATCAATAAATAAACAAAAATAGCAGCGTTATTTACATTAGAATTGATAGTTTATTACAATCTGATACATGATACTGTATTGGCAACAGCCAACGTCTAACATGTTGTTTGATGTTAAGACATGTTAGACCGTCATCCTTTCAAGGTAAATGTTCTTAAGCACACAGTGGCCAACTTGGAGATGAGCGAACTTATATATATTCAGCCAGTATGTTCCATTACGATCTAGATTAAATGCTACTTTCGATTCCATTGAGGCGAACAGAAAAACAACTTTAATTCACAAAAGCCTATTCAGCGCAATTTTCGGTGGTTGGGTTGTTTGTGGTGAGTTACAGAATCACATAAAGGAGATTTAAAAGTTAAAATAATAATACAGTAATTGCAATGGCAATCCTACCGCTAAATAGATATGTAAATAATTCTAATATTTTAAGACTCCGATCAGCATATGAAGCTCCTGCCTTTAACTTTAATAATATTGATGCTAATCCATTCAGAAATGTTAATACTTAGTTAGACGTTTTTGACTCTTTCACCGGCAACGAAGAACGCTACCAACTACTCGTATAAAATAGCCAATTTCTTTTGACTTCAATATAAAAAACATGTGTTTCGAGTAGGATGGAGCTACGTGCCACACATTGTAGGTCCCAATAGATACTATGCATGAATGATTTCGGGGGATATTTAATTCCCACAGAGGAATCAAACATTAAGAATGTACAATTTGAAGCTGTTCATTCATATCCTTATTGGAAACCTTTTTTTATTAGACTTTGATGTCGTTTTACGTTGGATCTTACAGTCACTACGTCTCGATAATATTTCTATAAAAACTATGCCGTTAATATACCCAAAGAAAAAATAAATATTTTGGGTCAAAAACAAAGTCATTTGAAACAAAAAAAAAATTAATGCATTTAGGTCCTGCAGCAGAACTCTGGCAGTTTGTGTTTGATAAATAAAGAGAGCGCACAACAAGCCTTCATTGGCTTAAGTGTATGTTGTATGACATGGGCTATTACACCCCTCCAATCAACCTAACCTAACCTAACCTAGGTCCTGCAAAGACATTTGTTAATTTAAATGCAACAATTTTTAATAATTTGTTGAAAAAAGCTAAGATTCCTTTAATAAATATATTGTTTCATTCAATAAAAATCTTCATCATTCAATGAAAAAGTTAACTGAGCCAACAAAAGCATTTGCTGGAAGTAAAATTTTTATTTAAAACAAACATTTGTTCAAAAATAATTTAGCAATAATTTTTTTCTACACTAAAAACGTCCCGATATTTTGTAGGTTGTTCATATCAAGACCGTAAGCAAAAAAAGAACTTAACTCAAGAAAAATTATTATATGTATGAAAATGTGAAAACAGCCTACAAACAAAGTACATACGTTAAGCCTATATTAATTGAATATTTTCAAAAATAATTTTATAGCTCTAATATATCTATAGGAAACCACAATACATTCTAAAGTAAAGCATGAATTCTCAGCTCTCAGTGGGAGCTTATAATATTTTTCATTTGATTTAAGAAAATAAAAAAAATTATAATAATAATTTTTTACAAATTTTACTACTCTAATGAAATTGTAATCGTTTTTCTTCTTACGTTACAAATAAAATATTTTAAATCATAAAATAATTAAAACTGTGGTGTGCATATGAAATTTTAGCAAAGGCTTGTTAGACTTTAAGACTAGCATTAGGCCGTAAGAATTTGATTTTTTGTTGCTGTATTTTGATTGAGAACGAGTAGTTGAAAATAATCATAAGCCACCACCGAAAATTTTGGTCCGGGTTGTTTATTTTTTTTAATATAATAAAATCCCAAGCCTGACTCTTATTAATATTCTTGTTTGTGTGAGTATTTGTTGAAATGAAGGTAACTATTTGTATGACACAAACATTCACTTTTCCTCTCGCTGTATCTCTCACTCTCTCCCTCTCTCTCTGGCTGTCTCTCTCACTCTTTCTCTTGGTTGTAACATTGTCATTTAATTTCTTGCACTTGCTTCAACAGTTTCAGGTCTTCGTAAAGAACACGTATTGGTATTAAAAATGTGTGTGACTTTTCACTTTTGCTTGTTGTTTCTTGTACGGAAACGAAAAGTTAATAAGAATGTAATTTTGGGAAAACTGTGTCAAAAGACCTGCTGTTGTTGTTCGTTTTGCATACGAGAAATAATAAAATAAAACTGTAAAGGAAATTGGAACATGCAAACAACAATTTCACGTTTAGAGCAAAATAGAGCTGCTTTAAAGAAATTTTAATCATAATCATAATCCATATTTAAAGGAGCGATTTTATACATATTGGCATGATGATGCAAGCGTGCAAACATGTGCAGTTTCCGCCCCATTGTGCGGACTTAGTCCCGAGTTACTATTTCTTGTATTCAAACCCTTAGAAATGGCTCGGTAGAAAGAGAGTCAAAGTCTAACGATGAAATTATTTCGATGACCTCGACGAATCTTATAGTTTGGAAGGGATAAAAAAATAGGAAAAACATTATACAAAGTGAATGGAGCCCCAATACAATCTAGAAAAATAATATGATGTTTCATCTCAAAACCTGAGTTTCATTGAAAAAGTCACGGAATTATTGAACCACACTCGTAATAGCAAAACTCGGCGTCGGCACAAGGGTCATTTGAACAATGCTCTATTAATTTTATTTAATTTTTATACAAACCTGCCATCGCCATGTTTACTCCAATAGACTTTTTTGTTGTGATTGTGTAGGCGCATATTTATTCTCTAAATAAAACCCTATTCCACTTTTTTTAAAGAAACTTATTTACTTTAAGCATCATAATATTTTACAAAGTGTTAATTCATTTTCTACATGTGGCACAACATTTCAGCTCCAAATTGGTTGTCAGAACATAAAATGGAACAACAACAACAGCTGCTGAGTTCGTTTGCTTGTCAAAAGTTAATGTCGTGATATTTTATACTTATTTCAAACTACATATTTTAAAATAGTTAAAATATTTATAACAAAAGTTTCAGTGACTGTTGAAGTTGTCTTATTCATTCACCTGTACATCATTCGTGTACAGGCTCTGATAGGGAAAGATATGAAGGGCTTACTGTTTGTCTGGCTGGGCTGGTATTTAATTCCAACTGCAACTAAACACTCCATAAGGAGTGGAGAGAGTTTGAAAGTTGTAATTGAATATTTTTTCACTTTGAGTTGGAAATGGGAAATGTGTTTTTTCATACTGCACATATAACGACACATTGTGTTGCCTGTTCAGAGGCCAAACTCCTACACATTTTGCCACATAGATACAACTTCAGTGGAAAATTGTTTGCTATTAAAATAAAACATATATAAAATTAACAAGGGAGCTAAAATTTAAAATGTTGTTACTATATTTGATCATTAGAAGCTCTTTTTAGTTTATTTTTAATAAGCAAACCAAGTGCTTTCAATTAAACGTGTCCATATCGCTGTATCTTGTGCAGTTATTAAATAAATCAACGTAATATAAGACTGAGTACAAAGCCATAAGGATCATAGTAATAACAAGGAATGGTCTGGTGAACTGTTTAACAAAAAGAGATGCTAAAATTTCATTAGATCTGAACGTTTCTCTGGTAGTCGTATATTTGGCAGGTATTCAAAACGATAATTTGGATCCTTTTGTTCAATTTTCTAACCGTTAAGGTCAGAGAATCTAAGTAATTGTTTTATTCAATTTCCAAGCTATTAGCACCCATTAAGAGCGATTTAAAATTACATGGCAAAAAATAAAAAAGATTTACAACTTGTTATACGAAAGTAGTGAAAATTTGGATCATTTTCAATGATTTTAACAAAGGCTTATAATTGTAAGATTTTTTTTGTTCCCATAAATTAATTTCGTATTCATATTTTCTTTGCTGGATTTGAGCTGGAACTTTTGAATGTTATTTCATCATGTCATATTTAACAATTAACGCATTTAACAACTCAGATTTATCTGCATGTAAAACCGTAACGGCATTGAGAGAATAGCTGTGAGAGTAAAAATTTTGGGAGAGACTGATTTAAAAAGAGCTTCCTAAGAAGTCGTGAAAATGCTTATATCCAAATGATAATATTAAAAAATAATATTATTGTAAATTATAAGCTCTCTTATACATACTAAGAATAGTAGATATATTGTTGTTGTTTTAAAGAAAAAAAGTTTTTATTAAACAACGGATTTACTACCCAGTGAAAAAAATAGAAGCTGTTCTTGAGGAATGGCATTTTCATTGCTACCAAATCATTCGCTAGTGCATTTTTTAATTTAAGAATTTAAATTGAGAAAATCTTATTTATTTCTTAAAATCTACATGAAACACTTGTAAACACGTATTACTCTTGCATAAGAAAAAATAAACTTTGTCTGTTGGCAAACTTCAATTTCTGCTAGTACCACAAATAACTTATCACTATTTATTTATTATCATCACTTTTCAAAAAAGCCGACAATAAACTTTCTTTTCATAAATTTATTGATTTTGTTTTTCTCCCCATACAAAAATTGTTACCATGTTCCATTTTGACCACAAAAATAATATGAATAAATATTGTAAATTGTATTAGATAAATTTAATAAATGAAATGCAAATGATGCAAATATTTTGTGGCTCATAACATTAAGCAGATTAAATACACTCAAAAAAAATTTAAGTAAAATTTATGGCCTCATTTGTAAAAGGGAATTTTTCTAAATGGTGGAAAGTTTTATTAAAAAAAATCTAGAGGTCTTATTTTTTAAAATAATACGTTTCTGAATATTTGAAATTTAGGACCGTTGCTTGAAAGTTTATTTGGAAGTTGTTTCGGTCGCTTACAGTTCAGGGCGAAAAAGCTCATCAGTGACTGCAGTGTAGCTAATTCCATTAACTCACTGTAATATTGGCGTAGTATGAAAGATGTCTCGCTGTTTTAACGTTACTACAGTGGAAAGTGTTGTAATGAAATCAAAAAAGTTGCTACCGAAACCTAGATTTTTTTTTCGAATAGCCCGTTTTTCATTAAGAGCACAACCATTTGTGGTCGCTGTGCCAGGGCGCTAAACTTCCCATTACAGAGAAAATTCGTTCTTAAGCTGAACTAAATTTCAACATTAAAAAATTTTAAATTTTATTATTGTAATTTTTAAACACAATAGTTGCTGAAGAATACGCTCAAAGAGGCGTCGTATTATAGAAATAATTAATTTTATTCGTTAAAAATATGTATTAATGAAAAATTATGAACGTAAATTGAAGACTATCATTTACAGGTTTTGAAACACTAGGGAGAAAATTATTTGTTAAGTTTGTGGCATTTCCCCTTTTGGGCTCTTTAAAAAACACAAACTTATTAGGAAAGAGCACGCAGCCCTTTGATGATAAATAGATTTCTTTTATAAATTGATCAAGAAAATTTTACACGTTTATCAGACAAGAATATGTCATTAATATAATTTATGGAAATAAAAAAATTATTATTTTCATAACATAATTTCCTCAGGCTTGATGGGATAAATAGATTAATTTAAATTTAGAAAAAAGTTTCCTTAAGTGTTTTTTTAAAAAATTGTATGAGCTATTTTTAAATAAAAATCTCGTAAATTAGTGTAAGTTTACTTTCAAGGAAAGTCCTTTACTCAAGTTCAGTATACGTTTTATTTTTCTTAGTGCAGGCATTAAAATCCCATGTGAATATTATGCGTGGATGTTGGACAGAAAGGTAAATATATTTAATTGCAATATCAAACACACACATACATGCATATTTTGCGAAGGCATTAATTATACTCTTAAATGAAAAACATTTTAAATAATAAATATTTTCATGAAAACGTTTCGCATTACCATTTCTGTAATTAAAAGGCAAACTTGTGAAAGCTGTTTCATGAAGTTCCTTTTAGAACGTTTGCGGAGTTACTATAATTTAATTTTAATTTTATTAGTCCACATCATTGAGTTGCATATAAGTGTTTTTGCATACCAACTTAAATTGTGAAAGTTGAAATGAGCAAAAACTGTCTGGAAATAAATTTTCAAAATCGATTTTTTGCACCGGAAACCTCTTGAATAGAAACTTTACCGAACTCATAGAATATTAATAGTTTTTTAACTCTATATATTAATACGTAAAGGAAGCTCTATCTATAGCAAATAAAAATATATACAGTGGAGTTCGATTATAGCGAACTAAGTGCAAATAGGTTGTTTAATTCGCTGCAGGCGAAGTTCGTTATAACCAGAGTAGATATTTATATTTTTGCCAATATATAAAAACAATCAATGTTGAAACAGATTACATTTTATTCTTATTTTATCAAAGTGGCAGCCAGCTGAAATTATGACACTACTTTTGCGCCGCCTTGTAGTATATGTTGGAGCATCCCTTCTTAATGGATATTAATTTTTTTTCTTTGCTCTTCCATGATATAACAATTTTTCGCATTAAATAAAATTTGTGGAAAATAATGGCCAAATTTATAGCTCGCCCAAAGCTCTCTAATTTAATTTGATAGAATTTGTTTGAAAAAAAAATTCCATTTGGTGTGTAAAAAAAGGTGAAATAATACTTTTCCACTCAAAATTTAAATAAAATAATATTTTTCTTATTTTCTTAAGCTCTATAAACGCTATTGTTTTTCGTGTGTGATTATATTTTCAAACAAAATTTTATAAATAAAATATTAATGCACTTCCTCATAGCGTCCTTAAATCCGCCCCTTATCCCGCACCTTAAAATCATGCTTTTTCTATTTCAAACAAACAAAAAAAAACATATTGCGTGCTTGATTAATATGTATTGTGTTTCGTGCGATGAAAGGAAAACTCACTTGTCATAATAACGTAAATGTTTTTAAGATAATTCATATATCAGCTAAACAATATCTACTGAAAACTGGGAACATTAAATAAATAATTCTAAAACTAAGCAAATACACAACAGTAAACACATACACACGCATTGTTATTATATACTATATGTAATTATTTTGAAATAAGTATTTTCTTCAATATACGTTTTTGTAGACTCGTAGGAAAATGCATTTATTTTTGCCTTTCTCAATATCCTTGTAACATATACTTACATTCATATATGCATGTACATACGTAAACATTTTTTTAGCACCGGATGGTTACTATTGCAATAAATTTTATACACACACACACGTTCTCGTTATTTAAATATTTTTCTCCGGAAACATGAAAGTGCTGTGTGAATTGAAATTATTGCATGAAAAGTTCTATTTGCTGTGGCCTTAAGAAATTTTGTTTAAATGTTTTTAACATTCAACGCAGTTATTAGTATATAATTCGTCCGGAGGAAGAATAATATTTTAGTTTTTAATTATTCCTTAAAAGTCGATTAAATAGTGTAAAACATACTAAGTTCTTATATAAATAAAATTTGAAGAACCACAGTGGAATATAAGCAACAATTTGGCAAACAATCAGCCTAAGCCTATACGCGAAAAAAACGCCGGATCTACAAAATGCTTTTTTTATTCGTAAAAGTTTGCCTTAGGACTTGGACGCTCGTAGCAGGTAGTAATATAGAATTGATTGGCTGGATGTCCTTAAGTAACAAAGCATACGATATGAGTCCTCAAGATTTTTCATTGAGAAGTTTTTCAAGGACATAGGTATATGCTCCAATCGACGAATGGTCTCGAAATTTGGGGGCAAGTCAAGAAGTCAGTACTTTTTGCATTTCCCGCCTTTTAAGTGAAAATGCAATAGTACTCCTACCAACAGGCGTTCATCAATTGACTCCTGTCGAAATTTGAGCAAACTGTTTCATTTAGTTTCTGTTTGAGGAGAAAATGGAAAAAGTTGGTTTCGTGTTCTTATTAAGCATTATTTTTTGCGGAAAAAAACCGTCACTCAAACTAAAGTTAAGCTTGATGAATACTGTGTGAACTCTGAGCCATCAATTTCAATGGTAAAAAGTGGTGTACTGAACGCCAATGCGGTCGTACAAGCACGGAAGATCACGAACATTTTGGACGTGTTCTACACAATTGAAGTCACTATACCCGAAATAATTGGAAAAAATTGTGGATGTGCTGTTGGGCAATCGGATGTTGAAAATAGGACGGATTTCAATTTTGAATGATCCGCAAGATGGGTGCCTTAAACACAATCGTACGACAACTTCGCAGGAGTATTTGGTGTTGTTAAACCATGATATGGACGAGTTGTTGCTAACTTCATCGCCTTATCACTAACACCCAAAAGGCTACGCCCTTAATTGCATATTAAAGAAATATTCATTTAAAAATAACATTTTATACAAACTTGTATTTATTTTAAAAAGTTTACACACATACATACAAATAGCCATGGTTAACACAAACTATGTATATCCTTAACACAAACGCCCAAAAAACGGCACTATTAATTGTATGTAAAAAATCCGCCTTTGAAACTAATATTTTATGCAAATTTATATTTCTTCCAAAAACAATCGACGACTGTATTGCAAATGTAAACTTTCTTAAAAAAATTTATGGTTATTTTTCCACTTTGAATTTTATTTTCAACCCACAAGTCGTCTTTTCTAGTGCTTTAAGTGGCAAATTTGTTGTTTCCTTCATAATTTTTTTTTTTTTGTTTGTTTGTCCTTAATGTTGGAATTCGGAATTTTCTTTTTGATAAGCACACACAACTGCCAGCTAAGTACCGTTATTATAACTTATAAATTGTTATGCCACATAAGGCATGTAGCAGCATTCAACGTTGTATATGGTTTTTGGTATTAGCTAACGCACATACACACACACGCGCACACAAAGGAAAAATCCTTTTTAAAATAGAAAAGAAGCAACTAAAATGTGGCATGCCAAAGTTTTTTTTTTTTTTTAACTTGTTTATGGAAATTTTCAAAGTAGTGAAAATGGGGCCAGAAAAAGATGAAAAAGTAAAAGAGAAGAAACTTGAATTAAATTTTTGAAATTTTTACAACAATCAAGGAATTTCAAGGTAGGAGCTGCAGGTTTGTTTCCATTTGCAGGCTTGTAAAATGCTTGTAATTTCCCACAAAAAAATTACAACATAAATTATTATGAAAAAAGGTAAAGTGATTTAAAGTTTATAGTATAGACCGATTCATCAGAAACACTGTCAAGCCACTTTAGTGCAATATAATCTCTTGCGGAAAATCTCTTCTAACTTTGTTTATACGTGATAACTTACTTTATATTGAAGATCACTCATATAAGCCAAGCTTATAAGCTCTTTTTACGTCGAGATCTGACAGGTACTGGCTGTAGCAGATCACATAGGATAATACACAAAGCCTTTAGTTATCGAATTTGCTAAATATTCGAAAAATATTCCACAACAAATAGAGATTTGTATTCATTTTTTAAATGAGAAAACAAAAAATATAAAAATTGAATAATTAACTACTTTAGGACAAATTCGGAGTAAAGTGATGAGATCTCTTAGCGAACCCAAAAACTCATGAAAAATTAGCACGGCTCAAATAACTGAAATTGGGATAAACTCCGAATACATAACATTATTCTAATATTATTTTTTATGTATGATATCCTTTATAAAATTAAGTCATATAGTGTTACGTTTGTTTATTAAATACCACTTGGTGGTCTTTACCTACCATGATGTTTTCGAGTAGTACCATGTCATTTGAAACATACACCACCAAGTCCAAGAACAAAAGGTTTCGTATTTCCCAAAACTCATACAAGGCTCACTTAGTACTAACGCAGGATACAGAAAGAACATTTGTAAGCCTTCAACGTCAATGGCGTGAAGTGCACAATTCATTTTCAAGAAAGAAAACAATATAATCGACGGCATTATAGAGGCAGCCAAAGATATTTGGCCTGTATTTTTGGCTGAGATAAATACTATCTGAGATAACTACTATCATTTACAAAAAAAAAAAAATAAGACCAGTTTCGCATATTGAGAAATATGAGATGATCCTATCATCCAGTACCCCAGAGATATAATCATTATAAGATTCAAAAACTAGAGTGGAAGGTACTACAAGCGGAAGCTATGGGACAGAGAAAGGCAAGAGGTAGATAGGCGAAACCGGGACATAAGATAGTGTTGGCGCCTGGAGGATTTGCAGCTAGCTGAGAATCGTAGAAAATTAGCATTAGAACTCGAACGTTTACAACATGAGGACAAATTGCTGCTTGTGGAATATCAACGCCTCCAAAAACAGCATCAACAACTAAAAAAAATTTGTTTCTCAAGAGGCAGTTGTCATTGAATTTTGTGCTAAAGAGAATTTCTTCTTGATGTTTGTTACTTCCAAACACTTTGGACTTGGTGTAATTTGCAACTTTTCATTCTCAAAAAATACAAATTTGCCTCTCGAAAGAGGACAAAATCTTGATTCCAACAATATAAAGAACGAATTTGGAAAAAAATTTACTTGCTGCAGTTTACTTCCCACTAAAGCCGATTAATAAGATCTATGCAACAACCCAGGTGATGATTGTCGTTCTCTATATATAAAAATTTACAACAATTTTTTCATCAATTTTTCTATATACAAATTTGCCTCTCGAAAGAGGACAAAATCTTGATTCCAACAATATAAAGAACGAATTTGGAAAAAAATTTACTTGCTGCAGTTTACTTCCCACTAAAGCCGATTAATAAGATCTATGCAACAACCCAGGTGATGATTGTCGTTCTCTATATATAAAAATTTACAACAATTTTTTCATCAATTTTTCTATAGCGAGTTTGATAATTGCATTATCGGCCTTGTTGTAATCAATTCACCTCTCATAGACTTTATAAATTGGACTTGCCTCCCACCAACAGAAATCAGATAAAATACTTTATTTTAAATCGAAAGTTTAGAAGTGGAAAACTTTACAAAAGGGCAAAAAAGTGCCTGACATAATATTCGGACAAAGCTCGGAAAATAACTCAAAATTAGCTGAAATCACTTAAAAATGTGAATAGGGAAAAAATCCAAAAATGAATCACTTCAGAACGACAATATCACTAACATGCAAGAAGAAACCTTCAAAATTGTTAAGAAATGAAAATTCTTAAGAAAAAATAATTTAAAATAAAACAAACTTCATAGTTGGTTGGAAAATAATAAATAAGAGAAACAATTCCGAAAAAATTTAAATATCGTTACAAAAAAATTCAGAAATTATTAAAAAAATGTAAGTCTGAAAGAAACGTCCAAAAGTTGGAACAATTATTTTAAAAAGAAATAAGCGAGTTTTAGTTAATTTATTTTTTTTTATTTTTTTCTTTTTTTTTTTTTTTGCTCGAAAAAATATTCAAACCATGGATAATATAAGACCGGGAAAATTAATTTAGCCGAAAACGATCGAAATTAGGAATAAATTATTTCTACCGGGAAATGACTCGAAGTGGTTAAAAATGAGAAATAAAGTATTAGAACTTATTAAATTATTTCAGGTCAAGGCGATAAAAATTCGGAACAAACTCTTTTCAATCGGAAATGATTCCAAGAGTAAGAAAACTTGAAAACAAAAAATTTTGCCTGTAAATTTTTGCGCTGGAAAAACTTTAAAAAGTAGAAAAACTTCCAATATTTCGAAAATAAATCACTTTAACTCCAAGTGATCGTAGTTTAGAAAATTCATTAAAAAATCATATAAATGTAGTAAATAAAAGTCGCTTAAGCCATGAATAATATTTACAACTCTTAAAGAATTCTTAAGACCAAAAATTAACAACTTTAACCGGACACTACCCACCTGAGAGGTATTCCCCTTATTATGATTGTGGACGTCGACGTCACACCAAGTGGACATCAATATATTGGCAATTGTGGGATCGTTATCGAGAACTATTAAATATTATTGATAGGATATTACTACTACTATGGCTTATAAAATTACAATTGGCCATCAACATTAGTTAATTATTGCCTACAAGGAGTTCAGAAATGCTGTCTTTTTTATGTCGACTTGATGCGACGTCGACGTTGACAATCATAATAAGGAGGATTGACTGGGGAAAGGCAAGTACCTTTATGGCCCAGAGTTTCTGTAGTCCCAAATTCTTTAAAAAAATAGTTCAGGAAATTTTGCCTAGGAGCATTAAAATTACTTGTAGGAACGTACGCTTTATTTCATATATCGACGTACTAATATTCATTTTCTACTTCAAAATGCCTTGTATGTGCGAAGGTGCCTAAATAATTTCGTGAAGTTTTGAATTTCCCACCTCTTAACCGAAATGTCAACACTGGTTCTATCAAGAGGCATCCATCAGTTCACTCCATTTAATATTTCAACAAGCTGCGTCCTTTAGTTAGTGTAGAGAGCCATTAACATGAGAAGAAATGTATTGAGGTTAGGTTAGGTTAGGTTAGGTTGATTGGAGGGGTATGTCAGCCCATGTCATACGACATACACCTAAGCCAGTGAAGGCTTGTTGTGCGCTCCTTTGAGTTTAACCATAACATATTGACCCAAAGGTCTAGAGAAACTCCGTGTCACTCACAAAGTTCCTTAATTTCCTCCAGCATATTCCCCGTAATCGGCTTATGTCCGGTAAGATGTCACCCCCAAGATATCGGGATCTTATTAGTGAGAAGGCGGGGCATTGGCACAAATAGTGTTCCAATGTTTCGCTCTCCTCCCCACATGCTCTACATTCATCTCCTCCCGCTAAAATGTATTGAAAAATAAAATTAATTTTTATCTAAAAATCTGTATTTCCTTTAGAAAGTCATGGACTTGTTGAACCACCCTCGTATATATATTTGTTTTTTTTTTCATTTGTTTCTGTAGTTGCAATTAAAGCAAAATCCTAAATGTTTGGAATTTCCCTTTCATGTCGTGCTGTATATTTTTCCCAAATTAGTCTCATTTATTAGTTTCTCTCATTAAAATGACTTTGGAATGCATACAAAAGCAAAAAAAAATTAACTTGCAACCTTTAGCAGAAATGCGTTACAGAATAAATGCCAAAGGGGCAAAGGGGTATTATTGTTTTAATGGTTGTGGCTTAAACAGGCTGAACATGTTTGTTAATACCATTGATTTGCTATGAATAAACCAACTAAGCATTATTTAAGCTTTGTGATAATCGAATTCTGCTGATGGTATTATTGCTGTTTGCTATGCAACATCCAATGTTGCAAGACTTAATAGCATTATAGAAATACCTCTCCCCCTAAAATAAAGATAGGAAAGAATGTAATAAAAGTTTTGTCAGCAAAGGCTACAATTTAGCAACAATGTTTTTCCCTGTCCTTGTCTTTTTTTTCTCTCTCTCTCTCCCTCTTTCTCTTATTCTGTTGATATATAAAAATTTTTCTTCCAACATTGTGGTTAACGTTGAAACTTAATTTTACTCAACTCTCCTGGGTTTATTTTATTTTTTTAATGCCATCACCAGTACCACCACTTCCACTTGATGGTTCTAATTAAAATAGTTAACACTGGCTGTTTAAGTCCTGAGGATTTATGGTTTCGCAACAAAGAATAATTAAAGTATTAAAAATATTAAAAAAAAAAGTTTTTGGGATTATCTCAAGTGTTATTATTAAGTTTTGATTGAGACAAACCAAAAAAGAGTACAAAAGTTCACAAAGTAAATTAAATTTTTAGACATTTTAAACTTAATGTGTGCGTAGATGAATTTCAAAACCTATAACCCTAGACACAAACCAGTTGTTATTACAGGTGTCTGTTAAGCGAATAACATAGCAAATCTAGGAGTACGTATTCCAAGTGGAATTACGATTAAATTGTTGGATAATATGGACAAAAATATATCACGTATGCTGTCTGTTCCATATACTTTTTTTCAACAGGAAAACCTCATTAAAACACAAAAGGCCACTTAAGTGACTGACCTTCGTAGACTAGTACTGACCTTCGTGGACTAGTAGGTAGACTCGTAGTGCGAAGGTCCCAGGTTCGAATCCTGCCGCAGAACTCTGGCAGTTTGAAAGGGAGCGCACAACAAGCCTTCACTGGTTTAAGTGTATGTCGTATGACATGGGTTATCACACCCCTCCAATCAACCTAACCTAACCTAACCTTAGTTTTTCACATAAAAATTTTAGAATTATTCAAAGTATTATTAAGGATTTAAGGAAAATGAGGAAAATGGGCTGTATAAAAAATTATTTTATTCAAAGATTTATTGCCTTCCAGTGCTCAGAATATCCAAGATTGCGTTTTTTATTGAAAAATTCAGTTTTTCTAATTTTCAACTTTGCTTATCTAAAGTCAAATATATTTACCATGTGATTATGATATTTATAGTTGATTTATCTCCATACAAATAAAATTAAAAAGCATTAGAAAAACTGAACAAACGGAACACTAAGATTCCTGAACTGTATGCCATATATTGCGGCTATTTTTAGCTTAAAAAGATATAATTTAATTATTTTTATATCTAATACTGTCCTGTAAATAACAAGAGATTTTTTTAGGAAACACGATTAAGGTAATAATAAAATCTCCTATCAGAACTACATTTCATTTTACGCAAATTGTAGTGTTTTGTTCAAAAGGACCCCAAACTCTTTACAGCGGTAAATTTCTACTGTATTCAAACTCCTGAGCAAATGACAGACGTGGAATAGGATCATATCATAGTGTTTCAGCGAAAAGACCTTCAGAACGTTCTTCGGATTTTGATTTTTATGAACATTATTTAAGAAAAGCAAATAATACAAATACTTCTGTGTCCTTATAATTTCTTTCAACACTATATACATTGTACAGATTGTAAACAATAAATACAAATATAAACAAAATTTGACGTTTTTGTTTAATTCACCTTGAGATAAATTAAGACGAACTCATTCTATAAGATTGCACTACAACGACAACAAGTACAGCAGCAATAACAAACGTACACACATACGAAAACTTTCAAAAATAAATGGAGAAATAAAATAAAAATTATGCATTAATATTTGCAGTTTTACATATATTTTACACTATTGTATTTTTATTCCTCTGAGGCCATATACTCCTTATAGGAGCCAGAGGAAGCAATATATATATATATATATATATATATATATATATATATATATATATATATATATATATATATATATATATATATATATATGTATATTAACATAAGTCCTCCCTGTATTTTATTATAGACACATTTTATACACCTCAAAAAACAGCAAACAAAACTTTTGTTTTCATTTTACAATTTTCCATAAAAATTACGTTAATTTGCTTTTGTTGCTTTTATCATTGACAAATATGTACATATGCATTATCAATATGTCAGACTATTTTTTTTTCCTTATCGCTGCTTATTTCTCTATTTTACAAATTTTCATTTAAGCATGCAAGAATAATGGTTAAAAAATCCTTTAATACAATCAAGCATTTTCAATAGTTTGCTTTTGTATGAGATGTGTCAAAAGTGTTTTATGATACCAAACAACAACGTCATAGTTGAGAGTTTGTTTGTTAATCAAATGCAGCACAAAATAAATATTTTTCATTCTTGTATGGTACATAGAGAAATCATAACAAACACGGAAATATGTGTGGGTATTTGATATACGAGTGTATATGTATGTACATATACATAAAAATATGTGGGTGCGTGCGTGTCTGTATCTTTTTGTACGATGTGTTTTGTGTAAACAACACCAACATGTTTATGGATTTGTATTGAGTTATAATTATAAAGGACACAAATTAAATAACAAGAGTAGGGAATGAAATTTAAACTTTTCCTTTAAATTTATAGTCAATCAACTGTGTCATTCTTTTGGGCGCGGCGCGTATGATTAATATTTGTTTATTAATAATAATCATACCTCATTGCGGAGAAATAAATATTTAGACCTTACGAATGTACCGTAAATCTGTGCAAGACTACAACAGTGATGACAAATATCTTTGCTTTCGTTTGATCAGTTGTTTTAGATGTTCTGCTACTGCTCAACATCTGCGAAAAGTTTACACCTCTGAACGTACGGCAAAAATCTCATTGAAAATCTTGATGGTAAAAGTAATAATTTGCCGTAATATCGAGAAAAGAGATAGACAAGGAGATTATTAGTGATGTATAATAAGTTAAAATTAGAGAGATGGATAATGCCAAAAGTTAATAGCTCTTTTTCTATTTCATTGTGCTCCACTTACTCGTCCATTTTTCACAAAACAGCAAACATTTTATTTCATTTTGTGTGTGTACACTTTATATGTGTTGATTTTTTCCCAAATTTATGCTTATTATATAATCCAATTTGTACATCAATAAGGTATTTGTATCTCGATAAAGTCGCCATAGGGTAATGCAGAATAAGATTACATATGCACGCAAAGAAATCATACGTTAGATGCAATTATAATTGCAAACTATCCTTAATGTTTGCCATACTTATTCTATCAAACTTGTTATTATGTTTGTCATAACTATGTAAGGTATACTCGTAAACATGTTGTATGCTTGTCAGGCCTACATTACTATATGTATATATTAGCATAATACAGTGCGAACCAAAAGTACTATCATCATTTGAATTGGCTGTCATTTTTGTAGATGGCGGCAAATGTCAATGTTCTATGGCATCTATGATGTACGAGTAGATATGTAGAAAATTAGCTATCAATAAGCCATGGACCGATACAAACTTCAAGAACGTGGAATTATTGTTATTGCTAATTTGAAAAAAATTCAGTCTATTGTTTTAACGCATCGTAAATTCTGGGCAGAGAAAAAATACATGAAATGCATGTACTGCCATTGCATCCTTTCAAAGTGACTGTTAAAGTATTTGGCTCATATTGTTACTATTATTATTTTTTTAATACGCCGATGGCACCACCGTAATCATAAATGGTGATCGTTACAGGCAGGTGCTAAATGAGTATTTTTTCCACAAGTTGCTGCAGTAGGTTTCGATCATTCTTGATTTCAACAAGAAGAAGTAGCCGCTCATATATCTTGGGCAACGTTGGATATTTTTAGGCACCAATTTCCCTAATTCTAAATAATTATGATATTATAAAAAAGTTGAAGCAAAACTATTTAAAGTAACAGAAACTTCTTAAATTTTCTTAAGAAAGGGTTTTATTTCTCATTAATTTTCTTTCAATTAAGATTTTATATATTCTCTGTCAATTAGTATTTTTGAAAAGAAATACGACTGGTTTAAAGTAACAAAAACTACTTAAATTTTATTAAAAAAAACCTTTTATATCTGAATAACTTTCTTTTAATTAAGATTTTTCACAATTTATCTAAAAACTTCTTTAAAAAATGTTTTTTAATATCTAAATAACATTTTTTTCATTAAAATTTTTTCGCAATTAATTTTCTGTCAATTAGTGCTCCTGGTTATAAAAGAAATACGAGTACAAAGTCCTTGAAGGAAGTACTTATCAAATCTCAAACTCAGTTGCAACTCATCAATAACAATTAACGAAAGTCAAGAAATAATAACTCCCAAGAAAAACTTAACATTGAATAAAATCAATATCAAATTCACACCACATCACTTACCCTTAAAAACTCTTCTACTCTCACTCTCTCAATATTAACTTTTTTTTTAAAACCAACAAAAAAAAGATTTCTTTAATTTTTATTTAACTGCAAGAGTAAAAAAATCACTCAGCTTTTGCAAACAAACAACCCGCCCACACAAGTCGAAGTGCACTGCATTTGAAGCAAAAATAAAAACAAAACATTTTTCCAAAGAAACCAAAATATTTCTTCAATCTTACCAAATAAAGAAAAATACCCATTCATACACACACAATGTCAAATGCAACAACAATATTTTACAAGTAATCATTTACATACTCACTGTCCACAATTGCAATTTAGTTGCAGCAATTCTTGGTTGTTTTACGAGAGAGAGGTAAGAAGCTAGGGGAGGGGTACGGAGTTTCATGTTCTCTGCAATTCCGTTTTGCTTTGCTATCCTCACTATTCAACTTAATGTTTGGTGTTGTTGTATTTGATGTTTTACATACTTTTTATACAAGAATTGCAATACTACATTTTTTCTAATGTGGACACTAAAGCAATTCCGCAGCAGAATTGTATGCAACAAAATTGCTAATGTAGACGGGGAGATATGAATGCAAACAGCCGTTAATTTATGTTCTCACTTTTTGTTCGCTCATTTACTCATTTTTTAAAGAGCATACAACAACAACAATAAAATAAAATAAAAGAAGAACAAAAGTATAAGAAGTGCAATATGCAACGTTAGTTAAAATCGCATAGGAATGAATGTGCATGTGTGTGTGAATGTTTATAACACAACGTGTTTAACATTACTCGTAAGCTCGTTAAATGAATGTTTGTTGTTACTCGTATATATTTGAGCATTTATTTTCTCTTTGCACACGCATAACCAGCTTAAAAAATTTAAAGCAAATAAAAAATGAATCAAACAGATTTATTGTCACCCAGTCCGCATTTGGAAGATTGTCTTGGCAAAATGTTTTAAAAATGAGTCTTTTAAGACTAAATGTTGAATGACTGAAAATGTATTACTCAGTTGAGCGTTTAGAAAACTACACGAAAATGATTCACATAAACGCTTATAAAGCGTCTTATTTAAATTGATTATTATTATTATTTGAGCATTATTTCCGAGTCATGTCCACGCTTGCCCCGTTAGACTAATGAAAGAAGTACGAAACTATTAAACTACCGGTTGCTGGCTTGAGCTCACATCTGTATCAATTATAAAATAATATAAATAGTTTTAAAACTCTCTTAGTAATGTGGTCTGAAAAAAAAGTATTCATCCTGTGATGCATTCTTCAAATATATTTCTAAATTTTAACATACGAGTACATACTTAGATACATACATACATATGTCGCAGTTTAAAAAAGTCCCAAAAATAATGAAATTAGTTTTTGTATTTTAATTTAGAAAAAATTATTCGAAAAAGACGGTTAATTGATTTTATATACCACTGTTTCGAAAACGAGTCAAAATTGGTCTGAAAAAAAGATGCAATAAAAGACTCTTTGCGAGTGGCGTACGTGTGGTACTATTTTCAAATTACAAAAGTGTTTTTAATAAGCAGTCAATGGACGCAATCCCGCTAATTTTAATAGCGAACATGACGAATATGATGAAAACTTTGTAAAATGCTATTTGGTAAATAACACGTACTTATGTATGTATTTAAGTATGTAGGAGTATATATGGTATTGTCACTTATAATTATTTACCGTCCTTTTACTTTGTCCTTTCCACGATTCTTGACGATTTGATCACTTGTAGATTTAAAAAAATGTTAAAAGTAACCTTATTTTTGAAGGAAACACAATACACAATAAAAGAATTATAATATTTTAGATTATTGTCGGTAATAGCGTTAATAAAATTTCCTATAAATGTCTGATTTGTGTTACGAAGAAATGGTTTTTAAACGATTTGGGAAAAGAAAGAGCTCAGCTGTTTATAAAACGATTAAAAATAATACTCCCGCAGATTGGTAACGTTATTTGAATATTTTTAGAAAAAAATGTGCACTACCATCCCCTTACAATGGAAATACATAAGTATATTCTTCAAGTACTTTTGTTTAACTGATTGTTATGAGTCTTTACACACATATATTGAGTCCATATAACAATAAAGCATTAGTGTGCAGTGCAGCGTCCCTAATTAAAATTATAATTATAATTAACTATAATTATACTATGCAAAAACAAAAAGTCCAAAGCGTACAAAAATAGTCAACATTTAAAATTTTGTAGAAAAATTTTTATTTTAAATTTTGTGATTTTTGCAGAGGCTAATCCAACAATTTTATTATAACTTCTAAAGGACTTGTACAATTTTGTTACATAATACTAAAAAAAAATAATTCATATTTACTTTAAGCCATGCTGATACTATTTTTTATATATTCAACGATATTGGAATTATTTCGACCGCAATAACGAGAAAAAATTTTAACAAAATTAAAAATAAAAAATTTTGAAAAGTTCATATTCATAGAATTTTCAATTTTGGCTGTTTTTGTAGATAGGGGACCATAACACGTCAACAACACATAGTGGTTATCAGATGTCATAAAAAAATTTAATTTTGTTGCATATTAATTGATTATAATTATAACCATTATTGTGGAATCCATAGACATATAACATGGCCCAGTGGTTTCAATGATAAAGCTTTCCGGAAGATAGGTGCCTCGTTTGCTCACAATCGACCATAAACGCAATCGTGTGGCAAGTCCGCAGGAGTGTTTGGCGTTGGGAGTTTTTGCGACGTTTCGTTATCGTGGAGGAAACCTGGATCCACCACAACACACCAGGGACCAAACAGCACTCAAAACAGTGTGTTTCCCGTGGTGAATAAGCGCCAAAGAGGGCCAACGTGGGTTAGTTAGCTAACAAAGTCATAGCAACCGTTTTTTGGGATGCATGTGGTATCATTCACATTGACCACCTTCAAAAGGGTAAGAAATCAATGACGAATATTATGCCAACTTATTGGTTCAATTTAATGAGGATTTGAAAAAAACGGCCGCATTTGGCAAAGAATAAAGCTCTTTTCCACCAGGACAATACAAGGGTCCACACATGCGCAGCTTCTATGGTAAAATTTCATGAGTTAGTTTACGAATTGCTCCTTCATCTGCCCTGTTTTCTAGATTTAGCCCCGATTGACTATTTCTTGCTTCCAAAACTGAAAGAATGGCTGGGCGTAAAGAAATTCGACTCTAATAAACAAATATCTATGTTGATGACCTCAACAAATCTTATTTTTTGTATGCGAGGAAACGTTGGACAAAGTATATAGAACTCGATGAAGACCATGTTGAAAAATAAAATGATTTTTTAATTTAAAAACCTATGATTTATTTCCCTCGTATAAATAATGTCGTTTTATCGAAGCTAGTAAAAAGTAGAAAGAATTATACTTAATTTACAGTAACTTACAGTCATTTTTCAATGGCAAAAACATTTTTTATTAAGTTTTGTGAACAAAACGTTTAGGGCAAATAGTGTTATTGTCGACTGAACAAACTGAGTGAATTAAAATTTTTCTTTGATAATATATTACATCAACCAACAAATTAATTAAATAAAGTATCCAAGCTTTAAGTAATATTAACCACAATTTTATAATATATGTTTGTATATTCCTTCTTAATGTTGTTCTTCTCTAAACATATACATATATATGTGTTTTAAAATTAATCTATTGGAGAAAAAAATAAATTTGGGCAAAAAGTCAACATAATCTATTCAACACTGAAAAATCAACAATTTAATCCTTTTATTAAAATAACTTTTGCTTATTACTTCACAAAACATTTGTATTTGAGAAAACAATATAACAATATAACAATATAACAAAGTGAAATTTTCTTACCGTTTAATGCAAAAACATTCATTTCCCTCTCATTCTTTTCAACAAATAAGCGGAAGTTTGTTTTTGTAACAGTAACAATATGAATGCTAAAGGAAAGTGCAGTTGCGGTGAAATATTTGCAAATAAAATTGAAATTCGCATCAAACGCTTTTTCTAACAAGCGAAAATATGGTTTTCGGTGGGGCCGCTTAACTGCTATCGGAGAAATGGTGTCATTCCATTCATCATTTTGACGAAAGTAAGATGGTGATCCTAAATATTTCCAAAGCGTTTGACAGAGTGTGGCATTGAGCACTTATTGTTTTTGATGTCGGTGATAGCTTCTCTCGATTTATATCGAGCTTCCTCAGGTATCGTAATATACGAGTTGATATAGTTGAGATTTCATCAGACGAGTATAAGATTAATTCTCCTGCATTATTTCTTATTATTCTTAAATACTTTCTATACGAAACTTCTTTGCAAATTCATATTTATTTGTCATTATTTTGCCATTCGTATTTATTTGTCATTATTTTGCCATTCATATTTATTTGTCAAAAGGCCACGCCTGTCGCAAAATATTATTGATACACTTAATCACGATCTTGAAACAATCTCCGAATGGGGTCATGAGAATAGTATCGATTTCAATGCTTTTAAGACACAAATACACATTTGACCGAACATGCTGCTCCATATGTAGTTGTGGATGATATAAATATCGAAGTGATGTTCGATATTGAAAATAAAGTGTGATGTTCGATGAATTGAGCACATGTTTCATGTCGCTAAAGAAGCATTCAAGTGCATCGATTTGTTAACACGGTGTAAAAGATACTTTGCACACAAATCGCAACACAATTTATAGGGAAATTTTGTTCTTTGGGCGAATAATTCCTATGTGGAATAACGTGCCTGTAAAGGTCTTTCCTGTCACTGTCAGCGTGCAAGGGTACAAATCGAATACCCCAAAACAAAATTATATTTACCGCGAACTAAATAAAGGGTGATTTTTAAGAATTTTTGGATTTGATTAAAAAACACTTAAAATGTACAGAAATGTATGAAGTCTTTATTTGAGTCGATAGCACGATCTATATAATTCAATGTTTAAAGATGATTTCATGTAAATATTGATCGCGGCTATGCCACAAATGTTTCATCATATGTTGGGTCCAATTTTATCATACTTTCTCCAGCATAACTGCCGATATCTCACGAATAATTTCTTTAATATTGGCTTCAAGTGCACAAACATTAGGAGTTAAATCGCACGAATAAACTGTTGGCCTCTCAATTGGGCCATTATTTCAGGTGCTGTGTGGCACCCTTGTGTGTCAGTCAAGTACAGCTCTTCGTCGTCTTTGAAAAATTGCGGTCCAAAGATGCCACCGGCCCATAATCCACACAGGCAGTTCTTACAATGCTTCTGGCTGCTCTTCACACCAAATACGGCTTCTTCACGTATCCATTAAACCAGAAATGAGCTTCGTCGCTCATGTACGATGCACTTTCTTAACCGATCATGAATTTTAATAATAAAATTCAATAATTTGCCAGCGTTGCTCGTCTACAAGTCGATTCATGGTTAATTTATAGACCATACTGAAAATGTTCAACAGTAACATGTTACACGAAAACAGCAGTGTTGTCAAAAAGAAAGTTTAAAAAAATCACCCTTTACATTGAAAGCCTATGGAAAATACGCCATAATGAGCCCAAGATAGAGAATGGCCCCCATTGCAGAGAACGCCATGGAATCGACAAATTCAGAATATCGTCCTCACTTTCACTAACACGATATTTTCGGTAATGAGCACATTGTGATGATACACAGGGCTGACCACATATGTAACGACCATAATAACCCCGCAAAGCTCGAAAAGTGGCCACAATGAGAAAAAACCACTTGTGCCTATTCAAATCATTATCAAATTGAATTCAAATGTGAAACTCAAATCTCTTCTTTGTTTTGAAAAAGGTTGGAGAATTCTGTTTGATATCAAATGTTAAAGCTATCTGGTTTCAAACATTTAAGCTTTTCCAAAACAAAGTGAAAGGATAGATACCGATAAGACTGAGGCTAATAATCAGCAAAAATTAGGCATCTCCAAGGTGAATTATTTTTATTTAGAAAAAAAAACAATTTATATTGAAATAACGCAACGTCTCACAAAATTAGGCCCTAAATTAAGGCAGTAAATTAATCATTGTTATTGGAGAAATTAAGCCAAATGAAGAAAAAAAAATCATATTCTCCTTAAATGCTCCATTTGGAAATATTAATAAAAAAATTGTTTTTTTTTTACATAAAAATCTTTTGGTAATTGAAAATTTTAAACTTATTTATTAGTATCTAATTTATTAGCTATTGCTACTTAATATCTAATAAAAAACTAGTTCTATTAATTCAAGTAAAACAATTTTATTGTAACTATTACTTGATTATTACCGGTGCGAACACTTTTGATTGCCACTGTATATGAAATTCAAACTTTTTGCTGCTGGCAATCAAGCAACTTATATGGGTATTACTTTGCACTGTAAATATAAGCCTGTGAAGTGAAAACAAAAAAATAACATAATAAAAGCTTAAGGGCCAACTACTTACCTATTCATAAAAAATAAAGCCTTTTACATGCACATAATGTACATACATATACAAAAACTATATACTAAATAAGTAGGAATGCAAGTGCAATAATAATGCAAACACCCCAGCGAACATAAAAGTCGCAAACTCTTTTTATATTAACTGCCACATTTATAAAAATATTTTTTTGTTTTATATAAAACAAATAGTTCACGAATAAAATATTCTTGTAGCAGTAAAATTTTATAAATTATTTGAATATAATTTTAGTAGTTTTGAAGATCTCTTTTTAGAAAACTTAAATAACAGGAGTGGGGGTGCGAGGAGGTTAAGCCTTCGAATCCTGCCGTAACAAGCCAAAGGATTTTAAGTTTGAGTTCATTAGAAAATATCACGATATTTTTAACAAATAGGGAATATCCTTCCTAACAGTTCTACTTCGATGAAGGGTGTCACGAGAGCCGCCTTAGAGTGGAACCCCAAGGAAAAATACATGCTGTATAACAATTTTAAATGAACTTAAGAAAGTAAACAAACCTTTTGATGAAATTAAATTAATTTGTAATGATAGAAATAGTTGGAATTTAAATGTAGAAGGCCTATGTTCCCAAGTGGGATAAATAAACGAATGAAAGATCCTTACAAGAAAGTTTAGGGATTTATGCAAATTTTAAGTTTTTATTCTAAATCGAAAATTCAGATCAAATGCACTATATGTGAACTTAATACGAAAACATATTGAAAATTGTTGCGTTTCTAAATATATGGACTATTATTTAATTTTTAAATTTAGAACGTGCGACTAAATTTCCAAATATATTAATTGCTAATCCCCGAGGAAAAACAAATATACTTATATTATTACACTTGGTAATCAGCTGCCCAAATTCAATCGTAATTACTTATAAAAATATATATTTTTACTCAAATTAATTATTGATTATTCTTTTACACACATCAGTTTTTCTTGGAGTAAGATTCTTCAATACTCTTTCAAAACTGTCCGTTTGTTTACACTAAGACAGTGGGTGTACAATTTTTCGTTTAAAGTATAATATGCCGCCATAATTAGAATGAAATAACAAAAAGAATTGAAGAATTTAATCAATACAATCAAGTATGTACCCCTCATATTTCTTCTTTCCTCACTCTCTCCCTCTCTCTCTCTCTCTCTCTCTCTCACCCTCCCATAAACTCACACTTGCTTCAAGAAAAACTGATGTGGGTAAAAGTTAATTTACATTCCCAAGATGCTGGAAAAGTGATTTTCTTTAAAAATAAATTAATAGAGCAATAACTCTTTTAAAACATTTGCCATAAATTTTGCGAAATAGTTTTTCATCTCTGTATTTACATAATTATGAAAAAAGAAATATTCATGCTTATTTATCACTAACACTTTTATAATTCAGACAATTATATTCTTGTTATTCTAGAACTCTGTGATGCTGCTTTAAAAATTCAAGCCACTTTCCGTGGCCACTTAACACGCAAACTGGTGACCAAGGAAAGACCCGAAGACGTTGACATACAGGAAATTACCAAAAAGGTGGCTGAGGAATTGGATATTGATTTGAGCGATCCAGAACTAAATAAGGCCGCTACTAAGATACAAGCCTCATTCCGGGGACACAAAACTCGTAAAGACCAACAAGCAGTTGAATAAAAACAAACAGCTTTTAAAAAGAAATACATACATATTAAAAACATTAAATTTAAGATTTAAGAAATATGAAAACCACTTAACAAATAAAAAGGTATACAACAAGTCCATTACAAAAGAAAATAATTAAATAAAAATGAAGAAAAGGAAAATAAATTGTCAAAGTTGCATTGTACTTAAAAATATATTAAAGTTGTTAATTTTAATTTTTTTATTAAATACATAATTTTCTTAAGCAAAAAATTATTAAGTTTTTCTGTTGGCTTTTATAATAGTTCAAGTACTCAACTCTCATGTTAGATTTAAAACAGCTTTAAATATTACAACAACAAGAAAAAATAAAGTCAATAATAATTTATGCAATTTATAACAAAAAAAAGACAAACACATTGAAAAATATATGTACGTATTTATTAAAATAGGAGCTTCGCTAATAAATAAAAGCAACCCAAGTTTTAAACTTTCAAATAATTTATTCCAATATGAGACAGTTTCAAAACAATTATTTAAGTATTAGCAACCCTTTAATAAGCCGCTTATTTTCAAAATGGGCTAAGTAAGAAAAAAATTAGCAGCCCAATTCACAATATTCTGCATTTGAGATGTGAAATCCGTGCAAATGTAAATATTTGAAATTAATTTTAAACAGACACTTTCAGTTTGGTTTGAAATAATTTTTACTTATAGGCCGCTTGTGAGTTTTATATTTAAGAGAAGTAATCCCAACTATTTAAAGTGTTATTGCTTTGTGTACATAGGACAGGTGCTGAAATGAGAAAAGAAGAGCTTAATCCTTTGTACAACTCTACTACTGTGTGTTTTATTACTTTTTATAGCAAAATTAAAGCGCCTCTGGTGTTAAGTAGCGGCTTTTTCAACATAATTTGTTATACACCTTTTTTGAGCCCTCCTCGGTCCATTTTACGTGTGATTAACACCTTTGAATACTCTTTTTGATTTATTCATATTCAATTTAAATACTTTTCCCCATGTCCTTTGCTTTTATTTTTTTCCAGCTTTCAGCCTTGCGTTTATGTTGGATAAAAATATTCTACGCCATTTTTCAATTGCTATGACGCAGGAGCATTTGCATATGATTGTGAATTGGGTTATTACTTAAATTTTGCAAAATTTTTAAAACAAACGAAAAAATGGAAAAACGTCAACAATTTCTAAATGATTTTCTAATAAGAGCTCATATGAAAACCTAAATAAATAAAAGAAAGCAAAATTGCCAAAACTTTGACTACATTTATTTTCATCTTCTTTTTTAATTTATTTTCGTGTTTTTATTTGGTTTTTTAAACAAAGAACAATCTCTGACTATGCGCTTTTGAATTAAACAAGAAAACGAAGTAATTACTTCAACGTTAAATCCCTTTCAAAAATGCACCCAGAAAATGTAATTGAAAAATTAAATTACAATAACTAAACTAGATTCTATTTTTTAAGAAACAGATTCTTTAAAAAGAACTCTACTAAAAATTTAAATAATAGAAAATAAACCTTTAATTAATTATAATTAAAAAAAACTGCAAAATACTGTTAAATTCAGCACTTCAGTTTAAAAAAAAATTGTTAATCAATAAAATTAAAAAAAGAAAAACAAACATGAAAAACTTTTAAGCTTAATTCTTATTAATCTTGTTTTAATATAAAAACTCGTCAAGAAAAATAGGCTGACTTCCTAAACGCATGTTGCTTTGTAGTAATACATTGCAACGTATTCCTAAATGAAACCCTTAAAATTTTTACAATGTATTTTGTTCCCATTTGCATCACTGTTGTAGTTAATACGCAAGAAAAAGCAAGAAAAGCATCCAAAAAAATTTAGATGCAAAATGAATACAATACGCAGCACAATGGTGACGCAGGAAGATAACTAAGCGGTTTTTCTTACAATTTAATATATTTCTATATTCATTTTATTTATCTTAATTTTTTTATTAAATAAAAAATAGCTTTTTGTGTGAACCATTTAACAAATACAGAAATTTTAAAAAAATTTAAATAAATAAGTTTTGAGAAATTTAAAATAAATAAGTGTAGTAAAAAAATTTAGTGCATTAAATGTTTGCACAAATCCTCTTGTTTTTGGTATCCTTTTTGATACCCGTGTTTCTTTTTGCAATAAAACATGCTCTTCAGCCATTGTTCTCTTTATTATGAATGATATAATGCATATAATTGTTCCTAAACGATGTAACGGTTGCAAATCAACAGTATGCAAAGTATTAAAAAAGCATATACACAATGCATCAACTTGGTATTAATACTGTATTGATGCATTGTAAGTATACGTTTAGGAAGTCAGCCATATTTAAAAATGTGAGTATAGTGTAAAGCTACGATTTTCTCTACAATGTTTATCTAGTTAAAAAAAATTAAACGGCATGATTTTCCTTAAAATGTGAAAAAAATGAAAAATTGTAAACTTAATGACTTTCTAACAGTTCTTAAGCTATTGTGAGATTTTTTATATTAAATAGATTTTCTTTATTAGGAGTTGTTTTTTATTATTAATCCACACCATTTAATTTTTTACACCAAAGTGAACAATTCTGAAACACTCCTTATATAATTTAAAATAGTATCTGATAGTCCTTTTATTTACATTTCCTTTTTTCCCCTCTCCTTTTGCAAAGTTTTTAACAAGTGTTTTTTTTTTAATTAAATAAACTCTAGTCACCGTAATTTTATTTCCATTTACTTTTCAACAATGATTTAGCAAATTCAATCATATTGGAAATTTTAAAAGAAAAAATCATTAAACTAATTATTCAAATAGAAGAAAACAAAGATAATTTGTAAAAGTAAAAAAAACAAATAAAATTATGGACAATTTCGATTTATTAATTTAATTAAACAATTGAAACTAATAACAATTATAATAATAACAAAAATACCACATTTTGAGTAAATAAAATGAATGAATAAAGAAAAACATTCCCAAAAACCAAAACAAGAACTTTTGTTGTTATTAATTAATCAATGTTTCAGCCTTGTTGTGAATAAAATGTCTTCCCAAATATTGCTCGGGAACTTTGTATTGTTGTTGTGTTTATGTACCAATTTAATAACTTTTTTTACCATTTTTTGTGCATGGGAAATAGTTTACATGGAAAATATATTTGCCTTCTATTCAAGATAACGCTGTTTGACTTTTCGTCATGTCATGCAAAAGAAGCCTTCCTGGCAATAAACCACATATTTCTCTAACGTAGTTTCCTTTAAGCTCGATATATTTAGTACAGCGTGTTTCAATTTTTTATTTGGCTCGCTCCAAATAATAAGATTCCTCAAAACGCTCCGAATAAGCGTTTATTTCAATGATTTACCAAAACAGGCGTTTCTTAAAATTTGGAAACAAGTAATCTTCGCAAGCAGCTAAATCTTGAGATTGTACTTTTTCTTCGCTAGACGATTTCCCTTTTACTTCAAATTAATGTTGAGTCCATCGCACCCTTTTCAAAGTAATCGTTGTGAATGACACCGTATGTATCCCAAAAAACAGTCGCCATGACCTTCTTGGCCGATAGACCCACCCAAGCCTTCTATGTTGTACATGCTCCAAAAAAACCACTTCGTTTAAATGTTCTATGGTCTCTGGTGTGTGGTGATGGATCCATGTTTCGTCCACGATTTTAGAAAATACAGCAAAAACTCGTTCGGACTGCACCTAAACACTACTTTGAAGTGGTCATACGGTTCCGCTTATGGTCGAGTGTAGCTTTTTTTTATATCGAACAATTCATGCAAAAAGTGAAGTACCCAGTCAGTTGAGATACCTATAGCCTCAGCCAGCTCGCGCACTTTCATTTCCCATGTGCGTTATACCAAACATTAATGATAGTTTGCAATTGTGGTTGTCTTTTATTTGCGTGAATATTTGTATAGAAATCCAACTTAAATACTGAAAATAAGGCGAAACTTAAAATGTGTTTCCTTGTTAAAAATTGGTGTTTAAATCTATATACATATATAAAATAGGATGTGTGTATGTATGTATGTATGTATGTAATGTAATGGCTCCAAAACGGCTGGGCCGATTTTGACGAAATTTTCAGGGAACCTTCAGAATACTCGGGCGGGTGACACTGTGAAGTCCGATTTTTTATTTTCGGTCTGTGGGCGGAGGGGCGTGGCAAAATCCAATAATTCATAAAATGAGAACGGCTTGGCCGATTTCTGTAAAACTTTTTGTCAGTTGTTCGTATTTTCGAGGAGAAGGTTTTTATGGAAGAAAATTTTGGAAAATCGCTTATGGAAGCTTTCGAATATAAATAACTTCTAAAATAAAATGGATGCATGCCGATTTTAAATTCACATTTATTTTATAAAATGAAACATATGCGATCTAAGTAACAAAAAGTTAAAGCGACTTTATTAAGCATTGTGAAATAAAACTATACAAAAAAACGCTTATGAAAATTTTAAAATTTTTATCAAGTGTATATTGGGGTAGCTTCCTAAAACAAAACTTTAATTGGTAGCTTTTAGTGAGAGATCATTATTTCTTTCATGTAATGGAAAATGGAACTAAATTATACAATAACTCGATATTCAAATACTCTCTTCGTTTGAAGAATTATCTTTTAGATTCTTCTTTATTCGTTATAATTTTGTTTTCCTTTTTTTTTTGTAGAAAAATTTTAACACTTCACTATTATGATGGAAACTCCAATTTTTGAAAATAGTTAATTTTTCTTCAAAGTAACAAATAACGGGTGTTTGCAAAAATATATAACTTAAGTCGACGTGTTTTATTGAAATTGATCAAGTATCTACGGATTTATAGGAAGCAGATAGATTAACGATTGTCAGCTGTCTTATCTAATTATATATTAATGGTTTCAATTCAAGCCATATTTAATGTAAAAAATTTTTATTTATTAAATTTACAACTACAATCTTAATTTTAATATTCCATTGTAAAATTTAGACGATCGCTAGCGGGCATCAAAAACAACCACTGTAAATAAAAAAGAAAAAGAAAACACATCCACAATAAAAACATTATAAATAATATTATAGATCTTATGCCGTAAAGAGACTAATTTTAAATCATGGAAAGTTCTAAAACAAAAACAGTTTTCATGGACCTAAATTCATGAATTTATCGATTTATATTTATTCAATAACTACAAATTTAATCGAAATTGAAAGTATGTCTTGTTCACTATATTCGTTCCTTAACATCAGTAAATATAAAACCACACGATTGACAATACAAAGCTTTCAATAATAAAGCAATGAAAATTTAATTATTTTCGTATAATTCTATTTGGCAGTAGAGTTTTAATGTTATACTTACATCTTTTGGTACGCTTTTTGTACATAATACGATAGCCACATTCGCGGCAGCGGATAGGGTCACGTGGGCGCATTTCATTTTCATGATGACATTCTGGAAAATATAATAAAAAATTGAAGTCACAGTGATTTTTAAACTAAATTTTTATATAACTTTAAGCATTTAGTGCATTTTCGTCATATACATACAAAGTAAACCCTGGGACAGTGTTAAAACAATTTAACTGCAAAATATGCGTATCACAATTGCAAGTTAACTACCGTAAGACCAATTGATCTGGGTGCTCTCAAATATGAGCTGTTTCAGCAGGACGGCAACTATCTATATCTATCATATTTTGCCAACGGTTTTACTTTGATCGCCCTTAGTAAATCAAGTTATACATTTAACAATTAAAGGGTAAAGAAAATACTTATACATATGTATGTATGTATATGTATAAAGTTAAAAAGGTTACTCGCGGCTTTCATAAAATATATTAACAAACAATAATAGTTCTTATAAAATGGATATCTGTGAGGTCACATAAAATATAGGGAAATAAAGAGGAACCATATATTCATTAAATATTAATTCCTACCACTTGTGGTCAGCTAAAACACGTTTTTTAAACTGACACGGTGCCAGTATTTTGCGTAATTCTAATTTTTACTTACCTCCACATATATAAGTCATGGCTGTTTTTAACACTGTATCTTTGGAACTAGTTTCCGACATTTTTCCTTTTTTTATATAGAAATGAACAAGAAATTAACCTCCTGAAATTTGCAAATACACAATTTCACAAACATACGATTTGTTTTGACAGTTGAAAATATGTGAGTGATTACAGCGTTGCAAGAACTAAAATGAAAATGCCATTTTGTTTAACTAACAACACTAAATCAATCTGTTTTCTACAGTAAAAAAAAATAGATAGTAAAAAAATATTCGGCCTGTGATTTGTAAAGTCATAACTATTACATTTAAACTGTATAATTCTCTAAATAATATTTGTTGTAAGTTTTTCACATTTTTTATTAAGACTGAGAAATGATATTTTGTGATGTATTGAAATTTTAAAACCGACGGAACATGTTCAAATAGGCAAAATTTTATTGGCCACAGCTTTCTCAAGTTCTCTTTCAATATGATTTGTACTGAAAAGGGTACACAATCTGTAACAGAAATGAACTATTCCCTTTGGCAATGACATGATTTTGAGATTTACCACAATAACATTTTCTGTTACCATATTTACATATTTGTAATCTAGACAGTGGGAAGGAATTAAATTATAACAGTTTTATAAGGACATAATGATAAAAGCAATTAACAGGTCTTTAACGAAATTTAGTACAATAAGTGTAAAATAAGTGTTACCACTCCGTTTCGAAAATGCCCGATAAAAATTTTATTATTTAATGGTTTAAGTAATATATTAACTAAGTGTGCTACACAATACATAATTATATTATCATATAATAATTATATTTTCATATATTATTGCATCCCCATTCGCCTTTGTTTATATTAAGAGAATTACAATATGTCAGTTCCGACTAAAAAATCTTTGTGTTTCAAATTTTATCCAAGTCCGTTGATATAAATTTTCACAGCCATAATATTTTATTTATCAGGATAAAAAAATGTTATTGTTTTTACTGGAAAATATAACAATAATGCAGTTTGTTAACTGTGGCTTGTTAAATGTCTGACCTTCGTAGACTAGTAGGTAGTGTACTAGACTCGTAGTGCGAAGGTCCCAGGTTCGATTCCTGCCGCAGAACTCTGGCAGTTTGTGTCTGATAACTAAAGGGAGCGCACAACATGCCTTAACTGGCTTAAGTGTATGTCGTATGACATGGGCTATCACACCCCTCCAATCAACCTAACCTAACCTAACCTAACCTAAATGTATGCATATTGATGAGCATTCAAAAATTAATATATAAAAATATGTGGAGAACTTGCAGAGCTTTCACGTCTGCACATCCGTTGATGTCTATACAGATGTTTGTAAAATCAGTGCTGTAAGGTCGAAAAATATTAAATACACTTAACAACACTTTAAAAGAACTTAATACTTTGTCTTAACGGCATAATTTTAGTTAAAATTTTATATATTTAGTGTTATAAGACAAAAATAATATTATAAAAGATGGTGCAAATAATTAAAAAAGTATCCTATTGTAGAAAAATGTAATGAAAATAGAGTATATGTATCATTGATATGGCTAAAATATCAAAGATTCAGTGTGTGTAATAAAAAATAAATAAATGAAGAAGATATGTATTTAGGTGTAGACACGCCGTAAATGTTGAGAGCTGCAAAGCAGCTGATATACATTGTCTATTAGTTTTCAAAGTGGTATTTTAATAAATTAGGCAAAATTTAAAAATTTGATTAAATGTGTAATAAAGAATACAAAAATAAAATGCATCCGCGCAATGTCTTCAAGGAGCCTCCCGACTACACGGAGTTGGCCATTAGGTATCCAGAATTTCGCCGGGTCTGCAAATTGGCAAGTGAAGAACTAATTTTGTATTAAACAAACAAGTCCACATTTTATTAAAAACATTCAACCGTTACCTTTCTGTTAATAATTATCAAACCATAAAAGGAACTGAATGGCAAACTTTGCATAGATTATAAAAACGAGACAGCCTTGAGAGCGTTAACCCGAACTTTGCTACTGGAATATTTCCAATTACAAATTGAATTCGCTCCTGGCAGCTTAGTTCCTACGTTACCCTTACGTTTAAACTATATACTCTGGCTGGAAGATGTATTAAAAATTGGCACCTCAGCAGGACAAATACGGGGCATAGATATCGGCTGTGGTTCCTCTTGTATTTACAGTCTGCTGGCAGCCAAAAAAAATAAGTGGCAAATGGTAGCTTTGGAATCGAATCCAACTAACATCGAATATGCTTCTAATAATATTGAGAATAATAATCTGGGCTCATTTGTTACATTATACAACCAAAAAGATAAAACAAAAATATTTCAGGAATATTTTAAAGATTGTGTGGGTGAAACCAGTTTCGCAGCGACAATATTTGACTTCTGTTTATGTAATCCGCCCTTCTTTAATTCTCATAATGAGCCTAATAATAAGACACGTAAATCTGGCAAAAGGCCACCTCCCCATAACTGCCCTACTGGACATAAAGAAGAGTTGAGTTGCCAGGGAGGTGAGGTCAAGTTCGTCGAGCAAATTATAGAAGAAAGTTTACAATTTAAACACAAAATAAGGTACTACTTGTAGATATACTTTTCGAACTTAATAATTAACTTTCACATTTTTTATATCCAAAGAATTTTTACTACCATGTTAGGCCTCAAAACCAGCCTTTTAAGTATTTTTAGTATTCTTAAAGCAAAGGGTATCGAAAATGTATGTTCTACAGAATTTTATCAAGGTAATACTACGAGATGGGGAGTGGCTTGGTCTTTTGATCAAAAAGTAGACTTAAAAGAATTCAAATAAATTATATAATTTCTAAACAATAAATGTGCCGAAATGAGCTCTTAAATAATATTAACAACTTTAATTTTTTTGTTTTAAATTTATTTTTTAAATTTATCGCTCAATATTAAAAATTCTTCTATTGAATTCAAACTATGTAAACGAATTTTTCCACTTCAGTCTCATAAATGAGTGTAAACAAAATAAAATCATACATAAGTACATACATATATGATATGAAAAATTTTATTTAAATACAAATTTGTTTCCCATACAATTTGAAGAAGCTTCTCGTGTTGTGATTATCAGAGCTTCCCGAGTTTGCATATTTGCTGATTGCAATCGTTGTTGAGAATGGTGATGTAAGGTTACATTTTGTGGTAAGTTTCCAAAAAGGAAGAAAACCTATTGAAAATATCCTTAATATTTGTATCACTCATGTCCGACCGAAAATATTGCCATGGTATTAAAGTCTCTTTGGGTTATCAGTCACAGTAGTACAGCCTACAACAATGGCATGTGCTCCAATGAAATCAGGGAACTTGCTCCCCAAATCCTTTCTACGAACAACACATCCATCGAATCGGATTAAGCATTACAGGGAAAATCGGAGGTCTTTCCCGCCACTTTCAGCATTGAAAAGTTCGAATCGATTGTCAACAAAAACTAATTTCTCTATTCCCATTCCCATGTTATTTGCTTAGTTCAGGGGTCGTCCCTGAGGATTATTACTTTGTGTATCGCTGGTTTCGAGCGAAAATATATTATGAAATTTCTTTTTTGCTGAGTAAATAAAATTTTAACATAAATAAAAAAGGCGCGAACTTGCAGACATTTTCACGTCTGCACATCAGCTGGGGTCAAATGTTTGCTGAAAGCTCGAAACAGGAAAAACACTTAACAACACTATAAGAACTTAGTACTTTTAGTATTAACGGAGAGTAAAAATTGTTAATATGTGAAAGAAGTTTATATTTTTAAATGTTTCAATTAAAAAAGTGAAGTGAATGTAGTGAAAGCTAGTTAAATAAGTGTCTTATTGTAGGAAAATGTAAAGAAAATGGTTTATTTTATTGAAAAAAAAAATTAAATATCAAAGTTAGGTGTAATATAGTATGTGTGTAGGCTTTATTGTATGGGCGTATGTATGTATGTAATAAGGAAAATGAATGGTTCGGCGCCATTATGCAGAGCTGCAAACCAGCTGAAATCAAAAGCCGTTTAGTAAAATTTTAAGTTAAATTTAATTCAAAATGTTGTTTAAATGAGTGATAAAAATGAAAAAAGTAATTGCATTCACACAATATCTTCAAGAAGCCGCTACGAAGTTGGCCATTAAGTATCCAGAATTCCGCCGGATCTGCAAGTTGGTAAGTGAACAAGTAATTGTGTATTAACCAAACACTTCCACTTTCAATTAAAATTATCCAACGGTTGGTTACCTTTCCGTTAATAACTTTGAAACCGCAAAAGAAACAACGGCAGAATTTATATGAAGCGAATATAAAAATGAAACTGCTTTAAGAGAGCTTTAATCCAAACTCTGTTATAGAATATTTTCAATTGAATATTGAATAAGACACTTTAGTTCCTCCGTTATCCTTACCTTTAAACATACTCGCAATCTAACTTATATTTCTTTTTTTTATAATTAACAAACACAAACTGCGAAGCTACTTGGCTTATCTGCAGACACCCGGAGTCTGCGGCAGGAGTCGAACCTGCGACCTTCGGACTACCACTCTAGTACACTAGCTACTAGTCTACGAAGGCACTCTTAGAGTTCAGCAAAATCTTGAGATAATTTCGGTCCTGCCGTTGTATAGAGTTGAAATTGTTTTTTTTTCTCAAACGTAGTTTCCTTTATGGTCGATATATTTAGTCCAGCGTGTTTATTTTTATTTTGCTCGCTTCAAATAATAAGATTCCGTAAGACGCTTTGAATAAGCGTTTATTTCAATGATTTACCCAATCTCTTACCATACAGGCGTTTCTTAAACAAGTAATCGTCCCAAGCAGCTAAATCTTAAGACTGCACTTTTTCTTCGGTAAACGAGGCGGATTTTACTTCCAACGAATGCTGAATCTATCCAAAAACTTTGAAGAATTTTCGTAGGTAGTTGTTTCACCCTTTTCAAAGTAATTGATGTGAATGACACCAAGGTATCCCGAAAAACTGTCGCCATGAGCTTCTTGTCCGATAGATCTATGGTGTACATGCTCCTCAGGACATTTGTCATCATAGTTCTGATAAACAACAAAATATGTTTCGCAAACATTTCGCATAAATTTGTTAAACATAATAACATCTTTGATAGAAGCATTAGGCCAAACATTAATGACAGTTTGCACTCGTGATTGTGTCTTTTATTTCCGTGAATATTTGTGATAATATCCAACTTTAATACTAGAAATAAGGCGAAACTTAAAATGTGTTTCCTTGTTAAAAATTGGCGATTAAGTCTCGCATAAAAATGAATTTTAGAGGACTCTTTCCTATGAAAAAACTGCTAAGCAAAATTTAACTAAAACCTACAATACTTTCTTACTTAATATCTGGGAATAAAAAGATGAGAGCAAATTTCAGCCTATTTAGCCGTTGTATTAGTTTAATATCTTAGGAATTCTTTTTCACTTATACAAGATTTTAAATACGTTAAAGAGTCTATTATATTATGAAATAAAGCTCTATTCAATAAAATTCTTTTATGAAAATTTTAAGTGAAAGTACTTTATTTGAATATTTCAAAAAAGAAATTTTTATCAAAAGTGTCTATATTGGCGTAGCATCTTAAAACAAATTTTGAATTGGTAGCTATTAGTGAGAGATCAGTATTTCTTTCATGTAGTGGAAAATGGGACTAAATTATACAATTGAATGAAAATGCAAAAAAAAAATTAAAATATTTATCAAATTCGTTATTCGAGATATTCTCCAAAATAACCATTTTAATATTATATTGTTTGTTGTTGGCTTAGCTAGGTATATGCCTGCATTTCATTGGCGCTAACCAAATCATCAGTACCCTTTAGCCAAATCATGATTGAAAGCATTCAAACCTTGTATACTTAAGCCAAAGACTACAAACAATATATGAGAATTCAAACAGAACTCAATGATATTTTTCTATTTGTAATCAACAAAAACACAAAAGTATAAATAGCTTTAGAATGCTTTTGTACAATCACAACACAACAAACAATTATAATTGAATTACGTCTTTTTGTTTTTTCTTTTTACGCCTTTATACAATTAATCGGCCGTTGGGTGATAATGAAAGTATTTATAAGGCAATGAAAAAACAAAATTTATAATAACAATATTTATCAAATTCGTTATTCGAGATATTCTCCAAAATAACCATTTTAATATTATATTTTTTGTTGTTGGCTTAGCTAGGTATATGCCTGCATTTCATTGGCGCTAACCAAATCATCAGTACCCTTTAGCCAAATCATGATTGAAAGCATTCAAACCTTGTATACTTAAGCCACAGACTACAAACAATATATGAGAATTCAAACAGAACTCAATGATATTTTTCTATTTGTAATTAACAAAAACACAAAAGTATAAATAGCTTTAGAATGCTTTTGTACAATCACAACACAACAAACAATTATTAAATTTACAACTACAATCTTAATTTTAATATTCCATTGTAAAATTTAGACGATCGCTAGCGGGCATCAAAAACAACCACTGTAAATAAAAAAGAAAAAGAAAACACATCCACAATATTATAGATCTTATGCCGTAAAGAGACTAATTTTAAATCATGGAAAGTTCTAAAACAAAAACAGTGTTCATGCACCTAAATTCATGAAGTTATATACATTTATTCAATAGCCACGTTACAAATTTAATCGAAATTGAAAGTATGTCTTGTTCACTATATTCGTTCCTTAACATCAGTAAATATAAAATCACACGATTGACAATACAAAGCTTTCAATAATAAAGCAATGAAAATTGAATTATTTTCGTATAATTCTATTTGGCAGTAGAGTTTTAATGTTATACTTACATCTTTTGGTACGCTTTTTGTACATAATACGATAGCCACATTCGCGGCAGCGGATAGGGTCACGTGGGCGCATTTCATTTTCATGATGACATTCTGGAAAATATAATAAAAAATTGAAGTCACAGTGATTTTTAAACTAAATTTTTATATAACTTTAAGCATTTAGTGCATTTTCGTCATATACATACAAAGTAAACCCTGGGACAGTGTTAAAACAATTTAACTGCAAAATATGCGTATCACAATTGCAAGTTAAGTACCGTAAGACCAATTGATCTGGGTGCTCTCAAATATGAGCTGTTTCAGCAGGACGGCAACTATCTATATCTATCATATTTTGCCAACGGTTTTACTTTGATCGCCCTTAGTAAATCAAGTTATACATTTAACAATTAAAGGGTAAAGAAAATACTTATACATATGTATGTATGTATATGTATAAAGTTAAAAAGGTTACTCGCGGCTTTCATAAAATATATTAACAAACAATAATAGTTCTTATAAAATGGATATCTGTGAGGTCACATAAAATATAGGGAAATAAAGAGGAACCATATATTCATTAAATATTAATTCCTACCACTTGTGGTCAGCTAAAACACGTTTTTTAAACTGACACGGTGCCAGTATTTTGCGTAATTCTAATTTTTACTTACCTCCACATATATAAGTCATGGCTGTTTTTAACACTGTATCTTTGGAACTAGTTTCCGACATTTTTCCTTTTTTTATATAGAAATGAACAAGAAATTAACCTCCTGAAATTTGCAAATACACAATTTCACAAACATACGATTTGTTTTGACAGTTGAAAATATGTGAGTGATTACAGCGTTGCAAGAACTAAAATGAAAATGCCATTTTGTTTAACTAACAACACTAAATCAATCTGTTTTCTACAGTAAAAAAAATAGATAGTAAAAAAATATTCGGCCTGTGATTTGTAAAGTCATAACTATTACATTTAAACTGTATAATTCTCTAAATAATATTTGTTGTAAGTTTTTCACATTTTTTATTAAGACTGAGAAATGATATTTTGTGATGTATTGAAATTTTAAAACCGACGGAACATGTTCAAATAGGCAAAATTTTATTGGCCACAGCTTTCTCAAGTTCTCTTTCAATATGATTTGTACTGAAAAGGGTACACAATCTGTAACAGAAATGAACTATTCCCTTTGGCAATGACATGATTTTGAGATTTACCACAATAACATTTTCTGTTACCATATTTACATATTTGTAATCTAGACAGTGGGAAGGAATTAAATTATAACAGTTTTATAAGGACATAATGATAAAAGCAATTAACAGGTCTTTAACGAAATTTAGTACAATAAGTGTAAAATAAGTGTTACCACTCGGTTTCGAAAATGCCCGATAAAAATTTTATTATTTAATGGTTTAAGTAATATATTAACTAAGTGTGCTACACAATACATAATTATATTATCATATAATAATTATATTTTCATATATTATTGCATCCCCATTCGCCTTTGTTTATATTAAGAGAATTACAATATGTCAGTTCCGACTAAAAAATCTTTGTGTTTCAAATTTTATACAAGTCCGTTGATATAAATTTTCACAGCCATAATATTTTATTTATCAGGATAAAAAAATGTTATTGTTTTTACTGGAAAATATAACAATAATGCAGTTTGTTAACTGTGGCTTGTTAAATGTCTGACCTTCGTAGACTAGTAGGTAGTGTACTAGACTCGTAGTGCGAAGGTCCCAGGTTCGATTCCTGCCGCAGAACTCTGGCAGTTTGTGTCTGATAACTAAAGGGAGCGCACAACATGCCTTAACTGGCTTAAGTGTATGTCGTATGACATGGGCTATCACACCCCTCCAATCAACCTAACCTAACCTAACCTAACCTAAATGTATGCATATTGATGAGCATTCAAAAATTAATATATAAATGCCCCTATTACGGTTTACAACTCAACTCAGTTGAATTGAAATTGAAACAACTCAACTTTAAAACAACTCAACTTTGTTTTGGTATTACGAATTACAACTAATTCTGGTTGAAATCGTATTGATGTTGCCAGCGTAAAAAGTGAGGATTTGACTGATATTTAAACAGCTGATGCTATTGTGGCGAGCAATTAATTTTTTTCAATTAATGTTTGTGAAATTGTGTTTTTTTAAATTATATTAAAATGGATATAAATGTAGATTTATTTTACAACGATGAAAGTGTTGATGCTGAAAGCCATGTACTGCGCATCCGAAAAAGCATCCGTGATCACTCGAATCCCTTAGAACTTCCAAATACCAGGTAAGTAAGGTTTTTTGTGATAATTAAATGGTTTTATAATACTTTTTTTTAGGTTTACAAATTTCTTCCGCTTAAATAAGGAATCATTTTGCTTTTTATTAAATGAGCTGAAGGAATATTTCCCTACAACTGTCCGAGGTACGGCTATACCTCCTATATTAAAATTGTGCGCAACTCTTAGGTTTCTTGCTGACGGCAGTTATCAAAAATGCAGTGGAAATGACTTTAATGTAGGACTGGCACAACCTACAGTATCTAAAGTTATTAAAGAAGTTTTAAATTTAATTGAGCAGCGTATTTGTGTCAAATGGATCAAAGCCCAAATGTCAGAAGAGGAGCAAAATGCTTCAAAAATTGAATTTTATTTAAAAAGTGGGTTCCCGGGAATATTGGGATGTATCGATGGGACTCATGTTCGCATCATTTCTCCGAAAAAAGAACAACAACATTTGTATCTCAACAGAAAAGGCTACTATAGTTTAAACGTCATGATTGTAAGCTAAAAGAAAAATAAATTATTATTATATTGTACATGACTTTTTTGAATTTCAGCTTTGCGATTACAAAATGACTATCCGGTATGTGGATGCGAGGCACGCGGGCGCAAATCATGATTCTTTTGTGTTTAATACAAGTGATTTGAAGTCATATTTGCAGAGAAATTTACCGAGCAATTCGTGGATCTTAGGTAACATTGGTATTTGTATTTAATACAAAAATAAATTTTTTGAAACATTTCTTAAAGGCGATGCTGGTTACCCCCTACAAACATTTTTGATGACTCCTTTCCGCATGGCAGAAGCTGGTTCACCGCAAGCTCGCTACAATACTATACATTCGAAGGCCCGAAATATTGTAGAGCGGACGATTGGAATTTTGAAGAGCAGATTTCGTTGCCTTTTATCTGCGCGTGCCTTACATTACTCGCCAGAAAAGGCTACACAAATTGTGAACGCATGCTGTGCTTTGCACAATATTTGCCAACACTTTCGAGTGGAAATTTCTGAGGAAATGGTACCAGATTCAACTACGGAACTAATTAATGAAAACCTAAATATTGAAAGAGAAGACGAGGATGCTGCAAGAAGAATTCGTAACAATATCATGTTATCCCTTTAATATATTCCATTAAACATTTCCATTTCGTTTATGTATTTGTACTTCATTTGTTGTTTTTATTTTAAATAGATATGAAATAGATATAAGTACATAAGTATGTAACTAATTTCAACAAAAATATCTCTTCATAAGATAAAAAAGGAAACTTAAAACTAAATTAAAAAAAAAATTATCACTTCAATTTTAAATGAAATTAAACTAAAAAAATTAAACTAAAATATGTTCCAATTAACAAAAAAGAAAAATAATAATTCTAACATTTAACTACTTAAGAACTATGTATTTACATTATCTCTCATTTTCGCTATTTTTAATTTTTGCACTTCTATTTTTAATGAGTGTAGTTCAGATCTCTTCTTTGCTTCTCTTTGGTATATGTTTAATTTTTCTTTTTTTATTTGAAGCAGTTGTTTGTTTATTGCATAATTTTTATAAATAGTGTTCTCTAACTGCTCAATCTTTTTTAACAAATCTTTTTGTGTTTGAGCTTGCATTTTTAATAGCTCCAGACGCTCGTTTTCCAAATTTTTACTTCTGCGCCGATTTTGAACTGCCGATGAAGTGGGGCGGTCGTTTATATTTGCTGTATGCGGTTCACTCGGCGTAGGCGAGGCTGAAATGAAAGTGGTGTCTTCCACTTCATTGTTATCCATTGTCGGTAACACATTATTCACCCCAAAAGCATTACCACTGGGTGCAACTTGCTCCCTTATTTGTACAAGGTGCACTACACTTTCTTCGATTGGAGTTAGTGATACCTCTTGCGAGGGACCGCCACCAGTAGCAACGTAATTACTGCGGTTATTGGCAAGCTTTCGCTTTAAATTTGCTTTGTAGTGTATCCAAACCTACAAGAGAAATACATAAAATATTATTACACTTTCATTGTATTGGTTTAATTAATGATATTTAATTATTATTGGTTTTATCATTATTACTACTTACACGTCCCCACTCCTGCGCAGTTCTTGATGGCGGTCCTATACTATTGAGTTCTAAGGCAAATTCTTCCCACAATAGTTTATTTTTACTCTTGCTGCTTCCAAATTGCGGCTTCCCTCTTCCAGTTTCGGGATGTTTCTCCATGAGCTCCACAAGTTTTTCGAACTGTTTTTTGGTCGTAAGTTTATTTTTTCTGTAAATTATTTTGAAAATGTTTCTAAATAAATTACTTTAAGACAAGTTAAAAATTTTACTTACCCGTTCTCCATTTTTTTTGCTAATAATTTATTTAAAACAACTGCTAATGAAGAGTTGTAATTTTTTGATACTTTTGACAACTCAACTAACACAGAGTTGTAAACGGTAATACCGCAAAAAAGTTGTAATACTTTATAATTACAACTTAAACATTTTTGACAGGTTGAGTTGTTTTCGGTAATGCCATATTACAACTAAACACTACAATTACAACTAAAATAGAGTTGAGTTGTAACTCGTAATAGGGGCAAAAAATATGTGGAGAACTTGCAGAGCTTTCACGTCTGCACATCCGTTGATGTCTATACAGATGTTTGTAAAATCAGTGCTGTAAGGTCGAAAAATATTAAATACACTTAACAACACTTTAAAAGAACTTAATACTTTGTCTTAACGGCATAATTTTAGTTAAAATTTTATATATTTAGTGTTATAAGACAAAAATAATATTATAAAAGATGGTGCAAATAATTAAAAAAGTATCCTATTGTAGAAAAATGTAATGAAAATAGAGTATATGTATCATTGATATGGCTAAAATATCAAAGATTCAGTGTGTGTAATAAAAAATAAATAAATGAAGAAGATATGTATTTAGGTGTAGACACGCCGTAAATGTTGAGAGCTGCAAAGCAGCTGATATACATTGTCTATTAGTTTTCAAAGTGGTATTTTAATAAATTAGGCAAAATTTAAAAATTTGATTAAATGTGTAATAAAGAATACAAAAATAAAATGCATCCGCGCAATGTCTTCAAGGAGCCTCCCGACTACACGGAGTTGGCCATTAGGTATCCAGAATTTCGCCGGGTCTGCAAATTGGCAAGTGAAGAACTAATTTTGTATTAAACAAACAAGTCCACATTTTATTAAAAACATTCAACCGTTACCTTTCTGTTAATAATTATCAAACCATAAAAGGAACTGAATGGCAAACTTTGCATAGATTATAAAAACGAGACAGCCTTGAGAGCGTTAACCCGAACTTTGCTACTGGAATATTTCCAATTACAAATTGAATTCGCTCCTGGCAGCTTAGTTCCTACGTTACCCTTACGTTTAAACTATATACTCTGGCTGGAAGATGTATTAAAAATTGGCACCTCAGCAGGACAAATACGGGGCATAGATATCGGCTGTGGTTCCTCTTGTATTTACAGTCTGCTGGCAGCCAAAAAAAATAAGTGGCAAATGGTAGCTTTGGAATCGAATCCAACTAACATCGAATATGCTTCTAATAATATTGAGAATAATAATCTGGGCTCATTTGTTACATTATACAACCAAAAAGATAAAACAAAAATATTTCAGGAATATTTTAAAGATTGTGTGGGTGAAACCAGTTTCGCAGCGACAATATTTGACTTCTGTTTATGTAATCCGCCCTTCTTTAATTCTCATAATGAGCCTAATAATAAGACACGTAAATCTGGCAAAAGGCCACCTCCCCATAACTGCCCTACTGGACATAAAGAAGAGTTGAGTTGCCAGGGAGGTGAGGTCAAGTTCGTCGAGCAAATTATAGAAGAAAGTTTACAATTTAAACACAAAATAAGGTACTACTTGTAGATATACTTTTCGAACTTAATAATTAACTTTCACATTTTTTATATCCAAAGAATTTTTACTACCATGTTAGGCCTCAATGCCACTTTCAGCATTGAAAAGTTCGAATCGATTGTCAACAAAAACTAATTTCTCTATTCCCATTCCCATGTTATTTGCTTAGTTCAGGGGTCGTCCCTGAGGATTATTACTTAGTGTATCGCTGGTTTCGAGCGAAAATGTATTATGAAATTTCTTTTTTGCTGAGTAAATAAAATTTTAACATAAATAAAAAAGGCGCGAACTTGCAGACATTTTCACGTCTGCACATCAGCTGGGGTCAAATGTTTGCTGAAAGCTCGAAACAGGAAAAACACTTAACAACACTATAAGAACTTAGTACTTTTAGTATTAACGGAGAGTAAAAATTGTTAATATGTGAAAGAAGTTTATATTTTTAAATGTTTCAATTAAAAAAGTGAAGTGAATGTAGTGAAAGCTAGTTAAATAAGTGTCTTATTGTAGGAAAATGTAAAGAAAATGGTTTATTTTATTGAAAAAAAAAATTAAATATCAAAGTTAGGTGTAATATAGTATGTGTGTAGGCTTTATTGTATGGGCGTATGTATGTATGTAATAAGGAAAATGAATGGTTCGGCGCCATTATGCAGAGCTGCAAACCAGCTGAAATCAAAAGCCGTTTAGTAAAATTTTAAGTTAAATTTAATTCAAAATGTTGTTTAAATGAGTGATAAAAATGAAAAAAGTAATTGCATTCACACAATATCTTCAAGAAGCCGCTACGAAGTTGGCCATTAAGTATCCAGAATTCCGCCGGATCTGCAAGTTGGTAAGTGAACAAGTAATTGTGTATTAACCAAACACTTCCACTTTCAATTAAAATTATCCAACGGTTGGTTACCTTTCCGTTAATAACTTTGAAACCGCAAAAGAAACAACGGCAGAATTTATATGAAGCGAATATAAAAATGAAACTGCTTTAAGAGAGCTTTAATCCAAACTCTGTTATAGAATATTTTCAATTGAATATTGAATAAGACACTTTAGTTCCTCCGTTATCCTTACCTTTAAACATACTCGCAATCTAACTTATATTTCTTTTTTTTATAATTAACAAACACAAACTGCGAAGCTACTTGGCTTATCTGCAGACACCCGGAGTCTGCGGCAGGAGTCGAACCTGCGACCTTCGGACTACCACTCTAGTACACTAGCTACTAGTCTACGAAGGCACTCTTAGAGTTCAGCAAAATCTTGAGATAATTTCGGTCCTGCCGTTGTATAGAGTTGAAATTGTTTTTTTTTTCTCAAACGTAGTTTCCTTTATGGTCGATATATTTAGTCCAGCGTGTTTATTTTTATTTTGCTCGCTTCAAATAATAAGATTCCGTAAGACGCTTTGAATAAGCGTTTATTTCAATGATTTACCCAATCTCTTACCATACAGGCGTTTCTTAAACAAGTAATCGTCCCAAGCAGCTAAATCTTAAGACTGCACTTTTTCTTCGGTAAACGAGGCGGATTTTACTTCCAACGAATGCTGAATCTATCCAAAAACTTTGAAGAATTTTCGTAGGTAGTTGTTTCACCCTTTTCAAAGTAATTGATGTGAATGACACCAAGGTATCCCGAAAAACTGTCGCCATGAGCTTCTTGTCCGATAGATCTATGGTGTACATGCTCCTCAGGACATTTGTCATCATAGTTCTGATAAACAACAAAATATGTTTCGCAAACATTTCGCATAAATTTGTTAAACATAATAACATCTTTGATAGAAGCATTAGGCCAAACATTAATGACAGTTTGCACTCGTGATTGTGTCTTTTATTTCCGTGAATATTTGTGATAATATCCAACTTTAATACTAGAAATAAGGCGAAACTTAAAATGTGTTTCCTTGTTAAAAATTGGCGATTAAGTCTCGCATAAAAATGAATTTTAGAGGACTCTTTCCTATGAAAAAACTGCTAAGCAAAATTTAACTAAAACCTACAATACTTTCTTACTTAATATCTGGGAATAAAAAGATGAGAGCAAATTTCAGCCTATTTAGCCGTTGTATTAGTTTAATATCTTAGGAATTCTTTTTCACTTATACAAGATTTTAAATACGTTAAAGAGTCTATTATATTATGAAATAAAGCTCTATTCAATAAAATTCTTTTATGAAAATTTTAAGTGAAAGTACTTTATTTGAATATTTCAAAAAAGAAATTTTTATCAAAAGTGTCTATATTGGCGTAGCATCTTAAAACAAATTTTGAATTGGTAGCTATTAGTGAGAGATCAGTATTTCTTTCATGTAGTGGAAAATGGGACTAAATTATACAATTGAATGAAAATGCAAAAAAAAAATTAAAATATTTATCAAATTCGTTATTCGAGATATTCTCCAAAATAACCATTTTAATATTATATTTTTTGTTGTTGGCTTAGCTAGGTATATGCCTGCATTTCATTGGCGCTAACCAAATCATCAGTACCCTTTAGCCAAATCATGATTGAAAGCATTCAAACCTTGTATACTTAAGCCACAGACTACAAACAATATATGAGAATTCAAACAGAACTCAATGATATTTTTCTATTTGTAATTAACAAAAACACAAAAGTATAAATAGCTTTAGAATGCTTTTGTACAATCACAACACAACAAACAATTATTAAATTTACAACTACAATCTTAATTTTAATATTCCATTGTAAAATTTAGACGATCGCTAGCGGGCATCAAAAACAACCACTGTAAATAAAAAAGAAAAAGAAAACACATCCACAATAAAAACATTATAAATAATATTATAGATCTTATGCCGTAAAGAGACTAATTTTAAATCATGGAAAGTTCTAAAACAAAAACAGTGTTCATGCACCTAAATTCATGAAGTTATATACATTTATTCAATAGCCACGTTACAAATTTAATCGAAATTGAAAGTAGGTCTTGTTCACTGTATTCGTTCCTTAACATCAGTAAATATAAAATCACACGATTGACAATACAAAGCTTTCAATAATAAAGCAATGAAAATTGAATTATTTTCGTATAATTCTATTTGGCAGTAGAGTTTTAATGTTATACTTACATCTTTTGGTACGCTTTTTGTACATAATACGATAGCCACATTCGCGGCAGCGGATAGGGTCACGTGGGCGCATTTCATTTTCATGATGACATTCTGGAAAATATAATAAAAAATTGAAGTCACAGTGATTTTTAAACTAAATTTTTATATAACTTTAAGCATTTAGTGCATTTTCGTCATATACATACAAAGTAAACCCTGGGACAGTGTTAAAACAATTTAACTGCAAAATATGCGTATCACAATTGCAAGTTAACTACCGTAAGACCAATTGATCTGGGTGCTCTCAAATATGAGCTGTTTCAGCAGGACGGCAACTATCTATATCTATCATATTTTGCCAACGGTTTTACTTTGATCGCCCTTAGTAAATCAAGTTATACATTTAACAATTAAAGGGTAAAGAAAATACTTATACATATGTATGTATGTATATGTATAAAGTTAAAAAGGTTACTCGCGGCTTTCATAAAATATATTAACAAACAATAATAGTTCTTATAAAATGGATATCTGTGAGGTCACATAAAATATAGGGAAATAAAGAGGAACCATATATTCATTAAATATTAATTCCTACCACTTGTGGTCAGCTAAAACACGTTTTTTAAACTGACACGGTGCCAGTATTTTGCGTAATTCTAATTTTTACTTACCTCCACATATATAAGTCATGGCTGTTTTTAACACTGTATCTTTGGAACTAGTTTCCGACATTTTTCCTTTTTTTATATAGAAATGAACAAGAAATCAACCTCCTGAAATTTGCAAATACACAATTTCACAAACATACGATTTGTTTTGACAGTTGAAAATATGTGAGTGATTACAGCGTTGCAAGAACTAAAATGAAAATGCCATTTTGTTTAACTAACAACACTAAATCAATCTGTTTTCTACAGTAAAAAAAATAGATAGTAAAAAAATATTCGGCCTGTGATTTGTAAAGTCATAACTATTACATTTAAACTGTATAATTCTCTAAATAATATTTGTTGTAAGTTTTTCACATTTTTTATTAAGACTGAGAAATGATATTTTGTGATGTATTGAAATTTTAAAACCGACGGAACATGTTCAAATAGGCAAAATTTTATTGGCCACAGCTTTCTCAAGTTCTCTTTCAATATGATTTGTACTGAAAAGGGTACACAATCTGTAACAGAAATGAACTATTCCCTTTGGCAATGACATGATTTTGAGATTTACCACAATAACATTTTCTGTTACCATATTTACATATTTGTAATCTAGACAGTGGGAAGGAATTAAATTATAACAGTGTTATAGGCACATAATTAGAAAAGCAATTAACAGGACTTTAAAGCTCTAAACACATAGACGACAGCAGACAGCAAGCAGCAATATGTCAAAAATAAAATCCATGTATTTAAATGAAAACGATTATTTTGACGGCAGCACAGCAGCACGACTGCACAACAGCATTTGCTGCTGCTGCCAATTTAGGCTATTTTCTATTTTGACGGGCAGCACTAAACAAATAAAGTGTTGCCACTATATATATAAATTGGATAAATAAAAACAAAAAAATTTTTTTTAATATTAAACATAAAAGAACATTACAAAAATACAATAAAGAAATAAATTTATGTGTTTTTATAGTTTTTCGTGATATTATCACATTTTATTATCAATAACTTTAATTTTATTCATTATAAAATATATATCCGGCATCCCTGAAATTTGTATTGCTAAAATACACATCAGCTGACTATTATGCTGTTGCTGTCTTCAAAATATTTATGAAGCTGACTTCAGAGCAGCATTTGAAGTTGGCTGCATTTGAAGCCGTGAAGTCGTGAAGTCTGCTGTCGTCTATGTGTTTAGAGCTTAAGGAAATTTAGTACAAGTGTAAAATAAGTGTTACCAATCGGTTTCGAAAATGCCATATAAAAATGTTATTCTTTAATGCTTTAATATATTAGCTAAGTGTGGTACATGATAATTATATTATCATGGAAATATTTGCAACCCCATTCGACTTTGTTTATATTAAGAGAATTACAATATGTCAGTTCCGACTAAAAAATCTTTCCGTTTCAAATTTTATCCAAGTCCGTTGATATAAATTTTCACAGCCGTAATATTTTATTTATTAGGATAAAAAAATGTTATTGTTTTTACTGGAAAATATAATAATAATGCAGTTTGTTAACTGTGGCTTGTTAAATGTATGCATATTGATGAGCAATCAAAAATTAATATATAAAAATATGTGGAGAACTTGCAGAGCTTTCACGTCTGCACATCCGTTGATGTCTAACCAGATGTTTGTAAAATCAGTGCTGTAAGGTCGAAAAATATTAAAAACACTTAACAACACTTTAAAAGAAGTTAATACTTTGTCTTAACAGAATAATTTGAGGTAAAAATTGTAAATTTGTGAAAAAAATGTATATATTTAGTGGTATAAGATAAAAATAATAATATAAAAGATTGTGCAAATAATTGAAAAAGTATCCTATTCTAGGAAAATGTAATGAAAATAGTTTATATCATTGAAATGGTTAAAATATCAAAGCTTCAGTGTGTGTAATCAAAAAATAAATAAACGAAGAATATATGTATTTAGGTGTAGACACGCCGTAAATGTTAAGAGCTGCAAAGCAGCTGATATACAATGTCTATTAGTTTTCAAAGTGGTATTTTAATAAATTAGGCAAAATTTAAAAATTTGATTAAATGTGTAATAAAGAATACAAAAATAAAATGCATCCGCGCAATGTCTTCAAGGAGCCTCCCGACTACAAGGAGTTGGCCATTAGGTATCCAGAATGTGCCAACGAATCACATCACGCATTACAGGGAAAATCGTAGGTCTTTCCCGCCACTTTCAGCATTGAAAAGTTCGAATCGATTGTCAACAAAAACTAATTTCTCTATTCCCATTCCCATGTTATTTTCTTAGTTCAGGGTGAGGATTATTACTTTGTGTATCGCTGGTTTCTGCAGTAGTTGTTTTGCGGGTAGCGAAAATGTATTATGAAATTTCTTTTTTGCTGAGTAAATAAAATTTTAACATAAATAAAAAGGCGCGAACTTGCAGACATTTTCACGTCTGCACATCAGCTGGGGTCAAATGTTTGCTGAAAGCTCGAAACAGGAAAAACACTTAACAACACTATAAGAACTTAGTACTTTTAGTATTAACGGAGAGTAAAAATTGTTAATATGTGAAAGAAGTTTATATTTTTAAATGTTTCAATTAAAAAAGTGAAGTGAATGTAGTGAAAGCTAGTTAAATAAGTGTCTTATTGTAGGAAAATGTAAAGAAAATGGTTTATTTTATTGAAAAAAAAAATTAAATATCAAAGTATGTGTGTAGGCTTTATTGTATGGGCGTATGTACATATGTATGTAATAAGGAAAATGAATGGTTCGGCGCCATTATGCAGAGCTGCAAACCAGCTGAAATCAAAAGCTGTTTAGTAAAATTTTAAGTTAAATTTAATTCAAAATGTTGTTTAAATGAGTGATAAAGAATGAAAAAAGTAATTGCATGCACACAATATCTTCAAGAAGCCGCTACGAAGTTGGCCGTTAAGTATCCAGAATTCCGCCGGATCTGCAAGTTGGTAAGTGAACAAGTAATTGTGTATTAACTAAACACTTCCACTTTCAATTAAAAATATCCAACGGTTGGTTACCTTTCCGTTAATAACTTTGAAACCGTAAGAGAAACTTAACGGCAGAATTTATATGAAGCGAATATAAAAATGAAACTGCTTTAAGAGCTTTAATCCAAACTCTGTTATAGAATATTTTCAATTGAATATTGAATAAGACACTTTAGTTCCTACGTTATCCTTACCTTTAAACACACTCGCATTCTAACTGAAAAATGTATTCAAAATTGGCACTTTAGTAGTAGTTTCATTCTGCAAGCAACCAGAAAGAATAAGTGGTACATGGTGGATGGAATCGAATCTAAGAAACCTGTAACATGTTTCTAATAATATTAGTAAGAATAAACTGACCTCATTTTTACATTATATAAGTAGAACTATAAAACAAAAATATTGAAGGAATATATTAAACACACAACGGCCCTATTGGAAATAAGAAGTTTACTATTTTATTCAAAAAAAATAAGGTATTATTTATAGAAATCTTTTTTGAATGCAATAATTTACATCATGGTCCTCTTAATATGAAGGAAAATTTCGTTTAAAACATTTACATCGGAAACAACAAAAAAAATTCAAATTTTGTTTTAGTTGTTAAATGATATTAAGATCTTTTGTAAAACTTTTATCAATAAAATGATAAAGTATTTAAATTTTTCTCTAGGATTGAAGGTGTATAAATAAACAAAAAGCGTTCTTGAAAGTACAGATGGACATCAAAGTTTTTGATATAACAAAATATTAATTCTTGGACTTTAAATATCGAAGTACATATGTCAAGATCAGCATAAAATTAAAAAAACTGCCTATTTATGTCTATAGAAAGGCATATTGATTACAAATACTTATAAGAAGTTTAAATTGTTGTATAATTTCATATATAGAGTTTGGCAGTCATCTTACCTAACGTATGTTGCATAGACCGCTTTAGTGAGCCATGCATGAATTTTGCATAGACAAAATTAAAATTTCAAAAATTATAAAAATGTATCTATCCTTCTCATTAAAATGCTAAAACTTTTGATAGACAAACCAACGACCGAATTTGTAAACCTGTGTTCGGTGAAAATTCTGTGTAGGAACAAAAACAATTTAACATTTTTTGGAATTTTGATTTTGTTTTACTTATACTTATGTATAAATTTCACTTGGCAAATTTTAGTCCCTAAATGTAATTACACATATGTATTGCTTTTCCATGAAATTCAAGAAATCTTGGATTATTATTTAAAAAAAATTGTAGGAAACAATCATATATGTAATTTGGACTTTCTTACAAAATATTAATATAAAGCTGAGAAATCATTTAATTAATAATATTCAAACACAAGCAAGTTCTATCAGAACTCCTTAGCGTTAATTAACCATATATTACCATTTGCAGAAATAATTTTTTATTATTTTATGTTGCATACAATCTGGAGAACGGAAATTGTGGGAAGCAACAAAATATATACATACATGTAGGTGTTTAGTATATATATCTTCTATATGCAAATATTTTACTCAGTAAATGACCAGGAATACTAATAATATCTTTCCAGAGTCCATTTTTTCCCAAAAAACCATTTTGTGGTTTAAAATAAAAATGGTTGCGTTCTTCTTTAACTCTTCTAAACTGTATAAACCAGCAAGTACTAACATTTTTACTGCAGTTTCAATGGAAATATTATTGGCCAGTTCATTCGCACACATGGATTCCAAGCTGGACAAATCATACTTATTTGTTATAGCCAAGAGCCAAGGGTAACTGAAGTTAAATCTTTTACTTTGACAGTGTAAATAAAGCGAAACAATTCCTCAGACTTCTAGATCAATATCGGTAACATTAATTTATTAGTTTTACATTTATCCGTATTATTATCAAACATTGCAGTAAAGACGGTGCTATGAGCCGCTAATATGGACTTGCCCACAAGTCATACTTCATATCCTTCTACCAATATGGTTATATCCCAAAACTTTCTGCTTTCGAAGAGTTCCATCAGAATTGAAATTTGGACAAATATTGGAAGTTTTTTTACTTTAATAGGAAATTTATTTTTATTTGACAAGTCCATATAATTAAATATGTATAAAAAGAGAAAAACTTAATATTGAAATTCATTATTTTGGGATATTCCCCCAACTAATTTTTAGAAACAATTAGAGCTTTTGCAAAATGAATTGTTTGTTGTGGCTTTAGCTGTTCAACATAATCATAGTATGCATAGAATACTTTTGCACAAACAACACAACAAACAATTACACTCGACTTAAATCTATTTTATTTTTCTTGCAACATGTATTAAATGAAACGGTCGTTTGTCGGTAATGATTGCATTTAATTGTATACATGTTGCAAGAAAAATAAAATAGACACACGTTGTGTATAATTGTCCGTTGTGTTGTTTGTATAAAAGCATTCTAAGCCTACTATGATTTTTTTTAGTATTCATATACAATATAGAATTCTCATGTGTTTGTTTATTTTGGCATAAACATACGAGGTATAATGTTTTCAAACTGCTTAAAATTCACTAACAATTTGGTTTATCAACCAATGAAATGTCGCCATACTTACAGAAATAATGGAAAAAGCGATGAAAAAATTTACATTTTAATTTAAATTATTTGCATACATATATAGTTCTGCAACTAAACGAGGATATTCATCGATAAATTTTTTCCAGTCTGCAGCAGCTGCCACAGCCTCTTTGTTATTTTTGATAAAATTAAATGTGCTCTTTTTCAACTCTTCTGCACTGTATAAATCAGCAAGTACTAGTGTTTCTGCTGCATTTGCACTGGACACTTTATTGGCCAGTTCATTTTCACACATGGATTTCAAAACAGACAAATCATACTTATCGCTTGCAGCCAACAGCCTAGGAGTCATTTCACTTAAATCTTTTACTTTGCCAGTGTAAATGAAGCGTAACATTTCCTCAAAGACTTCTAGATCAATATCGGTTACAGTGACTTTATTCGTTTTAGCTTCTTCCGTATCATGATCAAACATTACAGCAAAGACTTTACTACGAGCCGCTAATATGAACTTGTGGGCATGTACTTCATGTCCTGACACCAATATGGTTACATCCCAAAACTTTCTGCTTTCGAAGAGTTCAGCAAGATCTTGCGATAATTTTGATTCTATCATTGTAGAATTAGTTGTCGCTGTTGTCGTTTTATACTCCACATAATCTATTTCACACATTATTGTAGATTTCTCTTTTGGAATGAGACAACGCCCATTGTCCTCTAGAAATATTTCCCAAACGTTCCTTGGTCTACATGAACCCCCATAGTTTGGGTCATTATAAGGGGTATCTATATGTGATTTTTTTTCAACCCATAAGTGCACAGTGGGTTTCCAGCTTGAGCAAAGATTATTTTGTAATTGTAACTGGCAGTACCTCTTCCGACAGGAATCTCCTGTGATATTTAATACACCAGAATATTCTCCGTTTTCCCCAAATTTAAAATTTGTATACGGCAAAGATCGCCCTGTATGCGTTTCTGGGCATCTAAAATTATGAATTGTCCACGTATGAGTAAACTTTTTTATAACACGAAAGGTATGACTTTGAGTGGATGTTGTTATTAAGGAGGTGGAAGAATCCATTTTTGACTTATTTTTTATGTATGTATGTATGTATAATACTCTACGATTCTTTCCGCTCGAAACACTTCGACCAAAATCTTCTAAGTAATTGACAGTCTCTTGGAATATTCAATGAATGAAGTTGATTTCACACAGGCAGTACTTCATTGTTGCCAACCCTAAAAGTTTTATACACATTTACCGGATTGCTGTATAATAACACAGTACAACACATGATTTCGGGACTCAATTCTGATAATTGTTTATGAAAGTAGCCTCAAAAAGAAGAAATTCTGCATCATTCGTTTGGTCCTGGTACATCAAATAATAATTTAATAATTAATTTGTTAATAAGTATCGTATAGGGAAATTTGTCACGTCTTAGGCTCTTTTGTTTGTCATAACTCGAGAACCACTAGTGCGAATAAGCTTAAACAAACTATAAAAAATAAGAATTACAATTCCGAACGATTTTCCGTCATCCCACGTCAAATTTGGTTTATGAACAGACCGGTTTCGGCTTTGTGCCATCTTCAGTGTTCTCGAACACTGAAGATGGCACAAAGCCGAAACCGGTCTGTTCATAAACCAAATTTGACGTGGGATGACGGAAAATCGTTCCAAATTCAAACAAACCCCGTCGGAAGAATATCACAAAAATTACAATTCCTTTAATCTGTTCATACAACGTTTCGCCACATAAGCAACAGTTTCGCAGTTATAAATAAATGTATGAAGAAAAAAATATTTTTTGCCTAAAAAATTTAATTTTTTTTTATTTTTAATTCATAAAAAATCCAAAACGGTAAATAAAAGTTTCAAGTCCTGTTACCTATGAACAAAATGAGACATAAATCATGAAAATCGATGAACGCGTTTCGCATTTATTCACAATTAAGTGATGTGTGTGAAGATAAATTTAAATTATCCATGACTATTGAAGATATCGGTTCTTAATTTATTTTCACACACATCACTTAATCTATCTATCTATATATATAAAACTAGCGGACCAGGCAAACTTCGCCTCGCCCCAATTTTAAGCCTTCAGAAAAACTTTCTATTTTTTTAGAAAATTTTGGAAAATCCCTCCGGAAAAGTCGGAAAATTGGAAAAATCGAAAATAGAGTTTTTGTATGAAATTTCGTTTGAAATTATTCCTTAATGGCTTTAAAAATCGTTAAATCGCACGAAAGAAAGTTGCAAAAAGAGTCACCTACGTATATACATACATCTATATATAAAATAGGATGTGTGTATGTATGTATGTATGTATGTACATATGTAAGGTAATGGCTCCAAAACGGCTGGGCCGATTTTGACGAAATTTTCAGGAAACCTTCAGAATACTCGGGCGGGTGACACTGTGAAGTCTGATTTTTTATTTTCGGTCCGTGGGCGCAGGGGCGTGGCAAAATTCAATAATTCATAAAATTAGAATGGCTGGGCCGATTTCTGTAAAACTTTTTGTCAGTTGTTCGTATTTTCGAGGAGAAGGTTTTTATGGAAGAAAATAATAAGAAGCCCTCCGGAAAAGTCGGAAAATTGGAAAAATCGAAAATCGAGTTTTTGTATGAAATTTTGTTTGAAATTTTTTCCTTAAAGGCTTTTCACATGAAAAAGTAGAAAGTTTGTCTGAAGGCTTAAAATTGGGGCGAGGCGAAGTTCGCCTGGTCCGCTAGTATATTAATAAAAATGAAACTGGTTTGTTATAAATACACATACATGTAAACAATATAAAGAAGTAATTTAATGAAAAAAGAAATTTGATTATATATTTGTTCTCAGTAAAATTTTAATAATCTACCTTCCATTTTTTATTGGAAAAAATATGGAATATAGTCATTCAAATCCGATCGCTTTATTTTTAAACCATTAACATTGCTTTACGAATCCTTTAATGAATAATAATCATCAGAAAATATTTCTTTCTCAAAAATACACATATTTCCTTCTTTTAAATAAAATCAACTACTCAACGATATTAATTTTTTTTACCGACCTTAAAACAGGGAGGAAGTAGTACGTACATATATTTTTCAATGTAATTTATACGCAGCGCAAGTTCTGTATAATTTTTCCAACGCAAATATGACTTTTGTAAATTTAGATGACGATATCTAAGTAGATATGTTGATAATTTGATATTAGAATCAATGTAATTCCATACAAATAAAATAAAAATTACAAAAATACTCAAGTATTATACTAAATGGTTTAAGTACTGCTTGCCGTATGTGCATGTCTTATTATTATTTTTGCTTACTTTTCCTATGCTTTACCACTTGCTGTATTTATTTTGTGCAAACACAATATTTATTGTGCTTGTTTCTTATAAGAGAACAGCCATTTGCTTTTTTAAGAGAAGAGTACCATAAAACAAATAAACGAAAAAAGAGGATGTACTTAAAATTACTCCTTTTTTGTACTTTTGCAAAAGCCTAGTATGTATGTACAATCAACTTTAATGCGACCTTTATTGCGTACATACGTACATACATACATATATAAGTTATATTAAAGGAATTTCGAAGTAAGTAGCAGCGGTCCATCTCTATGATGTAAGAGGTCGGGAAATCGTGAAAAAAAAATCCCAAAATGTTATGAGTCGCGCCAAATCCATATATAATTAGAATCTAAAAGAATATATGTCAAATAGCATTAGAAAAATAAAAGGGACTACCCGAACTGTAGTATGTAGTGAGAAGTTTATTTTTTTACACGACAGTAATACCCCATCCCACTCTGTTACTAGCAAACTATTTATAAATAATTTCTAACCTTTAGCTTTCAAACGTTTATAATATATGAATGGGTGTGATCCACAAGAAATGTTACGTATTTCGAAATATCAAAACGCTTGTTATTCGGTAACCTATCAACCCGAAAGTAGTGAGCTTAACATTTTCCGCGACATACATACATACATATTACGTGAGAATGACCCCATCTGATATTGAATCTCGAACAATATACTCATAGCTAATACAGCTGACTTAGCCTTCTTTCACATCAAAGAAATTAGAGGACACATATGTATTTTTCTTACTATGTTTTAAACCTTTTACCTGCAAAAGTAATAAATAAAAAATTTTCTAATATACACTATATCTTCGTCCCCTTCATACAGACTTGGTCTCTCTTTCATTCAATTTCCCTAATGCAAAAGGTCATTAATGAACTATTGTGAAATAATGATCATTAGAAACAATAGTAAAGAATAAATATTTTTATCTTCAACTCCAATGCTTAATAAATTATTATGTATGTATAGTGTGCCCTTGTTAACTGTAATTATAGGGAATTTTGTATAATTTCAAATATAGATGTGTATAAAAGCAACAGTTGCTACGACAACACTTCTTCTAAAGTTTAGAAGAAGTGTTGTGTTGTTTAAGGTGGAGGTACATAACACGCGTTACACGCGTGCGCGCGTTGCACGCGTTGTAATCTTTTTACGCGTTACACGCGTCAAGTTACACAACACGCTTCATATTTGTTCATACTCAATCAGCTGGTAACAATATTTGCTTCATAATATGAGCGGAGTAGCCGCCTTTTTTAAACATGACGCGTGAAAAGTTGAAAGTTAACGAACTTCACGCGTTAGACGCGTTGCCGACTTTTCTATGTACCTTGTTATATGAAAATACTCTAGTTCAACTTTTTTTGACAGAAGTCTACAACGCGCTGACGCGTATAACGCGTGTTATGTACCTTCACCTTTAGAATCTTAACGCAAATCATACATCAGGGACGGAAATTTCAGTACTGTTATAATTTTTTCTCAGCTATAGTCTCTAAACAATAACATTAAAAAGAAAAATCATCACTTTAAACTTATTTCGTGACAGTTTTCTAAACTTAAGTCTTCATAATAATGGAAGTGAGCGAAACTATTGGATCGTGCATGAGTAACTCATTGACTCCGCAGCATCCGATTTCTTATATCACTATAGAAGAGAGGTTCAAAGGTCATCATCGTATTAAAAAAAATCTGTGGATTTGTGTTATTTAAAGTTCATTGGTATTTAAAATCTACCTCCAATCACGCCAACCTGAAATTTTATATCAAAATATAAGCTTATCATACATACATACATATGTATATGTACATAAGTAACATATGTATGTATATAAGTATGTTAATACTTATGTAAGTATCTGCATATGTATGTATTAGCTTATACGCTAAAGTCTATGCTTTGTTTCTAGAAGAGCAAGCTGAGAAAATTAAGTCCTCCCAAAAAAAAATTCGACTGAAGTCTTTGGTGGCCAGGTATTTATTAGAGAGCTGCACGAGCATACGTAAAATGTGATCTCATTATGGAAACATGTCGAAGGAACCGCATTATATATTAATTTTCATTGTAAAAATTACCAATTGAAAAAATATGTTTACCAGGTCTGGCTCTTTTAAGTAGTGAACACACACATACACATTGACGATCAATTGTTAATATTGGATTCCACGTTTTCAGAAAAATTTTATCTAGCAGTGCTGCCAATACAGACATTTGTTAATCAAATCAAGCTAGTTTAAAAATTTGTTTGCATATGGACACTGCTACACGTTCAATATAGTATATTGTGATACACTAGAGCCCCGATTTGCGTCGTTAATGGGGACCGGAGAAACGCGACGCAAATCGAATCACCTTTTTCTATATAAATGCACTGAAATTTAATTTATTAGGGAAAATATTCAAAACAAAGCAACAAATTTTTTTTTTTTTTTTGATAAAAAACAAGTATGAATACATTTTTATTTATTTCAATTACTTCAACAAATGTTTATAATTATTATAAAGAAATAACAAAACAATATATTAAGAAAAAAACATAATAAAAAATTAAATTCATTTACATATGTACATATGTACATATGTATGTATATTCATAAAAAGTAGATGCATTAAGAAATTTTAATTTATTTAGCTTACATTGAGCTCTGTTCAGATGATAAATCTAAATCAACAACACAACATTTAATTCAATCGATTTTAGCGAATAACACCCTAAATTCTTACCGTAACCAGACAGTTGTTCTTAGCACCACTTATATAACAAAGAAAAGGGAATTCCCCTTATTTCACGCAATTTGAAAACTTCTTAATGTACAGGCCAGAAGTTGTAAAAATGCTAAAAGACAGAAAAGATGCTATATCAGGCACTACAAATGCTAAAAATGGTAATCCACAATGCTGCAGTAAACAATTTAACCGTTTTTAGCGACTCAAATCGAAATCAAAACTACGCAAATCGAAATCAAAACGATGCAAATCGAACCGAAGCAAATCGGGGTCAAAACGACGCAACTGGGACCGACGCAACTTGAAATTGCAACGACGCAAATCGAATTTTTCAAGTTTTTAAAAAGCCACGCAAATCGAAACGACTCAAATCGGGACGACGCAAGTCGGGGCTCTAGTGTATTTGGATCGCGATCCATTTTAATGGATTGATGGATCACGAGCGTATGCTACATGTTCAATATTTATCGCGTCAATATTTACGTTATTTTTGTGAAGTGCAGATCGGTTATTAAAAATGTGGCGATAATTTTAAATAGAAAAATATGATTGAGTTCTATTTGGATTCTCATATAGTATTTGTAGTCTGTGGCATAAGTATACGAGCTTGAATGCTTTTCAATCATGATTTGGCTAAAAGGGTACTGATGATTTGGTTAGCGCCAATGAAATGCAGGCATATACTTACATACATACCTAGCTAAGCCAACAACAAACAATAAACATTAAATATGTATGTATGTAGTTATTTTGGAGAATATCACCAATAATAAATTTGATAAATATTGTAAATTTTTTTTGTGTATACATGAATAATATAAGGAGCATAGGGCCTGAAACATGTCCTTATATCAGATGTTTATTGTGGGGAGATTGAGGGCGCCAATTATGTACTGTTTTATATGCCAACTTATTGGTTATTTAAACTGACCTTCGTAGACTAGTAGTTAGTGTACTAGACTCGTAGTGCGAAGGTTCCAGGTTCGAATCCTGCCGCAGAACTCTGGCAGTTGTGTTTGAGATAATTAAAGGGAGCGCACAACAAGCCTTCACTGGCTTAAGTGTATGTCGTATGACATGGGCTATCACACCCCTCCAATCAACCTAACCTAACCTATTGGTTATTTAAGAGCTTGTCTGTGTTTGGTGCCTCAAGGGAGCTTTATGACTTTGCCCTAGTTCCATGACTTTTTTCGAAGCTGGCGGCTTAGGATTTGTAACGAAATTTTTTTTACGACAGTGCGAAAAATCGGAAAATGAAATCTTTATGAAAAACTACACAGGATAATAAATAAATAAATTTTTGGAAAAATTAAATCCTTCGAAAGAATAAAAATCTATTTCTATTAGTTATACAAAAAAATATTGGGAATCTATTTTGTTAGCGACAAATTAAAACGAAAGCAAAATTTAAACATATAAAGATAAATAAAAAATTTGTAATACACAAATAAAATTTATTCGTAATGGTTTTGTATATTAAAAAGAATTATTAATGTTGCGGAATACACGCTTATGTATTTTGATATTTGTCTTCCTCAATTCGTAAAAGATATTCATAGTACATACATATATATGTACTCAAAAAAACAGTATAAACTTTTCATATTGAAGCATCCAGACATATAACAAGGACACCGTAACGCCCCAAATGGTAAAAATAAATTAATAAATCTCTGTGAAAAATTTTAAGTAGATTTATGGCTCGATTATCGATGACAACCAAACTTCAGTTGTATTGCTATTCAGCAAGCACAAATACATATGTAGTTACCAGAAGCCCTCTGCATTACCATTTGGAAGACTATTCTAGCGGATTTTCATATTCTGCATTATCGTTTTGTACTCTGCGCTATCATTTTTAGCAGAGACATAAACGTTTGGCAACTGACAACCAAACTGAAATAATAGACCCATTAAACATAAGTATATTGACCACCATCTTAGTGGCGAAAAACTTTACATTTCTTTAAGCATGGCCATATACATACATAAGTATGTATATTATTAACATTGTAAAATGCCTGAATTGAATCACAATCAATAACCCACAGAGTATAATATCATAATTAAAAGACGAACTAAATACATATTTTCAGCACGAAATGTATTTTTTTTTTCATTTTGGAATATTTTCGTCAACTATATGCACTGCTCAAAGGTTTTCATAATTTTCCCTCACTTGCTTACAAATACAACTCTGTCTATCGACTACTTTTCAAATCGAAATACGCGGTAGAAGACCTCTAAAGAAAACTATAAATTGTATAGATTCCAATCTCTTAAATAAAAGGCATTAAATATATGTATGTATGTATATATTTTTAATATTTTTATTGGTTTCCTTTTTGACTTCTAGTTTTTTAGAAATCTATCCGTTTGTCCATTTGTTGTATGTATGTATGTAAATTATGCATCATAATTAAACTAAAAATTTGTTTTTGTTTAAGTTTATATTTTCTCTTTTTACTTAAAAATAAAGCATAATGTTATTCATTTAATAATAAATTCTTTTTTTTCTTTCTTTTTAATAAAATCATAAATTAACATCTTTTTACTTAGATTTTGTTTCATTGCCTAAAATTTGTATGTTTAAATTTTGCGTTTTGTATCTTTGATTTCTTAAAAATTTTGTATACCAAAATTTGTTTTTTTTTAAATTAACATTTTTCAAACATTCTTACATAAAAATACAAAATTTTTTCTAACACTAAAAACCAAAGTATGCCGTGTAGTTTGTTTAAAAATATCTTTTTATTTGTTACCATTCAGTCATTTCTTATTCCATTTTTTTTTTAATTTATTATTATATTTTGTAATTAATGTTATAAGCAAGATGGTCGTCAAAAGTGATAAGGCTACATAAATTTAACGTTGTCTACTCAAAGTTACAAATAGATTTTAATAGTATCATCGAATAAATATGTATGTTTTACTCAAATGTTGTTTAACAAACTTTTTGTAATTTTAAACAACGAAATAAATCAAAGAGTAACTCTACCATCTTGACGCCCACCCACGTATATTTTAGGTTTAAAGAGGGGGAGGTGTATGATCTTTTCAAAAAGGTGGTTAATTGTTTTTTTTTCATGTTAGTTTGTGTGGTTTTCAACTTAAATGCTAAATGGATTATTTTAAAAAATAGTTACTAAAATTAAAGGAGTATTAATTAAAGCTTAGTTTTATGTTGCTTTTTTAATAAAAATAAGTCTGCAAAAGAAAAACTGAAAAACCCTTATTTAAATGGCAATTTAACGCTTAGTTATTAACATAAATAATACCACTTAGACAAAATATATTTTTAATGAAAAATATGTTAACGTATCGATTTTTAAATGTATTTTTTAGACGAAATCATATTTCAGGTACATCACAACTTAAAATTTAAACTTAAAATTGTTTTTAAACTTAATTAATTTCATTTAGATAATGGAATTGAGTATGTATGTATCTTTGCCTTATGTTTTTCTCCTTTTGGCAAGCTTAATTAATGGCTTTATTTTTAATTCTAAAAAAATTAAAACCAATTTTTTCCCTCAAAAATAATTCAATAAATATCAAAGAAAATATTAATTCATTTTAAAAAATATACACATCCACATACATATATGTATATGTATATACATATGTATGTATATGTAAATAATACTTATGAATTTTAAAAATGTAATACGGACAATTCGTCATTATTTCATTACAACTTAAAAGTAAAAAAGAAATTTTGTTAAGAAATATATATAAAAATTTATGCAAGTCTTGAGTTTTATAAAAATTTTATGTTTTTATTTAAACTTTTTATTTATGTAATACTTATATTTTTGTTTTTAATTCATTATTAATTTGCATAAATTACGAAAAATTTTACAAGAGTTTACAAAAAAAAAAAAAAAAAAATTAAGTATCTTAGGCTTCCTAGCTTTTTCGCTTGGAAATGCTTCAGCATTCTCTTGAATTCCACTTTAATATTTCTAAGAATGTTTTTTTTTTCGTAGTTTAAAAAATTTGAAGTTACATTCAAACATTCAAATTATTGTGATATGAAAATCACAATATTAAATTTAAAGTTAATTCATAAAGACGAATTCACAACAGGTGGAGTTGACAGCGCAGCTGATAACTTTCTTTAATTTTATCATTACTCAATGTCAAAATTTGTCAATTTGTTTCCATTACCTTTTAACATTTTGCTTTACTTTCCAGCTGTTTTTGACATTAAGCAATGGGAGAGTGGTATTTATTGTACTCTTGAGTTTACTATATACATATATGAATACGGCTTATCATTGTTAAAAAAGAAAATAGAAACGATGCAAGTTATGAAATCAACCAATACAAATTTCAATTATGCGTCTGAATTTGCATTTTAATTTTATTGTTAATCAAAAATATTGCAATCGAGGTCCATTTATACGTTCTATGCCAGGTGAATTGATTACAATAGAGGCAAGAAATCAATTGTCAAACTCGCGTATGAAAAATTTTAAGGAAGAATTATTATATATTTTTATATATCGTGCTCTTATCGCGAAAAGAGCTTAAGTTTTTCATCGCCATCGTTAATTGACGATCACTAATTAAATCTTGAAATTTAGCAATCGTTACAAATTGCAGGAGCCATACAACGTAGTGCAAAGACTGTTTCAAACCTTTTTTTGGCGTTTAAGCCACGATATAGAGTATGGCAATCATCATCAAATTTAAACTTAAAATTGTTTTTAAACTTAATTAATTTCATTTAGATAATGGAATTGAGTATGTATGTATCTTTGCCTTATGTTTTTCTCCTTTTGGCAAGCTTAATTAATGGCTTTATTTTTAATTCTAAAAAAATTAAAACCAATTTTTTCCCTCAAAAATAATTCAATAAATATCAAAGAAAATATTAATTCATTTTAAAAAATATACACATCCACATACATATATGTATATGTATATACATATGTATGTATATGTAAATAATACTTATGAATTTTAAAAATGTAATACGGACAATTCGTCATTATTTCATTACAACTTAAAAGTAAAAAAGAAATTTTGTTAAGAAATATATATAAAAATTTATGCAAGTCTTGAGTTTTATAAAAATTTTATGTTTTTATTTAAACTTTTTATTTATGTAATACTTATATTTTTGTTTTTAATTCATTATTAATTTGCATAAATTACGAAAAATTTTACAAGAGTTTACAAAAAAAAAAAAAAAAAAATTAAGTATCTTAGGCTTCCTAGCTTTTTCGCTTGGAAATGCTTCAGCATTCTCTTGAATTCCACTTTAATATTTCTAAGAATGTTTTTTTTTTCGTAGTTTAAAAAATTTGAAGTTACATTCAAACATTCAAATTATTGTGATATGAAAATCACAATATTAAATTTAAAGTTAATTCATAAAGACGAATTCACAACAGGTGGAGTTGACAGCGCAGCTGATAACTTTCTTTAATTTTATCATTACTCAATGTCAAAATTTGTCAATTTGTTTCCATTACCTTTTAACATTTTGCTTTACTTTCCAGCTGTTTTTGACATTAAGCAATGGGAGAGTGGTATTTATTGTACTCTTGAGTTTACTATATACATATATGAATACGGCTTATCATTGTTAAAAAAGAAAATAGAAACGATGCAAGTTATGAAATCAACCAATACAAATTTCAATTATGCGTCTGAATTTGCATTTTAATTTTATTGTTAATCAAAAATATTGCAATCGAGGTCCATTTATACGTTCTATGCCAGGTGAATTGATTACAATAGAGGCAAGAAATCAATTGTCAAACTCGCGTATGAAAAATTTTAAGGAAGAATTATTATATATTTTTATATATCGTGCTCTTATCGCGAAAAGAGCTTAAGTTTTTCATCGCCATCGTTAATTGACGATCACTAATTAAATCTTGAAATTTAGCAATCGTTACAAATTGCAGGAGCCATACAACGTAGTGCAAAGACTGTTTCAAACCTTTTTTTGGCGTTTAAGCCACGATATAGAGTATGGCAATCATCTTTTCTATCAGCCGGGCATATACCTTATTAATGTCCCTTGATTATAATTTAACATTTGTAAAAAGTTTTAAAGGTTTCTGTATTATCATGGGAAAAAAAAATAAAAAAAAACGAATAAAAAAATAAAAACCAACGAAAAAAAATCCTTAAACCAATCTTTGAGTAAGTGTTATTTCTAAATGACCATATGTTTAATTTTTAGCACCTTTTAAAAGTATCCAACGCCATCTTATTTCGCCACCTTCTTATGATTTTTCAATTGGTGCAATTTTAAGCTAAACTTCTGCTTAAATTGTTTGCCACAATTCTTACATTTTTGTAGCCTTTTCGAATGTTTCCATAAGCGATGCAGACACAGCGAAGCCTTGGTGTGATAGTTGAAGACTAGCATAAATGAACGTTTAGAGTTGAGACAATCTTTACAACTAAGCTTATGATCCACCATACGATTAAGATGTTTATCTCTCAACATCGCTATGACCATTTCAGGATGAGCACGAATCTTTTTTGGCTGAGCCTGTTTGCGAGAGGAACGTTTGTCGGCATTAGTGCCAGCATTGCTGTTAAGCATAGCGTTAACGGAAAAACTTGCATATGCTTTGTGGGCTGTTTGCGATTCAATGGGATCTTGAGGTTCTTGTTGTTTTAAAGTAAAATTCTCTGGTTTCTGTTTAACTGTTACCTCAAGCTCATTTTGGGATTCTTGCTTAATTGTGGTGGCGATAACATCGCTTTGACTAGCTGAAGCCTTTTTACTGAAATCTAAAGGAGCAGTTAAGTACTGTTGTTGGGAGGCGGCATCTGCCAATAAAGGCAATAAAGTGGCCAACTGGGAAATAGATTTTTTCTTAGATTGTTGCTGCGTTAGAGCCGCTGCTATAGCCGGCTGTACAGGAATGTTGAAATTTCCGGCTGTTGCAGCTGCCAGCATTTGTTTCTTTGGTGAAATTCTCTTATAAGAATCGGAAGCTAAATCCCGCTCACGTTTCAAAGGTAAAGGAGACTTTTGTATTGGTCTGGAGCTATTACTAGTACTACTATTATTTCTTGGGGTTATTGTTAAGGTAATATCTTCTTTGTTTTTCAAATATTCTATGTACTCCTCAGTTTCACTTAGCACTCTATTACGATGCGGGGAATGTTGTAGCGTAGTTCTCTGCTGGCTTTGCTGAGCCGTAACGCTTGGCGTTGGCATATTTGGAAACATTACTGGAGTTTCGGCGGTATAATATTTATTTATAATATCTTTAACATAGTTTTGAAATTGTGCACCGATTTTATTAATATTTTTAAATTCCATTTGTGTAAGGAATGTAGCGTTGTTGTTATTTTCTTTATTGTGCTGCAGATCAAGGCGATGTTGGTAACTGTTATTAATTGTTCTTGTTGACGACTTGTTATTTTTATTTAAATTTGATGTATTATTGTTGTTGTTATTATTATTATAATATTGACTATTATTTTTAAACGCGGGAGACGATCTAATAAGCTGCTCTTGATTTTCATGATCTTCATGATCTTCGTCAACGGTTTCTTGATTTTTTATTATATCCGTATGACTGCTCGTATTGTTACCATTAAAATTATTGCTGTTATTAGCTGCAGTTGTAAAAATATCATTTCCATTTGGAGGTGAATTGGAAGATGCTTCTTGCAAATCATAGTTTTGATGTAAATATGTCTTTGTCATCGCCTTTTTCTGCTCGTTAATACTTAATACCAAATTGTAAGCCTTAAGTCCCTCCATTTTAATCGGTGATATGTCATCGCTCGACGACGTTGTTGACGATGATGAACCGGATGAGGCGGCATATTCGTCATCGCCCATCGAGCGCTGGCGCTGACGTTGGGCAGCATTACCATTTTGTTTGAGGAAACCATTAGTGGGTGTATATTTGGAACGCTGTTGTTGCACTTGTTGTTGTTGCTGTTGATAGACAAAGCTCAAATTGTTGGCATTGCTAAGACTTTGCAGTAAAGCAGCTGCTTCTTTAGTCGTCCATTGTGAAGGCAGTTTATTACTAAACAAGAGTTGATGATTTGCTGGTAGTTTCAACTCGTGCACGCCTCCCGCTTTATGAAAATCCTGAGCGACTGAAGCTGTGTTGCGACTAATTGCGTCCATTTTTAAGAGACTGTAATTTAAAAAAATATGTACATTTATAATAGGAAATTTTATTATATGTATACATAGTTGTTCTTTCATTAGTATAAAGAGCGGATAATAAGAACAAAAAAGTTAAAATATATAAGTATGTATATAAATAAAAAAAAAAAAAAAATAAACACGTTTACATTAAATTTTAGATTGAAAAGAATCGTAGGCAAAAATAAATAAGTAAATAATGTTAGAGCCATTAACTTCGCCGGCAAAATGAATGGAAAGAGATAAATTATGCTTGATATAAAACAAAATAATTCTCAAATAACGCAGAAAAAGAACTAAAAGAGTTGAGGATAATTTTGACATAAATTATATACCGCGCATAATCTTCTGGATCGCTTCCGTCTGCTTCAAGATATTGAAATAAACGCTCGGAACCTCGTTTTTGAGCTGCGGCGTTTGGCAGACCACCCGTCAACAAATCATGTGGCGGTATCAAAGAGCCATTGGCACTTAGACGCCAGCCTACCATTGACGAGGGATTTACTATAATTTCTTGTAAAGGACCACCTGTTGTAATATTACCACCTTGGTTATCTGTAGTTGTAGTGGTATATATAGTAACAGAGTTTCCATTTGACGTAGATGTAGAAACATTATTAACACTGAATAATTTGAGGCGAGAAAAGCAAATCATCACGTTAAAAATTTTACATTACAAAATATTTGCTTAAATCATTTACCTAAAATTGTTATTTTGAAATTGATTTAGTTGATTATTATTATTATTTCCTAAAGTATTGCCAATTGTACGTAAAACATTTAAATTATTTGAAGAATTGTTGTTAGTAGTTGTTGCAGTATTATTGGTATTATTTGTTGTATTATTGTTGTTACTACTACTACTATTACGATTAGATGGAGCCGTAGGACTTTGGTAAGCAAGAAAATGGAAGAGTTTATTGTTAATTGTTTAAAATTTATGTTTACAAAATACTTACTGCACTTCATTCAAGTGTTGCTGATATTCTTCTAAAGTGTCTCCGAGATAAGAGCATTTGTTGCAGGCTCTCTTATTATGCACTTTTAGAACGTGAGTGGCCAACCTTTCCGATCTGGCTGCTTTATAATCACACAAAAGACATACAAACGGTTTTGTATGCGTATTTAAATGTCTCTTAAGACCCCATTTATCCGCACCCGACCAGGGACAATAGCAGCAGGTAAAACGTTTCTCTCGCTTGGGTTTTATGTTGGCCGTTTGACCCGTCACCAAAGTACCATCGTCGTTCTTCTCCTGTTTCATTTGTGGTAGAGGGGCATCGGTGGCTGTGGCTACAGCTTCAATGGTTTCTGCAATGCTAAGACTTGAGGATGTTGGTTGACGCTGCTGTTCCAAAAAGGCTTGTTCCAAGTTAACATTCGCCTGAGTCTGGAAGATTATAGGTTTTTGTTCAATTGTAATGCCATCATTAAGTAAATTACTATTACTGGCACAAATACTAGTAGTAGAGGAATTAATAGTAGTAGTATTTACCGTTGTTATAGTAATATTACTTCTACCTCCGCCATGATGGTGACCGCCGTTATTGGAATTTGAGGGCACGTGCCTCCTCGTCTTGTTTATATCGTATTGCATTTCGCGATGCATACGCAGAAAATGTTTTTTGACATGATCGGCCCTATTGAATTGTTTTAGGCAGGCATAACATTGGAATGGTTTCTCGTCTTTATGTATGTTCTCGTGACGTGTGTAGAGATCGCGACGATCTGTCGAATAGGGACAATGAGTGCAAGCATAACGTTTTTGTACCAAGGGCTGTCCGTTATTGTTATTATTGTTATTTTGAATTTGTGATTTTCTACGACTACTGCTGCTCGAACTACCGCCAGAAGACGAGGTATTCGATGACGTTGAAGTGTTTGCATTTGGTGGCGTTTGTTGTTGTTGCTGTAGCCCCTGTTGTTGTGTTATATTCCCTGACGCAGGACTAGTGTATATGACTTCAGTGGTGTTGTTAATGGGAGGAGAGATATGATCATTGCGAATTTTATTTGTTCTGCAAAGCAAATAGGATAAAAAAATTTAATATCGATTTTAGAACTAAAGTATCCTTATTATTGTCTATTAATAAAAAAATATAATTTTTTTTTGTAGCTATTTATTCAAAAAATATGTATGTATATTAAATTATTAAAATATAAAATATTTATTTCAGATCAGTTCTTTCTTAATTTTTCTTTGCGCTCAACAAATTTCTTAATTATTTCTTCTACACTGGGCCCATAGCTTTTATCCTCAATCTCTTTCTTAGATTTCATCCAGACATCAGTTAGCATACCCTCAGTTTTGAAATAATTTGAAATATCATCACGTTTTAACCACTTTTTCAACATTTGACGATCCCAACCTTCAAATAAGATCACCAACTGGTAATACGATTCATATTTTTCACAATTTTTACGCAGTTTTTCGGCATCTTGTTGAGGAATTTGTAAGAACGGTTGTCTTATAATTCGATATGGATCATACGTTTCGGAATAGTTTTCAAAGCGCACAGCTTCCCAATTGATTGATAGAAGAGTATTGTAAATTTTCTTAGGGTGACCCAATATGCCATGGCTTACATCAATCAAACAGAGTTGAGATTCAGGTACTATATATTCCAACTCGACTTCCAGTATGCGCAAATCCGTACCACGATATTTTCTTTCACCTATCCATAATAAAGGAACATTTTCCTTTTCAACATTGCTTAATTCCATTATAAGCGGAGAATTTTGAGCACGATAATTATGACGTTTATAGTTTTTTCCATATAACATAGCGGCTTCTACTGGAGAAAATTCATAGCGTTCAGAGCGTATTAGAGAAAAATGTTCCGATCTAAATAGACGATTCATTTCCAAGTCAATTAACTCCAAATCTCTTCTATGCATTGCAATCCATACAAAATTTGTACAAAATGCCAAAAATCCTTCATGGAACATTCTATCTTTTATAGACTTTGAAATGTTAACAATGGGTGTTATGTGATAGAATTTGCTCATTTCGCCGTTACCCAATAAAATTTCACTGTATTCTCGCCCTAGTAACAAACGGTATTGAGAGAGTCGATTGGAATAGATTCTTTTGATTTCCGTACTTTCATCACTTTGTATTTGAGCATTTTCGCCTGATATCTCATCCCTTCGTATGAGTATAAATTCCACTAATTTTAAATAATATTCAAAATATATTACCAAGGCATGCAAAAATTTATGAACAGTTTTTGTATTCAAAAAATATAAAAAATCTTTGGTTAATATCTCCTTGGGTGATAAAAATAAGACCAAATTTTTTATATCTTGTATCAATATAACCTCATAATCGTGGGTATTATCCGGTCTTTGAAATTCTTGTCGGAATATCAATTCCTCCAATTGATTAATAGTGGTCAAAAACTTGTAACCACCAATTGTGACATGATCATCTTTTCTAATTTCTTTAGAGGCTTCTTTGCGACTATCAAATTGAAGACATTCTTGATGGTCATTCCAAATCCAAGTACCGTCTTTATATTTTGGCACGTAATTACTGTTGTGTATACGGATCATTTCAAAAGGAGTTTTCTATTCTCTATTTAAAAGATATTTGAGAACTAAATTTTGTTTGTGAACTTATTTGAAAAGCTTTTTAAATCATGTTTTAAATTAAGTGAATGTCAACTAATTATTATTTGACATCAAGAAAAATAAATTTGAAAGGAGAGTAGAACTGGAAAAATTAATTTTTTATTGCTGAAAAGTTTACTTTAATTGTAAAAGACCTTATTAGAAAAAATTAATAAGCTGATGAAGCCCACATTTGTTAAAGGAACCAAAAATAATTTTTTGCTCATTGGCCTCTAAAATAAAAGATTAAAGAAAACAATTGTACACTTCGTAGGCGACATAGTTCGAAGATTAAAATAAACAGTTGTACTTATATATTTTCCTCAACCGTTCGGTTCTACAGTAGTTCAGATTTCGATCGCTTCCTATGGGAACTGGACTGTATCAGGACTGTTAATCTCTAACAAAAATTCTTGATTTATATTTTAGGTTTAAGATTTCTCTTTATTTATGAACATTTTTCTTGTTTGTAATCCTTTTATTTAAATTTAAAATATAAAATATAAATATAAATAGCTAAAATACACATCAACTGACACCACAAAAGTGGACCAAACACAAGAACGCTGATGATGAAAGTGTAGCGGCTTTCGAAAACAGCATGTTGTTCCGTTCTGCTAGTGTTTGTCAGAATGATTTACACGTGTGTCTTTGGTGTAATTTGTTCTTTGATAACTATCATATGTAATTTGGCTTATAAAATACGATTGAACTAAGTAGCCTATTTAAATTTAAATAAAAAAATTCTTGATTTTAGTATTTCAAAGGAATTTGTACGAAGTACATGATCCTCTGTACGTAACAACTGGTTATTTAGTTTACGTGCTATACGCTGCCTGCGCAAATAACCAAAATTTTTAGGTTGTCATATGCCCGAAACGATTTTATAAATTTCTCTCAGTATGTCATTCATCTCATTCACTATATTGTAAATATTTTACGAAAACTTTTAATGAAGCAATCCTTGCATTTTAGCTAGTTTGATCTATCTACAATTTAATAAAGCTTCGAACTTTATTAAATTTGCCGAGAACTATCAAAATAAAATAGGGATGTTCTGTCTCCACATTGGTATGATTATTAAATCAGTTAATTTATCAAAATTATTTGAGATATTCTCCTATTTATGTTTTTTTTAAGTTTTAGTTTATCCAAAATAAGTAATTGCTATGCAGCCTTGATTGAACATGTAGCTTTTATCTTTACTCCATATACTTGTACACACATACCATATATACATACTTACATAAGTATGTAATAATGACATACAAAATATATTCAAATAGAAGTTTTCAATTTTTATAAAAACTTGCTACATATGTATGCATGAGAAATTTTAAAATATTAATCAAGCTCAAACTTACTTCGGCTTAGGAGTTGTAATTTGTTGTTGTTGTTGCTGCTGTTGTTGTTGCTGGGGTTGTGCAGTTGTAGTTGAATAACTTTGCAGTTTACCACTCGGTGTTGTTGTCCATTGTACAATTTGTGTAGTAGGTGCAGGTTGTTGTTGCTGATCTTGTTGTTGCGTGCCATCAGTAGACCAACCTTGTTGCTGTTGATCACCTGTCACATTGTGCTGCTGCTGTTGTTGGCTACCAGCAGCCGTTGTTATAACTTTGTTTATAGCCTGTGTGCTCAAAATAGTGCCGGTTGTGGTGGCAAAACCATTTTGTTGCATTAATGCCGCCAAACCAAATGCTGTATTCAAATGATCTTCCGATTTAAAATTGCCACCTGCATTTGTGGTGGTTGTTACAACCACAGAGCCCTCAGGTTGCTGCTGTATAACAACATTTGTGGCGTTTTGCGTTGTGGCCGCAGCAATAACAGCTGCTGTTGCTGCGGCTGCCGATGCAGCAGCCACCGATGTAGCTGTTGCATTGTTTGGATTATTGTGTTCATATTCAATGGTAGGCTGTGTAGAGCGATCAATTTGCTATAAAAAATAAATAAAAACAACGCACATATACATAAGTACACACATCCATACACATGTGCATATTAAGAAACATATACATAAGTATATAAGTTGAATATGTTAACTGAACTGCCTGATGAAAAATTCTTACTTTTGTTTTATTTTTGTACGATTCGTCTAAAACTTACCAAATTTGTAAATGATCTTTGTTCACCTTCTGGTGCTGCTGTGGGTCCGGTTGTTGCCACCTGTGCTACGGGGGTGCCTAGTGTATGCAAACCATTTCCGGTCTCTTCACCATATAATTTTCTTGTGATTTCTTTGAACATGTCTTCATAGGCGGCCTCAACATTTGAGGTCGGTGGTATTACTGTTGCCATGGCTTTTTCAACAACAGTATCGTTGATGCTTCAATAAAACCTTTAAATGCAATATAACTTTTGCTCTTCGTGCCAGACCCTTCCAACTGCAAAAGAAAGAAATAAATAAAAACATAAATAAATGAACTTTTTTTCAATAAACATCCGCTTTGTATTGCTGTTTTTCGTCGTTTCTTTATGTTTAAGAAATTCTTTTTGAATTAAAGCTTTTTTATTTTATTTGAAGTTTAGTTTCATGTAAATGGAAGGTAGGGGGCGTCATTTAGTTGCGACTTTATGTTGTCAATTTCTGCTGTTGCGTTTTGTGTTCCAGGAATAACATTGGTATGAATAAATTGTTTAAATAAGCCATCATGTTTTTACGTCTTTTCTCATATGCATATGTACATACTTACATACATACATATACCATTAACCAAACAATGTACAAAAGATTTATAATACCGATACTCTTTAAAGAAGAAGGGGGTTTTTACGCACTTGTATTAGCCACAATTTTAATACGAAACGACTGCTTTAAGCAATTGTCACTGAGAGTATGAGTAATAATGATGGCATGCTGATTTAAGTGTAATGAAATTCATAACTTAAAAGTATATAGCAAAAAAACTTTATACCCCACTTTAAATATGCTTAAAAGAACAACTTACACGCACAATCTTTATAGAAAGCAAAATTTCAAATTCATAAAGTTCTCAACTAATTTTGTTAAAAAATACTCAAGGTTGTAGTGACAATTCCCATTATAATTAACTCAACTGAACATTTTATTTATTTTCATTTAAAACATATTTAACAGACAAACAAAAAACCACCCACTTTTTGAAGTAATATTTTAACGCCAGAATTTATATTTTGTATCTGGTTTTATATACTTTTGTTGGTGTATGTAAACTTACTTTTTTTCCAAGAGAATTTTAATTTTTGTGAATGAATGATACATATACATACATATATACATACTTACATACATATATCTTTGTACACTACTCCAGATATCTTAAAACATATATAAAAAAGACACATCTATTGTTCAAATCATTATACCGTTCATTAGAACATTGTCTGGGCATGTAGAGATTTCGTCTCTATGCTTTGATAATAGTATGTATATAGTTTTTATTTTTCAAATCGAATTAGACATTTCTCAGGTATAAAGACCCAGCTAGTAAAAACTTTTTCCTACGTAGTGTTCGAAAGGTTGTTTATATAATAAACTAGCGGACCAGGCGAACTTCGCCTCGCCCCAATTTTGAGCCTTCAGACAAACTTTCTATTTTTTCATGTGAAAAGCCATTAAGGAATAATTTCAAACAAAATTTCATACAAAAACTCGATTTTCGATTTTTCCAATTTTCCGAACTTTTCCGGAGGGATTTTCCAAAATTTTCTTCCATAAAAACCTTCTCCTCGAAAATACGAACAACTGACAAAAAGTTTTACAGAAATCGGCCAAGCCGTTCTCATTTTACGAATTATTGGATTTTGCCACGCCCCTCCGCCCACAGACCGAAAATAAAAAATCGGACTTCACAGTGTCACCCGCCCGAGTATTCTGAAGGTTCCCTGAAAATTTCGTCAAAATCCGCCCAGCCGTTTTGGAGTCATTACGTTACATACATACATACATACATACATACACACACACATCCTATTTTATATATATAGATAGATAGATTCTATATTTGTTTTGATACCCACTTTGCGAAAAAATCTTTGCTTTATTAAAATGAGTTCCTTTCATAGATCAAAAACTAATTTTTATGAAAAACTAATTTTTATGAAAGCTGTAAAAATGTGTTATAATTTTTAATATTTATTTTAGAACCTTGTACAACATCTTTTTGATGAATATTCGTACCAGATTCTTCAAAATCTATAGTATATAAATTTCCTTATTCAATTTATTGGTTCAAATTTTAAACGTTTTTCATAAAACGGAACCTGCGGTATTCCTTGTTTAATGAAATTGCAATGATGCCTGAAAAACCTTTTGTAAATATAAAAATTTCAAGTTTGAAAGAGTTTTATGTAGAATGGAAATGAAATGGTTTGTACGTACTTAGTCTAAATTGGCAGTCTACATATTGCAAGTAGGATCGATGGCTTCTATTTCATGTATACTATACACATTCTACACAGTCCTCTAAGCTAATGATGCACTCCATCGTGCAGAATCTCCTAATGTAGTGTAAGCGAATTCCAAATATTTGAAGTTTCTTTGTAGGGGAAGACAAATACTCCTAGATGTCCTTCAAATTGTAATTGTGGACCGCCTGAGTGTTGCCTACTACAGCTCCCAATCTATTGCTTCAATCGTAAATTCAACGAAAAGAACATGTTTATAACTTTATCATTTCGACCCCTCATACCCTGAGTCTAGGTCGAACCCAAATAATATTGTTCAAGTTGGGTCCAGGCTTGGCTGCAAAACACTTTCGAATTAAGGGCATTTATTGCGGTTACAATTGCAATAAATGTTTGAAATTTTCTTTTAGCAACGTCCTAGTATTAACAGATGTTTTTATCACTTTAATGTTGTCCCTCTGTCTGAATCTATGCCTGGTCCATAAAAATGTCAATAGTATTACTCACTGAAATGAGCTTCTCAAGGCTTTTTTCCAGCTTTAACTATCAAGACAACAAAGCGCAACAAACGATAAAATAGAATGACTCTAAATGAAATACATAATAAATAAATAATAAAAAAAAATTTACATAATCAAAGTATAACAAAGATCCAAACTAGCGTTTGTTTTAGAGCTTTCGGAATAGAACGAATTTGCACTTTTTTAATTATAGTATTTTGTAAAGAGTTATTTTTTAAGTGATTTCGGATTTGATAAAAAAGCCACATAAAATTTAGAGATATGTATGAAATCTTTATTTGAGTCGATAGCACGATATACTTATATATGTACATACATAAGTCAATGTTTAAAGATGATTTCATGTAAATGCTGACTCCTCAAATGGTTCCAACATATCGGCCGGTATCTGATGAATAAATTCTTCAATATTGCCTTCCAATGTGTCAACCGTTGCGGGCTATAGATATTAGCTTTAACATAGCTTCACAAAAAATAGTCTAAAAGCGTTAAATCGCACGATATAGCTGGCGATTTATCGCACGGTAGCGCTCGCCATTTACAGTAACGTTCCTGCTTTCGTCGTCTTTGAAAAAGTACGGTCCAATGAAGCCAACGGCCCATAATCCACACCAAATACCACAATTTTGCATGTTCACGTACTCATTCAACCAGAAATGAGCTTCGCCGCACACGATGCTCTTTCTTAACTGAGCATGAATTTTGATAATAAAATTCAATAATCTCTAAGCGTTGTTCGCTTGTCGATTCATGGTTAAATTATAGATCAAACTGAACATGTTTAACAGTAATATGTTACACGAAAGCAGCTGAGCTGCCAAAAACAGTGTTGCCAAAAAGAAAGTTGCTAAAAAAACCCTTTATATACATACATATATCAAAGGATTTATCGAAATTCACAACAACCGTCCTGTAGTCCGTGTGTGTCCACCGCTATTGCCACCAATATGAAACATTCAATACTTTTCTGACATTCTCAAACCTTTCTAAATTCAAGAGTCAACCTAATAAATATGTACGTATGTATGTATATTGTACATAAATATCTACATATGTATTTCATATTAAGAACTATTTTTTAGTAATTTTGTTACATATCAGCCTGTCTATTGCTCTCCTCTCCACCATACTTAATTCGACGAGTGTAATTTCGTTTGATACTTTTCTGTGCTAATGTACATCACATCGCTCTCTTCATCGTCGGTAATATTAGCAGAATCGTCGGCGAAGTAAAATATTTAAGAAAATGTTTTAACTGCTGCTACTTTGCCATAAAAATTAATATAAAAATATAAACGGGCAATAGTCCTCTTTACACCCTTCAGTCCCCCAGGGGGGGCACAGTTTATACATCTTGTCATGGTGGCTTGGTGTTGTGCTTTCTGGGATATAGGGTTATCAGGTTTCCAGACCTAGGCCTTTTTGCTGAAAACCCCTAAAAACGTGTATGTTGCTACCCAATCCCTGAATTAACAGGGTAACGGGCGCGCATGCAAGTAAATTAAAGGTAAAAGTGGGTTCGCCCGCTCGTCCGGTAAGTGGGTAATATGGTCTTTCCAGACCTTGACCTTTGGCCAATTACCCCTTGAACTTAATATGTTACTACCCAATCCCTGAAATAACAGGACAACGGGCGTGCATATAAGTAATTTAAGGAAGTAGCTCTGACTATGCTTGTCTGGGTAGAGGTGCTACCGATACCTCAGGTTTGCATGAGACCTAAAATTGGAGGTGTTTTTAACACAAGGCCGACCAGAGTCCCATCTGGTGCCACGGGAACCAGTAGCCCCTAGGACTTGTCCTAGACTGGTTATTGGTGAGGCCCCTTCGGGGATCACGTGGTGGCTGTGGTTAAAACCCAAAGTTACGCGGGAAGAGTTATGGGTCGGATGAGTGTGTCTGCAATATGATGCTAGTGACCGATTGTAGATGCTCTCTTCAGGCCATATATCTCTAGGTGCTGTTGCTATTCGGCAGAGCTGCCCTGATGGTTCCGGTTGACGAAGCCCCAGGTAAGATGGAGGCTATATTTTGCTGCTGGGCCATTGGGGTAGTAGGAGGTTAGATAGCTCCAGCACTCTAGCAAGATGTCTGTACATTGTTCTGCAGCCTGTACAGAATTTGCTACCATGTCGTCCCTACATGTAGAACTGCACCCTGTATGTGCCTCTGGAAGGGACGACGGGGACGGTGGTGAACGGCTTTATTCACCCAGTGCGAAGAGCACCGTCAGGTTAAGTTTATGACAGGTACTGGCGTAAAATCTTTGACATATTTACACCTTTCAGTAGTAGGCATTAATTGCCTGAATGTTACTTCTCTTTATAAAAATACAAAGAATATTCTTCCACATTTTATTTATTTCTTATTTTAAATAAAACAAAATAATCCTTCCCAGAAAAAGCTTATTGCAATCTTTTTCAGTACGTTTTGCACAAGTAGAAGAACTTCACATAAGCTTCATAAATTTCAATAGAATTGTTTGCCCCACCAGGAGCATGGTAAAATAAATAAGCTTTCGCTACGTTCTTATTAAGGTTTGACTATGTGTTTGTTGTTTCGCTCATGTGTGCTATAAAAATCAATGAAAATGATACTAAAGTACGCAGCGTCTTAAATTTATTTTGTCCTATTGTAGGTAGGGAGCATAACAAATTCCTCTTTGCCGACTTTGTGTCAAATATCCATACATAAGTATGTACATATGTATAAATTTATATTTATAAATGTACATATATACATACATATATTTCTTTATTTATTTTTCTCAGTAAAAAGTGGGTGGATGCTGCTGGCTACACTTAGCGGTTATGTATGTGAGCCTGTTGAATGTGGTAGTTAAAATAAAAATGAGTGTAAAGGTATTTATAAGCATCTGGGTAAGTTTAAGCAGCGATATGATAATATACATATATGTACATACTTATTTCATAAGAAAAAAAAACAACGATAATAAACCCAAACCTTAAGAATTTAAAATTTCTTCGATTTTTTTTAATGTTTGTTAGGGCTTATGGAAAATGGGGTTTTTATGTGGGCGCTGAGCAACAGTTGTTTATGCCATAAATATAAATCAATTGCAAAATGTTTAATATTTAATGGTCAGGGCTCAAAATATGTACAATAAATTCAAGTTCATTTTTAAGGATACTTTTGATGATAAATTCAAAAAAAAAATCGTTAAACACGATGACAACATTAAAATATTCAAATATTAATAATTATAACGCTTATATTATTATTTTTTTTTTTTTTTGTTGTTCGTAATAAAAAAATAATACAGAAAACCAACAATTTACTACGCCATTATGTACATACTTAAGTATGTAAGTATGTATCATCACCCACTATCATGGCAAGTTCTTTGTACTTATTATGAAATTGCTGTTTAAAATGCACATCATCCTCATCAGCAGCTAAGTATAAAAACAACATCATCTGTTGCTTGTCTATGTTATTTGTTGTTGACATCCGCCTCAAAAAAACAAAAACGCAAGGCATGAATTTTTGCATTAGTTGTAGTCGGAACACAACAATCCCATAGAGACTTGAATTGAGTGGGTTGAAAATGGGCGCGTAAATTTTAATGACAACATCAACAATCAAACATTTGTCGTTAGCTTTAACTGCACCAACATCCAACAAGAGCGAAACTAACCTCATCATCCTCAGCACCATCACCAAAAACCTCCAACCACCATCACAGACATTGGTGAACATTCAGACGCACGCGATTTTTTTCAACTTTATGTACAAAGATCACTTTATATTTTTGTTATTTGTATTTATGAATTGGTATGGAGTGCTGATGGCAGAGAGAAGATGGGTGTATTTGAAAAAAATAAAAAAAATTAAAAAATAACAATAACCAAGAACCGGTTGTTGGGTGTTCGAGATCATCATCATCAATGTTGTCGTCGTCATTATCGTTAGACATACGCAATATCTCTCAAAGTGAGCTATACAATTGCAATTGGTCACTTAATTTGAGGCATCAATTGGTGTTATTTATAGCGAGATTGCAATGTTGCATTTTTTTCTATGAGTTCTAAAGGCATGATCGTCGGAACGAAGAAATAAAGGCAAGATACAACTCACTCAATCAGTTTCTCATCGTAAGCAATCACTGCTAACTAATATTAGAAAACTTTACTTATGAAAGCACCTCTTGAAATAGCTAAGCAATAAACTCAGTTTAGATTAAAGGGGGCTTCCCGTCTATCCTCTGTACTATATTGCTTTAAGATAGGCAGCAATCAACCCAAGCTGCTATAATAAATTTATTAGAAGGCTCACCTTCCATCAATATCAGATCTGTTTCGATCAGGTAGTTCGTTTTAAATAGGGTAGTAGATATTATTTTCTTGTAATAAAAAAAGTAAACAACATTTAAATATATTATATATTATATTCGTTACTTAGTTTTTGATATATTGATGCAACATATGATATATCAATTCACAAATTTCACTTATTTTCTATTGTTTTTGATCGCTTGGTCAAATAATTATTGTTATAGTTTAAGAGAATAAGCGGAAATTTCTTTAGGGCCTGTGTTTTGTTCGTTACAAGAGTAAAAGTTTACAAACATTTTTGTATTGTGGACTTCCGAAAAAGTTCATTATTAGTGAAAATTCACTATAACTGAAGTTTCTTTGTATCTAAACCTAATAATTCTTATGAAATATACGTACAAAATTTTTCGGATCGAAGAAGTGGTTCGTTCTAGACAATAATTCGTTATAACCGATATATGTATGTATGTTATAACTGAACTCCAATGTAAATCATTGGTTTGTTATTTGGGAGGTTTAAAAAATTCCCTATATTTTCTTGAAAAACAAGAAAGTTTAGAATTTTAAGCAAATAAAAACCACTACATTTCATATTTCCCGACGAAATCACTTTCAGAAGGAGACTTAAGAGGAGCACATATTTTAATTTATGAGGTGTACAACTCCTTCATGTCGTTAAGATTCGTCTTTACTTGGCTTTCACAATATGTTGCGTTAGTAGACAATCGTAAGATTTGTCACAGAGTTTTACTGAAAACAATGTACCAGTATAAGTTGAAAGGGCCTCCACACAATTAATTTGCTTTCTTTATTTTTTGGGGAGTCTGGCGACAACAATGGGCAAATTTTTATTTCTATTCTATGGTATGCGAGTGTATATGTATGTACGTACATGTATGTACATACACATATGTATGTATGTAAATAGATTTTTGACGTTATTATTGTTGAAGGCATTTTTACTATTTCACTAATAAAACAATAAAAAAAACAAAAACAAATACACACAGTAAAATAAAGTTATTAATGATCGTCTGCTCATTTAAATGTGCAAAATAATAAAAAATAAAAAACTTGTAAGCAGTGTTTTTTTTTTTTTTTTTTTTGACCAGGCTTGTCTTTGAAACGTGCTTTTATCTTGAGTATTTCTTTAATGTCGCTTTCAAGTCTTGTAATAAACCACCCAACCCATTGACGTACATTTTTTTTTGGTCTTTTATATTTTTTTCATACGAAATGGACGACTGAACTCACGCACCACTATTTAAATTTCTTGATTTTTTTCTCATACATACATACATATTAAATGTACATTTATAAAAATCATTTTTTATTTTAATTTTCGTGGCTTTATATTGATTATTCTTGTTTCAATTTTGTTTTAAAGCGTCTGTTTTTTGCAGTTTTTATGCTCCAATTTTTTATTGGGTGGTGTACACTTGAAACTGTGGCCTGTTTCTAATGCTTTACATAAAAAAATGTGCGTCAAGCGAACAGATAAATTGTGTACCTTTGTAGACTAGTAGCTACTGTATTAGACTAATAGTCCGAAGGTAGCAGGTTCGACTCCTGCCTCAGACTTCAGGTGTTTCTGCAGACATGCCAAGTAGCTCCGCAGTTTGTGTTTGTTAATAAAAAAATAAAAAAAAATAAAAAAAAAAAACTATATTTTTGTTAATAACTACTTCTGTAGGGCAATCAGGGATGGGCAGTATTTGAAATACGTATTTAAAATACAAATACGTATTTTGTATTTTAAATATATACAGATTTGTAAGTATTTTTTATTTTATATTTTAAATACATATCCTGAAAATATTTTGTATTTTAAATACATGATCAGCAAGTATTTTGTATTTTAAATACCGCAAACCATGTATTTTGCCCAACACTGAGGGCAATAAGGTTTATTAAGATTTCGGGATATTTATTGGTGATCGAGAACGACTTTCAACAGTTTTCTTTTAGACATGAATTAAGGAAAATTCCTTATGCAGCGCTTAAGTAATTGACGTGAATCACGCATAACCACTCTATACGACTCTGTAATTTCAATTGTAACCCAAGATATTGTGATTGTTGGTAGTCTCTATACAAATCTGCCTGGTGCTGCAAATTAGTCTCCTTCGTTTGTCACTGCAGCCAGCTTTGCAATGGCTTGTTCCACTTATGCTAAGAGAGCGATTTGTTACTAAATTAATTTCTATGTTTATTTTATAAAGTAAAAAATACAACTTATTTATTAACTCCCTAGAAGACATTTGCGTATCTTCCTTTTCAAATTTTAAGGTTCACTAGTTTTAGTGGGAACAAACTAATTTTTTAACCGCAAGAAAGCTGAGAACTTTCTTTGAGAAAAATTGAAAATCTTGAAAATTTTATACGTGGGAAATTTTGAATTAAAGTTTCTTTAAAAGGAAGTTCAAATTATAAAGCAACCGGTAATTGCAACCCCCATGCAATGGTCACTTTACCATTAAAAGAAAACTAATAATTACACAAACTTTCTTAAGAATACAAAGACAACCAGTTAACCACCCTTAAATTAAAAAACTTCTAGAACAACCTGTCACTGGGAACTCCTCAGCACTTGTTACTTTATACCCTTATAAAACCTCTTACAGAAAGTGAATCAAACTGCATATTAAATATAAGAAATGCAACTGGTTATACACAAATATAGTATATTTTTTCTTCCTACATATGTATTGAAATTAAAGCAAATAGCGCACAAGAAAAACAACCCCTCTTCCTAAAAAGCGAAACTAAAATTTAAGGAAAAAAATATTTATCTGGAAATGTCGGAGTTTTTAGCACATGTTGCATGCATGCGTGTAGTGGTTCTTTTAGAACGTGTAGAGTTTTGTTTAAACTTTGTATTCTTCATTCCTTCTTTAGTTTTGTTTGTATTTAACATAAGGATGAGCAATGAAAGAAACAGGATAATAAGATTTTTTTCCTGTTTGATTGGTTTTAACACGAAAACAACTGTTATGGGTACTTTTTTTAAATTATATATGCACGTACACATATGCATATATGTATGTACACTTACACAAATATAAAAGAATTCATAATGATGGCAATTTTTGTGAAAAGGGTGCATGGTATGTACATATGTAGATATGTATATCTTCCTTAGAGCCTTAAGAAACCGCTGGTAGTTATAAAAAGCAACCTGTTTTAGCCTGGTTGGGCTCCTTTGCTTTTATTACCTTTTTTAAAGAAAATTACCACAAGATGCTTTTTCTTAGAGGAAACTTCAAATAGGCTGTCAATGTTTATAAGGGATGCATGCACCTGCTGGACACTTTCAAAGAGGGGGTTTTAAAACAATTTATATCTCCGTGTATTTTTAATTTAAAAAAAACTACTTATACTCTTTTAAATCTAATTACTTTTTATGCAACCTTGAATTTCAGTTGAACGCCCACATTTTCAAACAAATTTTAATTTTAATTTTTTATTTGACACTCCTTGCAACAATCTATGTTTAAGTTAAAGCAGATAAACCACTTTTTTAAGTGTTGTTAATATTCGTAAAAAGTAATAAGCATTAGCCATTTTGTTTATGCTTTTTTTAAGTAAAAACATTTATAAATATGAATAAAGAAATATTCATAATAACCATCACACCAAATAAAGACCCCTTCCTACCCACCCATAATTAACATCATAAATAACTATTTTTCAACAAACATCATCAGCAAAAGACTTCAAAAAATTTATTTAGATTTTAAACCAACCCAAAATTGAAACAAGAAAAAAAGAGGCACAAAACATTGAAGATGATGGTGTTCTTTTATTAACTTCACTCACCTAGTCACCAAAAATAAACGACTCATAGTACCACCTGCCGCCCTTATACGAAGACAACTTTAAAGATACAATAAATTTTACATACACAAATTGGTTTTGTTTAACATTTCGGAATGCAGGCTTAAGAAATAAAATTAATAGTCTTTGTTTAATGACAGGCAAGCAGCTTCATACCTTAGTTAAGGTACATAAGCAAGAAAAAGAAAATATCCTTAAACCTCTTATTGATATTTCCTTAAGGTGTTGCGTTTTGAAGTTGCAAATACTATGGTTAAACCAGCTTTCATATACATAGATATGTGTGTAAATAAGTACATATGTGCATGAACATGCATGCTTTTAAATAGCTTAAAAGATCTGTTACTTTTAAAAGGGTATGACAGTTTACAAAAATTTTCTAATTTTAAGGATACCGATCATTCATTTTTCATTCGATCAAAATTCCCTTAAAATTAAACCTGTTTATTCCACGATTTTTTTTTTTGACGTTGATTGCCCCACCTTTAATTTCAAAGTCCTATATTAAAGCTTGCGGTCACTGTTTTTAGCGATGGATTTTCTTTTGCTGGCCTCCAATACAAATCAGGGGGCAAATTACGGAATTCGATATCGATCGAAATTTCAATACAATTCAAGAAAATTTTGTTTGAAATTTCGTTCGATATCGAATGCCGTAATTTGCCCCCAGCTTTTCATAAAAAAGGTGAAGGTGGTGGTGCTGGAGAAGCAGTCACAATTGTCTTCACAATTGTCACTACAACTACACCCACAACCCACGCACTTTTTTGTTCCTATTAATCTTATCTTAGGCTTGATTGCTAATTCACGCTTAGTATTTATTTTTTTAACTATCATGCATGTTTCATATTTTTATTTATTTTCGTCGTCAATGCAAATAAATTGTTCGAGTTTATGATCAGTGTTAATGTATGTCAGTATAAATGTAGATATTTTTTATATGTTAGTGACTGCTTCTCCAGCTCCACCACCTTCAGCTTTTTTATGTAAAGCTGATTTGTATTGGAGGCCAGCAAAAGACAACACATTAATTCAAAAAAAAAAAAAAAAAACCAACCAGCCTCCAAATTGAAAAACACCCACCCAAATAAAGAAAAACGTGTATATATAGGGTTAGCCATGTTTCAGTTTAAAAAGTAAAGTTAAATAACATACACATAAAGCTATGATTTCTATAAAACTTTTGTTTTATTATAATGCTTAGACTACCTCTAGATTGGTTGCAGCAGTCAATCGTTTTGAGGTAGTTCACGACCATTTTTTTTCGCACATTTCAGGCAATACCTCCATGAATGTTGGTTTTCAAATGCCCCGACGTTATCGGATTATCTGCGTAGACACGTCCATTAATTTAGCTCCACAAAAAAGTCTAATGGCGTTAAATCGCATGATCTTGAAATTACGCTTTCTGAAAACTACACATGCGCAATGAAGCCACAATTAATCGTGTTTTGTAGCTCGAGCACGGTCTTGTTAAAACCACATATCGGTTATTGCGCTCTGAATTGACGGTAACGGTTCTTTCAGAGTTAGTTATTTCACTTTTATGGTTGCAATTGCTTTTCCAAAATCAGTTCTGGGTTGCCCGAGCCCCGTATGCGAAAATTTTGCTTGTTGACGTAACCAACGAGTAAGAAATGAGCTTCTTGACTGAAGAAATTTTTGCTCAAAAAAAAAAACAGCATTGAAAGCCTCTTACTATAGCACCCAATCAGTATATCTACGGCCATAAGATAGGCCCAGTTGCAGAGAACGCCGCGGACCGCCCATAGCGATGATGCACATGCCTGATCACGTCTGTAACGCTGCGAATTTCTCTACAATCATGCCAATTCCTTGCACAGTGGGTCGATTATGACGTCCATAATAACCCCGCATTGCTCGAAAAGCGGCCGCATTTGAACCACCATTTTTGCACATGACAAACCTTGCCGGACCGGATAACCCGATATTACCTCTTATTATCTGAAAGCAATTTTTATAAAAACTGCTTGTATGAAAATTTTAATTTCGTGTTCTTTTTAAGAGATCTTTTACAAAATATTTTTTTTATCGAAAAGCGATATTTTTTTAAAGTACTTTACATCATATAGAATCATTTATCAATAAAATCAGTTGTCCAAACACTTCTTTGCTTCACTTTGTACAAAAAAATGTATTGTGTTCATTAAAAAATTTCATTTTCAATAAAACGAAAAATGCGACTTTTTTTAAACAAAAATTACATTTTCTAATCAAACATTATTTTATAAAAAAATACTTCTTTGTATAAAAAGGGTCTGAACGCTTTTTAATAAGAAGTACCTCTTTAATAAAATAGTATCCTCTGTTGAATATAAGTGCCCTTTTAATAACAATATACATATGTGCCTATTTCTGGTCAGAAGTATTTTTAATAAATAATAATATTATCAGTATTATGAGGATAATTTTTATTAAAATTTACTTTTTAAACAAATCGTATGGTTTAGTTAAGAGTGTATTGTATATACATTCAAAACAGAGATCAAGTTATTCGAACTTTACGCTTTACTTAAAAGCGTATCAGAGCTTAAAAGCTAGTGTACTAGACTGGTAGTCCGAAGGTCGCAGGTTCGACTCCTTCGCAGTTTGTGTTTGTTAATTAATTAATAAAAAAAAAAGTTCTAGGAAGGTGGATTTTATTTAGAACATAAATGGTTTCGAACTGAATTTTTGGCTTATAAACCAAACTATACCAGGAACAGACTTTAACAATTTTAATACCTAAAATTTATACCTGTTATTTTCACATTTTATTATATTAGTCTCGAACCCAGGCCTCTCAATTTTACTAACTCAGCCACAATAAAATTTTAAATATCGTCAGCACCAAATCTATATACACATAAAATAACTGAGACTTTTCGTACTTGATTTAAAGATTCCAGGATAGATTTAGTATTATTTTTAAGCACAAGTTTTAGTGAAAGTAAAAAGAAAATTTTCAATATTTCTGTGTGTACACATAAGTATGTGTATATATGTATGTTTCTAAGAACGGACCGGATTGAGGACATTTGCAGATGGCATTAGTTGAAATTATTATTATTATTATTTATTTATAAATATGCACATATAGTTTAATTTTCTTAGAATTGTTGACATAGATCACATTTTATTTGGCATGAATTTTGAATTGCATATCGTAAACTTAGCAAAAAATTTATGTATGTATATACATATGTACCTACATATGTATATGTGTGTATATATATAAACATGCTCTCTCTTCGAGCTGTGGCTGGATTTCTACATCGACAAAACAATACGACAACCATGGGTTTTATGAATTCGTCATCATCTTCAACCTCCTCCTCATATAGAAAAATCTTACAAAGATATCTTGAAGAAACAGAAATAAGTACATAATATGGACACAAAAACAAAACACCATGCACAAGGCAGACGGAAAATATGACAAAATTGATGATGTAGTAGAAAATATCAAAAAATATAATTTTTAACTAAAATGCATAAAAACATTAACAATTGTATGGTTAAATGTTGCTGTATAGATTATTAGTTGGATGTAGTAAATATAAAATACGTATACAAATATGTATGTATGTACATACTATGTATGTATGTAGACGATTTAGCTTGGGTTTGCTGTTGCTTCAACTTATAATATAGTTTCCAAGAAAAACACCTACCTACTTACCTAACTACATTTGTACATATCTATCCATATATGTACATACATACATATGTATGTATGTATGTAATGTGCATATATGAACTAACAAAAACACCAAAATTAACAAATACCATAAAATTGTTGTTGTAATCAGCTTAACACCACCATCACCATCACCGCCATACCACCTTCTATTTCATTATAAAAAAAACGTTCATGAAAAGGGATCTTTTTGAACATATACACGCATATTCAACAGAAAATCAAAATAAAAGCAGAGGAATACCTACACACATACATACATATATAAGTATGTATGTATGTATATGCATACTAAAGTATGTACATACATATATGTTAAAGATCATGCCAGGCTGACTGACTGGCAGGCAACCCAACCTTAAAACCCCATAAACCATATAGAAGAATTTAATGAAATAAGAAAAAAACGTGTTTTTCATTATTGCGCAGACGTAAATGCGAACCCACTCTTCTTAATTTTTGTTATTTCTATGGACTAAAAAAAAAAAATAAACAAGAAGGTTTTTACGACGATTACTCACTAGCAGCACCAGATAAAAAAGAGCATAAAGAAAAATAAAACATTCAACAGTCGACGTCCGTCTTCAACATCAACGCTGCCAACAAACACACAACCTCATTTGATCAACAAACAACGACCCTCTTTTTGCCGCTTTTTTCGTGCATGATAATGAAGTTTAAATCCTGTTAAATATGGGGTGGATGGTTAAAAAAATAAAGAATACACACTCGCACATTCACCTACTCATAAATAAGCAGAGAATTAAACAGTAAAACACTAACAATAAGCAGCAACAATTGATTTTTTTACACTCACTCTGGCTTGCACACACACACACACACACAAACATTTTAAATATTTAGTATATGATTGTAGGTGTTGTACATGAGAGCATGTGCAAGTGGATAAATATGTGCGAGAGGAAAAAATTGTATGTATGTACAAAAAGAAGACCCCTTTTTCCTTATTCCACTACTGATCTTTAGTTTCATGGACATCATCTTTATCATGGTTTTCATCAGAACAAAGCTGAAGTGATCTATAACATGTATAGCAAATACAAAAAGTTGTAGTTAAAGCAGGTAAAAATTTATCATTCAACAGCTGCGGGGTGTATGTATTTAACTCCTCTTTGCCTCAAATTCCACATACATATATGTATACACACAGATAAAATACTACCTGCACTTTTAATTTAAAATTGTTTTAAAGTTTTTTCTCTCCCTTGTAACAGGAAATTGCAGATAGAATACAGATTTTATTATTTTATTTTCATGAGATTTTCTCATAGATTTGTTAATATCTGGCCACAGGGATCATGTCAGCGGGTAGGGGGAATAGTTAGAGCAACCCCTTTGTTTTTTATGTCTACCTGCTAGTGGAGCCACCCTTCTCTCTCTATTTGGGTATTAAAAGTAAATTTGCAATTTTTATCGAAAACCGGAAATGCCTGAGTTTGTATTTCATTTAGCAAAAAAGTAGGTTTGCATACAAAATTTAGGTAAGATCGGCTATTACATACATAAGTATATGCATGTAGTATGTACATACATACATATTTATACCTTTAAATAAAACAATGAACATTGACTAAATAGTGAAGGCTTATACAATGTGAACTACTAGCATCTAAAAAGAAGTGTCCGAATTCAAGTTCTGGTGTCCATTTTCAAAATCGTCTAGCTTTCTAATGTTCCGGGATTTGCTTCAACGAAAAGAGTGATAGAGTAACAGCAGGAAGCCATTAAACAAGTCACAAAGATTTGAGTTTTTTTAGCGATCATCCTCACACGTGCAACTTTTAGTTTGTGGGACAGAAAGGAAAGACGAGTAGAAAGAGGCACAGAGTTTCGTGTAATTGCAATTCTCTATTCTTTTCGAATTCGCACTTTACTGCAAGTGAAATTTTAATATGAAATTACCGAAGATTGTAAAACTAAAATTTAATTGCGTGGACACGAATGCAATTTTAAAACAAATTTTGAGAATTAAAAATGGAAAGTGCAGAAGGGAGTTCCCGTGTTCCTGTCAATTCAGTAAAGGGATATATATGGCTTCCTATCCATCATATTTTAGCCAAAAATGATTTTTCGAAAAAAAGTATTTACAATAAAAACCCATCTATACCAAAAAGTAAAAAGTTACCTTTTTTAATAAAAGATACTTTTTAATAAAAGTACCTTATTAATAAAAGTACTAATGTGTTTGAAAAAAGAATCTTATCGATAAAAGTACCTTAATAAATTTACATTTTAATAAAAGTACATTTTATATATATTTTTTTATAAAAAGTACCTATTAAATAAATGCTTGAGTGAAAAGTACTATTTTAATTTAAAAAAGAACCGTTTTAGTAAAGATGCAACAAAATACGTTTTAGATAAGAAGTCAATTACATTAATTGATGGACCTGCTCACTGACGATTTAATTATGTGTAACGGTATTATTGCGCGAAAAAAAATGTTTATTCTGCATTAGAACTTTACCATTTGCAGTTTTCAAAGTTGTATGTGCTACATCGAAACTATAACTTCGGTATACGAGCAGCTTCAGATATAATTTTGATTTGTTTATGCCTATAAAGAGGATTTTGAGGATCACTTTTTCCTGTGTATTTTAAAAATTTTGTGATGTGACTATGTTGCATATAAGTATATTTAATAATTTAAATATGACCAGCAAAAATTAAATATATACATACATACATATGTATATGTAAGTAGTTTTAATGCTACAAAAACAGCCTAAATATTGATGGTTGTCTACAAAGCGTAATAATTTGTCCGTTGGCCCACGACACGCTGAGTGAAAAGAAAGAAAATAAGGCAATTGCATTTGAACTGAAATTGTTATCAATTTGTTTATTTTAATATTTAAGTTTAAGGTCTTTTATTGTTTAACAATTTTATTAAAAAATAATCAATATTTTTTTAATAAAATTGTTAAAAAAAGGTCAAAAATATAGATACATTATTGAAATTGTTATCGTCATGTGGAAAATATAACCACATATTTTTCAAAGTACATACTTCTAATCGTTGACTTCAGGTAATTATAGACGGGGTTCACATATGTCAATTTTTCTTGCGCAAGTTTTGATTCAGCTGGGAGAAACATAGGGAGAACACAAAGCTTCGCTTTCTTCCAACTGAATTAGAACTTGGGAAAAAAACTTATCATATGTGAAGCCCGTTGTAATTAAGGAAAACTGTTATCAAGTTTTTATTGTAAAGACTAGATCAAAGTACATTAATTAATATACTTGATAGTAGAGGTAAAATATATGATTTATCTTCTTTCAATTTCGAAATTTCAAAACTTGTTTACATGTACAACACGACATATCGCCTGCAGCAGGTGGTGTTATTAGAACAGTTGACTATGGCTTTATAAGGCATTTTTAGTCCCTCAGAAATAACAAAGCACACATGCAAGCGAATTAAATTCGCCTGTGACACTATCTTGTATTAGTGCGTTCATTATTCATAATGAGAAAATCGTCATTCGTTTTTATAAAACTAAAAGAAAGTTACTTTCCGAACAATCCAACAGTTGTTTGACATTTTAAAGAAATGTTTTTGTTATGTTTTACTTGTAGTAGAATCGCTGCTACTAGAAAATAAACTTAACTTTTTAAAATGCAAGTTGGCATCATTTAAAATAATAAAATCGAGTTAAGAATTAGTATTTGTTTTTGAATGACAACCCAACACCCTCATTATTGTTATTTTTTACAATTCTGCTTATTCATCAATTCATAATTTTTTTTATAAAAATTCCCCCACTTAAAAATGCAATAAAAATAGCAATTTTCTTATAAAGTAAATTCATTAATTCTCGCCCAGCTTATTTATGTTAATTTTTTTTTCTTAAAAAGGGGAATATTTTCAAGCGTAACAAAGTCTCTCCCCCATTCGCTTTGATTTTTGAGATCCTCTTTCTATTACTGTTATTTTGCATTATCGCTCTCTGCTCTTCTCATTGATAGATGTTTTGTGGGAGTTTTAATAATTCAATATTTGTTGTTTTAGGATTCTTGCTGATCATTGCAATTTCTGTGTAGAAGAACAGTTGGAAGGAGATATACAGACATAAATATGTACATACATATGTATGTATGTATGTAAGTATGTTAAATGTGTTGTAAGTGTAGGAAAGAACTTTATAAACGTTATTACATTTGCACACACCATTTACCTAGTATGTACATACATACATACATACATATACACATACGCATCATGTACAAAGTTTGATTACGATGTAACCCATGGGGGACATTTGCACTCATCAATTTAGTAACAAAAGTAGAAGTGTTATTTTAATTTTCCACTATTGATAATATTTATGTATATACTTATACATACATATGTACATAGTCCCCTTTTACATTATGCAAATTTAAAAACGGAGATTTTTTAAATTCACTTTTGATATTACCTAAACCTTTTACATTCACAAAATTAATAGACAGGCAGAAATACTTTAATTGACAACATTTAACCCAAAAAAGTAAAGTAAAAACAAGTGAATTTCTTAAAAGTAAATACTTAGATAGATTTGAATTCGAGATTTCCTTTAAGAAAATGAAAAATTAATAGCGTGCAAAATTTACTGCCACGAAGATGACGAAGTAGAGAGAAAAAGGGAAAAAGAACAAAATTTGTAATACAAGTAATCGTGTACCACACTACAACTTCGTTCCTCCAATTTGCATAATGTAAAAGCGGACATATGTACATACGAATTTTGTTAAGCTTAAAAATGTACATACATAGGATGTTCAGTTTTTTATTTCAGTTGATAACTCTAATATTATGTAATAAATAACTGTTCTAAACGAATTTTTATGAATAAAGTGGGAGTATACAGTATGTTTTTGTTTGTTTTTAGCGGACCTACTCTCCCCAGAGGAGTAAGCGGAACATATACATAAGTATATACAGTACGTTTTAAATGCAGTGGAATTCTGGATCGGGCGATATTGTTCGTTATAGACTAAGTTCGTTACAACCAGGATAAATATTCATTCCTTTTCATAAATTAAAGTAATGAACATTAAAATAGGTTGCAGTCATTTCTTATTTTTTGATATGTTGATGCAACAATATAACATACATATCTATGTATTCAAAAATTTCACTTATTTTCTATTAGTTTTGATCGCTTTATCAAACAATGGTGAATAATTATTGCAACGATATAAAACAAATTTTGCCTTTGATTTATGCGTTATAGATGTAGAAATTTACAAGAATTTTTGGTAACAAAATGCCGAATTACATCGAATTAAGTTTTAGGTGGTAGGATATTTGAGCGGAATAATTCTTTACATTTACAAACATTTTAGTCATGAAACTAGTAGTAAAAATAATATTTTTTTTTTTTATTATTCCAATGAACCAAAACTTTTTATTTAATTTGCACTATTTGAATTTTATTCTATAAAATCCATTTCCATCATCTGGCAACCTTGTTCAATGGTAACTGTTTTGTTTATTTCTAAGTGATTTTGTTGCTATTTTTTATTTATGCGTGTATGTGGGCGAGTGAAAAAGCAAAAAATTTACACACATTGATTAATTCAAACATTAATCAACACTGGTCACCGTTTTCCATATTAATTTCATATTTATAACGGTTTGTTTTTAAAATACATATGTATGTATGTACATACATATGTACATACATAAATAACTAAAAATTTATAAATTGTACATACCGCTTTAATATTCTTAAGAAACCAAGAAAAAGCAGGAGGGAGGTAAATCTTGGGTTGGCCTCTTGTTCTCTCGATAATTAATATAGTATATCTTCAAGATCAATTTGATTTCTTACAGTTGAAAAACAAAACTCAGAATATACCATGTATGCTGGTACACAATTCATTTAATGTTTGTTGAAAAATAATTATTTTGTAGATATTTTCTTAAGGATCAGTTTATTTTCTGTTTTTTTTAATTATTTTTTACAAATAAATTTTTAAAACTTCACTTTTCTTATGTGCTGACTTTTTTACTAACAATTTTATTTAACACCCGCTAGCTGCGTGTTGCTCACGTCCACTCACACTGATGAATTCCTACAGACTGATCATTAAAAAGCATTTCGTCGTTGCTGAGAGATGGTGTTTGGGATGCATGGCGTCCTATGTATGGGTATGTTGTTGGTGGTTGTTTTTTTTTTTCTCTGCCTTGCTCATGCTTTCTGTTTGTATTATTATAAGTATTTTTTCATTAGTTGGTGGCGTCGCCTTTAATATTGTCTCTGCTAAAAACAGCAACACGTACATACATACATATGTACATATACTCACAAAGTGATTGCTGGGCAGCCTAAAAACAACAATAACAATGTATACAACACCACGCATTAAAGCCAAACATACAGGCACGACCATATACCCTACCGACCACTCGTACCTAACAATCTTACTTTGTTAAGCCCCATCAAATCCCAATGCTTAAAAACAAAAACACCTTGCATTCATATGTGAATGTACACACACATGTACATATGTGTATATCCATGCATAAAGCGAAAGATCAAGAGAAAAGGGAATTTGAGAAAAAATTAACTACAGCAACAAAATATTAAAAAAAAAACAAATATATAAAGAACTGTTCATCTAAAATTTGGTGCCATAGATTGAATTGAATCGCATATATTGCGGAAAGAGAAAACCTTTGAAATGGAAGTTGTTTTAGAAAAATTGATTTTTATTTCCAAATACTTAATATTGAAATTTATTATTTGAGATATTCTCCCCAACTAATCGTTAGAAACAATTAGAGCTTTTTCAAAATGCATTGAAAAAATTTATTGTTTGTTGTGGTTTTAGCTCTTCATATGCCGACATTTCATTGGTTGCTAAAACCAAATCATCAGTGAAGTCTAAGCAGTTTGAAAACATTCAACCTCGGATGTCTATGCCACTTTAATCAAATACAATATGAGAATTCAATATTGCGTATGAATTACAACAAATACATAATCATAGTAGGCTTAGAATGTTTCTATACAAACATCACAACAAACAATTTATTCAACGTGAGAAAAATAAAATAGATTCACGATTAGTTGGGGAGAATATCCCAAATAATGAATTTCAATATTAAGTAGTATGTACTTGTATAAAAAAATTTTATTATATGAATATAGCTTGAAATTTAGTGAATATATGATCAAAAAGTTTCCAAAAAAAAATTGTTGGACTATTTCCAGATCTAAAAGACAATTCGTTATTAAAGTAGGTGCAAAATTATCAAAATTTTGAATTACTTTGGGATCTTAAATAAATAAAGATTCGAAATTCTGGTAGGCCATAGGAAAAGTTTCATGTCCCAATCATTAGTTTTTCATGGTGGTGCCTAGCGAAACTATTATTATTATTTTTTGCTTTTATGCCAAATATTGGATGCATAGTGCCAAATTCTACGTTATATTCTCGTAAGTACTAGCTTATGGCGCTACGAGTTATTAAACATCCAAGCAGAAAAGTAAAAGTCAGCTTCAAAAGCACTAAATTACTGTACGGGTGGCATTCATCAAAATAATTGTTAATTCGTTCCGATTGATTAAAAGCACTTCTTCGTTAAAATAGAACTCGTTATAGCAAACGTTTCAATGCATTTTGCAAGATGCGGTAGCTTCTCAGAGTTCAGTGCCAAACCCCAACGGTTCAAAATTGACAATAGTTGAGCTATTACCTAACACTGAGATGTGAAAGAAGCATGCATAACGATGCCAGGCAGGCGGTTCTTCATATAAACGTAATCGACGCTATTTTTTCAAATATACTACGTTTATTACTACGTTTATACGCACGTCTTATTTGCAAATAAAAAAGAAGAATGTTGCCGTACAACTTTTTTATTGTAACTTATTAACTCACTTAAACAAGTCGTGAATAACGACACTATTTGCAAATAAAAAGTAAGACGTTGCCACTTCATGAACGTTTTTTGTGTTTTACTTACCAAACAATCATATTTTCGTCACATGGCATCACTAATAATAACATAAGTTCTGTATGCAATTTCCCGTATAAACAGTGAATTAGTTATTTGCAAATAAAAAAGAAGAATGTTGCCGTATAACTTTTTTATTGTAACTTATTAACTCACTTAACAAGTCGTGAATAACGACACTATTTGCAAATAAAAAGTAAGACGTTGCCACTTCATGAACGTTTTTTGTGTTTTACTTACCAAACAATCATATTTTCGTCACATGGCATCACTAATAATAACATAAGTTCTGTATGCAATTTCCCGTATAAACAGTGAATTAGTTATTTGCAAATAGTTATATTTGCAAATAAGACGTGCGTATAAACGTAGTAATAAAAAGCGCTGATATTGATTTTTTTTACATGCATTATAGTATGTATGTCCAAATTTTAAAGGAGCAGTTCGTATGTAAGTACATATGTGCATGCACATGCATGTGTATTAGGGTGCGAGCAGAGTGAGCGCTGAAAGCCGAGCCGATATTGTTGAGATAAAACTGATTCCATACAAGTCAATACAAATAAGCTTGTGTATTACACAGTGAACGCCGACAAGAGCAGAGAGCAAAGTCGATGCGTATTTCAGCGCCAAAAACATAGTTTATGTTATGATTTCAAATTAAAAATTAAAAAGAATAAAACTTCAAATAAATAATAAAAATTTATAGTTATAAAAAAATTATAAAAAGTTATAAACAAAATTTAAAAAATGTAATAAAGGAAGTAAATAAAATATACATATAAAAAAATAAAAAAGAATATAAATAAAAAAAAATTTTAAGCCGAAGCTAAATAATCATCATCAGATGAATCCATTACCGTGTACAGCAATTTTGTAAACACAAATGAACAACAAGAGTAAATGACATAAAAGCAAAACACATGGAATAAACAGAATTTCTTCTCGCATGAAAATAAGCGTCAATAAGCTCGGCTCGGCTCCGCTCGGCATCAGCTCTCACTCTGTTCGCACCCTTGGGGTAAACGGGCAACTCCACCAAAAATTGCTAATTATTTTGAAGTTAAGCGGGGTACACACTCTATGACTGCTTTTACACACATCAGTTTTTCAGCAAGTCTCTTCAATTCTATTTTAGAACTTCGAATTGAAGTATGTAACTTTTCGGTACAATCAAGTAAGTAAGTATGTACATACATACATATGTATGTACACTCGTCTGTCTTCTCAATTCACTGTCCAATAAAATCGATCTTGCTTCAGGAAAAACTATTATGTGTAAAAGCAGACTATCGAAAATGAATGGCAGTTAATCTATTTGTGTGTGCGTAAAACTAAAACAAATACTTTTTCAATGACAAAGAGCGCAAACAAATAAATTGGCTTTTCACTCATATGGGAGCGACAAAAACAAAAGTTATATGTATGGATGTGTGTATATCGCGCGGTAATATGCATAAATATGTATGTACATACATACATATGTATGTATGTATGTACATGTTTATATCTACAATAAAGAGCAAATCAATACGCAAACGTTTGCGGAACACTTTCTTTTCATTTCAATTTTGTTCTACATATGTTTTTTTACTCCCTCCAAAGAATAAAGCAAATCGAAAGCAAACGTTTCGTTTTGTTTATTTTCGTACTCTGGTCTGACCAAACTGTCATTCACGTAGCATTCAAAAACCACAATTCTAGAAAGAAATTTGACAAGCAAACATGGAAGATAACTCCCCGTCCACACTAGCAATTTTGTTGCATGCAATTCTTTAAAATTCTGCTTTGAAATTGCTTTAGTGTCCACATTAGAAAAATCTAGTATTGCAATTTTTGTATAAAACGTAAAATACAACAACACCAAACATTAAGTTGAATAGTGAGAATTTCAAAGCAAAAGAGAATTGCAGAAAACATGAAACTCTGTACCCCTCCCCAAGCTTCTTACCTCACTCACCATAAACAGCCAAGAATTGGTGCAACAAAATTGCAAATGTGGACGGGGAGTAAGGAAACTAGTTGCGTTTTTCTGTTAATTTCCTTAGCTGAAAATAAACAGAAATGTAAAAAAGGAACAAATATGTATGTATGTATGTACAATGAAGACCTTAACTATTATTTTTTTAATTTTAATAATCGATATTTCGGTATTCATCGAGTACCATCTTCAGGATATTTCTTTACTTTATATTTTATGAATCGGTTATTAAAATTAAAAAAAGAATAGACCTTAAGCTTAAAGAAAATAAATGAAATGTACCTACTAATTAAAATACGGTAAAAAGCCATTATACATATCTACATATGTATGTATATGTATGTATGTACATACATACATATGTAATTACATACTCTGTTCAGATGATAAATCTAAATCAACAACACAACATTTGATTGAATGGATTCTGGCGAATAACACACTAAAGGCGAATTCACCCATTCGTTCAGAACGTTCCGAACGCTTTTTTATATATAGTTTGACGTCTCTATTTTTTTGAGAGTGAGAGAAAGAGTAAATTTAATGCAGAATAACAACAAAAATTTCGTTCAGAATGAATGGGTGAATTCACCTTAAAGGTGAATTCACCCTTTCGTTCTGCAGGAAATTTTCGTTGAGAGACATTTTTAGTTTACTGAGAGTTTGCTCACAGAAGATTCACCCGCGTCGAACAAATATTCTCTAGAAACAAAGCTACCATATGCAACAACTCTGTAAATGATGTGTGTTACTTTTACAAGCAGGCAGATGATTGCAATTTTCTGTGTTCTAAATTTAACAAATTTTTATAAAATAAAAAATATACAAATGAATAAAAGTCAAGTGCATGTTCTAATAGCTATTTTGTTAAATAAATATAAAAAATTTGCAATTATACTTGTATATTATAATACATAAATATGTACATATAATATGATGTGGCAGCTCATTTCAGTTTTGCATAAAAAATGTATATATCTGGCAGCACAGTTCAATTCGTTCGGGACGATAATTAAAATTAAACCAATTCAAGCAAAAATTGTTCTGCATTAAATTTACTCTCTTTCTCTCATTCTCTCAAAAATAGAGACGTCAAACTACATATGAAAAAAATCGTTCGGAACGTTCAGAACGAACGGGTGAATTCACCTCAAATTCTTACCATAACCAGATAGTTGTTTTTAGCACCACTTATATAACAAAGAAAAGGGAATTCCCCTTATTTCACGCAATTTGAAAACTTCTTAATTTACAGGCCAAAAGTTGTAAAAATGCTGAAAGACAGAAAAGATGCTATATCAGGCACTACAATGATGCAGTAAACAAATTTTACTGTTTTTAGCGACTAAAATCGAAATCAAAACGACGCAAATCGAAATCAAAACGATGCAAATCGAACCGACGCAAATCGGGGTCAAAACGACGCAACTGGGACCGACGCAACTTGAAATTGCAACGACGCAAATCGAATTTTTCAAGTTTTTAAAAAGCCACGCAAATCGAAACGACGCAAATCGAAACGACGCAAGTCGGGGCTCTAGTGTATTGTATTCACTTGTAGTTACGTCCGTTTGAATTTCCTTAATATAGTCGCCGTTTTTGCGTGAGCGAACAATAGCCAGTCAAAAAACCGATTTCGAAATTTATTGTAGTTACATCCATTTGCATTTAAGGTGACGATTTGTACATACCTACATACATACATAAGTACATACTTATATACATACATTCATATGTACATATGTAAGTACAAACCAAATTACCACCACATTGTTTCATTTGTTTTGAATTAAGGCCTCCTTATAGACAGTTCGCTTTGGTGCTTATATGTCATGCATTTCCACCATATTTTCATAAATAAAAAGCCGATTTTTGAGTTCCTAATTCTGTTCTGTTATGACGTTCATTCAGCCAATGATTTATATGAACAGCCGTGTGTATCAAGGCGAATTCATAACTGATAGCCCAGCTGATCATCAGCTGTTATAAAGAAAATTTAGCAGTTTAAACCCCAAGTGTCAAAACTTGTTTTTTCATGTTGGGTTATATTGCATTTGATTAACAATAGAAAAAAAAGAAACAATAAATAAAAAACAAACAAAAAGAAACAAATTAGACCAAAAATAAAATAATTATAAAATAAGATGAATTTAATTTTTTATTTCTTATATGTATAAGTCTTCAGACTCAAATTTAAGAGCTTATATCATTAGCAACATTGTTGTATTCACTAATGCACCTACTAAAGTACTTACATACTTACATATGTATGTATGTATGTATATGCAGCCGAATAAGCAATTGTAGGCACACTTCTTAATCCCATATTTCCATCTTCATTTAGCTCATCCTTCACATCTGGTATCCAATCATGAACTTCTACACAGTTAAGTGTGTTATGTCAATGGGCTCTTACGCTTGGAACTGGTGCAGAATGAGCATTGCTGCCTACAATATTTCTACTTTCATTAAAATCCTACCGCATCGTCGTATGTACCATATTTGCAGACGCATTAGTAATTGTAAGAACATAATTACTAATTATTAATTCTATATTTTGATTAGCATTTAAGATTCTTAGTTCATACGGTAGACCTAGTAGCCGATCATTAACATTGCGCTGATATACATATGTACATATAGACTGTTTCTCGTGAAAATCTGTTGTAAATTTAGTAACAATTTTTTTATTTTAATTTTACAATAGTTACCTACTTATATAAGTACATAAGTATATACATACATACATATGTACATACATACATACATATTTATTAATTTCTTCGACCTTAAGGTATGTAATTTATATACATATGTACATATTTTTATTCAGGCTCTAGGTCATACATTTATTTAATTAAAACTCCTGTATTTCATTAAATTTTATTCTCATTTATTTATTCAATATTTGGATCATCAGGAATTTGAGTAAAGCCGTATTGTTATTTTAAAATATCAAAGCTAAAATTCTTGTCGGCATACATACATATTGTCAAGACAGTATTGTCTGTGTAAACCGTACGCAATAGTTAAATTATACTTATATGTACATACATAGATACACACATAAGTGCATATGTAAGTATGTAAGTATATCTGGCAACCAAATTTTTAAACCAGCTACATTTTTACAAAAAAGGCTGCATTGACAACATTTTTTAATAAAACTTTTCAGAAAACGGGGAATCCAATATTAAAAACTGACCATTATGTTTATGTGTACACTATTTCAAAGAGACAGAGGTGGGAAACAGTTGTTTTCTATTATTAACAAATATAATTTTTACATTGAAAATTAACATAAGTACATATAATGGGGTGATAAAAAATGTTTGCATTAAGTATTCTTTACTAATCAGTTCGTTCTGTGCCAGGAAGAAAAAATGTTGTGAGTATATGTATATGTATATATATATATATATATATATATATATATATATATATATATATATATATATATATATATATATATATATATATATATATATATATATATATATATATATATATATACATATATATATATATATATATATATATATATATATATATACATATGTATATATATATATATATATATATATATATATATATATATATATATATATATATACATATATATACATATATATATATATATATATATATATATATATATATATATATATATATATATATATATATATATACATATATATATATATATATATATATATATATATATATATATATATATATATACTTATATATATCACATCCATTCATTGTATATGTATTATAAACGTTTGAAAGCTGAAGGTTAGAAATTATTTATAAATAAAGTTGATTCCTATTATCAGAGTGGGATGAGCTCTATTGTCGTGTGAAAAAATGTACTTCTCACTGCAAACCATGGTTCTTGGAACAATTTTTTGCGTACTTTCTTTTATTTTTCTAATTTTTTTTTTAATTTTAATTGTTTTTGGATTTAGCGAGACTCATTAAATGTTGCAGGTCTTATATAAATAATATGGAAATCTCTTACCGACTTCGAACATTTTTCTTTAAGTGTTAGATTTTATAGTTTTTATGATATTGAAACACGATTTGCGTATTTATTAAAATTTCAAGTTAATTAATCTTAAATGTTGATGTTAGTTTTTGTATATGTTGCGAATATTTCTTTTTCGTGCTTTAAACTATAGGCCTAGATCTGGATTTCTTGCAAATTTGAGAGGTTGCGGACCGGGGACGTCTTCAAAGATGCTAGTAGTTAACGCATATAATAATACATATGTATGTATGTGTATTTTAAAGTGGGAATTTTTTTTTTTGCTAAAACTTTTCAGTTTATGCTTTTGAAACTGTATTTTTGAAAATTGTGTCCCCTACACGTTTTATATAAAAGATATGTCCGTTTCGGGAATATAATATTTTTGACTACTCAGTACTAAAGTCAGAGTGATATGTATGTATACGATAATTAATTATCAATTTGTATGGAAGGTGGCTACCCACACCAATTTTAAATACTCACTATTATGGCCATTACTTTTAAACATAAAAATTATGATCCGGAAAGTAATAAATAATTGTAAAATAACTAAATTATAATGTTAATCACATTATTATAAATACGTCGTGATCTCAAAAGTACCTGGGCGTGGCAAAATCCAATAATTCATAAAATGAGAACGGCTTGGCCGATTTCTGTAAAACTTTTTGTCAGTTGTTCGTATTTTTGAGAAGATTTTTATGGAAGAAAATCCCTACGGAAAAGCCGGAAAATTGGAAAAATCGAAAATCGAGTTTTTGTATAAAATTTTGTTTGAAATTATTCCTTAATGGCTTTTCAAATTAAAAAATAGAAATTTTGTCTGAAGGCTTAAAATTGGGGCGAGGCGAAGTTCGCCTGGCTCATTTATAAAGTCTACAAAGCCAACTGAGTTTTATGAAAAATAAGCATGCTTCGCCCACTTTTATTAATACTTCGATGCATGGTGAAATAAATACGAATACGCCTAGATTGGAATGTCTGGGAGTGTAGCGACATCCAAAAGCAAGTGTAGTGCCTCGCCAAGAACTGTTTTTATTTTTATGGAATTGGTAATAAACGAAAATTTTTTCTCTTAGTCAAAGGATTGTGGGCCCCAACTTTCTAAAATTTCAGGGGATGTAGATAGTCCAGAAAATTCTCTAAATACACTTAAGCTAGATAGACAGTTGTCTGAATAGCATACATATATTATACATATCGACACCTAAAAGACCAAACAACCTATCAGCAGTTTTCAAAAGTTTACAGGAGAGAGAAAAAACGTTATAAAATTGGAACTATTTGCAATATTTAAACGAAAATTATATATTCTGATTAAAATTAAACCAGAAGTATATATCGGTTGAGAAAGCTTTGTTTTTCTAACCACAGCTTATGATATGGCACTTAGGTTTTTTGGGATTGTAAAAATCTGAAACCAAACAACCTATCAGCAATACTAATTAGTATGAATATATAGCATTCCTTTGAACACGTGAATATTATTTACATTAAATAATAACAGTTAGTTTCTTTTACTTGTTTAAACAAGAAAGTGCTTAATGTTTGCTTAAATTACACCATGCAACAAAATTAAAATTTTATCATGGTTTTTTATGATTTATTTTCTTCTTTTTTTAGTACGTCACGGCCTTCTAAAGTATAAATTTTTTATTTTTCCTAAAATTTTTAATTCTTAAATAAAGTTATGTGTTTCTACAAAAAATCAATTCTTTATTTATTGTAAAGTTAACAACTAAATAAAAATTTTAATTATATAAAAAAAACATTTCTTTAAATAAAACTACCACAAAAAATTACTCAAGGTATGTTATCATAAAAGTCATGACAGTCTGCTGGAAGCAAAGTTTTAAATTTTGTAAATGTTGCCATTTCTTTTTGGAGATTTTTAACCTGTGGGGATGTAGTAACTTTGGACGACGAATTTCAAAACTTGTAGCAGATTTTTGTGGTAAAAGCTGATAATAGTTTTTAATATTGATTTTGTAATATATATGTAGATCCTGTTGGGTCATACGCCAAAACACGACGTTTTGATGTGCACCCAGGTTTCATTTCTCTTGCCTTTCTATAAATGATTTTGCCTTTTGAAAAATCTTCATATTGCTTACCGATCATACGATTTTTCTTGTTTTCTTCTTTTTTGTTAACTTTTTTAGGAACTTGCATATGTGCGTTAAAATTATTTTCATTTATGGAATACATTTTATTGCGTTTTAACACTTTTTAGTTTTCCTTTCACTTCTAACAATAAATAAAATGTAATAAAACAGAAAGAACAACAAATCAAAAGTAACTGTTTCTCAAAAAGAAAAAATTCAAATAAAAAGTTACTCTGATTTCTTCTTTAGCATGAGTGCTGATAGGTTATTTGGTTTCAGAAAATTGTACACTTGCTGATAGGGTATTTGGTAATTTGGTAATAGCTTGGTTATTTGTAATACTAGGCGTTCAAAATTTTGCATACATACATATGCGTTATGATATAGGGAATAATATTAAATAAAAAACTCAATTTTGAAATTTTTGCTGATAGGTTGTTTGGTCTTTTAGGTGACGATATGTAATATTTAAATTAATGGACAAAACTAATCCAAGTGAAAGTCTTCTTCAAATCATGGCTCCAACGGGAGGGACTCAAAGTTAGTATCTACTGTTGTTCTCTCCTCACACCTTGAAACTTTCGCAATATATTTGGCGTGTTTTGGCATCTCGCTGTGTTATCATTAGTTGTGTTGGCTTTGTTTTGTTTAGGAATATCAATTAATAACCCAACTTCCTTTCTAAATCGTTACTGAATATAATACTCTTTCCTCTTTTCAATCGTCTCTTTGTTTTCTTCGCCTCTTCTCCTCCAATCTTCAAGCGGTGGGCTACATATGAGCATCATCGTATTCACGAATGTAGCAATGAAATTCCAAAATTTAACATCACGTCGTCGACACTCTTTCTAGAAAGGAGTTGTATTCCTCCATATTTTAACTTTTTGTACATCAATATCCGCATTTATTTGCAAAAGCACCATCAATATAAAAAATACTGTTTTGTAATTGGAATGATCAGTGCCATCGCAACCCCATTTGAAAACTACATTCATTTATTTTAATCCGTTTGAAAACTCCCAACATTAATGGATTACATAATCACGCTAAGGTGTGATTAACCTATGACGTTAGTTCATTGTGATTTTTTCAGGATGACATGAATGCTTAGACGTTCTTATGCAATTATGTATAAGATGGATATACTATATTTGGACTACCATTCGCAGCAAATTGTGTGTATTAATGCATCGATAAATCAGTATCAGTCATGAGAGCAAGAGTTTGGCCCGCTGACAAAAATTGTTTGGTTTCTTTACCGACATTTCATATTTTTTTAAAGCCGTATCTGTTGAGGTAGAAGATATTGATAACTTATTGAATATCTTTTTCCCGCTGATCTTACTTTTATTTCTGCAGCAATTCTTAAATACTCAGAATCATTGGCATTTATGAACTCTTTAGATTTTCGGCTTTTTGAGCCCTGAGATGATTTTGAAAACTGCAAAGCACCATTTCGTGGAGTAGTTGGCTCAAGACAAAATGAAATATCCTGACTTTGTGTCAGCCAATCATCTTGCTTCTGCAGAAAGCAAGCTTTTATACGCTGTACTAAGGCCCATTTTGAGTCGAATCGGGAACATAAAGTCTTAACAGGATTTTTTAGTCTTACGTAGTTGGCCTCTTTGCCAATTACATTCGTTTTTGTTTTTTTTTTAGCCACAACTCAAATAGTGTACACCGTAATATCGCCGTCTTGATTTATGCTGCTCAATAAAGTAGTTTTTATTTTAACATTTGAAGTGCTTAATTACTAAATTCACATACATACATAACTTAAAACTAGTGTGGATCACGTGCTCAGAGGATTGTTATAAACGCACACTTCTGTGAGATAATTAGGGTAGTTTTCTCTTACGAGGTATTTTTATGGCCTTATAACGATTTGAACAATTTGTGAAAAAAGCCAAGTTAGCTGGCAGGTTGAAGCAAAACTTTCGTTTGTTTTTTAAACTTTAGACTCTAGTTATTATTTTGGTACTAGTAAACGAGCTGCATTAGATTGAACAATTCAGTTCCACTCCATCAAAAATTTTATATAAATGATGTACATATGTATGTACTTACATTTCTTGCTTTTTTCCCTCTAGCGAATTTTTACTTCAATGTGTTTTTGGCCAAAAATTATGTACAACAACAATTTTTTGATATTCTCTTGATACTGGATATTTGATAACCGTTATATTTAATATTATACCTTTTATCAGCATATTCTTGTATCTCTTGTTTATCACATATTCAAAAAGCAGCAAAACCGTTGAGATTTTTTTTACTTTTGACTTTTGGCCACTTAAAACTGCGAAAAGTCGCGCCCTGTTCAGTGTTTGTAAGAAATAATAGGGTCATACTTTTTTAAAATATTTTTGAATCGTTTAAGTGAACTAGTTAGTTCACGAACTATCGAAATCTAATATATAGCGCTAGGAGTATAACCTACCTATAAAATCAGGAAGCAATTTTTTTAAATTAAACTTTATTTTTATTATCAAATGCAAACTATTTATAATTTGTGAGCATCTGCTGTATTTTGAAATATTGCAACTGAACGTCAGAATAAAATATTACTGGCTAATGTGGCTGCTTAAAATGGCATATAATTCAAAGAACTTGAACAGGGTGGAAATGCCTAGGGTGGAAATGCCCAAGGTGGAGATGATCTCTTCAATACAAAGCACCTACTAAAGTAAGACAAACACAAATAAAAAAGCGCACTAAAAGTGCACTATTTTGTTTGTTTACAATTCAAGTATAAGTAAAAGTGAAATATTGAAGCAATCGTGGCACAGAGGAAATGGGGGGCATAATATTCTCAGTAAAAATAAATACTAGCTGCTTCACTATGAATCAGAACAATTTCTGGAAAATTTCATTAAGGACCACCAGCCATCACGACATATGTATGTAAGTACATACACATGTAAGTATGTAGTTATTGATGACATTGAAAGTTATTCACTTATGAATATACATACATATGTACATACATATGTATGTATGTGCATATCAAAAAAAAACTTACCGCCCAACCCGGTTTTTTATTGTTGGCAATAACGTCACTATTGAACTTAAATAAAATCGCATTAACTGATGTTTATTAATATTTATTAGAAAATCACACAAAAAAACATCTACTTGTATTCAGTTGTAAATATACTATGAAGTATGTGTATATGTATGTGTGTGGTTTTAAGCCAAAACATTTTACCGATATTGTTATATTCGTTTTGTTGCTAAAACAGGTTGATCGTAAGCAGACATTGATCACATATATACATCCATGCATGTGTACGCACATACACACACTCGTATATAAATACAAACACCTCTATTGCAACAACAACTATAGTGTAAAGAAAAAGAATTCCCCCATTCAAACATTTCATTCATTTTTCAATGCTGCACTTTCGTTAGTCATCCACTTTAATGCAGAGCATGTGAAGCGACGGCTGTAGCAAGTAGTAGCAGCCATCAAGCGAAAATTTGTCCAAAACTGGTTTTTGGTCAATATTAAAAAAAACTACAAAGCTGAATTATGATATATATATATATATATATATATATATATATATATATATATATATATATATATATATATATATATATATATATATATATATATATATATATATATATATATATATATATATATATATATATATATATATATATACATAAATATATATACTTATATGTATATATAGGACAATATAGTTTTTAATAACAATATCAGCAGTCAACTACCACCACTATTGTTAATATCACACGAGTTTTAAATAGTTGATTCACTACCTGAAACATGGACCCAAGTTCGAGTGTTATCGTCGTTGCGGCCAATGTGAGAGTCGCATGTATTCATGGGCGAAGACTTCAACGATTGCGTATATGCAGCTATTTCGGGGGTTCTGAAGTCTTTCCTTGCAGGATAAAACATTGCTGGAACCTTTTTCGTACATAACCAGTATAAAAAGACATTCCATAAAAGTCATGAAAATGCTCACATTAGGATCCACAAATAGTGCAAACTTGTTTTATTTCCAATGATTTTAACATAGACTTGATGTCATTGTTTTTCGATTCCTACGCATCGACTAGGATGTTATGTGTGTGTGTTTTTATTTTAGTGGCATATAAACTAATTTTATATTAAGTATTATTTATTCGCCACTGGCACACAAATTCGCCAGTAGTAACAATTTCTCTTTTCTTATGTGAAAGTAATTTTTATCATTATCGATTGAAGAAAAACAACGTTGTGTTATGTTCTTTTAAGGAAATAGGATTTTTTTCTAAAAAGGAAGTATTTTAAAATGAGTTTTCACAAATTTGCAGAAGAAATTCTTATATTTCCTCTGGAACCAATGAAAATGTCATTCCTTAAGAACAGCCTAAATTTTTTCACTGGGCAGAAATGCTGTCTGGCTTGGTAATACTAACCGTAAGACAGAGAGAGTTTAGTGTTCTTTATTAAGGAACTTAGAAAGATATTTTGTAAATTGATCTATAAAATGTTATACTTTTTCAGAATAGAAAACGCCATTAGATAGTAGGTTGCACTTTTTTCTCGTTTTATGATTTATGGAGTACACAAAAACAAACTAAAATTTTTACGTGAATTATTTCCTATTAACAAACAACAAAGATTAGACAAAGATCACAACAATAGGAAATTACCAATCGAATTTTTTGGGAAAGGAAAAGATTTTACATGAAATTTTATTCACGATAAGCCTGAATAAGGACATTTGTTTAAGCCGCACCATATTTAAAAAAACCCATTTTGCAATATTTCGCTAAAATTTGGTTAGCAGCACCAGGAAAGAGAAAAATTGAATTATTTTTATGAAAATTTAAAATTATGTAAACATTTTTATAAAAAAACCGGTCAAAAATTAGATTTGAAAATAATATTTGGATTAATTTTAAAAAATATATTGTTTTCGAAATTTTTCGACGCATTCGCCGTAGTCCAAAAGAGTGACTGCCTTAAGGTAACTGATTTGATAAGAATTTTCAAAGTTATTTAAAAGTAAAACAGTTTTGGTAAATTTTATATAACGTTAACCCTCATACGATTAACCAATTTTTGGCAAATATTTTCGAAATGACAATGAATTAATAAATTCGTTTTGTAAATAATTTTTGGAGTTTTATTTTTCAAAATCTTCGAAAAGTTATCTCTTGAATTAATTTAGTTTAATTTTAATTTGTGGAACTATTTTTAGGTTTTGCCTTCTTAAAATTTATTTCAAAAATAATTTTTTTCCCAAAACTTATTTTCGAAAATTTTCAGAAAGTTTCACTGCGAACGGATGCACATAAATAAATAAATAAATAAATATATATATATATATATATATATATATATATATATATATATATATATATATATATATATATATATATATATATATATATATATATATATAATATATATATAATCACTATATTATATAATTTTGAGTTACATTTTATAAATCTGTGTCACAATTTATTATCCAAAAAATATATCTTATCTCTATATTTTTGACCTTTTTATAACAATTTGGTTAAAACAAAGATGATGTTCATTGAGTATCGAAATACCGATAATTTTAAATAAAATTGTTTAAGTACAAAATAATATCTCAAGCTTGAATATTATTTTAACCACAAAATATATTTTAAAATTATTTATATTTTTCTATATGAAATCAACTAGACCTGGTCACTCTGGTATTTTTTGTAGTGCTTTCATAAATTGAATCCCGATCCCTTGCTGAATGACGAAGATCATGACATGATGACGTTTATTTTCCACAACTGCAGTTACTTAAATACAATGGCAAATTTGTAACTGAATGCAAGTGAAATAAGACCAAGGAGTAATTGTGTTGTTACCACCAACTCTCTTTCTCCCTCTCTCTTTCTCTATCACTCACTCTCTTTTTCTGTCTCATCATCTTTTTTTATTCCTTATATACATACATACATTCATACAATTTATTTGTAATTGTTTTTCGAAAAAATACCCCAAAGTATAACAATGATATAATGCCTCTTGGCCAACTTATAACAAATACAAAATAAGTCGGCTACAAGAAGAAGGTCAAATTGCTGACCAGAAAAGAAAGAGAAAAAAATCAAATACAAAAATAACCAACAAGTTTATATTGGATAAAAACAATATCGTTGAAAGCAAAAACAAAAAGTGAGTGAGTGCAAGGCTTGCACCATGTAATAGTACACAAATACTTACATACATTCATAAATGCAGCGAGGTGTGAGAGCGTGTGGTGGCAAATGTGGTGTTGTTACTGGCATCCAAATCCAGCCAACTGCCATATATACAGACATACATACATATGTATGTACAAGTTATTGTGGGAAGTTTCAAGGATTTCGTATTTATTAAAGTGCTAAAATTTCTGTACGAGTAAATTTTTTCGTGTTACTTGCCTCGTACTCCTTTCCATCATACACCTTCTACTCTGTCATCGTCATTATCTGCGTCAACACTACCTTTTCGTTTATCATTACTAAGGTTTCTTATTATTTTTGTTTTTTTTTTTGTACACTTTAGAAAAAATTGAATTAATCGAAAGGCGTTAGGTTACGTTTTACACGAGTTTGGCCATGGGGTGGAGATGAATACTCGTATCAGATTAAAGTCATCATTATTTTTTTACGATGAGGCAACAAGTGTAATTTACATTTTTTTATTGCAAGGAAACCAAATGACTTTTGTGAATGGTTAACAATACAATTTATATTTAAAAACTTAGAACGATTTTTTAAAATCTCGAAAATTTGACATTCATATTTATGTAAATACATATGTACTTGTATCATTAAAAACAAACTAAACAGAGGCAGTTTCTTTTTATATTTTGGGGAAAACTTTAAATTTTTGGCGGAGTTGTACTACGTACATATGTACATATTTCGAAACAGCTGATTTAATAGTTCTAGGATGTTCTTCGAATTTATTGTGATTAGGTTTTCGCCGTACAATATGTTGTGCCATATGGCAGTTTTCGTTTCTGACAAAAATGTTACACACATTTTGCCCCCCTGCATGTTTGTATTCTGTTCTAAAAAAAAAAATAACCCGTAGAGCAAAAGAGAACATGCTCTTCTCCAAATATGTTGTGCATATAAGAACCTTGAACATTTTTGCACACAACTTTATTTCAGGACACTTTGTTTAAACAAATAACATTAATTAAATATGTAGTTCAGGACCTACTTCTGTTCTATTTTGAGGTTAAAAAAGGAGGAGCATAGGACAGCAGTCGTATTTACTCGTATGTTAATGTATGTATGTATGCATATTTTTGAAATATAATCAAAAGAATTTTTTCGCTTAATGTTCCATTTCGACTGGAGAGGGCACTAAATTCAAGCTATTTATTACAAAACATACTTATGACATTTTCTTTTCTGGCAATAATGTTGCATACATACATACATACATTCCGCTCCTCTTGCATGTTTGTGTTTTTAATAAAATGTATTAGTTCAAAAGAGACCACATGTTCTTTTTTCTAAATACGAGTATGTTGTACAATAATCATGTATACATATGTATATGCAACATGTTTTCCATTCAACTTTATTTTAAAGTCGGTTGGTTGTTGCTTCGAAAAACGTCAATAGCAATCAAGAGATACCATTTAAATAACAACTACTACACGACCGACTCAACCTGCCAATGTCAGGATTCAAGGTCAGGTCCGGTGAATGGTGTTAATAATCCACCCTGTAGTGTTGAGAAATTTGATAAGGTCACCGAGACCGATCACTGATAACTCCGATAGGTCAGGCTTGAATTCAGGCTTGTCATTGCAACAATATTTACATTGGAAACAATGTAAATATTGCTAATTTTTATGCTAAATGTACATTAATTTTTGTTCTATTGTAAGCTTAAAAAAGGAATCACTTTGTGAAGGTGTGGGTAACATGTAAAACATTTCCCCATTTTAAGCTAAATTTTTTAGAAACTAAAAACCCATTAGTGACGGGCGATTTTTAATGGTTCAGGACAAAAGCTGCATTTTTCTGATGGACTCAAGTTTTGTTTCGTCATTATTTAATATTATACCACTAACATGACACCGCGCGATACCCAGTCTCTTCAGGGTATGTTAACAAATGCCTGCATATAATATAGCATGTTTACTGGCCCTCCCTAATATCCAATGCGCAGCTGTGGTCACACACTCCGCAAGCCAAATTATTTTCATAAAATCTTAAAATCTACCATTTCTAATGGATTCTTATTAACCGACATCTAATCGGGATAACATTTTGTTCCGATGTACACATACATATGTATGTACCATACATGCAGATATACGGAAGTCATCGCAAAAATATTCAAAATATCGTTCTGGCCGAGATCTTATAAAAAACTAAAAATTCGAGAATCTTTTAATAGCGAGAGAATGAAAATTGAAAAAAAACTTTGTATATATCGTGAATTTTCTTTAAAACCCTGCTTTTGCTTCCGAGTCTAGGCTGAACGATATTTATTGGCTTAAGAACTGTAAATTTTTGTTCGTTAGTCGGTTTTCCAAAGGTCGCTCTGGCGTCGTCCGCTTTCCCTAGCTTCACGGATTTTACACTTTTCATTTTTATAGTCAAATATTTTTGTTAATTGTATAGCATTGTTAGGGCTTTTCGGTTCTCAGGCTTTATTGGCAGTAAACTTCAGCTGAAGTACATGAAATCCTTAAAGATTTTAATGGTGATAATGGATTAACCTATAAATTATATAAGTTAATTGTAAAAGTTTCAATAATAATGAATCTGTGAAACTATTCAATGAAAATCTTCAGCTGCGAACAAAAATTGACGGCGGGTTTGTTTGTTAATCAGGCTGCAACTGGGAATGTTTTGTTGTTGTTGTTATTGTTGTATTTTATTTAATTAAATGTTATACATTCTTATCGTTATCAACAACAAAAAAGTAAAGTTATTTTTTAAATCAATAACGTTTCTCCTAATGGGATAAAAGTGATTGAAAACTTCTCTTGCAGCGTACTTCACTGCACTCGGACATTTCTCTTTACTATTGTTCGTTTACAATGATGGACTTTGATTAATATTCCTGTAATTTTTTTCTGAAGTTGCTTGAATAATTTACGAAAATTTCAATAAAAGGCTCGGACACATAGTGTATATACATATGTACGATATTTATCCACATATCCTTTTCATATTCTCAAACGAATTTACATACATACATACTTACATATTTAAATATGTATATATGTACATACACATATGCAGCTACATACATAAATACATATGCACATATAATAACTTTTTATTGTGTATAGCTTTTTTAGGTTTCTTAATCGTATTTACATATATTTTTCTATTTAACTATTTCAATAGCTTAAAATTTTTTCGTACGAGCATAAAAAATCATTGTCTATGTATTTCTTTAAACTCTCCGAACGCTTTCAAAAATCTATTAACTCTCAATTAATGGAATCGATTATTTTGGAGCAGAAGAAAAAAAAGGCCAAATTAAAAGCCAAATTCTAACTGTGTTGTAATATCCCTTCGCCTCTTATACACTCAGAGTTTCTCTAACAAAAAAGTAAGATGAAATGCAACAGAGTTTTTCTCATATGTTGAGAGAATGATGGGGAGTGAGAAAATAAATATTAAACTAGAGAGTTTGTAAGAAGAAGGAAAAGTGTGAGTGAGTAAGCAGTGTTAACAACTTGGCTGTTTTCGCTTTATACTGTTGGTTTTGCTCTTGGTTTCTTATCATTGCAATTATTGTTTTACTTCGAATCAAGTGAGGTTTTTATGAACGATGTATTTTATTAGTTATGATTTTGTAAACCATTCGCTTTTGCTGATGATGTGCAGCTGTTTTGGCTTGAAGAATATCAATTTTCTTATTAGGAGTGTCTCAGTAAGAATGTACATTTTATATTAAAAACACGTACTTTTTTGATATACTCGTAGTTGTGATTTTTTATTGGATATAAAAAATGCATGTTCCGATTAAGTATGGAATAAACTATCCGCCAAATGTTTTCCATGACTCTGATGACAGGCCATTACTCTTTTCATGAAATTGTGCATGAATTTTTGACAGAGATGTGGCTGTATCTCCATGACGCGTTGGATCTCTGATTTGACCTCATGAATTGTTTCTGGTTTATTCTCATTAAACCGAAATTATACAAAACTCCAAAGAAAAAATCGCATTATCTTGATGGTCAATTAATATGTTTTAGAAGTTGTTGCCCCAAAAAAATCATTTGTTTCATGCGCGGCGCAGTCTTGCTAAAACCACATGTCGTTCAGTTGGGGCCACAAAAACTCTATTGTCATGTTCCAAAATCCACACCACAAAGTTGCTCATTGTGGGTGCATTTGTTTCTTATGGATTGCATGATGATTTTCTGAGTCCCAAATTGAACAATTTTGTATATTCACGAAACCATTCAAATAGAAATGCGATTTCACTGAAGAACATATTTTTTTTGTGTGAAAAATTGTCATTGTCTTCACTTTACTCCATTACCAATTGAACGAATTGCCGGTGCTTTCCATGGTCTGCTGGTTTGAGCTCCTGGGTAAGGTAAATTTTGTACGCCTGAAGGTGGAGGGCTTTTATGAGCACTTTGTCGACTGAAAATTCTTCGAAAATTTTCGGGCGGTCTCACCAAAACTTTCAAATTTTTTAAAATAAGTTTTCACAATTATAACTCGTTGTTCTTTCGTAAAGCGATCCATTTTTAATAACAGAAATAAACATATACATAAGCATATAAACAACATAACACTAAATTTAAAAAGGTTATTCTTACTGAGACACCCTTTACCTTACAGAAATCTACCAATTACTACTTGACTAATTTCTCTCGTTGGAATGTGTATATCAGGGTTACTCCTGAGAAGACTAGGTTAGGTTAGGTTGATTGGAAGGGTGTGATAGCCCATGTCATACGACATACACTTAAGCCAGTGAAGGCTTGTTGTGCGCTACCTTTAATTATCAGGCACAAACTGCCAGAGTTCTACGGCAGGATTCGAACCTGGGACCTTCGCACTACGAGTCTAGTACACTACCTGCTAGTCTACGAAGGTAGAAGACTAAAGCTCTTTGAGAATAATTTTTATATTGATTGAAATTGCAAGTAACATAAAATGTATAGGTGTTATAATAGATGAAAAATTAACTTTTGAGTCCAACATCTAATTTAGTAAATTGTATCGTCTAAACCTAATTTCGCCTCTGCATGTTAGGAAATCTGTATTTTTTGAAGTTCATTGGGGTAGGGAAAAAATTAAGTACATTTTACATATTGGGCTGAGGACTCCTTTGAGAATTATCTGAAATTTTGCTTTTAATTAGTCATTATCAAAGCTTGCACGTGCTGTTAATGTGACGTCAGACTCAATATGAATAAGGAAATATTTTTTACTCACATTAACTACCCTGTGTACGAGTAAACAATTGTCGTGTGACCTGCTCGTTTGTTGCCTAGAGAAATACGCTCTATCGATTTGCTTACAACTTCTTTTATGAGGAAACTCCTATTAATATCCTTGTAAAGTCGTTACTATGTTTGAAAGATTTTATAAATTCTATTTTAGTTTAAATGCAATTCTTTGGCTCATAGAAAAGTAATATTTTGGTCTTGAGGCCACATTTATTAGATTGAATTATATCAATAAATTTAATAAACAAGCGTATAGTAGTCCTATAGGACTAGAAGAATTTAGTCTCCTCTATGAGTATAAGTAGCTTCCTTTATTTTATTCTTTATAAAGATCTATTTGTGCTCAATAGTGGAGAGCTTTATCATAGAAAATGGAACTCATCAGTCCAAGATCTACAACAGCCTTTGTAACTTAAGACACATTCTTATAGCTTTTACATTCCAAAGCACCATCAACAGTTACATTAGTAGTATTATTTGATCTTGGAGTCTGCATAGATTAAATATTTACAGCCGTGTTGAATTATCCGTTCTCTTAAAAAAGCGAGCCCACAGCAAAATTTTGGAGTCGAAGACTTGTCTCCTTGTGCTTAATAGCGCAGGAAATTTGCATGGAAAGTAAAACTCAGTTTTCTCTTGCTTATGATTATGACAAGTTCTACAATAGCCGTTGCAACTTATTGCGTGGCTTTCTACATTTGAAAGCCTACCTAAAGCTATCTCCGATGTATTTGCCCTCTGTTGAACCTGAATAGTTCTTTCACCTAATTTCGTTTGTCAAATAAAAACAATTCAAACTGAATCAACAGTTCGCAGTCTAATAGAGGAATAACATAAAACGTTTGAGAATTATTGGGTTGTCCAATGCTTGTAAATACTATCCGATAATAAAGTTATCAGAACAGTTTGAGTGTCCCGATACTCAGATTAGTGATAATCTATTTCAGAGAGAAATATATGGCATTAACACTCCCCACAGTCTGTAATCAAGCTTAACTACTTTGTGAACTTAATGTGTCAACACATGTGATAACACAGTGTTACAAAATTGAATGAAATAGAAAAACCTGGGACCGGATATTATTTTTCTTGTAGGTCTTGTTGAGCTAAAGAGGAATCCAATAGTGAAATTTACCGGACACCTCCAAAATCCGGATTTACGGTTAAAAAAACGGTTTTTTTACCTTTGCGCACTTATAAGCCTGTAACTTTGTTGATAATAACCCGATTTTCAATTTCTTACTAGACTTAGAAAGAAGAAACTGAGATATTTCAAATAATATATAATTTATTTAAGAAAACTTGGGAAGTTTCGGTGTTATTGTCGAGCAAACACAAATTTTGTAGATTTTTCAAAAAATTTTCAAATTCGGTGCCGTTTTTATACATTATTTTATTAAGAAACTATAATACTATTGAATTTATTCAAAAAGTATGTTTATTTACAATTACAATGCATATTTGCGGTTAAAAATAAATATGCAATTGACTGAGTTATTTAACTTTTCATGAAAATAAACTTTTAAACATTTTATACAAAATTTTATTTTTGGTTATTTAACTCAAAAGTGTTTGCTTGAAATTTTGCTTTATTTGTGGCTTATTTACTGACATCAGTCACCGGCGTGATTTTAAAAACAATATTGGAGTGGTAGAAGTGTACAATAAAGTATTTATTCGTTCTTTTGACACTAGTCGCTGGTGCGAACCAGAATTTGTTTGTCAATATTGCTGTAATACATTAAAAAAAGAGAGTTAAACCTTCGTTTGTTTTGCCCTTTTCTTCGCCTATGATTTGGCATCATCAGCCATATCATAAACCAAATGATTGCTACTTTTGTCAAACCGATGTTTTAGGTCACTGTTTTAAAACGCGCAAAAACATTAAGTACGCAAATGTTGTAACTGTTACAAAACCGATAATTGTAAGTAATGATCTACCGACAACGAGCAAATCTGTCGATGTAACAGAAAAAGATTTTGAACAAGACGAGTTCCTTCCATCCAGATCTACAACAACGGAGCGGCACTTTGGGTCAAAAGCTGATTTCGACGATCTTGTTCGGGATTTACACTTATCAAAGCGGGTCGCGATTAAAACAGTGGAATTTGGTGGAAAAAGATTTCGTTATAACATCTGGCAGAAAAAGTGACCGGACTTGGTTACTTGAAGAAAGTTTTAAGACTAGTTCCAATGACTATGATCTCGTGTATTACGTTGATGTACCAAAACTATTTTCGGTATTAAATCACAATTATAATGCAGATAAATGGCGACTTTTCATTAATGGTTCATGTAAAAGTAATTTTTCTTATAAAAGTGTATGACTTTATTTTTATTAAGATTTGTAATGTAATGTCTAGGCTTAATAGCTGTTTTATTGCATAACCAAAATAAATTACCTTCAGTTCCAATCGCATATGCGACTAATACAAAAGAAACTTACGAAGTGATCAAAAATATACTAATGTTTGTTAGCTATACCACCCATAAATGGAAAGTCGTCGCTGACTTAAAGGTTTTGACAATTTTGTTTGGTATTTTTTACATATCTAGTACGTTTTTCATCGTTTTTATCTGTTTTGATAACTTTTAGATATTTTTATTGCACCTCAAATTCGAAAAATTATGAGAAATGCAGATTTCATTAACAAGCTAAATTCCGTTGAAAGACGTGGATGGAAGAGTTTTGTTGCGCTATGCGATAATTTCCTTGGAAATCACAGAAGCGGCGACTATGTTACAGTTGTCAATGCGTATGGTGAAATGGGCTGCGACATGTCCATAAAAATTCATTTTCTGCATTCGCATTTGGACTTTCCCAGACAACCTGGGCCAGTTCAGTGATAAACAAGGTGAACATTTTCACCAGGAAATGGCAACTATTGAAAAACGCTTTGAAGGCAAAAATAAGATAAAAATGATTTCAGAATATTGCTGGTCACTTAAATGAGAAACTGATGATGCTGATTTAAAAAAAAAAAAAACGGTCAAGCAAACACTTTTGAGTTAAATAACCAAAAATAAAATTTTGTATAAAATGTTTAAAAGTTTATTTTCATGAAAAGTTAAATAACTCAGTCAATTGCATATCTATTTTTAACCCCATATATGCATTGTAATTGTAAATAAACGTACTTTTTGAATAAATTCAATAGTATTATAGTTTCTTAATAAAATAATGTATAAAAACGGCACCGAATTTGAAAATTTTTTGAAAAATCTACAAAATTTGTGTTTGCTCGACAATAACACCGAAACTTCCCAAGTTTTCTTAAATAAATTATATATTATTTGAAATATCTCAGTTTCTTCTTTCTAAGTCTAGTAAGAAATTGAAAATCGGGTTATTATCAACAAAGTTACAGGCTTATAAGTGCGCAAAGGTAAAAAACCGGTTTTTTAACCGTAAATCCGGATTTTGGAGGTGTCCGGCATATTTCACTATTGGAATCTTGTTTTACTCGACAAGCCCTACAAGAAAAATAATATCCGGTCCCAGGTTTTTTGGACTGTCGCACAGTGTAATTTGCGTATATAAGTTCCTGAAATATATAAGAAGCTGGAACTATTTGACTTATATCCGATATGGCAAACAGCAAATAGAAAACTTTTAGCTGTTTGTAGCTACAAATATGGTGCCAGCCACTAGCACTGGTCCAAACATCATGTATTTAACCAACGAACTGTTTCTAATGAATTGGATTCCAACCAAAGTCACAACATAATTCCCGAAAGGAAACCAGCAATAACTAATATAGGAAAATGCCTGGTCGTTACTGGTTCTTGTAGTCATATACATATAAGAGAGCACGTGCGATCTCTAACAAGAGATCTGTTAGGTATCTTCTCTTCTTTCTTTTTCTTCTTTTCGCTCTCCTCCATCATCAATATAGAAGTAGACTTCATCGATAAAAGAATAAATTTTTGTACAAATAAGCAACACAATAAAATTTAAAAAAACCAGAAAAAAGTTCTTATTTAAACATTAGTGGCGCAGTCGGTAAAATCACAAAGAAAGAGGAAGAAGAGGAGAGACCTAACGGATCTCTTCTTAGAGATCGCAAATACTCTCTTATATGTATATGTCTCTGTGGCATTTAGATGGGACTCTGGTTAGACGAGTATTAAAGTTCTCTTAGTTTTAGGCTGCAAGCAGCCTCAGGCATAGCACTTTTCTAGCCTGACAAATCCCCCGGTGGGGAGTGGGCAACCCTCATAGATGTGAAATAGGAAAAGATGTTGTCGGCAAATGTAAAAATCTAAATATATCATCTGATATCTAGTGGATAGCGATATTTACATATTTTCTTGTATTAATAAAACATTTGCACTTTGAACTTTTCCAAATAGAACTTTTCCAAATAGGAGTTCTGTTGGTCCTTCTTAGTTACAAACGGGACTATGGGATATATTTAAGAGACTTAAATATCCTTAAAACTTTACTTTATGCGGAACATTTACCAGAAGTTGCCATTTCAGCTGTTTTTAACTGCTTCTTTAATTTTTGAAACTTCGGCCACACTGTAATGAAGGACATGTTTGGCATGGAATTTTAGTGCAGTAGAGGGGAGAGAGAGAATGAGCGAGAGTGAGAGAATAATGATTTATTTTGTTGTTATTATAGAATTTAGTGCATAGGAATTACTGTGTTTATTTTATGTACAATTTCGTATGCAAGTATGTGCGTGCCTGCGTGTTGTTTTGTCAATTTCTATGAAATGAAAAAAAAAATTGTTATAGACACAAAATTTCCTCGATTAACTGGAATAAAATAAAAACATGCATTTATTTTTAACATCAAATCAAACAATTTTATTTCAATAAAATCCCTAAATTGGAAAGCTTGCAATTCTAAGTTTTTCCATGTAACAGTATGAGATTGTTTGCAGACGTGTGCGTATGTACTGTTATTTCATAGACAGTTCTGAGACATTTGGAGTGTGAGAGTAAAAATTGTTGTTGTTTTGTGTGTATTTAATGAGTTTGTATGTGAAAATTTCATTTAGGATCCCATGAGTGTATGAGTTTCTGGGGTGAGTGGAGGCATTTGTTTAAATGTTTCTATTTCCTAAGATGGGCTCAAGCGCCTGCTCCTAAAAATTTGAAAATTATATATACATATGTATATATTTTTAAACCAAAATATGGGGTGTATTATCCATATATACACACACAAACTCTGTTTAATGCAATTTTTTGCATTTTCCGCTTTTCCTCCCCACCTGGTATGAGTAATACTCACTCTACAAATTTACTTAAAATTGTGAAAAATCAATAAATTTTTAAATTTTTATTTGGATTTTTTTTTTTTTTGAATAAGTATTGCAGAATTTTTTTTATGGCCTGGCTACTAGTTGTTTTTTCTTTAATAATGCACTTACCTTTAAAGCAAACATTTTCAATTTGTAGCTCACGTAGTTTAATTACATTTATTTCATCAAAAATTTTGTATTTTATATTTTCTTTTTACTTAATTTGGAATAAAATGTTGTGTTCCTTGAATTTTATTTAATATTTATCACTTAGTATTAACATTTTACTAATTTTCTTTGTGGTTTCTATTTTATTAGCCAAATAACACTCCTTCGTTATTGCCTTCATTATTAATTTTAACTTTCCCGCGCCTCCCCATTATTTAGGGAGGGTAATGTTTCACACTTTTTTCTTTTTTATGTAAATATTAAAATAATTTTTGTTTATTATGACTTTAATCGTGTCCGTCTATGCCAATTGCCAATACACTAATAAATTCTGCGTAATATTAAAAAATATAAATTGTATCCTTAATGTCAGTGTTTTTCCCAAACTAAAATACTACAGCAACAACAATATAAACGCAAATTGTTGATGTGAGAGTGTCTGTGATGATTTGTTAGTAAATAATATTTTTTACTCTTTGCGCTGGCGTCATAACAAAAGCATTTACTCAAACTCCCCACAAAATACGCAACCTGCCATACTTAAACACCCCTGGACGCTATAGACCCCTAAAATTGTAGAAGTTTGGCGCTCTAATCGATTTTTAATTGATTGAAAATTTTATATTTTAATTTTAAATCGAAATGAATAGAAATTTGTGAGTTTTACTCTCAAATAAAGTAATTAAAATTTAAAAAATTTAACATTCCTTTAACATAATGACATTTTACAGCGAAGCTAAAAGTGTTAAAATTTTTAAATAGATGGCTGTCTCATAAATAGTGAGGACACTAACCAACATCGCTAGAAACCATCGTTGAAACTATATCAATGTCTCCACTAAAGTGTAGCTAATATAGCAACCGCATTGCTTTAAAGCAACAGTAACACTCCAACCTGGTTTTGGTATCAAACAGTGGAAGAATCAACGATGTGTATGGTTGGTGACTTGGCTATTAGGTGTGTACTGAAGAAAATAGATATTCCAGTTGTAAAATTTCTTTACTTCCTTTAAACGTGGAAAGGTTTTACACAGTGGAGACTATTTGCTTTAGTATTCAGATTATGTTTTTCTTAATAGAAATTTAAATGAAAGCCATGCATATAAATCAAATAAAAAATTTTTTTTTAAATCGGTGACGGGCAAAACTAGAAATGTATTTCTATTGGTGAGCGAAATTAAGTTGTACTTGGAGGAAACTTGCTTAATTTAAAAGAAATTCTGTTATGTCTTAATGTCATGAAATATTTTGTTAATAAGAAATATGTATATAAGAAATTGAAGCGAAAACTATAAATAAATATTTGCATTAATTCTATAGTGTTTGTGAATTAATATAATATGGAAGAGAAGGGAAACCTTTTTAAGGATAATTTTTGTTTATTGGCAGCAGAAATCAAAAGAGTGATTGATTAAGGTAAAAAGTAATGAAATAAGCAAATCAAAGAATAATACTAGAAGACTTATTAAAAAGCTTGCTAGATATTTACTAAGCAGGTGCTGAACAAAATTTTTCATTAGTTTAATTATATCGTATTTTTTTAAGAACTGCCTCCTTTGCCCCCGTATTACTTTACAAAAAAAAGACCTTTCGTTGTTCAAAATGGGGTCCACCTTCTTTCCTATTAAATTTATTGAAAGTACTATGAAAGGTATCAAATACCTTTCTAAAACGTTTTCCCCCTATTTTTTTTAAATGTTTTGCCAAAATCATTTTGATTTTGCAAATTCGTTTTTTTCCTGTGAAAGGTTTAATCCATTTTAACCTTAATTTTGTTCAGTGTGCTCAAAAAAAAAATACTCTAATACTTGTATCGGGTCTTCCAATAGAGACTACCGAACTTTGACAGTTAATAGCGGCCATATATTTGAAGCTATATTTGTCCAATTGACTGTCATTTATTCACTCTATTTTGCCAAATCGCCGTGAATGGATTAGGCGTTCAGTAACGTGAGTAAACAATAAAATTGTTGTACCCTAATTGTCATTAAAAAATCACCTTCGGGCGAACCAAATCGACATGAAATTTAAGAGCGTTCAATGCGTCGCAAAAAATTTGTTCATTATTTGATGTTGATTTCGGGCTGTCGGTGCAATCGGTTCATATTTCTTTGAGAATGACATTGGTCAGGCCATCATCGTCAACGAAGAGCGCTATACAAACTTCTTTTGGCCTGAATTGGGCGATAAGGATACCAACGACATTTTGTTTCAACAGGACTGCGCTATGTGCCATACAGCTCATGCCACATTGGACATTCTGCACTAGCGAACGATTAGGACTTGATATGAACTGGTTAAAGAGATCGTGCGATTTCCCGTTAGATTGTTTTCTTGTCGGGTTTTCTTAAATCGCAGGACTATGCGAATAAGCCGCAAACCACAGTGGCCCTAAAAGCCAAAATAAGACATGCCATCGCTAAAATTTAGCCTGTTTTATGCGCCAGAATCGTGGAAAATTCGACATTTTTGATGTGGGCCACTCAGCGAAGCCACGGCTGGTATTTGCACGATATTATATTCCATACAAAATATTATTAGTGAATAAAAAAAGTTGAATGATATATCACACACACACTTCATTTTATTGAAATTTCAGGACAGGAAGCGCTTAATCAAAGACCCTATATTTTTTAGTTCGTAATTTATCGGATTTTGTATAAAGTTGCCAAAAAAAAAAACTAAAATCTAAACAGTTCCAAGTTAAAAAAAAACTTCTGTTCTATTCAAAAAATATACAAATTTAAAAGTGGCACATTTTCAACCTTTTATTTATAATAATTAATTTCATTTCATTGATTATGATAGCGGTTAAGTAATGATTACTAATGATTAGTAATTAGATTATTACTGTTTCAAGTGTGAAGTAATTGATTAAATTCCGATAATTTCAAGTTTTGCATGATAACCAATTGATTGCGTTTACAAATAATTATAAAATAGTCAGGACTACTTAGGATTACCATAAAATAATCAAAAGGAATTGAAAGTAATCTATATATATATATATATATATATATATATATATATATATATATATATATATATATATATATATATATATATATAAAACAGGATGTGTGTATGTATGTATGTAACGTAATGGCTCCAAAACGGCTGGGCCGATTTGGACGAAATTTTCAAGGAACCTTCAGAATACTCGGGCGGGTGACACTATGAATGGCTGGACGGCTTGGACGATTTCTGTAAAACTTTTTGTCAGTTGTTCGTATTTTCGAGGAGAATGTTTTTATGGAAGAAAAACCCTCCGGAAAAGTTGGAAAAATCGAAAATCGAGTTTTTGTATGAAATTTTGTTTGAAATTATTCCTTAATGGCTTTTCAAATTAAAAAATAGAAAGTTTGTCTTAAGGCTTAAAATTGTGGCAAGGCGAAGTTCGCCTGGTACGCTAGTTAGAAAATAATCCAACTGCTTGTATGATTGTTTTTGATTTAATATGATCGGTTATTTTTTTTACAGAAACCATAGATTGTTATTTAATCTATATTGCATTTTTATTTGAAAAAATGTTAAGTAGTTAAAGTATTTCAAGCTGATTCCATTCAATTGTGAACAATTGTGTGCTCAAAACAGTTTTTTTTTGGGAAATCTCTTCAAAATTTCAAATACCAAAAAACTTTATTTCAAGAAACTTTTTGTCACAAACGTATGACGTCTTCTGTCTTTGAAAAAATTGTCTATTTGTTATTGTGTAAAGTATCATCAGCTTCATCTTTTGGAAACTTGTAAAGAAATACTAAGTGTTCTGTCTCTTAAACTTCTCACCACTTTATAGTCAGTGACATATGAAACACAACAAATAAGTTGACACAAAACTTTATACTCGTATACAAATGTGTTGTGGACAGGATGTTTGTTAAGTTCAAAAGTCATAAGTCACACGCCCAAGTTTGTAGTTTTTTTTTTATATTTTTTATTTTTATACAAATACTACACAATAAATAAAGCGCAAGCATACTTGAAAGTTTGGAATAAAAATTATAAGGAATTTAATTGAATTTTCATAAGAAAATTGAGGAGTTTATTTATAATCGGGTTACAATGACAAGTTTGTCAATCGTGTCTTGTCATCAATTCCACAAGCCAGCGAAATGGAACTCTTTTTTTCAAATTAAATATAAATAGATTTTCGCAACTGCCTAAATTTCTGTTTGTCGCCCAAAGCCTGGTTGCAACTGTTGTAAATACCAAATGACTAGGTAGAAGTTCTTTTATATTTAATCTCCCTTTTCTCTAAAGAAATTTATTGCATCGTTTTTCTGATGGGATGTACTTGATCTTCTCTAGGAAGGGAGCAACAGTAATCGCTTATCAAATTCGTTTCTCGATCTTTTTTATGTCTTGGTGAAAAAGTTCATTGACTCTTTGGGAGTTTTTACACAATCATGCGAGGTTGAACACTTTAGAAACATGACGATTGAAGTCTACTGATGTGTTGTCATTAGTCGATAATAAATTGGTCGGTGATACGACCTTTTCAATTATTATTAATTTTAATCGTTGACCTCTGTCATGAGGCTTCTTAATTGATCAAAGTACGTTGTAGCCATGAGCCATATTTTGATGTCAATGGCTTTGGCGCTTTTATGCTCATCACGCTGTATTCTGATTACAATATCACTCATTCCCTGTTAATGTGCATCTAATTTGGAAGTAATTTAAGCAACTCCACTTACCTGACATTTCTATGAGCAACTCCAATTTGCATTTGATTTTTATAACTTCGTCTGAATGAAATTTATTCCTTAATAATAAAAAATCCTTAAAACTATACCCATTATTATAAAATAATTCAACTGGTTAAAGTTTTTGCAAGAAGCCGCCTTATTCGTACAATCTAAATTATTGACCATGATCATAAATTGACTCTCGTCTGGTGTAGAACAAGCTGCTTCCTTGCAACTCAACTGATTTGCTTCAGCGAATGTTTGAGCTTGCACGGACAAATACAATGGAGGACAATCCTTTACATTGTCATAATCCAGGCACAAATCACTCAAGTCAAAACTGAAGTCCATTGTAGTGATTTGTCTGCAATCGACTCCTTTAGTATGAGGTGATGTGGGATCACGATAGGGCCAGCGATTGTAGCGTGAAGTGCATACAATGAAGGCCATTGAACTTAAAGGCTTCACCTTAAGATAACGCATACTGCCCTCGCTGAGAAAATAGTGGGGTGGCAAGATATAAAAGTTTATGTGGCCTAGACCTTCATATTGAATAATTTGATTTGGACCTTTGGAAAGGGGAGACCAACTGGCCGGGCAGCGGGGATTACTTAAACGCCGGTGTACTTGTAAGAAAAGTGAAGATGGAATACATTTCAATAATTTCGCTAATTTAATTTTGTCAGTACCCACCTCTCCGTATTCTTTTGATCAATGGCTCAGCAGCAGCTTTTACCTCCAAATCATAACTCAATAAAAACAAATCCTCCTGGCCATTATGAACGAAATCCACAAAACGTATTGCCGTTCCGCCAGCATAGTAAAGAAATGTTAGTCCAGGCAGTGAGTTTTTTAAATAATTTATGTAATTCTGGCAAGAATCGTAATCATAATCGTATATAAATGCTGTGGGACTGGGTACCAGTAGTGCAATCATGGACCTTCCACCGATGGAGGCAGCATTACGTTCTTCGTTCATTACAGTTTCGGCTAAGACTAGAACTTTGCTTAGGATTAAAGGTAAATTGAAACCGGGTCTAACTGAAATTGAATAAATTCAGTAGTAAACATTAAGGATCTGGAAAAATTATATAAAAAGGGACTTGCAATTAAACAGTACTAATGTTAATGAAGCTTGCCAACCAATTTATTTCGGTGCCATCTGTACACGGAAAAAAATGAAAACTAATTTTAATTAAATAACTTTGTGGTATCAATTAAGAAATTAATTAATCATGGATCAGTAAACGAAAATAATGTCATCAACTAAATTTTGATATTTGAATTAAATAAACTTGGTTTTAATTAAATGTTAATAACAACAATTAAAAATTTAATGCTTGAGTTTTCAATTTCAATTGAATTTTTAGTTATTTTTATCAACAGTTTTACTAAAATATAAAATTTTTAACTTATATTTTAATATGGCCAATCAAAAAAAGGATTAAAGTTTTTATCAAATATATTTATGTCGGATACTTTCCATACTTGCATATTGCAGGAAAAAGGTAAATCTACAAAAGTTCTTTAATTAATTAAAATGTTAATAAAATCAATTAAACTTTTGATCTAAACAAAAAACATTATTAATCAAATATTCCAATTGATCAGGAAGTTTAAATAATTTTTTTCTGTATAAATTTTAATGGATTAGAAAACAATTTTCATGTTATTTTAATTGGTTTTTTAAATACATTAGTTTCTTGCTGTCTGAACTTCGAATATCTTGAGATCTGCAGGACTCATTGACTAATTGCAAGTCCCTTTTATACCTTACTTGGGGCAGCTCCTGAAAGAAGCACCCATTTAGGCTATAACCTGGTGAACTGACACCATTTCGAATAAAAAATAATAATTTTGAGTTCGGTGGGTCGGATCCAATTTTTTAATTCTTATATTTTTTGAGTTTATTGCAATAAACTTGTCGAAATTGCAAACAAAACTATCTGCAAATTGTTGCAAGGCTAAATGAGAAATCAGTGATCATTTAAAGGTTTCCTATGGAAAAATTCAAAAAAGGGTAACGGGGGGTACGGCTTATATCTTTAATATCAGGTATCAGAAAATGGCAATGAGTGATCGCTTACACATCCCTGTCAGAGAATACATCATCTATTGTACACTTAAAGTATATCGACGGAGACACTCATGCCATTTTTATATGTGAAATTCACATTAACTCATAGAATCTAAAGAAAAATCAATTCAGCCGTGCCTATAATAAGCGATGCACTTGATTCAGGAACACATTTGATTTTTAGCAAAAACCAAAAACTAAGTTAAAGAAAAAATGGACTTCAATTAAAGGTGGAAATGGCCTGACACCAGCTTTTTATAGCTTAGAATCCAGGGATAATTATTTTCTATGTTAATCATGGCACAGAATTCATTTAACAATTTTTAATTTAATGCTTATATTTTCATATCCCTTCTCTCCTTGTTTATATTTATATTTAAAATTTTTTTATTGCATATCATTGTAGAACCCAGGCCTACCCATTCCTCGCATGTTTATAATGGAAATCCTGGACTACCTCAGCCACCACAACATTTTAAATGACGATTGTACAAAGTCAATATACACATGAAATAATTGAGAATTTTCCTACTTGATTTAATAGTCTCAGGATGGATTTAGAGTTAATTGTTTTTAAAACGAATTTTACTAAAAGTGACAAGAAAAAACTTAAATTTTTACTGACTCGTTGTCAATCTGTTGTCTTGAAGGTGGTATAGTGTAGGATCAGACGAATATGTCTGTGCAGCAGAGTCATGGAACATTGCACCAATCGAATGCAGGCGTGCGTGCCATTTTACGACGGACATTAGAGCAAAGTTACATTCTTTGTGCAATAGTAATACATGGGCTCTGCTAATGAAAAGTAGTTTGTTAAATACGAGTATTTCAAAAGTAGCTTTTCTTATTGCATTAAACTATTGCTGATCCTTCAGTCATAAAACTGAAATCTGAAATCCTCAGAATTTGCAATTATTCTTTTTTTCTCTTATTCAATCCGATATAGATTCTCATACTTACACCATGAATGACTCGTCTTATTCCAATTCGTATAATAGTCTGTTATATAGAATGTACGATTTACGATAACACTACCATCTCTGGCGGCCAATAGGGTGATGGAGCTGCCGTACGGTTTGATATTTAAACGTTGCACTACGTAGCTATAATGATAGAAAGGATCAGACAATTAAATTCTTAAGGAAACATTTTAAACTCATTCATTAAGTACTTGACATAGTCCACTACGTAATCATATTCCCAATAAGTGTCCAAAAATATAAAAATATCGGTCATTATGGCGGTACGATTTGAAATGTGTTCGGGCTCTTCTCCATAAGAGGGCGTTGTAGAGGCGCAGGCAAGTGTTTCAGCTTTAGGGGTAGCAAATTAAATGTTTTTTTTTTTATTCTTTAACGTTCAGTTCTGATTGTAAGATTAAAGAAAGTAAAAAGAAAAAATACTCTCTGTTGTAGTTTTTGGATCAAATCCAAACATTTTTGATATTTTTTTTATTTTATTAGAAAAGTTTTGTAATTTTCTTAGAAATAAATTTGACTTAATAAATAAATGAAAATACTTGTATTTATAAAGTTGGAAAAAATACTATTTTAGTCATACATATAAAAAAGAATTAGATGAAAATAGTCTCGCTGGTTAGACTTAATGGAAGTTTTCAAGAAAATTTGTTCATTTACATTGCAAAATACATAATTTAGAAAAGTTTACATAATAAATACACCATGATAATGGTGGCCAAACTGGCCGTTAAATTTACCCCACCACTAAAACAGTCCAGATTTACTACCGAAATGACATAGCGGGCTTGATCGGGTGTCTGGCAAGCTGCATCGTTACAAATGTTGGCATAAGAGCTGCCACCATTACCATTATAAGATGAGGTGCCGTCAGTGGAAGCGGGTGCCTGTACTGAGACATATAAAGCAGGACATTGATGAATGGTGTAGTAGCCATCGCAGGCATTCGATAGATGATAAGAAAAAGTACTGCCCTTTAGTTGGGTACAGCTAACATCTGAGCCACTGGACGTATAATTTTGTTGGGGCAGTGTAACCGAACGTGATGTGCACACGGTAAATTGTATAGAGTTTTGTGATTGTATATTCAAATAGCGACCATTGCCGGCACCATAGAAATAATTGGGTGCCAAGCGATAGAAATTAATAACACCGGGTCGGGCATATTGAGTCATTTGATCAGTGCCCCAGGTAGAAGTGTACCAAGCGGATCCACAGCGAGGATTTATAATACGACGGGGTACTGAAAAAAGTTTTACATTGTTAATATTATGCAAGAAATTTAAAAACAATTTGAGAAAATTGATTTTCTGACTTAGACTGGATCTACACTATATTTGTTTCACAAAATTTTTAGCATGCGACTTTTTTTATTATTCGTTGAAGGATGTTGAAGCAAATGGAATAGTATAAGTCGGCATGCAACTGTTGACAACTTTTCTATTCCATCTTTTTCGATGCACTCTATATTCACAAATAAGAAGTATCATGCAGCATATTATTCATGAAGAAATTCCTAGTCTAAATCCAGCCTTAAATAAAATTTGCATGATGAAATTTTTCATAGAACTTGAGGCATTAGCAAATATAAAAACTCTCATCTAACAAATTTCGTGAAAAATTTCATTGTGTTAAATCGAGCCTTAATTGGTTATTTAGGATATCCGGATAACTTACTTGTTTTAATTCTCATAACTACTGGAGTACCGGCTGTTGCTGGACTGCTGGAAGTACTCAATGAAAAAATATCTTTTGTAGGATCTCTAACGAATGATGAGAAACGTGTGGCAGTGCCGCCAGCATAATAAATGAAATGTAAATCGGGTACTTGTTCTTTCAAATACTGAAATTGGCTGGTGGCATAATTCGAATCCGAAGCACTTACAGAAGCCACATAAGGAACCAATAAGGCCACTAAAGAACCTCCCCCCACCAAAGAATTTTTCTTCTCGTCATTCATATATTGATAAGTCATATTCTGTATCGATCGCATGATATTGGGTAAATTGAAGCCTTGGATATCTACAGATTATCATAGAGATGGAGATCCGAAATAATCTTTTAATAACTAAATAAATAAAATGGTCTCTCAACTTACAATTATTGTGTGTGGTATAATTCCAACCTTGGAATATATCACTGATGTAATTGGTGGTATTTACTATAATGGAAGTATCCGCTGCCGCCAATAAAGTCACCGAACTGGCGTAAGCATTTATATTTAAATTTTCCAAAACATAACTATAGGATAGTAATGGATTACGAAAACAATTAAACAATTAACTTATAATAAAAAAATCACTTACTTGACATAATCTTGTATTTGATAGAAGGGCCAAGTTGTATCCACATAAACATAAATATTTGTCATGGCTGTAGTAGGTATTTGTGAGACATCTTGGGGCAAAGAGCCGCTGACCGAACACGAAGGATCATTCATGGCTAAGGGATGGTATTAATTTTTTTTTTGTTGTTTAACATTGAGTTGCAAATCTTAAAACGTAGATTTAGACTTTTAAATAAAACTTAAACTATTTAGGAGGAAGTCGTATGCCGCTGACTTCCAGGCTAAAGAAGGTTTTACTTTTATTAAATATAAAATTAATTTATGGCAAGGTGAAACCATTTGTACAATTATATATGCTAAGGCATAAATAATTTTTATTTTTATTATTTTTACTTATTATTTGTAATAAGCGTGATGTATACAGTGTTGGAAAAAATAATAGGGTCACACATTTTTTTCTAATTTCCTTTAGATTTTTATATACGTTTAACTTGAAAATGAACAAAAGGGGAATCCTATGATTAGGTTCGCCTGCTGGCTTCAATTGCCAATTGTCGGAATACATTCGGAAGGTACAATAGCTTAAAGACTTAAAGAACTAGCAAGCGAATCAGCTTGGTTTGCTTTCAACGGCTGTGAAATGTATGACAGATTATGAAATTGTGCAGATCTAAAGATCGCGTCAAACTTGCAATAATGTACCTCCGAATCGCATCCAAACAGAATTAAAAACAAAAGCTAATAAAAATAATAAAAATATATACACTTTTAATAATTCTCCAAATTGGACAGTTCATAGTCTATAGATAGTCTGACACGGCCAACATATTTTTTTTACAATGTTCACTGATGCCCAATCCCTATGGAATGTTACGTGAATGAAAAGAATTTTCAGCGACGCAGTAAAATTTTGGATGATTGGTTATATGGACCTTTCGCGGTCCACTGGTTATAATTACTATCAGAGATATGTAGTTTTTGGAAACGATTTTCATCCGTGATGATTTTTGGTCCAATTTGACTAATATACATGGCTCATGACATTGTTCAAGCGCTGTAGCCCTATGTGCCTTAAAGCATCCGGCACAACAGGCCTTCTGCATCAATGATTTAAGAGGGCTTGGCTACTTCTCTGATCTCGAAGATTGTAACGTTTATACTCCTTTATATATGATTTTTTAAGTCATTCCTAGGAAGGTCGTGTTGGATGGCCTACACTATATCTTTTCTTGCAGTGTTTCTTAAATTTGTTGGACTATACTAATTAGCTGAGTAGTCTGGTAAAAATGACCCGGACTTTAGCTCGAATTGAGGCGGATCTTTGCGACAGAGCCTTTAATATTTTGTTTTTTTAGGTGCATCTTAAGGTGCAAATAAGAAGAAATTTGCAGAAATTCGAACGATGTCATGGCCCGAAAATCGGAAAACATGGGACTTTCGAGAAGAAAAAGAAACTTATTAATATCGCACACACTTGCAAAAATTATTCACAATACGTGATATCTTTCGAACAGTTAAAATCATGATAAATAGAAGAACTCAATGCTCTTGCAGCTGCAGGATAATGGCATCAACACTCACGCGACTCTCCAGGTAGTAAAGTCACAAGACTTCATTTTGTTCCCCATATGATGCGGGAACTCCTAAAGTTGTTTCGTTCTAAATTCTTTGCTAGACGTAGTGCATTCACTTGATGTTGGAGTACTTGTAGATCGCTTAGCACATCTGTCTCACTGGTCACAAGCCAAGGGTAAATATGTCCTGTAAAACCTGCTTTAAGAAAATCTGTGGGTCACTGGCCTACTAGCAGGACATCCAGATAGGAAGTTGTACAGTTTGATAAACAAATTATCAAACTATAATAATTTTATGAAGCCAATTAATAGACTTCCTTGCTGAGCATCCAGATTGAAAATAGTTCAGATCGATTTTATACAATACAATGTTTCATCTTAGTGTAGTAAATGAGCATTATATCTTTGTAAGGGCTGAGTAATCAATGAAATTTCTTCGACAAAAAAAAACTTTGGCTACTTCCTAAATGTCAAATAACTTCCGCATATATTGACCTAAAGACTTATATAAATATAAAAATTTTTATATACCTGTGTTCTAATCTACATCTAATATTTTTTAATATAATTTCATATTAATCATCAGAACAAACAGAGAGTATTTCCTTTCACAACTTCCTATTTCAGTTAGGAAAGTAGTTGAGTAATAAAAGTTTATACATAAATACTTACGCAAATAATTGATTAAAGCATTTGTGGCCGATAGCGAAAATTTTGCAATGGAATCTGGCGAGAGAGTGACAGCCAACTGCATTTCACGATCTAATACCTGGGCAAATGCAGACGTCTGAGCCATCAGCGTTTGCTGGTAATTGCTAATTTGTTGGAAAGTATTCATGCGATTGCAAGCCATTATGCCGCTGCCTAAAACGCCATCCAATGAGTAGTACATACGCAATAGTTGTGATAATTTTAGATTGCTAGCTTGATTGCGCCACTGGGCAACGTTAAGAGCCAAAATGAGACCATCAATGCTGCCACGAATTTCGGCATCGGTCATTTCCAGATTTGGTCTTTGCGGTAGGAAGTACCATTTGGGCATAACGGTACTATTCCAGCCGCCACTGGCTCCTACGTTAGCCTGTTCGCTAACAGAAACTGGCACTTGTACCAAAGCTACCTCAGCCAAATCACCAGCCAAAGTGGCAGCCCATCTATTGTCCACATTCACTGTGGCGATTTGGAGAGCATTTTTATAACCACTACGCTTTGAAGCCAATGATAGTAATGTTCTTAGGGGCACTGTCTGCTGTTGCAGACCAGCAGCAATGCCGGCTAACAAATTGCCAGCCGCCACAGTACCCCATTGAGTGCGTATGACACCATTTTCTACAGGACACTGACTAATGCTGTTGCCATTATTATTGTTATTGCCACTGTAGCCATAATCGCTCCAGCCATATTCGTAATCATAGGATTTGGCATTTGCATTGAGTCGTTGACCCTTTTGAGAGGGTTTCCCAAGTTTGCCGGTCTGGGCTCGAAGGCTATCCAATATTTCCACATCTCCTACGAAATTGCTGCCTCTTTGTTGGGGGTTATTAGCGTTCCGAGGCAAACGTTGAGATCTATATTGAGCTAGGTTACTGCAAACATTATTCTCATCTCCTCTAACGTGCATATCAAACGAACTGGAGAGCATAAAGTGTAGAGAACAGCGCTCCTCACTGGTCAAGGTGTTGTTGGGGAAATTAATGGCATCGCCAGGTATTAAACGTTGTAAAAGTATGCGAAATTTAGGAAACTGAAATCCTGTAGGACTGTATGGTATAACACCCGGATTGGCAGACACACCCGATGCTCTTTGTATGCCATCCTGACGGAAACGATGAATTAGTGATACGGACAATTGACGTATATCTTGATTGTAGCCATATGAGTTTTCTACTTTTTCTATCAGCGTTATAAGCGTTTCAATATTCGAGGGCAAACGATTGTCCCGATTCATATAATAAGAGGTGTTGTAGCACTCTACCAAAGACGGTGGTATTTGTAGTTGGGCATTTTCCTGGGCTTGTGTTAAATCTATGCTGCAGCATAGATATAAAGCTAATAGGCCCCCAAGGATCTGCATGGAAGTCATTGCAAGCATGTTTTTAGGCTATATATTTTTTTCTCAAGGCCGTTAAAGTCTGAAAGAAAAAAAATTAAAAAGAATAGAAAGAAGTTTTAGCTTTCGACCGTAGTTAATGTAATTTTAAGTGACATTTTTCTAATTTAATCTATCGTTTGTGGCTTGATGATGTGTACACAACGACAATTGTTTTTACATTTTTATAAAAAAAAAGGTTCACACATTAGTTTTCATTGTATTTTATTTTATCGATATCATTATCAGTTCTATAAATTTTGTGCGTTTTACAATGCATAGAGTTTCATAGGAATATTATCTTTTAACTAAATACCGATGATATCATTTGAATACAGGCAAAGTTCGTTATAACGAACGATACACGTATGTCAGGGTCATTCGTTATACCAAAAAATCAATCAAGTCAAATTACAAAGTTATGATTCTTTTTCTTTTGATACAGTTTTTCAGGGCCAATATATATTCACCAGCATGTAAATATTTTTTATACGGAAGCCAAGCTTATTAGTTTTATTTTTTCATATGAAATGCTTATTTAATATTTATTAAATTAATTATTCGAGATATTTCTGAAAATAATTATTTAAAAAATTTATTATTTGCCGTTACGTTTAATTGAATATATGCCTGCATTTCATTGGCGCTAGCCAAATCATAAATATAATTCTCATATAGTAATTGATAATTTTTGTATAAGTGCGAGTATATGAGTTTGAATACTTTTCAAAGAGAACTGATGACTTGGCTAGCGCCAATGAAATGCACGCATATATACTCAGCTAAGCCAACAGCAAACAATTAGTTCTATTGTTGTTAATTGAAGAACAATTCGAATGTTTGCCCAGTAGGCTAAAGCTCCTTTTCCCTACATAAGTTCGATTGTCTTCGATGCTGCTAGTAGTTGTCAAATTCCAGAAAATTTTTAAACGCAGTTTCGCATTGACATCTATACAGATGAAAAAAACTCGATTACAAATCATCGGATTAAACTAAGTGATTAATCCGCTGCATGGGACAACAGAAGTACCAGGTGAGTTCCTGGGATATTGTAGTATGAAGTGAACCACGTTGTAGAGTAGAATTAACTTTTGTGCGTGGACTAATCAAGTTCTTTGCTTTCGTTTTTCTCTTCTTGATGTTCGTTATATAGAGCATAAATTTCTTAGAATGTTCAACATATAAAATTATTTGAAGTATAAAATATTTTTACGTTCAAGCCATATAAGATAGTTCCAGCGGCTAAGATATACATATATTTTTTATAAAGGGAAACAGTATCCAAGAAATTAATCCCTATTACTTTAAGTCTTACTTCTTTGTGAAAGGGATAGTGAAAGAGAAGAGAGGAAACATGCGGTGAAATGAAAAAGCTTATTTATTACACAACTCTGCCATTTGCGCGTTTTAACAATTCTATAGCACTGCTTGCAGCGCCTTTGGTGTAGAGTAGACGCATTAAATATCTTAAGTGTGTATGTGTTGTTGCAATTTTATTAATTGTTTCACTTTGCCGACGATTCCGCTACCATTTGCGACGAAGTGGGGGCTGTTTTGTACATTAGCATAGAAGAGTATCAATCGATGCCTATACTGTTCAGTGGCCAGTGTTGTGCCCCCATCACTTTAACAGTGCAACAACAATTAACACAATCAGAAAACTTTATGATGTTGATATGACTAGACCTAAACAGCGATATAATGGGCTTATGAATGATCGTTGCATTGTCACCTGTTCACCAAATTACATACAGAGATTGGGATGGTGGTATTTAATTTATCCGCAAATAAAACCACTGTGAAGTTAAGCCATGGCAGGTTTATATCTTAAGCTGATCATTCTTCACGAAAAATTAGCATTCAGAAGCTGCTTCAAGACGCCTTTCTGTTTCACTTGAACTTTAATAGAAGCGGATTATTCCAAGTTTGATTCAACAGATTTTATAGGACGCAACCAAAACGTGCTTCGAAAGACTATTAATAGGGTGACAATCTTGAGTAGCACTACTTCTGCGTCTCTGCTTTTCTATGGACCTACTTCCTTTTTTGTGTCATCGTTGACATCTTAAATGGATGAGTATATTTTAGATTTCCTCCAACCGATGTCATAAGAGGCTGCAATTGAAAATCTACTATGACACGTATACTGCGGTCCACAATTCTGAGAAATCAATATGGAAAACGGATTTTCAAGAGCCATTTTTCCTATTGTTTAGGAAACAGCAAGTTCTGGAATTCATAAAGGAATTTACAGAGCTTTCGAGTGGAATAGAATTTCAGATATCACCGAAGTACTTTAAGCTGGGTGATTGCTTTATTGATTGAGCACGGGAGCTTAAAATATTATTCAGCCAAGATGGTAATAATGATGTTTGAAGACTAAATGTTAGCTTTGGAGGAGTTGATCAACATAAAGTCACAGCGGCATACTGACAAAAAAAAAAAAGACTGCAAACTCGAGCACACAAGGAATAGGTCTGTCTCGTTGTATTGCGGTCCACAACTCTGGGCGCTTGGCTTGCATAAAGGATTTATGCGAGCCAAAGTTAAACCATAGATAGGCATTAGCTCAACTACTCGATTTCTGATATGGTATTTGGATGAGGCTGACATGCCAGTTTACATTGTAGACTCTCAGTGGTATTTTACTTTGATTCTGATCTTAGGTAGAGATTTTATGAATTTTATAATAAGAGCATGTGCTTAACTTCTGTCCAACCTTGAGCCTTAGCGAAGTGAAGCTTCTCGGTGATTTTTATTTAATATGAAGAATTCAGTTGATATCTCTCATTGAGCCGGGTAATAAGTTTTCAATCCTGTTCAAAAATATGTAGGCGGTGCAAATTATCTATTTGGTACTCGTAGCATTAAAGGATCTTACTATTTGGTCTAAAGGAATATATGTGAACACATCTGGAATTTGAATACTGGGAGGATCTTAGTATCTCAGTCAAAGAAAAATGCCAGCTATTTAAGGAGACTTTGTGAAATGAAAGTTGTCAAGCTCTACTTGACAGTCTAGTGACATAGAAGTTGAGGAATAAGTGGGAGTAAGAAAGATGATGCCACTTATTGAAGGTAAGAAGTCAGTGGAAGTGATCTACTTCGTTGTTCTCCATTTCATGCACATATGTATAATTCCAAATATTCCTAGCAAATATTGTTTCCTCTAGTTCTATATTGGAGTTGCAAATTACATGCCATTCAGCTATTTTTTTATAACCTCTTTCCTAATGACAACTACGTGCTAAATTGCTTGCTACTTAAAGCGATAACAATTACACTGACCGAAAAAATTCTATTGGAAGAAGAAATGTCCAAGTGATCACAACCTGTTCTAGATGATCGTAGTGGAGCCATCAAACCTTAAATTTAAAAAAGCATGACTTCTTAAAAACTTATATCAAATATCGATTTGAACTATACGTCTATGTAGATATTTGTCAAAACTATTTTTTTGGCTTCTTGTTAATAATTTTTAGAGTTTTTGTTGTGTCTTTTTTCTCTGTTGTTTCTTGAATAAAAACGGACCTCAATAGATCTTTGCTGATCTGCATCAGGAAATTATTTCATTGTGTTGTTAAGCTTCAATGAAAAAGTAAGTAGACTTTTGTCGTCCACTGTACGTGATAATGATGAGTTTTAGATAGTGAGATATAAATCAATTACATTTCACTTAAACAAACTTCCGTTTCATAAAATTTTGGATAAAGCTATTGATGTATATAGACACTCATAATGTTTTTTTTTTATAGATGATAATGTCTGTGACTAATTTTTAATTTTGTTTTAGCACCTTCAACTTCACGATTTGTTTTTCATTAGAATAGTTTCACAATATATCTACATACATTTTCATATATTTTATCATTATTTTGCTTCATTTTTGGTGCTTGTGTATGCATAATATTGACATTTAAGAGCTTTTGAGGCCTTCATAAATGCCTTACAATTTACTTGGTTGTTTGACCAAGTTTACTTACTAACATGACATTACGCACTTGCTTGAAAACAAGAGAGAATTAGAGAATTTTATTTGAAAAAATTTGTGCACTTGTCTAATCAATAGTTCGTCTCTACAAGACTATAAATGCGATTTTAACACCCTTTTTCTAGTGATAGATAAGATAAGTGACTGGTTTTAGTAAAGGGGAGATAATAGAAAAAATAAAATAAAGAATTGGTCATATTTATGGCTGATAAAAATGAAAAAAAAAAAATGTAATTTGAAACACTGAAGATGACACATAATCGAAATCGGCCGGTTCATAAGCTCAATTCGAATTGGGGGTTGACGGAAGGTCATTCCAAATTTTTAAAACACTCTTGTTATAAGCACTTCTGAATTATATTTAAACATCAAATCTATAATTATTTACTTAAAAATTTTATAGTTATTTTCTTTATATATTTTTTTGCTATTTAAAAAACAAAATTTCTATAATTTTAGTGTAGTTTTTCAAACTGTCTTTCTTTTCACTTTTTAACATCAATCCGAGTGGTCCTTTTTCTTCAAATATAGTTTATTAAGAATACAATTTCGCAATGTGTTTGATAACAGTTTTTATATTTCATAAAATTATTGTAAAAGGCTTTTTGGTATTTGAATTTTACTTTTTTCAACAATCTTTTTTTACCTTCCTTCGCCACCTGTTTCAAAATTCGTACTAAATCCACTACAAAATGAAAATAAAGCATTTGTACCTCAACTAAATACATAATTTCCGTTCTCTTTAAAAGCTTTGTGAAGTTCTTGTATGTATTTTGATTGCATTGCACAATGGGGGCTTTTCGTAAAATATTTCTTTCTTATTTCTTTATTAAATTTTGCAAATATACTTATAAATGTGATTTTAGGCTAGTTTACAAATATGCTGACAAAGTTTTTTTTCGACTGGAATCGAACCTGTCACTCCATTGCGGCAGGCCATTTATAAAAGAAGAAATACAAAAAATTTTCATTTATTCATAGCGAAATTATTTTAATCCACTTTTATGGTAGGCCTACAGATACACCAGCGATTAGAGAAAATTTTCTCGGAAGTCTATAACACCTGACAATTTCTCTAAATAAGGGCCGCAAATCTTTAGCGAAGAGGAAAATTATGCCATTTATTATTAAGACGTACACAATTCTGAAGGAGGCTGACAGACGTCTATGCCAGGAATAAAGTAGAATTAAGTGATACTATTTTGACAAAAACTATTCTACATGTGTATGCCAAGATTACAATATTCTCATCTCTATTGCGATTCACCGAATGGTATTAAAAGCGCCTCGTCATATTTTTGCCTAAAAATGTATGTGCCGGAGAATATCATGCCCAGATTTTAAAAGTTGTAAAAGCATTTGTTCCTTATCTCTATCTCATTGGCTACATCAGTATTCATTGTAGCGACGACCTAGGTCTATACCATGTCTTCCAATCGTCCAGTGAGCCATTGTGATGAGCATAAAGATGTTCTTCTATTTTCCGTTCGTTAGTTTTGCTGAATGTCTGTCATGATAACATGGGCACATGTTTTTAGAAATATTAACAAGTGTTCAATATACGCCATCTGTTTTCATTTCTTTGAAAATTGAAGCTGAAAGCATTATTCCTAATGGTGCTGAAAAATAGTTCGAACTATAATGCACATGGTCATGTATCCTGACCAGTTCCGTCGTCTGGTTATTATAAAATTAGTTGCTGACAAACGACACAAGGATAACGTAAGACTCCTGATCCAATCGCTGCATTTAATAAGTTGAATATCAGAAACAGTGCGTAGTCTAACCGATTTTCCACCACTTTGTTGAAGTCGATATATCAGCCTGAATTGTAATTAGTCCCATGGGAAGACGTAGAGACAAGCCTGCTGATCAGTTTTGTTCTATCAGCGTGTCCCTGATATTACAAAGCTTTATTTGTTTACCCTTTTCCATTTTCGCCGGATTGAAATCAAGATATTGATATCGCTTTCAAATCTCAGTTTATGTTTTCCATATAAGTGTTCTTAAAATCGGTTAGATATCCGAAAACTTTCCCGCACCCGTGCTCATTAATCTTGGCACAGAAGCGCATAGTTCTTGTTTAAATCACGTCCCTTCTTATTCAGTATTGCAGTTCATACAAGAACAGCATTCAATATTTACCACTTATTTTCCAAAAGCCCCCAGTGTGCAATGTTGTAATCTCTCCTAATGATAAGATTAGGTAATTGTTTTTTTTTCTTCAGTGAAAAACAAATAAAACATACAATTATTCACCCACTTTTGTTGGAAATATTAAACGAGGTGTTTCATCAGAAGTTTCATTTATATTTTATTTATATAACAATGAAAAATAATGACAAAAATACGAGAAGTGTTATTTCTATCATGAACTCTAAGTGCTAAAATTTATCTTGTGAAAGGACAGTTTGGTCCTTTGAGAACGTATTTTATCACTGTACATGAGCAGGAGGAATATTTGAACAGTCCGTTGCATATCTGTTCGGATACCTGTTCGACCATCCTTTGGAGCTCATTAATTTCTGCCTTTCCTGACCCCTGCCAGTTGGCACGTCGTTTTTCGACATCGAAATTGAGCATGACAGCCTTAAAGTTGATTATACTCAAACTTACGCGAACAAATACGATTAGTGTATGGTTAGCAGAAGAAAAATTAAAATAAATAAATAATTGCTAGTATTGCAGTATTTTGTTGTATTTTAACGCTAATCTATTCTTATACGTCGACATTTTCAGGGAGTTCTAACCATTTTTGAGTCTATGAAGTCACTTACGTTGTTCGCTTTCTTTAACAAAAATCTTCGATAAAAAATCAAAGAGTAAAAAAACCACCCGCTGCTTTTTGAAATTAAAAATAGTGTTTTGAAACCATTTAATTGGTTTATTTTCCTAGATTTTCTTATTATAAAATCAACTTTTGGAACAATGACAACCCTTTAAAAAAAACACATAAATACATATTTAGCAAACAATCTCTCATATTCGTTGTTCGTTTAAGAAAAGAAAGAGACGGTGTTTGAGCCAGTGATGGATAGTACAATACAGTTTTAATTCCCTAAGGCATAAAGGCCCAACTATAATGTGCTTAACCAAACTTAAGCTAGTGTCAAAATTCAACGAAAAGCATGTCAAATGCTTAAGTAAATTACTGAAGACTTTTAGGTGGCTATATTGTACTTATTAAACTTAAAAACTTTTTACACTTAGTTGCAAACGTTTGTACTTTTAGAAAACTATTTTCGTTTTTATTTCTTTAAAATGTAATATTTTTGACGAAATCTCATTAAATTTGTAAAAGTTATAAATATATTACCATAAGCAAGTAAATCCATGTTTATCTTTTATTTATGTATAAAGTAAACAAAAACTAAAATAAAAAAAGTACTAAAAAAAGCAACAGTGGTTGCTTCTTTTAATTGCAAACAATTATTTATTTTATTATTGGAAAATTATTATTTATTTATTTATTGGAAAATTTTTAAAAATGGATAGAAAACTGAAATTTCTGAAGATAGTGAAGTTAATGAATTGTGCATTTGATGGAACATGTGCTCTTCAAGAAATAAGAGAGACGATGAAGAAAAGAAAACGCTCCTGCTCAGTACGGGAAATAAATAGAGACAGAAAAAATGTTTTCTTGACGAGTCATTTGCTTAAGCAAGAGCGAAATTGAACGCACTTTCCTTAAGCAAATGACACTTGACGAAACTTGACGAAAAGTTACTTAAGTACATTATAGTTGTATACATTTGATTGTGTGTATTCGCACATTTGCTTAAGTTGCATTAAGCACATTATAGTTAGGCCTTAAGTAGTACGAGCTGTCTCTCTAAATCGTTCAAAAGTGTAATACCAGAATAAGTAAATGTAACTTTGACAGGGTATACAAACTTCGTTCATATATAAAAAATAATGACTGGTAAAGAATATTAATTTCCCGTATTCTTCTACCAGTGAATCTTGGTTTAATTAGTAATGATATTTGAATAACACTAGCCCTACTAATAGACTCGAGTGCTGATAAGTTTTGTGGCGGCACCGAACGCTTTTGCTTGTCGCCTCAACGTCATTCTTTACAGAAGTCTGATGAGACTTGAAATCGAACCCATAAAGAAAAAATTATGTTTATTTGCTCAGTAATATTACAAGTCGAAAAAAATATACTCAAATGAATTTGTGTTTATATTAAATGGGAATTACTTAACAATATTTAAAACATTAACAATTAACAAATAAAAATTAACAAATTAACAATTTATTTTTCTGTTATTTTTATTGTTAAAATTGTTAAAAGTCCCATCTTATAAAAATTCTCATTTATTTTGAGAGTCTTTTGCTTTACGTTTTCAACGTTTACAAGTTTTAAGATTTTCACAATATGCATAAAGGTCTACACAAGCACCAGCGTTACGCCCGATACATAGAATAGTTTAAAAACAAATATTTAAAATTGCGAGATTGAAACAGATTATTATAAAAATTTTATTTTTCCTATTTCTATTTATATTATTAAGTACAGAATTTCAAATTTTTACTAATATGTATTTATATTTTCCTCTCTTTCAGAATTGACTCGAAAATTAAAGGTAAGTTCAAGAAAAACTTTTTTTAAATTTTATACATATAATTTTTATTGTTGTTTTGCTGAAAATAATTTTTTATTTTCTTTCAATTCGGATAGAAAAACTTTAGGGGGGAAAATATATGAAAGCACCAAGTTTTATTTAATTAACTATTATGTTTATATTTTTGTGAAGAAAGCCTTACAAAGACACGGCAATAAAAAATCGTTATTTATTTCGCTCAATGACTCTTTAATAAAGAAAATTATCAAATCAGGGCTAAAAGCTGAACTTTAAGAGTTATAACGCTGATATTATATGGGCACAGAACCCTTAAAGAATCAACTTATAGGGGAAAATTTTAACTTTTTAACGCTGCTATAACAAAAATCTTAAGGAAGTGATATTTTTAAAGAAAAATATAATGATAATGTACATATACTCGTATTATGGATGACCAGAGATCTGCGAGCAGTGATCTCATTGACATCCGTGTCACAAAATACATCTCTCTACGCATAAAACATACTAATGGGCATATTTATAAAATTTTTATTTTCAATGAATAATAAATTGTATTACAACCCAACCTGATTCAGTCATGTTTGATTGCTGTGACTAATTATTGCCTCGTCATTGTCTATTCCACATCACAGCCGCATGACTCAATAGAAATAATAAGAAAATTGAATACCAAAAAGGAACTTGTATAGTGTGATACTCTCTGTTATTTCAATATCTTAGTTTTCCATGCCTGATTTGGGCATTCAAATGTTTGCACAGTGTTTTAAACGTTTTTTTGTATACTTTTATCTTATCTAGTCAAAAAAAATATAATTATTGAATTACATACAAAAAAACCTCATGAGTAAAATTTATATCAGAAGCACATGAGGAAAACGTTAATCAAAATATTTTTAGTTAATTTCTTAGAGTGTAATAATGTACTGAATTCGCGTTAAATTGTTTTTTTTAGAATTTAATGAAATTCTTATGTACTCGAATATAATGGTCCCCTATGAGTAACTATCAAGTGTTTATAATTTGCAGAATTTCACATGGATACTTTACTTAAAAATACTCCACCAAACCATAGTAAATCAACATTTATATATATATAATAATGTCCGATTAATTAATATTCATATAGTCACGATAGTACCACTGTACCAATAAAGTGCAATTGTTTCATGAGTTCCATCCCTGGTTAAAACCATTCAATCCCAGAAGATTCTTCATTGTTTGGTCTCTGTATTTCCTCGATACGAGTGTTGTGTCTCGTAAACCATTTCGCTAGTATTCTATCGTTCTGATCGTGTGAAAACAACAACCTAATAAATCGTTTTGTATGCCGGAAGCCGAATATAGCATGTCCTTAGCGAGCAAATCACGTATCAGTTCAAAATCTAATTTTTTTCATTCACACACCTTTTAAAAATGAATAGCGGAGTTTTGAAATACATGCACTACAGTTGTAAAATAGAAAATAAATCAAGCAGGATAAAAGTCCTGTGACCTAAATCAAACTAGAGCGATATGCAACGTAGGATAGTATTCGGAGACGATTCGAGTCTCTAAATAGATCCATAATTGCAGGTAAATTATAACTATTAAAAGCGAATGTGAAGAAAGGGCAAACTACTCGTATGTGTGTACTAAAGTACTGAAGGATATACTGACTTCAATGAAACCCTTTCTACTTGTTCCAAATAGAGACAAAATTGTTAACAAAGCTTTAAATTTTTTCATTTTTTGTCATTCAAATGAGGGAAATTAGAACTTAAAATTTTTTTATGGTGCTCCAGCAAATTTACTGTCCCGTCAGAGACAATAAAGGCAACTGGGGACTAAGTGGGGACTGTATCTGGCTCTTGAGGCCATTATACGTCCAAGCAGAGGTGGAACTGTTTATTAAAGACCACAAATTTGTCCCATGAGACATTACCCACTGCATCCTATAAAACTATTGCCATTTGCTGCTCAAACTCACAATGTCAAGGACTATATTCATTTTACGATCCTTCGAGCCAGAAAATTCTTATAGATCATTAGGGCCGCTACAATTAATAATGTAAAGCCCGAGACCTATTTGTAATGTTTTTATATATATTTGAAGATTTCAATTACTTAAATGCAACTCCAATTAAATGAAAGTAAAAGAAAAACAAAGTTTTCATAAACAAATTTATTTTGATAACAGTTTTCCGACAAACAAATATTTCACTCTTCTTTCGTTATTTCAATAGATTTTTTTAAGTAATCACAAAAATATCAGACATGAAAAAAACAAACCACACAAATACAAAAACAAAAATAAAAAATACAAAAATAATATGAAATCGTAGACACTTTGACAAAAGAAATAATTTTTATTATCATTCGCTACTTGTTTCCTTTTTTTATGAAATCTCCCCCCTTTATTTTGGCAAAAAAATTATATTTTTTGGCAAAATCAAAGAGAAGAGAAAATACACGTAAGAATGTTCGAAGGGTGAGCTCAGGAGGCGAATAATATGAAACATTAGAAAAGTGTAACATTGTGACAAGAGTATTTGTTAAACTTGTAGAAGATTTTAAAATCTTAACCCTTAAAGGTGTAAAATATTTATTATATGTTGAACGGCATATTATAAAAATGTAAGAATAAATTGTTACATTAGTAAGGCTTCAATCGTAAGTTTTTATATGAATATAATTAAATTAAATTAAATGCTTCCCATTGCATTTTCATTAAAATACCCACTACACAAGAACCATTTTCCTCGCATCTACCACTTTATCAACGGCCGTTTTTGCATCGATACCATTAGTTGACATGACTCTTCCAACCCACAAAGGAAACAAAGAGATAATCTTAAAATATAAAAGTCTTCCTTTCTTAAAGCTGCCCTAAAGAAGTCTAATTAGCTTTTGAGCATGAATCAAAATTCCTCTTTATGTAGATGTCATTTGGACTATAATCTTTTTTGTCGAATATGACCTGTTCATTCAATTATCGTGGAAAAACGCTACAGTTGAAATTGTTGGCCATGACTTACGACATGAACCGGACCACAAAAGAAATTCTCGTTAGTTGTCATTGGTTGGACGGTGGAGGGTTCGAAGGACCATACTTTTTTTTAGCTTTTTAGTCTGATTTATTATCTCTGCATGGGCGGCAAATGGCTCGAAACATTAAAAAAGATTTTTAAATTATGGTTTGTTTTGTTGTCTCTGCTTGGAGGATAAATTGCCCGCAGGACCACAAATATGTCAAAGATTTTACGTCAGTACCTGCCCGAAGGCCTTACCTGACGGTGCTCTTCGCACTGGATGAATAAAGCCATTCACCACCGTCCCGTCACCCCTCCCAGAGGCACATGCTGGGTGAGACAACAACATGTGCGCCTACGAGGGACAACTTGGTAGCAAATTCTGTACAGGCTGCAGAACCATGTACAGACACTTTGCTGAAGTGTTGGAGCTATCTAACCTCCTACTACCCCGATGGCCCGGCAGCAAAATAGTGCCCCCATCTTACCTGAGGCTTCGCCCACCGCAAAACATCAGAGTAGCTTTGTCGAATAGCAACAACACCTAGAGATATACGGCCTGAAGAGAGCATCTATAATCAGTCACTAGCACCTCTTACAGACACACTACATCTGACCCATAACTCTTCCCGCGTATCTTTGGGTTTTAACCACAGCCACCACGTGATCCCCGAAGGGGCCTCACCAATAACCAGTCTAGGACCTCGCAGGACCACAGATGGAGTAAAATGCAATTAATCTAGAGAGAAATATATCGATTTGTCATGCCTTATGCTCTTTAGATTCACTGAATTTTTACATCGCCAGGAAATGTATATGAAGACAAAACAATAAAATCGGTGTCGCGCAAGAGAAAAATAGGTAACATACAGTATGTACGGTCTCGCAATATCTCTGGTTTCATTGAAAACTAGAGAGTTGTAGTTAAAGGACAGTTTTCCTTCGTGGAATCTACAATCTTGCTCACGAGTAGGCTTTGTATGTCTTCAATCCTATGCTGCTCTATATCGTTCTAGTTTGGCTTCGGCCATAGATCTCAGGACTTTCCATCTAAGACTAACCACTTGAGGTTTAACTCCGTGTTTCTTGGGATGTAATGGACTCGCTTTTAAACATTTTAGCTATGAATGCTCCTTTTCATATCCTTCCACAACAGCAACTATCCTTAATATTTTATTAAAAATAAGTTAGAAAAAGCTTAAATCCTTAATATTAATATTGCAAATAATTGATATTTTGTACATTTTCTCGTACTTGAGAAGATAAATACTATTCTTTTTTAGAAAAAAAAACTTCAAAAAATATGAGACTCTGTGAGTCTCACATTATTTGCCGATATCTGTCTAATCGATTACTTATTATTCAATTATTGTTAGCAAATTAGAATGTTTAGTTAATTGAATAAATTTTAAATGATTAAAATGTTCAAGTTTCTAAAATTACAAATATGAACGATTGCTGTTTTTGAATATATGCGCCATTTCTCCCGGGTTGAACTTAAGACGTCCTATTCCCCAAACAGTCAATCAACACATATTTATCTTAAGCACTCAGATCGACTGCGAACATCGGCCCTATGAAAATATCCAATAAATCTTGAAGCAGAATATTGTTTGTCCTTAACAAGTAGCAAGATTTCTCAGACTTCAAATTGAGGCAAGTTGTATGATATGAATGCATATAATCCAAATTCAGGCGGTTGTATGGTATTGAGTTTTTTAAAAATCTTTTGAAAGGACCATTGATGTCATTATGTACAAAATATAACATCATGCAAATGTCTGTCCGGACTTTGTTGAGTGGCCCGAATCCGAAATAAGCAATTTTCTAGGTTGCCAGTTCACATCGTCTTTACGTTAGAAGACCTAGTTTTCAAATCGCTCGTGCAGAATGTTCGATATGGCATGAGCTGTGTTGCACGTAGAGCGGTCCTGTTGAAACCACAAATCCTTGGTATGCATATCATCCAATTCAGTCTAAAATAAGTAGGTAATCATCGTTCTATAGAGCTCGCCGTTGATAGTGATGTTCTGGTAAACGTCATACTCAAAGAAATATGAACAGATGCATCCGATAGCCGAAAATCCACACTAAACAGTGATCTTTTCGGGATGCATTTGACGCTCTTGGATCTCATGTAGATTGGTATCGTCCCTTATTCGATAATTTCATTTGGTTGACGTGCGCATTCATCCAGCAATGGGCCTCATTACTGAATATGAAATTTAGGGCGACGCGCGAACAGAACACCCATTTTAATAAAATAATTAAATCATTTAGATCAGTTCAATTTTGTACGGGTATAGGCCCAGGTTAGGTTACGTTAGGTTAGGTTGATTGGAGCGGTTTGATAGCCCATGTCATACACTTAAGCCAGTGAAGGCTAATTCGGATTCTTCTTTATGATCTCTCGAACAGTGGCGATGTTTTCGCAGATCTTATATTTAATAGTCGCAGGAGTGTTGATTCATTATTTACTGAACCGGTGGACTCAAATTTTTCGACCACAATGTGACACAATATGAAGACCGTCAAATAGATAAGGCGCACGGAACGTCACCCGCTTTCATAAAAAAAATTTATCATTTGCACATGTTTTTGAACGCTATAACCGTCCGTGGTGATTCCACAAAACTGACAGATATGGTTTCAACAATATCACCGTTATCAACTGTCAAAGATCGAAAGTCCCTATTAGAAGACCAATTATATAAATCTGAAATCAATTAAAGTCTTTATTTGTGTAAACAAAGCATTTAACATATGTAAAAGGGATAATAAATCTGAAATAAAGTTGAGTGCAAAACATGTTACATTTTCATATGTTTTATGTGCAACATACACGTATTTTTCATTTTGAAAAGAACACAAACATGTAAGAGAGTCAAAATATATGCAATATTTTCGTCAAGAATGTAAACGCTATAAGTTAGTCCGATGGTATTATAACTACCACCCTCTTCTAACCTTCTTATAGAAGTTGTGTATGGGGAAAACGTACAAGATTTTTCCTTATTCTAATCCATACAAGCTAAAAAGTGACTTGAACATTTCATATTGGAAAACCCTTCTGTTAAGACAAAACAAAAAAAAAAAAAAAATTAAAACAAGTCCAAACCGCAGACATTCTGTTGACAAGACATAATGTCAACAAGCGGTTTAACATTAATTTGTCGCATTTTGGCTGTTTCATTTCTATGGTGCAGACTCCCTGTACATGAATTACAATAAAAATAATAAAAAAATGCTTGTATTTATCATCGGCAGCTTCAACACCAACTTGTTATATAATGCAAGAAAAACTAATAAAACCATGAATCTCTAAGGTGGGTGCGGCTGTGCGACTTTTTGCAAATTGTGATATTTTTTTCGAGAAAAATTCGCGATTCCCTAAAGTGTGTGTGAATTTGTGATGAGTGTGGTGTAGGCCATATATCATTGTTGTGTTTAATATTCACTTGAGGGATGAGTAGACAATAATATTAGAGACATGTAGTTGCTAATTTTACAATTTTAAAAATATTAAATTTTTTTTCTGGAATTATATAAACATGAATGTCCTATATTTCCTAAATCACTGAAATTTTCCAATTTAACCATACATTTTTTAAAGTTCTTCTTTTAAACTCCCTTTAAGATATGCAAACTTTTTTTCTAAATTTCTTTTTCGTATCAAAGTCTACCTTAAGGCTGTGTTATAAATTGGGTCAAATCATATGACAAACATTTTTCTGTTTTTAAATGAATTTTGTCCTTTTTAATAATCATTCTTTAGTAAAAAAATATTTAATAATTTCTTTCACCCTCTTTTTAACACAAATACAAAAAATTCGTGGTCGTTTCTGCCGGAAACTCCTTTACTTTTTGTGCAGGTTTTTTTTTAGCCCAGAAATACATTTTTGTTACGCTAATTAAGGCATACAGAAAACAAGCACATTTGAAAAAAAATATTTAACCATGACGAAGACATGTCATTCTCATAAAGGACAAGAAAATAAAATATGAACATTAAAGACACGTGCTTCATGTTTAATTGGGTAAAGGCTAGTAACTTTTAGAGGTAAGAAGAGTAAGCAACTTTAATTTGGAGAGCTAACCAGAGTTAGCAGAGATGAGTTCTTAGTACGTTCCAGATTATGACGGCTTTGAAGTTCTATAGATTCCTGAATTCATTGTCGATGATTCTATTCCATGCTGAGGAAGGAAAATTCTCGTGAACCATACACTAATTTTATACAATATCTATGCATTTCTATTTCTATTACATAAAAACAGCTTGGAGTTGGCATAGAAATTTATCCTTGATTTCTTGAAAAAAGTAGCCCTCTTCTGCTCAAGTATGGCCTTAATTCCCTAACCATTCCGTAGTTCTAAAGTATTTGCTCTTCCTTAAGTCTACGTTTCAATAGAAATGTATCAACTACTTTCAGCTATAGTGCAACCTATTATATAATACTACATCTGGTTAGTTCTTCTTGCCTAATGAAATAATGCTGTTTTGAGGCAAGAATATGAGTACAAGGCTCAAGATGGGTCAAAATAGCAATTAGGGTGGTGTTGGCTGAAGTAATGTACGTTGACTTCAGAGCAGCTTATGACAAAGAACATGAATTCGATCCCTGTTCAGGACAGGTTATCAACATCATGAACTTTTCTGATGTCTATTAATGTTTAAATGATGCACTGAAAAGTACCTGTAGCTATTGTTACTCTTCTATGCTAATGTACATCGCAGCGCCCTCCTTTGTCATTAATTTTTAGCAGAGTCGTCGCCGAAGTAAAACAAATTATAAAAATGACTAAACAAGTAAATGCATCTACTCAACACGAGAGGCGCTGTAACTTTGCTAGCAAAATTGATAAAACGCACAGTAGTAGAGTTGTAAAAAGAATTAAGCTCTCTCTTCCCATCTTACCACATATCCCCTCTGCACTATCCCCTTAAGAAAGAGGTAAGAGCATTAATTGCCTGAGTGTTACTTTTCAGGCATTACTTCTCTCGCTGCCATTATAAGAAAATATTAAGAGTATCGTTTTTTTCTAAAGGTCCGAGAGCAAATTTGGTAAAAAATTTAATATTTCAATTATGCCTCAAAAACACTACGCCTCTTCGTTTATCTAGAGTACCACAAGTCTATTGGATTCAAGATTTTAGCGCTATCATTTAGAGATTTTCATGTAATAAAGTGCGTGGTATTTGGACTATCCTCTAACTCGAAGCTCCAGCCTCCAAACGTGGACCAGTAGTGCGATTCAGTAACTTTTAAAGACTGAATAGTGGTTAAATATAACAACAACTAGTGTGGTTTGCACTAACCATTGTGCGATTCACTAACTTCGTTTTAACATCTTTGTTATAATTTGATATCAAGTGGCATCTCTGTTACAATAAGAGAAAAACACAAAGAGAAACAGAAAAAAAACAAAAGAATTTGTGTCGACCAAGCAGTGTATAATAATATATTTTCATGAATTACTTTAATTATGATTAATAAAAGTAAAATTCTATAAGAAAATAATATAAATGACATTGTATATCCAAATATTTTTATAATTTTACGTATTTGCTGCAAAATAACAACTTGCCCTCTTTGCAAAAGAGTACGTGCTTCTACTGAACAGCTGACTTGAATCGTCTCGTTAACCACACAAAAATTACTGCCGTTAAGATAACGCCAGTGAATGTGGTTAAAAATGTTACTGAATAGCAAAACCTTTAATTTTGCTGTTAAAATTTTTAACCAACTCAACAGTCTTTAAATAAAGTTACTGAATCGCACTACAGTTGTTGCCAACATCTTACTCCCCCAAAAGATCCGCTTGGAGAAGTAGAAGGCGGTAGTTCGTTAAATTCAATTTATTACATTCCCTTTATTACAAAATACTTGTCATATTTTACCGAATTTAATCGCTACATGATCGACTTGAGCGATCATCAAACTCTGAGAACAAGAACAGAGCTTTAGAAAAATATTATAGATGACCTCTGTTCCAGGAGTAATAACTATTTTGGAAAGAACACTTATTATGTTCTAGAACTGGGCAAAACCGGAAGGAGTAATAAGACCAAATCAATGTGAAGTTGAAAGGACTTGACGTTATCAAGCTGCAGATGGCGATGATACCAGAATATAATAGAGCAGAGGTTTTCCAATACTATTCCACCAGATTATATATTCACAAACCTAGTTCTTTGTTAACTCCCGGATTCGATAACGCCGCCATTAACAATGCACAATCGGAACTCTTATCATCTTTGTTTACTCAGAATGCCGGCTGCAATGTTCCCTACAAGGTATATCCTACTGGAGTTAGACTCGTCTATATTTCTAACGAAGAACTTTATTATTATTGGTTACTTTTGACGGCTGGTTTCGTTTATCAATAGTTATTACCTTTTGAACTCCGATTGGTCGACTGTGGTTCTTTATATGATAATTTCGTTTATTAACTAATTCGCAAATGTGCCATGTTGCTGATAAATTTTTCAGCATAGACTGGAATGAAAAATTTTAGGCTTGGAAAGCGAACAAACTCTCATGGACCTTGAGTTGATGTCATACGGAGTAGGCCTAATTAATTTTGTCAAATTTGAAGTCTGCAAAATTCCGATCTCTTTTGCATAACAAAGAATCGATTGCCTGTGATTCCCACGCACATTTCCACGGATGGTTACGATGTTTTAGAGCAATCTGACGTTGTATTACTTGTCGATTTCCGCTACATTAATTTAATGCATCGGTTGCCTTAAACTTAGCAGCCAAAATTGACAGTGTAAACTTTGTAGAGATATTGCAGGTGCCACAAAATGGTGAATACTTAGATATGCTCCTCAATTGTGGTTTGCCGTCATTAGTTTGGTGTTAGTGATTGAATCGTAGGTAATAATTTTTTTTATCACTGTCTTAAACGTGTTTTAGTTTTATATTACTTAACCAGTTGGTTATAAATTGCTAGTATTTAATTAATTTTTAAGGCCCAATATTCAGCTATGGGAAGCTGTTTCAGTTTCAAGCAAAGAAAAATTCACAAGTTCCATAATGAAATTGTAAGAGCGATAACAGTTGCGAGTGCTAAAAACTTAACTTTTTTCCAAACTCAATCTAATTTTTACTCTTTTTATAAGAGTTTTTTGATATCGGTAGAAACTTTGATACATATTAATTAAATTTAAGTGAAATATTTATCGATATCGTAATTTGCCCGAGGACTTAGCTGTTGTTGCTTTGAATATATTGATCTTGCATTTGGCGTACTCCCATGATGCATGTTGAGTTTTTTTTTTGTTTGGTGTAAAAAGATTTGTTTTCGCACTAATGGTGTAGTTGGTGTACGAGTTCGTTTCGTTTACAACAATATTGTAATTTAATTTTTCTTAAATTTATTATAAATTATTATCATCATATTCAAGGACAAAGTGTAAAACTAAGATAAGACACTCATATGAAAAAAGGAAAACAAAACAAATATCCTAGTTGAACTTCAATATTGCTGTGTTGTTGTTTTCAACAAAAGCACAAGTTTGTTTGTTGGTCCTTGAACAAAAGGTTTCATGCTCAAGTGTCTTATGTTGTTGCTATTGTTGGGCATTGCTATACTATATATTGGCTTTGACATATGCTAATTAAGCAATTAGTCATATTATATGCAATGCCCTTCTGGTATACGGCAACATGTCCTTAAAAATCTGGCAAGAAATCAGATATATTATTTTGTTTTTGCTAAAAAGTCCTTAAAGATCGAAATTAATAAAAAAAAGATAAAACAGTTGTCTTAATAAAACTACTCATATGACCAAAAGGGATTTATATGCATATCCTTTGGAATATTATTTGACTTAATAAATTTCTTCAAATATAACTCACATAGAAAAAGGAAATATTAAGAAACATGTCTTTTATACAATTTCATCTTTTGGGAATTTTCGTGTGGTTTTCTATTTCATACAACTGTCTGTCAAGTGTCTGATAAGAATTAAAAGGACTCATATGTTCAAGTTGGTCCTTAGTTTTGTTATTATAACTGTAAGAATTTTTGACTTTTAAATAATAATGCATATCATTGTTCCTTTGTATTGTTGCTAGTTTAAATATTTCACAGGAAGTGAGTTTTCTTGTAGATTTCCATTCAAATTTGAAGAATGTTATTTCCTTTGTGGTTAGAAAATGAAAATGCTGAGGAATGCTGTTATATATTGCACAAGTTAAGGTTCTTAAAGCAAATTTTATTGTTTTAATCAAATAAGATTTAGTTGTTGTAATAAAAATGAAATTGATGATTATTTCTTTATACAGGGTGACCAAAAGTCACCAATCGTGGGCATGGTGTTAAGTCCCTGTCCATGAGACTAGCTAATATTTTCGTTTTCCTAAATCACTAGACCTGAGGCGTTTATTTATATGTTCGATTAGGTTAGATTGAAAGGTCTTACATGGTATATGATTACAAATCGTTAGATCTGAAATGTATGTCTAATTAAAATAAAATAAATCCGTTCCTGTCGACCGTTTTGATGTCCTTTTTTCAAATCATTTGCTCTTATTCTCAACTAATAGCGAATAACATTTGCCATATCTCATATCCTCATAGTATATGCTCCCTAAAACGCATAGTCCTAGGGAACATACTCTTGTTATGTTTTGCGTGAGCAGCTCAATGACTCTTTGAAACAAAAGACCTATTCTTAATCGAAAGTGCATCGCGTCTGATGGTGCACTATTTTTTCGGTTCATAATGGCTTGAAACTGATCGCTCAAGTGCAGAAAAGACAAAAAAGCTCAAAAAAGCAAACTCTATCGATCCAGTGAAGTATCAATGCAATATTCTTATTTATCACCGATGACTTGTTTCCTAAAACCGATTTTTTTTCAATCTAATTCGTTCTTCATGAAGAGACACTAAATCGTATTACGTATTAGGGAGATGATTCGTTCTTTGGCTGAACAGCTCATTTGTGGAATGATTTCCCTATAGAGATCTTTTGTCTTAATTTCAAAGGGAGATGATCAGATTGGATTTTCATAGTCAATACCACTTTTATCCTTCTTCCCGTAACCAACTTCCTTATTTTCAATGCAGTGCATTGCATGAGTAGGAGGTATCCGATGAGTATTGGTTCAATTAATTTGTCGACTACAAATATAGTTTCCATATAATAAGTCGAAATATTTTTTGATTTTTTATAATACACACTTTTTATAATTTTTTTGTTTGGATGGAATATGAACAACAAAAACGAAAATTTATATGAGGTGCTGGTGCCTTATTTTTGGATCCATATACCAGCGATCGTCAGCCACTAACAACTTCCGTTGGCGATCAAATTAATACACATATCAGGTATCTCTCATGTCCAATGATATTAACATGGATATCAGCAAAAGAACTTTAACAGTTCAAGATTCATCGGGTACACTTTGAGTCTTGACGCAGTGCATATTTCGTAGATATATATATGCCGGAAAGACCTTATAGTTTGCTGATATTCGAGAAAGTATTCTGAGCGAACATACGATCCTGAACTCCATACCATATCGAAGGCTTCGGCTATTATTTAGATTTTATTTTCTGTATTGATGGACTCTGATGCCACTTTCTCTCTAACGAGCATATGCGACTCTGAAAAACACCTCGGTATATGCGTCTGTCATAATTTAGTTCCAGATTGATAGATATGCTATGCAATGTAATCTCTTTGAATCGTAGTGAGATCTTAGCCATGTACCCAGTCTTCGTGTAGTCTCTAATCTGGCTGAAGCAGTCATTCTCTACGCTTCTATGATGAACGATTGACGAAATAGACCAACCAAGGGTTCTTGCAAATCAAGTATGCAAAACCTTGTGTTCTTAAGTACAATGGACTCTTGGGTGAGCATGTGGTATCTGATTAAAAATTATATAATCTTTATATTCTGTTTGTAAGCACCCGAATTCAGAACACTTTAAGTGTTCTGAGGAATCTAAAGAAAGTGTCTTCACCATTGTGGACGAATTAAGGAATACCGACATATTAAAAGATTTTTTGGTAGGGGAATGATAATTATTATTATTTAGATTATTTATTATCTATTCAAAATAGTCGCAAGACACTTTTCAATGCCGTTGTATATTAAATCCAAACATAACACTAGGCTTGTCCATCCGCTTTCAGGATCCTAGCGCACTACTGTTAAAAAGAAGAAATCTGATTGGAGCGCTTATCAATATATTATAAAAAGTTTAAATAAATGAAATGGCTGCTGGTTCTCTAGCCTTTGAAAATAATATCGAACATTTAAAGCAATATCTATCTGTTAATAAACTCAAAATGTTTCTCGTTTTAAGTAAATTTTTCGCTATTCTTTACAATTGATATCCCTATTTAAATTCAACCATCTAGTCATCAATAATGCACAAAACAAATATCAACATATTTCACACTCAAAATAACCAAATAATAATGATGCTCTTCAAACACTTTCACAATGATAAACATTCCACGAAACTCCAGTACAAGCAGTCATAATCAAACACACAAAGTTAAGTCCACACTTTGTTAAAATAAACTGCAATCACACGTCGATTAAGATTATTTTGCCAATGGCAAAAGGACCTTCTAACTCGTCAAGGATACAAACTGCTTGCTGCACTTAAAATAATGCTGGCAGTTATTTAGGAAAAAAGAAACAATTTTAAGCATAATCCAGCCAGCACTGTTGTAAATAAATGACAAAAAAAATACTAAAGCATACGCTGAGGATGCAAAAAATATTAAACAAACTAAAGCATATCAAACAGGAATGTGTTGGTACAACAAAACACAACATTGAGCTGCATTGTTGAATGAGCATGAGATGAGTCTAATGTAAGCACAAGACAAGCATTCAAATGCTAAAATTGTGTATAAAATATTTTTGAAAAAACCAAAAAAATGAAAAAACACGAAATAAACATGAATTTTTCATGACAAAATTCGTTGCTGCAACATCAGCATTTCTTGCAGCAGAAGACAAATCCAGAGGCAAAACTGTGAGTTTAGTTTAACAAAACTGTCAAAAATGATTGTGTGTGAAGTAGAAAAAGCAAGTGTCAAATTTAAATTTTAAACAAGGAATAATAATGAGTTGTTTTATATATAAATTTGAAATTTGAAATTTACTTAAAATTTACTAAAGACCTTAAAAAGAAGAAATTTGAACACAAAACAATAAGAAGAGCGTCGTTCTTAAAGTATTTTAACGCTCTATATACCTTCTCCTTATAATTGAAGGGAAAATTATCTTCTCTAAATATGTCGTTAAGTCATGTGGACAGTTCCACATATTCCACAAGTTTATTTAGTAAGATCAATATCTATCTCTCGTAAGGGTTTTGGTTGAGATTGTATTAGTGAGAGCACGATAAACTATTAAGAAGTGACCTCTTGAATTCTATGAATGATAGTGGAAGTACTGACTAAAAACTAATAAGTTTTGTAATAAAACTACGGGTAGGAGATTATTATGTCTGAAAGTATAGAGGGGAGTGCCCATCCTCGGCTTTATAGTTGAGGTATGTGCGGGATTTCATTAGATCTAATACGGATCGGCTTTGGGCTGATAGGACATGAACTTTGACATTATATATACGTTTGAATTGGATCACATTTTACTTCATTTGCCAAAGTCATATCATGAACTGTCTGGACGTTATTATTTGGTAATCCAATAGGACTTTCAAGGAGGCGAGGACACAAAATTTAATTATGGAAGCCACTACATTTCATGACTACTGATTAACTGTGTAAAAGATTGGAACATATCAGCTGTTTTTTTTTTGAGTTGAGATCAAGTTGAGCAACTGACTCAGAGTAAAATATTGAACCATTGATGCCAGATATATGTATGTCCCATGACTTTTTGTGAAGTATAACATTGAACCATTGATGATGATGAATATCCCGACACTTTTTTTGTAATCAGCCGCTTAGAGGCGAATTGGTATGCTTGATTTGAAAGAGTAACGAAACATTGCCTGCACTATTTATAAAATAGAGGAATCAATATTTGTAAACTTTGTATTAAGAAGAACGTTGTCTATAAAAAAGTTTTACAAATTAACTTTTTAATTAAAGATATTAATTTTGTATGGAAACTACTAGTGTTACAAATAACTTAAAAACGTGTGGTGGCTATGGGCCAGTAAGAGCAAACAGTTAAAAGATTAATTATTTTCAAACTGGACACTTTTAAAAACTTTTACAATGTGTCCTCAACGCCGTCCCTCTGCTATCCATATGTTATAGAAATAATCCTCTGGCAAAAGCTATAGCGTCACATGACCGATATGTTTCATTAATATTGTATGCACACACACACACACACATAAGATATTTCATCACATTTTCATAAAAAGCCGAACCACACACGTTTTAGACATACATACATACATTGGGGTTTTTATTGACCGGTCACTTAAATAAAAAAGTTTTTCTTGACCAAAATAAATGAGAAAGGACGAAACTGGATGCTACAATACATTGCAAGACAAGATGCTGGACCTCTTGTGACCACATACTCATTAGTATTTTTGTTTTGTTTTTTTTTTCTTCCAGAACATGTTTGCCAAATGGATTTTTGTACACATTAACATACATAGAAGCTTGTATGTCCCATATCAGAATTTGATTTATGTCGACTTCAACTGCTGCCACACATCTTGGTTAAGAGTTTGTGTTTCAAAGTGATTTTGTTGGGTTGATTTGTTTATTTCTTATAATTTACATAAATTATTATTAAGGGCACAAAAACATTAATTTATTATAGTCTTTGCTGTTGTTGTGCATATCGGTCAACACTTCGTTTATCATTGTTGAAACAATCCATGATTATTATTACAACTCTTTTCCAACATGTACTCACACACTTTGCAAAACCATGTAATTTTTTATTTCGATTTTAAAATAAAACAAATGGGTAATAGTAAGAAATATGTGAAAAAGGTTTTGTATAAATACAGTTGTGGTGTTAAATATAGTGCAAATGGAAATTTAAATGTTCTAACTTGTACAATTTCATCCTTCTCTTTAAGAAAGTTCGGTGTTCTTTTAAAAAACAGCATCGAACTTGCATGACCATCCGGAGAAGTGATGACAAATATTAAGTTAAGTTAAGTTAAGTTAAAATCTGCCTTCGTATTGTCATAATCTGGCTACACTTATAATGTACATAGAAAATTAAATTTAAATAAATTCGCTGGCATTCTGATTGTCAAACTCGAGAAAGGACAGCTGTATAATTTCGTATAAGTGGCGTTTAACAGTCACAATGGCAGCAAATTAAATGGAAGTTTTTATTAGCCTGTGAAAATAAATTTAAGCCGTTCTTAAGAAATGACATTATTATTGCTTTTAAAGTATCCTTTAGCGTTTCTTTGCAACTTCTTTAGACGTTAAGTTGATAAAATTATGATTAAAAATTCATTTAAATTCCAAAAATCCTGGCAATTATATTGGAATTTTAGAAAATACTTTTATAAAAAAAAAATCATGATTTAAAACTCCTTGTAATTATATTCTAATTTTAGAAAATACTTTTGTTAAAAAACAAATCATTTCAGTTCTAATAAAGCTTGCAATTATAATATAATTTTAGAAAATAATTAAAAGTAAATAATGATTAAGAATTCGTTTCAGTTGTGAAAATCCTGCCAATCATACTCTAATTTTAGGAAATATATACTTAGTTTTTAAATCTACATGGGAAAATAATCTTTTTTTAATTTATAATTCAGATTATTACTTTCGCATAGAAAACCAAATGTGCAAGTTTTAACTCCTTCCAGTTGTTACTTAATTTTAATATTTTTTTCAAAAACAACAACCTAAATAAATTCACTTTTGTAAACGTGGTGAAGAAGACTGCTTCCAATTCACTGGATTAATGCCGAAAAAGCTCATACTAAAATCATGTAAAATGTGTCGGCTTTGATCAGTTTCTGGATCGTAGCATCTGTATTGTAATGACTTCCTTGTAAGTCATTTCTTTTAAGGAGCCTTCGCCAAAAGCTCTTACTTGTGCAGCTTTTTTCCACTTTGCTATTTAAGATCGCAAACCCTTTATCTTTTAAGAATGTCATAATGAAAAGAAATTCTCTCCTTCGAGCTCTCTTCGTTCCAGGCGACAAAAATTTTGAAAAAAAAAATTAATCACCTGCCTTTTTTGTTTAATAAATTTTGAAGAAAATTTATTTGAATTAAGTATATATTCTGAAATCGGGAAACACAATAACATTTTTTATTGGAATCTAAATTCTATTTTATAAAGCTTTAAAGTTTTGCCATGAGAGCTGCCTGATATTTGAAGGTGACACTCACACACTATATTATCGGGAACTTTCACTATTTTTAAGAAGCTGAAATATTTTACACAAGTATTTTCTTGGTAAGTAAATAATTAGAAAAATTTATACGAGAACGGCAGTGTGTCGGGCCAATGCCCTCCGAAACGGCATCATAAATATTTTTAAATGATTCTTGGTGAAGAATGTTTGGGCAGGTATACTCCCCAGAATTTTTTCCTTATGGAATTTCTAAAAAACTACATAAACTTCCTCTTCGTGAAAAGATTGTAGTCACCATTAGAATTTTTTTTAGGAGTTGTAAGCCCCTACATTTTTTTGCTACGCCCATGGTTTGAGAAATTAAAAATGTCTGTGAAAGCAATGACTTCCCCACCTGAGGTAGTCATTGTCAGGAATATAAATCAAAAAAGCAGAATATCTTGGTAGTGACAACCACGTTGAAAGTGATCCGATTTCTCACTACTTCCAAAAGTTTTGGGTCTTATTGACTTGTTTGGAAGCTCTTTTTAACCGGGTATTTAAATGGGCAAATGCTTCTATCAAGTATTGCACTTTCAGGCATGACCCAATACGATTGCAAGAATGGCTTCATCCACGGTAGGAAGTGGTGATAGAATAATTAGTTTCATTCAAGTCATTAATTTACTCTTTGAAGGTTTTTTAATGCAACTTTTCTTTCTCCTTAAATAAATTTTAGGAAATTACCCAATTTTCTATACATAGGTTAGGTTAGGTTAGGTTGATTGGAGGGGTATGTCAGCCCATGTCACACGACATACACCTAAGCCAGTGAAGGCTTGTTGTGCGCTCCTTTGAATTTAACCATAATATATTGACCCAAAGGCCTAGAGAAACTCCGTGTCACTCACAAAGTTCCTTAGTTTCCTCCAGCATATTCCCCGTAATCGGCTTATGTCCGGTAAGATGTCACCCCCAAGATATCGGGATCTTATTTGTGAGAAGGCGGGGCATTGGCACAAATAGTGTTCCAATGTTTCGCTCTCCTCCCCACATGCTCTACATTCATCTCCTCCCGCTATTCCGACGCGTTTAAGATGTGCCAGTAGTTGAGAGTGCCCTGTGACAACTCCCATTATTCTACTTAGTTCGAGCTTACTAAGTTTTAGCAGCTCCCTCGTTCTTCTCTCGTCTGGATCTCCCCATAGAATTTTTGTATTGATTCCCATGGTTCCGTTATTCCAGAGAGTTGAATGGGCCCTATGTGCCCAAGTCTTTAGCTCGGATTTAACTGCATCGAAAGGTTTCGCGCATTCCAAGCTTATATTACCTAACTCTATTGCCCTAGAAGCAAGTGAGTTTGCCCTTTCATTTCCAGTTATCCCCGCGTGCCCTGGCACCCATATGATGCGCACTTCACCATGTGTCGAGTAACTGTTAATAACGTTTTTGCAATCCCAAACTGTACGTGATTTAGTGCGTTCCTTTGAGATTGCTCTGATGGCCATCTGACTATCTGTGAATATATTCACAAGTCCTAACCTCCCCATTACGTTGAGTTCCCTGATACACTCCGTTATCGCCCGAACTTCCGCCTGCAAAACTGTGCAATAGTCCGGCAGGCGGAAAAACAGTTCTGTGGTGTTTTCTATATAAACACCAAGTCCCGTTTTCCCTCTCGACCTTGATCCATCCGTGTAACAATGAAGCCCCATGGGGATCTGGTTCCAAGGGTCGGTCAACCAGGAATGGATGTCGGGGATCAATGTTCCGCAGTTGGCCTCTAGTCTAGTCTCCGGTATGCGGTCATTTGCAACATTATCCGGTATGGACTCTCCTATGGCCGTAAAGATTCGTTGATGATGCGCTTCGTGTTCCTGATCGATCCACTCACCCATCACCTTTAGTCGTTTTGCTGCAAGAGCCGCTTCGTATTTTATACGAATTTCGATTGGCTGGATAGATAATATTGTTTCCATCGCCCCTGTTGATGTCGTTCGGAAGGCCCCACTTATACCAAGACAGCAGGTTCTCTGAACTTTCTTTATCGTTTTGATGTTGCATTTATATTCCATCGACGTCCACCACACTATAGAAGCATAGGTCATAATCGGCCTGATAACGCTACTATAAAGCCAGTGTGTCATCTCTGGATTCAGCCCCCATCTTGCGCCTATGGCCCGTTTACAGATTGACCAACATATATGAGCCTTTTTGACTCTTTCGTTTATGTGGTCTTTCCATTTTAATTTCCGATCGAGAATGACTCCTAGATACTTCACCCTGTCGGAAATATTTATTGTCCTTTCAAGAAAGCGCGGCTCATCATATGGAGCTATCTTCGTCTTTCTTGTAAATAGGCCAATTTCAGTTTTTTCTGGGTTAACGTTCAACCCTCTTGGTTGAGCCCAGTTGTGTGCCAGGGTTAATGCCTCCTCGGCCTTCCTGCACAAATGATTTGGATCCCTTCCCTTCAGAAGTATCATGACGTCATCTGCATAGCAGACTGTCTCGAATCCCTCATCGGTCAGAGTCCTAATAAGGGTGTATATTGTTGTGGTCCATAGAAGGGGTGATAAAATCCCCCCTTGTGGAGTTCCACATTGCACCCTTTTTCTTATACTTACATTGTGCGCCTCACAATTAATCCATCTGTTCCTTAGCATACTGCCAATCCAGTCGCGTATAGCCCGGTTGACATTAAACTGGTCCAGGGAATGGATAAGTGTGTTGGTATGCACGTTGTTAAAAGCCCCCTCAATGTCAATGCAAACCGCGAGAGTGTACATCTTTTCATTAAGAGACCTTTCTATAAAGTACACCACATTATGCAATGCAGTGTCCACTGATCTACCTTTGACGTATGCGTGTTGCTTGAACCTCAGCATATGGCCTGCTATCCTGCCTTTAACCATTCTATACATAAATTTTATAGATTTTAGAGAATGATTTATTGCAATAAAATTATTTAAATAGAAACAAAATTAGGAATTTTAACGAATATATAAATAAATAGTTTTTGCGTTCCGGGATTCAAGAAATTTTACAAGGAAGATCCTTTACAATTTAGACACTCTAACTTTTGGTAGAATCGAAGATATAATGTAACCCCAAATAAATAATTATTGTTTTCACCGTATTATCCATTGTTCTAAACGGTATCAGGTTCGCCTCCAATGCTCCTACTGGACTTAGATCCATCCATGCAAACTTACTTCATTATTGATACAATATTAATATTAATAAAGGAGGACGGACATTTATACCCGATAAGTTTGAATGGTGGGTAGCGGTATGGCGTACGATATTTCTAGGATATTTCTTCAATACAAAAAATAATTCCAGTTTCTTCTATTTTATCAAACACAATTATTTTTCTTGTGAAACCAACACAGAAATGTGGTTTGAACCATATGTATGTGAATAAGTCTACATGTTTTAGCACATGCAAGGATATCAAAGGGATTAAAACTATTTTCTTAAAAATATTATTGTTGAGGAATCAATATTGCTTTGGTTTCCAAAAATATAAAATGCTAAACAAACCTTGTGTATAATGGATTTTCATAAGTTTTCTGTTTAGTTTGTATATCCTTAGAGAGTCTACATCATGATGACATTTTTCAAATTGTTAACCAAAAGTTTTTGAAACTCTGTGTGTCTGTAAATACTCGTATGTATGTATGTATGTGTATAGTTATAATATATATTTTGGAAAAAAAATACAAATTGAAAATTTTGTATTGGTTGCTGAGTCAAGAGAAAAGAAATCAATATAAAATTTTAATTGAATACAAGAAAAAGTAATTTATTTGCATTGTCATTAAGTGTTTATTGAATAAATAATTAAAGAAAATTTCCACATGTATCATTTTAAGGTTGTCGAAAAGTATTTATACACTCCTGCCTCCTCCATTTTATGTACAAAAAATTTTCAAACTATTGAATTAAAGAACTCACATGGCAAAACGAAAGAAATCTATACAAATTCGACAAATCATTGTAGATCGTTATGGGAACCTCAGCATAATGTTTTGGCAATGTATTTTCCTGAAACTTCGAAAATACGAGGGCGGTTTAATAAGTACCTCTTAACTGAACTGCAATACTGCTCCTGCCGATAGACATTTGTCAGTTGACTTATGCGTTATATAGTTTGTATTTAACAGCCGTTGACAGCAGATGTGGTGGGAGCAGGAAATGCAAAAAAGTGAATTTCGTGTTCTTATTAAACATTATTTTTTGTGGAAAAAACCAACACTCAAACCAAGGCTGAACTTGATGGGAAGTTTGCACCACCAATTTTAATGGCCGTACAAGGACGTAAAATGCCGAACATTCTGGACGCCCTGTTGAGATCTATACAGCAGAAACAATTTAAAAATATTCAAATATGGTGTTGGCCGATCGGTGATTGAAAGTGTGAGAGATTGTGGAAGCTATAGACATATCACATGGCTAATTGGTTTAAATTTTCACTTTGGTGTGAGAAAGCTTTCCGCAAGTTGAGTTTAGCAGTTGTTCACAATCGACCACATACGCAATCTTGTTACAACTTCGCTGGATTGTTTGGTGTCGTACAACCGCAATATGGACGAGGATTTTGTACTGTTTCGTAATCGTGGACGAAACTTGGATTGACCACAGAGACCAAACAGCAACCAAAACAGTGGGTTCCTCGAGGTGAATTGGCACCAAAGAAGGTGAAGGTGGATCTGTCAGTCAATAAAGTCGTGACGAAAATTTTTTGCAATCCACGCCGTAAAATCCACATTGACCATCTTCAAAAGGATAAAGTAATCAATGGGAAATATTATGCCAACTTACTGGATCGATTTAAAGATGATTTAGAAAGAATGAGCTTATTTGGCCAAGAAAAAAGTTCCTTTCTCCCAGGACAATCCAATGGAGCAGACATGTTTGGTTTCCTAGGCAAAGTTCCATTAATTAGGCTACGAATCGCTTCCTCATCCACTACATCCTCCAGATTTAGCTTCTCTATTTCTTGTTTACTTAAATAAATGACTCGGCGAAGAGGCATTTGACTTCATTTGACTTGATGACCTCAACAAATCATATATTTTTGGAAGGGATAAAAAATGTGAAAGACATTGGACAAAGTATATAGAGCTTAAAGGAGACTATGCTGAGAAATAAAATACCTTTGAGTTTTATTTGATCATTTTATTTCACCATCACTAGGAAATTTGTTATGCCTTCTTAATGAAAAGTGCTTTTTTTTAACACTACAGAATTTCTTCGATTTGTAAGAAACAGTGAAAATGTAATTCTTTGAGAATGACTATTGTTTCATTGCTTTATTAATAATAATTTCTCAAGGGTTTAAAACAGCTTTTTAAAACAAGTTTCCATACAAGATCCTTATAAACTTTCTATTATCATTATCATGGATAAAGCCTATTAAGTTTGTATTCCCTAAAAACAACTGAAGTTAAACTTCACACCTAATAACGATTCCATTAACACCATAATAATGTCTCTGGGTCTTACAGACAAACATTAGCAAAAATAAATAAATATTCTCCACATATTCTCAACAGATTTAAACACTTGTTAAATGAAAAGTAAATTGAAAATAACACTTTGTCAACTTTATTTTGCCAAAAAAAAAAGAAATATAAATAATAACACACACGTACCCAAAAGAAGAAAAAAAGGAACTTCAAGGGGAGTTTATATTTTAGCAATAAATTGTTGCTAAAAACTTTTTCCGTTTTTGTTGTTGGCACTTTGGCAGATATGGAAGAGATACAAGCGAATCCTTAAAACAACATACATTCGCATCACTTTTAGACACAGAAAACATCTGGTAGTTACATGCATAATAACAAGGATATTAAGATGTCACTGTGTGTCCTTTGTAGAGCTGCATGGGTGTGTTAGTGCGTGTATATATTGTATACGTGTGCTTTTTTATATGTGGTAAATGATACATGCAAACGTTTAACAGAGTGCTTTACAATGTTTTTATTTTATATTAAATTATGCAAAACATTTGAATGACTAGAAAAAGTATAGAATTTCTTTAATCGGAAAATGTGTGAGAATGTTTTTTACCGCCAAGTTTGCGTATTTTGGAGAAAATTTATAAGAAGTTTTAATGAACTCAAAACCGAATACTGTTTGGAACACTGGTTCAGAAGAAGTAAAGTTGAGTTGAAGAGGTGGCTTTCCGCTGCCTTGCTTATGACGTTTATTCAAAGGGTTTTGGCTGCGATCTGCATTTTACTTTTTTGGGGGCAAACGTACAGGCTATCACAGAGTACTTCATGGGCATGAACTTTAATCATAATGGAGGATGGACGCATTTGGATCTTTGTGTAGCTGTAGTAGGCATTTTCGGGCAGCATCAGACCTTTAAGGTTGGAGTTATATGACTTGGAGAATCAGAAATACTCAGTCATGGTGGGGCACTGGTCTGAAACCCGAAATATTCTTAACATTTTCTTATTGGCGCGTGGGGAGATAAGCGTTAGAAATCTGAAATTTTACTGACAGCATCTAAGCCGCTTTTTTGATGATACGGACCTTGGCAGCATTCGAGAAACTTGGGTCGAAGTTCACATGCACCTTCTGCCTTATATTGTCACTCATTGCATAAGTGTTTTCATACGAAAGAATTTACCAAAAGACACATTATTGAATGTATCGAAATTCTTGTATTATCTATCATTTGAAACACTAAATAAGAATTAGACAAATCGAATGAGAAGGAAAGTTTGCGATCATCAAATAGTATACAAGATAGTGTACCCATAATTATCTGAAAGTGTTCCATGGAAAACAACATCTATTTTAGTCCGCACTATACGGAAAGTTCAAAAGGAAATAATACCTCATTACAGCCGTTAAATGACATTGAAATTTCAGAACATCCTTACGGAACGAAAAGAAGACGTCCAAGGTGCCCACGAATATTGGTACCGCAAAGGTCCCATAGGCTAGTGGGTGTTATAGTAAAAATTTACGAATTTTTAATATACGAATCTGATTTCTGTTAAGGACTCTCTTTTTGTTTCTACAGAAAATTCAAGAAATTTTGTTTGGAAAATCAAATCTTTATTGCTTACCTCGACACTTAGAGGCAATGCCGTTCACGAAAATTATATTTTTGGAATAAATAGGGTATCCGGGCAATACCTCCTAGAAAGATCACAATATTTTCCAGTATATTCGATGGGCCACAAATTATATCGACTATGCTGCATACGATATTTGACATCCGCCCAAAATAAATCTGACGAATGATTGTTCCAGGAAGAGCCCTTCGATATATAAATAAAATTTCGAAAGCATTTTTCTTTATTTATGACTTGCAGTGTATAAGTTGAAGGAAATCAATATAGTTTTGAACTTGTTAAAAATAGTTCTTAAAGTTGCACGTACGATAACTCGGAAATTGAAGAAGTTTGCTTATAAATTTTGATTAATTAGTAGGGAATATTTGCCTTAAGCGGAACTTTCTAATGTCATAAGGAAATCAATGGAACGCAGCTATTATCTACGAGATTTTGAGAATTCTACATTAAGTATTGAGTAGTAGAAGACGTGGAAGTCAAATCTAAGCCCAGGGCAAGCTAAAATATTAATTTTTATTTATATAGAGTAACTAATTTTCGTTTACACTGCACAAAATATATGTTAGTTCCTCATCAGTAACACGGTTAGTGGAAAATATTAGTTTCACATTTATTTGCAACAAATTGTAAAATGAAAAACTCCTTTTGCTTCAAATCCTACGCGTTCCTGTAGGTTTTAGTAGACTCCTATAGAAGCTGTATCATCAGACCATCTAGGTATGGACCTAAATGGTCCGTGGCACTCACCCAATTCTATAGAATTTTTTTTACATGCATACAATATAAAATTATTAAAAAATACACAGGGGGGTATTGTGGACGGATTGCTTTTTTCTATTTAAGATAACACAGCTAATTTAGGAAAAGAGATGTCTGTTCAAAACCCCCGTTTTCATCACCTGCTGAATACTGGAAGCGATCTATATACATTCCTTATATAGATTCTTTAATTTCATCACTGGACAGAAGATTTAGGTTAGGTTAGGTTAGGTTGACTGGAGGGGTGTGATAGCCCATGTCATACGACATACACTTAAGCCAGTGAAGGCTTGTTGTGCGCTCCCTTTAATTATCAGACACAAACTGCCAGAGTTCTGTGGCAGGATTCGAACCTGGGACCTTCGCACTACGAGTCTAGTACACTACCTACTAGTCTACGAAGGTCAGTATGACAGAATATTTAATAAAGAGAATAGGCCAGCGTTTGCAATTCATTGTTTGCACCCGTCAAACATGCTTTCTTTGAAGCTGGAAGAGCTTAAAGATGCCACAAAAACATTTGAGCATTTTTATGAGTTGGATGATTTGGAAGGAGAAATTGAGCTTTGGTATAATTCTTGGCAACAAAAAAAAAAAAAAATAGGTAAAGACGAATTAGCCGACTTAGAGCTGGCGAGTATTTTGAAATACGCTGGATTATTTTATCCAAATATAAGGAAGGCGTTATTAGTTTCATTGCCACAACCGTGCACTACTGCAACTGTTGAGCGATCATTTAGCAATTTAAGGCGAGCAAAAACATGGTTGCGCTCCACAATGACTGAAGCTCGTTTAAACGGTAAAATAATATGCAATTTTACTTATTATCAAAAAATAAGTATATTGTATATTGAAGGACTATGTATGCTAAGCGTCCACCGAAGATTGGTAACCGAGAAGAAGGACGAATTTTTGGAAAAAAATTCTAGCAAAATTTTCAGAAGATCCACGCAGATTACTCCTCAAATAGATCGAAATTGTAATAAACATAATCATAAAAAATCATAATTTTCGTAGCACCACCCTATTTCATATCCTGGCTGCGCCCTTGATCATCAGCAAAGTTAAATATATGTATATCCATGGCTCATTGGCATATCGGAAGCATATATTAAGTACAAAACAGAACCCAAATGCTGCCTTTAGGAACTACTGCTTTTATTGGCTGCAGAGTGCTTAGAAAATTACATCCTCTAATAATCAATTTTCGACCAGTTAAACAATTTACTACTTGCTTCTTGAGCCTTTGCGAGAAAATTTCGCTTCAGTTTATTAATTAATCCATCGTTCCATATTTAATCAAAAGTCTGGGAAACGCCAATGAAGAGACCCCAATGTTGCCCCCTTCAAATTCATTATAAATTTATTACTCCTCTAAATAATTTATAAATTCTTTTCTAAAATGTTCAAACTTTGTTTTTTAATTTAATGTTTGCGCTTCCTCTATTTCTAAGTGGTTACTCGTAGTTATTTTACGCTTTTGATTTTTTAAAAGCTTCGAACAAACGTTTTATGGCCAAAAAGATTCACAAAAACAAAAAATACCACTCAAATGTACGGCAACAAAGATGCAGAAAATTATTTTTTAAATAAATAAAGCATTTTTTCAACATTTTTTCTTATTAATAAAACTAGAGAAAAATATTGCGGCATAGAAAAATAAATAAAAATGATAATATTTCTATGAATAGAATATGAATGAAAAAAAATTCGAACAAAATTATTCCAAGCCTTTTACACAACTTTTAGACTTTTTTCCTCTAAAATATTCTTTGTGGCACAATATTCATTTCACTTACAACGAGGTAGAGTGTTGTGTTGCATGGACCCTAAGTGGCTGCTGGTGGCTGGGTATTGTAGATTCTATTTAGTTTGTGTTATGGTAGATATATTTTTTTACTTTTTCTATTCGTTTAATAAGTTTGAAAGAAAGAAAGTTTGGTTGGGTAAAAAAATCACAAGGAAACCAAATGGAAATTTAAAAAATGTAATTCATTTTCATATGCTCTCTTGATATAAATAAATAGAAATACACAAGGACTCATAGGAGTTGAAGCAAAACAATTTTTTCGTTTTACAATTTGCGGCAAAGAAATGTGAAATTTATATTTTCAACTAAACGTGTTAATGATGAGGAACTAACGTATATTTTGTACAGTGTGAACGAAAGGTAGTTACTCTATATAAATAAAAAAATATGCTTAAACTTGTCCTGGCTTAGATTTGACTTTCACGTCTTCTGCTTTTAAAAGTAGAATTTTCAGGAGCTCCTAGATAATAGCTGCGTTCCATTTATTTCCTTATGACATTAGAAAGATGTGTTTAAGGCAAATATTCCCTACTAACAGGTTATAAACTTGTTTTCCAAAATTTTCTACAAAATTTATAAGCAAACTTCTTCAATCTTCGAGTTATCGCACGTGCAACTTTAAGAACTATTTTAAAAAGTTCAAAACTATATTGATTTCCTTCAACTTATACACTGCAAGTCATAAATAAAAAAAAATGCTTTCGAAATTTTATTTATATATCGAAAGGCTCCTCCTGGAACAATCATTCGTCAGATTTATTTTCAGCCGATGTCAAATATCATGTGCGTTATAATTTGTGGCCCATTGAAGATACTGGAAAGTATTGGGATTTCTCTACAAGATATTGCCTGGATAAACCATTTATTTCAAAAATATAATTTTCGTGAGCGCTCTAGACTTTAGTGACTTGACAATAAAAATATTCTTTTCCAAAAAAATTGCTTCACTTTTCTGTAGAAGCGCATGGAGTCCTTAACAGAAATCAAATTCGTAAATTAAAAGCTATTAATTACCATAATATTCACTAGCCTATGGGGCCGTTTGCGGTACTAACATAAATGAAGTTATTTTAATAAAAACTAAATTTATAGACGTACAAGATGTCTTTTTTTTGGTCGAAAGGATGTTCTGAAATTTCAATGTTATTCAATGGCAAGGAATAAAATCAATGTTGCGTGAGTGAAAATTCTGACATTTTGCTCTCCATGGAACACTTTCAGAAGATTTTGGGTGCTCTATGTTGGAAACTCTTTGATGATGTCGATCTTTCATTCTCATTTGGGTTATTGAATCCTTAACCAGTGTTTCAAGCCAAATTTTCCGTTAAAATGATAAGGATCTACGGTACAGACTTAGAAATACTGATAGTCTTGATAAAATTGCCCATGAAAAAGATATAGTGACATCTAATGGTTACGAAATAATTCGTAACCATTAGATGAATGTGGTTTGCTTGAAGCCTTGTTTGGCAAGCGGACCCATTTCGTAGCTCATAAACTTTCTTGATGGTGGCTTCTGTACAAACGCTTTAGATGAGGAATAATTTGGAACGATTTTCCGTCATCCCACGTCAAATTTGGTTTATGTTCATAAACCAAATTTGACGTGGGATGACGGAAAATCGTTCCAAATTCAAACAAACCCCGTCGGAAGAATATCACAAAAATTAAAAAAAAATGAGGAATAATCTCATCATCATTTTCTCTTCTTCTATGACTTATGGTAATGTGTTTCAAAAGTCCTTATGAGATAGACGTTTACTTTATCTTTGCTGAGCTAAATTTCAAAGTGGTATGCGTTCGAAAGGATATTGGAACTTATAGACTTCCTCTGTAGTGGCTGCTGTAGAGCTTGATTGAGTATCTGTATTTGAACAGTTTCAGAGATGCTCTGCTGATTGGGCTTTTAGGAGAGGTGCCTAGCTGATTGCTTTGTAAGACGTTTTATGTGATTCTCTGAAGCCGAAAGTTTCTTAATTTCATTAGAAAGTCTTTTGTGTAAAGAGTTCTCGAAAACTGTGGGCGAGTTTTTAGCTTAAATGCAGTGATTCAGTAAATTTTCTTTATAAGCCTTTTAATTTTCACATTATAAATAGTTTCGTGTTGATCCTTGATAGCAAAAGTTTCAAAATTTTATAAGAGATTGTGTGTCAAATGCTTTTGAAAGCTTGTGGAGCTTGAGGACATCCAAGTTTATACGCTGTATGCAACCTGTACTTTCAGCGGAATTTAAATTTTATTTCATCAATCGCCTAAAATAACACCCATTTAATCACTGCTAGTTAGTACCTAAATGTATGCTGCAATTTTTTTAAATTTTATGTAGGACACATGTGCATACGCAAATAAGATTCATTTAAAGTTTTTATTTTACTTTCAAGCTGCTTCACTTACACAAATGCAATTAGTTGAAGAAAAAAATTAATTAAAATGAATTAATAATATTTAAAAGAAAACAAGTCTTCTCATTAGTCTAACATATAAAAAATTATATAACATATGCAACTTCCTTACACCATCTAAAAAAAGTATAAAATAGAAATACTTGCTTCGCTCTTGGTGCTGAAAAAAAGAGAAATAAATTCATAAAGAAAAACTTTCTGAAAAAAAGATAATTATCAGGAAGCCATAATATACCTTCTTCTTTTTAATTCACTTAGAGCAAAGTTTTCAATATCATACTGCTCTAAATGATTTAAACTCTTAAGCTTTGGGGGAAAAAATTACATTTTTAATGCTCCGATATCGAAAAGAAACCAAATTCTTACGCTGTTACCACCGCATTCTTTCATTTTAAGATAAACTTCTTACAAGAGGAATGAACATATTGCAAAGCCTCATTGATTACTGACTTTCAGAAGTGGGAAAAGTAAGTTTTTTTTTCAGTTTATAAAGCGTTTAGCATGCATTTACATGTAAGCTCCTTACTTTCATGTGTTAACATGTGTTTTAGTTCCTCTTCCTAACCACCACCCTCTTTCTGTTTCCCTGTATGTTGCAAGAAATGATGATGTTTATCTTACGATTAACTTGTTACCAAAAAAAAAAGATTCGCATAAAAAAAGTTTGCAAAATGTTTTAATTTGTTTTTGTACTCATCGGCAAGGTTTCAGGGTAATAGAGAAGATGAGTATAAACCTCTTTATAAAGTTGTAGGAAAAATTAAAAGGAAATTAAAAAATATTTAACAAAAACACAAATATTTTAGCAGTTTCTTTTCGTTATTATTTTCTGCAATTGTCTCAAGGGTGTGTACTTTTTGTTGAAGTTCATTTAAAAATAAACTTTATTAAATTCATAATTTAAGAAAAGTAATCAGTATTTCAAAATATAAGATTTTGATGAGTATTTCAAAAATATAAGATTTTAAAAACCTTAACATTACATTGTGACATAAAGGACCTCTACGAAAAGCAATCGCAGAGCAGAGGAAGATGACTAAACACACATCTGTGTTAAACGCATTTCATTTCCTAGAAACCGAAAAATTTAATCTATCGATGATTTAAGGAAAGTTTCCATAACAATAATTACGTTCAGTAAGATTAAAAGCAAATCACCAGTCCAACTTAAGGACTGTGTAGTGCAGCTTGAAAATATAAAAATTTTAAAATTCAAAAAATTTACGGAATTTTATATTCCATATGAAAATTTTATGTGTCTTATTCCTTAATTTAAGGATTTTCCTTTTTAATTTAGTTACATGTTTTTATTTCATTTTGACTAATATCCTTTCAACACGAAAGTCTTTCAAGTGATTTCAAGTGATCGTGCAACACTCTACTACACACACACACACACCCTTATTGGAAACGAGAAGAGGAATGAAAAACGTCCCTAAACATATTTTGGGTTGCTGTTTAGGCAACCGGTTTTCTTGTTCTCAAATTATGATGTTTGTTTGTTGATTAAATTCCCTTTTAAAGACCTCAAGGAACAGCGACCTCAGGTCAGTTTTAATAGAAAATTGTATTGTTTGTATATAAATGTATTAGGACTGGTTTTCCTTCATATTTCTAGCACGTGACAATTTGTACTTTTTTGTTGTTATTAAATTTTTTTCGTAATTCTAACTCCAAAAGGTTTTTTGTTTTGAACAATAGTGGTCAGTGGCTGAAGTGTGATATTGTGATGACTCTATTGGTGGTCAGTTCATTATTTGAATGCATTAAATGCTAAATGAGCTTATAATCACACACCAATTTTGGCAACAAGTTGAGTGTGATATTTTTTAAAGGAACTGGTTTTTAAAGGATCATGTTTTACATAATTACAGCTTCAAATATTAATTGTGTGGATTATGTTAATTGTGTTCATATGGTAGTAATGAAAAAAATAAAGAGAAGGTAATCAGTCGAAAATCGTGGGAAAATTTAATTCCTACTGCTCGAAAAATTCTTTGGAAAATATTTTGAAAAATTAGAGGAAAATAGAACTGCTAAGTGGGATATAAATCCAATGGAGCTTTTGTAATAACTTCGTATTCAATCTTCAAGAGATCGATTACTTTTTTGAAGTTAAAAAATTCCATCTTGATAATTCTATTCAAAACATAACAGCTCTAGAGCATATTCTCCAGGTCGTATGCAGTATCCTCACCGCTTGATCATCTTTATATTTTTTATTTTAAATTAGATATTTTGTATAATGATTGTACGCAATATTCATTTAAGTAACTTTACTCTACGAGGTTGGATTCTTTACAGAACAGAAAACCCGAATTGCTTGAACTCCACATTCCCTCTTTTATATTGATGGTCATCATATTGATTAAATGCCACCATTTCTTGGAATACACTCTAATAGAAATGATAAAGTATTGTCTGTCTGAGCCCAGTTATAGGCTTCGAATGAAATCCAATCTGATCCAGGAGCAAATTTCCTCCCTGTCTCAATCAATAGACAAAGGTTTCGGATTTTCGTCGGGCTCTTCAATTGTGTAGTCCATCTGTCAGCCCCTTATTTATCGTACTCGTTCGTTTTAGGTTCCAAGTTCTTTTAGAGGCTCTGTACCACATATTCCGTCAGAGACAATTTGTTTCAAAGATTCCCAAATGGTTGATGAGACTGTTGCTCCAGAATATATAAATGTTTCGAAGCTTGAAATTATAGAAGAATTTGATTCAAAGTACCTTACAAGATTTGTTTTGATATGATTGTTGCTAAAGTTTATTTCGAGGATAATATGCTGGTTGTGTTTAAAACTCAAATAAGAGGCACAAAGTGGTTTTCTTTATTATAAATCCTCGATCCCAACATCGAGCTACTGACAACTAAACGACAGCTTAGATAAATTGTGCATCTTCTCAACAAAGAGAATGTGCATTCTATAATGATTGTCGTCTATTTTTCAATTGCATCATCGGTATTAAGATATGGTTAGTAGAAATATGGTGAATTTCTGGTGCTCACGGTGATCTTGAGATGCTTAACGTCTTAGGAACTTAGGATCCTTAGAGCACCATGACTATCGGACATCAGACAGGTTCCTCGATTTAGAGTCTTTCGAAAACATTGCACAAGTTAAGCAGTCAAATTTCCATTAGACTTAGTTAGACCTTTTGATCCATTGTGATCCTAGGACAAACCTATCTGGACAGAATTCCTTTCGTTGCACTAGCCGAAGCTTATTATGCGTTTTAATTTTATGTCTGCAACGCAACGTCAGAAGGATTATCGAATTCAAGAGATGAGAAGTGTTCTACACTTTCTTTTTTCTCTATGTCATGTCAGCTGTGGCAGAGGTCGCTGCATTCGAATCATAATTTCTGTGGATGCATGAGACAACGAGACAATGTTCAATTATCACAGACATCAGCATCGATAAATCTCTGCCATTCACGGAGTGTTTGTCCTCCATATTACGCGAGACCATAACTGTCTGTTACATATTTCCTAGTCAACCCTGCGCCTAAGTCTTAGCGTGTAAGAAGCTAATGACAAACTAATAATTTTAAAATCCTTGTCGAAGCTGAAAGGTTGTGCCACGCCTACCTAAAACAATCTTTCAATTCTCCGGATGCCAATGTGGCTTGACGTCGGATAACCGAAAATTACTCCGAATTTTGATTAGTTTGTTTACGTCGCTAAAAGAACTCATAGCATATGATTGAATAATAAAAATTCTCGCATTATTTTTTATATCCACATAATATCTATAAGTCGCTTTGTTTTAAATAAAAGTAACAACTCCAAATATAAGGCAAAATGCATGAAATATCGTTGAACATTGAGGAGAGAGTATGTGGCGGCGCTTAAATGGAGCATTGTCGTGTTAGGCTGCTTTGAAGTATTGTCATTGCTATTTCGATCAGTTCAATTAAATCGAAAAATCTATCTATGTATATAAAATAGGATGTGTGTATGTATGTATGTATGTATGTATGTATGTATGTATGTATGTATGTATGTAACGTAATGGCTCCAAAACGGCTGGACCGATTTTGACGAAATTTTCAGAGAACCTTCAGAATACTCGGGCGGGTGACACTGTGAAGTCCGATTTTTTATTATTGGTCTGTGGGCGGAGGGGCGTGGCAAAATCTAATAATTCACAAAATGAGAACGGCTTGGCCGATTTCTGTAAAACTTTTTTCAGTTGTTCGTATTTTCTAGGAGAAGGTTTTTATGGAAGAAAATTTTGGAAAAACTCTCCGGAAAAGTCGGAAAATTGGAAAAATCAAAAATCGAGTTTTTGTATGAAATTTTGTTTGAAATTATTCCTTAATGGCTTTTCAAATGAAAAAATAGAAAGTTTGTCTGAAGGCTTAAAATTGGGGCGAGGCGAAGTTCACCTGGTCTGCTAGTTTTATATAAAAGAGTATTGTTGCTTTTAATACGTCCGGCCTTCTCCCACTACCTTAAGGTGGTAATGTCATGTTAACAACTTATAACGCTTAATTTTTGCCTATATGTGCCAATAGACTATCGGTAATAGTGCATTCGACTCCCACAAAAAATCCTCTCCTCCTTGAAGGTCCTTGCAACTATACCCGATACAAAAAGTTAGAATATAATATGTTATTGTATTGCTACTGGTTAATAAATAAGGAATTTTTTTCAGGTATATTTTTAAATTTATGTTCAAGTTCGATTAGAGTGATGTGAATTGTGCATGTATGTGTATATCCCATACATATATTGCATTTTATATAAATAGGTTTGCATGTTTTCCAAATTAAGACTGACATTAACTACGTATGGTCATGAGTCTAATAAAGGGTCATATGATTTATGTTCTTTCCTGACTGCCCATTGTGCGTGTTAATTGTCCAAGCCATAAACATTAAGTGTAAAACACTTTAAGCCTTTATTTCTCTCCCCAAATGAACGTCCTTAATGAAGGAAGAAGGATATCAATATACAAATTAGTTACATCAAAGATAACTCCACAACTACTATTTTATAGATGACATATGTAAATGTTGTTTTACTAAAAAAAACAACAGTATTAACTATCCTTAAATAACACTCATATCCTGTTTAAATCATATGAAGGAAGGAAACATCTTCCCTCCTATTCGAAAGTAATGAACTTGGTAGATTACAACACGTTATATTCAAATTAATAATTTATAAACCTTAATGTGCCTTTCAATGTTATCTCTACTCTTTTCATTACGAATATCCTTGAGAGAAAGTGTCATTCATATCCCATAGTTTTTGCGTTTGTACAAGTATTGGAAAATCATGTTAGTTACACAGGAAAGTAACACTTTCGTTTTCTTTTTCATATATTTTGGAAAAGGGTGTTTTTTGTTGTTTATATTTACCTTAAAATGAAATGAAATTGAAGCAGGACAGACCTTAATTTCTGTTTGCATTATAAACACCGTATGTCAAACCCTTTTCTTTTATTTTATATTGCTTTTTTTGTTTTTTCGAAATTAACTTAATTTTTTTCAATTAAACATAAATTTATGATGGTCATATTGTTGGTTTTATATGTTACTGACATTATCTACATATTATGATCTCGACTGTGTAATTAGTTGGTACGAAAAGAAAAAATAGCTGAGAGAAAAACATATTGGGATTTTGAAATCTTCGGTTTTTTGAAAGGACTCTCCACCTACCACGAAAGTGATGCAAGAGGATCCTTGTAATACACTGCTTTAAAGTTTTTCAAGGTTTATTATATGAATAGAGAGAAGTATATTCCATCGTATATAAAATAAAGAGCTCAGCTTATAAGTCATATTATCAATAAAGCAGTGCTTGTCATAAAGACCTTATTTACTGTGAGTTAAATTTATCCAGCACTCACTGACTCGCAGGTATGTCGGAATTCTGCATTGAACACATGCTGAGCAGTTGGTGCAACATAATCGTTTCTACAACTACGGTGTGATTCACTAACGCTTGTGTGATTCACTAACTTCTCTTTATCAACTTTGTTATAATTTGATATCAAGAGGCAATTCTGTTAAAAAAACAGAAAGAGGAACAGAGAGAGAAAAAAAACAAATGATTGTGTGTCGGCATGGAATTCTTCAATTATGGTCAATACAAGTAAATTTCTATAAAAAAATAATATAGATAATGTTTAATATAAAAATATGCTTTTATAATTTTTGTACATTTGTTGTAAAACAACAACTGGCACTATTTGCAAAAAAAAAGAAATTTTTCCACTGAACAGCTGACTTTAATCATTTGAATAGCCACACAAAACTTATTGGCTTTAAGACAGCGCCAATGACTTTAAAAATGTTGCTGAATAAGGAAATCGTTAATTTTGCTTTTAAATTTTTGAATCAACTCAGCAGTCTTTAAATAAAGTTACTGAATCGCACTAGTGGTCTGTCAATATTCATGAAGGTGTACTTGTTTTCCTGCCATAACTGTAAGCAAATATATTTCAAAATGTTATTGTATTGTGCAATTTCAACTTTTAGTACAACTGAATCTCATACTGCCTATTCTGAACTAATTTATTTTAACACTAAAGACATTTTCTTAAAAGCTTAAAGTAACACATATATTTTTTATTTTCTTATTCGTCTTTAGTTATTTTCGTATTACTGCTACTTTTATAAGTTTTCAAGGATTGTCTGCGATTTTCATTTTCCATTTTCTTTTTGCAGCAAACTACGAGCTAGTATTTTTATATTCTATTTTTTCATTATTTTTGGCTTTTATTAAGCTTAAGAGGCGTATAAGTTTATTTAAGAAAAGTTTTGGAGTTTTAGTTATTTTTGCCACAGACGAAAAAAATGTAAATGATGCTACAAGATAAAAAACATGGTGCTGATGATAGTAAAACAGCACTTGAATAAAAAAAAAAACAGATTCATGAGCAGCAGTCTTAAGATTGAGATAGAAAAACCTCACAAAATTTAAAATTGAGTTTAAATTAATGGCACAAAAGAATTTATAAAAAAAATATATGTAGAGTATATGTGTATCATTTGTACCAGGCTTAATATTTTGTGCCGAAAATAAAAGGATATAATATTTATAGTAAATATTTAAACACGCAACTATTATACCAATAAACTTCTCTAATTGTATCTCTCAATAAATTTGTCATTGTTTTTATGTTACAAAAAAACCTTCTTAATTACTATATTAGAAAACACGTAATAATTTAATTAGAACACATTAAATTTATTGTCCCTTGGGTCGATTTTTTTTGTTATTTATTTCTCTTCCCAAAAGACTATAAATTCAATTAAACATCTAGAGGCAATTAAAACTAGATCATTTGTTTTTTAGGCAACAGAAACAAAAAACCAGAAATATTGATGAGTTGGCCACAACCCCTGACACTGGAAATAGGACAAAAACTCACTCACAGTTTTGATAAATTATTGGAAAAAATTAGACGAATATTTTAGAAATGAAAGTATAAGTTTTGATACATGCGACGGTCGAATAATATTTGTGTTACCGGAAGTACCTTTTGAAATATAGATTTCATTGGCATCAACATTTTCTTCCAGTCCATCAATCTATTTTTCAGCTAGAAAGCGTTAGTCTAAGAGACCAGCTGTCCTGGTGGGGTATTGGCAAATATTTTAGAAATTAAAGTATAACTGTTGATGTATTCGATGGCTGATCTACATATATACATATATTACCGAAAGTACCTTTGAAATATAGATTTGGGATGTATCAAATAATATTCTGCCCGCTCAACGCATTTTGCACCTAGAAAGCGTTAGTCCAAGAGACCAGAAGAATATTTTAGAAATTAAAGTATAACTTTTGATATATTCACGGCCGATCCATATTTATATTACCGGAAGTACCTCTGAAATATGCATTTTGGATGCATCATCATCTTCTGCCCGATCAATGCTTTCTTTAGCTAGAAAGCGTTAGTCCAAGAGACCAGAAGTTCTGGTGGGGTCTTGGCAAATATTTTAGAAATTAAAGTATACATTTTGATAAATACGAGGGTCGATCCGTATTTATGTTACCAAAAGTACCCCTGAAATATGGATTTTGGATGCATCATCATCATCTTCTGCCCGATCAATGATTTCTTTAGCTAGAAAGCGCTAGTCCAGCAGACCCGAGTCTTGGTGGTGTGCTGACGATTGTTTTAGAAATTAAAGTATACGTTTTTATATATTCGATCGTTGATCCGTGCTCATGTTGCCGGTACTATCTGTGAAATATGGTTTGTGTTTCCATTAACATCTCCTTTTGCCCTATCAATACCTTTTTCAGCTAGAAAGCGTTAGTCCAATAGACGAGAGTTATGGTGGGGTTTTGGCAGATGTTTTAGAAATTGAAGTATTAGTTTTGATATATTCGGGTCTATACATATTTATGTTACCGGAATTACCTCTGAAATATAGATTTCGGATGCATCCAGATCTACTTTTGCCCCATCTATGCCTTCTTCACATGTAAAGTGTTTTAGTCCATATACGAGAGTTATGGTGGGATATTAACGAATATTTTAGAAATGAAAGTATAAGTTTTGATACACAGCAAGGTCTCTAAAATATGGTTTCGGGATACATCAACATCTTTCTCTTGGCTTGGTGAGGCATACGTTTGTATATATTCGAGGGCCGTTATGTATTTATGTTACCGGAAGTATGTCTGAAATATGGACTCTTCATATAGAAAACGTTAGTCAACAGACCACATTCTTGGTGTGGTATTGAACTCACGACTTCATGCTTATGTCTTACAATTATCTTACTATGTAGTCTAGAGTGACACCTCGTTATCTGTAATGAGAATACAACTATCTTATTTTCGAAAATTGGTTTATTCTACATGTATTTTTCTCTGGAGTCACCACCAAAATATGGATTTTAATACAGCAACTATTTCTCGTATTCACGAAGGACATCGTTCGCGCAGTCTAATAACTATAAAAGGGTACATGAAAAAAATCATCGGGGATCAAGTTAAGAAGAAAAACAACGATTTGACTGCGGCCTTGAAATTCTCAAAAAGTCTCTTTTGCTTGAACCGATTGTCATAATGAAGAGTTCTAACCAGCACATCATCACACACGATTAGTTGTTTTTGTAGAATTTCCATTAATTTCAAAGGCAGCTCAAATGGTCTCATACAATTAAAATCTTGAGTTTCCTGTTCTTCGCAACTCTACTAATTATCTATTTCAGTTGAATTTGAGTTAACCGAAATCCAAGGAAGTCTGCAGTCTAAATGATAATGGAGGGACTAGACTTGCGCTTAATCTTGACAAAACAGAACTCGGTCTTTTAAGGTTCGGATTAGTAGCTCCCGTTATCGGTGACCCCAAACTCTAGCTAGTTGTTTGATCTTACAGTGAAAAGTTACCCACAATGGGAGAGTGGAGAGGACAACATCCGTAATCATAAAGGAAATCGTACACAGAAATATTTCCATACTCTCGTATGATTAGTATATGTTTTATGTCAGTCCTTAGGTTTCCCTCATGGTCCTTATAGACGAGCGGACTTCTGTAGGGTATAGATATTATATCACCATGACACTTAGATTCTTCGCACTATTATTATGGGAAGTATAAGTGATAATATCGAACTGTAGTCAATAATTATCTAAAGCACAAAACTTAAAAATAAGTAAATTTCAAACAGTCTATAGCAGAAGTTAAATGTACCGCATATGTTTCAATAAATTGACATATGATTCAATATGAGAAGTAGAGGATCTTCCCAAAGCATACTTTCACTTAACAGGTCAGAGGAGACACACTTTTAACACCTCTACCCAACTGTGGCCACAACATAAGGTTGAACAAATTAAGGATGTTCCTAATTAAATAGTACAAGTACTCGTAGGTTGACCTTAAGGACACTTTCACCAGGATATAAAAAGTGCAGAGACAGCAAAATATATCTGCTTTTGTGCAACAAAAAAACTCTTCCTCATTCGATATCCATTCGGAACATCAGCTTAAACAGCTGTTTTTTATGTGTCAAAAGGGATCATAGGAAAACATTTATTTAAATTTTAAATAAGCAATAGAAAGTGATGTCAGAAAGAATGAAGAAAACTAATATGATCATCGAACATTAAGCAACAACTGCCTACCAAAGCATTTGATATCAAATGAAAAAAGAAATAATTATCGAAAAAAATTAAACAGAGGAAACCATATGGATACAGGATACAATACCTTTACCTTTGTATTTACATATTTTTCTAATCAACTAAAGAGAAAAAAATCTTTAAAAAATACACAAAAAGGGTTGATTTGCTCAAGGTGCGTGTTTTTAGGTTTTTTAAAAAATTACAAAAAAAAACCCCACGAAAAAATGTTTGAACAAAAAAAATTATTTCAAATTATGCGTGTATGCAAATGAAGTTCGTTGCCACAGGATGAATGGAACAAAAAGGATGCTGCGTAAATAAAGGATGAGTGAGAATATGTGTGTGTGTGTGTATAATGGGAGAGTGTACAGATATTAGATGTTTGTAAATGATTATTGTTTGTTGGAAATTTATATGGAACATTAATTAACGTACCGTTACATTGTCGGTGAAAAAAAAAATGGTTCCAACAAACCCACTGAGCGGCGAGTAGATGCTATGAATGACATATGAAGAGTTTTTTTTTTGACAATTGATTTATAAAGTTTGATTAAACAAAAAAAATGAAATTGATTAAACAAAGTTGTTGTCGGAATAGAAGACATACATATGTATATGTATATACATATATATTTTTTAATATATGAAAGGAAAGTTAATTATAATTTAGAAATAAATCTAGTAGAGCTTATCGTTATTCCTTTTCGCTTTAGAATATAAGAAAAAAATATTTTCTGATTAGAATCAGAATTGCGTTAGTTTTACTGCCTTCAACCAGTAGAAATTATATTTGTTATTCCCTAAAACAACTGAAAAATTACGCTTATTTTACGTTTTTCTGTCAACGTTGTTTTATGTATTTAGCAAAGAAATCTTCCAAAAGCGTCTTAAAAATGCAGAGATAGTGATGAGGAAGTAGTGAAAATTTGTATCATTTGTAGTGATTTTGACACAGGATTGCCATTGGGATGTTATTTTTTTAATGCTGGTTCGTGGAACTAGAACTTCTATTTACTGTTTTAAATTATGAATAGTTGCTTATCGCTTTGAATCGACTGGAAAGGATACAAATCTGCCCAATAGTTTGAATTTTCGTTTGTTTTTCCACTATGAAAGTAATAAATTAAAAGAAACCAATACTTTCATGCCATTTAAAGGAACTTCTTGTATGTTTATTTTTATAAAATGAAATATATTTGAACAACCTACAACAAAATTGCACTAGTTGGTGGTAGTAATTTGAATTTCTTATCAAGATTTTGCCAACTTAACTTCCATAGAAGTCGAAAACATGCTTTAAGAGATATTTTGGAAACTCATCGGTGACAGTAGTGTGGTCAACACTATTGACTCGCTGGATCATGGACGCATTGCAGTGAAGTGGGTCTCACTGTCTTATCGTTACTACCATATAATGTACTCCTATGTATTGTCTATGCTAGCGAATCGCATTACAGGGACAATTTCTTAAGCCGAACAATTTATGCGCGGAATAAGCCCTCGAAGCTTGTCCACAGAAACTACTTCCTCTATCCTTCTTCTCATAATACAATGCATCGCACTGGTATGGGTCCGACAAAAAATTCGTCCATTTTAAAGAGTTCAAAGTACGAGCATCTTACACAAGAGAATATTTTATGTGTTTTGGCTTAAGATGTCTACATATATCCCTGCATTCTGATGCTGCTAATGTCAACTTACCAGTAGACTTCAACCATCATGTTTGAAAAGGGTTCAACTTTATATGCTTGTACAAAAACTTGCAAAAAGTGTATGAGAATTGCAAAAATAAAAATTTTATTCAAATAGTACAACAGTCAATTTTTATTATATTTGTTAAAAGTATTTATTATAAAAAACAAAAATAATAATTAAAACAGTGCATTTACATCAAATAGAATTGTAGTGCTTAGAGTTTTTATGCAAAATCTAGTTGATTTCTACTAGATTTCCCATACAAAACGAAATCCAACATAATCTAGCAGTATTTAGTGATACAACTATGCTTTTCCTCCCTAAAGTGTACTAAGAAAATACTACTAAATTAAGAAATTCATATGTGTCCTTTAACATTTTTAAAGTGAACATTTTTAAAGTGAAGTTTTCTTTCATTTTAATTAAAATTAAATCTTGCTAATGATTTGATATAGATTTTATTATTATTATTTAATATAGATTCTATTATCTTATAATTTATTTATATACTAAAAATATTTGCTTCCCATGATCATAATGTTCAGATGCACATCTTCTCTGATGAAAACTTCGGAGTTGAGATTCGAATTGTTGCCAGTTATGCTAGTTTTAAGTGACTTTTTCCAAAAGATGATGGTCGAATGAGGAAGTCGCTTCTGATATGTAAATCGCAACGTGAACTCGATATACAACCCAAGGAAAATTATTTATTAAATATTTCAGTGTACTATTGAAATTATTAGCTTGTTTTATATTTCACTATAGGCGTGGCACTATTATTATTGCAATGTAAATTGCAAAAAACAAAACACAAAAAAATTTTCATTGGAGCAGCGCAACGTTTTAACTTGTTGAAATACAAAATTAGGTCTCATATATGAAATTCGCTCAATGCGCAAAGGAGCAAAGCAGTGCAGCCGATTTGAGCCTTTCACAATCCTAGATTTGTACACTAGCAAACTGCGCCCAATACTGGGTCTGTGAAATATTACTAACTTGTCCTCCCAGCTGCTCTCTATAATTTCTTTATAATTTTGATTTAAGAATTAAAATATTCTGCTTGTTTAATTTTTAGTTTACTGCACCACCCTCGTTTTTATTTATAAACTATTATCTTTAAATAAATTCTATGTTTTGAAGTTCCATCAAAGAAAGGGTTGTAGTCAGAGGGTTGATTTTTATTTTGTTTTCTATATTATATACTTTCCTTCAAAATACATACACACATATGTGGCTTTATGTATTCTATACATATGTACATATGAGTAACATACGCATCTATCACCCACCCAAGGGTGCTAACGCAATTTTCCGTTGAAAATATATATTTTTTTTTCTTTCATAGTGAAATAACAATTTCTAATAAAATTCAACCACTCTTTTGTGTTATAAATTTTGTAATATGTACAACAAACGCCATTTTTATAAAAAGCAAAAACAAAAAACACACACTCATTTCTAACTGTTCGTTAATGCAAAAAAGTATTTCAACGAATGGGGAGTAATTTTATTTATAATTTATGGCAATTTATACTTTTTCCAGCCATTATTTTTGGGTATTTTTTAATAGACAAAAAAGTAATATTAAAACCAATAAAAAAGTGGACAATCAGCAGAAAACATTACTTTCCAACAAATTTTAATTTATAGCAAAACATTTGAAAAGTTAATGAGGTTTGACTTGGTGAGTAAAAAAAATGCACAATTTTTTTTTTTTTTTTTTTTTTTGAAAATCATATTCATTTGGTTAACAATACTCGTATATGTATACAATTCAGTGAACAAAACAAAGATGGTTTTTATTTGTTGCTATAGATCTAGTTCCACTGTTGCCAGGGCTGCATATTTATCTGCATTTTGATTTTATTGTCACAAAATATTAAAATACAGATTTGAAGATTTTAGAGCGAAAAATTTAAATTTTATAAAATGGTAAATATCGGCATCTGTAATCCAAAACCGCCAGCAAGTAATTTTTAAAAATTTTTTACCAAAGAATTAAAAAAACTTTTTAAACTTAACATAATTTTTTATTCTTAGGGGCCAAAATTGAAATTTTTTTTTAAATTTGAAAAAAACCGACTTCAATACAAAGAGGAAATCGAACAGATTACGAAACCGTAACAACTATGGTTAAGTTTAAAACCCGATATAATCAATTTCTAGTTTAAATTTTACTTGCAGGAAAGGTTGAAATACCTTCGTAAATAAAAACTTTAGAAAATAGTTCCATAAATGGCGGAGTTATGTTATAATCAATATTTCGGGCGGCCAATATGACCGTCCGATTTCCACTTAAATTCCTAAGAAACCAAACTGTAATCTACACTTTGAATTAAAATTTTGTTTTTCAAAATCGATCCACAAGTGGGGGAGTTATATGATAATCAATATTTCGGGGCGATTTCCACTTAAATTTCTGTGAAACCAAATGGCAAGCTAGACTTTGAAATAAAAAAGTTTCTTCAAAATCAGGCCAGTAATAAGGAAGTCGTGCGATAATCAATATTTCGAACGGGAAAATCGCCTGTCACATTAAAAAAAATTTAATGGGTCTAACCTGCAATAAAAAAAGTATAAAAAAATAAGTGCATTATGGCCTGTTGGAATCGTCCCATTATTAAATCAAAAAGCTGAAAGTACAAAAATTTTTTCTAAACAAAACAAATTGTAGGGTGAAAAAACTATCGCTTTTCGGCTACAATTGAACAGATTTTTATTAAAACTATATTTTCTTACTCTTTATAGTTTGAATATAATAAAAAAAATTCATTACAGGTTTAAAAAAATCAATCGATACAAATTTATTTTATTCAAGAACATAAAATTAAATTAATTAAAAAAGTTTACATGGAGAAAAGAAGACTACACATTACAAATTAAAATAAGGACAAGGACTTAAGTTCCTGAAGATGCTTCTGTTTTTTATATATTTACTCTTATTCATTTAATATTTGACTGTACAAAGCCTTATATTAGGACCGCATATGTGTAGTCCTTCATTCGCTTTATATCATATTCATATATATTTTTGTGATTTTTTAACTTCGTCAGTTAAACCATTTTCACTATAAGCGCTCATATTACTGTTATAATATTTTTTAAGGCCAAACATCCGCAACCTTTTTATTGCTGGACTGCAAAAATTTCAACTTAGAAAACATTAATTGAAAGTAAAACTTTATTTTAAATACTTAAAATTGAAATTTATCGGCGTTGTTTTCACGTTTGTTTGTTGCATACTCGTACATGTTGCAAGAAAAATAAAATGGATTTATGTTGAGTATGCGAGTAAATATTTGGTTGTGCTGTGAAAGCATTCTACTTCTAATATTGTTAAGTGTTCTTATACGAGAGAGAATTCTCATATTGTTCGTTTGATGGTTTTGGCATAAATATGTGAGATTGAATCTCTTCACTGAGAAAAGCTTACGAAAATGGAGCATAAAGACTGCACCATCTATGCAAAATCAGCGTCGGCCACTTGGTGAAATCGTGTGCAAACATTAACAGCAATAAGATCAGTTTCGTAAATATTTGAAATATTTTTTCTTTACTTTATTGAGTATAATGGTGTGAATCTTATAATATACGCTTTAATTAATCCGGCTCATTATTAGATATAATTTTGAAAATTTTGCTAACCATGCAGCCTTATATAAAAATTCTCCAAAAGTAAATGAGAATTATTATCAAAATGGAATATTTCAACAAAGAAAACATTTTAAAGTTTTATTTTATTTATCTGGTTAATTTTTTCCGTCAAATAATAAATTGTTTTGGTTTGTTGTAATTTGATTTATATTAAAAAATAAAGCAATAAATAAAAAGAAAAAGTATAAAATTAATTTAAACAAATGAAAATTTCCAAAATTAAACAATACAACAGTAGTGCCACTTAAAATTCGCCTTATGTGAAGAGGCCATAATGATATGTTGTCAAATGGCACATTGTATTCGCCTGTTTTTCATTAATAAGGTACAAAGCGAATTCATATAAGTTGACCTCGAGAGCTTAAATAAAGGATAAAGTTGATGTTATAGGCGTATTAAATTCGTTTTAGTACGCTTTTTGTTGTTACTGACAGGTCGAAAACTGCATTACAAAGTAATGCCGTAGCTTTCAAAAACCCATAGTAAGCTGGGCTATGAACACCACCTGGTAGAGCTTGGCTCAGATGATAAATTCGCTTGTCATATGTATGTTTTTCCAAAGCAATGTTCAATTTTGTAATATTTTCTTTTGTCATTTGCCATTTTTATAAATTTTTGTTATATCGAAATAAGAAATAATTTGCAAAAATACTCTTCTCTTTTTATACCAAATAATTTACACGAATTCTTTAACAACGTATCAGTCGTGTAAAAACGGAACCTGATGTATATTGGATTTTTCTTTCTTTAAATTTATTTTTCCCTTTATAAAAAAACATTGAAAATTTGCTGGTATTTCGCAATTAAAAAAATAAAATGCTTCTGTATTATTATGTTGTATCTGTTATCGTAATGTTCCCAGCTGATTAGAAATTCGCCTTTATAAGGCCCGCATTCAGGCGAATTCATATTGATTCTCTAAATTCAAATTCGCAGCCTACATTTTTATATTTGAAAATTGGACTGTCCCCGAAACTCTGCATAGAACTTATTAACTGGTCTCGGTTCCTAATACGTTGAATTCGCTCATAGTTTCAAATTATTAACTATCCTTGTAAAATTCTATGAGGAGTAAAATATAAGATTAGAAGAAAATGAGGCTTATCATCAAACTCATCCAATTGTAAATGAATAATCAAATGAAAGAAACCAATAAAAGTCAAACTGTAAGGAAATCGTAATGCCATCAGCTTAATAATAAACTTAAAATAGCTTAAATCAAGGAACTTGTGCCCTTTCAATCATCCCCTACACACAAATTTCAACATTCAATGGTCTACTTAAAATAAAAATAAAAAAAAACAGAATTATTTCTTTTATTAAGAGACAAAATGCAAGAAAACCAATGTACAATCGTAAAATACAGGACGCCATTCAGCAATAATTCAAGTTATCACCGGCGGATATTAAAAATGTAAAGGACATCACATCCGTTAGTAACAGCATCAGTGGCTCTCTGCTACTGCTCTTCCTGATGCTTAAATCTATAATGTGTCCGTTGTCATAGTCATCATCGTCATCAGCATCAACGAATTTAAACACGCGTATGGAATTTTCATCGTTCCAAAATCAATAAAAACACATTTGAATGTCCTGTCAGTCAAGAAAAATTCTAAAAGAAGAAAATAATCAGAAAAGTAAACTTTTAAAAGGGCGAGTAAAATTACATTCGTTTGGCTTGATAAAGTAAACGAAGGTGTTTCTTTTGTTAAGGAAATATAGAAAAACATTTAAGTGAAAGATCTTAAATAGAAAAAGAAAAAAAATTAAGGGTTCTGAAGAACATTAAATAACCTACATTTCAATTTGTAGAGGCTTTAACTACACAAAGAATATAACAAAAATAAGTAACATTTTTAAATAAGGATCTCCCAAATCTGATGTGCTATAGCGGCCATATTTGTTCGGCCAGAGCTGTCAAATCTATTATTCACAATTACTGATACTTACTTTGGGGGGATTGAGTAGCCCGTTCAAAATTATGAAATCTTATAATCAAAATTTGTTTTTGCAAATGGCAGAAGGTCCTTTAAGTAAAATAGAAGAAAACTGTCTTCGAAATGTATACGAAGCGTGAAAATAGTTTTGCATTTAATTGTATGCAACAGCTGGAACTTTTGCCTTCCGCGACTTTTTTACAGGGGGAATTACGCCTTCACATGTGTTAGAACTAATTGAAACAAAATTTTTTAATAACTTTTGGTTTCAGTCGAATATCAATTTTAGAATGCGGATTGTATGGTGCGTAATTTTATTTGCACTTCTTCGATGTTACAAAATTTACTTCGAAGAAAGTTCCATGAAAAACAAAAACATCTAGTCCTACTTTAGGAAAACAGACTTTTTACTAAAATTTGATAAATTTTGTGTCAAAATGTAGGGCATTGCCATAATATTTATGTAAATATTCCTTGATGTTTTCCAAACTTTTAGAAAATAAAAAAATATTTCAAAGCAACAAGAGTGGGACAATGGGTCTCTATCTAAATGCCATCGCTAATGTTTTTTGAAATTAATGAAAAAAAATAAGAAAAAAATTGCTTGAATATATTAAAACACTTTTATTATGAAACACTTACGTACTTTTGGACACACTTTTTAAATTTGAAATAAATAAAAAAACAAATATTTTCCGTTAAAATTTTGTTAAAGGAAGTTGAAAGAAGTTTCGGGAACAGCAAAACTTATGAGAATCATTGAAAACCCATTAAAATGTTGTTCAATGTTGTACTCGTACTCAGAAAAAGGAATAATGCTTCTGTTTAAAATATTTATACTCAAACAATATTTTAAAGAGGGTTTGTTTCTGCTTTCTCCACCTTTTTTATCATTATTTATCTTTTTTTATTTCCTTTGTATAGAGTTGGTTTCATAAAGTCTATTTTTTGTGCTGTTTTCTGCCTTTAACGTTTCCCTTGGTTTGAAAACTTTAAAATTTTTTCTCTTGTGAGTTAATTTTTATTTAGATTTTAATGTTAATGTTAATGTTAACGAAGAAGCACCCAGTAATAATAATAAAAAATAAACTTTAAAACTTTAGTTGGCTTTTCGGTTTTCTTTTTAAAGAAAACACAGCTAAAATTTTGTTAAAAATGCAAGATTTTACTCAGTTGCTCCTCAAATGCAAACTATAGAATAATTTGGTGAAATAAAGTTAAAAAATTAAACAAAGATATTACAATATTAATTAATTAATTATTCGTAGTCAGCGTTATATTTAACCAAAATTTATTACTTTTTTCTTCCATATGCTGAGAAGCATATTTTTATAATTTTAGCGTTTTTTTTGTGCCAGTAGTTTTTTTTTCATAAGTTGTAAATAATTGAAAGACTAGCTTACACACTAATTACAGACTAATTAAAATAGAGAGAAATTCATTAAGAAAGGAAACAATTGAATAACGATTTGTGGACCGGAAAATAATTAATTAATCAAAACAAAAACAGGAAAATTACATAAATATGTGTGTGCGCTGCAGAAAACAACTTAATTTAGGAATTAATTGGAAAATCTTAATCAATAGCTGGAGGAGCAAAACTTCCAAAAAAATTAAAAATTAACGTATATTGAAATAAATTGGTATATTGAGCCGGAAAACTAATGTTCCTAAATCCGGAGCGATCACCCCACATCAAATTGTTTGTAAACAGATCGGTTTCGACTATCGCAAAGAATATAAGAACTATTTCAATTATTTTAAGTCCTATATTTGAAGTCCGTTAATTTTATTGCGAATAAAACAATTATTATTGCGAATTAGAAAAGCAACGATTTCAACGCAAAGAGCCAACCGAACAGGTTAAAAAGCCGTAACCTGCCATAATCCATTTCTAGTTTATATTTTTCTACCAGGAAAGATTTAAATACCCTCTTGAATAAAAATTGTTTGAAATTAGTTCCATAAATGGCGAAGTTATGTTAGAATCACTATTTCGATTGGCCACTTTTCCATCCGATTTCTACTTAAATTTCTTCGAAACCAAAGTGCAAACTACAATTTCAAATAAAATTTTGTTTTTCAAATTGCCTGTTCGATTTTAGAGTACATCAAAACATGGGTCCAAACTACAGGCAAACCCTTTAAAACAAAAAAAAAAAAAAAGAGTTTAAAAATCGGTTTATAAATGGAGAAGTTATGTGATAAGCAATTTTTCAGGTGGGCAATAGCCCGTTCGATTTCAGAAAAAAAATCATGGGGCCAAACTATAAAATTAGTTTGAAAATCGGTTTATAAATGGAAAAGTTATGCGATAAGCAATTTTTCAGGTGGGCGAATCGATCATTCGATTTCACAAAAAACAAATCATGGGACCAAACTATAAAATAAGTTTGAAAATCGCTCCCTAAATGGAGAAGTTAGAGAATTTTTCAGGTGGACGAAATACCCGTTCGATTTAAAAAAACAACATATTAAAAAAGTTTGAAAATTGGCCCACAAATTTATGCGTTTACAAACAAACAAACATACTCTTTTGAAGTCGGTTAGAAAAGGATTTAAAACAGATAAATAAACTATTGAAGGTACAAACGAAACCGAGAAAAATCATTCGTTAAAGAAAAACTTTAACATGTGATACAGTTTTAAGCTTCAAGAAAAACTTTCTCTAAAAGATCGCATATTAATTATGTACCTTATAATTAATTACTAGTAGTTAAATGTCCTATAAGGAACGGCTTTCCGCTTTCGCTTAATTTTTACTATTTCACAAAATATTTTTCAGTATTATTTGATATTCAACGTGAAGTCAGAATTTTGAGAGCATTAAATTAATTATTCTTTAAAGGAAATAAATTTTTATGTAGTTTTTTTTTCTCAGTTGGTTATTTTTTAAATTTTGGTTACAAAAAATCGTAAACTGAAGAGTCAGAGGCTCTTGATATGAAAATCCAGTGTGATGTTCGATGGACTGAACACATTTTTCATGTCGTTAAAGAATCATTCAAGCAGCCATGTTGTTAAAGAAGCATACTTCACTCCTTCTGATATCCTTCTTATTATTTATACGATCTATAGCCGTCCTAAAATGGAATACAACTTTCACGTGTGGGCCGGTGCTCTAAATTGTAGTTTGAAGTTACTCGATCACGTAACAGGAGAGGGCGAAGAAGCTCATCAGTGACAGTAATGTAGCCGACTCTATTGACTCACTGGAGCATCGTCCCAGTGTGGGGTTTCTTTTCGTTCTCTTATCGTTACTTTAATGAAGTGTGATATAATGAGATTAGGGAATATTTTGCCACAAAGTCGAGTGGCATCGTCAGGCAAAATTTATTTCTGAATTGAAAACAATTAAATTTTAAGTAAACACTTATTAAATTAAATAATTTTTTTAACATCATTTTTTATTGCCTGCCAAATCAGGTAAACGATCATTCAATTGTCATTTCAATTTGTCGGTTGTAAAAATTAAATTAAGATTTTAATTATCACAACACAATTTACGAAATAACAAATCGTAATTGTAACTAAAAATATTTCGAACATATATAATTTAAATCAGTACAAAAGAATTTTAATCAAATTTTTTTTTAATAGAAAAATTATAATGTAAAAGTTTCCATAATTATCTCTTTTTCAAAACTGACCTTCATAGACTAGTAGGTAGTGTACTATACTCGTAGTGCGAAGGTCCCAGGTTCGAATCCTGCCGCAGAACTCTGGCAGTTTGTGTCTGATAATAAAAGGGAGCGCACAACAAAACAAGCCTTCACTGGCTTAAGTGTATGTCGTATGACATGGGCTATCACACCCCTCCAATCAACCTAACCTAACCTAACCTCTTTTTCAAATAATCTTTCTTCTGTCTGCAACAAAATTTGTATGGAAGTTTGAAATAACGGGTGGGTATATATTTTGTGTGTTTGTTGGGATAAAGTTTATTAAAAAAAATTATTTCACATGCTGTTTATTTATTGGAGTGTTGAATATAATTTTCTTAGTCCGGTTGAGACCACCCTCGTACATATTTATGTACTTTATTCCTTATAATAGAAGGGTGCTTTTTGCATTATTTTGTTCTTCGCTTTAAGAAGCCATATTTGTTTATTCTTTTTAATATATACATATATTTTTTAAATCACATAAATTATTTCTTAGTACTTATAATTCACGTAATAAATTATTACAGTCGGTTTTTGATTCAATTCGCTTTCAATTTCCGCTTTACAAGAGTTTGCCATTAAGCGATGAGATTTTAAATATTCCAGTGGTTACTAAGACATTAAATTTTTGTATTATTGGAAATAAGATGAACTACATGAAAATATTTATTTTTTAATAAGGGAATCTGCCTGAATAAAGTATTTTCAAGCGGCTTATCAAAGGTAAGAAAGATAAATTTTTTCCTAAAAAAATTCTCTAGGGGCTGTATTAACGGTTACACTAGACTTCCGCTTTTCACGATATTTCTTACATGTAATTTTTTATGTGCTAATATGTGCAATATGGTAACAAAAGGGATATCACAAATAGTTTGAAATTAAGTTCCCAGTGGCATGCATCGATTTTCTATTGCAGTTGTTTTACCTACACCAAAAAAAGTTTCTGGTAATTAGATCTGACAGAGAGGACCAACAAATATACGTTCATCGTGTCCCATGTTCTTTGAGGGTTTACAGTTTCCCCACTTTGGCAAATATTTATTCTGCATCGTCTTAGAAAACTATGTGAATCTTGCAATTTTAGATAGAACATAAATTTATATAAAACATTATTTATATAAAACATTATGAGGAACATTTTCGTTGAACATTTTAACCCTCTAACTGTTCAATTAAAGCGGATTTTTTACCCCTTTCAAAAAGGGTCGAAAAAGGGCCATTAATTTAACAGTTATAGGGACTTTTTTCGGTTACTCTTAAAAGGGGACAAAAAAGACCCATAAGTCGCAGAGTTAGAGGGTTAAAATGTTCCGTTAATTCTGTATTTAGAGTTGGTGCTTCATTGTCCCAGAAACCTGGCTTTCATACAATAATTCACTTTAAAATGTTACTGTTTAATTTAGTGTAAAATGTGTTAGAGAATTCCTTAAACATATTATTTCGTTTAAAAATTTCACAAACTGTTGTAGTTTGGAATGGAGACCGTTTCAAGGACCCTTAATATGTTTGCAATCGCGATTTGCGTTGCGTTTTTAATATATTTACAGGCTTGTTAAAATTTTTTAACGCAATTTTGTTTTTTTAAGAAATTCTCATTTACTTCTCTAGAATTGTCATATAAGCCCACAAAACTTTTATTTTTATTTTGTAATATGCGTAATACAGCATAAAAAATTGATTTGGAATACGGAAAAAATATTAAAAATTTTAAAAGAAATATAATTCAAAATAGAAAAAAATACTTCAACTTAATTCTCCCTCATAAAACGCTGCACAGGGCTTTTAAATTTTTATTTGATTTCTACAAGCACTTTTTAATTTCTCTCACCATCTGATTTGCAAATTAAATTTGGCACATTAATAAAAAAAAAAAATATAAAATATTTTAAATTGTTGGGACGTGATAAATCATCAATTATTTGTTTTTTTTTTTTAATGAATTTTACATAAAAACATTTTTATGACTTGTTTTTTTACAAAATGATTCATGTTTTTCAAATAAAAGATTTCTTGTCGTATAAAATTAATTTGCATATGAAAAAATTTAATGGCGAAATAAAAAAAATATATATACATATGTACGTATGTATGTATGTATATATGTACTTACAAGCGTTTAAGCTTAAATAAAATATTTGAAAAGAGGGTTGGTGATTTTAATAATGGCAAAAAAGATTTGAAAAATTATTAGGAAAAAAAAAATAAACTCATTTAAAATATGCAAATTAGTTGAGAAGTCAAATATGTATCGGAGTTTAAATAATTTTTGATAGAATATTGAAATATATTTCCTACACTGAAAGCAGCTGTAAATGTTTCACTTCTTTTGTTATTTTGCGATATTCCATGTATGTATCTCAGAGTTAAGGCTTTTACAACCATGACTTGAATCAAAGTAATGTATCCTGATATTTAATGCGTCAATGTGTTTTTAAATTTGGCTTACAGATCGTTATATAAATATGCCATTTTTTGAGTTTTCAAAGTTGAATTTTTTTGATCCTAACAGCTTCTTTTGGAATTATGTTCAAGCTTGGGTAGGAAAGCAACACTCTGCGACTTAGCTCTATCCTGGAAATACTGTATATACTTGGAACAACCCTACACTAACTATTACAGATGGTTAATCAGATTAAAACATTCAAAGTACACTTGCATGTGTGTCCTTACAAAATAGTTTTCTATATTTATTTGTATGTTCATGAATAGATGTTAAGAAAACAGATATAAACATTTTTGGAAATCTCATTTATGAGAACTCACACATGAAGATCTCTGAATGCTGAATTAATAATTAACAATGATAATTCTGCCGCATAAAAAGCCCACTTTAATACAAAGAGCCAATCAAACAGTTTACAAAACCGAGACAACTACGAATTAGTTTAAAATCTGATGTAATTAATTTTTAGTTTATATTTTACTACCAGGAAAGATTAAGGTATTGTCTTAAATTAAGAATTTTGAAAATAGGTCCATAAATGGCGGAGCCACTTTGTCCGTCCTATTTCCATTTAAATTTCTGTGAAACCAGATTGCAAGTTACATATTCAAATAAATACATTTTTTTCAAAATCGGTCTACAAATGGGGTATTTATGTTATAATCAATTCAGAGAGAGACAAATTGCCATCCAATTTTCCAAAAAAATAATAAATAAATAATATATGCGATCATACTATAGGCAAACCTTTTCAAACAAAAAAAAATAATTTTGAAAATCGGTCCATAAATGGAGGAGTTATGCGATAGTTAATTTTCCAAGTGGGCGATTTGTACGCCCGATTTCCACTTAAATTTCTGTGAAGCCAGACTGCAAGTTACACTTTCAAATAAATACAGTTTTTTCTTTCAAAATCGTTCCATAAATGGGGAAGTTATATGATAATCAATTCGGAGGGGGACAAATTGCCCATCCGATTTTCGAAAAAATATGCGATCAAATTATAAGAAAACTGTTTCAAACAAGAAAGAACAATTCAAAAAATCATTCCATAAATGGAGGAGTTACGCGATAGTTAAATTTTTAAGCGGGCGAATTGTCCGTCCGATTTTGGAAAAAATATGGAACCTGCAAGCGAAGAAATAATTTTGAAAATCGGTCTATAAATGGAGTAGTTATGCGATAGTCAAATTTTCGAGCGGGCGAATTGGCCGTCCGATTTTCGAAGAAATAAAATATTGTGGGACCTGCAAGCAAACCCTTTATAACCATATTTTTGAAAATTGGTCCATACATGTAGAAGCTATGCGATAGTCAAATTTCCGAGCGGGCGAAATGCCCGTCCGATTTTCGAAAAAAAAATGCTGACCAACCTAAGGTAAACCCTTTCATGTGTGAATAAAGTCATGGATAAAATTATGGGTATACAAGCATTCGTCCTTTTTGAAGTCGGTTAAAGAACAGTCACAACTTTTGAGCTCATTGTCACAAAAAATCTCAATATATATATTTGGGACGATAATATATTTGACTTCTCAATTACGTTCGTATACACATAATGAAATTCTGGCTGTACACTTGAAGTTTTTTCATAAGGAAATTTCATCGCATATCATATTTAAAATTCATCCTTCCTTTCTTTCCAAAAAACTTAAGAAATGCACAATCAAATGTTGCACATGTAGACGGCCACTACGAATTTACTTCCCTTTCTCAAAGTGCTCGTTATGAAAAAATCTGGTAACTCCTTTTTATAATTATATAATTTAATTGTAGCGACACATACACATGCACATTATTTTGCATATTTTGTACGAAGCATGTCCCATCCATACATCCATAAATATATTTGTTTATGTCAATATCATTACGTGGTCTGTAGCGCTTGGATTGTTACAACGTGAATATCAAATAAGAAACCCTTTATTTTCTACACATTAAAATGCGTATTTACTTTGAGATGTCCTGGGGATGAGAAATACCAGCATAGACACACACACACATATATATTTATTTTTGTATATAATATTTACATATTTCTCATGTATTTGAAAAAATAAGGGGAAATTTTAATGTACATAAAAGCCATGTACACACGCACACTGCATTGTACATGATATTCACGAAATTGTAAACGTACATAAACGAATTTTGTAAGTTTTTTTTTTTAACATTGTACATATAAAAAGGATTAAAATGACTCCTAATGAAATTATCTGTATTATGACAAGATAAGGTAAGAAAAATGCTGGTTATGAAACCACAATTCAATTTAACTTTTTGAGAAAAGTTTTTTTTCCGATTAGCCTAAATCAGTATTATTTTGGTTCCGAATTGTTAAAAGTATTTCTGGAAGAAATTTCAATATTATCTAGATTTCCTTTGGGCAACTTCTATAGAAGATTCAAGTATTAAGCAACCAAATTTTTTTCTCCCTTTGGAGGGAAAGAAGTATGTATTTAGATTATAAATATGATTTTAGTGTAACAAAAAATAACAACACTTTTCGTCTTCCCGTATTATCTATTCAAATACGAGGGCAGGTCAATAAGTCCTTGACTTTTTGTATAAAAAACAGGCTTTTGAATAAAAAAATCATTTAATTTTTTCAACATAGTCCCTTTTGAGGTATTTGTCCAACATTTCTCCAATTTTTTTATCCCTTCCAAATAAATAGGATTTGTCGAGGTCATCAAAATAGGTATTTGTTTCAACGATATTGTCAAATCTCTTTCATAAGGTTCGGAAACAAAAAAAATTTCTCTCGGAGCTAAATCCAGAGAATAGGGTGAATAAGAGAGTAATTCATAACCTAATTCATAGAATTTCTCCATGGAAACTTCACATTTCTGTCCTGCTGGAAAGGAACTTTTTTCTTGGCCCATAAGTTGTCCTCATGGCTTTATTGGCTGACAAGCCCAAGTTGGCCGGCCTTCCTTGGCGCAGATTCACCCTGAGAGGCCCACTATTTTGACTGCTGTTTGGTCTCTGCTGTGTTGTGGTAGATTCACGTTTTACGAAACGGCGCACATACATGACCAACACAAGAGAGAAGACCAATAACGTACAAATATAGAATACTAGGCGTATGGGGAAGGAACATCAGCCAACTATGCGGTCACACAGTGAATTAGGCAATACGAACATAGTGATGAAGAGAGAAAAGGTTGGTGAGGGGAGAGGGAGAGGGAGGGAAAGAGAGACATGAACAACTACAAGAGCGTTACATGCAGTAGATCGGAAGGTACACAGAAATACATGAGCGGACACACACTGCCATAGGAACTATACAAGGACAACTACAACAGCAGGAAAACGAAAGAAATGTAATATTCTATGGCTTTGTCATTATTATATTGGGTGTTTTTTATTGAGGTATAGAACTTTAAGTTGGCATCACTTTTTTAACTGGCGGCCATTTTGTCAGCTGTCAAGTGATTAATATTTAGTTTGGTTTGCCATTTCATCATGAACCGGTTGACAAAAGAACAACGCTTGCAAATCGTGCAAATTTATTTCCAAAGTAATGGTTCAGTTCGCGAAGTTTACCGCAAGCTCCGTCCATTTTATGGTCGACATAATCGTCCATCAGAGCAATTAATTCGGTTAACCATGGATCGTTTTCGCACTACGTTTACTCTATGTGATAATACGCATCCGCAGAGACGTCGAACAGTGCGCACCGAAGAAACAATTGCCGCTGTAGAGCAAAGTGTTGAAGAGGACCCGAATGAATCGATTCGCCACCGTGCACAGCAATTGGAGCTTTGTCCATCAACTTTATGGAAGATTTTGCGCAAAGATCTTGGCTTGCGACCTTACAAGATCCAGCTTGTGCAAGAATTAAAGCCGCGAGACCATGCAATGCGTCGTGATTTTGGTGTATGGGCCGAAAATGAGATTGATCTCGATGCTGATTTTTATCGCAAAATTTTGTTCAGTGATGAGGCTCATTTTTGGTTGAATGGCTACGTCAACAAGCAAAATTGCCGCATTTGGAGTGAAGAGAATCCACATGAGACCCTTGAGACGCCATTACATCCACAAAACCTGACTGTTTGGTGTGCTCTATGGGCTGGTGGAGTCATTGGGCCATACTCCTTCCGAAATAATGCTGGAGAGTCAGTTACCGTTAATTGACACCGGTATAGAGCCTTGATAACCGACTATTTTGCTCCCGAATTGGATGGCATGAATGTGGATGAGTTGTGGTTCCAACAAGACGGCGCTACATGCCACACAGCGCACGTCACAATCGATTTATTGAAGGAAACATTCGATGAGCGCATAATTTCGCGGAATGGACCTGTCAATTGGCCACCAAGATCGTGTGATTTGACACCATTGGATTATTTTCTTTGGGGATATGTGAAGTCGCTCGTCTACGCCAACAAACCAGAAACGTTAGGGGACTTGGAAGCCAACATTCGTGGCGTTATTGCCATCATACGGCCCCATATGCTCGAAAAAGTGGTTGAAAATTGGACCTGTAGAAATGGCTTTATTCGAGCCAGCCGCGGCGGCCACATGCCCGACATCATATTTAAACGTTAATGGCATAAAATTATCCTTCCAATAAAGCCAAATTGATGGACATTGAAAAGATTTTCTTGTGTTTTATTTCAATTCGAAGTTTTATACCTCTAAAAAAAAAACACCCTGTATTTAAGGTAAAATATTAGATAAATCCTATGCACTGGTTTCCCGACTCGTCTGCTTCCCTGCTTTCAATCTAGGCATTTTTTTTGGGCAATATCATCGTCTGGTTTATTTCCGCTGTAATGGGCTGCTGATTTGCCTCCATCCAGAGCTGGTTGTAGGATATTGTTACAGGTCAGAAAATACGTAAGATTTTACGAACGCATTTGTATTTGTATTTGGCATTGTATGTCATGTGGTGCTATATTCCAGGTCTCGCATCCATATAATAAAATGGAGTTAAATAGTTTGATTTTAGTTTGTTTCGAAATATGAGACGATTTCCAAACCGGGTTTAACGGGCCAAATATATGCGACTGGATTTATCTGCTGCTGAGCCACCAGTTGTGTCAATTGTGCTACCCAGGTAGCAGAAGGACTTAATATCTTGATCGCTTACGGAGAAATGGTGATCTGTGCTACTATTGATGCGGACTCCGCATTGCGGAGAGAATTTGTCTTGAGTATATTTGTTTTCAGGCCAAGCAATTTCGCGATGTCAATGATGGTGAAAATTGTCGACTGCATCTCTGAGAATGAGTGGCTAAGTAGACATATGTCGTCGGCATAATATAGGTCCTCCAACGTGGGATGATGGCAAATCAATCCAAACATAGTCTGCCCAAAAGCTTGAGCAACATACACAAAATTTTACAGCAGAAGTGATTATTAACTTTGCCTCTGCAAATTTGGTTTTGCTCTAAATTTGTGATGAGACTTCAAACGATTATAAAACTTTGCGATTTAATTTTAGAGATGGTAAATTATTGATTGCGATGAAAAAGTGAACATCAAAAACTAAGTTACTGAAGCTTTTTTCGTGGCAAAGGGTATGTTACATATATTCATTAATATAATATAATAAATTATATACATTAGGGAAGTTCATAACTTAATTACATTATTATGCACCAAATTCTCACTTTGTTTATGTACAAAAAATTCCCACACAGAATGGTCACTTCTCTGAAACTTGTTTTCCAAATGGAAGCAAAATACTTAAGCCGTAAAGCCCTTTTTATAATACACTATTGAAAAGGTCATTAAACTGTGTGGACTGTTGAAAAAGTTAACACAAAGCGGACTAATATCTGTTCTAAGTTATACAAAAACATTAGGAAAAAAAAAAACGAACAAACAAACGAGGTGTGAGTAAATATTGACCTAAACAATTTGCATAAATTTTGTAGCTTTTTGTTGCATTGAACAACCATGAAATTCAATTATTCGTTAAAAATATTTTTCTTTCACATGAATGTACACGTATCCATCATACTCATGCAACAAATGACCATATTTGATGGAATGGTAATGATGATGAGGACGATGACCATAACATAAAAATTTATTATGATGTTTTGCTACTATCATAGTGTTCCAATTGTTTGTTAACAAGCCGCAGATAATAAGGGTTGTTAAGCCTTGACCATGAAAAAAAAGGGACGGATAATAAAAACTGACCATTCACTGGTGTTCAATGCAACCCAAATATAAAAAATAATACTAATCTCCTTCCATTAGTTGCCACAGGAAATAAGCAACAGATATTCTCTCTTGTACAGCGGCTTAATATAAAAATAGAAAGAAGGACGAAATCCATTTTACAGATATAACAACAAACAAAAAATCAAAGTAATAAAATCACTTAATGGTCAGTGATGTGATTTGTCATGATACTTTTACAGGAGATTTCATTTCTATTTTGTTTGTGTTTTTGCTTTTGTTGCTCCTTTAGGTGTGTTTTGACGTGTGTGGTCAGCTAAAGTCCTGTAGGTTGTTTTTGTGTATTTTTCCCCTTTGCAATAAGTGTTTATTTCCGTGTTTAATGTTTATTAAGGGAGTTTGCCTTTGTCGCCTTTGGCTTTATGTCACTTGAAAACGAATTTTGATTAGATTGATTTGATTTTTTTTTTTAATATGCGAAAAAAAAACTTTTATTGTGTAATTGATTACGGTATAGTATTTCTGGCTCAAGGCAAATTTGTATTTGATTGAATTGTTGGAGTCCACGGAAATTTTATTAAGGGGATTTTTGCAAAAAGGATTTTAAAGAAAAGTAAGTGAACTTTAATATGAAAACGACGCAATTCTAACAATAATTCCAAACGATCGAAGCAAGTTTATGAATCATTCTGTTTACACGACTCATCTATCTGCTTCGATTTTAGAATTTTTTTCTTTCCATTGTTTTTTAACTTTTATAAAATTTAAATAAATTAACTTTTAAATAAATTAACAAAAAACAATTATATTTTTTAACTTTTCACTTTTAAATTTGCTTTGTTTACAAAAATATTTAATTTTGATTGGGGTGTGAAGCAAGAATAGAGAGCGAAGCAGGTGCCGTGAAAACAAGCTATTATGTTCCAAAGGTGGTCTCATATCGAAACATATATGTGCTCCTTTTTCAAAAATAGCAGCAGATGATTGAAAAATAAAAATTGAAGAAAAAATTAAGACAGAGAAAGAGGGAGAGAGAGAGAGTGAGAAGAGAATAATTTCTGTTTTATAACTCAACTATTCCCCATTTCTTTCATTATTTTTTTTTTATAGCAGAGTAGCAGCGCCTCTGGTGTCAAGGAGACCCTTAAGTCTCTTAAGTTGTATGTGTGTAACCATTTTATTAATTGTTTTACTTCGCCGATGATTCTGCTAACATTACCCGGGAAGGAGGGCGCTTTTGATGTAGTAAACAGAAGAGTATCAATAGCTGTTACTGTTCAGTGATCAGTTCTATGCCTTCATCACTTAAACAGTCCAACAACAATTAACGCAATGCAATACTAATGTACATCGGGAAAACTTATGATGTTATTGATTTGTCTTGAACAGGGATCGAACCCAGGTTCTCAGTCATATATTGCTCTGTAGTCAAAGCGCTAAACTACTTCAGCCCACAGTACCCTCAATTGGGTCCTTAAAGTGTAAGGAAGAGAGCCCTTCATTAAATAGGATAACGAATGATATAAGAAAACACAATTTATGATGAAGGTTGGCAATCCCATCATATAAGGAATCGTGTGACATCCTCTTCAATTATCAGAAAGAAGCTTTGAAAAGTAAACCTTCCTTGACTTATCAAAAAAACCTATTTTGGAGTAGACAAATATCTCTACAAAGAAAACATAAATTATCACTGGAATCTTTCAAGGCAAAATCTTTCAAGTCAATTGCATAATTCTTTCAAGGATGATGCAAAACCATTTTTTTACCTTGGCTTTTTATATCTGCTTTTCATTGTTAATTCATTCAAGTGCAAAAATTCTGCTTGTTATTTTTGCTCACTTGAAGTGCCATCAACTAAAATACACCAACCAAGACAATCTTCATACACATTAGGCCTTTTGCAAACACCTCCAAAGGACTTCAGCCTTTCATCTGTTTTTTTTCCATCTCTTCTTTACGCTCTCTAAATGGTCTTTTATTTCCTTTTATTATACAGGAATAAAAAACTGCTTTGAATAAAATCCCTACCATAAAATGCAATATTCATATAAGTCAAGCATTCATTCATAATACGATTTTTGCATTCACAATACTCGTAATATGAATGCATATGCTGCATGTGCATTCTATTCACCAAATACTAACAAATGTGGCAGCCACATGAATATGAATATAAAAATTCATGTAAAGAGCAAAATATTACTTCTTGTTTAAGACACATCCTTACCTTAACCCAGCATTGCAGCTGGGGCATAAATAAAAAGCATCTCTGTGCATGTAGTGTCAGGATTTTCATACAAGTTGCATGCCTGGTATGCATTTAGTACAATATTCATTTCCTTGTTTGCATCCGCATGAAAATTAAAAAAATGCACTCTTAGGACCCCTCTTACTCGACTTGAATATACTTAAACTGTAATGGAAAAAGGACCAGGGAGCGAGAAGGATATAAAGACGATGGTGGTGATGATGATGTTGATGATGGCATTACATACACACACATACACACACACACACACGTAAGTGTTAAAGTGGCTCACTTGTTTAGCTTTAATGGCTTAAATGAAGGCACTTGTTGTGTTATATGCACTGCATATTTTCACACATTAACGTGAAAAGGATATGTTAAGGTGTTTAGGGGAAATTATAAGCGCAGGATAATAGACATAATTGAGGCAACAAGTGCTGCTTGCTAGCACCTACGAACGTTCTATAGTAAATTTCTAGAAAGAACAGAATGAAATGAACAATTAAAAGAGTGAGCGGAAAAGTTACTTAAGGCGCATTAAGTTTTTAAATGATTTTCCCATTGCAAACATGAGATTCTTGCAGTTCATATATCTGTTTAATGATAATTCAGCTAAGATGCATTAGCGTAGAGGAACTACAATGAGGTGATACATTGCTCACCCCAGAATGGCTGTTGTCTCTGATGGAATTATTTTGCTTCATATATTGGATTTGCAACACTGAGTTTAACTGTACTAAAAATAAATCGAGGCATCAATTAAGATCCCTACTACTGCAACACATTTATTTGCATATTATAGAAATATTACAATGAGAAATCTATAATATGACTACAGTCGAATTCGCCCAATTTAATATGGACACTTTCGGCAGTTATTTTTCGCTTGAACAAGATTTTAACTTAAACGGTCTTCGGATAATTGAAAATGTTTCGCTTTAACGAACTCATCATTTTGCAAAAAATTTCTTTAAACCAAAGTTATGATACATTCTAAAAATAAAACAGACATACATATACTGATTATTAAGTCAAAATTATTTTCAGAACTGCAGACATTTTTATGCAAAAACTAATGCAGATTTAGATCATTTCCAAATGATTTTAACTATTAAGTTTGTCTTTACAAAATTTTATCTTTTAATGACTTTGATTTAATTATAAACTGTCATAAATGTGTTAAAAAGAGTAACACAATATCCAATTCCAGTGTTCTTGCTTATGTGAAAGTATATTTAAGTTATAAATTTTAGAAAAATACTGTTTTTATCAAGATTTTCCCAAGCTTAACTTCCTAGGAAGTAGTAAGAATGCTCTAGCTGATTCTTTGGAAGCAATTAAAATGTAATTCCTTGAGAACAACTTTAATTTTTTCCAGTGGAATTATATCTGATAATTTTAAGATTAGCAAGTATATATTTAAAACTTTTCTAACCGTATGGATTCAAAATTAAACATTTTGTCTTATAAAGAGAGATTTTATATAAGTATAAAAAATATATTAGTGATGTATATGAAATCAAACCAAATATAAAAAATTCGATATTCAAATAATCTCTCGAATGAAAATAATGTTTTGAATTCCTTCTCAAACGTTATATTTTTGTTGATTTTATTTCATTTATTACACGATTGAAATTGTAATGGTTTTCGGGCATCATAAACTACAAAAAGGTTGATGAACAGATATGCGTTGCCAATAAAAATTCATTGATCATTTAATTTCAAAATCAAAGTAAAATAATTTTTTTCTAACACGCTATTAAATATTTTAATGGAAAACTAATCAATTTTAATTTATTTATTTAGCGTAAGGTCTCTATTAGTTTTTAACATTTATCGATATTTCGGATTATTTGTTTATTTTTACATAAATTTAAAAAATTAAAATTAGCTAAAAAATAAATTAAAATTGATTAATTCAAATAAAACGGTCAAACAACTAGAAAGGATAACTTCTTTATTTCATTGAAAAGAATTTATTAAAATTTATAAATAGATTTCGATTTAATTAGTAAATAACAGAGGCATAAATAAATAAATAAATAAATACATAAATATTAAACGAATAAATAAATAACAAACACAGCAACACTTTTATTTAAATCATATTGACAGTTCTCGATAACCTTGACCGGGATCGGTCACTTAAAATCTACGAAGGTTGTTGTTTTAATAATCTGCCCTCTGACGTTTTCTTCTAACCACATTCTCATCGTAGTCCTCTATATCATCATCACCTTCATCGATCTCAACATCTGTGGGCCGGGCAGGATAACCTTGTTCTGGCTTAAGGATTTTCACCCCCTTGTCGCCGAATAAAAGGCAATCGAAATTTCTGAAAACATTACAGAAAATAAAATTCAATATTTATATTCATTCTATCTAAATTGAAGTCTTGTATGTGTCACTTTTTTGAACTAGTTCAGCTTTTATGGCATAACTCACAAGGAAGAATTGATTGAATGTAACTTAATTTTTTTTAAACAACTTTTAATTACAACATAAACTCAACTAGTTCAAAAAGAGTTGTTGGCCACAAAAGAAATTAGAACTCCTTCAGAAGTTCAGCCTAGACACAAACCTATGATCAAATCTCTTTAACGAGAACGTACTAGTAGTTCCAAGTCCACAAAAAACAAATCAACGTTCGCAACTAGATTTGCTTGGACTTTGCTCAATTGAACATGGGAGGTGTCTAAGCCAAGTCTAACCAACTCACCTCTCAAACAATTCGTAGCCCTGAAACGAGCCCGTCATATACATACACACATGCATGTTACGACCAATAAACCAAATGTCATGAAATTGTATACAGGCCTGAGCGAAACCAAATCGTGGAGGTCTGAAACAAAACGGCGGAGGATTCTGTCCCGAAACTTTGCGTTTGAACCAAACATTATTGTTCACCTTCATTCTCAATTCGAAAGAGAACTCCTCCGGCCGATACACCACTTCGGTGCAAGAGTTCATGCCAATAACGGATAGCAGACCTGCGTTAATAGCATCAGGAGGTAAAGGGGATATGTAGAAACTATTTATTCCAAATTTTAAAATACTCTTTTACCTGCACAGCATTTACACACCCCTTCATGGCAGGAACAGGGTATACGACTTATTATGGAATTGAATGTTATATTGGGCAGATTTATCTGTCGAGCCTCTTCCTCTAGTCGTAACAGATTTAAACGTTGATTTAGTATTCCTAATTGTCTGGCGGCTTCATAGGCAATGTCCGCACTGGGCGTTGTGAGATCTTCATTAGCTGGGAAGTAATTAATCAATTGCATCATTGAAAGATGAAAAATTAGAAAATTAGTTTAGGGTTCGTTGGATAATATTGCAATGAAATATGTAGGGAGAATACGGGAACTCTTATTGCTAAAAGAAATTGAAATACTTTACAAATATTTTTTAAAGTCTGTATTTTCTAATGCTTGCATAGACCAAAGATTTGCAAAAAAAATTTGTTTTATTAGAAAAAAATAATAACAATTAAAATAATAATTTCATTGCGACAAATACCCAAACTGTTATGATCATTGTTACCATTGAGAAATTTCGAAGAGTGTCAAAAAATGGGGATTTCTCATAAAAAAAGGATCACAAAAGAGGATATTTAAGAAGAAAGGAGTATAGTTTTTTAAAGATATTTCATTTATATAAAAATTTTAAGCTTGAAGATAACAAACAATTAATAACGTTATGATTGTAATAAAAATTTGAGATACAGAAGTAATTTTTAGTAAGAAATATAAGAAAATTCTATACTTATATTTAATATAAACCATTTTTATTAGAATTAAAATTGCAGTATTCATACATATTGACATATATACAAATATCTACATATATTTGTAGAATTTGAGACTCTCAAATGTTCTTTACATTTCACCTCAAAAATTAGGTTTTTATTTCAAAGTACTCGCACATATCGTCAAATTCAGAAATCACGTACATATGTAACTTTAGAAATGGTTCCGGAAGGGATAAAAAATTTAAAGAAATTATTATAAAACATTATATAGTTTTATATTATATAGTAATGAAATTTTATGAAACTAATAAGAACTCAATATTGAAATTTATTATTTGGGATATTTGGGTTGAGCTGTTCATATATCGATATCTGTATTTCGTTTGTAAGTATTATATTCTATTTTATAAGTTTATATAATGATTCTGGCAAAAACAAACCGACTTCAATGCAAAGAGCCAATCGAACTGGTTACAGCTTATATTTCTAGTTTATATTTTACTCCTAGTAAAGCTTGAAATACTTTCTTAATAATTGTTGTTAAAAATGGGTCCATAAATGAGGTATTTATGTTACATTAATTATTTTTGTCGGCCACTTTGTTCGTTCAATTCCCACTTAAATTTCTTTGAAATTAAGCTAAAAGCTAAATTTTAAAATCAATATCGGTCTGTATATGGTGAATTTATGCCATAATTAATATTTCGGGGGAGTAAATTGCCCGCTCAATTTGCAAAAAAAATGTGGGATCAACCTGTAAGCAAAATCAGTTCATAAATGTTAAATTTATAGGTGTACAAAGAAAAAAAAAATAAATGAAAGAAATGTAAATGAATTGACAATCTACCCTTTTTTTGCAGACGGTTGAAAACATTCATATACAATATGAGAATTCAATCATATATGAAAACTAAAAACCGAAGTAGACTGATTTGGTTAGCAACAATGAAATATCTACATATATATGAACAGCTAAACCCACAACAAACAATACATATTTGAAACTATAATTTGAAAACTATAAAAATAAGCCTTAAGCTAATTTTTTTTGATAGTTATAGCACTACCTAGAAATTGTTTATGTTTACTTTTGTCTTATAAATATTTTTAAAATATTATATGCATATTTTCCACAGTAAAATAAAAATTTGTTTCTATACATCCTATTTATTAGAAATAACTCATCTATATTTATTGATTAAGCCAACACTTCCAGCTCTGCTTCTAACAAATTTGGAAGAGAAAGCTTAGACTAGAAAGTTTCTGCATACAGTCTATTCGACAGTTTAATTTTCAGCACAGGAGTGTTAGTTTTTTTAAGTTAATAAACGCAAACTGCGAAGTCATTTGGGTTGTTTGCAGAAACACTCAGAGTCTTCGGCAGGAATCGAACCTGTGACTTTCGCACAACAAGTCTAGTAAGTCATCTTTTAGAAGAAGGCAAATGTATTAGCATTTTAATACAAAAATAAATAAATATAATATTAAAAAAATAAATAGTAAAAAAATAGGTAAAACTCAATAATAAGAAAAGGATCAACAATAGCACGAACTGGTTAAAAATGACACAAAAGGCCTTTTTAGAAAATGGTCAATGGCTTCAAAAGAAAAGAGCAAAAAGTAGTACTTTAAGGTCAAAGCGGTACCGCTTGTTATGAAATTTCTTTTAATCGCACAAAAAAAAAAGCATTTCATGAATGACTTGACGATATTGGCCATGGCCGCAACCAGCCAATAAGAAAATGTAATTGGTTAACATTTGAAATTTATTGATATTCTTAACACATTTATATGTCTTTTTTTATATCGATACCTTTTGAAAACGTGTGGCAAATAAATTTTTTTTCTGACTGAAAAAATAAAAACATTATAAAATTGTCATTATTTTTGGAAATAATTATCGTGAGTTAAAAATTAAACATAAAACAGAAATTACTTTGAAGGTCATTTTGAAGCTTTAATTTTTTAAACTTAATTTTTATTTTATTTAGTTCTTAATATCTTCTACATTCGAGGCGTGTTACTGACCTCAACTGAGGTTGGCTTGACTTGGTGTTAATTTTTGTTTGTGTCTATAAAGTTTCTTTGGCTTTCATTTTTTATTGTTGTTGTCTGCTTTTGAGTTGTAGTTAATTCTAGCTTCTTTTATTTATTAAATTTATTTATTGTTCTTCATTTTATCATAACAAGTGCAAATAAAGGTCAGTGGTATAAGAGATTAAAAAAAAACTGCTAAAAGGTTCACTTTGCAACCACACATATATAAGAGCGGTCCGGTAAACAATTTGTAAGCAGCCTAGCTACTAGTAATATCACCCGGTAAATAATGGATTGCTCTGATCTCAACAAAACATTTATATTAAATATTTATGTCATAGGACAGATTTCGTTGAGTACCTGCTTTACGGCTCACGGACCCTATAGTAAAGCCATATTGTCGAATCGCAGGGTGTGGATCTCGTGCGTCTCATTTAGGGTCGGCTGCAGGGCCATGCACGGATTTCTTTGCTGAAGTGCTTGAACCTCTTATCAGTCCAACGGCCCGGCCATTAAACAGCCCTCATTTTATAGGCTATTCACCAACCGCAACCGCCAGGGCAGCTCTGTTAATTAGCAACAGCACCCAGAGAAGTATGACAGTAGATACAATCCACGACATGGTCACTATCACCGAGCTTTGATCCACTCAAACAACCCAAAATGTTCTTCGCTTTTTGGGTTTAATCTACAGCCAGCTCACGATACTGAAAGGGCCTCACCAACAACCAGTCTAGGATAAGTTTTAGGGGCTACTGATTCCCGTGGCATCAGATAGATCTCTGGTTAGCCGTGTGTTTAATAAATACCCACGATTTTAGGCTCCCGCATTTTCAATAAAACTACCCAAAGTAATGTAAACAATACTCGTATGCCCGCCCGTTGACCTGTTATTTGAGAGACTGATTAATAACATAATGAATGGGTAATCGGCAAAAGGTCAAGGTATGAATAGTCCGAATTATGCTTATCCCCACAAGGCAATAGCACCAAGTTATAAGCTGAGACTAGATGCATAAATCGTACACAGAAATAATTCTTACACTCCTTAGTAAAAATCTCGATGGTGCTGTAATAAAAAAAATTCTTTTTCACCAGTCCAACCCGAAAATGTAAGACATCTCTGGAACCAACAAAGCATTCATTAAAAGTTAAATATGGTAATATTAAAGTTAATTTAGACAAACTAAATGAATTTTAATATTATTAAACTATTAATATATTTTTATATGATTTAAGCCAATACCAAAAAGTGAATATCAGAACTGCTGCGACGATTGGGAAAAACGCTGGCACAAGTGTATATCTCAGGGGGAATGCTTTGAAGGAGGCGAAGTAGATTAATAAATAAATATTTTTTGAGAAAAATGCAAATTTTAGCTTTTCTATTGAACAGACCTCGTATATATCAAAATACATTAGTTTTTTGTTGCATAATTATTTAAACTCAACTTTATTTCAGGCTCTTAAATTTCAACCTCATTGGAAGCAAAAATTTTTTTCTATTCTCCTTGTAAATTTTGTCAAATTAAATCAAGTTCTTGAAAATTAATTTTTTAGAAATGTCTATATAACCTTGCAGTTAAATTTATTTCAAAAATCATCTGTTATAATAAATTTGCAAAGCACTTAAAAAATACACTCACGGTTTGTAGCAGAAAATCATGGCATAATTCCTACAATTGCAAATATTTACCGAAGAGCGATTTCCGCTAAAATTTATTAAATTATTTAGTTACATTTGCAAAAATGCTTGGCATTTACATTAACTTTATCCTTGATTTTGCAAAAAACAGATTATAAACTATAAATGTATGCAAAATCAATTTATAATTGTTTTAGTTAAAGAAAGTTTTACCATTTTCCTCCTCCAGAAGCACTGTGCCGGGTCTTATGGCAGAAAGAACTTAAATGATCAAGAACTTGTTTAATATCTTAATGTTTAATAAATAAATGTTTAATTGTTAAATTTTTTAAAAAGTCATGTGTTCGAAGGTCACTTTCAATTCTTGTTTATAATATTATTATGAATTTGTTTTTTTTCCACATCAGATAATCCTCCATTAAGTTGAGAATAAAATGAATCTTGATTACAAATACGTATACAAATGCAAAAATCATTTAATTGACTTATTTGAAATTGCGAACATTAAATAAGTAGAAATTTTAAGAAGAGCTTTACACATATAATTTGTGTAAATATGTACAGTTTAAGCTCAGATGTCAGTACAGCGGTCTAAAATTTGTCACTTATTATTCGATTTTATTTCAATACCTTTAGAGTCTAGTTTCGAAGCCGGTTAAATTTTATTAGCTTTTTTTATTTTAAGCTTTTCAGGGCTTATATCGGTTTTCTTAATATTTTTTATTAGTTTGATGTGTGAAGTTTTCACGGAAGGTACCACATCTTCCGCTCCGATACCTTTACTTTTATGCTGGACTGAATACATTGTATTCTATGGAGATGAGACTTAAAGTGTGAAATTAAAATTTACTTTGCATGAGAGATGCCTGACCCCTTACACTTAGTCAATTATTCTCGCTTATTCCAATTGTCGTCATCGTCGTCACATTAAGTCGACATTTGTGCTCGATGTGAGCAACAATTGAGTGTTAATGATGACCACTTGTCATTTTTTAAGCCTTTGGAATAGTAACAGCTTATAAATAATATATAATTGTTGTCGACATCGATCCTACAGTTGCCGAAATATTGGTGTTGACTTCGTGTAACGTCGACAACGACAAATAGAATAAGGGGGTTTATTTAATTTAACTAAGTATGTTGGTATATAATACTGTGCAAATGTCCGTCTCGGTTTCGTTGGCTTGCGCGCATCTGAAATGTCTAATTTTTCATGACTCTAACGCATAAATCAGCCTGAATTTGACCGATGGCTTTCATTATGTTGACATTGACAATCACTATGGTTTTTGCCTTATAAGCATAGAGCTATCATTTAAGAAAATCCTAGAAGAAAAACTATCGACATCAAATCGCCCAGTCTCCGTACCGAGTTCACATAACCTCCACGTGAGATGACCATGCCTTCAATTGCTCGTGCAGAATGCCCAATGTGGCATGAGCTGTGTAGCATGTAGCTGTGCAGGAAGTTAAATAACAGCGCAGTGCAATAATTTGTACGCTACAGTTTCTTAGGTGGAAGTAAGAAATAATTAGTCCATAAGAGATGCGGCATGGAAAATGTTCGCCAATTAATAATAAATTTTATTTCTCCTCTCATTTTTAATTATGAAACACATCGAACAAAAAAATATATAAATATCATTCTCCAAGAGAGTCTGATGAATCCAAGGCCCCAAAAAATTTTGTTCATTTCAACTTAAAAAAGAGTAAAAAATAATTATTTCTCGTTAATACCACCCAGTTTGTCTTAATTCATTTCAATATTGAAAAAAACCCCTTAATTACTATTCATTAAATTGCGAAAGCTTTCAATAATAATCTCCTTAATAAAAATTAAATTAAATTTAAAATTGTAATAAATTAAAAACATATGTATGTTTTTTTAGTTTTTATTTATTTGATAAAAATAGCATTCAAAAAAATTATGTAGATTTGAAATTGAAAACAGATTAAATCACAATTTGCGTAATTCGTAACATGTTTATATAAGGCTTTTTTTAATTTTACATTTAATATATACTTACACATTACATTAATACATACACATACATACTTACATTTATACGCATATACAAATCTGTACAGGTATTAAATAAGATACATATAAGAGATTTTTATATACTTATGTACATAAAAAATAATTTGTATTTAAAATAATAAAAATTTAAACTTTACGTAAATAAAAAAACCCCAATAATTGAATAATTTACTAGAGCATTTATTCAAAAAGCAAAGTATTCTTCTACTTGGCTTCGTTGCAGACTTTGTCAACATGACATTCTGCGGCAAAGAATTTATTTTTCAATTTACAAAAATATAAAAAATTTTAAATTTTTCTTACACTCACTCACGCTTCGTAGAAAAATCTATAGTACATATTTATCCTAGACTTGTAAATATGCCACCAAGAGTGATTTCCGCTATTTAGTTTATAAAAAAATATATGTAGTTCTTATTTAAATAAAAAAATATATCTTTTAAGGGAAAATAAGTTTGCGTTATCAGAGAGAAAAAAGAGCAAAAAATTTACACTTTTCTAAGAATAGAAAACGCCATGAAAGTCTAAAAGCCACCCAAATTCAAATGGAAAGCAAATTTTTTTAATTTTGAAATTAAAGAAACAATCACCGCCCTATTTATATTCAATATTCTTAATTATTGTTTTCGTTTAATTTCAAAGCACTCTTTAGTTTGAAAAGCAGATTAACGATTTAAAGAAAAACTATTTAAGCGAAAATGTCGTGTAATGTAGTTAATTTTTTTTACATACATACATATGTGTTAATGGAAATAAATATTATTTTAGATCTTTGTGATATGAAAAAAATCCATGCACTGATTTAAATACAGCCGACTTTGTTTTAGGTAGCCCATAGGGACGATATTATTGAGCATTTTATTGTTGACATCATTGTAATTATGCCATAGACTATTCTGTACATGGTACAATATCTTTAAATAAAATATGGAATAATTTTTCTTCCAATCAAAAATAAAACTGCATACGTATAAGCAAAATAATATCGTAATATTGTGCAATATTGCCAATACATTATACAATATATTGCACTTATTTTGATTGTATAAGAAAAATCATGAGATTTAACTCTTACCAAGGCATTGTGCCACATTCGAAAGTAACACACGTGTACATAAAGACGATATTATTGTATAGTTTGGAAAATTGCACAATTATATTGCAAGTGTATGGACAATTTTTCTCATATGTATATATTTTTACGCCATCACTGATTTTTATATTAAATATGAGAAGATTTAAAAAATAGAGAAAAAACTCGTAGCGATTGTCAAAATCTTAAATGAAACTACAGTAATTGAAGCGGTTTATGAAAGTATATACATATGTATGTAATCTTTAACCTTAAGAGTTTCATTAATGTCTAATGGTATACGACTACTTGTAGTTCTTAAATTAGCATTGTCATTATTTTTGGTTAATTTTTATTTTACATATCTATATCTATATCTATATATGTATGTATATAAAATAGGATGTGTGTATGTATGTATGTAACGTAATGGCTCCAATGGCGAAATTTGACGAAATTTTCAGGAAACCGTCAGAATACTCGGGCGGGTGACACTGTGAAGTCTGATTTTTGATTTTCGGTCTGTGGGCGGAGGGGCGTAGCAAAATCCAATAATTCATAAAATGAATTATTGGATTTTGCTGCGCCGATTTCTGTAATACTTTTTGTCAGTTATTCGTATTATCGAGGAGAAGGCTTTTATGGAAGAAAATTTTGGAAAATCCCTCCGGAAAAGTCGGAAAATTGGAAAAATCGAAAATCGAGTTTTTGTATGAAATTTTGATTGAAATTATTCCTTAATGGCTTTTCACATGAAAAAATAGAAAGTTTGTCTGAAGGCTTAAAATTGGGGCGAGGCGAAGTTCGCCTGGTCTGCTAGTAGTATATAAAATTTAATATATGATTTACATACATATGTTATTGGGTCGAATATTAAAATTTGGTAGTTTTACTACAAAATGTTTTTTGGGTTTACGTAAGTAACCGGTACCTGCATGTAATCTATATCATGATATTAAGGGCTTGCAAATATTGCAATTAATTGATATTTCTAGCATTTTGAGTAGGTTTTCGAAAAATAAAATAAAACAAAATTTTTGTGAAATAAAATACTTGCCGTTGTTGAAGTGAACCATTGAGAAATGTTTGATTTAGTAGAGAAAATTTTCAAAAATTATATGTATATTTACAATAATTAAAGATGACATTTTTTTATTTCGAAGCCAATGGCCTTTATTTAGGTAATATGATATAAGAATGTATTTTATCTTTCATATATTTACTAAATTTAATTAAATTTTTATTTAATTTTTTGAACTACTCATACATATGTACATATATTGGGTAAATTGCAATTTTCTTTTGACAGGATGGAGTTCGATATGATTTGAATTTTTTTAAATCAGATTAATAATTTTTTCAAATTATTTTTTCAATTATTGTTATAACATAACGGGTGACCATCGAAAACAGTACTGCTCCATTCTGTAATAATAATAACTGACTGGTCTTTCTTTCTTAATAAAAATAATTTGAGAAAATAATCTGATTAAATTTGAGTTATTTACATAATATCTAAAATGCATCACTTACGTCATTGGTCGATAGTTTTCGTAAATTCGACATTTGATGGCCCCATCATCGGCAAAGAAATTTTTGTTAAAGCACGAATAACATCGTATAGAATTTTTTTTTTTTTCGTTTAAAACGAGAAATATTTTCCTTTTTACATTTTTATACGGGAGTCGGTTGAACTGTCAAATTAAAGGAGTGGACGCAGAAAAATCTCCACATGTAGAATATCCGAGAGCTTTTTGCGTCTACTAAAAAGCGGTAGCAATAAAAAAAACCAATGCAGGAACTTCCCATGCAATTGTCAGACCGGCAAGAACGTACACTTGGGTATTTAAAAATTGTGGTTGGTCTTTAGAAGCTTGAGTTCCAAAAATGCAAATGAATATGTAGGATAGAATTAGTCTTCTGGGTTAACATGAAAAGGACAATGGCCCCAGGCTGCAAGCGCAACATTTTTTTGCGGACTGTTCGCAGACTTTACTTGACTTACAGGAAGCGTATAATGAACGACCCTTTAGATATCAATGACACCTATGACAAAAACAACAATAATGTCGATGATGATTACGACATGATGTTTTGAATGATCATTTTCTTGATATGCAGATGTACATATTTATACGTTTTTAATTACAAAGTTAATTTGTTTGTTTCTTGAACAAACCCAAATCCAAATTATTAAATTTTGTTCCTAATGTACCCAATTTCAAGACGTAATGGCCAAAATTAATGAAAAATTTTTTTTTCATATTGACATTTGTTGGTATTTTAATGAGAAATAAAGAAATTTGGTAGTTAAAAACTCCTTAAGAAGGAGTAGGTAAGCCTGCCAAATTTTAAACCAATAAATAGATATATTTTTTTAATTGATGCACAAAATGTTTAACTATTTTTCAGAAGCGAAAAGGTCATTAAAAATATAATAAATGTAACACAAACAGAGTAACTTCCCAAGAAGTGGTAATAATACACTAGTGGATACCTTAAAAGCAATAAAAATGTCCTTTGCTAAAGATAAACACGCCTCCTGCAGTTGAAAACATCTGCACATCCAAATGCAGGTGTGTGTGCGAATCGCGGGTTCCTTGTTCGTTGTGCACATGCGCACGGTAAATGATAATTTTAAGCAGATGTGATTTATGAATAATAATAAAATTTCAAGATAAAGGACTGAGCTTCCATATGCCACTTCACGCAGGTAGAAGCGATTCCTTAATTCTTTAATCAGTGAAAACGACTGAGCTAAAAATTTTAAATTTTGGAGGAAATACAAATCTAATTATTTTCTCATCGAAAAAGTACTTTCACAGTTGAAATTTACTTCCATATTTTCGAAGAATAGAGGCCGAGGTAGCTCCAGCCATATGCCAGCTGCATGACATGTGACCAACAAAAAGGAAATAAAATGGATACGCAAGGCTTATCAGTTCAAGATTTATTTTTATTAAATTGCACAATAAATTGATTACAACAGATAATAATTATATTTAAGATTAAGGACACTGACAAATATTATAAAAATATTTAAATGGAAATTAAAACTAGTCCGAAGTTTGTAAATAAATTTCAAATATTAAATGAATATAGTTTTTGATAATTACATTCCACTCATCAGTATCAGCCACAGCCCGTTTATTGTTTATGATAAAATTAATTGTGTGTTGCTTCAATTCTTCCACACGGTACACATCAGCAAGTATCAGTGTTTTCGCTGCAGTTGCAACAGACATCCTTTTGGCCAGTTCATACGCACACATGGATTTTAATTTGGGCAAATCATACTTATCGCTTATAACCAGGAGTTCAGCAGCCACTTTTGACAAATTTGGCACTTCATCAGTGTAGATAAATCGTAACATTTCCCTGAAGACTTCTACATCCATATCGGTGATAGTTACTTTCTTGGTTTCCTCCTCTTCCACTTCATGCTCAAACATTGCGGCAAAAACTTTGCTGCGACTTGCTAATATGGCCTTGTGGGCTTTTATCTCATGCCCCGCCACCATTAAAGTTACATCCGAATATTTTTTAGTTTCAAGCAGCTCCACAAAACTATGATCCGTTTCGGCTTCTTTTATTGGAAAACATGTTCCACTCCCTTTGTTTGTATATTCCACAGCAACAATTTCACATTTGATTATAGAATTGAATCTTCTTACCACACATTTCTCTAATTTATTTCCTATGAGAGATGCATGCAATGTTAATCGGTTTTTATTTGCATAACCAGTCAATTTAACCGTTTTTCTTCCGTCAACGCAGAGATAAATCCGAAATTCACCTTTAGCGAAGTTTCTATGAATATCTAATACGAGGTTACATTGCTCGTCACAAGATGAAACACCATTAAAAGTTAATTTTCCAATATATTCGCAATCTTTAATCACTTTAAATTCGAATGTTTCTGAAGCAAGAGTTGCTTCAGCAGTCACTATCCCAGAACGATAATTACGAAGGTCCCACTGTTTGATCAACTTTCTCTGTTTTGGAAGAGTATAGCATTGACCGAACATTGTTGAGTCGTTTGAATTCATTTTAGACACTAGTTTTTGTTTTTGTTTGCGCTATAAGACTACAGTCTGTATTGAGCGTTGAAATGATGCTGATTAAATGACAAAACGAGGACTCTTAGATTTAAATACATAAATTCGATATGTAATTGGGCTACCTGTAGACCTAAATGAATTTATGGGTAAACCTCCCAAAAATTAAGGAAATCCATGCATACACATGTGTGTGAAAAGTAATGTACGGGTAATTAATCATCGAGCAGAAAACTTCAATTTGATTTGTCATAGAGTATTACAGGTAGTTGTTATGCAAAAGGACTGGTATGTTGTTGCAACAATTAAGCAGGTAGGAAAAGTGGACCTATTTTCAAGTAATTCTTTTTTATAGTTCGATAAGCATTATGCAGTGATTCCGTAATTGTTTTATGTCATTCATCAAAAAAATCTGCACTTTCTTTTCATTTCACTTGAATATATTTTCGCCCAAGTATTTCCTAAAACATTTAAAGTGGGGAATTCGCTGGAGTTGCTCAAATCAGCAATAATTCAACATGGGGCCAATTCCATATCACTCAGGGTCATACAAATATTCTCTACAATGGCTTTATCAAGAGATACAAAGGTTTTACGCCATTGAAATAGAGGGGAACTTCAAACTGGGGATAAACAAATTTTACAAACAAACAAAAAACGCACATGGAAAAAAATAAACGGGTTAATTGGGAAAATTCCAAACACGTTTATTCGTTATTGAATGAAATTTTCACTTAAATTTAGGATATCAGGAATTTAAATAAAATTTTTCGTTTAATATTAAATTTTAATAAATATTTTTGTGATACTTTCGACTACATATGTATAACGAAATATGTTTGATTGAAATATATATTTTGATGTGAAAAAAATTTCCATGGCTGTCCTATAATTGTTTATAAAAATTCATAATTTTGTTTAGGCGAAAAAATTAATGTTGAAAAATTTTTGAATGAAAAAAAAAAAATTCAAAAATAAATTCTAGGACTTGTAAAATGCAAAAAAATACATGTTTATATTTAACGATTTTAAAAATTAGATTTTCGTTAATAAAAATTGCAAAGTGCAGATAAATCTACTCTTCAAGTAACAATCGTTATTGCTTTTAAAATATTGAAAACTTCTAGTAGCGGCATTAAAAAAAATCTAGCTCCTGTTAGCATCCATAATGTCAGTAAATTCCCGATAATCATTTAAGTAATGCTATACATTAGGTTGTCCCAAAAAATTTGTTTTTGGATTTTCATGGATGATCAAGCACAATTTGAAACGGTATGGGTTGAAGTAATTTTGAGATTTTTTTCAGAATTTTCGGAAAAGTTTTAGAGGTAACTCGAAAATAGCTTATAGTAACATCATAAACTACTGACCTTTGTAGACTAGTAGGTAGTGTACTAGACTCGTAATGCGAAGGTCCCAGGTTCGAATCCTTCCGAAGTTGAGAATAAAATGAATCTTGATTACAAATACGTATACAAATGCAAAAATCATTTAATTGACTTATTTGAAATTTTAAGAAGAGCTTTACACATATAATTTGTGTAAATATGTACAGTTTAAGCCCAGATGTCAGTACAGCGGTCTAAAATTTGTCACTTATTATTCGATTTTATTTCAATACCTTTAGAGTCTAGTTTCGAAGCCGGTTAAATTTTATTAGCTTTTTATTTTAAGCTTTTCAGGGCTTATATCGGTTTTCTTAATATTTTTTATTAGTTTGATGTGTGAAGTTTTCACGGAAGGTACCCCATCTTCCGCTCCGATACCTTTACTTTTATGCTGGACTGAATACATTGTATTCTATGGAGATGAGACTTAAAGTGTGAAATTAAAATTTACTTTGCATGAGAGATGCCTGACCCCTTACACTTAGTCAATTATTCTCGCTTATTCCAATTGTCGTCATCGTCGTCACATTAAGTCGACATTTGTGCTCGATGTGAGCAACAATTGAGTGTTAATGATGACCACTTGTCATTTTTTAAGCCTTTGGAATAGTAACAGCTTATAAATAATATATAATTGTTGTCGACATCGATCCTACAGTTGCCGAAATATTGGTGTTGACTTCGTGTAACGTCGACAACGACAAATAGAATAAGGGGGTTTATTTAATTTAACTAAGTATGTTGGTATATAATACTGTGCAAATGTCCGTCTCGGTTTCGTTGGCTTGCGCGCATCTGAAATGTCTAATTTTTCATGACTCTAACGCATAAATCAGCCTGAATTTGACCGATGGCTTTCATTATGTTGACATTGACAATCACTATGGTTTTTGCCTTATAAGCATAGAGCTATCATTTAAGAAAATCCTAGAAGAAAAACTATCGACATCAAATCGCCCAGTCTCCGTACCGAGTTCACATAACCTCCACGTGAGATGACCATGCCTTCAATTGCTCGTGCAGAATGCCCAATGTGGCATGAGCTGTGTAGCATGTAGCTGTGCAGGAAGTTAAATAACAGCGCAGTGCAATAATTTGTACGCTACAGTTTCTTAGGTGGAAGTAAGAAATAATTAGTCCATAAGAGATGCGGCATGGAAAATGTTCGCCAATTAATAATAAATTTTATTTCTCCTCTCATTTTTAATTATGAAACACATCGAACAAAAAAATATATAAATATCATTCTCCAAGAGAGTCTGATGAATCCAAGGCCCCAAAAAATTTTGTTCATTTCAACTTAAAAAAGAGTAAAAAATAATTATTTCTCGTTAATACCACCCAGTTTGTCTTAATTCATTTCAATATTGAAAAAAACCCCTTAATTACTATTCATTAAATTGCGAAAGCTTTCAATAATAATCTCCTTAATAAAAATTAAATTAAATTTAAAATTGTAATAAATTAAAAACATATGTATGTTTTTTTAGTTTTTATTTATTTGATAAAAATAGCATTCAAAAAAATTATGTAGATTTGAAATTGAAAACAGATTAAATCACAATTTGCGTAATTCGTAACATGTTTATATAAGGCTTTTTTTAATTTTACATTTAATATATACTTACACATTACATTAATACATACACATACATACTTACATTTATACGCATATACAAATCTGTACAGGTATTAAATAAGATACATATAAGAGATTTTTATATACTTATGTACATAAAAAATAATTTGTATTTAAAATAATAAAAATTTAAACTTTACGTAAATAAAAAAACCCCAATAATTGAATAATTTACTAGAGCATTTATTCAAAAAGCAAAGTATTCTTCTACTTGGCTTCGTTGCAGACTTTGTCAACATGACATTCTGCGGCAAAGAATTTATTTTTCAATTTACAAAAATATAAAAAATTTTAAATTTTTCTTACACTCACTCACGCTTCGTAGAAAAATCTATAGTACATATTTATCCTAGACTTGTAAATATGCCACCAAGAGTGATTTCCGCTATTTAGTTTATAAAAAAATATATGTAGTTCTTATTTAAATAAAAAAATATATCTTTTAAGGGAAAATAAGTTTGCGTTATCAGAGAGAAAAAAGAGCAAAAAATTTACACTTTTCTAAGAATAGAAAACGCCATGAAAGTCTAAAAGCCACCCAAATTCAAATGGAAAGCAAATTTTTTTAATTTTGAAATTAAAGAAACAATCACCGCCCTATTTATATTCAATATTCTTAATTATTGTTTTCGTTTAATTTCAAAGCACTCTTTAGTTTGAAAAGCAGATTAACGATTTAAAGAAAAACTATTTAAGCGAAAATGTCGTGTAATGTAGTTAATTTTTTTTACATACATACATATGTGTTAATGGAAATAAATATTATTTTAGATCTTTGTGATATGAAAAAAATCCATGCACTGATTTAAATACAGCCGACTTTGATTTAGGTAGCCCATAGGGACGATATTATTGAGCATTTTATTGTTGACATCATTGTAATTATGCCATAGACTATTCTGTACATGGTACAATATCTTTAAATAAAATATGGAATAATTTTTCTTCCAATCAAAAATAAAACTGCATACGTATAAGCAAAATAATATCGTAATATTGTGCAATATTGCCAATACATTATACAATATATTGCACTTATTTTGATTGTATAAGAAAAATCATGAGATTTAACTCTTACCAAGGCATTGTGCCACATTCGAAAGTAACACACGTGTACATAAAGACGATATTATTGTATAGTTTGGAAAATTGCACAATTATATTGCAAGTGTATGGACAATTTTTCTCATATGTATATATTTTTACGCCATCACTGATTTTTATATTAAATATGAGAAGATTTAAAAAATAGAGAAAAAACTCGTAGCGATTGTCAAAATCTTAAATGAAACTACAGTAATTGAAGCGATTTATAATTATGTATAAAGTATATATGTAATATTTAAACTTAAGAGTTTCATTAATGTCTAATGGTATACGACTACTTGTAGTTCTTAAATTAGCATCGTCATTATTTTTGGTTAATTTTCATTTTACATATAGTATGTAAAATTTAATATATGATTTACATATATTATTGGGTCGAATATTAAAATTTGGTAGTTTTACTACAAAATGTAGTTTGATTTTACGTAAGTAACCGGTACCTGCATGTAATCTACATCATAATATTAAGGGCTTGCAAATATTGCAATTAATTGATATTTGTAACATTTTGAGTAGGTTTTCGAAAAATAAAACAAAACAAAATTTTTGTGAAATAAAATACTTGCCGTTGTTGAAGTAACCCATTGGGAAATGTTTGATTTAGTAGAGAAAATTTACAAAAATTATATGCATATTTAAAATAATTAAAGATGACATTTTTTTTTATTTCGAAGCCAATGGCCTTTATTTAGGTAATATGATATAAGAATGTATTTTATCTTTCATATATTTACTAAATTTAATTAAATTTTTATTTAATTTTTTGAACTACTCATACATATGTACATATATTGGGTAAATTGCAATTTTCTTTTGACAGGATGGAGTTCGATTGCTGAATTGTTTAAATCAGATAATAATTTTTTTCAAATTATTTTTTCAATTATTGTTATAACATAACGGGTGACCATCGAAAACATTACTGCTCGATTCTGTTAGTGTAATAACTGACTGGTCTTTCTTTCTTAATAAAAATAATTTGAAAAAATAATCTGATTTAATAAATTTAGTAATCGTACTCGTGCCACACAAAAACAATTTCAATTTACAAGTTTTATTTACAATTTAGGTTTTTTATTAAGTAGTCGGTACCCCAATTCTAAGGGGTTTCAAAGTAAAATTTTTTATTGGACTTTGGAAGAATTTATAGGAATTGAAATGTACTCGTATGTGATTTGTAAGAAGATATAAACAATTCCTTTTTCATTTGGCAAATTGTCTTAAAAAAGGAAAGTTTTTGATTTGAATTGTTGTTGATTTTAGTTAAATTTATTTATTTTCTTATACATATATTTTAATTTAATATCTCATAGTTATTTACAAACAAAGTTGTATATAACCGGTACCCAAACTTAATTGTTATTGCCAATATCATAAGGGTTTAATATTAGAGACTTACTTTGAAATGTATATATTTGGTAGCAAAATTTTTTACTATATGGTTTTTATTAATTTCCAAAACACTTAAGTTTTTTCAAATTATATTTATCTTTATTTTTTATATTTTATTTTTATCAATAACTATTTACACTTATGTACTAATTAAAATTATAATTTACATTTCTTAAATTACATACTTATGTACTTATGTATGTATGTACAATATTTATTGGCAAATACACAGCATATCATTTCTACAATTTAATTTTGTTAAATATGAATTGTGAATAAATTTAATGGTTACATTTTTATTTCGAAATTATGGTTAAAGGAATGACTAATTTAAAAACATATGTACAATTCTTTGGTAAATGGGAAAGGCATAAGGATTAACAAAATTTAATATTAAATAATAAAAATAGGACATAAAATAAGAATTTCTTTTACCACCGGCATCAGAACGGGCTACCGCAATTAAAGAGGCCACGCACAGCAAATAGAATACCAAACGGGGATGGGAGGTAGTGGGCATGATCACTGATAATAATCTGTTATACAATATGCCAAGGATTTTAAATATGTATTTGCAAAAAGATTTAAAATTCTTTTCCCACTTTCGCTTCTACTACTACTTTATTTTATTCGTTTCTATAGAACTTGCACAATTAATGCTTGAATACCGATAATACGTTTTTTTCTTTCTTTCAATTTCACTTTCGCTGTTATGACAATTTGTAGGCATTTATTTCACTAAAGCGTTTGTTTTCAACTATTAAAATGTTTATTCAGCACAATTTTTTCAAACCGATCGTGTTAATGGCTTAAAACCAACTAAACTGACCACTAAACAGTGCCCGTTTAACACCACATTTCAAAACAAATCTCGTGTTGATAAAAATTAAAACGTAAGTATGTAAATTGAAAAGAAACAAAAACTTGTAAACATTTTCTGATCGCCATCTACTTATGTACATATTTACCTGTGTACCCAGCTCTTCACTTGTGTCCAATTTAATCATTCTGCGCATGCGTAGTTTAATTTTTTGTTGTTTTAGTGTTTGTTCAAGATAATTTATAAGCATTTTATTTATTTTTCTTTTTAAGATTTTGCCTTTCTTTTTCACCCAATTTTCCTCGGCAATATAAAGTGACAGTGCATGTACATATGTATGTATGTATGTATTTGTGCCTATTCGACTGGTGTTGTTAACTTTAAATAAGACTGGGGCTTTAAAAGAATTAAAAATTATTAAAAATAATATGACTTTTTTAACGGAGTTTTTTTAATTTTTGTTTTCTCCTTTAAATAATTGTAACTGTGTTTTTATTTGAAGATCATTTCTCTTTAAACAGGCAGTCGATTTGAAAAAGAAATACAAAAATACATACCGGTTTTTTCTCAAAAGTTTCTTCAGAGCAGAGTTGGGTAATGTAGCACTATTATGATTTTTGAGAGGTAGTGAATGTTGTTGCGCTTGCACTATTTCATATTTTATTTTTTTTTACTTATACAATTATATAGACCTGTCTTCAAAATCCATTGTTTGTCAAAGTGATTTCAAATCAAAAGAATAGATGTTCTGCCCACAAAAATATTTAGATTTTTGTGCTTTCAAATCGGTTGTTTCTACTGTTAAATGATTTACTTAAATAAAGAATATAAATTTTTTATATATTATATATCGAGAGAAATGATATTTGCTTTGTGATTTTACTTTGACTTTTTTTGTTTTTATCACCAAGTGGAGGTTCCTCTCTATTTCAATGGCGTAAAACCTTTGAATCTCTTGATAAAACCATTGTAGAGAATATTTGTATGACCGTGAGTGATATGGAATCGGCCCCATGTTGAATTATTGCTGATTTGAGCAACTCCAGCGAATTCCCCACTTTAAATGTTTTAGGAAATACTTGGGCGAAAATATATTCAAGTGAAATGAAAAGAAAGTGCAGATTTTTTTGATGAATGACATAAAACAATTACGGAATCACTGCATAATGCTTATCGAACTATAAAAAAGAATTACTTGAAAATAGGTCCACTTTTCCTACCTGCTTAATTGTTGCAACAACATACCAGTCCTTTTGCATAACAACTACCTGTAATACTCTATGACAAATCAAATTAAAGTTTTCTGCTCGATGATTAATTACCCGTACATTACTTTTCACACACATGTGTATGCATGGATTTCCTTAATTTTTGGGAGGTTTACCCATAAATTCATTTAGGTCTACAGGTAGCCCAATTACATATCGAATTTATGTATTTAAATCTAAGAGTCCTCGTTTTGTCATTTAATCAGCATCATTTCAACGCTCAATACAGACTGTAGTCTTATAGCGCAAACAAAAACAAAAACTAGTGTCTAAAATGAATTCAAACGACTCAACAATGTTCGGTCAATGCTATACTCTTCCAAAACAGAGAAAGTTGATCAAACAGTGGGACCTTCGTAATTATCGTTCTGGGATAGTGACTGCTGAAGCAACTCTTGCTTCAGAAACATTCGAATTTAAAGTGATTAAAGATTGCGAATATATTGGAAAATTAACTTTTAATGGTGTTTCATCTTGTGACGAGCAATGTAACCTCGTATTAGATATTCATAGAAACTTCGCTAAAGGTGAATTTCGGATTTATCTCTGCGTTGACGGAAGAAAAACGGTTAAATTGACTGGTTATGCAAATAAAAACCGATTAACATTGCATGCATCTCTCATAGGAAATAAATTAGAGAAATGTGTGGTAAGAAGATTCAATTCTATAATCAAATGTGAAATTGTTGCTGTGGAATATACAAACAAAGGGAGTGGAACATGTTTTCCAATAAAAGAAGCCGAAACGGATCATAGTTTTGTGGAGCTGCTTGAAACTAAAAAATATTCGGATGTAACTTTAATGGTGGCGGGGCATGAGATAAAAGCCCACAAGGCCATATTAGCAAGTCGCAGCAAAGTTTTTGCCGCAATGTTTGAGCATGAAGTGGAAGAGGAGGAAACCAAGAAAGTAACTATCACCGATATGGATGTAGAAGTCTTCAGGGAAATGTTACGATTTATCTACACTGATGAAGTGCCAAATTTGTCAAAAGTGGCTGCTGAACTCCTGGTTATAAGCGATAAGTATGATTTGCCCAAATTAAAATCCATGTGTGCGTATGAACTGGCCAAAAGGATGTCTGTTGCAACTGCAGCGAAAACACTGATACTTGCTGATGTGTACCGTGTGGAAGAATTGAAGCAACACACAATTAATTTTATCATAAACAATAAACGGGCTGTGGCTGATACTGATGAGTGGAATGTAATTATCAAAAACTATATTCATTTAATATTTGAAATTTATTTACAAACTTCGGACTAGTTTTAATTTCCATTTAAATATTTTTATAATATTTGTCAGTGTCCTTAATCTTAAATATAATTATTATCTGTTGTAATCAATTTATTGTGCAATTTAATAAAAATAAATCTTGAACTGATAAGCCTTGCGTATCCATTTTATTTCCTTTTTGTTGGTCACATGTCATGCAGCTGGCATATGGCTGGAGCTACCTCGGCCTCTATTCTTCGAAAATATGGAAGTAAATTTCAACTGTGAAAGTACTTTTTCGATGAGAAAATAATTAGATTTGTATTTCCTCCAAAATTTAAAATTTTTAGCTCAGTCGTTTTCACTGATTAAAGAATTAAGGAATCGCTTCTACCTGCGTGAAGTGGCATATGGAAGCTCAGTCCTTTATCTTGAAATTTTATTATTATTCATAAATCACATCTGCTTAAAATTATCATTTACCGTGCGCATGTGCACAACGAACAAGGAACCCGCGATTCGCACACACACCTGCATTTGGATGTGCAGATGTTTTCAACTGCAGGAGGCGTGTTTATCTTTAGCAAAGGACATTTTTATTGCTTTTAAGGTATCCACTAGTGTATTATTACCACTTCTTGGGAAGTTACTCTGTTTGTGTTACATTTATTATATTTTTAATGACCTTTTCGCTTCTGAAAAATAGTTAAACATTTTGTGCATCAATTAAAAAAATATATCTATTTATTGGTTTAAAATTTGGCAGGCTTACCTACTCCTTCTTAAGGAGTTTTTAACTACCAAATTTCTTTATTTCTCATTAAAATACCAACAAATGTCAATATGAAAAAAAAAATTTTCATTAATTTTGGCCATTACGTCTTGAAATTGGGTACATTAGGAACAAAATTTAATAATTTGGATTTGGGTTTGTTCAAGAAACAAACAAATTAACTTTGTAATTAAAAACGTATAAATATGTACATCTGCATATCAAGAAAATGATCATTCAAAACATCATGTCGTAATCATCATCGACATTATTGTTGTTTTTGTCATAGGTGTCATTGATATCTAAAGGGTCGTTCATTATACGCTTCCTGTAAGTCAAGTAAAGTCTGCGAACAGTCCGCAAAAAAATGTTGCGCTTGCAGCCTGGGGCCATTGTCCTTTTCATGTTAACCCAGAAGACTAATTCTATCCTACATATTCATTTGCATTTTTGGAACTCAAGCTTCTAAAGACCAACCACAATTTTTAAATACCCAAGTGTACGTTCTTGCCGGTCTGGCAATTGCATGGGAAGTTCCTGCATTGGTTTTTTTATTGCTACCGCTTTTTAGTAGACGCAAAAAGCTCTCGGATATTCTACATGTGGAGATTTTTCTGCGTCCACTCCTTTAATTTGACAGTTCAACCGACTCCCGTATAAAAATGTAAAAAGGAAAATATTTCTCGTTTTAAACGAAAAATAATTTCTATACGATGTTATTCGTGCTTCAACAAAAATTTCTTTGCCGATGATGGGGCCATCAAATGTCGAATTTACGAAAACTATCGACCACTGACGTAAGTGATGCATTTTAGTAAGTTTGGCAAAAGAAACCCAAAATCTATGCAATAAGCCAATCGAATGGATTGAAAAATGTAATAATAGATTTTTATAAAACATTATATGACATTATATTTCATTACAGGACTGCGTGCTCTATACTAATAAGTTTTCACTTGTAGAATGATACTAAATTCCCTTATTTCCTCTTGAAAAGGCGTACAATTTTACACTTTGTTTTAGAAAGAAAATGCTTTTAAATGTTAAGCTTTTTTAGAATATTATTTATATATTATTGGAGCTACTTGGAGTTTATTCGCGTTTTAGCGTGTTTTTCTCAAACATTTACTGTATTTCGTTATTCGTATTTCTAGATATCGACTTAATTTACAGCGTTTAATTATCTCTTGTTAAACAAAGATTTTATGTTTAATGGACACTGATCTAGTAGTTGTGGGGATAAATTCAATTCAACAGTTACAATTTTCCATGCCTGGCATATAGTGATTTTTGTTCTTGGTTTGTTTAAGGTATTTTAATTTTTTTTTTACTTAAATAAAAACTTGAATTTGTTTTCTCCTCTCTCTATTTCATTGTAATTTATTTTTGTTTTGTATATTAATTTGCCACAATTTCTCCAGAACATGAACAAGCACACACTTCCATGCATGCATTTACATATGGGTGTGTTTGAATGTTCCATATATTTTTATTTAATGACTCTCACTTTCTTGACATTTTTAATCATATTTTGTTGCTGTTGTTGTTGCTTTTGAATAAAGAGAACGGTGTTGCCAGTTTGGCTGTAATTATCCAGAAATGGTAAAAACTTTAAATGATTTCAATTTGCATAGATTGTGCATAGATATTAAGAAATCGAACAGTTTCAAAGTTCAGTTTTGGGTAATATTTTCATCAAATGTACATGTACGAGTACATACTTGTGCAAGTGTATAAAAAAATTCATACTTATGTACATACATATGTATGCATGTATATACATATAAGCTTTTTCTCGAGGTCAATTCATATGAGGTAAAGAACCTGATTCCTGCCATTTACGAAAAATGTCACTTGCATGACAGAGGAAGAAATTGACGGACGGTTGCACTTAGAACTTCCAAATTGGTTAAGAGTTAAGACTAAAGGAAATTACCTTCATATTTGTAGCTCAGCACACAGTACGAGGCGGAAGTAATATACGTTTATTTTATGCGAAATTAAAAATGTGCAAATAATCTTATACATAATTATTACTACCAATACTAAAAGCTGTCCATACACATCTTAATATTCTATTTTATTTATGTATACTTCATTTAAATTATTATAATTTTTCTTTTGTTTATACATTCGAATTTTTTTCAAGCATTTTGAAATCGTTTCGTTTATGTACTCAATTTGCATGAAATTTATGTATGTTATCAATTTTGTTTATAAATGCTTTAAAGCCATGAATTATACAAAATTTTCACAAAAGCTATATCATTGAAATTGGCACTGTTCCATTTTTAGATTTTTATATAGGAATATTGTAAATGGATGCCCTATTAAAGTAGGCTTTAGAATATTTTTAATATCAGCTCCTAATTAATTGACAATGGCTAATTGTTTTTTTTTAATTTTCTTTTCCATTACAGTTTACTATCTCAAAGGTGAGTAGCGCTAATTTATGTATTAAAATTTTTTTTTGCTAACATTTATTGCAACTCTAAAGTCCATTTTTGTTTTAAAATAGGCACAAGTTGGTATTAAAATTTCGTATTATGTATTCAGAAAATGTTAACGATTCTTTCCATAAACATAGTCTGTCGCATAAAAATTATAATAAAATGATAATAAAGATCCACAAACTACTTGTATTAAATTGTAGAAATACGTAAATTATTTGAAATGGCTGAATACTGCTTTGAAGAGAATACAAAATTTTTTTAATAATCAAATCAAATAATCAAAAAACTCTTTGTTTAAATATTATTGTTTCTGTCTCATGTCTAAAGTCTTGTAAAATGAAACAGGAGGACTTGTCGATAAAAAAGGTAGGAATTAATGATTAGCAAGGTTCCTCACCACTACAGCAAATATACGAAGGGCGTTGTTTCTAGGCAACGACAGATGGCAGCCCCATTATCCTAGGACATGCTAAAGTAGACCAATCATCTACTTAGATGGAACAACAACCGATTAACGAAAATAACAATAAAAAAACTGCAACAACTCGTGTAAGATGCAAATGCTGTGTAGAAGCCAAATGGGAACAGGAAAGGGGTAATGAAGAAAAAAAGACTTTTCGAAAAATTTTGGAAAGCGCAAAGATCTTTGCGACTGTCCACCTGATTTATATAGATTAAATAGTATGAAATAATACGTCATACTTTCTGCTTAGAAATTCAATTCTATTGGCTGTCTGCTTATGGTCTAGAAATTCTAATCTTAATCACAAAAACACATTTCAAAAACAACCCTCGCATTCACCTTATTCACATGCTCTATAAATGAATTGATAAAGTAAAAAACAAAAACATTCCTCATAGTTTTACTTGTTGCTTGAGAAAATAAATCACTCACGTGTTTCACGCTCTTGTGCATTTGCTGGTTTTCGCAGCATCTTAACAACGTAGCGCCACCATCAGCAACCGCATTTCCAATCAAGAGGCTCAAGCTGCTTGCATTTTCATTTTCATACTCGTATTTTCTGGTCATAACTAACGATGTGATTATACATTTGTTTGCTTTCCATGTTTGAAACTCTAACGGTCATCATTATTTCATTCAACTCAATTGACCACCATGACATTAGATAACAATTTGGCAGAAAAAAAAAATTCAAACAAAAAATAGGCAGAAACCATCAGAGGGAATATGGCGATTTGAAAATATCTTGTTATATTTGCTTTGGAAAATATTGATCGTTAAATCATGTGAAATCAATTTTCATCGAAATCATGATTTTATAATTTTTTCTTTTGGTTTTCTCGTTTCGTTGTTTATTTGTTTGGAAAATCATACATCATACATACATTGCAAATATGTTTGAGCATAAATAATTTATTTGTTTTTCCATAATTTTTGACTAGTTTAGGATGCAGTCAATTATAAGTGGGTTGTCTGTATGGTGGGCATCACTACACAGTAGTGGTATGAATTGCCTTCAATTCATTATACAGATTTGTATGAATTGTATGTAGTCGTAAATCTTATAAATTGCTTTTGGATTTCTTCCTCTCTATACTGGTACATACATGCCTGTCTATCAATCATTATATGGCAGATTGTTGTCTTGTTACGGTAATACGAGAGTGGCTCAATAAGTCTGTCACTTTTTTCATGATTTTTACTTTTCAACATGGTCTACTTTGATCTCTATACACTTTGTGCAACGTTTCTCCATTTTTGTTACGCCTTCCAAAAAGTTAGATTAGTTGAGGTCCTCAAAATAAGTATTCGTTTTTTAGATGATTTAATCGTTGGACTCAATCTCTTTCCGCCGAATTAATATCTTCAGGTTTGGAAACAAGAAATTGTCACTCGAAGCTAAATCTGGAGAATAGGGCGGATAAGGGAGCACTTCGTTGCCTAATTCATAATATTATGCATTGAAAACTGCACATGTGTACAACCTTACGTTCTCCTGGTAGAAACGAAATTTTGGCCCGCCAAATGCGGTCGTTTTTTTAAATCCTCATAATAATATTCTCCATTGATTTTTTACCCTTTTTAAAGGTAGTCAACGGGCATCAAACAAAAAAAAAAAACGATCGCCATAGCCTTATTTTCTGGCAAACCCATCTTGAAATTCATTGGTGCGTACGCAACCCGAGAAACCCACTGTTTTGAGTGCTGTTCAGTCTCTGTCATATTGTAGTGGATCCATGTTTCGTCTACGGGTAGTGGTTGAACGACACCAAAAATCCCTTGCGTCACACGATTGCGTTGTGAGCAAACGCGGCAGCCAGCTCTCTATTACTCAAGTCATCATTCAAATTTGAAGACATTGAGTCATGCCATATGCCTACGGCTTCCAAAATATCTCGCATTTTCAATTTCCGATTGGCCAACATCATATCGTGAGTTTATGCAATTACTTCGCGTATATAGATCTCAACTGGATGTCCAGAAAGTTCGTCATCTTCCGTGCTTGTGTGGCACTTTTACCCTTTCTTGGTCCTGTCACATATTGGTCGAAATGGAACCGTCTCTGAAGCATAGCTTTTCATATAAATAAGAGTTTACAAATTCCGTCAACAAATCCGACGAAAAAATCTCTTTAATCGTAAGTTTTTAAAAACAAATATATACGAGGTACCCACATCCTTGCAGCGTTTAAAAATAAATATTTGTAAGAGTGTAATATTGTAATATGTTATATTTTGCTTTTGTTAATATCCGTTGCTTCGCTTAATTTAAGTCATAATTTTTCAAAAAAGGATATATGGAGCAAATGAATATCCTTGCTGCGATTTTAAAAATACAGATTATACCGTACACAAATTATAGCTTGCGATTTGTGAAAAACCTTTGTTATTCTTTATTGCCTACTTTAGAATTAATTAAAAAAAAGCATATATGACAGGTACCCATATCCTTGCTGCGATTATAGATAAATAATAAGTGATATTTTGCGACTTTTGTTAGTATTAATTGCTTAGTTTATTTTTGAAAACAGGATATATGGGAGATATAAATATCCTTGCTGCGATTTTAAAAATACAGATTATACTGTACACAAATTATAGTTTGCAACCATTGCCAAGGATTTGTTATTCTTTATTGTCTATTTTAGTATTAATTTTCAAAAAGGATATATACCAGGTAGCCGTATCCTTGCTATGATTATGTAAAATAATATAGAAAAATCACAAGCTATATTTTGCAAATGTTGGTTTTTTTATTCCTTTTATCTTGGTCTAGCCTGTACCAACATTTTGCTAAAAAAGGATATATGAGAGGTATTCATATCCTTGCTGCGTTGGAAAAAACTTTTGTACATAAATTATAAGCCATATCTTGCGAATTGTGATTTCTTCTCTTTATTATTTTTACCTTAGTTTGGCTGAAACTATAATATGCGAAGCACGCATATCCTTCTTGCGATTTCGAGAAATATTGTACTCAAATTGTATGTTGCAACTTCTTATAGGTTTTTGTTATTTTTTGTTGCAAAATTATTACTTTCCTACAAAGTAAATATAGGAGGTGCCCTTATCCTTAGGCGGATATTTTTTCCAAAACTTGAGGTTTTTTCACAACTCCAACTTAAATGCGATTTTTTTACCTTCCACTTTTGTCGAAATTTGTTCGGTGATAAAGCTCTGTGCGGGGTTTCATATCTTTGAATTATTCTGAAAAAAATTTATTTTGGAAATGTTCCTTTGATGGTGTACTCGATAGTAGCAATTTTTTTTTATCACTGGCGATGACAAGTGTTAATGGCCTTCTGCAACCGGCAGTCTTAATTGCTTATGTGCTTAATTTCTTGGTTTAGTTTTAGATTCCCTTAATTTAAGCAAACGTCTTTGATCTACTTCTAATACGATTTGTATTGCGATATACATACTCGTATAGATAATATCAAAATTCATACATGCTGAATTAAATGTTTTTAATTTCTAAGTCACGTAACATACGAGTGAGAATGAGTGTATGATGGATGAGTGGAGTAGATGATGATGATTTTGTATTGTGCTTTTGGTATCAATAGACGAAAAACCATCAATGCCAATCAAAAACTTTGGCACGTATGTAATTCCCATGAATTTTCGTTGTTATTTTTTATACACATAGATTTTTGAATTCATGTGCATACAAATAAAAGCAATGAACTGAAACTATTAGACTTGTTGTTGCTGCTGCTGCTGCTATTGTTGTTACTGCAACATACTGACAACAAGTGTAGTTCGCATACAAACCTCTAATATTCACAAAACCGTATTGGCAAAGTTATTAAGTAGCAAAATTATTAAGTATTTTCAGTTTTATAATGTTGTCTATTCTGGCTTTAGTTTGAAAATAACATTGATCTATTAAATGGAGCGATCCAAATCAATTTCATATGTTCAATGCAATCGTGCCTCCAAATAAAAAGGCATTATTACGAACAGAAGCTGCCTGAGCTCTGAGGCTTAGATTGGTCTTCTAAACTTTAGGTTAAAATTTTCTGTTTTAATTTCAAATATGATTTCTAAATAATTTAATCAAATGGTCCAAGAATATGAAGAGGCTCCAATTAAGTTCTTTAAAGGTGATCATCAATGGGTTCAAAACAATTTTGCAATACAGCGTGAGATAAAATCGTTTGCAAAAAACAAACAAACGAACACTAATACAAACTACTCGTACATGTTAGTGGAGGTGGACTTTTCAAATAAATTAGTTTTTACATATTTTTTTTTCTATGTTACAATCTCCCTCTTGTTGTCTGCTGAAATGCGATTTCTAAGTAGCCAACGACAATTTGGAAGTAGTGCATTCATCTTGGGCATACAACGTGCTTACGATATTGATATTTGCTGCTTGTTGTTGCAGCTTCATTTATCCATCCATTCATTCATGTATCCAGTCAGTCAGTCAGCCACTCATTCATGGTGTCATTAAACTAGTCTGTGTGTTTGGCTTTAATAAAAACATGTATTTTGTTTTTACCTATAGTTTTCTAAGATTTGTGTTGAAACACCACGTAAAACCTAATTTCTAACTGCTTTTCCTACGCTTCAAAAGTGTATGGTAGTCTAATAATGTACAGTGGGCTTATATAAGTATATAGTAACGCAACTATCTGAATTGGTATTTGGAATATTTTAATATTTTCGAAATAAAATTTCTAACCCCCACAAACTCTTGCATATACTTAGATATTAAGTATTCAGCTGCCTGAATTATAAGAAAACGCTCTAGATATAAACTCTGTATTTTATTTTTGCCTCAATTGTTGCAAATAAACACTATTCATCCAGCTGAATATAAAAAAGCTGTGTCGACTTAAAGAAACTTTTTGAGCTGCTTCTAGTTCGAGTACTGAGTTCGTTTAGGTTAATAATTGATTCCCAAAAAATTTCTTTTTAAGGCATAAATAATGGGAAGTTAATTATCACATTAGCAAAACGGAGCAGTACTGTTTTTGATAGTCGCTCCGTCAGCGTCGTCAGTGTTCATGGGCCTGTGTTTTTGAAACATTTTTTAAGGGGCTATTAAAATATTAACTTAAAAAATAATAAACAATAATACCAAAATAATAAACAATAATACCAAAATGTATTACAACGAAATTGCCATGTATTTGTTATTAAGCTTTCATTATCCTCATTGGTTTTTATCGCTTAATACCGCTGGATTTTTATTTGATAATACTTGGAAAAGAATGAGAATTTTCCTTAAACTTGACCGGAACTTAGCGCATGACCCCATTTTATACAATGCATTGTGCTGGAAATAGGAAAATATAAATAAAATAGATTGTGGGGTGAAGGAAAGAGGCAGTAGCGTTTGTGGACATTCGCAGACATACTCAGAAAAAAACAAAATTTTGTTTGCAGTAACAAAATTCTTGGACTCAGTAAATAATTTGTGCAAATGCGGACTTACAAAGAATTTTGTAAATTCAGACAGCAATTTTGTAGAAATTTAAATGACAAGACATCATTTTTACTTGTATTTTAGAAATGATAACTATTGTAAAAGTTAACTAGAGCAGTAAAGAAGCTTTACGGAAATCTAGACAAATTTTTTTTTGAAAATTTTCTCGCATCAGGAGATGATTCCAGAGATTTTCAAATTACATTATATATAAAATTTTTAGTCAAATGATATTCAGCTCTCTGAGTTGCAGCAAACTTATTAAATATTTTTGTATAAAATTAATTTCAAACGAGCTGCACTTGAATTAAATAATTTTATTTGATTGAATTTTATTTCATTTTATTTTCTTTTGTTTTATTATTTTTTATACCTTATTTATTTTCTTTTATTTCGTTATATGTTTTGTTTAAATTTTCTTTTTTAGCATTATTTTATTTCAATTTATTCAGTGAAATTTTTTTATAATATTATTTAATAAAATAAAATAAAATGAAACATTTAATATTAAAACTTATTGGCATATTCTCCCCAAATTAATCCTTCAAACAATTAGAGTTTTTGTTTCATAACATGCCGACACTTCATTGTTCGCTAAACCAACTGATCAATGAACTTTAAGCCCTTTGAACACATTCAATTTCATATATTATGCCAAATGAATTAAATACAATATGAGAATTCTCTATTGTATAGGATTATTAATAAATATAATTGTTTGTTGTGCTGTTTATCTTAAAGCATTTTAATTATACTAGATATTTTTTTTTGATTGTACCCATATACTTGCTGCGATACAGAAAAAAATTCAATTCACTTACTCTCGAACTCTACCTTAATTGTCCTACTGTATTAAACATATACGGTTTTGCAAATAGCTGCCAGCTATAAAAATCTTCTTTGATTTCCATTATATTTTGTTTATCCCTGATACAAATACACCATAGAGTACAAAAGCACAAAATTAATAAATAAATAAATGCTTCCTGCAAAATATAAAAATCACGTTGCAATTTATGTTTGAACGTGGAACACTTGAAGCACACGCTTCTTCATCTCGTTTGGAAAATTTCAATAAACTTATTTTTTTCCTCTTGGACTCGTAGTAACCTAAACTGGTTGCTAAGATCAAATAATGTGGAAATATCAAACGCAAAAACTTATAATCTCATGTTTGTTTTTCCAGCACAAGTATTTTGTGGCCAAACTTCTAATTCGTATTGAAAATTCAAAGTTTGAAGACAATACACTATAATTATCTGGTTGGTTGGGCCAATAAGTAGCAACAGCATCAGCAGCAGCAGCAGCGGTAATAATAAATAAGTGAACAGTGACTTAGAAGATGCTTATTACAAGTACTGAATAACCTTTCCGCTTTATTTTCTAAATTTGTTGATGGTTTGTTTTATGGTTCAATACTTGTTGGCGCATATGAATTAATTTATAATTCTTCTTAAAAATTTGCGAAATATTTGTTCAGTTGCTTTTGGTTGCTTCAATTTAATTATGGGAATGTTATGCTGAAATGGAAATTTAGAAATGATTTGGAATAAATTTCAATCAGCTTGATAGAGTACAGATAAGCCTTCAATAGAACAAACAATGTTCTAATCGAATACTCGTATAATAATAAAAAAAAAAATAATAATAATAATAGAAATAATAATCAAAAATTTATAGTAGAATTTTGTGACAAAAATATTTTGTGGAACATTTTATTGAAACAGGCCTTCAGTCGACTAGTTCATATCGCACAGTGTTCTTAAGTCGCAAACAAATGGGCAAAATGAAAAGGAAAAGAGCTTAAAAAAATCGTATGGTATTTTGCAATACCAATTAATGCAAAGATTTAAGTTTTGGTAAGAATCCGCTGAAGAGTATGGGTACCCCTCATAAATCCTTTTTAGAAAAATAATGATTTAAGCTGAACTAAGCAGTACATAATAACAAAAGGTCGCAAAGTCTTAATTACAATTCGGCTACAATATTTTTTTGTTATTACATCAAGGATACGGGTACATCCCATATATCCTTTTTTCAAAAATTACGATTTATTTTAAATTAAGCAATAGAGAATAACAAAAAATTTGCATAAGTCGCAAAATATAGTTTGTAATTTGAGTACAAAATATTTTTTCCAACGCAGCAAGGATGTGAATACCTCTCATATATCCTTTTTTAGCAAAATGTTGGTACCGATTAAACTAAGGTAAAAGGAATATAAAAGCAACATTTGCAAGATAATGCTTGCGATTTGTATATATTATTTTCTATAATCGTAGCAAGGATATGGATACCTGGCATATATGCTTTTTGAAAATTAATGCAATATAGAATAACAAAGGTTTTTTTACAAGCTGCAAGCTGTAATTTGTGTACAATGTAATCTGGGTTTTTGAAATCCCACCAAGGATATTTATATCTCCCATATATCCTGTTTTCAAAAATAAACTAAGCAATTAATACTAATAAAAGTTGCAAAATATAGCAAATAATTTGTGTGCAATATATTTTTGAAATCGCAGCAAGGATATTTGTATCTCCCATATATCCTTTATTGAAGCATTATGACTACAGGTAGGCAAAGTAACAAAGAATAACAAACAATTGTCAGGAGTCGTAAAATATAACTAATAATCTGTTAACAATATTTTGTTGAAAACACTGCATAGATATGGATACCTTCAATAAATCCTTTCTGGCAAAATTATAGTTTAAGTTAAGGTAAGAAACAGAAAATTGCAAAGTGTAGCATTTAGCTTACATACGAGAGTTGAGAGGATATGGGTACGTTCCATTTATGGGTTTTTTTGTGGAAAATCATGATTTGAGATTAACTAAATACCAATGTATAACAACAATTATTCAGTAGTTGTAAAATATGACTTATAATTTGTGTATGAATCATATCCTTGCATCGAGGATATGAACTCTTCGCACATCTTTTTTTTTAAGGAATCGTTACAAATAACAAAAAATATAAAAAAATTAAAATTGTATAACAATGTATTGTTTTAACCCTAAAGGGTGTGCATAAAAGAGTATATTGTTATACAACAGTAGTGTCTTTGGTTACAAAATTACGAAGAGAAATAGATATTATCTTCTGCTCGCCATTAAACTTTAAAAAAATTACTATCGACATTCCCTTTTTAAAGGATTTTTTTTATAGTATTTTTGGAGAGAAACAACAAATTATAATGTGATAATAAAGTCCAAAAAGAAACATAAATTGGGCCAATTTCTTTACACAGTTGAATTTTTTGCAATTATGGTTACGTTCGTAAATAAAGTACTGCAGCACAGACATTCTCTTTTTAAAGAATTTTCAATAGTACTTCTCGGAGAGACATATAACAAATTATAACGTGATAATAAAGCTTCAAAAGAAAAATGATTTGGGCCAGTTCCTTGGAACAGTTGAATTTTTAGCAGTTATGGTTACGTTCGTAAATGCAGTAACGCACTGCAACACTACATTAAAATATTCTTGAATGCAACAGTGAAGCAGATGGTGTTCAAAAATATTTTCAAAACGGATGATATACAATAGTCACATAATAAAAGAGCATCATTATGATTATAGCAGAGAAAAGTTTGCTTTTCGATTGCAACGCAGTACTGCATTTACGAATGTACCCTACTTTATCTGAGAAAAAAAATCAGATTCTTTCCAGGCAAAAAATTATTGCCAGAAAATTTTCAAACAAACATTTTAATTTCAGTAAACATTTTTACTGCTCGTCAATTTTAAGTCGCCGTTTTTAAAATACAAGTAAAAATGTTTTTCTTCATTTAAATTTCTACGAAATTGTCTGAATTTACAAAATTCTTTCTACTCACACAAACTACTGATTCAAAGAATTTAATTACTGAAAAGAAAATTTAGTTTTTCCCATGCAGAATTAATTTGTTATAAAAATTAATGTTATAAACTCGAGTAGAAATCTAATGCACGTTTTGTTTTAAACATTGATTCCTTTTTTCCACTAATTTCTGTCTATGAATTAAAGTACTGTGTAGTGGCCTAAGAATGTTTAAAAAAGTGGATACACGTTACATACATGTTTCTTGGAATCCTCTGTCAGTAACATTATTATTATTTATTTTTATGTTGTTCCAATTTGTGTCTTTGAGCTTGAGATCCTTTTTATACTTAATATTTCGTTACAAGTAAAATTGAACGACTCCATTTAGACAGAACAAGTTTACTTGCGCAAGTCTTAATTCAGCTAGTGCAAGTAAACTTGGTGTCAATGAAATCTTAGGCTTAATTTTTTTTGTTGAATATAAAAAAATTCATCATTATTTTCAAACTTTCCAACTAAAATTTTCGTAATAATAAGAAATAATTTATTAAAAATCAAAAGACAAGGACATGACCTGACATTTGTTTTAATAACTTGACACAACAGGTGGTACTACACAGTTACAACACAACACACTTAAATACAATTCTTGCAACTCCCAGCTTCTCTTTCAGCCCTGTTTTCTCAATGTAACTCTGATCAACGGCACTAATCTTGTTAACAGGCATGAGTGGGCATTTAAAAAAACATGCTGAAGACAAACAAATGCATCTTCTTTTGGGCCATCAACTTATGCCTCTCATCCACCAATGATTCAGCCAGTTGATTACCAACCATGTACTTGGCCATTGCAGACAAATGAGCCACATGTAGAAGTACAAAAAAAAAAACAATACTCATATATTTTTTGGTTGAAATTATTTTTCAAAGGCGCGAAGAGATCAAAGGATTTTCAACAATACGCTGATTTATAGGAAGAAGAGTAATTTTTTCCCTTTTTTGTTTTTTTGTCAAACAGAAAAATATGAAAATATTGAAACAGCAACTGTTTAGAATTGTGAGCTTTTGCTGAAAGATCACCCACATTATGTAATAAACTTTTCGATTGGGAATCTCCTCCAGTTTTAATTTCTAGTTTTAGCTTTTGTAATCAGAAAATTTGTTTTTTAATGGAGTCGTGATATTAAACCACGTTTAGTCTTTTTTTTTCATTTGATAATGTATAATCTTTTCCAGTTGACCATTTGTCTAAAAATAATAGTAGGGGTATTCATACTCTTAGGCATAAGAGATATTTGAAAGTTCTTGTTGTTAAAATATTGACTATAACAACGGGATAGAAATTTCATGGAAAGTGTTTTTAACTGCCTACAGCAGTAAGGATATTCATACCCAAAGGGATTTTAGACAAAAAATTCCAGGTAATTTTGAGATGATCGCATTTGTGCAATCAAAACTGTAGGGGAATTCATTTCCTTTCAGGTAGCCGATAAATAAATTATATTTGTAGTTTTTATTTGAAATATAACCATGTGTAGACGTGATTTTACAATTTGAAAAATGTGTTGAATCCCTGTTTTACTTGCAGTTATGCACTGGTAAAGAAACTCATTAGAATGTCCTTAACAGTGAAACATCCTTTTTAATTAAATAGTCCAAAAAAAAATTAATTAGTGAAAAAACGTGATTTTTCCCGGGCGTCCTAAGTGTATACCTGCTAGAAGCATTATACACCATGGGTCCTGTGGAGATGTTTAATTATTTCGGAGGTTCTTGGGTATAAATTTAAACGAAAATGCTGGACGCTGACAATCTCGGTTTAAAAATAACTGCCGTCAGGATAAGGATAAGTAAGAACCCAGATTGCGAAAATCACAACTAGAATTTGACATCGGAGTAAAAATTTATTAAAAAGAAAAGTGTAGCTCTTCTGAAGCCATGAACAACGATACGTGATACAAATAGCGACGCTGAGTTGTGGCAAACACATTTTTCGATTTGTTTTCGACTAAATCGCTTATCGACAGGGGATAATTGGCCCAATTCTTTTTTAGATGGGAATTGAACTTTCTTAATACACATCAACCTGAAATTGGCTGCAAAAACTTAATTTCCATTTATTCTATTTCATCTATAGATTATCAAAATTGATTCCCATATGTTTTTTTCTGTATGCATTTCATAAGCGGACATTAAATTCAGTCAGAGTCTTTGCATGTCCAAAATTAGATGACTGATTTTTTTAATTGTGGTTTCAACTGTTGATTAAAAAATGGAAATTTTTGTATAATTAAAATCTCGGGACTCTCATTTAGAATGCACGGCCTTCTGGAGTCAATTATTTCGTATTGTTTTGAATTTTCGATTCGGCATCTTTGGTTTGTAACACAGTTTACTTTTCTAATTAAAGCAGGTGTCAGCCTCTACAGGATATTTCTGAAGTAATGCTTCCTTTTTAAAGTAAGCTGTTCGCTGCTTTTATATTCAATGCACGAAACTTGTCTCAAGGTACTCCAGGTTAAATGTAAATTCCTCGTTGACTCACTTGAAATATCTCTCTTTGACATCGGTTGTTTTTTCGTTATAATTTCTAAAATTGTGATCAGCATAGTGGTGGTGCAACACAATGCATTGTGCTACAAATAGGAAAACAGGTTATTGGGGAGGAGAGAGGGTGTAGTGTCTATGGACATTGAAAGTGAATATAAAGATCTCTGCAGGTATAAATATTATTCCACACCTGAATTGTTCGGATAAATAAAGGATCTTTCTCTGTAATGCGTAGTGAGATTTCATTCCTCAGGAATGTCTTTACTTTTTTATTTTCACCGGGCATATATATTTAGCATATTTACAATGTCACGGTACACATGAATATATAACAATTTTCGTTATGGCAATTTACAATTAGAACCGTATATAGCGATTATGGGAAACACATATTCCGTGATGGAGGATAATTACGATAAAAATTTGGAGAAACTGCTTTAAAGTCTGAATAATTAATTCAAAATTGCTTTAGTAATTTTTCAATTATTTTATTTATATATTAGTTCTCATGTTTCGCTGTTGCATTATCTGGTTCCCATTAAGACCAATCTTGCATCTGATTGTTGCTTGTTTAAATTTTTTAAGGAAATTCCCCAAAAAAATGTTGTTCATTATTGTCTCCCTCTATTCGTTATGCATGTGCCAACAAAAATCTTTTACATCTTGGCAAAAGTCATTGACTTTCGAAAATTACCCTTCTTAAGGCTCGACAAAAACAAAAAAATGCACTCTTCAAACAAATGCAAAAGGATAATAAGAATTTTGCGAATGGTTGGAGGTAATGCAAAAGGGTAAGGCCTTTTTAATCCATTTAAACAAATCATATAAGCATTTTGCAACATTAATACAAGTGTACAAGGTCTCTAAGGATACTCGAAATTAAGCAGCAGCGGAATTCTGCTGCATAAAAGTCGGGCAAGACAGGCAGTCGTGGCAGCCAGTCGAGGCATTCATACATGTCTTTCTTCTATATTTTTGGCAATTTTTGTTCTTTTATATTATTTTTGTCATTATCAAAAATATACATATAAAAAGGTAATGTGCAATTTTACCAAAAAAAAGCAACAATAACAAAACAGAAATCAAATGAAATAATGAAACAAAGTCAAGTTTTATTATTTTTGTCATAATGTTTTTGTGTTTTGTTTTTATTTCTGGTAAAATAAAATCATGTTAAATTTACACATTAATGCATGCATTTGCAGGCAATTAATTAGGACTTTTCATTAAAAGAACATCCTTGGGGAAGAAATATTTTTGTATATTTAATTTTTATTTTTACGTATTTTTTTTCTTTGTTTCATACGAAACAAAAGTGAAAAGTAGCCAAAATAGAAGGACCTCTCCAATTTGTTAGCAGCAAAAGGATACAACAAAGACTTGGAAATTAAAGTAAAAAATTTTAAAAATAAAATTTTAAAACCTTAAAAATCTTTGAAATCTTAAATCTTTAAGATGGCATAAGAAAAAAAACTTCTATAGTCACTTATGTAACGCTGTTCCTCCAACTAAGTAAATCTACTGCCTTCTTCTGCTTAGACCACCTGTGGCTATTTGTGATTGCACTTAAATATGTTCATAAACTATGAAAATCTCATCACACACACACACACACACATCTATATATAATTTTACATTCCATACCAAGGAGAGTTGGCTTGAAAGAAGCTCAACGTATGCAGAATGTGTGCAGAAAAAAAAACGCTGTTAGCCGGCGCCTTGTATCATGTTTATGACACATGATGATGATTATTGTAATGGCCAAATAGTGGTCAATATATTTTGTGGCCTGGCTACACTGTGCCCTCCTACAAGCTGCTATAGATCCTTCTCTCCTCTCGTAGTTAATTTAGATTAAATGAGTAAGTTTTTCTAATTTATTGCCCCTTGGAATAGCAAATTCTCTCTTGTGTTGCATACGAGGGTGGATGCAATATATTTACATTATGAGTTATATGTTAAAAATAAATAAATTAAGCGAATTTACAATACTAAATTATGTGGTCGTTTTGCTTTATTTAATGGACACAGAGCAAGTAATCACGTTCGAAGGACTTTATAAATAGAAAGCTCTTAATAAAGGACGCTTTATTTATAAAGTTCCTTGTTTTTGAATACATGACCTTCCATAAAAATTTTGCAACTAAAAGGCAGTTTTTTGAAAGAAATATGAAAGTTCATATTGAGCACAAGCATCTTTCAAGGAATCACTATATAAAGAACGTTCAGGAAAAAGCGTTTAAGGGAAACCATTAAAATACACGTATCCCTTAAAAATCTTTTAAGGAAAAGCTAATTTTTTAAAAATATATATTTTTAAAATAGGGTATAAACATATTCGATAACATTCTTCTCCCAAGAATGTAGTAATTAAATGCTTGTAAAATTTTTGCCAAAAACTTAGAATTAAAATATTGTTTATTGTACAAAAGCTCCTTTAAATTTCTCCATCAAACTTATTTGCAAGTTCTTCAAAATTCTTATTGTGAATAGCTCTTCAATTTCTGTTTAGCCAACTCCCTCCCTTCTTTACAATGTGCCTGCTTGCCACAAATCTTTTGTTTTATCCCTCCATGCTTACGAAACACTCATGCCTTTCTTTTGCTCAAATATTGCCGCTGCAGTCTATGAAAGTATCATTCGAATGTTTTGAAGTTTTTGTATCTTCTTTCACAAGTATCTAAATATTTCTATGATAAATTCTTTTGTTACTTTTGTTGCACTTTTATTGTGTGCTCACTATGGGCAACAATAAAATAAAAAGAATATGAATTTGAAAATGATTTGGTTTTTTATAATTAAGAAAACAAATAAAACAAAATAATGTGAAGGAGGACAAAAAATCAAATATAATTTTTAAGCTTCAAATAGAAATGGCAAATGAAGAGTGTGTGAGATAGAGTGGGAGCAGTAGAGGGAGATGTAGAGATGGGTAGAGGAAGTAATAAAAGTAAATATTGAAAAGAAATTTTAGTGAAAGAAAATACAAAATTTTCCTAAAAGTATGCTTTAAACTGAGAGCATAATATAGGAAGCCTTAATGATAGGCAAAGATTTCTCTTTTATATTTTTGTGTTAATTAAGCATAAAAGCTTTAAATAAGAAAAGAAAAAAACAAGTCCACTTAGAAAAAGTGAAAAGAAAGGAACAAAAAATTAAAGGACTTGCATGAAAAGAGCTGCCTATTAGATAAATAAATTTTTTATTAAATAAATTTTCATGGAAACAACAGCAAAATTTGATTTAAAGAATTTACTATATTTTAATTTAAATAAATTTTCATAGAAACAAATACAAATTTTATTTAAGTCGCACATTTTGTTGTTATAAATTGAAAAATGCGAGTATGCTTTAAGGCCCAACTATAATGTGCTTAACCAAACTTAAGCCAGTGTCAAAATTCAACGAAAAGCATGTCAAATGCTTAAGTAAATTACTGAAGACTTTTAGGTGGCTATATTGTACTTATTGAGCTTAAAAACTTTTTACACTTAGTTGCAAACATTTGTACTTTTGGAAAACTATTTTCGTTTTTATTTCTTTAAAATGTAATATTTTTGACGAAATGTCATTTAATTTGTAAAAGTTATAAATATATTACCATAAACAAGTAAATCCATGTTTATCTTTTATTTATTTATAAAGAGAACGAAAACTAAAATAAAAAAAGTACTAAAAAAAGCAACAGTGATTGCATCTTCTAATTGTAAACAATTATATGTATCTATTGTGTACAGTGTTTATTGGAAAATTTTTAAAAATGGATAGAAAACTGAAATTTCTGAAGACAGTGAAGTTAATGAATTGTGCATTTGATGGAATATGTGTTCTTCAAAAAATAAGAGAGACGATGAAGAAAAGAAAACGCTCCTCAGTACGGGAAATAAATAGAGACAGAAAGAAGAATGGGTTCTTGATGAGTCATTTGCTTAAGCAAGAGCGAAATTGAACGCACTTTCCTTAAGCAAATGACACTTGACGAAACTTGACGAAAAGTTACTTAAGTACATTATAGTTGTATACATTTGATTGTGTGTATTCGCACATTTGCTTAAGTTGCATTAAGCACATTATAGTTAGGCCTTTAGTTTCTGTTTTTATATGAGAGCCCAAATGTATGCAATACTTTTTGTTATACACCATTTATATATTTTTTTGTTTCTTGTTACCAATTCATTAAAAACACGCGTTGCTTGTTAGCAAAAAAATGCTAAAGAACACAATTCATAAATTATTTAACCAAATGCATGCATCATTATTATGGCAACCTGTTTTTTTCCCTGCTGCCCGTTAATGGCTTAAGTGGGAGTCTGGGCTGAACTGCGTATATGTTCTCTGGCAAGAAATGCAAAAAAAAAAAGGAATCAAAAACATACCCAAGGACTCATATGTGCACTTAATGTTGAACATGTATTTTCTCTTAATACTCGTATCTGTATAATTTTTCCTTTGTTTGTATTTATTTGGTTTGTGATTTTTTTTATTCTTTTTAGTTTGCAATTCTCATACTTGATGAGGGTGTATATTTTTTTCTCTGCACATTTGCGTTGCGGTTTTGTAATTTTTTCGGCATGTCATTATTTCACTTCCTTGTTAATAAGGATCTTATTTGCTGTTTTGTTTAAAAGAAAAAAGTGTGCGAATGTGCAGGTTTGTTTTTTATTCCTTTTTTTTGTGTGTGTTTGTTTTTTTGGCTGTCATAATTTATGTGTGCTGAAGTGTTAATTTTAAACGTTATTTGACTAAATGACTGACGTTTACCGCCACATTATGCCTGATGCATGTGATTTTTTCTTACGCGGTTTTAATTTTATATTTTTTCGCGCTTTGCAAACTTAAGTTCCTTTTTTTGCGTAATGAAGGTAATTCTTTTTCAACACATTTTTTTTAAATATGAAAATTATTCACGCATGAAAAATTTATGTTAATATATTAAAAGAAATATATAAAATATAAAATTAAAATTAAAGCAAAAATAAAATACATTTTTTAATATATTTGTACAATTTATACAAATACAATTACAAATTATGTTCTAATTAAATTTAAAAAGTGCTTGTGCTCTGTTATTTATAAAAGTAGAAAAAATATTATGATCCTGTGGTAAAAGAAAAATAAGTAATTAAAGAAGATCTTTTGAATCCTTTGATAAATAAAATTAAAATTTTCAATATTTATCTGCTAATAAATTTTCAATATATGTCTATTTTTTATGAAAGAAAAACAATGAAAAAAATCGAAGGATACTTTTTCAGGATATTTTAGATCCAAGGATATTTTCTCATTTGGTAGGCCCTTGCAACAGAAAGGATTGTCACTTAAGTTAGTTATTTAATGAAAGGAAGTCCAACGTTTTTTAACGAAATCGATTTGATGTTACAAGTTTTTTTTATAAAAATGCCCGATTTCGAAGGGCTTTAACTTTGATGTCATAGATAATGGTAACCGACTGGCTTATGTACATAAAGTTTAGTGAAAAATCATGTCATCTTAGGCTTATTCACTGGGCAATAGTGAGGAGCTACTTGCATGGCCCAGGGTTCCAATTGGGGTATAAGAAGTTTAATTTTTTCACATGTGGGAGCGAACCAAGCTGGTTCTATTGGCTTAGGTGTAACGTGTAGTTCTCACGCCTATCCTTGAGACCAGGTTAAGCTTGAGAGTTGCTGATTCGTTTCCCACCATAGACTCTGAAGAGGTTCTGGAAACAATTTCGCTTTTATGTCTATCAAAAAAAAAAAAAAAAAAAAAAAAAAAAAATTGATATATTTGGCTGTGTCGAATTTAACAAATGTTATTGCATTTAAAAAATATATTTTTTGCAAAACTTAAGACCTCTTAGTCTAAGAAGTTTGGTAAATATTTTTAAGTTTCAGCTTCTCCTTCACACGATTTCTCAATCCTTTGCATACTTTAGCTTCATTTCATTCAGCCATTTATGAATCTGTTCCTTAAATAAGGTGCCAGGACGATATATTGAATTTATCCTTAAAAAAATATACATATAGTAACAGCAAGATATAATGGCTCGATTATAAAATTCGTTTGCCCGTTACCAAACTTTTTCAGCATAAGTCCAGAGCTTTTTCGCTCAAATATGTTTAAATGTACACAATGAATATGACTCATAATAGGTGAATAAATCAAAATGAATAAACCCAGAAAGCCGGCTTGGCTGATATATTAGACTGGTTGGTTTTATTATAATGAAAGCCGTAGTTCGATTCCCTTTTTGGTTGAAAGCTTTTAAATATTTTATTTATGTAAATAGATTTTCTTGGTCTATCTGCCAAACATTTGTCAGCTGATCTGGTTAATTTTTGAAAACAACGGAATTCAGAGAAATTCTGACATTCCATTAGGAATAGTGCCAACTCCTGCTGACATTCTTTGTCTGCAAGCGTGCAGTCTTACTGGCGGGAAACCGTTCAGATTGACATCAGCGTTTTTAGTCGGGTTCCTAATCTATAAGGAACCAGCATATATATGCTTTATGGAGTCTGAAATGAATATTGTAGAAATAAAAAATGGAACATAGTATATACACCCTTTCCACCCTTAGTGGGGGTACAAAAAACAAAAACAGCAGACTTCTTGTCAAACTATATTTGAATAAATGAGAGCCTTAATTTAGTCCATAAGATTATTTTAAAAATTAATATTTCACTTGTGATAAGGATATTAAAAGCGAAAATAGTAGGCTCCCTTCAAAGGACCTTTCAATAAAAGCCTTAAGTTAGTGCATAACAATGTTTCAAAAATAAATATTCACCCCAAAACTGCCATTTATATAAAGCATCTTCAAATCTCCATTTTAAATTCATCTTAATGTCTTTAAATTTATTTTGCTTCCATTATAGACAAACTTTTCATTTGGACTTTCATTTGTATGTGTGCATTTTTATTTGACATCTATAATTTTATTTACATCCTTTATTAGTCATGATTTTTATTTGCTTGAAACACAATTCTTGATTAATCTCCTAGGAGACTGGTAGCATACACTTCTCCACTCAAGAAACTATTTTATTTCTTTATTTCGCTTTGTAGATTTTTGCAATCAACTTTACATTAAACTCTGAAGGAATTGAAGTTTATTAAAAAACGAATTCCAATTGATGGGCTAAAAACTTTTTTAATATGAGTATATCGACGACGATGAGGATGATGCTGCTGCTGCTGCTGCTGCTGGAAGGCAGACGCTTTGCAGTCTTCCTTTTTTTACAGATTCACATTGAAACAAAAAGGAAAAAATTAAAGTATTTAAATTACTATTTAGGGAAATGTTGCGATATGCTTGTACAATTTTCTGTTTTAGTCCTGTGAGATTTTTCCATGATGAGAAATCATTTCTAAGAGCTTTTTTTTGTTGTATATTGAATGTACTTATTATGGAAGTAGGGAGACACTGTGCGTGTCTTCGCTTTTTATTAGTGTGTTAGTGAAGAGCTGACGGGGGGGAGTGGATGCTGCTTATAACACTGTCGATTTAATTGAATTGTAGTCGTCGCAATGTCTCTCGGTTTTTATTCTTAATTTTTCAATTTGTTTCTATTTTTTTCCTTTTTTTGCCGGCCTCCTAAATTAATAGCAACTCCTTATATGCTGTGCCCTGGATTTAAGGACTTTAAGGCATGCAGTAGTTTATATTTTTCACAGCGTTTTACAGAAAGATGTGTTAGTAAGAAATTTACATAAGTTTTTGTTGATGTCACCTCAACCTGACAGTCACTTACACACGCTAATATTGGCTGTCACTTGCTGAGAGGATTTTAGTAGAGGTCGCACGTACCTACTTTAAATGGCTCGTGCAGAATATGCAACGTGGCATGAGCTGTGTGGCACGTAGCGCAAATTTCTTGAAACTACATCTCGTTCGTTTCCATATCATCCAATTCATTCCAAAAATAGTTGGTACTTATCGATCTGTAGTGCTCGCCATTGAGGGTGATGTCGTTCTCAAAGATATATTCAACGATGACGCCGTCATCCCAAAATTCACACCAAACGGTGACTTTTTCGAAATGCATTGGTCGCTCTTGGTTCCCATGTGTAGTGCCATCATCCCGAATTCGACAATTTTGTTTGTTGACCATTCATCCAGAAACGGACCTCACCGCTAGTGATAACTCAGCGGATGCACGTTATTTTTTATGATCGTTTACCGTTTATGATCGTTTATTTTTTCGGCAGATCTTGCGCTGCTTACCGAAATAGAGGACTCAATGGTATGCACCACGCGGCGAATAGTCCTATCGACAGGATAATTATGGCAATCGTGAAATTTACGAAGCGCGCAAGGTTGCTCGATCAGAAAACGTATTTTGATAATATGTTGTTGAATGCTATATCCGTCCATGGAAATGTAGCTTCAACAATACGGCCAATATTAACTGTTAGAGTTTGAAAGTCACTATTGGAAGACACGAACTACATTTTGGAAAACCAGGCTTTATGCGAATTTCCAAACTAGACTTAAACGAGTGGACTAAACTAGACTAGTCTAAAGTATAGTAGACCATGCTGTGTTAGCCTAGACTATTCTGCTAAACTAGATTGTGCTTAACCGAGGTAGGGTAGATTATATCCCACTAGAATGGACTAGGCTTGTTTATTATAATCTAGACTACTCGTATATAAGCCCACATTTTGATGGGTAGACTTTGCCAGACTAAACTGTATTGAACTACAGAGTTTTAAAACCGATTTTGTTAGATTTTATCAGATTAAATTTACTAGACTAGATGAACTCCGCTAGACAAAACCAGACTAAGCCAATCTTAAATAGACTAGCCTCTATTTGACTGTATTAGACTAAGATTACAGTGGACTACACTAAAGTTGACTATTCCAGCCTATACTGGACTGAAATAAAGGGGAGAATAAGAGACAAGGCTAGATTAAGCTATAACGGACTAAATTAAGATACATAGCATATTATATACTAAACTATATTACACTATGTTAGATTAGTTAAGATTTGATTACTTTTTTATTACAATATAACTTAGTATTCTGATCTAAACTAGACCATACTTGACTTGACTGTGCTATACTAAATTTTATACTATAGCGGCTTACACTTGACTATGCTAGAGAAGATTAGATTAAAATAGATCGCACGAGAGTAAGCATGGCTAGATTATACTGTACCGAACTAGGCCAAGGTGGATTAGCACATCCCAGACTAGATTACATTTGACATTTCTATTACCAAAATAGACTGGGTTAGATAATGCCCTAGTAATTTAAGCTGGACTAGACTAAAATACATTATACTTGACTAGAAAAAACTTGGCTAAATTGAAATAGCCTCTTCTAGAGTAGGATACACTATGCTAGACTGAGCTAAACTAGACTAGTCTAATTTAAACTGTATTTTACTATGCTACAGTGTCCCCCGGGGGGCACGGTCAATACATCTTGTCTTGGTGGCTTGGTGTTGTGTTTCCTGGGGTATAGGGTTATAAGGTTTCCGGACCTAGGCCTTTTTGCTGATAACCCCTAAAAACTTGTATGTTGCTACCCAATCCCTGAAACAACAGGGCAACGGACGCGCATGCAAGTAAATTAAAGGTGAAAGTGGGTTCGCTCGCTCGTCCGGTAAGTGGGTAATCTGGTTTTTCCAGACCTTGACCTTTGGCCAATTACCCCTTGAACTTATATGTTACTACCCAATCCCTGGACATAACAGGGCAACGGGCGTGCATATATTTAATTTAAGGAAGTAGCTCTGCCTATGCTTGTCTGGGTAGAGGTGCCACCGATACCTCAGGTTTGCACGGGACCTAAAATCGGAGGTGTTTTTAACACGCGGCTGACCAGAGTCCTATCTGGTGCCAGGGGAACCAGTAGCACCTAGGACGTGTCCTAGACTGGTTATTGGTGAGGCCCCTTCGGGGATCACGTGGTGGCTGTGATTAAAACCCAAAGATACGCGGGAAGAGTTATGGTTCAGATGAGTGTGTTTGCAAGAGGTGCTAGTGACTGATTGTAGATGCTCTCTTCAGGCCGTATATCTCTAGGTGTTGTTGCTATTCGACAAAGCTGCCCTGGTGGTTGCGGTTGGCGAAGCCCCAGGTAAGACGCGGGGCAATATTTTGCTGCCGGGCCATTGGGGTAGTAGGAGGTTAGATAGTTCCAACACTTCAGCAAAGTGTCTGTACATGGTTCTGCAGCCTGTACAGAATTTGCTACCAAGTTTCCCCTCGTAGGCGCACATGTCGATCCTCACGCGGCATGTGCGCCTGGGAGGGGCGACGGGACGGTGGTGAACGGCTTTATTCACCCAGTGCGAAGAGCACCGTCAGGTAAGGCTTCGGGCAGGTACTGACGTAAAATCTTTGACATATATATATGCTACAGTGTACTTAACTACAGCAGAATAGACTTTTGAAGAGTACAACTGGTTATTATATTTCATGAATACGAAATACACCCTCTTTTAATCCATCCTGTTTGAATCCTTGAATCTTATATTTTGTCAATTCATTGCATGACATTCACTGATTTCCAAATTACTCCCCCATACACCTTAACGTTTTGGAAAAGTTTATTTAAATGCTGCTGCATAAGAATGAAACGTAAAAAAGTTACCCAAAAATTTCATTTCGCGTTGTCTGTGGAAATCAAATTTAATTACTTTTTCTCATGCAGTAGTCTAGATGATTATTTCTTTTTTGTTTCATTTATTTTTTTTTTTTGTGTATATTTTTTCGTCTATTTTTTCTAGCACTAACACAAATTCAGTCTATTCGATGAAGTATAAATATATTTTGCTGATTTATTTTGTGTCAAGTCACTAAATAAAATTAAATTTGCCATTTAAATATACATATACATATACATATTTATATACTCGTACATATATAGGATTACATATGTACGTAATTTTAAAATTATACATAATTTTTTTTTGAGAAAATTAAATAATTTTTATAATTATAATTTATATAAACTTTATAATAATAATTTATATATACAAATTATAATTTCTTATATAGAGGATAAGATATTAGTCTCTGTTCCGTAGATCAAATCCGAGCTAAATTCTTGTTTTTAAAACGAATTTATGTGTTTGTTGTTCTCTGAGCTAAATTTACATAATTTTACTCCTTTTGAAGTCTTATAAATCAAATATATTATTTTATATAATAATATAATATAATAATAGTTATATAACAAATAACTGAATAACATCGTGAAAATGCCCATCGCGGTTTCGTTAAGTGGCCCATATTCGAAATTTCAAATTTTCCATGACTCTAGCTTTTTAATTAGGCTGAATTTTAACGCTGACATCGGTTATGGTGGCTTTAAGGGCCACTATGGCCTGTAGCTTATTTGCATAGACCTGCGATTTAAGAAAACCCTACAAGAATTAATGTGGCGGTGTCAAACCGTACGATCTCGGTGACCAGTTCACATCAGTTGACCAGACCACGCCCTTAAATCGCTCATGCACCTATGGGAAAATACTTAAAGATCCTTCTAGCTTTCAATTTTTATTGCACACATGGTCAATGGATACAACAATATACTGGATGACGAACAGTTCATTTGCGTCAAGAGCGTTAATTTCCTTTGAGACGATATTAATATTTGCTCTGTTTTATTGAAATTGGATTGAGCAATAATCTGACACAATGCAGAGTCTATAGCAGCGATCTGTAAACTAGTACTAGTATATATTAAAATTGTATGTGTTATTTTCTACTTCTCCTCTGGCAACGATCATTCTCTTATTTTTAATTTAGTAATTTTTTTTAGTGTAAACTAAACAAAAAGGGTCAACCTAATCTTCTTTCTTGAGCACTCATACGATATTGACTGATATGTTTATTCCTGGTCTGTACGTGTGAGAATAAATATGAAAAAGGTCCCATGAGGCCAGTTTTGCAGATCTCTGGTCTATACTTATCAGGTCTTTACTATCAAAGAATGTACTGATTGCTTCAATAACAGGCAGGATAAACGAAATCTTAGCGAACTTTTGACATTTTTCGTTAAAGGCAGCAGCTTTGAAAAAGAAGTATAATTAGACTCTATTCCATTGGGACAGTTTAAGCGGACTGAGACAATGACATCGTCGTTATGTATTCTCGAAGTATATACCAAAAAATAATATCTTTCATCAGGAGTGACCTTAAATTACATACATGTAGGCCTTAACGATAATATGTTTATGGGTTTAGATGTGTTGGAAGAAACTTGGACAGTCCCCTTTATTTCATCTTAAGTGATTTCTAGTAATTTCAATAATTTTCCTTCTACTCCATAGAAAATATTCCGGCTACCCTCATGACTTTGCCCTCAGACAGAAAAATCCCATACTAAGATCAGGCATTACAAGGCCCGCTAATTAAATGATGGGACCTCTGAACATATACTATATAATAGTGGGAAAAATTTCATCGGGGACAATTATGAATTAATGCTCATGCTGATAGGATTTTTGCAGCTCCCTACTAATTCAAGTCATATTCTGCCGTTACCTTTTTCGAGTTCATTTGAATTAATTCAAATGAATTGGAAATGAATTTCAATTCATTTTTTCTAACTCATTTGAAATAATTCAAAGTCAATTCAATTCAAATGAATTGCAATTCATTTTATCAATTAATTTGAATTAAAAATGAATTTCAATTCATCTTTGCTAAATTCAAATGAATTGATTCAAATTTTATTCAATTCGTTTTTTGGCGAAAAGAATTAGTTCAAAATATTACCAATTCAGTGCATGAATGATTCGCAAATTAATTCAAAAATGAATGACTCGTTTACAACTCTGAATAATAATAATAAGAATATATTAATGAACGGATATTGTGTCTGGATAATATCCTTATATATCGTAGTCTTTGGTGTAAGACTTGGCACCTAAATGTGTAATTCTATAAAAATAATAATAATAATAGTGGTTAATTGTATTTGAATTGAACTGTATATAATTTCTTAATGATTTGGACTTACAAGCTCGAGTTTAAATCTCGCTCAAGATACCATTTGCAGTAACATATACATGATCTCGGTGCCGCCACATACCTCATAAGCAACCGATCCTACCACATCTCTAATGGAATCTGATGGGACTTGAACTCAAGACCATAAATTAAAATGATATTCATTTAGTTAACAATAATGAATATTATTATTGTAACAGATGTACTAGACCATTTTTAATTTTTGTTAGAGGGTACAGATGTTAAAGAAAACTTTGTTCGAGTCGTCGTTTGTTTGATTTAATATTAGCCTCTTTAGTCAAAATTAAAAATATGATTTGTTTTTGAAGGAAAAAAATATATGAAATCACTTCGTTTGCTTGAGAGCACTTTTTTTGGAAAAAAAAACTCCATCCTCCACAACAACTGTTCAATCTCCTCCTCAATTTCGTAACAGTATTTAAGAGAATTAGCAGAAGTGAAAATTAGCCTACCTTTAGGCAAGAAAAAAATAAATACATAAAGCAGCCTTTTTCATTTGCAACCAGCAGCAGCATCACTTAAAATGGAAAAATATTTTTTTAGACAAGCTCTTCCGATTTTGGAAATCCTTATGTGTGAATGAATTTGATTTACGACTCTTGCTTCTACAGACTTGTGCTTGAGTACTGCTTTCTTCTTGTCCCCTCCAATGGAGTTTTTACACAAATTTATTTTCTTGTAAGGATATGTATGATTCTTTTTGCTCGTATTAAAACACTTATGTCTGATGAATTAAAAAAAAAGCCAACAGAAAATTAAAAAAAAAATCTACCAACAATGTTCTGCAGACAATTCAAATCCAACAAAAATAAGAAAACATACTCCTAGACATAGAGGAGTTGGTTGCCTGTTATAAATAATAAAAATAATATGCCTCATAAGCGGCATAAGCAGCAGAAACAGCAGCGGCAGCACTTGCAAAAATATTTGAAATTTGTATCCTTCTGCTAGTTGTTTCTTAACAAATCCTTGTTTCTACACATTTTAATTTCTTCTTTTTTCAAATATTTTTTTCCTTATGTCTGCTAAGGCGATTTAGCAAATTAAAAGGTTTTTAATGCTTGCAAGTGTTTATTTTTTCAATTCCAACTCTTGCCACTACCGCAGCATTCAGCAAGTCAGTTTTGCAGTCTCCTTCTATTTATTTTACCAAAAATATTTCCATAAAGGACCTCTATTTTAATATTTTATAGTCAGTTGTTGAGAATGTATTTGCAATGTGTTGGCATACCCAACAAGAAGGTGAAATATTTATTATGAATATGTGCCCGTGAATGTGCAAAAGGGATATAAGTTATCGCTTTTATAACTTATATGCAAACTTACTTACATAAATAAATAGACTCCCCACTTATTTCTCTAATTGCAGATTGTATTGCTTGGAAAATTTATTTGTGCTTACTTTTGGTGAAAATATTAATTTTCTCAAGTACTTTGTCTTTGGCGCTGTTCAAAACATTTGAAATTATTTTGTTGGAAGAGAAATTGATTATAAACAAATTTTAAGTGTTTTTTCTGCCTACGAGTACAAAAAATTAAAGGAAGTCATTTAGACTTGAGTATGAAATATTTTTAACAAATATTATGCGACCGACGCCCTTTTCGGAATATGACTTGCTGGTATGATCATTTAAGATCCTAGTAAAACACTTCGTTCTTCCTTCACTTCCGGTTGCTCTTTTTACAATAGTATTGGAGACACTGAGGTTTAAATAGGGAGCAGTAGTAATTGAATTTCATTTCATTTAATATTTCTTTAATATTTCTCAACTGTTTTGTTTTTAATATTGGAGCTATTATTTAGTTGCTTTCGCTTTTATTATAAATGAAATTCTAATAATTTTTTTTCGTGTACAAAATTCCCTAAACTCTAATATTTGTCATTCACGATGTATGTGTCCTTTTTTTAAACAATACTGCGTTCACAAATCAACTATAAATTTTAAAAAATAATTTTAAAACTACTTAGATTCTGGTATCTTATGTGAGTTTTCAAGCATTCAAACATATTTCGAAATATTATAAAAACTTTTAAAAAATAAATGAGAATCACTTTCAATTTACAATTCCTAATCAACTTTTTAGGGAGTAGAATTCCAGATGAAATCTGTTCCTCTTTCCCAAAATTGTGTTGACTGCTCTTCTTCTGTTGTTAGTCAGAGATAATTCACGTTGAAAATCTGTTCGCCTTGTATTCGCAACAATGAAGTACATGGTTGGCGGCCTACTGGGGAGCTGCCATAAGCAAAAGCGTAATGTCGACATGTAGATCAGTCTCAAATCCTCTGAAAATAATAAAAGATTTATTAATTAATAAAAAATATATGCAATAAATTATAAATATAAATTTATTTACTTCCTAACAAGCTGAAAAATAAATATATTGGATTTTCGGAAATGATCGAAATGTCGTTCCTTGGATACAATTTTACATTTATTTTTACATTTATGTGTTTGTGGAGTCTATCACTACCGGAAGGGTGGGTACGCAAACAAAAATAATAACAAAACAACTAGAAACATATTACCACACTGTTATATTTAATATCATTAAGACATATCGACAATAAATCAATTTGTTGTATTTCATAATCAATATTATTTTGTGATAATTTGACCTTTAACTGGCTCCAACATTCCGTATGCTCTGAGGCATATCCCAATATTTCGTGATCGAATTCACGGCAATTTTCTTAATCTATTGCTAAAAGATTGTTATTTAAAGTCCAAAATGAATTGTTATGAATTTTTTCTTTTGAACGAAAATATTCCACAAATAGGCGAATATCCGAGAACACGAATACGAATATTCGAATACGAATTTTTGTTACATCACTAATACATACACAAGTATGTATACCATATACTATTTCGTTCATGGTTTTCTAATATCACCTTTATTTTTAGAAAAGCCCACATGGTTACCACTCTAACTATTGTAGCTCTTCTGGTAATTTCCTTGTTATAGGGTAATCTTCTCCCCCACTTCTAACACGCAAGCTTTCTACGTAACTGTAGACAATATTTTCAAATTATTATTATTTTTTTGATATCATTTTTTAAAACTATATTATTAAATCTATATTATTATTTACTTAAGTCCAGCCAGTGCCAGACTAAGAGATTTGTTTCTACGCTTTCTGCAGTGTTGTCTTCACATCTGTCGTGTTCGGCTAAGAGCAAGTGTCCCTCCTTCTCAGCCGAGTAATGTAGAATGTTGGGGGCTAGTGAGTTTTGATGATACTCTAGTTTCTTTAGGTATGCTGTCGCGTGTTTTGAAGCCATAGTTTTAACCAAAGGAACGTCTAGATCTTGAGGATTGCGCAAATTCTTAAAATACCCTGAAGCGGCTGTAATTATACGGAGGATTTTATTTTGCACCTTTGAATTTTTTCAATATTGGAAGCTGAGGTGGTGCCCAACAACTGGATTCCATAGCACCATATTGGTTTTAGGATCGAGTTGTATAGAAGACGTTTACAACCTAGACTTAATGATGAATTTCCAGCCATAAGCCAATTGATTTAAGCAGCATTTAATTTCATTTGTATCAAGTTAGCGTCTATGTGCGATTTCCATGTTGAGCAACGATCAAGGTGAATACCGAGGTATTTGACATCATTGTGTTGCGGTATTGATTGACTATTAATTTGGATAAGAGGGGCATACATATTTGCCTTCGCAATGTAAAATTAATTTGTACACATTTTTGCTCGTTCACTTTTATTCTCCATGTTTTTAACGACTTTTCCATGGATGCTTAGAAAAGCTGTACGAACAGCAAACCTTGATATATGAACTCCTGCTTGAGGAACTCCTGCTGCTATTGGCTGTAGTATGTTTAAAAAGTTTCCTCGTGTAGCAACAAATTTGCGGCCACTTATGTTGCTTACGAAAAGATTGAGAGTGTTTACGGTGAACTTCCGCCTTAATTTATTTATAAAACCTTTATGCCAAACTTTATCAAATGAAAAGTCAATAAACAGAGCTTAGCAAAACCTTTTTTATTCAAACGCATTTCTTCGATGATGCTAGGTTTCTTCCTGGAACCAAATTGGTGATCCGGAATACAACTAATGCTGTTCAGGGTCAGCCTGCTCGCAAGTAATATTTTTTTTTAATTAATCCTCAAGATGTTTGATGACTCAGTTTTGTAGTTCTCCAGATATAATATAAAATGATAATTGCTTTGTAAGAAGGGTAAACGTCTTTCCCCACCCCCATACCAGAGAGCCGCATTACCGTAGTTTTCCAAACATGATAAGCAATAATTAGTTTTCATGGAGAGGAAATCCGACTCCCCTTCCAATGCCTGCAGGCTTTTGTTTGAAAATGTACTTTATCCTTAGAGCAAGGCACGTCAAATATAGAGAGTTATTTTTCTTGTAGCCTTCCAGATATAAGATACTAAATAATTGCTTTAGGGGTTGAGGGCGGAGGGGGGTGGTTACTCGTCTCCTCCTCTTGTGCATTAGGCCTATTTTAGGAAAACGCACTATGATCACAGTAACATTATCAAATGTACATAGTTCGAGTATTTTTGTTCTCTAGATATAGCACAATTAATTATTACTTTGTATATGGGGTACACGCTTCCCCCTCCTATGCCTATAACCTGTGGTCGAAAACGTATTTTGTTCTCCTAATAGCGTTCGTCGAATTGAAAGAGTCCTCACTAGTTTATTCCTTCGGATGTAAGATATTTAATAATTGTTTTGTTAGAGGAGGAACTCATCTCCTCCTCTAATACTTTTTGTCTGTTGTCCGAAAACGTACTTTATGATCACAGTAACTCTATCAAATTTAGAAAGTCCCAGTGTTTTAGTTCTCTGATAATGTAGGGCAATTAATTATTACTTTGTATATGGCGTATCCGTCTCCGCCTCCTATACTTGCAATTTTTCGACCGAAAACGCACTTTGTTCTTATAATAAGGTGCATCAATTTTAAAAGGTACGACCTTACGATTGCATTCCTTTAAATATAAGATAATTAGTAACTGATTTGTAAGAGAGGTACTCGTCTCATTCTGCTTTATTTTCAGGCTTGTGTTGGCAAACTCCTTGTATTCCCATAGTAACATGCCTCACATGTTCAGGTACTCATTATTTTTGATCTCCAGATATAGTGTAATCAATAATAGTTTTGTATGCGGGTTACGATTTGCCCCAAATCGTTAAAAATTCGTTTAGTGACCGTTTGCGAGTTGTTCACAAAAATTCAAAAAGATTGCCTGGTCGTTTGGCTTTCTATACAAATATGTCATAGTCATTATAGCGTAAGACGAAAGGCCATTATGGCTTCAATAATCAGTTTAATTCAAGTGCAGCATTGGAGTTTGATATCGAAGATGCCTTCAGGCAGACGTGTGGCAACAGTATTTCCGTTACGCCGTTCTTAAGGTTTTGATATCTATTCTCTCTGGACAGAGAAACACATTCGGAATAATATTAAGTGAGGTTGCCATTTAAGTAGAATGGGCTGCCTGTTCGTACCACTTCTCCAAACCATGTTATTAGAGTAAAATCAGTTTTTTAACTAAAAATTAAATTGGTGTCATAGACACCATCCCATCGCCATTCATAAATAAATTAAGTTTGGTTTTGGAAAAATTAGAAGTTTTTTTTTCGAAAGATACCAAATATTTACGCTTCTTGCTGAAAATTTACATTTTAATTTATAGTTTTTTTCAATTAGTTATTGACCACTTGCTGCGTCGACCACAAAAAACACATTACTAGATATAAAAAGCTCCTTATTAAATTTGGTTTAAGCCAAAGTTATCTATACTTGACCTCAACTACTAACGACTCTGCATATTTATATGTGTACATCCTTATTGTTTTACTATGTATTTCTCTCGTTTTTATCCTTATGGACAATGTCTTGTTCATTTTTTTAGATTTACTTATGAAATAGTGGTTGCTGTTCTTAAACTTAAGGTCCTTCTCAGTGACCACATTTCGTCTGTCCTTTCCATTTTCTATCATATTTAATAAACTTTTTGTTTAAACTATAAATTTCATTTGCATTTCAGTTTCATCTTTTATTAAATGAATAGTTGATTCAGGCATTTTTCTTACTTGTTGTTCCTTTTTGAAACGATTTTATTGCATTTTCTTGCTTCAATCATAAGAATGAGCCTTTCTTTATTGCTTTCGAAAATTAAGGAATTTGATATCTAAACCTTAAGAAAACAGCAATAAATCATAAATAGGAAATTATTTTACTTGGTGAAATAGTTTTATTAAAAATATGATAAGAAATTGTTTCTTAAATAATAAGTATGGAATTATTTTATGAGGTTTTGCTGCAAGTTTTAAGAAGCAATGGAAGAGGAAGAGATATAAAACCTTAAAATTGAGGACAAAATACTGTACATATTGAATAACATTGAGATGCAACGTTAACTAAAAAGTTGCCATGGATCTTTGATTCGCAACAATCACAACTAGAAAGAAATCCCATGCGTTTCAAATACTTGATCTATGGTTTCTACTTCAATTACTTAAACAAAAAATTATGCGAAAATTAAATATCCCATGCTTTAACTGAATTGTCAAGCGGTTTTGCTGTTGGACTGCATGATGTCCGCAACAATATCCTCATGTACTCAACAATATTATCATGTACTCAAGAAGAATAAGAAATCAAGTCACGCGTACTTGAATCATGCTTTATTGGAGTCTAAAGTGGATTTTCTTCAAGCGAATATGGAACGATTAACCCATGATCGGATTCGTGAAGCGAAAAACACATCTGAATTAACTTCAGCCAAAAAGAAGACAGTTTGGAAAACAAACATTCCTGCGATCCGGAGGCTGTTTTAAAGTGAGAGTTCTTAAATCCCCTAAGTTTAACATAAAATCCTCATTCTTGTGATTCTTCGAGCCTCTTCTTCTACCTGGTGATGTTGTCGAGAGCTGGTATCCAGTACTTCTAGAGGTATTCATAAACTAAAGCGACTGAGGTCAAGCCACATAATATATCATCATGCAGTGCTCTGCATCGTAAATGGAATACATGGATCACCTACATCTTCTTTGTGACTCATGAAAGTGTAGAATTATTCCCAATAAAGGGTGATTTTTAATAGCTTTCGGATTTTATTAAAAGAAATATAGAATTTGTAGAAATGTATGAAATCTTTATTGAAGTCGATAGAACGATCTATATATAATTAAATGTTTAAAGATGATTTCATATAAATGTTGACCGATGCTACGCTTTAAATGGTTCATACGTTGGGTCCAATTTTGCCATACTCTCTCTAATATGTCGGCCGGTATCTAACGAATAAGTTCTGTAATATTGATTCCAATGTGTCAACCGTTGCGGGCTGTAGACATAAGCCTTTCCATGGCCCACAAAATATAGTCTAAAGGCGTTAAATAGTACTAGCTAGGCGGCCAATTTACAACCCCAAATGTAAAATAAACTGCTCACCGAATTCGCCTCTCAATTGGGCCATTGTTTCGCGTGCTTTGTGGCATGTGGCACCGTGTTGTTGAAACCATATGTCAGCCAAGTCCAGCTCTTCTATTTTGAGCAAATTTTTTTTATAATCATCGCACGGTAGCGCTCGCCATTCACATCAACGTTCCAGCCTTCGTCGTCTTTGAAAAAGTGCCAAACAATGCATCTTTCGAGATGCAATGCTTCTGGCTGCTCTTCACACCAAATACGGCAATTTCGCTTTTTCACGTATACATTCAACCAGAAATGAGCTTCGCCGCCCATGCACGATGCACATTCTTAACCGAGCATAACTTCTGATAATAATATTCAATAATTTGCAAGCATTTCTCGTTTGTAAGTCGATTCAAGGTTAAATTATAGACCAAACTGAGCATGTTTAACAATAACATGTTAGAGGAAAACAGCTGAGCTGCCAAAAACATTGTTGCCAAAAAAGAAAGCTGCTAAAAAAGACCACCCTTTGTAATCAGGCGATTCTCTGAACATCCTGCAATATATCTTGATATAGACCATTACCAAATCGTTAATCCATGCAAGAGAGAGAGGTATGGACTATAGGTTTTTAGATGCATTGAGCGGCTTTTAGAGTCCTTTAATGGATCTCTGGCAGAAATAAAGTGCAACATCTGCTTACTCTCTCCAAAATGCACATGCCACAACTGGGCCTTAGGTTTAGGCTGGCACTAGGATATTTCACGCTAATATCTCTTGAAGGGAATGATAGTGAGGTATCTTGTACTTCTCCTACTAATGAGAACGAGTCCTGCTGATAGTAGTTAGATTATTCAAACTAACCAACTCCGAATGGTGCTCTAGATTTCGCCAGGCAGGACATCAGAAAAATGTTATAATCGAAACATCTTAATCTTAGTAACTGCTACTGGATATAGCTTTCAAATCGTGTGGCTGGAAGACGTTGAATATCCAGCTTTGGTTAACATTAGGCTTACAACCAATGGCTGCCAAATTTCAGATGTGGGTACGAGTGTAGAATTCGTGATAAGGCAGATGATCAGCGTTGGACACCTAGAAAGCAATATCGTCTAGAGCAAAATTTGGTGATGCGCAGGGACTCAATGATACGTTTTGAAGAACGGCTGAACAGGACTAAATGACGATCCCCTGAAAAAAATGGTTTCGTCTTTCTTTTTTACATAAAATCTATAGACTTTTAATCCTTCAAAGTATATATATATTTCAAAACTTTAACATTCAAGTATCTCCCCAGTATCCCTTAAATATGAAATCCTGAATAATGAAAAAAAAATGATTCCTTTAACTCCACAGCCACATCTGTCTGAGTCAATGAACGGAAGGAAATTTAAAAACAATCTTCACTTGTTGTGCAAAATCGTAATTCTTTAATTCAACTTTTCATTTCCTCCCCCTCTAAATACGTTTTTGGAAAAGCGTGCGTAAGGACACACACTTTCGCATTTGCATGTCATTCAAAGGAAAACTCCCAAGAACGTGTGCTCGAGCATCTGGATGCGAGAAATGGAAACAAATACGAATACTCGCACAATGCAAAATAAAATGAATGGTAGATTGTATTTCATTACATTTAAATTTTACATTTACAAGCAAGTATTTTGGGTTATTAGGTAATATTTCTTAATACGGTTACTGTCTCACTTGCTGCATGTGGCGGCTGGTACTTGTATGTTTTGCGAAATTGTTAAATTTTAAAACATTTTACTTGAATACAATGCAAAATCGTCAAGTGTTAAAGTCTGTGCGTATGTAGTTTTTGCGGCTGTTACGGTCTATGGATTTATTTTACATTTGCTTACAAAAAATTAATGTCCTTTTGGAAAATTCAATGACGGATGTTTTGAATTTTCTTAGTTTTAATGTCTGCATGTACACGTATGGCTGGGAGGGTGGGTGTGTTTGTGCGTTTATTCGATTGCGTGTTTTAAATAAAATTTAAAAATGAAATCATTTTGACAGTTGATATGCATTTTTTGTTTGTTTGTTGTTGTTGATATTTGTGTGATAAATGTCAACAATACATGTCTGTCTGTCTGTCTGGTATACATCAAACAACACCGCTTGCGGAACGTCCTTACAAGCGTCTTCGTATTGACATTTCAAGTGTTTTATGTGTCATGTCATGCCATTGTTTTTCATTGCGAAAAATTTTGGTAGTTGAATGGTTGGGGTTTTGCCAATATTAGCAATAATTTGCAAAGTACTTGTGTATTTTTCTGCTTGTGGGGAGGAATTTAAAAAGGGTATTGGGGTTTATTAAGCAGAAAATCTGTTTAGATCGATTTGATTATAAATTATTGAAGAGTAATAAATATTTCAGAATTATAAATGAGATATGGGGAAATAATTTTAGAACTTGTTGTATTTAATTTTTATTTTTATTCAGGCTCTAGTGAATAAAAATAAACATAAATTACATACCATAAGGTCGATAAAATTAATAAATATATATCTTTAATTTTAATTTTATTTTTATAAAACGTTTCATTCATCGCTCCAGTTAATATTTACGTAGTTTTTAAATTTTTCACACTATTTAAAAAAAATTAATCACATTCCCATAGAAAAAATATAGAAATTTAATGGTAAAATACTTGTATATTGCATTAAAGGAGCGATATGTAAGAATAATTTTTCACATGTCGATATGCCCGATATGACAATCTTTTAAGACATAACTCGGAAAAATTTCTGCGAATTATCAGAGTTTCGTCTGATTAAGTTGCTGTAATGGAGGAGGTCCGGCAACGGACACGGACAGGTTGACACAGACGAGTAGTAGTTTTTTTTCGAAACGTATCCTCTTGATTCTACTCGACTGTTCTTTTGAGAAAAGGTTGACCTTCGTGTCATTAGCAATTATCGCATGTCTGGAAAGCATTGGTGGGGCTTTTCTAAAAGTGACGAAATCTGTTTTCAAGCAAAATTCCGGGCACTTAGAAGGGGAAGGAGGCGGGTATCTTTCTTAAGAAACACAGAAGCTATAGAACGGAATCGTACAATTTTGCTAGGCTATCCAGTTTAAAAATAGAAGTCATTCTTAAGGACATTTTCATTACATTCCAAAAAAAAATTCGTTATAAATTTTAATCACTCCTTCAAATCTGTGAAAATTTGTTACCTCGATTTCAAAATATTTTTATAAACAAAAAAATATTGAAATTTATTATTTGGGATATGTTCCCCAACTTATGGTTTGAACAATTAGAGTTTTTATATTAAGTATTTAAAATAAAAAAATTGCTTCTCGTTTTGCCTAATAAATACAATCATTGTCATCTAAAGAACATCTACAGGCTGGAAGAAAAATATAACAGATTCATATCGAATATAAATTTGTTTGATGTGCATTTTGTTTTAAGATATTCTAAGGCTTCCATTCTTATATATTTTGTAAGTTCCTTACATCCAACAATTCTCATATTGTATGTACTGGTTTTTATATAAACATACGAGGCCGAATACTTACAAACCGGTTAAAGTTCACTGATGATTTTGTTAACACCAATGAAATATCAACATATGAACAGCTAAACTCACATAACGAAAATTTAAAGGAATATTTTTCCTTAAATCTACATGAAAACATTATTTTACTTTAATTGCAAAGAAAACGAAGTCGTGACTTCAAACAATTTTTATTATTACTTCTATTCCCAGTGGTAACTAATTAATCTTCATTTTATACAAAATTATTCTCTTTGAAAATTTTATACAATATTTTATTGTTTTGTGTACTCAGTAACAGTAACTCATGGTTAATTTTTTCCTAATTAAAAAACGTTTGAAAATCCAGATTAAGACGTAAAACTTTTATTTCAATAACATTATTGAAGGCCACTTCCATTTCGACGAATAAACATCAAAAAATGGGACTTGCAATACAAAATCTTTTCTCTGAAGAAAAAGTACTTTGAGCTTGGAAAAATCTTCCATTATCTCAAATCACTTAAACAAAACCACTTAAAAGAGCGACACACAAGAATGTAAACAAAACACAAGAAAACAAAAAAAGGTCAACTATCAAGAATTTAGATATCACTGGTTCGTGATGTATACCGGATTGTTCAAGCCTATAGTGCTCAACCTCCTGTAGTAGAACAAGAAGACCACGTCGGCATAGAGGATGACGCTATCATATAGTTCTAAAAGATCCATAGTTATGTAGTATTTTAAGATATTTTGGGGCATTAGCCGACAGCTGGAAGCAATTAGTGGACATACCATTATTCAATGAGGATGCACGTTTTAGAAACCTGATGGTAGAAGCCATCAAGAAAACGTACATTCTCTCAAAATCATTGGCGCAATACAGGAGGGCCTACAAAAGACTCCAGCGGAGCTTAATATGCCACCAAGTCCTTAGCAGGATATTAATATCCCCCTATCCCATCTTCTCAGCCTCTTCATTTGGTGGGAAGAGATCCCAAACCGAACCGAAAGGGCATACGGCATATGAGAGGTATAATGATCTACCGATATATAAGCGGCCTAACCCTGGTGCCGAGCCCCGCTTAATGCCGCAGCAAATGGGGGCACATGATAAATTATTTTCCTAGTGTTTGTTATCCTTACATAGTTTTTCGGTCGTGTACATCTCTTCTTTCGCTCATGTGTCTCGGTATACCTCATGATCTCTTCCTGTCACTCTCTTTTCTTTGTTCGTTTGTTTGAGTCTCTTTTAAAATTCATGGCTCTCCCACTCTCTTTAACTCTTTTCCACTATGTTTCTAAACTCTATTTTATTGTGTGGGCGTATAGTTCACTGGTGTTCCAGTACTTCGGGTCATAACAGGAACAAAGGGCAGACTGTTTATCCAAGAGGGAAACTATGAGGTTTCAGAGATCTCTTTTTTTCTTTTTTTGGAATTGAAAGGGTTTACGTCAGAGAAAACAGGATTCTCTCATTTTCTCATCAATGGATATTTATATTCAGTTTCAAGGAACAGAATGTGATATCGTTGAGGTGAAAGAACTTGTTGTCTGCAACTGTCGCGTTGTTGACTGCAAAATACCTTAACGCCCCACAAAAAGGCTCCTATGGGTTGTGTGATAATGCTCCAGACCATTCATTAGTAGCCACAATATTTCCTTCGAAGACCCACTGTGTGCCGATCTTTCTACAGACTTTATCCAATCCAAGCATCATTTATAATTTTGGTTTTTCTTTTTCTCTTACACGTCATAATCACAATCATAAAATCAAACACAAGCGGAAGTTTCAAAGTCATATTCAAAGGTGTACCTTTGAATCTTTTCCATTCAATTTATTGTGTGTGTTTAGGCACCAAAGGCAAAAAAAAAAACCGAATAAATGCAACCTAAACAGCGATCGGTCACAAAATGTGATGTAGTAGATGATGATCACACATGTTACTTCTTCTGCCGCTTCCTTTTTTTCGGTTGAAACTCAAACAAAAGAAACAAACATTTGATACCTTTTTTGCTGTGAACTCTTTGTGTGTTGGGTTTTTATCTTGAACTTTTATATTTGGCGCAAAAAGATACAAATGATACTTGTGCTCCCTACAGCAGCATAATTTTCAGATGAAGGAGGATGAATGAATAGATGAATGAATGTACGAAGGAATGAGTGAGTGAGTGCGTGTTATGTTGTGTCTTCTTTAAAAGGAGTAGCGAGATAAGAAATCTTAAAGGCACGATTGCAACAAACACACATACACGCACACACACACACACACACACACTTTTTGTTTAGAGAGGGAGAGAAAGGGAGGATGCAAGCAAAAATCCTAAAGGATGTTAGGCAAGTGTATGTATATGCGTGTGTGTGTATGTTGCCTCTGTGGCAACCACAAGTGATGATGGATTTTAGAAACGTGTTGTTTAAAAGATATTTAGTGTTAAAGAAAAACATACATGAGTTGATTCTTCTGTTTAATGCGAATATAACAAATGATGTTTGTGTTGCATAGATAGTTATTGTTGTTGTTGGGTAAAGTGTTTAGCAACAAAGAATAGAAAGGGCATATATTGCTTATGTTTTCTTGGATTACAGAAGCAACCATCAACAGGAACAGTAGAAGCAGCAGCAGCAGCTTGAATTCATTCAAATGAAACACACGAAACTCATTAATCCTTGTTGATAGAGCTCCTTAATACACAGGACTTTTTTGTTTGCATTTTTTTGGTAAATAAGGCATAAACTATACTCATCGAAAAAGTTTTCTATATTGCATGCCTCCCGCCTTTCTGTCGTTCGTGAAACTTTTTTGCTTCCTGCTCCCTTCGTCCTCCCTCCTCGCTCTCTTTCGATTTCGTAAACTCAGTATAAGTTTACCTTTTTATTTTGTGGAATTGTATGTTTGTTGTTTTTCAACCACAGTGCTTCGATGATAAATTACTGTTGGATTGGAAAATTTGCATATTGTTCGTTTATTTACGTACAACATTAATTTGTTGTTTTATATTTGTCCGTACGTCCGTCCATCCGTCTGTCTGGCTGTCGTGTGTGCGCCTTTCCTTCAGTCTGTTTGTTTGTTACTCTTAAACTTTCGGTTTGAACTTTTTTCAGATTGTTTTGTTTGTTTAAATCTTTTAAACAACAATAAAAATTCATTCTGTATTGTATTTGCAAAGGTATTTATTATGTGTCTGTGGTTTACATTTAATATGGCAAAAACATAAATGAAATACTAGAAATGTGAAGGTATGAGTACAACAAACATACTACTGTTTCGTTTTCTATTTAAACAAAATATTTTAACACGTTTTAGATTCTTCCTTTTTTTTCCTATTTTTTGCAATTGCCACGAAATAAAAACATATTCCCGTCGTAAAAAAAAAAGTCGAAATGAATGTGATTTGTTACAGTGTTTGAAAGAAAGTGATCTAACGCTTTTTCGCTCGACACTCAAATGGTAGTTATACTTAATATTTTAACATAGAGTTTAATAGGCATTTAAATTATAATTTTCCCGAGGAGAGAATCTATTTTCCAACGAAAACGGAAATATAATATATTTCGAAAATTTTTACAAATCATTTCTTAATTAGATTTGATTTTTCTTATAAATGCGATGATGATAACTTTTCGGAGAAATCGGGAATGGGTAAATTACGCCAACAGATTATATGAAAATTTACAATTTTTGAGGCCGAAATATGTGGTTTCTGAATGAGTTGAATAAAACGAATAAATGGAATATATTAAGAGTGAATTGCCGAGAAGGTTTTTTTGTAATAATTTACAAAAATGATGTTAAAAGTGCGTATTCTTTTAATATTAAGTGAAATATTTTCGAATGCGTTTCTCAGTTCGGAGGAACTAACGTGAGCTTAAAATGAACTGTGGGTTCTTTCATTAAACGTTTTCTAATTTTAAATTTAAATAAAGAAGAACGAGCAACTTTATCACAAACTGTTTCAGTAAGGGAAACCTTTCTACATTATCTTTTTTTTTTGGTTTTCTTTAGAAATATGATAACAAAAATGTTCACTATCTGACGATTTCTTCAAATGAGAAATAAATGTTTCCCAAAGTTTTTATTCCCGTCTAAATTCCCTTGCTTCTTTTTCTACTCCTCTTACGTGTATTTCATTGATAGATAAACGGCCATGAATTTGTTTAATTTGAAAAATTTAACAGCTGGCTAAAAGTGTTGTCAATGTAGCTTTTTAAACACTGCTTTTGTAAGAAAATTTATTTTAATTGAACATCTCGAGTGGATTATTTCTGAAAATAACCAGATTTTTCCGGAAAGTAATAGAGTTGAGTAAAATGCCGGAAGAGATAGATCTACTACAAAAAATGACTTATTTCCATTTCGTTGCTGAAAATAATCATTCCGTAAGTTTCAATTAATATATAAAAGGTTAGTGCGGAATATTTTCTTTAAATTCGATGGCAACAGATGGCCGAAGACTCATATGTGCTAAAAGACTTTTGAGATGGAGTTTAAATTCAGTGCTTCTATAAAATATATTAAAAGAATCCTGGCTCTAACAATCGAACAGTTAACATTTTACCAAAAGTGTGAAAGGACGAGAAGATGGCTTTGCGATAAAACTATCTAAAGATCAAAATAATGAAGTGGATCCATTAGTTCTTGCTGTAGACGCGGCCGCTAATAGAGCAGCCAATTAAATTTTAAAAATTCCTAAAATTCCTAATTCCTATTTAAAAGAAATTTCTTTCTTATGGGTATAAAAATACTCTAAGGATCTTAATAGGAGCATTTTAAACCTCTCACGAGTGATCGCTCGTGACAAAAAATATGTTTTCATAAGAATGATTATGCGTTAAAGAGCGTAGTGAAATAATTTAGGGATCATAAGAGGAAGACTTTCAGAGATCATATCCAAAAAAGTATTTAAATAGTTCCAGCAGTTTACCTGAAATAATTTCGATCACGAAAAAGGGAAAATTTCTTACAGTGGAGCTAGAGAAATCCTCTAGTTTTTGTTTATAAATATCTACTACTACACTGAACATTCAAAGTATTTTCAATGAAGTATTATTTATATATAATTTTTCCAAGCGGTAAATAAATCTTTTGCTGCCCTGGTTTCTAAATAAGATTATCTCTCCCTTCCTCTCTCTCGCTCTATTAAAGCAATTTCATATGATTGTTTTCACTGTCGTTTTACTTTTGTCACTTACTGCTAATTTTTCGGAAATGGCAAAATATTAACGCACGATTTTCTTCAATCAGTTTTATGATTTTTTTAATTTAGTTTTTCTTTTCTTTTTTTTTAAACTGCCATCGTGCTTTCAAACGCAAACGGTTCGTTGGGACTTGAGTTGATTTTTATTAATAAATGTAAATATTAAAAATAAGATTCAAATCATCGTACGTACGATGTCAGTAGATGAGACTGACTGTGTATGTTATTTTTGTCTATTTATTTAATTTGTAAAATTTTGGTATTAAACGTATTTAGACAACAAGATTTTAGTTAAATGTCACGTATTTCTTTCAAAACAAAAAAAAAAAAAAAAAAAAAACAAGAAAAACACATGTACAGGAAAAGAGGAAACACAAATTTATTAAAAGGAATTTTATTCTCAGCTAAAGTGAAGGAGCACATTTGAAATATCCTGGAGTAAATTAATGCATTAATTAAATTTAAATAAATAAAAAGTTGATTAGTTTCAAGGAAAAAGCGAAAATACATTTTTCTTTAGGCAAAAATAAAAGCACATTAATGATGAGGTTTCCAACGCAACCCTCAATAGATGGTACAAAGAGTGTTTGTTCTAATAGAGAAAAATCGATGTTGATATGTATTAAAAAATATTAACTCATTTGATGGTTAAAAGTGACTCAACGATAGTCATGAAAATCTGGTTCTGATAGTAGTAAAAATTCGAATCGTTTCCAATGATTTTAACGCAGATTTCAATTTGCAGGATGTTCTATTTTTATGCTTTTTTATTGACGTTAGAGTTGTCTTCATTATGTGGAGACAAATAAAAAATTTTTTAAAAGCAAATAATTTCATATAAATTTAAGACTGATTGTCTACCACCTTTAGGAATAAACTTTAAATCTGCTTGGCGCACAAGTTTGGCAGTAGTCACTGTTTCCTTGTCCTTATATGAAGGTAACTCTGTCACATTTGCATTGAGATAAAATGACATTTTCATGTACCAGCAGATTTAAACAATTAAGTATTACGAGCTTAAGTATTTGGCTTCCTAGGAACTTCAAAAAGTTAATTTTTGGATTCTTGGAAATAAAGAAAATATCAAGCCTTCCGAACGACTTTAATTTTTTTTCACTGGTGTATGCAACTTCATATGGTGGTCAGAAATCGAACCGACCAGATTTTTTGTAATTGGTTTATAAACCTGACGGAATTTGACTGGAGGCCTGTTTTATTTATTCACTCCTTGATCAAACGGACCTGTGGGACGTGTCGCTACATGTATCGCCCTAAACTAGGGAAAACACCGGCTTAATATTCTTTATAAAAGACTTAGAGACGGAAATTCACTTCCGCTTGCTTGATCCCAATACGGTCCTCGACGCAGAAATCCTTGTCATTACACATGTGTCAGATTGCTCAGCATAAACCTTAGTTCAAAGGAGGTCAATTAAGGCAATTGGGTTCTAGAGGGTTAATTCTAAGATCATGTTGGATTCAAAAATACTATTAACAGCAGATACGCGGCAGGATCCGTTTATTTTGTGTGGCTGCTTACTATGGCGTAGTCGGGAATGAGCGTACTAATAGCCTGGCGACTAACGCCGGATAATTGCAGATAATGACCCTGGTCAATGCAAAGTCCTTTGAAGCTGAGAGGACGGAGTTGCAAAGTTGGGAAAAACTTGGAATTGTGCGTAATACAATTCATGGGGCGACCCAACGCGGATAAAAAGATGGCCTTGTTGAGACTAAGGAATCCCGAGTTAAGTTAGTTTATTGGCACTCCAACCAACGAGTACATTGCGTACATTAAGGCTATGCAGTGAGGTCATTGACCAGACAGATTCTTAAAACTGTTGTGCGTTTTCCATATGAAATCAGTCTAATATTTTTATGGTAGCTTTCTTTGTTAGCTTTTTTAATTTTTGCCATTAAAAAATTTTTCATGCAGCCACTCTTATTAATTTCAGAAAAATGTGTTTTTTCAAAGTTTTCTATTCGTCCCACTGTTCAATAAAAAGTCTACTTTTGTATACGTTTGTTACTCATAAATGTCCATATATTATTTATTCACATTAAGAAACATTTATTAATGACCACACACAGCAACACGTACTTATTTACGATCTAGACATACGCAATAGCCCTCATCATCATTTTCATCTTCGTGCATATCATGCGACCAGATCCAACAGCTTCCAATAACAATAGTACTCGTAATGGCAGCAACAGTAAAACAACAACAGCAACAACAATATAATATAAATAAAAGGTGTTGTATGTGGATATAAAAGTCATTTATCAGTTGCAAATTTGTTAAACTTGTTGCACAAAAGAAGTTTTTCATGTCACTTGCTTTCAAAGCTACTGTTACTCACTCACTTCTAGTCGGACCGCAGCTCTATCTCTCTCTCCTTCCCTCTCTCATCCTCTTCATCCCTTTCTCTACCGAGAACCATCCACAATGTTGTCTCTGTTTAAACAATGAATGATGATGATTATATTGATATGATGGTTGGCCATACAAACATTGGATTTTTTTATTCTGAAAGAACAAGAGAGAAAAAAAATAAATTTTGGGAAAAAAATTTTAAGGATAAAGGAATATTCTAAGATTACCAGATGCTAGAGCTTTCTTCTAGATAAACTGATAGAAGGCTGGAAAAACAAGCAGGCAGGTCAAGGGAGAAAAATTAGAATACGGAGTAGCAACAAGTAGCCCATAGAAAATGTAAAAAAAAATAATAACAAGTTACATAAATAAAAAAATAAAAGTGTTAACATTAGATTAATGATGGTGGCATAAGTAAATGTTTAGTCTATTAGGGGAAATCCTTTTAAGTAAGGAATCTTCCTTTTAACAAAAATTAGTGCAGGTTTGTTTAACGATGTAACGATACGTTTTTAAGACCGGATCGATACTGAAATGGGGAAAATTAAACTGTGAGTGGGGAATTAATGCAAACTTTTTTGTTGTATAAAATGCCCAAGACCAACGAGGCCGTGCAATGTGATCCAGACTCTTGGTGTTAAATTTTCTACTACAAAGTTCCCTTGATGTTGTTTATTTTAGTATTGATTGATTGTTGTAAATTTGAGTATTTAATTAATATAACTAAATCAACAAATAGGCTTGCGACTTCAAAGATTCCCATTATAAAGAGCCCTAGTCCCACGAGGCTGTGTAAGGTAAACCAGACTCTTGATGTTAAAGTTTCTACTACAATGTTGCCTTGATTGTTGTACATTAGAGTGTTGGTCTGCTCTATATTCAATTAAGACAACTAATTCCACAAATAAGCTTGCGACTTTAGAGATCCCCATAAGAAAATTTAGTAAGATCAATACATTTGATGGATGCCTTCGCGTATAGACTAATGGCTAGTGTACTAGTGTAGTAGTCAGCGGGTCGCAGGTTTGATCCCTGCCATCGACTCTAGCTGTTGTTTTCTGTTTTCTGCCTTCTTTACTTTTCTGTTTTCAATTTTTTTTCTCATTATCTACGAATATTTCGTGTATAACAAAGACACCAAATTCTGGGCCCAAGTGAGCGAAAGCTGCCTGTTTAACCTAATCAACCTAATCTAATTCCTTTGTTCTATCTGACAATCACTTCCAACAGACATAAATAAAACTTTAAATTGCTTATGGAGAATGCCTTTTGTGTCATCCACAGATATCTTATTATTTTGTTATTAAAAAATAGTAATAAAAACAAAAAATACAAATATTTTTGAAAACCAATCGTTAAAGCAGGACTCTGTGAACACCCCTATTAATCCGCATTTCAAAAAAAAAGTCGTAAAACCATTTTCTTATTTTTTTTAATCTGCCAAAAGATATTTGGCGTATAAATATTTTATTTTTATATGTTTTATTTCCAAAAAGCAAAGGCATGTTGCAACATGTTGTCTATTGACATGATAATAGATATTTTTTTCTTCTGATTTTCTTCTATTGCAGCAAACATTGTTGCATGAATACGACATTGACATTTTCACACTTTGATGAAGCAAAATTCCACAAAATTTTACTTAAAAAGGACACAAGTACATAACAAAATTGGTAGGAGTTTCAATATTATTTGTTTAGAACTAGAACACACACAAAAAAAATGTTTTAACATCAAGGATATGCGGACACTTGCAGGCAAATATTCTATTAAATGCAGACGTTTCCCTAGAGTTAAACAAGACGGACTCACTTCAACGGCATGTGCTGAGATCTGTTTTATAGTTGTTTCAATTTGGGGAATGTGTAAGTGCGTTCAAGTGCTAAATTGGCTTAAGTGTTTGTTAAATTGGCAGCAAAATGGCTTTTTCAATTTTCAAATTCTAACAGAATTCAATAAAAAGGACTAAGAGTTTGTTTAAGTTAAGGAACATAATTTTGTTCATTTTTCTTCTCATAGTTAAATTTTTATTTGTTGCTCATGTGAATAGTTTTGCTCTATAATTTTGTTACTATATTTTTTTATTTGATTATCTCGTTAGAAAAAAAATGTACTGAAGTTTCACATGTCTATTAAAGATCTCTTGTGATATTGAATTTCCTGGGCTTTAAGCTAATTTCTTTTTTTACATGGGCCTTCTTTCATTCTCTGGTAATTTTATGGGCGATTTGGTATAAATGCAGAGATTTAAAAGATTTCGTTTTGTAAAATAAATGTTTATAACATTTTTTTGGAGTTTTGCATGACTATCAAGTGAATATTCTGCACGATTGGAGAAGATGAGCTGACATGATCCCAAACTAATTTAAATTTTTTAGCTGTTTGTTTCACGTCTCAGCCAAACCATTGAAAAATAGCTTCCAAAAAAGTCATATAGATCCTACGATTATAATTCGGAAGTAGTTTAAATTAATTTTGCATAGACTTTCCATTGCAGGTTGTTGTCTTTTTTGATATTTATTCGCCGATTGGGAATTTTTCTTCCATATGTCTAGAAAAAGAAATTTTTATATATCTTTTTTGCACGTACCACTCGGATTAGCCTACACAGGAGAAAGTACAAACTTTCCAATAGTCACATTTTCCTTTTCGCTGTGTGAAAGTAAATCGATTCAATAATTTGTAGCAGGAAAATAATATTTTCATAAAGATTTAAGGAAATAAGTTTTATTTTTTATAAAAAGGTATTTTCAATATCGAGAACACATACTCACGTAGTTGTAGAAGTTCAAATTTTGTTAGTAAATATTTTGTCGAAATAAAAAAAATACACTATTGGATCCTTGAAAGTAGTGGAAATATTACTACTTAAGAATGACCACTACTCTTTGCACATAATACGATTATAAGCTTTTTCTGTCTTAATAGCTTTTTTGTGTTTTAATACTTTTAAATTGTGTGTTGTTATTCCCTTCTCTAAGAATAACAAAACTTTTTAATTTTTAATGATCGTGATTGGGTTATTCCCTCAAATGCTTATTGCAAACAAGTCTCAAATTACATACTAGAGGGCGCTTTAAACACATGTAAACATAAATTAATGTTTATATAATCATACATTGATCCACACAGCCATCTTACTATACAAGGCACACATGCTTTCATTACAACATGCCACTCATTCTCGACATGAGTAAATTTTTTCGTTGCCACAAGAAGCAAAAAAAGAAAAATCCAACAATATGGTCAAGACATCATGGCTTTGTTGTGTTATTACTACTTATGGTATTTGGAGAAGTTAACAAATCTGCGAAAGCTTAGCAAATGCACAATGGGGCCAATAGTTTGACAAACTTTAAAAGTTGGTTAGAAATTTTTGGTGGCAATGAACCTTAAATTGAGAATAATTTCGTTTACAACTGAAAGCGAATGTATATCCTGTTGGATTCATTGGCGCAGTATAGTTGAAGTCCTAATATCAGTGAATTCATCTAAGAAGGAGAGTCTTAACAGGTTTGAGATGTTATCAGTGCAAGCAGCGCCATCTGCCTTCCTGTATAGAAGTCTTTCCTGGTCTTGGAATATGTTGCATTGATTGTCTATTCTAATTTGCAAAAATTTCTGAAATTATAAATGTAAAAATATAGTAAAATCAATTAAAATTATAAAAATTATAATTCACCTTGCAAGTCACTACTGAAACTATAAAATAATAAAAATGTTAGAGTAGTTAAAAAAACAATCATGACCTACGATCCTGGGTTTCGTCCACGATAAAGAAATGCTGCTAAGTATATTGCTGTTGAACGACGCCAAGTTGTCACACGATTACGTTTGTGGTCGACTGTGAGCAGACAGGACACTTATCATTCGATATTGAAGCCACTGTGAAATGTGAAATGCCTTTGGATTCCACAATCTCTCACACTTTCAATATGAAATTATAGTAATTTTTTCATATCACATTTAAAACATTTGTAAAGAATTTATAGAAACAGATTTTTGGTGTGGCACTTTTTCCTCTAATAAAAAATTATAGGACTTGGAAATATTAATGATATAAAATTTTGAAAAATTTACTAAATTCAATAATCTGTAGTTGTAGGAATCTGGTAAAATTTCATAGTTAAAAAAAACATTTAAAAAACTCAATGAATATGGAAAAAATTTAACTGATGACGTTTTAGAATTAAAAAAAATTTAACACTTTACGCTTTTCAAAGAGAAAAGAAGGAATTTAGTATTCTGGAACTAGGATACACAACCCTCTAAGGGAGTTAATTTTTTTGTTGAATTGTAAATTAATCTTTTCAACAAAAGTTACAACTTTTCCGGTAGATTTTTCTAAATAATTAATATTATATAAATTAACAACAAGGAAAGGAAACTTTTATTAAAAGGACTTTAATTGAATAAATATTACGTTAATAAGGAGGTGTAGGATCCTACATTATATCGTGTAGATTATAAGCAAAGTTGTAGAATTTTATCTCTATGAAAAAAAAATTTTACAAATTAATAAATTGATAACTATTATAAAAAAAAACATCAGAATAAACTTGTCTCTTGCTTCTTTAAAATATGTTGTCACGAACTACTATTCTAATAAATTAGGAACTTTGTTTTGTATAGAAATTATTGTGCTTTGAAAATTTCGTTTCTCTCTTGTATTAAGTGCCACTGTGCAATGTTAGTATTTGTACACATTTGTCCATCCGTACATCTGTCTGTCGTTGTGTGAGCTAATAAAATTGATTTTATAAGCAGCGATTACATGAACAGCCAGCAAAGGGGAGACTCAAGCATAAAAGGAGCACGCTGGACAAATTATCTAATTTTAATCAAATACTGGGTGTACGACTACTAAAACTTTTTTAAAAGGATTTGTTAAGAAACTCATACTAAGTCCACTTCAGAGAAAGACCACTTTGATCAAAAATATCACTGCGGGCCGTAAAATGAGTTGTACGTTAAACTGAGTTGAATGTTCATGTACGTAATGTTTCCACCTCTGGAATTTTCTGATTAGTTAGCAACAACATTATAGATCGATCTGACCACACGTTTTTCACCAATAATTATTTGAAAATATCCTGCTTTAAACGCCAAAAAAAGAAAACTTAAGCGACAAACACAAAATTTTTTAGGAGTATTGTTTCCATTAACTGCCTTTGTACTGAGTCGTATGGCTACTGCAAAATAGATTTTTATATAAATTTGTAATGCCACTTCTAACGATTATAAAATTATAAGATGAAGGATAATAAATTATCGATTGCGATGATAAAGTGAAAATCAATAGTTGTGTGACTTAAGCCTTTTCTTCAGTATGGACACGATATATACTGCCAGCTGGAGGGGATATATTTCGGCAGACTATCATGCCCGTAGATAAAAAAATTCTCGTTTTCAGAATTTTGTAATTACTTAGCAGCTGCCTAGATATAGTGGAAGTATAATATTGATGATTTAGTCATCTAATGTACACACTGTGCACATAGTGTGGAACTTGGCCTTGCGTATTTCTGTGCGCCTTCAATTATACATTGGTTGAATCACTTTCACATAGAAAAAAACCGAATTTGTAACATTCGATATCTTTGTGCCAGATGAAAACTCTAATTATTCCCAGTTGTAGAAAGTCAACCGACAATCGACAGTCAATAGACTCTGGACCGATGAATAATCATAAAAAAAGAATATTTTTTCGAACAACAAGACTTAGTGGAAATCATTTCAAATGAAAGGATGACTTTTTCAAAAGTTTAATTGTTTTTAGTTGTGGTAATAAATCTTAATTTAATATAAAATTAAAAAAAAACATGTTAAATATAGCCTCTGGGCGGATGAATAAGCAAGAAAGAGGGTATATCCCCGAATGAAAAGACTTTATTAAAATCATTTGAAATGAACCGAATTCGACCTACTTCCGGATCCTAATCTGGGCATTTGTCATTTCTTTTTCGGAAACTATCTTTTGGCCCAGGAAAAGCGCACAATGTTTATTGTTCTGCACTGATTACAAAAACGAAGGACAAAATTTAATGATCTTAGGCGGCATGAACACAAATATTAAAACTGCCTTATACAACAGAACAAAAAAATCTAATACTTTTGGATCTTTCATACAATCAGGCCCCAAATGATATACAATTTTTCTTCAAGTTGTAAAGTGTGTGACTAACATTAAAAATATTTAATTTCATTCAGAGACTGCCACCAGCTCGTAGCTGAGCATGTGATTGATATTTTATTTACGTCAGGCTGGTGGATCCATTTTAATCTTCCCACCCTGTATCATATTACATTACAAGAAAACTGAATCATACATACATGTTTGTTGTAACCTTTTACGTTGAGGAAAATCAAAATGAAAAGAAAAATTACAGCCAATAATTTTTTGCCAACAAGGAAACCAACACACAAAAAAAAGCTCACATCACAATAGGGGAATGCAATAAAAATAACCTAGTATTTAAAGAGTGTTTTATTTGTTGGACACGAGTTAAGCAACAACAACAAAAACCAAATGATTGCATCTTCAATAATTGTAAAATACAACAAAAAAATGTATATAAAAGCAGAGAGAAGGAAGAGCAATAATAAAACTTCAACTGAATACGAGTATGAAGGAAACAATTCTGTTCCTCTTTAGAAACAACAAACTGCCAGAGTCACACACTTAGTCAGTCAGTCAGTTTTACATAAGGTCGTACTTAAGCCCAAGTTGAAAGAGATGGGGGCTTAAAACCTCCCTAGATAAATTTCAACTCACCGCTTAATAAAACTTTTTGGAATATTCAATTTTTGATATTGAGATAAAATTCTTCTGTAGGCTTTATAGCCCCCATCTAGAAAAATGTCCTGGCTACGCTTATGATTTTACTATGAACCCAGACTTGCAGGATATATGTATGTATGTATGTATGAATGTATGTAGTAGGAGTATTTCTGTATGTAAAAAATGCCAAAAAATGTGGCCAGGGCGCACTACGTCGTTGTAAACTGCTCATGAAGAAGGCAATGTGGTATTTAGTGTCTAGATTGGTTTATCAACGATTAATTAGGGTTTGATAAATATGAGCACGACGCAAGTAAATAAATCATAAATGAATAAATTTTGAAGTTTTGGGCCACAATCACTAACAATAATAAACGAGTAGAAAAAATATATTTTTACGAAAGCTTTATCTAATGCCATGTGGAAACTTTAATAATAGAATTTGTATAATTTAATTATTTTTAATAATTTTTTTTGTAAAGAAAAGGTCACTCAAAATTTTTACTAAATATTTTAAATAACTTAAACTGGAAGTTCTGTAGACCTAAAACTGAAAACTAAATATTCCTGTTTTTTTGTAAAAAAAAAAATACTTTTACAAAATTTTGTTGCTCTTGGAGATACAGTGAAACCTGGCTTAAAGTAACTAATACAACTATAATGAGTTGCAAAAATGGGGCTTTTATAGTAATCAAGACAAGTGTTTCTAATTTAGCCATTTTTGGCTTAACTGAGCACTTTTTCATCCGATTTAACCAGAGGAAAAGTAAGTTTAGCTGTTATGCATTTTATTTAGCCATTTTTTGTTTTGATTTAGCCTCATCCATGTTATTGTTGGCAATGGAATTTGAATGTTTGGGAAGAGACTTTTTTAAAGGAAATTTCTAATTTTGTTTTAAGGCTGATCTGTCTCTCGTGGTCAAATGCATAATTCAAGATTATTTCCAGCCAATTTAATCTTTGTTAAATCCAAATATCAAACTCCATTTAATAACAGTTAATATGATTTTATCAAAAAGGCTGCTTATAAATTATTATACTGGTAATATGTTTCATATATAGATTCAGATTAAAAAGCCCCTGTAGTTGTTTCTTCAACCATTTGTGTAACACTAATAGGCATAAGCGATACCTTCTCGAATATATGTAGGACAAACACAACAATACCTTTGACGATGATCTGAAATTTTAAATAAAAAACTTTCTTGGTATGTATACGCATATATACATACGTGGTCTGTTCAATAGGAAAGGTGAATTTTGAAATTTCTCGAGTCACATGCATTCGATAAGTTTTTTGTATGTTGGCGCACTTTTCTCGAATAAAAAAATTAAATTAAATGCTCAAAAGTATCAAATTTTGTGTAAATATTAAATTAAGTGCTCAAAGCATATGGCATATGGTGATTGTACTCTGAGTCAGAAAAATGTTTACTAGTGGTACAAGCTCTTCAAAGAAGGTCGAGAAGATGTGAATGACGACGTTCGTCCTGGAAGCTCCATTACATCAAAAACCGATAAAAATGTTGAGAAAGTGAGGAAAATTGTTATTGAGAATCATAGAATCACTATTAGTAAAGTTGCAGAGAATTTCGATATATCGATTGGCTCTTGCCATACGGAATTGTTTAAAAACAATTGATGGATTTTGGCCTAAAATAATACTGTAACCATGCCTCAGCCACCGTATTCACTATATTTCGCCCCCCTGCAAGTTTTTCCTGTTCCCAAAGTTTAAGAGAGCCATGAAAGGATGGCGTTTTGCGACGATGGAGGAGATTAAATCCGAAACGCTGATAGAGTTCAAGGTCAAACCATAAAGTGAATATCAGAACTGCTACGAGGATTGATGTATTATATCTAAAGGAGCACAATTTGAAGGGGACAAAATAGAAATTGATCATTAAATAAATATTTTATGAGAAGAATGTAAATTCACCTTTTCTCTTGAACAGACCACGTATATTTACTATTTATTAAATTCATTATTCGAGATATTTTCCAAAATAATTATGATTTTTTTAATTTATTGTTTGCTGTCCACAAAGAGTGTTTGTTCGGATAATGAAACAAGATCAACAAATTTGTTCAGTTTAATTTCAAAATCTACATATATAATTTCCGTACATTTTTTTTAGCTTTTCAGAACTTTCTGAAGTCACCAGTCGTTGTAGAAAGCTGAAAATTGGCATATTTACAAAGAACCCAACGACAACGTAGCTGGATTTTTTGTAATTGGTCTGGGATTGGATTGCATGATAAAAAGCATTTATTTAAATACAAAATTTTTTAGTCCTGGTTATGCCTGCCATATATATACTAGGAAGTTCTAAATATAAATTTGTTTAATAAAATTCCAAAATTTGTTTTTAATACAAGCCTTTTTTTTAACTTGCTTTTATATTAAAAAACATATATTGATGCCTGTCATGGACATGCTTATATACTAGTTTTCATATAAATCTTATGTAAGTGTATATTAACGTACGTTAATATACTCTATTTCAAGTCCAATGCAGTTCTCCCCATCAAATAAGAAATTAAAAAAAATTGAATCAATTATTTTGGAGAATAGCTCGAACAATGAAAACTTTTGGTTAATTATTGTTTCTCTAGTTGTGTCTAGGTTATTCTGATTCATGATCTTTAAAAAAGGATATATGGTAGGTGCCTATATTTTTGCTATGATTTCAAAGAAACTTTGTACACAGAATAAAAGTTATATGTGGTAAATTGTAGTTAATTCAGGATGTTTCGCAGAAATCTATATCCTTGTTGCTACATCAGCATACAAAATAAGTTTTAAGTGGCTTTACAAAACTTTATACTTTTTGGGTGCTTCTTTTAACTTGCACTGCAATTTTCTGAAAGTGCATGTCTTGAAAAACACCTGCATCCTTGAACGAACACTTATATAGATAAAGGTGTTCAAAGACATAACTCTACTTCAAAGCAACTGCAACGAAACTCATGTGCGAGTGAAGGTTCGAGGAAGAAATGCTCATCCGAAATCGCAATGAAACCTTGAATGACACTAAGAATGCTGCCAAGATGGATGATAGAATTTCTATTTTAACTTCAACTTCTATTTGATATAAATGGAAAGGTAAGATTTGCAATCGAATATTTTCTTCATACAGAAGTTACTTACGAATAAAACCTCTATAGTTTTAAGCGTTTTGTGTCCTTCAAGCTTTCAAATACTTGGCTGCCATTCTCTTGCAAAGATTTTAATCTTTTAGAACGAAATTACAGCTACTGCTGCCTGCTTATTATATTTTCGACCTTTTTTATTCCATTTTTCTTTAAACTTAAGTTCTTCTGTTTTCTTGTAACACGTTGATGGTGTAAAAAATATACATTTCACGGTGTAAGTGTAAAAAATGTTAACAAATTATTATATTTAACTTATTAAAGTAATTTGCAATGAAACAAAAATATGTTGCAAAGCCAACACCGAATAGTCAACCACTGTTTAACAAAAAAAAAAAAAAAAAAAAAAAAAAACCTAAACGTTTTATGAATATAAAAACCTAAACCAAAGATTGATTACACAGCTCAGGCTGCAGGTGAAATGGATGACCAAAAACATCTTTGCAATAAACTGTCTATTTAAGAGATTTGCAGGGAAAAAGATCGACTGATTTGGAACTATTCGTAGCAAGTGTATGGCGTAGTTGAAGAAATTGCCAGGAGATTCCTCTAATTTCTTATATTATATTTTGTTGTTGTTGTCGTTTTTGTTTTATTTTTCAAGAGAAGGCGGTTAAAGTTGCTGGTGTTGATCATGATCTTGATTATGATCAGTTTGTTGTTATTGGCACTTATCATTTTTTGGCTTTTCAATATTGGCAATAACAAAATAAGCCAATATTGTACGTGAACAATGGTTTTTGCCTTCACTCTCCCGTTTATGGCTGAACTTAAATTAAAATGTATGTGTTTTGTTGCACCTTCAAGGGTTATGGGAGAAGGCCTCTTTAAATAATATTCTTAAACTGCTAGTTTTATATTTGAACCTCGATGAATGGCCAACTGAGTGGTTGAGATTTTTGCTTTTCTTATTAAATTGATGATCCGTTTGGTATAAATGTTGAGCTCTATTAACCCCTGATTTAGTGATAACGATCGAACGTTACATTAAAACTAGCTACTTGCACTATATGCTGTTAACAATTTGCTTTATGCGAGGGTGATTGTCAATAAGTTGCCATTACGGCCACAAAACAAGCTTAAGCGACAAAACACGAAATTTTACAGGAGATGTGTAAGTGTAAATTGCCATCCTGTCGCCACTACGAGTATCATGGTAAAATGTAAATAGGGAATTTTTAGCTATTTTCATATATTTAATTTTAATATCAAGTGGATATAAGATTTTATGTAAAATAAATATGAATAATAAAGGTCGTCTCATTTTATCATTAAAATACGTCATTTTATTACAAGTCCAGATTTCTGGTTACAACACGAGCAACTAAGGCGAATCCATAGCAGGTGTCAATTCCAACTCATATGGATTCACCATAGTAGTATGAATAAGGGGTTTCTAGATAGAAATGTGCAAAGGAAAAATGTGCATACCTTAACCCTTTAACGACCGATGGTGTTAAATTCGACCCCATGATATTTTGTGTTATGAGGCGGCAGCGTGTTCGGTTTTGCTTAAAGTGAAGTCGTGGTGGGGGGTTCGGTTTTGCTTAAAGTGAAGTCGTGGTGGGGGGTTCGGTTTTGCTTAAAGTGAAGTCGTGGTGGGGGGGGTTCGGTTTTGCTTAAAGTGAAGTCGTGTTGGGGGGTTCGGTTTTGCTTAAAGTGAAGTCGTGTTGGGGGGTTCGGTTTTGCTTAAAGTGAAGTCGTAGTGGATGTTATTTTTGTTGAAGTGATGTCGTAACATTTAATGTGTTGTTTAGAGGGTTAATACAATATGAATTAAACTACATTAGGGCGGTTTACGAAGGTGTTTTTTTTTGCTAGTATTTAATAAATAAAATTCATTTACTGCGGTATATATTAATCTCCCTAATATGTTTTTTGTGCGCGTGTGTATGTATGTATGTTTTTGAAAATATATGTATGTGTGTGTGTGTGTGTATGTTAGTTTATGCAAAAAGTTTATAATTAGAATTATAAAAATTTTACGTTTGTGATAAGAAATGAATATATGGATAGAAATGTTTTTTGTGCGCGTGTGTATGTATGTATGTTTTTGAAAATAATGAATATATGGATAGAAATGTTTTTTGTGCGCGTGTGTATGTATGTATGTTTTTGAAAATAATGAATATATGGATAGAAATGTTTTTTGTGCGCGTGTGTATGTATGTATGTTTTTGAAAATAATGAATATATGGATAGAAATGTTTTTTGTGCGCGTGTGTATGTATGTATGTTTTTGAAAATAATGAATATATGGATAGAAATGTTTTTTGTGCGCGTGTGTATGTATGTATGTTTTTGAAAATAATGAATATATGGATAGAAATGTTTTTTGTGCGCGTGTGTATGTATGTATGTTTTTGAAAATATATGTTTATAATTAGAATTATAAAAATTTTACGTTTGTGATAAGAAATGAATATATGGATAGAAATGTTTTTTGTGCGCGTGTGTATGTATGTATGTTTTTGAAAATATATGTATGTGTGTGTGTGTGTATGTTAGTTTATGTAAAAAGTTTATAATTAGAATTATAAAAATTTTTTTATACAAAATTCAGAAATACAATTTTGTTTCTAAACAGGAAAAATGTTGAGAGGTTTTTAATTTTAAAAAAGCATTCGTTGCGGTTTTTCATTTTGATAAAGTTCCTAATTTATTAAATATGTGAGAAATTTTAGTTTGAGGTTTTTTTATTGATATACATATGCGGTTTTCATGTTTTATAAAGTTCCTAATTTATTAAATACGTGAGAAATTTTAGATTTTGAAGGCTTTTATTGTTACATATGTTTTCATAATTTTAAAAAAGTTTCTGTTTCGAGGTTTATTTAAAATGTGTTTTTTATTTCATCATCATGATCATCATCATCATCATCTTCTTCTTCAGTACTGTCATACAAGTTGTTGTTGTAGAATACATATTGCTTCTTCTTTTTAAGGATTAGAGTATATAATCCCTTCACTTCCTTAACTTTCTTTAAAATGTGTGGAGTTGTGTTTAGATAATCCATCTGATTTTTAGTAATAATCAGAAATCGTTTAGGTAAATAAATGTAATATTCGTTATTTAGATCACATCTTATACTTTCACCATATTTTGTATCTACTCGATCTATCTTGTTGATTTCATATATAGTATTTTCTTCCATATCCTTTAAAGGTAAGTATGTAATATTAGGATTTTGAAACAATTTTCTTAAGCTTGCCCTCATTTTTTTTGCTTTCACCTTTTCACCGTAAAACGAACTTTCAAACTGATTCTTTATATTCAGTAATTGATAGTATAAGACGTTTTTAGTTATTTCAATAACTTCTTATCAATTGCGGTTAAGTATACATGTATGCATATATATATATATATATATATATATATATATATATATATATATATATATATATATATATATATTTATTTAACATAAATAAAAAAATTAAAATAATGAATAATCAGTTTTATTGGAAAATTTTACATGACTTCTTGAATGAAGAAAGGTTTTTGTGGTATGAACATGAGATTATTTTGAAGAAATTAAAAACTCAATTCGATGAGTATGCATTTTATAGGAAAAGTAAATCAAAATTTGGATATCATTACACCAATTGTGTGTGGTCCAACAATGAAACAACTTGTGTGGACCTGATACCTGTAAATGTTCCCTTATCGATAAAAGTTGGGAACAAGCATTATGTATAATGAATTTTTATAATAATTTAAAAACATAGACTTTATAAACAGTTCTACAGTCGTCGTTGTGACTTGATTTGTATTACACAATGTCTGAGGAGAGAATATTAGTTGTAGATGTACAGGGTTTCTATCTCAACAATAAATTCATCGGAAAAGAACTGAGTATTTCAATTAACGATATACAAGTGCAAACATTTATTATTAAACCACCTTTTCCATATTCATTGTTGACAACAAAAGAAAAATATTCAATCAATTGGCTTTATAATCATCATCATGGATTAAAATGGAAAGATGGCGATTCAACCTTAGCAAATATTGTGGAATATTATATTGAGCATGTTAAAGATAAAAATTTTATTTGTTATGCTAAAGGATTAGAAAAAATTAAGTGGATTCAAAATATTTTTAAGGATAAAATTAAGTTTTATAACCTAGATGATCTAAATTGTCCAAATTTAAAAACATTATATCAAAATGATAAATCTGTAAATGTTTGTTGTTATCATAGAAAATATTGTATATGTGCTCAAAAAAATGTAATACTCTTAAGAAAGTTTATTAAATCAAATATTAATAAAGAAAACATAAAATTATAAAAGAAATTTTTTGATTTATTATTTAACACTTAAATCAGATAGAATAATAATCAAACATCATCAGTTCATTCTGAATACTTGAAATGTCAATAACAATATCTTTAAACGGAAACACTTCAACTCTGGTTGGAGAATATTTTCCTCCAATTGAACTCCCTACAAAATATGTTTGTGGACTTATTGATTTTGTAACATTCAATTCCATACCCAATGTAGATGTTCACAACAATTTGTTTCATATAGGAAATCATATTATTACTATTCCGGTTGGTTCATATGAACTTGAGGATATTGGTTTTTTCTTAAACTCAAGCTTAAAAGATATTGATGAATCAATTTATCTAATAATTGAAGCTAACAATAATACACTTAAAACTGAAATAACCTCATCAATGGATATAGATTTTTCACAACCAAACAGTATAGGAAATTTGCTCGGATTTAGCAAAAGAAAATTAGAAGTAAATTCAACTGAATATTATAACACTGATCAAAATCTTCCAAATGATAAATCTGTGGAAGTGATGATTGTAGATATTAATCAATTGAATACTACAAGGTTATTTGAATCTGACTTACCTGCACATATTACGGATGTTAATACAATACGCATTGAAAGCAACTTAACAACCGGATCATTTATTAATAATACTTCGAATCATGTTATTCATGAATTTCCTCTTGATGTTCCTCCAGGATATAAAATAAGCGAAAAACCTCGAAATGTTATTTATTTACCCGTCAACTGTCAGCAAATAAACAACATAACGATTAGAATCTTAAATCAAGACGGTGAACTTATAAATTTTAGAGGAGAAAAAATCACTCTTAGACTCCACTTCAAACCAGAATAATGATCATTTACAATAAAAACGTAATGCAAAGAGGATTTCCATTCAATACCTCATCAACTCACATGCGAGAAAGTATAAAAAATAAAAAACCGTTAACATCATATAATACAGAATACTTAAAATCATTAGGATTTAATCTTCAACCATGAATGAAATACTAAATGTCCTTCAAAAACCTATATATGATGAGAGTATTGTAAAAAGAGAATATCATAGTTACTCTCCATATCTAAAATCATTCAACAACAATGATGAAATTCGTATACCAATTCAAAATCAGGATCTCTTTGTCTTACCAAGTGAGAGTATGATTTACATTCATGGTTTTATAGTAAAGCAGGAAGCAAACAAAGAGGTTCCAGCTATAGATGTGAAATTTAAAAACAACTTTGTTTCATATTTGTTTGATGAAATTCGTTATGAAATTAATGGTTTTGAAGTTGATCGTACACGCAAACTTGGAATTTCATCCACCATGAAAAATTTTGTATCATTGAATAAGGCTGAAAGTGCTACACTAAAAAACGCTGGTTGGTGTCTTGACGAAACTTTTGTTTTAGAAAAAAGTCATTTTAGCTGTTGTATACCTCTGAAAATGTTGATGGGGTTTGCTGAAGATTATAACAAAATACTATTAAATTCGAAACATGAGCTCATTCTTCAACGTTCTACATCCGATGAGAGATCATATTATTCTACAAATACAACTGATCAGTTGAAATTAACAATTCTGGATATAACATGGAAAATGCCGCATATTCAACTATCGGACTTTGCAAAATTGGAAATGTTTAAGATAATCAACAGCAAAAATTCTATACCAATTGCATTTCGTAGTTGGGATTGTCATGTAAATCCTGCACTACCAACGAATACAAAGGTTTTATGGAATGTGAAGCTTTCTCCACAAAACGAAAGACCACGATTTCTTATAATTGGTTTACAAAAAGAGAAAAGTAAAGAACAAGGAAATATATTTGACCATTGTAATATCTCTAATTTAAAAGTATATCTAAACTCAGAATCATATCCATATGACGATTTAAAGAATCGTTTTGAAAATGGCCAGTATTCTGTACTATATAATATGTATGCAAAATTTCAACAAAGCTTTTACATGCGAGAACCTGAACCATTGCTGGATGTTAATGATTACAAGTCTTACGCACAGCTTATTGTTGTTGATGTTTCACATCAAAATGAGACTGTTAAAATTGGACCTATTGATGTACGAATTGAATTTGATACTGAAGCAAACAAACCAATTCCAGAAAAAACATCAGCATACTGTTTAGTTATTCATGATCGCTTAATCGAATACTCACCTCTAACAAGTGAAATTAGAAAAATTATTTAATTATAATATTTCTTTTAAAATTTTTAATAAATGAAAAAAAAAAATTTTTATATATATAAATAAAACAAGATCTTTTTAATTCTTAATCAATGTATTTTATTAAAACATTTATAGCTTTCTTTTTAGTTTAGCTTCGAAAATAAAAATTTTAAACATAAATGACCACAATTTATTGTATTAAAATTTTGATATCTATCATAATTATAACTAATGTTTTTTCCTAAATATTTTATTAATTGTTTTGGTGGTTGCAAATTGCCAAAGCTATCAAAATATTCGATTTGATTGTTGTTTTTCCAGTATGCTACCCAATGTGTGCCAGGTCCCTTTGAAGTATCCAGATTGATTATTCCTCATTCTTTTTTAAATGGTTTGCTGCTTGGAAGGGTGTTACACATAAACACATCTCTAAAATTTGGAATATGTTTTGCATATTTTCTCAAGTCTACATCAGAAAGAGCTCTTTTAGGTAGCTTCATTAAAAATTTTGTTGATAAGGTTTTAAATATAATCCAAAACCTTTTTTATAAGGTTTTAAGAACATGCCTTTTCCCATCGCAATGGCTTCGATTGTACTATTATGTCGTTTTGCTTCAGCCAATTGTTCCTTTCCATTTTTGACTGCATTGATTGCTTTTGTAATGCCAGATACACCACCAGCTAAACCACCAAGTGCGCCCAGTGCAGCGAATATAGGTGCAAGTGGAAGAAAACCTCCAGATTTAGGTAGAGGTATTATTCGAGGTGTTTTTATTAACGATTTTTTCTTCCCCTTGAAAATATTGTTTACAACTTTTCGTGAAATCTTTATAGCATCTTTCAAGTTTTCACTTTTCTTTATATTCTTTCTTGCACTTTTCAATGCATGTCTAAATAGTTGATGTTTATTTACTGGAGACGACTTTTTAGTTTTACTAATAACGTTACCCATACCGAATTTTGTTTTTGCCTTCATTGCAGTAGCAACAAACCAAGCGTTTGATTTTTCACCCAAACTACTATCGCTTGCTTTGACCCTTTGCCAAGCTTTTTCAGTTAAAATTCTATCAGCAATATGTCTTTTCTCTAAATCTTTATTGTTTGAGTATGCTATATCGTGCTCTCTGCAAGCAGTATCCAATGGATTGATTCCTTGATCACCTCTAGCTAAACGTTTCTTTAATTTTGTACCAGGTCCGCAAAATTGATAACCGGGTAGATGAAGTTCAATGGGAAGTTTATTAATTATTTTATTCAGAAAACCTTTACCGATGAAGTATGGATGACGAGTGAATATCTTTTTATAAATGATTGTCATATCTATTGATACTTTATCGATTAAAGATTAAAATCAAATTGATTGAAAACAAATAAAAGAGACTGGTTTATATATTATGGTATCATTAGATTTCAGAATGCGTTTTTTTAAACAACATAAAAGGATTGATGTAAAGAATATCGAATCAAAGTTTGATTCATCAAATAAAATTCGTCATAGTTCACTACTACCGAATTCTATTCGAGCTCTTATTGTGGGCCCATCAAATTGTGGAAAAACAAATGTGATGATCAGTCTTATTGAAAGTCCTCATGGATTGAAATTTAAAAATATTTACTTATATTCAAAGTCAACACAACAACCGAAATATAAGTACTTAGAAAATCTAATTAAACCTATCAAGGAGATAAATTTTTCATCATTTTCCAATAATAATAATGTTCTATCGCCAGACGAAGTTAAACCAAATTCAGTATTTATATTCGACGATATAGCTTGTGAGAAACAAAATCATGTACGTTCTTACTTCTGTATGGGTCGTCATAAAGATATTGATAGTTTTTATTTATGTCAAACTTATACACGTATACCAAAACACTTGATACGCGATAATGCAAATATGATTATAATTTTTAAACAGGATGTAATGAATATTAAGCATATTTACAATGATCATGTTGGTTCTGATATGACTTTAAAAACATTTCATAAGTTATGTGCCGAGTGTTGGAAAGAAAAATATGGTTTTCTAGTTATTAACAAAGATGATGCTATGAATAATGGTCGATATAGAAAAGGTTTCGATATATTTATAAATCTATAAAAGAAATATTACAGATATTTTAAAATCAGTACAAGATTAATTATTAAACTAATAGCTTCTCAACTATTAAACCGCTAACTGCTAAACTGATCTGTTTTTGAATCTGTTTCTAATTCAATCTATAAATATGAATACAAATCTAGTTAATAATCTTATTAAAACTCGAAATATTTTAAAAAAGAAATATAAGAATATTTTGCTTGGAGAAATAGCAAATGATGAATTGTTGGAAAAGACATTTAAACCAATATCAAAACCATTAAAAGAATTAGTTCAATCAACTAATAATAACATTATAAAACATGAAAAATATCCGGATGACTCTTTTAAACATGATCTTGAGAATAATAAAGTTGCCTTCAGTACACCATATAAAAAGAGTAAGCTTGATTATAACACGTTTTCTCCAAACTTTAATAACAAGAAAATCGAGGAAAGTTCAAACACGTTTCAATCATTTGATGATGAAAATGATCATGATGACTTTGATGATGATGATGATGATGATGATGATGATAATAATAATGTTAATGTTGATAATGAGGATGATAACAATGATGATGATAACACCATTACAATACATCCCAATCAAAGTGTTCAATATAATTTATCAAAAGTTAACTTAAATATATATGATAAAACCTATGGTCCTCATAAGGATAAAAATCAAATATGGAGACTGGGTAATGAACCCATCGCTTTCAATGCAACCAATATTACTGTAGGTAATTTAAAATGGCCCTTCACATCAGGCTTATATGAATTGTTAGTTTATAAGAAACCAATCAGTTATAATAAAACAGATTTAAATAATTATAAACAAATATTGGAGATGACTAATGTCCATAAACGAAATAACAGTATTAATGGCCAGATTAAAGGAAATCGTTCAATTAAATATACAACAATTATTAAAAACCTATTTAAACAACAGAAAATTCATAAGGGAAAAGGTTTAATGAAATTGAATAGAAAAAAGTCTAATTATGTTTATTGGGATGATCCTAATGAATTGGTTGATAGATTGCGTCTTTTGATTTCATCAACAACAGCTGGTCACTCAAATCATAATAATGAAATTGTATCAATTATTGAGGAATTGAGAGAAGCAAAAATTATTATATAAATAGACTTAAAAATGTTTAACAACTCATATTCATAAAATGCCTATCGATAAGTTTGGACATTATATTGAAAAATCTGCAAGATACCAAAATCAACATTTCAAGATTCATTTGGATAGTGATCGTAATTTCAACTTTAACTTGCGGAGAATAAAAAATATTGCTAGTCCTGTATTGGAAAACGATGCTGTAAACAAAATTTACATGAAAAGTTATTTAAGTGAAATAAAGAAACAACTGGATACAATGTATATGGAGAGAATTAAGGGAATGGAGGATCGTTTTAACGAAATAATACAACAACAAAACGTGTTGATTACAGAAAAATTTGATAATGTAGAAACACGTTTAAGTAAATTAATACGTGATCAAAGTATAATACTAGATAATCTCAATCAATCACTAAAAGAAATGAGATCATTATTTAATTACAAAATTGATTCAGTTGAAGAACGTCTAAATGAAAAAACGAAACTCATTACAAAACATTTAAACATAGAAATATAAATCGTTTTTGATTTAAATTCAATATCAACAGCATTAAAATTGATGTAATCTGTAAGATAGACGTTAGAAATGGAGCGACAAGAAGTGGTTCAGGAGCTTCATAAGCAAGCACGTAGAAATTTCATTCGACGTCGAGTGGTGGTCAAGGGAATTGATGATCTTTGGCAAGCAGATCTTGTTGAAATGGGTGTTTACTCAAAATATAACAAAGGCTATAGATTTATTTTAACAGTTATAGATACATTTTCAAAGTTTGCTTGGGCTGTACCCGTAAAATCTAAAAGTAGTGAAGATATAACCAATGCTATGCAATCTATTTTTTCGCTAAAGAGAATTCCAAAAAACTTGCAAACAGATAATGGTAAAGAGTTCTATAATAAAATATTTCAAAACCTGATGAAAAAATATAATATCAATCACTATTCCACATATAGTATCATGAAAGCGTCTATTGTAGAACGATTTAATAGAACTCTAAAAGGAATGATGTGGAAAAAGTTTAGTCTACAAGGAAATTATCAATGGATACATATATGCAAGGATCTAATTAATCAATATAATAATGAAAAGCATAGAACAATTGGAATGACACCAAAGTCTGTTAACGCAGAAAATGAAAGTTCTATACTAAAACAAGTCTATAATCATCCCAAAATATATAAATCTGGTAAACTAAAAGTTGGAGATCACGTTCGAATTAGCAAATATAAACATATTTTTTCAAAAGGATATACTCCAAACTGGACAACTGAAATTTTTAAAATTCGTACTTTACAGAACACAAACCCCATTACCTATTTATTGGAAGACTATCAAAGGAATCCGATTGTTGGTGGATTCTATGAACATGAACTATTAAAGACACATTTTCCAAATACATACTTGATTGAAAATGTTATTAAAACTAAGGGGCACCAGGCGTACGTAAAATGGTTGGGATTTTCCAATCAACATAATTCTTGGATCAATAAAGATGAACTTCAATAATATTATATATACTTCAATATGAGATTTATTTTTATTATATTATAAAATTCTCAAAAAAAATAAAATAATATATAAAAAAGTTTTGTTTTGATTTTTTTTATTTCTAAACGATTAAATTTTATATCAACTTAGTTGAGTAAGGTTAGGAACAAGCACGATTAAATTTTATTCACACAAAAACAAATTGTGGTTACTTGTGTTTAAAATTTCTATTCAATAGATAACTATAGTTTAAAATAAAAACAAACTAAATATTTTAATGATATTCTTTATTTATTTATTTATTTATTTTTTTTTTCACGTTATATATATTCACTTATAATCTAAAATCACTTAATACTATTGTACAATATTATCACTTGAAGATGATGTTAATACATTTTCATTGGGATATGATGATGATGATGGTTGTTGAGTATTTATTGCATAATGTCCCCATGCATATGTATTAATACTATTATCTCTAATAAATCGCTTATCATCTAAATAACTTAATGCTAATTTACTAATGTGTTGAGTATATATTTCATGAATCTTTGATCTAAATACATACATAGAATCATAGTACATTTTTTTTTCCAATAAACATTTTCTAAAGTCATTAATCGTTAGTCTATTGGTTACGCATTTTTTAACTCCTTTAATTTTTTTAATTTCTTTTTCCTCCTCATCAATTTTAATTGAATACATTTTAGCGCGTAAACCAATGAACTCTTTAATTATTTTACCATTACATTCATCCTTCATCATTCCTAAAACCTTTTTGTTTAACAAGGGTATATTAAAAACATTATCTTTCGGATAAGCAGACGTATCAAACTGTAAGATGATATCATCTAGAATATCCTTATATAGATCATATGTCTTAATATCGTAAACAAAGGAATCAGTATCCATATAATTCAGATAAATATTTTCCTGATATTTAGGTTTCATGTATTCATAATGGAAATTATACATTTTCAACTTAGATAATTCTAGAACAGAAAACCCAATATAAATTGGTTTATTATATTCCGTTCGCACTCGACTCATTTCAATGACAATCATTTCTTCTTGAATCTTAAGTAAACTATGGAAATTTGGCTTAGCTATAAGAGCTCTAGCTCCCAACCTCTTACCTCTACTCTCCCATGAACAAACTATTTTAACATCTTTTCTCTTAGCTACATTTTCCATTGTTTTACCGTATACCGCATTATTTAAAAGTTTAAAAAAATTTTTTTCAAATTCATTTTCGGCATTGGTTCTATGATCATTATTTAAATCAATATACCTTTTCAACCAATCCGACTGATTGAATTTAAGAATTCTATGAATTTTCTTTAGAATAAGACCATGTTTAATACATTGTTTAAGATTTCTATAGTGTATTACATATTTTGTTTTATCATTTAAATCCGTTATTAATTTAGACTGTTTCATATGTTCATTTTTTTTATTTTCTGCACAAAATGGGAAATCATTGTGATGATCGTGTATGGTGGATGGATATTCTAAATCCACTTCCAATATATACCCTAATTGTGAATCATCTTCCACAGCATTAAAATTAAAATTTTCAATGTTTTCAACCCATTCAAAATTTTTATAAGGAAGGTACTGCGACATGGCATAACCGTATAAATTGTTTACATCTAAATAAATAAGATAATTCGATTCTTTAGTAGAATCATAATCACTTACATATTTATTGTTAGCTACAGAATGTCGTTTACAACATTGAACAATTCCTCCCCTAATACCACGTGTAACAAAATTATACATGTTAATGTCAGTTAATAGTTCTAACTCTATTCTTGTTTTTTTCAACATTGCATCCCAAGATAATCCAGGAACAGTATAATATTGGCATGGATCTAAATTATAAATGTTTTTGCAAACTTTACGGAAATTTTCAAAAACATCACATAGTAATAAAACATCTACTTTCAAGTATAATAGTAAATAGTCCAAGAGAGTCGTACATCTAAATGTATTCCATACCTTTTCAGCATGTTTATAATTATCTTCACTACACGCTTCATCAGTTAGTTTATTAAAGAAGAGAGAACGAGGTGGTAATTGTGTTTCCATGAGACGATTCTTTGAATCCAAATAATCATAGGGAAAGACACCTTTACGTTTCATTAAATCAAATTCATTATCATTTAAACAAACCGATTTTATAGTTTTCAAATCATCATCAGACAAGAAACCTGCAAGTTGATCTAAACTTGATGCTATAAAACGATATGAATCGAGAAAACGTAGCTCAATAGTATCTTTTTCACTCACCCTAATTCTCTTCGATACGGATACATATAATTCCTTATTTAAAGGAATGATTTTTATATCACCTGCTACTGATGAAAGTTCTCTTATAAATAAATGACAATCATATGCCGAAAGGTTGTGAAAAAATATAGGGATAAAATTTCCAATTTGATACTCTAAGTTACATATATTATGTGCAGGACCTCTATAATCACCTGTTAGATGACAATGGTCAGTTACTTTATCTCCAATAGATATGATTTCACCGCATATATGACAATTCATATCTTCATCTTGTCTTTTTTGTTGTATAAACGTTAAAGGTTTCATTGGTATTACTACACTCAAATAGTTACTATAAATATATAATGCGTCCTCGACTAAACTTTTAAAAAAATGTGTTGATGCATTTTCACCACTATAAATTCTATGTATATCTAAACTAGAATTATAGGAACATTTAATATAATAACTAAATGCAAATGGAATATGCTTTTGTACTGAATTAATATTAGCTGAGTTTTGAATATCAACTGATTCCAGAATACATTCGAAATCTGCATAAACTACAAACGGAACATCTAGTTGGTTTTTATGATTCTTAAATCTAAGTATAGAATTTTTATCGGTTGGCATTATAGTTACAATTTTGTTGCATTCCTCCTTATGTTTCTTTAAAGATGATTCTTTGTAAAAGTGTATGAGGCATGTATTACAAATATACACCTTATTTTTATGTTTTGTAAATTGACTTCTTAATAATCTATAATTAAAGAAATATAAAAGGAAACATTTTTTTAATTAGTTTAATTTCACTTTGTGTATAAATTTAAATAACGATAAACATACCTTGATATATTTTTTATCCAGACATAATGGAATCGTTCTTCATCTTCCATCAATAATAAATTTATATGTTTACTTTTTTCTTCTTGAGAGAAATAATATGGTCCCACAACATTATAAACTTCTAAATACGTATCTTTTTCAAGTATAGATGTTTTCTTCTTCTTTTCAAAAGATCTTTCCAGACCAAAGACATTTATGCTTATTCCCGGGTTGTTGTCTTCAAACTGCTGTATTTTGTTGACAGATAGCGGGAAATTTAAATTTTTAAAATTTAATAATATATTATTTTCCAGGACTATAATATCATCTTGAATGTTGGTTATGTTATACGAAGAACAAATTACACTATTATTTTCTATTGGATATAGCGCTGATATTATAGCCCACTTAAAACAGTATACGTCATTGTTTTGTATATTAACACAAGCTTTTTTTTTTGATATGTATGTTGGTAAAGAAATATACTGTGAACCTTTTATACATGCATATTTATTAATATTAACATCCAGGTGATTAATTTTTGTTAACGCAAAACCACTATCACGTTCTTGGAACTCATCCATTTTTTGCATAATTATTTCACATTTATTTGCATAAAATCTTTCAATATCATTCATATGGTTAGTTAAAGACAAAATATACATTTTGGTTTGATGTAGTATTGTAGTAATTATGGGTTCTTCATCGTCTTTCATCTTCATATATTCACAGAGTAATTCGAAATTAAATTTTAAACTTGTATGTTTTTGTAGATGATCTTTCAAAACACATGCTACATCATCCTTTATGTTATTGAAAAACAATTCGGGATTTAGATTATCCATATTGTTGTTTTTAAACCGAAATGTAGTAATACGGTTTTTGAAACAAGCATCTAAACACTTTATATTATTGATTTCATCAACAATTTTTAAACAATTATCTTTATGTTTGTTTGTGCGTTGATGATATATCCACAGTTTCCTTACTACATCTTCTTTACACTCCTTACAGTGTATAATTTCTTCCTTTTGATTATTTTGATGCTCTATTAAGTGGATATGTTTAAGATAATCTTGCTTATTTGAAAAATTAATGTTGCAAGTCGTACACCTTAATGAATAACCTTGATGATGATGCATCCTGATATGTCTATTTAATGAAAAGTTGCGGCTGTACACTTTTCCACAGATATCACAAATAAAGTTGCCACCCATTTTAATTTGATTTATTTTATTAATTTTTTTTTTTGCGAATAAATAACTAAAAGTATAATCACACCTTAGAGTTTAGTACAACAATGAATATATTTTATTAATTTGATTTTATTTTATTCATTTCTTATCACAAACGTAAAATTTTTATAATTCTAATTATAAACTTTTTACATAAACTAACATACACACACACACACACACACATACATATATTTTCAAAAACATACATACATACACACGCGCACAAAAAACATTTCTATCCATATATTCATTATTTTCAAAAACATACATACATACACACGCGCACAAAAAACATTTCTATCCATATATTCATTATTTTCAAAAACATACATACATACACACGCGCACAAAAAACATTTCTATCCATATATTCATTATTTTCAAAAACATACATACATACACACGCGCACAAAAAACATTTCTATCCATATATTCATTATTTTCAAAAACATACATACATACACACGCGCACAAAAAACATTTCTATCCATATATTCATTTCTTATCACAAACGTAAAATTTTTATAATTCTAATTATAAACTTTTTGCATAAACTAACATACACACACACACACATACATATATTTTCAAAAACATACATACATACACACGCGCACAAAAAACATATTAGGGAGATTAATATATACCGCAGTAAATGAATTTTATTTATTAAATACTAGCAAAAAAAAACACCTTCGTAAACCGCCCTAATGTAGTTTAATTCATATTGTATTAACCCTCTAAACAACACATTAAATGTTACGACATCACTTCAACAAAAATAACATCCACTACGACTTCACTTTAAGCAAAACCGAACCCCCCAACACGACTTCACTTTAAGCAAAACCGAACCCCCCAACACGACTTCACTTTAAGCAAAACCGAACCCCCCCACCACGACTTCACTTTAAGCAAAACCGAACCCCCCACCACGACTTCACTTTAAGCAAAACCGAACCCCCCACCACGACTTCACTTTAAGCAAAACCGAACACGCTGCCGCCTCATAACACAAAATATCATGGGGTCGAATTTAACACCATCGGTCGTTAAAGGGTTAAGGTATGCACATTTTTCCTTTGCACATTTCTATCTAGAAACCCCTTATTCATACTACTCACCATAACAGGTGGAATTGACAGCGCAGCTGAGAACTTTTTTAAAATTTGTTTCGTTGTTTTGATTACTATGAAACATTTTCCTTTGCTTTCCCTTTTTGGTCTGCTATTTTTGACATTGACTAAAGAGAGCGTTGTATTTGTTGTGGTGGTGAGTTTTACCTGATACGAATTCGCCTTGCAGGGAAGGTTATTTGTTACTTCAGAATGTCCTGTACACGTTTAAAAGTGACCAACGTATGATGCATGAATGCCACTACTAACGATTATAAAACTGAGATTTAATTTTAGTGATCGCAACAGAAAAAAATCTAAAATGATGTCATTTAAGCTTGTTTGACGGCAATGATACGATATATTTGTCCCGAAACTAGTTTAATTTTAGTTTTTAGCCAGAACTGCCGATAAGGCTCTTTTTCTTCTGAATAAAATCTCATATTTTTATTTTTAATTGTGAAAAAAAATCAATTTATTGCTCAGAAAGTTTTAGTTCCTTTTTTGGTGAATTTGCACATATAAATAGACAGTCAAACCTTCCTTGAAAGGACAGAAAATGTTCACTTTTGTTTTAGTAAAGAAAACATCTTTCACTATCAAAGAACTTTTCAATTTATGCATCGATTTTCAATTTCTTTTGGTCTGAAAGGGTTTTGTCACAGGTTGGTCTCATAGTTTTTCCGATAATTAGACGGGTGTTTTTCGTCGCCCCCGAAATATTAATTATCGCATAACTCCTCCATTTATGGACCGATTTTCAAAATTATTTTTTGTTTGAAAGGGTTTGCTTCCAGTTTAGTTCCATAATTTATTTTACATTGATTTGCCCGTCCGAAGTATTAATTATTATATAACTCCCCTATTTAGGGGCAGATTTTGAAAAAAAAAAAACTTTTTTATTTAAAAGTGTAACTTGCAACTTGGATTTACAGAAATTTAAGTAAAAATCTGTCACATAAAGTGGCCGCCCGTAATAATGATAATAACATAATGCCGCCATTTAGAGATCTCTTCTATTTTTTTCGTTTCATTTAATTTTATTTCTTAAATTTGTTTTGGGGGAGTAAAATATAAAGTAGAAATTGATTATATCGGATTCTAAATTAACCCACAGTTGTGGTGTTTGTATTGCAGTCGTTTTTTTTTTTGGCCAGAATTATTAACTAAAGAAGTCATGAATAACTTAAGCTTTTTAAAATTAAAGGATCAAAAGAACGTATGAATCATATATATAAAATCACAAGTAGTTTTTTACAGCTCTTGTTCTTTTTTTGTTATAAATTTCTGGCGAACCCTCGTCAATTAATATTGAATATAAACTACAGCATTTATTATAGCGGTTTGTGTCTAAATTTAACATTTATATAACCATATACATGCTTATTTGTTCTTTTTTTCTTTCAATAAATATGTTCTTTTATGTAAAATGTCAGACTTTCTTTTAACATAATCGTTAAAGACCAAATAATGTGTTACAAGCGATACAAGACACAAAGGAACACACGCACATACACACATAAATATATATTTATAAATTTGTTGTAATATAATAACAACAAAGAAATTTAAAGTTTTAGTAAAATCTATTTTTATAAAAAGAAATTTCCTTATAAGACATCATAAATAAAAAGGTTTATAAAATTTTTCGTACGTGAACAATTCACACAAATAAATTTCAGTAGCGAAAAATTTTAGGTTCAAGGCGTCGTGCTTATTTCTTAAACAAAATCGCGTGCTTTTTGCAATTCCATTCTTTTTTTTTTGAAATTTCAAATGAGGAAGGAGTGTTGTAAAATTTACAAGGTGCAGACTGAATGAAAATGAAATATTTGAAATAAAAAAAAGGGTTGTAGTTTATCGAGAAGTAAAGACGAATTCAAAAATCACTTTAAACCATCTAAAATATATGTTTTATTATTTTCATCGCGTTTTTAAGTTATAAATTTAAATTATATTCTCAAACTTAAGGTCTCTCATTTTTTGAATTTTATCAATCGATATTTTTCACTCAAATATCCTGAAGATGGCACTCGGTTAATATCGAAATATCGATTGATAAAATTAAAAAAAGGAGAGACCACCATCCAAAATATTTTTTTTTTAATAAAACAGCATATGATTCGGTATCGGATAATTTTCTTCTTGTTTTTTAGTGTACATTTTTTCAATGTAAAAAAAGGATTCGTGGCATGTCGAAATGCGAGATAGACTTTTCTCAAGCGAAGAACGCTTGCAAATCATTGAATTTTATTATCAAAATTTGTTACTCCCATTTTATAGTCGTCATAATTGATCCAGCGAACATGCTTGTCAAGCTGTTGTGATCAAATTTCGCACCATATTCATTTTATTGGACATTAATCGACCAACCCTTTTGCGAAGAGTGCGTATTGCTACTGTATCGTTCAAGTTAAATGAGATCGCGATATGTCATTTCGTCGCCCTTGCCATCAATTCGGCTTGTGTTATTCGACTACTTGAAAGATTTTACGTAAGGACCTCGATATGAAACCATAACAAATACAGCTGTTGCAAGAACTGAAGGCAGGTGACGTACCACAACGTCATTTGTTTGCGGAATGGGCTTTAGGAAAGTTGAATGAAGATCCAAAAATTGTGTTCAGCGACGAAGCTCAATATTACCTCAATGGATACGTCATCAAACTGATGTGTCGAATTTGGTGTGAAGAGCAGCCAGAGACAGTTCAAGAGCTACAAATATACCCTGAAAGATGCACTAGTTGGTGTGGAATGTAGGACGGCATCATTGGACCGTATTCCCTCAAGTACGATAAAAATTGCAAAGTTCCAGTCAGTGGAGCAAAGCAACGCACGATGATTACCCATCTTTTTTCGACTTAGTTGGCCTATAATGGCAAAAAGAAAATCAAAAACCGATTATATTTTATATGCCAAGTCCTTTTGAAGCCTTAAGCGTTCAATACCTAACAATTCGTTGTAGTTTACACCAAGTGATTTCAAAATGACACATAAAAACCACAACAACAATAATTATAGTTCCTTTAGTATGTTGCATATTTGTAGAAAAGTTCTTTTTTATGTTCTTAATGCTTGGCAATATGTTAAGTGAACTTCTTAAGTCATTAACCAGAAGTTAAACTTTTAGGCTGAAAATAAATCATAAAAAAAAATATTTTTCAAACACACTCGAATATAAATGTTGGTTAATATTAAAAAAATTCTTTTCTTTTTCGAATTTCGAAATAAACAGTTCACCGAACTCGCCTATCAATTTTGTCATGGTTTGGCGTGCTGCGGCACCGTCTGGCTAAAGTCACATTTCAACCAACTCCAGCTCGTCTAGTTTAGGCAAAAAAAAAAGGTTGTAATCATCGCCATTCACAGTAACGTTGCTGCATTCATCGTCTTTGAAAAAGTAAAATTCAGTGACGCCACCGCCTTATAATCTACACCAAACAGTGCATTTTTCGGGACGCAATACTTCTAACTGCTCTTCACACCAAATACGGCAACTTTTCTTGTTCACGTACCCATTCAAGGAGAAATGAGATTCGTCGCTGAACACAATTTTCCGATAAAAAGTGGACAATGAACTATCTTAACCGAGTAAGAATTTTGATAATAAAATTTAATAATCGTTTGTAAGTCGATTCATAGTTAAAATATAGACTAAATTGAACATGTTAAACAGTAACATGAGGTGCCACAAACAGTGGTGCGAAAAAAAGTTGCTAAAAAATAACCCTTTACACAACGGCAATGTCTTTCTTTCGAATTTTACTTTGAAAAATAGAATGCAATTCTAAAATTTGTTACCGATTTTATAAAGAGTTATATATCTCACGAAAAACGACATCTGCAATGCCATTTGCCAAAAAAAAACTTAAACTTGGCGTGACTATAGTTTACATACGAGGGTGGCACAGTAAATCCGCGGCATTTGCCGTTTCCTAATTGAAAAAGCAACACTGCTCCTGCTACCATTAATTTGTCAGCTGATTCCCGTCAAAATTTTATCATGCCGTTGAAAGCAGATTTGCGGAGAAAATGGAAAAAGTGAATTTCACATGCTCATTACTCATTACGCATTATGTTTTGCGGGAAAAAACGTCACTTAAACCTACGCTGAGCTTAATAAACTCTATGGGAACTCTGCACCATTGATTTGATATCGTTGTGGGCGTATAAGCACGAAAGATGTCGAACATTATGGACTCTCAGTTGAGATCTTTACACCCGAAATAATTGAAAGAAAAAAATTCAAGATATGCTGCTGGCCTATCGGAGATTGAAAGTGCAAGAAATTTTAGAAGCCATAGGCATATCAAATGGCTTAATGGTTTAAAATTTCAATGATCTCTTGGTTATGAGAAAGTTTTCCGCAATATGGGTGCCAAATTTGCTCAGAATCGATCACAAATGCAATCGTGTGGCAAATTCGTGGGAGCGTTTGGTGTTGTTCAATATGTATGAGTTTTTGCGCCGTTTCGTAATCGTGAATAATGCACCACAACTCTTTAGAGACCAAACAGCTGTAAAAACTGTGGGGTGCTAAGGGTGAATCGACGCCAAAAAGTCCAAGGTGCCTTCAACAGCCAATTAAGTCATGGTGACCGTTTTCTGGAATGCTCGCAGCATAATCCACATTGACTTCCTTGAAAATTGCAAAACAATCATTGGCAAACATTATGCTGTTTTATTCTGTCGATTTAATGAGGATTTGAAAGTGTAACGAACGAAAAAAGTTTTTTTTTTCCACCAATACAATGGAAGTATTTACACATGTGCAGTTTCCATTAAAAAATTCTATGAATTAGACTACGACTTGCTCCTTCATCTGCCCTACTCCCCGTATGTAACACCGATTAACTATTTCTCGTTTCTAAATCTTACGACAATTTTTTTAACCGATAAAAATCAGAGAAACGTTAGACATGGAGCTCAAAAGAGACAATGTTGAAAGATAAAATAGTTTTTTTTTAATACAAAAACCATATCAAAAGTCGCGGATTTATCGAGCCACTCTCGTAATACTGATGAATTGCTTTTGTTCAATTTTTCATTGAAACTTGTGAATTCTAATAATTAACGTAATGAATCTCGTTTTCTGTACACTCAAAAATCTTTTTTTTTTATTTTCGCTTTTGCACTTAAGTGCGTTTTAAGGCAGTTATGTGAATCGGCTATGTGCACATGTGATACGTTATAAGTGCAATTGCTTGCCTTGCTGCACGCAATTACTTGCAAACTTGTATGTGCACGCAACTAAATGGAAAACATTTACGCTCATGACGAAATCCACAGGATGAATATTTCGCATGAAAGTTCAAGGAACTATTTACTATCGTTTATCAGGAGAACTGTAAGCAACTGCTGTAATTAAAGTCTAAATACAATTTTTAAGTTCATAAATTTTTGACACTTGAACTTTTTGCTTAAAACTTAAAACTTTTGCTGAGTGTGGTAAAGTTTTGCATGAATGACAGCGACCTTAAATATAAAATGTCCTTGCTAAACTGTCTTCCATTCTATGTATGCGGCTACATTTGAAGTTATAATCTAAAATTAAAATCATTTCATTTGCCACAATGATACATGATAAACGATAAGTGCCGCCACATACGTTTCGCTAGAAAGGATATGAAAAGACATGAAACTGGAGTTGGAAAAATTAAACATTTAACTTTTGCAAATAAAATTTGACATAAACGAAAATGCAAACAAATTTTTAGTAACTGTCATTAGGGAAAGGTTCATATGTGTTTGTGGCATGAACATTTGAATGGTTGTTCTCCAACAACCCCCAGATTTGCAGGCAAATATTTCGATTTTAATCAATTTTAATCTCCAATTTTTTCTTTGATATAATTTATTTATATTAAATGTTTCCATATAAACCAAAAAGTAATGGAAATAGATTTTGTTTTATTTCGCCTACTTTGGAGAACTCTCATTCTGTCTGTCTGTCTGTTAAATTATTTTTATTTCTAATTGGTTTTTGTTTCATTTATTTATCCTTATTTTTTTTTTCTTTCCTTTATTTATTTGTTTAACTCATAAATATTTATGAAGTTAATTCTGCAATTTTCTATTTGTATGTATTTTTGTATTAATAATACATATTCTTCTATTTTACATTTAAGGCGGTGCATATAATTAGAAATTATGTATTTGTTTTTTAGGGTTAATATCTCTTAACAATTTTTATTATTCTTTGTTTTATTATAAATTTATGCATATTTATGAGTATGGATATAATAATTGTCATAGAATCTTGGAAAAAATATATTTTTGTTATAAAAAGGACTCTTACCCAAATGCTTAACGACGCCATTGAAATAAACTGGAAGTTAAAAAGAAGAAAAAATTATCTAAAATATGGGTAAAAAAAGTTACATACTCGTATGAAATGAAAGTTTGTTAAATTGCGGTTGTCCAGAGGATGGCTACATATTCTTATAAAATTCATAACACTTAGTTTCCCATCTCTGATTGTTCACTATCTAAATGCATGCGAAATTTATTGTTCGCAAATGGAACAACCACAACGAAAGATGGCGCTAAATTCAGTAAAGTTTTTTAGGATAAACATATACAAGAAAAAATTAAAATTTGCTTGGGTAAAATTTATAATAATACACTTATCGGCCGCTTAACGCGTAAGACACGTTCTTAATATAAAAAACTGTGTAAAGTGACTCAAGACAAGCTTTTTTTATACGAAATTAAGATAAGTAAAAAGCTGAAATTATGTACGTCACTCATGAGAAAATTCGTTGTGTTAGACAAATAAAATTTCGCGCACTTCGTCCATTTTACAGTCGCCATAATCGTCCCAAGGAGAGGACTTTATGCAATGTAGTGGTCCAGCAAACACTTAACGCGCCCCCGAAAACATCGCCACTGTTCGTGAGAGTATGACGGCCTCTCCCAGGCATTCGATTTCACATCGCTCACATGAATTCGCTGTTTTGCAGACTAGAACTTGGCGAATTTCGCGTTGTGACTTGGCGTTCACCCGTACAAAATTCAACTTATCCAAGAGCTGAAGGTAAATGACCATAGACAACGATGTGTGCTGAAAGTTGTGTTTTTCTTTCGACAGAGTTTGTTTAAATTTGGAAGGTTTTTCTGTCATCCCTCTTCAGTTTTTTTTTTCTTAAGAACAAAGAAAATTGAAGATGCCACAAAGATGTCGCAAGGCGGAAAATCGTACCAAATTCACGACGTGTATTTGCTGAATGCGATTTGTGGCAGTTGCAAACTGAAGTTGTCAAATTTGGGTCGATACCAGTCCACATGAGATCCAAGAGCGTCCAATGCTTACCGAAAAAGTGATCGTGTGGTGTGGATTTTGGGCTGGCGCGGTCATACTTCATACCAAAGTGGACATTTGTCATCTCACGTGGAGGTTAGGATGCAGACGATTTTTTATTCTGGAGCTTCCTTAAAATGCAGGTTTATGCGAATACGCGATAAATCTTAGCATTCTTCAAAGCCAACATAACCCTTGGCATCGGCCAAGTTTAATCGCAAGGGGGGTTAGTCTAGATAATATAGTGGATAAAAGAGCAACATAATGGAACTTCGGAATGAAGACTACATGTGTGCACTCTTGCATTATCAAATCCTCATTGAATCGACGCAAATAAGTTGGGATAATATTCACCATTGTGTTATCCTTTTGAAGGTAGTCAATGTCGATTACACCGCCTGCATCCCAAAAAAAAATGGTCGCCATGACTTTGTTTACCGACAAAACCCAACTTGCCTTCTATGTAGTCGATTCACCCTGGGAAAACCACTGTTTTAGCTGCTGTTTGTTCTTGAGTCTTTTGTGATGCATCCAAGTTTCGTCCACGGTTACGAAATGATGCAAAAGCTCGTCCATTGATTTGGACACTCCGAGTATCGTTAGTAAACCGTAATCAGGTTTCTGATTCTTTCATTGGATGCCATAACACTATTGGCTGACACGCTCACCTTGGCCGCTACGGTGTTGCTTCAGCCCGTAATTGAGTGATGCTTTTTTATCTGTAAAAAATAATGTTTAATGAGCACACGAAACTCAATTTTTTTAATTTTACCGTCAAATCAATTAAGATTTGGGACTAAATGATTGTGACACAAATTAAAGGATAAGTTAACATGAATTTTATATAGAATAGTATTTCTATGGTGTAAAATCTTCTGTTATTTGCCTTTACATTCCAAAAATCGTTTAATTTTGAAAGGGCAAGACAAACAAACCAAATAGGGAATGGATTTTCTTACATCTCAGAATATGAAGGAAAGCTTTTCAACTTTTATCGCAATAAGATGGATTGCTACTTATTTGGGAGACTAGGAAATATTTTTCATTTATTCTTCCATTCATGTCGGTCCTTCAGTGCAACATAGGCGTATCTTAAAAAACATAGAAATTGGTAAAATACCATTAAATTTAAGCTTCCACATCGAAATTTTTTTTATTCAACTCCGACCTAGCTAAAGATATAATTCTGATTATCTTTTTTTTTTTTTTTAATATAAAGATGGTATTGAAGAATAAGCAACTTAAAAATATTGATATGTTTTTATCTAAAGGAGCGCTAAAAAGACTTCCAGCTGTCTCTCACTATCGATGGATACTGCCTGCTATAAGCTTTAGTTTTCAGATTGAAAAGGGTTTTTAGTATTTTTTTTTTAATTATTTTTTTTATTAGTTGCAATATGAATTGAATAGAATAAATAATCATACAATACATCAATACATCTTAATGATATTGAAAATTAGAATAAATCATATAAAATAAAACAGATAGAAATAATTAGAAGAGCATAGGGAAGCAAGTCCAAGTAACCATCGATAAAGAATTTTTTGAGGCCATTGGTATCAGCTGAAATCATTACGTCAGTCGGATTCAATTTAATGGGTGCATTGTCAATCAGGATCCTGTTAAGCAGCTCATTTTCACACATGGTCGTTAATTCTGGCAAGTCATACAGTTTGCTTGCCGCCAAGAGTTCGCGGGGCATTTTGGAGAGATTTGGAGCGTGGTCAGTATAAATAAAACGTACTATTTCCTCAAGAACTTCTGGATCAATAAGGAATATATGTAGTCTTTTCAATTCAACCTCGGTTACTATATCGTTAAATATATCGGCAAAATAATCGCTACGACTTGCTAATATTTCCTTGTGGGCCTTTATCTCCTTTTTCCCCACCACTAGTTCTACATCCCAATTCCTTTTAGTTTCATAGAGCTCCTCAAGATCGACATCTTCCTCTCCTGCATCAGAAGATGAATCTTCTTTTTCAGTATAATTGACATAAGTTATCACACACGTCATTGTGAATTCATTGTTGTACATACAGGTGCCCAGCAGACAAGTTTCCTCTTCATCGACAAGACTTAATTCCGCCAAGTTGCTCTCATTGCTCAAGCTGATGTATGCAGGTAGTTGACTATTTTCACCGGTCCACATTTGAACGCGAACTCTCCAATTTTCAAGATTTTTACTTCTTATGACAAGCTGACATTTTCTCACGTGACAGCATTCACCATCAAGGGATAGTTTTCCAATAAATTGTGCGTCAGCGCCAAAACTAAACTCAAATATTGTGCAGGGAAAAACTTCGCCACCCCTCACTTTTTCACAGCAAAAATCGTGAATGATCCACTTGTGCGTGAATTTTCTTTCAATACGATAACTCTGGCTTCGACTAGATGCTATTACATCCGATGAATTCATTGTGGATGCTAGTTCACTTTTAGAAAAGAATATCACTTGAGGCAATATATGTATATTTTTTTAAATCGAACTTGGAACTGTTTGCGTGTAGTGCAATCGAATGTTCAGAACAAACTGATTTCAGCTCAAGATGAGAAGGCTTTATGAAACTTCTTACAAAATCATAAAATTGATCGGGACTACCTGAAAATTGTCATGAACAAATGTGAACATCTTTTGGGATTTTCGAAACTAACGCTAATCTCTTTAGAATCTTTTTGTAATTGCAGGCTATTTTCATTTAATTTTATTGTACACGAGACCATTTCTCATTAGCGCTAATCCCGTTAATTTTTTTTTTTGCAGGATTCCATCTTTAATTATTTTTGTTGGCATTGTTGTTCCTCAAAAAGAAGTAATAATTTTTCTCTTAACTTGAAATGTGTTCAACCGCAGCTGCTTTTCAAGTCCAATTCTTTGTATCTTCTCTTCTGCCTTAATTAAGTAAGACCTTTGAATCATTTAAAAACAATTGTCATTTACCCATTTAGGAACAAGGACACTCTTAGATTGAAATAGAAAAATTACATATGTAATTTGGACTACCTGTAGATCTAAATGAATTCGCGGAATGTATTAAGCATTTAATATTCCATGGTTAAACCTGCCAAAAATTAAGGACTTCCCAGTATACACGTGTATGTGGAATGTAATGTAATTGAACCTTAAGCAAAAATCTTTAATTAATTTGCTTTTTCTGGCCTTGATGCTAATTTTTCTCTTAATTGGAAATGTGTTCAACTTCTTGCATATGGTGTAGACCCTAGATACTAAAATATATTAAAAACTATTACTTACATACTATTATATATTTTTCAAGGACATACATTCTATATACTTATGTATATGTGACTCAGTCAAATTTCCCAAAAAATGGTCAGAAAGGAAGACCGTTCTCTTTCATATTTACATGCTCAATATTTACTACTTAACTAAACGGAAACTTATAAATTAGTAAAGAAATATTTTTGCAACCTATAATTAGAGGGGTAAAAATACAATAAAATATCTCTACAAGGTTCAGCAGATCAACAGGAGAAAAATTGCTATAACGCAGAACAGCTTCTATATCATCCATCCCCACAAAATATTTCCTGCTCAAGCTATTGTCAGAGGTGAGGGCAATCCCCAGAATCGACACCGCCATTCCCATCATAATAAAATCAATTCTGTCTAAATCAGTTTGTCCATAAATGACCCTAGATGATGAACTGCGCACAACGCCGTCTATCCCCAAAAGTGAGTTTATACCCAGACAAGTAATCAATACCGCTCTCTCCCATTTGCTGATCATTTCGAACTGGGCAGACGAAATCCAAAACCAAGCCGGGAGGGCGTAGGAAATGAAGAGACAAATTATCTGATGATAAAGCAACAAGCGGCTTTTTCGCCGAATAGACCCACTTAGTCCTCTATAATGCGTTATCAATGTTGTCATAAAAAACCACTTCGAGATAACACATCGCAATTTCCATATCTAATGCATTTCCCCCAGATTCACATTCAATCTCCATTTAATAGAGTAATGCCCAAGTACGGCCAATTAAAAATTCAGTGGAATATTCTCCATGCAAGTCCCCAGTTCCACAATAATGTCATTACAATACATCGAGAGAAAATTACAAATACTGGGATCTCTGAAACATTGATATTATAGGCCTGCCGCCACCGTCAGAAAAGACATTACCAACTCGTACCGCAAATATCCGTCCTTCGAGAAAATTGGAAATAATGCGACATATATGCACACTGAACCCCATATCAACAAGCTTGAGAACCACACCTTCCTACCACTTTTTAGAAAAATAAAGGCTCTTAGGCATTATCGAGCAGCCTTTGCATCATTTAATAACGCCTTGTGAATAATATCTTTATAATCCTTAGTGAAAATTTGTCTGAATGGATTAAAAAGGAGATTCACTGGAATTATACATGAACCAGTTGCAGAATCGCTGCATAATGCACGAAAAGAAGTAATAAAACCTTCTTATTCCACATCAAAACTTATAAAAACCCCATTATTCCATCAACATGCCAGTATTTTACCTTTAAAAGAAATATTTTATTGCACTACAAATAAATCAGTTCTGCTTAAAAATTAATTTTATTCCCCATGATTGTCTTTATTTGTGTGCAGTGGATTAGCAGGTATCAAACATCCATATCCTTAATTTTTTCCAGCTACAGGTATCAAGAGCCTTATAAAACCCATGATTACGAAGAGATACCTTTTCTTGTAATTTTTCTATAATCCTTATTTTTGTTTTTAATAGATGGTAATTTTGTATAGGTTTTTCCGCATCCTCAGGATATGTAAATATTGTAACAGATGTTTTGAAAAAATCCCTAACATTTTACTTAATTCTTACATTAAGTCAGTATTTTCCGAACGATCAAACATAAAGCATCTACTATCAAACCTTCTTCGAATTTTCAACGAAACCACTAAGTTAAAAGCAACTGTACCAAATGTTTTCACCCTATATACGAGTACTGAAAGTCAGTGGAAGTCGCAGTTTTCGACGTGAGCAAAAGTTTATCTACACGTGGACCCTACATAATTATTACTGCCCAAAAATGCTTGAAGATGAAGAGCTTCCTTCAACAACATTTAGATTTAAGATGTGTCATGACTGCGAATTTCTCGGGGAACTGAGTATTGTTGGTGATCAGTGTAGTGAGAGACAATGCAAATTAGTCGTAAAAGCTCCAAAAAAGTTTCCAAATGTTAAACTTCATATTAATATGTATGTTAATGGAATAAAAGTAAGACATATGGCTGAGCCTTTAACTGAAAACAGTTACACACTGCATGCACTTCTTTTGGAATATATTTTTATGAACTGTTCGGTTAACAGAAGGGTTTCTCAAATTGAGTGTGAAATATTTACTGTGGATTACATAAAACAAATAAATCCATCATGGCCTCCACCGAGGGAACCGACATTGGGTAATCATTTTCTATCGTTGCTCGAAGACAAAAAATCCTCGGATGTGACACTAGTTGTGGAGGGGCATGAGATTAAGGCCCACAAGTTCATTTTGGCGAGTCGTAGCAAAGTCTTTGCAGCAATGTTTGATCACGATATGCTGGAGGCACAAACGAATAGAGTGACCCTCACCGATATGGACGCAGAAGTCTTGGAAGAAATGTTACGTTTTATTTACACTGACAAAGTACCAAATCTATCAAGATTGGCCTATGAGCTACTCGTTGTAAGTGATAAATATGAATTGCCCAAATTAAAGCTCATGTGCTTGAAAGAACTAAGTGCTGAAATGTCAATTGAAAATGCGGCACACATATTGATTCTGGCTGATTTGTATGAACTGAAGGACTTGAAGAAACAAGCGATTATTTTTATCAACGGTAACAAGATGGCTGTAGCAGATACGGATGGCTGGCAGGAACTTGTCAATAATTACCCGCGATTGTTGGGTGAATTGTATATAAAATGAATAGACTTATTCAATTGTTCATATTTTTTTATTTCTCTCGTTTTTCCTAAAACTTTCCATAATCATTAACTTTTGTTTTGATTTACCTTTAATTAATGTATTCAATGAATGTTGGATTATAATATGAAATAAATCTTGAATTGCAAAGAAAATTAAGAGAAAATAAAATAAGAATTGTAGTTTCTAAGACAACACTGTAATGTGAATTTTTGGATTAAATAAACATGAAATGAAATAAAAATGAATCGCAATAAGATGTATTCTGAAAATGGTATCTTTTAATTTTTGGTTTGTCTGTAAAGCCAATACCGATTGCCCCAAAGGTTGGTCATTTATTACATCAATTTTTCATTACACTCTTAAATCTATATACATATATATAAAATAGGATGTGTGTATGTATGTATGTATGTATGTAATCGGCTGGGCCGATTTTGATGAAATTTTCAGGGTACCTTCAGAATACTCCGCAGGGTGACACTGTGAAGTCTGATTTTCGGTCTGTGGGTGGAAGGGCGTGGCAAAATCCAATTTTCATATTGCACCAACAATGACATACATATACATATATTTATTTTTTGTGCTTTTTTAATTTTATTTTACTCCTTTTTTGGAAAGCTGTTGTCATGTTCTTCAAAACGAGATATCAAACTCTTAAATCGGTTATGTAGTTCCGAAGATATTTACAAAAAATCTATTTTAATAATGATTCAATATCAAAATTTTAAAACTTTCGAAATGTTGCATTAAAAAATCCGAGTTTTCGGTTTATTTACAAAATATTTACATCATTCGATAACACAAGATATTCCGCGCTTATTAAGGTGCAACATTGTACAAAAAGTCAAGATCTATACACATAAAACAGTATATATATATATATATATATATATATATATATATATATATATATATATATATATATATATATATATATATATATATATATATATATATATATATATATATATATATATATATATATATATATATATATATATATATATATATATATATATATATATATATATATATATATATATATGTATGTATATGTAACGTATGGACTCCAAAACTTTATGATATGTATTCCATGGATTTTTATTTAAAGGCCGTAAATTTCGTTAAACGTTCAATTTAAATCGTATGGTAATATAACTTTTGAGCTGTTTGCTTAGGGCTAGCAACGCGGACGGGGTCAGCTATACTTATGTACATAAAAATTACGTGTATGTTCGTGATCGCTAAACTCAAAAACTAGTGGACCGATTTTGACCAAATTTTATATGCATGATCTATGGGCCGTGAGGAGTGTTTCTGTGTAGTTTGAAGTTCGTCCGACAGATGGCCCAATATTTTGTTTTTTGTGTTTTGCCCAATAGAGATTAGCGCGATAAGCCTATGATGCGTTTTGCTGAAGGCGTTGGGTCCTTAGTCAGCGTGTTGTGGGGTTAATTAGCCCGATACCGGTATTTGAACAATAATTTCTATGTCGATTTAGTGCAAATTTGAAGGCAAAACAACGTTTGGCCTGGTCAGCTAGTAATGTATAAAGATTTATATAAACTATTTTTACTGGATCTTTTACGGGGGTACCATGGCCTCTATTCCACTAAAGTACGAAATTGGACTCCATCCAAAAACGTACTTCTCTAATAACAAAAGAATTTGTTTTGTAAAGGTTTGGTTGCACATACTGTTATATTGTAATTGGCATTAAATCATTGATGGACATTTCATCAAACAATTGTTTATAAACCACGCCCCTTGTTTTCTTATGCTCTTTAGTTTTTTAGTTTGGCGAGTGCACATGTTAGCTTGATGCTTATACATTTTTTTCAATTACAGTGTTGGAAAAAATTGCTAACAGCTTATCAGATCATCTCAAAAATTTTCAGTTTATTACAGACTTAGCATTTTTGGTAGATACGACTGGCTTTCTTAATGATTTTAATTTAGAATTACAGGGCAAGGAAAATAATACATACGATTTGACAAAAAAATTTACAATTTCAAAACTAATTTATATTTGTTGTTATCACAAATTAAGTTAGGTGACTTCAAAGATTTCCTAAAACATCCCTAATTTTGAACAAGCACGAAAAGGTTAAAACCCTGGAATATATTAATATTTTTGAAAACCTTTTTTTCAATTTCGAAGATAGATTTGAGGATATAGATAACATAAAACAACTTCTGGAACTTTTTGAAAACCCTTTTAATGTTGATGTTCCTAAATATGAATTCAAAATACAATCAGAACTTGTAATATTACGAAGCGAGTTAAAAGCTTTTGCGGAAATAGACAGGTTATTATTTTGGAAAACTTTGAACGCATTGACCTATCCTGAACTCAAAAAAAATTCTTTCATTTTTTCCGACCACATGTGAAAAAAATTTTCCGGACTTAAAATTCATTTGCAGTAAACAACGTAATAAAATTAGTTCCACGTCTTTGAAACATATACTGCTCTTACGAAACTGTCATGACAGCATTAATGTAGACGATTTCGTTTAATTTAGTTCCTTATATGAAAATCTTTGTGATTCCTTTTGCTTGTCACTGTACCTTCAAATTATCTCACTAACACAAGTGTAAAACAATTTTGTCCATCAATGCATTAAATTCAACTTATTTTACTGGGATCATTTCGCTCCCTCCATTAACAACCATTCCCAACCTTCTGGTAACCCTTTTTATTTGCCTTGTTTGCTTTTATTAGTTCAGTTATTTCTTTGGTGGACAGCACATGTTACAAATTGAGACATTCTGATTAAAATTAATATTAAGTCTATTTAAAGTGAAGTTTGTATTTAATAAAGTGCATTAGAATGTTAAGAAAGGTTTAAAGTTATTAAATGTGTAAAAATATTATAGAAAAGTGTTAAAAACAATACAGAAAAATATGTAAGAAAAAATTTATTTGCCAATAAATCCAAACGCACCATTAAGAAAATGGTGGGTGTACGTATTGTTTGTTGTTGTTTGTTTTCAGTAATGCTTCAACAACTCTCTTTGCTCTCCCTAAATATAATCAAGGGTGAATTAATTGCAATGTTGATGGAGAGAAAATAGTTGAATAAACTTGTGATCTCTTTGAATTTAAAAAAGTTGAAGAGGTGAAATTCAAAAGATTAATGGTAAAAAAATGGGTTGAATGTTATTATTTCATTATAAAATATGTAGAAGGCCTAGAAAATGAGCAATTTGAAGTAAGATGCATACATATGTATGTACATAGTTAATAATAATAGCATTATTATTATTAACTATGTACATATTTATTAGGGTCAATTTATTTGATAGAAGTGTTTAAATGAGTAAAACAAAATATTTAAAATTAAACGTTGATAATAACAGATCATTTAATTGTCGGGTTAATTACATACATAAATAGACAGATACTTACATATGTATGTATGTAAAAAAATATATACTAATAAAAAAAGAGATCAAAAGTTTTTAGCTATTTCAACTGCATATTGAACTGCTTATTAACTAATAATTTAGTTTAAAACGGTGTATAGACAATAAAATAAAGACAATAACAACAAAATACATATTTACATATACAAACATGCATATGGATATGCACATAAATATTGCAAATTATACGATTGGTCTATTCAACTACTACAAAATTACATTCCAAACAAGTGATATCCAAATATCTCGTAACGAATAATAAGTTAAATGTAGCACAATTTTTCTTTGTTCGGGTGAATATTCTTTCGATATTTCAGTCCGGCATAAAATTCTTTAAATTATTTCGCTAAATAGACGTACATACATACAATTAGTATACTCCTTATGGTTTCTGCATACAGACTTAAGCCAAATTTTATAAATCAATTAAACGATTAGGTTTTCTAGCGTTTGCTGATTTTACAGAAATTCTTAATTTATTTTTTGGAATACTTGGACTGTATTTACACTGAGCATATTTTCATGAATTTTGTTTAATGAAACCTTATCTATGAGAAATGTTCTAAGAAATTGTATAATCGTCTGCTGCCAGTTTTGCTTCACTGTTCACTTCAATATCCTTCCAAATAACAAATAGAAAAAGGGTGCATGCAACAAACGGTATAGCGTAAATCCAGTCTTACATCTATGTATGTAAGTAATTAATTTTGAGGATTATTTATTATGTTATGTTATGTTATGTTTGTTGTTGGCTTAAGCTGAAAGTCCATACCATCCGTTCTATGCGTATGCGTTCTATGCGTATGTTGTGCTTTCTATGCATTCTATGCGTGAAGTTACATACAATGCGTTTCATGCGTCAGCTTTTTTATTTTGATCAGCTGTAGTGTAAATATTTTTATCAAATAGAACAAATTTATGCAAAAATGGAATGTGAAATTGTGACTTTAAAAGAATTTATGGAAGGCATTGAGTTTATATACATAATATTTTGGTCCTACGGAAAGCTGCAAAAGAACATGAAATGAGAATTTAGTTGTATTTTTGCAGCTTCAATAACATTATTTTCCCTTGTAGTTGATTAAAAAATAATAAACAAAACAGAGATGACACTCGGTACATAAAAGTAATCGATAACTAGAACGCAAATTTTCTTAATGAAAAAAATATGTTAAAAATTGACTTTAATATATTTTATCAATAAAAGTAGTTGTACACTTTAATGCGAAAGGTTTTTCTTTTATTAAAAACTTTTTTAATGCAAAAAAAAGAGAAAATTAAAATCCACCACACAAATTTTTAATCGATATCATTGAACATAAAATATAATTTGTCATCCCTGGTTAACAAAAACAACTGGGGGCAAATTACGGCATTCGATATCGATCGAAATTTCAATACAATTCAAGAAAATTTTGTTTGAAATTTCGTTCGATATCGAATGCCGTAATTTGCCCCCTGACCTTTTTTCACCTCTCTCTCATGACGCATGAGACGCATAGAAAAGTAGAAAGTAAACCTACTTCATGCGTTCTATGCGTTCTATACGTCCTATGCGTTTTGCTCTGTAACTTGTTACATACAATTACACAGAATCAACTTTTTGGACAGACGCATGAAACGCATCGACGCATAGAACGGATGGCATGGACTTTCAGCTTGAGTATATGGCTGCATTTTATTGGCACTAAGCAAATCATCAATACCCTTTAGCCAAATCGTGATTAAGAAACATTCGAGCTCGTATGAGTATACTAGCTTAAATGCTCAACTAAGAATTCGTGTTCGAGGGATAGCTTAGGAATTCTTGAAAAAATATCATGGCAAGAGCAGGATTATGTGGCATAAGGAGCATAATACTTACGTGACGTTATCTTTTACGTCTAAATTAATTAAACTGCCCGTTCATTAATGAAGTGTGGTAACAAAATGAATTGGGCCTCCCTGTGTATTTTTATTATTTAAATTTTTTATTTCAAAAAATTTACAAAATTGTTTTTCTATATTTTCAGATATTCTTATTGTCTGCTGAGAATGGTGAGTTTTTAATAGTATTTTTATCGAAGTAATTTTATATTACAATTGAAAATCAAAAAACTTATTCAAGGCTCATAAAACTAATTCTTAAGTGGCCAATATTCGATATATTTTTCAGATAAAATTTTCTCGATCAAAATAATACTTTACTATTTTCTTTCCATTTTTGTGTAGTTTTTTAGTTAAAGCAACATTCAATTAATTTCAGTGATTGTTTTCAATTTTTTAAATTTGTTTAGCAAAGCTTTGCCAATTTCATTGTACTTTGTCAATTATAATTATTTCCGGTCGTATTATTTACCAGAAAAATGTTTTATATTTTTTTCTGACTATACTTCAATTGAAGAACTTTTATACTAAATTCTAAGTATTTGTTTTTTTTTTAATTTAAATTATCTGTATAAGCTTTTACGATAAAATATTTTATTGTGTGTCTACTTGCTGCAGTGACAGCATTTTCCCGGGGTTTATAGGTTTAATGTTATGAAATTTTCGTATTTTTTAATTCTATATATCCATTTCTAGTTGATTGCCCCAATTATGGTTAACAACACTTAAATGTTGTGTTGTTTCGGTTACAACACAACATTAATTTATTTCATATTTCCGTAGAAATACATTTATACTTGCATGCCAAAAACTGTCACAAAAAAAATTTAAGCGTATATTTTGTTTTAATTGTTCAGTAAAACGATCCCATTTGTCCTTGAGCTGTATTTTATTATATCCAAATTTCATCAGTACAACCAGTTTTCCATTTTTTTGTTATTTGTAATTTTGCTAAGAAATATTTATTTTATATTTATTTCTGGATGTTTTGCAAAACAAATTTTATATGCAAAACTAAAATTTGTTTAATCTATTTTCGATTTTCAACTTGTAATGTTAATAAAACAACACCTAATGAGCTGTTGTAGATTTTTGACAGTGCGAACAACAGATACTGTCAACAGTTGTAAACCATAATCACATTTTAAAACATACAACATTAAAGTAACAACTGTTGTAAATCATAATCGGGGCAGATATTTTTCTTCCAGTAAAAATTGAAATAGCTTCTTTAATAAATATTTTTTTCCAATATCGGTCCATAAATATGGATCCAATTTTCAAAAAAAAAAAAAAAATATAATAATAATAATAATAATAAAATAAAATAATAAAAAAATAGCGACACATTTGGACTTTTTTGAACTTAATTCGTATAAAGTTATGCGTGTACAAAAAAGTAATAAAAATACACAGCAATTGGCAACTTCCTCCTTTTTTGAAGACGGTTAACAAATAAATTTAGTTGATGGTACCGGCACGAGTGGAAAATAATTAGAATAACTGTAAAGTCAGTAGCTGCTGCTAACGATATATATGAGAGCTCTCTATGGGGTTGGAATGAACTGCATTTTTTTTAAGAAATCAAGAGACATACTTAATCGACAGCTGCCGGTGTTTCCAATCCTCTAAGTAATTTTGTGTGGGATATTTTTGGTCTTCTAACAAACCACTCTTGTGTCCAAATTCCTTGTCTTTTTCTGATTGTTATCTGCCAATAACTCAACAGCACAAAAATCAATGCCATAAAATTCAAGTTCGTTAATAGCTGCTTGCGTTTATTTTCATAGTGAAAACTTGCAACGATAAAATTTAACAAAAATACTTTTAAAAATTCTCAAATTTTAACTACGTAAAAGAATTTTATGAATTCGGAGAAGAAAGCATTTGGGTAGTACAAATAACTGAATTCTTGATATTAAAATGCATGAATTTTTATTCGAGTTAAACTGGGTGACCCACATTGTCAATACTAAATAATGATTTGAAAAAACATTTTAATCAATATAATTGAACGCATTGCTAAGACATATTGTGCGCTCCCATATGGAAAAACTTGTTGAATATAGGATCTCCCAATTCTCTTCAGCCTATACTACTGAGTAATGTCTGGTAAGGTGTCATCAGCAAACAATTGGTATCCGTATAGGGTAATCAATGACTAATGAAGTACTCCATCAATTCAGTGTCCTCATCTATCCCTGTTCCGTGTCAAGACACCAATAAACTTGCTTAAAGTCTAACCAGACCACAACGCAAAAAGTGCAGCCAGAAAGTGTATTTCATGTATTAAATCAGCCAAGAATTTAAAAATAAGTTTCAATCCACACGAAATCCAAGCTCATCCACCGTTTGATGTGGATTTTGGGCGGGATGGCCATAATTCTTGAGAATAAAGTCGATGACTACCAACTTATTGGATGATATGGACTCCAACGATATGTGGTTTCCACAGGAAGGCGCTCGTACCACATTGAACAGTCTGCGTGAGCGATTTGAAGTCTTGTAAAATTTAATATTTCAGATGCGCGCCACCCAACAGAGTCTTGGATGACATTTGACGATGGCATCAACCGGCCTTTTAAATGAATAAACGAATACAATGATTGAAAGGTCTTAATGAAAGATTTTTACAACTTAACTTTTGAGATTTTCGTAAAAATATGAAACTCTGCCTGTTGAAATGAGTGGATTAACCCTAATCGTCCTAAAATTTGTGCAGTATCCGCTTCTTATTTAATATTATTTTTTTGCTTTGATCGCACATCAGGCAAGACGCGATAATTTTCCTCAACTGCCTTTCAGGTCTGATTTTTGTGTTGGAATTTTGCCTTTTAGCTGGAGACTACTTGCAATTTTACACGAGTGGAATGCGAAAATTGGGCTCATAAAAATGGATTTTCTCCATTAACTCGTTTATTTCTTTCCATGAATCTTTTTCTCCATAGCTTTTTAAACCTGACTATGTATTTGAATTTCCCCCCGCTATTTCAATGGAGTAAACCCATCAGTTGATAAAACAATTAAAACAATTACATGTTGAATTATTGCTGATTTGAGGAACTCCAGCGAATTCCCCACTTTTAATGTTTAAAAAGTAGTTCGGCGGAAATATGTTCACGTGAAATTAAAAGCAACCGCAGATTTTTTGATGAATGACATAAAACAATTACGGAATCACTGCATAATGCTTATCGAACTATAAAAAAGAATTACTTGAAAATAGGTCCACTCTTCCTACCTGATTAATTGTTGCAACAACATGCTAGTCCTTTTGCATAACAACTACCTGTAATACTCTATGACAAATCAAATTAAAGTTTTCTGCTCGATGATTAATTACCCGTACATTAATTTTCACACACATGTGTATGCATGGTTTACCCGTGAATTCATTAAGATCTACATTCATTTAGATCTAAGAGTCCTCGTTTTTTCATTTAAGCAGCATCATTTGAACGCTTCATACAGACTGTTGTCTTACAGCGCTTCTTCTCTCTAGATCCACTAGAAATCTTTATCGAGGAAACAAAAACTTGTGTCTAAAATGAATTCAAACGACTCAACAATGTTCGGTGAATGCCACACCCTTCGAAAACGGAGAAAGTTGACCAAAAAGTGGGACCTTCGTAACTATCATTGTGGGATAGTGACTGGTGAAACAAATCTTTATTCAGAAGCATTCGAATTTAAGATGATTAATGATTGCGAAATTATCGGAGAATTAACTTTTAATGGTATTAAATTTTGTGACGAAGAATCTGACTTCATATTACAAATTCCACAATACCATCCAAAAGATAAATTTCGGATGATTCTCTGTTCTAACGGAAGAAAAATGATTTATTTGGCTGGTTCTGCAAATAAAAACCGTTTAAATTTGCATGCATCTCTTATAGGAAATAAATCAGAGAAATGTGTGCTAAAGAGATACAATTCTATAATCATCTGTGAAATTGTTGCTGTGGAATATACGAACAACGGGAGTGGAACATGTTTTCCAATAAAAGAAGCCGAATCGAATCATAGTCTTGTGGAGCTGCTTGAAACTCCAAAGTATTCAGATGTAACTTTAATGGTGGCGGGGCATGAGATAAAAGCCCACAAGGCCATATTAGCAAGTCGCAGCAAAGTTTTTGCCGCAATGTTTGAGCATGAAGTGGAAGAGGAGGAAACCACTAAAGTAACTCTCACCGATATGGATGTAGAAGTCTTCAGGGAAATGTTACGATTTATCTACACTGATGAAGTGCCAAATTTGTCAAAAGTGGCTGCTGAACTCCTGGTTATAAGCGATAAGTATGATTTGCCCAAATTAAAATCCATGTGTGCATATGAGCTGGCCAAAAGCATCTCTGTTGCAACTGCAGCGAAAATACTGATACTTGCTGATGTATACCGTGTGGTAGAATTGAAGCAACACACAATTAATTTTATCATAAACAATAAACGGGCTGTGGCTGATACTGATGAGTGGAATATAATTATCAAAAACTATATTCATTTACTATCTGAAATTTATTTAAAAATTTCGAATTAATTTTAATTTCCATTAAATATTTTTATAATAATTGTCAGTGTCCTTAATCTTAAATGTAATTATTATCTGTTGTAATCAATTTGTAGTAATTTAATCAAAATAAAAATAAATCATGAATTGATAAGCCTTTCTTGCAGATCCATTTTATTTTCTTTTTGTTGGTCACATGCCAGCTGCATGCTGGAGCTACCTCGGCCTCTATTCTGCTAAAATATAGAAGTTAATTTCAATAAAAAACTACTTTTTCGATAACAAAATAATTAGATTTCGTCGGGAAATTAAAATTTGTAACTGATTCGTTTTCACTGATAAAGAATTAAGGAATCGTTTCTATCTGCATGAAATGGCATATGGGACCCAATATTGCCATAACGTGGTAGTGCTTTACCTTGAAATTTTATAGTGAATTAGACAAATTCCACTCAAATATTATCCACTTTGTGGATCAATTAAAAAAATGTCTATAAAATATCTATCATTGGTTTAATATGAAAATTTTGTAGGTACGTACTCCTTCCTAAGGAGTTTTCAACTACCAAATTCCTTTATTTCTCATTAAAATGGCAACAAATATCAATCTGAATAATATATTTTCATTGATTTTGGCCTTTACGCCTTGAAATAGGGTATATTCCTGTCTTTAAATTTTTATTAAATTGGATGGCCTATTGGTGCCATTATGTATGGAATATAACATCGTGTCCAATTAGAACAGGTGTCACTTTCGTTATAAATGAAAAAGTGCTCTGTTTCTATAAAAAGTTTTGTTGACTCAGGAAATCTGTTAGAAAGGTTAATAATATGGAACCAGATTTATTCTCTGAGCCGATGGGACATATAATATTTGGATGACTCCAGATGTATATATGTTGCAGTCTCCAATAGGATAATCAGGACCAATATAGAAGAAATAAAACAAACACCAAAATTAGTTGTGTAGGAAAAATATAATTGGATTTATTTGAACTATAGAATTACCTCTTTACTCGGCTGACCGATGAACAAGAATACTGAAATCAATACCAGAAAACACGGAAACAACCTGTTAGACTTTTTGACCCTTTGACCGTTACTTTTAGACATTATTTACAAAAGAGGGCAAACAATATTCAGCTATGATATATAAAGGGAAAACTCTTGTGTATCGCTGTTATTGATGGCAAATGGAATATAAGACATTTTGACGTTAACATTACCGCCCACCTCGCAGGATATATGCAATGAGAATCAAACCATCCAGGGTCAAGTCTATGAAGCTGTTGCCGGAAATTAGACAAAGTATATAGATTAGTAAGCTTAAGTTTCATGGTATAATTCGTTTTAAAATTATGTTAAGCGACAATTTCAATTTAGCGATATTTCAGTTACAATTTTAAAGTAATTATAATTTTTTGTTTGTTTCATATGTAATGTTATATGAGCACTAAATAGATAAATGTATAAATAAAGAAATTATTGAGAACATATTATAGTTAACCATGTTATAGTGGTTGATACGATTTGCCTTCTCCACTTTTATGTTGAGCATGGTCCCGAACACCGTACTTTGAGCAGTAGGTAAGGAACTTACGGCAATTTCGAAGAGGATGCAGTTTCTTACATATACGGCAAGTGTAAGTTTTGCGTTGTTCAGATAATTCTTTTGCTATAGATTTGGACTTTTCAGATAATTTAGGCATGATGGGCTAGAAAGCAAAATAAATATGTATATAGGAAAAGAAATCGTGTTGTAATGAAATGCTAGTTTTCAGGTGGAAGTACAATGAGCTTAACTATGGGTCTTTTTATCAAACCACGCTGAGTGAAAATATCGGCGACTCGGACCCGATTATCCGAACCTGTATATACTTTCACGACTCTGCCAAGCCGCCAGGAATTCGGCGAATTCATCTTTGATCACTACCAAGTCATGTTCAGAAAAGTTTGATTCTGGTCTTTTCCATTTGTTCCTTTTGTTCATTTCCTTTAGGTATTCATTTTTCCATCGGGCACGTCAGTAACTTGAGAATCAATTGAAGAGAGAATCGGTGTACCAATTAGGAAATGCCCGGGAGTCAAAGCACAAGGATCGGTTGGATCAGAAGACATAGGAGAAATCGGTCTAGAATTTAGACAAACTTCAATTTTAGAAAGTAATATAGCAAGCTCTTCAAATGTATATTTGTAGCACCCAGCAATCTTACGAAAATTTGCCTTAAAGCTTTTTACACCAGCTTCCCATAAACCTCCCATATGAGGAGCGCTAGCCGGAATAAAATGCCATGAAATATTCTGTTGGGCATAGTTGGCCAATAGGCGTTGTTGGGTGGTTTGTATGAACTCTTTTGCTAATAGTCTAGAAGCTCTAACGGAAGTAGTTCCGTTATCGAATTGTAAGTGGAGAGGACATCCCTTTCGCGATACGAAACGGCCAAAAGCTGCTAGAAATGCCTGTGTAGTTAATTCAGAGGTGGCTTCTAGGTAAATGGTTTTGGTAGAAAAGCAAACGGAAACGCAAACGTAGCCCTTAGACATACGACAGCCTCGGCCAGAATAGCTTTTGACATCTAGTGGCCCGGCGAAATCTAGACCTGTATGTGCAAACGGACGAGTAATTTCCACTCTTGTGGATGGCAGGGCCGCCATTATTTGCTTCTGGCACCGTTTTTTGAATATCACACATACTTTGCATTTATTAATAATTGTCTTTATTAAATTTTTTGCTTTCCGAATCCAATATTGTAATCGCAGAATACGCAGAACTAATTGGTTTCCACCATGAAGAGTGACGTCGTGTACGAATTTTGTCACTAACCTCGCATATTGGGATTTATATGGTATAATCATCGGTTATTTTTCATTATAAGATAACCCAGGCGCAGATTCCAGGCGACCGCAAACTCGAATTATTCCTTCTGGATCTAGAAAAGGATTTAAATTCAATAAGGTGCTGGGTATAGACATGGAGTTTTTGGATTTCAAGGCTTTATACTCGTTTGGATACGCTACAGCAGACAGAAATGAGGTTATTTCGCATGCTATTAAGTTCTGCGTTAGAAAGTTCAATTGAATTCTTACAGAAGTTGGCACGATATCGTGGATGTATTCTAAAGAAAAATCGATATACATATGACATTACCCGTAATGCCCTAGGAAAGCAGGAAAACCATTCTAAGATATCTTCGAAGTCGGTAAAGTACGAGAAATGTACTTTTATCGGTTTTATCTCTAGTTCGGTACAAGGAATGGTGGCCTTCAGCCATTGAGGCCCAAGCCACCATAACTCATTTTCCCGGAGTTCTTGGGGATAGAGTGCTCTGCTGGCCAAGTCCACTGGGTTTGTTTCAGAATTAATATGAAACCACCTTGAATAATCGACAATATGAGTTATCTTCGACACTCGATTTGCCACGAAGGTTTTCCAACTGCATGCTGGTTTCGCTAACCAAGATAAGATTATGGTAGAATCCGTCCAGCAATAAACAGATTACTTTTCTACGTCCATCCTTGGCAATAAATTTTCAATCATGTCGGCCAGCAGGACTGCGCCGCAAAGTTCTAGTCTTGGAATCGAAAGTGTCTTAATGGGAGCGACCTTAGTTTTAGAAGTCATAAGATGTGTAGAAATAGACCCGTTTTTGGAGACTCTTATATAGAGAGCCACTGCGTATGCTTTTTCCGAAGCATCGCAAAATCCATGGAATTGAATTTCGGAGTTTTGGCAGTAATCAATCCATCGAGGAATACGAATGGTATTGATTTCAGAATAACTAGACTGGAAGGATTTCCAATCCTGAAGGGTATCCGAGCTAAGCATTTCATCCCAACCGGTACCATCTACCTATATTTTTTGCAACAAAATTTTCGCTAATATCATCCATGGAGCGGACCAACCGGCCGGGTCAAACAATTTTGCTGTTGGGATAACACTTCTCTCTTTGTTTACCCAAACTGTTCTGGGAAGGGATTGGCTGAAAAGTAGAAATTATCAGAGCATGCATTTCAATGGGAGTTCCCTAGAAGTAGATGTTCTGCAGGAATATCGTGTATAATGTCTTTGGCACTTTCTCAGAGAAAACCGAGCGGATTTCAATGCTTGAATTAGATCATTTCTTGCTTTTATGCAGCTCTGCTTTGTATGAGAGCCAGCTAAGACGTCATCCACAGACATAGAATTTCGAAGAATTTAACAGGATACCGGATAAACTGATTTTACATCATCCGCTAATTGCAATAAAGTCCGAATAGCGAGGTATGGAGCACAACTGACCCCAAAAGTAACGGTTTTGAGTTTATATTCGCTAATGGAACTATTTGGATCATTTCTCTACAAAATCCTGTGATACAGAATGTGTTCGGGATTTTCTAGGATCTGCTTATACATCTTCTGAATGTCGGCATTGAAAACGTATTTGCAGAATTCCCACTTCAGAAATAATCAGAATTAAGATCGATTTGAAGCACTGGACCTATGTGAAGCACAGAGTTCAAATTTTGACCATTGGATGATGGAGCTGAAGCATTGAAAACTACGTGGACTTTAGTAGTAGTGCTGTCAGGTTTGATAACCGCATGGTGTGGTAGATAATACGTCCTTCGGTTATCGGAAAAGTTGGAAGATGCGTCAAATTTGAACATGTGATCAAGCTCTTCGTATTCTTGGATCACTTTATCGTAGTCAGATTTCAAGCAAGGATTTCGAATCAATTTAGCTTTGTTTCGAAAGTACTGTGCCACTGCACTAGACCTAGATTGACCAATATTGAGAACATCTGGAAATTCTTCTTTAAAGGGAAGCGATACTATATACCGACCTTCGGGACTTTTTCTTGTGGTACGAACATATAGATCTTCACAAGCTTGGTCAGATGGAGACATATAGTTCTTCTTGGGAAGATTCTCTACCTCCCAAAATCGAGAAATTTCTTTGTCTAAGGAAATTTCGCAGAAATGTGAAACAATCTTGGAACATCTTTTAGAGTTATTGGTAACTGGTCCCGTCAGAATCTATCCGAATATGGTCTCTTGGGCTATTAAGGATTCACACACATTGTGCCGGGTTCCAGGACACATGATTAAAGGGAATAAATCGCCACCAATCAGTGGTCGATCTTTGAACTCGAATTGAACTTAGAATCGGCAAGTGGAACTTTTGGCAGCCCTACAAATATTGAGTCTGGCATGGTTCGGGATGGTAATTGTGACACTCCAGCGGCATGGCCGCATGCTCAGCGAAGGGCGACGTACCAGGTTAGCAGGAAAATAGTGACCTTTGAGAGGATAAAATGTGATCTAAATTCTTTCAGACCTTACAAATCACCGGTGCCAGATGGTATCTTTCCGTCCCTGTTGTCAAGAGGAGGTACTATCCTTAACATCTTTCGATCAAGTTTAACAATGGGATATGTCCCAAGGACTTGGAGAGCGGTAGGGGTCATATTCATACTCAAGGGTGGGAACAGACCCCCGAATCTCCCAAGTCATACAGTCCTATTATCTTTTATGTTAAAGACGATTGAAAAACTATTGGACCAATACCTCAGGATGGAGATACTTTCCATGAGACCTCTGCATAGGTTCCAATTTGCCTACCAGAAGGGCAAATCAACTACCACGGCACTGCACAATATTGTTCGGGATATTAAAAAGGCCATGGAATCGAAGGAAATAGTCCTGTGTGCATTTATGGACATTGAGGGTGCCTTCGACAACGCGAACTTCCTCGCATTGGAAACAGCACTCTCTACTAGAGGAACTGATCCTGTGATATTATGATGGGTCAACTGCATGCTGAACCAAAGGTCGATTAGGGCTTTACTTGGATCCACGGATCTCACAGTCACCGCGGTTAAGGGATGCCCACAGGGCGGAGTATTATCTCCCCTTCTATGGTCTGTATTGGTGGATGACCTGATCGGGCTATTTAACCGGAGGGGGCACAGAACCATCGGCTATGCGGACTATATCTCCGTAATGATCAGGGGGAACCATGCAGGGACGATTGCGCACCAGATGCAGGATGAATGGTGCACTTCGGAAGGGCTATCTATTAACCCAGCGAAGACGATCATTGTACCATTTACCAGAAAAAGGGTGATTAATTTACTCAGTTTCTGGATGGGTGGCATCGAGATAGTTCCCAGGAAGAGGGCGAAATATTTGGGTCTCGTCTTGGATTATAATAGTTATAAGCTATAAGCGCAATCTCTATCTACGGGAAAGAGAACCTTAGGGCGGGCAACCTTACTGATCATCTGGCTATCCTCAGGCGAATCGGGGACATTCTTGATATATCGCAGGCGGGCGACCATATGGACCCGGTATACTGTTTCGACAGGAAATACAAGGTCCTCTTCCCCACAAGGGAAGAATGGTGCGCAAACCCAGGATGGCTAAGAGATGGATCGCAAATGTGGTACACGGACGGCTCAAAAACTCTCCAAGGAGTTGGGGCGGGAATAGTGGGGCATAGAGCACACAGGTCTATAACATTGAGCAGAGATAAGACAATTTTCCAGGCGGAACTTTACACGATACTGGAAACTGTGGGGATCCTCTCCGAGAGAGGACACAGGGAAATACAGGTTAAGATATTCTCGGACAGCTAATCGGTTCTTAAGGCCCTGAGCGGCTGTACGTACAAGTCCAGATTATTACTGGAATGAAAGCAGGCTCAATGACCTGGCGACTCATAATCAGGTTACTCTGATATGGGCACCCATGCATCAGGGCCATGCCGGGAATGAGATGGCGGACATCTGTGCGAGAAGAGAGGCTGAGGGAACTTCATTGGACTCACTCTCTCTTTTGGGTTCAACAAAACTCTCCTTAAGGGGGAGATTTCGAAATGGACATCGTCCATGATTGCACAACATTGGAATGACGTCAATGGATTATGTCACTCCAAGAAATTCCTACGCTTTGACGTTGGGAGGGCGGAACTGGCTCTAAGACTGGACAGGAAAGGCCTACGGACGCTGGTAGGGGCGCTCTCAGGCCATTACACCTGCAAAGCCCACCTATACAGAATGGGCTTATCTGACACGGACATCTGCAGATTTCGCGGTGAAGATGAGGAGTCGATGGAACACTTGATAGCAAATTGTGGGGCATTGTGCCACAGAAGACACAGGACTCTACATGCATATACGCTGAGTGAATAGGATCTGCTAATGCTCCCATTGAAGGAGCTGATCCTATTTGTGAACGTATTGGACTGTTAGGGACAGGGAAAGCACAATAAACCAACAATGGTCGTAGTGCAAAAGGCCATCCTGGGCCAAACCCCCATTACATTACATTACACTTATAGGTTATTTCAGACGCCGATTTAATCTATTGTCAGTTTATATTTTACTCCCAGAAAATAAAAATTTTGATACCAGGTCCATATATGACGGAGTTATGTTGGATAATTATTTCGAGTGGCCACCTTGTCCGTCTAATTTTTACTTAAATTTCTTTGAAGCCAAAGTGAAATCTACACATTCAAATAAAAAATCGGGCCACAGATGCAAAAATAACTTTGAAAATCGGCTCAAAAATTAAAAAGTTATGCGTGTGCACACACAAAAGAAAGTGAAAGGAAATAAATACGAACTGATAACTTCCTCCTTTTTCGAGTTCGGCTAAAAAGAAAAGAATAGTTAAGCTGCCGAATACTAAGACACTTACCCTATACAGTGTATTATCTATTCTGTTTAAATATATCAATGAAATACCAATTTCTGAAATAACTTTTGAGTCGATGAACAATTCCATTGCTGCTCCGTAATAATTTTTTCTGGAAGGAATTTTTCAAATGTTTTTCAGATAAATAAACTTTAAAATTTTATAAATATTTTTTACTTAATTTTAGCGGAAAGCTGTGTTTTCAGTAGAATGAGTTGTCTTGATTTACAAAAAATTTTTTAGGTCCGGATTCAGTAATGCGTTCTTATTTATCAGTGAATTCCTTTTCTAATTTAAAAAAAATGAAAATCAGAATTATTATTTTATGTGGTTCTGATTCTGAATTTGAATGTTGTGGGAAATTTTGTTATACCTACCAATTGAAAAGCGGCAAAGGTCTTCAGATTATAATAAAAGTTGTTGACTCTTACATTAACCGCAAAGAGGTAAAGAGTGGCTTGAAGAGTTGCAGAAAGTCCCCAAGCCATTGTTTCGAATAGAACGCGAACCGAATGATCTAAAGCTAAAAAACCACAAAATGCACTCACAAAAGAGTTATTGTAGATGAGCCAAATAAGAGGGTTGGATTTGTCCAATGCGACAAACTGCCAGGAATACAGGAATACCAAAATCTACTGCAAGTTACCTATTGTTTGCATTGTGTATGTAAAGCCTCACGATACTATAAAGTGTCACTACCAATAAGCTCATCATCAATTCTATCTTTTGGACACAAACTATCCACAGTTGTCACAACAATTTACGCCAAGGTCTTAAATTCTAATTCATTGCTGACACAAAAATCGACCTGCAAGTTTTCGTATGGAAATCAGTCAAAGTCTAACCGAACCACAGTGCAAAAGTGCAGCCAGAACTTTCTGACTATAACGTATGTCGCATAGAAGCTACAAGTCAGACAGTAAATGAATGCTTTCACTAACAACATGTCCAGTATAATGAAGACAATGACATGAATTTAAAAATAAGTTTTAATCCACAAGAGATCCAAGTTCATCCACCGTTTGATATGGATTTTAGGCTGGAGGCCCATAATTCTTTGAGAACAAAGTCGATGACTACCAACTTATTGGATGATATAGACTCCAACGATATGTGGTTTCCACAGGAAGGCGCTCATACCACATTGAACAGTCTGCGTGAGCGATTTGAAGTCTTGGAAAATTTAATATTTCAGATGCGCGCCACCCAACAGAGACTTGGATGACATTTGACAATGGCATCAACCGGCCTTTTAAAAGAATAAACGAATTCAATGATTGAAAGGGCTTAATGAAAGACTCTTACTTTTAAATTTGGTCCAGATTTTCACAACTTAACTTTTGAGATATTCGAAAAAATACGAAACTCTGCCTGTTGAAATGAGTGGATTAACCCTAATCGTCCTAAAATTTGTGCAGTATCCGCTTCTTATTTAATATTATTTTTTTGCTTTGATCGCACATCAGGCAAGACGCGATAATTTTCCTCAACTGCCTTTCAGGTCTGATTTTTGTGTTGGAATTTTGCCTTTTAGCTGGAGACTACTTGCAATTTTACACGAGTGGAATGCGAAAATTGGGCTCATAAAAATGGATTTTCTCCATTAACTCGTTTATTTCTTTCCATGAATCTTTTTCTCCATAGCTTTTTAAACCTGACTATGTATTTGAATTTCCCCCCGCTATTTCAATGGAGTAAACCCATCAGTTGATAAAACAATTAAAACAATTACATGTTGAATTATTGCTGATTTGAGGAACTCCAGCGAATTCCCCACTTTTAATGTTTAAAAAGTAGTTCGGCGGAAATATGTTCACGTGAAATTAAAAGCAACCGCAGATTTTTTTGATGAACGACATAAAACAGTTACGGAATCACTGCATAATGCTTACCGAACTATAAAAAAGAATTACTTGAAAATAGGTCTACTTTTCCTACCTGCTTAATTGTTGCAACAACATGCCAGTCCTTTTGCATAACAACTACCTGTATTACTCTATGACAAATTAAATTAAAGTTTTCTGCTCCAGGAATAATTACCCCTACATTACTTTTCACACACATGTGTATGCATGGATGTCCTTAATTTTTGGGAGGTTTATCCGTGAATTCATTTAGATCTACAGGTACCCTAAATTATATATCGAATTTATGTATTTAAATCTAAGAGTCCTCGTTTTTTCATTTAATCAGCATCATTTGAACGCTTCATACAGACGCTGTCTTACAGCGCTTCTCTCTAGATCCACTAGAAATCTTTATCGAGGCAACAAAAACTTGTGTCTAAAATGAATTCAAACGACTCAACAATGTTCGGTGAATGCCACACCCTTCGAAAACGGAGAAAGTTAACCAAAAAGTGGGACCTTCGTAACTATCATTGTGGGATAGTGACTGGTGAAACAAATCTTTCTTCAGAATCATTCGAATTTAAGATGATTAATGATTGCGAAATTATCGGAGAATTAACTTTTAATGGTATTAAATTTTGTGACGAAGAATCTGACTTCATATTACAAATTCCTCAATACCATCCAGAAGATAAATTTCGGATGACTCTCTGTTTTAACGGAAGAAAAATGATTAAATTGGCTGGTTCTGCAAATGAAAACGGCTTAACATTGCATGCATCTCTTATAGAAAATAAATCAGAGAATTTTCTGCTAAAAAGAGACAATTCTATAATCATCTGTGAAATTGTTGTTGTGGAATATACGAACAACGGGAGTGAAACATGTTTTCCAATAAAAGAAGCCGAATCGGGTCAAAGTCTTGTGGAGCTACTTGAAACTCAAAAGTATTCGGATGTAACTTTAATAGTGGCGGGGCATGAGATAAAAGGCCACAAAGCCATATTAGCAAGTCGCAGCAAAGTTTTTGCCACAATGTTTGAGCATGAAGTGGAGCAAACCACTAAAGTAACTCTCACCGATATGGATGTAGAAGTCTTCAGGGAAATGTTACGATTTATCTACACTGATGAAGTGCCAAATTTGTCAAAAGTTGCTGCTGAACTCCTGGTTATAAGCGATAAGTATGATTTGCCCAAATTAAAATCCATGTGTGCGTATGAACTGGCCAAAAGTATGTCTGTTGCAACTGCAGCGAAAACACTGATACTTGCTGATGTATACCGTGTGGTAGAATTGAAGCAACACACAATTAATTTTATCATAAACAATAAACGGGCTGTTGCTGATACTGATGAGTGGAATGTAATTATCAAAAACTATATTCATTTACTATCTGAAATTTATTTACAAACTTCGAACTAGTTTTAATTTCCATTTAAATATTTTTATAATAATCGTCAGTGTCCTTATTATTAAATATAATTATTATCTGTTGTAGTCAATTTATAGTAATTTAATAAAAATAAACCATTTACTGTTAATGCTTTCTTGCGGATCCATTTTATTTTATTTTTTTTTTGTTTGTTGGTCACATGCCAGTTGCATGCTGGAGCTACCTCGGCCTCTACTCTGCTAAAATATAGAAGTAAATTTCAACTGAAAAAGTACTTTTTAGATAACAAAACAATTAGATTTGTATTTCGTCGTGAAATTAAAATTTGTAACTGATTCGTTTTTACGGATTAAAGAATTAAGGAATCGCTTCTAGTGGCATATGGGACCCAATATTGCCATAACGTGGAAGTGCTTTACCTTGAAATTTCATAGTGAATTAAACAAATTCCACTTAAATATTATTAAGTTTAAAGAATATCTGTATATTTTTGGACCATTTTATATTATAATTAAATTCTTATAAAAAAAAATATAAAAATTCTTACTATGCGCATGTGCGGATGTGGTCATCGAACAAGGAACCCGCGATTCTTACCCACACCTGCATTTGCTTTGCGGATGTTAAACAGTTTGCATTTATATTTTATTATAGATATGTTTTCAACTGCATGAGGCGTATTTGTTTCTAGTATTTATTTCTCACTTTTGGGGAAGTTACTTTGACAAAAAATTTATTATAAATTTACTGACGTTTTCGTTTCTGAAAAATAGTGGAACACTTTGTGGATCAATTAAAAAATGTCTATAAAATATATACATCATTGGTTTAATATGAAAATTTTGTAGGTACGTACTCCTTCCTAAGGAGTGTTCAACTACCAAATTCCTTTATTTCTCATTAAAATGGCAACAAATATCAATCTGAATAATATATTTTCATTGATTTTGGCCTTTACGCCTTGAAATTGGGTACATTAGGAACAAAATTTAATAATTCGGATTTGGGTTTGTTCAAGAAACAAACAAATCAACTTTGTAATTAAAAACGCATAAATATGTAAATCTGGATATCAAGAAAATGTTCATTCAATACATGAAGTCGTAATCATCATCGACATTATTGTTGTTTTTGTCATAGGTGTCGTTAGTATCTAAAGGGTCTTTCATTAAGCGCTTCCTATCTTTAAATGTAGATAAATTTTTTTTATTCAATTGAATGGCCTCTTGGTGCCATTATGTGTGGAATATAACTTCGTGTCCAATTTGAACTGGTGTGACTTTCGTTATAAATGCAAAAGTGCATTGTTTCTGTTGTATAAAAAGTTTATTTGAAAGTACGGAGTTATACTTTCGACAGGAATTTTATCTATCAAAGGGGATTTTTTTTGTTCTATAGTGTAAAAATCTTCTAAATAAAAAATTCGTAGCACACTGTACGAATTGTTCGAATTCATAAATTTTTTCTTTCGAATCGAAATACACAATTGCCCGCTGGAAGAGAGTGGTATTGGAGTTCGCTAAAGCATTCGAGCTTAGTCTTAAGATAAGCGCAAATAGTCAGTAAAAGACTAGTGATAATAACAGAACAAAAGGAAACTTCCCTACAGAGTGGAACCCTCTGTAGGTCAAGTAAAGTTGGCTGAGCAGCCCGCAAAAAAATTTGAGCTTACACCCTGAGGCCATGAGCCTTTTTATGTTTACCAGAAGACCGATTTACGATCTCATCAACGTTGGGACAGGCGGAGGATGTATCTGAGTCGTCTGCATGTGATTCACATTCATTGATAATCTGAGCACTGTGTCCATTTGAGGATAGCATTTCACTGTAGTAATCTGCCAAATATTTACTTGTTCCTCCGAAGATGTTGCGAGTTCTCCATTCTGTTTTTTTAAGGGCCTCTGTGACGTTGCACGTCCATTTGTGACTTTTCTCAAACACCTGTACATATCACTTGTGCGATGCGTTCATGATACCGCATGAACATTGCGTTTGTTGCGTTGTGCGCTTCGTTAAACAATTGTGTTGGAAGACTAAATTTATCACCACGAGTTTTACTTATATTAAGCTCAGCCTTTATCAACTTGCGTTGTTCGATTGCAAGCCAAGTCTCATCTGATATCCACTCTTTCCTCAGGTTTTCTTTATAGTATGTCTATATCAAGGTCCATAAGAACTGACTTCACTCTTTCCCAACTGCTTAAGTCATTCTCATGTGATGCAAAATTCTGGCTTAATGCTTCGAAATGTGCGGAAGCTACTACTGGATTTTTTAAGACATCCAAAAAGAGATCCTCGCCACTTGCACCTTATTGTCACATGGTCGATTTCAACCTTTTTTTGTATGGAAATACGGAGCCACATATAACTAATTTGTTGGATGCACATATTCCCAGAAAGAGTTCGTCATGCTCATGGTTGATTTTAAGTTGGTGTCGTCGTTTCCAATTTGGGCGTTAAATGCCCCATTACGATTGCTTTTCCTTATTACCTTGTCAAAGACATTGTAGAAATCTTCCTTGCCAGCGCGTTCGGCAGCATCTGTAGGGGAGTAGCACTAGATGCAAGTAGGATTCCGTGTGCGATTGCTGAACCTGACAGATATTTTACTCTGTCAGAGAACGGGTTCCACGTAATAAATGCATTTTTTAGCTCTTTCGCAGATTCCTACAAATAGAATGTTGTAATTATGTACTTCTTTACAGAGCTGTACTAGACGTGATGATTATAAAAGCGTTCGTATAATCCACGACCACAATTGTGTCCTTATTTTCATGCTAAATATCGTCAACCATAGATCGGATAGTTCATTTATCTTGTTTAAGGTTTTGTTAATCATTTTATCTTGGATGAGCAAATGATTAGTCCTAGTTTAATGATGGGGCCGCCATCTAAGCCAACGGACTGGCTGAATGTTTTGCACTGCCAGTCTGAGATCATTTGCTCCTTACAGGATCTATATATATATATATATATATATATATATATATATATATATATATATCATTTGCTCCTTACAGGATCTATATATATATATATATATATATATATATATATATATATATATATATATATATATATATATATCCGCTCGATTTTCAAAAGAAAAGAATGATACGAACCTGCAAGCAAACACGTAATTTTTCGAAATTTTCTTATGGGTCCGGATTCAGTAATGCGTTCCTATTTATTTATTAATGAATTGTTTTTCTGATAAAAAAAGAAATCCAGAATTACTAATTATGTTAGTTATTTATTTTGTTTAGCTGATTTGGCCTAATGTGTTTTTATGACAATAAAAATGCCAAGTTTTTTATTCCATATTTCCCGACGTTTCGAGAATTTGTTGTCCACTTTATCCAGGGATTCGTAATTGAGAGTAATTATGGTAGTTTTTTGTTTTATTTATAAAACCAATAATTTCTTATTTTATAACAACAAACTATATTTATTACACACAAACTTTTGAAAAGCTTTTTTTTCAAATGATACACTGCTCTCTATGACCATCAGAATTATTATTTTATATGATTCAGTAAATGTTTTTTTTTTGAAATCGCTTTTTACTACGGAGCACCACAACAAACTTGTAGCCTGTTACTTCTTTTGGTCCTCATTCTCTGGAGTTTGTATGTGATTGTGTGATTTTGGTCCAAATGTCTTTTTATTGGTACATGAACTTTAATAAGAAATATAACTTCGTCAATAACATTAAATAGTTCCAATTAAAATATAATTGAAAAATATAAAATATTAAAAAAGCAGCCGTTAAGATAATTTCGCTGTAACGAGAGAAGGAGAGCGAAAGATTTTACAAAATTAAGAAAAATGTTTTATAACATTTTTATTTAAAAAATCTCACGTTTTATTTATTTGTTGATCATAATTACTTGTTTGAAGATCCATTGCCATTAAAGGTAAAATAAAAAAAAAAAAAATAGTTTTTGTTCTAATTCATTTAAGCAATAACAATTCTAATACTTTGTCCGTTAATGGAAATAAACATTTCTCTTTGCAGTCTCATACTGAACTGAATCCCATATGCCTGAAACAGTTTAATTATTTTTCTGTTGAGAAATAGAATTTTACACAAGGATCAAAGGTTAATGATCCCTTAATTCACAAATTCATGCTCGAAAAAAAAACAGCTGCGTGTTTTTTTTAAAGAATAAAAGACAAATAATAGAAAATAATTTGCATATCAGTATACCTGATTCGAATATAAGGATGATCATATTCGTCATGAAAATGATGAAACAATAGTTACATGCTGGGAGAATCATAATCATATTGATTTTAACTTGAAAGGGTGAATAGTGTTTAGGAAAAATTGGCGAAAATAGTTAATTGACTAAAATAATAGAAAGTAGTTCTCACCAAAAAAAGAGGAAAGAAGATCAATTTTCCAATTTTTGAAATTTATCTCTTGTGGGTTTTGAGCTCGTCTGCATATTTTCGTCCAGAATTGGGTGTCATCGCTGAAGATGATTTTTGGGCAGTTTTCAACTGTTCCATGGCCCATTCAGCGAATACACTTCATCGTCTATAGTTGTTTAACTTCATCTTCTAAGTCCCAGTTAAGATCTGCGAAAGGCCGATTTCTTGTGAGCTGTGTGAAATCGACTGCTTCGGATTCTCTTGCAGCGGCGATGTTTTCGGCAGATCTTGTGTTTCGTCATCTTACGAGTGTTGGTTTATTGTTTGCCGAATTATTGCTCTCAAAATTTATATACAACAGTGTAAATAGTCCTATCGTTATGGCGATCACGATGGCCGTAAAATGGGCGAATCGCTGGCAACTTTTCTTGAAAAGAGTACCCAATTTGATGAAAAAATTTTGTCATTTGCATGTGTTTTGTACTCTATTTCCGTCCATGGTAATTTTACAAAAAAGATTTAATAAATGGCAGCCAATTTGACTGATGTAGCTTCAACAATATGGTCTCTATCAGTGTCAACGTTTGGAAGAACTTATTGGAATACCCTTTGTAACTCTAATGGATCTCTAAAAAAGTTAATAGCCCGAAACATTCCTGCTAGAAATTTTATTTAAGCGTTGCTGAAAACTCCGGGAGGTCAGGCGCCAAAACGGAAATCAGATCCTTCCTGACTTTTATCATGTGGGCATTGTTTAGTCGCAGACACTCGAGGCGTAATTGCATTTTTTTCAATTTTACCTTATTGTGCAACCGTGCCTAGGAGTCTTTTCACAATTAAGGATAAAGGGTTTTTTATACACAGCTTTAAGTATTTTATCTTTTATGACTTTCAGCTCTAATATTTTCGAAATAAAATTGCCCGAAATTTATATTTTAAAAATTAAATTTCTTTAAACTTAAAAAACGCACCTCTAACAGCTCTATTTTGCATAATTTATAAAGCCGCAAATGTAACCAACAAAAACACATTTGATGCAGTCTTTTTTCCCTCCTTTTTTTCTTGAAAGCATAACTAAAATCTAAATGAAAGCAAATATTACCCTAAAAGTAGTTGGAAGTTTTTCTTTCAGTTGTTTTTCCTTTTTTATTTTGCGGATTTTCTCTGAAATTTTTACAATTTCAGCAGCTAAAATATGAATAGATTTTATTTCATAAACTACAGTATGACTTTGTTGCAGCAGCAAGACCAACACAATAACTTGGCGCATCAATCTTTCATTCGCATAAATTTTTTATTCATAATCTCAAACTAAACCCTACAACCGGTCAACCGGTCCAATCAAACGTCACCCATTCCCCCCTACAGTAATTATCTAGCCACAACATCTTATAATGAAAATGTTGATCCTTTCTTAAGGACACAACTAATAACTTTTGCTTCCAACGCACGTATTTTTCAACTGACTATCAAACACTGCAGCGTGCAACTGCCTTTTTCTTGCCTCCGCTCTCCAGCCATGAAACTCGAACTATCAAACTGAAAAGGGACACATAGTGCTCCTTTGTATGTATATTGTATTATGATAGTCTTACAAATGTTTTTAATTCTTAACAGAAAATATGAAATAGAAAAAGTAATTCCTAAAGCACAATTTCTTTAGTAAAAAATAACATGTAAATGAAAAAAATACATTTATGAAGCAGTTTTGTAAAACAAATTTTTTTAATGGATATCTCTCTGTTAAATAAGAATTTTCTCTTCTTTATCGGAGATATTTTGTATAGAAAATACATAGAGATCTTTCCTACAGAAAAATTTCTCCGCTTTACAGTTTTCTATAAAAAAAATCTTTCTTTTCTTAAAACCACTTCCTTTTTCTTCAGGGATAGTCCCCAAAAATAAAATTTCTCCATTTTCTTAGAGGCAACTTTTATAGAAAAATTTCTCATTTTTTTAAAAAAATTTCTACAAAAAATGTTTTTTATATTAGTAAGATTTTCTATAGAAAATTTCTGTATTTCATCAAAAATATTTTATTTAGAAAATTTATTTTCCTGTCGGTGATATTTGCTATAGAATATTTCTGTATTTTACTAGAGATATTGTCTACAGAATATTTATGTATTTTATCAGACATTTTTGTATAGAAAATTTAATTTTTTTTAAATCAGTTCTATAGAAAATTTCTGTCTTATTAATTTTATTTTTTATAGAAAATTTTCTTTCTTATCAGAGATATTTTCTATAAAAAATCTGTTTTATCAGAGAATTGTTTTTACAAAATTTCTGTTTCTTTACAGACATTCTCTATCTTATCAGACATATTTTCTATTGAAAATTTCACCGTCTTCTTTCTATGGAAAATTTCTCTGTCTTATCAGACACATTTTGTATAAGAATTTTCTATGTCTTATCAGACACATTTTCTATGGGAAATTTCACTGTCTTATAAAAAACATTTTCTATGGAAATTTTCTTATTATCGGACACATTTTTTATTGAAAATTTCTTTTTTTTAACAGAAATTTGCTGTTTTTACCTACATTTTCTAGATATGCGGATATTTTTGATAGAAAATTTGCGCTTCGTCAGAGAGATTTTCTATAAAGTATTTCCGGTGTCTACGTAATATTTTCTATAGAAAATTATCTTATCACAGTTTTCTTCTATAAAAGTGTTTTCATTTTTAACAAGTTTCTTAGAAATATTTTCTGTGTTTTAGCAGATTTATATCCTGTATCTTATGACGGAAATTTTTAATAAAAAATTTATGTTTTATCAGAAAAAATTCCTATAGAGTATTTCTCTCTTTTGTCAGAAATATTTTATTCAGAAAATTATTTTCAACAGAAAACTCTTCCGCTTTATCTGAAATATTCTCAATAGAAGTTTCATAAAAGACCTTCTCTATAGAATATACTTATATGCGTTTTACAATGGCACATTTTCTACAGGAAAATTCATTATTTTTGAGAGATTTTCTCCATGAGATTTTATGTTTTATCAGAAATATTTTCTATAGACATTTCCATAAATGTTTGCTGTGGCCCTGTTGTTTACAAAACAGATTTTTGAAAAAAAAAAAAAATTCCGTTTAATTCCTGACATTTTCTATAGAAAATTTTCGTATTTTATTTAAGAGACATGCAGATATTTGCAATAGAAAATTTTCCTCATTTTCTGTAGGAAATTTATTTCTTTATCAGAGAAATTTGCCGCATTTTACGAAAACAATTTTGAAGAAAATTTATTTTTAATCAGATATATTTTTTTTATCAAAAACTTTTTTTATCGAAGATATTTTCTATATAGATTTTTTCCATCACAGATATTTCTGTAGAAAATTTCTCCATCTTATTAGCGATATTTAGTGCAGAAGATTTCTGGCGGTAAGTCGACGCCAAGGGAGGTCACCGTGGGTTTGTCATCAAATAAAAGCATTGTGACCGTTTTTTTTTTGGGATGGACGCGATATAATCCACTTTGATTACTTTCGGAAGCGTAAACCAATCAATGACGAATGTTACGCCAACTTATTAAGTCAATTTAATGGGGATTCGAAAAAAAACCTATCGCGTTCGGCAACAAGTCAATGCCAGGCTGCACACGTATAGATTCAATGGAAAAAATTCCATGAATTATTCCCTCATCCGCTCTATTCTCTGGATCTAGCCCCGAGTGAGAATTTCTTGTTTCCAAACTTGAATAAATGGGTCGGCAGACAGAGTTTTATCTCCAAAGATGAAGTCATCTTACAAACAAATACCTTTTTAGTTGACCTCGAGAAATCTTGTTTTTTTTTTTGAGGAAAATGAGACAAAGTATATTGAGCTCAAAGGACACTATGTTGAAAAATAAAATGATTTTTTAAATCTAAAAACCCGTATTTCATTCAAAAAGTCACAGTCTTATTGACCCGCCCTGGATTATTTTGTTTTCTGCAGACATTTCCTATGGAGAATTATTCTGTTTTCCTAAAAAAAATTTCAATTTAAAATGTCTTGTTTTGCTAAAAAACCTTTTTTGAGTAGTAACGCACCCATTTTCTAAAAAAAATTATTTATTTTTATAAACAGAAAAATTTTTAATAGAAAATTCTTTTTAGTTGGTCAAACGATTTTTCAAAAATCTTTGTATTTTAAATAAAAATGGTCTTTTGAAAATCTACGCTCTAAACACATACTGTTTTCCATACTGTTTTGTTATGAATTTTTACCGTCGGCGTAAGTATTTCTTTCTATTTCAACGATTTGAAATGTATTGAACTATAAATGTTACAAAACATTTCGTTCAATAGTTTCCTGTGACAATCTTCAGCAAACACTTTTCGATTATAACAGCAGCTGCAGGCATAAATTATGAAAAATCCTTTTTTGAAAAAAATTTGCATATGAAAAGATTGCTAAAGCAGCATCACAAAGCGAAACTCACATGCATTTGAGTGCTCGCAGGATATGCAATGATTTTTAAATCGAGTTGGTGAATGGAATTCAGTTCATTTTGCAAAACATTACATGTTCAAACAATTCTTCAATTCAAGGTAATTCCAGAGCATTTCATATGCAAATTTCTTCCTTTTAAAACGAATGTAATTATAATAAAAAGAAAATCAATGTTTTGGAAAATATTTTTAATAAAATGTTTTTATTAATAAATTTTTGTTTGTTAATTTTCTACACTAAGTAATAAAATAAGGATTCCACAAGGACAGTTGCTTGTGCGAGTGTGTTAGTGTTTTGATTAAATAAAAATGGCGTCCCCACTTGAACTAATCCAATTTATTACAGCTTTATAATTTTTTCCTATTTGTTTAGAGGAAAGCAATAGAACTCAACCCATCTACAAGTTCATGTCGTCTCCCCTCTTTTATTTGAAACTTAGGCCTTCAGTGGTATGTGTGTGACGGCACATGTATGCATTTACATACGTATGTACGTGTATGTTTTTGTTGTATCTATTTAATATTTCTGTTGTCTTTACGTACATTAAGTATGTAGCATATTTACCCTCTAATATACGCAACGTTTTCATTTAACCGACCGAGACTACTGCCTCGTAAGGCCTCCCATCCATCCCAGCAGTGAATCCAACCAGCAACATCTACAACAACAACATACACTGATACACCACCCAAACAACTACCCACCGCTGCTGCCAAAACGTGAAAGATGATTAAGAAGATTCATAAAAAGTTATATAGCTTTTTAAAATGCGTATTATGATAAATTGTTCAAAATGTTTGTCTGTATGCACATACTCGTCAAGCGGAAAGGCTGCTTCAGCGATGGCAATTTCTAAAAAGAAGCAGCAATTTAAAGTTAAATATTGAAACTCAAGACGAGAGGTATTCAATACATACACATACACACACACACATACTCTTTAATGCTCTTAAGTTTCTTAAGTAGAGCCTGCTTTGGCGTATGTGTATAGTTGTATCAAAAGTCACGACCTCCTTTCCTCATTCCACACCACACAAACCCCACACCCTCTCCACCATACACTGTCTATTACAAAACCATCCGTATTTGTAAAAGTTTTAGTTTGATGCTGATGAAGAAATGGCAGAAACAAACACTCGTAAAGGATTTAGTTCAATTTGAACAGCATCTTATTATATTTCTCCATTTGCCAACTCTCCACCCCACCCCCAGCTGCCCTAAATATATATTTGTTTTAATAAATTTTCATCATTAGAAAATTTATAAGGCGAATGAATGAATATTCAAAGAATTCTGAGAGTGCACTACACTTGGAGATGTTTGTTTTTTTCTATTTCCATTTCTATTTAGAAAAATAAAAATGGTTAAATTTTCTTCAATTAATTGTTTCATCAGTTAAAAAAACAAACAAAAATCGCAGAAATAGCACCTGATTAAGGGTTTTCAGAAACCGAAAGGAAGCGGAGAAAATACCCATTTTTTGGTATATTCGTTTTACAGCATAAACAAAAAGGTGTCAAATTCGCAATTTATATATAATTGATATGTAATTTTAATTGTTAATGTATCCACCTTAACGCAGCTTTAAGCCTCTCAGGCAGGCAAAAAAAAAACAGCAACGCTTTTTAGTCCGTGTTGCACCTTCCTTCTGCTTACTCTTCTACCAGAAAACATATGTAGTGTTCATTATATTATATGCAAAAATATATTTAATTGCTATTGAATTGTAAATGTACTCCAATACCAAAATACAAAAAAAAAAAGATTTCGAACTTTGCACCTCATTTGGAGGTTATATGAACTGGTCTTGGAGATTAGACTATTTGGCCCCTGTTAAATTTTTTTACTTGGGCCTCTGCAGGTCTATGGGAATAAGCCAGCAACCTTAGTGGACCTCAAAGTGTACATAACTCATGCCATTAGTCGAATTAAGCTTAATTTATGTGCCAGAGTCACGGAAAATCTGACATTTCAGATGCGCGCGACTTAACGAAGCCTCGGTGGGCATAGGTACGTTATTAAAATCCATAGACAATGTTGTACGTTATTATAATCCATAGATAATCGATAGGCTTTTCAAATTAGTGCAATTTATTGAGATTTTTACATATACCCTGTTTTATTTAAATTTCACGCTAAAAAACGCTGAATGAAAATCCTTTTATAAGAAATTTTAAGTATTTTTTTGCTATCAAAAATTTTAAATTAATTATAAGAAACTGAAATTAGTCCACCAAATATTGATTTTTTTTTATATAAAAGAGAATTCAAGTTTAATATTATTTAAATATTTTTTTCTGCTTGTCTGCAGAAACACGCAGAGTCTTTGGCAGGAATCGAACCTACGACCTTCGGACTACTAGTCTAAGAAGGCACTTTATTACAAGGATCGTTGTCAGATTTCGACTTTGAAGTTTTTATAATAAAATAGAGAAATATGCAATACTTCTATTTAATTCAGAACAAAAATGCCGAAGACAAAATACGACAATGACAACTGTAATAAGTCCGAATACATAATATTTGTTATAAAAAAATCCAGGCAAATTACTGCATTCCATATCCATCGAAAATGGCGGATACCTGTAAGAGAAGAGGGGCTGAGGGAAACTTCATTGAAACGGAAATTGTGGGGCATTGTGCCACAGAAGACACAGGAATCTACGTGCATATACGCTGAGTGAAGAGGATCAGCTAATGCTCCCATTGAAGGAGCTGATCCTATTTGCGAACGTATTGGACGGCTAAAGACAGGGGAAGCACAATAGATCAACAATGGTCGCAGTGCAAAAGGCCATCGTGCGCCAAACCCCCATTACATTATATTACATTACATTACATCCATCGAAATTTCAATCCTTATCGAAAGCGTTACTTTGCCCCCAGCTTTATAATTATTTATTTTTAAAATTCTAGTTCAAGCTGCTTAGAGTTTAACTTTTAAATAAAAGAAGAAATGGAGAAAAACTTAGAATTTTTAATAAAATAACTAAATAAATAAATCAAAATTAATGATTTTCTTACACAGACATCTGCGTCAAAATAAAACTTTTTGATGTTTTCGTTGGCGTTCCAAATACAAAATGGAGCAGTTCCATTAAATCATCAATCTTATTTAAATTGCGCTGCTGTTACTCGTATTTATTTATTTCTTTTTTTATAAACTAAAAGATTTGCTGTGGAGACAACCCTTTTTTCGGACTGACATTTCGCATACTCAGTGATACAAACACATGAGCATTAATCCACAACCGAACCAATGTCGGTGTGAAAATGCGTTTGCCACATAAAACACGCTCCCATACACACACATACACACATACTCATACATACCATATAAACATTTGCATATGCCTTTATATAAATTGTGAGTAAATAAATGCTGTTATTGCAATGATAAAAGGAGAGGAGTACGAGTATATACTCGTCGAAGCAAAAAAGGGAATGTAGCGAATTTCAAACATTTCCCCGCCAAATTAAATTTTGTCAATGCGTAAATTGGGCAGAGATAGATAATACATACGCAATGCGTATGTGTATAGAAAACCACACAAACACATAAATCCATAGTCATATAGACACTTAAAATTTATATTTGTATGCATGTAGATACATTTATATTTAAAAACATTTACACGCAGAAAAGGGTTGAAAAATCACATGACAACGAAAGGGAAATACAAAGTTACAACAGATATCGAGCAACCCACTGTTTTGCGAAAGCAGTTGTCAGTGTGTGTGTGTGTATGAATTGGAATTTTAAGCGTTGCCATCTGTTTGAGAATTGAAATATTGAAAATGATTTCTAAAAAGAGTGTAAAATAGCTTGCCCTTTCAAAGCGAAAAAATTAGTGTTCTTTAATAAGCGTAAACTTATTTTAAAAAATCTACAGGAGTTAGATTTTTTTAATTGAATCGACAAATAATATTTTTTTAAGTAAAATTGACTTTAAAAAAATGTTTTGTTTATTGTGACTTTAGCTGTTCATATGCCGCCATTTCGTTGGTCGCTAAACCAAATCTTCAGTGAACTTTAAGCAATTTGAAAACATTCAACCTCGTATGCTTATGCCAAACAAACAAATACAATTCGAGAATTCTATATTGTAGCCGTATATGATTATTACAAAATACGAGGTTGAATGTTTTCAAACTGCTTAAAGTTCACTGAAATGGCGGCATGCATATGAACAGCCAAGACCCCAAAAAAAACCAAACATGTTTTAAAAGCTCTTAATTGTTTTAGCAATTAGTTTGGAAGAATATCCCAAAATAATTAATTTTCAATATTAAGTATGCAAAATTCGCTTTATTACATATTTTCAGAAATGAACACACCATTAATTGTTCCTTCGTTGTGGCAAAAATTGCTAACAACTTTTTTAAATGTGTTCATACTGAAAATTATGGTAGTGGCATAAAAAATTGCAAATCTTAATTAAAATACTTAAAAACATCTCAAAACGTTAGTGTCTAGTGGCTAAGATTATAGTACGCGGCATCACATAGGCTTCTTAATTTACAACTTGCCTCTTGTAGGCCTTCCTCATGTCAGAGAGTTACGATTATTAGAACTTGTGAGAACTGATTCTAGCTTTTAAAATTTAGCCCGTGACAAGTATTAATATTATTCATTATATTATTCATTATACATATTATATCCTACGTATTCTCTCAATTAATTGTAAATTTTTTATATTTGTTGTGGGCCTAGCTGTCTTACTTATATGCCCGCACTACATTACCCCTAACCATATCGTCAGTACACTTTAGCCAAATCCTGTTTGACAAGCATTCAAAACTCATATGCTTGAACAATCAGTTACGAGAATATCCTCAATAGTTTTTATAAATATTGTTAAAAAATTTTTAAAAATATTAATTTATTTTTTTTTGTCTTGCCGCATTACTTTTAAAGAGCTCTTCATTATGCGCTTTCTACTTTTAAAATTAAATAAAACAAAGTGAGTGAGTGATATTATCAGAAATAATATTTATTGGAAAGTCCTAACCATGCCTTTATATATGGAATATAACAACGAGAAAATGTCTAATGCAGCTTCGCTGGGTGGCGCGTATCTTGAAAGTTTAATTTTACCTGACTTTGGCATATAAATCGGAGCCAATTTGACCGGTGGTATGAGTTTTATTGGCCTTGAGCGCCTCTGTGTCTTGCGGTTTATTAGCATAGACCAGCGACTTAAAGAAACGATCTCGGTGGTCAGTTAACATCACTTCCATGTGAAATGGCGATGCCTTCAAATCGCTCACGCAAAATATCCAATCTAGCAGCTGTGTGGCACGTAGCACCGCCCGGTTGCAAAAAAAAGGTCGTTGGTGTCCATATCATCCAATCCAGACCAACACAGCTCGTTGTTGTCGGTATTGGCCTGGCAAACATCGCTCTCTAAGAAATATGGAGTGGATGAATAGCGCTGTCAGCCTAAAATCCATATCAATTAGTAACTTGTTCAGAATGCATGAAACGCTCTTGGATCTCATCCGGATTGGTATCGTCCCAAATTCGACAATTTTGTTTGTTGTTGTACCCATTCATCTAGAAACGGAGAATGATTATGCCGAACGTAAAAAGGGCGAAGTGCTCGGGGCGTTACCCGACAAGAAGAGCCATTTTTAAAATTTTAAAAATTCTCATTTGCATGTATTGTTGAACGCTTTATCCATCTATGGTGATTCATCAGGTTTAACAATATGGCCACTATAAATTGCCAAAGTTCTGAAGTTCTAACTGGAAGACCCATTATGAAATTTGAGACGCAACTCGAATATAAATGTTCGTGACGTTTTGGTGTTGTGGTTGTACAAAAGTTTTCTAAAGCTTTTATGTATATATTGTTGCGGGCGGCCACTTTGTCCGTCCTAATTCCAATAAAATTTCTGTGAAACCAAACCACAAGCTACACTTTTAAATAAATTCTTTTTTTGAAATTGGTCCATTAATGTGGAAGGGTATTCCCCTGTTCGAAAATAGATTATTGGTCTAGCCTGCAAGCAAACCCAAACAAAATTTAAAGATCCGCTCACAAACGATTGTAGGAAAAATATTCACGATTACAACAATATCCTGAAGATGGTAAAACTCTTTTGTCATTAAATAAAACCTTGAGCTTGAATAAAAATTTTAATTAAAATTGTTAAAAAAATTTCAAAATTTTTTTTATAAAATATTTTCGATATCAAAAATTACCAAATGTTTCTTTAGAAAATTCTGCTCATCGAAAATGAACTAAATTTTTTATGGAGACTTTTTGCCTTAAAAACTGACTAAAACTTTTGATAAGAAAATTTTGATCATCAAATAAGAGTGAAATGTTTTAAAGCGAATTCTTCGAATATAGAAAATTAGAATATAGTTTTTATCAATACTATAAATTAAAATTTCGTTAAAATAGAAAAAAAGTTTATTTATAAAAATGATGACTTTGAAGAAAATTTTTATTATCACTAAGATCTTTAAGCGGCACATAATTTAGTCATACGTTTTACATCATGACGTTGTTTAATGATTCCTTCTTAATCGAATACATACGCTACAATATACGAGTAATAAAAATAAATGAGTAGTAACAGGAAAACGAGTGCTCTAGTTATAACGCATGTTTAGCAATCAGTAAGAAAGCACGCATTTCCGGTATGTGTTAAACTTCCGTTGACCAAAAATTAAATCTGTAGCAAAAAACTTCTAAAAACGTTAACAAACCAAATGACTTTTTAATATGTCACGCATTAAATACACAAACAGTTTTTGTACAAAAAGAAAAAAGGAACCATGTTAAAGTCTAATTTGAATAATTATCAAACCTGACCAAAGAAAAAAAGAAAAGGACGATGGAAAATATGAATTTTGAAAAAGTACCCCTGAGAAGTCCACACAAAGTGCCAAGTATTGAAAGTAAAACATGAGTGTTAATTTTTTTCTACTTTGAGAGAGAAAGTCAGACGGGTTCGTTCGGCTCAAGCGGATGTAAAGTCAAAGGTCATTAGGAAAAAATTAACATACATACAGAGGGACTCATTATAATTCATGCAGTTTAGTTTTACTATACGAATGGGCACGTGCCCTTCAAAGACATGTGCATAAGTGAGTAGGTGAATGTGTTGTTGGAGGTGTGTGAGGGTCAAGAGGGGGTTACTCAGGGGAGCATAAAATTTGGTATATTGTAATTAATAATTTTTATTGTTCAATTTGGTTTTATTTGTTTTTCATGTGACAGCAATTTGTAGGCGTTTGTGTTAAACTTTTTTATGGGATTTCTTCAATTATGCCTGTATGAAGAGGAAAAATAAAAAAAATTTGCATATTTTTATTATTTTATACGGCAGGTGGATTCGTGTTAGGGAGCCATTTGGACTATTATGTAATTTAATTAACAATCATAGGAAATATAATATGAAACTAAATATTGGACTACCAGACAATTCTCTTATTAACAGAGTTTGATTAAAACATAAATTTGGCGTATATTTTGGTTTACAGTCATTAGTATTTTTCCAAATTTAATGTAAAAAATTTTTATAGATTTTAATCACTGAAATTTATTATAGAAATTTTTACTTTTCCTTATGACCAAAATTTTCTATAGGAAATTGCGCTTATTTTTATTTTCCAGAAACAAAATATTCAATTTAAATTTATACATATTTTTAGAGACCAAAATTTTTAATAGAAAACTTCATAAAATTTTCTATAAATTTTGTTAATTCTTTTTGGATAAACAAAATTTTTTATAAAAAGTACTCTTACTTTTTAGGGACAAAAATATTTGCCTCTTTAATTTTTAATAACCTAATTTTTCTACAGAAAATTTTGGCTATTATTTAAAATCAAACTTGTATATAATACATGGAAAATTTGAAAACTTGTACATAGAAAATTTTAAACTTTATTTTATTTTATTCTTAAATCAGCCAAAATTTTCTTTATATAATTTGGTCTATTAGTTAACTTTTTTAGTAATTTCCGATCCTTAAAATGAGCAAAACTTTTTTCTTTTTAAATATTGTTCCTAAAAAAATCAAAACTTTCTAAAGAACCTTTCACTAATTATTGCCAAAAAAATATTTTTTTAAAAACTTTGCTCATTTTTAAAGACCAAATTTGTTTCATAAAAAATGCTCAAATTCATGGTAAACAAATTTTTTCATACAGAATGTAGCCCATTGTCATATTTCACGACGCATATATTCAATTTAAAATTATACGTTTTTTGAAGCACCAAAATTCCTTTGTTGATTTCTACTGACAAATGATCAAAAATTTTCTTAGACAATTCTGGGCCTTAAAAATTAGTAAAAGATTTTCGTAGAAAATATTGTTCCTTAAAAAAATCAAAACTTTCTAAACAAACTTTTACGAATTTTAATTTTTGATGAAATTTTTTTATAAAAAACTGCTCACTTTTAAGGATCCAAATCGTTCTACGAAATTTTTTTTCAAATTTATAATCGGCAAAATTTTTTGAAGAAATTTTTTTTCAAATTTCGCTGACGAACATTTTTTATAAAGAACTTTGCTCAATTTTAAGCATCAAAATTGTTCTATTAAAATTTTTTTTCAATTCATAATAAACAAATTTTTTATAGAAAATGTTTAATGTTATATTTCAGGAGCCAAATATTCAATTTAAAATTAAATTTAATTTGAGGCTCAAAAAATTCTCTTTAGAAAACTTTGCCTATTTTTAATGACAAATATTTTTTTTAGCAAATTTATCATTCCTAAAAACCCAAATTTTCTATAGAAAAGAACAAATTTTTGTTTTTTGCTGAGCAAAATATTAAAAAACATGGTGCTCTTAAAATTTTTTCTCATTTTCATGGCTAAAGTTGCATTTTGATCCTTAAAAATTAGTATAGATTTCTATAGATAATTTATCCATAAAAATCAAGAGATTTTTTACAAAGGAAATTTTATTCTGTAATAAAAATTAAAGATCTACATGCAGTTGCAGAAAGAAAATTATGATTCTTATTTTTTTTTTAGTTTTTGACAACCAAAGTTTTTATAGATTCTAATTCTCATTTTTAAGGATAAAAAATTTTCTATAATTTTTTTTTACTGAATTTTCATGACGAAAAATTTTTGCGTTAAATTTCACTAGTGCTTAAGGATTTAAATCGTACATAGAAAAGTTTCTCATTTTGTTGATAAAAATTTTATTTATATTGATCTTCGAGAATGATCGAAAATTTTTATGAATAAATTGAGGTCCTTAAAAACGAGCACCATTTTCGCTTTAAAAATTTGTTAAATTTTTGTGGGAAATATTAGACCTAATAAAATTTTCTTAATACAATTTTTCATGTCATGACCAAAACTCTTTATAAAAAATTGTACCAATTTTGAGGAATCAAAAATGTTTTATGAAAATCTTTGCAAATATTTAATGATCATAATTCTTTATAGATAAATATAATCGTTTTCAATTACGAGTCTATATAGAAAATTATTTGGCCATGGGTCATTATTAAGAAGAAAAATAGTCCATAAAAAATTTTACTAATTTTTAATTTTTAATTAAAACCAAAAAATTTTGCTCATTTTTAAAGGCAAGTTTTAAAAAAAATCATTCCTTTTAGTGACCAAAATTTTGCTAATTTTTAAGACAAAAATTATACATAGAAAATGTTTACATTTTGACGACCAACATTATAATTTTTCATTTAAAATATTTCTTAAGAAAATTTTATTAATTTTTTAATAAATTGTTTTTCCAAGAAAATGGTGTTCATTTTATGAAATCGTTTTATAAACAATTTTGTAAATTTTTAATAACGAAAATTTTTGATGCACAATTTCTCATCACTTGAATGAGTAAAATTTGTTTATAAAAATGTGCTAATTTTTGACGAGGATAATTGTCTATAGAGAATTTTGCTAATTTTCTAGGACAAAAATTGTCTACAGAAAGTTTTCTAGAAACAATTTTGCCGATATTATTTAAAAAATATTTTAATCAGTTTTATCAAGCAAAATTGCTTATAGAAAATTTTACAAGTTTTTAAGGACCATAATTAGACAGTGAAATTTTTGCTTATTTTTATTAACAAAAATTTTCTAGACAGAATAATTATTTCTGAGGAGCAAAATTTTCATTTAAAAGTTTGCTTATTTCTATAAAGAAATTTGCCCACTTTTAAGGACTAACATTTTTTACAGAAAATTGCATACAGAAAAATTTTCTAAGGATCTAAATCTTCTAATTTTTTTATTTCAGTATATACGGTTTTTATAATCAAGCATTAGGTCTTTTTTATAAAAATAATTTTATTCAATATTTCGACGTCTCTTTGAGCGTCTTCTTGAGGAAAAATTTATTTCTATAGAAAATTTGGCACATTTTTAAGAGCCAAAATTATATATAGAAAATTATCTACAGAAATGTTTTAAGGATCAAAGTTTTTGATTAAAATATTTTTTTGTTTCTATGGAAAATTTGGCACTTTTTTAAGAGCCAACATTTTGTAAAGAAAATCGTTTACAGAAAAATTTTTATGGATCAAAATTTTCCTTTAAAAAATTTATTTAATTTTATAGAAACTTTATATAAAAATTGTTTAAAAATAGTCCATGGAAAATTTTCTAAAGAAAAACGTTGTCCATTTTTACTCATAAGGACCAAAATTGTCTGTTTAAAATTTCTCTTATTTTTGTTTTATACCTTTAGCAGAATATTTTTCTTAATTTTGATGATCATAATTGTTTATAAAAGGATTTGCTTAGTTTAAGTGACAAAAATTTTATACAAGAAATTTTGGTAATTTCGAAAGATCATCCTTAAGGACCAAAATTTATTATAAAACAAATTCGTTTCGTTTAACAGAACATTCCGCTCATTTTTAAGAAACAAAACTTTCTGCTGAAAATTATAAATTATTTTATAAAACTGTGCTATTAAATAATGACCGGCATGTCTTATAGGACTTTTTGCTTATTCTCAATTATATAACAAAATTTTCTGGAGAATTTTTAAATGGGGATATCGTTTTTTTTCTTAACTGGTTGCCTGTGTGCAAAGAGCATATTCAGTATCAATTCTGATTATCCTTCGCTGCCATACACGTTACTTTTGTGTAGCATCATTAATTTTTAGGGCTTAAATAGATGACAAAAAAAAAATGATACACAAGTACAACAGAGTATTAAAAAAAATTAAATATAATACATTGAAAATAAATTCCTCCTAAACGGAAGAGAGGATAAAATTATCCTTTACATTATGAAAAGTTTAGCTTTATGGATGTTTATTTGGCGGAGAGTCTGTCTTGTGTATTCGGAAAACAGCGAAAATCATTCTAATGTTTAATCTAAAGGATCCATAAGGATATTTTATATACAAACTTTAAGGTTTGTTGTGTACGGCTTCTATTTATTTTTTTAAGATTTCTAAGAATGATTTTGTTTTGATAGGTAAAACAAAATTTCTATTTGGCTTTCTTGTTAGAAGCTTTCAAATTCAAAGAAACAAACAAAAAAGTCTTGTAACTTGGGACTTACATCTTTCCCCAACCATAGTGTTAGTGTTTTAAGGATCAATACATTGATGAATATTAATGAATTGTTAAAATGTTCACTAGATTCATTTTCATTCACAGCTTTGCTCTAGCCAATGAACTGTACTTCTTTCTCTCTTCAGAGAATTTTGTTACGTGATAGAAACTCTTACGTAATACACACGTATTTAATGGCTAAATGTATGGCTGAGTTGTTACAGAACTAATTTGCATAATTATTTACCGAAATGCTGAACAGCAGCATTTTCTTTCCCTGTATGTAAAAGGGAGGCAGCAAAACTTAATTTATTAAAAAATATCAAAAAAATTTTTTCTCCTCATGCGTAAACATTCACGCACATACGTTTAGCGTATTTCTTTCATTTATTTATATATTTTTTGGCCCATGAACGTGCGTTTTGTTTCAGGAGTCGAATGGGAAGAGGATGTTTATTTTTTTTTATGTTCCTAAAATCTTGCTTTTTATAGATTTTATGTAAGAAGAAATATATGTGATATAAAATACATAAATGCGTACATATTCGTACTTATTAACTACATGTATTGTATTTGCAATAAAAGTTGTTTCTGTTTGGCCATCATCCAGTTGAAGGACGAGGACCATGAGTGAGCTTTACTCAAACACAGTGGGGCCTGTAAAAGAAATTGTGATTATTTTTTTATTTTCAATTGTGATTTTATTTTAAATTGGCTTTGAAAAAATGTTTTCTTTATCAGTGCACATTCCGCTATTTATTTAAAGCACGGAGGGCCGAGCCACAAGCAAAAAAGAACATTTTCTAATTCTTATTTTCCAGAGATTATTATCAAGTTTATCGTGGAGGTTGAGCTCTTCTTAATAATTCAAAGTTATGATTAATAAAATAGGCAGCTCCACTCCCATAAAATCAATATTATTTGAGCAACTATGAACTATGAGGTTCTTAACAAACTGCCTGCCCACACATCCTGCATTTTTTTTCTTTTTAACAGAAGTAACACTCAGGCAATGAATGCCTATTACTAAATGGGAAGACAGATAGAGAGAGAGAGCTTAAACTCTTTTTTACAATTCTACTCTACCCCGTTTTTTTTATAGCAGAGCTGCAGCGCCTCTGTTATTAAGAGGGATGCATTTAGTTTCCTAATCTGCCGACGATTTTGCTAACATTACCGACGAAAGAAGGAGCCGTGATGTAGTGTACATTAGCGTAGAAGAGCATCAATCGCTGCTGATACTGTAGAGAGGCCACAGTGATATGCCTTCATGTCTTAAACAGTCCAACAATAGTTAACACAACGTCACACTAAAGTAAATCATGATGTTGATAACTTGTCTTGAATAGGGATCGAACCCAGGGTCTCGGTCATAAATTTCTTTGTAGTTAACGCGTTAACTACTTCAGCTAACGTAACAATACGGCTCCTAGTATTGATCACAGCATAAATAAAGGACAATACTAACATCTCTTAAGTAATTTGGCTCACATATCGTGTTTTTTTATGATGAGAATAGTGGGTAGGTCCGCGCTCATTGAACTAATTCAACTTATGAAAAACTTGGCAGACATCTCGAGTTAACGTGATAAGAAAACATTACGATTAAAATAGTGGACTGATTCAATTCTCTTAATATTGATTATAGCATAAATGAAGAGCGGGTCACGCATTTCGTTTCTCTGATAACGTGCTATAATGTTTAAAAAAATTTCAAAGGGCCGCGCTCAATTACAAATGTTTTCTCCTTCAATTACTTCTCAAGGGATTTTTTATGAAACTGTGAAGATATATTATGCCATCCTGATGATACAGAGTATCTATTATTAAGGCAGGCACTGCCACGCCCATAAATATAAAATATTTATTTTTTTATATTTCTTATAAGCAGTCCATATCAATTTTGACCCTCTCTCTGTGCCTGTTGTTGCAATGTATTGACTAAAAAAATAGGCAGTGCCATTCCCAGAAATATAAAGAGTTATTTATCTCTAGTTCTCTGGAAGCAATACATGGACACAAATAAATACACTTCCAGATTGGTCTGGATGCTAAATTTGGGCATGAAAAATCAATTTTATTTAAAAAAATTACTCATAATTATGTTTTTATCTCCTCATTTTAGAGTCTTTTTTTTCTCTGCAAGAATTATTTTTCTTGCAAAGAAATCAATTTCATAAAGAAATTTTTTTTGAAATACCTAAAATAGTTATTGGGGTCTGATAAATAAATTTTTTTTTATTTTATATGCAATGGTTTATAGAAACAACTGGAGATTATGGTAGGAAACGAACTCATGCCCTTGAAACTGCGTACCACTAGTCCTTAGGCGCATTTCTTACTTGCTAGTTTAAGTATAAAGTTTTTTAACCTTTTCATAGATCATGGATATATGCCGATTCTTGTTTACGTATGTACATTTTTGTCTTCGGTTTTAATTCGCCTAATTGTCTATCAATTATTTCAACATCATCTGCGAAACACAATTATTAATAATTTCCTAAGGATTTTTGTACAAATATGTCACCGAATGGAATATTTGGTAGCAGAATTTATTTAATTTCAATTTTTGCTTGCAAAGAGAGCTAAACTTTTCACTCGCACCGTGGGCAAAAATCAAATAATTTTGGGTAAACTTTACTTTGCAGTAATACATTTCATCCCTGTTAATTTCACATTATATTATGTAAATTAGTGGGTCTACACAAAAAAATATTTTATTCGCTTATCTTGAAAATTTTTAATTTTTCAGCCACTGTGCTAAGAAATGACACAGTCGAGTATTTTAACTTGAAAATACCTCGGCGTAATTTTCTTGAAACCCCTGCTCAAACTTTCTGATTTGTTTCTAAAATATAACCAGTCTGTCCCACTGTGGTATTATATGGCCACCTTACGCAATCTTACGCACCGTTGTGACTGTCTTCTGTTAACGACAAGGGACACATTATTCTAATTTTTTTCTACTTCTTTTACTCTGCATACATACGATTCTTTTAAACATTCTACGAGTATTAATGATTAAGTTTTTTTACAACTTTTTTTGTATAAAAAATAGAGGGTAGTTTTTTCCCAAAAAAAAAGAAAGTTCATATAATTTATACCCCTGAACAGTGTAAATCTAGAAAAAAAGTGATTATGCAGCTACACATCACACACTCTTGTGCCATTAGAAATCTTTAAAACATTTTAAAATTGGAAATGGGCAAATGAGGGTAATATACGAAGTGAATGGGAGCTACTTCATCACAGTTCAATTTTAGATGTCGGTTTCTTATATATAAGAAGAAGCTGTTTTCTTCGGTATAACCACAAGGAGGATGCAACAAATAACTTCGTTTGTTTACACTTCTGCTGATTTTAAGCCCTCAACTTGCCCTGACCCTAGACATATCCGGAAGATCCTTAAACCAAAATATGTTCAGGATTAATAAGTGGACGTTGACATTATAACACACCGAGCTATTTTGATCAATGTCTCTGTACTAACAGTGACATCTATAGACACATGAGCACTGATGATGATGATGGCGTAAGAATAAAGAATACAAGAAGAGAGATATTTTTAGCAACAAAAGTTATAATGAAATTCCCACGTATTTGTTAACTGCCCCACTTCCTCTCTTATTTAGCTTTATGCATCTAACAATTGGTAAAAACTAAACATGATGATGATGGTATATAGACTATAGAAAGCACTACTGTTCCATTGTGCTAGTGTACTTTCTTCTTAATAAAAAACAGTTGGCAAAAATTATTAGCCTGCATTCTAAAACTCAGGACTCAACCTTGAGTCAGATTAAATATTTTTTCAGTAAAAAAATGTTGCTTTATAAATGGTAAATACGTGAAATTTCTTTATAACTTGTATTGTAAAAAAAATCCAAATTCTAAAGGTCACCTAAAAAGTACAAAAACCCCACAAACGAATGGTGGTAATTATTGTGTAGCGAACATCGACAACATTACTGTTCCGATATGCTAATGTGATAATTGACTTCTCCTTGCTTCTTATTTAATAAAAAAAATATGATAAATAAAAATGATTAGCCGGACTTGAACTTGATGCAAATCGTACTCGTATTTCTAAATTGACATTAAAAAAATAAGTTGCTTATTCACTTCTTACTTATGTTTTCTGAGAATTCTATTTCCGAATTTGTGAAAAGGTCAAGATCGCAATCGGCCATAACATTATTATTAATTCCTCTAGTTCCTATAAGTTTAAGATGATTAGCTGATTGATCTTCCGCATCCAATCCTGGAACTGGGGCTGGCCCAGAAGGCTTACATCACGTTTATATAGCGTGCCGCTGGTTACGAGATCCGACGATCGCTTACAGCCGCCTCTAACGTGAAGAACAGTTGCTGGTATTTGTTGGCTATCGCCAATTACTCGCCTTGACGTTCCTAGTAACGATGGCCAACGATTTTTGAAATCTTGTAAAAGACGTTTAATTTTTGATGTTTATCATTTATTAAAAAAAACTTGAAGCTTTTACGTACATGAGGCGAAGCAAATAACAAAATATGTTTAAGTAATTTGAAAAACCTATTTATGCCATAGTGTTTAAAATAAAACATTAAGCAAATGTCCGCCGGGACTTTGATGAGTGGCCAGCATCGGAAATATTAAATTTTCCATTACTCCGATGCTTAAATCAGGCTGAACTTGCTTGATGGCTCTGGTTACGTTGACTATGAGTGCATCTTGGTATTGTATATTATATCCTGTGGTTCCTATAAGGAACATAAGGCCTCGAGTGCATCTAAGGCTTATTTGCATATACCTGCGACTTAAGTAGACTCCACAAGAAAAAGTCCAATGGGCTCAAATAACACAATATCGATAGTCAGTTCACATCACCTCCACGTGACGTGATCATGCCCTCAAACCGTTCGTGAAGAATGTCCAATGTGGAATGAGCTTTGTGGCACATAGAACCATCCTGTTGAGACCAGATGTTGTTAGTGTACATATCATCCAATTCAGGCCAAAATAAGTCTTTAAACATCGACCTATGGAGCTCGCCGTTGATGGTGGTGGCCTAGCCAATGTCGTCCTCAAAGAAATATGGCCAGTCCAAAATCTACACTAAACAATGGCTTATTTCCCTTTCTTCAATCTCATGGATATACGACAATTTCATTTGGTTGACGTGCGCATTCATCCACAAACGGGCCTCGTTGCTAAATATGACTTTTTGATGAAATTTAGGGCGATTTTGATAACTGAATTAAATCATTTGGGTGAGTTGAATGTTGTACGGGTATAGGCCTAAGTCATGATAAAAAATTCGCCAAGTTGTGGTCTGCGAAAGGCTGAGTTGAGAGGTATGACTTCACGGACAGCGGCGATGTTTTCGGCAGATCTTCCGTTTAAATATAGCACGGGTGTAGGTTCATTGTTTACTGAACCGATGGACTCAAATTTATCGACCACAATGCGAATAATCCTCTCAGTGAAATGATCATGGCGACCATCAAATGGATAAAACACTCGAAACGATTTTCTGTTTGTTAATTTAAGCTCAAAAACTTGCTTGACTTAATTCACAAAGAGAGGAGATTTTAAATTTCTGTTCGTAAACAATTATGGTGGAAAACATGTTGCTCATATCTCATACTTTGTGCATGTTTGTGTTCTTTTCTAAAGAATTTTACACTACAAGACAAGTGTACATTTCGTTAATATACATGACACATTAGTTTTCTTTGATTTTGCACTGTGTGACTGTTTGACCAAATTCTCGAATGAACTTAATGTACCGGCTCTTTTTAAACATCGAAACAGAATCCTTAAATATATTGTTGTTGTTGGCTTTTGTTTTTTTCACTACATTTAGAAAAAGTGCGTGTATTTATACCAAAATCCAAATTATTTCTATTATTATTTACTCCCATGCCAGCATGCCTTTAGATACACACAAGCACACATTCGCTCATTTTTACGTATTCTAACTCATCTTGTAAATGTCCTTTATACCTCATTACTTGGAGTAAAGAATTGTGAAGAAGTGGAAAGAATAGAAATGGAAGAAATAAACAAAATTGGAAATTTTTCTTTATATATTTTTTTAATGGAAAAAGTTCGTTAATTTTTATGGTTTTTTTCAAAGCATCTTCTAATGTCTTATAAAGTCCTTTTTTAAATCCTGACAATAGTGCAAGTATTTGGGTTATGGTAACCCAAGATGTATGTATTTACTCGCACATGTGTGTATGTATGGAAATTTTTATATGCATGTGTTTGTATCGAGACATTAATATTTGTACACTTGCTTCTTATTATTATCATTATTTTTCCTTGTTCTTATTCTTAACAGTTTTTTGGTCCCCGTTCTGTTGTTTAAATAGTGTGTTGTTATCCTTACGCACCCTTGATGTGTTTATATAAATGTCTGGTATGTGTTTATATATTTTATATACATATATATGTAAATATGTGTTATATTTTATTCATGTATTGTTTTCTTATTTCAGTTATATAAAAAAAAAATAGAATGTATGTATATACGATTAGTTGTTGTTGCTTTGGCTGTTTGCTCATTAAGCAAAAACAAAGTTACAGAAAATTTCTTTCCTATTTTTTTACTTTTGTAAAACTTCAGACTTCAGACATTTCCTGTGCTTCTTCTGTATGTACTAGTCCCTTCTTGTAAGAAAACTTAAAGGAAACAAAAAAACACAGGCTGTGGAGGTTGGCTTTACATATTTTTAATCATATAAAATTAAAAAAAAATTTTTAAATTGACGATTTTTTTAAACCATCTAATGGGTGGTGATGATATCTACTTCGGTACAAAATTTTGTAATTTTTAGAAATATAAAAATTAATCCCTTAAAATTTAGACTTATTCATAAAAAAAAAAGAATTTTTGGACAGTAATAATTTTTGCTCTTCTTGTAAACAAATTCACAGAAAGGAAGAGGCACAACAACAATGATGCAAATAATAAAATATTCATGAAGTATATAATCCGCCTGGTAGTGACTAAATTTTAGGCTTGACATAAGCCAGAAATGTGATGACTTTTGAATTGATTGCACCATAGATGTAGATTGCAGTCCAGTCCAAAAACATAAGACTTAACCCTTAGCGATGCATTTATGGCATTAACTCAAGTTAACATTTCTTTGATTGCGCTCTAGCGATAACATTTTTTTAAATATCCGCAACGTCCGAAATCGTGAAAATTATTAAGCGGAATTATCAAAAAATCGTCATATAACATATTACACGGATAAAAAAATATATTTTTTTATTTATTGTTAATACAGATTTTTAGTAGTTAAATGAATAGATAACAAATTCAACATAAAAAAATTCACTATTGTGCTGATTGTATAAAAGCATTCTAAGTCTAGCAAGATCATGTATTTTGTAATATAATACATTACGGAGAATTCTCGCATTGTGTTTGAATATTTTGGCATCAAGATTGCCAAAGTTGAATGTCTTCAGACTGCTTAAATTACACTTATGAGTTGATTAAATGATCAATAAATAACTTCTAATGTCCAACACCCGTCAAATTTGCAACAAAGAACGTCAGATTCCCGATTATGATGGCGCGAAATACTCAAAATTATGAGAAATTTTCGAATCTGCTACCTATGATATAGTCACCTATCCCGATTGCCCGATTTCGACGGCAATCCACGGTGTAAAAGTTGTCACTTATCCTCATTCACAAACTCAACTTTAGAAGTTCACATTCGCTGCATTTGCATAGAGCTTCGACTTAAGAAACTACACAAGAAAATGTCTTACCGGGGTCAAATCGCACGATCTCGTTAGCCAGTTCATATCATCTTCACCTGAGACGACCATGCCCTCAAATCAATAGTGCAGACTTTGTCCAATATGGCATGAACTGTGTGGCACGTAGTCCCGTTTTGTTGAAACCACATATCGGTGATAGCCTGGCCAACATTGTTTTGAAAAAAATATGGTCCGGTGATTCCGCTAGCAAAAAATCCACACCAGCGGTGACATTGGACGCCCTTGGATCTTATGTGGATTGGTACCGCCTTACATTTGACAATTCCGTTCGTTGACGTAATAAAAATAGGCCTTTTGCTGAATGGGCGAAGCGTTTGGAACGTTGTATGACCAGAACACCCATTTTGATAAAACATTTTTATTATTTGCACGTATTGTTGAACGCTAAATCCATGCATGGTGATTTGGCAAATCAGGCAGCCACTGCGACAGATATTGGGAGTCCCCATTGAAAGGCCTTTTATTACTTAAATTTATAAGTTTATTTGAACAATAAGTCTGGATACACAAACACAAAAATTTTAATTTGGCTAAAAACCATTAAATATGAGTAAAATTTTTCCAATTGTCCAATTTTTTTTAATATTATTTGATTTAACTAAAATGTTGTTACTTTTAACAACACAGCAAAAAAATCTCATAAAAATACTGTGACTAGGATCTGGAGGTATTGCCGATCCGGATAACTATCAATGATTTTAACATAGACTTGGTCATTACAGGATATTCTCTCTTTTGATTCATATTCAACGACTTTTAAGAAAGTTTTCTTTATTTTTGTAGAGAAAAGTTAACTTTTTATCAATTATTTACAAAGAAAATAATTTTTTATATAATTGAGATTTGTTTAGAATAATTTTCACAACTGGAAGTCGAACAAACTTGCCCCAGTACTTACGATATCTTTTTCTTCAGATGAATAAAATGTTATCACTTATTAATTGAACGAAAGAAATTTTACTTGTATGTTTATGAAATAATTTTTTTTTTTCATATTTTTAATCAAAAGTTTTTCAACTTGGCTTCTTAGGAAGTTCAAAAATGCACTATTGGGTATATGAAATCAATTAAAATGTCATAGTTTGCGAATGACTACCCTTTTTTCACCGGGATCGTTTTAACGTACGAAATTTTAAGTCAAATTGAAGTAATTTCTTCTTTATATCTCTAATGTAGATAACAAAACTATTTGTTTCAATGAAAAATAACAGCATAGTTGAATCAGATATTTGTTATCTGTATAATAACCTACAGGAGTGGGCGAAAAGGCTCATTGGTGACAATAGTGTAGACAAATCTATGGACTAACTGGAGCATCGTCGCAACGTTACTACAGCGGAATGTGATCTAATGAAGTAAGGGAATATATTCCCGAGACAACATGTTCCCCACTAAGAGCACATACATTTGTAGTCGCTATAACAGCGAATCGCACTACGCATTACAAAAACAATTCGTTCTTTGATAGAATGACTCGCATGTGGAACGAGCTCCCTGCAGATATCTTTCCTGTTATACCTACCCAGAGTTGAGAGGTTCAAACCTAATTAATATCCACAAGCACTACTTCCGCGATCCTCCTTACCATATCCTATTTTCCTAGTTCCAGCACAATGCACTGCATAAATAGGAGTCAGCCCCTGAGTACTGGTTCTATCGAAAATAAAGTTCTACACCCAAGTTTGCCATATTTAATAAACATTTTTGGTTCAGTGTACAAGCATAAACACACACACACAGGAACACATACAGTCGCGCAGACATCATCACGAAAACAGTTTGATTAACTCTGTATGATCTGGTATAAAAACTGTTTTCGAAGGTGGTAATTAAATCAGTAACTTTCCATGTTTTCGTAGCGGGAGGTTCAATTATATTCAATAAAACTCTTTCGTCCTTCTTAACAGTTGGTTGTCAGCAAAACTTAGCTTAGACTGAAACCATTTTGTGCGAATTTCCTTCAAAAACAAACCGAAAAGACATTTAATGCTGTAAATCCTTTAAGAAAATATAAAAATTCTGATAGGATAACAAATTTTATCAAATCAGTTTTTTTTGGCAGGATACATTAAATAAGAATTTTAATTCTAATTAAATTTTAATAGAGTTGATTAATTTGTTTTGTATTGTTCTGGTTGTAAGTCCATTAACTTTGTGGCTTATTATAGCAGACAAGGAACCCTTTCAACTGACCACTCTTCAAATTAATTCCCTTATATCTTTTTTTTGCCTTATCTAAATAAAAAAAAACTATTTAAACTAATTTATGCTCATTTATGCTAATATCCATAAAAAAGGATTTTTTTTTCATTAAATGTTGAAAGTCGACAAGTCAAATAACCCGGTGTCAGTGTGGTCAGTTTCCAACGAAAAAAATTGTAAATGTAAATAAAACTTCCCCTAAATCGCTCACACTCTTGACCACTTAAAACCGGTGGTTGTTGCGACCCTCCCGAAAACTCACAAATTTAAATTATTTGTTGCATTGTAGTCACCCATGTTTCCAGTTGCCTACAAGCAATCAACGAAATGTAAACTATCAATTAGATAATTTAATGACCATAATACATGATCATGCAGGAAATAATTCTTTCATTCCTAAATGTCCACTGTGTGTGCGTGTGTATAAAAAGGGTCACTTTTATATGCCGGTGTGCGAAGTGACCTTTGCAAAACAATGGTAATTATCGAGTTGTTAACAAGGGAGAAAACAAATAATAAACTGATTTTTAAATGGTCAGCTAAATAAATAATGACATTACAAAAACCCACACACACATACACTTCAATAAGGATTTAATTGCCGTATTTGATACATGCAGAAGAGGGCACAAATGAAAATTTTAAAGTTATAAAAATATTGAAAATAAATCAAGCTTTCTAGGTCAAATTAAAAAAGATTAATTTTGGTCCAAAAACATTTTAGCTCCAAATCAATTTTTAAATATTAAATAAAAAGTCAAATGAATATAAGGACACTCTTCATTAAAATTTTTTGATAAACCATTTTACTAAATTTATGGCAACAAAAAATTTCAGGTTAAAATAAATGTTTTTTTTATTTATGAAAGAAATATGTCGAATTTATATTATTTTTTTTATACATAAACCGCCAAATTGTTTTGGCTTGTGTGGAGGAACATCCAGGATTTGAGACGAGATTCGAATTCGATACCGTCTGACTAATAGTCTGGTACAATATCTTCTAATCTATGGACCAACCAAATAAAAAGGAGGGTGGCTGGAATGAAATAATAAATTTTTAGGTGTTTTAAATGATAAACATTTCGGTTATTGCAACATTAGCGAAATGTTCAAATATTTTTTGGCCACAATACCGAATAAAACAAACTTTGCTGCAATCTTCTTTTTCATAACAAAAAATGTGAAACCGGGCTGGGTTCTTAAGAGCATTAATTTTTTAAATTTCTTAAAATTTTTAATTTTATCGTATTTAACAGGGATCTTTGATGTATCATTTTTAAAGCCTTAATAAAGGTTAAATAAGTAGATGCTTCTCATTACTGCTCGAATTGCAGAAACCGAATCGGTGGTATACGAATTGCTTAACGTAACCGAAAACATTTAGAGTTAAAATTAAAGGAAATTATTTTATTCATTACGGCGGAAAAATTATATTTCACACTGTAACATTTATTTTTATGAATGCAAGAAAATAAATTATCCCTGGTTTTAATTTTTTTCAAATCGTTCAGTTGAACAAGCGAATCTGTGATTCGATGAGGATCTTAATGAGCGGCTGCACAGGAGAGGAGACTTCTCCTGTCGAATTGTTTGATTGTCTTGAGCTTCTAATAAATTTATCACATTAAGTATCCTTGAAATCCTTGTTTAAAATACATTAGTGACAAGCAATGTCAATTTAACTATATTGCAATCATATCGGTCGAAAATAAAATGTGATATTTATTTAATTTTTGACCATTAAAAAATTATTTTTCTGTTGAATGTAATAGGAATATCGGTTCAGTTACTGCCACTCCCGAGAACGATTTACATAAATATATAATTAGTAGTACGATACTTTAAACTTTTGAGTACAAACATTTATTAAGGAATATTTGATGAAATCTCCATTGGTTTTGCAAACAAAAAAGGGACAGACTTCACATTGTCCTCCCCAGAAATAATTGCTTTTTCAATTCAAATTCAAGACTTATTTTTATTTAGTTACAATATGAATGCAATGTATTAATCGTTAATCCAAATAAAGTTTAAGGACACTGGATTGTAATAGTAAACATTATTAAATTGAAAGCGAGACTAGTTTTGATTATGTCAGCAAATTTCAATTAGCAAATGAGAATAGTTCTTGATGATCTTTTAAGAAAAAAAAAACGATCTTAAATTCTATAAAAATTTTGACGGCTTAATATGCTCAACATACAACATACTCGCATCTGTACAAATCGAGTCGAAAATATTTTATTTTATATATTAAAAAATACCTATTGCCTTAAGTCTTCTTGAAATTATATACATATTTTTAAAAATAAAGTGTTGACATAAAAATAAAAGAAACTTGAGTACCTGCACATTTTTTTGTGTTGCATCTACGAATTTGATTCCCGGAGGAAACAATTGTAATTTTATATAAAATCATTTTTAATGCTTAATTGAAAATTTATTCTTTTGTGATGTTCTTCCCCACTTACTAAAACAGCTTAAAGTTCACTGACGATTTGGTTTAGCGATAAATGAAATATTGGCATATGAACAGCTAAAGCCACAACAAATAAAATGTTTTTTAAATAATTTTCTATAAATTTTAGTTTTTTCAACATAATGAAGAATAGGAATCAAAACGAGACCCGGATCATAGTATCAGCATTTTCCTGATATTTCTGAATGCTCTTTTTTCTGGGTGTTTTAAACTTCCTGAAGTAGACGTGTAAACAATTAATAAAACGAATCAAGAAAAATTCCAGCCCTCAGCATTAAAGTAACATAAACTCACGTGATCATGATTTATTTTATACTAAATTAAATTTAAAAATAAATATAATGAATAATCTAAAATCATACATATATATATACAAACTTAAGGACATTAAACTATTGTTATAAAAATAATTAAATAGAAAACGAAATTAGTTCTGGGTGCGCACATTCAATTTCTCTAGTAAATAGGAGTAGTTACTGATAAGTATTTCCCAGCCTTCCGTTCTTGTCACAGACCTCTTGTTTCTGTTGATATAATGCATCATTTCCTCACTTAACTCTTCAATATTGTATAGATCAGCAGCTATCAGTGTTTCAGCGGCTGTTGCAATCGAGATGCCTTCTCTCAGTGTTTCCACGCACATGGACTTTAGTTTGGGCAAGTCATACTTATCGCTTGCATATAGGAGTCCATAGATCATTTCACTTAGATTTCGCACTTCGTTAGTGTAAATAAAGCGTAACATTTCCTCAACCACTTCGAAATCTATATCGGTGATAGTGACTTTATTAGTTCTTGCTTCTTCCATTTCAATATCAAACATTGCCGCAAAGACTTTGCTTCGGCTCGCTAACATGTACTTGTGGGCGTTTATCTCATGCCCGGCCACCACTATTGTTACATCCGAATAATTTTTAGTTTCAAGCAGCTGCAGTAGGTCCTGACTCAAGCTCGGTTCTTTAATTGGTAAAAATTTCGGATTTTCATTGTCTGTATATTCCGCCGTAATAATTTCACACATAATTATAGAAGGGCATTTGGTTAGGAGACATTTTCTTGATTTATTACCGGAAAGCGACATTTCTATCATATAAGAAGATTCTTCACAATAAGTCACACCTGTTTGCATCATCCCGGCGGTCCATAATTTCATATAACATTTAAAAGGGTGAGCGGTTTGTAGTCCACATATGGTTAATCTGCATACTCTTCCGTAACATTTTTGATTATGAAGTGATAAACGGCCCTGAATTTGAAAGTCTTCGCTGGGCGTATATGTAAATGATGCTGCAGGAAGTTTTCCCCCAATCACGGACTTGCAATGAAAATTATGAATGACCCACTTGTAAATAAACTTTCTCTCATTTCGAAAAGTGTGACCCTCATCCAATGTTGTTAAATCGTTGGAAGACATTTTCGGCAGTAGCTCTTGATGTTGTTTTCCGTTGAAAAAATCAAGTACATCCGTATGGAATGAATGTTCGAAGGATACTGATTTAAAATTTAATCATAAAATATTAAGATACTTTGCCAACGAAACGCATGAAGCTTGTAATTAATTTGGAGTAGCTGGAAGCCCACAAGAGCCAAATATTGACGAATAATGATACACATGTGGTTCGCTCGTCCAGTGCATACCTGCCTACATTAATAACAACAATATCTGATCCTATTTAAAATAAGTTTAAATCTTAAGCAGAATTGCATCTGATAATAAAAGTAATAAAAAAACCCAAAGTACTAATGATATATTTATTAACTTTAAAGGTAAAGGACTGACGTACTGTTGCATCAGGTACTAATGCAAAAAACCCAAGGTGTTATTTTTGATTTTTAATCTTTTTTTTAGCTGGTTGTGCATCATGCAGCAATTATGTCATTTCCAAGAACAATTTCATTGCATATTAAAACCAGGAATATTCGCTAATAGTGCCTCATTGAGGTTTATAAAAATGTGTGTACAATGGTGTTATAAAGTGACTTAAAGATACTGCTCAAGGAAAAATTCATATACAAAAATCAAACTTGAAAGGCGATTAAGGCAAATGAAGGCTTCTTGCCTGATGTGCCATCAAGGTAAAATTCATAATCATAATTAGGAAGAGGGTGCTGCTCAAACTTCAAAACGATTGGCGTTAATCCACTCATGTACAATCTCAAGTAGTCCGGTTAATTCCATGATTTTTATAAAAGTTCTTCAAATACGCTCTCTTATTTGGATGTACCAAATAGACAAATACGCCATTTTAAATGTAATTCATCCTTGATTCTTGTTTCAGAAAGGCGTTGGCATATAGAAAAAATTTATTTATAATTTTTGGTGCAACAGTAGATCTAAACATAATAACATGTTTGTTTTAAGCATTAAAGCAAACATTAATAATAGTTTGAGGTTGTGATTGTATCAGCCATAGTTTTTCTTTGCCCGTAATAGTATATAAAACATGGCAGAATATTTATATTTTTGTATTTATATGGAAAATAAAACTCCATTATTATCCTATTTCCAAAGATCTTTTATGCCAGTACATTCTATCGTTTTATTTTTTTATAATAATGCTTGCCGTTTTGCAAAATGTCAAAAAGTGACAGATTTTTTAAACCCTTTCCTTCCAATATCAGTAATAAATTTAAGTTCCTTGTCATACTTAATCGCCCCTATCTATTGGAAGGCTTATCCAGTCGTATGCAAACATTCATTAATAATATGCAAATCTCTAAAGGATTTCCCAAGATGTAACGGAATTTCACAAAACATTCTCAGACTCATTATCCTTCAAACCACCCTAATGAACATCCTTGCAAAATTCTCTTACGCTGTCACTGAGTGTCAAATGTTGTCAGCGTGTGAAAAAAATAACCCCTCGCCTTCTTTTTGGGTTTTGGCAAAACCGATTTGCAAAAAAAATTCTTAGCATAAAGTCAGCACAAACCCCTGCTAAATAAATGTCCTTTTGTATGCCTGTCTGTCTAAATAAAACAACCAGACTGTCAGATCCTTACGCAATTTTCCCTCTATTGCCCATAGAAAATAATAAGTATTATATCACCCATCTAACCTTCGATGTGCTCTGTACAACATGCTGCACAATTATCATTTTTTGTTGCTTTTGCTCTTAATAAAAATACATAAAAAGAGGACAAAAACCAACAAGTGCATTTTGATATTGTTGTTTTTTTTCTTGTGCACTGCTTATGGCTGCATAAAGCTGCATTCAACTTTGCAAATGCATTTGCTGCTACATGCAACTCATCTAGTGAAGGTGTCATGTTTTTTTTAGCTTTTAAAATACTTCATTAAATCAATTTAATTGTACACGACTCCTTTGTTTTATTTTCGCCAAAAAAGGGTTTGAATGTTTTCAAGGATTAATTGTAAAAATTTTACAAAAAAGCATAAATGCAATTTTTGTTCAACGGTGTCAAAGAAATGAAATGCATTTTTTTCAGGGGGTTTTTACAAAAAACAAGCCAATTAAGGGCAGAATATGATTTAAGATAAACTGAAAATAAGTAAAATTGTTCTGGTGCTGTAAAATGTTTCTTAAATATTCGACTTTTTTCCGGAAAAAAATAAAAAATTCAAAATTTACCTGTAAGGCCTATCGATGCCATTATGTATGGAATACAACATCGAAATGTACAACTTTCCATGACTCTGGCACATAAATCAGCCTCAATTTTACCGATGACTTGGGTTATATTGGTTCTGCGGGGCACCGTGGTTTTCGCCTTATTCGCATAGACCTGCGACTTTAGAGACTACACAATAAAAAGTCTAACGTGGTTAAATCGCACGTTCTCGTTTGGCAGTTCACATTACCTCCACATGAGATGGAGGTAATGTCATTGTCAAAGATGGCTCCACCAGTCTAAGACTCCACGTCAAATAGTGACTTTTTCGGGATGTGGATTAATATCGTCCCAAATTCGACAATTTTGTTTGTTGATGTACGCACTCATCAATAAATGAGCCTCATCGCTGAGGAGGTTTTTTTTTATCGGCCACTAAGGTCAATTTCCAACTGCTCCATGGTCATTCAGCGAACACACGTTCTTGAATTTTTTGAGTGTGCAGGCCCAAGTCAAGACGAAAAATTCTCCAACTTGAAATTTGCAAAAGAGCGAATTGTTGTGAGCGATGCGAAATTAACTGCATTGGAAATGTGGTGTGATTTAAACATATTCAATGTTGATATGATGGCGATTATAAAAAAAAGAAAGGGATTTGTTGCCAGTATATCTAAATAATGGTGAATAATTTTTTTCCAATTTATTATTATCAGGTGTTTTAAGTACTTTCCCAGTAAAAATAGTCCAGTAACTTGATGATAGAAATTTTTATTTGGTGTCGCTAAGACATTTATTAAAATTTTGTGATCATTTTTACAACAATAATGCATGCGAACAAGAGAATATTTTTCTTCAGCGCAGAAGTATAATTTTAGCCGTAGATAAATGAATAAAAATTTTGAATTAAATATTCCCATTCAAGAATAATGCATTAAATATTCGTATTCGCTAAAACTGACATTCCTAGCATCACTAGTACTTTAGAGCTTTTGTAGAACTTGCAGAAAATGGACATTGCAAGTTTCAAGTAATTTTCAGGGTGTGGTGAATTTTCAAAAAAACGTGGTAAATATATTTCTGAACTATTTTTAAAGTTTTTTTTTTTTTAATTAATTTCTTCTACTTTAGACTGCACACCATTTTATTGATTTTAATATGAAAAAAAATGTGATATTCTCACACCTTTTATTAGTTTTGGTTGTTATTTTAAAGCAGATCATTTATGTTTTAATGCGTTGATTTGAAAATTTATCTTTATATGATTTACATAAAGTAATTTTCACAAAACACACTTTGGCTCATGTAGTCATATTAAATTATTAATTTACAATCATTAACATCCTGCGGCTATAGACCGATACACTCGTACATGGTTACATGGCTGTTGTTACATGATCTTATATCTGCAGCAAAACGTGCTAGACACTATACCATGACCAAACTGCATCCTACATATTTCCAGCAAAGGTCTCAAATGCCATGTAACATGTACCAAAATTGCTGTTCGTAGTATTTTTTATATTTTTTATTTTCGCTGCAGCGTCCATAAGAGTTGAAAATTGAAAATAATATTTTTGCGCACTCAATTTTCAGCGATTTGTCAAAACATTGTTTATGTATGTTTTTGTTAAGACTTTTTTTATTGCTCTGCTGTGTTGGCTGATACCATTTAGAAACAGCAAATGAAGGAAACCTGCGGTTATTGGACGTTAAACTTAATGGGGCCAGGCTACAAAAAAAAAAATCTACCTGTTTAAGCATATTTGTTCTTCAGCATTTAAAGAACAAATGAAAAATCCCACCAAAAAGAGAAAAAAGACAAAAATTATTCATATGGAGTTTTTTTCTCGTAAATTTTGAGGGGTTTGGCAGCGAGGGGAATGTTTTTAAGGAATAAAAAGTTAATTGAAATATTTCAACAATATGCCCTGCTGAATTTCCTTCATTGTGTGTTTTCTTAACCATTTAAAGGCAACTTGTTGCAGCGGCTTTTTACATACGAGCTGAAGCGGTTCAGATCAAAGCTTTTCGGCCGGCAATTGCATCGTGTGCTTTTCCCTTGCAACTTTTTAATAGAATTCAATGGTTATTTTTCTATCGCCTGCGATTTATTTTATTCTTATTTACTGGCGGTTAATTCTACACATTTTAAGCTGAGATTTCTTTTGCGTTGCATATCATTTTCATATCTGCTGTGGCACTTGGTACGCTGATGGTGCTTTACAGGAGATATTATTGATTTGTTCGTGATCGGTTTGCACGTGTATTACCCTTTTCCTTGTAAGCTGGCTATCACATTGAACTTCTTGGGTATGTTGTTGTTGTTTATTGGTTATAGATATTTTTGTTGTTGCCAACTTTTGACCGCTAGGCGCCATATTACTTTCAAAAATCTACAATTTATAGTAAATTAATTTGTTGTAGTTACCTTAAGTGATGTTAAAAGATATATTTTTTCTTTGCTAGCGAATTATTTCTACAAAACGATCAAGGGTTTTGTAATTGAAAAATAGTTAAGTAATAAATGAAATTTATCAAAGACTTATTATAATATAAGGCTTGAAAATATTTTTTATTCATTCTAAATATATTAAACTAGCTGACCCGGGCAAATGTTGTTTTGCCTTCAAATTTTATTTTCACTGCAAGTCTGGTTTCGTTGCAAAGTCATGGCGGATTGATATTTCGAAGAAGAATGAAAGGTGCACTAAATCGACATAGCAATTATTGTTCAAATACCGTTTACCGAAGTAGAAATAATTAATTTATTTATTATTGATAGCTGGGCCGGATCCACGTTGTTGGCCCCAAATTTTTTTTCGTTTGACTCCCACGCACTTTTCACGAAAAGAGGTTATATTTGAGTCGGTATCGGGCTAATTAACGCCACTACACACTGATTAAGGACCCAACGCCTTCAGCGAAACACAGCATAGGCTTATCGCGCTAATATCTATCGGGCAAAACACACAAAAAACTAAATATTGCGCCATCTGTCGGACGAACTTCAAACTACACAAAAACACGAACATACACGTAATTTTAATATATGTAGAGATAATGAAAAATAATGATAAAATAATGATATTAAATTTTTTGAAATATTCACAGCCTTTATTTGCTTCAGAACAATCTTCCTTTAATAAATTCCAGATTTTCCAATTTCCTGAAAATCGGGCGAAATGAGTGAAATTTTGCTAAAGTGTACTTTAGAAGTTGCAAATCATAATAGTAATAATATCTCATTTTCAGTTTAAGTCAACTTAAATACTTATGAAATATGCTGGAAAATCAATTTCAAAAACAATCGAGTTTCAAGTCCAATTTTAAAAGTTAATTTTATTGTTTATTTCAATATCTAAAAAATTTATTTTCTTTTACTTGATGATGGCATTGAAATGTGGAACAAAATTTTATGAAAAATAATAAAACTAGAGCTTTAAATGTAACAAGGCAGACAAATATATCGAAAACTAATAATATCTAATGAACGTTCCATTAAGAAATTCACCACAGCTTTATTTTGTTGCTCTTAGACCAACAATTCGAATTTCAATCTTTTCTGCAACAGCCATGCTAAAAATTTTTATTTTAAACATGGAAAATGATGTTAAGTTGGAAAAATAACTACGCAGCAAAAAGACATCAATTGGACGCGATTTTTCCATCATTCCTGAAACACAAGTTTTATGAAGTGTATTTTAATAATCTTTCTAAATTAATCATATCAATACTGATAGTATTAAATAATCAGGCTTGTGATGGAAATCGTTCGAATTAAAAATGATTTCAAACAGATAAATATTTGTGATATGTTCATTACTTTAATTAGAATTAAATGTTTGTTCGGAATTTTTAATGAATTTCCTACTGAAATTTGCTTATATTTTTAACATATGTTCGTGTTAATTTTTTCAAGTTAAAAATACTAAAATTTTATCAAAAATTATTATAAAAATCTTGCCAAATTCGTTATTTTTATAATGTACATATCGCATATTACTTCTGATTACTGATATGCGGCAATAAGCTTTTTATAGGAAATTTACTAATATTTACTTTTGCCTGTAATAAATTTTTGTAAAAAATAATTAATCTAATAACTCACCACTAGTTAAGGGAATTCACCACACCGCGATTATAGCTTGTTTAGAAAAAGTAAGTGAAACTCTTTATTCAGGCTAGAATTTCAAATTTATTTTATATTCACCACTTGAAAAAAAACTCACCTCATACCGTTTTTGGCATATTTTTATAGAAGTCATTACACATCTATTGATTCCTAATAAATTCATCGCTTAAGACTTCAAATATGTGCAATAAAATATGAAGTATGGTAAAAGCATAATAACAATCATTCAACGTTCATAGTAAAAAAATATGCGAAATTTGAAACTCACTTGACCCCCGGGTTTCGACGTGGTCTATAATTTAATGATTTTAATTGATGTAAGTTCTCAAAGTTTGCGTAAAATATGACAACTAGCGGTTCACCACTTCCCAACTAAATACACAGCATTCCGTTTTTGGACATTTTAAAAAAAAGGCAACTGGGGACTCGTATATATATGGACACATATACATACATATCTCTGATAAATTCACCACTTACGATTTTAAAAGCTGGAAGTCCATACCATCCGTTCTATGCGTCGATGCGTTTTATGCGCCTGTCAAAAAAGTAGATTCTGGGTAATTGTATGTAACAAGTTACAGAGCAAAGCGCATGGAACGTATTGAACGCATAGAACGAATGAAGTAGGTTTACTTTCTACCGTTCTATGCATCTCATGCATCATGAGAAAAAGGTGAAAAAAGTCAGCTGTTTTTGTTATCCAAGGATGACAAATTATGTATTGTTTACAATGACATCGATTAAAACTTTGTGTGGTGGGTTTTAATTTCATTAAAAAGTTTTTAATGAAAGGAAAACCTTTCGCACTAAAGTTTACAACTACTTTTAGTAATAAAGACAGCAGTTCCTGAACTCCTTATAGGCAATAATTAACTAATATTGATGGCCAATTGTAATTTTATAAGCCATAGTAGTAGTAATATCCTATCAATAATATTTAATAGTTCTCGATAACGGTCCCACAATTGCCAATATATTGATGTCGACTTGGTGTGACGTCGACGTCGACAACCATAATAAGGGGGATTAAAATCAATTTTTAACATATTTCTTTCATTAAGAAAATTTGTGTTCTAGTTATCGATTACTTTTATGGTCTGAGTGTCACCTCTGTTTTATTTATTATTTTTAAATCAACTACAAGGTAAGATAATCTTACTGAAGCTGCAAAAATACCACTTACTTCTCGTTCCGTGGTCTTTTGCAAAAATAAAAAACTTGACGCATGAAACATATTCTGTGGTATTCATAAAAATTATTGTATGTTTATTAAGGGCTTATTTGACAAATTTCTATGGGATATTTATCAAAAAAACCTTTAATAAACATACAATATTTTTTATGAATAAGGCCGATTGTATGCAACTTGACTTTAGAAACGCATAGAACGCATACGCATAGCTTAAAAGTAGTAAAGACATACTATCAATTATCCAAAGTTCATTTCAAGAGAAAAAAAAACTGTTGTTATAAAACTAACCACACCTTCCTGAGATAAATTGGCAAGAAACTCACTACCGATGTTGCAGCTTTAAATTTTTGGTTTAGTAATATACATGTGCATCTAATGTATATAAGGATTCGTTTTTTTTTATACTAGTCCTATTTTTTCAATTTGAACAATAAAACATTTCATTTTAGACGTGCTTTTCAGCTTAAATAATATTGATCTAATGAAATTAGTTAAAATTGTGAAAAACTTAAAACTCTCCGTCAACCAACAGCATGTAGCAACCCCCCACTACTTTTTCTTACTTTTCTTTCTTCTTTTTTAAACCTCCACTCAGACTAAGAAGTTTCTTTTGCAGACATTTATGAAAAATACATTTTAAAAAAGTGTTCACATTGTATTAAACTAACCCAACCCTCCAACCCTCCACACGTCTTAATGTATTTTTATTTCATTTCTCATTTTATCTTAAATGTATTGTAAAGAAATAAAAAAAAAGAACGAAATGTGAAAGGAAAAATCTTAACATTTTGATGCGTTATTTACATGCAATAAAAATTAACGTTTGAAATAAAAGGACCAACTCACGTTCCAACCTTGTGTCCTGTCTGTTTTGTTTGGAAAAAGTGTGACTGACTGTAATGAATAATAAAAAAAAACGAAACTCTAGAATACGATTTTAATAAGTATGAAAGAATATTTAAAATAAAAGTAGAGAAAAATAAAGATGAATAGAGATGCTGCTGTTTTATTTCACAGAAAATATTACAAGCCAGTCAGTGTCAATTGACAATGACAAAAAAAAAATTCCCAAAATAAAGATAAAGAAAAAGAGAATTAAATTAAATACTTGTACATTAGAGCAAAATTAGGGGAGGGTTGGAAAATAAAACAGAAGAAAGTGGAAACACCAGCAATAAATGGGAAAATTTGAAGAAAAAAATCTTTCTCACTAATTGGAACTCACACGAAAAGAAATTCCAGACAAGTTATTGAACAAACAATCAATTCATGTCTTCAAAACATTGAAATGTATAAGAATTTCCTTTCTTATAAATTTTCTTAATTCTCGCAGTAGCCTGCAAGCCTTTGGATTCCCCTGAATCTAAATAGACCAAATTAATTTTAGATCCTACTTTGTAAGTCCTGTCTATGGAATGTTTTTTGCTGCTCTTCTTTTTGGTTATTGAGATCTGTCTGGCTTTCAAGTTACTGAACACCTCAAGATGATCAGCAATTTCTTCAGACTGTAGACCCCTAAAGTGTATACGTGCCTTTATATGCAGTATAATTCTAATCCATATTCAGTATAATTCTAATCTACGCCAAATCATCTGCTACAATATGAAATTTATATCGTTTTTGTTCCTTGTAAAAAATCATAATATAGTTTGACTTTTCCGAATATTTTTTCTCGTTACAACAAAAAAAAAAAAAAAAAAAAAAAAAAAAAAATTAGCAACAGTGCATATGAGGAACATGTTCCTTTCTAAAAATGTTGCACCTAATTTTTCAGGGCTACTTAATATCATTTTTTCAACTGTATTAACAAATTGTTTTTATACAAATAAGGCTTTTGTTCTTTTATTTTCGTTTACATATTTATTTTTATGTGAAAAGTTAAAAAAAAAATTACAAAGTTTAGAACACGAAACTGATGCCATTTTTTTTATACAAAAAGTGCAACATTTTGTTGCTCTATTTATGAAAGACATGTATTCATTGCTCATATTTAAATAATTTCATTTCCTTCACAATGTTGTGTGTTCTTTCACAATAAGTTTGCCTTTATTAAAGAAAAACTAAATTCCTTTCTTGGAAAACGAGAAACGAAAAAAAAATTTTAAATTTTTTTTAGAAAAGAAAACGTATGTGAGATATTTTATAATCAAAGAATTGTTGCAAACAATGCTGAATTATAAATAATCAGTGAAGGTAACACAAGCTAGCAACCACATATATTATTAGTGCTCTCCTGGAATAATCTAGTGGAAAATGGTTCACAAGTTCGATTCCGCGGGTGTTTCTGCATACACGCCAAACTGACTTTCCACGATGATTTTGTAAAAAATTTTATTTTAATTTAATCTTGATTGAAAAATGCAACTCTAACTACACATTTATGATAAATCTATCATCCAGTATTTTTTTTTGCAATTTAAAAAGTTGCTGATTTGCGGAGGCTCAGGTAACATGTCAAACGTGTTCGAAATTTTCAAGGCAACATTTTTTTCAGAAAAGGGAACCATACAAAATATTGATATAAATAGAAGAAACTACTAAATAAAATGCAAAAAAATATGTAAGAAGTGTAAAAACTAACAAAAATTGAGACTGAAAATACTTGTAATAATGAAAATAAAAAAATAAAAAATATTGTACAATAATGAGAAATGAGCACAATGTTTAATGTTTTCTACAAAATATGTATATGATTTTTATATAAGTGAGCTTTAGGTCTTTTTACAAAAATTATTTTTATTATGATTCAATATTTCGACGCCTCTTTGGGCGTCTTCCTGAAGAAGAAAAATCATATATATATATTAAAAAAGGTCGAAAATAAATAGTGTTAATTAGTTTTCTACAAAAAAATAATAAATAATAATAATAATAAAATAAAATAACTAATTTACGTAATTATTTTTTAAATTTCAATTTTATACAAAACATGAATCAAAAACAATCGAGAATGCGAAAATATGCATTTTAATTAATATATACAAAAATATGCACTAATAAATCGATGGTATTTTAAAGCGAATTCTTCAATTCACAAAGATTTTTTGTTTTAAAGAAAAACTTATTTAAGTTGTGAAGTGAGCAGAGGTATTCGATCTGCCCCGATCAGCTGATGTTTGTTTACCTTTCTGAATAATAATTTTATATATAAACGAGAAAATATATAAATAAATAAAAGAGAAGGTAGTGATGAATGATTTATTGTTATCAACTCGCTATTTATATCGAGTCATTTCTTTCCTTCTGATATCATAAGTCTTCCACAGTTGTATAAATGAAATGTAGACTTAGTTCATTTCAAAAGTTTGCGGCGATTTAGTAAAGAATGCCAGTTTTTGTACAAAGTACTCCATAATACGCCCTAATGGCTAGAAGCTGGTGTACTAGACTAATAGTGGGAGGGTCGCAGCTTCGATTGCTGCCGAATACTCTGGGTGTTTTTACAGACAAGCCAATTGGTGTCGGAGCTTGTGTTTGTTTATAAATCTTTATAAAACTAAAAGATAAATTTTCAATAATAAACTTTTTAAATTTGTTTTATGTGGCGTTAAATGTTCGAATGTGAAACTTGGCTGCGATCTAAAGGGTATACATACATTCTTTTAAATATTAAATTTCATCATATTTAAATATGATTTTTCTATTTGTCATTTTTAAATCTTTAAAAAAGTAATGAGAAGCTCCTTATTACTGTTGTAATTACAGGAACCGAATTGGTGGTATATGAATTGCTTATTGTAACCGAAAATAATTCGGGAGGATACAATTATCATTCAGTGTGATGGAAAAATTTTAATTCACGCTATAAATTTTTGAATTTTGCGATTTATTCCCAACTAACCTGTTTTTTATGAATGTAAGAAAATGATTTAAAATTTAATCATAACAAATTAAGATACTTTGCCATTGAAAAGCAAGAAGCTTGTAATTAATTTGGACCACCTGGAAGACAAAAACCAAATATTGACGAATAATGATAAACATGTGGTTCGCTCGTCCAGTGCATACCTGCCTACATTAATAACAAGAATATCTGATCCTATTTAAAATAAGTTTAAATCTTAAGTAGAATTGCATCAGGTAGTAATACAAAAAACCCAAAGTGTTAATTTTGATTTTGAATCTTTTTTTTAGCTGGTTGTGCATCATGCAGCAATTATGTCATTTCCAAGAACAATTTCATTACATATTAAAACCAGGAAAATTCGCTAATAGTGACTCACTGAGGGTTATAAAAATAATTATAATCTACACAATGGCGTTATAAAGTGACTTAAAGATGTTGCTCAAGGAAAAATTCATATACAAATGTCAGACTTAAAAGGCTGTGGATATGTAGGTCATATATCGAGGGTGCTTAAAGTATACAAATTACTAAACCGAACAATTTAAGACTGTTAATTTTTTACTCGATTTTAATATTAAAGGGGTTTTAATATTCGTTTGTTTTTTTTTTTCTTCATTTGTAGAATGATTTTGCAAAACGCTTTTTATATAAAAGAGTGTAGTTCACAGAAGGCCCCCTTTTGACCAATATGTGATAGATAGGATTAGGATGTAACCATACAAAGTAAGGCTTCGTTATCTTATAACCTACTGACTATAATAGTGGGATGGCTAGAAATAAATTACATTCAGTTAATTTTTTTATTAAATTCCAGATGTTGCTCGAATTAATTTTTTGAAAAAGAAATTGTCATTTGCTTTGGACTAATATTAATAAAATGTTATAATATATAAAATATACAAAATAAAAATACTACTTCAATGGGATTTAATATATATTTACAAATATGTGTGTGCATAGATCTATACTTATTTATTTTTTCTAAAATCAAAAAAGAGAATATCCTGCAATGATTAACGTACGTTACAATTATTGGAAATTATTGGAATTTTTACTATTTTCAGAATTTTGCTACTGACTTCGAGTGATATTGAAATATTTTCAAGACATTGATTATGAATTTACGAAATTTTTAATTTTTATTAGAAATATTAGTGTGGAGCTTTTGCAATAAAAAATAATATATCGCCTTCGTCGGTGATGGCTCGTAGCTGGCTTGTATAGGATTCTAGCTTCCGACTTTCAATTGTCGATGCCGTTTAATTTCATTATAAATGTAATTGGAATAAATAATGGCATTTGGTAATAACATACACCAGCTATAACGAATTATTGTCTATACCGAGCATCTTCTCCGGTCCCAACATTTTGTACAAGTATTTCATAAAAGTTATTACGGTCATAACGAATTCTCGTCTTTAAAGAACTATTCTTAAAACACCAAGTACAAAAATGCTTGTAAATTTCTATATTTATAGTGAAGAAAATAAAAACGTAAAATATCTCCGGTAATTCTCTAAACAGCTAAAAAAATATTTGTTTGACAAAGCGATCAAATTAATTGAAAGTAAGCGGATTTTGTAGCAGATATATTTAAAATGTTACATAAAACATCTCGAAAAATAAGAAAAAAAAATTGCCAGTCCCACAGAGTTCATTATAATCGTATGCCACTGTACCAGTATTTGTTTTTCATATACTGATAAAAACTCAAACAAACTTTTTTCTTTTATCTTGCCGCCATAAAAACGTGGGATGTGGGATGTTGCTAGTTGCAGCTCTATTTCGGAAAACAAATTTTCGTGATATATCGGCCTTTTTGGGTCTAAGGAAGATATTGTGAGACGTAGGCGTTCATATAACAAAAATCGATTATTTATAGTTTTTGATTTCGATAAGACAGAAAATCTAATGAATTCATTCATTCGGTAGATAATTTTTATGACAAATTTTAAGCGGATTTTTTTTATTCACTCCGAGAACGCCTTTCATGCCATTCATCTTAATTCGGATATCATTGTCTTAATTACTATTAGGCCACTCGTAAGATGGCATGGTGTAGTGGTTAAAGTACTTGAATACAAAACTAAGCACCCCAGTTTCGTTCCCTGGCAGAGAACAAGCATTTTTCACCATGGTTTTTCGAGTTTTAAAATTAATTGCCTTCAACCCCCCTCCAAACAATCTTTGTAAGAAGCCCCTTCTCTATCTCCCTGGTAAAGAAGACAACATCATGGCAAAGATCTGGCAGCCATCACCTTCTGGGAGAAAAGGTAGAAATCAAAGATTAGCAAGATTCCTCACTACTACACTAAATACACAGAAGGCTTTGTTTCTAGGCAACGACAGATGGCAGCCCCATTACCCTAGACCTGCTACAGCTGCAGCAACAATCGATTAATGAATAACAATGCGAAAAGAACTGCAAAACTCATGTAGGACGGAAGATGCTTTGTAGAAGTCAAATGCTCCCCAAGAGGAGTAATGGAGAAAAAAAGATCTAAGTCGACTATGTTCATAATTCAATATTAAAAATTTATTATTTTGCGATAATCTGCCCAAGTAATTGTTAAAACAATTGGAAGTTTTAAAAAATGTTTTGTTTGTTGTAGATTTAGCTGATCATACACCGGCATTTCATTGGTCCTGAAACCAAATCGTTAGTGAACTTTAAGCAGTTTGAAAATATTCAGTGTAGCGCGTTTACGCCAAACGCATCAAATACAATATGAGAATTCTTTATGGTATATAATCCTTACATAATCCTGGTAAGCTTAGAATGCTTCTATACAAACAACACAACAAACAATTACACTCAACATGAGTCTATTTTATTTTTCTTGTAACAGGAATATTTTTAAATTCCTTAAGTTCACTGACGATTTGGTTTAGCAACGAATTAAATGCCGGCATATCAACAGTCAACGACACCACAAACAAAACATTTTTTTTAGTCATAATTTTTTTAATAAATTATTATTATTTAAATTATTTTTATTTATTCTACATAAGTTGAACCAATAATAAGTATTAAAATTTTAGAGCGAAGTAGTCCTCCTTTCCAGCCGATTTTAGCCTATACTGCCTGGGATGTTGTTTGTAAATTAAAAGACTATCAAGTTTATTTATTTGTTGTCAAATAATTGGAACACACATCATTTATTTTTTGTCGTCTAATCTCAGATTTTTATTTAGTTCTCATTATATGAATTTTTTGTTCTCAAGTTGCATTTAGGACCCCTAGGACTACAATTCCTATACGAGTATAGTGTAGTAAGTGTGTAAGTCCTTATTTAATGAAAATGGCTACCAATCTTGTTAAGAAATTAGTTTTATTTTAAACTAATTTTGGCTAGACATCGTCATTCCCATATAAATAAACATTATCAATGGCCCCTTGGAGGCACTTTGTGCATTTTTCGTTTGTTGCGTATTTAAATTTTTTTTAATTTTAACCTTTTTGTCCTTTTGTTTGAACTGCAAAATTGGCTCTGCTAAATATTGTGGTTTGCGCCCCTGCTAGAAAAATTCGAGTTTGTCTTTACACACATACAAAAATTTGGGATTAGTTCCAAATAATTTTGTAAAACAGTGAGTTAAACTTACAACTTAAAATCATAGTATGAATCTGTAAATAAGAAAGTTGAACAAAAATTTTAGCGGACGACATAGTTGAGCCAATACAATCCCATTAAGATGGTGGCGGCTCCAACACAAGCAACTTATTGCTCTGGCCATCATTTAATATTTATAGAGAAAAACATTGCAGGATGTATACGAGCGATAAAGCCATTGGATCAGTTAAAAGTGTTTTATTGCGAGACCAATAACGGATTTTTTGTTGTAATAAAGATTCTCCTAAAAGTTTCAGGGAACAGCAGCTTTTCTGCGTATGCAGTACAACCTCGAGAATGATCTATTACTTCAAAGGATTAAACAGAAGATGGTTAAAATAAACTGAACACATAAACTTCATAGTGAAATGTAAGAAAATAAAAAAATCAATTGGAGAATCATCACCTTCGTCTAGCTACAAATGACTCCTTGAGCGGCCAGGATAACACATGCACTCACTCACACTCAACTCTACACATATACAAACATACTCAAAATATTAAGTAACCAAAAACAAGAATATATCAGGACTAAAGCATAAAAATTGTTATTTAGGATATATTTACAGCAGCAGCAGCATGCGATTACAACAATCAAACAGAAAAGGTCCTTATAAAAATGAATGCTCGAAAAAGCAAAAAAGAAAATACTTCATTTGCATGTGGATTGAGGATTAGTTTAGGGATGATTATTAAATGGGTGGCATGTTCACTATAAAATCTTACACAGTCGGAAAAGTGACAGGCAGTCAGAGCGACAGACAAGCAGCTAAACAAAAACGGACGTTGAACGGTGTTGGCTGGGGCTGACAAACAGACAAGGGTAGGAAGAAGATTATATGGAGGAAAAAAGTATGAACACCGCGTTTTTCCAAACACATCTTGACAAAAAATAAAATAAAATAAAATGCTCTATGTATTATGTCCCTGTAAGGATAAGTTCGAAAAAAAGCGAATCAGGGAAAGAGTGTTTGTTTGCACCAAGAAAAGATGTATGACCACCTTATTGGTGTGACAGGCGTAAGTAACGTCAAGAATGTACTGGACTAAATTTGTATTTATTTATTTTCATTTTTTCTTTTTTTGTTGCTCTACATGACTTCATGAGTGGGGGTAAAAGGATGGCAGTAAGTTTTAAGCATAAACCATCAGGGAGTCTACTATAGAAACATACTTACGTACATATACTCTTTGTTGTTGTTAAAAACTCTATATAAATTATGTAAATATTTTTGCTTGAAATGAAGAAATTGTTAGAAATAAGCAACTAAAATAAAGGAGATTAAATAAAATCAGTCATATTTGGTTAAAAAGTTTGTGGAAATCATTAAGACTTAAAAAAAATTTCATAAAACTGCAGTAAAAAAAAGAGCTTCAAGAAAAAGTCATGAAAATATAGAGATTGTCATCTGGGAGTGGTGTAAAGTCGGTTCAATTGTAATGATTTTAACGCAGGCTTGTGATTGATTGAACTGGAAAAAAGTTTTCAATGATTTTTCGCAATTAAAATACATATAAATATATTTTAAATTAAGTTACGATAGATAATTTATTATTAAAAATCAACTTACTCCTGGAAAGGATGCAAATTTTTGTTTTCTCGTTTAGAAAGTTCAAATCTCTTAAATTATTGCTCGCTGTTTCTTGCAAATTAAACATTTTCTGCTGAATACTTAATTTTGAAAGGGCAAATATTTCCGATATGGGCCTTTGAAAATGCATATTTTTATAATATCTGATATATTTATGTTCAAAATAAATAAGAAATAAAAATAAAATAAAAACAAAATAAATTCCTAATTCCCATATATCCTTGATCTAAAAACTAAATTTTATATAAGACCAGTAATAAATGTGTCTTTAATTTCGCAGCAGTGAAATTCAATCCAATTTGAAACTATGCCTTAAATCACTGTATCCTATAAGGATTTAAATTTCACCCATATATACTTTTTTGTAGAATCTATACATAATTGTTAAATTTCTTTGGTGCACTTTGAATCCAGACTTTATTAATCAATCCATTTTTACATAAATTGTGCGCCAGTGCAAAAATGAAATTTTAAATTTATAGAGGGAAGAACTTCACTACCCTTCGCTTTTTCACAACAAAAATTAATGAATGAACCACTTGTAAGTAAATTTTCTTTCCATACGGACACTCTGGCCTTCAATGCTTCTTATTAAATAGATTGAACTCATTATGGATGGCAGTGCTTTTCCAAAAACTTTTTCCTTTTATTTAAATATTATTTGGGAGAAATTTTAGCGACTATATCTGAAAGTATTGGAAACTGATATTACTTCAACGTGGAAAGGCTGGAAGAACTTTTTATGAAAATCGTGGAATTATCCGGACTATATGCAATTTAATATGAGTGGATTAACGTTTTGATCGTTTTGAAGTTTGTGCAGCACCCAGTTCCTAATTATTATTATGTATTTTGCTTTGATCGCACATCAGGCAACAAGCGATCATTTGTCTTAATCGCCTTTCAATACTGATTTTTGTATATGAATTTTTCCTGGGGCAACATCTTTAAGTCACTTTATACCGCCATTGTGTAGATTATCTTTATAACCCTCAGTGAGGCGCTTTTAGCGAATTTTCCTGGTTTTAATGTGCAATGAAATGATTCTGGGAAGTGATAATAGCTGCAGCTAAAAAAAGATTCAAAATCAAAAATAACACATTGGGTTTTTTGCATTAGTACCTGATGCAACAGTACGTCAGTCCTTTACCTTTAAAGTTAATAAATATATCATTAGTACTTTGGGTTTTTTATTACTTTTATTATCAGATGCAATTCTGCTTAAGATTTAAACTTATTTTAAATAGGATCAAATATTGTTGTTATTAATGTAGGCAGGCATGCACTGGACGAGCGAACCACATGTTTATCATTATTCGTCAATATTTGGTTTTTGGCTTCCAGGTGGTCCAAATTAATTACAAGCTTCTTGCTTTTCAATGGCAAAGTATCTTAATTTGTTATGATTAAATTTTAAATCAGTATCCTTCGAACATTCATTCCATAAGGATGTACTTGATTTTCAACGGAAAACCACATCAACATCTGCCGAAAATGTCTTCCAACGATTTAACAACATTGGATGAGGGTCACACTTTTCGAAATGAGAGAAAGTTTATTTAAAAGTGGGTCATTCATAATTTTCAATGTAAGTCCGTGATTGGTGGAGAACATCCTGAAGCATCATTTACATATACGCCCACCGAAGACTTACAAATTCACCGATATAGATTTCAAAGTCGTTGAGGAAATGTTACGCTTTATTTACACCAACGAAGTGCGAAATCTTAGTAAATTGATCTATGGACTCCTATATGCAAGCGATAAGTATGACTTGTCCAAACTGAAGTCCATGTGCGTGGAAACACTGAGAGAAGGCATCTCGATTGCAACAGCCGCTGAAACACTGATAGCTGCTGATCTATACAATATTGAAGAGTTAAGTGAGGAAATGATTCATTATATCAACAGAAACAAGAGGTCTGTGACAAGAACGGAAGGCTGCGAAATACTTATCAATAACTATTCCTATTTGCTAGAGAAATTGGATGCGCGCAGCACCAACTAATTTGGTTTTCTATTTAATTATTTTTATAACAATAGTTTAATGTCCTTAAGTTTGTACAGGTATGATTATTGATTGTATTTATTTTTAAATTTAATTTAATATAAAATAAATCAGGATCATGTGAATTTATGTTATTTTAATGCTGAGGTCTTATGGAAGTTTAACACACTCAGAAAAAGGAGCTTCCAAAATTATCAGGAAAATGCTGATACTATGATTCTTTACCTCTAAGAATCAAATTCTCCGATGGAACATGAATTTTTTTAAAGAACTAAAGCTTTTTTAATTTCAACAGTTAATTAAAAAAATTATATTTTCAAGAAGATATAGGGAAACAAGTATTATTCATAAAAAATAAATTATTTTCAACTAGCGTCTTACATATACGAGTGTGAAGGAGTAAGGTCCTGTTTTTATAAAGCGAAAAAAATTTCGTTCCATTAGGTTAGGTTAGGTTGATTGGAGGGGTGTGATAGGCCATGACATACGACATACACTTAAGCCAGTGAAGGCTTGTTGTGCGCTCCCTTGGGTTTAACCATAACATATTGACCCAAAGGTCTAGAGATCTCCGTGTCACTCAGAAAGTTCCTTAATTTGCTCCAGCATATTCCCCGTAATCGGGTTATGTCCGATAAGGTGTCACCCCCAAGATATCGGGACCTTAGTTGTAAGAAGGCGGGGCATTGGCACAAATAGTGTTCCAATGTTTTGCTCTTCTCCCCACATGCTCTACATTCATCTCCTCCCGCTATTCCCATGCGTTTAAGATGTGCCCGTAGTTGAGAGTGCCCTGTGACAACTCCCATTATTCTACTTAGTTCGGGCTTGCTAAGTCTTGGCAGCTCCCTCGTTCTTCTCTCGTCTGGATCTCCATATAGAATTTTTGTTCTAGTAACAACAGCAACGAAAATGTCATTCCTTGAGAGTGGGTTAACATTTTTTATTGCCCTGTTTTTGACTGACAACTGGTTATTTAACAGGGAAAATATCGTTTCTGCCAAGGATTGTTAAAACTATGTGGATCCTGTACTGGATGAAACAATTATTTAGTAACTTTTCATGTGCTACAGGAACCAATTCGAAATATAGGAAATTTTTAGGAAAATGTAAAATCTTGTGTTTTTAAGGGATTCACTGATATTGAGTCATCGAAATTTCTGCAGAATTCAAAAGCGCTTTTTCTTGTCATAAAAACTCATTGCAAATATGTACTAAAAGTTTCTATGAAAATGACTCTTTCTTTGAAAGAGTCATGAAAATACTTAGATTAAGACTCGGAAATAGTGCGAATTCGTATAATTTTTAATGACTTAAACATAATGTTGTAGTTGTAGGTTTTTCTCTTTTTTGGTTCTTGTTCAGAACATGATTTTATGTCACATTAGTGGTTTCTGGGTGTAAAAACTGCATTGTTGAATTTTTGGAGGCAGTTCAAGTTCAGTGGAAGGACTTTAAATTTTTTCACTGCAGAATCAATAGTTTTCCATTCGTACGTGGGAAGGTCAATATCTCAGTACTTTTTGAAGTTACCGACTTTTAACTAAAAGAGCAGCACCGCTCCTGTCAGCATGAGTTTGTCAGTTGACTCCTGTAAAGATTAAGCTGCGTCATTAATTTGTCTTTGATAGTAGATTTTTTTATGATTTCAAGAGATCACTAAGCGTTATTTTTGCGGAAAAAGTCTTACTCAAGTCAAGGCTTAGGTTGGTAAACTCTATGGGAATTCTGCATCATCAATTTCAATGGTAGAAATTTCGTTGTGGCCGTACAAGTGCGGAAGATGTCGAACATTCTGGACACCCAGTTGAGGTCTCTACATCGAAATAATTTAAAAAAAATACAAGACGTGCTGTTGGTCAATCGGAGATTGAAAGTGCGAGCTATCGTGGAAGCCATAGGCAAATCACATGGCTCATTGGTTTAAATTTTTAATGATCACTGGTTCACAATCGACCACAAAAGCAATTGTGTGACAACTTCGCTGTGTGTTTTTGCGTCACTTCAAAGAAGACCAAGGTGCGTTTGCCAGGCAATAAGGCCAAAGCGACAGTTTTTCGGGATGCCCCCGGTATAATCCACATTAAATATCCTCAAAAGCCTAAAACAATCTGCGGCCTAAAACAATGTAGGCTTTAAGAAAGCCGGCTTTGAATCGATTTGAGGGAGTTAGATTCGAATTTTTCTGCATCTTCATTACTTTTTAGAAAGCTCTTTTTAGGTGTGTCTCTCCTAAAGTTCCGTTACTGGGTTATATGCTCAGTTAACTGATATATTAAATGCTTTGGCTGTTAAGCATGCAACAAAAATAGCAATTAGAAGATTGTGTGAACAAAAATAAAATGACAAATAGCATTTTAAGTACTTCCAAAATGTAGTCTTTCATAGCATCTTGAACACGACTTCATATCTAGTGAACCAGACCCAAAAAAAGAACACCTTGCAATTACAAGTTAATTTTAAAATCATTGGAGGAAATATGTATTTGCACTATTATCGAACCACAAATTGTGAAAAGAGAATAAGTTGCCAACAAACCATGGAGCGATACAGTCTTCAGGAAATTGGAATTATTGTTGCTGCTTATTTAACAAATTTTCATTCTGTTGTTTTAACGCAGAGTAGATTTCGTCATCGGCAGTTCAAGTATGACTTGAAAATAAATACAAATTTAAATTGATAAAATCGTATTAAAAAGCGTAGTTGGTATTTTAACCTGAAATAAAGTTGATGGCAAAACATTACATTACATTTATTCATATTTTATGTGTATATGCAACATACTATGCATACATTGGCACTATTGCTTATTTTTTAGAACAGATCGCAAACGTGCAACAGTAGCGAAATATATGTAACATTTCTGTCAGAAACATAAACGCAATTTGCTTTTCGATTTTTAATTTTATTTTTTGTGAGCTGGTGATATTTGATGTATATATTTAATTATTTTCAGATTATTTTATTTTAATTCCTTTTTTATGCAAGTCCAAACAATAAGAACGAGAAAATTGAACCAAAAACTACACGGCTTGCCACATCTCAGCCGTTTATTGATTAACAAAAACTTTTTGTCCATAATTTTAAACAACTCTTTATGTATAATCTTACTTGTATATAGAACTGATGCATATTTGTTTTTATTATCGGTATTCTATAAATATTTCACTTCCCTTTTGTTTTTTTTTAAGAAACTTTTATTGAATTTATTTAAAGTCTTTATATTTTGCACACAAAAAGAAATGTTCTTGAGAAGGGTCTAACAACCGCTCAAGGCAAATTTTGTTGCATAGAAATTATGGAATGGTTCAAGGATTTTTTGTTTGTTTTGCTGCTTCACATTTTCCTTGTTTTATTTAATATTTCTCTCTCATTATGCAGCCAAAGTAAAGAAAAGAAGTTCATTAGCAAGTGGTTTGTTGATTTTTCTTCATTTTCTAGTTGGATTATTTTCCTTTTTCTTTATTTGTTTTTAGCGTTTCCTTTAGTTTTATGAAAATTTATTGATTTTCTCATCGGAAGAAGGAATAATAAAGAAAGTGGAAAATGAAAGGCGATAATTAAAGAAAATTACAATACTTAAAGCATCATTTTAATAATAGACATTGATAATTTAAATTAGCCTAAAGTCAAACGTTTACAAAATCAGCAAAAAACTTTGGAAAATATTTTTTTAATGAAAAGCTTTTCTTTATAGTGGTCCAGAAGAAAAAAAATACGAAGGAGTTTGAAAAGCACATAATTCCTTTATTGTATTTTGAATAGAAAATTTGTTTGATAGTGTACCTTTCCATTTGCAATTTCCCAAAATTCTGATAAATAAAATAAAATCATATTAAAATAATGAGGTTATATATGATTTCGTAATCAAGAAAGGAATGTAGATCCAACAAAACACATCAGACAGCAATGAAAACAGGCGGTTTCTCACCGGAGGTTTACCGTTTTTTTCTTTTGGGAAACTACCAGGTCCTTATGGAAGCCTTCAATACAGACGTTTGCTGTTTGAAGGTAATCTTCATAGAGGTAATCTAATAAATAGTGTTTAAGGCGTGATTTTACTTTACGTTGCTGACCCATCATATGCTATTCCTCTGAGGTCCTTTGTGTCATATAAAGTGATTTTAAAATATAGTATGTTCTAGACGTTAGATGAGTCCAAGAGATAAGCATTACGTCAATTTGTTTACCCATATTTTCTTTAAGTGATAAAAAAAATTGGAGAAACGTTGGAATAAGCGCAAGGACCTCAAAGGAGAGTATGTAAAAAAATAAAATATATGTTTATCCAAAAACTTGTATTTCATTGCAAAATTTTTCTTCTCTTAAAAAGGCATTCTTTTCCTTAAAAACAGTGTAACATTTGCTTGATCTCTCAAAGAGAAAAATATTTCTTTAATATACCCGAATGAGCGCAAACTCATTAGGAAAGAGAACGCAATCCTAAAACTTTTAAATTAGAGCTATAATTATGTAGATTTTTGAAATCAATTGATCACCAATATATTATACTTATTGTTGGAAATAATATTTCTTGTTGTTTATAATTTCCTCTCGCACCTGTACATATTTTATAAATAATTACTTGTTTAAATATTTTAATTGTAATCGAAATAGCATTTTGCTTTCTTGTTCAATAATATGTAAAACTTGAAAAATATCTTCTTTAGTTCTTAAATAAAAGTCTATAATTTGTCACTTATTTTCAGAAACGAACACGCAATCAATTATAACTTTCGATTTTGAGATTGCATTTCTAAAAAATAATCTGGTGAAGCGTCCCTACAAATTAAGCTGGATCATATTTCATCTTTTTTTTTTTGTTGAACATAGTCTTATTGTCCTTTTTTGAAATATTAATTAAGAAAACAATTTTATTTTTCAAAAATTATACTAATTTTTTCTTTTATATATATTTTCAGATATTCACACTACCCGCCGAGAGTGGTGAGTTTTTTTTAACTTTTTAAGTATATCTAAATTTGATTTTAATAATAAAAGCAAACATTTAATTTACTTATTCACAATACTTTAGAAAAAAGTATTAAATGCTTACAAAACAAATTTTGTATAGAAATTGAAGACCTCTAGAAAATTGTGGTAAAAATGTTACCAATTTTTAGCTTAAACTACTTTTTGCTAATTTTTTTTAAATACTTATTATATTCGTGAAGCCTTTCATTTCCTCTCTAATAAATTTTACTGACTACTTATAATTTTTGATATTCGCCATTTCCTTGATCGACGGTATTGTTTTATTTATATTATTTGCTCATTTTTATTTTTAGCGACTTCTAATCAATTGTTTATGAAATCATAATCGTTTGTAGCAACTTAAGGTTACAATTTTACATTTCCACTTAATAAAAGGGGTGTTTTGTTCTGGAAATGTACCTCAAAACCAACATAACCCGAATCCCGTCGAATTTAGCCTGGCTTATGCTGAAAAATTGCACATTTCGGATGCGCTGTATTATATTTCCTACAGAATGGCATCAATAGCCCTTTCCACTGAAAGAAATTTTTCAATGATATCCTACACACTTTTTGCTTTCTTTATATTTAAAGCTAGAAAACCCCTATCTTATATATATATATATATATATATATATATATATATATATATATATATATATATATATATATATATATATCGATATATATATATATATATATATATATATATATATATATATATATATATATATATATATATTATATATATCGATATATATATATATATATATATATATATATATATATATATATATATATTATATATCTATATATATATATATATATATATATATATATATATATATATATATATATATATATATATATATATATATATATATATATATATATATATATATTATATATCTATATATATATATATATATATATATATATATATATATATATATATATATATATATATATATATATATATATATATATATATATATATATATATATATATATATATATATATATATATATATATACGATATTGCCTCAAAATATTTTCCATTCTTAAAATGCTCTACATTCCGCATTCATTGCTCCGTTATTGCACAATCTGCGGATCATCTGCAATTTAACCTAATTATTCCACTGCTATATCCACGTGAGGTTTATTAATAATGGCGGATTTATCTCTGAAATAGATGCATTCTGCACCACTGTGCAGAATACGAATTCTTGAACAATAACATAACAATACTTTATTTAATTGAAATTTAAATATAATCCCGTTTTGCTGTAATTCGCTGCGCGCATGTGTACCTTCAACCACCAACTCACCTTTCTCACACATGTGTGTGAGCGTATGTTTGTTTAACATTTTAGGATAACCTGTCAATTACCTAATAAAATGTCATATTAGGAAAACTCCATATTAAGGATTAAGTGGAAAAATCATGTATATTTTTCACATTTTATTTGTGTAGCCTTGTAGGTAGTCTGGACTAAAAATAAATTTTTTGTTCTACATTCTCAACGGTTTTAAATTTTTAAGTGCACCTTTCGCGAAAGGTGTTGGGTCAGCATTTGTTATAAAAACTAAGTAAAATGTCAGCAACTTGCTCTCAAGTTAAAGTGAATATGACCGAAATCGTATCGATCGATTGTACTATCTCATTAATCGACCTTTTAAATGGATAAAAAATTAATCATATATCACACACTTTAGTTTATTTTAATTTAAATATTGAAAGGGCTTAATGAAAGACCCTGAACTTCGAATTTTACCCAGATTTCCTCGACTTAACTTTTCAGATATACGCAAACGGCTCATGAATCGAAACTCTGCCTGTTGAAATGAGTGAAGTAACCCTAATCATTTGTTCAGTAACCTCTTCTTAATTTCAATTTATTTTGGCTTTGATCGCACATCAGGCAAGAAGCTATAATTATCCTCAACTGCCTTTCATATTTAATTTTTGTATTTGAAATTTCATTTTTACCAGCTTCTTCTTTCCATTTTACACGAGTTGAATGGGGAAATTGGGCTGTTCCTTGGGAAGCAGTAACAAATTTATTTCTTGATGACCACTTCAGCGAATAAAAGAAGTTGCGCAAGTTTCATAAAAAATTCAAGCCAATTTCATAAAAAGTGGATTTTTCCAATTAACTCCTTTATTTCTTTCAATGAATCTTTTCCTCAACCGCCTGACTCTTTGTATTTGAATTTCCCCTTTTATTTGAATGGAGTAAACCCTTTGTAGCACTTGATAAAGCCATGGCCACATGTTGAATAAGTGCTGAGTTGAGCAATTCTAGCGAAATGAAAAGCACCCTCAGATTTTTTTGAGAGTAAATCCTAACTGATGGCTAGCATAAAACAGTTGCGGAATCACTGCATGACACATATACACTTTTACATGTTATATACACTTTTACATGTTTTTATAATTCTACCTTCTCATGAAAACTACTCTCAATACTCTATGACAAATCAAATTAAAGTTTTCTGCTCAAGGATTAATTACTTTTCACACACATGTGCATGCATGGATGTCCTTATTTTTTTGCGGGTTTAACTATGGAATATTAAATCCTTAATACATTTATTTAGATCTAAAGGTAGTCCAAATTACATATCGAATTTATGTATTTAAATCTAAGAGTTTCGTTTTCTTTTTGTCATTTAATCAGTGTCATTTGAACGTTCAATATAGACTGTAGTCTTATAGCGCATCTTCTTTCTAGAACCACTAGAACTCTTTATCCAGGAAACACAAGCTAGTGTCTAAAATGACTTCAAACGACTCAACAACGTTCGGTGAATGCCACACACTTCGAAAGCGGAGAAAGTTGACCAAAACGTGGGATCTTCGTAATTATCGTTGTGGAATAATGAGTGATGAAACAAGTCTATCTTCAGAAACATTCGCATTTCAGGTAACTAATGATTGCGAATGTATCGCAGTATTAATTTTTAATGGCATTCTATCATGGGACGGACTACGTAATCTCGTACTCCCTATTAACAGAAATTTCCCAGAAGGTAAATTTCAAGAGAATCTGCGTATTGACGACCGGAATACAATTAAATTGGCTGGTTTTGCAAGTAAAAACAGTTTAAGGTTGCATGCATCTCTTATAGAAAATAAATCTGAGAAATTTCTGCTAAAAAGAGACGATTCTATAATCATCTGTGAAATTGTTGCTGTGGAATATGCGAACCACGGGAGTGGAACATGTTTTCCAATAAAAGAAGCCGAATTGGGTTATAGTCTTGTGCAGCTACTGGAAACTCAAAAATATTCGGATGTAACTTTAATGGTGGCGGGGCATGAGATAAAAGCCCACAAGGCCATATTAGCAAGTCGCAGCAAAGTTTTTGCCGCAATGTTTGAGCATGAAGTGGAAGAGGAGGAAACCACTAAAGTAACTCTCACCGATATGGATGTAGAAGTCTTCAGGGAAATGTTACGATTTATCTACACTGATGAAGTGCCAAATTTGTCAAAAGTGGCTGCTGAACTCCTGGTTATAAGCGATAAGTATGATTTGCCCAAATTAAAATCCATGTGTGCATATGAGCTGGCCAAAAGCATCTCTGTTGCAACTGCAGCGAAAACACTGATACTTGCTGATGTATACCGTGTGGTAGAATTGAAGCAACACACAATTAATTTTATCATAAACAATAAACGGGCTGTGGCTGATACTGACGAGTGGAATATAATTATCAAAAACTATATTCATTTAGTATCTGAAATTTATTTACAAACTTCGAACTAGTTTTAATTTCCATTTAAATATTTTTATAATAATTGTCAGTGTCCTTAATCTTAAATATAATTATTATCTGTTGTAATGAATTTATTTATTATCTGTTGTAATCAATTTCTAGTACAATTTAATCAAAATAAAAATAAGTCTTGTACTGATAAGCCGTTCCGCTGGTGAATATTTTATTATTTCACATGCAGGCTGCATGCTGGAACTACGTCGGCCTCTATTCTGCTAAACTTCAGAAAATTTATGTACTTGTTCGAAAACAAAAAAATTAGATTTGTATTTCGTCGTGAAATTAAAATTTGTAACTGAGTCTTTTTCACTGATTAAAGAATTAAGGAATTGCTTCCACCTGCATGAAGTGGCATATGGAAGCCCAATATTGCCATAAGGTGCCAGTCCTTTACCTTAAATTTTATAGTACACTATTCATAAACTTAAAACTTAATAATATTTTAAGTGGAATTTGTTTTCATTATCATTTACTGTGCGCATGTGCACACTGAAGAACGAAGCCCCGATTGTCACACACACCTGCATTTGTATGTGCGGATGCTAGACTTTATATTCAAATGATTTCTGCTTAAAAGTTAATTGTATTATAAACATATTCTCCGCCGTCAAGCCAAGCAACTAACGTTTCACATGTATGTAAGTGTGTGTGGTTGTAATTAGCGAGGAAAATCGTCAGACTGAAGCAGTATCTTTCCAACATTCAAACCTAAATCATCGTCGCATTTAAATTTAACAAAAGCCCTCCATGAAATAACAACATAGAAAGCTGCTGCCTAAAATGACTTTAACCGATATAATAGACGTTGGCAGTTGTCACACTTATCGAAAGGAGAGAAAGTTCATTTACAAGTGGAGCCTTCATAATTTTTGTTGCCGGAAAGTGTTTTATGGAGAAAATCTTCCTTCAAAAAAATTCGAATTTAAAATGTTCAATGACTGCGAATTTGTGGGAGAATTGACCCTGATCGGTCCTCGCTGTTCTGACAGACGATGTAAATTTGTTTTAAAAAATCGGAAAAACGTTCCAACTGATAAATTTTACATTAATTTGTATGCCAATCAAAGAAAAGATAATATAATTCTTTGTTCTCCAAATAACACTAGTTATAGGCTGCAAGCATCTCTTACGGACGATCATAGCGCACGCAAATGTCTATTGAACTGGGACAATCCTACAATTACGTGTGAAATATTTTCTGTGGAATATACAAACGATCACAGTCCAAAATGTCCAACAAAAGAAGGCGAATTGTGTTCTGATCTTTTGGAGCTCCTACAAAATAATAAGTATTCGGATGTAACGCTAGTGGTAGCGGGTGATGAGATAAAAGCCCACAATTCAATATTAATAAATCGTAGCAAAGTCTTTGCCGCAATGTTTGAGCACGAATTAGAAGAGGCAAGAACGAATAAAGTGATTATAACTGATATTAAACCAGAAGTTTTCAAGGAAATGTTACGATTTATTTACACCGACGAAGCTACCAACCTGTCGAAAATGGCCCCTTAACTCTTGGTTGCTAGCGATAAATATGACTTGCGCACGTTAAAGTTAATGTGTGAGTATGAACTGGGCAGGATCATTTCCTCTGCAACTGCAGCAGAAACACTGATACTTGCTGACTTATACAATCTGTTTCAGTTAAAGAGGCACATGGTTAATTTTATCAATAACCATAAGAAGGATGTGGCCGATACTGACGATTGGCAAAAAATTTTCAATAACTATCCTTATTTACTTGCTGAAATTGATTTGCGAACTTAACTAATTTCATTTAATTATTTTTGTATTAAATTTTCATTTTGAATTGATATTGTGACTAAATAAAAATAAATCTTGAAGTAAAAAGCATTGCATTTTGGGAAGGATCTCCTCTATTCTGAAAAATTCCTTTTTGATGTATTTCATTACAGTATAAAATTTTGATTATAATGTAATCAGTTTGAAGCTCGTATTTCCATATTGTATTTAGAATAAATATTTTATAGCAAGTGAAATAGTTCTGTTTGAAATCGAAGAGGGTGGACACATTCTCTCTGCGGCCACTTGTTAATAACAACCTCCATGAGAGGTTATAATTACAATTATAAGTTGACAAGCCAAAGAATTCGGCTTTTGGTTTAATAATCTAAATGGTGATTTTTCGGATGTGATTTAAAAAAACGTTGGGACCAATTTTGGCATACTCTCCCCAACATATACACCGGTATCTCACGAATAAATATGGTCATTATTTGTGTGGCATTTGACACCGTCTTGTTGAAACCACATGTCAGCCAATTCCAGCTCTTTTACTTTGGGCAACAACAATTTGTAATCATCACACGACAGTGCTCGCCATTCACAGTAACGTTCCTGTCTTCGTCGTCTTTGAAAAAGTACGGTGCAATGATGCCACCGGCCCATACCAAAGACGGCAATTGGACAATACTAGGGCACCTTTAAGTCCCCTAGGCAAGAAGCTTTCATTTTCAAGATTTTATGATTATGTACTCACCGATACCCGCTTGTGTGCTGAATCCAGAGCCCCATACAAATAAGGGGCACAATGGTGCATCTATATACATAGATAAAAAGTTTGAAATTTTGATCTTTTTCTGATTACTCATTAAAAAATCTCTGCTCTTTAGCTATAATGGAGTGTCCCATAATATTGATGCGTGAGTCAGTCAGTATTAAAATATGTATCTTTCTATGATCCTATGAATCTATTGAATATACCCATTAGAAAAGAGCTTCTAAAGAAATCATAAAAATGTTGAGAAAAGGATCTGGAAGGAGTGCAAACTTGGATAATTGCCGATAATTTTAACATAGACTTGTCATTGCAGGATGTTTTTCTTTTCAAATCCTGTCCATCGTTTTCAAACCTGTCTTCATGACGCGGTGTAGATAGGAAGGCGTACAAGGACGCTCGAACGCACTTAACCGAAGAACAGAAAAACGATGTAGTAAGGAAAGCATATAGAGGAATCCAGTCTGTTTACAAATTAAACTTGACTTGGGATGAAGGAAAAGTGTTGCTAAGAAATATAAACATTAGTTTTATATTGAATAAGGATTGTTTATTTGCCACTGGGGATAAACTTTACATCTGGCATGAGAATTCGTTAGATTCTTATCATTATTGATTGAGACAAAATAGTTTTTTTTATATAAATTTAAAGATATCAGTATTTTTTAAAATAGATTCAGATCGATCTTCACTAATTTCTAGAAGTAATTCTTATTGTAAATAAAAATTTGCTCAATTGGATCATAGGATGTCGGTTAAAATGCACTAGTGGATTCTATGGAAGCAATGAAAATGTCATTACTTAAGAACAATAAACAATTTTTGCACTGGGTTGCAAAAGTAATTCGTACGCTTTTGTGTATTTCTTACGCCTGTTGTATAATCTAACCGTTTATATTAGTACGGAGGTGGAAGGAATTATTTTTAATACTTGAACCTACAATTTCGAACAACAATTATGGGCAACATGTTCATAAGTTTAATTCTTATAGACGTATTCATAAGGGATAGGTTATATGGCGTGTAAGTTGTTATAATCTGAGTTCTTTTCTTATTTCAAATTAATATATAGGAATTTGCAATAAAAGAAATTTGATATCACGTTGCCGGGCGTTTAATTGTAAACATGTTGCATGAATAATATGAAAGACTCGTGTTGAGTATAATTGTTTGTTGTGTTGTTTGTATAAAAACATTCTAAACCTATTATGACTCATATTATATTATATACTTTTGGCATAAACATACGAGGTTGAATGTTTTAAAACTGCTTGAAGTTCACAGACAATTTGGTTTAGCTACAACAAACAAAATATTTTCTAAAAGCTTTAATTATTTTAACAATTATTTGGGGAGAATATCCCAAAAGAATTAATTTTTAACATATCCTTATTATATGCAGTTACCACGATATTGCCTCAAAATATTTTTCAGTTTTAAAATGCTCTACATTCCTTTTATTAATAATGGCGGATTTATCTCCGAAATACATGCATTCTGCACCACTGTGCAGAATACGAATCCTTGAACAATAACATAACAATACTTTATTTAATTGAAATTTAAATATAATCCCGTTTTGCTGTAATTCGCTGCGAGCATGTGCACCTTCAACACTACACTACACTACACTCACCTTTCTCACACATGTGTGTGAGTGCATGTGTGCTTAACTTTTTGGGATAACCTGTCAATTGGGTAATAAAACTCCATATTAAGAAAACTACATATTAAGGATTAAGTGGAAAAATCATTTATATTTTCCACATTTTATTTGTGTAGCCTTGTAGGTAGTCTGGACTAAAAATAAATTTTTTGTTCTACATTCTCAACGGTTTTAAATTTTTAAGTGCACCTTTCGCGAAAGGTGTTGGGTCAGCATTTGTTATAAAAACTAAGTAAAATGTCAGCAACTTGCTCTCAAGTTAAAGTGAATATGACCGAAATCGTATCGATCGATTGTACTATCTCATTAATCGACCTTTTAAATGGATAAAAAATTAATCATATATCACACACTTTAGTTTATTTTAATTTAAATGTTGAAAGGGCTTAATGAAAGACCCTGAACTTCGAATTTTACCCAGATTTCCTCGACTTAACTTTTCAGATATACGCAAACGGCTCATGAATCGAAACTCTGCCTGTTGAAATGAGTGTAGTAACCCTAATCATTTGTTCAGTAACCTCTAATTAATTTAAATTTTTTTTGGCTTTGATCGCACATCAGGCAAGAAGCTATAATTATCCTCAACTGCCTTTCATATTTAATTTTTGTATTTGAAATTTCATTTTTACCAGCTTCTTCTTTCCATTTTACACGAGTTGAATGGGGAAATTGGGCTGTTCCTTGGGAAGCAGTAACAAATTTATTTCTTGATGACCACTTCAGCGAATAAAAGAAGTTGCGCAAGTTTCATAAAAAATTCAAGCCAATTTCATAAAAAGTGGATTTTTCCAATTAACTCCTTTATTTCTTTCAATGAATCTTTTCCTCAACCGCCTGACTCTTTGTATTTGAATTTCCCCTTTTATTTGAATGGAGTAAACCCTTTGTAGCACTTGATAAAGCCATGGCCACATGTTGAATAAGTGCTGAGTTGAGCAATTCTAGCGAAATGAAAAGCACCCTCAGATTTTTTTGAGAGTAAATCCTAACTGATGGCTAGCATAAAACAGTTGCGGAATCACTGCATGACACATATACACTTTTACATGTTATATACACTTTTACATGTTTTTATAATTCTACCTTCTCATGAAAACTACTCTCAATACTCTATGACAAATCAAATTAAAGTTTTCTGCTCAAGGATTAATTACTTTTCACACACATGTGCATGCATGGATGTCCTTATTTTTTTGCGGGTTTAACTATGGAATATTAAATCCTTAATACATTTATTTAGATCTAAAGGTAGTCCAAATTACATATCGAATTTATGTATTTAAATCTAAGAGTTTCGTTTTCTTTTTGTCATTTAATCAGTGTCATTTGAACGTTCAATATAGACTGTAGTCTTATAGCGCATCTTCTTTCTAGAACCACTAGAACTCTTTATCCAGGAAACACAAGCTAGTGTCTAAAATGACTTCAAACGACTCAACAACGTTCGGTGAATGCCACACACTTCGAAAGCGGAGAAAGTTGACCAAAACGTGGGATCTTCGTAATTATCGTTGTGGAATAATGAGTGATGAAACAAGTCTATCTTCAGAAACATTCGCATTTCAGGTAACTAATGATTGCGAATGTATCGGAGTATTAATTTTTAATGGCATTCTATCATGGGACGGACTACGTAATCTCGTACTCCCTATTAACAGAAATTTCCCAGAAGGTAAATTTCAAGAGAATCTGCGTATTGACGACCGGAATACAATTAAATTGGCTGGTTTTGCAAGTAAAAACAGTTTAAGGTTGCATGCATCTCTTATAGAAAATAAATCTGAGAAATTTCTGCTAAAAAGAGACGATTCTATAATCATCTGTGAAATTGTTGCTGTGGAATATGCGAACCACGGGAGTGGAACATGTTTTCCAATAAAAGAAGCCGAATTGGGTTATAGTCTTGTGCAGCTACTGGAAACTCAAAAATATTCGGATGTAACTTTAATGGTGGCGGGGCATGAGATAAAAGCCCACAAGGCCATATTAGCAAGTCGCAGCAAAGTTTTTGCCGCAATGTTTGAGCATGAAGTGGAAGAGGAGGAAACCACTAAAGTAACTCTCACCGATATGGATGTAGAAGTCTTCAGGGAAATGTTACGATTTATCTACACTGATGAAGTGCCAAATTTGTCAAAAGTGGCTGCTGAACTCCTGGTTATAAGCGATAAGTATGATTTGCCCAAATTAAAATCCATGTGTGCATATGAGCTGGCCAAAAGCATCTCTGTTGCAACTGCAGCGAAAACACTGATACTTGCTGATGTATACCGTGTGGTAGAATTGAAGCAACACACAATTAATTTTATCATAAACAATAAACGGGCTGTGGCTGATACTGACGAGTGGAATATAATTATCAAAAACTATATTCATTTAGTATCTGAAATTTATTTACAAACTTCGAACTAGTTTTAATTTCCATTTAAATATTTTTATAATAATTGTCAGTGTCCTTAATCTTAAATATAATTATTATCTGTTGTAATGAATTTATTTATTATCTGTTGTAATCAATTTCTAGTACAATTTAATCAAAATAAAAATAAGTCTTGTACTGATAAGCCGTTCCGCTGGTGAATATTTTATTATTTCACATGCAGGCTGCATGCTGGAACTACGTCGGCCTCTATTCTGCTAAACTTCAGAAAATTTATGTACTTGTTCGAAAACAAAAAAATTAGATTTGTATTTCGTCGTGAAATTAAAATTTGTAACTGAGTCTTTTTCACTGATTAAAGAATTAAGGAATTGCTTCTACCTTCATGAAGTGGCATATGGAAGCCCAATATTGCCATAAGGTGCCAGTCCTTTACCTTGAAATTTTATAGTACACTATTCATAAACTTAAAACTTAATAATATTTTAAGTGGAATTTGTTTTCATTATCATTTACTGTGCGTATGTGCACACTGAAGAACGAAGCCCCGATTGTCACACACACCTGCATTTGTATGTGCGGATGCTAGACTTTATATTCAAATGATTTCTGGGGGCAAATTACGTCATTCGATATCGATCGGAATTTCAATACAATTCAAGAAAATTTTGTTTGAAATTTCGTTCGATATCGAATGCCGTAATTTGCCCCCTGCTTAAAAGTTAATTGTATTATAAACATATTCTCCGCCGTCAAGCCAAGCAACTAACGTTTCACATGTTACATACATGTGAAACGTGTGTGTGGTTGTAATTAGCGAGGAAAATCGTCAGACTGAAGCAGTATCTTTCCAACATTCAAACCTAAATCATCGTCGCATTTAAATTTAACAAAAGTCCTCCATAAAATAACAACATAGAAAGCTGCTGCCTAAAATGACTTTAACCGATATAATAGACGTTGGCAGTTGTCACACTTATCGAAAGGAGAGAAAGTTCATTTACAAGTGGAGCCTTCATAATTTTTGTTGCCGGAAAGTGTTTTATGGAGAAAATCTTCCTTCAAAAAAATTCGAATTTAAAATGTTCAATGACTGCGAATTTGTGGGAGAATTGACCCTGATCGGTCCTCGCTGTTCTGACAGACGATGTAAATTTGTTTTAAAAAATCGGAAAAACGTTCCAACTGATAAATTTTACATTAATTTGTATGCCAATCAAAGAAAAGATAATATAATTCTTTGTTCTCCAAATAACACTAGTTATAGGCTGCAAGCATCTCTTACGGACGATCATAGCGCACGCAAATGTCTATTGAACTGGGACAATCCTACAATTACGTGTGAAATATTTTCTGTGGAATATACAAACGATGACAGTCCAACATGTCCAACAAAAGAAGGCGAATTGTGTTCTGATCTTTTGGAGCTCCTACAAAATAATAAGTATTCGGATGTAACGCTAGTGGTAGCGGGTGATGAGATAAAAGCCCACAATTCAATATTAATAAATGTTTGAGCACGAATTAGAAGAGGCAAGAACGAATAAAGTGATTATAACTGATATTAAACCAGAAGTTTTCAAGGAAATGTTACGATTTATTTACACCGACGAAGCTCCCAACCTGTCGAAAATGGCCCCTGAACTCTTGGTTGCTAGCGATAAATATGACTTGTGCACGTTAAAGTTAATGTGTGAGTATGAACTGGGCAGGATCATTTCCTCTGCAACTGCAGCAGAAACACTGATACTTGCTGACTTATACAATCTGTTTCAGTTAAAGAGGCACACGGTTAATTTTATCAATAACCATAAGAAGGATGTGGCCGATACTGACGATTGGCAAAAAATTTTCAATAACTATCCTTATTTACTTGCTGAAATTGATTTGCGAACTTAACTAATTTCATTTAATTATTTTTGTATTAAATTTTCATTTTGAATTGATATTGTGACTAAATAAAAATAAATCTTGAAGTAAAAAGCATTGCATTTTGGGAAGGATCTCCTCTATTCTGAAAAATTCCTTTTTGATGTATTTCATTACAGTATAAAATTTTGATTATAATGTAATCAGTTTGAAGCTCGTATTTCCATATTGTATTTAGAATAAATATTTTATAGCAAGTGAAATAGTTCTGTTTGAAATCGAAGAGGGTGGACACATTCTCTCTGCGGCCACTTGTTAATAACAACCTCCATGAGAGGTTATAATTACAATTATAAGTTGACAAGCCAAGAGAGCTCTTGTAAATTCGGCTTTTGGTTTAATAATCTAAATGGTGATTTTTCGGATGTGATTTAAAAAAACGTTGGGACCAATTTTGGCATACTCTCCCCAACATATACACCGGTATCTCACGAATAAATATGGTCATTATTTGTGTGGCATTTGACACCGTCTTGTTGAAACCACATGTCAGCCAATTCCAGCTCTTTACTTTGGGCAACAACAATTTGTAATCATCACACGACAGTGCTCGCCATTCACAGTAACGTTCCTGTCTTCGTCGTCTTTGAAAAAGTACGGTGCAATGATGCCACCGGCCCATACCAAAGACGGCAATTGGACAATACTAGGGCACCTTTAAGTCCCCTAGGCAAGAAGCTTCCATTTTCAAGATTTTATGATTATGTACTCACCGATACCCGCTTGTATGCCGAATCCAGAGCCCCATACAAATAAGGGGCACAATGGTGCATCTATATACATAGATAAAAAGTTTGAAATTTTGATCTTTTTCTGATTACTCATTCAAAAATCTCTGCTCTTTAGCTATAATGGAGTGTCCCATAATATTGATGCGTGAGTCAGTCAGTATTAAAATATGTATCTTTCTATGATCCTATGAATCTATTGAATATACCCATTAGAAAAGAGCTTCTAAAGAAATCATAAAAATGTTGAGAAAAGGATCTGGAAGGAGTGCAAACTTGGATAATTGCCGATAATTTTAACATAGACTTGTCATTGCAGGATGTTTTTCTTTTCAAATCCTGTCCATCGTTTTCAAACCTGTCTTCATGACGCGGTGTAGATAGGAAGGCATACAAGGACGCTCGAACGCACTTAACTGAAGAACAGAAAAACGATGTAGTAAGGAAAGCATATAGAGGAATCCAGTCTGTTTACAAATTAAACTTGACTTGGGATGAAGGAAAAGTGTTGCTAAGAAATATAAACATTAGTTTTATATTGAATAAGGATTGTTTATTTGCCACTGGGGATAAACTTTACATCTGGCATGAGAATTCGTTAGATTCTTATCATTATTGATTGAGACAAAATAGTTTTTTTATATAAATTTAAAGATATCAGTATTTTTTAAAATAGATTCAGATCGATCTTCACTAATTTCTAGAAGTAATTCTTATTGTAAATAAAAATTTGCTCAATTGGATCCTAGGATGTCGGTTAAAATGCACTAGTGGATTCTATGGAAGCAATGAAAATGTCATTACTTAAGAACAATAAACAATTTTTGCACAAACAAATTTTGCACAAATTTTGTACAAAAGTAATTCGTACGCTTTTGTGTATTTCTTACGCCTGTTGTATAATCTAACCGTTTATATTAGTACGGAGGTGGAAGGAATTATTTTTAATACTTGAACCTACAATTTCGAACAACAATTATGGGCAACATGTTCATAAGTTTAATTCTTATAGACGTATTCATAAGGGAGAGGTTATATGGCGTGTAAGTTGTTATAATCTGAGTTCTTTTCTTATTTCAAATTAATCTATAGGAATTTGCAATAAAAGCAATTTAATATCACGTTGCCGGGCGTTTAATTGTAAACATGTTGCATGAATAATATGAAAGACTCGTGTTGAGTATAATTGTTTGTTGTGTTGTTTGTATAAAAACATTCTAAACCTATTATGACTATGTATTTTGTAATGATTATATACCATACTGAATTCTCATATTATATTATATACTTTTGGCATAAACATACGAGGTTGAATGTTTTAAAACTGCTTGAAGTTCACAGACAATTTGGTTTAGCTACAACAAACAAAATATTTTCTAAAAGCTTTAATTATTTTAACAATTATTTGGGGAGAATATCCCAAAAGAATTAATTTTTAACATATCCTTATTATATGCAGTTACCACGATATTGCCTCAAAATATTTTTCAGTTTTAAAATGCTCTACATTCCTTTTATTAATAATGGCGGATTTATCTCCGAAATACATGCATTCTGCACCACTGTGCAGAATACGAATCCTTGAACAATAACATAACAATACTTTATTTAATTGAAATTTAAATATAATCCCGTTTTGCTGTAATTCGCTGCGAGCATGTGCACCTTCAACACTACACTACACTACACTCACCTTTCTCACACATGTGTGTGAGTGCATGTGTGCTTAACTTTTTGGGATAACCTGTCAATTGGGTAATAAAACTCCATATTAAGAAAACTACATATTAAGGATTAAGTGGAAAAATCATTTATATTTTCCACATTTTATTTGTGTAGCCTTGTAGGTAGTCTGGACTAAAAATAAATTTTTTGTTCTACATTCTCAACGGTTTTAAATTTTTAAGTGCACCTTTCGCGAAAGGTGTTGGGTCAGCATTTGTTATAAAAACTAAGTAAAATGTCAGCAACTTGCTCTCAAGTTAAAGTGAATAAGAACGAAATCGTATCGATCGATTGTACTATCTCATTAATCGACCTTTTAAATGGATAAAAAATTAATCATATATCACACACATTAGTTTATTTTAATTTAAATATTGAAAGGGCTTAATGAAAGACCCTGAACTTCGAATTTTACCCAGATATCCTCGACTTAACTTTTCAGATATACGCAAACGGCTCATGAATCGAAACTCTGCCTGTTAAATTGAGTGTAGTAACCCTAATCATCCAAATATTTCTGCAATAACCTCTTCTTAATTTCAATTTTTTTTTGCTTTGATCGCACATCAGGCAAGAAGCTGTAATTATCCACAACTGCCTTTAACATTTACTTTTTATATTTAAATTTAAATTTTAGCAGCCGGACTTCTTGCAATTTTACACCATTTGAATGCGGAAATTGGGCTCTTCCTTGGGTAGCAGTAAGAATTTTATTCCTGCAAAGAATAAAAGAAGTTGCGCAAGTTTCAAAAAAACTCAAGCCACTTTTATAAAAAATGGATTTTTCCAATTAAATCCTTTATTTCTTTCAATGAATCTTTTCCTCAACCGCCTGACTCTTTGTATTTGAATTTCCTCTTTTATTTGAATGGAGTAAACCCTTTGTAGCACTTGATAAAGCCATTGTACACAATATTTGTATGAACCTGAGCGATGGAATTGGCCACATGTTGAAGTAGTGCTGAGTTGAGCAACCGTAGCGAATACCCCAATCTTAATCTGAAATGAAAAGCAACCTCAGATTTTTTTGAGAGTAAATCCTAACTGACGGCTGGCATAAAACAGTTACGGAGTCACTGCTATAAAAAAAGAATTAGTTGAAAATATGTCCATTTTTACATGTTTTTATAGTTCTACCTGTCTCATTGTTGCAACAACATGCCGGTCCTTTTGCATAACAACTACCTGTAATACTCTATGACAAATCAAATTAAAGTTTTCTGCTCCGGGAATTATTACTCGTACATTACGATTCACACACATGTGCATGCCTGGATGTCCTTATCTTTTTGCGTGCTTAACCAAGGAATATTAAATGCTTAATACATTGCACGAATTCATTTAGATCTACAGGTAGTCCAAATTACATATCGAATTTATGTATTTAAATCTAAGAGTTTCGTTTTATTTTTGTCATTCAATCAGCATCATTTGAACGCTCCATACAGACTGTAGTCTTATAGCGCATCTTCTTTCTAGATCCACTACAACTCTTTATCCAGGAAACAAAAGCTAGTGTCTAAAATGACTTCAAACGACTCAACAACATTCGGTGAATGCCACACTCTTCGAAAACGGATAAAGTTGACCAAAAAGTGGGACCTTCGTAATTATCGTTGTGGGGTAATGACTGAGGAAACAACTCTATCTTCAGAAACATTCGCATTTGAGGTGGTTAATGATTGCGAATGTATCGGAAAATTAATTTTTAATCGTGTTCGATGTTCTTACGGAAAACGTAACCTCATATTTCAAATTCCAAGAAACCTTCCAAAAGGGAAAGTTCGGATTAATCTCTGTGTTGACGGAAGAGAAACGATTAAAATGGCTTGTTCTGCAAATAAAAACCGTTTAACGTTGCATGCATCTCTTATAGGAAATAAATCAGAGAAATGTGTGCTAAAGAGATACAATTCTATAATCATCTTTAAAATTGTTGCTGTGGAATATACGAACAACGGGAGTGGAACATGTTTTCCAATAAAAGAAGCCGAATCGAATCATAATCTTGTGGAGCTGCTTGAAAGTAAAAAATATTCGGATGTAACTTTAATAGTGGCGGGGCATGAGATAAAAGCCCACAAGGCGATATTAGCAAGTCGCAGCAAAGTTTTTGCCGCAATGTTTGAGCATGAAGTGGAAGAGGAGGAAACCAAGAAAGTAACTATCACCGATATGGATGTAGAAGTCTTCAGGGAAATGTTACGATTTATCTACACTGATGAAGTGCCAAATTTGTCAAAAGTGGCTGCTGAACTCCTGGTTATAAGCGATAAGTATGATTTGCCCAAATTAAAATCCATGTGTGCGTATGAACTGGCCAAAAGGATGTCTGTTGCAACTGCAGCGAAAACACTGATACTTGCTGATGTATACCGTGTGGAAGAATTGAAGCAACACACAATTAATTTTATCATAAACAATAAACGGGCTGTGGCTGATACTGACGAGTGGAATATAATTATCAAAAACTATATTCATTTATTACCTGAAATTTATTTAAAAATTTCGAACTAGTTTTAATTTCAATTTAAATATTTTTATAATAATTGTCAGTGTCCTTAATCTTAAATATAATTATTATCTATTGTAATCAATTTCTAGTACAATTTAATCAAAATAAAAATAAATCATGAACTGATAAGCCTTTCTTGTAGATCCATTTTATTTTCTTTTTGTTTGTCACATGCCAGCTGGAGCTACCTCGGCCTCTATTCTACTAAAATATGGAAGTAAATTTCAACTGAAAAAGTACTTTTTAGATAACAAAACAATTAGATTTGTATTTCGTCGTGAAATTAAATCTGTAACTGATTCGTTTTTACTGATTAAAGAATTAAGGAATCGCTTCTAGTGGAATATGGGACCCAATATTGCCATAACGTGGAAGTGCTTTACCTTGAAATTTTATAGTGAATTAAACAAATTCTACTTAAATATTATTAAGTTTAAAGAATATCTGTATATTTTTGGACCATTTTATATTATAATTAAATTCTTATAAAAATAAAATTATAAAAATTTTTACTATGCGCATGTGCGGATGTGGTCATCGAACATGGAACCCGCGATTCTTACCCACACCTGCATTTGCTTTGCGGATGTTAAACAGTTTACACTTATATTTTATTATAGATATGTTTTCAACTGCAGGAGGCATATTTATTTCTAGTAGAGTATCCACTCTTGTGTTATTTTCACTTTTGGGGAAGTTTCTTTGACAAAAAATTTATTATAAATTTACTGGCGTTTTCGTTTCTGAAAAATAGTGCAACACTTTGTGGATCAATTAAAAAATGTCTATAAAATATCTATCATTGGTTTAATTTGAAAATTTTGTAGGTACGTACTCCTTCCTAAGGAGTTTTCAACTACCAAATTCCTTTATTTCTCATTAAAATGGCAACAAATATCAATCTGAATAATGTTTTTTCATTGATTTTGGCCTTTATGCCTTGAAATTGAGTACATTAGGAACAAAATTTAATAATTTGGATTTGGGTTTGTTCAAGAAACAAACAAATCAACTTTGTAATTAAAAACGCATAAATATGTAAATCTGGATATCAAGAAAATGTTCATTCAATACATGAAGTCGTAATCATCATCGACATTATTGTTGTTTTTGTCATAGGTGTCGTTGGTATCTAAAGGGTCTTTCATTATGCGTTTCCTGTCTTTACATTTTTATTCTATTGAATGGCCTATTGGTGCCATTATGTGTGGAATGTAACATCGTGTCCAATTTGAACTGGTGTCACTTTCGTTATAAATGCAAAAGTGCATTGTTTCTATTGTATAAAAAGTTTATTTGAAAGTATAATGCGGAGTTATACTTTCGACAGGAATTTTATCTATCAAAGGGAATTTTTTTGTTCTAAAAATCTTCTATACTTTTGTAACACACAGTAAAAAATTCGTAGCACACTGTACGAATTGTTCGAATTCAAAAATTTTTTCTTTCGAATCGAAATACGCAGTTGCCCGCTGGAAAAGAGTGGTATTGAAGTTCGCTAAAACATTCGAGCTTAGTCCTTAGATAAGCGAAAGTAGTCAGTAAAAGACTAGTGATAATAACAGAACAAAAGGAAACTTCCCTACAGAGTGGAACCCTCTGTAGGTCAAGTAAAGTTGGCTGAGCAGCCCGCAAAAAAATTTGAGCTTACACCCTGAGGCCATGGGCCTTTTTATGTTTACCAGAAGACTGATTTATGATCTCATCAACGTTGCAGTCTGCATGTGATTCACATTCATTGATAATCTGAGCACTGTGTCCATTTGAGGCCTCTGTGACGTTGCACGTCCATTTGTGACTTTTCTCAAACTTGTGTTGTTCGATTGCAAGTCAAGTCTCATCTGATATCCACTCTTTCCTCGGGTTTTCTTTGTAGTATGTCTATAGCAGGGTCCATAAGAACTGACTTCACTCTTTCCCAACTGCTTAAGTCATTCTCATGTGATGCAAAATTCTGGCTTAATGCTTCGAAATGTGCGGAAGCTACTTCTGGATTTTTTAAGACATCCAAAAAGAGATCCTCGCCACTTGCACCTTATTGTCACATGGTCGATTTCAACCTTTTGTATGGAAATACGGACCCACATATAACTAATTTGTTGGATGCACACATTCCCAGAAAGAGTTCGTCATGCTCATGGTTGATTTTAAGTTGGTGTCGTCGTTCCCAATTTGGGCGTTAAATGCCCCATTACGATTGTTTTTCCTTATTACCTTGTCAAAGATATTGTAGAAATCTTCCTTGCTAGCGCGTTCGGCAGCATCTCTAGGGGCGTAGCACTAGATGTAAGTAAGATTCCGTATGCGATTGCTGAACCTGACAGATATTTTACTCTGTCAGAGAACGGTTTCCACGTAATAAGTGAATTTTTAGCTTTTTTGTTAAAAGAAATCCAACACCTTTATTTTCATGCTAAATATCGTCAACGATAGATCGGATAGTTCATTTATCTTGTTTAAGGTTTTGTTAATCATTTTATCTTGGATGAGCAAATGATTAGTCCTAGTTTAATGATGGGGCCGCCATCTAAGCCAACGGACTGGCTGAATGTTTTGCACTGCCAGTCTGAGACCATTTGCTCCTTACAGGATCAATATATATATATATATATATATATATATATATATATATATATATATATATATATATATATATATATATATATATATATATATATATATATATATATATATATATATATATATATATATATATATATATATATATATATATATATATATATATATATATATATATATATATATATATATATATATAACACTAATTACATCCTACATACTCGTTCGAAGTTTTGGAACTCGAATAATTCGGGCAAAAGAGACCCGAAATCAATACAACCTGGAATCGTAGCAACTATAGGTTAGTTCAGACCCCGATTTAATCTATTTTCAGTTTATATTTTACTCCCAAAAAATAAAAATTTTGATAACAGGTCCATATATGCCGAAGTTATGTTGGATAATTATTTCGAGTGGCCACCTTGTCCGTCTAATTTTTACTTAAATTTCTTTGACAATAAAGTGAAATCTACACATTCAAATAAAAAATCGGCCCACAGATGCAAAAATAACTTTGAAAATCGGCTCAAAAATTAAAAGGTTACGCGTGTGCACACACTAAAGAAAAGTGAAATTAAATAAATACGAACTGATAACTTCCTCCTTTTTCGAGTTCGGCTAAAAAAGTAAGAATAGTTAAGCTGCCGAATACTAAGGCACTTACCCTATATAGTGTATATTCTATTCTGTTCAAATATATCAATGAAATACCAATTTCTGAAATATCTTTGGAGTCGATGAACAATTCCATTGCTGCTCCGTAATAATTTTTTCTGGAAGGAATTTTTCAAATGTTTTTCCGATAAATAAACTTTAAAATGTTATAAATATTTTTTACTTAATTTTAGCGGAAAGCTGTGTTTTCAGTAGAATGAGTTGTCTTGATTTACAAAAAATTTTATAGGTCCGGATTCAGTAATGCGTTCTTATTTATCAGTGAATTCCTTTTCTGATTTAAAAAAAATGAAAATCAGAATTATTATTTTATGTGGTTCTGATTCTGAATTTGAATGTTGTGGGAAATTTTGTTATACCTACCAATTGAAAAGCGGCAAAGGTCTTCAAATTATAATAAAAGTTATTGACTCTTACATTAACCGCAAAGAGGTAAAGAGTGGCTTGAAGAGTTGCAGAAAGTCTCCAAGCCATTGTTTCGAATAGAACTAGAACCGAATGATCTAAAGCTAAAAAACCACAAAATGCACTCAAAAAAGAGTTACCGTAGATGATTGGATCTGTCCAATACGACAAACTGCCAGGAATACAGGAATACCAAAACCTACTGCAAGTTACCTATTGTTTGCGTTGTGTATGTAAAGCCTCAAGTGTGATAAACCTAAAGATAACTCAAAGACCAATTAGCTCACCACCAATAAGCTCATCATCAATTTTATCTGTTGGACACAAACTATCCACAGGTGTCACAACAATTTACGCCAAATCGACCTGCAAGTTTTCGTATGGAAATCAGTCAAAGTCTAACCGAACCACAGTGCAAAGAGTGCAGCCAGAACTTTCTGACTATAACGTATGTCGCATAGAAGCTACAAGTCAGACAGTAAATGAATGCTCTCACTAACAACATGTCCAGTATAATGAAGATAATGTTGCAGGATGTATTGAATAAGCCATGAATTTAAAAATAAGTTTAAATCCACTTGAGATCTAAGTTCATCCACCGTTTAATGTGGATTTTGGGCTGGAAAACCATAATCCAACTATATGTGGTTTCAACAGGAAGGCGCGCATGCCACATTGAACATTCTTCTTAAAATTCTCCACATTCCGGATTCATTGCACAATTTGCGGATTATCTGCAATTTAACCTAATTATAACACTGCTATATCCACGTGAAGTTTATTAGTAATGCCGGATTTATCTCCGAAATACACGCATTCTTCACCACTGTGCAGAATACAAATCCTTGAACAATAACATAATCATACTTTATTTGTATTATTAATGCCCAACCGACTTTATAATATGTTTTTATATAAAACTTAATTGGAATTTAAATATAATCCCGTTTTGTTGTAATTTGCTGCGCGCATGTGCACCCTCAACCATTACACATGTGTGTGAGCGTATGTGTGTTAACTTTATGGGATATCCTGTCAATTGGGTAATAAAACTCCATATTAAGAAAACTACATATTAAGGATTAAGTGGAAAAATCATTTATATTTTTCACATTTTATTTGTGTGGCCTTGTAGGTAGTCTGAAGTAAAAATAATTTTTTGTTCTACATTCTCAAGGGTTTTCAAATTTTAAGTGCACCTTTCGCGAAAGGTGTTGGGTCAGCATTTGTTATAAAAACTAAGTAAAATGTCAGCAACTTGCTCTTAAGTTAAAGTGAATAAGACCGAAATCGTATCGATCGATTGTACTATCTCATTAATCGGCCTTTTAAATGGATAAAAAATTAATCATATATCACACACTTTAGTTTATTTTAATTTAAATATTGAAAGGGCTTAATGCAAGACCCTGAACTTTGAATTTTGCTCAGATTTAGTCGACTTAACTTTTCAGATAATCGAAAAAATACGCAAGCGGCTCATGAATCGAAACTCTGCCTGTTGAAATGAGTGTAGTAACCCTAATCATTTGTTCAGTAACCTTTCTTTCAATGAATCTTTTCCTCAATTGCCTGACTCTTTGTATTTGAATTTCCCCTTTTATTTGAATGGAGTAAACCCTTTGTAGCACTTGATAAAGCCATGGCCACATGTTGAATAAGTGCTGAGTTGAGCAATTCTAGCGAAATGAAAAGCACCCTCAGATTTTTTTGAGAGTAAATCCTAACTGATGGCTAGCATAAAACAGTTGCGGAATCACTGCATGATACATATACACTTTTACATGTTATTATAATTCTACCTTCTCATGAAAACTACTCTCAATACTCTATGACAAATCAAATTAAAGTTTTCTGCTCAAGGATTAATTACTTTTCACACACATGTGCATGCATGGATGTCCTTATTTTTTGGCGGGTTTAACTATGGAATATTAAATGCTTAATACATTTATTTAGATCTACAGGTAGTCCAAATTACATATCGAATTTATGTATTTAAATCTAAGAGTTTCGTTGTCTTTTTGTCATTTAATCAGTATCATTTGAACGCTCCATATAGACTGTAGTCTTATAGCGCATCTTCTTTCTAGAACCACTAGAACTCTTTATCCAGGAAACACAAGCTAGTGTCTAAAATGACTTCAAACGACTCAACAACGTTCGGTGAATGCCACACACTTCGAAAGCGGAGAAAGTTGACCAAAACGTGGGATCTTCGTAATTATCGTTGTGGAATAATGAGTGATGAAACAAGTCTATCTTCACAAACATTCGCATTTCAGGTAACTAATGATTGCGAATGTATCGGAGTATTAATTTTTAATGGCATTCGATCTTGGGATGGACTGCGTAATCTCGTACTCCCTATTAACAGAAATTTCCCAGAAGGTAAATTTCAAGAGAATATGCGTATTGACGACAGGAATACAATTAAATTGGCTGGTTTTGCAAGTAAAAACAGTTTAAGGTTGCATGCATCTCTAATAGAAAATAAATCTGAGAAATTTCTGCTAAAAAGAGACGATTCTATAATCATCTGTGAAATTGTTGCTGTGGAATATGCGAACCACGGGAGTCGAACATGTTTTCCAATAAAAGAAGCCGAATTGGGTTATAGTCTTGTGCAGCTACTGGAAACTCAAAAATATTCGGATGTAACTTTAATGGTGGCGGGGCATGAGATAAAAGCCCACAAGGCCATATTAGCAAGTCGCAGCAAAGTTTTTGCCGCAATGTTTGAGCATGAAGTGGAAGAGGAGGAAACCACTAAAGTAACTCTCACCGATATGGATGTAGAAGTCTTCAGGGAAATGTTACGATTTATCTACACTGATGAAGTGCCAAATTTGTCAAAAGTGGCTGCTGAACTCCTGGTTATAAGCGATAAGTATGATTTGCCCAAATTAAAATCCATGTGTGCATATGAGCTGGCCAAAAGCATCTCTGTTGCAACTGCAGCGAAAACACTGATACTTGCTGATGTATACCGTGTGGTAGAATTGAAGCAACACACAATTAATTTTATCATAAACAATAAACGGGCTGTGGCTGATACTGACGAGTGGAATATGATTATCAAAAACTATATTCATTTACTATCTGAAATTTATTTACAGACTTCGAACTAGTTTTAATTTCCATTTAAATATTTTTATAATAATTGTCAGTGTCCTTAATCTTAAATATAATTATTATCTGTTGTAATCAATTTATTTATTATCTGTTGTAATCAATTTCTAGTACAATTTAATCAAAATAAAAATAAGTCTTGTACTGATAAGCCGTTCCGCTGGTGAATATTTTATTATTTCACATGCAGGCTGCGTGCTGGAACTACGTCGGCCTCTATTCTGCTAAACTTCAGAAAATTTACTTATTCGAAAACAAAAAAATTAGATTTGTATTTCGTCGTGAAATTAAAATTTGTAACTGAGTCTTTTTCACTGATTAAAGAATTAAGGAATTGCTTCTACCTGCATGAAGTGGCATATGGAAGCCCAATGTTGCCATAAGGTGCCAGTCCTTTACCTTGAAATTTTATAGTACACTATTCATAAACTTAAAACTTAATAATATTTTAAGTGGAATTTGTTTTCATTATCATTTACTGTGCGCATGTGCACACTGAAGAACGAAGCCCCGATTTTCACACACACCTGTATTTGTATGTGCGGATGCTAGACTTTATATTCAAACGATTTCTGCTTAAAAGTTAATTGTATTATAAACATATTCTCCGCCGTCAAGCCAAGCAACTAACGTTTCACATGTATGTAAGTGTGTGTGGTTGTAATTAGCGAGGAAAATCGTCAGACTGAAGCATTATCTTTCCAACATTCAAACCTAAATCATCGTCGCATTTAAATTTAACAAAAGTCCTCCATAAAATAACAACATAGAAAGCTGCTGCCTAAAATGACTTTAACCGATATAATAGACGTTGGCAGTTGTCACACTTATCGAAAGGAGAGAAAGTTCATTTACAAGTGGAGCCTTCATAATTTTTGTTGCCGGAAAGTGTTTTATGGAGAAAATCTTCCTTCAAAAAAATTCGAATTTAAAATGTTCAATGACTGCGAATTTGTGGGAGAATTGACCCTGATCGGTCCTCGCTGTTCTGACAGACGATGTAAATTTGTTTTAAAAAATCGGAAAAACGTTCCAACTGATAAATTTTACATTAATTTGTATGCCAATCAAAGAAAAGATAATATAATTCTTTGTTCTCCAAATAACACTAGTTATAGGCTGCAAGCATCTCTTACGGACGATCATAGCGCACGCAAATGTCTATTGAACTGGGACAATCCTACAATTACGTGTGAAATATTTTCTGTGGAATATACAAACGATCACAGTCCAACCTGTCCAACAAAAGAAGGCGAATTGTGTTCTGATCTTTTGGAGCTCCTACAAAATAAGAAGTATTCGGATGTAACGCTAGTGGTAGCGGGTGATGAGATAAAAGCCCACAAGTCAATATTAATAAATCGTAGCAAAGTCTTTGCCGCAATGTTTGAGCACGAATTAGAAGAGGCAAGAACGAATAAAGTGATTATAACTGATATTAAACCAGAAGTTTTCAAGGAAATGTTACGATTTATTTACACCGACGAAGCTCCCAACCTATCGAAAATGGCCCCTGAACTCTTGGTTGCTAGCGATAAATATGACTTGTGCACGTTAAAGTTAATGTGTGAGTATGAACTGGGCAGGATCATTTCCTCTGCAACTGCAGCAGAAACACTGATACTTGCTGACTTATACAATCTGACTCAGTTAAAGAGGCACACGGTTAATTTTATCAATAACCATAAGAAGGATGTGGCCGATACTGACGATTGGCAAAAAATTGTAAATAACTATCCTTATTTACTTGCTGAAATTGATTTGCGAACTTAACTAATTTCATTTAATTATTTTTGTATTAAATTTTCATTTTGAATTGATATTGTGACTAAATAAAAATAAATCTTGAAGTAAAAAGCATTGCATTTTGGGAAGGATCTCCTCTATTCTGAAAAATTCCTTTTTGATGTATTTCATTACAGTATAAAATTTTGATTATAATGTAATCAGTTTGAAGCTCGTATTTCCATATTGTGTTTAGAATAAATATTTTATAGCAAGTGAAATAGTTCTGTTTGAAATCGAAGAGGGTGGACACATTCTCTCTGCGGCCACTTGTTAATAACAACCTCCATGAGAGGTTATAATTACAATTATAAGTTGACAAGCCAAGAGAGCTCTTGTAAATTCGGCTTTTGGTTTAATAATCTAAATGGTGATTTTTCGGATGTGATTTAAAAAAACGTTGGGACCAATTTTGGCATACTCTCCCCAACATATACACCGGTATCTCACGAATAAATATGGTCATTATTTGTGTGGCATTTGACACCGTCTTGTTGAAAACACATGTCAGCCAATTCCAGCTCTTTTACTTTGGGCAACAACAATTTGTAATCATCACACGACAGTGCTCGCCATTCACAGTAACGTTCCTGTCTTCGTCGTCTTTGAAAAAGTACGGTGCAATGATGCCACCGGCCCATACCAAAGACGGCAATTGGACAATACTAGGGCACCTTTAAGTCCCCTAGGCAAGAAGCTTCCATTTTCAAGATTTTATGATTATGTACTCACCGATACCCGCTTGTATGCCGAATCCAGAGCCCCATACAAATAAGGGGCACAATGGTGCATCTATATACATAGATAAAAAGTTTGAAATTTTGATCTTTTTCTGATTACTCATTAAAAAATCTCTGCTCTTTAGCTATAATGGAGTGTCCCATAATATTGATGCGTGAGTCAGTCAGTATTAAAACATGCATCTTTCTATGATCCTATGAATCTATTGAATATACCCATTAGAAAAGAGCTTCTAAAGAAATCATAAAAATGTTGAGAAAAGGATCTGGAAGGAGTGCAAACTTGGATAATTGCCGATAATTTTAACATAGACTTGTCATTGCAGGATGTTTTTCTTTTCAAATCCTGTCCATCGTTTTCAAACCTGTCTTTATGACGCGGTGTAGATAGGAAGGCGTGCAAGGACGCTCGAACGCACTTAACCGAAGAACAGAAAAACGATGTAGTAAGGAAAGCATATAGAGGAATCCAGTCTGTTTACAAATTAAACTTGACTTGGGATGAAGGAAAAGTGTTGCTAAGAAATATAAACATTAGTTTTATATTGAATAAGGATTGTTTATTTGCCACTGGGGATAAACTTTACATCTGGCATGAGAATTCGTTAGATTCTTATCATTATTGATTGAGACAAAATAGTTTTTTTTTATATAAATTTAAAGATATCAGTATTTTTTAAAATAGATTCAGATCGATCTTCACTAATTTCTAGAAGTAATTCTTATTGTAAATAAAAATTTGCTCAATTGGATCATAGGATGTCGGTTAAAATGCACTAGTGGATTCTATGGAAGCAATGAAAATGTCATTACTTAAGAACAATAAACAATTTTTGCACTGGGTTGCAAAAGTAATTCGTACGCTTTTGTGTATTTCTTACGCCTGTTGTATAATCTAACCGTTTATATTAGTACGGAGGTGGAAGGAATTATTTTTAATACTTGAACCTACAATTTCGAACAACAATTATGGGCAACATGTTCATAAGTTTAATTCTTATAGACGTATTCATAAGGGAGAGGTTATATGGCGTGTAAGTTGTTATAATCTGAGTTCTTTTCTTATTTCAAATTAATCTATAGGAATTTGCAATAAAAGAAATTTGATATCACGTTGCCGGGCGTTTAATTGTAAACATGTTGCATGAATAATATGAAAGACTCGTGTTGAGTATAATTGTTTGTTGTGTTGTTTGTATAAAAACATTCTAAACCTATTATGACTATGTATTTTGTAATGATTATATACAATACTGAATTCTCATATTATATTATATACTTTTGGCATAAACATACGAGGTTGAATGTTTTAAAACTGCTTGAAGTTCACAGACAATTTGGTTTAGCTACAACAAACAAAATATTTTCTAAAAACTTTAATTATTTTAACAATTATTTGGGGAGAATATCCCAAAAGAATTAATTTTTAACATATCCTTATTATATGCAGTTACCACGATATTGCCTCAAAATATTTTTCAGTTTTAAAATGCTCTACATTCCTTTTATTGGCGGATTTATCTCCGAAATACATGCATTCTGCACCACTGTGCAGAATACGAATCCTTGAACAATAACATAACAATACTTTATTTAATTGAAATTTAAATATAATCCCGTTTTGCTGTAATTCGCTGCGAGCATGTGCACCTTCAACACTACACTACACTACACTCACCTTTCTCACACATGTGTGTGAGTGCATGTGTGCTTAACTTTTTGAGATAACCTGTCAATTGGGTAATAAAACTCCATATTAAGAAAACTACATATTAAGGATTAAGTGGAAAAAATCATTTATATTTTCCACATTTTATTTGTGTAGCCTTGTAGGTAGTCTGGACTAAAAATAAATTTTTTGTTCTACATTCTCAACGGTTTTAAATTTTTAAGTGCACCTTTCGCGAAAGGTGTTGGGTCAGCATTTGTTATAAAAACTAAGTAAAATGTCAGCAACTTGCTCTCAAGTTAAAGTGAATAAGACCGAAATCGTATCGATCGATTGTACTATCTCATTAATCGACCTTTTAAATGGATAAAAAATTAATCATATATCACACACTTTAGTTTATTTTAATTTAAATATTGAAAGGGCTTAATGAAAGACCCTGAACTTCGAATTTTATCCAGATTTCCTCGACTTAACTTTTCAGATATACGCAAACGGCTCATGAATCGAAACTCTGCCTGTTGAAATGAATGTAGTAACCCTAATCATTTGTTCAGTAACCTCTACTTAATTTAAATTTTTTTTTGGCTTTGATCGCACATCGGGCAAGAAGCTATAATTATCCTCAACTGCCTTTCATATTTAATTATTGTATTTGAAATTTCATTTTTACCAGCTTCTTCTTTCCATTTTACACGAGTTGAATGGGGAATTTGGGCTGTTCCTTGGGAAGCAGTAACAAATTTATTTCTTGATGACCACTTCAGCGAATAAAAGAACTTGCGCAAGTTTCATAAAAAATTCAAGCCAATTTCATAAAAAGTGGATTTTTCCAATTAACTCCTTTATTTCTTTCAATGAATCTTTTCCTCAACCGCCTGACTCTTTGTATTTGAATTTCCCCTTTTATTTGAATGGAGTAAACCCTTTGTAGCACTTGATAAAGCCATGGCCACATGTTGAATAAGTGCTGAGTTGAGCAATTCTAGCGAAATGAAAAGCACCCTCAGATTTTTTTGAGAGTAAATCCTAACTGATGGCTAGCATAAAACAGTTGCGGAATCACTGCATGATACATATACACTTTTACATGTTATTATAATTCTACCTTCTCATGAAAACTACTCTCAATACTCTATGACAAATCAAATTAAAGTTTTCTGGTCAAGGATTAATTACTTTTCACACACATGTGCATGCATGGATGTCCTTATTTTTTGGCGGGTTTAACTATGGAATATTAAATGCTTAATACATTTATTTAGATCTACAGGTAGTCCAAATTACATATCGAATTTATGTATTTAAATCTAAGAGTTTCGTTTTCTTTTTGTCATTTAATCAGTGTTATTTGAACGTTCCATATAGACTGTAGTCTTATAGCGCATCTTCTTTCTAGAACCACTAGAACTCTTTATCCAGGAAACACAAGCTAGTGTCTAAAATGACTTCAAACGACTCAACAACGTTCGGTGAATGCCACACTCTTCGAAAGCGGAGAAAGTTGACCAAAACGTGGGATCTTCGTAATTATCGTTGTGGAATAATGAGTGATGAAACAAGTCTATCTTCAGAAACATTCGCATTTCAGGTAACTAATGATTGCGAATGTATCGGAGTATTAATTTTTAATGGCATTCGATCTTGGGATGGACTGCGTAATCTCGTACTCCCTATTAACAGAAATTTCCCAGAAGGTAAATTTCAAGAGAATCTGCGTATTGACGACAGGAATACAATTAAATTGGCTGGTTTTGCAAGTAAAAACAGTTTAAGGTTGCATGCATCTCTTATAGAAAATAAATCTGAGAAATTTCTGCTAAAAAGAGACGATTCTATAATCATCTGTGAAATTGTTGCTGTGGAATATGCGAACCACGGGAGTGGAACATGTTTTCCAATAAAAGAAGCCGAATTGGGTTATAGTCTTGTGCAGCTACTGGAAACTCAAAAATATTCGGATGTAACTTTAATGGTGGCGGGGCATGAGATAAAAGCCCACAAGGCCATATTAGCAAGTCGCAGCAAAGTTTTTGCCGCAATGTTTGAGCATGAAGTGGAAGAGGAGGAAACCACTAAAGTAACTCTCACCGATATGGATGTAGAAGTCTTCAGGGAAATGTTACGATTTATCTACACTGATGAAGTGCCAAATTTGTCAAAAGTGGCTGCTGAACTACTGGTTATAAGCGATAAGTATGATTTGCCCAAATTAAAATCCATGTGTGCATATGAGCTGGCCAAAAGCATCTCTGTTGCAACTGCAGCGAAAACACTGATACTTGCTGATGTATACCGTGTGGTAGAATTGAAGCAACACACAATTAATTTTATCATAAACAATAAACGGGCTGTGGCTGATACTGACGAGTGGAATATGATTATCAAAAACTATATTCATTTACTATCTGAAATTTATTTACAGACTTCGAACTAGTTTTAATTTCCATTTAAATATTTTTATAATAATTGTCAGTGTCCTTAATCTTAAATATAATTATTATCTGTTGTAATCAATTTATTTATTATCTGTTGTAATTAATTTCTAGTACAATTTAATCAAAATAAAAATAAGTCTTGTACTGATAAGCCCTTCCGCTGGTGAATATTTTATTATTTCACATGCAGGCTGCATGCTGGAACTACGTCGGCCTCTATTCTGCTAAACTTCAGAAAATTTACTTATTCGAAAACAAAAAAATTAGATTTGTATTTCGTCGTGAAATTAAAATTTGTAACTGAGTCTTTTTCACTGATTAAAGAATTAAGGAATTGCTTCTACCTGCATGAAGTGGCATATGGAAGCCCAATAATTTTATAGTACACTATTCATAAACTTAAAACTTAATAATATTTTAAGTGGAATTTGTTTTCATTATCATTTACTGTGCGCATGTGCACACTGAAGAACGAAGCCCCGATTTTCACACACACCTGCATTTGTATGTGCGGATGCTAGACTTTATATTCAAATGATTTCTGGGGGCAAATTACGTCATTCGATATCGATCGGAATTTCAATACAATTCAAGAAAATTTTGTTTGAAATTTCGTTCGATATCGAATGCCGTAATTTGCCCCCTGCTTAAAAGTTAATTGTATTATAAACATATTCTCCGCCGTCAAGCCAAGCAACTAACGTTTCACATGTATGTAAGTGTGTGTAATTGTAATTAGCGAGGAAAATCGTCAGACTGAAGCAGTATCTTTCCAACATTCAAACCTAAATCATCGTCGCATTTAAATTTAACAAAAGTCCTCCATAAAATAACAACATAGAAAGCTGCTGCCTAAAATGACTTTAACCGATATAATAGACGTTGGCAGTTGTCACACTTATCGAAAGGAGAGAAAGTTCATTTACAAGTGGAGCCTTCATAATTTTTGTTGCCGGAAAGTGTTTTATGGAGAAAATCTTCCTTCAAAAAAATTCGAATTTAAAATGTTCAATGACTGCGAATTTGTGGGAGAATTGACCCTGATCGGTCCTCGCTGTTCTGACAGACGATGTAAATTTGTTTTAAAAAATCGGAAAAACGTTCCAACTGATAAATTTTACATTAATTTGTATGCCAATCAAAGAAAAGATAATATAATTCTTTGTTCTCCAAATAACACTAGTTATAGGCTGCAAGCATCTCTTACGGACGATCATAGCGCACGCAAATGTCTATTGAACTGGGACAATCCTACAATTACGTGTGAAATATTTTCTGTGGAATATACAAACGATCACAGTCCAACATGTCCAACAAAAGAAGGCGAATTGTGTTCTGATCTTTTGGAGCTCCTACAAAATAATAAGTATTCGGATGTAACGCTAGTGGTAGCGGGTGATGAGATAAAAGCCCACAAGTCAATATTAATAAATCGTAGCAAAGTCTTTGCCGCAATGTTTGAGCACGAATTAGAAGAGGCAAGAACGAATAAAGTGATTATAACTGATATTAAACCAGAAGTTTTCAAGGAAATGTTACGATTTATTTACACCGACGAAGCTCCCAACCTGTCGAAAATGGCCCCTGAACTCTTGGTTGCTAGCGATAAATATGACTTGTGCACGTTAAAGTTAATGTGTGAGTATGAACTGGGCAGGATCATTTCCTCTGCAACTGCAGCAGAAACACTGATACTTGCTGACTTATACAATCTGACTCAGTTAAAGAGGCACACGGTTAATTTTATCAATAACCATAAGAAGGATGTGGCCGATACTGACGATTGGCAAAAAATTGTAAATAACTATCCTTATTTACTTGCTGAAATTGATTTGCGAACTTAACTAATTTCATTTAATTATTTTTGTATTAAATTTTCATTTTGAATTGATATTGTGACTAAATAAAAATAAATCTTGAAGTAAAAAGCATTGCATTTTGGGAAGGATCTCGTCTATTCTGAAAAATTCCTTTTTGATGGCAATTAGCTGATCTTGTATTTCATTACAGTATAAAATTTTGATTATAATGTAATCAGTTTGAAGCTCGTATTTCCATATTGTATTTAGAATAAATATTTTATAGCAAGTGAAATAGCTCTGTTTGAAATCGAAGAGGGTGGACACATTCTCTCTGCGGCCACTTGTTAATAACAACCTCCATGAGAGGTTATAATTACAATTATAAGTTGACAAGCTAAGAGAGCTCTTGTAAATTCGGCTTTTGGTTTAATAATCTAAATGGTGATTTTTCGGATGTGATTTAAAAAAACGTTGGGACCAATTTTGGCATACTCTCCCCAACATATGATGCCACCGGCCCATACCAAAGACGGCAATTGGACAATACTAGGGCACCTTTAAGTCCCCTAGGCAAGAAGCTTCCATTTTCAAGATTTTATGATTATGTACTGACCGATACCCGCTTGTATGCCGAATCCAGAGCCCCATACAAATAAGGGGCACAATGGTGCATCTATATACATAGATAAAAAGTTTGAAATTTTGATCTTTTTCTGATTACTCATTAAAAAATCTCTGCTCTTTAGCTATAATGGAGTGTCCCATAATATTGATGCGTGAGTCAGTCAGTATTAAAACATGCATCTTTCTATGATCCTATGAATCTATTGAATATACCCATTAGAAAAGAGCTTCTAAAGAAATCATAAAAATGTTGAGAAAAGGATCTGGAAGGAGTGCAAACTTGGATAATTGCCGATAATTTTAACATAGACTTGTCATTGCAGGATGTTTTTCTTTTCAAATCCTGTCCATCGTTTTCAAACCTGTCTTTATGACGCGGTGTAGATAGGAAGGCGTGCAAGGACGCTCGAACGCACTTAACCGAAGAACAGAAAAACGATGTAGTAAGGAAAGCATATAGAGGAATCCAGTCTGTTTACAAATTAAACTTGACTTGGGATGAAGGAAAAGTGTTGCTAAGAAATATAAACATTAGTTTTATATTGAATAAGGATTGTTTATTTGCCACTGGGGATAAACTTTACATCTGGCATGAGAATTCGTTAGATTCTTATCATTATTGATTGAGACAAAATAGTTTTTTTTATATAAATTTAAAGATATCAGTATTTTTTAAAATAGATTCAGATCGATCTTCACTAATTTCTAGAAGTAATTCTTATTGTAAATAAAAATTTGCTCAATTGGATCATAGGATGTCGGTTAAAATGCACTAGTGGATTCTATGGAAGCAATGAAAATGTCATTACTTAAGAACAATAAACAATTTTTGCACTGGGTTGCAAAAGTAATTCGTACGCTTTTGTGTATTTCTTACGCCTGTTGTATAATCTAACCGTTTATATTAGTACGGAGGTGGAAGGAATTATTTTTAATACTTGAACCTACAATTTCGAACAACAATTATGGGCAACATGTTCATAAGTTTAATTCTTATAGACGTATTCATAAGGGAGAGGTTATATGGCGTGTAAGTTGTTATAATCTGAGTTCTTTTCTTATTTCAAATTAATCTATAGGAATTTGCAATAAAAGAAATTTGATATCACGTTGCCGGGCGTTTAATTGTAAACATGTTGCATGAATAATATGAAAGACTCGTGTTGAGTATAATTGTTTGTTGTGTTGTTTGTATAAAAACATTCTAAACCTATTATGACTATGTATTTTGTAATGATTATATACAATACTGAATTCTCATATTATATTATATACTTTTGGCATAAACATACGAGGTTGAATGTTTTAAAACTGCTTGAAGTTCACAGACAATTTGGTTTAGCTACAACAAACAAAATATTTTCTAAAAACTTTAATTATTTTAACAATTATTTGGGGAGAATATCCCAAAAGAATTAATTTTTAACATATCCTTATTATATGCAGTTACCACGATATTGCCTCAAAATATTTTCCAGTTTTAAAATGCTCTACATTCCTTTTATTAATATTGGCGGATTTATCTCCGAAATACATGCATTCTGCACCACTGTGCAGAATACGAATCCTTGAACAATAACATAACAATACTTTATTTAATTGAAATTTAAATATAATCCCGTTTTGCTGTAATTCGCTGCGAGCATGTGCACCTTCAACACTACACTACACTACACTCACCTTTCTCACACATGTGTGTGAGTGCATGTGTGCTTAACTTTTTGAGATAACCTGTCAATTGGGTAATAAAACTCCATATTAAGAAAACTACATATTAAGGATTAAGTGGAAAAAATCATTTATATTTTCCACATTTTATTTGTGTAGCCTTGTAGGTAGTCTGGACTAAAAATAAATTTTTTGTTCTACATTCTCAACGGTTTTAAATTTTTAAGTGCACCTTTCGCGAAAGGTGTTGGGTCAGCATTTGTTATAAAAACTAAGTAAAATGTCAGCAACTTGCTCTCAAGTTAAAGTGAATAAGACCGAAATCGTATCGATCGATTGTACTATCTCATTAATCGACCTTTTAAATGGATAAAAAATTAATCATATATCACACACTTTAGTTTATTTTAATTTAAATATTGAAAGGGCTTAATGAAAGACCCTGAACTTCGAATTTTATCCAGACTTCCTCGACTTAACTTTTCAGATATACGCAAACGGCTCATGAATCGAAACTCTGCCTGTTGAAATGAATGTAGTAACCCTAATCATTTGTTCAGTAACCTCTACTTAATTTAAATTTTTTTTTGGCTTTGATCGCACATCGGGCAAGAAGCTATAATTATCCTCAACTGCCTTTCATATTTAATTTTTGTATTTGAAATTTCATTTTTACCAGCTTCTTCTTTCCATTTTACACGAGTTGAATGGGGAAATTGGGCTGTTCCTTGGGAAGCAGTAACAAATTTATTCCTTGATGACCACTTCAGCGAATAAAAGAAGTTGCGCAAGTTTCATAAAAATTTCAAGCCAATTTCATAAAAAGTGGATTTTTCCAATTAACTCCTTTATTTCTTTCAATGAATCTTTTCCTCAACCGCCTGACTCTTTGTATTTGAATTTCCCCTTTTATTTGAATGGAGTAAACCCTTTGTAGCACTTGATAAAGCCATGGCCACATGTTGAATAAGTGCTGAGTTGAGCAATTCTAGCGAAATGAAAAGCACCCTCAGATTTTTTTGAGAGTAAATCCTAACTGATGGCTAGCATAAAACAGTTGCGGAATCACTGCATGATACATATACACTTTTACATGTTATTATAATTCTACCTTCTCATGAAAACTACTCTCAATACTCTATGACAAATCAAATTAAAGTTTTCTGGTCAAGGATTAATTACTTTTCACACACATGTGCATGCATGGATGTCCTTATTTTTTGGCGGGTTTAACTATGGAATATTAAATGCTTAATACATTTATTTAGATCTACAGGTAGTCCAAATTACATATCGAATTTATGTATTTAAATCTAAGAGTTTCGTTTTCTTTTTGTCATTTAATCAGTGTTATTTGAACGTTCCATATAGACTGTAGTCTTATAGCGCATCTTCTTTCTAGAACCACTAGAACTCTTTATCCAGGAAACACAAGCTAGTGTCTAAAATGACTTCAAACGACTCAACAACGTTCGGTGAATGCCACACTCTTCGAAAGCGGAGAAAGTTGACCAAAACGTGGGATCTTCGTAATTATCGTTGTGGAATAATGAGTGATGAAACAAGTCTATCTTCAGAAACATTCGCATTTCAGGTAACTAATGATTGCGAATGTATCGGAGTATTAATTTTTAATGGCATTCGATCTTGGGATGGACTGCGTAATCTCGTACTCCCTATTAACAGAAATTTCCCAGAAGGTAAATTTCAAGAGAATCTGCGTATTGACGACAGGAATACAATTAAATTGGCTGGTTTTGCAAGTAAAAACAGTTTAAGGTTGCATGCATCTCTTATAGAAAATAAATCTGAGAAATTTCTGCTAAAAAGAGACGATTCTATAATCATCTGTGAAATTGTTGCTGTGGAATATGCGAACCACGGGAGTGGAACATGTTTTCCAATAAAAGAAGCCGAATTGGGTTATAGTCTTGTGCAGCTACTGGAAACTCAAAAATATTCGGATGTAACTTTAATGGTGGCGGGGCATGAGATAAAAGCCCACAAGGCCATATTAGCAAGTCGCAGCAAAGTTTTTGCCGCAATGTTTGAGCATGAAGTGGAAGAGGAGGAAACCACTAAAGTAACTCTCACCGATATGGATGTAGAAGTCTTCAGGGAAATGTTACGATTTATCTACACTGATGAAGTGCCAAATTTGTCAAAAGTGGCTGCTGAACTACTGGTTATAAGCGATAAGTATGATTTGCCCAAATTAAAATCCATGTGTGCATATGAGCTGGCCAAAAGCATCTCTGTTGCAACTGCAGCGAAAACACTGATACTTGCTGATGTATACCGTGTGGTAGAATTGAAGCAACACACAATTAATTTTATCATAAACAATAAACGGGCTGTGGCTGATACTGACGAGTGGAATATGATTATCAAAAACTATATTCATTTACTATCTGAAATTTATTTACAGACTTCGAACTAGTTTTAATTTCCATTTAAATATTTTTATAATAATTGTCAGTGTCCTTAATCTTAAATATAATTATTATCTGTTGTAATCAATTTATTTATTATCTGTTGTAATTAATTTCTAGTACAATTTAATCAAAATAAAAATAAGTCTTGTACTGATAAGCCGTTCCGCTGGTGAATATTTTATTATTTCACATGCAGGCTGCATGCTGGAACTACGTCGGCCTCTATTCTGCTAAACTTCAGAAAATTTACTTATTCGAAAACAAAAAAATTAGATTTGTATTTCGTCGTGAAATTAAAATTTGTAACTGAGTCTTTTTCACTGATTAAAGAATTAAGGAATTGCTTCTACCTGCATGAAGTGGCATATGGAAGCCCAATAATTTTATAGTACACTATTCATAAACTTAAAACTTAATAATATTTTAAGTGGAATTTGTTTTCATTATCATTTACTGTGCGCATGTGCACACTGAAGAACGAAGCCCCGATTTTCACACACACCTGCATTTGTATGTGCGGATGCTAGACTTTATATTCAAATGATTTCTGGGGGCAAATTACGTCATTCGATATCGATCGGAATTTCAATACAATTCAAGAAAATTTTGTTTGAAATTTCGTTCGATATCGAATGCCGTAATTTGCCCCCTGCTTAAAAGTTAATTGTATTATAAACATATTCTCCGCCGTCAAGCCAAGCAACTAACGTTTCACATGTATGTAAGTGTGTGTAATTGTAATTAGCGAGGAAAATCGTCAGACTGAAGCAGTATCTTTCCAACATTCAAACCTAAATCATCGTCGCATTTAAATTTAACAAAAGTCCTCCATAAAATAACAACATAGAAAGCTGCTGCCTAAAATGACTTTAACCGATATAATAGACGTTGGCAGTTGTCACACTTATCGAAAGGAGAGAAAGTTCATTTACAAGTGGAGCCTTCATAATTTTTGTTGCCGGAAAGTGTTTTATGGAGAAAATCTTCCTTCAAAAAAATTCGAATTTAAAATGTTCAATGACTGCGAATTTGTGGGAGAATTGACCCTGATCGGTCCTCGCTGTTCTGACAGACGATGTAAATTTGTTTTAAAAAATCGGAAAAACGTTCCAACTGATAAATTTTACATTAATTTGTATGCCAATCAAAGAAAAGATAATATAATTCTTTGTTCTCCAAATAACACTAGTTATAGGCTGCAAGCATCTCTTACGGACGATCATAGCGCACGCAAATGTCTATTGAACTGGGACAATCCTACAATTACGTGTGAAATATTTTCTGTGGAATATACAAACGATCACAGTCCAACATGTCCAACAAAAGAAGGCGAATTGTGTTCTGATCTTTTGGAGCTCCTACAAAATAATAAGTATTCGGATGTAACGCTAGTGGTAGCGGGTGATGAGATAAAAGCCCACAAGTCAATATTAATAAATCGTAGCAAAGTCTTTGCCGCAATGTTTGAGCACGAATTAGAAGAGGCAAGAACGAATAAAGTGATTATAACTGATATTAAACCAGAAGTTTTCAAGGAAATGTTACGATTTATTTACACCGACGAAGCTCCCAACCTGTCGAAAATGGCCCCTGAACTCTTGGTTGCTAGCGATAAATATGACTTGTGCACGTTAAAGTTAATGTGTGAGTATGAACTGGGCAGGATCATTTCCTCTGCAACTGCAGCAGAAACACTGATACTTGCTGACTTATACAATCTGACTCAGTTAAAGAGGCACACGGTTAATTTTATCAATAACCATAAGAAGGATGTGGCCGATACTGACGATTGGCAAAAAATTGTAAATAACTATCCTTATTTACTTGCTGAAATTGATTTGCGAACTTAACTAATTTCATTTAATTATTTTTGTATTAAATTTTCATTTTGAATTGATATTGTGACTAAATAAAAATAAATCTTGAAGTAAAAAGCATTGCATTTTGGGAAGGATCTCGTCTATTCTGAAAAATTCCTTTTTGATGGCAATTAGCTGATCTTGTATTTCATTACAGTATAAAATTTTGATTATAATGTAATCAGTTTGAAGCTCGTATTTCCATATTGTATTTAGAATAAATATTTTATAGCAAGTGAAATAGCTCTGTTTGAAATCGAAGAGGGTGGACACATTCTCTCTGCGGCCACTTGTTAATAACAACCTCCATGAGAGGTTATAATTACAATTATAAGTTGACAAGCTAAGAGAGCTCTTGTAAATTCGGCTTTTGGTTTAATAATCTAAATGGTGATTTCTCGGATGTGATTTAAAAAAACGTTGGGACCAATTTTGGCATACTCTCCCCAACATATGATGCCACCGGCCCATACCAAAGACGGCAATTGGACAATACTAGGGCACCTTTAAGTCCCCTAGGCAAGAAGCTTCCATTTTCAAGATTTTATGATTATGTACTGACCGATACCCGCTTGTATGCCGAATCCAGAGCCCCATACAAATAAGGGGCACAATGGTGCATCTATATACATAGATAAAAAGTTTGAAATTTTGATCTTTTTCTGATTACTCATTAAAAAATCTCTGCTCTTTAGCTATAATGGAGTGTCCCATAATATTGATGCGTGAGTCAGTCAGTATTAAAACATGCATCTTTCTATGATCCTATGAATCTATTGAATATACCCATTAGAAAAGAGCTTCTAAAGAAATCATAAAAATGTTGAGAAAAGGATCTGGAAGGAGTGCAAACTTGGATAATTACCGATAATTTTAACATAGACTTGTCATTGCAGGATGTTTTTCTTTTCAAATCCTGTCCATCGTTTTCAAACCTGTCTTCATGACGCGGTGTAGATAGGAAGGCGTACAAGGACGCTCGAACACACTTAACCGAAGAACAGAAAAACGATGTAGTAAGGAAAGCATATAGAGGAATCCAGTCTGTTTACAAATTAAACTTGACTTGGGATGAAGGAAAAGTGTTGCTAAGAAATATAAACATTAGTTTTATATTGAATAAGGATTGTTTATTTGCCACTGGGGATAAACTTTACATCTGGCATGAGAATTCGTTAGATTCTTATCATTATTGATTGAGACAAAATAGTTTTTTTTATATAAATTTAAAGATATCAGTATTTTTTAAAATAGATTCAGATCGATCTTCACTAATTTCTAGAAGTAATTCTTATTGTAAATAAAAATTTGCTCAATTGGATCATAGGATGTCGGTTAAAATGCACTAGTGGATTCTATGGAAGCAATGAAAATGTCATTACTTAAGAACAATAAACAATTTTTGCACTGGGTTGCAAAAGTAATTCGTACGCTTTTGTGTATTTCTTACGCCTGTTGTATAATCTAACCGTTTATATTAGTACGGAGGTGGAAGGAATTATTTTTAATACTTGAACCTACAATTTCGAACAACAATTATGGGCAACATGTTCATAAGTTTAATTCTTATAGACGTATTCATAAGGGAGAGGTTATATGGCGTGTAAGTTGTTATAATCTGAGTTCTTTTCTTATTTCAAATTAATCTATAGGAATTTGCAATAAAAGAAATTTGATATCACGTTGCCGGGCGTTTAATTGTAAACATGTTGCATGAATAATATGAAAGACTCGTGTTGAGTATAATTGTTTGTTGTGTTGTTTGTATAAAAACATTCTAAACCTATTATGACTATATATTTTGTAATGATTATATACCATACTGAATTCTCATATTATATTATATACTTTTGGCATAAACATACGAGGTTGAATGTTTTAAAACTGCTTGAAGTTCACAGACAATTTGGTTTAGCTACAACAAACAAAATATTTTCTAAAAACTTTAATTATTTTAACAATTATTTGGGGAGAGTATCCCAAAAGAATTAATTTTTAACATATCCTTATTATATGCAGTTACCACGATATTGCCTCAAAATATTTTTCAGTTTTAAAATGCTCTACATTCCTTTTATTAATATTGGCGGATTTATCTCCGAAATACATGCATTCTGCACCACTGTGCAGAATACGAATCCTTGAACAATAACATAACAATACTTTATTTAATTGAAATTTAAATATAATCCCGTTTTGCTGTAATTCGCTGCGAGCATGTGCACCTTCAACACTACACTACACTACACTCACCTTTCTCACACATGTGTGTGAGTGCATGTGTGCTTAACTTTTTGGGATAACCTGTCAATTGGGTAATAAAACTCCATATTAAGAAAACTACATATTAAGGATTAAGTGGAAAAAATCATTTATATTTTCTACATTTTATTTGTGTAGCCTTGTAGGTAGTCTGGACTAAAAATAAATTTTTTGTTCTACATTCTCAACGGTTTTAAATTTTTAAGTGCACCTTTCGCGAAAGGTGTTGGGTCAGCATTTGTTATAAAAACTAAGTAAAATGTCAGCAACTTGCTCTCAAGTTAAAGTGAATAAGACCGAAATCGTATCGATCGATTGTACTATCTCATTAATCGACCTTTTAAATGGATAAAAAATTAATCATATATCACACACTTTAGTTTATTTTAATTTAAATATTGAAAGGGCTTAATGAAAGACCCTGAACTTCGAATTTTACCCAGATTTCCTCGACTTAACTTTTCAGATATACGCAAACGGCTCATGAATAAAAACTCTGCCTGTTGAAATGAGTGTAGTAACCCTAATCATTTGTTCAGTAACCTCTTCTTAATTTCAATTTCTTTTGGCTTTGATCGCACATCAGGCAAGAAGCTATAATTATCCTCAACTGCCTTTCATATTTAATTTTTGTATTTGAAATTTCATTTTTACCAGCTTCTTCTTTCCATTTTACACGAGTTGAATGGGGAAATTGGGCTGTTCCTTGGGAAGCAGTAACAAATTTATTCCTTGATGACCACTTCAGCGAATAAAAGAAGTTGCGCAAGTTTCATAAAAATTTCAAGCCAATTTCATAAAAAGTGGATTTTTCCAATTAACTCCTTTATTTCTTTCAATGAATCTTTTCCTCAACCGCCTGACTCTTTGTATTTGAATTTCCCCTTTTATTTGAATGGAGTAAACCCTTTGTAGCACTTGATAAAGCCATGGCCACATGTTGAATAAGTGCTGAGTTGAGCAATTCTAGCGAAATGAAAAGCACCCTCAGATTTTTTTGAGAGTAAATCCTAACTGATGGCTAGCATAAAACAGTTGCGGAATCACTGCATGACACATATACACTTTTACATGTTATATACACTTTTACATGTTTTTATAATTCTACCTTCTCATGAAAACTACTCTCAATACTCTATGACAAATCAAATTAAAGTTTTCTGGTCAAGGATTAATTACTTTTCACACACATGTGCATGCATGGATGTCCTTATTTTTTTGCGGGTTTAACTATGGAATATTAAATCCTTAATACATTTATTTAGATCTAAAGGTAGTCCAAATTACATATCGAATTTATGTATTTAAATCTAAGAGTTTCGTTTTCTTTTTGTCATTTAATCAGTGTCATTTGAACGTTCAATATAGACTGTAGTCTTATAGCGCATCTTCTTTCTAGAACCACTAGAACTCTTTATCCAGGAAACACAAGCTAGTGTCTAAAATGACTTCAAACGACTCAACAACGTTCGGTGAATGCCACACACTTCGAAAGCGGAGAAAGTTGACCAAAACGTGGGATCTTCGTAATTATCGTTGTGGAATAATGAGTGATGAAACAAGTCTATCTTCAGAAACATTCGCATTTCAGGTAACTAATGATTGCGAATGTATCGGAGTATTAATTTTTAATGGCATTCTATCATGGGACGGACTACGTAATCTCGTACTCCCTATTAACAGAAATTTCCCAGAAGGTAAATTTCAAGAGAATCTGCGTATTGACGACCGGAATACAATTAAATTGGCTGGTTTTGCAAGTAAAAACAGTTTAAGGTTGCATGCATCTCTTATAGAAAATAAATCTGAGAAATTTCTGCTAAAAAGAGACGATTCTATAATCATCTGTGAAATTGTTGCTGTGGAATATGCGAACCACGGGAGTGGAACATGTTTTCCAATAAAAGAAGCCGAATTGGGTTATAGTCTTGTGCAGCTACTGGAAACTCAAAAATATTCGGATGTAACTTTAATGGTGGCGGGGCATGAGATAAAAGCCCACAAGGCCATATTAGCAAGTCGCAGCAAAGTTTTTGCCGCAATGTTTGAGCATGAAGTGGAAGAGGAGGAAACCACTAAAGTAACTCTCACCGATATGGATGTAGAAGTCTTCAGGGAAATGTTACGATTTATCTACACTGATGAAGTGCCAAATTTGTCAAAAGTGGCTGCTGAACTCCTGGTTATAAGCGATAAGTATGATTTGCCCAAATTAAAATCCATGTGTGCATATGAGCTGGCCAAAAGCATCTCTGTTGCAACTGCAGCGAAAACACTGATACTTGCTGATGTATACCGTGTGGTAGAATTGAAGCAACACACAATTAATTTTATCATAAACAATAAACGGGCTGTGGCTGATACTGACGAGTGGAATATAATTATCAAAAACTATATTCATTTACTATCTGAAATTTATTTACAAACTTCGAACTAGTTTTAATTTCCATTTAAATATTTTTATAATAATTGTCAGTGTCCTTAATCTTAAATATAATTATTATCTGTTGTAATCAATTTATTTATTATCTGTTGTAATTAATTTCTAGTACAATTTAATCAAAATAAAAATAAGTCTTGTACTGATAAGCCGTTCCGCTGGTGAATATTTTATTATTTCACATGCAGGCTGCATGCTGGAACTACGTCGGCCTCTATTCTGCTAAACTTCAGAAAATTTACTTATTCGAAAACAAAAAAATTAGATTTGTATTTCGTCGTGAAATTAAAATTTGTAACTGAGTCTTTTTCACTGATTAAAGAATTAAGGAATTGCTTCTACCTGCATGAAGTGGCATATGGAAGCCCAATAATTTTATAGTACACTATTCATAAACTTAAAACTTAATAATATTTTAAGTGGAATTTGTTTTCATTATCATTTACTGTGCGCATGTGCACACTGAAGAACGAAGCCCCGATTTTCACACACACCTGCATTTGTATGTGCGGATGCTAGACTTTATATTCAAATGATTTCTGGGGGCAAATTACGTCATTCGATATCGATCGGAATTTCAATACAATTCAAGAAAATTTTGTTTGAAATTTCGTTCGATATCGAATGCCGTAATTTGCCCCCTGCTTAAAAGTTAATTGTATTATAAACATATTCTCCGCCGTCAAGCCAAGCAACTAACGTTTCACATGTATGTAAGTGTGTGTGGTTGTAATTAGCGAGGAAAATCGTCAGACTGAAGCAGTATCTTTCCAACATTCAAACCTAAATCATCGTCGCATTTAAATTTAACAAAAGTCCTCCATAAAATAACAACATAGAAAGCTGCTGCCTAAAATGACTTTAACCGATATAATAGACGTTGGCAGTTGTCACACTTATCGAAAGGAGAGAAAGTTCATTTACAAGTGGAGCCTTCATAATTTTTGTTGCCGGAAAGTGTTTTATGGAGAAAATCTTCCTTCAAAAAAATTCGAATTTAAAATGTTCAATGACTGCGAATTTGTGGGAGAATTGACCCTGATCGGTCCTCGCTGTTCTGACAGACGATGTAAATTTGTTTTAAAAAATCGGAAAAACGTTCCAACTGATAAATTTTACATTAATTTGTATGCCAATCAAAGAAAAGATAATATAATTCTTTGTTCTCCAAATAACACTAGTTATAGGCTGCAAGCATCTCTTACGGACGATCATAGCGCACGCAAATGTCTATTGAACTGGGACAATCCTACAATTACGTGTGAAATATTTTCTGTGGAATATACAAACGATCACAGTCCAACATGTCCAACAAAAGAAGGCGAATTGTGTTCTGATCTTTTGGAGCTCCTACAAAATAATAAGTATTCGGATGTAACGCTAGTGGTAGCGGGTGATGAGATAAAAGCCCACAAGTCAATATTAATAAATCGTAGCAAAGTCTTTGCCGCAATGTTTGAGCACGAATTAGAAGAGGCAAGAACGAATAAAGTGATTATAACTGATATTAAACCAGAAGTTTTCAAGGAAATCTTACGATTTATTTACACCGACGAAGCTCCCAACCTGTCGAAAATGGCCCCTGAACTCTTGGTTGCTAGCGATAAATATGACTTGTGCACGTTAAAGTTAATGTGTGAGTATGAACTGGGCAGGATCATTTCCTCTGCAACTGCAGCAGAAACACTGATACTTGCTGACTTATACAATCTGACTCAGTTAAAGAGGCACACGGTTAATTTTATCAATAACCATAAGAAGGATGTGGCCGATACTGACGATTGGCAAAAAATTGTAAATAACTATCCTTATTTACTTGCTGAAATTGATTTGCGAACTTAACTAATTTCATTTAATTATTTTTGTATTAAATTTTCATTTTGAATTGATATTGTGACTAAATAAAAATAAATCTTGAAGTAAAAAGCATTGCATTTTGGGAAGGATCTCCTCTATTCTGAAAAATTCCTTTTTGATGTATTTCATTACAGTATAAAATTTTGATTATAATGTAATCAGTTTGAAGCTCGTATTTCCATATTGTATTTAGAATAAATATTTTATAGCAAGTGAAATAGTTCTGTTTGAAATCGAAGAGGGTGGACACATTCTCTCTGTGGCCACTTGTTAATAACAACCTCCATGAGAGGTTATAATTCCAATTATAAGTTGACAAGCTAAGAGAGCTCTTGTAAATTCGGCTTTTGGTTTAATAATCTAAATGGTGATTTTTCGGATGTGATTTAAAAAAACGTTGGGACCAATTTTGGCATACTCTCCCCAACATATACACCGGTATCTCACGAATAAATATGGTCATTATTTGTGTGGCATTTGACACCGTCTTGTTGAAACCAAATGTCAGCCAATTCCAGCTCTTTTACTTTGGGCAACAACAATTTGTAATCATCACACGACAGTGCTCGCCATTCACAGTAACGTTCCTGTCTTCGTCGTCTTTGAAAAAGTACGGTGCAATGATGCCACCGGCCCATACCAAAGACGGCAATTGGACAATACTAGGGCACCTTTAAGTCCCCTAGGCAAGAAGCTTTCATTTTCAAGATTTTATGATTATGTACTCACCGATACCCGCTTGTATGCCGAATCCAGAGCCCCATACAAATAAGGGGCACAATGGTGCATCTATATACATAGATAAAAAGTTTGAAATTTTGATCTTTTTCTGATTACTCATTAAAAAATCTCTGCTCTTTAGCTATAATGGAGTGTCCCATAATATTGATGCGTGAGTCAGTCAGTATTAAAACATGCATCTTTCTATGATCCTATGAATCTATTGAATATACCCATTAGAAAAGAGCTTCTAAAGAAATCATAAAAATGTTGAGAAAAGGATCTGGAAGGAGTGCAAACTTGGATAATTACCGATAATTTTAACATAGACTTGTCATTGCAGGATGTTTTTCTTTTCAAATCCTGTCCATCGTTTTCAAACCTGTCTTCATGACGCGGTGTAGATAGGAAGGCGTACAAGGACGCTCGAACACACTTAACCGAAGAACAGAAAAACGATGTAGTAAGGAAAGCATATAGAGGAATCCAGTCTGTTTACAAATTAAACTTGACTTGGGATGAAGGAAAAGTGTTGCTAAGAAATATAAACATTAGTTTTATATTGAATAAGGATTGTTTATTTGCCACTGGGGATAAACTTTACATCTGGCATGAGAATTCGTTAGATTCTTATCATTATTGATTGAGACAAAATAGTTTTTTTTATATAAATTTAAAGATATCAGTATTTTTTAAAATAGATTCAGATCGATCTTCACTAATTTCTAGAAGTAATTCTTATTGTAAATAAAAATTTGCTCAATTGGATCATAGGATGTCGGTTAAAATGCACTAGTGGATTCTATGGAAGCAATGAAAATGTCATTACTTAAGAACAATAAACAATTTTTGCACTGGGTTGCAAAAGTAATTCGTACGCTTTTGTGTATTTCTTACGCCTGTTGTATAATCTAACCGTTTATATTAGTACGGAGGTGGAAGGAATTATTTTTAATACTTGAACCTACAATTTCGAACAACAATTATGGGCAACATGTTCATAAGTTTAATTCTTATAGACGTATTCATAAGGGAGAGGTTATATGGCGTGTAAGTTGTTATAATCTGAGTTCTTTTCTTATTTCAAATTAATCTATAGGAATTTGCAATAAAAGAAATTTGATATCACGTTGCCGGGCGTTTAATTGTAAACATGTTGCATGAATAATATGAAAGACTCGTGTTGAGTATAATTGTTTGTTGTGTTGTTTGTATAAAAACATTCTAAACCTATTATGACTATATATTTTGTAATGATTATATACCATACTGAATTCTCATATTATATTATATACTTTTGGCATAAACATACGAGGTTGAATGTTTTAAAACTGCTTGAAGTTCACAGACAATTTGGTTTAGCTACAACAAACAAAATATTTTCTAAAAACTTTAATTATTTTAACAATTATTTGGGGAGAGTATCCCAAAAGAATTAATTTTTAACATATCCTTATTATATGCAGTTACCACGATATTGCCTCAAAATATTTTTCAGTTTTAAAATGCTCTACATTCCTTTTATTAATATTGGCGGATTTATCTCCGAAATACATGCATTCTGCACCACTGTGCAGAATACGAATCCTTGAACAATAACATAACAATACTTTATTTAATTGAAATTTAAATATAATCCCGTTTTGCTGTAATTCGCTGCGAGCATGTGCACCTTCAACACTACACTACACTACACTCACCTTTCTCACACATGTGTGTGAGTGCATGTGTGCTTAACTTTTTGGGATAACCTGTCAATTGGGTAATAAAACTCCATATTAAGAAAACTACATATTAAGGATTAAGTGGAAAAAATCATTTATATTTTCCACATTTTATTTGTGTAGCCTTGTAGGTAGTCTGGACTAAAAATAAATTTTTTGTTCTACATTCTCAACGGTTTTAAATTTTTAAGTGCACCTTTCGCGAAAGGTGTTGGGTCAGCATTTGTTATAAAAACTAAGTAAAATGTCAGCAACTTGCTCTCAAGTTAAAGTGAATAAGACCGAAATCGTATCGATCGATTGTACTATCTCATTAATCGACCTTTTAAATGGATAAAAAATTAATCATATATCACACACTTTAGTTTATTTTAATTTAAATATTGAAAGGGCTTAATGAAAGACCCTGAACTTCGAATTTTACCCAGATTTCCTCGACTTAACTTTTCAGATATACGCAAACGGCTCATGAATAAAAACTCTGCCTGTTGAAATGAGTGTAGTAACCCTAATCATTTGTTCAGTAACCTCTTCTTAATTTCAATTTCTTTTGGCTTTGATCGCACATCAGGCAAGAAGCTATAATTATCCTCAACTGCCTTTCATATTTAATTTTTGTATTTGAAATTTCATTTTTACCAGCTTCTTCTTTCCATTTTACACGAGTTGAATGGGGAAATTGGGCTGTTCCTTGGGAAGCAGTAACAAATTTATTCCTTGATGACCACTTCAGCGAATAAAAGAAGTTGCGCAAGTTTCATAAAAATTTCAAGCCAATTTCATAAAAAGTGGATTTTTCCAATTAACTCCTTTATTTCTTTCAATGAATCTTTTCCTCAACCGCCTGACTCTTTGTATTTGAATTTCCCCTTTTATTTGAATGGAGTAAACCCTTTGTAGCACTTGATAAAGCCATGGCCACATGTTGAATAAGTGCTGAGTTGAGCAATTCTAGCGAAATGAAAAGCACCCTCAGATTTTTTTGAGAGTAAATCCTAACTGATGGCTAGCATAAAACAGTTGCGGAATCACTGCATGACACATATACACTTTTACATGTTATATACACTTTTACATGTTTTTATAATTCTACCTTCTCATGAAAACTACTCTCAATACTCTATGACAAATCAAATTAAAGTTTTCTGGTCAAGGATTAATTACTTTTCACACACATGTGCATGCATGGATGTCCTTATTTTTTTGCGGGTTTAACTATGGAATATTAAATCCTTAATACATTTATTTAGATCTAAAGGTAGTCCAAATTACATATCGAATTTATGTATTTAAATCTAAGAGTTTCGTTTTCTTTTTGTCATTTAATCAGTGTCATTTGAACGTTCAATATAGACTGTAGTCTTATAGCGCATCTTCTTTCTAGAACCACTAGAACTCTTTATCCAGGAAACACAAGCTAGTGTCTAAAATGACTTCAAACGACTCAACAACGTTCGGTGAATGCCACACACTTCGAAAGCGGAGAAAGTTGACCAAAACGTGGGATCTTCGTAATTATCGTTGTGGAATAATGAGTGATGAAACAAGTCTATCTTCAGAAACATTCGCATTTCAGGTAACTAATGATTGCGAATGTATCGGAGTATTAATTTTTAATGGCATTCGATCTTGGGATGGACTGCGTAATCTCGTACTCCCTATTAACAGAAATTTCCCAGAAGGTAAATTTCAAGAGAATCTGCGTATTGACGACAGGAATACAATTAAATTGGCTGGTTTTGCAAGTAAAAACAGTTTAAGGTTGCATGCATCTCTTATAGAAAATAAATCTGAGAAATTTCTGCTAAAAAGAGACGATTCTATAATCATCTGTGAAATTGTTGCTGTGGAATATGCGAACCACGGGAGTGGAACATGTTTTCCAATAAAAGAAGCCGAATTGGGTTATAGTCTTGTGCAGCTACTGGAAACTCAAAAATATTCGGATGTAACTTTAATGGTGGCGGGGCATGAGATAAAAGCCCACAAGGCCATATTAGCAAGTCGCAGCAAAGTTTTTGCCGCAATGTTTGAGCATGAAGTGGAAGAGGAGGAAACCACTAAAGTAACTCTCACCGATATGGATGTAGAAGTCTTCAGGGAAATGTTACGATTTATCTACACTGATGAAGTGCCAAATTTGTCAAAAGTGGCTGCTGAACTACTGGTTATAAGCGATAAGTATGATTTGCCCAAATTAAAATCCATGTGTGCATATGAGCTGGCCAAAAGCATCTCTGTTGCAACTGCAGCGAAAACACTGATACTTGCTGATGTATACCGTGTGGTAGAATTGAAGCAACACACAATTAATTTTATCATAAACAATAAACGGGCTGTGGCTGATACTGACGAGTGGAATATAATTATCAAAAACTATATTCATTTACTATCTGAAATTTATTTACAAACTTCGAACTAGTTTTAATTTCCATTTAAATATTTTTATAATAATTGTCAGTGTCCTTAATCTTAAATATAATTATTATCTGTTGTAATCAATTTATTTATTATCTGTTGTAATCAATTTCTAGTACAATTTAATCAAAATAAAAATAAGTCTTGTACTGATAAGCCGTTCCGCTGGTGAATATTTTATTATTTCACATGCAGGCTGCATGCTGGAGCTACCTCGGCCTCTATTCTGCTAAACTTCAGAAAATTTACTTGTTCGAAAACAAAAAAATTAGATTTGTATTTCGTCGTGAAATTAAAATTTGTAACTGAGTCTTTTTCACTGATTAAAGAATTAAGGAATTGCTTCTACCTGCATGAAGTGGCATATGGAAGCCCAATATTGCCATTAGGTGCCAGTCCTTTACCTTAAATTTTATAGTACACTATTCATAAACTTAAAACTTAATAATATTTTAAGTGGAATTTGTTTTCATTATCATTTACTGTGCGCATGTGCACACTGAAGAACGAAGCCCCGATTTTCACACACACCTGCATTTGTATGTACGGATGCTAGACTTTATATTCAAATGATTTCTGCTTAAAAGTTAATTGTATTATAAACATATTCTCCGCCGTCAAGCCAAGCAACTAACGTTTCACATGTATGTAAGTGTGTGTGGTTGTAATTAGCGAGGAAAATCGTCAGACTGAAGCAGTATCTTTCCAACATTCAAACCTAAATCATCGTCGCATTTAAATTTAACAAAAGCCCTCCATGAAATAACAATATAGAAAGCTGCTGCCTAAAATGACTTTAACCGATATAATAGACGTTGGCAGTTGTCACACTTATCGAAAGGAGAGAAAGTTCATTTACAAGTGGAGCCTTCATAATTTTTGTTGCCGGAAAGTGTTTTATGGAGAAAATCTTCCTTCAAAAAAATTCGAATTTAAAATGTTCAATGACTGCGAATTTGCGGGAGAATTGACCCTGATCGGTCCTCGCTGTTCTGACAGACGATGTAAATTTGTTTTAAAAAATCGGAAAAACGTTCCAACTGATAAATTTTACATTAATTTGTATGCCAATCAAAGAAAAGATAATATAATTCTTTGTTCTCCAAATAACACTAGTTATAGGCTGCAAGCATCTCTTACGGACGATCATAGCGCACGCATATGTCTATTGAACTGGGACAATCCTACAATTACGTGTGAAATATTTTCTGTGGAATATACAAACGATCACAGTCCAACATGTCCAACAAAAGAAGGCGAATTGTGTTCTGATCTTTTGGAGCTCCTACAAAATAATAAGTATTCGGATGTAACGCTAGTGGTAGCGGGTGATGAGATAAAAGCCCACAAGTCAATATTAATAAATCGTAGCAAAGTCTTTGCCGCAATGTTTGAGCACGAATTAGAAGAGGCAAGAACGAATAAAGTGATTATAACTGATATTAAACCAGAAGTTTTCAAGGAAATGTTACGATTTATTTACACCGACGAAGCTCCCAACCTGTCGAAAATGGCCCCTGAACTCTTGGTTGCTAGCGATAAATATGACTTGTGCACGTTAAAGTTAATGTGTGAGTATGAACTGGGCAGGATCATTTCCTCTGCAACTGCAGCAGAAACACTGATACTTGCTGACTTATACAATCTGACTCAGTTAAAGAGGCACACGGTTAATTTTATCAATAACCATAAGAAGGATGTGGCCGATACTGACGATTGGCAAAAAATTGTAAATAACTATCCTTATTTACTTGCTGAAATTGATTTGCGAACTTAACTAATTTCATTTAATTATTTTTGTATTAAATTTTCATTTTGAATTGATATTGTGACTAAATAAAAATAAATCTTGAAGTAAAAAGCATTGCATTTTGGGAAGGATCTCGTCTATTCTGAAAAATTCCTTTTTGATGGCAATTAGCTGATCTTGTATTTCATTACAGTATAAAATTTTGATTATAATGTAATCAGTTTGAAGCTCGTATTTCCATATTGTATTTAGAATAAATATTTTATAGCAAGTGAAATAGTTCTGTTTGAAATCGAAGAGGGTGGACACATTCTCTCTGCGGCCACTTGTTAATAACAACCTCCATGAGAGGTTATAATTACAATTATAAGTTGACAAGCTAAGAGAGCTCTTGTAAATTCGGCTTTTGGTTTAATAATCTAAATGGTGATTTTTCGGATGTGATTTAAAAAAACGTTGGGACCAATTTTGGCATACTCTCCCCAACATATACACCGGTATCTCACGAATAAATATGGTCATTATTTGTGTGGCATTTGGCACCGTCTTGTTGAAACCAAATGTCAGCCAATTCCAGCTCTTTTACTTTGGGCAACAACAATTTGTAATCATCACACGACAGTGCTCGCCATTCACAGTAACGTTCCTGTCTTCGTCGTCTTTGAAAAAGTACGGTGCAATGATGCCACCGGCCCATACCAAAGACGGCAATTGGACAATACTAGGGCACCTTTAAGTCCCCTAGGCAAGAAGCTTTCATTTTCAAGATTTTATGATTATGTACTCACCGATACCCGCTTGTGTGCTGAATCCAGAGCCCCATACAAATAAGGGGCACAATGGTGCATCTATATACATAGATAAAAAGTTTGAAATTTTGATCTTTTTCTGATTACTCATTAAAAAATCTCTGCTCTTTAGCTATAATGGAGTGTCCCATAATATTGATGCGTGAGTCAGTCAGTATTAAAATATGTATCTTTCTATGATCCTATGAATCTATTGAATATACCCATTAGAAAAGAGCTTCTAAAGAAATCATAAAAATGTTGAGAAAAGGATCTGGAAGGAGTGCAAACTTGGATAATTGCCGATAATTTTAACATAGACTTGTCATTGCAGGATGTTTTTCTTTTCAAATCCTGTCCATCGTTTTCAAACCTGTCTTCATGACGCGGTGTAGATAGGAAGGCGTACAAGGACGCTCGAACGCACTTAACCGAAGAACAGAAAAACGATGTAGTAAGGAAAGCATATAGAGGAATCCAGTCTGTTTACAAATTAAACTTGACTTGGGATGAAGGAAAAGTGTTGCTAAGAAATATAAACATTAGTTTTATATTGAATAAGGATTGTTTATTTGCCACTGGGGATAAACTTTACATCTGGCATGAGAATTCGTTAGATTCTTATCATTATTGATTGAGACAAAATAGTTTTTTTTATATAAATTTAAAGATATCAGTATTTTTTAAAATAGATTCAGATCGATCTTCACTAATTTCTAGAAGTAATTCTTATTGTAAATAAAAATTTGCTCAATTGGATCATAGGATGTCGGTTAAAATGCACTAGTGGATTCTATGGAAGCAATGAAAATGTCATTACTTAAGAACAATAAACAATTTTTGCACTGGGTTGCAAAAGTAATTCGTACGCTTTTGTGTATTTCTTACGCCTGTTGTATAATCTAACCGTTTATATTAGTACGGAGGTGGAAGGAATTATTTTTAATACTTGAACCTACAATTTCGAACAACAATTATGGGCAACATGTTCATAAGTTTAATTCTTATAGACGTATTCATAAGGGAGAGGTTATATGGCGTGTAAGTTGTTATAATCTGAGTTCTTTTCTTATTTCAAATTAATCTATAGGAATTTGCAATAAAAGAAATTTGATATCACGTTGCCGGGCGTTTAATTGTAAACATGTTGCATGAATAATATGAAAGACTCGTGTTGAGTATAATTGTTTGTTGTGTTGTTTGTATAAAAACATTCTAAACCTATTATGACTATATATTTTGTAATGATTATATACCATACTGAATTCTCATATTATATTATATACTTTTGGCATAAACATACGAGGTTGAATGTTTTAAAACTGCTTGAAGTTCACAGACAATTTGGTTTAGCTACAACAAACAAAATATTTTCTAAAAACTTTAATTATTTTAACAATTATTTGGGGAGAATATCCCAAAAGAATTAATTTTTAACATATCCTTATTATATGCAGTTACCACGATATTGCCTCAAAATATTTTCCAGTTTTAAAATGCTCTACATTCCTTTTATTAATATTGGCGGATTTATCTCCGAAATACATGCATTCTGCACCACTGTGCAGAATACGAATCCTTGAACAATAACATAACAATACTTTATTTAATTGAAATTTAAATATAATCCCGTTTTGCTGTAATTCGCTGCGAGCATGTGCACCTTCAACACTACACTACACTACACTCACCTTTCTCACACATGTGTGTGAGTGCATGTGTGCTTAACTTTTTGGGATAACCTGTCAATTGGGTAATAAAACTCCATATTAAGAAAACTACATATTAAGGATTAAGTGGAAAAATCATTTATATTTTCCACATTTTATTTGTGTAGCCTTGTAGGTAGTCTGGACTAAAAATAAATTTTTTGTTCTACATTCTCAACGGTTTTAAATTTTTAAGTGCACCTTTCGCGAAAGGTGTTGGGTCAGCATTTGTTATAAAAACTAAGTAAAATGTCAGCAACTTGCTCTCAAGTTAAAGTGAATAAGACCGAAATCGTATCGATCGATTGTACTATCTCATTAATCGACCTTTTAAATGGATAAAAAATTAATCATATATCACACACTTTAGTTTATTTTAATTTAAATATTGAAAGGGCTTAATGAAAGACCCTGAACTTCGAATTTTACCCAGATTTCCTCGACTTAACTTTTCAGATATACGCAAACGGCTCATGAATAAAAACTCTGCCTGTTGAAATGAGTGTAGTAACCCTAATCATTTGTTCAGTAACCTCTTCTTAATTTCAATTTCTTTTGGCTTTGATCGCACATCAGGCAAGAAGCTATAATTATCCTCAACTGCCTTTCATATTTAATTTTTGTATTTGAAATTTCATTTTTACCAGCTTCTTCTTTCCATTTTACACGAGTTGAATGGGGAAATTGGGCTGTTCCTTGGGAAGCAGTAACAAATTTATTCCTTGATGACCACTTCAGCGAATAAAAGAAGTTGCGCAAGTTTCATAAAAATTTCAAGCCAATTTCATAAAAAGTGGATTTTTCCAATTAACTCCTTTATTTCTTTCAATGAATCTTTTCCTCAACCGCCTGACTCTTTGTATTTGAATTTCCCCTTTTATTTGAATGGAGTAAACCCTTTGTAGCACTTGATAAAGCCATGGCCACATGTTGAATAAGTGCTGAGTTGAGCAATTCTAGCGAAATGAAAAGCACCCTCAGATTTTTTTGAGAGTAAATCCTAACTGATGGCTAGCATAAAACAGTTGCGGAATCACTGCATGACACATATACACTTTTACATGTTATATACACTTTTACATGTTTTTATAATTCTACCTTCTCATGAAAACTACTCTCAATACTCTATGACAAATCAAATTAAAGTTTTCTGGTCAAGGATTAATTACTTTTCACACACATGTGCATGCATGGATGTCCTTATTTTTTTGCGGGTTTAACTATGGAATATTAAATCCTTAATACATTTATTTAGATCTAAAGGTAGTCCAAATTACATATCGAATTTATGTATTTAAATCTAAGAGTTTCGTTTTCTTTTTGTCATTTAATCAGTGTCATTTGAACGTTCAATATAGACTGTAGTCTTATAGCGCATCTTCTTTCTAGAACCACTAGAACTCTTTATCCAGGAAACACAAGCTAGTGTCTAAAATGACTTCAAACGACTCAACAACGTTCGGTGAATGCCACACACTTCGAAAGCGGAGAAAGTTGACCAAAACGTGGGATCTTCGTAATTATCGTTGTGGAATAATGAGTGATGAAACAAGTCTATCTTCAGAAACATTCGCATTTCAGGTAACTAATGATTGCGAATGTATCGGAGTATTAATTTTTAATGGCATTCGATCTTGGGATGGACTGCGTAATCTCGTACTCCCTATTAACAGAAATTTCCCAGAAGGTAAATTTCAAGAGAATCTGCGTATTGACGACAGGAATACAATTAAATTGGCTGGTTTTGCAAGTAAAAACAGTTTAAGGTTGCATGCATCTCTTATAGAAAATAAATCTGAGAAATTTCTGCTAAAAAGAGACGATTCTATAATCATCTGTGAAATTGTTGCTGTGGAATATGCGAACCACGGGAGTGGAACATGTTTTCCAATAAAAGAAGCCGAATTGGGTTATAGTCTTGTGCAGCTACTGGAAACTCAAAAATATTCGGATGTAACTTTAATGGTGGCGGGGCATGAGATAAAAGCCCACAAGGCCATATTAGCAAGTCGCAGCAAAGTTTTTGCCGCAATGTTTGAGCATGAAGTGGAAGAGGAGGAAACCACTAAAGTAACTCTCACCGATATGGATGTAGAAGTCTTCAGGGAAATGTTACGATTTATCTACACTGATGAAGTGCCAAATTTGTCAAAAGTGGCTGCTGAACTACTGGTTATAAGCGATAAGTATGATTTGCCCAAATTAAAATCCATGTGTGCATATGAGCTGGCCAAAAGCATCTCTGTTGCAACTGCAGCGAAAACACTGATACTTGCTGATGTATACCGTGTGGTAGAATTGAAGCAACACACAATTAATTTTATCATAAACAATAAACGGGCTGTGGCTGATACTGACGAGTGGAATATAATTATCAAAAACTATATTCATTTACTATCTGAAATTTATTTACAAACTTCGAACTAGTTTTAATTTCCATTTAAATATTTTTATAATAATTGTCAGTGTCCTTAATCTTAAATATAATTATTATCTGTTGTAATCAATTTATTTATTATCTGTTGTAATCAATTTCTAGTACAATTTAATCAAAATAAAAATAAGTCTTGTACTGATAAGCCGTTCCGCTGGTGAATATTTTATTATTTCACATGCAGGCTGCATGCTGGAGCTACCTCGGCCTCTATTCTGCTAAACTTCAGAAAATTTACTTGTTCGAAAACAAAAAAATTAGATTTGTATTTCGTCGTGAAATTAAAATTTGTAACTGAGTCTTTTTCACTGATTAAAGAATTAAGGAATTGCTTCTACCTGCATGAAGTGGCATATGGAAGCCCAATATTGCCATTAGGTGCCAGTCCTTTACCTTAAATTTTATAGTACACTATTCATAAACTTAAAACTTAATAATATTTTAAGTGGAATTTGTTTTCATTATCATTTACTGTGCGCATGTGCACACTGAAGAACGAAGCCCCGATTTTCACACACACCTGCATTTGTATGTACGGATGCTAGACTTTATATTCAAATGATTTCTGCTTAAAAGTTAATTGTATTATAAACATATTCTCCGCCGTCAAGCCAAGCAACTAACGTTTCACATGTATGTAAGTGTGTGTGGTTGTAATTAGCGAGGAAAATCGTCAGACTGAAGCAGTATCTTTCCAACATTCAAACCTAAATCATCGTCGCATTTAAATTTAACAAAAGCCCTCCATGAAATAACAATATAGAAAGCTGCTGCCTAAAATGACTTTAACCGATATAATAGACGTTGGCAGTTGTCACACTTATCGAAAGGAGAGAAAGTTCATTTACAAGTGGAGCCTTCATAATTTTTGTTGCCGGAAAGTGTTTTATGGAGAAAATCTTCCTTCAAAAAAATTCGAATTTAAAATGTTCAATGACTGCGAATTTGCGGGAGAATTGACCCTGATCGGTCCTCGCTGTTCTGACAGACGATGTAAATTTGTTTTAAAAAATCGGAAAAACGTTCCAACTGATAAATTTTACATTAATTTGTATGCCAATCAAAGAAAAGATAATATAATTCTTTGTTCTCCAAATAACACTAGTTATAGGCTGCAAGCATCTCTTACGGACGATCATAGCGCACGCATATGTCTATTGAACTGGGACAATCCTACAATTACGTGTGAAATATTTTCTGTGGAATATACAAACGATCACAGTCCAACATGTCCAACAAAAGAAGGCGAATTGTGTTCTGATCTTTTGGAGCTCCTACAAAATAATAAGTATTCGGATGTAACGCTAGTGGTAGCGGGTGATGAGATAAAAGCCCACAAGTCAATATTAATAAATCGTAGCAAAGTCTTTGCCGCAATGTTTGAGCACGAATTAGAAGAGGCAAGAACGAATAAAGTGATTATAACTGATATTAAACCAGAAGTTTTCAAGGAAATGTTACGATTTATTTACACCGACGAAGCTCCCAACCTGTCGAAAATGGCCCCTGAACTCTTGGTTGCTAGCGATAAATATGACTTGTGCACGTTAAAGTTAATGTGTGAGTATGAACTGGGCAGGATCATTTCCTCTGCAACTGCAGCAGAAACACTGATACTTGCTGACTTATACAATCTGACTCAGTTAAAGAGGCACACGGTTAATTTTATCAATAACCATAAGAAGGATGTGGCCGATACTGACGATTGGCAAAAAATTGTAAATAACTATCCTTATTTACTTGCTGAAATTGATTTGCGAACTTAACTAATTTCATTTAATTATTTTTGTATTAAATTTTCATTTTGAATTGATATTGTGACTAAATAAAAATAAATCTTGAAGTAAAAAGCATTGCATTTTGGGAAGGATCTCGTCTATTCTGAAAAATTCCTTTTTGATGGCAATTAGCTGATCTTGTATTTCATTACAGTATAAAATTTTGATTATAATGTAATCAGTTTGAAGCTCGTATTTCCATATTGTATTTAGAATAAATATTTTATAGCAAGTGAAATAGTTCTGTTTGAAATCGAAGAGGGTGGACACATTCTCTCTGCGGCCACTTGTTAATAACAACCTCCATGAGAGGTTATAATTACAATTATAAGTTGACAAGCTAAGAGAGCTCTTGTAAATTCGGCTTTTGGTTTAATAATCTAAATGGTGATTTTTCGGATGTGATTTAAAAAAACGTTGGGACCAATTTTGGCATACTCTCCCCAACATATACACCGGTATCTCACGAATAAATATGGTCATTATTTGTGTGGCATTTGGCACCGTCTTGTTGAAACCAAATGTCAGCCAATTCCAGCTCTTTTACTTTGGGCAACAACAATTTGTAATCATCACACGACAGTGCTCGCCATTCACAGTAACGTTCCTGTCTTCGTCGTCTTTGAAAAAGTACGGTGCAATGATGCCACCGGCCCATACCAAAGACGGCAATTGGACAATACTAGGGCACCTTTAAGTCCCCTAGGCAAGAAGCTTTCATTTTCAAGATTTTATGATTATGTACTCACCGATACCCGCTTGTGTGCTGAATCCAGAGCCCCATACAAATAAGGGGCACAATGGTGCATCTATATACATAGATAAAAAGTTTGAAATTTTGATCTTTTTCTGATTACTCATTAAAAAATCTCTGCTCTTTAGCTATAATGGAGTGTCCCATAATATTGATGCGTGAGTCAGTCAGTATTAAAATATGTATCTTTCTATGATCCTATGAATCTATTGAATATACCCATTAGAAAAGAGCTTCTAAAGAAATCATAAAAATGTTGAGAAAAGGATCTGGAAGGAGTGCAAACTTGGATAATTGCCGATAATTTTAACATAGACTTGTCATTGCAGGATGTTTTTCTTTTCAAATCCTGTCCATCGTTTTCAAACCTGTCTTCATGACGCGGTGTAGATAGGAAGGCGTACAAGGACGCTCGAACGCACTTAACCGAAGAACAGAAAAACGATGTAGTAAGGAAAGCATATAGAGGAAAAGTGTTGCTAAGAAATATAAACATTAGTTTTATATTGAATAAGGATTGTTTATTTGCCACTGGGGATAAACTTTACATCTGGCATGAGAATTCGTTAGATTCTTATCATTATTGATTGAGACAAAATAGTTTTTTTTATATAAATTTAAAGATATCAGTATTTTTTAAAATAGATTCAGATCGATCTTCACTAATTTCTAGAAGTAATTCTTATTGTAAATAAAAATTTGCTCAATTGGATCATAGGATGTCGGTTAAAATGCACTAGTGGATTCTATGGAAGCAATGAAAATGTCATTACTTAAGAACAATAAACAATTTTTGCACTGGGTTGCAAAAGTAATTCGTACGCTTTTGTGTATTTCTTACGCCTGTTGTATAATCTAACCGTTTATATTAGTACGGAGGTGGAAGGAATTATTTTTAATACTTGAACCTACAATTTCGAACAACAATTATGGGCAACATGTTCATAAGTTTAATTCTTATAGACGTATTCATAAGGGAGAGGTTATATGGCGTGTAAGTTGTTATAATCTGAGTTCTTTTCTTATTTCAAATTAATCTATAGGAATTTGCAATAAAAGAAATTTGATATCACGTTGCCGGGCGTTTAATTGTAAACATGTTGCATGAATAATATGAAAGACTCGTGTTGAGTATAATTGTTTGTTGTGTTGTTTGTATAAAAACATTCTAAACCTATTATGACTATATATTTTGTAATGATTATATACCATACTGAATTCTCATATTATATTATATACTTTTGGCATAAACATACGAGGTTGAATGTTTTAAAACTGCTTGAAGTTCACAGACAATTTGGTTTAGCTACAACAAACAAAATATTTTCTAAAAACTTTAATTATTTTAACAATTATTTGGGGAGAATATCCCAAAAGAATTAATTTTTAACATATCCTTATTATATGCAGTTACCACGATATTGCCTCAAAATATTTTCCAGTTTTAAAATGCTCTACATTCCTTTTATTAATATTGGCGGATTTATCTCCGAAATACATGCATTCTGCACCACTGTGCAGAATACGAATCCTTGAACAATAACATAACAATACTTTATTTAATTGAAATTTAAATATAATCCCGTTTTGCTGTAATTCGCTGCGAGCATGTGCACCTTCAACACTACACTACACTACACTCACCTTTCTCACACATGTGTGTGAGTGCATGTGTGCTTAACTTTTTGGGATAACCTGTCAATTGGGTAATAAAACTCCATATTAAGAAAACTACATATTAAGGATTAAGTGGAAAAATCATTTATATTTTCCACATTTTATTTGTGTAGCCTTGTAGGTAGTCTGGACTAAAAATAAATTTTTTGTTCTACATTCTCAACGGTTTTAAATTTTTAAGTGCACCTTTCGCGAAAGGTGTTGGGTCAGCATTTGTTATAAAAACTAAGTAAAATGTCAGCAACTTGCTCTCAAGTTAAAGTGAATAAGACCGAAATCGTATCGATCGATTGTACTATCTCATTAATCGACCTTTTAAATGGATAAAAAATTAATCATATATCACACACTTTAGTTTATTTTAATTTAAATATTGAAAGGGCTTAATGAAAGACCCTGAACTTCGAATTTTACCCAGATTTCCTCGACTTAACTTTTCAGATATACGCAAACGGCTCATGAATCGAAACTCTGCCTGTTGAAATGAGTGTAGTAACCCTAATCATTTGTTCAGTAACCTCTAATTAATTTAAATTTTTTTTGGCTTTGATCGCACATCAGGCAAGAAGCTATAATTATCTTCAACTGCCTTTCATATTTAATTTTTGTATTTGAAATTTCATTTTTACCAGCTTCTTCTTTCCATTTTACACGAGTTGAATGGGGAAATTGGGCTGTTCCTTGGGAAGCAGTAACAAATTTATTCCTTGATGACCACTTCAGCGAATAAAAGAAGTTGCGCAAGTTTCATAAAAAATTCAAGCCAATTTCATAAAAAGTGGATTTTTCCAATTAACTCCTTTATTTCTTTCAATGAATCTTTTCCTCAACCGCCTGACTCTTTGTATTTGAATTTCCCCTTTTATTTGAATGGAGTAAACCCTTTGTAGCACTTGATAAAGCCATGGCCACATGTTGAATAAGTGCTGAGTTGAGCAATTCTAGCGAAATGAAAAGCACCCTCAGATTTTTTTGAGAGTAAATCCTAACTGATGGCTAGCATAAAACAGTTGCGGAATCACTGCATGACACATATACACTTTTACATGTTATATACACTTTTACATGTTTTTATAATTCTACCTTCTCATGAAAACTACTCTCAATACTCTATGACAAATCAAATTAAAGTTTTCTGGTCAAGGATTAATTACTTTTCACACACATGTGCATGCATGGATGTCCTTATTTTTTTGCGGGTTTAACTATGGAATATTAAATGCTTAATACATTTATTTAGATCTACAGGTAGTCCAAATTACATATCGAATTTATGTATTTAAATCTAAGAGTTTCGTTTTCTTTATGTCATTTAATCAGTATCATTTGAACGTTCCATATAGACTGTAGTCTTATAGCGCATCTTCTTTCTAGAACCACTAAACCTCTTTATCCAGGAAACACAAGCTAGTGTCTAAAATGACTTCAAACGACTCAACAACGTTCGGTGAATGCCACACTCTTCGAAAGCGGAGAAAGTTGACCAAAACGTGGGATCTTCGTAATTATCGTTGTGGAATAATGAGTGATGAAACAAGTCTATCTTCACAAACATTCGCATTTCAGGTAACTAATGATTGCGAATGTATCGGAGTATTAATTTTTAATGGCATTCGATCTTGGGATGGACTGCGTAATCTCGTACTCCCTATTAACAGAAATTTCCCAGAAGGTAAATTTCAAGAGAATATGCGTATTGACAACAGGAATACAAATTAATTGGCTGGTTTTGCAAGTAAAAACAGTTTAAGGTTGCATGCATCTCTTATAGAAAATAAATCTGAGAAATTTCTGCTAAAAAGAGACGATTCTATAATCATCTGTGAAATTGTTGCTGTGGAATATGCGAACCACGGGAGTGGAACATGTTTTCCAATAAAAGAAGCCGAATTGGGTTATAGTCTTGTGCAGCTACTGGAAACTCAAAAATATTCGGATGTAACTTTAATGGTAGCGGGGCATGAGATAAAAGCCCACAAGGCCATATTAGCAAGTCGCAGCAAAGTTTTTGCCGCAATGTTTGAGCATGAAGTGGAAGAGGAGGAAACCACTAAAGTAACTCTCACCGATATGGATGTAGAAGTCTTCAGGGAAATGTTACGATTTATCTACACTGATGAAGTGCCAAATTTGTCAAAAGTGGCTGCTGAACTACTGGTTATAAGCGATAAGTATGATTTGCCCAAATTAAAATCCATGTGTGCATATGAGCTGGCCAAAAGCATCTCTGTTGCAACTGCAGCGAAAACACTGATACTTGCTGATGTATACCGTGTGGTAGAATTGAAGCAACACACAATTAATTTTATCATAAACAATAAACGGGCTGTGGCTGATACTGACGAGTGGAATATAATTATCAAAAACTATATTCATTTACTATCTGAAATTTATTTACAAACTTCGAACTAGTTTTAATTTCCATTTAAATATTTTTATAATAATTGTCAGTGTCCTTAATCTTAAATATAATTATTATCTGTTGTAATCAATTTATTTATTATCTGTTGTAATCAATTTCTAGTACAATTTAATCAAAATAAAAATAAGTCTTGTACTGATAAGCCGTTCCGCTGGTGAATATTTTATTATTTCACATGCAGGCTGCATGCTGGAGCTACCTCGGCCTCTATTCTGCTAAACTTCAGAAAATTTACTTGTTCGAAAACAAAAAAATTAGATTTGTATTTCGTCGTGAAATTAAAATTTGTAACTGAGTCTTTTTCACTGATTAAAGAATTAAGGAATTGCTTCTACCTGCATGAAGTGGCATATGGAAGCCCAATATTGCCATTAGGTGCCAGTCCTTTACCTTAAATTTTATAGTCCACTATTCATAAACTTAAAACTTAATAATATTTTAAGTGGAATTTGTTTTCATTATCATTTACTGTGCGCATGTGCACACTGAAGAACGAAGCCCCGATTTTCACACACACCTGCATTTGTATGTACGGATGCTAGACTTTATATTCAAATGATTTCTGCTTAAAAGTTAATTGTATTATAAACATATTCTCCGCCGTCAAGCCAAGCAACTAACGTTTCACATGTATGTAAGTGTGTGTGGTTGTAATTAGCGAGGAAAATCGTCAGACTGAAGCAGTATCTTTCCAACATTCAAACCTAAATCATCGTCGCATTTAAATTTAACAAAAGTCCTCCATAAAATAACAACATAGAAAGCTGCTGCCTAAAATGACTTTAACCGATATAATAGACGTTGGCAGTCACACTTATCGAAAGGAGAGAAAGTTCATTTACAAGTGGAGCCTTCATAATTTTTGTTGCCGGAAAGTGTTTTATGGAGAAAATCTTCCTTCAAAAAAATTCGAATTTAAAATGTTCAATGACTGCGAATTTGTGGGAGAATTGACCCTGATCGGTCCTCGTTGTTCTGACAGACGATGTAAATTTGTTTTAAAAAATCGGAAAAACGTTCCAACTGATAAATTTTACATTAATTTGTATGCCAATCAAAGAAAAGATAATATAATTCTTTGTTCTCCAAATAACACTAGTTATAGGCTGCAATCATCTCTTACGGACGATCATAGCGCACGCATATGTCTATTGAACTGGGACAATCCTACAATTACGTGTGAAATATTTTCTGTGGAATATACAAACGATCACAGTCCAACAAAATAAGGCGAATTGTGTTCTGATCTTTTGGAGCTCCTACAAAATAATAAGTATTCGGATGTAACGCTAGTGGTAGCGGGTGATGAGATAAAAGCCCACAAGTCAATATTAATAAATCGTAGCAAAGTCTTTGCCGCAATGTTTGAGCACGAATTAGAAGAGGCAAGAACGAATAAAGTGATTATAACTGATATTAAACCAGAAGTTTTCAAGGAAATCTTACGATTTATTTACACCGACGAAGCTCCCAACCTGTCGAAAATGGCCCCTGAACTCTTGGTTGCTAGCGATAAATATGACTTGTGCACGTTAAAGTTAATGTGTGAGTATGAACTGGGCAGGATCATTTCCTCTGCAACTGCAGCAGAAACACTGATACTTGCTGACTTATACAATCTGACTCAGTTAAAGAGGCACACGGTTAATTTTATCAATAACCATAAGAAGGATGTGGCCGATACTGACGATTGGCAAAAAATTGTAAATAACTATCCTTATTTACTTGCTGAAATTGATTTGCGAACTTAACTAATTTCATTTAATTATTTTTGTATTAAATTTTCATTTTGAATTGATATTGTGACTAAATAAATATAAATCTTGAAGTAAAAAGCATTGCATTTTGGGAAGGATCTCGTCTATTCTGAAAAATTCCTTTTTGATGGCAATTAGCTGATCTTGTATTTCATTACAGTATAAAATTTTGATTATAATGTAATCAGTTTGAAGCTCGTATTTCCATATTGTATTTAGAATAAATATTTTATAGCAAGTGAAATAGTTCTGTTTGAAATCGAAGAGGGTGGACACATTCTCTCTGCGGCCACTTGTTAATAACAACCTCCATGAGAGGTTATAATTACAATTATAAGTTGACAAGCCAAGAGAGCTCTTGTAAATTCGGCTTTTGGTTTAATAATCTAAATGGTGATTTTTCGGATGTGATTTAAAAAAACGTTGGGACCAATTTTGGCATACTCTCCCCAACATATACACCGGTATCTCACGAATAAATATGGTCATTATTTGTGTGGCATTTGACACCGTCTTGTTGAAACCACATGTCAGCCAATTCCAGCTCTTTTACTTTGGGCAACAACAATTTGTAATCATCACACGACAGTGCTCGCCATTCACAGTAACGTTCCTGTCTTCGTCGTCTTTGAAAAAGTACGGTGCAATGATGCCACCGGCCCATACCAAAGACGGCAATTGGACAATACTAGGGCACCTTTAAGTCCCCTAGGCAAGAAGCTTCCATTTTCAAGATTTTATGATTATGTACTCACCGATACCCGCTTGTATGCCGAATCCAGAGCCCCATACAAATAAGGGGCACAATGGTGCATCTATATACATAGATAAAAAGTTTGAAATTTTGATCTTTTTCTGATTACTCATTAAAAAATCTCTGCTCTTTAGCTATAATGGAGTGTCCCATAATATTGATGCGTGAGTCAGTCAGTATTAAAACATGCATCTTTCTATGATCCTATGAATCTATTGAATATACCCATTAGAAAAGAGCTTCTAAAGAAATCATAAAAATGTTGAGAAAAGGATCTGGAAGGAGTGCAAACTTGGATAATTGCCGATAATTTTAACATAGACTTGTCATTGCAGGATGTTTTTCTTTTCAAATTCTGTCCATCGTTTTCAAACCTGTCTTCATGACGCGGTGTAGATAGGAAGGCGTACAAGGACGCTCGAACACACTTAACCGAAGAACAGAAAAACGATGTAGTAAGGAAAGCATATAGAGGAATCCAGTCTGTTTACAAATTAAACTTGACTTGGGATGAAGGAAAAGTGTTGCTAAGAAATATAAACATTAGTTTTATATTGAATAAGGATTGTTTATTTGCCACTGGGGATAAACTTTACATCTGGCATGAGAATTCGTTAGATTCTTATCATTATTGATTGAGACAAAATAGTTTTTTTTATATAAATTTAAAGATATCAGTATTTTTTAAAATAGATTCAGATCGATCTTCACTAATTTCTAGAAGTAATTCTTATTGTAAATAAAAATTTGCTCAATTGGATCCTAGGATGTCGGTTAAAATGCACTAGTGGATTCTATGGAAGCAATGAAAATGTCATTACTTAAGAACAATAAAAAATTTTTGCACTGGGTTGCAAAAGTAATTCGTACGCTTTTGTGTATTTCTTACGCCTGTTGTATAATCTAACCGTTTATATTAGTACGGAGGTGGAAGGAATTATTTTTAATACTTGAACCTACAATTTCGAACAACAATTATGGGCAACATGTTCATAAGTTTAATTCTTATAGACGTATTCATAAGGGAGAGGTTATATGGCGTGTAAGTTGTTATAATCTGAGTTCTTTTCTTATTTCAAATTAATCTATAGGAATTTGCAATAAAAGAAATTTGATATCACGTTGCCGGGCGTTTAATTGTAAACATGTTGCATGAATAATATGAAAGACTCGTGTTGAGTATAATTGTTTGTTGTGTTGTTTGTATAAAAACATTCTATACCTATTATGACTATGTATTTTGTAATGATTATATACCATACTGAATTCTCATATTATATTATATACTTTTGGCATAAACATACGAGGTTGAATGTTTTAAAACTGCTTGAAGTTCACAGACAATTTGGTTTAGCTACAACAAACAAAATATTTTCTAAAAACTTTAATTATTTTAACAATTATTTGGGGAGAATATCCCAAAAGAATTAATTTTTAACATATCCTTATTATATGCAGTTACCACGATATTGCCTCAAAATATTTTTCAGTTTTAAAATGCTCTACATTCCTTTTATTAATATTGGCGGATTTATCTCCGAAATACATGCATTCTGCACCACTGTGCAGAATACGAATCCTTGAACAATAACATAACAATACTTTATTTAATTGAAATTTAAATATAATCCCGTTTTGCTGTAATTCGCTGCGAGCATGTGCACCTTCAACACTACACTACACTACACTCACCTTTCTCACACATGTGTGTGAGTGCATGTGTGCTTAACTTTTTGGGATAACCTGTCAATTGGGTAATAAAACTCCATATTAAGAAAACTACATATTAAGGATTAAGTGGAAAAATCATTTATATTTTTCACATTTTATTTGTGTAGCCTTGTAGGTAGTCTGGACTAAAAATAAATTTTTTGTTCTACATTCTCAACGGTTTTAAATTTTTAAGTGCACCTTTCGCGAAAGGTGTTGGGTCAGCATTTGTTATAAAAACTAAGTAAAATGTCAGCAACTTGCTCTCAAGTTAAAGTGAATAAGACCGAAATCGTATCGATCGATTGTACTATCTCATTAATCGACCTTTTAAATGGATAAAAAATTAATCATATATCACACACTTTAGTTTATTTTAATTTAAATATTGAAAGGGCTTAATGAAAGACCCTGAACTTCGAATTTTACCCAGATTTCCTCGACTTAACTTTTCAGATATACGCAAACGGCTCATGAATAAAAACTCTGCCTGTTGAAATGAGTGTAGTAACCCTAATCATTTGTTCAGTAACCTCTTCTTAATTTCAATTTCTTTTGGCTTTGATCGCACATCAGGCAAGAAGCTATAATTATCCTCAACTGCCTTTCATATTTAATTTTTGTATTTGAAATTTCATTTTTACCAGCTTCTTCTTTCCATTTTACACGAGTTGAATGGGGAAATTGGGCTGTTCCTTGGGAAGCAGTAACAAATTTATTCCTTGATGACCACTTCAGCGAATAAAAGAAGTTGCGCAAGTTTCATAAAAATTTCAAGCCAATTTCATAAAAAGTGGATTTTTCCAATTAACTCCTTTATTTCTTTCAATGAATCTTTTCCTCAACCGCCTGACTCTTTGTATTTGAATTTCCCCTTTTATTTGAATGGAGTAAACCCTTTGTAGCACTTGATAAAGCCATGGCCACATGTTGAATAAGTGCTGAGTTGAGCAATTCTAGCGAAATGAAAAGCACCCTCAGATTTTTTTGAGAGTAAATCCTAACTGATGGCTAGCATAAAACAGTTGCGGAATCACTGCATGACACATATACACTTTTACATGTTATATACACTTTTACATGTTTTTATAATTCTACCTTCTCATGAAAACTACTCTCAATACTCTATGACAAATCAAATTAAAGTTTTCTGGTCAAGGATTAATTACTTTTCACACACATGTGCATGCATGGATGTCCTTATTTTTTTGCGGGTTTAACTATGGAATATTAAATGCTTAATACATTTATTTAGATCTACAGGTAGTCCAAATTACATATCGAATTTATGTATTTAAATCTAAGAGTTTCGTTTTCTTTATGTCATTTAATCAGTATCATTTGAACGTTCCATATAGACTGTAGTCTTATAGCGCATCTTCTTTCTAGAACCACTAAACCTCTTTATCCAGGAAATACAAGCTAGTGTCTAAAATGACTTCAAACGACTCAACAACGTTCGGTGAATGCCACACTCTTCGAAAGCGGAGAAAGTTGACCAAAACGTGGGATCTTCGTAATTATCGTTGTGGAATAATGAGTGATGAAACAAGTCTATCTTCACAAACATTCGCATTTCTGGTAACTAATGATTGCGAATGTATCGGAGTATTAATTTTTAATGGCATTCGATCTTGGGATGGACTGCGTAATCTCGTACTCCCTATTAACAGAAATTTCCCAGAAGGTAAATTTCAAGAGAATATGCGTATTGACGACAGGAATACAATTAAATTGGCTGGTTTTGCAAGTAAAAACAGTTTAAGGTTGCATGCATCTCTTATAGAAAATAAATCTGAGAAATTTCTGCTAAAAAGAGACGATTCTATAATCATCTGTGAAATTGTTGCTGTGGAATATGCGAACCACGGGAGTGGAACATGTTTTCCAATAAAAGAAGCCGAATTGGGTTATAGTCTTGTGCAGCTACTGGAAACTCAAAAATATTCGGATGTAACTTTAATGGTGGCGGGGCATGAGATAAAAGCCCACAAGGCCATATTAGCAAGTCGCAGCAAAGTTTTTGCCGCAATGTTTGAGCATGAAGTGGAAGAGGAGGAAACCACTAAAGTAACTCTCACCGATATGGATGTAGAAGTCTTCAGGGAAATGTTACGATTTATCTACACTGATGAAGTGCCAAATTTGTCAAAAGTGGCTGCTGAACTACTGGTTATAAGCGATAAGTATGATTTGCCCAAATTAAAATCCATGTGTGCATATGAGCTGGCCAAAAGCATCTCTGTTGCAACTGCAGCGAAAACACTGATACTTGCTGATGTATACCGTGTGGTAGAATTGAAGCAACACACAATTAATTTTATCATAAACAATAAACGGGCTGTGGCTGATACTGACGAGTGGAATATAATTATCAAAAACTATATTCATTTACTATCTGAAATTTATTTACAGACTTCGAACTAGTTTTAATTTCCATTTAAATATTTTTATAATAATTGTCAGTGTCCTTAATCTTAAATATAATTATTATCTGTTGTAATCAATTTATTTATTATCTGTTGTAATCAATTTCTAGTACAATTTAATCAAAATAAAAATAAGTCTTGTACTGATAAGCCGTTCCGCTGGTGAATATTTTATTATTTCACATGCAGGCTGCATGCTGGAGCCTCTATTCTGCTAAACTTCAGAAAATTTACTTGTTCGAAAACAAAAAAATTAGATTTGTATTTCGTCGTGAAATTAAAATTTGTAACTGAGTCTTTTTCACTGATTAAAGAATTAAGGAATTGCTTCTACCTGCATGAAGTGGCATATGGAAGCCCAATATTGCCATAAGGTGCCAGTCCTTTACCTTGAAATTTTATAGTACACTATTCATAAACTTAAAACTTAATAATATTTTAAGTGGAATTTGTTTTCATTATCATTTACTGTGCGCATGTGCACACTGAAGAACGGAGCCCCGATTTTCACACACACCTGCATTTGTATGTACGGATGCTAGACTTTATATTCAAATGATTTCTGCTTAAAAGTTAATTGTATTATAAACATATTCTCCGCCGTCAAGCCAAGCAACTAACGTTTCACATGTATGTAAGTGTGTGTGGTTGTAATTAGCGAGGAAAATCGTCAGACTGAAGCAGTATCTTTCCAACATTCAAACCTAAATCATCGTCGCATTTAAATTTAACAAAAGTCCTCCATAAAATAACAACATAGAAAGCTGCTGCCTAAAATGACTTTAACCGATATAATAGACGTTGGCAGTTGTCACACTTATCGAAAGGAGAGAAAGTTCATTTACAAGTGGAGCCTTCATAATTTTTGTTGCCGGAAAGTGTTTTATGGAGAAAATCTTCCTTCAAAAAAATTCGAATTTAAAATGTTCAATGACTGCGAATTTGCGGGAGAATTGACCCTGATCGGTCCTCGCTGTTCTGACAGACGATGTAAATTTGTTTTAAAAAATCGGAAAAACGTTCCAACTGATAAATTTTACATTAATTTGTATGCCAATCAAAGAAAAGATAATATAATTCTTTGTTCTCCAAATAACACTAGTTATAGGCTGCAAGCATCTCTTACGGACGATCATAGCGCACGCAAATGTCTATTGAACTGGGACAATCCTACAATTACGTGTGAAATATTTTCTGTGGAATATACAAACGATCACAGTCCAACAAAAGAAGGCGAATTGTGTTCTGATCTTTTGGAGCTCCTACAAAATAATAAGTATTCGGATGTAACGCTAGTGGTAGCGGGTGATGAGATAAAAGCCCACAAGTCAATATTAATAAATCGTAGCAAAGTCTTTGCCGCAATGTTTGAGCACGAATTAGAAGAGGCAAGAACGAATAAAGTGATTATAACTGATATTAAACCAGAAGTTTTCAAGGAAATGTTACGATTTATTTACACCGACGAAGCTCCCAACCTGTAGAAAATGGCCCCTGAACTCTTGGTTGCTAGCGATAAATATGACTTGTGCACGTTAAAGTTAATGTGTGAGTATGAACTGGGCAGGATCATTTCCTCTGCAACTGCAGCAGAAACACTGATACTTGCTGACTTATACAATCTGACTCAGTTAAAGAGGCACACGGTTAATTTTATCAATAACCATAAGAAGGATGTGGCCGATACTGACGATTGGCAAAAAATTGTAAATAACTATCCTTATTTACTTGCTGAAATTGATTTGCGAACTTAAATAATTTCATTTAATTATTTTTGTATTAAATTTTCATTTTGAATTGATATTGTGACTAAATAAAAATAAATCTTGAAGTAAAAAGCATTGCATTTTGGGAAGGATCTCCTCTATTCTGAAAAATTCCTTTTTGATGGCAATTAGCTGATCTTGTATTTCATTACAGTATAAAATTTTGATTATAATGTAATCAGTTTGAAGCTCGTATTTCCATATTGTATTTAGAATAAATATTTTATAGCAAGTGAAATAGCTCTGTTTGAAATCGAAGAGGGTGGACACATTCTCTCTGCGGCCACTTGTTAATAACAACCTCCATGAGAGGTTATAATTACAATTATAAGTTGACAAGCTAAGAGAGCTCTTGTAAATTCGGCTTTTGGTTTAATAATCTAAATGGTGATTTTTCGGATGTGATTTAAAAAAACGTTGGGACCAATTTTGGCATACTCTCCCCAACATATACACCGGTATCTCACGAATAAATATGGTCATTATTTGTGTGGCATTTGACACCGTCTTGTTGAAACCACATGTCAGCCAATTCCAGCTCTTTTACTTTGGGCAACAACAATTTGTAATCATCACACGACAGTGCTCGCCATTCACAGTAACGTTCCTGTCTTCGTCGTCTTTGAAAAAGTACGGTGCAATGATGCCACCGGCCCATACCAAAGACGGCAATTGGACAATACTAGGGCACCTTTAAGTCCCCTAGGCAAGAAGCTTTCATTTTCAAGATTTTATGATTATGTACTCACCGATACCCGCTTGTGTGCCGAATCCAGAGCCCCATACAAATAAGGGGCACAATGGTGCATAGATAAAAAGTTTGAAATTTTGATCTTTTTCTGATTACTCATTAAAAAATCTCTGCTCTTTAGCTATAATGGAGTGTCCCATAATATTGATGCGTGAGTCAGTCAGTATTAAAACATGCATCTTTCTATGATCCTATGAATCTATTGAATATACCCATTAGAAAAGAGCTTCTAAAGAAATCATAAAAATGTTGAGAAAAGGATCTGGAAGGAGTGCAAACTTGGATAATTGCCGATAATTTTAACATAGACTTGTCATTGCAGGATGTTTTTCTTTTCAAATTCTGTCCATCGTTTTCAAACCTGTCTTCATGACGCGGTGTAGATAGGAAGGCGTGCAAGGACGCTCGAACGCACTTAACCGAAGAACAGAAAAACGATGTAGTAAGGAAAGCATATAGAGGAATCCAGTCTGTTTACAAATTAAACTTGACTTGGGATGAAGGAAAAGTGTTGCTAAGAAATATAAACATTAGTTTTATATTGAATAAGGATTGTTTATTTGCCACTGGGGATAAACTTTACATCTGGCATGAGAATTCGTTAGATTCTTATCATTATTGATTGAGACAAAATAGTTTTTTTTTATATAAATTTAAAGATATCAGTATTTTTTAAAATAGATTCAGATCGATCTTCACTAATTTCTAGAAGTAATTCTTATTGTAAATAAAAATTTGCTCAATTGGATCATAGGATGTCGGTTAAAATGCACTAGTGGATTCTATGGAAGCAATGAAAATGTCATTACTTAAGAACAATAAACAATTTTTGCACTGGGTTGCAAAAGTAATTCGTACGCTTTTGTGTATTTCTTACGCCTGTTGTATAATCTAACCGTTTATATTAGTACGGAGGTGGAAGGAATTATTTTTAATACTTGAACCTACAATTTCGAACAACAATTATGGGCAACATGTTCATAAGTTTAATTCTTATAGACGTATTCATAAGGGAGAGGTTATATGGCGTGTAAGTTGTTATAATCTGAGTTCTTTTCTTATTTCAAATTAATCTATAGGAATTTGCAATAAAAGAAATTTGATATCACGTTGCCGGGCGTTTAATTGTAAACATGTTGCATGAATAATATGAAAGACTCGTGTTGAGTATAATTGTTTGTTGTGTTGTTTGTATAAAAACATTCTATACCTATTATGACTATGTATTTTGTAATGATTATATACCATACTGAATTCTCATATTATATTATATACTTTTGGCATAAACATACGAGGTTGAATGTTTTAAAACTGCTTGAAGTTCACAGACAATTTGGTTTAGCTACAACAAACAAAATATTTTCTAAAAACTTTAATTATTTTAACAATTATTTGGGGAGAATATCCCAAAAGAATTAATTTTTAACATATCCTTATTATATGCAGTTACCACGATATTGCCTCAAAATATTTTTCAGTTTTAAAATGCTCTACATTCCTTTTATTAATATTGGCGGATTTATCTCCGAAATACATGCATTCTGCACCACTGTGCAGAATACGAATCCTTGAACAATAACATAACAATACTTTATTTAATTGAAATTTAAATATAATCCCGTTTTGCTGTAATTCGCTGCGAGCATGTGCACCTTCAACACTACACTACACTACACTCACCTTTCTCACACATGTGTGTGAGTGCATGTGTGCTTAACTTTTTGGGATAACCTGTCAATTGGGTAATAAAACTCCATATTAAGAAAACTACATATTAAGGATTAAGTGGAAAAATCATTTATATTTTTCACATTTTATTTGTGTAGCCTTGTAGGTAGTCTGGACTAAAAATAAATTTTTTGTTCTACATTCTCAACGGTTTTAAATTTTTAAGTGCACCTTTCGCGAAAGGTGTTGGGTCAGCATTTGTTATAAAAACTAAGTAAAATGTCAGCAACTTGCTCTCAAGTTAAAGTGAATAAGACCGAAATCGTATCGATCGATTGTACTATCTCATTAATCGACCTTTTAAATGGATAAAAAATTAATCATATATCACACACTTTAGTTTATTTTAATTTAAATATTGAAAGGGCTTAATGAAAGACCCTGAACTTCGAATTTTACCCAGATTTCCTCGACTTAACTTTTCAGATATACGCAAACGGCTCATGAATCGAAACTCTGCCTGTTGAAATGAGTGTAGTAACCCTAATCATTTGTTCAGTAACCTCTAATTAATTTAAATTTTTTTGGCTTTGATCGCACATCAGGCAAGAAGCTATAATTATCCTCAACTGCCTTTCATATTTAATTTTTGTATTTGAAATTTCATTTTTACCAGCTTCTTCTTTCCATTTTACACGAGTTGAATGGGGAAATTGGGCTGTTCCTTGGGAAGCAGTAACAAATTTATTCCTTGATGACCACTTCAGCGAATAAAAGAAGTTGCGCAAGTTTCATAAAAAATTCAAGCCAATTTCATAAAAAGTGGATTTTTCCAATTAACTCCTTTATTTCTTTCAATGAATCTTTTCCTCAACCGCCTGACTCTTTGTATTTGAATTTCCCCTTTTATTTGAATGGAGTAAACCCTTTGTAGCACTTGATAAAGCCATGGCCACATGTTGAATAAGTGCTGAGTTGAGCAATTCTAGCGAAATGAAAAGCACCCTCAGATTTTTTTGAGAGTAAATCCTAACTGATGGCTAGCATAAAACAGTTGCGGAATCACTGCATGACACATATACACTTTTACATGTTATATACACTTTTACATGTTTTTATAATTCTACCTTCTCATGAAAACTACTCTCAATACTCTATGACAAATCAAATTAAAGTTTTCTGGTCAAGGATTAATTACTTTTCACACACATGTGCATGCATGGATGTCCTTATTTTTTTTGCGGGTTTAACTATGGAATATTAAATGCTTAATACATTTATTTAGATCTACAGGTAGTCCAAATTACATATCGAATTTATGTATTTAAATCTAAGAGTTTCGTTTTCTTTATGTCATTTAATCAGTATCATTTGAACGTTCCATATAGACTGTAGTCTTATAGCGCATCTTCTTTCTAGAACCACTAAACCTCTTTATCCAGGAAACACAAGCTAGTGTCTAAAATGACTTCAAACGACTCAACAACGTTCGGTGAATGCCACACTCTTCGAAAGCGGAGAAAGTTGACCAAAACGTGGGATCTTCGTAATTATCGTTGTGGAATAATGAGTGATGAAACAAGTCTATCTTCACAAACATTCGCATTTCAGGTAACTAATGATTGCGAATGTATCGGAGTATTAATTTTTAATGGCATTCGATCTTGGGATGGACTGCGTAATCTCGTACTCCCTATTAACAGAAATTTCCCAGAAGGTAAATTTCAAGAGAATATGCGTATTGACGACAGGAATACAATTAAATTGGCTGGTTTTGCAAGTAAAAACAGTTTAAGGTTGCATGCATCTCTTATAGAAAATAAATCTGAGAAATTTCTGCTAAAAAGAGACGATTCTATAATCATCTGTGAAATTGTTGCTGTGGAATATGCGAACCACGGGAGTGGAACATGTTTTCCAATAAAAGAAGCCGAATTGGGTTATAGTCTTGTGCAGCTACTGGAAACTCAAAAATATTCGGATGTAACTTTAATGGTGGCGGGGCATGAGATAAAAGCCCACAAGGCCATATTAGCAAGTCGCAGCAAAGTTTTTGCCGCAATGTTTGAGCATGAAGTGGAAGAGGAGGAAACCACTAAAGTAACTCTCACCGATATGGATGTAGAAGTCTTCAGGGAAATGTTACGATTTATCTACACTGATGAAGTGCCAAATTTGTCAAAAGTGGCTGCTGAACTACTGGTTATAAGCGATAAGTATGATTTGCCCAAATTAAAATCCATGTGTGCATATGAGCTGGCCAAAAGCATCTCTGTTGCAACTGCAGCGAAAACACTGATACTTGCTGATGTATACCGTGTGGTAGAATTGAAGCAACACACAATTAATTTTATCATAAACAATAAACGGGCTGTGGCTGATACTGACGAGTGGAATATAATTATCAAAAACTATATTCATTTACTATCTGAAATTTATTTACAGACTTCGAACTAGTTTTAATTTCCATTTAAATATTTTTATAATAATTGTCAGTGTCCTTAATCTTAAATATAATTATTATCTGTTGTAATCAATTTATTTATTATCTGTTGTAATCAATTTCTAGTACAATTTAATCAAAATAAAAATAAGTCTTGTACTGATAAGCCGTTCCGCTGGTGAATATTTTATTATTTCACATGCAGGCTGCATGCTGGAACTACGTCGGCCTCTATTCTGCTAAACTTCAGAAAATTTACTTGTTCGAAAACAAAAAAATTAGATTTGTATTTCGTCGTGAAATTAAAATTTGTAACTGAGTCTTTTTCACTGATTAAAGAATTAAGGAATTGCTTCTACCTGCATGAAGTGGCATATGGAAGCCCAATATTGCCATAAGGTGCCAGTCCTTTACCTTGAAATTTTATAGTACACTATTCATAAACTTAAAACTTAATAATATTTTAAGTGGAATTTGTTTTCATTATCATTTACTGTGCGCATGTGCACACTGAAGAACGAAGCCCCGATTTTCACACACACCTGCATTTGTATGTGCGGATGCTAGACTTTATATTCAAATGATTTCTGGGGGCAAATTACGTCATTCGATATCGATCGGAATTTCAATACAATTCAAGAAAATTTTGTTTGAAATTTCGTTCGATATCGAATGCCGTAATTTGCCCCCTGCTTAAAAGTTAATTGTATTATAAACATATTCTCCGCCGTCAAGCCAAGCAACTAACGTTTCACATGTATGTAAGTGTGTGTGGTTGTAATTAGCGAGGAAAATCGTCAGACTGAAGCAGTATCTTTCCAACATTCAAACCTAAATCATCGTCGCATTTAAATTTAACAAAAGCCCTCCATGAAATAACAATATAGAAAGCTGCTGCCTAAAATGACTTTAACCGATATAATAGACGTTGGCAGTTGTCACACTTATCGAAAGGAGAGAAAGTTCATTTACAAGTGGAGCCTTCATAATTTTTGTTGCCGGAAAGTGTTTTATGGAGAAAATCTTCCTTCAAAAAAATTCGAATTTAAAATGTTCAATGACTGCGAATTTGCGGGAGAATTGACCCTGATCGGTCCTCGCTGTTCTGACAGACGATGTAAATTTGTTTTAAAAAATCGGAAAAACGTTCCAACTGATAAATTTTACATTAATTTGTATGCCAATCAAAGAAAAGATAATATAATTCTTTGTTCTCCAAATAACACTAGTTATAGGCTGCAAGCATCTCTTACGGACGATCATAGCGCACGCAAATGTCTATTGAACTGGGACAATCCTACAATTACGTGTGAAATATTTTCTGTGGAATATACAAACGATCACAGTCCAACAAAAGAAGGCGAATTGTGTTCTGATCTTTTGGAGCTCCTACAAAATAATAAGTATTCGGATGTAACGCTAGTGGTAGCGGGTGATGAGATAAAAGCCCACAAGTCAATATTAATAAATCGTAGCAAAGTCTTTGCCGCAATGTTTGAGCACGAATTAGAAGAGGCAAGAACGAATAAAGTGATTATAACTGATATTAAACCAGAAGTTTTCAAGGAAATGTTACGATTTATTTACACCGACGAAGCTCCCAACCTGTAGAAAATGGCCCCTGAACTCTTGGTTGCTAGCGATAAATATGACTTGTGCACGTTAAAGTTAATGTGTGAGTATGAACTGGGCAGGATCATTTCCTCTGCAACTGCAGCAGAAACACTGATACTTGCTGACTTATACAATCTGACTCAGTTAAAGAGGCACACGGTTAATTTTATCAATAACCATAAGAAGGATGTGGCCGATACTGACGATTGGCAAAAAATTGTAAATAACTATCCTTATTTACTTGCTGAAATTGATTTGCGAACTTAAATAATTTCATTTAATTATTTTTGTATTAAATTTTCATTTTGAATTGATATTGTGACTAAATAAAAATAAATCTTGAAGTAAAAAGCATTGCATTTTGGGAAGGATCTCCTCTATTCTGAAAAATTCCTTTTTGATGGCAATTAGCTGATCTTGTATTTCATTACAGTATAAAATTTTGATTATAATGTAATCAGTTTGAAGCTCGTATTTCCATATTGTATTTAGAATAAATATTTTATAGCAAGTGAAATAGCTCTGTTTGAAATCGAAGAGGGTGGACACATTCTCTCTGCGGCCACTTGTTAATAACAACCTCCATGAGAGGTTATAATTACAATTATAAGTTGACAAGCTAAGAGAGCTCTTGTAAATTCGGCTTTTGGTTTAATAATCTAAATGGTGATTTTTCGGATGTGATTTAAAAAAACGTTGGGACCAATTTTGGCATACTCTCCCCAACATATACACCGGTATCTCACGTATAAATATGGTCATTATTTGTGTGGCATTTGACACCGTCTTGTTGAAACCACATGTCAGCCAATTCCAGCTCTTTTACTTTGGGCAACAACAATTTGTAATCATCACACGACAGTGCTCGCCATTCACAGTAACGTTCCTGTCTTCGTCGTCTTTGAAAAAGTACGGTGCAATGATGCCACCGGCCCATACCAAAGACGGCAATTGGACAATACTAGGGCACCTTTAAGTCCCCTAGGCAAGAAGCTTTCATTTTCAAGATTTTATGATTATGTACTCACCGATACCCGCTTGTGTGCCGAATCCAGAGCCCCATACAAATAAGGGGCACAATGGTGCATAGATAAAAAGTTTGAAATTTTGATCTTTTTCTGATTACTCATTAAAAAATCTCTGCTCTTTAGCTATAATGGAGTGTCCCATAATATTGATGCGTGAGTCAGTCAGTATTAAAACATGCATCTTTCTATGATCCTATGAATCTATTGAATATACCCATTAGAAAAGAGCTTCTAAAGAAATCATAAAAATGTTGAGAAAAGGATCTGGAAGGAGTGCAAACTTGGATAATTGCCGATAATTTTAACATAGACTTGTCATTGCAGGATGTTTTTCTTTTCAAATTCTGTCCATCGTTTTCAAACCTGTCTTCATGACGCGGTGTAGATAGGAAGGCGTGCAAGGACGCTCGAACGCACTTAACCGAAGAACAGAAAAACGATGTAGTAAGGAAAGCATATAGAGGAATCCAGTCTGTTTACAAATTAAACTTGACTTGGGATGAAGGAAAAGTGTTGCTAAGAAATATAAACATTAGTTTTATATTGAATAAGGATTGTTTATTTGCCACTGGGGATAAACTTTACATCTGGCATGAGAATTCGTTAGATTCTTATCATTATTGATTGAGACAAAATAGTTTTTTTTTATATAAATTTAAAGATATCAGTATTTTTTAAAATAGATTCAGATCGATCTTCACTAATTTCTAGAAGTAATTCTTATTGTAAATAAAAATTTGCTCAATTGGATCAAAAGATGTCGGTTAAAATGCACTAGTGGATTCTATGGAAGCAATGAAAATGTCATTACTTAAGAACAATAAACAATTTTTGCACTGGGTTGCAAAAGTAATTCGTACGCTTTTGTGTATTTCTTACGCCTGTTGTATAATCTAACCGTTTATATTAGTACGGAGGTGGAAGGAATTATTTTTAATACTTGAACCTACAATTTCGAACAACAATTATGGGCAACATGTTCATAAGTTTAATTCTTATAGACGTATTCATAAGGGAGAGGTTATATGGCGTGTAAGTTGTTATAATCTGAGTTCTTTTCTTATTTCAAATTAATCTATAGGAATTTGCAATAAAAGAAATTTGATATCACGTTGCCGGGCGTTTAATTGTAAACATGTTGCATGAATAATATGAAAGACTCGTGTTGAGTATAATTGTTTGTTGTGTTGTTTGTATAAAAACATTCTAAACCTATTATGACTATGTATTTTGTAATGATTATATACCATACTGAATTCTCATATTATATTATATACTTTTGGCATAAACATACGAGGTTGAATGTTTTAAAACTGCTTGAAGTTCACAGACAATTTGGTTTAGCTACAACAAACAAAATATTTTCTAAAAACTTTAATTATTTTAACAATTATTTGGGGAGAATATCCCAAAAGAATTAATTTTTAACATATCCTTATTATATGCAGTTACCACGATATTGCCTCAAAATATTTTTCAGTTTTAAAATGCTCTACATTCCTTTTATTAATATTGGCGGATTTATCTCCGAAATACATGCATTCTGCACCACTGTGCAGAATACGAATCCTTGAACAATAACATAACAATACTTTATTTAATTGAAATTTAAATATAATCCCGTTTTGCTGTAATTCGCTGCGAGCATGTGCACCTTCAACACTACACTACACTACACTCACCTTTCTCACACATGTGTGTGAGTGCATGTGTGCTTAACTTTTTGGGATAACCTGTCAATTGGGTAATAAAACTCCATATTAAGAAAACTACATATTAAGGATTAAGTGGAAAAATCATTTATATTTTTCACATTTTATTTGTGTAGCCTTGTAGGTAGTCTGGACTAAAAATAAATTTTTTGTTCTACATTCTCAACGGTTTTAAATTTTTAAGTGCACCTTTCGCGAAAGGTGTTGGGTCAGCATTTGTTATAAAAACTAAGTAAAATGTCAGCAACTTGCTCTCAAGTTAAAGTGAATAAGACCGAAATCGTATCGATCGATTGTACTATCTCATTAATCGACCTTTTAAATGGATAAAAAATTAATCATATATCACACACTTTAGTTTATTTTAATTTAAATATTGAAAGGGCTTAATGAAAGACCCTGAACTTCGAATTTTACCCAGATTTCCTCGACTTAACTTTTCAGATATACGCAAACGGCTCATGAATCGAAACTCTGCCTGTTGAAATGAGTGTAGTAACCCTAATCATTTGTTCAGTAACCTCTAATTAATTTAAATTTTTTTGGCTTTGATCGCACATCAGGCAAGAAGCTATAATTATCCTCAACTGCCTTTCATATTTAATTTTTGTATTTGAAATTTCATTTTTACCAGCTTCTTCTTTCCATTTTACACGAGTTGAATGGGGAAATTGGGCTGTTCCTTGGGAAGCAGTAACAAATTTATTCCTTGATGACCACTTCAGCGAATAAAAGAAGTTGCGCAAGTTTCATAAAAAATTCAAGCCAATTTCATAAAAAGTGGATTTTTCCAATTAACTCCTTTATTTCTTTCAATGAATCTTTTCCTCAACCGCCTGACTCTTTGTATTTGAATTTCCCCTTTTATTTGAATGGAGTAAACCCTTTGTAGCACTTGATAAAGCCATGGCCACATGTTGAATAAGTGCTGAGTTGAGCAATTCTAGCGAAATGAAAAGCACCCTCAGATTTTTTTGAGAGTAAATCCTAACTGATGGCTAGCATAAAACAGTTGCGGAATCACTGCATGACACATATACACTTTTACATGTTATATACACTTTTACATGTTTTTATAATTCTACCTTCTCATGAAAACTACTCTCAATACTCTATGACAAATCAAATTAAAGTTTTCTGGTCAAGGATTAATTACTTTTCACACACATGTGCATGCATGGATGTCCTTATTTTTTTTGCGGGTTTAACTATGGAATATTAAATGCTTAATACATTTATTTAGATCTACAGGTAGTCCAAATTACATATCGAATTTATGTATTTAAATCTAAGAGTTTCGTTTTCTTTATGTCATTTAATCAGTATCATTTGAACGTTCCATATAGACTGTAGTCTTATAGCGCATCTTCTTTCTAGAACCACTAAACCTCTTTATCCAGGAAACACAAGCTAGTGTCTAAAATGACTTCAAACGACTCAACAACGTTCGGTGAATGCCACACTCTTCGAAAGCGGAGAAAGTTGACCAAAACGTGGGATCTTCGTAATTATCGTTGTGGAATAATGAGTGATGAAACAAGTCTATCTTCACAAACATTCGCATTTCAGGTAACTAATGATTGCGAATGTATCGGAGTATTAATTTTTAATGGCATTCGATCTTGGGATGGACTGCGTAATCTCGTACTCCCTATTAACAGAAATTTCCCAGAAGGTAAATTTCAAGAGAATATGCGTATTGACGACAGGAATACAATTAAATTGGCTGGTTTTGCAAGTAAAAACAGTTTAAGGTTGCATGCATCTCTTATAGAAAATAAATCTGAGAAATTTCTGCTAAAAAGAGACGATTCTATAATCATCTGTGAAATTGTTGCTGTGGAATATGCGAACCACGGGAGTGGAACATGTTTTCCAATAAAAGAAGCCGAATTGGGTTATAGTCTTGTGCAGCTACTGGAAACTCAAAAATATTCGGATGTAACTTTAATGGTGGCGGGGCATGAGATAAAAGCCCACAAGGCCATATTAGCAAGTCGCAGCAAAGTTTTTGCCGCAATGTTTGAGCATGAAGTGGAAGAGGAGGAAACCACTAAAGTAACTCTCACCGATATGGATGTAGAAGTCTTCAGGGAAATGTTACGATTTATCTACACTGATGAAGTGCCAAATTTGTCAAAAGTGGCTGCTGAACTACTGGTTATAAGCGATAAGTATGATTTGCCCAAATTAAAATCCATGTGTGCATATGAGCTGGCCAAAAGCATCTCTGTTGCAACTGCAGCGAAAACACTGATACTTGCTGATGTATACCGTGTGGTAGAATTGAAGCAACACACAATTAATTTTACCATAAACAATAAACGGGCTGTGGCTGATACTGACGAGTGGAATATAATTATCAAAAACTATATTCATTTACTATCTGAAATTTATTTACAAACTTCGAACTAGTTTTAATTTCCATTTAAATATTTTTATAATAATTGTCAGTGTCCTTAATCTTAAATATAATTATTATCTGTTGTAATCAATTTATTTATTATCTGTTGTAATCAATTTCTAGTACAATTTAATCAAAATAAAAATAAGTCTTGTACTGATAAGCCGTTCCGCTGGTGAATATTTTATTATTTCACATGCAGGCTGCATGCTGGAGCCTCTATTCTGCTAAACTTCAGAAAATTTACTTGTTCGAAAACAAAAAAATTAGATTTGTATTTCGTCGTGAAATTAAAATTTGTAACTGAGTCTTTTTCACTGATTAAAGAATTAAGGAATTGCTTCTACCTGCATGAAGTGGCATATGGAAGCCCAATATTGCCATTAGGTGCCAGTCCTTTACCTTAAATTTTATAGTACACTATTCATAAACTTAAAACTTAATAATATTTTAAGTGGAATTTGTTTTCATTATCATTTACTGTGCGCATGTGCACACTGAAGAACGAAGCCCCGATTTTCACACACACCTGCATTTGTATGTGCGGATGCTAGACTTTATATTCAAATGATTTCTGCTTAAAAGTTAATTGTATTATAAACATATTCTCAGACCGAAGCAGTATCCTTCCAGCATTCAAACCTAAATCATTTTCGCATTTTTTTAAGTATAATTTCATTTATTTGCAATCTATTTTACAAGAAACATTAAGCAAATTTTATAAATAATAAAAAATAACTTATATTATTAAGCTTCAGTGAACTTAATAAAAACAAATACAATAAGTTTTATCTAAATTAGTAAATAAAATATGTAAATAATTAATATGCAATGTAAATATTGTACTAATGGATATGTAAATATATATGTGTATTAGATATATGAAGCTTATCCTCTGAAGGGTAAATCAACAACATGAAATCTTTTAAGTCTACGTATCTCATGACTATCGTCCAAAAGTGTAATGGCTAACAGATTTGTATGACTACTAAGTCTGTTCAGATATCTCGTACTAAAGCTATTAATCTCCGCTCTTATTGTGGATATTTTGAGGTCTTTATGTAAACAGTTGTTGTTTATTTACCATGGTTCGTTAGTTAGTAACCCTAAAGTTTTTGATTGATATCTCTGAAGAATTTCAACGTTTGAATTACTAGTTGTTCCCCAGAGTTGAATACCATACGTCCAAACTGGTTTTAGTATTGTTTTGTATAAAATAATCTTATTTTCTAAACTAAGTTCCGATTTCGGGCCCAACAGCCAATACATTTTTCTGGTTTTTATATTTAAATGTTGCTTTTTAAATCGGACATGTTCTTTCCATGTGAGTCTTCTATCCAAATAGAGTCCTAAATATTTAACTTTTTCCGATTTTGGAATGAAATTTCCATTTAAACATAACAATGGGCAATCACCTTTTCCTAATGTAAATGTTACGTGTACTGATTTTTCCGTATTAACTTTCATGTTTATGCATACGTAGCTGTTGTCAAACTGTTAATGGTGGGCATATCTGACGTGTAAATGCCGTACAGAATATGACCTAGTACACTACCCTGTGGGACTCCTGATGTAATAGATCCAAACGAAGAATCATCTCCATTAATATGGACGTAAAATAAATAAAATGATCTTTCATGCAGATATGGTTTCAATAACAGATAAAACGGTACAGGGAGAATACGCTTAAGCTTATATAAGAGGCCATTGTGCCATACTTTATCAAAAGCTTGAGTGATATCAAAAAAAAAAACAGATGAATAATATTGTTTCCTTCCAAAAGAATTTAAAATTTAAAATACAATACGATGACATTGTTCAGGAGTGCCATGTTTATTTCTAAAGCCAAGCTGATGATCAGGAATTATATTATTGTTTTCTAAGACTGGAAGTAATCTTTTTAAAAATACCCTTTCAAATATTTTAGAGAACACTGGCAACAAACAAATTGGCCTGTAAGACGTAACTTCATTTTCTCTCTTATTAGGCTTGAGTATCATGATAATTTTTGCATATTTCCATTGAGATGGGATATAATTTAGCCTTAATATAGAATTTAATATCATTTTAAGAATATAATGCATTTCTTGTGCAATAACTTTACAACCCTCGAATTAATAAAATCATATCCCGGAGCTTTCGTGTTATTAAGTTTTATTATTGTGGCCTCAACTTCTAACGAAGAAATGCTTTTAATAGGAAGATCCATTTGACAAGCAACGCCAAGAAAATTAATTATTTCATTTTATTGAGAGCAATCGCAAATGTCAAAGAGTGTAAATGTATTCTCCAAATGTTCTTTAATTACATTTGCTCTACTAATATTTAGGGCGACAGTTTCAATGCAAATGCATATTTATTGTCCATACTTTAAAAGCTATCATGAACAATTTTCTTTGCGTTTCAAAAGATTTCCTGTAAAATGGCATCAATTTGTTTTTGCATATTTTAACAAAAAACTAAGTTCTGTGCATATTTTTGCAATAAGTGCATATTTATTTGCATATTTTCCAACTTTTTCACAGCTATAACAATATTAAAAAAAAAAAATCCTCCATTCTGTATAAGATAGGTTTGATGATATGCAATTAAGAGAAATAAGAACATATTTAAGAAATAGATATCTGTGGATATCTATAGATGAAACTACAGATATTGAAGGTCGGTATATTGCAAACGTAATTGTTGGAATGTTGGACAAAATTGAATATTAGCAAAAAGAGGTTTCTTCTTAATGTTGTGGAACTGGAAAAAACCAATCATGCAACAATTGCGCGTACATTTCACGATTCCATTAAGATTTTAGAAGAGGAATTTAACAAAGATAATATTCTCCTGTTTCTAACTGATGCAGCTCTTTATAAGGTGAAATCTGCCAAGCCACTTAACATATTTTATCCAAAACTCATTCATGTCACATGCTTAGCTTACGCTTTGCACCGCGTAGCTGACGAAGTAAGATATAGATTTTTTGATATCCAGCGGAAAGAAAATATTTAAAAGAAAAGTATCCCGGGTTAAGGGTTCCATCGCAACCAGTTGTTACCAGGTGGGAATCCTTGTTGGAGGCCTTAGAGTATTACAATCAGAACTTTGATGACTTCAGAACCGCTATAATGGAGCTGGATGCTACAGAATCCTCATCAATCAAGAAAGCTTAAGAAATATTAAATTTGTCTCATGTTAAAATTCAACTGGCCTTTATATCTTCAAACTACAGTTTCCTTAGCGAATCCATAACAAAATTAGAGGAATTCGGATCTTTGCATGAGCAGATTAATTTGATTGACGACGCTGTTACCAAAATTTTTGATGTGGAAGGTGATATTGCAGAAATGATAAAACAAAAATTTGAAAATGTACTACACAAAAATAAAGGATTTGACCAAATTTAAAAAATTGCCAAAACGTTCAAATTAAATTTAGATGTGCCTATTTCTTTAGAAAATTACTCCCGAAATGAGTTATCTTCATTCAAGTATGCTCCAATAACTTCGACGCAAGTGGAGCAAACATTTTCGATGTACAAAAACTTTCTGCGCCCCAACAGGCGCATTTGAAAATTAAAAAAAATATATAAATTTATTTATACAAACAAAAATTTATGTTAATACTACTCGTTTAAATGTACAGATTCTATGGACTGATTTTATTTTTATATTTTAATTTTTTATTTGATTGTGTAGACACAATTTCAACGAACTGACTTTTATTTTTGTTATGTTATGTTATTTTGTTATGTTTTAATAAATCTGGTTAAAATTAATTGTTTTTTGTTGCATATTTTTATTTATTTCCGCATATTTTTCATTATTTTGGTGCATATTTTGACTTCTATGGTGCATATTATATGAGCATATTTTTCATTTTATAGTGCATGAAATTTGTCGCCCTACTAATATCTGATCTGCACCATTCGCCATTTGCACTTTTTATTGGCACATTTCGATTTACAGGACGCTTAAGGTATTTTGTTGATTTCCAAAGATTATATTCATCCGTTCTAGTCACATCTAAGCTTCCTAAATAAGTTTTCACTGCAAGAACGAATAAAGTGATTATAACTGATATTGAACCAGAAGTTTTCAAGGAAATGTTACGACTTATTTACACCGACGAAGCTCCCAACCTGTCGAAAATGGCCCTTGAACTCTTGGTTGCTAGCGATAAATATGACTTGCGCACGTTGAAGTTAATGTGTGAGTATTAACTGGGCAGGATCATTTCCTCTGCAACTGCAGCAGAAACACTGATACTTGCTGACTTATACAATCTGACTCAGTTAAAGAGGCACACGGTTAATTTTATCAATATTCATAAGAATGATGTTGACGATTGTCAAAAAATTGTCAATAACTATCCTTATTTACTTGCTGAAATTGATTTGCGAACTTATAACTAATTTCATTTAATTATTTTTGTATTAAATTTTCATTTTGATTAAAAATTATTAATTGTTTTGAATTGATATTGTGACTAAATAAAAATAAGTCGAAGTAAAAAGCATCGCCTTTTGGGAAGGATCTCCTCTATTCTGAAAAATTCCTTTTTGATGGCAATTAGCTGATCTTGTATTTCATTACAGTATAAAATTTTGATTATATTGTAATCAGTTTGAAGCTCGTATTTCAATATTGTGTTTAGAATAAATATTTTATAGCAAGTGAAATAGTTCTGTTTGAAATCGAAGAGAATGGATACATTTTCTTTGCGGTCATTTGTCTAATCATATTTTTTGTTGGAAAAGTACTTTAGTTCTCCTAAGATCGTTTCGTTCATTTGTTTTCCAAAAAACCCTTGATTTCTTTGGCCATTTAACCTTCTTCATTTTTTTAATGTAAAATATCTGTCTAAATATTTACTTAAACTATTCGTCAAGCTTCTATCGATCTCAATTTTCCGATATTTTTTAACTTCGAAAAAAGTGCACCAAATCAAACTTTAAACACCTTCTTATCTCACGTCTTAGATTTATCCACAAACGAAAAATGCATTCACAAAAAAAAAAAACTTGTTAACCCTTTCGCTACTCCGGGTACCATGAGATAATATTCAATTGGTATTGTTTGGTTTTTTCAGTTAATAACAACCTACAATTACAATTATAAGTTGACAAGTCAAGAGAGCTCTTGTAAATTCGGCTTTTGGTTTAATAATCTAAATGGTGATTTTTCGGATGTGATTAAAAAAAACGCATAAAATGTAGAGAAATTCATGAAATCTTTATTTGAGTCGATATAACGATCTGTTTTAAAGTTGATTTCATGTAAATGTTGACCGCGGCTACCCCTCAAATGGTCCAGTTTTTACATACTCTCCAACATATTGGTCGGTATTTTACGAGTAAATTCCTCAGTATTGGCTTCCAGTGGGTCAATCGTTACGTTCCTATGGACCCTATGGACGTGACCCTTAATATAGCCCCACAAAAACTAGTATAATTAGCATGATCTAGGCGACCAATTGACCTGTGAAATAAACTGTTCACCGAACTTGCCTCTCAATAGGGCCAATGTTTCGTGTGCTGTGTGGCATGTGGAACCGTCTAGATAAACCACATGTCAGCCAAATTTTTAGCAACAAAAAAAATGTAATCAATGCACAGAAATAAGCTTCATCGCTAAATACCATCTTTATTAATTTGTAAGTCGATTCACCTGAGCTGCCAAAAATAGTGTTGCCAAAGAGGAAGTGGCTAGAAAATTACCCTTTATATCCTTTTAACACTCTTACTCTTGTGCTTATTGTATCTGACATTCTCTTATGGTGTCGGGTATGTGAGATTCGCCATGATCGTATATTAATTTTTTCTTAGACTTTCAAAACAAAATTTTAAACTACGAGTACTTTTTTCATCACATTCTTTTTGGTTGCAAGTTGTTTAACATGGATGCAAGTGTGTATAAATGTATATGTATGTATGTATGTATGTATGTGGGATTAAGTTTCTTAAAAAATATTAAAACGCGTGCTTATAACTATAATATTGAGAACTTAAAAGTGGTTATTGGAGATCACCACGATGATATGGGCAAAACAATTTTGCTTCATATAGAAATTGCAACATGACACGTAACTGCAAGCAAAAGCGTTTACACTAGGCAAAATTATTTCAAGAAATTCTATTCCTTTAATGAAGTGAATTCTATTTGCACTGCCAATGCTGATAAAGCCACAATTATTGTGTTCTTTTTGGTAGAATATTGAGGAGTGTGTATATTTTTAAGTGTTGAATTGTAAACGTACATTGATCTACAATAAGACTTTGTCATGTTATAATATACAGATTTATTATCCTCATGCATTGAAGAGTCTCCTTGGGACCTGAACCTGCTTGTAAGTTCAAAATGTTTTAGTAGGAATAGTTGAAAAAGAAAATAATGTTGTTGCTCCTGGTGTATATAACTCAGAAACCCAACAAGATTGTCAGTGAACTTTTATTAAGACCCGTAAATATCTATATGCACCATTAAAATGGAATAGATCTTTATGTCAATTAGTAGTCATGGTGTCTTCGACTTTGTTAAAAATCCAAATATCTCAACCGCAATGCTAAAATTTCTGAAAGGAAAACTCTCTTCATTAAAAATTTGGTGTATTTTAGAGTTATAATGTCATAAGCTCTGAGATTGTATTTATGGTTGAAGAACTGTTTGCCAGATATGGTGACAGCATTTCTAACTTTTATCGTTACTAACTGGTTTAAAGGACCATGGGCAAATTGAAATCTGTCTGTATTCCCTGGTATTAAATTAGAGTTTTAGTATTATACACTAGCGAAACCAGCGGAAAATTAAAGTTAATAATTTCGACCATGTCGATCTAGTTGAAGCATCATAAATATTGTAATTAGTACCCGCTGCGAAGTACCACAACCAAGTTTAATTGCAATATTTGTCTCCAGTTGGCGGTAAAGTGGGAAATTTTTTAGAAAATGTTATACGTACTCTTATGTTCATGATGCAATTCACTATTTCAACATTTTCGTTATAGTTTACACTTGTGTCTTGTTGAAATCTAAACTATCCCACCAATATGCTTCATTAAGCATTTTATCGCCCTTTTAATATGTTTTCTGTTTCTTTGCCAGTGTAAACATCTTATTGTCTTTAATATCGAAGCAAAATTTTTTTCACTAATACACGAAAAGTGTGTATTATATTTCATCTGTCTGGAAAGAAAGCTTAAGTTTTGTATTATAAAAAGTTATCCAATGAGGCTGAGTCGCTATTGAAACGTGATGATGGAAAAATGTTTGATTAATTTGTGAGATCAAATGACTTCACTATATAGATTCAGAAAAATTTATTTAAAATACGTTGGTTTGGGTTGAATTGACTTTGAAAATATCAATTGACAGCGGACGAAGTGCATTCATTATTTTCGAAAGATATTAATTTTGAACTTCCCTGTTTTCCGAGAAGTGAAGTTTTTCGAAATCTATGCGGAGTTTGCGATTTAGGCTGAACCGAATATTGAAAAATCAAGTCTTACTGACACGCGATTAATGTGACTGTCTCGAGTTATCCCTGATATCTTTCACGGACTGATGCTATGGAGTTCTAAAAGAGTTATTGTGTCACGGCTAAAACAAGCTTTGTTCTGGTCACAGGGTGATCTGAACACATCTACTACTTCCGCCCCTGCATGGCAAAACTTGATACAAAAATAAAAAGAACGTTCTGTCAAAATGCCGCTATCTAACTATCCATTGTATGAAATTAGCCAGCTTATTCCCGAGCCACCTATCGGACTAAAATATCCTTATTGGTGCGAACGACACAGGCTTAAGAGCCACTGCACCAACAGAGATAATTTGTGAGACCGAGCTTATTACTGGTTGAGATCTCTAACAAACATACGCCCTTTAGCAATTAAGGTTTCAGCTGCAACCACTACAAGATATCCGAAGAAGCCGCGTAATTAACTTGCTCAAGCTTATTCCATGTGGGTTATTGGCAGTGACGTGTCGGAAATCACCGAGAAGGCATATCAGCAAAAGTGGAGAAAAATCAATGGACAACAGATGATATGCCTCGCTGAGAAATCGGAGCTCTCTGGCCCTACTGCTCTTAATTGGTAATAGCGTCCAGAAATCAGATTATTGGTAGCCATAAAGCTCAGAAGACAACCTCTATCCAATAATTTTTTAATAAAGAGAATTAACTCAATAGTAGAAAGGGGAGAGGTAATAAAAATGAGAGAGAGGGAGGGAGAGCTTAACTCTGCCATTCAACGTTTTGATAATTTTTATAGCACTGGTGCAGCGCCACTCGTGTTGACTAGACCACTAACTTACTTGTACTCGTATTTGTTTTAACCCTTTTATGAATTGTTTTACTTCGCAGACGATTCTGCTTACATTAACGACGACGAGTAATAATCGCTGCCGGTACTGTTTAGTGACCAGTGCTGTGCCTTCATCACAACTAAAACAATGCCACACTAATACACATCAGAATGATGACTTGACCTGAACAGGGTTTGAACCCACGTTCTCAGTCATAATTTTTGCTTTGTGATCAATGCTCTAACTACTTCAGCCAATAGCAAGTACAGCCACTATCTAATCCCAGAAAATATATATGACCCTATGTTCCTGTAAGGAACATAGGGTCACAGAAGTTTGAAAAATCATCGCCAAAAATTTTTCCACGATAGAGACGTATGTGCCCCATGCCTACCAAATCAGCGACGGTACTCTCAGTTGTTAAGGTTATTGCATTAACGATACCATAAACGATCAGCGATATTGGTATATCGATTTTCGAAATCATGATCCGGAATTCAGCCGCATTGTTTCCTCTAACAATTATAATTAAAGTTCAACAATTTTAATACCCTGCCTAATCATGCCCCATAAAATCCCATGTTATATGAAACAACATATTTAAATACTGCCATTTAACATCGATTCGCCTTCATAAGAAAACCCTTTATTACCGTGATCGGTTTCTGTATTACAATTGCTGCTCTCTATATGTCTATTATTATATACGAGTATTAACTATTTTGTTCGGTTCTTTTTTTTGCTATTTTCCATATTTCTTCCCTACATACTCATTTTGCTTAAATAGGCTCTAACATATTAAACTTTCGAGGAGGTGTTGCATTCAACATATTTCTATATACACTCACTTAGTCCTCACTCACGCTTATACGTAAAGCCTTGGACCTCAATTTACTTCAGCGACGGCGGCATTAACATCTTGTATTACTGATCTCAAGCATTTTAGTAGCTGTTTAAGTTGCGCAGTTAGTTTTGTAAGTACGAGTATTTGTTGCAAGATCATACAAAAAAACAAAAAAACAATGTGGCTGTTGTTTAGTTCACAGTGACTTTTATTGTTATTTTTTTTTTTCTTCGAGATGATAATAATGGTATTTGTAGTTTTTGCTGGAGCTGGATCATTCACCTAAAGGGTCACACGTTTTAAGGTGCTGTTTGCTATAGTGTGTAAGAAAACACTTTGCAGCTGTGATTAATCGGTGTGGCATGTGGAAGGGGTTGCCAGGTCTTGATTTGTTTTATAAAAATCAGAGATATTTTAAACGGATTAAAAAATGGAGCAGGTATTCTTTTTACTGCTTTTACACGCGTAACTTTACAATTTGTGAAGAGATTTTCAATATATTTGGTTCCACATTTTTTTTTATCGGACTGGAAATTCGGCCGCCCGCAAAATTGATTATCGCATAGCCTCTTCATTTATGGACAGATTTTTTGAATTGTTTTTTTTTGTTTGCTTTCATGTTTCTCCCATATTTTTTTCGAAAATCGAAAATCTATTTATAGACAGATTTTTAAAATTATTTTTTTTTGTTTGAAAGTCGTAATCTTTAAAGGAAGTGTCAACATTTTGCGTCTGTGCTAAATAAGTTAAAAAAATTTCAAAAGTTGTTTCGCTATTCGATTAATTTTTTAGGAAGATTAGTAAAGTTTTCCGTGAAGTAAAATATAATATAGAAATAGATTGTATCGGGTTTTAAACTGAACCATATTTGCTTCGGTTGTGTAATTTGTACGATTGATTCTTTGTTGGTATTGAAGTAAATATTTTGCCAGAATAATTTTAAATCTTTTTATTGAATTTGTGTTTACTTAAGCTTTAGACTTTTTTTATAAAAATAATTATTTGTTTTGTTTTTTTTTTAATTTCGATACACTTTGAAAATTTGTTCTGTCCTGAAGATCATTCTCAAAGACTGCTTCCACATGCAACCAGTCGGTTACAATCAGGACTCGGATTCTCATGAAAATGTATTTAATTTAATTTATTTATTTTTTTTTAATATTTTATTTAATATTTTAAATAAAATGGCATCGTTCTGTCGAATAATTTTATTCGATTTTTATTCGAACAAAAAACTTTCTCGAATAACTTTGTGCATAAAAACTGTTTCAATCATGACATGAATTTTTTCGTCTAACGTCTAATATCCGAATAATTAGAAAGGTTTCCCCATTAATTAAAAATACTAGTTTTACCCAAAAATCTTTAAAATATTTCCTAGTCATTGATTCCTTCCTAGATCCATTAGCTTAAAACACATTAAACTTTAGTGGCCATCACATACATACTTTCTTCTATTATTTAACGTCCCTCCCATTACGATCATTCTATCAAATCCTCTGCTCTCTGTTTGGCAGCGCAACGTACTCGTTCACCATGCAGCCAATAGAATGAAATGATTTTGATATCAATATTTTAACCACGCACCACTAACTAAAAGAAAAAAAAAACCAAATAAATCGATGGTCTCGTCTATTGTGCCTTCAAGGATTCTGTCAAATTCATTCTTTTCCGGTGTCTAAATTGTAGTGTTTCATTTTAAACGCAGTTCAGCATAGTTTTTCAAATCAAACGTTTTCAAAACTACGAAAAAAATGGGGAAAGAAAAAAGTTAACAGAGATCTCAAATATAGTAATAACCATGTGAACGTTATGATAATTCCCTCTATTACATTAATAAAAAAGCTTTCATGGCATAAATACTAAGGCTGTAGATGAAATTGTTGAAGCAAAATGTGCTGCAAAAGCGTTTAGCAAAAATACCTGCCACACGTATGAGTTTTGAGTTGTTAAATGCCAACATCTGTTGTTGCTTGTTATTTGGCCATTAAATAAATGATTTCGCGTGTTGCATGTGAAGTTTCCTTTAAATTGTAAAATAAAAATTGAGCTTTTCGACAAAAAAAAAAAAAAAATAAAAAAAAAATAAAAAATATATATATAGGAAAAAATTAGGGAGGAAGGTGAGATTTTGATAGTTTCCATGCATATGCTGTGGCGGTTTTGGCTTGGAATTGTATATGAAATGGCCAGTATCTATTATTGTGGCATGTTGGTTTGGTCTAATACATTTGAAATAAATGTTTTTTTCCATTTGAGTTTGTATTGTTTTTGATTGGTAATAAGATCTCTAGCTGGCTGGTGTTCGTTTTTGCCACATTTATTGCCTTGTTAGGATTTTGGACAAGGAGAGTAAAGAAAGACAGACAGATACACGGCCAGTTAGTTCAAGTTGTTCGTTTGGTTTTGCAGTAGTGTTTTAGTCTATACTTCAGACGATTGTTACACCCACAATTAAATAAATACTGACTGATTTTCGCTTCAGCTTCTTGTAATATATAGATTTTTCTGTTTCGCATTCATATGTTTTGCGATTTACAGTGGGTAAGAAAAAAACAATTATTGTTAATATGTAGTAAAAATATTGAGCATATAAACAGGTCACAGGATTTTATGATCGGCATCTATGATAGTGTTCAGGTCTAAGGGATATTAGCTCTTCGAAATATGAACACTATAAGAACTATTGTTACTACTGTTAATTCCTTTGACAATTTCACTCCCATAGCTCTTTAGTTAGACAGTATTCCCTAGCAGCCTTTTACAAATGAGTCCGATTAAACAAAAGAGTCGTTAAACTATGTCTTATAGCAAAGGACTTACGGAAAATTCTGAAATTCGCTTCTCAGAATATTCTCTAAGAGGACAAAGCTTTAAGGTGTCCTTGTGGCTGCCCGTCGTGACATAAGTCTTTCATTTCGAGAGTTTTTTGCATTTTACATTTACTAACTTTAACCACGCAGTCTTTCGGGACTATGTCTGAAAGCCAGCTTTTTTTGAATAGTGTATGTATGACCTTGGTATGATCCTGTGTATCAACACCCATTTTATACATTTCAGCGGATATATTATCGATTTCTGACACAATACTTCAGTTGTTCTCTTGAGGGTTGTATTTTGTTTAGCAGAAAATATCCATAGAAATGAGGAAGTATAGAATTGTTATTAAGAAGTTTTTAGATTGGACTCTCATGACATTGTGGCATATGATGATTTAAAATATTTCCCTTTACTGAGCGGCTCTTTCACTGAGATGAGTGTATTGTGAACTTTGTACTTTATGGAGCTGCTTAGAGACAACTTTCTTATGACATCGACCATCTCTCTTAGTGGCCGTTCTGTTGTAAGATTGTGTAGAATCCTTCCTTTACCGTTCGTCGCCAGACATTAAACTTTCTTCGCCAGTTTTATCACATTTGATCCTGTTGAGCTGTTGTCTGTCAACAGATGTTGTTTAGATGCTCCTTTTCTTCGAAAAGTTCCCAGACCGTTTTGGAAAGCCATTCCTTATTTTGTCATTCTGAAAAACCTATGCATTCATTTGCTGAGACTTGACTTAGATCCGTGAGAATCGCCAGTAGGAATTTTTGAAACAAAAATAATCTTTGTTTCGTACGATAAGAGTTTCGAAAGATTTTATGAACGGCGTTGAAGTGGAATTTACCGATTTAACGAATTGTTTTAGTTTACCTGTTGCTAAATTGTGGACATTTCCTATGTGCATTATTTTAAGCATTTTTCTGAAATACATCTGTATATTCTATGGAAATATAAAATTGATTGGGAATAAAAAAAGGCCTCCTTAACACTCAGTTGACTTGATGACGAGAAAAGTCGCTTCAAATCCTCTGTGACTGCACGTCGTTGAAGCAGCACAAGGTCTGGACTATAACAGAGTATAGATCACTGTCTGATTTGTTAGGCTTGTCAAAAAAATGTTGCTACTTTTTAGAAATTAAGGACTCCAAAGCTTTTCAGGGATAAGTAGTATAATGGTTCCAAGCAGTCTTATTTCTTACAGTCCAAAAAATATATCTGCTTCTTAACTGAATATTCAAACATCTTCCACTCTCCACGATCACTCTCACCAATTTTCGTACGCACTGTAATAACATCTTTGTTGCATTTATTTTCGCAGATCGTGATTTTAGTACCATTTTAAGTGTTATGACGTTTCGTACTTGCGGCGCTTTTTGCACTTGAGAGATTTTTTTCAAGTTTTTTTTATTCTTCGTGTGTTTCTTTACAAAAAAAGGGGGTTTCGTTCGCCAAGATCATTAATGTTGCTATTGTGGCATTATGATTTTGTTGTTGCTGGTATATTGGATTATGAAAAAATTTGTTATGAATTTATATCTTGAATTGTGTGAAAGAATGATTTATTTGCTCACGCGCACGTTCCAGATGCCGGTCTTTAAGTCTTGGTTTTCTATTTCGCACAAGCTGTCCAGTTCGTTCTTTTTTTCACTCTTTCAGCTGCAAGTTGTTAGTGGCAAAATAGACAAATTTATCAAGGTCTAATTAATCTTTTGATATGTACAAATAAGCAAAACAAAAGAAAGAAATTAAAGAATGTAGTTTTGAGTTAAAAAAAGAGTTTTCCCCTTGTCCCTTAAAAAGAAATAATTTCAGAAATTTGTATTGAAACCAAAGAAAATTCGCACGCTGGCTGAGTGCTTTAACATTTAAAGTTATTAGTGCTGACGATAACTGATTTGCAAACATTCAGTTTAAAGCTAAAAGATAAATGACATCAATTGACTCCATTAGCCGCCAAGTGAACGCTGTTACCGCCTTTTAGTTGAGTTTTCAACAAAAACAAACATGGGTTTCGAATACAATAATAAACCATAGATTAACATTCATGTACTTTTTCGATACAGGGGTTGTCATTTGTGTACCCTGAGTATATTGACAGCAAAACAAACAACCCTGCTGCCCCACCCCCGCCTTTTGCTTGCTTCATCTCGCACAAAATTGCTTTGCAAATTTAAAGAAAGAAATTCATACAAGCATTTAGTGTGTAAATAAAGTCTTTGGTTGCCATAAAAGTGAAACATTAAATTTGCATATTGTTTGCATCGCTTCACAATCACGATGTTTAGTCCTGCTGCTTTGAACTGACTTCATTTCCTTGCAGCTCCTGTTTAAAGACTGTGTGAGCGTTTGCTATGAAACCATTAAAAATCCAATGAAATAAAATAAAATTCCAATAAAAATATTTTGGCAATTCTAGTCATCGTTTGACAAACTGCTGCATTCATGTTTTTATACTGAATGTGCGTGAAATGGAGGGGAGGGGGACTGTTGAGGTTTCAAAGTTGCGAAAATCTTGTTGACATTTTGTCTGTGAAGTGTGGAAATGCGTGTATGGCTGTTGCGAACAAAAAAAATATTTGCAACGAAAAAAGTTCTAAAGTCGAAACCTTTAGTCTTGTTATACTGTCATCTTTATGCAGGTACTGTTTTTTTTTTTTTTTTTTTTTTTTTGTTGCAATCATCAAGTTTTTTTATATTTTTCGAATTCACTTTGTTGGCTTTTTGTGGCCGGTTTGTTGATTTGAAATAAAAGTAGTTCTTTTTTTATTAGAGATTCAAGTGGAAAAACAACCAGATCACAAGTGTTTGTGTTGACTTTTTTTTTACTTTTACATACAAAAATGTTTTCTTTGGTAAAGCTTTCTGTTATTTTTTTCAACTTTAAAATTTTATATTAATCAAGCAATAAATTTTTTAAATATCTTTAACTTTTATAAGTCAATTGAATCATATAGTGCTTTGACATTTGACATTTCCAACCCTGGAATCTATTTGGTAACGTACGATCAATTATCCTCTTGAATTTTCATAGAGTTAAACTATTTTTCCTCCTTAAATGATTGTCCTAAGATTAATGTCAGACGGCATATTTTCAAATATTGTACTCCAAAACTACCCGGAAATAACTACGACTTATTTAAGTCACGAACTTGTTCACACTAGAGCCAATACTGGCATCAGAGCTTCAACTAGTCCACAAAACGACTTACAGAAATTTAAATCATGCACTCGTAATAAGCTCTAATACAAAATTTACCTAAAATTTAGTAAAAAATTCTCGTAATTTTAGTAAAAATCTTGCTAAAACTAAGAAGAGTTTACTTTAATCTAATAAAACCTAGAATTAAAAACAGGAAAAAAAATTTGGTATTCGATGTCCTTAAAAAAAAAAAAAAAAATTCTAAGGAAATGTACTGAAATTTCGATCGTTATCGGAGGGGAAGAGAGGAGAAGAATCATAATCTGGAACTTAAGAATTGGAGTATAAGTCGTAATTCAACGAAATTGTTATGCTGATCTTCTTCATATTGTGGACTGAGGAGACTAGCAAAAGCGGTACACCCGTGTTTAGCCGTGTTTTAAATAATATGTTATTTTGACACAGATAGATTTTTTTCGTTTCTAAATATTGACTATCAGTCAGCATCGTAATGCGTCTCTACGCTTTACGCTTGAATAACGTTAAGAAATATTTCGAACTGATTTACAAAGAATTTTTCAAACTGCGCTTTTGTTAAAAAGAAGTTTTTGTCGAAATGAAGCACTCGCCGCAAGTTTGTGCAAAAAATTGAAGCCAATATGACCATCCATATTTGAATGGCTTCTCAACTGGGCCCTTACAGAAACTCAAATCGGACATCGAATTTGGCCGAATTTGGCGCATTTTCACTTCGTCAACCATAATTGCCGCTTCTGGGGATGGGAAAACCCCACGTTATTGCTGAGAGGCCAACACATTCACAGAGGGAGGAAGTTTTGCGTGGATTTCAGAGAGGTGCCATCATTGGCGCATATTTTCGAAAATGCTATTGGAAACGCCATTTCAGCTAACGGCGAGGACTTGAAAATCATGGCTATGAAATTTATATAGTTTGAAATGGAAGATATGAACTTGTTTAATCTTAAGTTTCAGCACGATGGCGCATTATATTACACAGCTCGCCAAACTATCGATCTTTTACGCCCAAAGTTCGGTAAACGTGTTATCGACCATTTTACCGATTTCAATTGGATGCCATGGAGCTGAGATTTGATCCCTTTAGACTTTTTCTTATGGAATGCCGCTAAAGACATATGCTATGCGAATATTCCACATATGATCTGTCATTCAAGCCATTCGTCAACAAAGTCTTAGAAGAAGTAGCATATACTGTAATATGCTACCGCGAAGCCAGTCGTGGCAATCACATGAATTAATACATGTTTCAGAAATAATGGTAATATATATTATTTTTATTAAAGTTATAATATAGCAACGTAAATAGAGTTTATTTCATTATATTCAATTTATTAAAAGATACTTGTATTTGAACGAGCCGCTATCTTCTTTCTTCCAAGAAATACTCTAAATATTTTAAGCAAAAATTATAACAAAAAAATTTGAATTGAGAATATTTTCTAACAATTTATCGAATACTAAATAAAAATTTATAGAGGCAAAAGTTTAGGAGATATCAGGAATTTTTTATTGCATTTTTTACTGAATGCCAGCAAAAATTGGTTTACCTAAATCTGAGTTGGTTACCTTTTTTTAGTGTAAAGGAACAATGTCTTGGAGAAGAGCTCATCTTTTATAGTTTGCGCCACAAAAAGCCTCCAGAGTTTTAAGGGAAGTAGCAGAGATCACTAGTTATATCGTCCCATGAATGTTCATTATGGCCAGACATTAAATAAATGAAAAAGAAGCTAACAATGGCCAACTACTGCAGATAATTTGTATACATTACGTCATGCTTCAGTTGGAAACAATAGACCTGTTTTGTTCATTAAAGGATATGCTGTTGAGTAGCAAGGTCTTTGCGCATCATCCTTGCAGGCATAAGCAAGAGTATCTGCTACTCTTGTATTAAATTTGTATGTCGGGACAATAATTGATACACTGAGTTCATCCAGAGATAGGGTTTCATTGAGCTCGATATGTAATGACAGTCACTCACTGATTAAATACCCCCTAAAGGCGTTTTGTCCTACAACAAACTATATATGCGTAGATTGATAATATTTCGTTAACTAAGCAGCAGTTTAAAGGCTCCCAAAAATGACAAATTTCACTTATAAAGAGCGAAAAATTTCATAACTCTTCTTTATGAAGTATTTCCTTATAGATCCTTAATTCCACAAAATTTTCTTATTGCAACTATTTATCATATTGGCACTCGTAACAACAAGCGAATTCCTTTGTCACCTTATTTATTACTTGTCGTAGATCTCTAATCTATTTATAATTTATAAATTGACTATAAAATTATCCAAATTATTTTCTACACTCGGGGAAACTCAACTCCATTAAACAAGTCAACAGAGTACGACCCTCCCACCTGGGAGATTAGAAAATTGTTCCAAACGAAATAATGCGAAAATATTTCTTTGTTATAATGATACCATAGAGGCCTAAAAACATACCAATAGCAATTCCCTTTATGAGCCTGTATACATGACGAAAAGGAAGAGTCACTTTTACACGTAATGACATGTTTACGTTGCTGTACAAAGTGGCTGCAACATTACAAGCGTTGACAGATATTGAGGCTGTCGACATGTGCAAAATTTATGGCACATGCTAAATATACATACACCCACCCGCTATAACAGACACATTTGGAAAAAATAACAACAACAATAACAAGAGGGAATGGAAAATAATGTAATGGAAACCAAAAAGCCAATCAACTAAACACTATGGCAAATAGTCTGTAAATAGTACGTGCAACATAAAGAAATCAAAATACGCTCTGCCACCCCAGACCCACTTTCGAAAGCAGGAAAATCATTTTCGTTAACATTTTCCTCTAATCGTAGAGTCTATTGTCTGGGACTAGCACCCTGTCCTGTATTTTTCCACCAGATATATAAAACCATAGAGCATCGTCTTTTTGCATAATTTATACATATTTTTTTTTTAATTTTTCGCCAAGCACCCTAATTTTCAAATTTATATTTTTGCAAAAGGAAAAACCATTTTCCTTTGTATTTTCATTTCACCCCTAAAGAAAAGAGCATTCGTTTCCCTTTCTTTGTTCCTTGAAAAAAAAAATATTTGCAATTGTATTGAAAATTGGCAAAACATCAATTTAATGCCACAAAACAATCATAAAGTGTTTAAAGTGCGTGTGTGTTACATGTCAATATATGTTCTGTTGTTAGTGTTGTTGAGATGTTGTTGCAAGGCCAACACTTTAACTCTTGTTAGTATTTATTAACAAGGACTTTTCTTTGTTGTTGCTATTGTTGGTTGGTTGGATTTGTGTTAGAGGCTTTACACAATCAGATTTAAGGATGATTGCCTTATAATATTTGCCATTTACAACAACAACAAAATTTTGCAAATATTAGTCCGTTAACAGTAGAACAGATATGAAGTGACACAAAAAAAGAGAGAGATATGAACATGGCACTTTATGAATTAGAAAAAAAATAAATAATAAGAAAATACATCTAAGAGATATCAAATGCACAACAACTGTTACTATCAGCATGAGCTGTAGAATTGGATTTAAGCTGCTTATGAACCCAATGCTTCCTTCAATTCAGTAATATATCATACGTTCCACTTACAAAGATCCTCCTGCAGCAAGCAGCTTAAATAATCTATCGTTTGCTGTTACTATTCCCTATAACAAGATCGCGGTCTCCTGTAAGCCATCCCTTTAATACTCGGCTATAATTTCTTCCGACCGACAAATAACCTTTGAAATACAGTTTTAAATAATTTCGTCTCTATGAAGCTGAATTATGTTTCCAGAGCGATCGAATTCTGTACCATGTCAAGAACTACTATTTTCTTTCATACAATTTCAGGTCCTCTGAAAAAATGTTTAGACCGTATATTGTCTAAACGGCCATCGTGATTATTGTTTTTCTTGGCCACTTGTAGAGACACTCGACATGTGAAATTGCTGTGCGGTTCAGGGTCAGCAAAAGGTAGAATTCGGAGTTGAAAAAGTTGAATATCGATGTCTGTCAACTAAATATTTCGTCTTTGTTTTGCATTATTTTCCATTTTATCTATGGCAAAGCAAGTTCACAACAGGTAGAATTAACAGGGCAGCTGGTAACTTTTTTTGCAATGCCAAAATTTGTTGATTTGTTTTAATTACTTCGGAATATTTTCTTTTGCTTTCTACTTTCAGTCTGTACTGAAAAGTTTAGCTGTAACGAATTCGACTTTATATGGTATTAACAATGTGTCAAAAATTATTCTATTTAATGTCAAAAGTAAGAAGTTTTATTTTTACGAAAACTGTAACTTAATACGATTTGTGCAGATTATTAATGATTTATTAACGTTATTACGTTGCTGACTGACACATCGAAGAACCGCCCAAATGGTTAGAGCTAAAAATTTCGCTGCAAAGTATATCTCCTTTGCCAGCTTGCGGCAGGATGCAAAGCTTTTCTCCTCCTATTTTATTTTCTAAAAATTTTCTTTCGGTAGGTTTCACGCACATGTCTTAACCCAGTCTAATATTGTAAGGTATTTCTATATTTTGGATTTATTTCACATATTTTGAGTTTTACTTAATTAAGGCATATTTAATAGTTTGCAAACAAGTCCCAAAATTTGAAAATTTTCTTTTATATATGGGACTAATTATTCTTTCACTTTTATGTCCATAAATTATGTTGGGGTTTAACTGAATTTCTTAAATCCCATTGTGCATAATTTTATTTAGTTCATCATGCCAGATCAACAATGCCATACCAACATTCAGTAGTAATTAGATGCCAGCATCTCACTCTTACCAAGTGAAAAAATAAAAGTAAATTTTCAATTTTCTATGTTGTTGTTTTGATAAAAAAATCACAACTACTTCTATAATTCTGTTGAGCCCAATTTAAAATATTTTGATATAAAATACTTCTTTAAATCTACGTGAAAACATTGTTTTTCTTCCACCAATAACATATAAAATTGTTTTCACACAAGGAAGCAAAAACACTGACTACTGGCAAATATGGAAGCTTCCTAGATGTGAAAGTTTATACCCAGTAGTAAACATGTAACTCTAATGTAATAAAAATTTATTTGATTTGCAAAAACTAAATAAAAAGCTAATTTTTTTCCATACTATGAAGACAGCTTCCAAATTGGTGAATAGGAACCAAAAAAAGAGAACATTTTCTAATGATGTTATGATGTTATGTTAAAATAATTTTAAATGATCCGTATTTGGACCACGTTCGGATCATATTCCTAGCATTTTTATGTCATTTTCGCAAACTGCTTTTTAGCGCTACAAATATCAATCGGGTAACAAGCAGCATATGGTCATCAACTCGAAATTCTAAGTTCGATTGGATCTTGCGCAGCATTCAATGATGACGATCCAATAAAAATTTCGCTAAGTTGAAGTTGCGAAAATCCGAGCTTTTCGCAAGATTAGTGATCAACAACCTCGCTACTAACCTGCAGACTTTAGAGGAACTCTGTTATATTATTATCGGACGTTAAGGTCTTATTGTTTATCGAAGTGTTAATAATTAATTTGACTACCTAAAGCTAAAAAGTCGAACATATTTGACAGCATCTTTACAAAACATTTAATTGGCTTTATTAGAAAACCGTTTGCAGTGAAAAAACAACGAAGGTTTACAAAACATATATACATATACGAGGTCTGTTCAATAGAAAAGGTGAATTTTTAAATTTCTCGTGCTACTTTTTTCTTTTTTTGTTGGAACACTTGTCTCAAGCATACGTTTTTAGTTGTGTTTGTTTGTGAGAGGCATAAAAGTTGGACATGTTCTGCTCGCACGGCGCAGGAAAAATTACGAACAAGCAATGACGAGTGAGAGGGGGTGCATATCTTTTACTTCTATGAGAAACAAAGCATCTCACAATTATATCTACAAATAATTGGAAAGCATTTATAAAGACATTAAAAAATCATTTCAAAGAGAACAATGGTTTTTCAATATATTCCCATCTGGGTTATAATATTCCACCCAGCGGAAAACTAAATTTAAGTTGTTTGGCAGAGCACATCTCTTTACAAAAAAGAATACTTAAATTAACCAAGAGAATTTGTACCACATAATACATTCCACCCTGTAGCAAGTCTTTTCCAACAATAATAGACACATGGACAAACATGTCGTCTTCATCTACTTATAAAATACTTTTTTATGGAACATGTAAAATGGCTCATTCAACATGCGGCTATTGATGTTTGTTTAGCAAAATATTTTTTTTTTACTTTAAATTTAATGCAAATATTCTTTACACACAATTGCGAGGGTTGTTTTCATAGTGCAAGTGTTACACTTTCAAGAGGGGGAAAGATGCAAGAAAAATATAGGAAAAGAGGAAAATGGGAAGGTGTTATTGATGATGTTGATTTTATTTCATTGTTACTTTGCGGATTTGTGGGTTGTACTTTCCATTGTATTTTGTCGAGATATTCGATGAAAATTGCCTGCCTGCCTGCCTGTTCAATTGTTACCCACAACAAACCACCTTAACAATATCCTATTTTATATATTTTCCAATATCGATACGAGTGTGTGTGTGCATGTGTGTGCATTCGATAATCATTAAATCGAATTTAGATTTATTAAGAAAAATTATACATTGCCTTAGAGAATTGTTGCACAATTAAGGATAGAAGGGCTGGCTGGCTGGCTGGCATTTGGGTGGTGGTAGTGGAAGACGGGCCATCTTTTTTAGAGAAGGGTGGGGTAAAGAACAAAAAGGGATATAAAAATAAATTGAAATCGAAGTTATGAGTAGAATGTTAGTAATTATTTTGTTAAAAAGGTAAAACTAAATTCACAATCAAATGTTTAAAAACAATTTCATCGGAAATGCCATTCCATTGAAAGACTGTATTCCATAACAGTAAGTGGAGGTTTCACCTCAAAGGCTAGTTCGGTCGACTTTTTTGCAGATAGAACTCTTACTTCAAGAATAATCGAATCGAAGCGCGTACTGGCACGTATTCAATCTCTGGCTCTGCTCGAACGCTATCATGTCAGCTTAGTATACGTTCCAGGTCTTCGAAATGGCTATCAAGTGTGCAACGACAGGATCGACCATATACCAAGTGAACTCACAAAAGGGTATTTTTATTGCGGTAGTTGAGGTGTCAGATGGGTTTATCGATTCGCTTTGCGGAGGAAGGATCTCAGATGGGCCATAATCTCGACTTGTAGATTATTCAGACTTTTTGTGCTTCACCAAAAATAGCAAAAAAGAAATAATAATCGATGGAGGCACATCATCAGCCACCAAATGCTATGGTTGGTTCTTTATTTCATAACGCCAGCAATCTCTTCATAAACTTCAAGTTATTTGAGAAGATATTTATGTACTAATAATAAAAATTCTCGTGTGCCCCTCTCACTTATTTCTCTAAGCATCTTTAATTCACATACAATCAATACCACCTTAAAAATTGTAAGATATCTGCATGAAAAATATACGAGGATATCTCAATAAGTTCGTGACTTTTAGAATGGAACACAGGTTTTATCCAACGATTCTCTATACACTCTGTCTAACGTTTCTCCTTCCAAAAAAAAAAATAATAATAATAAAATTTGTCGATGTCATCAAAATGGTTTTTTGTTTGTGAAATAATTTCAAATTTCTTTCCGAGCCATTTCTTCAATCACTCGGGGATAAATCCGGAGAATAGGTGGAATAAGGGAGAAATTTGTAGCGTAATTCATGAAATTGCTCCATTTTGTACCCTTGCATTGTCTTTGTGGAAAAGAATTTTATTTGTCAATTGCGGTCGTTTTTTTTAAATATTCTTTAAATCATTGTGTCGATCGTTGTTAAAATATTCGTCATTGATTGTTTTGTACTCTTAAAGTTAGTCAATGTATTCTGGGAAACTGTCACACGATTGCTTTTGTGGTCAATTGTGATTAAACGCGGCATCAATCTTCCGTAAAGCTTTCTGATGGCCAAAGGAGCATTCAAGATTCAAACCTTTGATCTTTGTGATATACTCATTGCTTCCACCGATCGTCCAACATCATATAGTAAACTTTTTCAATTATTTTGAGTGTAGAGGCCGTAACTGTGCGTCCAGAACGTTCGGTAACTTACGTGCTTGTATGGCCACGACATTTTTAGCATTGATATTGTTGGTGCAGAGTTTCCATAGTGTTGAGCCTTGGTTTGGGTGATGTTTTTTTTTCGTAAAAAATAATATTTAATGAGCATACGAAATTTACTTTTTTACATTTTCTCTTCAAATCATGCGGTAGTGTGCTATCAATCACTATCAATTACAAACTAAATGACGCAGCTTGTTAAAATTTTTACAGGAGTTAAATTCAAAAACTCACAGAATTAATGAGCCAGTTTGGAATAGTGTCTTCTGCCTTCTGATTTGGATAAAACTCTTGCCTTTTTGAAGTTAGATTCTTCGTACTGGCACTGCAACATGGGGTTCCCGAGTTTTAAAAAAATTATTGAGGAAGTAAAGAATAGGAAGTAATATATACCTAAACATCAAGATTGTTGAAGTTTTTTGAAAAGATTGAAGAAAATTTAAAAAAATTATGTCTCAAGGAACACAATTTGTTTTTCCTATGTAGAATATAAGCAGACTAGTGGCTAGTGTACCACACGATTTCTTCAAAGGTCGCATGTTCGTTCCCTGGCAGCTTCACAGTTTGTGTTTGTTACCATGATAAAATTTCCCCCTCTCTCTCTCTCTCTATCTCTCACACACACACACATATACTTTACTTCAGTTGCTTTTAACAAACAACTATTTTCAATTAAATATACTGGATTTAGCAATTCCTGCATTAAATCAAAATAAATTGCATAAATATTTTCCCAGTTAAGTGTACAACATACATCACTCACTCACTCACTCACCCCACCCACTTCAATTTTAGTGGCATACTGAATCGAATAAAACATTTTAATAGCGACAAAACAAATTGTAACGTAAATCTCTACCAAATTTTTGCAAAAGCCCAAACACAATATTACAAAGACGCAGAGTTTGAAAAATGTGTGGCAGCATATTAAAATCTTAAACAAAACAGTACAAAGTGGCCTCATTAAAGCACGCAACAAGTCTAGAGAGTATGTTGCTTGTCCTTTGCCTTGGTCCTTATACGAAAGGAACAAAATAAATAAAAGAAAAAGGAAGAAAAAAATGCTGCCATCAAAAGAGACCAGAAACCATAGAAAATATTACTCCAGCTGTAACCATGCATATTATTAGGGTACTTGTAGCCAGTAACTACTTTTGCCACGACTACGGCTACTAAACGTTAAGCTTTCGTAGAAAAATCGCAGACTAAAGAAAAAACAAATTATAATACAAAATGGAAAAAATATCTTCTTATATTCGACCAACATGCGAAATTTTTGGCAATAAAAATTCTTGGATGAGGAGAGTTTTTATTAATCCTCCAAGTTGAGGATGGTAGTTGTAGGATTACCATGGCGTTGGCTACAGGATCACGCATCATATATTATTTTTTTATGTTAAAAATCAATTGCATGGTATCAGAATGCCACGTTTTGTCAAAATCAAAAATATGCCAGAAAGAATTCTGATTGTGAAATATGCAACTGGACCAAAAATTCATAAAATCGGTAATCGCAGTTTGCCGTCTCTGTTTGGTGGTGCAGAAATTCCCTTAAAAAGTGTTAAAAATTTAAATTTCTATATTTTCGATCCAGATAAAAAAACAAAATCGTTCGCAAAATTCTGTCCACATTATTTCTTTTTACCCTTCAGAATTTTGAAAAAAATCAACTCTATTCTGAATTTTTGTATAATAATCACGAAATATAGAGCGATGTTTAGGGTAACCCTGTTGCTTTCTTTTAAGTAATTAAAAAACATACATGTTGAAGCTGTTTTTAAGTTGCTTGCAGAAGGTTAATCGGTTTTTTACTTTCTTGGAAACCAACCGGTTTCGAATAATTTATATGTTTGAAATATTGGGTTTTTTGTTGCGGAGAATAATTTTCAAGTTTTTGTTGAAAATCAAATATGCTTTTTCTTACTTATGTTGAAAATGGTTACCTCAAATGCCTTTATCTTGATTTTTTATTACAAACACTTCGTTTATGTTGCCACATCTACTTGTGAAACTCTATATAAAACACATAAACATAATTTTTCTATTTATGGGTTTGTAACTGCAATTGCAATAGATTTTCTCGCTCTTTAATGTTCTCCTTAGAGGCCCATCTGGAACACCATTTCTATATAGTGGGATATGCCTATAACTCTCTTTTTTTCATAAAGACCATAATCGCTTTTTTGTATTGTTTTGAACTTTTTTTGCGTATCCTTTTGTTTTGCGTCCAACACCTATAATATGGTGCACTTGTTCCATGTGTTGTCTTATTCGGATCCGGTCCAAATTCCTAGATTACCCACATTTCTTGATATTTACCATGACTGTTAATTGGCTAATAGTGATCTGTTAACCGAAAAATGAGCACTGTTAAAAAATGGTTCTTGTCTATGCTACTTAAATTTAAATTAATCTTCACACACATTAAAAAGTGATGGGTACTTCGATAATTTATGAAAATAAGTATTTGATTGTTTCAAATTGCTTTCAAGTTCTAATAATGTTTCGATACTGGGAAGAAAGGGAATACCAGTTTTTCAGACTTTTATTCCATATATCGAGCATGTTTTTAGATATGCAAAGCTTTTGTCAAATTTTTTTGGAACTATTCAAGTGTTTTATAACATTAAAGTCTATTAAATCTCCACCTGAACGACTTAAGCTCTTCATTAATGGGATCGTTTTCTTTAGAAGAGCATACAAACAATTTATGGTGGTCATTTGCTACTGCATTCAAATAAACGGACTAATACCAGCTGAGGAAAACTTGGTCATATCATCGAATTCCAAGATTTTTTTATGCACATAAGATTTTCCTTTTATTTATAAATTAGTGCTGTGTTTGATTCTTATGAATGTAATATAAAAAACATAAGCAATGGACATATTTTATTACCTTATTATTTGTTCAAAGCCCGAATATATTAAGTAGATTGTAAGCAATAAATATTTAAGTACATAAACGTTTAATCTAATATCGCAGCTAAGGGAACTTGCTTGTGCCCGTATACCTCTTGGCATACCCCGATCACCCCTCTACACTTTTTGCCAATAAACAAACAATCTTAAGCAAAATACGCTCTACTTGTTGCAAGACGGGAATACGGACTGAGAATCTTTAAAAGTGCCATTTATTTCCAAAACTTACCTGTTCCAATAGCCCATATTAGAGATCGCAGGGCAATGCTTCTGAAAAGCTTTGGTAAGTCAAGTATTAAAGCTTAAACTTCTCAGTCAATCATAACGTTAAGAAATTTACTTATTATCAAAATATATTGACTGAGGTGCATTGCGGCACATTAATTCGTACTTGTTCTGTTAATATATAGCAGCGGGATGATTCCCTGCTTTTTGATGAACGAGTATTATATTATCTTGGGGCAAATAGGTACTACTTATAACTCGCGTGATTCGGACTGAAAATTAGGGTATCTCTTCACACCGGACTTCAGTCCAGATCCTAAATAAAGCGATTATTTACATGTCTAAGCGTACTCTTCTTCATAGCAGCTCACTAGCAAAAATTACTTTTTGATCTGAAAGTTTCTCCTCCTCTTCGCAGCAGCTCTCGTTATGTTTATCATAGAAGAATACTTGATATTTTGATAATCCATCCATCTGCATGATGAAACTTGTCTGATCCTATTTCTGCTCAGTGAAAGCCAAATAGTCCTAAATACCCTGCAAATTTTAAATAAATAACAACAGAATATTGTCTTCTCCAGATCCCTCCCTTTACACACATCTGATAATTCAATCAAAGGAAGATGAATATCTCCTTTTGAGTTGACTTTGACTAAAATCATTTCCGTTCTTTGTTTCTTCATCAAGGGAACGATACTGATAATACAGCTGATGGTAACTTTTTCTTAATTCATTTTATCTTCTATATTATTTGAAATAATATTAGTTATGTTTTGCAATGCTCAGAATATCACGAGATAAAGTGCCTCAAGGGCTGAACGTATGGTGAAACACACTTCGACTTAAACAATTTCTACTCAAGGACCTCTCAGCAGCAGCAGCAGAATATCTTTAACAAGTACCGATCAATTTGTGCCTAGAATATGATAAATTTTCACTTATTTTTACTGCTTAGTTTATAACAGGCCGACTCCTGGTCCCCTCATGCATAATATCCTTGAAATGTCTATTCGTAAATTTAATCAATCCAATCAAGAGCTTTTTTTATTTTCCTACTTGAAAGGGTATTTTAAATTCGCTTTAACTTCATTTTCATTCGCTTAAATATTTTTTTTTTAAGCGAATTTGCAAAACAATTTTTATGACCTCGAACAAAAAAATATATTTCGTTCACTTGAATCTTGTAGCCAAAGATTTTAAAATGCCATAAAATTTCCGTTTTAAATAAAATCGCTTTTCCTGTTAAACAGCGAGGAAAAAGAGGATAATAAAATTTTAAACAGGGCATATTTGAAAAAAAGAACATGTTTTTAAAAGGAAGAGAAAGATCTAACAATTCGTAACATACTGACCAAATTTATTTATTTTTTTCTAACTTGCGGTCTATTTTTTGCAAAACAAAAACCAATTCCAAAAAATTATTCTCAAAAATTAAAAAAAGTGGGTCGTGTGTCTCATGCCACAATATCATCGTTACTACCCTGTCATTCATTATATTCCTAATTTGCAGCAGAGAAGTGTAAAGAAAGGAAAGTGGTGGTGATTATTATGTTCATAAAAGAAATTTTCACCCTTATTGAAGGCCACCTCAAATTTGTTCTTCATTATTACTTTTCCTTTAGTTGTAATTAAGCCACTGGCTGACCTTTGAAATTATTGATTGACCTTCATTTCATGGGCCAAAGCTTACATCTTGGGTATATGTGCGTATGATTGTTCCTGCGTTTTTTTTTATTTTACCTTGTCTGTTGACTCCTGTGAAGAAATTATTTAATGCGTAAGTGAAATAATGTGTGGCAGAAGACCAAACGATCAGTGTTTGATTAGGTTGCAATTTGTTGTCGTCAATTTGTAATCAAATAAGGGTTTGGTTTTATCAAACCGAAAAATATTTAATTTTTGTTTATTATATCATAAATAGATATTTTATTAATAGTTTGTTTAAATAGAGGAGAAGGAAACTGCACAAAACTTGCCTGACAACTTGTTCATAAGTGTTAGGAAACCAACCACTTTAGTAATGCAATGGCCTAAAGGAGGAAAGTGAACAGGCATTACTGATACAGTTTGTGGTATGACTCACATCTAACATCAAGGTTTATCTATCGTCCTTTATCCTAATTCTAGACCTCTCGGTGATTTGAACTAATAATAAGGACTGTTCGATACAACGAGTTTTTTCGCTATTTCCATTTGAAATAATATGTAATGCAGAACCTAAATTTTAATTTCCAGACATTAATAAAATCACATTTATACCATACATATCGTTCCTTCAAAGCACCATTGTAATATTTTAAAAAGCAAAATATTTCGGCTTTGGGGACAGGAATCAAGAAAAAAATTGCCCTTATATTTTAGGTATGAACTGGAAGCTTTTACGTAAATCACTACGACACATATCAATTCTCTCACTCTAGGAGTACTCTCGATTCCTACCTATTACTCCCTTTCTGCAGGTAAGCTAAATAGCTTGGCAGTTTGTGCTTGTGTTAACGAAAATAATGAAAAATTAACCCTTTAAATTTGTGATATATGTGTCGTTCTTGTTCCCTTTCATGAAGAGGGACAAAAAACTACCCTATAAGAGTGCTATGCTCTACCACCTTCCTCACAACAAAAAAAAAAAAAAAAAAAAAAAAAAAAAAAAAAAAACGATCCCTTGACTTTTAATACCTAGTGACTCTTCTTCTCTTAAGTTTCGACACCAAACCCTTATACAGTGTTTAAAATAATGCCAGCAGAATATCTTAATATCAATTGGCTTATTATAGGATTCAATTTCAGACACATGGTTTCTCAGAAACAGGTCACTTCAGCACAACCTTATCAGTTGTTTAATTTGTTGCCACAATTTTTCGAGAGTATAACCATATGAGATAAATGGAACCAATATAAAGGGTTTTTCATTAAGAGCTTGCGGTCTATAAATTTAAATGAAACAAAATATGTGTGACACGTCATTGAATGTAACAAAATCGACATTCTGCTTTGAAAAAATTCAAAAATTGTTTCTTTTTCACGGAGATACTGCGAAATAAACAACAAATTTGTGCAGTTTTTAGCATTTAGCTCTTCGAGATTTAAAAAAAGTATAAATCTGTACAAATAAGTTTATATAACATTGGCCACTGCTGAAACGCATCACGACATAAGCGGCAGGTTCACTGAAAATTTCACGCCAAGTATACGTCGTAGAGGGGCATACTCGTCGTACACGGGCCTTTTAAATCAAAAACTATCACGGGTAGAAGTATAATCACGGTCCTTTCCTCTCCTCGCTCTTAATCCCTTTAGTAAAGCTTGTTATTATACTCCTAATTTTACAGATAAATATTCTCCTAAGGTTTGCCCTAAGTTCTGTCTTAAGACAAACACTTATGTACAAAATGAACAATAGTTCTGCATTTTCCATATAAAATTGTCTATTTTTTGCAAACATTTCCATAACTATCAATTAAAGTTCATCTCTTAAATATATTCAATTTCTGTTTTTAACAAAATTCTCTTCGATATTTCAAAACTACACCCATAAAAGTATGCAATACATTTCGACATATACAATACAACAACTTTTTCCCAATACGTGCATACATACACACTTTCTAGCACGTAAGTATTTGAAAGCAATAGAGAATAGCAAAACAAAAGAAATGGAAAATTCATGTAGAAAAAATTAAATTTTGCCAACAGTTTTCTCAATTTTCATTGGTTGCTGGCAAATGTGCAAAAAAACACACGCACACACTTGTAGGACATACATATATATATATATACCTACATGAAAATAGAAATAAAAGTAAATGTATGAGCAAAAAAAAAATACTCCTTTATTGCCCTTAAACCCCCTAGACACATGGATTTAAAACAGCAGCAATTTTATCTATCGCAAATAAAATGGGGGAAGAGAATTGGAGGGTGTCCACAACTGAGTTGTAGTCGTATACACTTTATTGATTGTAAAATAAAAAGTGTCATTTTTCTTTTGCTCTTATTCTATAGCAATTGTTGTACAAGCAACAAGAAGGAGTAAGTTGCAACAACAATAACAAAATTTTCAATTGAATTTTTATGTTGCAAAGTTTTTCATCATGCTGTTACAACTTTCGTTTGGCTCGATTTGTAGCCATGAAGGTTTTCAAATGTAGAATATTTAAGCAGCCAAGGGAGGAGCAAGTCGAGAATGTATTTATGTATGCATGTAATGTACATACGTATATAGATTTATTTAGTTCTTTTTTAAGTAAAATTACTCAATTCCCAATTTCCAATAATATTATTCTTTTTCCAATGTTATGACAGTTTCGATGGAAGTTGTCATGGGAATTTGATTGAAAAATTTAAATCCATATATTTATTGTGTTTACGGCATTTGAAATATGAAGATTATTGTTATTAATAGGCTTATAAGCTTAAAAAACTGTCTACAAAAACAATAAACTTATTCCTAACATGGCTAGAAAAATTAAGTTTTCCAACTATCCTTTATTAGTTTTTCTTGCTTCAAATGGTCAAAGCATATGTTAAGTAATGATTATTTAAGAAAAAATGTAGCATAATTTTAGGCATCATATAAATATGTTTTAAAACTAAATTAATTCTAACTTAACTCCGAAGTCATTTCTGTGACATGATTTATCAGTTAAATTATCGAAGATTTTTATGGATCCCTTCCTTCTCTCTCTCTCTCTCTCTCTGTTTTAAACGAAAAACTCTATCAGAGGACTATAACGGGTAATATATAAATTTTCTTTTTAAGGGACTAGTATTTAGAGAATGTCCACTTCTCTTCCATTGTATTATGCTGGAACCAAAAATGTTGCTTATGAAAAGGATTACAAATGGAGTAGTATTTCCGGGGACTGGATTTGAACTATGCATCAGTGAAAGTGACAGGAGAGACCTTAGAAAGATGTTTATTCTACATACAAGTTACTAGACTAGCGAGCGAATTTTCTTCGTTATTTGTAGCGCAATTCACTGGAATGTTGAATATGGGCTCCAGTTTCGATAAACAATATTTTAAGGAATCTGTATGTAGACTATACAACGTGGATTGCCACATTGACTTCAAAAAAAAAAAAAAAAAATATTGTCATATAGCGATTGTGTGATTGAAAGGATTGCGAAATTCTGCAGGACTCAGAGTTTTTCGCTTCTACTTACCACTGGCTTAACTAGAAATTTCTTCACATGAGCGCCTAAGGCTTTAATGGGACTGACACCTTTGCAGGCCTCTAAAAAATCTATCACTGTTTATAGTTGATGCGCTTAGAACTCGGCTTTGCATTCAAGGAGTGTCCAACCGCTGAAATAGACATGAGCGATGACACAAGAAAAGTCCTATAAATTCCCCCACTAACAAAATAATTTGATGAATACATTCCATTACTTTTTTATTGATGCCCTATGCTCCTTATAGGATCGATGGGAACATATATATATATATATATATATATATATATATATATATATATATATATATATATATATTCCATTACTTTCATCAAATTATTCCTAACACAGTTTTAGATGTCGAATATTATTCTTTTCAACAATATTCTTATTATTTTATTATTATTATTATTTTTTGTTGTTGTTGAGCCACACGTGCTCCAAATCACAATATTTATAGATTTTAAATTAAAAAGCTCTTCTTTAATCATCGTCATAAACATGTTGTTGGAGAGTGTCATTTTCATATTGAAGAGTCATAAATTTTCTAAAAACAAATCAATGATTCTATTATACCTCGAAATATGCAAATGTCCTGTAGCCTGTTTAGGCATAAAAGGAAAAAAATACAAACACGTGCTGGTGCAATAAATTTTTGAAAAAAAAAACACTTTCGAAGAGAAAAATTCTATTGTGCTTATAAAAAATGTTTTTTTTAGGAATAAATAACTGAATTAGTCGCTCTTAAAGGCATTGATCACAGATTTGGTGGACACTTTTTTGTGAGAAAGGTATGTCCTTAGTGGCCTATACACGTCAACAGAGATATAATAGAAATCTCAGACTGGACCATTCTTATGTTGCCTTGTGTCATGCTATTTAAAGCGTATGCCGTGCATGTTCATATTATTCCATTCCTGTGATATACGGTTGCTGGCAGATCATTTTTCAAAAGTGAAAAAAATATATATTTATCATGCAGACTGCGGTCTTGTGAAAAGTCGGTGCAAGTCGTAGATTGGCGTAAAAAACTTTCATCATTTAATAACTATGCACAAATAGACATTTCATTTTTAAAATTTGCATCTTTTGCTCCAGTCACCTGTTTTATTTTGAATTAGAAGCCAAATTACGCCAAATTACTAAATCTTTGTATTCATTTTAAAATTTATTTAATTAAATGTGGGTCACTACTGGTCATTGCCTTAACCAGAAAAATAAAAAATCTCTCGCCATAAGAAAAAACTAAATCAATGTTGCTGTTGCTATTACCCTTAAGGCATATGAGTCTGCAACAGCTGTTAATGGTCTTGATTCGCACTGATTTCAATGCTTTATAAGATGATTTTGCCTTGACTTTGAATTGCAACAAGATTTACGAAGAGAGGGCAGATGGAATAAATATGCCTTTTTGTGCTTACCACCGACACTGACACCGACGACCATAAACACAGGCTATTAAGTGATTTTTTTTATTTTGCATTTTGGTCTCAAACAGAAAGAAACGCAACCAAAACTAAAATGTATACAGAATTAAGTGTGAAAAATTGTAGTTTATTTTAATGGCCATTTAACTAGAGAGAGAGAAAGAAACCAGCAACAAAAAAAAATAACAATAACAGCGGCAGCAACAGCAGCCATTCATTTGCTGCACTGGCAACAATAGCGGTCGCTTAATGTCAGAGTACGAGTTGGCCAAAAATAGATGCTAAATAAATGGTTGTATGTAAAAGAAAGTGTTGCTGTATACTTTGCTGACCAACTTGCGTTTGTGGCCTTAAGAGGAACCACGTGCAAAAATGCCAACATTTCCTTAAAATTTATTCCTTTTTGCTTTAATGCATTAAAAACTCAAGAGATGAAACAAAACAAACAATTTAGCCATGAAAAGAGATAAAGAAGAGAGTGCCAAAGTAACAGAAACAAAAGGTGGACGTCACAAGGAAGTCGGGGAGGATAAACATGTCTAAGCTTTTTAAATGTCCTAGACGCGTATGAAAAAAATAAACTATATTTATCAGACGCCAGCCACTGCTGCTACTGACGCCGCCACACATAATGACCAATTTCCGCATCCCTAGAGGTTAATGGACATTTCTTCTTTCTCACTTTATTTTTTTTGCGATATCAAAATGGAAACTCTTGTGGAAGTATAAAGTTTTAGAAGACTAAAGCGGAATAAAGAAATAGTTTAAAGAAATTTAGTAGAAATTTAAAATTCCAGAAATAATTTTTTATATTAATTTTAAATCTTGCCTGTGGCACGATAAAAATCAATGAAGTTAATTAAAAGAGATTAAGAAATAAAACACCAGGAGTAGATTCAGCTTGACCTTTAAGGAGGGGAAACAAAAATTGTTCTTCTAGCACTGCACAGTAGGGCAGAATGTAAGCATTTTTAGAACTAATCAAACAGTTTGAATACATTCGCCAAAGAGCAACTGTAAAACAAAATAACAGACATTTATTTCATTAAATTTAACAAACTGATACGTTCTTATTACAAATATATATTGATCATATAAGGAGCACGGGGTCTCATATGTTGCTTAAGGCTTCGTTAATCATTCTATCTCAGATGAGCAAATAATTAATCTACTGCATCTCATCCTGATGATGGGGATGTCATCAGACTGGCTGTACATATTTCACGTTTGTATAGCGAACCGCTTAATATAAGTGCAGATGTCCGCTTGCAGCCGCACCAATAAGGTGAACAGACACTGCAATGTTTGAGAGATCTCCGGTGCATACTCACCTTGTCGATGTTGCTAACGAGGCAAACATCCGCTGGCTGTGCGGGACTGCTTAGTTGTAAAAAAAAGTAAAACTCATTCGCAGCTAACCTTTACATATAAAGGGCTTTCACTATCCACAACGTGTGACCCGTCCGGTTGCCTTCAGCTCGGTACATGGCTTGCATTAATGAACACGCAAGCCCTCAGAACATGCTTATTTGTTTCCTCTGTACATTTAAATATTTATGCTGTTCTACGGCAAACTTTTTTATTATTATATAGAATTATTATATTTAAATTCCCATACACATACATACATATATATTTTTTTTCAATTTTTAAGTCGGCCTCCAAGATTTTTAATTTTTTCTAAATATGGTAAAAGATCTACTGGTGAACTGCAATAAGCAACAGCAAAATGCATTCATAAAAGCACCACGATAAATACAAATTTCTAGATCTATAATTGTTGCTATTGAGAAAACTATTTAAACTTTTACTAATAATTATTTTTGTTTCAAAATCTTATAAATTTAATTCAAACTCTTGGTATCAAATCTTATAAACTCGAAAAAAATTCAATACATTTTTTAATTATTGCATGTAAAAATTTATTTGAAATTCTTAAGAAACTTCATTAGAATTTTTGAAAGCTTTTATCAAAAGCTTGTTTAAAAAATACATTAAAAAATTAACAAGTGCAACTGATTACTGCAGTTAAAAATTTATTTGCTTAAAAAACTCATTTTAAATTCTTGGTATGAGTGTAAAAAAGCTTAATGGAAACAAATTTAATTTTAAAAAATATTAACAAAATTCAAAAATTTTTTATTAGTTCTTCCCAATATATAAACTGATTAATATACCCAATTTGTTTGCAAAAAGATGCATATTTTAATTGATATTACAAAACTTTTAATTAAACTTAAATTTTGACTCAATGTAAAGTTTGGTCATTCATTCCACTTTTGTTTTGTCTTATAAGAACAAATAGAAAGTTTTTTATGTGACTCTATCATGTGTGCATTTCAGTATCCTTTCATAACCTTCATCAATCGTATGACGATCCATCGATGGTGGAATCGCTCACAATGGCTTTCACTTAAATGATCAACATTAGCGCGCAAATATTCTTTATAGTTGTGAAAAAAGCGTAGCTTGATGCCCTTGTTACACATAACCGTATGAAAGTGACTCCTTAGAAATCTGTTTATTTTTCAAAAAATTTAGAACAAGTCGTTTTATGCCTTTTTCTCAATCTCCGCAAAATATGTATCAAAATAATAATAATCAATTCGTTGATATTGGGAACTTTTTTATAGAAAAAAAAAAACAATTATTCCCGTAATTTATAAGACAATCAACAAATATTCTTATAAGGCCTAATTTAACATGTCATGGAGGCAAAATTATACAACCCTTAAAAATACTTATGCCTTGCTTGAGTGCTTGGCCTTGAGAGCCTCACAGGGAACTTGAGACCGGCTGCCGAGTCAACAGGGAACTTAGGTGGCCTTTTATTGGACCAATGTCCGTCTTAGACAATCAACAAAATATGTTATGAAAAGAACAAATCATTTAATAAACTGGAATTGGCTCGCCATTGGAACGCTTTACACATCCTCAGACAGGCGAGACGATTTCTGAAGCTGTCTCAGAAAAGAACCCAAAAGCTCCTCTTTCTGATTACAAATGAGCTTGAGATACTACCGGAATAGCGTACGGGGCATTGTAGTTGCAGAAGCTATCAGTAAATTATACTTTGCATGACCGGTGTGACGGCCCAGCACTTATCCCAGGTTCAATATGCAGCTTTCGCTCATTGCGTTCAAAAGATAGTGAATGGAAATTCGTAAACAGAAGGGTAAACAAGATAGAGGGAGCAGTAAATACTATGAGCCTACGGCTGAGATCGAATCTGCAGCCCGCTGACTACTAGTCTAGTACACCAGCCACAAGTCTATGAGGGTATCTATGGACCAGCTTTATATAAAAAAAGAATCGGGCAGAAGAAAATACACTAAATCCGACCAAGGCTTATGGTCTTATGGGTTACGGTACGTTAGGCCTCATCAAATAATAAAAGAAGGGGCATTTGACAAGTTTCTTGTCCGGGATCTAAACATAATAATCCGTTTTAATAATATTCAGCTCGATATTTTTGCTTTATGCCACTTATGTTCAACAAGTAAAAATAACAATCATCATGCTGGGTACACCAGTTCATATCACATCACTATATGTAATTTAATAATGGAAAGCTCCACTAAATCGAAATAATTATTTTTGTTTCTTCTATAAAATAATTTTTTTCTTGCGATGTGCTGCTAAAACAATGTCGTTCAAAACTTTCGAAGTTCTTAACGATTTTATAACCAAAATTTGAGGAGTTAAGGAAATAAATATCTAGTGGCAGAGCCTGGAAAAATATTTTTTTTTTTTTGTATTATTACCTCTCAATTTGTTGTATTTTTCAATTCATAATTAAAAAAATAAAATTTATTTTCAACAACCAAATTCTTTAAATCATTCAAAGATTGAAAAAGAATTTTTTAAATTCTGATTATAATTTTGTAAAATGCATAGAAAAAATCAAAAAATTTTTGTTGTGCCTTATGCATAAACATCCGAGTTTTTGAATGTTTTCAAACTGCTTAAACTTCACTGACGATTTGGTTTTAGCAACCAATGAAATGTCGGCATATGAAGAGCTAAAGCCACAACAAACATTTTTTGATTTTTTCTATGCATTTTGCAAAAGGGGAGAATATCCCAAATAATAAATTTCAATATTAAATTTTCTAAAATTTTAACTTAATTTCTTTTACTTGTATTCTAAAAAATCCAACTAACAATTATCTAAGGCAATGAAAAAGTTTGTTTGAAATTTGTTTGGTAATAATTTCTTCTGTGTGGATGAAAAATTCTAGACTATGAATGATCTACAATAAGGAACGCATTGTCAATTCAATATTTTGATAGGATTTTGAGATTTTACTTGTCTTGTAATTTTCAAAACAGAAAAACCAAAATGAAGCAGAACTTCGTATACCATCTAATTGGGCTTGGAGCCTAATCACTAATCTACCACATCCTTAAATACTTTATTCTATGACCTCAAAAATATCCCTTAACAACAATGTACTGAAAATTCTGGCTGGAATAGTGCACTTAATCATATTTTGCAACATTTTACTTCTGCAAAACATTTAAGATTTCATCTTGAAAGCCATTTAAGAGCAATAAACGTTTATATCTTTGAAATTATTAAATTTCAAATCTTGCACACACATACATACATTTTTTTCTCAGAAATCATTATTTAAAGCATACGAAAAGATAAACAACAAACATATTGAACTTAAAAATTATCCTTTTAACTCACGTTTTGAAAAATATCATCAAAATAATATCTACAAGTATCTTTTTGTTTCTACTTGCGAAACTATTCACATATGTTGGCCAAAGATACATTCATATTAAACATTAAATCATAAAATAAAAAAGCATCAAGAAAAAAAAAACAAAAATGTTTAAATAAACAAAATTACCTGTACTTAAATATTATTTAAATTTGTTTTTGATATAAAACGTGACCATGCAAACGAATCTAAGGAACAACAAAACAAACAAGAAATAAGAACTGCAACTACAACTACAACAATAAACAGAGTAACTCAATTGCAACAATAAAAAAAAAATATGTAACTCCCATAAGCTGAACTACATATTCGAATATGAATTATTGGTGAGGAGAAAAGATATAATTCGAAGGACTTGCAACATTTTTGCGTTTTCAACGATTCGAAAGGGAATTTAGTTAGTGTACAGGGTCCGCCATCCAACCTTTTTTTTCAACTAGTGCTTATTTCGTGAATGGTAACACTTAGCTCATGTCTGATTTGACAGATAATTAGTTTTATCCTTCCGCTGAACGAATATGGTTGTGTATGGTTGAAGCCAACTGACCATCCAATGCGTTTTCGCTTCGCTATGTGGGCCGTTACAGTCAATGGCGATCGTTATCGGGCCATGTTGAACGAATTTTTGTTCACAAAAATTCAAGAGGAGGATATTGGCAACATTTGGTTTCAACAGGACGGCGCTACGTGCCACACAGCCGAAGCTACACTCGATGTTTTGCGCCCTGCTTTTGAAGATCGCATTATCAGCCGCAGAGCTGATGTCGTTTGGCCACCTCGGAGCTGCGATTTGACACCGCTGGACTATTACTTGTGGGGTGCCGTCAAAGATAAGTGTTACGCCGACAAGCCAGAGACAATTGACGCTTTAAAGGACAATATTCGCGAAGCCATTGGTGAAATACAGCTGCACACAATCGATAATGTGCTTAAAAATTGGACCGATCGTGTAGGCTACTGCATGGCCAGCCGAGGCAACCATTTGAATGAAATTATTTTCCATTATTAACCAGAAGGATTGTACTTTCAAATAAAAAAAGAAATTTGAGAAAATATTCAGTAGTTTTTTTATAGCATTTTCAAAAAAAAAAAAAGTTATTTGGCGGACCCTTTACTTTAATAAGAGCAAACTTATTAGGAGAGAGCATAAAATTCTCTCAGACAGTCAAGTGATTTTTATTAGAGGAATAAACAAATATTAATAATATTTTTCTTTATAAATTTATCACTAAAATGTGGCACATTTGGAGAAAAAAAAGAAAACGCCATATGAAAGTAGTTTTCGCCTTATTAAAATCCTTTTTTTGCAACATTATTGTGCCAGAGATGCTCACTGAAAATTTATACGATTTGTGATGAGAGAAATTTTCATGAAATTAATTACCGAGCCAGGTATCACCGATTGCTTGAAAATTAATATTACAAAGGAGGGGCCATTTCTTCTTGATATATGACTTTTCTTTCTTTAGGGAAATTGGGAAAAAAAATTTCTCCTTTACTGGTACCAGGGAATTCCCGACAAAAATAAAAATACCAAGTAATGTTATTATTTTTTATATTTTATTATATTTTTTTAAGAAAATAAATTAAATATTTTAAATATGTACATATATGTACATACATACATAAGTATGTCATATGTATGTATAGTCGAGCTGTAATATTTTTTATAAAACAAATATTATTATTTGTATCAGTACCACGCTTTTTTGGGCGTCTTCTTCAGATTTTTGTTCATTATTTGACAATAAGATTTAAATATAAGTACATATAATATGTACATATATTTATTAATTTCTTCGACTTTATGGTATACATATAATTTATGTTTATTTTTATTCAAAATAATCATAAATTAAAAAAAGATTTTGAAAAAAATTTTAAATTGAGTCTACATGCATTAAAAACAAAAATCTAATGTAAGTAAACAATTTTTAAAATACAAAAAATAAATAATTTTATTTTTGGAATAATTGAAAAATATTTGATATTAATGACAAAAATCGTCGATTCCATTTTTATTGGTCAGTTTAATTTACAATCATTGCTGTAATACCTCTTGAAGTGAACAGACATGTGAGCTCCCAAAAACATTTTTATATAATAAAATACAATAAAATACAAAATCGTAATAGGTACAAACAGTTACCTATGTATTTTTATATGTATTTATGTACAGTGGCTCAAACGTATAATTGGACACTAGGTGGTATGAGATTATTCAAATGCAGATTTTTTTCACTTCAATGAAAATAATTCTAAAACAACTTTGATGCAAAGTTGTAGATTATAAAAAAATCAACTTTAATATAAGACGTGTGTGGAACAATTTAATTCCGGAATTTTGCGCAAATTTCATGCCGTCGATGCCCCGACGTTTGGAAAAAGTAATAAAAGCAAAAATTTTTGCTTACAAGTACTAAAAATTTATCTTATATTTGACTGTCCAATTATTATTTTATTATTTGACTGTCCAATTATGGATTTGACATTTGTTAGTTTCATGTTTGAATTTGTTAGTTTCATGTTGTTTTTTATTTTAATAAATGGCCTTGAATAAAAACTTACTAAGTATTATACATTGTTTTAAAGTCTTTTTTTTTAATAATCTACAAGTTTGCATCAAAGTTTTTTAGAATTATTTTCATTTAAGTGAAAAACTCAGCATTTGAATAACCTCATACCTAGTGTACAGTTATACGTTTGAGCCACTGTACATTCCATAATAAAAAAATTAAAATATTTATGCTTTAAACACATTCGAAAGACAGGCTACCGACTACAAATGTCGCTGGCTACAAATGTCGCTTATAGCCAGCTACTTAATTATTTTAAAAACGACAGCTATATAGTTAACAGCTGATCCTGAAATTTACACGTTTTAATAAACAAATACTAAAAACTTTTTTCACACTTGTTTTTTTTAATAATAGCTGAAGAAGATTTTGTTATAAATTTTGTTTTAGCTTGTGTCATTGTATTTTAAATAAATGCAAGAGCGCCAAACAAATTAAAAAACAATAAACATACTCATACTAATGAGTAATGAAACAAACAAATATGAGCTAAAAGCAAATGGCAACAACGTAAATATTCTTTGTGACTGCAGAAGAAAAAATTGATAACAGTGAAGCAAAGAAAAATAATAAAATTGACCACAGTTCGTTATTTGCCAAAAGAAGTTTTTCGCACTCGATTATGTTCTGAGTCTGGAAATTTAATTGCTCCTGTGAGTGCTTAGGAAAGTTCGGCCATACATTATAACATAATTACGAAAAAGGAAAACGTCAGTAGCCATGGAGAAAATTACACTATGCAGAAGGAAGAGGTATCAAGGCCAAAAGTAGGTATGGACATATATGTACATACATAAAGGTGTTTAAACGGGAAAGAAGCCCAAAGTCATCGAAAGTTGCTTCTTCCGCAAAGATTGCTAAGGATGATGACAAAAGCAAACCCAATACCCACAACAGATTCGCTATTCTTCAGAATAAAAGCGACGTACTTATTACGAGTAAGAAGTCAAGTAATCCGCCCCCAATTTATTTGAAAGAGGAAAACTAAAATAATTTGGTCAAAGAATTGATCAAATTGGTCGGAGAAAATTCCTTCTCTGTGATACCGATAAAACTCGACAACTTGTATGAGACCAATATACAAGTTAATGATGAAAATGGTTATAGCAAGGCAGCTTCTAAGTTTAAACGATACCAGATAAATTTTAAATTTAAATATTTACTGATGGATAAAAAAATTTACGTAATGGTTATCTCTGAGACTCGTGTAACGTCTAGAAGCTGCTTTAAAATCAACGGATATACTTTATGTGACACAAAGAACCCCCGTGGAAGAGCTTGAGGTGGCTCGGCAATTCTAATTAAATCTCGTCTTAAGCACTCTTTATTGGACAACCCCTCTGAGGATTACCTTCAAGCAATGAACATCTATTGAAGGCTTCCATCAGTACTTGGTGATTTCCTCAATTTTTTCGTCCCCAAGATTTTCAATTACTGAAAGTTAATACAGCTCTTTTTATGACTTCCTCGTGCCATATTTTCTGGCAGCTGGCGACTATAATGCTAAGCAATAATTTTCATCAACCTGCTTCCAGATATAAGCTTTTTACTTTAATCTACCGGCCTTCTTTCAATTTGATGAAACAACTCTATCTTAAGAAGCATTCGCATTTGAGGTAATTAATGATTGCGAATGTTTCGGACTATTAATTTTTAATGGCATTCTATCTTGGGACGGACTACGTAACCTCGTACTCCCTATTCACAGAAATTTCCCAGAAGGTAAATTTCGAGAGAATCTTTTTACTTTAACCTACCGGCCTTCTTACAATTTGATGAAACAACTCTATCTTAAGAAGCATTCGCATTTGAGGTAATTAATGATTGCGAATGTTTCGGAGTATTAATTTTTAATGGCATTCTATCTTGGGACGGACTACGTAAACTCGTACTCCCTATTAACAGAAATTTCCCAGAAGGTAAATTTCGAGAGAATCTTTTTACTTTAACCTACCGGCCTTCTTGCAATTTGATGAAACAACTCTATCTTAAGAAGCATTCGCATTTGAGGTAATTAATGATTGCGAATGTTTCGGAGTATTAATTTTTAATGGCATTCTATCTAGGGACGGACTACGTAAGCTCGTACTCCCTATTAACAGAAATTTCCCAGAATGTAAATTTCGAGAGAATCTTTTTACTTTAACCTACCGGCCTTCTTACAATTTGATGAAACAACTCTATCTTAAGAAGCATTCGCATTTGAGGTAATTAATGATTGCGAATGTTTCGGAGTATTAATTTTTAATGGCATTCTATCTAGGGACGGACTACGTAAGCTCGTACTCCCTATTAACAGAAATTTCCCAGAAGGTAAATTTCGAGAGAATCTTTTTACTTTAACCTACCGGCCTTCTTACAATTTGATGAAACAACTCTATCTTAAGAAGCATTCGCATTTGAGGTAATTAATGATTGCGAATGTTTCGGAGTATTAATTTTTAATGGCATTCTATCTTGGGGCGGACTACGTAAGCTCGTACTCCCTATTAACAGAAATTTCCCAGAAGGTAAATTTCGAGAGAATCTTTTTACTTTAACCTACCGGCCTTCTTGCAATTTGATGAAACAACTCTATCTTAAGAAGCATTCGCATTTGAGGTAATTAATGATTGCGAATGTTTCGGAGTATTAATTTTTAATGGCATTCTATCTAGGGACGGACTACGTAAGCTCGTACTCCCTATTAACAGAAATTTCCCAGAAGGTAAATTTCGAGAGAATCTTTTTACTTTAACCTACCGGCCTTCTTACAATTTGATGAAACAACTCTATCTTAAGAAGCATTCGCATTTGAGGTAATTAATGATTGCGAATGTTTCGGAGTATTAATTTTTAATGGCATTCTATCTAGGAACGGACTACGTAAGCTCGTACTCCCTATTAACAGAAATTTCCCAGAAGGTAAATTTCGAGAGAATCTTTTTACTTTAACCTACCGGCCTTCTTACAATTTGATGAAACAACTCTATCTTAAGAAGCATTCGCATTTGAGGTAATTAATGATTGCGAATGTTTCGGAGTATTAATTTTTAATGGCATTCTATCTTGGGACGGACTACGTAAGCTCGTACTCCCTATTAACAGAAATTTCCCAGAAGGTAAATTTCAAGAGAATCTGTGTATTGACAACAGAAATACGATTATATGGAACCTCATAATGGATTCTCTGCTGCAGCGGGTGGGGCACTCCTTTAAGCTGAGTATGTATGCGGATGACTTGCTTATCTTGATTGAAGGTCAGTCTCGTGGTGAAATGGAGAGAAAGGGAGGGCAGGCCATGCAAGACGTAAATGAGTGGGGTAACCTGGTTAGGGTTACTGTGGCTTTGGACAAAACTGTGATGATGCTGCTGAAAGGCAGGTTGTGGCAGGCTCGTCCACCGCTCATTCGATCTGGCAACGTTGGTCTCAGATACGTGACACAGGTCAAGTATCTGGGTATAATGATACCCATTAGGGACAAGCTGAGTGCCGTTGTAGGTAAAGTCAGACGCATTCTTAGAAGTGACTGGGGCTTAAATAGACGTGCCACTCGTATCATTTATAGTGGACTGTTTGTTGCTTGCGCAGCTTATTGTTCTGCTGTGTGGTACGAAGTGGTTCTGTCTGCTGCTGGTAGAAACAAGGTCTTGTCCTGTCAGAGGGTTGCTATGCTCGCCTGCATGCAAGTTTGTTGGACGGTCTCGACTGATGCTCTTCAGGTCTTGCTGTGTGTGGTCCCGCTTGACTTGGAGGTGATGCGCCGAGCTATTGCCTTCAAGATCAAGCGTGGACTACCACTTTCTTCGCATGACTGGCTTTCTACGGATGATCTGGTAGATGGGGATATTAGGAGAATTAAGGTGCTCTTAGATGAGCATCTTGTTTCTATTTGGCGGGCGAGATGGGCGGATAGTGAGAACGGCAGGGTTACGTATGAATTCATACGTGACGCTGACTTTGTGCGTGACGCCCCGACTTCGGCTTCTGCCTTAGCCTGGGGTTTTTGCAGACGGGGCACGGCTCTCTCAATGCATTTTTGCATCGGTGAGGCCTGTCGGATACTCCGGACTGTGGGTGCGAGGGAATGTATCGGAATACTAATTTTTAATGGTATTTGATCTTGGGACGGACTACGTAAGCTCGTACTCCCTATTCACAGAAATTTCCCAGAAGGTAAATTTCGAGGGACTCTGTATATTGACGACAGAAATACAATTAAATTGGCTGGTTTTGCAGATAAAAACCGTACGTTGCATGGAAGAGGTATCAAGGCCAAAAGTAGGTATGGACATATACCTCTGTAAAATATTTATATGTGAAAAAAAAATTGTTCAACTATCAACTGAATTCGAACGTTAAATTATTACTGGTTTTGTATTTTCTTTTCTTATATTATTTCTCTTTAAATCACATATTTATTTCTTGTTTGAACCTCATGAAAACATTTATATGTGCATTCATTAGTTTCCGCGCTTTGATACGAAAAATTTGACATTTAAATTGTTATTCCTTATAGCGTAGACAGACGACAGCGTTAATTTGCATTAGAAGCTCACTAATGTGAATTAAAATTTAACGCTGACAGACGACAGTTTCTGCATTTAGTAAACAGCTGTTTGTTTGTCAACTAATTTTTTTGGCATTTACATCGAAATCAAATGGATAGAAGGCAAAAAGTACGATTAGCAGCTATGCTGTTGGTGAAAAATCACTATATATTTGAAAGAAAGTTGAAATTACTTTTGCTGAAACTGCTCCATAATGTAAGAATTGTACATGCACTAGCAACCATAAATCTGAACGTGTTGCTACAACTTGGGATAGCAAGAGGACAGTCTGAAATAAGAGAAAGGCAATTGTGGAAATTTGTAGGTTTAATATTTTCCAAAAGTTTGTGAAAAAGTTCAAAATATGGAGAGGATGAATACCAACATGAGGCTTTGTATTCCACTCGATAAGAGAGTGGCAATAGCATTGCCATATTGAAAAAGCTAAATTCAGTATAAATTCAGTCTGATTTCGTGCATTTATATCAAACCTAATACACATTGCGATGGGGATAATTCACAAGTTAATTTGAATTAAGACTGCTAATGCAAATTAACGCTGTCGTCTGTCTACGCTATTAGTTTTTGTTTGTTTTATAGTCATCTTCAAGGTGAGTTAATATGAATTAATAAAAAATAGTTATTACAAGTATTGTTTTGAGATAAAAATGCCACGTGGAACCGAGCTTTAAGATGAAGAGCGCGGGAAAATCATCGGAATGAAACTTACTGGGGAAAATATTACAAAAGTCGCAGCTACAGTAGTCGGCACCGTAATACTATTTCAAATTTTTTAAAAGATCCAGAAAACTATGGCATTATTAAATGAAGCGGTAGCATTCTAACTATATATCAGAGGACCAAGAGGCGTATTCGCCATTTAGCGACCAACGAAAATATGAGTTGCAGGCAAATAAAGGTGGAATTAGATTTAGGGATAACGAGACAATGTATACAGCAATTATTGAATAATGATATGGGCCTTTCATATGAAAGTAAAATACCTAAACCACGACTAACACAGCGACACAAAAATGCTCGTATAGCATTTGCAGAAAAGTATAAGTTTTGGGAGGAGGAATTTGAAAATGTCATATTTAGTGATGAAAAAAAATTCAGTTTAGATGGACCTGACGGTCACCACAAATATTGGAGAGATCTCCGCCTTCCCCGTCAGACATGTTACAAGCGGAACCATGGTGGTGGATCTCTCATGGTTTGGGCTGCATTTGGAGCACGAGGAAAGTCTAGAATATGCTTTGTGCCGAATAAAATGAATGCGGAGCTATATGTTGATTTGCTAGAGAATAATTTAATAGATTTTGCTGCTGAACTATACAACGATGATTGGGCATTTCAGCAAGACAATGCTCCGATCCATGTCGCTCGGTTGACAAAAGCATTTTTCAAGTCACATAACATACTGTTATTGGAGTGGCCAGCCCTAAGTCCAGACCTGTATTCAATTGAAGACCTCTGGGGCATTCTTTCCGTGAAGGTATTTTCTAAGTTAAAGCAATATACGACTCTAAAAGATTTAAAACTGTCAATTATACAGCAACGGGAAATAATTTATACGACTACATTAGGTTAGGCAGGTTCCATGACTAGAAGGCTGCAACATGTTTTAATAAAGAGAGGCAACCCAATCAATTACTAATATCATTATTAACTACATATGTATATCAATAATATTATGAATAATAACGTGCTTTTTATGATGCACATATAAATATTTTCTACAACATAAAAAATAATTAACTTTATTTTTCTTAACAAAATGAAATAGAATGAAATATTTTTTATAAATTTAAAATAAAAATAAAAACTAACTTATATGTAAAAAAGTTTATTAATAAGTTTTGTTTTTTAAGTTATAATGCACATATAAATATTTTAGAGAGGGTATATACATACATAAAGGTGTTTAAACGGGGAAGAAGCCCAAAGTCATTGAAAGTTGCTTCTTCCGCAAAGATTGCTAAGGATGATGACAAAAGCAAACCCAATACTCACAACAGATTCGCTATTCTCTAGAATAAAAGGGACGTACTTATTACGAGTAAGAAGTGAAGTAAGCCGCCCCCCAAAATAAGTTGAAGAGGAAATTACCCGTAAACACTCACAACCTATTCGTAACCTGCTTAACTGGTCGCAAATTTATTGTTTTAAGCACACCACAGCCAAAAGAAGCAGGCGTTCCTCAAGGCAGTAAGTATATTAGGACCAATCTGTATTTAATATATGCCTCTGACATCAATAAGCAGTAATCTTCACATCCCTCAAATTGCAAGAATATATTTTAATATTATAAAAATGTCTCAACATGGAAATCACACATAGACGTTAAATTGAAACAAAAGAAAAATAAAATCTGCTCCAACTAATTTGGCGTATGGCTGAAAATTCTTTATTGATTTTCTAGTTTTCACAGAATAATATAATTTAAGTTAATTTTAGGTTGATGTGAAACTTTAGAATCAAAAATGTGTCTTGATATTTCCCAGCTAGACAAGTTTCCATTGCATTTTTGATAGAGGCATTTTTGATTGGTCATATTTGCACAATCCATAACAGGATTAAATCTGTTGCTTGGTATTGCCCGGCTAGACCCAATGTTTCCATTTCATTTATGATCGCAGCATTTTTGATTCATGATATTTACACACCGTCTTCAACTTGGGCAAATCAAAATAATAGCTTGCAGTCAAAAGCTCATTGGCCATTTTAGCTAGATTTGACACTTTTTTGGTTATATATAATATATTCAAGTCTTCCATATTGTCCTCAAGCATTTCGGCAAAAACTTTGCTTCGATTCGCTAACATTTATTTGTGGGCTTTTACTTCTTGGGCTGCCACCACTAGTTTTACATCCCAAAATATTTTTGTTTTGTAGAGCTCCTTAATATCGCAAATATGCTACTTTGTTAGTGCTCATATTGAGTCGGATTTTGACTCATGATATGCTGCTCAACAGTATCGTTATAGCCTACTTTTCGCTTCATGTTCCGTTAAAAGCTGTATTCTTTTCAGCTTCGTAGAGCTTCAATCGAACATCCTCTCGTACTTCAGAATAGGATCTACTCTTTATCACTGTGTAATTCACATCAGTTACTGCACACGATAATACAAATGCGCCGCGTTGTGCCTGTAGTTGCATATTTGACATGATTCCTCATTATTCACAAGCATTAATTCAGCCATATTGTTATAATTGCTTAAATAGAAATATCTAGTGTCTTGAACCTCCTCACCAGCCCATAATTTTACTAGAACCCCCCAGTTGTAAACAGTTGTATTTTCTAGAATAAAACGACATTTTCTCACGTTTCGAGATTCACCCACAAAAGATAACGATCCGATAAATTGCACATCAGGGCCACAACTAAAGTAAAATTTTGTGCCGGGAAGCGCTACTCCAGCCTTCGCACATTCACAGCTTAAGTCGTGGATGATACTGATGTGGATTAATTTTTTTAATACGAGAACTGTGACTATCACTAGATGTTACTAAATTGGTAGAATTCATTTTAAACGATAGTTTTTATAACAATCTCTGACACAACACTTTTTTGCACTTAAAAATATAGAACCCTGGAGGATGTAGAATACAAAATTTATTTTTAGTCTGGATTACCTACAAGGCTATACAAATAAAATATGTGAAATATTAAATAATTTTCCCAATTAATCCTAAGTGCTTTCTTAATAGGGGGTTTTATTACCCGGTTGTCAGGTTATCCTAAAAAGTTAAACACAAACGCGCACGCACATATGTGAGAAATTTGACTTGATGGCTGACGGTGCACATGCGCAGTAAATTACAGTAAAATGGGATCATATTTAAATTTAGGTTCCCTGTAATATTCTTGACTTGAATACCCACCGTTTAATTAGGCGCATTAAGAAAATTACACAATTAATCGCATGGGGTCTCAAGTTTATTGCAAGTGTTGGGTCAAAAAAATAAAATAAAAATGAGTATGTTTTGTTAAATTTTCAAAGTTATTTATTTTAATATTGTATAAAATCAAAAACATAAAATTTTTTCATATAAAAACATAAAACATAAATAAAATTCAGTACTAGTTTCTTACAATTATTTTAGCAGTTATTTAAAAAAAATCAACCAGACTAATAAGCAGATTGTCATGTGCTGCATCCAGCGCAGTATATGACAACATGTTGCTGACAAGTAAATTTACCACATTTATTACAATTGGTTCAAACTTTTTTGTCGAATTTTGTTAAAGAATAGCACCCACGCTTTTATGTTGATTGATATACCTCGCCTTGTATATCTTGAATCTGGCTATCTGATAATTCAGGAACAATCACATGTCCTTCTGCCATGTTTTATATTTCACTCTCCAAATCTTGTGACATAACCTCCTCTATGTCACTAACATCGTTGTTCTTTGAATCCGAACCAGCAATATCCAACTCATCATCGCACACTATCCATTGTAGTATCTGTTTTTCTGCAGCCATTTTTAAAACTGAACACAAAAAGTGGACAAAATACAATTAATTGTACGCAAATACTTGTGACGAAATAAATAAAAACGGTAAATAAAATGAGAAAAACAAATACTTACCACGATCAAAAAAAGTTACACTATTGGTCGTATGGGCTCAACATGTATTAGTAAAGCGACACGTGTGTACGCTTTAACGATCAAAACGCAACTAATTTATGTTCTCTTTTTAAATGTATGAAGCTATAGAAAAAACAAGTTGGCTCCGAATATTTTAACGTATAAATTTTTTAATTTAAATTTCTTCTGGCCCCATGCGCCTAATTAAAGGATACACGTGTGAGCTCGCAGAATTTTTGGTATATACATAACAACATAATAAAAAATCGTAATTAGTACTAAAAGTCACCTATGTACATACAATAAAAAATTACAAAAATATTTATTTTTATTTTTAATTTTAGTTTTTTGTGTCGTTTGTATTTTAAATAAATACAAGAGCGCGAAAGAAATAAAAAAAAATAATAAAAATACTCCCATGAATAATAAAACAAGGCAAATATCACTGTGACTGCCTTCGTAGACTAGTAGCTAGTGTACTAGACTGGTAGTCCGAAGGTTGCAGGTTCGACTCCTGCCGCAGACTCCGGGTGTCTCTGCAGATAAGCCAAGTACCTTCGCAGTTTGTGTTAATTAATTAATTAGAAAAAAATGTATAACAGCCAAGCAAATAAATATAATGAAATTGACCACGGCTGGTTATCCCGAGTTTGGAAATTTAATTGCTCCGATGAGTACTACGGTAAGTTCGGCCATACAATTCCATATATCTACGAACAGAGACGGCGTCAATAGCCAGTGAGCAAAATCCAATATGAAGTAGAAGAGCAGAAACTCAAAGTCGTCCAAAGTTGGCTCTTCCGCTAAGATTGCTAAGACCGACGACAAAGACACGCCTAATATGCAGAACATATTTGCTATGTATGTACATATATACATATGTATGTATACTCCAAAGTGAAAACGAGTTACGTACCTATTACGAATCATTTAATTTAGGAGAGCAAAACTAAACTAATTTGGTAAAAGAATTAATAAAACTGATTGGAGAAAATTCCTTCGTTATGAAAACCCCTTGTCCAAACTTGTGTGAAACAGAAATACAATTTAACGATGAAAATGGCTATCGAAAAGTAACCTGTGAATTTGAACAGTGCGGACAATTTTTTAATACTTACCAATTGAAAAGCGCCAAAGGTCTTCAGATCTTAATAAAAGGTATTTACTCTTACCTGAACCCCAATAAGTTAAGGAGTATGGCATACCTGAACCGCAATAAGTTAAGAAGTATGGCATACCATAGCCTACTGCCTCACGATACTGCAAAGTGTAATAAATCTAAAGATAATGTAGGAACCCAAAAGTTCAGCAACTGTGGAGAGGCAACTACACTGCCAACTGCAGTGTTTATATGCAAGTCAAGCATACTTTGACCAAAAAATCTACCCCATCATCAATTCAGCATTTTAAATTATTGGCCACAAATTACCCTCAGTTGGCACAACCATTTACAAGTTAGGCTTCGTAAGCTAAAGTCTAATTCAACCGGAACACAAAAATCCATCCGCCAGTTTTCGTATGCAATCCAACCAGACCAGAATGCAAAAAGTGCAGCCAGAAAGTGTATCTCATGGTTATAACTTATGTCGTATAGGAGCTACAATTGAGGCACTAATTCAGACAGTAACTCTTCTTATAAACAACTGTTGTGGGCTGTATTAAATAAGCCATTAATTTAAAAATAAGTATCAATCCACATCGGACCCAGCAATATCCAATGCATCCCAAAAAAGTCAACGTTTGATGTGAATTTTGGGCTGGAGACGTCATCGGTCCATATTTCTTTTAGAATAAAATCGATGTCTACCAACTTGTTGGATGATATACATAAGTAGATTTCATCGATAAGTGGTTTCAACAGGATGGCGCTAGGTCCCACTTAGCTCAAGCCACATTGAACAATCTGCGTAAGCGATTTGAAATCTTTGAAAATTTAATATTTCAAATGCGAGCCACCAAATATAGCCATGGAGGACATTTGCACGATGTTATACTCCTTATATTCGGTAATGGCATCAATTGGCCTTTTAAATGAACAAACAAATTTATTCATTCATTACAGACTTTGGTTTATTTTTATTTAATGATTGACTTAATGAATGCCCCGTAATTTAAAATTTAGTCCATATTTCCTCAACTTAACTTTACAAATATACGAGCAGATATGCAAACGGATCATGAATTAAAATGCTGCTTGTCAAAATGAGTGGATCAACCCTAATCGTCCTAAAATTTGTGCATAACCCTCTTCTTAATTACTATTATTTTTTGCTTTGATCGCACATCAGCAAGAAGCGATAATTTTCCTCAAACTCCTTTCAGATTTAAGCTTTTCACTTCTATCTTGCAATTTTACACGAGTTGAATGCGGAAATTGGGCTCTTCCGTGGGAAGCAATAACAATTTTTTTCCTTGATGACCACTTCAGCGAAAAAAAGAAAAAATGGATTTTCCCAATTAAAACATTTATTTCTTTCCATGAATCTTTTCCTCAATCGCGCTTCAAGCCTGGCTATTTGTATTTCAATTTCTCCTTCTATTTTAATGGAGTAAACCCTTTGTATCACTTTATAATGCCAATTTATCGAATATTTGTATGACCCTGAATTAATTATTTAGGACGTCTATCCAGCTATAAAAAATTACTTCAAAATATGTCCACTTTGCTATGTTTTCTGCTCAAGGATTAATTACTCTTAAGTATCGTTGTGGGATAGAGACCGATGAAACAACTCTATCTTCAGAAACATTCGCATTTCAGGTAATTAATGTTTGCGAGTGTATCGGAATATTAATTTTTAATGGTATTCGATCTTGGGACGGACAACGTAAATTCGTATTACCTATTCACAAAAAGTTCCCAAAAGGTGAATTTCGGGAAAATCTGTGTATTGACGACAGAAATACGATTAAATTGGCTGGTTTTGTAAATAAGAACCATACGTTGCATGCATCTCTTAAAGGAAATAAATAAGAAATTTTTTTTATCTCTCCTTTGTCCTTGTTGTCCCCTGTTATGCCCGCTTCTTCACTTTATGTACCAGGTTCTCATAAAATTTCATAACTTCTTAACATATTCACTACTCGAAGTTATTGCTTTGGAAAGTTCAGCCATACATTCTAACATATGTATGTAATTACGAAAAAGGAAAACGTCAATAGCCATGGAGAAAATTACACTATGCAGAAGGAAGAGGTATCAAGGCCAAAAGTAGGTATGGACATATACATACATAAAGGTGTTTAAACGGGAAAGAAGCCCAAAGTCATCGACAGTTGCCTTTTCCGCAAAGATTGCTAAGGATGATGACAAAAGCAAACCCAATACTCACAACAGATTCGCTATTCTCTAGAATAAAAGCGACGTACTTATTACGAGTAAAAAGTCAAGTAAGCCGCCCCCAATTTATTTGAGAGAGGAAAACTCAAATAATTTGGTGAAAGAATTGATTGGTTGGAGAAAATTCCTTCTCTGTGATACCGATAAAACGCGAAAACTTGTATGAGACCAAAATACAAGTGAATGATGAAAATGGGTATCGCAAGGCAGCTTCTAAGTTTAAACGGTACAAGAAAAATTTTAAACTTGAATATTTCATGATGGATAAATAAATTTACGTAATGGTTATCTCGGAGACTCATGCAACGTCTAGAAGTTGCTTTAAAATCAACGGATATACGTTATGTGACACAAGGAACCCTCGTGGAAGAGCTTGTGGTGGCTCGGCAATACTAATCAAATGACGCCTTAAGTACTATTTATTGGACAAACTCTCTGAGGATTACCACATTTTGTATTTGAATTTCTCCTTCTATTTTATTGGAGTCAACTCTTTGTATCACTTTATAATGCCAATTTATCGAATATTTGTATGACCCTGAATTAATTATTTAGGACGTCTATCCAGCTATAAAAAATTACTTCAAAATATGTCCACTTTGCTATGTTTTCTGTTTAAGGATTAATTACTCGTAAGTATCGTTGTGGGATAGTGACTGATGAAACAACTCTATCTTCAGAAACATTCGCATTTGAGGTAATTAATGATTGCGAGTATATCGGAATATTCCCCCTTATCGTGTTTGGCGATTTTCGACTGCAAAATCGACAGTTTGTAATAGATTAAAGAAAAATGTTGCTCGGTATCTTTAGTCTATTACAAACTGTCGAATTTCCAGTCGAAAATCGCCAAACACGATAAGGGGGATTAATTTTTAATGGTATTCGATCTTGGGACGGACAACGTAAGCTTGTATTCCCTACTCACAGAAATTTCCCAGAAGGTAAATTTCGAGAGACTCTTTTTGCTTTAACCTACCGGCCTTCTTGCAATTTGATGAAACAACTCTATCTTAAGAAGCATTCGCATTTAAGGTAATTAATGATTGCGAATGTATCGGAGTATTAATTTTTAATGGCATTCTATCTTGGGACGGACTACGTAAGCTCGTACTCCCTATTAACAGAAATTTCCCAGAAGGTAAATTTCAAGAGAATCTGTGTATTGACAACAGAAATACGATTAAATTGACATTGTATGAATCTCTTAAAAGAAATAAATAAGATATTTTTTCATCTCCCCTTTGTCCTTGCTATTCCCTGTTATGCTTGCGGCAGGAAAGCATGTGTGGTTGGTGCCAGCGATACAGTTTGGAGGGATATTACCCGTGGCCGTCCTCAGGGGTCCATCTGTGGTCCATTTATATGGAACCTGATGATAGATTCTCTGCTGCAGCGGCTGGGGCACCTCTTTAAGCTGAGTGCGTATGCAGATGACTTGCTTATCTTGATTGAAGGTCAGTCTCGTGCTGAAATGGTGAGAAAGGGAGGGCAGGCAAGACGTAAATGAGTGGGGTAACCTGGTTGGGGTTTTACTGTGGCTTTGGACAAAACTGTGATGATGTGCTGAAAGGCAGGTTGTAGCAGGCTCGTCCACCGCTTATTCGATTTGGCAACGTTAGTCTCAGATACGTGACACAGGTCAAGTATCTGGGTATAATGATGGGTGAGAGGATGAACTTTTTAGTTCATCGTGCTTACATTAGGGACAAGCTGAGTGCCGTTGTAGGTAAAGTCAGACGCATTCTTAGAAGTGACTGGGGCTTAAGCAGACGTGCCACTCGTATCATATATAGTGGACTGTTTGTTGCTTGTGCAGCTTATTGTTCTGCTGTGTGGTACGAAGTGGTTCTGTCTGCTGCTGGTAGAAACAAGGTCTTGTCCTGTCAGAGGGTTGCTATGCTCGCCTGCATGCCAGTTTGTTGGACGATCTCGACGGGTGCTCTTCAGGTCTTGCTGTGTGTGGTCCCGCTTGACTTGGAGGTGATGCGCCGAGCTATTGCCTTGAAGATCAAGCGTGGACTACCACTTTCTTCGCATAGCTGGCTTTCTACGGATGATCTGGTAGATGGGGACATTAGGAGAATTAGATGAGCATCTTGTTTCTATTTGGCGGGCGAGATGGGCGGATAGTGAGAACGGCAGGGTTACGTATGAATTCATACGTGACGCTGACTTTGTGCGTGAACGCCCCGACTTCGGCCTTAGCCTGGGGTTTTTGCTAACGGCGAGGCCTGTCGGATACTCCGGACTGTAGGTGCGAGGGAATGTATCGGAATATTAATTTTTAATGGTACTCGATCTTGGGACGGACAACGTAAACTCGTATTACCTATTCACAGAAAGTTCCCAAAAGGTGAATTTCGTGCGAATCTGTATATTAACGACAGAAATACAATTAAATTGGCTGGTTTTGCAAATAAACATTAAACGGTTAATGTTGTATGCAAATCTTAAAGGAAATATATCAGAAATATGTGCTAAAAATATAAAATTTTATAATCATCTGTGAAATTGTGTTTGTTCTGTGAGGATTACCTTCAAGCAACTAACACATGTATTGAAGGCTTCCATCAGGACTTGGTGGTTTCCTCACTGTATCGCCCCCAAGATTTTCAATTACTGAAAATTAATACAGTTCTTTTTATGAATCCCTGGGGCCTTATTATCTGGCAGCTGGCGAGTACAATGCTAAACATACGTTCTGGAAATCACGATTAGTACACCATATCAAAAAAAGGTTTTAATGTAAATTCGAGTGGACAGCTAATATTCTGGCCAACAGATGGACAAAAAAGTTCTTGATGTTATTGATTTTGGAGTAGTGAAAGGCGTGCCTATAGAAATGAGGCTTCGTTAGATTTATCTTCACCATTCACCCACTTTTGTAACCATATCTTCCCACTGTTGTTACCATATCGTCGTAACCAATCGTCAATATTTTTTTTTTCACAGACCATTCTCGAACAATTTTAATTGTTTCCTTTTTTTTGCCACTCGTAATATTTATTTGTTGTATCCTCAAAACTGAACTAACAATAAGTATTCAAATCTTTCCTTTAGGACTTTTATATCAATATTTGTTATATATAATATATTTAAGTCTTCCATATTATCCTCAAACATTTTTGCAAACACCTTGATGCGACTCGCCAATATTGATTTGTGGACTTTTACTTCACGTCCAGCCACCACTAGTTTTACATCCCAAAATAATTTTGTTTTGTAGAGCTCCTTAATATTGTAATATCCTACGTTATTAGGAAGCGCTATTATTGACTCGTGGGATTTTGCCTCATGATATGCTGCCTCTTTTGAAATGTAGAATTTCGCTTCATCATCTCTTACAGCTGAATCGTTTTTAGCTTCATAGAGCTTCACTCGAACATCTTCGCGTACTTCAGCATGAGATGTACTCTGTATATCTGTGTATTTCACATAAGATACTGCACATGATAATGTAAATGCGCCGTTGTAGTTGCTTATTTGACATGATTCGTCTTTATTCACAAGAATTAATTCAGCCACGTTGTTATAATTGTTGAAATTGGTGTATCTTGCCTCTTGGTCCTCCTCACCAGCCCACAATTGTACACGAACTCTCCAGTTACAAAGAGTTGTACTTGTTAGTATAACTCGGCATTTTCTCACTTTACAGAGTTCACCGATAATAGATAATGACCCGATAAATTTCACATCAGGGCCATAATTAAACTCAAATTTTGTCCAGGGAAGCGCTTTTCCACCCTTCACACTTTCACAGCAGAAATCGTGTATGATCCACTTGAGGGTAAATTTTTTTTTCCATATGAAAAATATGACTTTCACTGGATGTTGTTAAATTTTTAGAATTCATTTTGCACGCTAGTTTTTATAACACGGTTTCGGACTTATTCAATATAATTTGGGAGCAAGTTGCGAAAAGCTACTGATTTATCCGAATGTTGGGAAGATACTAAGTGCACTTAAAAATTTAAAACACTTGAGAATGTAGAAGAAAAACTTATTTTTAGTTTAGACTACCCGTAAAGCTACTTAAATAAAACCGGCAAAGTACGAAGGATTTTCCCACTTAATTCCAACTGCTTTCTTAATAAGGGATTTTATTACCTAATTTATAGGTTATCCTAAAAAAATTTAACCTACATGCAGGTACACGCATATGTATGTGGGAAACTTGAGTTGTTCGTCCAGTGTGCACATGGGTTCAGCAAATTACAACAAAATGGGGTTATATTTAAATTTACTGAAGCTCAGTCATGAAAGTGGCAAAAATAAATTTTTGGAAATCAAGGATGTATGGGAGAACCTTACACGAAATTTTTCACACAATATAAAATAATATTTTAGGAGTAATTTTTAGTTTATGCAATGGTCTTTTCATAAATGTAGAAAATTTTTTTTAAATGGGTATGTATGGGAGACAAAAATAAACGTCCTTGCGAAGAAGCAAAACAAAAATTAGAGTCAAAGAATTATAAAAATATATATAATTTTTGTAATCAAGCGTTAGGTCTTTTTTTAAATAATAATTTTATTCAATATTTCGACGCCTCTTTGGGCGTCTTCTTCAGGAAATTTTTTTATTAATATGACAATTGAAAAAATTTTTTGAAAACTTATTTTACATACATACATAAATGAACAAATTGAAAAAAATTTTTATGAACCAATCAAAATTTAATAAAGTAAAAAATTTTTTTTTAAAGGAAACAAAAAACAAAAAACTAAACAAAAAATGTTTTTAACCTATGAAGAAATGAAAAATCCTTTATACTAATTATATAATAACAATAAAAAATATTTTACATTCCTATTGGTCAGTTTAATTTACGAATCAAATGTCTATAACATTGAGCAACATTATCTGTATCAGTTTTATAGTTTACTATCTTATTACTTGGAACATTAATAATGTTAAGCATCTCTAACATATAACGTCGTTTAAAATTCTTCTCTATAGCTAAGACTGATACTTTGCTAAAGTCCGGATTATGACTAGAGTTACAACAATGTTTCGTTAATGCTGTCTTTTGTGAAGTTGAAACATTCCTATACTTTTGGTCTGACTTGTGTCCTGCCAACCTAGTCTTCAATTTATTCTTTGTTGTACCTATATATACTTTATCACATCTCTCATTATTCTTACCATCGCATGGTATCTTATAAACGACATTAGATATGTCTAATTTTTCTACTTTATCTTTAGTCTTTGTGAATAATTTACCTACTGTATTATATATTTTATGAGCCATTTTATAGTTTCTGTTATCAAAAATATTTGATTTTTCTAATCTCTCGGACATCATTGGTACATAAGTTAACGATTTATAAATTTTTTGTTCCCGAATAATATCTGATCTTGTCCTATTATTTTTATATTGTATTATTAATTGATTGATAAGGTGAATTGGAAAGCTATTATCAAGTAATATATTCCTAATTTTTTTTTTTTTTTTTATTCTTCTTATGAAACTCAATATCACTTATCGATAAAATTCTCTCTATAAGATTCTTTGCCGTATTTATAATAATTTTCTTTAGATGTTTAGAAAAATAGTTAATAATTCTGCCAGATGATGTTGGTTTTTGGTACCAATCTATTGATATAGTGCTTCCTCTATTTATTACTAATGAATCTAAATATGGAAGTACTGAGTTGCGTTCTTTCTCAATTGTAAATTTAATATCAGGATGAAATGAATTAAATGTTGATAACATAATTTCTACATCACTTTCTGATATAATGCAAAATAAATCATCGACATATTTTGTTAATATCTTTGGTTTAACTCTTAACTTTTCAATGCATTTGTCTAGAAGTTCTTCCATTACAATATCAGCTACAATAGGAGATGCTGGAGAGCCCATTGGAAGTCCTTTCTGTTGTACATATATCTTATTATTATACTGAAAATACCTGTTATCTATTATACAAAATCTAATAATCCGTAAAAACAAATTTTTGCTCATATTGGTATATCTTTCTATTGTATTCCATTTTTCATCTATTATATTAATAGCAAGATCCACTGGAATACTTGGAAACAATGAAACAACATCGAGTGATACTAATTTTTCATCAGCACCAACTTTCAAATGTTTAATTCTATTTTTAAATTGTAACGAATTAGTTACATTATATTTTGATTCCACAGTTAACCTTTTTAAAATATCTGTGATGTACTTACATAATTCATATGATGGTGAATTTATACTAGAGCAAATTGGTCTCAATGGAAAATTTTCTTTATGGATTTTAGGTAATCCATATAGTCTTGGAGCTAAAGCTACATTTGTCTTAAGTTTATTTTTGTCTACGCTTGAAATTATTCTTGCTTTGAAAAGTTCTTCAACTATATCATTATTTATTTTTTGTAACTTAGTCGTTGGATCTTTATTCAATATTCTATATGTGGTATCATTACCCACTATATCATTAATCCTTATATTATAATCATTCTTACTCATAGCTACTGTTGTATTACCTTTATCTGCATTTAATATAATTATGTCTTTATTAGACTTTAAGAATTTTTCGCAAAGCTTTACTTTATCTAATACAAATCTATCCCTATTTGTTAATTTAATCTTATTTGTGTGGCTATCAATAATCTTAGTCAATTTTGATCTGGCTATTTCTTGTTCATCTCTATTCTGTAAAGTCTGTACAAAATCTTCTCCTTCTGCTATTATTTTCATTATAGGAAAGTCCTCTTTCTTAACTGGTAATGAATGTTTTTTACCTAGAGAAAGAATATATTGTACATCTTCTGGAATATTAACATCTGTCTTGTTAATAAACCATTTATTATTAAAATTAATGCTTAATTCTTTTCTTTGTATATTCATAAGACAATCAAATTTCTTTCTATGTACCTGTTTAGTCCTCTTCACTAAAGCATAAGTAAACTTATCCTGGTATTTCAAAAAATTTTTCATTTCTTCATAGTTAAATAGCCTTCTTAAAAAATGTTTGATATTCAGTAACTCCTTTTTCAAATATTCATGAACTTCATGTTTTTGTCTTATTGCCAAATTTAGAATTTTGCTGTGAAACCCTTCAATACATCTCCAATATATTTGTTTGGTTGATTGTTGAAAATTTGTATTAAAAATTTGGAAAATATTTTTGGTTGATGCCTTGACAAATTTTGGAATTACACCAGCATTTCGGCAACGAATAAGAAATGTTATGGTAGCCTTGCACTTTACTAATTTGTCATTGATTGATTTATATCTATTGATACATTTTCTTATTTCATTATTTTTCTTCATCAATCTGTAACTTCCCTCTTTATAATTATTAAGAAATTGCTCTCCTTGATAATTTCCGAAAAAATTATGTCTTCTTCTTATATTTTGGAAAAATTCATTTTGTTGAAATCCGGTAACAATCATCTTAACTGATTTTTCTTATAACGGTTTGCTCTCCGTATATCAAATTAATTAACACTATTTTTTCGACCTTTTTTGTTTTAATATATATAATTTTTGTAATCAAGCGTTAGGTCTTTTTTTAAATAATAATTTTATTCAATATTTCGACGCCTCTTTGGGCGTCTTCTTCAGGAAATTTTTTTATTAATATGACAATTGAAAAAATTTTTTGAAAACTTATTTTACATACATACATAAATGAACAAATTGAAAAAAAAATTTTTATGAACCAATCAAAATTTAATAAAAAAAAATTTTTTACTTTATTAAATTTTGATTGGTTCATAAAAATTTTTTTCAATTTGTTCATTTATGTATGTATGTAAAATAAGTTTTCAAAAAATTTTTTCAATTGTCATATTAATAAAAAAATTTCCTGAAGAAGACGCCCAAAGAGGCGTCGAAATATTGAATAAAATTATTATTTAAAAAAAGACCTAACGCTTGATTACAAAAATTATATATATTAAAACAAAAAAGGTCGAAAAAATAATGTTAATTAATTTGATATACGGAGAGCAAACCGTTATAAGAAAAATCAGTTAAGATGATTGTTACCGGATTTCAACAAAATGAATTTTTCCAAAATATAAGAAGAAGACATAATTTTTTCGGAAATTATCAAGGAGAGCAATTTCTTAATAATTATAAAGAGGGAAGTTACAGATTGATGAAGAAAAATAATGAAATAAGAAAATGTATCAATAGATATAAATCAATCAATGACAAATTAGTAAAGTGCAAGGCTACCATAACATTTCTTATTCGTTGCCGAAATGCTGGTGTAATTCCAAAATTTGTCAAGGCATCAACCAAAAATATTTTCCAAATTTTTAATACAAATTTTCAACAATCAACCAAACAAATATATTGGAGATGTATTGAAGGGTTTCACAGCAAAATTCTAAATTTGGCAATAAGACAAAAACATGAAGTTCATGAATATTTGAAAAAGGAGTTACTGAATATCAAACATTTTTTAAGAAGGCTATTTAACTATGAAGAAATGAAAAATTTTTTGAAATACCAGGATAAGTTTACTTATGCTTTAGTGAAGAGGACTAAACAGGTACATAGAAAGAAATTTGATTGTCTTATGAATATACAAAGAAAAGAATTAAGCATTAATTTTAATAATAAATGGTTTATTAACAAGACAGATGTTAATATTCCAGAAGATGTACAATATATTCTTTCTCTAGGTAAAAAACATTCATTACCAGTTAAGAAAGAGGACTTTCCTATAATGAAAATAATAGCAGAAGGAGAAGATTTTGTACAGACTTTACAGAATAGAGATGAACAAGAAATAGCCAGATCAAAATTGACTAAGATTATTGATAGCCACACAAATAAGATTAAATTAACAAATAGGGATAGATTTGTATTAGATAAAGTAAAGCTTTGCGAAAAATTCTTAAAGTCTAATAAAGACATAATTATATTAAATGCAGATAAAGGTAATACAACAGTAGCTATGAGTAAGAATGATTATAATATAAGGATTAATGATATAGTGGGTAATGATACCACATATAGAATATTGAATAAAGATCCAACGACTAAGTTACAAAAAATAAATAATGATATAGTTGAAGAACTTTTCAAAGCAAGAATAATTTCAAGCGTAGACAAAAATAAACTTAAGACAAATGTAGCTTTAGCTCCAAGACTATATGGATTACCTAAAATCCATAAAGAAAATTTTCCATTGAGACCAATTTGCTCTAGTATAAATTCACCATCATATGAATTATGTAAGTACATCACAGATATTTTAAAAAGGTTAACTGTGGAATCAAAATATAATGTAACTAATTCGTTACAATTTAAAAATAGAATTAAACATTTGAAAGTTGGTGCTGATGAAAAATTAGTATCACTCGATGTTGTTTCATTGTTTCCAAGTATTCCAGTGGATCTTGCTATTAATATAATAGATGAAAAATGGAATACAATAGAAAGATATACCAATATGAGCAAAAATTTGTTTTTACGGATTATTAGATTTTGTATAATAGATAACAGGTATTTTCAGTATAATAATAAGATATATGTACAACAGAAAGGACTTCCAATGGGCTCTCCAGCATCTCCTATTGTAGCTGATATTGTAATGGAAGAACTTCTAGACAAATGCATTGAAAAGTTAAGAGTTAAACCAAAGATATTAACAAAATATGTCGATGATTTATTTTGCATTATATCAGAAAGTGATGTAGAAATTATGTTATCAACATTTAATTCATTTCATCCTGATATTAAATTTACAATTGAGAAAGAACGCAACTCAGTACTTCCATATTTAGATTCATTAGTAATAAATAGAGGAAGCACTATATCAATAGATTGGTACCAAAAACCAACATCATCTGGCAGAATTATTAACTATTTTTCTAAACATCTAAAGAAAATTATTATAAATACGGCAAAGAATCTTATAGAGAGAATTTTATCGATAAGTGATATTGAGTTTCATAAGAAGAATAAAAAAAAAAAAAAAAAATTAGGAATATATTACTTGATAATAGCTTTCCAATTCACCTTATCAATCAATTAATAATACAATATAAAAATAATAGGACAAGATCAGATATTATTCGGGAACAAAAAATTTATAAATCGTTAACTTATGTACCAATGATGTCCGAGAGATTAGAAAAATCAAATATTTTTGATAACAGAAACTATAAAATGGCTCATAAAATATATAATACAGTAGGTAAATTATTCACAAAGACTAAAGATAAAGTAGAAAAATTAGACATATCTAATGTCGTTTATAAGATACCATGCGATGGTAAGAATAATGAGAGATGTGATAAAGTATATATAGGTACAACAAAGAATAAATTGAAGACTAGGTTGGCAGGACACAAGTCAGACCAAAAGTATAGGAATGTTTCAACTTCACAAAAGACAGCATTAACGAAACATTGTTGTAACTCTAGTCATAATCCGGACTTTAGCAAAGTATCAGTCTTAGCTATAGAGAAGAATTTTAAACGACGTTATATGTTAGAGATGCTTAACATTATTAATGTTCCAAGTAATAAGATAGTAAACTATAAAACTGATACAGATAATGTTGCTCAATGTTATAGACATTTGATTCGTAAATTAAACTGACCAATAGGAATGTAAAATATTTTTTATTGTTATTATATAATTAGTATAAAGGATTTTTCATTTCTTCATAGGTTAAAAACATTTTTTGTTTAGTTTTTTGTTTTTTGTTTCCTTTAAAAAAAAATTTTTTACTTTATTAAATTTTGATTGGTTCATAAAAATTTTTTTCAATTTGTTCATTTATGTATGTATGTAAAATAAGTTTTCAAAAAATTTTTTCAATTGTCATATTAATAAAAAAATTTCCTGAAGAAGACGCCCAAAGAGGCGTCGAAATATTGAATAAAATTATTATTTAAAAAAAGACCTAACGCTTGATTACAAAAATTATATATATTAAAACAAAAAAGGTCGAAAAAATAGTGTTAATTAATTATAAAAATAAATATACTTTTTTAAAAAAGTCTAGATTAAAACTATTTAAGTGGTGTCCCTAAACTGGTTCCCCGATATTTGCCTGTATTTGTGCATTTTTTTAAATTTACGAATAATTATATATTGTTTTTCAATCACTGGTTCTTTCACTTCTGTGTATATTTCTTAGTTTTTTTTTTAATTTTGAAAGGCCGATCTACAAAATTTTTTTTCCGATTAAATTAGGTGTTGGATGTTGGCCTTGCATGACTCCAAAGAAAAAAACGAATGTCATCAACATGCCCGAAAGAGGAAAATTTCGTAAAACTAATTGTTAGTGAAATGTTCAATGTGAAAATTTTATTGTTTCGCTTGCTGTGTGGCGTCTTCGTGATGAGAACGATAATATTGGTGAATCTGGTATCTCAGAAATAGATAGATATAATAATTAGGCCCAACCAGTGTCGGACATAATCTTAGTGATAGTAATTAATAATACATAAATGTCGTGTTAAGGACAAAAATATTCAAAAAATTTCATCTGGAGTGTGGCGTATTAAAGCCGTAGTGTCCCTCTTTTTTAAACGGATGCGTCCAGTAAAGTTCAAGATATTACGAGCAAGGGGATTAGGATGGGACTGGAGTTTTGTTAAATATTTGCCTACATATTTCGCAATTTCAGCGGTCACAAGTGGCATATTTAGATCTCGATGTACATTTGAATTTTTCATTTACCATGGAGCCGATGTTATTAACCTTAAAATTTTGTTTTGCATTCGTTGGATTCTCTCTACATTGGAAGCTGAAGCAATGCCCCATAGCTGAACTCAGTAACACCATATGGGTTTCAAAAGCGACTTGTATATTAAAAGTTTACAATGTAGACTGAGGGTTGGATTTCTACCAATCAGCCAATGTATCTGAGTTAATTTAAGCTTCGAATTAATGTGGTATTTCCGTAATATTTTCGGTTTAATATTTTCGGTAAGATTGGCAATGGTAAATTCAATATCATCGGAAGTTCTTAGCTTGATGTTCTCCGTACAATGACTACTGAGATATTTTTATTATATAATATTTATATTATTATATTATATTATTATTTATATTATTATATTATATTATATTTTTATTATTATATTATATATATAAATGAAATTAAAGAATATTTTTTACTCCCTTTGCCAATAATATTAAAATCTAGCCAAATAATTCAAGTCAATTGAACTTTAAAAAAAAAAAAATTAAAAAAACAACATCTGCATGAAAGATACATTATTATTGTATTATAACAGTTGCATACAACAAATTTGTATTAAATCTCCTCTTCAAAATGCATCCACATATTTTTTTTTTTGATAACTTCCACATGCAGCCAGTTGACTTTTGAACCAGTCAAGTCAATATGGTATGTGGGGTGTAGACAGACAGACTGTGATGATAAAAAGACTAAAGTATAGAATAAAATTTAAAGTTCGTTTGTACTCATACATTTGTGTACTTGCAACATATTCATATAGAGAATACTGGAATTATTGGTCACGTAGTTGAATAAACATTTTTATGGCTAACATTTGATCGCACCCTACATTCAACCATATCGGGTGAAACAATAAATGTAACACAAACACAAACGTAACCATGAATTTATATTTTCAATGTTAAAAAAACACATCGGTATCGTCATCAATATCAACAGCAACAGCATCATTTTTATAACAATTTTATTTGTTGCACTTAATTTTTTGTTTGTTTATTTTTTTATTATGTTGCATTAAAGTCCATATACGAGGAGTTATTGTTGTTACTAGTTGCCAGTCGTCATGGTAATAAGAGGAAAAAGCTCATAATGGATGATAATCGTTGCTTTTGGAAGAAGGCCAAACAAATTCTCCTGGGTCGTGTGTATGGCTCTGCCTGTGTATGTGAATTTTGTTGCTTTTATTACTAGTGATGCCACTTACTAAACATTGTTCAGTTCTTTTTGTTGTTGTTTACTTTTTTTAATGCAACATCGTGTAGCGCCACTTGATGATGTTGATCTTTTCTTATACTTTTCATTTAAGAATTTCTTTTGCTGCTCTTAAAGTTGATCTTTCTTAGCAAAAGTTATCGTTTTGCTCTTGTTGTTTTTTTTTTCTTCTTTCGTATGTTGCAAGTAACAATAAACCACGTACTTGTGTCGTGTGTTTTTATTTGCTCGGTACTTCGAAATTCTAAAGCAAATATTATACTTGCGTTTTTCTTTTACTCGTACACTATTTGTAATGTTGTTGTTATTGCTGTTGCAATGTTTTATAAGCTCTCATATAATTTTCCGATCATGTTCTGTTTATGAGTTCAGTTCGTGTGAGGAAGTAATTCAATATGTAAATTGCCAAACAAAACAATCAAAAATTAGCCATGCAACACTACACCATGGTGCATCACCACTGTTTGCTTGTCATTATTATAATTGCGTTGCACTAGATATAAGAACTGTTGCTGAGCTTGGCTGGAGAAGATTTACGAGAGGCTGCAAAAAATACTTTTTTTAAGTTTCTTTAAATTAAGTTAACTTTAATAATTGGTCTGTGCGCTTTAGAAGGCAGAGAGCGAATTGGGTTAAATTTGTCTTAAGCTTTTAAACTAGAATTTAAACGGAGCGCTTAGCAAAACGATTAAATGCTTTTAACAATTATATAAACTTCCGGGCGATATAAAAATTAAAATAAGCATTACTAATTAAGAAGAGAGGGTAAACTTGCATGAGAAGATACATGCTACGCCCTTTTCTTCAGTAAACTTAGAATGGAGGCCATAAGGCCCATTGCGACGCCCAGAGGACTAAAATACACTCTACGCTTCCTGGATTTTGAATCAACAAGAATCAACCGTAATCACGAAGCCTAATTAGTCCGTCAGTGGCACTTCTCTGAGACAGTCCAGATGCAGAAAGAAGCGATTTTCCAAGAATTTGAATCTGCGTTCCTGAGAGCAGGCCACAAACTCCTCCTTCTCGCTATCGAAGCAGCTTCTGCGCTCGTCTTCATAGGACAATCATAGATGCGATGACAGTGTCTCATGATAATGGCAACAGGAAGTGGTAGCGGCCTCCTCCCATAAGATAGAAGCTGTCTGGTATTGCTACCGCTAATCGTAGGCCATAGAAACCTGGATATTATGCATTTAGTCATCTTGAACCATGTTTCCTTCAGGACCCACGCCATTATTCTAATAAAAAAATTTAACTTAATGAATACATATATCTCTTTTTGAGTTAGCCAGATCCAAAACCGAGATATTTTGCACGCTCTTCAGTCCTCTCGTTGCCCTAGAAGACTTAATGTCCCCGAATTCATACTATCCTGCACAAATGTTGTTCCAGCAGAACTCGTGCCAACAAATAACTCGATTACCAATCAAATGCTCTAATAGCAGCCGGACTATGCGCAGAAATTTAAATTGAGCTAGTCCTTAACCCGATATCCCTAATGTTTTCTACAGCCTCCATTAAGGCGTATATCTCCAACTGGAATACGGTGAAGGTATCGGATAACCTGAATGAGACTGTCTCAGTTTTTTTATATCGATGTTTGAGTATGTATGAGAGAATGAACAAAATCAGTTTAAAATGATTCTGCGTAACACCCTTTCTACTCCTCTTTTCTCTCTTGCCCATAAAGTAAGACTTTCTGCAAGAAAACTTTCATGTATGAATTTCAACTTCTAAAGTGTTACTCAGACTTCTAGAAATATACAATAAGAAAATTAGTTTATTTTTATTTCTTTATTTGAAAACTTAATCGTGTTCCAGCGTTTATACAAAAATAAAGTATAGACTTGCAACATGACCTTATAAGGAAACACTTTGGGCATCAGACTTCTTCTTGTAACATATTTTCAATTAAAAGAATTCATTCATTGTCTATAGAAAATGTATATTAAAAATTTTTCATACAAAATATAATTTCTGCTTTCAAATAGATTTCGTGACATTAAATTTTGTCACTGAATTTTTACTTCTGACTGAACATACGAGTACTTCACAAGGGTAAATTTCCTAATTCCGCAATCGGAACATAGTGTAATTAGTAATTGTTCAAATTTGTTTTCTGTTTTATTTGCATTTATCAGTTCAATTAATTTTTTAAGCTTAAGGTAAGGGACGAAATTTGCAACAGAATTTCATTACGTTCATAACAGAGACAGTTAAAGAATATTGCCGCAACTATCTCCGGATATTGCGAATGCAGCAACCATTCCAAACGAATATCTTTCACATCGTATAAGTTTTGCAGGAGCTGCATAACGATGAGTTAAATGAGACGATCTTCTACTTTCTGTGCAACTGTGCGTCTCTAAAGATGTGTCGTAAGATGTACTACGGTCGTTAGTCTGTGCTAGTATGACTCAGTTGGTGACGCTATACTTAAGGGGCTCAACTCCTTCATTACAAACTGCGGACGGCTCCAAGGCTGAATCTTTAAGCATATAGGAATACCCATTTTCTCTTTCGAAAACCTTCTATGTTATGAAAGCTTCATAACCTATAATAAAATAAACGTTCATGCTCAAAATAAAAAAATATTTAAATGATCGGAGATACTTTTTCGAAAAGTCAACGATGTCCTACTTCTATATAAAAAAATTAAAAATTGTATAAAAAATATTTTTTAAATTGAACGAATCTTAAAAAAATTCTACAAAAATTTAAGATCTTTACTGGTTATATAACTGTTTATATCTGAAGATTGTCAAGTATCTCCTAAATATACGATATAATCAGGTTTTTCCTACGGCTTTTGTTGCAAATTTTGAAAATGAAAAATGCTTTAAATTGATTAATGTTAGTAATTACGACAGTGGTTTAGAAATTCCGGAATTTTTTCACCGTTTATTTCGCAAAACTGCTTGTAAAATTCATGGCATCAACTTCTGTTTTATGTCATAGCCGAGCAAATAAAATTTTTGGCATTTCCTCTTTGATTACATTTCTTTCTCTGTCTCTTTTGAAAAAAGAAGATCACTTTTAGTCACATTGTACTGTATCATTCACTCCATAGTAAGCAGCACATCAGAGTTAGAAAAAATTATTTGTATTTTAATTAAAAAATCAGAACACAACATTTGTTGCCTAAAAATAATTTCCTTCCAGAATTGTATAAAAAATAAATTAATAAAATTGAACACATCACACCATTTTTAAAACTCAATAAAACATTTTATTTCTCAAACTATGAATGCATGTATGATCATATATCTGGTAGAATTTAGTAATTTAATGGTAAAATATGAATTTCTTTATAGTATTAAATGATAATGTATTGATTGATATCAAAACATAACATTTTGGGCCACATACGAATATTCGAACAAGAGTCCGAAAACCAAAAAGTGTTTCCTTTGTCAATGTACATATGTATATGTATTGTCTTGATTGATCATAAATATAAGATTTTATGTCATGATCGAAAATTCGAAGTTAAGTTCAAAAATTCGAACATGAGCATGAAAACCATTAATATGTTTATTCAAATTATGTACATAAATATGTGCATATGGAAGTATTATTTCTGAAAATATGTATATTATTTAAGTAAGATTTACCGTTATAACCAGCTAAAATAACAAAACCAAAGGCAAAAAGTTTTCCGAGAAAAATTAAATTTTTATAATATATGTATGTACATACATATGTATGTATGTACAATAATATCGCCTTAAAGAGTCTTAAGAAAAGTTTTATTAAAATGTGATATCATGCGTCGATTCTTCAAACCCATTAATTTTTTATTTGCCATTTTTTTAAATGCAACAGTACAAAATGTACATAAGTACACACTCATTTATGTACATAATCTTAAAATCCAATTCGAAAAGTACTCTTAAAATAAATCAATCACAGCAATACTATCTATGAATCATTAATATGTAGGAGGCGGAGCCAAAATGTGGAGGAGCTGCCAATTGTTCTTTACAACAAAAATTAACACAAAAATATGTGCAACTCACAATATTAAAAAATAACATACATACATGCATGTGCATGCATACATACATATACAAAAAAATCGTACTCACACGAACACACACATAAAAGTTTTTTTAACCCATAAACAAACATATACATACATCAATACGTATGAGTATAACACTGTTTTGAGTAGTAAAAGCAGCAAAAAAAAAATTAACAGCTCCAACGAAGCAGCAATAACACGAGGGAATCAAAAACAACAACAATGGCATAAAGTAATAAATTTTGAACTCGTACAGTATCGACAGTCTCCAACATGCATATAGTAACAACAATAATAAACAAAACAACACACTTGCATACAAGTCTCTAGAGCAAGAGTAAATTAAAACTAATTGTTGTAGTTGTCATCGTTGTCATCAACATCGGCAATATCATGATCGTTATAATCGTAATTATCATGGCCAGTAGCTGTAATTGCGATAAAAATATTGCACTTGAAATGAACACCAATGCACCTATACACACACGTATGTATTTACATGTACTTATGTAATATGCTCCTCTTCCCACTGACTTGAATATTGTTTATTTTATTCAGCAACTAAATAATTAATAACTGGGAAACCATTGCAGTTATCAGAATAAGATATTCCGCAGACAGAGCTGAGGAATTTTCGAAGAAATTTTGAGACTCGTGTCTTAAATTTGTTCACATAGAAGGTCGTATTTTTGTGTGGCAGAAAATATTTTCATAGTCCAAATTCTAAATTTGTTTTTAATCAAACAAAGACAAAATATGACTGATAAAAGATAAATTTTGTACCTATTCCCGATACACACAGCAGGTGGCATGGACACGACAACAATTTGCTAGAGTATTGTTAATTTCTGAAATATACATATGTATACTAACGTATGTATGTATAAATAACCAAAAATATGCTTAAGGACGAAAATATGAAGTAAATAATTCAACGAAATGGAAATTTAATGGCATTTTCTGTTCTCAAAAAAAGTGTAAATTTTCTTTGGTCCAAATACGAGTTTTTAAATCATGTGTCATTTTGGTGCTGATAGATTTTTTCTGTCCGAAATATTGACTGTCAGTTAGTTAAGTACCTCCATAGTCTAAAATGAGTCTCTTTATACTCAAACGACGTTGGGAAATATTGAAAAACAATTGGAATTGAGTTTGGCCTAAAAATATATTTTCTGACGAAGGCGCATTTTTATCTCGGTATGTCAACAAACAATATGGCCTTATGTTATTGCCGAGAAGGCCAATGCATGCACAGAAATTGACAGTTTAGTGTGGATTTTGGAGTGGTGCAATAAGTATAAATTTTTTATTGTTGCTGGAAATGTCAATTCAGCGCTACAGACTTTTTATGCTTTCAGACTTTATGGCTTGAAACGGACAAAACAGCGGGTGTTTTGATTCATCTATAATTTGTTTTTGTTTCAAAAACTTGGGTTTTATTTCAATGCATTTTTTTCTTCTAAATGTATACAGTTGCGTCCGTTTATTTGTTGACTGTTTTTTTTTTCTTCTTCTTTGAGACATTAGGCACTGGTGCTTTTATCTATCGTTGACCAATATCGAATAAAATCTTAAGTTTTTAATATTTTCCAAAATCTTAATCTTCAATGCCCATATATTTTTTAAATCTATAAAAGGTTAAAGCAATACACTTTCTTGAATTTTGATATTTAAGACAATATGCAAAATGTCGGATTTTTTTTTTATTTTATGAAAGTTTTTTATTTAAACAATCCCTCAGACCTACAAAAAAATCCTCTCTTCATAATGTTCTGCTGTTAAAGTTACAAATCTTTAATATAAATATATTTGTTTGTACTGGTATATACCAACATACATATAACTAGTCTATTCATTTATTTAATTAAAATTTTAATTTGACGATGAGTCTGAAGATTCCTTAAATAGAAATTATATTAAAAAAAATTATGTATGTAAAACCAAACTACCGGCGGCAAATACTCTTTTTTATGTTGTATATATCTGCCAAAAGTCTAAACGCTTGTAGACATTTCATATTAAAGAAGTTGGAGATAAACATGCACCTCCTTGATGGGGAGAAAAAAGTAATTGAAAAAATCTCTCTTGTGATATTTTGAAAAATGAATTAAAAAAACTTGAAGAATATACACTTACAAAACACTTGAGAAAATAAATGAAACATTTTACGCTGTCGTCTACCAACTCATACGACTTCTGGTCGAACCTCTTCTGCAGAGAAAAAGACACAACCAAAAAATATGCTCAAATTCAAACAATCAGCAGTAATTATAGACAAAACTGACGACATTCAGTCTACCATAGCAACTGTTAAAGTGGAGAAAAAAAACATGCTCCCCTTATTGAGTGAGATGTTTGGAGAGTAAAAGTTTAGCTCTTTTCTGGCATCCAGCTTTGAGTATAAAATGCTATAGTTGTTTGTGGGGGCAAACCAACCTGTAAATAAAATCGGTTTGAGTGATTTGTAAGCAGTTGAGTGAGACAGAGAAAGAGAGAGAGAGAGAGCAAGGGAGTTTTATAATAGTAGAGGTTTAATTTAAGCTTTCTATGTATTCGTAAGTAGAATTTTTGACTCATTAACATTTTATGTTATTCATGCCATTAATGTATATAAGAACTTTATTAAGGTTTTTTTTTTAAACAATATGAAAAACATTCTTATATTTCTGTTTCTAAAATTAGCAGCAGAAAGGGTTAAGGACCGTTAAAATACATGTACATATGTACATAGGTGTGTATGTAGTTGATATATAACGTTATACATAAAGACAGATAGTTGAAAATGAATTAAAAATTTTGTATGTGAATGAAGGGACTTGCAACACTTGGTTCAAAACGTTCGATAAGATAAATTGCAGTAGTTGTAGAAACAAGAAGTTACTCGTACTACTTGTTGTTATCTTAAATTACCTAGTACTCTTTTCCCTTTGTTTCTAATTTGCTAGTCAAATTTAAGTTATTGATTAATTGAATTCAGCTAAAGAGTAACTACCTCCATCGCTTTGCCATTTGCTTATGTGTCATTTCACAGAACATTTTTCTAATGCAATTATCTGCTATTTGTCTACATAGTTGTCTCATTTTCTTAATTAACTCAAGCTTTTAATCAAACTTTAATTCATTTCCATTTTGTTAGTTTATCAATCTTTTCTTATTATATCTAAGTTTATTGCAAATTTAAGTTGAAGTTGGTTTATTTTTTGAAGTCACTAGAAAACTGATTAAATGTTGTCAATTTAGATTTAATTCTAAATTAATTTCATTATGTTCTTCAGGTGTAAATTTGAAAGTTTCCTTAAGCATTTAGCTAATGATATATGTATATCGCAAAGACTAAGATTGAATAGATTAAATGAGCGAAAATAAGTGTGAGTGTTAGAAAAGTTGCGGTAAAGATATAGTAATTAATTTTAGCAGGAAATAGGATGATAATGTCATTGAGGAAAAACGCGTCATTTAAAGCGATGAGACTTTACAAGCCATTGTTGAAATAAGATTAATAAATAAAAATTAGTGGTTGTAACGGCAAGTAAAATGACATCGTTAGTAAGAGGGATTCCCGCATTAGGGACGATGATACTCGTTCAAGCCGTTCTCAAATTAAAGTCCAGCGAGAGCTTTTATGATGCAGAGTTCAAGTAGTATTACATGCTCGTGGCAAAGAGAGGAAGAACTAGTGTTTATTTGATAAAAAATCGTAACTGGAACAAATAGAACTGGACCAATAAAAATTAAAAAAAAAGATTAAAAAGTACCATACCATACCTTCGGCTGAAATCCGTGCGGGAATAAGGCTCATCAAAATCACGATGTTTCGAGGTCCTAGAAAGCTATTCTGATTGTTTTCGTAAGGCCGTCGGTATAGTTGTATGTATGTAAGTGTGAGTGTATGTGCTTGTGTGTGATAACTTTCGAATAATTGCGCCCACCACAACAACATTATCTGCATTTAAAAAATTTTCATTTAGATGGTGGGTTTTGATTTCACTTAGATTTGATTTTGCGAAAAAAAAAATGCTCTTAATAAATATTAAGTTACAGCTTCGGTGGAATCCTTGTCTTAAAGAAACGTAACGTAAAAACGTAACTGCATTTCATTAAAATCGCTCGATTCGATTTAAGAATTATCGTTGTAAAAATTTTTAAAAAAAATTTAACGATTTAATAACTAAAAATACTTGACAAATCGATTTTTTAGAGTGAGTCATATATCCAAACATTAAAAACTGTTTCGAATGCAGCAAATTTGATCAGAATCAATCAAGTAAACCGCTGTTGAAAATATCCGAAATTTTTTTTGTTCTAAATCATTCCGAATCTGTTTTATAAATTCTAACACTTCTCCGGCTTTGTCTAAAAGTTTCACAATTTTTTTTTTTTTTTGATTACTCCCAAAATATTTCACACATCGAATTTTATAATAAAAAGAAGATCCAAGGATAGGCTTCGACGTCATTCATAAATATTTTTTAAATGATTGTTGTGATTTTAATATTAATATTTTATTGTTTTTTCTTTGGGGAATTATAAATAAAAAATTTTTTCTTGACGATGCCAGTCGAATTTATGGCAAAATTAAAGGATCAGATAGAAAGCAAAATTTCTTTAAATAAAAAAATAATAACAAAAATTAAAAAAAAAATTAAAATGCTGGCAGAATATAAATAATATAAACAAATTGGTCGAAGAGAATTGTTATATGTGTATTAAAATCACATTTTGATATAATATGTATTTAATAACTTTATTTGATTATTGATATTTTTATTATAAATACATACTTTTTATTATAAAATGCTGGATTAAAAAAAAAAACAAGTCGTTTTAAAACATATTTTCAGATTTTTAAATTCGTGATAGTAAAAAACATTATAAAGAAATCTCTTCCTGCGAACGGATCTTATTAAATGCTTTAAAAGCTCTTCTTTCATTAAATGTTTTAAGATAAACATACAAATCTTTATATATGCCATTGCATGTCAGCAATGTTTTATTTAGCTTATCATGCTTGAATATTTTGAAGCGGCGACAGTCCCGTCTTGGGAATATCGGTCTATTTACATTTTCGTAATGTTGAACAGATAAAAATAAAATTGTTCTAAATTTTTAAAACTGTTTTCCTGTTAGAATTCTTTCATCAATAATTGTTTAATATATAAAAAAGTGGCTAAAGACTAGTTAAAAAGTGGCTAAATGGCATTGAATGCAAAAAATCATTGATATTAGATAAAAATAAAAGAAGTAATTAATGTATTTTTTTAACAACAAGTTGACAAGGATTTTAAAGTAAATAAAATTGAGTAATTTGCAATTTAGGTATTTCAGCAACTAAAATTAATTAACAACAATAGATACACATTTATGTAGGTACTCCCTAATTTAATAAAATAAAAATATGTCCAAGATTTATGTCAGTACCTGTTATTAAACTCAACTTGACGTTGCTCTTCGCACTGTGTGAATAAAGCCGTTCACCACCGTCCCTGTCGTCCCTTCCAGAGGCACATACAGGATGCGTTTCTACATGTGCCCCTAATAGGGACGACATGGTATTAAATTCGATACAGGCTGTAGAACCACGTACAGACACCTTGCTAAAGTGCTGGAGCTATCTAACCTCCTACCACCCCAATGGCCCAGCAGTTAGGCCATTAGACAAGCATAGGCAAAGCTACTACCTTAATTACTTATATGCGCGCCTATTACCCTGTTATTTCAGGGATTAGGTAGTAACATACAAGTTTTTAGGGGTTATCACCAAAATGGCCTAGGTCCGGAAACCTGATAACCCCAAGAAGCGCAACACCAAGCCACCAAGAAAAGATGTATAATTCGTGCCCCCCGTGGGGTCCCTGATTTAATAAAATCTGATCCTCATCATCAACAGCATTGTTGTTTTTGTCACAGGTGTCGTTTGTACCTTAAGAATTTCATAGTCATAGCAACATCTGCCGGATTTTACCAATAATTTGTAAACAGTTTTCACCTTATTGACAAGCTTAGTTCTACTAAAAACCCGCCCTAAATCTGCATTTGATCATGAAAGAGAGATCAGTTTTAAAATAAAATAAATTTTTATTTATTTAAAATATTGAAGATATTAATCCAAAAAATTTTTGGAAAAAATTATTATGTGTTTTTGTCTTATGTTTAGCGTCAATGATATTACCGGGATGTATACCATACGGATAACGATCTTGCCATAAAAAAAAATTTATGAGTATGTTTTTGGGGTTGCGACACTGTTGCAGCAAACGGGGGTATTACGAAATGGTTATAATTAAAATAAATATCATCAATTGTTAAAATTATGACAACGTTATTCATTGGGCTTACTATTGCTTAGATTCTTAATGTTTTTCTAGATCTGTTGTGAAAAATTATTGCATAATATTTACTTGCAACAAATTACACAGTTTCGTGTATCTGATTGACCCAATAAAATACTTAACGAAAAGGACAAGAAAAAAAAACAAATATCAATCTGCTGGTAAAAATCATAGACAGACTAAAAACAAGACAGATTAGAACATTGTTCAAATAACGAAAACTCAAATTCAAAGGGCCAGTTAATAACTAATGATTATGTCTGTGCTAATAAGACAACAACAATAACAAAAAAAGCAACACAAAAAAATTGAAACTAAAATTTGAAGAATGAAAATGGCACGAAATGACATTTTCCCTTAAAAAAAAAATTATCATCATCATCATCATCATCATAATAGAAGCAAAAACTTACTCCCACCATTCTGTCCATTTGTTGTACAATCAAGCTTACAATGTGCATGTGAGGTTGCTCAGAGTCTTGTAAAGAGGCATGAAAACGAAAATTATTCCCAAGATTGTGAAATATATATGGAAAATGTTTATTCATACAGTATAACACAATTTTCAAAATTACATAAATCTCTTATTAATTTTTTTATTTTTATTAAAAATCGATTTTTTTTAAATAAAAAGTTCCAAAATACAGTAAGTCATTAGCAAATGAGCGAAAACTATTGACGCCTTTAATACGGCATAAAGATAGAAATAGTTGCAAAATTAAAAAAGATACCCACTTTTTTCTTTATACTTGTTTTATTTATCAGCCTTTTGAAAGAGTTAATTCAATTGAAAATAAAAAAAAAATCAAATAAACGATTTGTGATTACAAATTTCTTGCACTTCAACAGCTCGTCCGATAAATCTCTAACAAAAACATTCTTACAATTTGTGACTGCCCTCATGGGCACTCGTATACAAGATGGAACATTGTTTGTCGTTAACCCTGACCTTCTAGAAAATATGGTCACAAATCAACAACAAGACATTACATTCTCTCTGAAGAAATAAGAACTTGGAACTAGTTCCTGAAAAACAATAAAAGAACTTAAACCATTTTTATGATACGCCAAGTTTGTTCAGGAAACACTTACAGTCGATTTCTCATCTCATACAGGTACCTCGTCCCTTTTTTATACATTTGAGTCATAAAGGTTTGATGTACTCAGCGATTTTCTCTTTTCTAATATATTTTTTTGTCGAAAACTGCATAAAATTTTTTTAAAAATAGAAATGAAAAATTAACAGTGGCATACGATGAGTGGTTTAAGCTTTTAAAATAAGGGCGAGAAGGTGGAAATCCCGAAACTCCCTCTGGACGATCCAGTACATCAATAACTTAAGAAAACATCGGGGAGTCGTCAAATTTATATTGTCATCTTGAAAGCTTATTTGTCCCCTTTCGTAAAGAGGGGGTAAAAACTCCCCCCACAAAATGCAAAACATTATGAGGAACATTTTCGTAGAACATTTTAATTCTTTAAGTCATACAAGCCTTAATTTAGATTGTAGGAAATTAGCTCTTAAAGAAAATTTTAAATTTCGGTGTTAAAGTTGAATTTTGCGCTTTGCAGAGGAATTTTATGAAAAGTATTTATTGTGTGACATTTCAGCTTCTTAAGGTGAGCTTTTGGCCTTTATCCCATCAAGGGGTGCATTGAGTAATTATAGGGTTAAAGTAAAGAGTTAGAACAGAAAAGAACAGATCTTCAATTAATGGCTCTTTTAGCAGGGACTTCCAAACATTCGACAATTGATAGCGGCCGATGTTGTTGAAGTTACATCTGTCTAATTGTTTAATAGTTATTCCATCTGTTTTGTATAAACACAATGGTCGACAAGTGATAACATTACTTTCATCTTCAGGGATGAGGCCCATTTCTGATTGAATGGGTACCTCAATAAACAAACTTGTCCAATTTGTGAAGATACCAATTCACCTGCGAACCAAGAACGTCCAATGCATACCGAAAAGTCACTGTTTGGTGTGGATTTTGGGCTGGCATTGTCATTGGTTTGTCTTTCTTTGCGAACTACATTGGCCATTACCGTCAACGGCGGGAGTTATACGGGGATCGTTACCAATTTCTTTTGGTCTGAATTGGACGATATGGACAACAACTTGTGGTTTCAGTAAGACGGAACTACGTGGAATACAGCTCATGCCACATTGGACATTCTGCATGAGTGATTTGAGGGCATGGTCATCTGACATGAAGCTGATGTGAACTTGTCCACTGAGATTAAGACTTTTAAGACGTTAAGACTTTTTCTTCTCCACAGACATCAAACGTGCTGTCTGATTCCAATATAGATTTTTAATACATCGTAGTTCTTTCTCATGTATTGCAATACTTGTTAGAATTTCCATTAGTTTATCATGTTAGACCGTATCGAAGGCTTTCCCATAATCGACAAAATAAATAAAACAATCTTTCTGGGCACCTTGACAGTTCTGCATTAATATTTGAACTCAGAATAACGTTTCTCGTGTAACCATACATTCTCTGAATCCAAATTTATATTCTCCTATAGCAGCTTCGCATTCGATATAAATCTTTTTGTGAATAATTCTTAAAAATATTTTTAACGCATGACTCATCAGGCGAATTAGTCTGTACTCATTGCGTTTATTTGGTTTATTTTTCTTTCGTAGGGTGACGAATGTCGATTTTATCCAATCTTCTGGATAAAGATCTGTGTAGATTCCTTCTGAAATACATTGAAAATCCCGAAAAAAATTTGTTCATATAAATAAAAGTTCCCATTTTCAGCAAGTATATCGAATGTCAACTCTCCATCTATAGTGGAAATGTCCCATAATATTGATGAGTGAGTCTTTGTAAAACTTAAAACTTTACCTTTATGGAGTATCCTTGTGTTTCAAGTTTCATAATTGTGATGATTAAGTGAAACAAAGTTCTGAAGGGGTTAAAAACAGCGTGAATGGTTTCGTGTGCGCGGGATTCAGCTTGAACTGACACACTACTCCTTAATGCCTTAATGCTTTGATGGAAACAAGACTCTGAATTTTCAATAGATAAAAAGTGTGTTAAAATGATACATATTTTAAAATTATACAAGAGACAGATAGACGGAGGTAAGATTGGAAAAGGATTGAATGCCTTATAATCTCTGACTACTTTTGTGTCATTTATTCTAAGTGTTAGTCAATTGTCTATTTTCCTTTATCTTGTTTTACTATGATTTTTCTGGCTGTCTAATTGTCCGTCTGCCGGTATGTTCCCTTGCAGTTTTTAAATGTCTGGCACACGATCGTTGCAAGAGCATATCGACAAAGTCATAAATTAAATATTTTTCATAACAAAAAAGGAAAAAATAAAAATAATAAGAAACAAATCAAATCACTAAAAATAAAAACATGGAATAATTTACACCATTCAAAATACATACAATTACTTTGCTGTTGGTTTTGAATACTTTTGACTAGTTCTATGCCGGTTGGTCGGCAGAGCCTTTTTCAAATACAGCGCACCGAAGGGCATGTTGACTTTCAATAAAATAAGCAGTTAATACTTGTGCTAGTACTTGGTATTATTCTGCTTTGGCCATTACATTTCTAAAGTTTTGATTATTATTATTATTATTTTATTTGTTGTTGTTACTTAGTAAAGTCAGAGGCTGTAAGGAACTTCCTCTGTTCTGTTTGTGTTTGTTGTGTTCAGTCCTAAACGATCAATCGTCACAATCACTTCAAATGAATATGAAAATTGCAAGAGTTCAAAATGTTATTTCTTTTATTTGAAGTCTTTCCAGATAAATAAGCAGCATTTAGCTGCGTTACTGCTACTGCTCGCTGATGTTGAAGTTGCAAAGTAAATTTTTTTTGTATGTGAATTTAAGGAATATTAATGATTTAAAATAATATGATTGAATATAATATTGACAAACAGAAAAAAGCATTAATGCAATACTTTGTAGTGCTATTGATCAAGAATTTTGTAATTTTAAAGAATATTTTCTCTTATGTCATTTAAGTGTTTAGTATTACATACGTTTGACACACGTTACAAATTATACTATGGGGTAATTCCAAAATTTTTCGAAGGGGACAAGTTTAGTTGGTCAACTCCAATTTTTTTTAAAGAATAAATGCACATACTCGTACTCTCTTCTATTTTGTGCATTTTATGAAGCGACACTATTTCTAACTCCGATATTATAATCCTCTTAAGTAGTTTGTTAGTACTTTCATGGTGAAATGGCAAACCTTACTGAGCATATTTTGACATTATCAGATGCCAGGAATCTTTTTTTACACTGAAAAAATTTACACAAAAAACAACAAAGTCTTAAGTTTTAATAAAGGCAGCACAACAACAGCATCCTCTATTCATTTATATAAAATATTGAATACCACAAAAAATTATTAAGAAGGTTAAAAAACCCCTTAAAACTAGAACACAGAAACGAGTCATCCTGATTTTAACTGTCGCCATCGACGTCACACCTAGTCGACACTAACATATTGGTAAATGTGTGCTCGTGGTCTACAATATCCAGTGAAAGAAATGGAAGTCATTTTCAATTAACGACATGTTCATTGCTTCCAATAGTACCAATTTTTAACTTCCTAGAATGTCAAGTTAAAAAAATGTCATAAAAATATGAACTAATTCTAAAAGTCTGCAAATCTCGATTTGAAAATACTTTTTTAACCGACTTCAAAAAAGAATTCTTGTATATTTTTAAAATTTTTCTTAATGTTTTTACACAAATAAAGCTGCAAGTCCATACCATCCCTTCTATGCATATGCGTTATATGCGTTTCTGTGCATTCTATGCGTTTCTAAATGTAAGTTACATACAATGCGTTTTATGCGCCAGGTGTTTTATTTTGATCAGCTGTAGTGTAAATATTTTTATCCCATAAAAACAATTTTGCTAAAAATAAAATGTGGAATTGTGATTTTAAAAGAATTAATGGAATTCATTGAGTTTGTATACATACATATTATTTTGGGCCTACGAAAAGCTGCAAAAGACTACGGAACGGGAATTGAGGGATATTTTTGCAGTTTCAATAAGATTCTTCTCCATTGTAATTGATTTAAAAATAATTAATACAACAGAGGTGACACTCAGTACATGAAAGTAATCGATAACTAGAATAGAAATTTATTTAATGAAAGAACTACCTACATATATTAAAGATTTTGTGTAATGCATTTTATCCTTGAGAATAGTTGTAAACTTTATTACGAAAGCTTTTTCTTTTATTAAAAACTTCTTTAATGCACAAAAAAAAAACATTAAAATCCACCTTAAATTTTTTTTATCAATATCATTGAGAATAAAATACAGTTTGTCATCCTTGGCTGTCAGAAACAGCTGACCTTTTTTCATGATGCATGAGAAGCATACAAAAGTAGAAAGTACTTTATGCGTTCTATGCGTCTAAACGTTCTATGCGTTTTGCTTTGCAACTTGACACATACAATTATTCTGATTCTACTTTTTTTACACATGCATAAAACGCAACACATGCATAGAACGTATGGTATGGACTTTCAACTTAACTTTATCATTTGTGAACCGATTTAATTTTTTTTAGTTTGAAGGGTTTGCTGCCGATTCGCCCCGTAAACTTTTTTTGCAGATCGTATCGTTTTTGATCGTTTTTGAATTGTCGTAAAAATCCTACATTTATGGACCGATTTTCAAAATTATATTTACATGCATATTTTATTTATACATATAAACACAAAAAAGAATTCCCCCTATTTATATCATGAATTGACTGTGTGTTTGTATTAACAGAAATCACGTTTTTTGACAAAAATTTTCTAGATAAAAGAAATTTTTATTGGCAGTTTGACTTTAAGCGAAATGTTTGCAAAACGAAGCGTTTCTAAACGATTTTGGTTTGTATGAAAAATACTGGGTCAGGAAATTTTTCGTTTTATAAAAGGTGGGCCTTATATCCATTTAGTATACGTGTACTCATATTTAGGGACTATATGTACATATTCATATGCAGGGATACCACGTACCTTTTATCGGTAGTGCTTGAATATGCGGCTGACGGCATTTCTCCCATAATCAGCTGAAGGTGTTCAAACGTAACGTCTTTAGCGGCTAAAGCAAGTGATTTGATAAAGCCACAAAGAAAAATGTAAAGAGATTCGATCTCACGTTCTTGGTGGTCAAATATTACGTGGAGTTATTTGTAAATGTTTCGTAAAGAAATTGATAAATTAATGAATTGTAATAATTTTAAAGCTTTTCAGTCTATTAATTCTAAAATGACACTCTAAGATAACCAACTCAAAAATATACATTGAACATTGTTCAGCTTTTCCACGTAAAATAAATCGGAATCACAATAACATTGTAGTGAAAAATGAGAATTCTGGGCAGACTATTTTCATGTAAAACACACAATCCATTGATTAAATTTTTTTTTGTCTCTTCTCTTGGATAAAACTATCAATGATGTGAATTGTAAATTCCGCTAACGGCCAATTCTCATAGCCAAAGGCTCCCATAGCATAATAAGATTCGTCGACGCAAACTATAAAATACAAAATTTCACGTACATTCCGCATAACCGGACAAAAGTCCAACGGCTATGAGTAGCCCAGTTACGGGCGGGTTCACGGTATGTACATGAATTTCGTCATGTCCTCAATTCAATTAATACTAATAAATAATCTATATAGTTATATTGACTCACCATATGTTCTCTTTGATATTCTATGCAGCTTTGTCGCCAGTCGCCTCTATTGTATTTACTTTGTCAACAAGATCTTTGTACAAATAAGCACGAGCATGCAAATATGTTTATATAAAAATGAAATTGGTCCAAAAATTGCCTCATCATCATTCTCATCGCCATTTAAATAACAATATAAATGATCTTTTGGAATAGCTCAATTTAATATGTGTATAAATTAAATCGAGTCAAACACGGATGACCGTCTAATGTAGCATGAAATTGATCTTCACAATTGAAATTAAAATAGAAAAGATATCTGAAACGGAACGCAATGGATACACATGATGTATGTTGGTGTATGTCAGTGTTGATGTTTTTAATCATGTGAAATCTTAATGATTATAGCCAACATCAACGTCATCAGCATGATCGTCAACAGATCGCTGATCGAAATACATGATGAGCAATAAAACACCAACATAAAGATGACTAACAATCATAAAATGTTCCGTAAAATAAAACGCCATCATGAGTTGTTACGAGTACAAAGACCAGTAAAATGATCGTGGCCCACAAAATACAAAAACAAGAAAAAATGAAATAAGATCATCACATGTTTTTTGTATGTGCACCCACTAATCACGCATGTAACAAGCTGCAACAAAGACAATTCACTAGCGATAATCTTGATAGACGTTGTTTTGATGCTGCTCAACTTTTTCGTCTAGTCATGCTCTATGTTGTTGCTGTGTCCATACACTATGATCATCACATCATCTATGGTTATTTTATGGTATAATCAACAAACATCCATCTCTTTGAATGCGGCCACGGAGTATTATTCTGAAATAGAACATCACTCAGCATCACCAACAGCATTCAAGCCAAAAGGTATGTAGAGTAATTGTTTGATTTTATTTTTTATATTTTTTTTTTGAAAATAGGTTTCGTATTTGTTGCAATTAGAATCAAATTGATGATGCTCAATAATCAAGCAAATCAACACGACAATGTTGTGTTTTGTTTTGTAGTTTTCTCAAAGCTGTTGTTCCCAATGTGGTCCACCATTTCGCTTATGTCCTCGTACTTATGAATAGCTACTGAGACCTATTTGGAAATTTATTGTTTTTGCTAATGAAATCCAAAATATAATTTGCGTTGCTCTTCTAGTGTGTTGCAACATATTTTGAAAAGTCTTCTGATCATTTTTATTATATATTTAATAAAAGTCCGTAATCCATCAGTGATATTGGACTAAACACTCGAAAGGAAACAAACGTCTTCTTCGTTGTGGTAAAGAAACATTCTTCTAAAATAGATAAGATGTCATCGGTTTGAATAAAATTTTCCTAAAAGTAACACTACAAATAAAATGAAAGAAAATTGAAATGAACGTTACACGGATCGAATTGGTACTCTTTAAAAAACGGTAAACAATTCCGAAGTTTAGCTCACCACATTCAGATGGTACTACTGTCAGTCGAAAAAGTTTCAGTATCCCGGCATAGTCCTGTACTCAAAAATTGGTTGAAGACATCTGCGGAGAACGGGATAACAGCGATATCATACCCAATAGAGGGCTATAGGCAAAATAATATATTCTCACACCGTAAAAACGGCAAAGAATGGTATGTCTTGGAATTATTCGCACAATATGGTTAATCCATTAGGCCAACCTAGACACAATGCTCGACTTAACATCCCTATTACTCAAATTAAGCAACTTAAGGCATGTACACAGTGTACTTGGCACCATCCTGCGAAATGCAATAGAGCAGGTCCTGGGAGTACAAACAGTCTACATGACCCCTGTCATAAACCTTGAAGATTGGAGTGACTGGAGTGTGAAGTAACGAGGATTCATTCTGCATGGTCTTTGAAGCAAATTTGTGGACAGTCTAGCCTCAGGTAGCCACCTTTAATTTAAAGGTGCTTAAAGCTATGAGTGTGTTGTCGTATATTCAATCTCTGGCTCTACATGATTGACATCATGTTAGAATAGTAAAGTTTCCAGTGTAAGGGATCATCTAGGAAATATAAATGACTGGAAAGTATTCGAGAGCAGGCTCGGCATTTGACTAGAGGCACTCACAATGGCATACTTGCATTTGCTTGGATTAGCTGCCAAATGAAATATTCAACACTTTTTAGCCTTTACTGAAAACCAGCACTCTTGGTAAGCACCATTACGAGGCACTGTATGTGCGGTCGGACATTACATTTTGAATTCTGATTCGACGAAGGAACGTATGCTTAGATATTTAGGCAATAATTCTCTCCAGAATATCGAATACTTCGGAGAAGCGCCACTGACTGATCTATCAGAATTTCTAAAAAATTTTTATTGGAAGATAAAAAATATCTTATTAAATATCCTTAAAATAGACCCCATACGTATTAAAGATGGCAAATTTTTCAATGTTTTGATGGCCAAATTGCATACCGATATGAACAAACAACATTTATCGCCCTTGAAAATCTTATTTTAAATAGAAAATCAGAGCTACAAACGAATGATTCTTTTCCTAACGATTCAATGAAAGATTCAAGCAATGAATTATAGCCTTTTGAATGTATTCATTTTGTAAATTAATACGTTCATTAAGTTCACTTTGTGACAAAAACGAATTGAACTAAAATATTGATGAATTCATGATGAATTAGAAATGTTGGAATCATTAATTTTGCAAAAAACAATTGTGAATTTAAATTTGAATTGATTCACTAAAATTTTTTTAAATTAAAAGCAATATATAAAAAAATTTTGTGTTTCAATAAATTTTATTACCGAATAAACGTATAGAATTTCAGTCGTTATTGCATCTAACAAAGTTTTTTGAATTTGTACAAGAAAATTTTTTTTCGGCTTTGTCCGGAATTGTGTAAAACAATTAATGGGTTTTGCATCATTTTGGACGAAGAGAATACTGTAATCATGCCTCAGCCACACCAGAGTTGGCCGCCCGCGACTTTTTCCTGTTCCCAGAATTGAAGAAACCCATGAAAGGATGGCCTTTTGCGAGGATTAAGGAGATAAAAACCGAATAGCTACGAGAGCTCAACGTCATACCAAAAAGTGAATATCAGACCTGATTCGAGAATCGAAAAAACACTGGCACAAGTGTATTATATCTAAGGGGAATACTTTGAAGGGGACAGAGTAGAAATTGATGAATACGTGCAAATAAATATTTTTTGAGAAAAGTTAAAGTTCACATTTTCTATTTGTGTAAAAAGCTTATCATTTTATACATGATTTGTATATGTAACTAAAATTTACATTAAGCCACTGACACCTAAAAAGTGGTAAAATGCTAATTTACATAACGAGTAATAAGGACTTTTTGATAACTCCAAAAGCCGAGCTGCTACTAATCCAATATAAAACTATTCGTTTTCCTTATTCCTCTTGACTATAGTCTCGTGCCCAATTCATTCTGATCCAAAACTTTTGCGATGTACTTTAGCCTCATAAACACACATTGTTTGGATTAATACAAGGTGTCGCGAAAATAATGTCATAATTTGGATTTGCTGCCATTTTCTCAGACGAGGCCAAATATTAGAGTTAGTTGCCAACAAGTGATGGAATGACATACACCTCATGAACATGGAATTATTGTTACTGTTCATTTGACAAATGTTGAGTCTGTTGTTTTAACGCATCGTGAATTTCATTGTCATGTTCCATGTATTCCACTTGAGTGGTTGTTAATAAAGAAAACTTGCGTTTCTGGGTCACAGCTAATCTACATAAAAAGAAGAGCCATTGTATTCCCTACCAGCGACTGTTTGGTGAGGCATTTGGAAAACACCATAACCATAAATAGTGAGCGTTGCAGGCAGATGCTACACGAGTCTTTTTCCGCAAGTTACTGCACTGGGTCTGGACAATTTTTGGCTTTAACTGAACGTAGCAACTAGTCACACAGCTCGGGGAACGATGGGGATTATTTAGACGCCAATTTTCGTGTCGAGTTATCACCCATTTGGTAGATTTGAACCCAGATCGCCACATCTAACAGCAGCAGGCTTCTTCCTTTGGGGCTTTTTTAAATTTCGCTTCTGCCACAACAAACCACGAATCTTGCAAGTCTTGAATAAGTTGTTAAATTTAATTTAATTTAAAATGCTGTAAAACGAGCGCCATTTGAGGTGAGCGATATAATTTCTTGCAATTTATGTCATCAATTTCACACATTCAAATATACTTTTTATGAAAACAGAGCTTTCTTTCATTTATATCAAATTGGTAGGCAGTTCAAGTTAAGTCATTACTCTTGCGCCACTTAGTATTATTAGAACAAGTGACATCTCAATTGTCCATATCGCAAAAATTTCCAATTGGCTAATTTCCATATTTTCCCAATCTTAAAAGAGAAAACAGATAATTTTCTTTAACGATACATATGAGGTGTTTGTAATTTTTATCAGAGATAACAATTTGAAGTGGTCCTAAGGAAACAGGAAAGAACTGATTGTTAGATATCCTTATACACTAATACATAGATGTATAAATATGCGGAGGATAATTAAGCCGACCCCTATTATGTTAAATATACTTTCATAAAACATTGCTGATCAGTTGTCGTCCTAGTCACCAAGACTCTGTAGCTTTATAAAGTTATACTGCTGCTATAGTTCTAAAAGAGATAAAGCATGGAATAAGGTAAAAAAAGTATCCTTAAATTTTTAAATATTACCATGTCTACTACCTAGACAAACAAATTATGGCATTCAGCGGAAATGTCTAAGAAACGTTGCTGAAAAATAATTTTATCATGAAGAAAGATCGGCTGATAAAATTTCCCCATATATAGAGTACGAAAGGGTATATATTTTCTATACATTTTTTAAGTCTTTCAGTTTAAAATACACCCCATGGGAGGTACATGATTGTATTTTTTTGTCTAGTAGTTCATAGTCTAGTCATACTCAACTCTGAACCCTGCTATAAAAAACGTAGAGAAGAAATTTAGTTTATGAGACCAAAACGTTTCAAGTTTCGACTTTATATCAATAAATTAATGTACGTATTAGGGTTTGAGCTAACTTTAGTATACGATGGCCGTCAGTAAAGGTACTATGAAAAATCAATAAATTAATCAAATTATGTTTAAAAAATTACATTTTTAAAATTTTGTTTCAAAAAATTTCTTACGAAATAGTTCAAAAATTTTCTTAGTTAAACTACAATTATGCTAAACCTGGGCGAACTCTATTCAAATTGAATAGAAATTGGATTCAAAAATAATCGTCAAAAATACACCAAACGTTTTTATTACATTCAAAGGCTGGTGGGGATTTCTGTCTGAATTTCACGTATCCATAAGAACTGAATGGAAAAAAAACTGATGGAAATGCAGGTTTAAAAACTTCTCAAGAAATTTTATTTTTGCTGGTACGCAATTCTAAAATGGAATTTTTTATATTTATTACCTACTAGCCATACCCGTTATGCTTCGCTACCCCGATCGCCATAAAACAAAACAAACATTTAAAACAAGTTAAGATTCATACATGCGCAAATATACCGAAAATTGTGGTTTCCAGCTGCGACCTTTGATCGGAAGGAAACCAACACGATAATTTCTTTCAGTGTTAATACAGTCTTTATTTCAGTGATGGCGTGGTGTAGTGGTTAAAGTGCTTGCCTACAAAACCAAGTAACCCAGGTTCGTTGCCTGGCAGAGGACAAACATTTTTCACCATAGTTTTTTGAGTTCTAAAAATTATAATAAGACCCCTGGCAGATTTTCAATAAAAATTTTGTCAACTTAACTTTTCGGAAGCCATAAAAATTTCGCTTTTTTGAGAATGATTTCTATTTTCTCATTGGCATTATTTCCGTATAGTTTTCGTACATGAAAATAATTCGTTCCAATTAATTTTATTTTACTTTCAAAAATTTCTAAAAGGTATTTCTTAGTTCATGTCTTATTGGATTTTCCAAGTTTCCAAAAAATTTAAAAAATTCAAAGGCGAAACAAAGTCCATAAAATATTTGAAATTAAAACTGTGATATGTGATAATTAAGAAAAATAATATTTATTTATCGGAAAACTTGAGGAAATTCAATAATCAATGAATTTGAGTACGATTTGTAATTAAAAAAAAAGAATCAAGTTTATGGCAGATTCCAGTACGTAATTCTTCATTCTTTATAAGAACAAACAAATTTATTTTTATTTTAATGTGGTAATTTTGTGGAAATTAAGATAAATTAAACTTAAATCCGCTGCAACATCATGCACCTCATCAGCGCCCTTGTTTGTAGTCTGCAAATTTATTGTAATTTTAGTTCTTAACGCAACTTCAACTTGAATGGATTTAAGTGATAAAGTAGGCTTTGGTTTAAAAACAATTTCTTTTGTACTCTACTGAAAAAAAAACTTTTGCACCTGACCTCGTATATCAGATTGTGTCTTACTTTAAGTATGAGTAAGTAGTATAGCGCCTGCTCATAAGTTTTTTGTATGTACGTTTTTTTTAAAGGGATTTCTTGTTTATTGTTGTTGGTCCAAGATAGTGCAGCATTTTCGTATGACACGACAAACATGCTGCTGCAACAGTTGCTTGCTGCCATGTTATATTGTTTTGTTGTTGTTGTTGTTGATTGTTACATATTGCTTTGTGTGTGGGGCTTTTTTCGGAATTGTTGTTATGTTTTCCTGTGCTTGTTTTTTTCCTAATCCATAGATGTTGCAGTTGCCTGTTACTGTTTGTTACAATTGTTACGCGCCAACTACATTATCGCTCACCTTTTATTTTGTTTCTTTTTTTGTTTCTTTTTTTTAGCATTTTCTTGTGTTCCTTCAAATTATTTTATTTTGTCTTCGATTGAATTTGTTTGTTGTGGCTTTTCTACCACAAGATCACGATTTATATGCTGTTCTCTTATTGTTGTTGTTGTTGTTGTTGTTGTTGTTGTTGTTGTTGTTGTTGTCTGAATTGTTGCAAATAGAGTGTTTTAAAGATTATTTGATTTAATACTCTGTTTTTTGTTTCTGATTTTCTTTTCTTGCAATTTTTATTTAACAAATAGCAGATGCTATTTGAATTTTAAAAAAATCAAGGTGAAATGAAATAAATTAATAGTTTTTTTTTTTTGTAAAAACAAATTTTGCTGCAATTATGTCTATTTAAAAGGGCTTCATAATAAAAATTTTACCATGAATTTCATATCTATATAAAAATCAGTTTTGATTTCTTTGTTAAGAAATAAATATTTATCGAAAATCACATTTCATCTATGGGTCAGAAAATTCATAATAATTTCTTAAAATTAATCATGGGTGTAATGAACCATTTGTCTAGACTTGTTATTTGAAATACGTCTTAATGCTGGATTATCCTTTTACTTGCCTTTGCAGTAGCACTTATATTTCTGGTCAAACTAGCGCCAGCTTATGCCTAATATCCTCCCTAATACCTGGCAAGACAAAAAGAAATCAATAAACATTAGAAAAATCTTTACAATGGTAGCCACAGCACAAACACTTTCGAATATGCTTTCGCAAACATTCGTCCATAAACAATAATGATCTTAAGCCCATGAGATTTTATTATAAATCTTTCAAGGATGATCTTTAAAATTAGATACAGCCTTTAAATTAGTCGTGATCAGCATTACCATTGAATAACTTCTAAAAGGGAAACAAAAAAGGAAATTTTGATTAAAAAAAAGGCGATTAAAGAGCGGTTTTTAAAAAATAAAAGGAGGTAACTCTTTTAAGGACAATAAAAATTTTAAAAGTTTGGTTTTATTTTCAAAAATAACACTAATCTATTTGAAAATAATAATATATAAACAAATGTCAAATTCTATGCATGCAAATCCAATATTTCTAATGTGGACTGCATAGAGGAGGCGTTAATTATAATAATTATTAATTATTAATATAAAAAAAACATAAAAAACAGCTTATTTATAAAAAAGATAAAATATTAATTTTTTAGCTGATAAAGCACGAGGGGATTGAATAATATCTCTATATTTTTTTATCTTTTTATGACAATTTGGTTAAAGTATTATTCAAGCTTGAGGCTTATTTGTTTTTTTTTGTTTTTTTTTAATAAAAAGCAAAACTGTCCTGAAGATGATACTCAATGAGTATCGAAATATCTATAGTTTGAAATAAAATTATTTAACCACAAAATAAGACCTCAAGCTTGAATAATTTTTTAACCAAAGTGTTTTGAATATTTTGTATTAACTGAAAACTTTATGGAATGTCGCTGCATCCTCGGAAGAGATGCTCAAAAAGTCGAAATAGTCTCCTCCTAGTCTTCGTTCAGATAGTTGTCAGAGAAATCGTGTGGTGTGAGATCCACTCATCCGTCGTGATTACCGAATTCACAGTGTTTCATGATAATTGCGACTATGTCCTTGAAACGATCCTTCTGGAAGCGTAACACAATCCTAGTGCGGTTAGCGTCCATTCTAGGAGATTTCTGATTACAGGACAACAGTCCCCTTTTTGGTTGGATAAGTTGGTTCTATGTCTTCGCACTCAGATGAGGGTGATGTGTGCATCTTTCGCCGCCTCGTTTTGGTAAAACCGGAATTCTTGGATCAAGTAAGATGTTGTGTGGACGCCTGTGATGGAGGTAAAAATTCTGATATTTTGGCCGAATATCTTATAATACCGAAGCCGATTTACTAAGTTTTTGAAAGCCGATGATTCGGCCTTCAGTATGCTAAAGTTGTCCAGTAGTCTAAGGCTAGCGATGACCGCTTCTTAGTAAATAACACATCAAACCCTGTCCACCAAATAAATATCAATTAGTTCCTTGGAAAGAGCGTACTCTACTTGAGAAGAGAAGTTAAATTTTCTAGAGAAGATCGTTCGTGGGGTGGTGTACTCAATGAGTTCAGGTAAATTGTTCCAGTCATCAATGAAACTTACGCAGTATTACACTTGTCCATGGCTTTGCAAGGTACAGTAACTCAGTAGAAAAGATTTTTATCAGTAACTGTCTTATTTAACCAAACCGAATTTTTGGTCCTAAAGCCCCAATTTTTTAGAAACAAAATTGGACTTCTATTTTCTGCAACAGATTTTTGATATTTTTTTTTTTTACTTTTGCACCTTCAACTCTTATAAAATATAAATGATAATAATTTTATTATTTTTATTTAAAGCGGCTATTAGACGGTCGTACTGTGCTGAGATACCATGAATGGCCGTCTAATAATCGCTTAATGCAAACCACTATGCAGCCTTATAAAAACTTTCGATTACTGTCATTTTTTTCATTCGGATGTAGAACATGTTTATGGCAGTGGACAAAAAACTCAATACTCCAGCAAGTCTAGTGTCACTTCAGCTTGAATTACATTTTTTTTGTCTAACAATTCCAACTCATTGTAATTTATAATTATTCATAATTGCTAAATTCTTAAGTTCGTCACTCCCATAACAAATTTGTTATTGATCAACCAAGCGACAATACTTTTCTCAAGAAGAGTGCATTAACAACTCAATCATGAAATTTAATCGAAATTAGCAATTACAAATTAATACATCTTAATTAACATTTTAAAGTAGACATTGAAAATCGCCTTAAGAAATCTCTAATCAACCTCAAGCTCATGGGACGGTGGCAAAAAAAAAATACAACAAATGATTATTAACTTGCTAATGGTTTTATTGATTCCATAATTTGACCAATTAAAGACGTACTTGAGTGCCAACCCGTTAACAGTTAGTCAAACAACTTTGATTACCAGTTTCAAACAATAATAAATGGGGCTTAAATGTTTGTTACAACTCAGGCTCAAGCTGAAGTTTATTGCAAAAACATTTACATCTACATACAGGCAAACAATGAAGTGGCCAATTAGAATCGAGCTTAAACAACTCAAAACTTTTTTTGGTCCCATTATTTAAAGACAGGTTTAGAGAAGAAAACAAAAAAAATAATATATACAAACATGAGTGAAAAGCTTAACAGCAGAGAATGGAGAAATATTTGCAAAAAACTTTAGTTTATGTTTAACTGCGTTATTAGCAACAACAAACAACGGTTAGAACGTGTCCGAAATGAAAGTTTTTAAGGGCGAGCGCTTAAGTCTTGCAGACTAAATACAAGATCGATCGCAGCCGACGGTTTTTTGAAACTTTGAGATTTTATGCAAAAAAAATTAATAAATAAATAAATAAATAAAAAGAAATTTAGAAAATAATAATAAAAAGAAAAAATTATAAAAAAGTGTTATAAATATTTGCAAATTGTGCAACTAAACCGGCCCACTGTGTAAAAAATACGCTCATACACAATTGATTGCCTTTCTTAAATTCCCTATAAAGAGCAAATTAACAGTAGCTTTCACTGAGAGCGTAATTTCGGCCAGACATCTCCTCTCTTCTCTTATAATTCGACATTGAAAATATAAATCTTTATTTTAATTAATATAACAACGCATTAATTAAATTGTAATTAAATAAAATTTAAATATTAGAGGAAAAACTATAGGAGAAATAAAGTGATTGTGTGCGTGTGTGTTTTATTAAAGTGAATGATATAAAAATTTGTTGTTAAGTGTCTTTGTGCTGCATGCAACATATTATTTTGCATAATTCACATTCGATTATCTTGTTGTTGTTATTGCTATTTTTGCAATTTTTACTAATTACAATTATATGCTGCTGCATCTGTTCATATACAATTCCATGGAATATATAATTAAGTTTAAATTAATTAATTTTCAATGATTATTCGGTAAAGTTAACAACAAGAAAAAAATATTAAAAGCAAAAACAAATGTGTGGAGGTTATGAATATTAGTGGCATACAACAGCCAGCCACCAAACGCAGCAGTTTCAAGGCACAAGTTCATACTTTTTTGAAGGTGAGTGACAACAGAAAAGTTTTATGAGAAGAATACGTAACAAATGTAAAAAATGTACAATTAACAATTCATACATACACATATACATGTGTACATCCAAACGAACCTTAAATAGGAATTTTTAACTTTTTCTTTATTTTTGATCCTTTATAAGGCTGCATCGCAGAACTCCTCACATCTTAATACTAAAATGTTTTGTAGCTCCCACTTTACATAATTAATTTTTAAATATTTTCACGTTAGAGAGTGTTAGAGAGCATTTGATTGCTGATCTAATATCAAATAAAACCGGTTTTCTTTCAGCCGCACGACGTTTATGAATCATTGCCGACTTCGGTTAAAGATTTGAACTTGCCATCTTCCGATTTCTGCGGTTGGATCTTCCATCCGTTAAAAATAGTATATAGTCCTTTAAAACTTTTAGATTATAGTTACATGACTGCCAGATTAAATTTTCAAATATGTTATACCTCTCTCAAAATAATATTGATTGAGGTTGTCACCCTGCAGTTGGGAATATCGAATTTAAGATTGTATTCTTAAATGATTGTGTATGTAAAAATCGCAACTGAACTAAAGAAAAAATTAATTATTTTAAAAGGATTTTCACTTGCTACCCCTGGTATGGTATATGCCAAAGATTTATGGCAGTACCTGTCATAAGATCCAACCTAACGGTGCTCTTCGCACTGCGTAAATATGTATAATGCGTCCATCAACGCCCCGTTTATAATAAGTGATACATAATAAACACCAATTCGAAACCATGCATTTGGACATAGTCTCCCCTTGGTCGAGAGCGGACCCTATCTAACACTCCTGCCAATCTATGGGTCACGGCACCCAGTTGCAATGCAACTCCACACCGAGCTTATGCTCTACCCGCGATTTGGGTTTAAATCGCAGCCACCACATTACTTTCCGAAGGGCCACGCCATAGCCAGGAGGGGACCGAAGTCGCCGGGCAAACCGTGGTACCAGATTTAAGTCATCGGTCAAACCTCGTGGCCAAAGCTACAGCTAATTGATAAAGGGTGCTTTTTTTCTTACGTTGACATATTAAAGATGACTAAAAGTTATCTCGCCATATTATAAATAGATAATAAATAATAAAAATGAAACGAATTACATTTAAATGGTGTGGCACACTAACCATAAAAGTGCTGAGGTGTAGTGGGTTATGGTAAATTAAAAATTTTGGCTGCCAAAAAAATTTATATAAAATTTTAATAAATTACATTTTTGTATTTTAGCAAATAATTTAGAAACAAACATTTCACTGAAACATTTTATTTAGTCTGAATTTATTTTAAATCATAAGCTGCCCTTAATTTATGTGTTTTTTGTAAAATCCCCTTGAAAAATGCATTACCTTTCTTTGCTACAGTTGAACGAACATTGCATTTACTCGCAATTTACATTTACAATTAATCCTTGAAAACATTGGAACCCTTTATCCTTTGGCAAAAATAAAACAAAGGAGACGTCTACAGTTAAATTGACATAATGAAGTATTTAAAAGCTAAAAATATGACACCTTCGGTAAATGGGTTGTTGCATGCAACAGCAAATGCACATGCGAAGCTAAATGCAATTGAATGCGGTAACAAGCAGCGTACAAGAAAAACAGGACTAAAAACAACAACATCAAAACGCACTTGCTGGTTTTCCCCTCTTCTTATTAATTTTCACGAGTATAATGAGCAGCAACACCAACAGCAAATTATTATTGTGCAGAGCAAATCAAAGGTTAGATGTGACAAAACACTTATTATTTTGTTTGGCCAACAACACAAAAATTGCGTAAGGATGTTATAGCCTGGTTGCCTTATTAACTCACACCCTTTATAAAAAAATTTGTATGCAGACAAACAGTCAGGAATACAAAGGGACACTTATTTAGCGGGGTTTGCCCATACTTTTTCTTAATGTTTTTTTTTTGCAAATTGATTTTGGCAAAACCCAAAGAAAAAGCCAGGGGTGGTAATTTTTTTCGTATTTGATATACAGTGACAGTGTAAGAGAATTTTGCAAGGACGTGTATTTTACCTTGAGGGTTGTTTATAAGTTAATGAGCCTGGGATTTTTTTATGAAATTCCGTTACATCAGGGCGAATACTTTAAATCATTGGAATATCGTAAATGAAAGTTTGCATATGACTAGAGATGTCTTGGAATAACTGGTGGTGGTTAAACATGGACAGAACCTTAATTTATTGATATCATTGATATTAGAAAAAAAGTGTCATGCGCTCAAAAAATGTTTCAATATTTGATATTTTGCAAAAAGTCATGCATGATTAGATATAAGAAGTAAGAGGGCTACATACGGCTGTGCCGAACTCTATATACCCTACAACAAAGTGTGATATCAAAATTGAAAATTTTATTGCTATTTAATATTATTTTGTTGTTCCAAAACTCACTCACTGCTGAGTGTAATTTGATTCAACTGTATTATTGTTAATCAAATCGAATGGGCTCAAATTCAAGTTTCATCAGACTCCTTTGAAAATTGACGTTAAAAATGTTTGTATTCGTCTTTCAGTTAATTTTTACGGGTGCTCATAAGATGCGTGGATGTACAGATAATGCGCGCATGCTCCCCCAGCGAGTAGTGAAATTTACATTTCCAGTAATTTTTACTCATGAAATGATGAAATAAATAAACATCATTCTGCAATGGAGCCTGTTGCGATTTGAACTTAAATCCTTTTATACTTATTAAATTCATCATTCGAGATATTCTCCAACGTATACATATATTTGAATGTGTTTTTTATATTGTTTGCTATCGAATTAGCTGAATATAATTTTTTTTATGATTCAGCCTTTTCTTTATTTCATTTCTCTGACTTTCCACTGTATACTTTAAATTTGTTTCATTTAATTATTGTAGATCGGTTCCTTAAATCAATCCCCCTTATCGTGTTTGGCGATTTTCGACTGCAAATTCGACAGTTTGTAATAGACTAAAGATACCGAGCAAAATTTTTCTTTAATCTAGTACTAAACGTTTATGAAGTCGTAGGCGAATTTCGCCAAACAAAATAAGGCCCATTATATTAAATTTCTACATTTTAAACATACTGATACAAGTATACAAATAAAATATTAGTGTTTATCTACTGCCAAAATTTTTAGTATTGAAAATATTGTGTAAATAAATTCTTTATTTATTTAAATAATAATTTATATATGGATATCTTGCATACCTGACGCCGTTTAGGATCACTTGTATGTGATCAATGCAAAATCAGCAAAGAACTTACTTTTATGATGAAACATGCTTTGAATCTGGACTCTTTTTGGATACTCATTTTGCTTTTCTCTGCGTAGCGATAACAACAGTATGCATTTGGTAACAGAAGACATTGTCAAAATCTTAGGCAATAGATTTAGGAATCAGTTGAATTGTATGTAGTGAAAAGCAATATGCGCTTAGGAAAACTCTTTGCTTCAAAATAAATAGTGTAGATTATGCGGGAGTACATATTTGGTTTCAGTACAAGAACCACGGTTCGTGTCCGAACTGAGGCAAACATTTTTTCCTTATTAATGTGTATTTTTTTAAGGGTAAAAATTATATCTATTGTACGTTTATGTACAGTACATCAGTCTGCTAATTACGAATCAGCTAAATAAGCTGTCGAGGCTGTTTTAGTGGAACGGTTGGTGTTGTCATATTGTATGGAAGCCATGGTTCGATTATAGTTTTCGATTTTTTTTTAAATATTTCTATATTTCTGAAATTTATCAGCCAAATTCGCTAATTTTGGAAAACAATTTCTTAATTCAAATAAATTGTGATATTTTTAACCGATTCAACAAAGAAGCAGTTTATGAGTTGATGTGTATTTTTTACTTCTTTATTTTTAATGTTTATACACGTATAACTTTTTGACTTGTGAACCAATTTTCAATTTCTTTTTGTTTGCAATTGTTGTTTGCTTGCAGGTTGTTCCTATAATTTTTTTTCCAAAATCGGACGTGCAATTTGTCTACTGCATAACTCTATTGCACAACTCCTCCATTTATAAACCGATTTTAAAAACTATTGTGTTTGAAAGCGTTTGGTTTTAGTTTGGTTTCACAGAAATTTAGGTGGAAAGCTTACGGAAAGTGGCCGCCCGAATTAATGATTATAATATAAATGCGCCATATATGGAGCTATTTAAAAAATTTTTATTTAAGACGACATTCCAATCTTTCCTGGAAGTAAAATATAAACTATATTGCATCGGGTTGCAAACCGGGACTTACTTGTTACTGTTTTCTAATCTGTTCTGGCTCTTTGCGTTGAAGTCGTTATTTTTTGTGCCATAATTATGTTCAATATTGCTATTGACTTTAAAAAAATCTTATATTGCTTTTTGCTATTTCAACGCTGAGGGAGAATAAATCGATGAGATCATAATATATTGATGAATAACTTTCAGTTACAATTTGTTGCTTGAAAATAATCTTTATAATGTTTTAGTCGGACCTTATTAGAATATCCGGGCCGATATAAACTCGTTCCCAGTGGTGTGTCCTTATTGTCATATGAAGCATATCCGTTGATTTAAAAAAAATCTCAGACGGCAAATGAGTCTTATGATCTTGAGATCATAAGCCCATCAACTTATTTATCCACCAGCAAATATTCGATTTGTTTTAATGTTGGCTATTTGCGTTGCAGATTTTTAAATTCATTGTTTGCTTAATACGTCCTGCAACATTTCCTAAATATATAATGGATATTGGTTTTTGTTCATGTCGTCTACTCTCTATACAGGAAGGATAATTTACTTCGAGCTTGTACGAGTATATTTAGTTACAGCCTTAGTACCTTCACTAACAGCATTCTTAGCCAATTCACCGGGCAACAATAGACGGACAGCGGTTTGAATTTCCCGACTGGTGATGGTCGAACGATTATTGTAGTGGGCTAAACGGGATGCTTCAGCGCCAATGCGTTCAAAGATATTATTCACAAAACTGTTCATGATACTCAACTAAATATTGTCTTCAAAACTAATCATTCAAAACACTTAAAGTTTAAATTTTTTATTATTATTTGTTGCGGCTTTAGCTGTTCATATGCCGATATTTTATTTGTCGCTAAATTAAATCGTCAGTGAACTTTAAACAGTTAGAAAATAATTGTTTTTTACAAAATAACAAATTTTCAAAACAATATTTTGATGTTTTAAATACCTTTCTTCTTCACCAGCTTCAACTCTTTCAAAAAAAAAACTTTTTAAATTGAATGAAGAGACCACATGAAATGACCTTTGGCATCAGGATCAAGTAAACGCTGCTGATAAGTTTATAAATCTTCATTATGACATCGATTTCTGACATTCATCTTGATGCTAGTTCTTTAAAAACTATTCAATGTATTTTGATGTTATCTATATATATAAAATAGGATGTATGTATGTATGTATGTATGTATGTAACGTAATGGCTCCAAAACGGCTGGGCCGATTTTGACGAAATTTTCATGAAACCTTCAGAATACTCGGGCGGGTGACACTGTAAAGTCTGATTTTTGATTTTCGGTCTATGGGCGGAGAGGCGTGGCAAAATCCAATAATTCATAAAATGAGAACGGCTGGGCCGATTTCTGTAAAACTTTTTGTCAGTTGTTCGTATTTTCGAGGAGAAGGTTTTTATGGAAGACAATTTTGGAAAATCCCTCCCGAAAAGTCGGAAAATTGAAAAAATTTAAAATCGAGTTTTTGTATGAAATTTTGTTTGAAATTATTCCTTAATGGCTTTTCACATGGAAAAATAGAAAGTTTGTCTGAAGGCTTAAAATTGGGGCGAGGCGAAGTTCGCCTGGTCCGCTAGTTATATATAAATGATGATGTGCCCTTTCGAAAGTGTGATATTTTCCAATAACACAATTGAAATTTGTTGTTCCAGTCCCTTAGTTTTATGATCATCTGATGCACATTGGAAAACAACAGAGGTAATTTTGTAGCTCTGTGTAATCAATTTTAGTAATAACTGATCGGAGATCCATGAAAATCATGAAATTTTATGCAAACGAAAAACGATTCTATTTTTTTTTTTGTTGTTTATCTACAACCGGAAATATTTAGTTAACATGAATCTTGGCGCCATATAAGAAACAATTCACTGTAATGAGGCATGTAACACAAGTACATAATACATACTGTATACTGCTTACTACATACATACTTACTTGCTTATTTATTTAAGGTAAAGCGATAAATGTAATTAGCCAACAAGACGTTGCAACAAAAGAAGAGACAAGAAGGTGACGATAAGCATCACCAGGTCGTCATCATCGACATGGTTGTTACAATGAACCATTCAAACACATTCGTAACGAGATAATGTCCAACGAATAGAATGAATTCGATGATTAGACACTTACTAAGTGGTACGAGCTGAATTTGAAACTAAACTGATCTAAATCATGAAATTCCTTGTTACCAAAAATGATTGATCACTAAGGGCACCACAGGAGCAGCCAGCCAAATCGTTGTTTATACTTGCACATATTTACAATTGATTGTTTCTGGTTATTTTTGTAGTTTGGTAAATGTCTAGTCGCCGCTGTTTAATACCGATCACTTCTAATTTTTGGCGATTATCCTTGAAGGATTTAAGCAGAAACCTCAGTCTGCTTCTGAAGATGAAGGCTTAATGTTCAAAGGATATGTTGACACTGAGTTGTGGGTGTGATTAAGTATTTGTGACTGTATGGCTGTATGCATGTATTTGTGTATGTATGCATCGAGTATACATGCCCGTCCAGGTGGGTGCTTGCGAAACATTAGGCAAAGTTCAGATTACGCTTACAGCTAGACGATATTTATCTAAACAAAAAAAAAAATAGGTTGGTTCAACGTTATAGCCTCTTGATATTGATAATTATCCAATGTTTGCTTGAATCCCTTTTTGTTTTGTCTTGCCAGGATTTATAAAGACTTGCAAAATATGAAGTTGGCACTCCAATTAATTCAAGAAAACAAATACATACAAAAGCAGAAATTTCAAGCAGATTTTGTTGACACAGAGAAAGGCAAAGAGAAAGAGATGAAATGAGAGAGAATATGCGTAATTATAGCGCCAGGATAATGCAATATGGAAAAGGTTTGTGTTACAAATCCAAAGTCTAGACAACAGTTTCGTTTTTCTTTTTCTTAAAGACGAAACAAAAAAATATTGCTGAAATGTTGTGTAAGATTTTGTTAAAAACATCTTGAAAACATAAGAAAATGCTCTAATGATTAATCTGGATTAATGATAAATGAAAAATGTTAAATTTTCTAAAAGGAAACATAGATCCAATGTTGAAATAGGATAAGGCCTGCTGTATCAAATTATGACATCAGACTACAGGAAAGTGCAATGTACTTCAGTCTGAAGTGTCGGTCGTAAAAATTGTGGTAAACTGCCTTCAGTAGCACAGGATACTTGGCACGAATATAAGTAGGGTGCATTGACTACAAAGCAATTTATAACTGGGAACCTGGGTCCGATCGCTGTTCAGGTGGAGCAGTGTTAACTGTTGTTGGACTGTTTAAGTGATAAAGGCATAGCACTTGTCACTGAACAGTAACAGCGATTTATACTCTTCTAAGATAATGTTTATAACATTAAAAGCCCCCTCCTTTTCTGGGTGACGTTAGCAGAATTGTCGGCGAAGTAAAACAATTAATAAAATGGCTACTCATACTGCAACTTAATGCGTCTCCGTAACACCAGAGGTTCTGTGCAACTCTGCTATAAAACACGCAGAATAGTAGAGTTATAAAAAAACTAAACTCTCCCTCTCTCTCTCTCTCTCTCTGGTGTACCGGCAGTACAACTGTAATTCAGTCACTCGAATGGGTGCAAGGATATGGGACCAATTTGGGCAATAGAATTGCCTATGGACTAGGGGCTATGCCCCCAGCATCATGTGCTCTCCCTCCGTTTTGCAAATTCAATATAACGAATCACAACGACAGTGTGTCACAGAACAGTTGGCCTAGAGAACCCACCTGCAAGACTTTCAGGCTAATAAGCCCAGATTGAGAGATAAACATAGTAGGACTCTGTTACGCTTCCACAGGGGGAACATTTGTGGCGACTACCATGGAATACTATAGGATCGGCGATTAAGTCAAACGTATGCGTGTCACGTCACACGATTTCTGTATGAGTTGTCTGGACGAAAAGGAGCAGGAGACTACTTCACTTTTTCTGGGTCGGCCCTTCACTGGGATCGCTTTGACCAGTGATGTTACAAACTTTTTTGGAAAATCTTTACGTAGGCTAAAAAAAATCTCTACTTTTCCCCACGCGCTGAAAAAAAATCCCTACAAAAATCCCTACAACTTTTAAAACTTAAAAAACAATGAATGAAAGCAAACAAAACAACAATTTATTAAAGTTTATTATAAAATCAGTTCTTTTTATAATATATTTAAAACAAAAATAAAAAGTGATATAAATTCACAAAAAAATCACATTAAGTTCATTGATTAAAAAAGAAACATACATAAACATGTATTTACTTTGTATTTTAGGCATTTAAAAAATAATATTAATATTAGTTTTGACTGGTGCCTTGCAGATGATCATACAGTTGTAAGATCATTTTTTTAAAATGATGTTCGGTACACTGGAACGTGTAACAATTTTTACATTCGTCTTGTAAAAAAGAGCGAACTAACAGCTTTCAGCCAACCTTTAAAATTATCGTCTTCTAGCCATTTGTTGCGGAATTTTTGTTTGCGATATTTTCGGGTTTCCTCAAAGCTGACTGAGGAGTCTGAAGAAGAAGATGAGTTCATTCTGCTGAATATATTAATAATTACTTCTCATATATACATACAAAGAAAAAATACACAAACTTACCTGAAAATTCACAAATTTAATCACATGATTAACGGCTAGCAGGCAGACACTCACAGATAATTAATAGTTTGTAATGTTGCCGTATCAACAATTTCATGTTGTCAGAACTGCAAAAGGGTGCCAAATTAATTTAGTTGGAGTATTTAGTTTTTGGGATTACCTACTGTCGGTGCTTTGTAATGGACTAATTTAAATTTTTACAGCATTATTGAAAAATCCCTACATTTTGATGTTTTCAAAAAATCTGTCCTTTTTTCCCTACGGCCATTTTTTTAGAAGAAAATCCCTACGAGTAGGGATTTTTCCCTACGTTTAACATCACTGGCTTTGACAGACTTTTTTGAGTCGTCGACCATGCATCAGTCTGTCCGAGTTGGCGACGGTTGACGTGTGGGTGACTTTGTTCCTTCATCAGGGGCATTGATGGTTTCGCGCGTGAACCCAAGGGAACTAAACTGTCTTTCCCTATCTTACACGGGTATCACAAAGAAACCAAGCCATGGATCCAAGAGAGCGGAACCTGTCCTTTTTAGAACTGACCTAACCCAACCTATCGTCGAAAAATAAAATTCTTTAAACTAATTTAGGAGGCGCAAACTACAATAAAAACTTTACAATTTGGGAAATTGGATGTAAGGACATGCATATCCCTTATACGTCCTCAATCTTAAACATTTGACTTATTGTAATTGTAACCAGAATAAAGTGAAATCAGTAAGTTGTGCCGTTTTTTTTTTTTTTTTTTTTTTTTTTTTTTTTTTTTTTTTGCTAAAAAGTCTTTATTTTAAAACTTTTTTCAGAGATCATTTTTGTACTCGGTCTGCGCATCAAAATGTCGATTTTTGTCACTACTATAGTCGGCAAAATGCAAGATAATTATGTACCGCTACAAAAATTAATAAAAAATAATCTAAGGCATCCCATGATGGTGTCTTCCCTCCATTATAATAACACACTAAAAATCCGGCCATATAAAATAATATTTTCAAATTCGCAATAAGTGTTACTACTTTTCTAAAAATCTACAAATTTTTAATACCGTATGTACATACATACGAGTACATACTCGTATGTACATACATACGTAAATAAAATAGATTTCCCAGATATTGAAACTTATCGAAAAAAATGTGTTTATAACTTGGACTAGTACGTAGTACGTACATGGATATTTTTGCTTAACAAATAAATTTGTTGCGATTTGTTATATTTGATGATGTTGTCGATTTCAACTTTTTGATAACCTTTTTTATTTATTTTTTATTTGGCATCTGCGCTCAGTACGTATACGAGTAGTATTATTGTTCAATACTGAAATGTTTGCCTAAGGACATGTATTGGTGTGGTTTTACATATTGCTTTGATTGTCTTTTTGGTTGCATACTTTTGTATTGCAAATTAAAAGAACTGAAATAAAAAAAGAAAAAAAGACAGAAACTATAAGTCATATGCCACTAGTGGCAGCCCGGTTTGCTTTGCTGCTCGTACACTCATCGTAATGAAATAAATAAATTGCTTGTAGAAAGTTTTTAAGCTTAAACTATAATTATTTTTTGATGGCGAAATATTTTTATTTCACGTACTGGTTTTCCGGAAATCATCAATTGATCAAATGACTAATTAACGTTGAAGTGTTATCGAAGTTGGTTCAATGAGGCAGCGAAGTTATAAGTAGTGGTTTGCACCATAGACAAAATTAATGAAAAATAAATATGGATGAAAAATAAATATGTATAAATAAATATGTGACAGGAATTTGATATATTTTCTTTTTGTTGTAGGGTCACGCAGTTAAAGTAACAAAGTATTTTTTACCAGAATTGTCCAACAGAAAAACATAAATATGAAAATAAGGCATATCTCCTGTCCAAAAATTTCGACTGTCAACGGTACTGAGATCGAAATGGGAATCAACATCTAAAGTGTTGAAATACCATTTCATTTCTAGACAATCGTAAAAAAAATACAAACATTTTTATTAAGGGTTTTCACGCTTCATATTAAAATACCCTTGTAAAGTTAAATTTTTAATAAAGGTTTTCACGCTTCATATTAAAATACCCTTGTAAAGTTAAAAGCCTTTTAAAATGCACTAAAGTACATTACAAGACCGCAAGAAAAAAATACATTGAAATATAATTTAATAAAATGTTTGCAAAAATAAGACCAAAACCGTACCATATGAAAAGTTTTAAATGCACATGTATTCGAGTATGAGAGTTTTCGAGACGCAGCACTCTTTGTTGGTTTCGTAATTTTTTTCATTACTAATTAATTTTTCTGCTTTCTACTCTTTTTTGCGAACTGTATTTACACGAATTTTTAATTAAGTTAAAAGGTCTATTCAAGCCATTATGTCTAGAAAGGAACATTGTGCAAATGTCCGCTGCGGGTTGACTGACTGGTGTGCATTTGAAATGTCCATGGTTATGGAGCATAAATTTGACTGAATGTGATCCATGACATTTACTATGTTGGCTTTAAGGGCCGCTGTGGATTGTGGTTTCTCCACAGAGATATGTGAATTGAGAAAACTCCACAAGAAAAAGTCGAACGGGGTCAAATAGTACGATTTCGGTGGCCAGTTTACATCACCTACACGTGAGATGACCATGCCCTCAAATCGCTCCTATAGAATGTCTAATGTGGCATGAGCTGTGTAAGAGGTAGCGGTATGCTTTTGAGACTACACACCGTTTGTGTCTATATCATTCCATTCAGGCTAACAGAAGCTGAAAAATCGTCGACATTTCGCGCACGCCGTTGAAGATGAGGGCCTGGCCTACATCCTTCTGAAGGAAATATGGGCTGATGACGCCGCCACACCAAACACTAACTCTTTTGGGATGTTTTACCCGCTCTTGTATCTCATGTGAACTAGAGTCGTCCCATTTAACCATTGTGTTTGTTGGTGTACCCATTCATCCAAAAATGGTCTTCATTGCTGATGATATTTTTTTTTTTTTTTATAAAATTTACGAACGACGAACAGAATATGCATTTTTATAAAATACTTCAACATTTGCACGTGTTGTTGAACGCTATATCCGTCTAAGGTGATGTGGCAAAACATATTGAATAAGTGCCAGCCAATTTGATAGATGTAACTTCAATAATATTGCCATTATCAACTGTAAAAGTTTGAAGGTCTCTATTGGAAGATCCGATATTTTTAATTTTTTTTGCCATAGAGTTCTATAAAGCATTTACAATTTCGAAATAGGATGTCTCAACGGAATCTCGTAAATAATTTTTCAAATACCTTTTCAAACTTGTTCTCTAAGATATTTATTCTTCATTTCATTTAGTGTGTATGTATGTATGCCAAGGTTTGTGTTTGTTTTTATTGTTTTTTTTTTCATAAAATATGAATAATTGTTTGAAAAATAAACAATTAAATGTTGAAAATTTTAAATAATATGAAAATTTTTTATACAAATAAATAAATAAAATTATTGAATGAAATCTTAAGTGAAGATGCTGCACACGTGCATTTAACAATGGAATTTGTTAATAAAAATGTTTGGATTTGTTAATAAAAATGTTTTTTTTTTCATATGTCTTCTAAATCCTAATCTGCTTAATATCTTTATTACTATTTTTTTTATATTTTGCAACTGTTTTAAAATATTTGTAGTTTCGATTTCGTATTTCTCCCCCAACTTATTTCTGGGTGGTATCAATTTTTCAATATATAGATATCTCTAACATATCTAACTTGAATGATTGTGGCCACAAAACAATAGACAATTTAAAGCTTTTTATTTATGTAAAAATACGAGTATATGCCCGTAGTAGTGTTGCACTAACGGCAGCAGCAATAATTTGTTGCATGCGAAAGCTTGAGAGTCGGCTTAATTTTTTTCTTGCATATTGCTTACATTTCAACAAAAATCTTTGTATGAGAGAGAGAGATAGTGTGTGTATGTTGAAAGCTGCATGTGTTGCATATGCAACATGTATTTTTTTATTCATTTCGTACATTCCCATTGTATTCATAAAGATGACCTTAAATTTATCCCTGAGGCTTTGGGTTGCTGTGTGTTTCCATATTATTGTTTCTTCTTTTGATTTGCTTACATTTGCTGGACTTCAAGTGACTGGTGGTTGCAGCAATAAGCGTTGTACATTTGCTACAATATGTTGTTGAATTGTTTTATTGTTGAGCAAACGCCTATTCTGTTTGCTTCAAGGATCATTTCAGTTAACATTTTCTTAATTTTTTTTTGTATTTTCTTCTATTGGTTTTACTGTCGTCTATAATTTATTTAAAATTAAAGTGTTAGTTTTATTTGTATAATTTTAAGCAAAGAAATTTAATAATTTGACTATGAATTCGTGGATGGCATTGGCGATCCCAGTTTTGCATTGAATCCTCAGACTGCGGAATATACATATTATTTAAATCAATAATAAAAGTTCACACTGGGATAAATTTATCTAAGGATATCAAGAGCTTTTATTACAGCAAGACGGCTTCAGCATGATTCCTCACTCTCTTTCCTTAAGAGTGTCATTCAGTTGACTGTACAAACTCAATATAAGTTCGAAAAATTGAAAACCTAAGAAAATGTTTTTATTAATTGAAATTAAGTGATAAGCTTCGATTGCTTTAGAAAATAATTTTGGATTCATGACCAAATTATTGTCTTTCAAAAATATTCGAATAAGTATAATATGAATAATTTAATGCAAATGGTTTTATGCCAAAATTTTTTAAATATTAAAAACTTGAGATTAAATAATTTATTGTTTTATTGTTGGCTTAGGTGAGTATTTTATTGGCGTTATCGAAATCATCAATACTATTCAGCCAAATCATATTTGAAAAAATAATCGAATTAAATATTCAAATATGATTTGGCTGGAGATGATTTGGTTAGGTCCAATAAAATGCAGCCATATACTGTTTAAATACTTAGTTAGGAGAATTGTTCGAATTTTGAAATTAATAAATATTTGTTAGGATTTAAAAAATAAAACTTATTCGATTAAAATTATTCGGTTAATTTTTTTTTTAAATTAATAATTACAAACTGATTTGAATAAAGTTCTTAAATTTTTTCTTTTAATTTCTGTCAAATTCAAACATTTATTTTATTATTAACAAATATAAAAACGGACAATATTTAAACTGGAACATCGATGTGATAGTCCTCGTCATTTTACTTGTTGAAGATAATTTTTTCTTTAAAAGATAATTTAATAAATTCTATAGGCTTATTATTTATTCTAAAGTAGCCACACCTGAAGTGCTTCACTACTTTCTTCATTGTGAAATAAAATAAAAATTTATAAGTAAACGTTCCTAGAGAATTGCAAGAGGGATTGCGGTTTTCTCCTTATAAAAGCAAATAAGTAATGTTCTTTTATAAGAGTAAACCTATATCTGTTCCTTTAATTAATTTTCTGCCTGAATATCTAATTTAAAAGTAACTCCCATAAAATTTGATGACTTTGCCTGGTATGTCCAATTTATATGAAACAATCTGTTCCATCATGTATTTGCCAGAGTATAATGTGTCTTTCAACTATTTTTTTCAGGGTGGCGGTCTCCCCTTCCTACACCTCTCAAATGCATACTTTATTTTAATAATAGCATGCTCCAAATTTAGGTAGTCAGACAGTAGTAGTTCTTCAGGTGTAGATAATAATGAATATTACATGTGGAGGTATCTGCCTCTCCCCTTTCATACCTTCGAGTATTTTCTCGAAATTATAATTTATTCCCGTTGTATCTTGTATACAATTTTGGACACTCCCTATTGTAGTTTTTTAGATATAGAATAATTAATTAATTATTTTGTGAGGATGTTAACCGTGGTCTTCCCTTCTATACCGCCACGGTTTTGCTCGCATACAAACTTTATTAGCGTAGTATTTATATTCGAAGAGCCTCCGGATATAAAACAATTAATAATTACTTTATATGGGGGTACATTTCCCTCCGTTGCTTTTAAAAAATAAAGTATATAAGTGGAAACACGGTTGCGAAATTTCATGACGATCGGCCGTGTCGTTTCGCTTATATCTCCTGTATATAAACTGACATATATAAATTATATTTTGGCGATACGTGAAAGAGTGTGACTAGAACAAGAATGCGAATTGGATTAAATCATATACTTTGTTGTCGACATTCTAAGGCTTTCGAGTGCAACACGCCCTTTAATAAGATCCCATCCAGTTGAGGTGCATTTTCTCTCACTACGCTCTCTATAAAGGATTTCCCTATCAAATTCAAATGGATTTCCACAAATATATTTTTTTCATATTTCCTTCTCCTTATTAGTACTGCTTTTTCTTGAATAGTGCATTGAAAAATTTAACCAAGTAGTGAGTGCTGGTCCAACAGAAAAATAATACAACGTTCCTAATAAAAAAAAACAAACTATTTGATAGTAGTATTTTTTTATTGGTGCCATGTCCAAATATTTGCAACGAATGTTTTCTTTCTAAACAAAAAATATTTAAAATTAAATAAAATTCCTTAATCCCAACTACACAGCCCTTAAAACAAACTTCAAAAGGACATGCATAGAATAATAAAAAAAAAACAAACATCTTGCAAACAACCAAGAAAGTACACAAACTTAAAACAGAAATAATGAAAATAATAAAAGAACTTGTAAGAAAAATTATTCAGAAAACCGTAAAAATCTTAATTACATGTGAGACACAAAGACAGCAACAAAGCCGTAATTAAAAATAATGAGAATTCATTGTCTCAAACAAAAAACAGTCAAGAAAAAATCTACCAAATTTTAAATAAAAAATATTTCTCAACAAAAAAAAAAAAAAAAAGTTGTAAAAGATACAAAACCTCATGAACAAGATACAATGACCAAAACTGTAAAACACAAATATGGTCGCCAAAGATGTACAGATACATACACATAGATTTGGATACTTATTCGTAAATTCATATTTACTTACAACGTACTTGTCACCATGCAACAAACCAGAAAAAATTTATATTTGTTTCTATTTTGGGCAAAAAGTAAGAAAAAAACTCTCCTGTTAAAAAAAATAAATATCTGTGTACACAAGCAACAGCAGCCACTGGTTTGGCATTTGTATCGCTTACCATGCAGGTGGTGGATAAGGATTCCCCATGCAAATTATGACAAAGATAAACATCTCAACCTCATTGTCATTACTCTTATTTTTGCTCTATAAAACTTAAATTTTCTTAAAATTTAATGCAGAAAAAGTACTTTAAAATTTCAACAGCTTTTTCTTCACAAGAACTCTTGCAAAAAAAAAAATTATCAAGTGTAGCTGTTATGACCATTTTCCTTTCTTACTCTTTATTATCTAAAAGGTCAAGTTGATGAAATTTTTGAACAACAAGTGGATAAAAAAGTACATCCCCCCTAATTGTTTCTACACTATTTAGGAAAATTTATTTTTAAGAAGTAGAAATAAGTAAATTTGCTAAAATAAAGAAACTAACGCATATACGAGTATGTTACCTGCACTATGGCAAGAGAGCGAATGTGAGCGGATTTTATAGAAATACCCTTTAAAAAAAGTACATTTAAAAACTAGCTATTTTAAAACTAAAGTACTTTTATTAAAAGTACCTTTTTGGGAAAAGTACTTTTATTAATAGTACCTTTTATAAAAAGTACCTTTTTAAAAGTTCCTGTTATAAAAAGTTCCTTTTATAAAAAGTACCTTTTATAAAAAGTACCTTTTATAACAAATACCTTTTATAAAAACTACCTTTTATAAAAAGTACCTTTTATAAATAGTATATTTTATAAAAAGTACATTTTACTAAAAGCACCTTTGATAAAAAAAGTACCTCTTTTAAAAGCACCCTTTTAAAAGCACCTTTTATAAAAAATACCGTTTACAAAAAGTACCTCTTATAAAAAGTATATCTTGTATAAAAAGTACATTTTATAACAAATACCTGTTCTAAAAAGTACCTATTATAAAAGGTAGTTTTTATAAAAATTACATTTTATGGAAAGTACATTTTGTAAAAGTACGCTTAATAAAAAGTAACTTTAGAAAAAGAACCTTTTATAAGAAGTGCTTTTTATAAAAAGTACTTAAAAAAAATAAATTTTATAAAAACTCCCATTTGTAAAAAGCAATTTTTATAAATAGTACCTCTTATAAAAAGCATCTTTATATTAAGTACCCTTTATGAAAATTACTTCTGATAGAAAGCACCTTATATAAAAAGTAACTTTTATAAAAAGTACCTAATATAAAAAGTACCTTTTATAAAAAGTAGATTTTAAAGAGAACAAATTTAATTCAAAGTACCTTATATAAAAAGTACCTTTTTTAAGAAGTACCTTTCATAAGAAACCCTTTTGGAAAAGTCTATTTAATTTAATCATTTATTTATTGAAGAATGCCATCAATAAATTAAAATCAATTATTTTTTTTCTTGTTTTGCTTATCATGGTAATCTGTCACTGCTTACGTTCAAACCCTTAATGCTAAATGAGGTAATAGGGATACAGTAGCTGTTATTGGTATTAACTGCAATTTCAATCAACGTTTAACAAAGTTGTTTCCTAAAACACAAGAAGCTCCTTTTAAGTGGTCGATTCGGTGTAACTGTGTTCAATAGAGTTTTATGTCGGATTTGCCTTTGTTTGCATGATTCCCTCTACTAAAAAAGAAGCGTGGGAGCAAAGAACGCATTAATCGATTTTTATCTACACAAACTCGCACAAATAAAAATGTATAGTTTAATGCGTTAAATGAAGCCAGTGCTTCTTATGTAAATCAAACTGAACTGCCACTGGGCCACTATTTAAATTTACGAGTATTTTTTGACTGTTTTCTCTTTAAGAAATGACCAGCCAAAGAAAGTTTTGTGTAAAACTTTTAGCATTAGGGAAAATTTTGTTTTCCTTTGTTTTTTTATGTTTTTTTTTTATTCGATGAAGAAATGGTCAAATGATACGGTGTGTGGTGACATGTAAAATGGTTGCTTGGGAAAATCTTGGTATTTAAACAAATTTGTGAATTTGTTTTCTTAATTTCAATTTCTTTTCTTTTAAGGCTTTCCATCTGTATACTATATGAATGCCAAACACAAACTATAGCAATTATGTTTAATGTGTGTATTGACCAAGTTAAGGTTTATTCCATCCACTGATGTGTGTACATTTATACAGGGGTGAATTTTTACCTTAAAGTATGGAAAATTTACGTTAGAATAAAGAAACAAAATATGATTTAAGCGTGGGAAAACTCAATGAATAGTGTGAACTTTTTCACTAAGATATTTAATTTTTAGTTTTCTTAAAGACTTTATTTTAATGTAACTGCTTCTTGTATCTTTTTGTATTTTTTTTTTTTTTGATAGTAGGAGTAATTATGCGTTTGTAGGTGGTTCTTCTTTACGGTTTTGTCATTTCTTTTGCCTTAACAATGTGTGTAATGTGAGTCTGCTAATATATTCAAATTTTTGTTGTAACCATCCTAAAATTTCCTACTTCAGAGTTCAACGTTATTTTTATGGTTTATTTTTATTTTTAATAGAGGTTTTGTGCGGCTATGGGAAAATACTAATCAATATATTTTGGGAAACAACGTGGAAACAAAGTCAAGAAAGCGTAACCGAGATTCTGAAGATCACATTTGCAGATAACAGTGGAAAAAATTAAGGTAAGTTGTGTTTTACTTATTATTGCATATAAAATTATAATACAAAATTTTCCTTAACTTTAAAACCGATCGATGGAAATAGTTTTCCTAAATAGCAAAAAAAATTTTTCCCGTTTTCAATTGTTGCCCATTAAGTTCTCATAAAATATTTATTTGCAATTAAAAAAAGACTTCCATATTCGATTAATCCGTGTATCTGATCTCTTCACATCGACAAGAAGTGCATAATGAATATTAGAAAAGTTCAACCGGTAAATGCTATAACTATCTCTGTCTGGCAAAATTTCGGGACTATAATTCGGTGTTATACGTGTGAAAAAGAAATTTTATTTGAATCCTTAAGAAAAAAATATATATAGCAAAAGCTTTAGTTATTATTTTTATGCTTTCTTGGTGAGTCTAATAATATTAATACCCTTTTACTTTGAAGCTTTTTATCGCAGAAAGCGGGTCTAGTCATATTAATACTCATTTCCTTTGAAGCTTTTTATGGGGGAAAGCGTGTAAAATTTTTTGATCTTTCGAGAAAAAATTAATTAAAAGAATATATTAGGGAATATATTATTTGAGTCTATCTTATATTAATTGCAACATGTATACAATTAGAAACTTTGGTACACATGTTGCAACTATAATAAAATAGATTTTGCCAATTCTCTTTATTGTTGTTGATGGGTTTTCGAAGAAAAACAAGGAAATACTCTACAAAAATGTGTTTGATCCTGCAGGCCAATTATTTAAAGAAAAACTTAATATTGGATAATTTTGCACACAGGTTTCTCTCGCAGGTATAAAACAAAATTTCAGAACATGATTGAATATAAGAAATCGATTTTGAAACAAATTGTTTTTATTTATTGAGCCTTCAATGTAAATTGAACTAAAAATAAGTGCTCAAATGTTACATCTAATATTATATATATTTTTTTTTAAATCCAGCCAATCAAAGTCCTGCCTTTAATTTAATTTTTGTTGGTTCTTCTGTGTTGTCTTCACATCTCTCGTATTCGGCTAAAAGCCGGGTTAGATCATCATAATTTTTGAGGAAAAAAATTTTGCGCACTACCCGCAAAAAAAATTCGAATACAAACCAGTACGTTTATCAATCCAACGCAAAACAAATCAAGTCGATATCTGGAAAACTAAGCAAGTTATGACCAAACAGGTAACCAGTTCCACTAAAAAGTGGCCGCAAAGAGGCAGTAGTAGAACTGGTTACCTTTTTGTTCATAACTTGCTTAGTTTTAAAGATATCGACGTGATTTCTTTTGCGTTGGATAGATAAACGTATTAACTTTCATTCGAAAAAATTTTTTTTGTAATTTAAAAAATTATGTCATCATAATTTTTGAGGAAAAAATTTTTTTCGCACTACCCGCAAAAAAAATAGAATTCAAGCCAGTATGTTTATCTATCCAACGCAAAAGAAATCAAGTCAAGGCTTCTCTTAAATAGATGAAATCTGAATGTCATACTCGATTCAACATGAATTATTTTTTTTAAAAATGTACATACACGTACGTACTCGTATGTATTGTAGAACAAAACTATGGCTCCGCTTCAATCGAAATCAAAACATAGTCAACTTGTAATCTAAAAAAACATTTATTACAGCCAATTTCATTCAAATCGATTTATTCGTTCAATAGACGTCGTTGTCGTAAATGTTCGAAAACAGACTTTTTTAATTACTTCCAAAATTCTTGACAAATGGATTTTTTCGATTTAAGATAATTATCTTGGAAATTTGCTTCAATAGCCGCAAAATCGATCAAACTTGTTTTATTCGAACGACAGATATTGTCATCGAAAAATTTCGAAAACGATATTTTTCTTTAGCAACTTCGAAAATTTTTGTCAAATTTATCTTATTATTAATGGGAATTTCCTAAAAAAATATCTCTTACTGTCATTAGTGGAACTAGAAATAATTTTTAATTCGACTTAAGAAAAGGACGTGTGTAGTTTTTACTTTTACTTACTTCATCACTTATGAGCCGATTTTCAAATTGTTTGTTTGTTGGAAAGAGTTTGGTGACAGTTTGGTCCCATACGTGGTCTGTTCAAAAGAAAAGGTGAATTTTGAAATTACGATTAGCAATTTTTTTATATGTTGACACACTTGTCTCGAACGTATGTTCTTAGTTGAGTTTGTTTTTGTGAGAGGCATAACAGTTAGACGTGTTTTGCTTGTTCGGAGATTTTGGTCTTGACTCTTTTTGGCTCTTCCATTGGGACGATAGGACCCATGATTCGTCACCAGTTATGACCCTTTTAAGCAACTCTGTATCGTTGTTAACGCCATTCACACATTTCTTGAGCGATTCCCATGCGACCGTTTTTTTTTTTGTTTGTTAAAAATTCAGCAATATTGAAACGAGCTTCGCTGCCACATGCTTCATGCCCAAAATTTGCGATAAAATTGTATGGCATGAGCTAACCGATATGCCTACACCCAAGGCAATATATAAAAAAATAGCTGATCGAATGCACGTAGCCCGAGAAATTTTAAAGTTCACCTTTTCTTTTGAACAGACCACGTATTTTGTTTACGAAAATTGGACGGGGAAATTGCCTGTCACATAACTTTATCATTTATATACCGATTTTCCAATTGACTGGTTGTTCAGACAGGCAATTTGTCAGCCGAAAAATTAACTATCGCATAACTTTTTCATTTGTGGGCCGATTTCCAAAATTATTTTTCTGTTTGAAAGGGTTTGCTTGAAGTTCGAAAATCGAACTGGAACATTGTTCAAAATTCTGTTTTTGTTTGAAAGGGTTTCGAAAATCGGACGAGAAATTCGGTTGCAGTTTGGTTTCACAGCAACTTAAGTGGAAATTAGACGGGCCAAGTGGCTGCCTTAAATAATGATTATAACATTACTCTGCCATTTATGGATTTATTTAAAAAAAAATTTATTTAAGAAGTTGTTTCAGTCTTTCCTGAGAGTAAAATATAAACTGGAAATGGATTATATCGGGCTTTTTCGGTTTTGTAAGATGTTCTATTGGCTCTTTGTATTGCAGTCTTTGTATTACAGATTTAGTTAAAGGTCTTAATGGATTTTTTTTTGGCCTAAATTAGAAAACACTACAAAACAAAGCGAATATCAGAAATTGTATTTACTATTCCTGTTTTTTATTCCTTTTTCAAAAAAGGACTTTTCAAAGTATTCAATCAAACTGGAAATATTATTTTGCCCTAAACTCTATTCTTAAATTTTATAATTTATATTTTTATTTCCTTCAAATTATTATTATTTTTTATTAACGAAGAATTAAGCAGGATAGAATTATTATACTAACAGAATGGAATGGTTCTATTTTCGATTATCGCTACTCTATCATTATCAGCATCCATGTGCCGAGTCTTTTGGGGTAAAAATCAACATCCTGAAATGTCAATTTCAGGACTCGAACTTAAAATAGATTACATAAACTAGATTGGATAAACTTTTCAAAATTACGATAAATAAAAAATATATATTCAATTAAGACGAATTTTATCCGTATTAAGTTGTCAACGTCTTTACTTATTTTGCACAAGGACCCGTAATCCTTCAGCAAAATATCAGCCCTAACTCCTTCTACCATAATATTATTTTTATTCTTACTGTACGTGTTCTTTGCGTGTGGCAGTCAAAAAAAACAACATTAACATAAATCCTTATGAGAAATAAACCATCCAATAAGCATAAAGGATTTGTCAAGGAATACAAAAACAAATTTCGTAAGATACATTAAAATATATTTAAATGAAAAAAGCCTGTAGTTTGAAAAGAAAACCTACAACTTGGAAATAATTTGTTTTTTTCTGCCTTCCAACACATTAATTCATTTTGCCATTAGGATGAGTAAGTTTTTCTTTTTAGCAATAGATACAATATATGACTGGGAAAAAGAAAACACATTTAGAAAAAAATTAAAATTCACCAGTCATACCATGATTTTTCACAAAAGGAAAATATAGAAATACGTTCGTAAAAATAAGGAAAAACTGAAATCTGAAATACAAAACACGCCCAGTTTATAGGTATGAAATGTATGTATGGACTTTTCATATACGAAGCAATATACAATACAAACATGCATACATATATACATATGATTATATGTGGATGGAAATTGCTTAAAATGTTTGTATGAATATATATTTTTATATGGATACGAACATTTATATATATTTACACATGTACATAATATGTATACGTACGTATATTCTGTGTGTATGCGTGTGTGTGGGTGCGTGTGTATGTGTGTGCGATTATACTAAGTACTCGTACTTGTGCTGTTTTAGTATTTCAACGAATGGAAAAGAGATAAAAATTTTGTTTGCTATTTTTACATTTAAATGAAGATGACAACTTTGCAAAGAAGAAATAAACGAAAATGTACATAAATACATACGGATTTTCATATATACAGGCATATGTATATACTTTGAAATGTACGGGTACATACCTTTTCCTCTTCACACACACAAACATACATAAAAAAATTACCAGCCCAAAAGCAACAACCAACTCATAACCCTATACGAGTATAGATAATAGAAATAGGGTACCACCCAATACTTGCAATTGTAGGAAACTCCAATACCGAAGCTAATATAGAAAACAGCAACTAAGAAAATGTGACCTTTTAGTCCTGCAGAGCAAGATATATAGTATATCAGTATGATCTTCATGTGGCTCAATGGTCCATTATTATTATAACCTCATTGGTAACTACTCGTACCATGCTACGACTTCCTAGTTCAGTGTATGTGGTAGCAGGGATTGTGGATTCTAATTGGAGATCCTCAGGGGTTAGCAATTGGACCTTTGCTCTCAATAAGTTAAATAACAGTTCTTATAATTTTTTTGATTATACCTCCTTATACATACATTTAAGCAGAGGGAGGACATTTACAACAGCAAAGAAACAAATTTTCCGACAACAACTGGTGCCTAAAAGGGCAAAAAATATACGTTAAGAAGTATTTTAAAAACTTACGTCTAAGTTTCATTTTAGAAAGGGGTTCATGTTTTCCCCTTTATCCTACAGTCTTGTAGTGATTCATTATGCCCATAGAAAAACAAGTATCTCTAGCAGTTTGGGCTCAGGATATCATACTTACCACATTCCCTTATTGAATGAAAAAATCGCACTCTTGGAGAGAGGTCAAATGCATTAAAAATTATTGCATTTTGGACATGCGCAAGGTCTTAAAACTTTCCTACGAAAACATTCATTGCTTTGGTGATTCATGATCATGATCGTTCATTGCTTTATTCATTCGCCTACGCTAATATGCCCATGTGAAACAAACAAAGTTACTCAAAAGACCAGACCCTTTATGATTCGCAAGCATCGTGTATTATTAACATTAAAAAATATTTACGCAAATATTCTAATCAGCAAAGTCACTGTCCATCGTGGACACTCATACACGTAATTGAAAAAAAATACGCTGGATCATAAGTGGTCTTTGGTTGCTCATACTAAGCACATAAATTTTAACAATTCTTATATATATTCATAATCGTGAAACACTCATGCTCACTCACTCAATCCAGCTCACGTGATTGATGAAAAATTATGTTTTCTTTGGTGGAGCGTACAAGGGTCTTAGATTATTTTGAAACCACTGATACAATTACTGTCTCTTCAACTTGTCTTTCTACTTTCATACTAGGCGAGTTTTGTTTTTTTACAAAGGTGAAACAGTCACGCTAACTCATTCCCATGCACGTGACTCACTAGTTCACAGCGAACCTAGCCTATTTTTATAGCCACGAAACATTTAAATTACTCATGTTCATACGTGTCCATTAAAAAAAATAGACTCCCGAATAAATTAAATCTACTCTCGAAAATTTGGTTTCGGCGTGTCTATTTGTTAGAACGATAAATTTACATAAATAAACACATCTCCATGCTAAACAAAAAGAAAAATGGAGAAAAATCTTTTGGTAGAATTTTATAATGGAAAAAGGGTGGGTTTTCGCAAAGGATATGTCAGTGTATCCTCTAACTCCCACATGTTATTGCACCTCGAAAGACACACACTCGCATACATAAAAGCATATACATATACTTTAGCTAGCATTTGCTTATCTTAAACATTTACATACCAATATATTCTCATACCATACAAAAGGGATCCTTCATGCCCACAGAAATACAAACGAAATGATAAAGCGTTTTCCTCTCACATTTTTGTTAACATTTTCGACGAAAGAAATGAAAAACTCATGGATTTTTATTTAGTTTTTTCTTGGTTGTACGCGCATGTGACATGTATATACTCATGTTTGTAGCCACAAACAGACATACATGCATGCATCCATATAAAATCATCATCATCAACATCAACATCATCCTCATGTAGCGGCGGCCCAGCATTATCCTCTATGTGTGTAGGAAAATTGTCAAGTATTCGCCACAGCAACAACGACAAAATGAAACAACATGAAGCATCATCATCGCCCACTTCTAGCAAAAAATAATAAAATAAAATGAAATTGAAAAACTCGTGTGAGCATATACATAACTCTTGCATGAGCTGATAAACATACATACAATTACATGAAATATGTATATATACAAAATAAAGGTTTCCCATACGCGTCATATCACCGACTCCCCTTTAACGGAAAAAATAACTCATACCAATTCCACAGTCAAACGTCTGCTTTAAAAATACAGCGCACATTTTCCTCTCATACTGCACAACATTTGTTGTTAATATATTTATTGGAAGGCATAGGAAAAAAGAAATCCCCCCTGCACTTCCTCCTTTTATTGTGAACAGTCCCCTCCCAACCATTTTGGCTGTTGAGCAAGTACAGCTCCCACTCTCAGCGTTAAAAAGAGACAGCAATATTAATGAAACGCGAAAATTTTTCTACTCAAATGTCATGTTTTTCTTTTTATTTTAATTTGTTTTTTTTTACATTTTCGTTAACGTATTTAACGTGTTAAAAATTTTTTTCTCCTGGCTCATTTTCCATGACTTTGAGTGTATGTTGGGAAGTTGAAAAACTCTCTGCGCATTTTCCGTGGATTTTTTCACTCAAATACTTTTCTTTGCTGGATACTAATGAATTTTGCTTGAGAGCCCCATTTCATTTAACCAAATAGTCTTTCGTATTTTTTGGGACCATTGTAACCGTAATTTTTATTAATACGTGTATATTCACATGCACACACTCAGTCACACAAACATACATACACATACACATACACCCACATTTCCAATTGCCTTGCTAGGGTTATATCTTTATTATTGTTGTTATTGTCTTTCTTTTATTTTAATTTTAATGAAAACTTTCACTTTCAAAAGTTTCCTCTTTTTCTTTAAAATTCTTAAACCCCTTACAGCCCCTTCACTCTCTTCTAACTGCTCCTGTAGCGGCTGTTAATTTTCGCGTACAGTTTGTCCACAATTATAATGACTTTTTCTTTTGCATCACAATTAAACAACTATAATTTGTTTAAGCAAGTAAAAAACATTTTTTAAGGAAACTAACAAAACAAATAAATTGTAAATTTATGGCCCCTTATTCTTGAGAGGAGACTCAATGTTATTCTTAAAATACTGGCCAGTTAGCAAAGTGAGATTTTAGTAAAACCCAATCTTAAAAATTCTAACTTGTCTTATTCATATACGCAATTTAAAATACTCGTATCTCTAAATGAGATGCTAGTTGACAACCAGCTGAAAATTTGCCGGAAAAGTACTATTTGCAAATTCGTAATAATAATTTCCAGCAACTGGCAACTCAACTGAATGTAAGACGGCAGTCTGAGTTTGAATAAAAGCCACTGGTCTGAGTCTGAGTGTCAGATGGTGGTAGAAGTATATCATACTAATCTAATGATAATACAAATAAATTATACTAATCTGAGTCTTAGTTCAGGAGTATGATGCTAGTCCGAGTATAAGACATTAGTCCAAGCTTTAGTATAAGAAATCTAAGTGTATGACACCAATAGAGGGTATACCTTTCTGAGTGTGAGTATAAGACAAAATTTTAATATGTGCCACTAGTCCCATTCTGAGGCGGTAGTCCGAGTATAAGACAATATTCTAAGTCCGAGTATAAGATGGTAACTCAATTATGAAATATCTGTCTCGTTATAATATACTAATCTGAATATAAGACGCTAATGCGGTTGTGTGACGCTAGTCTTAGTCTGATAACAAAACTGTATTGCAATTATAAGATATTACATCTTGTATAAGACGCTAGTCTGAGTATAAATATATTACACTAGTGTCATTATAAGATACTAATCTGACTTGGAGTATAAGATGATGGTCAAAATATTTGACCACTATCCCAGATAGTCCCTATATAAAGTGATAGTCCCATTATAAGGCACTATTGTGAGTCAGAGAATATAATCAGATTATAAGACACAAACCTGAATGTAAGACCGTAGTGCGGATGTGACACACTAGTCTAAGACTGAGTAGGAAACGTTAGTGCAGTTATAAGACACTAATCTGAATATAGTTTGGTAGTGTATGATATTAGTCCGAGTACAAGATACTAGTCTGAGTCTGAGTATATGACGATAGTCTAAATATGTGACACTATTGTGAGTAAGAGAATAAAATCAAATTATAAGACACAAATTTGAATGTTAGACCGTAGTGCGGATGTGATATACTAGTCTATTCCTGAGAATAACGTGATAGTGCAATTAAAAAAAATACATTAGCCTGAGTGTGAGCAGTACGAGTACAAACTGTATTACACTAGTCTGAGTATAAGACGTTAGTCTAAGTCTGAGTATAAAGTATAGTCCAAGTGTATGACACTGGTTCAAGTATATGATATTAATCTGACTCTGAGTATAAGATGATATCCAAAATATTTAACACTAATTTTAATATAAGTCTACTCTGACCAGTACGATTATAGGACACTAGTTTGAGAGGGTAGTTTAAGTTTTAAGGCACTGGTGTGAGTCTGAGTATAAGACGATAGTCTGAGTTTAAAGAAGTATTCTGAGTCTGTGTATAAAAAGGTGATATTTTTTACTTTTTGCTTAAATATTTTTTTTAAATGTGGAAATTGTTTCGTCCTTAGATTAAAAGACAAATTGTGTTTAAAAAGTTAAATTAGTACTTTGTATTGTATTGTTAATATATTTCTTATTTGAATATGTCAACGAATATATCTAAAACGATCTTATATTTAGTTTCATTTCGCAAGAGTGTCTTAAAACAGTTAATTTAAACCAGACTGTGATACGGTTTAACAAACAAAACTTTTTTAAACGACATGGTTTATCAATAAAGTCCATGTGCAGCAAAAATATTATATATATTTTTTATATACTAGCAACATTAATGTAAGAACTTTGTTTTAAGAATTATTCCATTTTTTTATTTATGTAATAATTTTTATATTTTCAAGTTTTCTGACCACTTTTTATTAATAAATTATTATCGGCCATTAGCTCTTTTTATTATAAATAGGATACAGTACAATACAATAATACAAAATAAATTTAATTAAAATTTACTTTGTGTTGTAATATGATTAAAAAAAATCACCTGTTGTTGTAATATATGGTTAAATGCTTGCTTTGCAGTACTCACAGATTCTGTAAACACTTTGTTGACAAACTGTTCAGAACACACACAAGCACATACCAATTTTCTTGGCTTTTATTTTTTTATCAGCTCGAATTTCATCTTTAAGACATAAGAAACCCGAACTATGGACAACAATAAAAAATTAAACACAAACAACAGGACAACATTAACATACAACATTTAAACAAACTAAAAGAAAAGAATATGTACTTATATTTGCCAGGACAACCGGGACTGATTTTACTCCTCATGCGAGCCAAATTATTTGTTTCAGTTTTTTTCCTCATCAAGACAATAAGACAAGGCAAGTTTATAGTAGAAAGTTGTGAAAAAAAACTGAAACGCTTAAGGATATAGAAATATCGCCGCGGATGGGGAAAAAGGAAAAGATTTTTATATGATATTTTGTTTATTAATATGGAATGGTGTGGCAAAGAGACGTCTGAAAATTAACGAAAAATTCTGTTGGAAACTAAATTAATGAATTTTTTTATGTCGGCAGTATGGTAAATAAGAATATAAAAAAATATGCAAAGAGTAAGCAAGGAAAAATATCCTGTTTCGTTATAAATTTATTTCTATTTTTTTATATTTATTTTTGGCTGTCTGAGACAAGTAATAATTACACTCATTCAATGAAGTTGAGTTTAAAAAAATAAACTTGTTTTTTTTCATTTCTGTCTTATGATGCTTTTTGCTATTTGTAAAGCACAGTGGAGCCACCCGCTTACTACTGGAGTAGTAAGTTTTAAGAATATCGTTTGAGATAAAATTTACTTTCCTTAACGATGGCGTGGATGGCAAGAAAATGTCCAAGAACAATTAATTTGGCAGACTTTAACTTGAACTGTATTGATTGATATAAAAGAGAATGACATATAGCTTTAGCAGAATAGTTATAATTGTTATCTCTTATAGAAAATTATAAAAAAAAAACAATTTATTTTACGAGCAGCCCCACTGTGCATCACAATGCTAACATGCTCATCTTTTCACAATTTTAATTTTCTCCTGCATAATTGTCTGCTTTTGATAGAATCGTTTATTATTTTCATACATTTTTTTATTAACTTCTTTTTCTCCCTTAGCCGAACTCGAAGCTCATTTTATTTATTTCTGGCTAAATAAAATTTAATCAATCAATTTAAATAAGTTGGGGTGCTTTAAGTTTTAAGACAAATTGAAAACAAATAAAAATTATTCAATTCATTCAAGGAATATAACTCACAATTTAATTATTTACTCGAATAAAAATCTAAATTAAATTATTTTGTATAAGGCACCCGTCTCTGACTATCATACAACATGAGATTGAGCGTCACATTTTTTGTTTCCCGAGCGAACTAGAAAATATTTGTGTTTAAATTCGAGCTGACCGCAGAGCACAGCTAATAATCACTTAACACTAGAGCCTTTCATTACGGAGTTTCGTTCTGCTGCTGGTCATAAGAGAGTGCAAAACAAATCTAAATTTTGTATTCTAAATGCCACACATGTGAAAATGTAGTATAATTGCGTTAGGAACTGGAAAGCAAAATTATCATATTGGGAAATATAAAAAAAACTATGACGCATGAAGGAGTTGTACAGATTTTGCAAAAGATTCTCGTCAGTACCTGCCCGAAGGCCTAACCTGACGGTGCACTCCTGCACAAGGGTGAATAAAGCCGTTCACCACCGTCCTCGTTGTCCCTTCAAGGGCACATACAGGAGGCGGTCCTAAATGTGCCCCCAATAGGGACAACATGGTAGCAATTCTGTACAGGCTGCAGAACCTTGTACAGACACCTTGCTAAAGTGCTGGAGCTATCTAACCTCCAAGCCACCCCAACGGCCCGCAACCGTTAGAGCAGCTCTGTCGAATAGCAACTGCACCTAGAGATATATGGCCTGAGGAGAGTATCTACAAAAGCCTCCACAACAATTGCAGACACACTCACCTGACCCATACCTCTTCCCGCGTATCTTTGGGTTTTAACCACAGCCACCACGTGATCACCGAAGGGGCCTCATCAACAACCAGACTAGGACAAGTCCTAGGGGCTACTGGTTCCCGTGGCACCAGATAGGACTCTGGTAAGCCGCGTGTTAAAAACACCTCCGATTTCAGGTCTCATGCAAACCTGAGGTATCGGTAGCACCTCTACCCAGACAAGCATAGGCAGAGCTACTTCCTTTTATTTCTTATATGCACGCCCCTTGTCCTGTTAATTCAGGGATTGGGTAGTAATATATTAAGTTCTAAGGGTAATTGGCCAAAGGTCAAGGTCTGGAAAGACCATATTACCCATCCGGATGAGTGAGCGAAGTCACTTTTACCTTTAATTTACTTGCATGCGCGCCCGTTGCCCTGTTAATTCAGGGATTGGGTAGCAACATACAAGTTTTTAGGGGTTATCAGCAAAAAGGCCTAGGTCCGGAAACCTGATAACCCTATACCCCAGGAAGCATAAAATCGAGCCACCATGACAAGATTATAAACCATGCCCCCCGGGGGGGAAGGAGTTGTACAGTAACCCATCGGATAATTTGAAAAGAATTGATTTTTTTTAATTTTTAGGAATGTTTTGGACCGTATTCATATATATACTTATATAGTATAAGCCGTAATGTAGGTTCCACATTGTTGTTTTGGTTAGAAGAATATTAAACAAGGAAGTGGGTGTCACTTTCAAACAATTTCATAAATTTACATTAATTAATAAATCGTGCTAAAACATAAATATGAATTGTTAAAACCATTAAATATGCAATTATAAGTATAGTATAGTAGACTCGAAGTAGGGGAAACCCAGGTTTAAGCGAACTACCCGATTGGGGGGAGGGACAACAAAAATCCTTCGATCTAATGGACACTGTGTAGAAGGAACTTTTGTATGATGTTGCACAACAATGTAGTTATTCTACAATAAAAAGAATCCGTGTTGTCTTGTTTTACATTTCTTTATCCAAAATGCGTGTATCATATGCAGCAATTACATTCTTGAATGGCAGTCAGCTGATTAGAATAACATGCGCTTTTGATAATTCTCTAAGAAAGTAAAACCTTTTTAAGCATACAAGACGAGATAAGAAATTACGATGACGCCTTTTGCATTAAATTCATTTAAGAATTCATCAGTGTACAAGGGTGCGTTTTTTGGTGTGCAGGACAAACTAAGTATATAAATAGTTCATTACTCAAAAAAGTTGGCACATTTGAATATATTTTTTGTACATTGCAATTTTTTCCATTTTTAATATACTTATAATCAAACTTAATTGAATGGATTATTATATGTTGCCTTGCATGAATTTGTTCCTTCTACATGGAGTAAATGATCTTGTTCGTTCTTTAAACTCAATTCGGAGAGCGGGAATTTTCATTTAATAGTGAAATTCATTCTCAGTTGCAAACTACCCTTGTATATCTTTCGAAATCCTATAATTGTAGCACATGTCGTTACCTTTAAAATTTTTTGAAAAATTAATTTTCGAAGAACAGAAAATAATTCAGTTATAACTGAATATTATTGTCGATTTCTGAAACATTTACAGATTTATATTGAAAGTATAATATTACAAGAATTTTTTGCTCTCTCTAGTAATATTTACTAAATTTCACTTATGTAGTTCCTTCTCTACGGAAGCTAGGGTTAGGGTTAGGTTGATTGGAGGGTTGTGATAGCCCATGTCATACACTTAAGCCATTGAAGGCTTGCTGTGCGCTCCCTTTATTTATCAAACACAAACTGCCAGAGTTCTGCGGCAGGATTCGAACCTGGGACATTCGCACTACGAGTCTAGTACACCACCTACTAGTCTACGAAGGTCAGTTACTGAAGCTAAGAATGTGCCACATTTTCCTAAACCACAGCAATGATATATATTGAGTTGATATAAGCAAATATTATTAAAATATGCACGACTAAAATTTATAGCATAGAGGCCTTTGCAAATATTTCCAACACAATATGAGGGTAACCATTCTTCAGAATCCCATAATCCAAAAAAAATTTTAGTGATCATCATTCAAAATATCAAAGGATGTTTTCAAACTATCATCACACTACCAAAATGCAGATACACATACATGTGTATGTATATACACATATACATATATTACAAAAATAGTAACAATTAAGGGCCTTATTTCGTTAATCGCCTCATCAAAGTGATTTTTATATGAGGAACGAAAAAAAAAATAAAACAAAATTTTTTTTCTCATTGAATTTCTAAAACTTTTGACAGGCAAAGTAATATTTACATTTGATTAATAATAAAATTGTATGAGAAATAAAACAAATATTTTTTTTTTAATTTGGTGGTGCGATTAACAAACCTAATGCCTAAAATTTAAAAAAAGAAATCTTTCATTATAAAAACAATTTTCCCTTAAAAAAATAGAAAGGTTACTAACTCAATTCTGATTTTCGAAAATCGACTTATCATAAGATCTCGGCGTTTTGAGGCCCTTGAAGCCTTCTGACTATTTTTGCATCTAAGCATATACTTTTATAACTTTTAAATGTCTGAGCTGATCGCCGTATTCTAGAAGTTTTGTAGTTTTGACACTTATGTGTCGTATGAATAGGAAACGATTTGACATTTGGAAATTGATTTTTTTCAAAAGAAAAAAATTTTTTTAATGAATCTTAAGCTGCCGCATCTTTCAAACCCAAAATCTAATGAAATAATTAAACATTATTCTCTAATGTAGTGTGATTTTGTTTTTTACATTATTTAGTTAAACGAATTTTCATATCATATGAATATTTTTTACAAATCTTTCATAAATTGGAATTAATTTAATGAATATGGCAGTTAATTTTCAAATTTTTTTTATAAATTTTAACAGCTTCTTTTTGGTTTAGTTTACAATACTTATTGTATATAGAGCATGAAATCCTCAACTGATTTATAAAAAGTGGAACCATTTATTTATTTATATATACTCATTTGTGCTTCATTGTGATATTATTATTTTTATTTTTTATTTGTTTGCTGTTTATATCATCTTATTCTCAGCTGCAAACTGAAATCGAATTTGGCAAATTGAATGTAAACTCCTTATCGATTTCAACACTCAAAAAGATAATTGATAAAAATTTTTGAAAAATTACTCAATTTGAGTTTAAAATGGTTGTTGGTGCTTGTAGAAGTATTTTATTTAATATAAAAAAAATAGTTTCTTTTTTTGTGGAAAATTTAACTTAATTTTGGTAACATTTTTATGGAACTTCTGTAAAATGTTTTCAAATGTATCTAATTTTTAAAAGATATTTTTTTAATATTGTAAATCACAACAAATGGAATTGAACAATTTTGCTAAAATTCTAGTTCATAAACTTCTTCAATTTTCCCAGGTGAATTATTTTTCCATTTCCAGAAAAGAGAACCCATTACGGGTGTAATGTTAGAACTAATTTTCTTTAAACAACATGCCTATCGGGATGTTCTACCTAAGGAATACAACTATTAATTTTAATTGAAGAGATTTTAATTTTAATTGAAAGGATGAAATTGTACCAGTTTTAAACTTCAATTATCCTTGAATGGCGGAAAACTGCAGTGTTTTGTGTTTAATTTTAGGTTTAGAGCAACTTTTTTAAAAAATCCGGTAATGCACCAACTAAGAAACATTCTTTAAAATTTTTTCCTTTAACTTAAGGAAAGTTTTTTTTTAAGTAGAGGACAGTTAGAACTACAATTGAAGGGTACCGCGACCTAAAACTTTTTAGCATGAAATCTTTGCGAGTATATCATTTCCCAAACTCTAAATTCCTTACGCTACATAAGCTTAATAAATTTAAGAAAAATTTCTAGTTTTTATATTTTTTAAAGTCAAATGTAAGAAACTCATCATGGACTATTTCGTAGTCCTGTTTTTATTAGATTTCGGTATATTTTTCCTAGTTTTAGGGCAAATTTACTCAAATTAAGGACATTTTTGAACAATTCATTAGAAACATTTTTTAATTGACTTTATTATATGTATTTTGTTTGAGTGTATATCTGTTGTATTTATACAATTATTTTTGATTTGTAGAAAGTTTGAAGGGAAAATTTTGTATGAAAATTCATTCATTAACGGAGGCATCTCTAAAAAATTAAAGCAGCTTTGAAACAATTTTTAGGTAAAATTACATTCAAAATAATTATTATACGAAATTTTAAAATAAGCTTAAAGTAAGCTATTTGAAACTTTTTTAAATATACATATTTATAAATAGTTTTTTGTGTATTAAATATGTCTTTTAATACAAAACATGGATGCAATATGGATGCATGTTGCATCTTAAATTAAAGCTGGAAGAGGAGGTTCATTATATTTTTCACAAAAGAAAATTCAACAAACAAATATACATTTGAATCGGAATGCTCAATAAAATTCAAGGGAAATACTAAAGCAAAAAATGTGTAAATATTCGCTTCATTTGAATAAAAGGGAATTCTGTTTTAATCACTATATTTCTGTTGATTTTATTTCATTATTATGCTTTACTTTTATGACGGAAATATATGATTTTAAAAAAATAATTTATTTCAATTCAAAATAACAAATCATTTCTTATATGTTTGACTACTCCTTCAAAATTGTAACCGTTTTTGTTCATCCTAAACTATAGAGTGTTTTCTAAACGTTTGTTGTGAGGCTTAAATGTTTGTTAACTTATTTTAATTCCAATGCTAAATTAAAATGTTTTTTTTTCATACGGCCGTAAGTCTTTCATAAAATAAAAATACTTTTTATGAACATGTATGCACAGTGACTCTATGCATAATCGGACTAGAGTTTTACTGATTTAACTATAACGATATAACTATACATTTAAATAGAAAAATAAAAATAACTTAAATTCTAGCGCTCAACGAATAATCGGATAAAGCGAAGTAGACATGTTTAGACTACAAAAATCAAACAATTAATAATTTATCGCATACCCCTTCTTGTCCGGAACGGCTTGTCAGATTATGGTTGGAATCACTGTATGTAGAATTAACTGCCCGTAATTTCTCCAAAAAAATTCGTTATTCTTCATTTAAATTATTAAGGAAATCAGTCAACTTTTTATTTATTGTATTCGGATTTTGTTGTATAATTGATTTAGCGCCTAAATTGACAAGCCTTTTTTCCCTTCGTAATTTCATCCCCTTTCCAATCACCTATTTTAAGTAACACACATTCATAAAGATATAATAAACTCATATAAATAATAAACATGTAATTTTTTGTATGTGTGTGTGTGTTAATTCATGTATCTAAACACTTTTTTATAAAAAAAAACAACTCAGTTTTAGCACTTGGAAAAGCTAAACGGTTGTAGGAAAGAAAGACACATCTAAACAGCGCGCACAATCCGATACGTTTGTAAAGAAAAAAAGTTTTTTTTTCAAATATTTCTAAATTCACATACACACATGTGTGTATATGATGCATTAACAATAACAACAACAACAAGAATATATCAGTAAACCAATCGGAAAATGTAGTCCGAACCCTCTTTAGGGACACTCCTCATATGTGTTGTATAACACACGCACCCACACACATACTCGTATACACGCTTCCGCACAGAACTCATTAATGGGTATGGAAGTAATATAATAAAAAAAATATATATGTACATATGTATAACGCACACACATCCCCACACACACACACATCCCCAAACACATATAGTACACTGTCTCACATACGAACTTGAATGAATTAAATTTGCTTTTCATTTTAAGAAAAAACGTCGTTATTTTCTTGTAATATTTTCCTTGGTAAAATTGAATGATGATGAATATTCTATTTAGAGGTTTGATTGTTATTAATTTATGGCTTTCAATCCTTTTGTTGTGATCCCTTGAAACAAAACCACTCTTGCCTTAGAAATATTTTGTAAAATTATTCCTTCTGCTTTCTCAAAAGGAAATTTATCCGCCTTATTTTTCCTTGTGAATGTCCACTAAGTTAAAACTGAATTGAAAGTTTTCTGACCACTTGCTATATATTTTTGCCGCTCCGTTGATTTTTTCCTTCTTTTTTGTAATTTTTTTCTTACTTTCTTCCTAGTTTCCTACAGAGTGGCATAGTTAAAATGTGTTTGTCAGAGTGTATGTGTGTGTGTTAGTGTGCAGTGGTATTTAATACAAAAGATTCCTTGTTTTCTTTACTTTTTATTGTAGTACAAGCTATCAAACAGTTGGCTTTGCTTTTGCCTGATGGAAAATGGTTTGATATTCAAGGCACATACCAAAACCAAATTAATATTATAAAAAAAACAGCAACAACAAACAAGAAATTATCGACCAACCGACCGACCAAACGGCCAGTCAGCTGAAAGGACTCTGCTTTTTAAGAAACAATAGTTTGCTGAAAAAATTTATTTTTAAACCCTAAAGTGGGTTTTAATTTTCTTGAGCGCTTTAATCAGCAGCAATTCAACAGAAAACTCTACAAGTTGATATTCGATATGGATTCGATGACTTTTTTTGTTATTTGTATTTTTATAATCACATAATCACACAGGTTTAATTCATTCTCAGGCACTAGGTCACTTAAGTACTAGAAAATATACATTTGCATTTATAATAGACTTTTATATACCAGATGAGAACAGAAAAAAGCTTTTTTGTAAAAAAAGTGTATTCTTTTCCACCATTATTTGCTGCTCTAGTGACCATTGTGCAACAGATAGTGGCATATAAAATTTCCTAAACCTCCTGTGATCGTCGTTTTACTATCGTCTTAGTTGACCAAATATATTTCTTTTTCAGTCATGCTCTTTTTGTATGAGTCCTCAAGAAATCTACTCCAGTGTTAGTCAGGGATTATAGAAATATTTTTTAGGTTGGGTTAGGTTAGGTTGATTGGAGGGATGTGATGGCCCATGTCATATGACATACACTTAAGCCATTGAAGGCTTGTTGTGCGCTCCCTTTAATTATCAAACACAAACTGCCAGAGTTCTGCGGCTGGATTCGAACCTGGGACCTTCGCACTACAAGTCTAGTACACTACGTACTAGTCTACGAAGGTCAGTAACAAAATACTTAATATTGAAATTTATTATTTTGGGATATTCTTCTCAACTAATCGTTTAAACAATTAAAGTTTCGAAAATGTTGCAGGAAAACTAAATTCTATTCAATTAAAATTTTTTGAGACTACAAAATACAGGTTACAAAAGAGGTGAAGAACAAGTAAACATACTTTATGTGTGAACTTAAAACTTTAATGTATTATTTTAAATACCTTTAACAGCGTAATTGTTTGTGTAAAAGCTTTCTGAGCCTACTATGATTATGTATTTTATGATAATCATATACGATAGAGAATTCTCATATTGTATTTGATTCGTTTGCTATAAACAATGAATGTTTTCAATCTGCTTAAAGTTCACTGACGATTTGGTTTAGCGACCAATGAAGTGTTGACTTATGAACAAAATGTTATACTTAAAAAAACCCCTATTTACCTCGAATTCCTTATATATTAAGTCTATGTATACAAGGTAAAATATTTCTTGCAGCAATTCTTAGTTTGATGGAAAAGATAGATGAATACAATCGAGTACAAATATACATGTATTTAGAACTCGTTTTGTTCTCTCATCCGTACATTAAGACGAGTGTAAGACTAGTGCAAGAAAAGCTGCTTCGTGTATACGCAATTGCAACTTGTAAGAAGAAAAATAAAAATTACAGCATCTAGACGCAGAAAAATTGCAAATAATTAAAAACAAAATAAAAAACAAAAAGAAAACAAAATACAAATAGTGGAATATATTGAAATGATTAAAGAAATGTTGAAAATATTCGAATTATAGACATTAAATTGGATTTAAAATTACGGGCTTTGTTTACTGCTGATGTATTTTGTTAATTGCAAACCTCATTTTAGCCCTTGACACGCATATTTGTCATAGATAGCGTGTGTATTTGCCAGCTGCGAATGTATGAAAAACATTAATCTCATATGAAAATTGTGTGAAATAACTGACAAAATGATTTTACTTAAACCTCTTAATTATGGTCATATATGCCGAAGCAATTGCAGCTTTGTGGTGAACGTATCACTTTTATACTATAGTAGTACCACTGGTGGTCTCTATTTCTGACTGGACCTTAAACTAGTGCCATGGGAACCAACATGTCCCTTCTTGGTCTGTCAAAGAGTATTCGTGTTATGGTTGCGATCGTATTATGGTTTTGACCGAGATTTTAGACTATATTTACATAATATTAGCCAGTCAGAAAAGTGGCAATACCCATACTATTGATGAACACATATTTCGGTATATACATATAACAATAATTATAACTCTGGTGTTTGGCTTAGTCGTCAGGGACACATTAGGTGTTGCTCTGTTCTGTTTATTTGTTGTTTTAAACCAAATAAAATCATTTTCGAACGCAGGTATTTTGCATCACTTTCAAAATTTAATATTCACAAATACTCTCTCTATTGTCATACACACCATTATATGTTTCCCTAGTTGCAATGAAAGACGTTGCACGATTAGAGGTCATCACCTGAGTCCTGCTGCAAGTTAAGCGAATAATAATACATACAATTTGGGTTTGAAAAAATCTTCATTCATTCCTCGAACGAGCTGAAATGGTATTTTAGTTTTTCAAGTGTAACAAGATTTTTCAATCCTTTAAGAAATAAATACAAAATTAAAAGACACCATGTGTAAGTGTAAATATAAATGAACAATTACCGAAGACTTTAATTAAAAGACACAAAAATGGGAAATTCTTAAATTTGCCTTCTTTTTCATTTTCTCTAATCTATTTCTTTTTATTGAAAAACAACTTTTTACTCCTGTTTTCTTGTACTTTTTCATTTAACCCCTTTTTTCTTCTCTAAGGCAATTTTGGGGTGGGCGCTAAACGATGTCCTTCTACATTGCAGACTTTTTTCTAATCGCAAGTATTTTAGACAAGAATAAAATTAGATATTAGCTCTTTTTGCGAGGGTATGGATAGACATGCGCTTTAGCACATTTTAACTCGTGCATATTCTCCAATGAATTTTCCTGGCGAAGATTTTCCTCGTGAAAATGCAACAAATATGTAAATATATGTTTTATCATTTATATGACCTCTGAGGCGAGGACTAAAGCAAACAGTGGAGCATCACAAAATAAAAGGATTAAAAGTGCAGTCAACCAGAGACTATTGATTTTAAACTGCAAGAAAATGAACAAAGACGAAAATTACACCTGAGAGAGACTATTAATTTGCTTTAAATATCGGCTTTTCCCTTAAATTTATTTTAAGTCAATATTAATTTAGTTGAAATTCAATATTTTTTCAAATGCTGATAAATGAAAAGTCGTTACAAAATTATTTGCCAACAAAACGAAAGAAAAAATGCAAATACAAATATTCACACGTGTGGCTTTAATAAATTTTAAATCCGATACGCATGAGCATCTGTTTAGCGAAAATAATGAAAAAACAATGTGACACCTCTAGCAAATAAAGCGAGATACTATTCAACTGAATCGCGCTGTCTCTGTCTTCCCCTTCTCGCACAAATATATGCATTTGATCTGGCTGAATGTGAAGAATTAATGAAGCCTGAAGTATTGAAAAAACTACACGCAGCCAGTGAAGGCGATTATGCAAATTTTCCTTAGTTTTTGTAAGATGAAATATTTTTAATGATTTTCTTCTTTTCATATGCAAATTTTATGCATTTGTTGTTGTTTTTTTTCATCTCTTCAAATGGAATGATCAAATCAAATGTTAAACCAAGCGCAAATATTAAATGAGTATTAGACACAACCAACAACAACATAAAACAGGAAAGTTTTTTTTTTTCATTTTATGCACACACGGGATTTTACACCTTTTTCCTCTCTTGTATTTTTTCTTCGGCGGTAGAGTTACGCAAGGATTTAGTGATGTATTACAGCTTAGAGTATTTTTATTTTTTTGCTCCAGTCCTTGTCCTCGATATATTTCTCAGCGTAACAGTCAGAGATAAAATACATGCATGAAAAAAAACGTGTCTTTTATCGAGGAAAATGTGACGGTGAGGGGTTGCTTGTATGTATATATACATATGTACATATATTTTTTTAATAATGCAAATTAGTTTTTTTTATAGTTTTCTGCTGTATGTAATACTAGATCCAAAAATATCACATATATGCAAATTATTTGAATAAATTTTTAGTCAAACTCTTACAGGGCTTTGTTCTTGTTGGAACACCTCATACCAAAATTATTTACAGCCTTTGAAAAGCAAAATTTTAATTAAAGTTTTTCTTGATTTGACAACCCCAAGTCGTCAGTAGATTATTGGTTCGCGCTGAAATAACTGATCAAACCGATTTCAAGACTATCTACTATTGGGAAATACCTTATTTTTTACCTCAATAATCAAAACGTGTTCCAGGATCACAGACATGCTTTCAAGTTAAATGAATTTTGAAATTTTTGATCTTCGATTTTATTTAATAATTGAAATGGAAATTTAGAAATGAAGTGCTGTGTTTCTTCTCAGTTTGTATTCTCGTGGATCCTTGTCATACAATTAGTCCATTCTACATAATCCTATTTGATGGCTTCGTTGATAAAATTTCTTGATCTTCTGCAAATATTAATGCAGCCGACATTTGCTGGTAAGAAATTAAATTCTTAGTTGCATATGGGCAATAATTATCATATAATTTAACAATTTCTCTACGACTATCTGCCTGTAACTATGATATTTTCGTTTGCCAAGGAAGCTTTAAACGGTACATCGTTATAAAGCTATAGGCCTTATTTTCTACAATATTGGAAAATAGAGCCATATGATATTATTTCTATGGGAGAAGTGAATTGAGGTTATACAAAAATATTACCTTTGAGAAATAAAGGCCAAAAAATTCAATTTTGTCTCTTCGATTACGAATTGAAACTTCTTCTTCCCAGGGGAGTAAGTGCAGCGATGATTCGGAAATTAAATATCACAGGTTGAATGCATTATTAGTGGGGAAAATATCTTGAATATATTTCAGTAATAAATTTCGAATGTTATTTTGTGTATGTGTATGCATGTGTATTTATTATATTTGCAACAGACATATTTTTCAAAATTGAACATAAAATATACATACTTACTTATATGCATACAGTACGTATGCACATGCATATCTGTGGCAGTAGGCTTCAATCTCCTAAGTTGGCTTAAGAAAGATTGGTTAATTTATACTATATTGTGCTGTATTATGCCTAATTTTGAAGTTGCAGTGGTGACATTGCTACATAAGTACGCAAGAAAAGCATCACACGAAAGTAGGATCAAGCATATGAAGCTTTAAATTTTTAGCAGCAGCGTAAAAGCTCTCGAAACATTATACTTTACTTAAGTTGAATTAGGCGATCAATACTTAACGCCAAGGATATGTACATATGTACATAAAATGTTTATGTAGGATCCTTTTAAACACTTTAATTTGGTGATAGTAATACCAAATGCATGCATATATATATATATATATATATATATATATATATATATATATATATATATATATATATATATATATATGTATATATATATATATATATATATATATATATATATATATATATATATATATATATATATATATATATATATATATATATATATATATATATATATATATATATATATATATATATATATATATATATATATATATATATATGTATATATATATATATATATATATATATATATATATATATATATATACATTGTGTTATATGATCTTCGAAAGATTTAAATTTCAAAACAAATTTTTATCTTTAATAGAAAAATTTCAAAGTCGTAAAACATTCTACAGCATCATTTTAAAGAAAATGGCAGAAGAAAAAAGTAAGGTGTGTCGCCATTGAGAAAAACAGTAGCAACAAAAAACCAATTAAAAGGTAGTCACGTAAATGTTTTTATATATGTACATACTTACGTACATGTGTATATTCATCCATATACACAAATAAATATAAAAAGAAAACTAAGGAAACAAATTTTAGCACAGAAACTCATTAAATCAAAAATATGGAAATGTTGGAAAAACAAAAATAGAAACCTGAGAAGAATTAAGAAAAGCAACATGATGTCGAATTTAAAGAAAAGCAATTAAAGAAAATTTTTTTATAATATAGCAAATGTATGTATGTATGTATGTACAATTTAAATATTAGCATATACATACGAGTACACAAACAAGATATCTACACAGGTATATACATAAAATTCATAAATACACACATTAATTACGTAAATACGTATACAGATATTTATGCGTGTATGTACTTACTTAAATGCATATCAGTGTTTGTACGATTCATGTGTGCAGTCATATGGAGAATATGTTCATATAAGTATGTATATGAAAGTAGATATCTACATAAGGATGTACAGAAAAAGTAGGCGTCTTTATAAAATTTCCACCAATACAGTCATACTTTATACAAAAACAACACAGCAAAACAACCGCAAATAGGAAAATTGCAGAAAATACAATACAAAACAACAAAACATGCATAAATATACATGGCTATGTATAAACTACATAAAGAGTGTACAAAAAACAACATATGAGTACAACAACAACAACAAAATTATTTTAAAAGAAAATAGCATTCACTCACTATATTTTTATACATTTTACTTACATACATATATGTATATTCACATATGGTTAACAAATTCCAGTTACAGTATGAGGGTGTATTTGTATCATACTCGCTCTTTTCATACTATTCTCTCTCTCATGTGTATTTACGATTTATTTGCTCTGTTTACTTAATCATATTGTGTGAGCACAATTGTACACATGAGGAGGGGAGCAATAACAGTAAATGCAAGTACATGCATGCATGTACATATTTATGTTGTTTTTTCAATCTCTTCATCATCATATGGGGTGCGTACGTGTATGTGTATGTGCATGAGTATGTGTTCCTTGTTTTTGCTTATATGAGGGATATAGAAATTTTCCAACTAGAAACATTTTTTAATTTTAGTTGTACAATAAAACGTAGTGTAAGTGAAAGAAAGGCAAGATATTTAAAACGAACGAGAAAAAAACCAATGTGTGGCAAGTAGTATATGCATGTAGTAAATACATACACAACATATTTATAATGTACTCGTACGTACGTAGAACTTTGGGTTGCGTGTGCCGCTACATAGATTGGGTACAAGAAAGAAAATCATGAAAAACAAAATAAAAACTTTTACTCATTTTCCAACCAACAACATTAACCCAATACACGAAAACAAACAAAATTTCAAAACACATATACACATACATACATAAGTATATCGGTAATGTAAGAGAAAACAGAAACGAAAGCAACACTTCTATGAGAACCAATATATACACATAGTCTATAAGTATGTACGTATGTATCTATGTAAATAAGAATAAAAGACAAGTTTATGATGATAAAGATAAAGTTGCTAAGAAGAAATTATGACAAGAAGAACAAATTATGACCACCTTAATACTAAGCAAGAGTTGATTTTCTATTAATTCGAATCAATTTATTTAGAGATACATATGTACATACATATATATGCATATATGCAAATAAACTTGGCACTAATTGTGGTTTTTGTTAACTGTTTACACTTTTCATGTACATATCAATATATTTTCTTATTATATGGATGGTGTTGTAGCTAAAATATGTACATATATGTACATATATATTCCTTTATTTCTGCCTGTATGTGAGTAAAATATATATGTAAATATGTTATGCGCACGTTCTGAACGTGTGTCGCGTACGCTTATGAGCTCAACTCATCATTTCCTTGGTTCCAAATCTAAGCAAAAAAAAAAATAATAAACAAATAAAAAATAAACACTCCCTACATACAACACACAGCCGAGATAACTGTATGTATATGTATATAAAATAACAAAAACCAATTGACGTGTGCCTTAATAAACAAATAATCTCAAAACACTATGAAATAGAATATTCTTCTAACTGCTTTTGTAAAAAATCCTTTTCGTTCGGAATGAAAAATTAAACCCCTAAACACCAACACACATACATATTTTATATGCTCACATTTTCATTTACTCGTATCACTTTGGCAACGAAAAACATGTGTGTTTAGTTCATGTATGATGATGATAATGATTTTGATAATTCTAATACATACATTAACCTCTTTTGTGAGTTGTATCATTTTTAAAGAGGGTTGTTTTTGTACATACTCACTTTTTTCTCTGTAATTCCTGACTTACTCTCATCCATCGGTTTACAGAAAAAAAAGCTCAATTTTTATATTCGAAACAACATACGAAAAAAGAGAGTTTTCAGGATTTGTTGTTTATTTTTCATAAAAAAGACAAATAAATTTCCTTATATCAGTTGTCTCTTCTATCATTCCTTTTATCCTCATTATCATCATCATCATCACCGTCGTCATACATGGCGTATACTTTATATTAAAATTAATGTAGCATACTTTCCAGCATACATTTGTTTTACATGCATGTGTAAGTGTGTGAGTGCGTGCTGCTAACTCTGTTTTTTTTCGTATAATGCCATCTAACACATCATGTCAATTTGGTATGTGTTATTTGGTTTGATACAACTGGATGGCAGCACAAACTTGTTTGATACAACCCAATGTCAAATAAATAAGAAAAAGTAAGTGGTAAAAATAAAAGATTTTATAAAATTTTATCATTTTTAACAAATACCGCCGAGTGTTTTTTTTATAATTTTTATAAAATGTTCGAACTTCTTTTCAAATTAATAAACTTTATTTTATTTTTTTATTAAGCTTAAGGTCTTAAATTTTTATTTTAAAATATTTTCGATATTTCGGTACTCATTGAGTACCATCTTCAGGATATTTAAGATGGTACTCAATGAGTACCGAAATATCGAAAATAATTTAAAATAAAAATTTAAGACCTTAAGCTTAATAAAAAAATAAAATAAAGTTTATTAATTAAACAAAAACGATCGAAAAAATAGAACATATATTCTTTTCAAATTTTTATTTCAAATAATTTTTTTTAAAGCATTCATTATTCGAGATACCCTTTCAATTTATTATTTAAAACACAAACAATTAAAAAAATTTATCAGGTTTATTATCTAAAATTTGTTTCTTATATTTTCTTATTAGGCCGATTTACCATATAAATTTATATTTTTAATTTATTACTTTAATAAGTTTTTTCTACGTGTACCTGAAGGGCTCATATCCCTTTATTATTTTCGGAAGATCACGAACTCACTCATCAACATACCATGGCATTGGTAGAGTGCCTATTAGCCTCTCTATATAGAGTAGTTATTAGGATCTCTACAGGTGTTGCTGTCTAAGTTTTTCACTTTCAAGTTTTTCATAACGGAGCTGTTTATGTACAGAAGTATGTATATTCAATGTTAAAAAAAATTCGACAGATGACTGTAGGCTGGGTAACAGCGGTCAAGTATGCTCTGGGCCATGCATCTGTTAGCTGATGTTATTTAACGGTAACAAAAGCTTCCCCCGACTACTAAATAATTATGGAAAACTTCGTCAGATATCAGAAGGATATAAACTGGCAGTCAAGTATCCTTTTGCCAATGCATCAGTTGATTTATGTTGCCGCACCTTACGCAAGATTAGCTGAACTATTAGAGATAACTATCCACGTAAGCCAAGAAGTTTCTGGAAACTAGCATCTAGTTCCCACTGGGGGTAGAGGGGGACATAATCTCAAATATTAATGGCAGTTACAGATGTCACAGATAATCTTTTCATTATTTCATTCACATATACGAGTAATGCGCAGTAAGAATAGCTTTTTGTACAAAGTTTATTATACAGATATAATTCTCGTATTTATCAATCATTTTAACTTGGACTTGTCATCGCAAGAAGTATCCTTTTTTGAAGTCTCTTCACCGTATCGAAAGGTATTTTCATTGTGTTTCTAAAAATTAATTTTTCATACCGATAAAAATATTTATCTAGACATAATTTTGTAACAACAAAAATGTATTAAAACAAAAAAGGATTCAAATTTCAGTCGTGCCAGGGTTCAATCTTGCAAAGATTATTATTTATAAATTGAATGAAAATAATATCGTTAACAAAATGTGTATCATATTTGGACGCTTTGAGATTCTACTAAACTCTTCTGGCTATTTTTATGATGATGTAAATTTAGCTGTATATATGTTTAGATGTGTATAGATTGGTGTGCTATTTTGACAATTTTGAACTCATTTAGATGTCGTATAAATACAAAACTACTGATATTTTTCTTGTATGCTTGTTTACAGGGATGATCAAAGACTTTTGATGATCAGAAAACCCGTAGTAAAAATCATATGTTACAATAAAATCAAAATTAAAGTAATAAGAGTCAAAACAACACAACTTTTCTCGGTTTGAAATCGATTCGTTATTAAAATCTTTTCCTATAAAGCCGAACAAATGTCATTCCTTAATGGATTTAGTTTTTTTCCATCACTAGGGCTCCTTACAATCTCGTCTCTTAGCACACAATTTAGAGAATAATTGCTTATTGGGTTTGATTCAAACGCTTCTTGCTGTCTGTCTCATACAAATGATGACTTAGTTGCACGGATATTTGTAACGTACGAATGTCGTTTGAATATGTGTTTTCACCATCCGTATTCATACATATTCAAATCAGGCATTTCGTGTGCTCTCTTCGTTATTTTCTTTTTAAACACACACACGTACACAGCGTCGGTATGAGTGTAACTAACATACATGTTTGGGTTCGTTTTTATCATTTTTGTCGTACAGGGAATGCACGAGTATGTTAGTTGGTATGCTGCTGTGTGTGGGTGTGTGTATGTTATTTTTCTCAACATTTGCATGTTGTCTAATATGAAGGAGTAATATTTCCATATCCTCTTACAACGGACACACACATATACATACATACACCCCCATACGCTTGTTCACTGTCATACGTAAAGAAATGAGTTGTGTATGGTTGTTTGTATTGAAGTTTTGTAGATGCTGTGTGTGCTTGTTGCTAAATGTATAATGTTGGTGTGTATTTTAGTTTATTTTTTGGTCTTATTTTGCTTATACGTTTTTCTTTAATAGATTTTGAATTTTGTAACCCATACAACTGGCTGATGATGATGATGATGATGACGGGGAATAAAAAACAAACATATAAAAACGGTGCTTCTTGTTGTTGGCGTTGTCGTTGTCGTTAACCCGCCACCTCTTTGCAACAAAATAATGACAGCAGCAACTATTTGTACTTGTACCAGCACCACCAGGGCCACCTTCTTTTACTCCTATTGCGAATGAATGACTGACTGCTGCCTTGTCTGCCTGCCTGATTGCTTGTTGTATACCATGTATGGATGTCAGTGTTGTATGTGTGATGTTGTTGTATTTATTTTCCATACGATTTTCATTCGTACATGTATACCCTTCTCACATGAGTGTGTATGAATTGGTTGGATGTTACCAACAACGGCAATACAGCCAAACAAATTTTCCCCCGTGTGTGTCTTTTTTTCTACCATCCCATATATAGAGACACACACATACATATATATACATACATATGTAAACACACATACAAATAACCATTTATGCTCATTGTGTGTATGTTTTTTATTTATTTTTTTTTGGTAATTTTTTTGTTGCTTTACTATATTTTGGATGGGTATGGATATGAGTGTATATGTTTTTGTTGTTGGTATGTTATAAAATGTGTGCTGCTGCTGTTGTTGTTTTTGTTATGTACGTACATATATGTGTGTGTGTGTGGGCCATATACACATATAATTTTTTTGGTTAAATCACTTGAATTAGTCGTTTCGAAACAGTTGAACGGTGTAAACATACGCGCAATATACACGTAACTCTTTCGTTTCTATCGCTTCATATCTATTAAATGGCTATGTGTATGAGTTTGCGTGTGTGTGTGTCCTATTACACATGCATTACAGTATATGAAATTTTTTCGTTTTCATAATGCCAACAAGACTTTCATACGTACAACAACAAAATATGAATTTTATTCGTTTGTGAATTTAATGAAAATGTTAAAACGCGGGTGTTTGAATTCCAAATAAAAAATTTTAAATGAATAACTTTTGCAATTAATTATAGAATTAAAAAAATATATGTATGTATATATACAAAATAAACACGAATATTTTTGGATTATTTTATAACAACAACAACAACAAAATTATAAATCAAAATGATTAAATAAAAAAAGGTATTAAAGAATAAATTTGTTCAGTTACTTAAAAATCCAATTGGAACAAAATTATAAAATTTAATTAATCATTTACTACGTTTATACGCACGTCTTATTTGCAAATAAAAAAGAAGAATGTTGCCGTATAACTTTTTTATTGTAACTTATCAACTCACTTAACAAGTCGTGAATAACGACACTATTTGCAAATAAAAAGTAAGACGTTGCCACTTCATGAACGTTTTTTGTGTTTTACTTACCAAACAATCATATTTTCGTCACATGGCATCATTAATAATAACACAAGTTCTGTATGCAATGTCTCGTATAAACAGTGAATTAGTTATTTGCAAATAGTTCTATTTGCAAATAAGACGTGCGTATAAACGTGGTAATTAATGAGTTAAATAGTCTTGCTGCAAAAAAAAATTTAATGCACCAAACAAATTGAAAGGAGACCTTTTAATGCAGAAGTGCCAAAAAAAATTTTATAGAATAATTAAAAGAATTTCACAATTGGAAAAAATGTATCTCTAAGAAGATTTTCCTTATATTTGCATATTTTCTTATAAGAAATTTCTTTAATGAAGAAACACCGTTTAAATTCATACCAATAAATGTAAAAATAGAAATGACATTCGATTAAAACTCTTTTAAGAAACTATATGAAATAATTAAATTTTAAAAATGGACACGACAATTAAAAAATGCAGTTAAAAAAAAGAAAAATTATATGCTTCCTTTTTAATTAAAAATGCAATCAATGAAATAATTGTCATTTAATTCGTATTAGTGGTAAATTTAATAAACAAATTAATGGATTCAATTACATACCGTATCACCTATTAAAAAGTTACAAACATTTGGATTTTCAATTGGACTTCACCATTCTTTTAATTTATTCCATATATTAGGGTGGCTTCTATAAAATAGATAAAACATGGCATTTTTTTAATTTCCTGTAAAGGACTTTTTCGATGGTGACCTTTTACGTGGGATATTAATATATTTTTATTTTCACGTTTTGTATCGGAAAAATAAAATCTTACTGATCTCATTCCCATTTTCAAAAATCGTGTTTCAATGTTCCTGGAAACTATTCTGACTAAATTTGCGATGAGGTACCTATGGCTCTAACTTTGTGTGTGTGTGTGTGTGTGGATAATATATGTACCTCTCATAATCGTTGGAAGGTCTGAGCTACGATCTGACGAATTTGACTTAACTTGTAATATTTTGGGACTTTGTGAAAAAACGAAATTTTAAAATTGATTTTAGTCTTAACCTTAAGCGAAAAGGTCAAATTCTAGAAATTTTATTAATATCTATTAATTCTCGTAAGTTAATTCTAACAAGAGGTTTTTTTAATTTAAAGGAATATTATTTATTTATTTATTTTTATTTATTTTCACGATATAAGTCGAAGTTCTGACGAAATATTAAAAATTTAATAAAAACAATTTTTTTAGATTAAAAAATAATCCAGAATAAACCTACGAGTATTTTCATAAATAAAACGGTCGAAGGAAATATAAATAAATCTATTAAATCGGAATAAAACTTGGAAAACTACATCGAATGCCGGAATAGTTATCAAAATCGGGGTCGTTTTCGTTTAATATCGGTGTAAAAAACTTTGAAAACAGTATAAAAAATTAATCTCAAAATTCTTGTCAAATAATTTTTTTGAATTCGATAGTCTTTTAATTAGTTCTAAAACTCTTATCAAGTTCCACGGATGACTTGCATGGTCAATCATATTGTTTTAATTTCTTCTTTGGGTCTATTTCAGATTCCGAATTCTTATAGAAAGCCTCAAAGGAATATAATTTAAAAAAATTATTTGTTTAAATGAGAACCAAAATATGGCTTGTACTGGTTTACCCCATTCAAAAAACTTCAGATCTCTTCTCCTTGTGTTGAGCAGTTCACCAATCTCAGAACTACATTTTTCGAATTATAGAAAGGATTGGGAAATCACCTTTGAAAATTTTGAATTCGAAATCTATTAAAGTTGAATACGGTTTTAAGAGTTTAATAGAGGTGGCCACAACTCAGTTCAGAGTGAGTGAATGTGAGTGAACACAATTTTTTACGTGATAATGTCGTAATTTCAAGGGCCGTAAGCATTGAAAAAAATTTGCCATGGGCTTAATATATGTATACTTGGGTTTATTTTACGATCTTAGGAGCGTGAGTGCTAAAGCAGATCAATTCTTGCAGGATCATTTCATGATTGGAAATTTCTAAACGTAATTTGAAACTCCGAAAAAGAAGTTGAAACACAATCCAAAAAATTATTCACAAAAAATACACTGAAACAAAAGTTTAGCTAAAATTTCAGAAAATAAAAAATTGAGTTTAGGAAGGTTACAGTATGACACAAAATAGGTTTTTTAAAGGATTTGGTAAACAATTTATCTATGCTTGTAATATTAATAAAATCCTATTTAAAAAATTTCTTATATTGTAAAAGCTTAAATTTTATTTTATTAAAATATTTTCTGAATTCCTAAAATAATTTCTTTTAATTTTCTTAAGTATTTATTAGCTTTGAAATTAAAAAAATCTATATATTGAAATTTTATTACAAATTATTTCTATAAAAAATTTTTTTTTAAATTTAATTACACTGGAAGAATTGAATTTCATTGAAGCAATGTTTTTTATTTTTTTATCCCACCTAATTAACAGGATACCAGTTACCCGTTTTGCGCCAAAATATTCTATGATAAGAGTAAGATTTTACTGTTTCGTCTATAATTCCAAGCTTGGGAAAATTTTCCTTAAAATCCGTTTGTGTCTTAATTCCTAATTTTGCAATAATGATTTTAAATTGAAGTACATATGAAGATGACTATTTACAACTTTTTAACAAATTAAATCTTATGAACTATTTTTATTGAAAATATTTGCTTTTAATACAAATGTTTGAACAGAGTTTTCATTTAAATATATAAAATCAGGCAATTCGAAATTATGAAAATTTTTTTTAAAATTTTAATTTTTTTAATTCTTAAAAATTTTAATCAAGTGAGTAAATAACTTCTTAAATTCATATGTCATATACATACATTAATTAATAAAATAATTTGGATATAATTTTCGACACTCGAAGCAGTTTTTCCAGGTTTCAAAAAACTGCAAAACAAGATTTTATGGAATTATTAAAAATAAAAATCTGGTGCGAAATTTTTCGACAACAAAAGCCTTCAGAAGAATCAATCGTTTTCAGCACGATAATTGACGTACATGGCTTTTTAGATAAAGAGTTCAAATTTATTTTAAACGCAAAGCTTTTGGAAATTTCTCAAAATTATTTCCGAATCAATTCACCTTCACACGACGTTCAAGAAACTTCAAAACATCCAGAATAGTGAAAAGTATTTTTCAGTTAATTTAGCCGTTCAAAAGTTATGACAAGCTTACACACACACACACATACATGCATACAAAAATAATTAGAATAAGCTTTCTGAAACTTAACAAAGGACCAGATTGATGAAAACTCGATTTCCAAAAATCGGTGTGAAATAAGAAACTCCTTTAATAGCCGGCAAATTAAAAATATTTTTGAAATAAATCGAAAGAAAAATTTTAGGGAAGTTATTGTTATTGGTTATTCGGCTTCTCTCTTTCAATTGCATTTGAGCTTGAGTTCGTTTTCATAAAACAATATTTACAATATTTTATTAAAAAAATAATCTTCAATAATTCTATACCCTGTGGATATATTCGTCAAGAAATTTTATAATAAATTTTAACAGACTAAAAAATATTTAGGGTTTTCTTCTTCTTCTTTAATTAACAATATTTTTGTCAAGTTGTAAATTTTATCTGAAAAGGACACTTACAGGCTCTAAAAAGTTTTTTTAGATAAAATATTGCTATATATAAGAGCCCTCAAGCTCAATATTATTGAATAATACATATAGTTGCAATTAGTAACGTATAATTTAATCGTACATATTTAGTGAACACGTACATAAATTATTTTAACAGATTTAAATTGTTTAAGAGGGAATGTGAAATACTCCCTTGGCATATATCATTGCTGCTCAAGCCATCTCATCAGAGAAACTTCACTAAAACCTTGGGGAAAATTTTTAATAACTATTTAAAAGAAATTTTGTCATATAACACACCTTGTTTTCTATTCCGATCTCGATTCTTGTCTTGTCCTTAAAGCTCAAACTACCAAAAGTATCCAGTCCTTTTATATCCCGGCACCAACTCAAAATGTATGATATAATATTTGTAGACGGCTGGAGTTTTGAGTTGGTTGTTTTGTAAGGAATTATGATCTTTCTTGATATCTTTGCTGTAGCAGAATGTGTTGTGGATCTCTGCCTAAATACCCGCACAGTTCATTCGCAATTGCCGACTGGTTGCTAGACGAATAGTTTAAGGATTGCAGCTACAATTGCTGACAAAGACGTCGTGTTGGTGTTTGTGCAGTTAAAGCAAATGGCCACACAGTTCGTATTAGAGTTTGTTAAAAAAAGTATAAGTGTTTGATTTACTGCCAACAATAAAATTTTTTAAACAATTAAATTAAAAAAATTCTACAATTCAATGGCAACTTAACATGAAAACTTGAAATGAAAACAAAACGCGAAGATTTTTTCAACTTGCAATCAGTAAAATCTATGTGTAACCCTTTGATTAAATCAAAATTACCGCCTGCCGACAACATTATCTACAGATCGGCAAGTCAAAGTCTATTATTCTCCAAGAAAATTTGGAGAATTTATCCGAAAGAAATTTTGGAGAATTTATCCGAAAGAAAATTCTTGTTGAGGTTAATGTTTACAGGAATACTTTAACTAACGTTGGATCTAACTTATAAATGACTTTTGCGATCAGTAAGTCAATACCCTGGAGGCAGTAGATTTATTTCAAACAAAAATTTATGCTAGATCAGGAATACAGCTTTCCTAAACTCACAGTAGTCTTGCATTATATAATGTGAAAAAATTCGTTAGTAATTTTGTATTCTGTCGTGATAAAATATATAGACTTGAAGTTGATAGATTTTGCAAACGCAGCATTTAATTGGAAATTAACTAATAATTATTTAATAAATCAAAGAGAAGATAAAGCATTCAAATTTGTTTAAATTTATTTGAATTCAGATGTTGTATTTATCTATATACACGAGAAGCACTTCTTTTGATCACATAACAATTTAATTAATATTTATGTTTTAATTAATATTTTACTTTTTTAATTATTAATTATCAAAATTAGTCGGGATATTCTCTAAAATAATGAATTAGAAAGTTGTCATTTAAAATATAAATATTTAGTTTAATCATTCAACAAAATACGCCAAGCGTGCAAAATCCCAAAAATGTAGTAAATAAATAATTATTTGAATTTTGCAAGAAGTCTTGCAAATTAAGGGAAAACAGTTCATTTTCAAAAAATTTCTCATGCTTTCGATCTCAATTGTTATATTTATCTTTACACTATAGCCCATTTTTTGGCACTTGCAAATTTTTATAATATTTTTTGTTGTTGTCTACATTAACAAATATTAGAGATTTGCTTTATATACATATTTATAACACTTGTAACCAATATATATCAATTTATTTACCATATGCAACAATTAATCGCATATTAACAGCTGAAAAAATGCAAATTAAAATAAAAACGTGGCAAATATTTGGCATATAAAATATCTAATTCTCCCTAATTGTTTTCGAGAAATTAAAAGACGTAAGAGTTTCAAGCGTCTGATATTTTGTTGGTGCTTATGCCAAATCGTACAACAACTTATTAAAAAAAAATACATTTATTTTTTACTTTCATTTGAATAATATTTTGGATGCCAATTTTTTGGGAATATTTGCATAAATATCCATTTGTCGAAACTTCACAGGATATAGTTTGAGGACTCCTGATGCACTGGTATTATAGCAGCGAAAAATCAGATGTATAGACTAGCTTTAAGGTCCACAACAAATATGTAAATAAATATATGTATATGTATGTTCCAATTAGGGAAATATTCCCAATAATTAAAAAAATAAGATGTTTAGAATTATCGTACAAATAAATGAATATTGGATCTTTCTTTATATTCAGTTCATTCTGATTTGGTTTTTTTTTCTCATTTAAAGAACGCGTGCTCTGTTAAGATGTGGATAGAGGTCAAAACTTTATCAGATCCTATAACAATTAAATTAAACTTATATTGTCAGACGAAGTTTTAGTTCGTAACTACTGCTGATTGTCTTACATTCTGTATCCTTCCCTCCACGGATCCGCTGGATGGCACGTATCCAAAATGTCCAATTTTCCATAACTCTGGTGCATAATTTAATTGATAACATGGGTTATGGTGCGACCTGCGACTTAAGAAAACCTCTTAAGAAAAAGTCTAATCGCGCCAAATTGCAAGATGTCGGTGACCACTTTACATCACCTTCGCATGAGATGAATATCCATATCAAACAGATGATACATTGGACGCTTTTGGATCTCATGTGCATTCGTTTTTCCCAAATTATACATACCATATTGCCGCTGTCAACTGTCAACATTTGAAAGTCTCTATTGGAAGACCCGATAAAAATATTAAATTTTATCACTTCAATTTAAAAATCTTAATTCCCTTGCAGGTTTGCGTGATATTTTCTATTTAATTTACGCTTATTAATGAGCACTAAACTCTCATTTTCATCTTGGAAAAGGCAAGGTCACTATAATTTAAATTTCAGGATCTTAAAATTTATTGTGGTCAATTTAGTATGTTTTCCTGTTTCTCTTCCTTGTTTGTTTTTTAAGAAGATGTAATAAAATAAGGGAATAGGAATAATAAATGAATATAATGAAAATATAAAGTCGTCTAGAAAGATTTTCGAAACAGGCGATACATCCTCCAGGATATTATAAAAAGTAACAGAAGTTATGAAAGAATGGAAAATAAGTCCAAAGTTGTAAACGAGAAAATTTTTTTCGGTGGGTAAACAGTTATATTATTATATCGGAGGTGCACCAAAAATCATATATGCATCATGGCCCCAACACTGTAACGCAGTGGTATTAAGTATTGGTGTGTGACTCTTTTTTCGAGTCCGTACTTTTGTACTTTGTTGTGGTTGTTATAAATTGTCATATGAATCTTCACATTTTAATAGAGAACTTGCCTATCAAATTAACTTTGTCCCGGTCAAGGTAATGACCAAAAACAATTGCTTCAAATATACGATCATGTTTCGTATGAAAGTGTTGACTATGTATACCTTATATAAGAAGGTTCAGACATAACCCCACTGGGTATTTGTGAAGTTACCTCGATGGAAAAGAAACACTAGCGAACAATTTTTTCCTAAAGATGTTTTAAAGGAAAAATTAAAAATTTTTTACAAAAAGCATTTTCGTTTCCTATCGACACTTTTTGGTATAACCTCGAATTAGCTTCAGATATGATTACGATTTTGTGTGTTGGAAATATCATCAATAGCCAAAAATTTTAGATATTCGAAGTATGTCTATGTTGCATTAAAGGAGCTATATGCGTGTTCTTTAAAGCTGTGCAATATTGCAAAAAAGGAAAATTTATTTCAGGGTTAGTTACTTCCCTTTTTCTGGGTGTGATAACAAGGATTTTGTTTTGTTTATTTATCGTTAAAACTGTTAAGGCCTAACTATAATATGCTTAATGCAACTTAAGCAAATGTGCGAATACACACAATCAAATGTATACAACTATAATGTACTTAAGTAACTTTTCGTCAAGTTTCGTCAAGTGTCATTTGCTTAAGGAAAGTGCGTTCAATTTCGCTCTTGCTTAAGCAAATGACTCATCAAGAACCCATTCTTCTTTCTGTCTCTATTTATTTCCCGTAGTGAGGAGCGTTTTCTTTTCTTCATCGTCTCTCTTATTTTTTGAAGAACACATATTCCATCAAATGCACAATTCATTAACTTCACTGTCTTCAGAAATTTCAGTTTTCTATCCATTTTTAAAAATTTTCCAATAAACACTGTACACAATAGATACATATAATTGTTTACAATTAGAAGATGCAACCACTGTTGCTTTTTTTAGTACTTTTTTATTTTAGTTTTCGTTTACTTTATAAATAAATAAAAGATAAACATGGATTTACTTGTTTATGGTAAAATATTTATAACTTTTACAAATTAAATGAGATTTCGTCAAAAATATTACATTTTAAAGAAATAAAAACGAAAATAGTTTTCCAAAAGTACAAATGTTTGCAACTAAGTGTAAAAAGTTTTTAAGCTCAATAAGTACAATATAGCCACCTAAAAGGCTTCAGTAATTTACTTAAGCATTTGACATGCTTTTCGTTCAATTTTGACACTAGCTTAAGTTTGGTTAAGCACATTATAGTTGGGCCTTTACACATAAGTATTTTATCCCCTCCACATGCTTGTCTTCTATTTTAATAAAAAAAAAAATAGTGTATAAAATAGAACATGTTCATATCAAAATATGTTGCACATTAGTACCATTTTTTTCAACTGCGTTTAATACTTTGTTTATACAAATAAGGGGTTTGTTTTGCTTTAGTGTATTTATCGTTAACATGTTTTGTTTTTGTGCGGAAAAATTTATTAAAAAAAAATTATAACTAATTAATATATGGGCATTAAATATTTCAGGCAACTATTTGTGTTCTGTTGTGAAACTTGAAAAAGGCATCACATGCACATTTTTACGAAAATATTTTTTTACAAATAAAAACCCTAGAACGCACATATATATGTACATATGAATATTAAATATATACATACACACATATATTTGTAAACATACTCGTCATCTGAAGAAGATGAGCATTTCATTCTATTATTATAGAAAAAGGTAAAAAGTGTAAATATTTTTTGTTTTTAGAATTGAAAGTGCCATAAGTTTGATTAAACATAAACTACAATGGCAGTAAAGCAGTATGCCCAATAATAATAATAATGAAAAAAATTGTTTACCATATTTAAACAATGTACACGAGTTTGGTTTAGGCGTTTTCGTTTTATTGTAAACTTTTGATTGACATTTATGTATGTTAAATTATTTAAGAAATGAAGTAATAAAATTAATAATTAGTTATTCTTTGTTGTGCGCTTAGCTGTTCATACATAAGTACATACTTGTATCGTACATACTTGTCATTGGTGTAAATTATATACATATGTATGTATGCATGTATGTACATATGTATGTGGTTGATTCTGATATTACTGGCTAATTTCGACGTAATTTTTGGCATTGAAGTTTTTTGCAGATTTTAGTCTTTCAAATATGTTATTTTAATACTTCAAATAATAACTACTCAATAATTGTAGGTACACATTAATTTCTTAACATTTAACCGAATTATGTCACATTTTTAAAACATTTCCCCCAGGGTAATGACTTATTGGGCAGGGTAATGACGACAACAAATAAAATCAAATTATTTCTTTAAAAATTAATCATTTTAAATCAGATTAATTAACCCTATTTTTTCAACCTTTTTTGTTTTAATATATATAATTTTTATAATCAAGCGTTATGTCTTTTTTTTTTAAATAATAATTTTATTCAATATTTCGACGTCTCTTTGGGCGTCTTCTTCAGGAAAAAAAATTTTTCCTGAAGAAGACGCCCAAAGAGCCGTCGAAATATTGAATAAAATTATTATTTTTAAAAAAAAAGACCTAACGCTTGATTATAAAAATTATACATTTTAAATCAGTTTATTTCTAAAATAAAAGAAAAAACTTGATCTATGTATGTACATACATACATATGTACATAAATTAATAATTATTATAATTGAGGGGTTAAATGCTCTTTGCTGTTAAGCCCATTGTGAACGTTGTCAGTAAAAAGTTTCGTGATCTACTACGCTCATTTGTTGGATTTAACATGGACAATATGTGCATAGCCTAGGACGCTATTCGGATATCCTTTAAAAAAAATTTCATATGCAAATTCTTTAAGGTGTCATATATGTAAGAATCGTTTTTGCATTGACATTTTCCCTTTTCGGACGAACTGACGCTTGCCAGGACAAATTCGGCACGTTTTTGTCGAGTATCATTTCATCAATAGGCTTTAATAACTTTTTCTCTTTTTTCTTAAGATACTTTAATTTTACTTTATGCTTTTGCTCTTCGTATCTAATTGGATCGTGTTTAATATTGCTTCACTGCTAAAAACTGTTCCTTGGTTTTTACTCTATTTTTAGCCATCATGAAAATCTAAAAAATATACTCTATTAATTTACGTTAAATTATCATGCCCCTGCTAGTCGTCATTCCCTTGTGCGTATTTTTGACAGGGGAATGATGAATACCTACAAAAATCTCTTAAATTACAATTTAAATACTTACCTTTAAAAAAATTTACATGAATCGGAAGTTGATATTCAAAATTAACTTAAAAAATCACACACAAAGTTATAAAATGTATTGGACTTTTTAAAAAACAACACCGGGGAATGACGAACTTTAGTGTGAAAGTTCATTACGAAACACAAAACCCGACATACTTAATTTTATTAATATTGATGAGAAAAATCCTGCCGCATATATACGTAGTAGATATATTGTTCCTTCAAATTTAAATTTTTGCAAATCAACAATGCATAGAAAATTTGAGTTTTAACTAAAATATGATTTCTTAAGGAAACGACATGTACTTTCAGGGACATAAGATAATGATCCATAAAACTATAAATAAATAAATAACTATGCCCATCGCAAGAAAAAACAGATAATTTAATGTTATTTTTTACTTTCCTTTAATTTTCTCAAAAATTTATGTACTACTTTTGTTAGAAAATTTGCGAAATTTAAGTGAAACTAGTATTAGGGACAACCAGGGTAATGATATTTGAACACTTTGGTAGGTAATTTTTTGAATAATAAAATAATTTTAAGAGAAACAAGTTTAGTGACTCCAAAGGACGTATAAACCTCAATTGGAAATTAAATAATGAAGTGGAATATATTTTATATTGCCCTATTTAAATACACAAGGACAGCAAATTAGCCCATAATATCAGAATACACCATGTATGTATCTTGTAATTTTCATATGCACGTACAGGTGCTAGTTTTTGTTTAAACATACGAGTTGGAATACTTACAAGGCGGTCGAAGTTCAATGATAATTTGGTTATCCCCAGTGAAATATTGATAAACATAATTATGAAAAGCACAGCCAACAGCAAACAAAGCAAATTACTTAAATAATTAGTTGGAAGCAGTACCTAGAAATAAATTTTAATTTTAAATAAATTATATTTTTAATTTGCTTTTCAAGTCTTATTTTTGTTTTTGTTTTCTTAAGAGCTAATTTTTTTACTTATGTAAGGAGTATCACTTGGAGCTACAGTTTGTACATAAATACAAATGTATGTACATAAGTAGGTATCCAAAATTTCCTGTGGTCAAATTATGTACTTTCGATTCTCGTCGTAAGCAGTACAATCTATTTACATACTTACCATATACATGAGTACACTAATACCATGTACTTACCAACATACTTACATATGTACATACATACATGGTCACGTGTGTAAATATGTCTACATACTTTACATACATACATACATATTTAAAATTTCCCTTTGACCTTAGTTTTATTGTTACCATTTAAATATGTATGTACCTAATTCTGCAAGCATGCAGTCTAAATCCTATTTTAAACCACAGGACTTTCCTCCCTAAGCACCTTAACAAATAATAAACAAGTCACAAATTTTCTTTCTAATCGCGCCCAGTGCATACATATATATATATATATATATATATATATATATATATATATATATATATATATATATATATATATATATATATATATATATGTATATATATATGTATATATACATATGTACATATATATGTATATAGTATATGGCAGTGCTATAAGTCGAAAGGATCAATTAGACGGAACTAACATCATATGTATGTGTGAAGGCTACGAGCAAAGAAAATTCTCAGAAATTGCAACAATTAAAATGGCAACATTTTGTTACAGTTAATTCATTTCTAGTGTTCACCCTCATGTCGGCAGTGTGACCATGTTATCATTATTAACGGCACGGACACAATAATGCAATTATGATGATAGTTTTTGAGAAAAATTTACAAAGGCACTACTTTCAATCTTCTCCTTAAGCAAATTTTTAATGATTTTGACACAAAAAAGATGCAATAATACTTTTCTATTTCAAAGGAAATTGAATTTTCACCCAATCTCACAATACACGTATATATGTATATGTAAGTATTCACTAAAATATATCAAGTAAAAAAATAAGCTTATCTTAAAAAATCTACTTAGGAATTAATTAAGTAATTTGGGTTATCGACTCATTTTTGTTTGCGAATTTAAGCGGTAATGTTTACGTTATATCTTCTATTTCTGCTCATAATGTATAATAGGTACTTACGCAACCTTTTGTCTTAGCTGTGTTTTGCAATATATGGTGATTCAGATTCACATTAGTACTGGAGTTAATTTATATCAGCTGATCTCTTCTTTTTTCTTTAATACCTTTGTCACTAAGATACTGCACTTTTCTCCATTGTGAATTAAAAACACTGAATGCTTCAGCTTTTTCCAACATATATTACCTCCTATATTTTTAAATCCAATATACAATGTATTATTTGATAATGTCATAAATCACAGACTTAAAATTTATCAAATAAGCAGTAAGAATAATTTCAATTTTCATTTTTTATTGACAACTAAATCTCTATATGTACATATATCTACATCATACATGTAAAAACACATTGACATTTGATGACATCTGCAAATATGGAAGCCAGTTCAAATAGGATATTCCTTTTGCGCAAAAATTTGCAGCAATTTATATAAACGAAGAGTCACGAAAAGGGCATTTAAGATGAAACAAAGGTCAAGTTTTTTAAAGACAAGATATTTCACGTTTTATTTAATTTTTGCACTTAATAACAATAAAAGCCATTACTGGCAAGAAAACAATTAAAAAAATTCCTCATATACAGAAGGAAAATTATTTACATTAAGATTAAATTCCTTGATTAAATCTTTACTTTCAGTCCAAACTTGCAGCTCTGCATGTGGCACATTCGTATGAGAAAGCAAAACTTGTTAGTTTTTTACCTTAAGCTTATACCAAAGTTTATTTTTCAGCTCAACAATATGTAGCACGAACGGGTTAAAATTGATGTAGAAGTATAAAAAAATTTATCCTGTGGGGTCACAACGGTAACATTGCCCATAGCAAATTTATGTTTTCCAATTTCTCACCAATTTAAAACACATCCACACTCCCCGTACTCTTGGACTAACATGTAAATTCTACTCTGTAAATAATAAAGAAGAGAGCATGTTCTTTTTGTTATTGTTCTGTTGATATTTTACCTGTTTTGTTTATTCAACTTCATACATACTAAATGCATCATATGGATGTGTGTGCATATGTTTGTCAACACATATGATCACGCACCTGATTACGAGTTTTTTTTTTGTTTTTAAATTTTATGAGGGTTTTTTCTTATTTCACCAAGAAAGTGCATTTTTAGTTTTTTTTTGTTTGTTTTTCTCATTTAAACAAACGAATGTGTGTTTTCATATTGATATTTGTAGGCATGCATACATGTAAGTATATAAATACATATGCAGGAGTATGTATGCATGTCATGTTCATACTTTTTGTATAGGGATGTACATACATACGTATGCAATTAATATACAGATATGCACATATGTCTGTATGCACACAATAGTTTATACATACATGTTTATTCATGTTCCACTTGTCATTATAAGTTCTTGAGTTTATTTGCTTTATTTAAGAAAACAGTTACATTTATACTCTTGTAGTGTTAACATCACATGTGAATGATTTATTTCTAAAAAAAATAACAAAAGCAATATGTACACATGTACATACTTACCTATAACAAAGAAATAAAAATTAACAAATTTAAGTAAAGAGAAAATAAATGTAAGCAACAAAGATTCATAGATCACATACATACATATGTATACTTATGTACATACATATATTTGTAGGTATAATGTATGTATGTACATACATACATATGTAGTATGTATGTAGTTTAAAAAATAATTAGACATAATTTCAACAAAAAAATATGTATAAGTATAAAAAATAATAAAAAATTTTTATGTTTTTAGTTAAGAAAATAGCACAAAAGTTTTAAATATTCAAATGCATGAAAGTGCTATTAATAATGAAAAGTCTAGTTACAGATAAAAGGTAAATTATAAGAATTAAAACTTTAATAATAGATACATAAGTATGTACATACATAAATCTGTACATAATAGAACATCTGCCGCTTTAAGGATTACGAAACACCATGCAATTGGTTGGACCAACCGAAATTTTCAGATTAATTACGGTGGGTGAATTGAAACTGTTGCAAAATACATACATACATACTATGTAAGTACTTATGTGTAATGCGATTTTTGTTACATTTAACTTGAACTGATATTTTTAATTGCAAGACTTCTTCAACATTTACTTGCACAATTTTTAGTATTAAAAGTTATTTTATTTGCAAAAAGTTTCCAAAACGTATGGCCAAATGCAAGCGTCACATAATACATATGTACATATGTACATACTTATGTACATACTATAGCATGATCAGTGATCGCTGTGATATTTCTCTCACAAAATGAATTTTTTGTATATACATATGTACATACATATGTAAAATTTATATAAAAAATTACGTATGAATAATGATTTTAATTTTACATACACCGATATGCATGTATGCATGTAAGTACGTATGCACTGAACCAAAAATGTAAATACTGTAAAATTGGGCCTTGAAACCCATGTCTGCCAAGTCCAGCTCTTCTATTTTGGCCAAAAACATAAATTTGTAACCATAGCACGGTAGCGGTCGCCATTCATAGTAACGTTCCTGCCTTCATCCTCTTTGAAAAAGTATGGTCCAATGATCTCAGCGGCCCATAATCCATACCAAAAGGTGGATTTTTCGAGATACAATGCTTATGGCTATTATTCACACCAAATACGGAAATTTTGCTTGTTCACGTATCTATTCAACCAGAAATGAGCTTCGTAGCTGAACACAATTTTCCGATAAAAAAAATACACGATGCACTTTCTTAACCGATCATGAATTTTGATAATAAAATTTAATAATCTGCAAGCATTGTTCATTTGTAAGTCCATTGATGGTTAAATTATAGACCAAACTGAACATGTTATACGAAAACAGCTGATCTGCCAAAAACAGTGTTGCCAAAAAGAAAGTAACAATTAAATGCTAATATAATTATAATTACATTCTTAGTGATGTGACATTTTCCATATCTGATAGAAACTTGTAAATTTAATATAAAAACTTACGCATGTTTGGCTGATCGTACCTTTTAAAAACTCACTTCAGAATTTTCTTATCTTTTTTTTTTTGATATTAACTATCAGTTGTGTTTACAATACAACATGCGTACGTATTTTTGTATCACATGTGTGTTCATACATAAAGAAAACTTTTTTTACTCATGTATTTATTTGTTATCTCGAAACAAATATTTAAGTATTCATGTTGTATTTTTCAATAAGAAATGTTTACATGTAAATATGTTTATATAAACGATAAGATCATGTGAATATCTAAAGAAACATTAAAAAAAATTAAAATTCTATATGCAACTCTTAAGTAACCCACAAGTTAATATACTCGCAGTAAAGCATTTGAAATGGTCTTATATGCATACTTAAATATGTATATACATGTACATGCATGTACATATCGCTCTTTTTATGCAACGTAGTCATGTGTTAAAATTCCATAATATTTATGTAAATATCTGACAAAAGATCCTCTTTATGCGTAAATAGTTCAGGAAAGAAGCCCGACTTCAACAGAAAGGGCCATCAGATCACAAAACGGACATAATTATGCTTGAGCTTAAAATCCAATAATATTCATTTCTTTTTTATATTTCACTCCCAGATTGAAGTAAAAGTTTTGAAAATTGATAATGCGATAATCTATATTTATGGCGGCCAACTTGTCTGTAAAATTTCGTGTTAAATTTCTGTAGGACCGTACTGCAGGCATGCACTTTACAATAGAAATATTATTTTAAATTTTGAACGATATCTTTACTGTAGTCAGCCAGATGTATGTATCCAGTCAGTTTTGCTTGGGACTGTGTACATTTGATGTAGAGTACCCCACACTCTCATTGTTATAGCCAGCCAGATGTACGCTAATTAGGTATTACTTTGTATTGCTCTTATCAATTAAATTTTTTTTTTCAACCTGTGTGCAATGAATGTAGATTAAGCCACACCAATTCTTAACACATACTATTGTATGCAGCCAGTTAAGGGATAACTAGGTATTATTCTGGATGAGAGGTAGCCTTTCCCCTGATCCTATCACTTATTGGTTAAAATAGGATCAAACTACAATTATAAATATCAAACATTAAAAAATAAGGACCAATTGATAAACTCTTCCATTTTTATAGTCGTGAAAAAAATCGCAAATGTATATCAAACTAAACCGGATTTATACCAAAAGATGCCGATGTTTAAGTTAACATCTGCAAAAATTTAATTGCAAATTCGATTTCCTTAGTTATGACTATGTTGCATTAAAGAGGCGATACATATTTGAAGAATGTGCTCAGTAAAGGATATTTTCTAATTGATCGAATTTTTATTTTTAGTGAAGAAAAAATATCAAAATTTTTGTGCAGTAAATTTGTCTTACATACTTTTAATCGTTTCGTAAACCTTTTTTAAATCACTTTTTGATTTGTATTTTCGAAAAAATCTTGCTTTTAATTACTTCATATAGTGCAGTTAAGCGTAAAGCACGTGTTAATATGCGGTTTTATCTACTTCCAAATCACATACATACACACACTTACACTCACGCACAGACAACATCAACCTAATTTAAAAAAGAACCTCATCATCATTATTATCATCATGTTGAAGATGTAAAACAAATGTTGTTGCACAGTAAAGTTGAAGAAAAAAATTAAGACAAACAGAAACCCGTGGATAAAAACTCTCTTTAAACGAAAAAAAAAGGAAATAATAATAATGAAAATAAGGTAGAGTAAATTTGTGGTAACAGCTGTTTTAAAAGTAAATTACTATTTTGATAAAATAAAAACAACATTTTTCTTGCACTTTTAACTCATTTTATCTGCTTTTTATTTGAAAAGAAAATTAAAAATACAATTCAAGGTTTTTGAAATGTATAAATACATTAAAAGCGACAAACTACTTGCCTTAAATATTTTATAATTTATTGTCTTCATGTCTGTAACAAGCAAACTAGAAATGCTATATAGTAGAGACTATGAACATGTATTCGGGAGGATCCGAAAATAAAATCGAAATTTGGAAAGTCTCCCTACTTTTTGTACCCACTCAAGTTTGAATATGAAACGGCAATGTTTTTGATTTAGAGTGTGATATGTACATATATTAATATAAGACCTTGCGTTTTAAAATATTTTTGTACTGCAAATCCAGGCGCGCATAATGTCTTTCTACCCTGAGCGAAACCCGACTGCCCTTTTTTTTAGCATTCCTACATTGCTTTATTAAGCGGCTTTGGACATACCAGAGTAAAATAAATTATTGCGACCGTCTCAAGCGATTCCGGGCTTTGCTTGAATAGCAAGCAAGGCCGAATTCGGACATAACACAGAAAACAGGCCTTTTACTCGGTCCAAGGCCGGAAATCTACAAAAACCTCACAAAGTATAGTCGGGCTTGATCTTACCACTGCGAATAAAGTTTTTGCAAGGGAGTTATTTCATTATGTTCTAATTCATTGGGAGACATCTCACACAGCCCTTTATAGTTTAAGCAACATTCAACTAATTTTAGTGATTTTTTCTAACTTTAGTCATTTCTCTTTATCCTTTTGCTATTTAGCGAGTATCACAAATTATTTACAAAATATTTTTGAATGTTCAAGTTATTCTAACTTGCATATTTGTGTTGGCAGTGACTTCATCACCGTAAAGAAATGTATTTCAAACCAGATATATGTGATGAGAATTAATATCGCAGTTTGAGCGTAAAACGGTGCCACAACCTATTCTTTCTCAACGTTAAAGGGTGCCACAGCCTCTCCTTTATGTATTATTCAATATTATACATCTATAAATTATTTGTATTAAATTGAATGTGGTTGTCCATATTTTCTGTTATATACATAACATGCCATAAGATTAAACCTTAATGTTTCCTCTTAGTTGAACTGATACGAGTATCATGTCTTCCTAACCTGCCTTTTTTAATTTATATTCAGAAATGTAAATTTTTCAATAGAATTTATGAATTGTTTTTACAAAACCAAAAAAAGTGGAAAACAAAAATTTTTGCTTTTTCCATTCATAAATTCAGAGGAAATTCAATGGAATGAATGGAATAGAAAACTGAAATTGTTCGAACGAAAATTTATTTTTCCACATTTAGAGGAAGAATTAGTTAGAAGTCTCTACACTGTGCTCAAATAAAAATATATCGGAAATAAAATAACACCATTTAGAAAAAAATTTTCGGAGAGATTAGTTTTCAATTGCCCTTTGCTCGTATGTAAAGAACCCATATTCTAACTTCATATGGATTACCATCGTCATCTACAACAATTGTCAATACAGTCGGTGTCAATCTACATGGTTCTTAAAAAATACGATTCGTATATAAAGGCGATCTTTGTCACATAAAAATTAGACTTATAATTTTTGATTTTATGAATACATAAGCCCTGTTACCGATGCAAAAATTGACAATTTGTAAACTAATAAAGAATTCTCCACGTTTTTCAATCGGATGCCCACAAACCTTGGCAATGTCCTCGAAAAATGTTTCTTTGCTCTAATGTGGAAGAGTTAACTGATTTTTAATAAACGGAAAGCAGAAAAATTAGGAGGAAGAATTTAAATTTGGTGGTCAATCAGCATATACATACATATTTCAAAATAACAAGTACGAGGGTAGTTTTATAATTCTGTACCTTGTTGTATTTCCAGTAACCTCCAATGTGATCGGTTACTCTTATCAACTACTGTCTACTTTCGTATTTTGAGCAAGCTGCTCCTATTAGTTTATTTTTGACGAAGGCGATTTGTGCGCTCAAAAGATTGATTATTGTATAACCCTTAGGAAGGTAACTCTTCTTTAGAAAGGTAACTCTTCTTTAGGAAGGTATTTCAATCTTTCCTAGAAGTGAAACATTAGCTAGAAATGGCTTATATCGTATTTTAAAGTGATCCGTAGTTGCTTCGTCTTTGTAATCTGTTCGGTTTTCTTGTTGCCAGAATTAATATTATTTATGTAAGAAACCAACTACCGAGACCTGAAAGGAATGATAAATACGATGGAGCTCTGCAGCATCAATATCAGTAGTTATAAAGTAGTTTACCATTTTGTGGTACCACAAGTACAAATGATCCCAACAGTTCTGTTTGCCCAAACGAGCTTGTCCCGTCAGAAAAAATCAACAAACCAATGGAACGATAACGGACAATTGGAGAACGAATGTGCATGAGATGGCTGAGCCTGAAGGCATCTTAACCGAGCAGGTACATCACATTTTGCTTGAATATTTGACTGTGAAAAAGCTATTCCTGCGATTGTTCATACTTAACCTTAAGCGCGACCGTTTGAGCACTTCAAAGTAATTTTTGTGCAATGTTCAGGCGCAATCCGAACTAGCTTTCGTTTTTTAACTATGGATGAAACATCGATCGATTATAGTACACCAAAGACCACAGAACAAAAACAGAACTAGCACCAAAGAGGGCTAAGGTGGAGCTGTCGGCCCAAAAGGTTAGCCAGTTCATCTTTGAGCAGTATTTAGTGGCGTTTGCAATATAATGTTAGTTAATTGCTATCGCTTGTCGTTAAACGCATTAAGTTTGTAAATTTGTTTTCTTACTTTTAATTTATATACTTTAAACTGTATGAATAACAAAATATATTTTAATGTTTCGCTTTTATTTCAAAGAAGCACATCCCTATATCCATTTAAAGAACTAAAATTTACTTTTTATAAAAACATACATACGAAAACTTTTTTAATTTGCTTGTCAGCAGTGGAAAAAATAAAGTTGGAGTAATGAAAAAATACGAAATATAAAAAACTCTTAAACCAATATCATTATAAAGTCATGAGGAACGCATATTCATACCTCTACCCTGTCTATAAACACACCTGTCTTAAGAAGCACGCTTCCAACACACATACACACAAGCACATATGCTACTCATATGATAAAATAAAGTCACTCCTCTACTGCCTTTCTCTTCATACCGCCCTCCCTTATGTGAGTTAATTAGATTCAACTTGAGAAAAAATTTATATATTTTTTAACTTTAAACACTCGGCTCCAGTTAAACCTGAAGACGAAATAAAAATAAGATAAAATTAAAACGCATACATCAGTTTTTATCACAGGAAATAAAAAAAAAGAAATAAGAAATAAAAACAATGAAGTATAAATTGTATGTATGTATATGTTTGCGAACATATCCTCAAGGATATGCACGTAGACACGTAGAAAATGCCAGCCAGGATATGTATTTCTTATTATTGCTTTGCAAAAAGTGTATGTTCATATATCCCCAAATCACGCAACACGATTTCTCCATACGCATTATAATGATATATGACATTCCTCATTAACATATTATCACATACCATATGTCAAAGTGCTCCCCGTGCAGGAGCTTTATTATGGGAAACAGAAAAATGCCTTGCGATATAGAGATTATAAATCTTTTAAATTTTAAGCCAAGAAAACAAAAGACAAGACGATTTCCTGAAGAGAAACACAAACTAAAAATACAATGAATCTCTATGCAGTATGAAATGTATTTAATAATGCACAGAGCCTTCGTTAGGTACGAGTATATTTAAAATAGGCTTATATGGCAACCGATCATCAATCTGGGGGACAAGATTGTCGAGCTTGAAAAAGCTCTTTCCTTTCATCACTTCATAAAGCTCAAAAATTAAAATTATAGCGAAACCCAGTGTTTGAGGCTTTTTAAATTGCAACTGTTTGGAATTGCGAAATTTTTTCATTAATCTGAGCGCTCCTTTTTGTTAACTTGCAAAACTGCTTGATATAAGTCTGCATAATTTCAGTGTTGTCAACTAAATGGTTTGTAGTGATCTTTGATTTGAAAATTTTCGATTTAGTGTTTGTTAATTTGTTTTTGATATCGGTACCTCATCTCGCATATGAAAAATGAAAATGACAGAATAAGTAGACGAAGCTTTGGCAGAGTATACAAACTTCGTTCCTAACAAAAAAAAAAAAAAAAAATTACTGATGACAAATATAAACTTCTAGTATTTTTCTTCCATATATGTATATTTATTAATTTCTTCGACCTTATGGTATGTAATTTATTTTTCTTTTTATTTAGACTCTAGGTCTCAATAAAATAATAATAATAAATTTTTCTTCCATTGTATCGTAGTTTAAATATTAATGATATTTGAACAAACCCTGCACATTTGGCAGAATCGTGGGCTAATGAGGCGAGCGGCGTTCTAATAGTTACAATTTACTTTTCCTACACTTTCTAATCACAAGGCACATTAAAATTATTGTATATCATTCTACAATAGAGTATGATTAGTTTTGAACTCGAAAACGAGTAGATTAAGAAAAATTATGTGCATTTGATTAACAAAAAATTTGAGTGCCTTTCTCGATTTAAGTGCTGTTGGAACTTAAAAGTTAACGTCGCAAAACGTGAAAATCGTTTTTCATTGGCCAAAATTCTGTAACTTTTGAACCGATCAAAATATTGAAGTAATTTTTTTAATGGATAGATATTTAGTTCAGCTTGACTCAGTTTTAATTACATTAAAATTGATTGAGTACTTCTTAAAGACTTCTAGGTCAAAGTTGAACTTTTGATTTTTTTTTACTTTTGGAGTGAAATATGGGTTTATTTTTTTTATTTGCATATAAAAAAATTTTATATTTAAAACCTAATAATAATTGTAATTATTTTTTGTGATAATGGAATTTTTTTAATGTTACACTCAAAAAAAATTTTACACTCAAAAAAATTTTTACACTCAAAAAAAAAATAGTAAAATTAACTGGAGATTTTGCTGTTACCACAGAAAATTTTTTTATTTTTTGCTGTCAAAGTAGGTTCTATTTATCATTATTTTTTACTAATACTATGTTTTTCGTACCTAAATAGCAATGAAAGGCAATTATAATTATTATTCATTTGACACAAATATTGATTGCAAATATTCTATATTTTGGTCTGTGCTATTTCTGTTCTTTGGTAGTTTTTTGGCTTCTTCATCTAAATCCCGCTGTTCCACTTTTCATTTATTTCGAATATTGGAGATGAACGGATCTGACGTTGCCAATAATATATTAAATAGATCCTCATTTGTGGAATTTCGTGAAATTTTTCTAGTATTGTGCTCTCTATAAAATCTGTAATCCTTGTTCCTTTTTTCCTGAGCCTCCTCTAATAGATCTCCAAGTGGAACCAAATGATATTTAATAATATCTTCTCCATGATAAAGGATTTTGTGAACTGTTGCAGACATATTTCTCCATGGGTAGTTGGTTGTATATATTTTTGCAGTTTCCTTAGCATAATCTTCAAATTGTTTAGAGTCAATTTTTTCATTGCACGCAAATATATCATTTTACTGCCTGACCCTTGTTTTGGCTGATCTATAATCAATAAAATTTTGCGATATTCATTTTGAACATGTTTCTTTTTTGAACTTCTTAACTCTTTGTTGGTTTCATTGTTCTTTATGGATCCTGAAGACCCGAAATCCAAATCATAACTGATTTTTAGTATATGTTCCATAAGTCGTATTCTTGCATGTGGTGGTGATAATCCAAATTCATATGCATCGGTATTATCTAAAGATTTTGTCGAAACTTGGTTTAATTGGGATGATGTTGCTTGGCATATAATGCAGCTGGATGCAGCCTTCGTGTTAGTCAAAGCCTGACCTACTTTTCCATCTATCATTGTAAGGACTAATTGGTAGCTTACTTCAATTTGCTGCCCATCTAACTGTAATTGTAATGGCTGTAGTGTTGCAATTTGGTCCACTAATTTCTTTGTTAATGGCATCACGAGTTTTTTTTTTAATTCAAATTTGATTGGCCTGCAGTATTTCGTAGAAGATGGTGTCTAATTTTTCGAAATATCCATTGTTTGCGTTGCACTAGTCAAAGGCTCTGAATCTTCCAAAATCTTTTTCAATCGCAATGGTACAATTGATACCATGAACATATCCGAGTCCGAAATATTTTCACATACAACTTGTTTGTATTGGTTTTGTCCCGAAGAACCATCACATCCCCATTTGCAAAAAAGAATTAGCTTTGTGTTTCCATATTTCTTTAACGCATTTCCTGGTATTGATTGTAGCAAGCGTTCGGCTGTGTGATCAAGTAGAGATTGTAGTTGTACCTTAGTTGTGTACTGTATTGCATCGCTCGGAGTTGGTATACTTTTAAGAATTCGTTTTGTTCTCACTGGACTAGATTTAATAACTTTTTCAATGATATCCACTTTTGTTAATTGGTTCTGTGATCGTAATTAATGTAGGAAAAATTCTTTTATATTTGTACAACCAATTGCATCGTTAACATTTTTAAGTTTCCGCCTCTTAGATCTATCGCTGCAGTTGTCCAATGATTTGCGTGGTCTTCCAACCTTATCTTGCTTTGCTGTTTCTGCAGCAACAGTAAGTTGGCCTTCTAACCACTTTTCACTTTTTATATAAAACTTTTGTTTACTGTAGCTAACTTCTTTGTAGCGTTTTTTAGTACTTTTACAAAATTAGATAACTGCTCTTGTATCTCGGTGCTACACGAATTTAAGTTAAATTTTATTTTAACGTAAGTAAGAACATCTTCCTGGTTTTTATTTCTAAAATACTCTTCGGCCAGTTCTTTATAACCGAAGCTCTCCATATTTTTCTCAATATTTTTATTTGAGTCTGTTATGATTTATCACTTGCAAATATATGTACGTACACGTAAAGGATTAACTTATTATTGAGTAGTCCCTTATCGAATCCGTAGCTTTATACATTTTTAGATACATGTTATTCACACATTGATCTTCAATTTCATAGCAGGTGGTAATTAAATGGAACAAAACTGCACTTGTTATCCAGACCTTAATATCAGGTAAAACTAATTAGTATCTCGCCAATATGGGGTTCTTTTTATCTTTAATGGTTTAATGTCGCGATTATTATTGTGAAATTGTTTATGACTTCGGCTGACCCTAACAGTTATATTAGAAAGAGATCATATGTTTACTGTAGAACCTACTGTGATATTTTTATGACTGATCTTTTTGCTGATCAAAACAAAGCCATAAAACCCTTTCGCAGGTATTATATTTAATTATTTTAGTTTTACGTAGTCTAAAGTAAAAAACGTAAACCTTTAGGCAAAAAAGTGAAAATTTAATACACCATTGTATACGAGTAATTATAGGGGTGTTTAAATTATCGTAATTTGAATTTTTTTAAAGTAATTTCATTAAAATTAAAAAAGTGTTCTACCGGCGGGTCGTGGCGGGTGCAAAAGTATATATAGGGTTAAAGAAGACACCCCCCCCCCCTTTCTTCGGGTGGTATACGTTTCTTGTTCCCTTTTGTTCCCTAGAAGTTCTATTCCACTAAAGTTTAAATTTCAGAAAATATAGTAGTTTCATAAATATTTCATAACACCTCTAATATTAAACGCTAGAGCGGTAACCACTTACAACAACTAAAGACTATAATCCTACCAACATTATAAATGCAACACTCATTTAAAAGAAAAACAAGTAGTGTTGCAATAACGCAAAAGCGTGTTTTCTTATTGGATTGCAAAATAATATTTCGAACTTGTATTTTCGCAAGACATCTGCACCAAACGTTGAGTTCCTCTAATGAATTGTTTACTTGTTAATTTTAAACAAATTAAAGTGGAATTAATTTTTTGTCGAAAACTACCCTTGCAGATCCTGCCATGTCAGCATTATTTTTCTATACTATTATATGATTATTCTATATAATAGAATGTTGCCAATATGTAAATCGAAAATCAAACTGTTTTCCTCGGCCAAAAAGAAAACTCTAATTAAAATCAAGTAATTTAAAATATTTCAAAACTTAAAAGAAAAATTAAATTTTTATTAATTGCGTTTTTTAAATGTTCACAATTTTTAACTGAAATATAACAACAAAAAAAAACAATTTTTTGAGCTGGGTTTTCCCATAGAGCTGCCGCGACTGGCTTACAGATGGCGCAGTTTTAACGAATTTTCACACTTTCGCACAACTTGCGGTCGTATTTGACCGATATCGTGCCGCATAATCTACTCTTTAGTCATCTCTGGCTTATCAGAGTAGAGAAGTTCCCTGACGTTTAAAAAAGTGATAAAAAATCTAATAGGATTACGTGAAATTATTCGCTCTTCCAAATTTTATCTAGTAAATTATTTGATAAATTATTAGCTCGCAAGTGTTACTCTAGCATAAGTTTATTTATTATAAAATTACAAATTAAACTAATGAAAAGCAACTGTCAGTTGTCAAATCGTTTGCTAAGCAAAACAGTGCTGCGAACCGATTAATGTAAGAGTCGAAAAAACACCATTTAGGAAATATTGTTGCGTCTTCAAAATAGAGAGCGTTTATTAATTATTCTGTATAATTTTTGTTTTTGTACTTATGTTCACCTGATTTTTCCGTCAACTGATTTCTGGTATTCCTTTTTGTATAAAACTGTGTGCTCCAGAGTTTGTCCCAGTTATACCAATATGCGATAGAAGCAGGATGAAAGATATTTCCCATACAAAGTGATATGTATTGTGTATAGGGATGCCTATAACAGTGAAAGTTTTCAAACTGATCGCGCCTTATTCCGCAGTCGATCTATAAATATAAATGAAAAATTACTGGATAAGAGCAAGGGCATAAGTAAGTCCAATGAAAATAAATTATTAATTATCACGTACCTGGGGCTATGTTAGAGAAAGTCGATAATCATGGTGAGAGTGTCTTCAAATCCAGTCTGAATACTTCAGTAATGAATAAGCGTTATTTTAACTGGTGAAAGGGTATCCCTGTGTAAAGTAATTATTAATCAATGTATATTAAAATTATAATATCAATGAGAGTCCTTAAGCTTTCTTTGATATACCCGTAATATAGTTTGTTTATAAAAATTGCTCAGCTCCATGTTGAATTAATTCAGAGTATATGTACCTGCAGAATAATACTAGTTAGGACTAAGAGTCTGCAGTCGAGTGCTAAAGGAACCGGATATATATATAAGTCAAATTTAGTTTTCGTTCTTCTTTCTAATCTTAGTAAAAGGCTTACTTTAACTTAATAAATATGACCTGCCAGGCTTAGATTTCTAAAGCATTTTTGTGTTACCGGACTTCGGCAGGGCGCAACCACGCGCAATACTAAATATTAAACATTTAGTATGGAAAGTGTTTGCTTATATACATCAGAAAGGGAAGCCATTTTCATTTCATTTAATTTTTATTTTATATTTCTTGAGGAATTATTTCATACATACATTTTTTATATATACAGAAAAAAAAACTGTGATAGTAAAACTATTCTGAAGAGACTCAGTAAAAAGAGCTGCCAAAGAAGTGATGAAAATGCTAAGAATTATATGTAAAAAATACGAATATCGTTCATTTCCATATGATTTTAACATATTCTTATCATTACAAAATCCACTCTTGTATTGGCATTAACTGAATTTTAAGCCTCCTTAAACATATTAGAATGATTAGAATCTTTTTAAAGAAAATAGTTTCATATCAAATAACGAAGAAGCTATTTAGTAATAGAAATAGAAGTCTTGAACAATAGTTTTAATTCTTTTGTCTTATTTGAAGGCAATAGTTTCCGTTGAAAATTGGACGAAAAACTATTATTTTTTTAATTTCTGCTGAGAACATACATTCTAATTCCAAATATATTTTCGCGCAAACGATTGCAAGCTGAGGCATATTAGTTTGGATAAGACCTTTCCCACCCTCTGCTGTTAAGTCTTGCGTTAGTTCTACATGTATTCGGGGTGTTTAAGTTAAACTGCCGCTCGAGCCTCAAGGTCTTGTTAATAAAAAGCACACACATGTGCATACATGCATTTGTGGCAAGTACATCATAACTCCCAAAAAACAAGTTTTATAGCGAAAAGCAGCTCAAAGTATTGAAGTTGCTCACAGCTTAATAGAAAAATGAAATAGGAGACCATACACGATGTTTGTGTAAAGTATATACGCAATATAAAAAACTACGTGACGAAAAAATTCCGGTTTTTAAGTTACAACATTCTTGCAGCAAATGAGCGATATAAGAAAAGATATAAAAATTATGACAACAACGGGTTTAATTGAAAATTAAAAAATGTGCATTTAATAATTTAAAAGTTGACCTATAAATATAAAACTTTTATTCAGATTGAATTGTACGCATTTTAATTAGAAATATAAATTTTAAAAGTCTGCAGTTTTAAAATGTATTTTTATATATTAATTCATTTGTTAAATACTTAAGACTTAAGAAACTTTATGCGCATATATGTATATATCTTTAACTTCATTTCAAGATTATTTCAACAAATATCTCGTTTTTATCCTTGCAGACATTAACAGCAACAGCAAAGCACTTTAATATTAAAAAACGTGGTAAATACAGAAAATACCACTGCCATTTACAATAAGAAATAGACTTCTCGAAGGCTGCAAGACAAACATACATAAATGATACAGAAACATCAACAACAAGAAATCCTTCACTTGCCTTCTTATTAAATTTCTTAAGCGCCACCACGTGATTTGGTTTTTTGAAAATAATCAAGAAAGAAAGAAAATCTTTAAAAAAAGGTATAATAACCTTCAAAAAAAAATCGACACACACACATAAATGTGACGACGTTCACGTGATTCAACTGTCTAGCTGCGGCATTTTGAAGAAGGGAAATAAAGAAAGTATTTTTAAATTTGACTGAATGTTAAAGGAATCAGAGGAAATCATTAAAAGGCGCAAACTGTCGTTAACGGCAGATACTGCTGCATACCCAGCATTTAATCACAACGGAGCTTTAGCCGACACCATCATACCACCCAAACCATTTGCTAACACCATGGCCTTGGAAACAGAATGCTCAGAAGCTTTAGCTTTGACTACCACAACTTCAGCTACAGCACCCATTTCAACACCAAATATGACCAACACAAACAGCACATCAGCAGATTTAAATAGACTCACCGCCAACCATATGGTAAATACGTTATTGGCAAATAATGTTACAACCAGACCAGCTGCCTCCATACCTGACCATTACAGCTTGAGATGGAATAATCACCAGAATCATTTGATGCATGCTTTCGATGCATTGCTTCAGACAAAAACTTTAGTAGATGTTACGCTCGTATGCGCTGAAACTAGTATACGGGCCCACAAAATGGTCCTGTCGGCCTGTTCGCCCTTCTTTCAGCGTGTGTTTGCCGATACACCTTGCAAACATCCGGTTATTGTGCTTAAGGACTTTCGTGGTTGGGTAGTGCAAGCAATTATTGATTTTATGTACCGCGGTGAAATAAGCGTACCCCAGGAGAAATTACACACCCTAATAGATGCTGGAGAGTCTCTGCAAGTCAGAGGTCTAGTGGAAAGCTCTATACCTGAACACACTCCTACACCGGCTGCATCACCAGATGACTTTGGCGTGATCGATACCTCCTTGCTGTCGTCTGAATTGGAAAGATGTTCCAGTTTTGATGAAGAATCTCCCTCCATGGTTACTGCAGGCTCAAAAATTATATTGCCTTCACGTTTATTTAGCTCCACATATAGACGTGATAAGGAACAACGAAAGCGGGAAAGAGAACGAGATTTGGAACACGACTTAGAAAGTGATCATGAACTGCTAAACGATGCTTTGAGTCATAACGATTTGTGCTCGTCCCCCATGCCCAGAAGAAAACAAGCAAGACCTAGAAGAAGATCAGGCGAATTAAGTCATGACATAATTAGCAAACCTGCACAAGATTGTATCGAGCAACCAGAGAATCTTTGTAAAGATTCCAGTACTCAGCAAAACAGTGAAAAAAGCCCTGTGCGAACGATAGACGAAAAAATGGAAAATCCCTTAAAAACTGTGATTAAATCCGAAATGGCGGAATCCATACAGGATAATGAGGATCAGGTCGGTGAACGTGATAGTGGCAATGATAGTCATGAACAGCCTGAAGACTTGATTGTGAATGATAAATCCTTGGATAATAATTTAAACCTTAATAACAATAACTCGCAATTGGCGTCTGGGGACGCTGCGGAGGAACTGGAAGAGGAGGAGGAGGAGAGAGAACGAGAGGAAGAGCCGGAAGAAGAGGCAGAAGAGGAAGAAGAGGAGGAAGATATTGAGCAGCTAATACATCACACCAATGAGTTAAATAGAAGACGTAAATCAGCTTTGTCCATCAACTCAGATGGGCCGGAGGACTTGTGCACTACCAAAAAAGACAACGACACCAGTGGTCATCATTCGGCCTCTGACAATGAAGACTCTAGCAACAATAACAATAGCAGTAAATTAAACAACAATAATCGAATAGTTTTATCCCTGAAAGACATACGTCAACTGAATAAACCATCCTCCTCATCAACTCCCAACTCTTCAGCTAATACCATGAATCCTTTTTCGACGGCCAGCCTCAGAGACCTCAGACTAGATCGAGATCGGGCTATGGAAACGCAATGCAAAATGGAGGTATTGGAAGCTCAGATGCAGGCAGCCGCAGAAGCAGCCGCCGCCGCAGCTGCAAGAGGTGAGAATCCTTTTCAGCATATGGAACACCAAATGGATTTATCACTAGCTGCCGCCGCCGCAGCTGCCGCCGTCTCCCAACAGCATTCGCGGGAGAGGGATCAAGCTTTGCAAAGAGAACAACGAGAAATACAACAACAGCATAATGCTTATGCCAATAGCATCTTGGGACAAATAGGAATGCCAGGCATGCCGCCCTTTGGACCTGGTCCCGGTGCGCCTACCGGACCTGGTGGTCCCTCTGCTCACGAACGTTTGGAAGAGTCCATGAATCGCTTGAGCAAAGAATTCACTCCAACCTCACCAATGAGCCTACCACCGCACTACAATCCCCAAGATGGTCCACCACATCCTCCCTCGCCGCTGCCCTTTCCTGGTATGTCATCATTGGCGCTAACTCCGCCGCACAGTGAGTACTTAAGTAGGTTTTTAAAAAGAAAAATATTAAACACTTTTTATTTGCTTGAAAAAAATATTCTTTATCAAATAACTTTGAAGAAACACAAAAAAAACAGAATATCCTTTAACAAACATATTAAATGTTCATAAAACAAGCGGAAATCCTTAATAAATGTTACATCAGGCGTATGTACGCAATGACATAAACATACGAGTATGTACACATCTACGTGTGTAAGCTCCAGGATTCAAATTTTTTCATACATACAGGGACCCTTTGATGTATGTTCTTATGTTGAAGCAACATGTTTACTTTGTTTGTCATGTTTCCTTTAACAACTTTTTGTTTTACTTTTTTATAGCATTTATGACTTGACATTTACTCTTCGGATTGCTTTTATGCGAGATCATATGCACACGTGTGTGAGTGTATGTCTACATACAAATATCTTTTTTTTTGCATTCATACTGGTATTTTTAATAAGTATCTTGCCTCAATTGCAACTGTTTGCTAATAACTGTTACGACTTAATGCCATGTTTCAGTCATACACTGCGTTTATTCTGAGTTGAACTTACACTTACACTCCTTTCTGCTGCTATTCCATCACTTGTTATTCTTTCCAAGTTTACTTGTTTTTCTACTTATGACACATGGATGCAACATGTGCTATGAGAAGATGTTTCCTCCCTTGTCTTGTTCGCATTTTGAAAATTGCATTAGGGAATGTGTCGCTTGGTTGAAAGACCTTTCATTTTTTGCTCTCAAATGCAACAGTTGAGTTCGAAGGCAGCGGGGAGTATAAATATTAAATCAAATTATAATGTTTTTATTGATGATTTTATGAGGAGCTTTTTAAGTTACAAAGCTAAGGGGATGCGGAATAAAGAGCAAAGCAATATTGAAAAATTCACGCAACTTGTAACTTCATTGTAAATATTTTATTAGTAAAGATTCGATTAGAGTTTTAAAACTACTAATTTTATTTTAACTTCAAATCTTTCTAAATATATGATTCAGTATATATTCTTAAAAAAAATTTAGGAATCAATAACTTTTGAGAAAAAATCGATTCTTTTCAAATATATGTACATATTTAATTCTACTAGAATGTATGAGGTTAGCACATAATATTGTTATAAATTTCTATACGATGCCTGTTGTTGCAGTAAGAAAACCAGAGCATTGTTCGGAATTGAGCCCATTATACCTACTCTGTCACAAGTTTTCTAAAATCTTTTAAAAAGTTTAAAAAAATTATATTCTCATTTATCAGCAGAGTTAATAACCCCACAGGAAATGAGCGAAATTAGGGAAAATCAAACATTTTTGTAATTATATTTTACTTCTTGGCGTCCCATTTAATTTTTATTTTTGAAGCCTTATTTCGTATGAAATTAAGACTCAAAAAAAGTATAATACCCTAAAAATGTTTCACGTCATATTTAACTTTTTAATGAGCAATGACGCCTTTTTTCTTGACTTTATAGATATGACTTTTGAGTTTGTAGGGGACGGATGTAGATAAGCTTACGAGGTAAGAAAAAAATCACGAATTCGAAATTTGATGTTCATACTTTTTCTAATATATTCCTCCAGGGATGCCTGTACTTGGGAACAAGTTCCCAAGTTTCTGGCAGCGCCAGAAAATTTTTATAAAAATAAAAAAATAGGTGTCGCGAGAGAGATGTACATAGCAAATGTAATATCTTCCGTCTGGTGACATCTCTGGTTTACTTGATGCAAATAATACACATTTGATATTCTGGATAGACCTACAATTTCTACGTAGAGTTCATCACCTAGAAAGCCACTAGAGTTATGTGGCCGGTAGAGATATGTGCTGCTTGTATCTGAGGTCATGTGGATTTATAAAATGGTGGTTAGATCCATCATACCAAAAATAATCAAATGAAGTAAAATAGTTCCTTTCTAGTTCAATGGTTTTCAAATATAATGCTGAAAATCTACTGATGAGTTTGCATTCAAATCAACGAAATGCGCCCTATTTTGACTTATAACAAATAATAATTTTGCAAATAATTAATTGGGAGAATATCCTGAATAATTTGGATGGGAACTTCAAACCAACAAAATATCTTCTGAAAATATATCCTTCGACAAACGACATAAAAATTACTACATGCACAAGTATGCAAATAAATACGTACTTATGTATTATAGTATTCCTATATTGATATATAGTACAAAAATTACAAACAAATTCTGCCGTTTAACTTTCTTCAAGCTTAAAATCCACATTGACAAATAATTTAACATTTGTATAATAATTTCTGACTCAATAAACTTTTTTCTACTTCCACGATTTTTTTATATAAAAGAAAATAAAAAAATCACAAACAAAACTCAACCGAAAGAGACAGTTAGTGACTTCTTCCGTGAATGTTTTTTTTTCTATATCTACATTTTCCACCACATGAAACTTCAAACTGTACGTATTAATAATATCCGTTTACTTAAGGAGTAACTAGAATATAAAAAATATGTATTCGCGAATGTGTACTTGTACATGTGTGTGTACAACAAGGACATGCATGTAGATTACGCGAAAAAAATGCATATATATGTTTATGCAGGATATATAAAATAAATTAAGGACTGGCAAAGGAATTATGAAGGTAATGCGACAAAAATGAATTTGTATTTTATATTGTGCGTTTGTGTGAATGTTTAAAGTAATAAAAAAATTTCCCACCAACTACTGCATAAATAACCTAAAGTCAAGGAAGAAAAATTTTGCTGTCATACAAGTATGGAGAAAAAAAAATAATATAAAAATATGGACAACTTTAGCACACTATGACCAAAGCTTTAAGAATTCCAATTCATTCAGGGGGACAAAAGGGTTTTGTTGACACAACCCCAAATAGGTTCTAAAAATTTTTGTTATATATCGTAACGTCTTTTTAAGTCCGATCGCAACATATTGTTCCCTTGTAAAGGACTTAATTGAAGCATAAATTGTGTCCTGGATATGATTAACATGAAAACATATGGTAAGTTTCGCTTCTGATATTTCGAGTCCTTTATATGCACTATATATTCTCGGATGATTCCCATATTGCCTCACACGTTATACCGATGGGGATTTTTTTATACATATATATAAATATAAATGTGATAATTTGATGTTAGTTAATTTTCATGTTAATAATATTCCTTTGAATTTTATCTTCAGTGCGATTTTCAACAATGTGGTATGTCTTATCCGACTGTAAGTTAAGAGCTGTCTGTCTGACTAGGCCTCGAGAAAATTATAACGACGTTGCACATTAGCTTGGTATGACAAATTGATAACTAATTGGAACTTGATTTTATCACAAAAAAATTTTATAATTCATTAAAGAAAAAATATTTATACATTAACAAAATTTGTCTTTTTGAATGAGTTTAAGAAATATATTAACTAGAATACATGATAAACCTTAGAGGGTCTTGCTAATATTAGATTCAAAACTGTCGAATGTTTTTGAAAAAAAAGTATGACATGAAATTTTTCGAGAAATACACTCGTATCTCCCAAACCAATTCACTTACATAAAAGTGAAGAGAATTCATAAAACTAATTTGAAAATTTTAATAAAATTCTATAAAATCGACTTGATAAAAAATTTTTCGTTGAAAATTTGTCGTTTCCTAGATCTTAAAATCTACCAATTTGGTTCGATTTTCATATTCACGCAGCATTTAAATGAATCGAATACTTGCACCAAACTTTGTTGCAGGTGGTTCTGCCACTCAAATGGTATGACAGGCTAACACACATGCATACACACATACACAGCTATATGAGTATAGACATTCTCGGTAAAATAGTACGAGTAACTCTCTGCGAGCTCAAAATTTGAGATCTAATGGAATTTCGAGGTGAGAAAGTCGGCGTGAAATCAAGACTTTATCCCTAAAATCGTAGTACGCCAAACGTTGTAGATGAATATTTTTGTAAATAATTTATTTATAAACTGGTAATACCGTCGCCTCGCGCTGCCGTATGCCACGTACATTTGCCATTCACCATTATGTGAGCGTCACAACTCCAAAAATGGTGGTACCATAGGGTCTTCTAACAGGGACTTCAAAATTTCGACAGCTGGCAGCAACTGCAACTGTCGAATTAGCTGCCATATATTTAGTCTATTTTGTCAAATCATCATTGAAGGATTTAACGTTCAACCATGCGCATAAGTAATAAAATTGTTTTATTACAATGTTTGTTCTATTCGAGCAACGTCCCACGCCTTTTGCCTATTTTACGGCCGCCATAATCGTGCTATGTAGAAGACAAAAAAAAAAAAAAAATTATCTAATTTGGGGCAATACCAGTACACATGAGATCCAAGAGCGAAAAGTCCCGGTTTGGTTTTGCCTTTGGGCTGGCAGTTCCATCATTCCAGTCGATGGTTACCAACTTCTTTTAGACTGAATTGGATGATATAGACACCAACGTCGTGTAGTTTCAAAAGAATGGCGCTACGGCTATATAGTTTATGCCACATTGGACATACTGCACCAGTGAATTGATGGCATGGTCATTTCACATGAAGATAATGTGAACTGGCCAACCAGATCGTGCTATTTGACCTTGTTAGACATTCTCTTATGCGATTTTTTGAGTCGCAAGTCTATGCAAATAAGCCACAAGCCAGAGTGGTCCTTAAACCCAACATAACCCGTGCCATCGGTCAAATTCATCCTTATTTATGCGCCAGAGTCATGAAAATGGGGACTTTTCGAATGCGTGTCATCCACCGAAGCCGTGGCAGACATATTATATTCTATACATAATGGTATTAATAGACCTATTGAATGAATAAAAATGTGAATAAAATCTCAAACACCATTTGTTTTATTTAAATTTAAGGACAGAAAGCAATTAATGAAAGACCCTTTAGCAGCGGCCCTGCAAAGAAATTACAATTTTCTTGCAACTAGATACATACATATATATTTCAAATTTTTTTTCATATAGATATGTTCATGGACCTGAAATGCAACAAGTTTGATGCAACATATGTTATAGTTCTGAAGAAGATAATGGAATGTTGTTGGTCCTACATTAATAATATTGATTGTTTCAATAATATTATTTCTTTGCGTGTGGTTAGTTTGATGCCCTTTGTATCAATATTTTAAAAGCCCTGTGACTAGAAAAGTTGGAACAAGGATAATAGATAGCAAATAGGAACAATTGTAACTGGAAGTTATTTTATAACATTACAATTGACACTCTTCTTCTGAAGTGGACGTTTAACGATCAGCACCTTTTCGGGGGGAGAATTCAGCCTAGAAGGAGAAGTGACAAACTTCTAATACTGTTTCGTTATACTATACGTAGCGCTTTATTCACTTTTGAGCCTAACACAAAAAATGCCAAGAAATCCTTAGCACGGAAGTTAAGAGTTTAATATGCCAAAATCTAAAAAAAATAAATTATTTTTATAGATTCTTTTTCAAATATTTTTCATACAATTCAAAGACGTCGTACACACATGCATAAATATATTTAAATCATATTCAACGATTAATGCCAACAAATTAAAGTCAAAATCATCATAATCATTTATGTAAAAGAAAAAATAAGACACGATTTCTATAACGAAGATTCCCCAAACAAAATTATTGTCTTTATAATAAAATGTGACATGTAGTATTTCAGCTACATATGCAGATCCTTTGAAAGGAGACTGTATTCAAATTGTTTGTTGTTTTTGAAATCTTAAGGAAGCTTTTCTTGCTTTTGTTTAACTTATCATCATTCATCACAAACATCACTTCCCTCGTACATGTACCTTTCATCCCTCGCTCGCTGCTCACCCACACATCCTTTTCACTCTGCAATGCCGTTTAATGTCAATATTATATGCGTTGTCATATGCTGTTTTTTTCCTATTGAAATCTATTTATTTTTTCTTGCAATATCAAGGATTCTACTGAGATAGTACCAGCATGAGTGTATGTTAAGTTTTCTACCACTTATGCAACGAATTCGCTTTATTGTTAGTTACACATCCTTTGCATACGAGTATAGAAAAAATCTCGTAAAATTACGTTTATTTGTTTCTATTGTTTTGACTTGAGTATGGGGTATTTTTTTAAGAAAGCAGCCGGTATGAGTACATGTGAAGTTAAGCCAAGACTGAACGCAAATCACTTCAAGCATAAAATCTTAATAGAATAATAACTGCTATTGTTTCTTTTAACAAGTAGAAGAAATGAAACAAAAGAAGTTTGGAAAAATGATGAAATTAATATAGAAGATGGTAATAAGGACCAAAGACTCAATCGCTTATAAGGCAACTTTCCAGTTTAGCAATATTTTTCACTAATAATTTATCATAATATTTAAATTTTATTTGATGATTTGAATACAAAAAGTTTTTATATCACAATTAAAATCTCGTCCTAAACTCAATCAATAGTTCTTTTCTTTTTTGGGTTTTAATTCATTGAACTAGATTTGCGATAATTTGTTAGCAATTTCCTCCCCAAAGAGAGAAACTGTCTCGTCCTGCTACCGCTAATAGTAGGTCATAGAATCATGTATATTTTGCATGCAGTCATCGTAGATCATCTAAGATCCGTTTCTCTCAGCGGCCACGACCTTTAGACAATTCAACTCACGGGATACATATATCCCTTTGTGAGCCAGATCCGTAACCGAGAATACTTTCGGACACTTGTCAGCCCTCTCGTTGCCCTGGATGTGTTCATATGTGTACAACGGAACACACATTATCCTGACCCGGTGTCGTTCTAATAGGTACAGAAATTGAATGCATTCCACCACACACCTCGATTTAATCACCTTCGAATCAAGCTAGATTGAGCTGGACTCAGAAATCAAAATAAAAAATATCTTTAATGATATGACAAATTTTCTATCTGTGGTTTTAATAATTTCGGTTACAATCATTTGATAGAAGGTACTACTTACCAAAATCCTTATTTTAACCATAAAACTGTTTGTTGTTTCTTTCAATTTTATTTCCTCAAAGGGCAAATATTTTAAAATTTTTATTGCTTTTTAATTTCTGTATTTTATACGTTCTTTTTCAGTGTTTGGTCTCGACTCACCTTTGGGCTTATTCCCACCTGGCATAGATCCCGGCAAATTATATAATCCCCTTATGGAAATGTCCGATCCTAGAGGCATGCCAGGCGATCCCCCGCCCTTTCTGAAGAAGAAGGGTAAGTACTGTAAGTAAATGTATCAATTTACATACTTCTTTATTATATAAGTTTATTTAAAATTAATTAAACATTTTGGCTTTATTAAACTTGGATTAATTTTCAATTTTATTATCATTAAAAGAAATATTAGTTCAAGTTAGTACGAAATTTCTTTTTATTAAAATTAGCAAGAAATCGTCGCATCCCATTGTAAATCGCTTCCAAAATATATATCTTTTAAATATACTGTAATTTGTTGCCGTTGAAGCCATCTTGTCTATCATTAAAGTAACCGATTCCTATGCTTCAAAGTTTGTACTTCGCAATGTGACTCAATCTCTTGTGGAAATGTCTGCTAAACTCTTGGTTTTACGATGTCGCACATTCTGCGTAAATCGGCAGCTACAGTATTCACAAACTCTTGTCGCTTCAGAACCAAAAATTAAGACTTAGAATTTTTTAAATCATTCTGTAATTATTTATGAGTACTTTAATCGCTGCCATACCCTGTGTAAGCCAATATCATATAATTTTCCAAACTTGTCCAGGAGAGACTTGCGATATCGAAATCTTAGTTACTGAATTTTTTCACTAACACATCTATCGCTGACGCCCCCGTATCTTCGACACACAATATCATAAACTATGTTTTAAGTCAGTATCCATTTATCTAAGGCAGGAGACAATTTACCGGAATTTGTGTGGCCGATAGCCGCCATACTTTAAGCAGGTGGAAGTGTTAGTCGCATTTACAAAATCAAATTATTGAACCGATTTTAATTAACAATTTTTTTTATATATATTTTTCAAAAAGTACACACAAATAAAAAATATTTAATTACAAATTAAATTAGAACTTAGATATAATGAACATGGCGATAGGAACCTTAACTCGTTTGCAGTTAAAAAGACCAGCGTCTGAGGAAGGAATCGAACCCACAAACTCTGCAATGATAGGCTAATATAGTACCTATTAGCCTACCGAGGTTCTCTAGAATAAATAATTATTATCATTTTTAATTTTCTAGTCCAAAGGTTTTATTATATATTCTATTTTGCCTCTGTATAGTTTTTTTTAATTAACATAAAGAAAAGTTTTGTTTAAAAACTGTAAAATAAGTCCTTCTTCATTAGGCGATATACTCTCCTTTTTGGCAAGCAAAAGTTCTTTTTTCGCAAGAAAATTTTAGTAGGTCCATATCTAAAGGATCATAAAGGATGTGCAAGGTTTTATAAAAAAATCTAATTTATATATGTATCCTTAACTTGCCAAATCGATTAACTCTGCCCAGATATATTTTTTCAAAATAATTTAAAATAGATTTCTCAGATGTCAATTCCAAGATATTGATTCTAAGATCTATCTTGTTATATTTTAAGCCATTAATTTATAATTTTAATGGAAGTAGTATTAATTATTCTTTCAGTTTTTCAGTTCTTTATTGGCAATGGAAATGCATTTAATCGAATTTAAAATTTCGACATTGATTAGGTTTTTACCATTACTTTCATACGATAATTGATATTGGATCGCTGAATTCATTTCTTGAACACAATCGCTTTTTCACAACTCCTATCGGCAAATATATAAAATTGCTTTTGACGTATTAAAATTCAGGACACTTGTCTTTTACACTCAAAATAAAGTCTGATAACCTGAACTGATATCTAGTAATAAATCCTTCAGAAATTATTTATGATATAATATAAAATGTGTAAAGTTCCTATTGTCTTTTCTTAGCAAGGCCATTACTAAAAGTTGAAAAGTTTTTCATTAGTCCACATAATACCAATTTTTTTCTTTAAGTGTAACTTGTAAGAAAGACATGTTTTTTAAACTCAATAAAACAGTTCATAAGTTAATTTTCTATGTGAATTTGTACTTATGTACGTGTCACAGAGATTTTTTTCTATTTGATATTTCCAATTGACTACAATTGCAATTTGCAACAGCCATTTAACAGTCTTTGTACGACTAAGAGCTGCAGCAACAAAAATGAAAAAAATAATTTAATGCATCAAATCATGTGAGGCGGTAAATTCAATTCTGTGGTTTTCCTGTATTTGCTCATTGAACATGTGCACCTATGCATATCAATAGTTTTATTTCTATGAAACAAAATGAATAAGAAAAAAACTGCATTTAAATCTTTTTTCCGCCATTAAAGTGCGGCTGTCCGTCCGTTGCATCTATAAATTTTTTACTTTATGTTGCACTACTTACAATAGCAAATGCTGTCTGGCTGGGATGACGTATTAAGACACATTTTTGTAATAAAGTAACAGAAACAGTTGTTTTTTATGATCTACCTTTGTTTCATACATGTACTTTTTTATTTTGTTATTTTATTTAAAACCTCAAGCATTATGAAAACTTTAATGGATTTCAATTTCAATAAGTTTTTAATATAGATCTTACCTCAATTTATTCCTACATGTAACATATATTTTCGTATCTTATTTTTTGTTTTGTTATTAAATATTTGACTGACAGGTTTATTATGTTCATAATCATTTAAATGAATCAAGTTACCGGTGTTTAAGGGATTAATAGTAATTAACTACCGCTTGAAACATGTGCTAAATATGGGATTCTGAAAAGGGTTTCAAGATTGAAACGAAATGATTGACAGTTTTTCTCATGATATTGAAAACATACAAGTTTTTAAGAAATTTTCATATGAGATAGAGATTTTTAAAATGTACTTGAAGGTTAGTAAAAAACAAGAGTGATAATTCTAAGACTATATCTACTCGTACATTATGAAAGTTGTCGTGAAATTTGTTACATGAGAATATTTTTTCTTTACTAATAGAAGGAATGGGGAATAGAGCGGAGTACAGGAAATGACAGGACTTTACATTTTAAATAATTTTCGACAGTTTTCTTGATCTTTTTTACAGAATGGTGCAAAGTAATGTCATATTTGAAAATAACATTAAACAACAGACTAAAAATTTCTTAATTAAACAAAAACAATAATATCATGTTCTTGAGATGTGTAGCGCTTTCCATGGCTTGTTGTCAACTAATTCTCTACACTATATATCTACATCATAAATATCAACGAACATTTACATTTGGCGCCATTTGCAAGACATGACACTACTTTGCACCACCCTGTATTATTCAATACACCTGATGTTGTAAAACAAAACAAAAACAAAAAAATTAACGAAAGAAAATTACCGCAACAAAGTTCATGAAATAGTTATTTTTGCAGATCTAGTCATAATTGTTTGGTTGATATTTTTATTTCTTGGACACTTTTGTGAAATATTAAAAAGTAAGTCTGTTCATTTACTTTCCCAGTATAAACTTGCAACCAGACAGCAATGTAAAAATTTACAAAATTACTTTTCCAAACTCTCCAAAAAAAGAAAAAAGTAAATGAACGCTTTATTAGGAACAATTTGTAATTAAAAAAAGTAGCTGCACGGTTTGATTCAGATGCCTTAAACATATTTTTTGTGTGTCAATTGTGCTTTTTTTCGATAGGGTTTGCTTTAATTTGGAATAACTTTCCGTCTTTCCTTATAAAATTTTATATTCCGATTTCGACTATGTGCCACCCTCAGCCTTGTTTTTTCTAAGAACACTGAACACTGAACAATAATAAGAATAATATAAGGTATATTTCTATTTTTCATTTGCAAATATACAGACTTCTATTTACTACACCTTAATACCTAAAATCAACAGTTTTTATATGGACTTCCCATATGCAACAGTTTGTCGCAACGAGACACACATTTACACTTCGGAAATGAATACGAGAATATTCTTCACTGAAAGAAAATCCTTCTTTCAGACCAAAAATTTTTGTATTGTATTTGTTATTGAAAGTGAGCTAATGAATCTCTTCATTCGTTCAACGAAGAGTGTTTCATTGTATTGATGAAAATGTTTTATTAATGAAATAAATAATAAAAAAAATTAAAATAATCGAATTCAGTGATTTTCTTTAAGTTTTAGTTCATGAATTTTATTAATTTATTTTTAAGCAGGAAAATAAATTTTTTCTATTAATTTAAATCCACAATAAGATAAGAAAATATAAAAACTTCTTTTTTGACGTATACCATTGTGGGCTGGAATTAACAACCTTCTATTGTCTGTCGGGGCTTTTTACATGAGCAATGAAATATAATTATTTTAAATAAAAATGTGAACATATACGAGTTAAAAAAAAAAACTTAGATTTCTTTCCTTCTGACTTACAACTAAACAATGTCAGCAACAAATAAAAACATACATTTATAAGCAAATGTGTTTCATATGAAGAATATTTTATACGTCATATAAAATATTTTCATTGCGTCTATGATCATAGTGCTTTATGCTATAAAAGCTTAAAAAAATGAAGAGTCAACAATTTTGAATCAAATAAATCCATACTTATTAATTATATTTCATAACTTGTATACAATTAGTAGAAAAAACTTGTGCTACTAACTATATTTTGCCACATATTTGTTAAAAAAAAGCAATTAAATAACTTTTATTGATACAATAAACTACGAAAAACTTGAAACTGAAATTTTTCATTATATTAATGAAAACTTTCATTGATATAATGAAGAAAATTTAATGAAACTGTTTTATTGAATGCTTTTTCTTTCAGTGTTATTAGTACAAATTAGGACTGATATGATATATGCATTTCATATTTTGATTAATTGAACTAGGTATTATTTTCCTTCCATAAAAAACATCTTTGATTTATTGTTACCATAAAGCGCCTAAAAATCCAGGAGTACCGAAGAAACCTGGATTCCAAATAAATCCCAAGATTCTGGAATTTCTAACCTTTTACAGGGTTTTCTTCTAGATGTTAGTTTATTATTAGAACTTGGTTTTCACTAAATGTTAACGTTTTTTTTAAATATTTGATTAATTTTCCAAGCAAACTTCAAACAAGATTGTTTTTATAATTAAAGGGATAATGAAACTAACACCGCGGATATTTCTCTTAATATTAAATCATAATTTAAATTCTTAAAATTATAGTATATTTGTTTTATTCATTTTGATTTCTCTAATGCCTCTCTAATGTCTCCAAGCCTGGCAGCTGTAAAGCATTTATATGCTTACAGGAACCAAAAAAAATCGAAAACTTAATCTGAGCAGAAAATCTCTAGATATTTTTTCAACATTTACGGTTGTGCTAAACCTCTATTAAATATTTGCAAAAAAATACACAAATCCGTATAAAAGGAAAATAAAACGAGCGCAGAAACAGATCTGCTGCGATAAGAATCTTTATTTAACTATTTACAACTCCTTAGTGTGCGGCACAAGAGCGTATAAACTATTTTTTATTTTTTTGTTTTTTGCATTTGGTTGCCCAAAAATCAACGAACTTGCTTTGAACACACAAACATACTAATACATGGATGTGCATGGATGTACGTGTATGTATGTCTACTCTATATAAATTTTTTTTAAACTTATATAGTACGTATTTAAAATTGTGTGGGTGTGATTAACTGATTTGTTCACATTTTAAACGTGATTTAAGATTTGCTACAAATACAATTCTGCTGCTAAGCCAATTTCAATAGACCAACATGTATTTTGTGTTCAAATACTATTAACTGCTCACAGTATTGTTACCAATATTCATAGTTGGTAACGTACATGTAAATATGTATATAATATATAAATATATATTGTCAGTCGGACCAGGGGAATGTTTTAATATGGATTTTATTCTGTTGTGGTCATATCAACAATTGTTTTATATGTTTTTCTTTTCTTCCTAATTCTAATATAGAAAAAGTTAGTTTTCTTAGAAATTTGATTTATACAAAAAAGGCATGAAAAAATATTTATTAAAAAAAACAAAATTTTTTACTACTACACACTATAGTTACTCATAAAACGTGTTGACCTCTATCATTTGGAAAAAATCGCGACAAGCATTTTAAAAGGTCAAATAATCGATGCATTTATATAATGAAAATGAAATAAAAATAGATAAAACCAACAGCAACATTTTCTGTTCGTTATATTGTCTTGTTGATTTCACGGATAAGTTTTCATGAGTGTAGTTCAAATGTATGTTGGAATTGTGAGGTAAGGGAATAAGTATATTCACACCAGTAATGACAGCAGCAGGGAAAACATACCGTTTTGGCGTGGTTGTGAATATCATAAAATGCTGAATGCAATATACCAAACAAACAGTTACTGTAGCCTCTGCTGTGATTTTACTCGACATCTCCCTAAGATCAAGATTGACTCTTCTATAACTAAGAATATTGCGGGCTGGTATGCCTGTTGTTACATATTTTGTTTAACCAGTAGAACGTCCCGATCCTTATGAACTCGAATTTGTTTGCATACTTTAGTTATGACAAGTAAACACTTGTTTAGTTCATTATCATATTGCTCCATAATTTAATTTCAACATCTACCTGAGTTCTCTAACCTGTAAAAAGTTCGCATGTTATGTTCGCCACCATGTTTTGTGCAATATGACTAAAAAAGTGATTAAATCAAGTGAATTAAAAATATTAAAATATTTCTTTTACATACGCAGTCTATCCATCACATAATAATAATAATTTATCACCTGCAAGTTAGAGAACACAGGACATCATAATCTTAAAAATATGGTTGTTTAGAAAAGTTGTGCCTTTAAACAAAGTTCTATTACTATTTGAAAGTAACATAATATCGAGTCTGATACTCGTACACCCTCCCAAATCTTATAAACATAATATTCTAAATCAAAAAATGTTTGTTGTGGCTTTAGCTCTTCATATGCCAACATTTCATTGGTTGCTAAAACCAAATCGTCAGTGAAGTTTAAGCAGTTTGAAAACATTCAACCTCGGATGTTTATGCCACATAAATCAAATACAATATGAGAATTCAAAATTGCATATGAATTACAACAAATACATAATCATAGTAGGTTTAGAATGTTTCTATACAAACAACACAACAAACAATTTACTCAACGTGAGTCTATTTTATTTTTCTATGCATTTTGCAAAAGCTCTAATTGTTTCTAACGATTAGTTGGGGAGAATATCCCAAATAATAAATTTCAATCATAATATTCTAAGTAACAAAAATAAACATATATAAAATGTTGCTGAAAGAGGTATAAAATTTCTCAGAGTCAATATATTTTCTCCAACGTTATTAAAAATGTTTTTTCTAATGACTAGATTACATTTTATCTCTTTCTAGCAGTTAAGCCCACCAGTCTCCAGTGTGTTATCACGGTTATGGGAATTTAGTTTCTATCATAAGGTGAAATAATCATTTCAAATAACCTTTTACCCAAAACAAGTTTTATCAAAATAAACCGAGATATTAAAAGTAGTTTTCGTCTAGTGCGGCTCTCGGCAAGTTGTGAATACCTCCAACGTTTTAGGATACATACAAAAATTAGTTTTTGTAATTTAGTTTGACATTTGTAAGTCTATTACTTCCGAAGATATAAGGTTTCATGTCATAACCAATATGGCGGGCCATCGTGTAGCCAATGTTCCAATCTATCATATAGTGAAAGAATCATTTCAATAGCTTCACCCGTTAGTGAGTTATAACACTTTAAAGAAAATCTGTTCACAAAATCCACCTTCTACCAGTTCCTTGCTTACTTTCAAAAGAACTTTACGTTTTACTTAATAACATCTGTATTTTTTGAGATAAATGCATGAAATTTAGTAGTCTAGTGCATCTTATAGTTGCAAGTAGTTCGATAGTAGAATTGTCGCCACGCCCCACTTTATAATGGAAAAAGTGGGCGTTAATTCAAAAAAACGCCTATTACTTCCTGATGTGTCATGTAATAAAAATAGCAATTTTTAAAATGATTTTGTTTTGTTTGAGAAAGTTGAGAATCACACTTTAATTGATCTTGATGCATTTTTAGCCTTGAGTCATGTGAAAATTGGTATTATTAATTTTTTTTTACAAATAAATAAGATTAGTATTGTTTATGATTTAATTTTATAAAATCGACTAAAATCATTTTACTAAATCTTTAAGAATTTAGTATAGGACAGTCTAGTTATCCCTTGGCACCTCTTATAATAAATTGACTTATGTCCATAATGTGAATTATATTATAAAATAAAATTATAAATTAAATTAGATTATGAAAGCAGAATAATAAATATTTTAATGTTCTATGCTTTTATAAAAATCTCCGCTACATATTTTTTGAAACTTTTTGTGCTTTTTAAAATATGGCTAGAACAAACTGCGTTAAAATCCAACAAATTGTCAGACGTTAGCTGTTCTATACGTATGATATATAACAATTAAATAAATTTTATAATTGAAAAATACCTCTAATATTCCAAAAGAAATTGTTGTGAGAGAAAAAATATTAAAAAATTGTTACTTGAATTTTTGTTGATAGAGCTTTTTCTAGAATAAATATAATAAAATAAAGAACTAGATAATAGATCTTAAGTATACAGAGAATGCGTATTTGCTTGGCTTCATCGTGTAGAGTGTAGAGTAGGCCGTATCACCTTACAAGGAGAAAAAAAAGTGCACCGTGTACGGTGTACTTTTTTTTCGAGACGGCCTAGTGTAGAGCCATGATGCTGTAATAACGTGCAAATTAAAATTACCTTACATGTAATTTAATAATAAGTAGAAAAAAGATTAGGATTGTTAGAATAATGAGTGTCAATTCACGTCGAACTCGAAAAAAGTTCCTACTCATAAAATTAATAATTGAGTGTCAATTCACCTTGAATTCAAAAAAGGTCCTACTCATAACATTAAAAATTGAGTGTCAATTCACCTTGAACTCAAAAAAGATCCTACTCATAAAATTAATAATTGAGTGTCAATTCACCTTGAATTGAAAAAAATTCCTACTTATAAAATTAATAATTGAGTGTTAATTCACCTTGAACTCAAAAAAGATCCTACTCACAAAATTAATAATTGAATGTTAATTCACCTTGAACTCAAAAAAGATCCTACTCATAAAATTAATAATAGAGTGTCAATTCAGCTTGAACTCAAAAAAAAAGTTCCTACTCACAAAATTAATAATGAAGTGTTAATTCGCCTTGAACTCAAAAAAGTTCCTATTCATAAAATTATGTTAATTTCCTTCTCATTTTTAGTTTTCACTTAATATTTAAATGTTTGAGCCTAAGGGCAATTATGATTTTTTTCTTCAATTTATTAGATCATATTCGTTATTTCCAATATTTCTCCACTCCTATATGAAGCGAAGGAAATAATAAATATAATCCAAAACTTAAGTTGCCTTTAAGCTCAAATATTTAAATATTTAGAAAATATATATATTTTTTAATAAATACTGTGTCATAAGAGATTTTTGGTCACAATCACAAAAACCGTTTATGAAAGCGTGCAAATACGTTTCTACTTCTTCCCTTACACAATTAATTTATTGCCTCACAAAAGATCACATATTGTTGTTATTTTGTTTTGGCTACAACCTGTGGCAATAAGATATTTTTTATTGCAGTTGTTGCTTTTGTTGTATGGCGGGCGATAACATCTTATAAACTTTTTAAACACATACTCTCAATTGAGATCTTCGGTAAGAAAATAAAATTTTATTGAAGTTGAAAGGAGCATTTTTTCTTCATTTTCTTAATTTTTTTTTTGGTTGATGGTGCTGAATGAATACAATTGTTAACAAACAAAAGACTTTTTGTAATTTCTGTTGAGGTTCGAATATGTGGTGCATAATTTGCATATGGAACCACCACAGTGTGATCAATGATAATGTTATATTATTATTGTTGCTGTTGCTGTTATTATTGTTTCTTCATATATTAAGCTTTTGAGCCAAACTCTCGCAGGGTGTGGGTGATGAAGTTTATTAAGTTTTTTTTTTTCATTATTATTTATTCAGTTCAAATAAAGATACTAAAGAAATAAAGCCAAAAGAAAAAATTAAAACATTAAAATGTGAGATAATCTTTTATTATAAATAGTTTGTATTTGTGTATTTTTAGTGCCTAGACCAAAAGGTCAACATTCTGCACCGAGAGGCGGACCACCTCGTTCCTGGACGAATGCCGAACTAACAGAGGCCTTACAGCATGTGTGGAATAAAAAAATGACCACTTCGCAAGCTTCGCGTATCTTTGGCATACCCTACAATTCCCTCTTAATGTATGTGCGAGGCAAGTATGGAAAATCGTTGAAATTGGAGCAATTGCGGAAGGATTGCATAAGTGGCCCACCTTTGGAGATGCTGCAAATGGGCATAAGTTCTGGTTCAAGTAAAAACTCTGGAGAAACTAAGGAACAAAGGGAGGCCCGTAAGGAGGCTCAACGTAATGCCAACCAACATCCGCCTAATGATCTGGATCTGGGAGGTCCTTTAACGGGGCCAGGACCCCGACCCTCCAGCTCTGAACCAGATTTATTGGGCGGGCCCAATTCCCTGTTCAATCCCTTCAATCCTCAAGGTTTCTATCCCGATTTTCCTGGAGGATTTCCTGGTTTACCTTTAAGTATGTTGAATTTATTGCCACCTACGGAAAGACAACATGCAGCTGCTGCGGCCGCAGCAATGCACCACTCCATGGGCTTGGATGAGGACTGTAAATCTGATCGTTCAAAACAATCCTCCAACATGGATGATGAGTTCTCTATGAGCCGGGAAGAGCGTCGGCATTCAGATTTAATGAACAATTCCTCCACACCCTCCGCTTCTTCGTCGCAGCAAAATGGTCCGTTGCAAGATTGAAATTTGTGGCGGGAATGGGCTAATAACCCACTAATATTCCCGCCACCACTACCGCCACATGATAATAATGGCTATGACTTACCACTAGCACCTCCAGCTGCAGGCGCTGCTCATCATCATCATCACAATCCTCTTTCTCATCCTCATTCGCATCCGCATCATCATCCTTCTGAGGATAATGATTGTGAAATACGTGCCGATAAGGACCATTTTAGAAATTCTCATTCTTTCAAGGAATTTAATCAAAATCTATACATCACTCGTAAAAAATTAAGACGCTATAGAAAAAAACATTTGAAAAATCAAGATCTACCAGGAGCACCACCTCCAGCCCCAGCCTCAACAACGAATGCATTTCGCAGAAATTCCATAAATATGGATAATTTTATGGCTTTGCCGCCGCCCTTGAATATAGCGCCGGCGGTTATAAGGACTTAAGCAGAAGTATTGCAAAGAACAATTTTCCTTGTAGGAGGAAATAAAGTATTAGGATGCAATGAAAGGATAAAAACCTTTAGTGCAATTATTTTGCTTAAAAAGGGGAATTTCATATAAACATAGTTTTTTTAAAGGAATTTCTTTTTTTTTTAATTATTATTGTTAATTTGTTTATTCATCAAATTTAATTAACAATATCGAAAACTATCCACGCATTATTTTTCATATTTGCAATTCTTCTGATTATGGAATTCCCTTCATCTAATAATGAGTATGTAAATTTTTTTAAAATTTGGTTTATTATAAAATGTTAAATTTTAGAAAACGGATCTCCATATTTAACGATGACATTGACCTTTTATCAACGGTAGTTGTGGAAAAACATTATGAATAAATCTGCAGGTCATAGTAATCCGGGATATTCTGTTAAGTTATTCACGCCTATTATGAACGGCGCTGACGTCACAGATCACTTCGACGGCACAATAATGGCATTGCCTTAGTCATTATTGATACATATTGAGTGATATTGTCTTTGGGTTGAAGTGAGAACAAAATTATCCATTAGTTTCCGCTAAGTAGGAATTTTTAAGGCGGAGAAATTAATTTTATCTTAACCAACCGCCAAGCAATTTGTAATGTAAATTGAAGAATTTGGAAAAAGTCAGTTTTTGCAAACAATTATAATCGACTTGGGTTTTTTTAGTGCGTTGTTTTTGTATAAAAGTTTTCTAGAACTATTATACTTATTACCTATTAGCAATATTATTGAATTCTCATATAGTATTTGTTATTTTTGGTACAAGAACATGAGTTTGAAAGCTTTTCAGACAGCTAAGAAATCAACAAACAATAAAGTTTCTTTTTTAAATAATTATTTTGGGAATAATGAATTTAATAAATATATGCTGAAACGTCATACCCAATCAAGAGTGACAACACAATGTCAACAAAAACAGAGGCTGCAAAAAATAAAAAAATCTGTATAGTTTTCCGACAATAAACTAAACTTTGACAAACATTCATTTGCATGTTTTGCAATAAAAAAACATTAATAAAACTAGAATTTCAAAGAAAAATAATAATTCTAATAACTTGCTTACTTTTTTTGTTTGCTAACTTCCCTTCTAAATACGCCGTCAAAATCATATTTTCCACTTGCTTAGCGTTGACGTTGCGTTACGAGGGCAGGTCAATAATTCCGCCTCTATTTGAATTCCCCTCGCCTCTTAGCTGTAAAGGCTCCTGCCAACAAATATCTGCACGATGACTGCTGTCAAAATTTGAATAAGTTGCATTATTTAGTTTGTGTTTGACAGCCATTGATAGCAGACTACCGCGTGATTTGAGGGGAAAATGGAAACAAGTGAATTTCCATTATCATTACTCAAACCAAGGCTAAGCTTTACAGATACTATGGAAACTCTGCACCATCAATTGCAATGGTGGGAAAATGGTTTACTGAATTTCGTTATAGCCGTGAAAGCATGTAAGATGCCGAACGTTCTGGACGCCCAGTTGGGGTCTCTACCCCCGAAACAATTGAAAAAAATTCACTATATGATATTGGGCGATCGGAGATTGAAAGTGTTACTGATTGTCGAAGGCATAGGCATATCACATGGCTCATTGGTTTAAATATTCAATGATCACTTGGGTATGAGAAAGCTTTCCGCCAGATGGGTGCCGCATTTGCTCACAATCGACCACAAATCCAATCAATCGTGTGACAACTTCGCAGTAGTGTTTGGCTTTGTTCAACCGCAATGTGGACGAATTTTTGTGCCGTTGCGTAATCGTGGACGAAACGCGGATCTACCACAAAACACCAGAGGCCACTCAACACTCAAAACAGTGCGTTTCTCGGAGTGAAGGTGAGTTTGTCAGCGAATATAATATTGGCGACCGTTTTTTACGATGCACGCGGTATAATCCACATTAAATACCTTCAAAAAGGTAAAACAATCAATGACGAATATTATGTCAATTTATTGAGCTGATTAACTGACGAAAAAAGTGACTTTCTACCAGGACAATGCAAGGGTGCACAATGTGTCATTTCTATGGTAAAATTCCATGAACTAGGCTACGAATTCATCTGTCTTATTCTCCGGATTTAACTCCGAGTTACTATTTCTTGTTTCCAAACCTGAAGAAATGCCTCGGAGGAAAGAGTTTTTACTCCAACGATGAGATCATCTCATAGACAAATTCCTCTTTTGATGACATCGACAAATCTTATTTTTGTAAGGGATAGAAAAGTTGAAAAAAGTTTATAGAGGTTTTTATCAAAAAACTTGTATTTTATTCTAAAAGTAACGTACTTATTGAACTGCCCTCGTAGTTCGGTTTTCTTTATACAAAATATATGGACATGGTTATTTTTTACACATGAAAACGGAAATTTTTTTACCTGCTTCATTGTTGGGAATATGTAAAATTATGTAAAATGTTTTTGATAGCAATGCTTTTGAGCCGTTAGTAAAATATTTATTTTATAATTAATAAAAAGGCAATTGAAACGGTTTTATTTATACAAATAGATTTCTAACTTTTAACTTGTTTGTTTATAAAACAAAATCATTTTATAAAATGGAATTAAATGAAAAATATCATTTGTGAATACGATCCAAAATATTTAATTTCATTTAACAAATCTTAAGTGAGTTTTATGTATTATACTTTTAATTTATAAAAAAACGTATTAGCAAAAATCTTTTTAAATTTTAAATAAGAAAAATAAAAAAACTGTGACTTAAGCTGTAATTAATTTGCAATATTTTTTAATTTTCTATTAAAAAAAAGTGACAAATAATTTATAAAAATATTTAAGAGAAAGTTTTCTTCCATTTGTTTTATTAAAAAAAAACTAAGCAACGATTGATTATTTACTTTAGTTTTCCAATATTTATAAATATTTCCAATTCGTTTTATATAATTTGGTGCTTTTAGTTCCTATATGATTTTTTTTATTTTGTATATTATTTGATCTTATTTAAAATAAGACTTTTAAAGTCTTTTTATATTATAATTTAAAAAAAATAAAAATGCTTTATTACATTTAAAACCCTCAAAGTTTAAAAAAAAACTTAATGTTTTTACGAAAAGGAAAAATCAATTTGTAAATATACTTTTTTCTTTAATTAAAAACAACTGATAATAATTTGGAAAGTTTGTAGTAAGTGAAAATAAAGCATATTTTTAATCCGTTCAATTAAACTTTTAATTCGTTTAATGAAACTAAACACTTGATAGTATTATGACTGTACCAAATCTCATTAAAAATACAATTACAAACACAACAAACTGTATTAAATTTTCTTAAAATAATTATTTAAACAATAAGTAGTAAGAATTGTAATATTTAGCCTAATCTTAACAAAAAAGAACTTAAATATTAAAAAACAAGCGAAATATTAAATTAATATACTATTTATAAATATTATTTAAAAAAGAATAGTAATAAAATAAACACCACATGTTAATTATTAAAAAATAAAAAAATTAATATAATTGTTTTCATTGAATTGGCAAAAATAATTGATTTATAAAGAACCCGAAAAAATAAAAAAAATAATAATAATAAAATTTAGATAAAAAGTAAATGAAAAAAGTATATATAAAATATAAATGTATATAAAAAGTTTTGTGCCCTCTGCTCAAGCAAATTTTGTGTATAGAAAAATTAAGAAATGTTCCTTAAAAAAATTTTCTACTACACGACTTCTAGAAAGAATTTGATTTTTTAGGAAATGATCCTTAAAATTTTTTTTGTTGTGGGTTATTTTAGGAGATTTTCTCGAATAATTTTTATAAATTTGAAGAATAATATTTATATTTTTTCAACCGGTTTAAATCTCATTTAAAACATTAATTTATTTGAAGAAATTTTGAGGATTAGCGTATCAATGCTGAAATGCTATAAGGCCAGCAAATCCTTTTTTGTTTGAAAGGCCTATTAAATTCATTTATGAATTCAAACTGTGATCGTTCAAATATTTTACCGACCCTTCTATTCTTGGCGCGGAGACCTGAATGTTACGATTCTCAAGGATGCTGCAGGGGTAACCAAAAGTAGTTGGTATTAAATATAAATGCAAGGATTTTTTTTTATGAAAAGTTGAACAATTTAATTAAATGGATCGTTTTATATAACTGGCGTTGCAAGTTTATTATTTTAAGGATGAAGTATTATTTTATAAAAATATTTTAATGGCACTTATTTTACAAGTCCTTTTATAGATAATTCTTTTATAGATAATTCTTCTTCATTAAAAATACGTATTGAAAACGGAGTACCACCAGAAATCGCTCGTCTTTTAGCGTTAATTTTCCGAAGAGATTTGCTAGAATTTGAAACGACTTGACGTGGGATGAAGGAAAATTGTTTCGAATTACTTTTCGTGAGAAGGCAATTTTACTGAACATGTAAATTTAGAAAAAGTTTACATTGAAAATGGCTCCAGAACCAAAACAAAAATAATCAAAATTTTTTACACTGAAAACAATACGAAAATATTCCATTACAATAGCTTCTCGAATGTAACGAATTAAGCAGACATTTACGGGAAATCATATTCAAAATAAAAAGGACTTATGTTGAGTACAAATTGTTTTTTGTGTTGTTTATATAAAAACATTCTAAGCCTTCTACGATTATATATTTTGTAATAGTAGGGAATTCTCATATTGTATTTTATTCGTTTGGCATAAATATATGACATTGAATGTTTTCAAACAGCTTAAAGTTTACTGATGAGTTGGTTAACCGACCAATGAAATGTCAGCATGCGAACAGCTAAAACCACAACAAATAATAAAAAAAATTTTTGAAACTAATTATTAATGATGATACCAAATTCAATTCGAAGTATTTTAAATAAAGATTTTATTTTTCATTTCGCCAAATAATAAATATCAATATTAATGAATTGTAAAACAAATATTTAATTTAAAATATTAAGAGTTTCATAAAATAGTAGGTTAGGTTAGGTTAGGTTAGGTTGATTGGAGGGGTATGTTAGCCCATGTCACACGACATACACCTAAGCCAGTGAAGGCTTGTTGTGCGCTCCTTTGAATTTAACCATAGCATATTGACCCAAAGGCCTAGAGAAACTCCGTGTCACTCACAAAATTTCTTAGTTTCCTCCAGCATATTCCCCGTAATCGGCTTATGTCCGGTAAGATGTCACCCCCAAGATATCGGGATCTTATTTGTGAGAAGGCGGGGCATTGGCACAAATAGTGTTCCAATGTTTCGCTCTCCTCCCCACATGCTCTACATTCATTTCCTCCCGCTATTCCTATTCATAAAATAGTAAAAAGCATAAAAATTATTCTATGGAACAAAAACAAGAAAAGTTTAATAAATGAAAAAGAGTCCATAATAACTTTTTATTGGAACGAAGGGAGTATTTCAATATCGATCTTCTTTATAATTCTGTTGATTGTATGCTCTTCACGGGCAATTTTTTTATTAATTATAATCTTTTAAAATTTCTGGTAGATTCTTCTATAGTATTTCCTATTAATAGCCAAGACTTCTAGCTCGAATTAAAGGTGCCACATAAGACTTTTATATGTTGTATTAAAAAAGATATTTGAGTACACAAACTTAAAACAGATTTAAAGTAGGTATGATCTTTCTTTAAGATTTTCATATAATAATTGCTTTTGAATGCAATTTTCCCCAACAATTGTTTGCAGGGCTGCTGTAATTTTTTCGATTAGGACTGTTAGTTAATTTTTAGAAAATTTTGTAAAATGATTTTGTGATTTTTATGAAATTTCTTTCACACTATCACACACTTTCTTATATTATTTGAGTTTTTTGACTAGTCTCAATACTCTATATTATAGTGTGAAATGTTCTTTAGAAAATGCGTCAGTAAACAAATTGTTAGCAGTTACCAATTGCATTGTTGTAATTAAAGAAACTTTTAGTCACCTGTTAAAGACAGATAAATTAAAAATTTTTAAATTAAATTCTCAATTATTTATATTAAAAAGGTTATTGGATCAATTAATTAAAATTTTCAATTAAAAAAAAAATAACATTTACTTTAACTTTTTTCATATTTAAAAACACATTGATATTTAATACATTGTTTGTTGTGGCTTTAGCTCTTCATATGCCGACATTTCATTGGTCGCTAAACCAAATCGTCAGTGAAGTTTAAGCAGTTGGAAAACATTCAACCTCGGATGTCTATGCCACACAAATCGAATACATAATCACAGTAGGCTTAGAATGCTTTTATACTATGATTATGTATTTGTTATAATTCATATACAATATTGAACCACATTAGAGTCTAACGTAGAAATCGAACCGACGACAACCTCCTCAAAAGTGTTAAGTTAGTGAGGGAAAAAAGTATTGCTCAATGTCGTCATTATACGTATGTATATATAGAGTACAGGCCTGTTTTGAAAATCCCTTTTTGTTAAAGTGATTTCAAATCACAGATAACATGTTCTGCACACAAAATGTATTGAAATCACGTGACGACTTGCTTATTTTTTCTAAGCAGTTCGTTTAAATTAAATAAAAATGTTATGTTATCGTGCCCTTATCGCAGAAAAAGCTCAAGTAACATCATTTTCTATTTTCGCTTTTTCATCGAAATCGATCATTTAATTTTTTTTATCGTTAGAAATGGCATCACAAATTTAAAGCAAAATCAATTTTTCAATAGCCATACAACTTAGTGCAAGAGAAATTAATAAAGACACTTCTCCTGTAAAATTTCGTTTTCGTCCCAGAAGGTTTTTTAGCGGTTATTATTATTTTATTATTATCCAAGTTCCTTGGTGGAGGAACATAGGGTCACGACGAAATTTTTCTAATTACTTTTTATTAATGCTAAAAATTTTGTTACATACCACTTTATATAATAATGATTGAATAATTTTTGTGCAAATTTAGAAATAAATTAGTACAAAATGTAATACAAAACAGTTGCAACATCGAAATTTTTCTATTTATATTTTGTAATACTAAATTTTTGTTTGATGCCAAATTCTAATGCCAAGTCCCTCAAATGACGTTTTTTAACACCTACGTTATTTAAATGCTGTTTTCTTAAAGCCATCACTGCTAATAAGGCAGCTGCCGGCATTTTTACTTAAGGCGTTTTCATTTCTGAAGAATGTGCACAATTTTTTTTTATCAATGTATAAAAAGGCCCACTTATCGCTGTAATTTATAAAATTGTAGTCTTTTACAGGATTTCTTGCTCGTTATTAACAAGCTTGCGCTTATTAAGGAGCACTAAGCTCCTCTTTTCCACTTTAAAAGGGCGAAAAAAATCCACTTTTTTCCAAAAATAAAAACACCGTCAGACCATGAACAGATCTGAAGCCTCACTGAAGTTATATAAAAAATTGCCCATATGGAAAAACTATTCCTTAATATCCTCGTAATATGTAGAAAATAATCTGAATTATACTTGAAACTAAACCGAAGTCATACCAAAAATTAGAAACTTTGATCGCATTTTGCCAAGCTCGTCTTTTTTCATTTTTGGAGAATATGAATATAGAATATGTCGCATTAAAGTAGCGATATTTATGTATAAATATGTGTGTATGAATATGTGTGTATTATTAGTGTGAAATAAATTCAAAATAAAATATTAAAAAGAATGCAATCACTTTTGTGCAATAGTTTCTTGTATCATTTAACATGAATTCGTTTATCACAGCATTTTGAAGGAACGTCTTAAATAAATAAAGTATGTATATACTACGTACCTAAAAATAAATTACAGTAGTCTTCGCTTATGACAAAAGTCCGTTAAATTGAATTTTCACCATAGCCTGTTCTGGGTAGGGCTAATCACCCTCCAGAAGTAATTTATAGCCCACAGAATTTTTTTCTTTTTGTGGACTTTCCAATATAAAATATATCTTTATCCTGCTAGTCAAAGAGCTTATAATACCGATATTTGCCAAGAACGAAGGATCCTGTCGAGATCGCTTTAATCAAATCTCTTTTTATTTTTACGTATGATCTTTCACGGTTAGTTTACAGCAAATTTAACTTCGATGACTGAAATGGTTTTGCACACATTTTTATAATTAGAGAAGAAAATATGATTAGACGTCGTGCTTTTAAGCTTGTTTGTTGTGGCTTTAGCTGTTCATATGCCGACATTTCATTGGTCGCTGAACCAAATCGTCAGTGAACTTTAAGAAGTTTGAAAACATTCATTCAACCTCGGATGTTTATGCCATACAAATCAAATAAAATATGAGAATTCAGTATTGTATATGAATCATAACAAAATACATAATCATAGTAGGCTTAGAATGCTTTTTTTTTGGTTTAGCGACCAATGAAATGTCGGCATATGAACAGCTAAAGCCACAACAAACAATACATTTTACAAAAACTCTAATTATTTTATCAATTACTTGGGGAGAATATTCTGAAATAATAAATTTCAATATTAAGTATTTAAAATCAAATTTTATTTTGAATATGTTCTAAGAGTGTGTGGCAGAAACAACACTTTTCATATATACGACCTTTGGCCAGGTACACACACATGCCTACATCTACTTCTAGTGTACGTTCAAAGTCAAGTTTTATATCTTTTTCTTGGTATTACTTTATTGCGGAAATGGTAGAAAATCTGGACTTTTTTAGATTTTTTCCCTCGCACTTTTGTTCTTTTCTTTCTGAAATTTCTTATCTCTTTTACTTTAAATATTTTCTCGTGAAAATCGTTTATAGATTTAGAGTGTATTTTTTTACTTCCAGAGATTCTTAGTATTCCATTAATTAACACTATAACGAGAAGCCTCACAAGCAAATTAATCATTGTAAAATGTTTAATGAACAAAAAACCATTTTGTCGAGAAGGCGAATTTAATACTCCCATACTGATATACCGAATTCAAAATTGCCTCTAGTCCAAGCAGAGGGCATTTGAAGCTAAATAATATAAGACTCTAGGGGACATACTACTCGCATTAAGTACTTCATTTAAAAAAATAAAATTTTTCCTTAATAACTCTAAAAAATTAAATGTATAATAAATTATTTCAAATTGTGACCCTTAAATAACATAAAAAAAAACAAAATTAACATGAAACAATAAAATATATTCGCTGGTATACGTTCAGTAATAAAATAGATATAAATTTTTGAGAAAAAAAGTTTAAAATCCCTTTATGTACAAATCTAAATTACAAAATAAAATAACAATTACTATAGAAAAACTCTCAGAATTTATTAGGAAATAAAAAAAGTTTTGAAATATGAATCCATATACTTATTAACACAGGTAAATAAAATACATAGTAGTAAAGAAATTTAAACTTTGTAAACCATAGCGATAACGAAATAATTTTACAATAAATTTATTTAAACACAACCAGGAAACAGGGTAATAAAATAACAGTTTTTGCGATGAAATTAAATAAACATTCAATATTTTTTACCAATAATTAAAGTAGAAGAAAAGCCAATAAAAAAGAAAAGAATTCGACAATTAAGTTGATAAAACTCCAAAAATTTTTAGTGAGACTTAGAATATTAAATGAAATAAAGAAAATACTATACAGTCCTTAAACTTTTCATTTCACAGTCGTACACGAATGTCTGTTTTTGTATAAAACTATAATATATTTGTTAACTAATTTATTATAAAACAGAACGTTTAACATACGCATAAACACACAATAAATTTAGGTGATAATTTATTGAAATTAAAATGTAACATTAAATAATAATAATAATTTAACTATATAAAACAACCCTCGTACAATATAATAATAAATATAATTGTATAAAATAAATCAATAAAAATTTAATTATAAAGAAGATACAGAAAATTTAATTTTATTTGTGAAAATGTTGACAGAAAATGTTCGCATTATCGGGCATAAAGAGAATGTCCTGAGATGTAGACATACATTTTGGGATAAAATTGAAAGCAGGTCACTCGCCATATGTCATTTGTTTTAGCGAACACACGTCTTAAGTGTTAAGGCATTTTAATATATTGCTTGGCTAAAGAAGTGTAACGCATTAGTAAAACTGAAAATATACGTGACCGATACAGAAGAAAAATTACCATAGACCAGTCCTTATATAAGTTGACAAACGCTAGGATATAATAAATGGCCTCCTCACGATGTTATTGCAAATCACACCATTAAGATATCATCAATACATCATCGATTACACATACAAAAAACAAACATTTTGAACCCATTGTATATTGCATTATAGAGAATTGGTGAAATTACGCGTTTTATCAGAGGTATCAACTTTTGTGTAATAATATAAAATACGTGTATATAAGTTTAAAAAAATTTCCAGAAAGGTGCAAGCACATCCTTAATTTTAAAAGTTTGACTTGATCCTATATAATTATATATATTCAAAATAAACCTAAAACCGTCAATTATTTCTAAAATCATATTACGTCTGAATGTAAGGACATGTCTATCGCTGGTATATCCCTATTTTAAAATTTTGCCACATTCATGATTTATAAATCAAACTTTTACTGAATTTAAGATCCGAACAACTTTAAAACTTTCAACTATTTATGAAATTAATTTTTACGTCTTTGTGATGAATTTCCTTTTATTTGGTCGTCCTTATTCCCCATAGATCCTTATCTTTAATATATTTCTTACATTGATTTCTTTTATCACAATACGGTGAAAATTCTTCTCAACTCTGTTGAAAACTTTGTTTTATTTGGTATAAAGACATGGTTACCTCTCATATACCCTTAATATGAAAAACTAAATTTTAGCTAAATTATCAGAATATGATAACGAGTGTTTGTAAATTTATGCGGTTAAGCTCTGCATTAAAATTCGTTGTATTTGGTGCGAAGACTTGCCTGCCAATTATATTTTAGCCACATTTATGATTCAATGGAACAAAAGTTTTTGAGTAGATATACTCGTATATAAGACGTAGCTTTTAAGCAAATTAATTAATTTCAATATTTCGTTCAAATGTCTTTAATTTGTCTATTTTGTTATTTTCTTAAAGTTTATTCCATCATTTATTAATATTAAATACTCGCTTAATTCGATTAATTCAACTAACATATCGCCATATTAATTAACTTTTCTTTTTATTTAGTTCTTTTCTATAAATATTAGTATTCAGTGGGAGAGAAGAAAAACATGACCTTAAACGATATAACAGTTCTTCAAAAACTTAATAAAATTGCAGTAAGGAAAACTATTTCATTTGAAAAACAACAACAGAATATTTATTCTATTTTCAATTGAATACGTATTTTCTTAATTATATAAAATTAACAGCTTAAACGGATTAAACATACTATTTTTTCCATAAACTTTGATTTAATTTGGAATAAGTCCTACAGAGGATTAAAAGAAATTTAGAGGAAGAATCGAGTATTGTATTCAGTTTCCGCTGAATAGTATCATATAGTTGCATTAAGCAAGTTTATTTATATAGTATATTCGAAATCTCAAATAACTATAAGATTTTAGGATTTACGCGAAAAAAAATTACTATTTAGTCATTTATCACATCTACGTTAAGCGACGACATTATTTAAAAATTTTCAATTAACTTTTTTATTGTTTACAGAAACACAGAAACATAAGCCAAAAGTACTGGAAAGTAGTTAAGAAATGAGCCAAAAGTATATTTATTCACATTTGCAGAAAAAAATTCGTTATACATACAAACATATGTTACTCACTTTATTAACTAAAGTTATCTTTAATTATTGGCTTGCTATAATTGGCCTTAAACCTGGTGTACAATGGCATGAATATATGTAGATATATAATTTTTAATTTATGGTGACAACAAAAAATGAAAAAAGGTTTCTTTTTAAATCCTTTTAAATGCTGCATGATCTATTTAAAACAATAATAATCAAACATCCACTTCTATTTATTTATTCCACCGTACCTAACGAGTATACTGTAACTAGTGCACTCTGCCATGCTTTACTGTGACACAGTTCGATATAAAATCAGAAAGCGAGTACATACATACGAGTTCTTATGCATGAATTGAAAAATACTCTCTTCACTCTCTATACTCTCTTTTCTGAAGGCAAAGCACATGCATGTTTCTTTTTCACCTCACATGCATTAGTAAGAAGTGTACATATGTATTTAGTTTAAACGCCTATACCACCCAAAATACCGAACTGATTTCGATAAAATATATTTCGTGCTCAACCGCAGCAAATTACGTTTAAAGTGGTAAAAATCTTTGGCAAAATCGCAAAAGGGAGAAATAAAAATCGTCTTGTCTATTAAATATGTATGTAAGATTTTAGTTTAATAAAAATATTAACTTCATTTTCAATAATTTAAATTTCATATTTTTATTGAATAATTTCTAGCAAACAAATTTGTTATCTAGCGGCCTCTATCGGTAACAAAAGGATATTATATAAAATTCCTTTTAGACATTACAAGTAAATTACTCAATGCTCACCTCACTTCGTTGTTTATTAATTCTGGCAATATGGGTCGAGATTTCAACAAAAATCACACAAATAAACAGTCTCCAGTACCGAAACTTTCAGTTTTTATACTCACTTCCAACAGATGAAATTTTTCTGCTTACGTGAAGTACAACGCGAAAGAATCATGTTGAGATACATAATATAGCTGTGTCGTTTTATCATAACATCTTAAGTCTAATATTAATATATTAGACTTAGATGTTATGATAAAACGACACAGATATGTTGGGAAGCTTTGAATCGAAAATGATATGTGTTTTCACAAAAAGGTCTATTGGCCTTATATCTAACACTTTGCTGAATTACAATATATCTATTCAAATCATGCCACCTTGCATTATTTTATATAATTTTATTTTTACATACACCTGCATATATTTTTTTAGTTCAAAACGAAATGAAAACAAAACAGGAAGTTAAACTGCTTCAAGAATTTTAACGAAAACTAAAAACAAAATTACCCAGTTGGATTTTAATCGTGTAAACATGCACACATTTTCATTTATTGTTAAATGTGTTAGAGCAAAGTTTCTTAAATAAAAGGTAATACAGTGCTCTCGGCTTTATATTTTGATGACAGTGTACTAATGTAGATTACCTCGGTATCACTACTCCAAAACTTTTGAAACCAGCTTTCGTGTGTTTCGCGCCATCTATATTAAAAATTTTTTATGTCCAATTTACTCTGTTGAAAACAACAAAAAACCAGCATTGCAATAAATATGTTTCAGCAACACAGGGTGGTTGCGAGGCAACTCTTTAAAAAAAGATGGCTCCCTAAGTTTCTGTGGGCTTATGTCTAAGAAATTAAATTTCCTCCGAATTAAAGGAACTAACTATTCACAATTTGCAAAACAGTTGTAAAACAACTGAATAACAAAACCCTTGTATTATAAAAAAATTAAATTTGGAAAAAGAATTCAATATGAGTACAAAAAAAAGCCAGAAATAAATGCTTCCCAGTTTCATGAACTGCATTATCACAAAAGTACAGACATAAACACTGCTTTAACTTTTAATATATTTTTAAATAACTCAGTCATCAACCTGCTGGAAACACTTTTAATTGTGTATAACAATGTTTTATTACATTTATTGCTTCTATTTTTTAATTTAAAAATTAAATATTTTTTCATAAAGAACTTCCTAGTATTAAAATTTTTATATATATATTTTTTTTTCTAGAAAATCATTTAAGCAAGAAAAATTATCAGACATGAAAGTAGAAGAAAGAATTTATTGTCATTAACATTTCTGTTAATTGCGGTCTAGGAAAAGGCATTTGCCATATATGTACATACATATGTAAGTACATGTACATACAGACATATATGATCGATAACAACTGTTAATGCCAAACTAAGAATTTATAAAAAACTTTTGTTAGTGGCACCTTCCCCAGGATTCCTTTATTTTTCGATATACATATATACATGAACTGAAAATTGTACATTTGCAGCATATCTTATTTGTTCTCTCTAAAAAATTAAAGCCAGCGAGTTGAGTCCTTTTTGTAATATTCGTAGTTCAATATTCCTATAAATAAAAATCTAATTCATTTCATGCTTTCATTTGATTTTTGTTAGTTCTCTGCTGTGGGTTACAAAACATCAATACAGTAGAAAATAGATTCTTGCACGTAAAGAAAACCGGGCTCGGTGAGAGTTTCGAGGTTGTCGCAAGTACCGAGTTTTACTACAAAATAAAAGGCACATACATTTGTTTGGAATCTAAGTTTAATATTTCAATTCATAACACTTAAGTTCAACGCATTTGTGTAACAGTAGATACATATTATATGTGGAATTAAAGAAATTTAAAATTTTTGTGTGTTTCGTACAAAGTCACTTGTTCAGTACTACCTGCTTCTTAGTCTCTGGAGCATCATAATATCGTCTAATGAAGCATTGTTTTGCTCCGCCCATTCTAAGCAAATACTGAACGCTATAAGTAACTTGCTTCGTATTGAGTACCACGTCACTGGTTTCTTCAGCATCAGTGCGGAATGAAAAATATTTCTATGTTGCAAGAATCGAGGTTTGCAAAGTATCAAGTATGTGCAAGAATCGAGTTACTACTGTATATATATATATATATATATATATATATATATATATATATATATATATATATATATATATATATATATATACTGACTTTTTTGGTCATAACTTGCTTAGTTTTCAAGATATCGACTTGATTTCTTTTGCGTTGTATAGATAAACATATTGGATTTAATTCAAAACTTTTTCTTTGCGGGTAGCGAGAAAAATTTTTTTTTTTAATTTTTGAAAAAGCATAAGGGGGTAGTACCTTTTGCCTTTTTTCATAATTTTTGAAAAAAAAAAAATTTTCTCGCTACCCGCAAAAAAAAGTTTTGAATTAAAGCCAATATCAATATCAATATCAATATCAAGAAATCAAGTCGATATCTTGAAAACTAAGCAGGTTATGACCAAAAAAGTCAGTACTAGAACTGGTTGCTTTTTTGGTCATAACTTGCTTAGTTTTCAAGATATCGACTTGATTTCTTTTGCGTTGTATAGATAAACATATTGGCTTTAATTCAAAACTTTTTTTGCCGGTAGCGAGAAAAAATTTTTTTTTCAAAAATTTTGAAAAAAGGCAAAAGGGTACCCCCTTATGCTTTTTCAAAAAATGAAAAAAAAAATTTTTTTTCTCGCTACCCGCAAAAAAAGTTTTGAATTAAAGCCAATATGTTTATCTATACAACGCAAAAGAAATCAAGTCGATATCTTGAAAACTAAGCAAGTTATGACCAAAAAAGCAACCAGTTCTAGTACTGACTTTTTTGGTCATAACTTGCTTAGTTTTCAAGATATCGACTTGATTTCTTTTGCGTTGTATAGATAAACATATTGGCTTTAATTCAAATTTTTTTTTTGCGGGTAGCGAGAAAAATTTTTTTTTTCAAAAATTATGAAAAAAAGGCAAAGGGTACCCCCTTATGCTTTTTCAAAAAATGAAAAAAAAAATTTTCTCGCTACCCGCAAAAAAAGTTTTGAATTAAAGCCAATATGTTTATCTATACAACGCAAAAGAAATCAAGTCGATATCTTGAAAACTAAGCAAGTTATGACCAAAAAAGCAACCAGTTCTAGTACTTTAATTCAAAACTTTTTTTTGCGGGTAGCAAGAAAAAATTTTTTTTTCATTTTTTGAAAAAGCATAAGGGGGTACCCTTTGCCTTTTTTTTCATAATTTTTGAAAAAAAAATTTTTTCTCGCTACCCGCAAAAAAAAAGTTTTGAATAAAAGCCAATATGTTTATCTATACAACGCAAAAGAAATCAAGTCAATATCTTGAAAACTAAGCAAGTTATGACCAAAAAAGTCAGTACTAGAACTGGTTGCTTTTTTGGTCATAACTTGCTTAGTTTTCAAGATATCGACTGGATTTCTTTTGCGTTGTATAGATAAACATATTGGCTTTAATTCAAAACTTTTTTTTGCGGGTAGCGACAAAAAAATGTTTTCTTTAATTTTTTGAAAAAGCATAAGGGGGTACCCTTTGCCTTTTTTTCATAATTTAAAAAAAAATTTTTCTCGCTACCCGCAAAAAAAAGTTTTGAATTTAAGCCAATATGTTTATCTATACAACGCAAAAGAAATCAAGTCGATATCTTGAAAACTAAGCAAGTTATGACCAAAAAAGCAACCAGTTCTAGTACTGACTTTTTTGGTCATAACTTGCTTAGTTTTCAAGATATCGACTGGATTTCTTTTGCGTTGTATAGATAAACATATTGGCTTTAATTCAAAACTTTTTTTTGCGGGTAGCGAGAAAAAAAATTTTTTTTTCAAAAATTATGAAAAAAAGGCAAAGGGTACCCCCTTATGCTTTTTCAAAAAATGAAAAAAAAATTTTTTTCTTGCTACCCGCAAAAAAAAGTTTTGGATGAAAGCCAATATGTTTATCTATACAACGCAAAAGAAATCCAGTCGATATCTTGAAAACTAAGCAAGTTATGACCAAAAAAGCAACCAGTTCTAGTACTGACTTTTTTGGTCATAACTTGCTTAGTTTTCAAGATATCGACTTGATTTCTTTTGCGTTGTATAGATAAACATATTGGCTTAAATTCAAAACTTTTTTTTTGCGGGTAGCGAGAAAATTTTTTTTTTAAATTATGAAAAAAGGCAAAGGGTACCCCCTTATGCTTTTTCAAAAAATTAAAGAAAACATTTTTTTGTCGCTACCCGCAAAAAAAAGTTTCGAATTAAAGCCAATATGTTTATCTATACAACGCAAAAGAAATCCAGTCGATATCTTGAAAACTAAGCAAGTTATGACCAAAAAAGTCAGTACTAGAACTGGTTGCTTTTTTGGTCCTAACTTGCTTAGTTTTCAAGATATCGACTTGATTTCTTTTGCGTTGTATAGATAAACATATTGGCTTTAATTCAAAACTTTTTTTTGCGGATAGCGAGAAAAAAATTTTTTTTTTCATTTTTTGAAAAAGCATAAGGGGGTACCCTTTGCCTTTTTTCATAATTTTTGAAAAAAAAAAATTTTCTCGCTACCGGCAAAAAAAAGTTTTGAATTAAAGCCAATATGTTTATCTATACAACGCAAAAGAAATCAAGTCGATATCTTGAAAACTAAGCAAGTTATGACCAAAAAAGCAACCAGTTCTAGTACTGACTTTTTTGGTCATAACTTGCTTAGTTTTCAAGATATCGACTGGATTTCTTTTGCGTTGTATAGATAAACATATTGGCTTTAATTCAAAACTTTTTTTGCAGGTAGCGAGAAAAAAATTTTTTCTTTCATTTTTTGAAAGAGCATAAGGGGGTACCCTTTGCCTTTTTTTTCATAATTTAAAAAAAAATTTTCTCGCTACCCGCAAAAAAAAAGTTTTGAATTTAAGCCAATATGTTTATCTATACAACGCAAAAGTAATCAAGTGGATATCTTGAAAACTAAGCAAGTTATGACCAAAAAAGCAACCAGTTCTAGTACTGACTTTTTTGGTCATAACTTGCTTAGTTTTCAAGATATCGACTGGATTTCTTTTGCGTTGTATAGATAAACATATTGGCTTTAATTCAAAACTTTTTTTTGCGGGTAGCGAGAAAAAAATTTTTTCTTTCATTTTTTGAAAGAGCATAAGGATACCCTTTGCCTTTTTTTCATAATTTAAAAAAAAAATTTTTTCCCGCTACCCGCAAAAAAAAGTTTTGAATTTAAGCCAATATGTTTATCTATACAACGCAAAAGAAATCAAGTCGATATCTTGAAAACTAAGCAAGTTATGACCAAAAAAGCAACCAGTTCTAGTACTGACTTTTTTGGTCATAACTTGCTTAGTTTTCAAGATATCGACTGGATTTCTTTTGCGTTGTATAGATAAACATATTGGCTTTAATTCAAAACTTTTTTTGCGGGTAGCGAGAAAAAAATTTTTTCTTTAATTTTTTGAAAGAGCATAAGGGGGTACCCTTTGCCTTTTTTTCATAATTTAAAAAAAAAAAATTTTCTCGCTACCCGCAAAAAAAAAGTTTTGAATTTAAGCCAATATGTTTATCTATACAACGCAAAAGTAATCAAGTCGATATCTTGAAAACTAAGCAAGTTATGACCAAAAAAGCAACCAGTTCTAGTACTGACTTTTTTGGTCATAACTTGCTTAGTTTTCAAGATATCGACTGGATTTCTTTTGCGTTGTATAGATAAACATATTGGCTTTAATTCAAAACTTTTTTGCGGGTAGCGAGAAAAAAATTTTTTCTTTCATTTTTTGAAAGAGCATAAGGGGGTACCCTTTGCCTTTTTTTCATAATTTAAAAAAAAATTTTTCTCGCTACCCGCAAAAAAAAAGTTTTGAATTTAAGCCAATATGTTTATCTATACAACGCAAAAGTAATCAAGTCGATATCTTGAAAACTAAGCAAGTTATGACCAAAAAAGCAACCAGTTCTAGTACTGACTTTTTTGGTCATAACTTGCTTAGTTTTCAAGATATCGACTGGATTTCTTTTGCGTTGTATAGATAAACATATTGGCTTTAATTCAAAACTTTTTTTTGCGGGTAGCGAGAAAAAAATTTTTTTTTTCATTTTTTGAAAGAGCATAAGGGGGTACCCTTTGCCTTTTTTTCATAATTAAAAAAAAAAATTTTCTCGCTACCCGCAAAAAAAAAGTTTTGAATTAAAGCCAATATGTTTATCTATACAACGCAAAAGAAATCAAGTCGATATCTTGAAAACTAAGCAAGTTATGACCAAAAAAGTAACCAGTTCTAGTACTGACTTTTTTGGTCATAACTTGCTTAGTTTTCAAGATATCGACTTGATTTCTTTTGCGTTGTATAGATAAACATATTGGCTTAAATTCAAAACTTTTTTTTTGCGGGTAGCGAGAAATTTTTTTTTTTAAATTATGAAAAAAAGGCAAAGGGTACCCCCTTATGCTTTTTCAAAAAATGCAAGAAAACATTTTTTTGTCGCTACCCGCAAAAAGTTTTGAATTTAAGCCAATATGTTTATCTATACAACGCAAAAGTAATCAAGTCGATATCTTGAAAACTAAGCAAGTTATGACCAAAAAAGCAACCAGTTCTAGTACTGACTTTTTTGGTCATAACTTGCTTAGTTTTCAAGATATTGACTTGATTTCTTTTGCGTTGTATAGATAAACATATTGGCTTTAATTCAAAACTTTTTTTGCGGGTAGCGAGAAAAATTTTTTTTTCAAAAATTATGAAAAAAAGGCAAAGGGTACCCCCTTTTGCTTTTTCAAAAAATGAAAAAAAAATTTTTTTCTTGCTACCCGCAAAAAAAAGTTTTGAATTAAAGCCAATGTTTATCTATACAACGTAAAAGAAATCAAGTCGATATCTTGAAAACTAAGCAAGTTATGACCAAAAAAGTCAGTACTAGAACTGGTTGCTTTTTTGGTCATAACTTGCTTAGTTTTTAAGATATCGACTTGATTACTTTTCTGTTGTATAGATAAACATATTGGCTTTACTTCAAAACTTTTTTTGCGGGTAGCGAGAAAAATTTTTTTTTCAAAAATTATGAAAAAAAGGCAAAGGGTACCCCCTTATGCTCTTTCAAAAAATGAAAGAAAAAATTTTGTTCTCGCTACCCGCAAAAAAAAGTTTTGAATTAAAGCCAATATGTTTATCTATACAACGCAAAAGAAATCCAGTCGATATCTTGAAAACTAAGCAAGTTATGACCAAAAAAGTCAGTACTAGAACTGGTTGCTTTTTTGGTCATAACTTGCTTAGTTTTCAAGATATCGACTTGATTTCTTTTGCGTTGTATAGATAAACATATTGGCTTAAATTCAAAACTTTTTTTTGCGGGTAGCGGGAAAAAATTTTTTTTTTTAAATTATGAAAAAAAGGCAAAGGGTATCCTTATGCTCTTTCAAAAAATGAAAGAAAAAATTTTTTTCTCGCTACCCGCAAAAAAAAGTTTTGAATTAAAGCCAATATGTTTATCTATACAACGCAAAAGAAATCCAGTCGATATCTTGAAAACTAAGCAAGTTATGACCAAAAAAGTCAGTACTAGAACTGGTTGCTTTTTTGGTCATAACTTGCTTAGTTTTCAAGATATCCACTTGATTACTTTTGCGTTGTATAGATAAACATATTGGCTTAAATTCAAAACTTTTTTTTTGCGGGTAGCGAGAAATTTTTTTTTTTTAAATTATGAAAAAAAGGCAAAGGGTACCCCCTTATGCTCTTTCAAAAAATGAAAGAAAAAATTTTTTTTCTCGCTACCTGCAAAAAAAGTTTTGAATTAAAACCAATATGTTTATCTATACAACGCAAAAGAAATCCAGTCGATATCTTGAAAACTAAGCAAGTTATGACCAAAAAAGTCAGTACTAGAATTGGTTGCTTTTTTGGTCATAACTTGCTTAGTTTTCAAGATATCGACTTGATTTCTTTTGCGTTGTATAGATAAACATATTGGCTTTAATTCAAAACTTTTTTTGCGGGTAGCGAGAACAAAATTTTTTCTTTCATTTTTTGAAAGAGCATAAGGGGGTACCCTTTGCCTTTTTTTCATAATTTTTGAAAAAAAAATTTTTCTCGCTACCCGCAAAAAAAGTTTTGAAGTAAAGCCAATATGTTTATCTATACAACAGAAAAGTAATCAAGTCGATATCTTAAAAACTAAGCAAGTTATGACCAAAAAAGCAACCAGTTCTAGTACTGACTTTTTTGGTCATAACTTGCTTAGTTTTCAAGATATCGACTTGATTTCTTTTACGTTGTAAAGATAAACATATTGGCTTTAATTCAAAACTTTTTTTTTGCGGGTAGCAAGAAAAAAATTTTTTTTTCATTTTTTGAAAAAGCAAAAGGGGGTACCCTTTGCCTTTTTTTCATAATTTTTGAAAAAAAAATTTTTCTCGCTACCCGCAAAAAAAGTTTTGAATTAAAGCCAATATGTTTATCTATACAACGCAAAAGAAATCAAGTCAATATCTTGAAAACTAAGCAAGTTATGACCAAAAAAGTCAGTACTAGAACTGGTTGCTTTTTTGGTCATAACTTGCTTAGTTTTCAAGATATCGACTTGATTACTTTTGCGTTGTATAGATAAACATATTGGCTTAAATTCAAAACTTTTTGCGGGTAGCGACAAAAAAATGTTTTCTTGCATTTTTTGAAAAAGCATAAGGGGGTACCCTTTGCCTTTTTTTCATAATTTAAAAAAAAAAATTTCTCGCTACCCGCAAAAAAAAAGTTTTGAATTTAAGCCAATATGTTTATCTATACAACGCAAAAGAAATCAAGTCGATATCTTGAAAACTAAGCAAGTTATGACCAAAAAAGTCAGTACTAGAACTGGTTACTTTTTTGGTCATAACTTGCTTAGTTTTCAAGATATCGACTTGATTTCTTTTGCGTTGTATAGATAAACATATTGGCTTTAATTCAAAACTTTTTTTTTGCGGGTAGCGAGAAAATTTTTTTTTTTAATTATGAAAAAAAGGCAAAGGGTACCCCCTTATGCTCTTTCAAAAAATGAAAAAAAAAATTTTTTCTCGCTACCCCCAAAAAAAAACTTTTTTGAATTAAAGCCAATATGTTTATCTATACAACGCAAAAGAAATCAAGTCGATATCTTGAAAACTAAGCAAGTTATGACCAAAAAAGCAACCAATTCTAGTACTGACTTTTTTGGTCATAACTTGCTTAGTTTTCAAGATATCGACTTGATTTCTTTTGCGTTGTATAGATAAACATATTGGCTTTAATTCAAAACTTTTTTTTGCGGGTAGCGACAAAAAAATGTTTTCTTTAATTTTTTGAAAAAGCATAAGGGGGTACCCTTTGCCTTTTTTTCATAATTTAAAAAAAAAAAATTTCTCGCTACCCGCAAAAAAAAGTTTTGAATTTAAGCCAATATGTTTATCTATACAACGCAAAAGAAATCAAGTCGATATCTTGAAAACTAAGCAAGTTATGACCAAAAAAGCAACCAGTTTTAGTACTGACTTTTTTGGTCATAACTTGCTTAGTTTTCAAGATATCGACTGGATTTCTTTTGCGTTGTATAGATAAACATATTGGCTTTAATTCAAAACTTTTTTTTGCGGGTAGCGAGAAAAAAATTTTTTCTTTCATTGAAAGAGCATAAGGGGGTACCCTTTGCCTTTTTTTCATAATTTAAAAAAAAAATTTCTCGCTACCCGCAAAAAAAAGTTTTGAATTTAAGCCAATATGTTTATCTATACAACGCAAAAGAAATCAAGTCGATATCTTGAAAACTAAGCAAGTTATGACCAAAAAAGCAACCAGTTCTAGTACTGACTTTTTTGGTCATAACTTGCTTAGTTTTCAAGATATCGACTGGATTTCTTTTGCGTTGTATAGACAAACATATTGGCTTTAATTCAAAACTTTTTTTGCGGGTAGCGAGAAAAAAATTTTTTCTTTCATTTTTTGAAAGAGCATAAGGGGGTACCCTTTGCCTTTTTTTCATAATTAAAAAAAAAAAAATTTTCTCGCTACCCGCAAAAAAAAAGTTTTGAATTTAAGCCAATATGTTTATCTATACAACGCAAAAGAAATCAAGTCAATATCTTGAAAACTAAGCAAGTTATGACCAAAAAAGTCAGTACTAGAACTGGTTGCTTTTTTGGTCATAACTTGCTTAGTTTTCAAGATATCGACTTGATTTCTTTTGCGTTGTATAGATAAACATATTGGCTTTATTTCAAAACTTTTTTTTGCGGGTAGCGAGAAAAAAATTTTTTCTTTCATTTTTTGAAAGAGCATAAGGGGGTACCCTTTGCCTTTTTTTCATAATTAAAAAAAAAAATTTTCTCGCTACCCGCAAAAAAAAAGTTTTGAATTTAAGCCAATATGTTTATCTATACAACGCAAAAGAAATCAAGTCGATATCTTGAAAACTAAGCAAGTTATGACCAAAAAAGCAACCAGTTCTAGTACTGACTTTTTTGGTCATAACTTGCTTAGTTTTCAAGATATCGACTGGATTTTTTTTGCGTTGTATAGACAAACATATTGGCTTTAATTCAAAACTTGTTTTGCGGGTAGCGAGAAAAAAATTTTTTCTTTCATTTTTTGAAAGAGCATAAGGGGGTACCCTTTGCCTTTTTTTCATAATTTTTGAAAAAACAATTTTTTCTCGCTACCCGCAAAAAAAAAGTTTTGAATTAAAGCCAATATGTTTATCTATACAACGCAAAAGAAATCAAGTCGATATCTTGAAAACTAAGCAAGTTATGACCAAAAAAGCAACCAGTTCTAGTACTGACTTTTTTGGTCATAACTTGCTTAGTTTTCAAGATATCGACTGGATTTCTTTTGCGTTGTATAGATAAACATATTGGCTTAAATTCAAAACTTTTTTTTTGCGGGTAGCGAGAAATTTTTTTTTTAAATTATGAAAAAAAGGCAAAGGGTACCCCCTTATGCTCTTTCAAAAAATGAAAGAAAAAATTTTTTTCTCGCTACCCGCAAAAAAAGTTTTAAATTAAAGCCAATATGTTTATCTATACAACGCAAAAGAAATACAGTCGATATCTTGAAAACTAAGCAAGTTATGACCAAAAAAGTCAGTACTAGAACTGGTTGCTTTTTTGGTCATAACTTGCTTAGTTTTCAAGATATCGACTTGATTTCTTTTGCGTTGTATAGATAAACATATTGGCTTAAATTCAAAACTTTTTTTTTGCGGGTAGCGAGAAAATTTTTTTTTAAATTATGAAAAAAGGCAAAGGGTACCCCCTTATGCTTTTTCAAAAAATTAAAGAAAACATTTTTTTGTCGCTACCCGCAAAAAAAAGTTTTGAATTAAAGCCAATATGTTTATCTATACAACGCAAAAGAAATCCAGTCGATATCTTGAAAACTAAGCAAGTTATGACCAAAAAAGTCAGTACTAGAACTGGTTGCTTTTTTGGTCATAACTTGCTTAGTTTTCAAGATATCGACTTGATTTCTTTTGCGTTGTATAGATAAACATATTGGCTTTAATTCAAAAAAATTTTTTTTTTGCGGGTAGCGAGAAAAATTTTTTTTTTTCATTTTTTGAAAGAGCATAAGGGGGTACCCTTTGCCTTTTTTTCATAATTTTTTAAAAAAAATTTTTTTTTCTCGCTACCCGCAAAAAAAGTTTTGAATTAAAGCCAATATGTTTATCTATACAACGCAAAAGAAATCAAGTCGATATCTTGAAAACTAAGCAAGTTGTGACCAAAAAAGCAACCAGTTCTAGTACTGACTTTTTTGGTCATAACTTGCTTAGTTTTCAAGATATCGACTGGATTTCTTTTGCGTTGTATAGATAAACATATTGGCTTTAATTCAAAACTTTTTTTGCGGGTAGCGACAAAAAAATGTTTTCTTTAATTTTTTGAAAAAGCATAAGGGGGTACCCTTTGCCTTTTTTTCATAATTTTTGAAAAAAAATTTTTTCTCGCTACCCGCAAAAAAAAAATTTGAATTAAAGCCAATATGTTTATCTATACAACGCAAAAGAAATCAAGTCGATATCTTGAAAACTAAGCAAGTTATGACCAAAAAATTCAGTACTAGAACTGGTTGCTTTTTTGGTCATAACTTGCTTAGTTTTCAAGATATCGACTGGATTTCTTTTGCGTTGTATAGATAAACATATTGGCTTTATTTCAAAACTTTTTTTTGCGGGTAGCGAGAAAAAAATTTTTTCTTTCATTTTTTGAAAGAGCATAAGGGGGTACCCTTTGCCTTTTTTTCATAATTAAAAAAAAAAATTTTCTCGCTACCCGCAAAAAAAAGTTTTGAATTTAAGCCAATATGTTTATCTATACAACGCAAAAGAAATCAAGTCGATATCTTGAAAACTAAGCAAGTTATGACCAAAAAAGCAACCAGTTCTAGTACTGACTTTTTTGGTCATAACTTGCTTAGTTTTCAAGATATCGACTGGATTTTTTTTGCGTTGTATAGACAAACATATTGGCTTTAATTCAAAACTTGTTTTGCGGGTAGCGAGAAAAAAATTTTTTCTTTCATTTTTTGAAAGAGCATAAGGGGGTACCCTTTGCCTTTTTTTCATAATTTTTGAAAAAACAATTTTTTCTCGCTACCCGCAAAAAAAAAGTTTTGAATTAAAGCCAATATGTTTATCTATACAACGCAAAAGAAATCAAGTCGATATCTTGAAAACTAAGCAAGTTATGACCAAAAAAGCAACCAGTTCTAGTACTGACTTTTTTGGTCATAACTTGCTTAGTTTTCAAGATATCGACTGGATTTCTTTTGCGTTGTATAGATAAACATATTGGCTTAAATTCAAAACTTTTTTTTTGCGGGTAGCGAGAAATTTTTTTTTAAATTATGAAAAAAAGGCAAAGGGTACCCCCTTATGCTCTTTCAAAAAATGAAAAAAAAAATTTTTCTCGCTACCCGCAAAAAAAATTTTTTTGAATTAAAGCCAATATGTTTATCTATACAACGCAAAAGAAATCAAGTCGATATCTTGAAAACTAAGCAAGTTATGACCAAAAAAGCAACCAGTTCTAGTACTGACTTTTTTGGTCATAACTTGCTTAGTTTTCAAGATATCGACTGGATTTCTTTTGCGTTGTATAGATAAACATATTGGCTTTAATTCAAAACTTTTTTTTGCGGGTAGCGACAAAAAAATGTTTTCTTTAATTTTTTGAAAAAGCATAAGGGGGTAGGTACCCTTTGCCTTTTTTCATAATTTAAAAAAAAATTTTCTCGCTACCCGCAAAAAAAAAGTTTTGAATTTAAGCCAATATGTTTATCTATACAACGCAAAAGAAATCAAGTCGATATCTTGAAAACTAAGCAAGTTATGACCAAAAAAGCAACCAGTTCTAGTACTGACTTTTTTGGTCATAACTTGCTTAGTTTTCAAGATATCGACTGTATTTCTTTTGCGTTGTATAGATAAACATATTGGCTTTAATTTAAAACTTTTTTTGCGGGTAGCGAGAAAAAAATTTTTTCTTTCATTTTTTGAAAGAGCATAAGGGGGTACCCTTTGCCTTTTTTTCATAATTTAAAAAAAAATTTCTCGCTACCCGCAAAAAAAAAGTTTTGAATTTAAGCCAATATGTTTATCTATACAACGCAAAAGTAATCAAGTCGATATCTTGAAAACTAAGCAAGTTATGACCAAAAAAGCAACCAGTTCTAGTACTGACTTTTTTGGTCATAACTTGCTTAGTTTTCAAGATATCGACTGGATTTCTTTTGCGTTGTATAGATAAACATATTGGCTTTAATTCAAAACTTTTTTTTGCGGGTAGCGAGAAAAAAATTTTTTCTTTCATTTTTTGAAAAAGCATAAGGGGGTACCCTTTGCCTTTTTTTCATAATTTTTGAAAAAAAAATTTTTCTCGCTACCCGCAAAAAAAAAGTTTTGAATTAAAGCCAATATGTTTATCTATACAACGCAAAAGAAATCAAGTCGATATCTTGAGAACTAAGCAAGTTATGACCAAAAAAGCAACCAGTTCTAGTACTGACTTTTTTGGTCATAACTTGCTTAGTTTTCAAGATATCGACTTGATTTCTTTTGCGTTGTATAGATAAACATATTGGCTTTAATTCAAAACTTTTTTTTGCGGGTAGCGAGAAAAAAAATTTTTTTTCAAAAATTATGAAAAAAAGGCAAAGGGTACCCCCTTATGCTTTTTCAAAAAATGAAAGAAAAAAATTTTTTGTCGCTACCCGCAAAAAAAAGTTTTGAATTAAAGCCAATATGTTTATCTATACAACGCAAAAGAAATCAAGTCGATATCTTGAAAACTAAGCAAGTTATGACCAAAAAAGCAACCAGTTCTAGTACTGACTTTTTTGGTCATAACTTGCTTAGTTTTCAAGATATCGACTTGATTTCTTTTGCGTTGTATAGATAAACATATTGGCTTTAATTCAAAAAAAAATTTTTTTGCGGGTAGCGAGAAAAAATTTTTTTTTTTCATTTTTTGAAAGAGCATAAGGGGGTAGGTACCCTTTGCCTTTTTTTCATAATTTTTGAAAAAAAAAATTTTTTTCTCGCTACCCGCAAAAAAAGTTTTGAATTAAAGCCAATATGTTTATCTATACAACGCAAAAGAAATCCAGTCGATATCTTGAAAACTAAGCAAGTTATGACCAAAAAAGTCAGTACTAGAACTGGTTGCTTTTTTGGTCACAACTTGCTTAGTTTTCAAGATATCGACTTGATTTCTTTTGCGTTGTATAGATAAACATATTGGCTTTAATTCAAAACTTTTTTTGCGGGTAGCGAGAAAAAAATTTTTTTTTTTTCAAAAATTATGAAAAAAAGGCAAAGGGTACCCCCTTATGCTCTTTCAAAAAATGAAAAAAAAATTTTTTCTCGCTACCCGCAAAAAAAAATTTTTTTGAATTAAAGCCAATATGTTTATCTATACAACGCAAAAGAAATCAAGTCGATATCTTGAAAACTAAGCAAGTTATGACCAAAAAAGCAACCAGTTCTAGTACTGACTTTTTTGGTCATAACTTGCTTAGTTTTCAAGATATCGACTGGATTTCTTTTGCGTTGTATAGATAAACATATTGGCTTTAATTCAAAACTTTTTTTTGCGGGTAGCGACAAAAAAATGTTTTCTTTAATTTTTTGAAAAAGCATAAGGGTTTACCCTTTGCCTTTTTTCATAATTTAAAAAAAAATTTTCTCGCTACCCGCAAAAAAAAAGTTTTGAATTTAAGCCAATATGTTTATCTATACAACGCAAAAAAAATCAAGTCGATATCTTGAAAACTAAGCAAGTTATGACCAAAAAAGCAACCAGTTCTAGTACTGACTTTTTTGGTCATAACTTGCTTAGTTTTCAAGATATCGACTGGATTTCTTTTGCGTTGTATAGATAAACATATTGGCTTTAATTCAAAACTTTTTTTGCGGGTAGCGAGAAAAAAATTTTTTCTTTCATTTTTTGAAAGAGCATAAGGGGGTACCCTTTGCTTTTTTCATAATTTAAAAAAAAATTTTTCTCGCTACCCGCAAAAAAAAGTTTTGAATTTAAGCCAATATGTTTATCTATACAACGCAAAAGTAATCAAGTCGATATCTTGAAAACTAAGCAAGTTATGACCAAAAAAGCAACCAGTTCTAGTACTGACTTTTTTGGTCATAACTTGCTTAGTTTTCAAGATATCGACTGGATTTCTTTTGCGTTGTATAGATAAACATATTGGCTTTAATTCAAAACTTTTTTTTGCGGGTAGCGAGAAAAAAATTTTTTCTTTAATTTTTTGAAAAAGCATAAGGGGGTACCCTTTGCCTTTTTTTCATAATTTTTGAAAAAAAAATTTTCTCGCTACCCGCAAAAAAAAAGTTTTGAATTAAAGCCAATATGTTTATCTATACAACGCAAAAGAAATCAAGTCGATATCTTGAAAACTAAGCAAGTTATGACCAAAAAAGCAACCAGTTCTAGTACTGACTTTTTTGGTCATAACTTGCTTAGTTTTCAAGATATCGACTTGATTTCTTTTGCGTTGTATAGATAAACATATTGGCTTTAATTCAAAACATTTTTTTTTGCGGGTAGCGAGAAAAAAATTTTTTTTTTTCAAAAATTATGAAAAAAAAGGCAAAGGGTACCCCCTTATGCTTTTTCAAAAAATGAAAGAAAAAAATTTTTTGTCGCTACCCGCAAAAAAAAGTTTTGAATTAAAGCCAATATGTTTATCTATACAACGCAAAAGAAATCAAGTCGATATCTTGAAAACTAAGCAAGTTATGACCAAAAAAGTCAGTACTAGAACTGGTTGCTTTTTTGGTCATAACTTGCTTAGTTTTCAAGATATCGACTTGATTACTTTTGCGTTGTATAGATAAACATATTGGCTTTAATTCAAAACTTTTTTTTGCGGGTAGCGAGAAAATTTTTTTTTTTAAATTATGAAAAAAGGCAAAGGGTACCCCCTTATGCTCTTTCAAAAAATGAAAAAAAATTTTTTTCTCGCTACCCGCAAAAAAAAAATTTTTTGAATTAAAGCCAATATGTTTATCTATACAACGCAAAAGAAATCAAGTCGATATCTTGAAAACTAAGCAAGTTATGACCAAAAAAGCAACCAGTTCTAGTACTGACTTTTTTGGTCATATCTTGCTTAGTTTTCAAGATATCGACTGGAGTTCTTTTGCGTTGTATTGATAAACATATTGGCTTTAATTCAAAACTTTTTTTGCGGGTAGCGAGAAAAAAATTTTTTCTTTCATTTTTTTAAAGAGCATAAGGGGGTACCCTTTGCCTTTTTTTCATAATTAAAAAAAAAAATTTCTCGCTACCCGCAAAAAAAAAGTTTTGAATTTAAGCCAATATGTTTATCTATACAACGCAAAAGTAATCAAGTCGATATCTTGAAAACTAAGCAAGTTATGACCAAAAAAGCAACCAGTTCTAGTACTGACTTTTTTGGTCATAACTTGCTTAGTTTTCAACATATCGACTGGATTTCTTTTGCGTTGTATAGATAAACATATTGGCTTTAATTCAAAACTTTTTTTGCGGGTAGCGAGAAAAAAATTTTTTCTTTCATTTTTTGAAAGAGCATAAGGGGGTACCCTTTGCCTTTTTTTCATAATTTAAAAAAAAAAATTTTTTTCCCGCTACCCGCAAAAAAAAGTTTTGAATTTAAGCCAATATGTTTATCTATACAACGCAAAAGAAATCAAGTCGATATCTTGAAAACTAAGCAAGTTATGACCAAAAAAGCAACCAGTTCTAGTACTGACTTTTTTGGTCATAACTTGCTTAGTTTTCAAGATATCGACTGGATTTCTTTTGCGTTGTATAGATAAACATATTGGCTTTAATTCAAAACTTTTTTTTGCGGGTAGCGAGAACAAAATTTCTTCATTTTTTGAAAGAGCATAAGGGGGTACCCTTTGCCTTTTTTTCATAATTTTTGAAAAAAAATTTTTCTCGCTACCCGCAAAAAAAGTTTTGAAGTAAAGCCAATATGTTTATCTATACAACAGAAAAGTAATCAAGTCGATATCTTAAAAACTAAGCAAGTTATGACCAAAAAAGCAACCAGTTCTAGTACTGACTTTTTTGGTCATAACTTGCTTAGTTTTCAAGATATCGACTTGATTTCTTTTGCGTTGTATAGATAAATATATTGGCTTTAATTCAAAACTTTTTTTTGCGGGTAGCGAGAAAAAAATTTTTTCTTTCATTTTTTGAAAGAGCATAAGGGGGTACCCTTTGCCTTTTTTTCATAATTTAAAAAAAAAAAAATTTCTCGCTACCCGCAAAAAAAAGTTTTGAATTTAAGCCAATATGTTTATCTATACAACGCAAAAGTAATCAAGTCGATATCTTGAAAACTAAGCAAGTTATGACCAAAAAAGCAACCAGTTCTAGTACTGACTTTTTTGGTCATAACTTGCTTAGTTTTCAAGATATCGACTGGATTTCTTTTGCGTTGTATAGATAAACATATTGGCTTTAATTCAAAACTTTTTTTTTGCGGGTAGCGAGAAAAAAATTTTTTTTAAATTATGAAAAAAAGGCAAAGGGTACCCCCATATGCTTTTTCAAAAAATTAAAGAAAAAATTTTTTTCTCGCTACCCGCAAAAAAAAGTTTTGAATTAAAGCCAATATGTTTATCTATACAACGCAAAAGAAATCAAGTCGATATCTTGAAAACTAAGCAAGTTATGACCAAAAAAGTCAGTACTAGAACTGGTTACTTTTTTGGTCATAACTTGCTTAGTTTTCAAGATATCGACTTGATTTCTTTTGCGTTGTATAGATAAACATATTGGCTTTAATTCAAAACTTTTTTCGCTGGAAGCGAGAAAAAAAAATTTTTTTTTTTCAAAAATTATGAAAAAACGGCAAAGGGTACCCCCTTCTGCTCTTTCAAAAAATGAAAAAAAAAAAATTTTCTCGCTACCCGCAAAAAAAATTTTTGAATTAAAGCCAATATGTTTATCTATACAACGCAAAAGAAATCAAGTCGATATCTTGAAAACTAAGCAAGTTATGACCAAAAAAGCAACCAGTTCTAGTACTGACTTTTTTGGTCATAACTTGCTTAGTTTTCAAGATATCGACTTGATTTCTTTTGCGTTGTATAGATAAACATATTGGCTTTAATTCAAAACTTTTTTTTGCGGGTAGCGACAAAAAATGTTTTCTTTCATTTTTTGAAAAAGCATAAAGGGGTACCCTTTGCCTTTTTTTTCATAATTTAAAAAAAAAAATTTCTCGCTACCCGCAAAAAAAAAGTTTTGTATTAAAGCCAATATGTTTATCTATACAACGCAAAAGAAATCAAGTCGATATCTTGAAAAATAAGCAAGTTATGACCAAAAAAGTCAGTACTAGAACTGGTTACTTTTTTGGTCATAACTTGCTTAGTTTTCAAGATATCGACTTGATTTCTTTTGCGTTGTATAGATAAACATATTGGCTTTAATTCAAAACTTTTTTCGCTGGTAGCGAGAAAAAAAATTTTTTTTTTCAAAAATTATGAAAAAAAGGCAAAGGGTACCCCCTTATGCTCTTTCAAAAAATGAAAAAAAAATTTTTCTCGCTACACGCAAAAAAAATTTTTGAATTAAAGCCAATATGTTTATCTATACAACGCAAAAGAAATCAAGTCGATATCTTGAAAACTAAGCAAGTTATGACCAAAAAAGCAACCAGTTCTAGTACTGACTTTTTTGGTCATAGCTTGCTTAGTTTTCAAGATATCGACTGGATTTCTTTTGCGTTGTATAGATAAACATATTGGCTTTAATTCAAAACTTTTTTTGCGGGTAGCGACAAAAAAATGTTTTCTTTCATTTTTTGAAAAAGCATAAGGGGGTACCCTTTGCCCTTTTTTTCATAATTTAAAAAAAAAATTTTCTCGCTACCCGCAAAAAAAGTTTTGTATTAAAGCCAATATGTTTATCTATACAACGCAAAAGAAATCAAGTCGATATCTGGAAAACTAAGCAAGTTATGACCAAAAAAGTCAGTACTACAACTGGTTACTTTTTTGGTCATAACTTGCTTAGTTTTCAAGATATCGACTTGATTTCTTTTGCGTTGAATAGATAAACATATTGGCTTTAATACAAAACTTTTTTTTGCGGGTAGCAAGAAAAAAATTTTTTTTTTCATTTTTTGAAAAAGCATAAGGGGGTACACTTTGCCAGTAACCAGTTCTAGTACTGACTTTTTTGGTCATAACTTGCTTAGTTTTCAAGATATCGACTTGATTTCTTTTGCGTTGTATAGATAAACATATTGGCTTTAATTCAAAACTTTTTTTTGCGGGTAGCGAGAAAAAAAATTTTTTTTTCAAAAATTATGAAAAAAAGGCAAAGGGTACCCCCTTATGCTTTTTCAAAAAATTAAAGAAAAAATTTTTTGTCGCTACCCGCAAAAAAAAGTTTTGAATTAAAGCCAATATGTTTATCTATACAACGCAAAAGAAATCAAGTCGATATCTTGAAAACTAAGCAAGTTATGACCAAAAAAGCAACCAGTTCTAGTACTGACTTTTTTGGTCATAACTTGCTTAGTTTTCAAGATATCGACTTGATTTCTTTTGCGTTGTATAGATAAACATATTGGCTTTAATTCAAAACTTTTTTTTGCGGGTAGCGAGAAAAATTTTTTTTTTCAAAAATTATGAAAAAAAGGCAAAGGGTACCCCCTTATGCTTTTTCAAAAAATTAAAGAAAAAATTTTTTTCTCGCTACCCGCAAAAAAAAGTTTTGAATTAAAGCCAATATGTTTATCTATACAACGCAAAAGAAATCAAGTCGATATCTTGAAAACTAAGCAAGTTATGACCAAAAAAGCAACCAGTTCTAGTACTGACTTTTTTGGTCATAACTTGCTTAGTTTTCAAGATATCGACTTGATTTCTTTTGCGTTGTATAGATAAACATATTGGCTTTAATTCAAAACTTTTTTTGCGGGTAGCGACAAAAAAATGTTTTCTTTCATTTTTTGAAAAAGCATAAGGGGGTACCCTTTGCTTTTTTCATAATTTAAAAAAAAATTTTTCTCGCTACCCGCAAAAAAAAGTTTTGAATTTAAGCCAATATGTTTATCTATACAACGTAAAAGTAATCAAGTCGATATCTTGAAAACTAAGCAAGTTATGACCAAAAAAGCAACCAGTTCTAGTACTGACTTTTTTGGTCATAACTTGCTTAGTTTTCAAGATATCGACTGGATTTCTTTTGCGTTGTATAGATAAACATATTGGCTTTAATTCAAAACTTTTTTTTGCGGGTAGCGAGAAAAAAATTTTTTCTTTAATTTTTTGAAAAAGCATAAGGGGGTACCCTTTGCCTTTTTTTCATAATTTTTGAAAAAAAAATTTTCTCGCTACCCGCAAAAAAAAAGTTTTGAATTAAAGCCAATATGTTTATCTATACAACGCAAAAGAAATCAAGTCGATATCTTGAAAACTAAGCAAGTTATGACCAAAAAAGCAACCAGTTCTAGTACTGACTTTTTTGGTCATAACTTGCTTAGTTTTCAAGATATCGACTTGATTTCTTTTGCGTTGTATAGATAAACATATTGGCTTTAATTCAAAACATTTTTTTTTGCGGGTAGCGAGAAAAAAAATTTTTTTTTTTCAAAAATTATGAAAAAAAAGGCAAAGGGTACCCCCTTATGCTTTTTCAAAAAATGAAAGAAAAAAATTTTTTGTCGCTACCCGCAAAAAAAAGTTTTGAATTAAAGCCAATATGTTTATCTATACAACGCAAAAGAAATCAAGTCGATATCTTGAAAACTAAGCAAGTTATGACCAAAAAAGTCAGTACTAGAACTGGTTGCTTTTTTGGTCATAACTTGCTTAGTTTTCAAGATATCGACTTGATTACTTTTGCGTTGTATAGATAAACATATTGGCTTTAATTCAAAACTTTTTTTTGCGGGTAGCGAGAAAATTTTTTTTTTTAAATTATGAAAAAAGGCAAAGGGTACCCCCTTATGCTCTTTCAAAAAATGAAAAAAAAATTTTTTCTCGCTACCCGCAAAAAAAAATTTTTTTGAATTAAAGCCAATATGTTTATCTATACAACGCAAAAGAAATCAAGTCGATATCTTGAAAACTAAGCAAGTTATGACCAAAAAAGCAACCAGTTCTAGTACTGACTTTTTTGGTCATATCTTGCTTAGTTTTCAAGATATCGACTGGACTTCTTTTGCGTTGTATTGATAAACATATTGGCTTTAATTCAAAACTTTTTTTGCGGGTAGCGAGAAAAAAATTTTTTCTTTCATTTTTTTAAAGAGCATAAGGGGGTACCCTTTGCCTTTTTTTCATAATTAAAAAAAAAAATTTCTCGCTACCCGCAAAAAAAAAGTTTTGAATTTAAGCCAATATGTTTATCTATACAACGCAAAAGTAATCAAGTCGATATCTTGAAAACTAAGCAAGTTATGACCAAAAAAGCAACCAGTTCTAGTACTGACTTTTTTGGTCATAACTTGCTTAGTTTTCAACATATCGACTGGATTTCTTTTGCGTTGTATAGATAAACATATTGGCTTTAATTCAAAACTTTTTTTGCGGGTAGCGAGAAAAAAATTTTTTCTTTCATTTTTTGAAAGAGCATAAGGGGGTACCCTTTGCCTTTTTTTCATGATTTAAAAAAAAAAATTTTTTTCCCGCTACCCGCAAAAAAAAGTTTTGAATTTAAGCCAATATGTTTATCTATACAACGCAAAAGAAATCAAGTCGATATCTTGAAAACTAAGCAAGTTATGACCAAAAAAGCAACCAGTTCTAGTACTGACTTTTTTGGTCATAACTTGCTTAGTTTTCAAGATATCGACTGGATTTCTTTTGCGTTGTATAGATAAACATATTGGCTTTAATTCAAAACTTTTTTTTGCGGGTAGCGAGAACAAAATTTCTTCATTTTTTGAAAGAGCATAAGGGGGTACCCTTTGCCTTTTTTTCATAATTTTTGAAAAAAAATTTTTCTCGCTACCCGCAAAAAAAGTTTTGAAGTAAAGCCAATATGTTTATCTATACAACAGAAAAGTAATCAAGTCGATATCTTAAAAACTAAGCAAGTTATGACCAAAAAAGCAACCAGTTCTAGTACTGACTTTTTTGGTCATAACTTGCTTAGTTTTCAAGATATCGACTTGATTTCTTTTGCGTTGTATAGATAAATATATTGGCTTTAATTCAAAACTTTTTTTTGCGGGTAGCGAGAAAAAAATTTTTTCTTTCATTTTTTGAAAGAGCATAAGGGGGTACCCTTTGCCTTTTTTTCATAATTTAAAAAAAAAAAAATTTCTCGCTACCCGCAAAAAAAAGTTTTGAATTTAAGCCAATATGTTTATCTATACAACGCAAAAGTAATCAAGTCGATATCTTGAAAACTAAGCAAGTTATGACCAAAAAAGCAACCAGTTCTAGTACTGACTTTTTTGGTCATAACTTGCTTAGTTTTCAAGATATCGACTGGATTTCTTTTGCGTTGTATAGATAAACATATTGGCTTTAATTCAAAACTTTTTTTTTGCGGGTAGCGAGAAAAAAATTTTTTTTAAATTATGAAAAAAAGGCAAAGGGTACCCCCATATGCTTTTTCAAAAAATTAAAGAAAAAATTTTTTTCTCGCTACCCGCAAAAAAAAGTTTTGAATTAAAGCCAATATGTTTATCTATACAACGCAAAAGAAATCAAGTCGATATCTTGAAAACTAAGCAAGTTATGACCAAAAAAGTCAGTACTAGAACTGGTTACTTTTTTGGTCATAACTTGCTTAGTTTTCAAGATATCGACTTGATTTCTTTTGCGTTGTATAGATAAACATATTGGCTTTAATTCAAAACTTTTTTCGCTGGAAGCGAGAAAAAAAAATTTTTTTTTTTCAAAAATTATGAAAAAACGGCAAAGGGTACCCCCTTCTGCTCTTTCAAAAAATGAAAAAAAAAAAATTTTCTCGCTACCCGCAAAAAAAATTTTTGAATTAAAGCCAATATGTTTATCTATACAACGCAAAAGAAATCAAGTCGATATCTTGAAAACTAAGCAAGTTATGACCAAAAAAGCAACCAGTTCTAGTACTGACTTTTTTGGTCATAACTTGCTTAGTTTTCAAGATATCGACTTGATTTCTTTTGCGTTGTATAGATAAACATATTGGCTTTAATTCAAAACTTTTTTTGCGGGTAGCGACAAAAAATGTTTTCTTTCATTTTTTGAAAAAGCATAAAGGGGTACCCTTTGCCTTTTTTTTCATAATTTAAAAAAAAAAATTTCTCGCTACCCGCAAAAAAAAAGTTTTGTATTAAAGCCAATATGTTTATCTATACAACGCAAAAGAAATCAAGTCGATATCTTGAAAACTAAGCAAGTTATGACCAAAAAAGTCAGTACTAGAACTGGTTGCTTTTTTGGTCATAACTTGTATAGTTTTCAAGATATCGACTTGATTTCTTTTGCGTTGTATAGATAAACATATTGGCTTTAATACAAAACTTTTTTTGCGGGTAGCAAGAAAAAATTTTTTTTTTTCATTTTTTGAAAAAGCATAAGGGGGTACCCTTTGCCTTTTTTTTCATAATTTTTGAAAAAAAATTTTTTCTCGCTACCCGCAAAAAAAAGTTTTGAATTAAAGCCAATATGTTTATCTATACAACGCAAAAGAAATCAAGTCGATATCTTGAAAACTAAGCAAGTTATGACCAAAAAAGTCAGTACTAGAACTGGTTACTTTTTTGGTCATAACTTGCTTAGTTTTCAAGATATTGACTTGATTTCTTTTGCGTTGTATAGATAAACATATTGGCTTTAATTCAAAACTTTTTTTTGCGGGTAGCGAGAAATTTTTTTTTTCAAAAATTATGAAAAAAAGGCAAAGGGTACACCCTTATGCTTTTTCAAAAAATGAAAAAAAAAATTTTTTCTTGCTACCCACAAAAAAAAGTTTTGAATTAAAGCCAATATGTTTATCTATACAACGCAAAAGAAATCAAGTCGATATCTTGAAAACTAAGCAAGTTATGACCAAAAAAGTCAGTAGTAGAACTGGTTGCTTTTTTGGTCATAACTTGCTTAGTTTTCAAGATATCGTCTTGATTTCTTTTGCATTGTATAGATAAACATATTGGCTTTAATTCAAACTTTTTTTTGCGGGTAGCAAGAAAAAATTTTTTTTTTCATTTTTTGAAAAAGCATAAGGGTCATAACTTGCTTAGTTTTCAAGATATGGAATTGATTTCTTTTGCGTTGTATAGATAAACATATTGGCTTTAATTCAAAACTTTTTTTTGCGGGTAGCGAGAAAAAAAATTTTTTTTCATTTTTTGAAAAAGCATAAGGGGGTACCCTTTGCCTTTTTTCATAATTTTTGAAAAAAAAATTTTCTCGCTACCGGCAAAAAAAGTTTTGAATTAAAGCCAATATGTTTATCTATACAGCGCAAAAGAAATCAAGTCGATATCTTGAAAACTAAGCAAGTTATGACCAAAAAAGGAACCAGTTCTAGTACTGACTTTTTTGGTCATAACTTGCTTAGTTTTCAAGATATCGACTTGATTTCTTTTGCGTTGTATGGATAAACATATTGGCTTTAATTCAAAACTTTTTTTTGCGGGTAGCAAGAAAAAATTTTTTTTTTCATTTTTTGAAAAAGCATAAGGGTCATAACTTGCTTAGTTTTCAAGATATCGAATTGATTTCTTTTGCGTTGTATAGATAAACATATTGGCTTTAATTCAAAACTTTTTTTTGCGGGTAGCGCAAAAGAAATCAAGTCGATATCTTGAAAACTAAGCAAGTTATGACCAAAAAAGTAACCAGTTCTAGTACTGACTTTTTTGGTCATAACTTGCTTAGTTTTCAAGATATCGACTGGATTTCTTTTGCGTTGTATAGATAAACATATTGGCTTTAATTCAAAACTTTTTTTTGCGGGTAGCAAGAAAAAATTTTTTTTTTTCATTTTTTGAAAAAGCATAAGGGTCATAACTTGCTTAGTTTTCAAGATATCGAATTGATTTCTTTTGCGTTGTATAGATAAACATATTGGCTTTAATTCAAAACTTTTTTTTGCGGGTAGCGCAAAAGAAATCAAGTCGATATCTTGAAAACTAAGCAAGTTATGACCAAAAAAGTAACCAGTTCTAGTACTGACTTTTTTGGTCATAACTTGCTTAGTTTTCAAGATATCGACTGGATTTCTTTTGCGTTGTATAGATAAACATATTGGCTTTAATTCAAAACTTTTTTTGCTGGTAGCGAGAAAAAAAATTTTTTTTTCAAAAATTATGAAAAAAAGGCAAAGGGTACCCCCTTATGCTCTTTCAAAAAATGAAAAAAACATTTTTTTCTCGCTACCCGCAAAAAAAATTTTTGAATTAAAGCCAATATGTTTATCCATACAACGCAAAAGAAATCAAGTCGATATCTTGAAAACTAAGCAAGTTATGACCAAAAAAGTAACCAGTTCTAGTACTGACTTTTTTGGTCATAACTTGCTTAGTTTTCAAGATATCGACTTGATTTCTTTTGCGTTGTATAGATAAACACATTGGCTTTAATTCAAAACTTTTTTTTGCGGGTAGCGACAAAAATTTTTTTCTTTCATTTTTTGAAAAAGCATAAGGGGGTACCATTTGCCTTTTTTTAATAATTTAAAAAAAAATTTTTTTCTCGCTACCCTCAAAAAAAAGTTTGGATTTAAAGCCAATATGTTTATCTATACAACGCAAAAGAAATCAAGTCGATATCTTGAAAACTAAGCAAGTTATGACCAAAAAAGCAACCAGTTCTAGTACTGACTTTTTTGGTCATAACTTGCTTAGTTTTCAAGATATCGACTTGATTTCTTTTGCGTTGTATAGATAAACATATTGGCTTTAATTCAAAACTTTTTTTTGCGGGTAGCGAGAAAAAAATTTTTTTTTTAAAAATTATGAAAAAAAGGCAAAGGGTACCCCCTTATGCTTTTTCAAAAAATGAAAGAAAAAATTTTTTTCTCGCTACCCGCAAAAAAAGTTTTGAATTAAAGCCAATATGTTTATCTATACAACGCAAAAGAAATCAAGTCGATATCTTGAAAACTAAGCAAGTTATGACCAAAAAAGCAACCAGTTCTAGTACTGACTTTTTTGGTCATAACTTGCTTAGTTTTCAAGATATCGACTTGATTTCTTTTGCGTTGTATAGATAAACATATTGGCTTTAATTCAAAACTTTTTTTTTGCGGGTAGCGAGAAAAAAATTTTTTTTTAAAAAATTATGAAAAAAAGGCAAAGGGTACCCCCTTATGCTTTTTCAAAAAATGAAAGAAAAAATTTTTTTCTCGCTACCCGCAAAAAAAGTTTTGAATTAAAGCCAATATGTTTATCTATACAACGCAAAAGAAGTCAAGTCGATATCTTGAAAACTAAGCAAGTTATGACCAAAAAAGTCAGTACTAGAACTGGTTGCTTTTTTGGTCATAACTTGCTTAGTTTTCAAGATATCGACTTGATTTCTTTTGCGTTGTATAGATAAACATATTGGCTTTAATTCAAAACTTTTTTTTGCGGGTAGAGAGAAATTTTTTTTTTTAAATTATGAAAAAAAGGCAAAGGGTACCCCCTTATGCTTTTTCAAAAAATGAAAGAAAAAATTTTTTTCTCGCTACCCGCAAAAAAAAGTTTTGAATTAAAGCCAATATGTTTATCTATACAACGCAAAAGAAATCAAGTCGATATCTTGAAAACTAAGCAAGTTATGACCAAAAAAGCAACCAGTTCTAGTACTGACTTTTTTGGTCATAACTTGCTTAGTTTTCAAGATATCGACTTGATTTGTTTTGCGTTGTATAGATAAACATATTGGCTTTAATTCAAAACTTTTTTTTTGCGGGTAGAGAGAAATTTTTTTTTTAAATTATGAAAAAAAGGCAAAGGGTACCCCCTTATGCTTTTTCAAAAAATGAAAGAAAAAATTTTTTTCTCGCTACCCGCAAAAAAAAGTTTTGAATTAAAGCCAATATGTTTATCTATACAACGCAAAAGAAATCAAGTCGATATCTTGAAAACTAAGCAAGTTATGACCAAAAAAGTCAGTACTAGAACTGGTTGCTTTTTTGGTCATAACTTGCTTAGTTTTCAAGATATCGACTTGATTTCTTTTGCGTTGTATAGATAAACATATTGGCTTTAATACAAAACTTTTTTTGCGGGTAGCAAGAAAAAAATTTTTTTTTCATTTTTTGAAAAAGCATAAGGGGGTACCCTTTGCCAGTAACCAGTTCTAGTACTGACTTTTTTGGTCATAACTTGCTTAGTTTTCAAGATATCGACTTGATTTCTTTTGCGTTGTATAGATAAACATATTGGCTTTAATTCAAAACTTTTTTTTGCGGGTAGCGAGAAAAAAAATTTTTTTTTCAAAAATTATGAAAAAAAGGCAAAGGGTACCCCCTTATGCTTTTTCAAAAAATTAAAGAAAAAATTTTTTGTCGCTACCCGCAAAAAAAAGTTTTGAATTAAAGCCAATATGTTTACCTATACAACGCAAAAGAAATCAAGTCGATATCTTGAAAACTAAGCAAGTTATGACCAAAAAAGCAACCAGTTCTAGTACTGACTTTTTTGGTCATAACTTGCTTAGTTTTCAAGATATCGACTTGATTTCTTTTGCGTTGTATAGATAAACATATTGGCTTTAATTCAAAACTTTTTTTGCTGGTAGCGAGAAAAAAATTTTTTTTTCAAAAATTATGAAAAAAAGGCAAAGGGTACCCCCTTATGCTCTTTCAAAAAATGAAAAAAAATATTTTTCTCGCTACCCGCAAAAAAAATTTTTTGAATTAAAGCGGGTAGCGACAAAAAATTTTTTTCTTTCATTTTTTGAAAAAGCATAAGGGGGTACCCTTTGCCTTTTTTTCATAATTTTGGAAAAAAAAATTTTTTTCTCGCTACCCGCAAAAAAAAAATTTTGAATTAAAGCCAATATGTTTATCTATACAACGCAAAAGAAATCAAGTCGATATCTTGAAAACTAAGCAAGTTATGACCAAAAAAGTCAGTACTAGAACTGGTTGCTTTTTTGGTCATAACTTGCTTAGTTTTCAAGATATCGACTTGATTTCTTTTGCGTTGTATAGATAAACATATTGGCTTTAATTCAAAACTTTTTTTTGCGGGTAGCGACAAAAAATTTTTTTCTTTCATTTTTTGAAAAAGCATAAGGGGGTACCCTTTGCCTTTTTTTTCATAATTTTTGAAAAAAAAAATTTTTTTTCTCGCTACCCGCAAAAAAAAAGTTTTGAATTAAAGCCAATATGTTTATCTATACAACGCAAAAGAAATCAAGTCGATATCTTGAAAACTAAGCAAGTTATGACCAAAAAAGTCAGTACTAGAACTGGTTGCTTTTTTGGTCATAACTTGCTTAGTTTTCAAGATATCGACTTGATTTCTTTTGCGTTGTATAGATAAACATATTGGCTTTAAATCCAAACTTTTTTTTTTGAGGGTAGCGACAAAAAATTTTTTTCTTTCATTTTTTGAAAAAGCATAAGGGGGTACCCTTTGCCTTTTTTTTCATAATTTTTGAAAAAAAAAATTTTTTTTCTCGCTACCCGCAAAAAAAAAGTTTTGAATTAAAGCCAATATGTTTATCTATACAACGCAAAAGAAATCAAGTCGATATCTTGAAAACTAAGCAAGTTATGACCAAAAAAGTCAGTACTAGAACTGGTTGCTTTTTTGGTCATAACTTGCTTAGTTTTCAAGATATCGACTTGATTTCTTTTGCGTTGTATAGATAAACATATTGGCTTTAAATCCAAACTTTTTTTTGAGGGTAGCGAGAAAAATTTTTTTTTTTTAAATTATGAAAAAAAGGCAAATGGTACCCCCTTATGCTCTTTCAAAAAATGAAAAAAAAAATTTTTCTCGCTACCCGCAAAAAAAAACTTTTGAATTAAAGCCAATATGTTTATCCATACAACGCAAAAGAAATCAAGTCGATATCTTGAAAACTAAGCAAGTTATGACCAAAAAAGTAACCAGTTCTAGTACTGACTTTTTTGGTCATAACTTGCTTAGTTTTCAAGATATCGACTTGATTTCTTTTGCGTTGTATAGATAAACATATTGGCTTTAATTCAAAATTTTTTTTTTGCGGGTAGCGAGAAAAAAATTTTTTTTTCCAAAATTATGAAAAAAAGGCAAAGGGTACCCCCTTATGCTTTTTCAAAAAATGAAAGAAAAAAATTTTTTGTCGCTACCCGCTTTAATTCAAAAAATTTTTTTTTGCGGGTAGCGAGAAAAATATTTTTTTTCATTTTTTGAAAGAGCATAAGGGGGTACCCTTTGCCTTTTTTTCATAATTTTTGAAAAAAAATTTTTTTCTCGCTACCAGCAAAAAAAGTTTTGAATTAAAGCCAATATGTTTATCTATACAACGCAAAAGAAATCAAGTCGATATCTTGAAAACTAAGCAAGTTATGACCAAAAAAGTAACCAGTTCTAGTACTGACTTTTTTGGTCATAACTTGCTTAGTTTTCAAGATATCGACTTGATTTCTTTTGCGTTGTATAGATAAACATATTGGCTTTAATTCAAAACTTTTTTTTGCGGGTAGCGAGAAAAAAATTTTTTCTTTAATTTTTTGAAAAAGCATAAGGGGGTACCCTTTGCCTTTTTTTTCATAATTTTTGAAAAAAAAATTTTTTCTCGCTACCCGCAAAAAAAGTTTTGAATTAAAGCCAATATGTTTATCTATACAACGCAAAAGAAATCAAGTCGATATCTTGAAAACTAAGCAAGTTATGACCAAAAAAGTCAGTACTAGAACTGGTTGCTTTTTTGGTCATAACTTGCTTAGTTTTCAAGATATCGACTTGATTTCTTTTGCGTTGTATAGATAAACATATTGGCTTTAATTCAAAACTTTTTTTTGCGGGTAGCGACAAAAAATTTTTTCTTTAATTTTTTGAAAAAGCATAAGGGGGTACCCTTTGCCTTTTTTTCATAATTTTTGAAAAAAAAAATTTTTTTCTCGCTACCCGCAAAAAAAAGTTTTGAATTAAAGCCAATATGTTTATCTATACAACGCAAAAGAAATCAAGTCGATATCTTGAAAACTAAGCAAGTTATGACCAAAAAAGTCAGTACTAGAACTGGTTACTGGCAAAGGGTACCCCCTTATGCTTTTTCAAAAAATGAAAAAAAAATTTTTTTCTTGCTACCCGCAAAAAAAGTTTTGTATTAAAGCCAATATGTTTATCTATACAACGCAAAAGAAATCAAGTCGATATCTTGAAAACTAAGCAAGTTATGACCAAAAAAGCAACCAGTTCTAGTACTGACTTTTTTGGTCATAACTTGCTTAGTTTTCAAGATATCGACTTGATTTCTTTTGCGTTGTATAGATAAACATATTGGCTTTAATTCAAAACTTTTTTTTGCGGGTAGCGAGAAAAAAATTTTTTCTTTCATTTTTTGAAAAAGCGTAAGGGGGTACCCTTTGCCTTTTTTTCATAATTTAAAAAAAAAATTTCTCTCTACCCGCAAAAAAAAAGTTTTGAATTAAAGCCAATATGTTTATCTATACAACGCAAAACAAATCAAGTCGATATCTTGAAAACTAAGCAAGTTATGACCAAAAAAGTCAGTACTAGAACTGGTTGCTTTTTTGGTCATAACTTGCTTAGTTTTCAAGATATCGACTTGATTTCTTTTGCGTTGTATAGATAAACATATTGGCTTTAATTCAAAACTTTTTTTGCGGGTAGCGAGAAAAAAATTTTTTCTTTCATTTTTTGAAAAAGCATAAGGGGGTACCCTTTGCCTTTTTTTCATAATTTAAAAAAAAATTTCTCTCTACCCGCAAAAAAAAGTTTTGAATTAAAGCCAATATGTTTATCTATACAACGCAAAAGAAATCAAGTCGATATCTTGAAAACTAAGCAAGTTATGACCAAAAAAGCAACCAGTTCTAGTACTGACTTTTTTGGTCATAACTTGCTTAGTTTTCAAGATATCGACTTGACTTCTTTTGCGTTGTATAGATAAACATATTGGCTTTAATTCAAAACTTTTTTTGCGGGTAGCGAGAAAAAAATTTTTTCTTTCATTTTTTGAAAAAGCATAAGGGGGTACCCTTTGCCTTTTTTTCATAATTTTTAAAAAAAAAAATTTTTTCTCGCTACCCGCAAAAAAAAAGTTTTGAATTAAAGCCAATATGTTTATCTATACAACGCAAAAGAAATCAAGTCGATATCTTGAAAACTAAGCAAGTTATGACCAAAAAAGTCAGTACTAGAACTGGTTGCTTTTTTGGTCATAACTTGCTTAGTTTTCAAGATATCGACTTGATTTCTTTTGCGTTGTATAGATAAACATATTGGCTTTAATTCAAAACTTTTTTTTGCGGGTAGCGACAAAAAATTTTTTTCTTTCATTTTTTGAAAAAGCATAAGGGGGTACCCTTTGCCTTTTTTTTCATAATTTTTGAAAAAAAAAATTTTTTTCTCGCTACCCGCAAAAAAAAGTTTTGAATTAAAGCCAATATGTTTATCTATACAACGCAAAAGAAGTCAAGTCGATATCTTGAAAACTAAGCAAGTTATGACCAAAAAAGTCAGTACTAGAACTGGTTGCTTTTTTGGTCATAACTTGCTTAGTTTTCAAGATATCGACTTGATTTCTTTTGCGTTGTATAGATAAACATATTGGCTTTAAATCCAAACTTTTTTTTTGAGGGTAGCGAGAAAAAAATTTTTTTTTAAATTATTAAAAAAAGGCAAATGCTTTTTCAAAAAATGAAAGAAAAAAATTTTTGTCGCTACCCGCAAAAAAAAGTTTTGAATTAAAGCCAATGTGTTTATCTATACAACGCAAAAGAAATCAAGTCGATATCTTGAAAACTAAGCAAGTTATGACCAAAAAAGTCAGTACTAGAACTGGTTACTTTTTTGGTCATAACTTGCTTAGTTTTCAAGATATCGAATTGATTTCTTTTGCGTTGTATAGATAAACATATTGGCTTTAATTCAAAACTTTTTTTGCGGGTAGCGCAAAAGAAATCAAGTCGATATCTTGAAAACTAAGCAAGTTATGACCAAAAAAGTAACCAGTTCTAGTACTGACTTTTTTGGTCATAACTTGCTTAGTTTTCAAGATATCGACTTGATTTCTTTTGCGTTGTATAGATAAACATATTGGCTTTAATTCAAAACTTTTTTTTTGCGGGTAGCGAGAAAAAAAATTTTTTTTTCCAAAATTATGAAAAAAAGGCAAAGGGTACCCCCTTATGCTTTTTCAAAAAATGAAAGAAACAAATTTTTTGTCGCTACCCGCAAAAAAAGTTTTGAATTAAAGCCAATATGTTTATCTATACAACGCAAAAGAAATCCAGTCGATATCTTGAAAACTAAGCAAGTTATGACCAAAAAAGTCAGTACTAGAACTGGTTACTTTTTTGGTCATAACTTGCTTAGTTTTCAAGATATCGACTTGATTTCTTTTGCGTTGTATGGATAAACATATTGGCTTTAATTCAAAAATTTTTTTTGCGGGTAGCGAGAAAAAAATTTTTTTTTCATTTTTTGAAAGAGCATAAGGGGGTACCCTTTGCCTTTTTTTCATAATTTTGGAAAAAAAAATTTTTTTTCTCGCTACCCGCAAAAAAAAAGTTTTGAATTAAAGCCAATATGTTTATCTATACAACGCAAAAGAAATCAAGTCGATATCTTGAAAACTAAGCAAGTTATGACCAAAAAAGTCAGTACTAGAACTGGTTACTTTTTTGGTCATAACTTGCTTAGTTTTCAAGATATCGACTTGATTTCTTTTGCGCTGTATAGATAAACATATTGGCTTTAATTCAAAACTTTTTTTTGCCGGTAGCGAGAAAATTTTTTTTTTCAAAAATTATGAAAAAAGGCAAAGGGTACCCCCTTATGCTTTTTCAAAAAATGAAAAAAAAAATTTTTTTTCTCGCTACCCGCAAAAAAAAGTTTTGAATTAAAGCCAATATGTTTATCTATACAACGCAAAAGAAATCAATTCGATATCTTGAAAACTAAGCAAGTTATGACCCTTATGCTTTTTCAAAAAATTAAAGAAAAAATTTTTTTCTCGCTACCCGCAAAAAAAAGTTTTGAATTAAAGCCAATATGTTTATCTATACAACGCAAAAGAAATCAAGTCGATATCTTGAAAACTAAGCAAGTTATGACCAAAAAAGTCAGTACTAGAACTGGTTACTTTTTTGGTCATAACTTGCTTAGTTTTCAAGATATCGACTTGATTTCTTTTGCGTTGTATAGATAAACATATTGGCTTTAATTCAAAACCTTTTTTGCTGGTAGCGAGTAAAAATTTTTTTTTTCAAAAATTATGAAAAAAAGGCAAAGGGTACCCCCTTATGCTCTTTCAAAAAATGAAAAAAAATATTTTTCTCGCTACCCGCAAAAAAAATTTTTTGAATTAAAGCGGGTAGCGACAAAAAATTTTTTTCTTTCATTTTTTGAAAAAGCATAAGGGGGTACCCTTTGCCTTTTTTTCATAATTTTGGAAAAAAAAATTTTTTTCTCGCTACCCGCAAAAAAAAAATTTTGAATTAAAGCCAATATGTTTATCTATACAACGCAAAAGAAATCAAGTCGATATCTTGAAAACTAAGCAAGTTATGACCAAAAAAGTCAGTACTAGAACTGGTTACTTTTTTGGTCATAACTTGCTTAGTTTTCAAGATATCGACTTGATTTCTTTTGCGTTGTATGGATAAACATATTGGCTTTAATTCAAAACTTTTTTTGCGGGTAGCGAGAAAAAAATTTTTTCTTTCATTTTTGAAAAAGCATAAGGGGGTACCCTTTGCCTTTTTTTCATAATTTAAAAAAAAAATTTCTCTCTACCCGCAAAAAAAAAGTTTTGAATTAAAGCCAATATGTTTATCTATACAACGCAAAAGAAATCAAGTCGATATCTTGAAAACTAAGCAAGTTATGACCAAAAAAGCAACCAGTTCTAGTACTGACTTTTTTGGTCATAACTTGCTTAGTTTTCAAGATATCGACTTGACTTCTTTTGCGTTGTATAGATAAACATATTGGCTTTAATTCAAAACTTTTTTTGCGGGTAGCGAGAAAAAAATTTTTTCTTTCATTTTTTGAAAAAGCATAAGGGGGTACCCTTTGCCTTTTTTTCATAATTTTTAAAAAAAAAATTTTTTTCTCGCTACCCGCAAAAAAAAAGTTTTGAATTAAAGCCAATATGTTTATCTATACAACGCAAAAGAAATCAAGTCGATATCTTGAAAACTAAGCAAGTTATGACCAAAAAAGTCAGTACTAGAACTGGTTGCTTTTTTGGTCATAACTTGCTTAGTTTTCAAGATATCGACTTGATTTCTTTTGCGTTGTATAGATAAACATATTGGCTTTAATTCAAAACTTTTTTTTGCGGGTAGCGACAAAAAATTTTTTTCTTTCATTTTTTGAAAAAGCATAAGGGGGTACCCTTTGCCTTTTTTTTCATAATTTTTGAAAAAAAAAATTTTTTTCTCGCTACCCGCAAAAAAAAGTTTTGAATTAAAGCCAATATGTTTATCTATACAACGCAAAAGAAGTCAAGTCGATATCTTGAAAACTAAGCAAGTTATGACCAAAAAAGTCAGTACTAGAACTGGTTGCTTTTTTGGTCATAACTTGCTTAGTTTTCAAGATATCGACTTGATTTCTTTTGCGTTGTATAGATAAACATATTGGCTTTAAATCCAAACTTTTTTTTTTGAGGGTAGCGAGAAAAAAATTTTTTTTTAAATTATTAAAAAAAGGCAAATGCTTTTTCAAAAAATGAAAGAAAAAAATTTTTGTCGCTACCCGCAAAAAAAAGTTTTGAATTAAAGCCAATGTGTTTATCTATACAACGCAAAAGAAATCAAGTCGATATCTTGAAAACTAAGCAAGTTATGACCAAAAAAGTCAGTACTAGAACTGGTTACTTTTTTGGTCATAACTTGCTTAGTTTTCAAGATATCGACTTGATTTCTTTTGCGTTGTATAGATAAACATATTGGCTTTAATTCAAAACTTTTTTTTGCGGGTAGCGCAAAAGAAATCAAGTCGATATCTTGAAAACTAAGCAAGTTATGACCAAAAAAGTAACCAGTTCTAGTACTGACTTTTTTGGTCATAACTTGCTTAGTTTTCAAGATATCGACTTGATTTCTTTTGCGTTGTATAGATAAACATATTGGCTTTAATTCAAAACTTTTTTTTTGCGGGTAGCGAGAAAAAAAAATTTTTTTTCCAAAATTATGAAAAAAAGGCAAAGGGTACCCCCTTATGCTTTTTCAAAAAATGAAAGAAACAAATTTTTTGTCGCTACCCGCAAAAAAAAGTTTTGAATTAAAGCCAATATGTTTATCTATACAACGCAAAAGAAATCCAGTCGATATCTTGAAAACTAAGCAAGTTATGACCAAAAAAGTCAGTACTAGAACTGGTTACTTTTTTGGTCATAACTTGCTTAGTTTTCAAGATATCGAGTTGATTTCTTTTGCGTTGTATGGATAAACATATTGGCTTTAATTCAAAAATTTTTTTTGCGGGTAGCGAGAAAAAAATTTTTTTTTCATTTTTTGAAAGAGCATAAGGGGGTACCCTTTGCCTTTTTTTCATAATTTTGGAAAAAAAAATTTTTTTTCTCGCTACCCGCAAAAAAAAAGTTTTGAATTAAAGCCAATATGTTTATCTATACAACGCAAAAGAAATCAAGTCGATATCTTGAAAACTAAGCAAGTTATGACCAAAAAAGTCAGTACTAGAACTGGTTACTTTTTTGGTCATAATTTGCTTAGTTTTCAAGATATCGACTTGATTTCTTTTGCGCTGTATAGATAAACATATTGGCTTTAATTCAAAACTTTTTTTTGCCGGTAGCGAGAAAATTTTTTTTTTTCAAAAATTATGAAAAAAGGCAAAGGGTACCCCCTTATGCTTTTTCAAAAAATGAAAAAAAAAAATTTTTTTCTCGCTACCCGCAAAAAAAAGTTTTGAATTAAAGCCAATATGTTTATCTATACAACGCAAAAGAAATCAATTCGATATCTTGAAAACTAAGCAAGTTATGACCCTTATGCTTTTTCAAAAAATTAAAGAAAAAATTTTTTTCTCGCTACCCGCAAAAAAAAGTTTTGAATTAAAGCCAATATGTTTATCTATACAACGCAAAAGAAATCAAGTCGATATCTTGAAAACTAAGCAAGTTATGACCAAAAAAGTCAGTACTAGAACTGGTTACTTTTTTGGTCATAACTTGCTTAGTTTTCAAGATATCGACTTGATTTCTTTTGCGTTGTATAGATAAACATATTGGCTTTAATTCAAAACTTTTTTTGCTGGTAGCGAGTAAAAATTTTTTTTTTCAAAAATTATGAAAAAAAGGCAAAGGGTACCCCCTTATGCTCTTTCAAAAAATGAAAAAAAATATTTTTCTCGCTACCCGCAAAAAAAAATTTTTTGAATTAAAGCGGGTAGCGACAAAAAATTTTTTTCTTTCATTTTTTGAAAAAGCATAAGGGGGTACCCTTTGCCTTTTTTTCATAATTTTGGAAAAAAAATTTTTTTCTCGCTACCCGCAAAAAAAAAAATTTTGAATTAAAGCCAATATGTTTATCTATACAACGCAAAAGAAATCAAGTCGATATCTTGAAAACTAAGCAAGTTATGACCAAAAAAGTCAGTACTAGAACTGGTTACTTTTTTGGTCATAACTTGCTTAGTTTTCAAGATATCGACTTGATTTCTTTTGCGTTGTATGGATAAACATATTGGCTTTAATTCAAAAGTTTTTTTTTGCGGGTAGCGAGAAAAATTTTTTTTTTCATTTTTTGAAAGAGCATAAGGGGGTACCCTTTGCCTTTTTTTCATAATTTTTGAAAAAAAATTTTTTCTCGCTACCAGCAAAAAAAGTTTTGAATTAAAGCCAATATGTTTATCTAATCAACGCAAAAGAAATCAAGTCGATATCTTGAAAACTAAGCAAGTTATGACCAAAAAAGCAACCAGTTCTAGTACTGACTTTTTTGGTCATAACTTGCTTAGTTTTCAAGATATCGACTTGATTTTTTTTTTGCGTTGTATAGATAAACATATTGGCTTTAATTCAAAACTTTTTTTGCTGGTAGCGAGAAAAAAAATTTTTTTTTTTTCAAAAATTATGAAAAAAAGGCAAAGGGTACCCCCTTATGCTCTTTCAAAAAATGAAAGAAAAAAATTTTTTGTCGCTAACCGCAAAAAAAAGTTTTGAATTAAAGCCAATATGTTTATCTATACAACGCAAAAGAAATCAAGTCGATATCTTGAAAACTAAGCAAGTTATGACCAAAAAAGCAACCAGTTCTAGTACTGACTTTTTTGGTCATAACTTGCTTAGTTTTCAAGATATCGACTGGATTCCTTTTGCGTTGTATAGATAAACATATTGGCTTTAATTCAAAACTTTTTTTTGCGGGTAGCGACAAAAAGTTTTTTTTTCATTTTTTGAAAAAGCATAAGGGGGTACCCTTTGCCTTTTTTTCATAATTTTGGAAAAAAAAATTTTTTTCTCGCTACCCGCAAAAAAAAAGTTTTGAATTAAAGCCAATATGTTTATCTATACAACGCAAAAGAAATCAAGTCGATATCTTGAAAACTAAGCAAGTTATGACCAAAAAAGTCAGTACTAGAACTGGTTACTTTTTTGGTCATAACTTGCTTGTTTTCAAGATATCGACTTGATTTCTTTTGCGCTACCCGCAAAAAAAGTTTTGAATTAAAGCCAATATGTTTATCTATACAACGCAAAAGAAATCAAGTCGATATCTTGAAAACTAAGCAAGTTATGACCAAAAAAGCAACCAGTTCTAGTACTGACTTTTTTGGTCATAACTTGCTTAGTTTTCAAGATATCGACTTGATTTCTTTTGCGTTGTATAGATAAACATATTGGCTTTAATTCAAAACTTTTTTTTTGCGGGTAGCGAGAAAAAAAATTTTTTTTTTTCAAAAATTATGAAAAAAAAGGCAAAGGGTACCCCCTTATGCTTTTTCAAAAAATGAAAGAAAAAAATTTTTTGTCGCTACCCGCAAAAAAAAGTTTTGAATTAAAGCCAATATGTTTATCTATACAACGCAAAAGAAATCAAGTCGATATCTTGAAAACTAAGTAAGTTATGACCAAAAAAGCAACCAGTTCTAGTACTGACTTTTTTGGTCATAACTTGCTTAGTTTTCAAGATATCGACTTGATTTCTTTTGCGTTGTATAGATAAACATATTGGCTTTAATTCAAAACTTTTTTTTGCGGGTAGCGAGAAAAAAATTTTTTTTTCAAAAATTATGAAAAAAAGGCAAAGGGTACCCCCTTATGCTTTTTCAAAAAATGAAAGAAAAAATTTTTTTCTCGCTACCCGCAAAAAAAAGTTTTGAATTAAAGCCAATATGTTTATCTATACAACGCAAAAGAAATCAAGTCGATATCTTGAAAACTAAGCAAGTTATGACCAAAAAAGTCAGTACTAGAACTGGTTGCTTTTTTGGTCATAACTTGCTTAGTTTTCAAGATATCGACTTGATTTCTTTTGCGTTGTATAGATAAACATATTGGCTTTAATACAAAACTTTTTTTTGCGGGTAGCAAGAAAAAAATTTTTTTTTTTTTATTTTTTGAAAAAGCATAAGGGGGTACCCTTTGCCAGTAACCAGTTCTAGTACTGACTTTTTTGGTCATAACTTGCTTAGTTTTCAAGATATCGACTTGATTTCTTTTGCGTTGTATAGATAAACACATTGGCTTTAATTCAAAACTTTTTTTTGCGGGTAGCGACAAAAATTTTTTTCTTTCATTTTTTGAAAAAGCATAAGGGGGTACCATTTGCCTTTTTTCATAATTTAAAAAAAAAATTTTTTTCTCGCTACCCTCAAAAAAAAGTTTGGATTTAAAGCCAATATGTTTATCTATACAACGCAAAAGAAATCAAGTCGATATCTTGAAAACTAAGCAAGTTATGACCAAAAAAGCAACCAGTTCTAGTACTGACTTTTTTGGTCATAACTTGCTTAGTTTTCAAGATATCGACTTGATTTCTTTTGCGTTGTATAGATAAACATATTGGCTTTAATTCAAAACTTTTTTTTTGCGGGTAGCGAGAAAAAAAATTTTTTTTTTCAAAAATTATGAAAAAAAAGGCAAAGGGTACCCCCTTATGCTTTTTCAAAAAATGAAAGAAAAAAATTTTTTGTCGCTACCCTCAAAAAAAAAGTTTGGATTTAAAGCCAATATGTTTATCTATACAACGCAAAAGAAATCAAGTCGATATCTTGAAAACTAAGCAAGTTATGACCAAAAAAGCAACCAGTTCTAGTACTGACTTTTTTGGTCATAACTTGCTTAGTTTTCAAGATATCGACTTGATTTCTTTTGCGTTGTATAGATAAACATATTGGCTTTAATTCAAAACTTTTTTTTTGCGGGTAGCGAGAAAAAAAAATTTTTTTTTTCAAAAATTATGAAAAAAAAGGCAAAGGGTACCCCCTTATGCTTTTTCAAAAAATGAAAGAAAAAAATTATTTGTCGCTACCCGCAAAAAAAAGTTTTGAATTAAAGCCAATATGTTTATCTATACAACGCAAAAGAAATCAAGTCGATATCTTGAAAACTAAGCAAGTTATGACCAAAAAAGCAACCAGTTCTAGTACTGACTTTTTTGGTCATAACTTGCTTAGTTTTCAAGATATCGACTTGATTTCTTTTGCGTTGTATAGATAAACATATTGGCTTTAATTCAAAACTTTTTTTTGCGGGTAGCGAGAAAAAAAATTTTTTTTTTTCAAAAATTATGAAAAAAAGGCAAAGGGTACCCCCTTATGCTTTTTCAAAAAATGAAAGAAAAAATTTTTTTCCCGCTACCCGCAAAAAAAAGTTTTGAATTAAAGCCAATATGTTTATCTATACAACGCAAAAGAAATCAAGTCGATATCTTGAAAACTAAGCAAGTTATGACCAAAAAAGTCAGTACTAGAACTGGTTGCTTTTTTGGTCATAACTTGCTTAGTTTTCAAGATATCGACTTGATTTCTTTTGCGTTGTATAGATAAACATATTGGCTTTAATACAAAACTTTTTTTTGCGGGTAGCAAGAAAAAAAAATTTTTTTTTTTTTCATTTTTTGAAAAAGCATAAGGGGGTACCCTTTGCCAGTAACCAGTTCTAGTACTGACTTTTTTGGTCATAACTTGCTTAGTTTTCAAGATATCGACTTGATTTTTTTTGCGTTGTATAGATAAACATATTGGCTTTAATTCAAAACTTTTTTTGCTGGTAGCGAGAAAAAAAATTTTTTTTTCAAAAATTATGAAAAAAAGGCAAAGGGTACCCCCTTATGCTCTTTCAAAAAATGAAAAAAAAAATTTTCTCGCTACCCGCAAAAAAAAATTTTTGAATTAAAGCCAATATGTTTATCCATACAACGCAAAGGAAATCAAGTCGATATCTTGAAAACTAAGCAAGTTATGACCAAAAAAGTAACCAGTTCTAGTACTGACTTTTTTGGTCATAACTTGCTTAGTTTTCAAGATATCGACTGGATTCCTTTTGCGTTGTATAGATAAACATATTGGCTTTAATTCAAAACTTTTTTTTTGCGGGTAGCGACAAAAAGTTTTTTTCTTTCATTTTTTGAAAAAGCATAAGGGGGTACCCTTTGCCTTTTTTTCATAATTTTGGAAAAAAAAATTTTTTTCTCGCTACCCGCAAAAAAAAAGTTTTGAATTAAAGCCAATATGTTTATCTATACAACGCAAAAGAAATCAAGTCGATATCTTGAAAACTAAGCAAGTTATGACCAAAAAAGTCAGTACTAGAACTGGTTACTTTTTTGGTCATAACTTGCTTAGTTTTCAAGATATCGACTTGATTTCTTTTGCGCTACCCGCAAAAAAAAGTTTTGAATTAAAGCCAATATGTTTATCTATACAACGCAAAAGAAATCAAGTCGATATCTTGAAAACTAAGCAAGTTATGACCAAAAAAGTAACCAGTTCTAGTACTGACTTTTTTGGTCATAACTTGCTTAGTTTTCAAGATATCGACTTGATTTCTTTTGCGTTGTATAGATAAACACATTGGCTTTAATTCAAAACTTTTTTTTGCGGGTAGCGACAAAAATTTTTTTCTTTCATTTTTTGAAAAAGCATAAGGGGGTACCATTTGCCTTTTTTTCATAATTTAAAAAAAAAAATTTTCTCGCTACCCTCAAAAAAAAGTTTGGATTTAAAGCCAATATGTTTATCTATACAACGCAAAAGAAATCAAGTCGATATCTTGAAAACTAAGCAAGTTATGACCAAAAAAGCGAACTGGTTGCTTTTTATGATATCGACTTGATTTCTTTTGCGTTGTATAGATAAACATATTGGCTTTAATTCAAAACTTTTTTTTTGCGGGTAGCGAGAAAAAAAATTTTTTTTTTCAAAAATTATGAAAAAAAGGCAAAGGGTACCCCCTTATGCTTTTTCAAAAAATGAAAGAAAAAAATTTTTTGTCGCTGCCCGCAAAAAAAAGTTTTGAATTAAAGCCAATATGTTTATCTATACAACGCAAAAGAAATCAAGTCGATATCTTGAAAACTAAGCAAGTTATGACCAAAAAAGCAACCAGTTCTAGTACTGACTTTTTTGGTCATAACTTGCTTAGTTTTCAAGATATCGACTTGATTTCTTTTGCGTTGTATAGATAAACATATTGGCTTTAATTCAAAACTTTTTTTTTTGCGGGTAGCGAGAAAAATTTTTTTTTTCAAAAATTATGAAAAAAGGCAAAGGGTACCCCCTTATGCTCTTTCAAAAAATGAAAAAAAAAATTTTCTCGCTACCCGCAAAAAAAAATTTTTTTTGAATTAAAGCCAATATGTTTATCTATACAACGCAAAAGAAATCAAGTCGATATCTTGAAAACTAAGCAAGTTATGACCAAAAAAGCAACCAGTTCTAGTACTGACTTTTTTGGTCATAACTTGCTTAGTTTTCAAGATATCGACTGGATTTCTTTTGCGTTGTATAGATAAACATATTGGCTTTAATTCAAAACTTTTTTTTTCGCGGGTAGCGACAAAAAAATGTTTTCTTTCATTTTTTGAAAAAGCATAAGGGGATACCCTTTGCCTTTTTTTCATAATTTAAAAAAAAAATTTTTCTCGCTACCCGCAAAAAAAAGTTTTGAATTAAAGCCAATATGTTTATCTATACAACGCAAAAGAAATCAAGTCGATATCTTGAAAACTAAGCAAGTTATGACCAAAAAAGCAACCAGTTCTAGTACTGACTTTTTTGGTCATAACTTGCTTAGTTTTCAAGATATCGACTTGATTTCTTTTGCGTTGTATAGATAAACATATTGGCTTTAAATCCAAACTTTTTTTTGAGGGTAGCGAGAAAATTTTTTTTTTTTAAATTATGAAAAAAAGACAAAGGGTACCCCCTTATGCTTTTTCAAAAAATGAAAGAAAAAATTTTTTTCTCGCTACCCGCAAAAAAAAGTTTTGAATTAAAGCCAATATGTTTATCTATACAACGCAAAAGAAGTCAAGTCGATATCTTGAAAACCAAGCAAGTTATGACCAAAAAAGCAACCAGTTCTAGTACTGACTTTTTTGGTAATAACTTGCTTAGTTTTCAAGATATCGACTTGATTTCTTTTGCGTTGTATAGATAAACATATTGGCTTTAATTCAAAACTTTTTTTTGCGGGTAGCGAGAAAAAATTTTTTTTTTTTTCAAAAATTATGAAAAAAAGGCAAAGGGTACCCCCTTATGCTTTTTCAAAAAATGAAAGAAAAAAATTTTTTGTCGCTACCCGCAAAAAAAAGTTTTGAATTAAAGCCAATATGTTTATCTATACAACGCAAAAAAAATCAAGTCGATATCTTGAAAACTAAGCAAGTTATGACCAAAAAAGCTACCAGTTCTAGTACTGACTTTTTTGGTCATAACTTGCTTAGTTTTCAAGATATCGACTTGATTTCTTTTGCGTTGTATAGATAAACATATTGGCTTTAATTCAAAACTTTTTTTTGCGGGTAGCGACAAAAAATTTTTTTCTTTCATTTTTTGAAAAAGCATAAGGGGGTACCCTTTGCCTTTTTTTCATAATTTTTGAAAAAAAAATTTTTTCTCGCTACCCGCAAAAAAAAGTTTTGAATTAAAGCCAATATGTTTATCTATACAACGCAAAAGAAATCAAGTCAATATCTTGAAAACTAAGCAAGTTATGACCAAAAAAGTCAGTACTAGAACTGGTTATTTTTTTGGTCATAACTTGCTTAGTTTTCAAGATATCGACTTGATTTCTTTTGCGTTGTATAGATAAACATATTGGCTTTAAATCCAAACTTTTTTTTTGAGGGTAGCGAGAAAAATTTTTTTTTTTAAATTATGAAAAAAAGGCAAATGGTACCCCCTTATGCTTTTTCAAAATATGAAAGAAAAAAATTTTTGTCGCTACCCGCAAAAAAAAAGTTTTGAATTAAAGCCAATATGTTTATCTATACAACGCAAAAGAAATCAAGTCGATATCTTGAAAACTAAGCAAGTTATGACCAAAAAAGTCAGTACTAAAACTGGTTACTTTTTGGTCATAACTTGCTTAGTTTTCAAGATATCGACTTGATTTCTTTTGCGTTGTATAGATAAACATATTGGCTTTAATTCAAAACTTTTTTTTGCGGGTAGCGACAAAAATTTCTTTCTTTCATTTTTTGAAAAAGCATAAGGGGGTACCCTTTGCCTTTTTTTCATAATTTAAAAAAAAAAATTTTTCTCGCTACCCTCAAAAAAAAAGTTTGGATTTAAAGCCAATATGTTTATCTATACAACGCAAAAGAAATCAAGTCGATATCTTGAAAACTAAGCAAGTTATGACCAAAAAAGCAACCAGTTCTAGTACTGACTTTTTTGGTCATAACTTGCTTAGTTTTCAAGATATCGACTTGATTTCTTTTGCGTTGTATAGATAAACATATTGGCTTTAATTCAACTTTTTTTTTGCGGGTAGCGAGAAAAAAATTTTTTTTTCAAAAATTATGAAAAAAAGGCAAAGGGTACCCCGTTATGCTTTTTCAAAAAATGAAAGAAAAAAATTTTTTGTCGCTACCCGCAAAAAAAAGTTTTGAATTAAAGCCAATATGTTTATCTATACAACGCAAAAGAAATCAAGTCGATATCTTGAAAACTAAGCAAGTTATGACCAAAAAAGTCAGTACTAAAACTGGTTGCTTTTTTGGTCATAACTTGCTTAGTTTTCAAGATATCGACTTGATTTCTTTTGCGTTGTATAGATAAACATATTGGCTTTAATTCAAAACTTTTTTTGCGGGTAGCGACAAAAATTTCTTTCTTTCATTTTTTGAAAAAGCATAAGGGTGTACCCTTTGCCTTTTTTTCATAATTTAAAAAAAAAATTTTTTCTCGCTACCCTCAAAAAAAAAGTTTGGATTTAAAGCCAATATGTTTATCTATACAACGCAAAAGAAATCAAGTCGATATCTTGAAAACTAAGCAAGTTATGACCAAAAAAGCAACCAGTTCTAGTACTGACTTTTTTGGTCATAACTTGCTTAGTTTTCAAGATATCGACTTGATTTCTTTTGCGTTGTATAGATAAACATATTGGCTTTAATTCAACTTTTTTTTTGCGGGTAGCGAGAAAAAAAATTTTTTTTTTCAAAAATTATGAAAAAAAGGCAAAAAAAAAGTTTTGAATTAAAGCCAATATGTTTATCTATACAACGCAAAAGAAATCAAGTCGATATCTTGAAAACTAAGCAAGTTATGACCAAAAAAGTCAGTACTAGAACTGGTTACTTTTTTGGTCATAACTTGTTTAGTTTTCAAGATATCGACTTGATATCTTTTGCGTTGTATAGATAAACATATTGGCTTTAATTCAAAACTTTTTTTTTCGGGTAGCGCAAAAAAAATCAAGTCGATATCTTGAAAACTAAGCAAGTTATGACCAAAAAAGTAACCAGTTCTAGTACTGACTTTTTTGGTCATAACTTGCTTAGTTTTCAAGATATCGACTTGATTTCTTTTGCGTTGTATAGATAAACATATTGGCTTTAATTCAAAACTTTTTTTGCGGGGAGCGACAAAAATTTTTTTCTTTCATTTTTTGGAAAAGCATAAGGGGGTACCATTTGCCTTTTTTTCATAATTTAAAAAAAAAATTTTTCTCGCTACCCTCAAAAAAAAAGTTTGGATTTAAAGCCAATATGTTTATCTATACAACGCAAAAGAAATCAAGTCGATATCTTGAAAACTAAGCAAGTTATGACCAAAAAAGCAACCAGTTCTAGTACTGACTTTTTTGGTCATAACTTGCTTAGTTTTCAAGATATCGACTTGATTTCTATTGCGTTGTATAGATAAACATATTGGCTTTAATTCAAAACTTTTTTTTTGCGGGTAGCGAGAAAAAAAAATTTTTTTTTCAAAAATTATGAAAAAAAGGCAAAGGGTACCCCCTTATGCTTTTTCAAAAAATGAAAGAAAAAAATTTTTTGTCGCTACCCGCAAAAAAAGTTTTGAATTAAAGCCAATATGTTTATCTATACAACGCAAAAGAAATCAAGTCGATATCTTGAAAACTAAGCAAGTTATGACCAAAAAAGCAACCAGTTCTAGTACTGACTTTTTTGGTCATAACTTGCTTAGTTTTCAAGATATCGACTTGATTTCTTTTGCGTTGTATAGATAAACATATTGGCTTTAATTCAAAACTTTTTTTTGCGGGTAGCGCAAAAGAAATCAAGTCGATATCTTGAAAACTAAGCAAGTTATGACCAAAAAAGTAACCAGTTCTAGTACTGACTTTTTTGGTCATAACTTGCTTAGTTTTCAAGATATCGACTTGATTTCTTTTGCGTTGTATAGATAAACATATTGGCTTTAATTCAAAACTTTTTTTTGCGGGTAGCAACAAAAATTTTTTTCTTTCATTTTTTGGAAAAGCATAAGGGGGTACCATTTGCCTTTTTTTCATAATTTAAAAAAAAAATTTTCTCGCTACCCTCAAAAAAAAAGTTTGGATATAAAGCCAATATGTTTATCTATACAACGCAAAAGAAATCAAGTCGATATCTTGAAAACTAAGCAAGTTATGACCAAAAAAGCAACCAGTTCTAGTACTGACTTTTTTGGTCATAACTTGCTTAGTTTTCAAGATATCGACTTGATTTCTATTGCGTTGTATAGATAAACATATTGGCTTTAATTCAAAACTTTTTTTTGCGGGTAGCGAGAAAAAATTTTTTTTTCAAAAATTATGAAAAAAAGGCAAAGGGTACCCCCTTATGCTTTTTCAAAAAATGAAAGAAAAAAATTTTTTGTCGCTACCCGCAAAAAAAAGTTTTGAATTAAAGCCAATATGTTTATCTATACAACGCAAAAGAAATCAAGTCGATATCTTGAAAACTAAGCAAGTTATGACCAAAAAAGCAACCAGTTCTAGTACTGACTTTTTTGGTCATAACTTGCTTAGTTTTCAAGATATCGACTTGATTTCTTTTGCGTTGTATAGATAAACATATTGGCTTTAATTCAAAACTTTTTTTGCGGGTAGCGACAAAAAATTTTTTTCTTTCATTTTTTGAAAAAGCATAAGTGGGTACCCTTTGCCTTTTTTTCATAATTTTTGAAAAAAAAATTTTTTCTCGCTACCCGCAAAAAAAAAGTTTTGAATTAAAGCCAATATGTTTATCTATACAACGCAAAAGAAATCAAGTCGATATCTTGAAAACTAAGCAAGTTATGACCAAAAAAGTCAGTACTAGAACTGGTTGCTTTTTTGGTCATAACTTGCTTAGTTTTCAAGATATCGACTTGATTTCTTTTGCGTTGTATAGATAAACATATTGGCTTTAAATCCAAACTTTTTTTTTGAGGGTAGCGAGAAAATTTTTTTTTTAAATTATGAAAAAAAGGCAAAGGGTACCCCCTTATGCTTTTTCAAAAAATGAAAGAAAAAAATTTTTGTCGCTACCCGCAAAAAAAAGTTTTGAATTAAAGCCAATATGTTTATCTATACAACGCAAAAGAAATCAAGTCGATATCTTGAAAACTAAGCAAGTTATGACCAAAAAAGCAACCAGTCCTAGTACTAACTTTTTTGGTCATAACTTGCTTAGTTTTCAAGATATCGACTTGATTTCTTTTGCGTTGTATAGATAAACATATTGGCTTTAATTCAAAACTTTTTTTTGCGGGAAGCGATAAAAAATTTTTTTTTTTTTCATTTTTTGAAAAAGCATAAGGGGGTACCATTTGCCTTTTTTTCATAATTTAAAAAAGGGTACCCCCTTATGCTTTTCAAAAAATGAAAGAAAACATTTTTTTGTCGCTACCCGCAAAAAAAAGTTTCGAATTAAAGCCAATATGTTTATCTATACAACGCAAAAAAAATCAAGTCGATGTCTTGAAAACTAAGCAAGTTATGACCAAAAAAGCAACCAGTTCTAGTACTGACTTTTTTGGTCATAACTTGCTTAGTTTTCAAGATATCGACTTGATTTCTTTTGCGTTGTATAGATAAACATATTGGCTTTAATTCAAAACTTTTTTTGCGGGTAGCGAGAAAAAAATTTTTTCTTTCATTTTTTGAAAAAGCATAAGGGGGTACCCTTTGCCTTTTTTTCATAATTTAAAAAAAAAAATTTTTACTCGCTACCCGCAAAAAAAGTTTTGAATTAAAGCCAATATGTTTATCTATACAACGCAAAAGAAATCAAGTCGATATCTTGAAAACTAAGCAAGTTATGACCAAAAAAGTAACCAGTTCTAGTACTGACTTTTTTGGTCATAACTTGCTTACTTTTCAAGATATCGAATTGATTTCTTTTGCGTTGTATAGATAAACATATTGGCTTTAATTCAAAACATTTTTTTGCGGGTAGCGAGAAATTTTTTTTTTAAATTATGAAAAAAGGCAAAGGGTACCCCCTTATGCTTTTTCAAAAAATGAAAGAAAAAATTTTTTCCTCGCTACCCGCAAAAAAAAGTTTTGAATTAAAGCCAATATGTTTATCTATACAACGCAAAAGAAATCAAGTCGATATCTTGAAAACCAAGCAAGTTATGACCAAAAAAGCAACCAGTTCTAGTACTGACTTTTTTGGTAATAACTTGCTTAGTTTTCAAGATATCGACTTGATTTCTTTTGCGTTTTATAGATAAACATATTGGCTTTAATTCAAAATTTTTTTTGCGGGTAGCGAGAAATTTTTTTTTAAATTATGAAAAAAAGGCAAAGGGTACCCCCTTATGCTTTTTCAAAAAATTAAAGAAAAAATTTTTTTCTCGCTACCCGCAAAAAAAGTTTTGAATTAAAGCCAATATGTTTATCTATACAACGCAAAAGAAATCAAGTCGATATCTTGAAAACTAAGCAAGTTATGACCAAAAAAGTCAGTTCTAGTACTGACTTTTTTGGTCATAACTTGCTTAGTTTTCAAGATATCGCCTTGATTTCTTTTGCGTTGTATAGATAAACATATTGGCTCTAAATCAAAACTTTTTTTTTGCGGGTAGCGAGAAAAAAATTTTTTCTTTCATTTTTTGAAAAAGCATAAGGGGGTACCCTTTGCCTTTTTTCATAATTTAAAAAAAAAAATTTCTCGCTACCCGCAAAAAAAAAAGTTTTGAATTAAAGCCAATATGTTTATCTATACAATGCAAAACAAATCAAGCCGATATCTTGAAAACTAAGCAAGTTATGACCAAAAAAGTAACCAGTTCTAGTACTGACTTTTTTGGTCATAACTTGCTTAGTTTTCAAGATATCGACTTGATTTCTTTTGCGTTGTATAGATAAACATATTGGCTTTAATTCAAAACTTTTTTTTGCGGGTAGCGCAAAAGAAATCAAGTCGATATCTTGAAAACTAAGCAAGTTATGACCAAAAAAGTAACCAGTTCTAGTACTGACTTTTTTGGTCATAACTTGCTTAGTTTTCAAGATATCGACTTGATTTCTTTTGCGTTGTATAGATAAACATATTGGCTTTAATTCAAAACTTTTTTTTGCGGGTAGCAACAAAAATTTTTTTCTTTCATTTTTTGGAAAAGCATAAGGGGGTACCATTTGCCTTTTTTTCATAATTTAAAAAAAAAATTTTCTCGCTACCCTCAAAAAAAAAGTTTGGATTTAAAGCCAATATGTTTATCTATACAACGCAAAAGAAATCAAGTCGATATCTTGAAAACTAAGCAAGTTATGACCAAAAAAGTCAGTACTAGAACTGGTCGCTTTTTTGGTCATAACTTGCTTAGTTTTCAAGACATCGACTTGATTTCTTTTGCGTTGTATAGATAAACATATTGGCTTTAATTCAAAACTTTTTTTTTGCGGGTGGCGAGAAAAAAATTTTTTCTTTAATTTTTTGAAAAAGCATAAGGGGGTACCCTTTGCCATTTTTTTAAATATTAAAAAAAAAAAAATTTTCTCGCTACCCGCAAAAAAAAGTTTTGAATTAAAGCCAATATGTTTATCTATACAACGCAAAAGAAATCAAGTCGATATCTTGAAAACTAAGCAAGTTATGACCAAAAAAGCAACCAGTTCTAGTACTGACTTTTTTGGTCATAACTTGCTTAGTTTTCAAGATATCGACTTGATTTCTTTTGCGTTGTATAGATAAACATATTGGCTTTAATTCAAAACTTTTTTTGCGGGTAGCGACAAAAATTTTTTTCTTTCATTTTTTGAAAAAGCATAAGGGGGTACCATTTGCCTTTTTTTCATAATTTAAAAAAGGATACCCCCTTATGCTTTTTCAAAAAATGAAAGAAAACATTTTTTTGTCGCTACCCGCAAAAAAAAGTTTTGAATTAAAGCCAATATGCTTATCTATACAACGCAAAAGAAATCAAGTCGATATCTTGAAAAGGAAAAATTTCATGAGGAATTTCTGTTTATAATTGGGCTGAAATAACATATTGGCTTTAATTCAAAACTTGTTTTTTTGCGGGTAGCGAGAAAAATTTTTTTTTTAAATTATGAAAAAAAGGCAAAGGGTACCCCCTTATGCTTTTTCAAAAAATGAAAGAAAAAAATTTTTCTCGCTACCCGCAAAAAAAAGTTTTGAATTAAAGCCAATATGTTTATCTATACAACGCAAAAGAAATCAAGTCGATATCTTGAAAACTAAGCAAGTTATGACCAAAAAAGTCAGTACTAGAACTGGTTGCTTTTTTGGTCATAACTTGCTTAGTTTTCAAGATATCGACTTGATTTCTTTTGCGTTGTATAGATAAACATATTGGCTTTAATTCAAAACTTTTTTTTGCGGGTAGCGAGAAAAATTTTTTTTTAAATTATGAAAAAAGGCAAAGGGTACCCCCTTATGCTTTTTCAAAAAATGAAAGAAAAAAATTTTTCTCGCTACCCGCAAAAAAAAGTTTTGAATTAAAGCCAATATGTTTATCTATACAACGCAAAAGAAGTCAAGTCGATATCTTGAAAACTAAGCAAGTTATGACCAAAAAAGCAACCAGTTCTAGTACTGACTTTTTTTGTCATAACTTGCTTAGTTTTCAAGATATCGACTTGATTTCTTTTGCGTTGTATAGATAAACATATTGGCTTTAATTCAAAACTTTTTCTTGCGGGTAGCGACAAAAAAATTTTTTCTTTCATTTTTTGAAAAAGCATAAGGGGTTACCCTCTGCCTTTTTTTCATAATTTAAAAAAAAAAAATTTTTCTCGCTACCCGCAAAAAAAAGTTTTGAATTAAAGCCAATATGTTTATCTATACAACGCAAAAGAAATCAAGTCGATATCTTGAAAACTAAGCAAGTTATGACCAAAAAAGTAACCAGTTCTAGTACTGACTTTTTTGGTCATAACTTGCTTACTTTTCAAGATATCGAATTGATTTCTTTTGCGTTGTATAGATAAACATATTGGCTTTAATTCAAAACTTTTTTTTTTGCGGGTAGCGAGAAATTTTTTTTTTAAATTATGAAAAAAGGCAAAGGGTACCCCCTTATGCTTTTTCAAAAAATGAAAGAAAAAATTTTTTCCTCGCTACCCGCAAAAAAAAGTTTTGAATTAAAGCCAATATGTTTATCTATACAACGCAAAAGAAATCAAGTCGATATCTTGAAAACCAAGCAAGTTATGACCAAAAAAGCAACCAGTTCTAGTACTGACTTTTTTGGTAATAACTTGCTTAGTTTTCAAGATATCGGCATAAACTTTTTTTTTGCGGGTGGCGAGAAAAAAATTTTTTCTTTAATTTTTTGAAAAAGCATAAGGGGGTACCCTTTGCCATTTTTTTAAATATTAAAAAAAAAAAATTTTCTCGCTACCCGCAAAAAAAAGTTTTGAATTAAAGCCAATATGTTTATCTATACAACGCAAAAGAAATCAAGTCGATATCTTGAAAACTAAGCAAGTTATGACCAAAAAAGCAACCAGTTCTAGTACTGACTTTTTTGGTCATAACTTGCTTAGTTTTCAAGATATCGACTTGATTTCTTTTGCGTTGTATAGATAAACATATTGGCTTTAATTCAAAACTTTTTTTGCGGGTAGCGACAAAAAATTTTTTTCTTTCATTTTTTGAAAAAGCATAAGGGGGTACCATTTGCCTTTTTTTCATAATTTAAAAAAGGATACCCCCTTATGCTTTTTCAAAAAATGAAAGAAAACATTTTTTTGTCGCTACCCGCAAAAAAAAGTTTTGAATTAAAGCCAATATGTTTATCTATACAACGCAAAAGAAATCAAGTCGATATCTTGAAAAGGAAAAATTTCATGAGGAATTTCTGTTTATAATTGGGCTGAAATAACATATTGGCTTTAATTCAAAACTTGTTTTTTTGCGGGTAGCGAGAAAAATTTTTTTTTTAAATTATGAAAAAAAGGCAAAGGGTACCCCCTTATGCTTTTTCAAAAAATGAAAGAAAAAAATTTTTCTCGCTACCCGCAAAAAAAAGTTTTGAATTAAAGCCAATATGTTTATCTATACAACGCAAAAGAAATCAAGTCGATATCTTGAAAACTAAGCAAGTTATGACCAAAAAAGTCAGTACTAGAACTGGTTGCTTTTTTGGTCATAACTTGCTTAGTTTTCAAGATATCGACTTGATTTCTTTTGCGTTGTATAGATAAACATATTGGCTTTAATTCAAAACTTTTTTTTGCGGGTAGCGAGAAAAATTTTTTTTTAAATTATGAAAAAAGGCAAAGGGTACCCCCTTATGCTTTTTCAAAAAATGAAAGAAAAAAAAAAGTAGCGAGAAAAAATTTGTTTTAAATTATGAAAAAAAAGGCAAAGAGTTCTAGAACTGGTTGCTTTTTTGGTCATAACTTGCTTAGTTTTCAAGATATCGACTTGATTTCTTTTGCGTTGTATAGATAAACATATTGGCTTTAAATCCAAACTTTTTTTTTGAGGGTAGCGAGAAAATTTTTTTTTTTTAAATTATGAAAAAAAGGCAAATGGTACCCCCTTATGCTTTTTCAAAAAATGAAAGAAAAAAATTTTTGTCGCTACCCGCAAAAAAAGTTTTGAATTAAAGCCAATATGTTTATCTATACAACGCAAAAGAAATCAAGTCGATATCTTGAAAACTAAGCAAGTTATGACCAAAAAAGTCAGTACTAGAACTGGTTACTTTTTTGGTCATAACTTGCTTAGTTTTCAAGATATCGACTTGATTTCTTTTGCGTTGTATAGATAAACATATTGGCTTTAAATCCAAACTTTTTTTTGAGGGTAGCGAGAAAAAAATTTTTTTTTTAAATTATGAAAAAAAGGCAAATGGTACCCCCTTATGCTTTTTCAAAAAATGAAAGAAAAAAATTTTTGTCGCTACCCGCAAAAAAAAAAGTTTTGAATTAAAGCCAATATGTTTATCTATACAACGCAAAAGAAATCAAGTCGATATCTTGAAAACTAAGCAAGTTATGACCAAAAAAGTCAGTACTAGAACTGGTTACTTTTTTGGTCATAACTTGCTTAGTTTTCAAGATATCGACTTGATTTGTTTTGCGTTGTATAGATAGACATATTGGCTTTAATTCAAAACTTTTTTTTTGCGGGTAGCGAGAAAAATTTTTTTTTTAAATTATGAAAAAAAGGCAAAGGGTACCCCCTTATGCTTTTTCAAAAAAAGAAAGAAAAAATTTTTTTCTCGCTACCCGCAAAAAAAAGTTTTGAATTAGAGCCAATATGTTTATCTATACAACGCAAAAGAAATCAAGTCGATATCTTGAAAACTAAGCAAGTTATGACCAAAAATGTCAGTACTAGAACTGGTTACTTTTTTGGTCATAACTTGCTTAGTTTTCAAGACATCGACTTGATTTCTTTTGCGTTGTATAGATAAACATATTGGCTTTAATTCAAAACTTTTTTTTTGCGGGTGGCGAGAAAAAAATTTTTTCTTTAATTTTTTGAAAAAGCATAAGGGGGTACCCTTTGCCATTTTTTTAAATATTAAAAAAAAAAAATTTCTCGCTACCCGGAAAAAAAAGTTTTGAATTAAAGCCAATATGTTTATCTATACAACGCAAAACAAATCAAGTCGATATCTTGAAAACTAAGCAAGTTATGACCAAAAAAGCAACCAGTCCTAGTACTAACTTTTTTGGTCATAACTTGCTTAGTTTTCAAGATATCGACTTGATTTCTTTTGCGTTGTATAGATAAACATATTGGCTTTAATTCAAAACTTTTTTTTGCGGGAAGCGATAAAAAAAATTTTTTTTTTCATTTTTTGAAAAAGCATAAGGGGGTACCATTTGCCTTTTTTTCATAATTTAAAAAAGGGTACCCCCTTATGCTTTTTCAAAAAATGAAAGAAAACATTTTTTTGTCGCTACCCGCAAAAAAAAGTTTTGAATTAAAGCCAATATGTTTATCTATACAACGCAAAACAAATCAAGTCGATATCTTGAAAACTAAGCAAGTTATGACCAAAAAAGTAACCAGTTCTAGTACTGACTTTTTTGGTCATAACTTGCTTACTTTTCAAGATATCGAATTGATTTCTTTTGCGTTGTATAGATAAACATATTGGCTTTAATTCAAAACTTTTTTTTTGCGGGTAGCGAGAAATTTTTTTTTTAAATTATGAAAAAAGGCAAAGGGTACCCCCTTATGCTTTTTCAAAAAATGAAAGAAAAAATTTTTTCCTCGCTACCCGCAAAAAAAAGTTTTGAATTAAAGCCAATATGTTTATCTATACAACGCAAAAGAAATCAAGTCGATATCTTGAAAACTAAGCAAGTTATGACCAAAAAAGCAACCAGTTCTAGTACTGACTTTTTTGGTAATAACTTGCTTAGTTTTCAAGATATCGACTTGATTTCTTTTGCGTTTTATAGATAAACATATTGGCTTTAATTCAAAATTTTTTTTGCGGGTAGCGAGAAATTTTTTTTTAAATTATGAAAAAAAGGCAAAGGGTACCCCCTTATGCTTTTTCAAAAAATTAAAGAAAAAATTTTTTTCTCGCTACCCGCAAAAAAAGTTTTGAATTAAAGCCAATATGTTTATCTATACAACGCAAAAGAAATCAAGTCGATATCTTGAAAACTAAGCAAGTTATGACCAAAAAAGTCAGTTCTAGTACTGACTTTTTTGGTCATAACTTGCTTAGTTTTCAAGATATCGCCTTGATTTCTTTTGCGTTGTATAGATAAACATATTGGCTCTAAATCAAAACTTTTTTTTTGCGGGTAGCGAGAAAAAAATTTTTTCTTTCATTTTTTGAAAAAGCATAAGGGGGTACCCTTTGCCTTTTTTCATAATTTAAAAAAAAAATTTCTCGCTACCCGCAAAAAAAAAGTTTTGAATTAAAGCCAATATGTTTATCTATACAATGCAAAACAAATCAAGCCGATATCTTGAAAACTAAGCAAGTTATGACCAAAAAAGTAACCAGTTCTAGTACTGACTTTTTTGGTCATAACTTGCTTAGTTTTCAAGATATCGACTTGATTTCTTTTGCGTTGTATAGATAAACATATTGGCTTTAATTCAAAACTTTTTTTGCGGGTACCGACAAAAAAAATTTTTCCTTCATTTTTTGAAAAAGCATAAGGGGCTACCCTTTGCCTTTTTTCATAATTTTTAAAAAAAAATTTTTTTCTCGCGACCCGCAAAAAAAGTTTTGAATTAAAGCCAATATGTTTATCTATACAACGCAAAAGAAATCAAGTCGATATCTTGAAAACTAAGCAAGTTATGACCAAAAAAGCAACCAGTTCTAGAACTCTTTGCCTTTTTTTTCATAATTTAAAACAAATTTTTTCTCGCTACCCGCAAAAAAAAGTTTTGAATTAAAGCCAATATGTTTATCTATACAACGCAAAAGAAATCAAGTCGATATCTTGAAAACTAGGCAAGTTGTGACCAAAAAAGCAACCAGTTCTAGTACTGACTTTTTTGGTCATAACTTGCTTAGTTTTCAAGATATCGACTTGATTTCTTTTGCGTTGTATAGATAAACATATTGGCTTTAATTCAAAACTTTTTTTTGCGGGTAGCGAGAAAAAATTTGTTTTAAATTATGAAAAAAAAGGCAAAGAGTTCTAGAACTGGTTGCTTTTTTGGTCATAACTTGCTTAGTTTTCAAGATATCGACTTGATTTCTTTTGCGTTGTATAGATAAACATATTGGCTTTAAATCCAAACTTTTTTTTTGAGGGTAGCGAGAAAATTTTTTTTTTTAAATTATGAAAAAAAGGCAAATGGTACCCCCTTATGCTTTTTCAAAAAATGAAAGAAAAAAATTTTTGTCGCTACCCGCAAAAAAAAGTTTTGAATTAAAGCCAATATGTTTATCTATACAACGCAAAAGAAATCAAGTCGATATCTTGAAAACTAAGCAAGTTATGACCAAAAAAGTCAGTACTAGAACTGGTTACTTTTTTGGTCATAACTTGCTTAGTTTTCAAGATATCGACTTGATTTCTTTTGCGTTGTATAGATAAACATATTGGCTTTAAATCCAAACTTTTTTTTGAGGGTAGCGAGAAAAATTTTTTTTTTTAAATTATGAAAAAAAGGCAAATGGTACCCCCTTATGCTTTTTCAAAAAATGAAAGAAAAAAATTTTTGTCGCTACCCGCAAAAAAAAAAGTTTTGAATTAAAGCCAATATGTTTATCTATACAACGCAAAAGAAATCAAGTCGATATCTTGAAAACTAAGCAAGTTATGACCAAAAAAGTCAGTACTAGAACTGGTTACTTTTTTGGTCATAACTTGCTTAGTTTTCAAGATATCGACTTGATTTGTTTTGCGTTGTATAGATAGACATATTGGCTTTAATTCAAAACTTTTTTTTTGCGGGTAGCGAGAAAAAATTTTTTTTTAAATTATGAAAAAAAGGCAAAGGGTACCCCCTTATGCTTTTTCAAAAAAAGAAAGAAAAAATTTTTTTCTCGCTACCCGCAAAAAAAAGTTTTGAATTAGAGCCAATATGTTTATCTATACAACGCAAAAGAAATCAAGTCGATATCTTGAAAACTAAGCAAGTTATGACCAAAAATGTCAGTACTAGAACTGGTTACTTTTTTGGTCATAACTTGCTTAGTTTTCAAGACATCGACTTGATTTCTTTTGCGTTGTATAGATAAACATATTGGCTTTAATTCAAAACTTTTTTTTTGCGGGTGGCGAGAAAAAAATTTTTTCTTTAATTTTTTGAAAAAGCATAAGGGGGTACCCTTTGCCATTTTTTTAAATATTAAAAAAAAAAATTTCTCGCTACCCGGAAAAAAAAGTTTTGAATTAAAGCCAATATGTTTATCTATACAACGCAAAACAAATCAAGTCGATATCTTGAAAACTAAGCAAGTTATGACCAAAAAAGCAACCAGTCCTAGTACTAACTTTTTTGGTCATAACTTGCTTAGTTTTCAAGATATCGACTTGATTTCTTTTGCGTTGTATAGATAAACATATTGGCTTTAATTCAAAACTTTTTTTTGCGGGAAGCGATAAAAAAAATTTTTTTTTTCATTTTTTGAAAAAGCATAAGGGGGTACCATTTGCCTTTTTTTCATAATTTAAAAAAGGGTACCCCCTTATGCTTTTTCAAAAAATGAAAGAAAACATTTTTTTGTCGCTACCCGCAAAAAAAAGTTTCGAATTAAAGCCAATATGTTTATCTATACAACGCAAAAGAAATCAAGTCGATGTCTTGAAAACTAAGCAAGTTATGACCAAAAAAGCAACCAGTTCTAGTACTGACTTTTTTGGTCATAACTTGCTTAGTTTTCAAGATATCGACTTGATTTCTTTTGCGTTGTATAGATAAACATATTGGCTTTAATTCAAAACTTTTTTTTGCGAGTAGCGAGAAAAAAATTTTTTCTTTCATTTTTTGAAAAAGCATAAGGGGGTACCCTTTGCCTTTTTTCATAATTTAAAAAAAAAAATTTTTCTCGCTACCCGCAAAAAAAAAGTTTTGAATTAAAGCCAATATGTTTATCTATACAATGCAAAACAAATCAAGTCGATATCTTGAAAACTAAGCAAGTTATGACCAAAAAAGTAACCAGTTCTAGTACTAACTTTTTTGGTCATAACTTGCTTAGTTTTCAAGATATCGACTTGATTTCTTTTGCGTTGTATAGATAAACATATTGGCTTTAATTCAAAACTTTTTTTGCGGGTAGCGACAAAAAAATTTTTTCTTTCATTTTTTGAAAAAGCATAAGGGGGTACCCTTTGCCTTTTTTCATAATTTAAAAAAAAAAATTTTTCTCGCTACCCGCAAAAAAAAAGTTTTGAATTAAAGCCAATATGTTTATCTATACAATGCAAAACAAATCAAGTCGATATCTTGAAAACTAAGCAAGTTATGACCAAAAAAGTCAGTACTAGAACTGGTCGCTTTTTTGGTCATAACTTGCTTAGTTTTCAAGACATCGACTTGATTTCTTTTGCGTTGTATAGATAAACATATTGGCTTTAATTCAAAACTTTTTTTTTGCGGGTGGCGAGAAAAAAATTTTTTCTTTAATTTTTTGAAAAAGCATAAGGGGGTACCCTTTGCCATTTTTTTAAATATTAAAAAAAAAAAAAAATTTTCTCGCTACCCGCAAAAAAAAGTTTTGAATTAAAGCCAATATGTTTATCTATACAACGCAAAAGAAATCAAGTCGATATCTTGAAAACTAAGCAAGTTATGACCAAAAAAGCAACCAGTTCTAGTACTGACTTTTTTGGTCATAACTTGCTTAGTTTTCAAGATATCGACTTGATTTCTTTTGCGTTGTATAGATAAACATATTGGCTTTAATTCAAAACTTTTTTTGCGGGTAGCGACAAAAAATTTTTTTCTTTCATTTTTTGAAAAAGCATAAGGGGGTACCATTTGCCTTTTTTTCATAATTTAAAAAAGGGTACCCCCTTATGCTTTTTCAAAAAATGAAAGAAAACATTTTTTTGTCGCTACCCGCAAAAAAAAGTTTTGAATTAAAGCCAATATGTTTATCTATACAACGCAAAAGAAATCAAGTCGATATCTTGAAAAGGAAAAATTTCATGAGGAATTTCTGTTTATAATTGGGCTGAAATAACATATTGGCTTTAATTCAAAACTTGTTTTTTTGCGGGTAGCGAGAAAATTTTTTTTTTTTAAATTATGAAAAAAAGGCAAAGGGTACCCCCTTATGCTTTTTCAAAAAATGAAAGAAAAAAATTTTTCTCGCTACCCGCAAAAAAAAGTTTTGAATTAAAGCCAATATGTTTATCTATACAACGCAAAAGAAATCAAGTCGATATCTTGAAAACTAAGCAAGTTATGACCAAAAAAGTCAGTACTAGAACTGGTTGCTTTTTTGGTCATAACTTGCTTAGTTTTCAAGATATCGACTTGATTTCTTTTGCGTTGTATAGATAAACATATTGGCTTTAATTCAAAACTTTTTTTTGCGGGTAGCGAGAAAAATTTTTTTTTAAATTATGAAAAAAGGCAAAGGGTACCCCCTTATGCTTTTTCAAAAAATGAAAGAAAAAAATTTTTCTCGCTACCCGCAAAAAAAAGTTTTGAATTAAAGCCAATATGTTTATCTATACAACGCAAAAGAAGTCAAGTCGATATCTTGAAAACTAAGCAAGTTATGACCAAAAAAGCAACCAGTTCTAGTACTGACTTTTTTTGTCATAACTTGCTTAGTTTTCAAGATATCGACTTGATTTCTTTTGCGTTGTATAGATAAACATATTGGCTTTAATTCAAAACTTTTTCTTGCGGGTAGCGACAAAAAAATTTTTTCTTTCATTTTTTGAAAAAGCATAAGGGGTTACCCTCTGCCTTTTTTTCATAATTTAAAAAAAAAAAAATTTTCTCGCTACCCGCAAAAAAAAGTTTTGAATTAAAGCCAATATGTTTATCTATACAACGCAAAACAAATCAAGTCGATATCTTGAAAACTAAGCAAGTTATGACCAAAAAAGTAACCAGTTCTAGTACTGACTTTTTTGGTCATAACTTGCTTAGTTTTCAAGATATCGACTTGATTTCTTTTGCGTTGTATAGATAAACATATTGGCTTTAATTCAAAACTTTTTTTGCGGGTAGCGAGAAAAAAATTTTTTCTTTCATTTTTTGAAAAAGCATAAGGGGGTACCCTTTGCCTTTTTTTCATAATTTAAAAAAAAAATTTTTACTCGCTACCCGCAAAAAAAGTTTTGAATTAAAGCCAATATGTTTATCTATACAACGCAAAAGAAATCAAGTCGATATCTTGAAAACTAAGCAAGTTATGACCAAAAAAGTAACCAGTTCTAGTACTGACTTTTTTGGTCATAACTTGCTTACTTTTCAAGATATCGAATTGATTTCTTTTGCGTTGTATAGATAAACATATTGGCTTTAATTCAAAACTTTTTTTTTGCGGGTAGCGAGAAATTTTTTTTTTAAATTATGAAAAAAGGCAAAGGGTACCCCCTTATGCTTTTTCAAAAAATGAAAGAAAAAATTTTTTCCTCGCTACCCGCAAAAAAAAGTTTTGAATTAAAGCCAATATGTTTATCTATACAACGCAAAAGAAATCAAGTCGATATCTTGAAAACCAAGCAAGTTATGACCAAAAAAGCAACCAGTTCTAGTACTGACTTTTTTGGTAATAACTTGCTTAGTTTTCAAGATATCGACTTGATTTCTTTTGCGTTTTATAGATAAACATATTGGCTTTAATTCAAAATTTTTTTTGCGGGTAGCGAGAAATTTTTTTTTAAATTATGAAAAAAAGGCAAAGGGTACCCCCTTATGCTTTTTCAAAAAATTAAAGAAAAAATTTTTTTCTCGCTACCCGCAAAAAAAGTTTTGAATTAAAGCCAATATGTTTATCTATACAACGCAAAAGAAATCAAGTCGATATCTTGAAAACTAAGCAAGTTATGACCAAAAAAGTCAGTTCTAGTACTGACTTTTTTGGTCATAACTTGCTTAGTTTTCAAGATATCGCCTTGATTTCTTTTGCGTTGTATAGATAAACATATTGGCTCTAAATCAAAACTTTTTTTTGCGGGTAGCGAGAAAAAAATTTTTTCTTTCATTTTTTGAAAAAGCATAAGGGGGTACCCTTTGCCTTTTTTCATAATTTAAAAAAAAAAATTTCTCGCTACCCGCAAAAAAAAAAGTTTTGAATTAAAGCCAATATGTTTATCTATACAACGCAAAAGAAATCAAGTCGATATCTTGAAAACTAAGCAAGTTATGACCAAAAAAGCAACCAGTTCTAGTACTGACTTTTTTGGTCATAACTTGCTTAGTTTTCAAGATATCGACTTGATTTCTTTTGCGTTGTATAGATAAACATATTGGCTTTAATTCAAAACTTTTTTTGCGGGTAGCGACAAAAAAATTTTTTCTTTCATTTTTTGAAAAAGCATAAGGGGGTACCCTTTGCCTTTTTTCATAATTTAAAAAAAAAAATTTTTCTCGCTAACCGCAAAATAAAAGTTTTGAATTAAAGCCAATATGTTTATCTATACAATGCAAAACAAATCAAGTCGATATCTTGAAAACTAAGCAAGTTATGACCAAAAAAGTCAGTACTAGAACTGGTCGCTTTTTTGGTCATAACTTGCTTAGTTTTCAAGACATCGACTTGATTTCTTTTGCGTTGTATAGATAAACATATTGGCTTTAATTCAAAACTTTTTTTTTGCGGGTGGCGAGAAAAAAATTTTTTCTTTAATTTTTTGAAAAAGCATAAGGGGGTACCCTTTGCCATTTTTTTAAATATTAAAAAAAAAAAAAAATTTCTCGCTACCCGCAAAAAAAAGTTTTGAATTAAAGCCAATATGTTTATCTATACAACGCAAAAGAAATCAAGTCGATATCTTGAAAACTAAGCAAGTTATGACCAAAAAAGCAACCAGTTCTAGTACTGACTTTTTTGGTCATAACTTGCTTAGTTTTCAAGATATCGACTTGATTTCTTTTGCGTTGTATAGATAAACATATTGGCTTTAATTCAAAACTTTTTTTGCGGGTAGCGACAAAAAATTTTTTTCTTTCATTTTTTGAAAAAGCATAAGGGGGTACCATTTGCCTTTTTTTCATAATTTAAAAAAGGGTACCCCCTTATGCTTTTTCAAAAAATGAAAGAAAACATTTTTTTGTCGCTACCCGCAAAAAAAAGTTTTGAATTAAAGCCAATATGTTTATCTATACAACGCAAAAGAAATCAAGTCGATATCTTGAAAAGGAAAAATTTCATGAGGAATTTCTGTTTATAATTGGGCTGAAATAACATATTGGCTTTAATTCAAAACTTGTTTTTTTGCGGGTAGCGAGAAAATTTTTTTTTTTTAAATTATGAAAAAAAGGCAAAGGGTACCCCCTTATGCTTTTTCAAAAAATGAAAGAAAAAAATTTTTCTCGCTACCCGCAAAAAAAAGTTTTGAATTAAAGCCAATATGTTTATCTATACAACGCAAAAGAAATCAAGTCGATATCTTGAAAACTAAGCAAGTTATGACCAAAAAAGCAACCAGTTCTAGTACTGACTTTTTTTGTCATAACTTGCTTAGTTTTCAAGATATCGACTTGATTTCTTTTGCGTTGTATAGATAAACATATTGGCTTTAATTCAAAACTTTTTCTTGCGGGTAGCGACAAAAAAATTTTTTCTTTCATTTTTTGAAAAAGCATAAGGGGTTACCCTCTGCCTTTTTTTCATAATTTAAAAAAAAAAAATTTTTCTCGCTACCCGCAAAAAAAAGTTTTGAATTAAAGCCAATATGTTTATCTATACAACGCAAAACAAATCAAGTCGATATCTTGAAAACTAAGCAAGTTATGACCAAAAAAGTAACCAGTTCTAGTACTGACTTTTTTGGTCATAACTTGCTTAGTTTTCAAGATATCGACTTGATTTCTTTTGCGTTGTATAGATAAACATATTGGCTTTAATTCAAAACTTTTTTTGCGGGTAGCGAGAAAAAAATTTTTTCTTTCATTTTTTGAAAAAGCATAAGGGGGTACCCTTTGCCTTTTTTTCATAATTTAAAAAAAAAATTTTTACTCGCTACCCGCAAAAAAAGTTTTGAATTAAAGCCAATATGTTTATCTATACAACGCAAAAGAAATCAAGTCGATATCTTGAAAACCAAGCAAGTTATGACCAAAAAAGCAACCAGTTCTAGTACTGACTTTTTTGGTAATAACTTGCTTAGTTTTCAAGATATCGACTTGATTTCTTTTGCGTTTTATAGATAAACATATTGGCTTTAATTCAAAATTTTTTTTGCGGGTAGCGAGAAATTTTTTTTTAAATTATGAAAAAAAGGCAAAGGGTACCCCCTTATGCTTTTTCAAAAAATTAAAGAAAAAATTTTTTTCTCGCTACCCGCAAAAAAAGTTTTGAATTAAAGCCAATATGTTTATCTATACAACGCAAAAGAAATCAAGTCGATATCTTGAAAACTAAGCAAGTTATGACCAAAAAAGTCAGTTCTAGTACTGACTTTTTTGGTCATAACTTGCTTAGTTTTCAAGATATCGCCTTGATTTCTTTTGCGTTGTATAGATAAACATATTGGCTCTAAATCAAAACTTTTTTTTGCGGGTAGCGAGAAAAAAATTTTTTCTTTCATTTTTTGAAAAAGCATAAGGGGGTACCCTTTGCCTTTTTTCATAATTTAAAAAAAAAAATTTCTCGCTACCCGCAAAAAAAAAAGTTTTGAATTAAAGCCAATATGTTTATCTATACAATGCAAAACAAATCAAGCCGATATCTTGAAAACTAAGCAAGTTATGACCAAAAAAGCAACCAGTTCTAGTACTGACTTTTTTTGTCATAACTTGCTTAGTTTTCAAGATATCGACTTGATTTCTTTTGCGTTGTATAGATAAACATATTGGCTTTAATTCAAAACTTTTTCTTGCGGGTAGCGACAAAAAAATTTTTTCTTTCATTTTTTGAAAAAGCATAAGGGGTTACCCTCTGCCTTTTTTTCATAATTTAAAAAAAAAAATTTTTCTCGCTACCCGCAAAAAAAAGTTTTGAATTAAAGCCAATATGTTTATCTATACAACGCAAAACAAATCAAGTCGATATCTTGAAAACTAAGCAAGTTATGACCAAAAAAGTAACCAGTTCTAGTACTGACTTTTTTGGTCATAACTTGCTTAGTTTTCAAGATATCGACTTGATTTCTTTTGCGTTGTATAGATAAACATATTGGCTTTAATTCAAAACTTTTTTTGCGGGTAGCGAGAAAAAAATTTTTTCTTTCATTTTTTGAAAAAGCATAAGGGGGTACCCTTTGCCTTTTTTTCATAATTTAAAAAAAAAATTTTTACTCGCTACCCGCAAAAAAAGTTTTGAATTAAAGCCAATATGTTTATCTATACAACGCAAAAGAAATCAAGTCGATATCTTGAAAACTAAGCAAGTTATGACTAAAAAAGTAACCAGTTCTAGTACTGACTTTTTTGGTCATAACTTGCTTACTTTTCAAGATATCGAATTGATTTCTTTTGCGTTGTATAGATAAACATATTGGCTTTAATTCAAAACTTTTTTTTGCGGGTAGCGAGAAATTTTTTTTTAAATTATGAAAAAAGGCAAAGGGTACCCCCTTATGCTTTTTCAAAAAATTAAAAAAAAGAAAAAAATTTTTCCTCGCTACCCGCAAAAAAAAGTTTTGAATTAAAGCCAATATGTTTATCTATACAACGCAAAAGAAATCAAGTCGATATCTTGAAAACCAAGCAAGTTATGACCAAAAAAGCAACCAGTTCTAGTACTGACTTTTTTGGTAATAACTTGCTTAGTTTTCAAGATATCGACTTGATTTCTTTTGCGTTTTATAGATAAACATATTGGCTTTAATTCAAAATTTTTTTTGCGGGTAGCGAGAAATTTTTTTTTAAATTATGAAAAAAAGGCAAAGGGTACCCCCTTATGCTTTTTCAAAAAATTAAAGAAAAAATTTTTTTCTCGCTACCCGCAAAAAAAGTTTTGAATTAAAGCCAATATGTTTATCTATACAACGCAAAAGAAATCAAGTCGATATCTTGAAAACTAAGCAAGTTATGACCAAAAAAGTCAGTTCTAGTACTGACTTTTTTGGTCATAACTTGCTTAGTTTTCAAGATATCGCCTTGATTTCTTTTGCGTTGTATAGATAAACATATTGGCTCTAAATCAAAACTTTTTTTTGCGGGTAGCGAGAAAAAAATTTTTTCTTTCATTTTTTGAAAAAGCATAAGGGGGTACCCTTTGCCTTTTTTCATAATTTAAAAAAAAAAATTTCTCGCTACCCGCAAAAAAAAAGTTTTGAATTAAAGCCAATATGTTTATCTATACAATGCAAAACAAATCAAGCCGATATCTTGAAAACTAAGCAAGTTATGACCAAAAAAGCAACCAGTTCTAGTACTGACTTTTTTTGTCATAACTTGCTTAGTTTTCAAGATATCGACTTGATTTCTTTTGCGTTGTATAGATAAACATATTGGCTTTAATTCAAAACTTTTTCTTGCGGGTAGCGACAAAAAAATTTTTTCTTTCATTTTTTGAAAAAGCATAAGGGGTTACCCTCTGCCTTTTTTTCATAATTTAAAAAAAAAAAATTTTTCTCGCTACCCGCAAAAAAAAGTTTTGAATTAAAGCCAATATGTTTATCTATACAACGCAAAACAAATCAAGTCGATATCTTGAAAACTAAGCAAGTTATGACCAAAAAAGTAACCAGTTCTAGTACTGACTTTTTTGGTCATAACTTGCTTAGTTTTCAAGATATCGACTTGATTTCTTTTGCGTTGTATAGATAAACATATTGGCTTTAATTCAAAACTTTTTTTGCGGGTAGCGAGAAAAAAATTTTTTCTTTCATTTTTTGAAAAAGCATAAGGGGGTACCCTTTGCCTTTTTTTCATAATTTAAAAAAAAAATTTTTACTCGCTACCCGCAAAAAAAGTTTTGAATTAAAGCCAATATGTTTATCTATACAACGCAAAAGAAATCAAGTCGATATCTTGAAAACTAAGCAAGTTATGACTAAAAAAGTAACCAGTTCTAGTACTGACTTTTTTGGTCATAACTTGCTTACTTTTCAAGATATCGAATTGATTTCTTTTGCGTTGTATAGATAAACATATTGGCTTTAATTCAAAACTTTTTTTTGCGGGTAGCGAGAAATTTTTTTTTAAATTATGAAAAAAGGCAAAGGGTACCCCCTTATGCTTTTTCAAAAAATTAAAAAAAAGAAAAAAATTTTTCCTCGCTACCCGCAAAAAAAAGTTTTGAATTAAAGCCAATATGTTTATCTATACAACGCAAAAGAAATCAAGTCGATATCTTGAAAACCAAGCAAGTTATGACCAAAAAAGCAACCAGTTCTAGTACTGACTTTTTTGGTAATAACTTGCTTAGTTTTCAAGATATCGACTTGATTTCTTTTGCGTTTTATAGATAAACATATTGGCTTTAATTCAAAATTTTTTTTGCGGGTAGCGAGAAATTTTTTTTTAAATTATGAAAAAAAGGCAAAGGGTACCCCCTTATGCTTTTTCAAAAAATTAAAGAAAAAATTTTTTTCTCGCTACCCGCAAAAAAAGTTTTGAATTAAAGCCAATATGTTTATCTATACAACGCAAAAGAAATCAAGTCGATATCTTGAAAACTAAGCAAGTTATGACCAAAAAAGTCAGTTCTAGTACTGACTTTTTTGGTCATAACTTGCTTAGTTTTCAAGATATCGCCTTGATTTCTTTTGCGTTGTATAGATAAACATATTGGCTCTAAATCAAAACTTTTTTTTGCGGGTAGCGAGAAAAAAATTTTTTCTTTCATTTTTTGAAAAAGCATAAGGGGGTACCCTTTGCCTTTTTTCATAATTTAAAAAAAAAAAATTTCTCGCTACCCGCAAAAAAAAAAGTTTTGAATTAAAGCCAATATGTTTATCTATACAATGCAAAACAAATCAAGCCGATATCTTGAAAACTAAGCAAGTTATGACCAAAAAAGTAACCAGTGCTAGTACTGACTTTTTTGGTCATAACTTGCTTAGTTTTCAAGATATCGACTTGATTTCTTTTGCGTTGTATAGATAAACATATTGGCTTTAATTCAAAACTTTTTTTGCGGGTACCGACAAAAAAAATTTTTCCTTCATTTTTTGAAAAAGCATAAGGGGCTACCCTTTGCCTTTTTTCATAATTTTTAAAAAAAAAATTTTTTCTCGCGACCCGCAAAAAAAAGTTTTGAATTAAAGCCAATATGTTTATCTATACAACGCAAAAGAAATCAAGTCGATATCTTGAAAACTAAGCAAGTTATGACCAAAAAAGCAACCAGTTCTAGAACTCTTTGCCTTTTTTTTCATAATTTAAAACAAATTTTTTCTCGCTACCCGCAAAAAAAAGTTTTGAATTAAAGCCAATATGTTTATCTATACAACGCAAAAGAAATCAAGTCGATATCTTGAAAACTAGGCAAGTTGTGACCAAAAAAGCAACCAGTTCTAGTACTGACTTTTTTGGTCATAACTTGCTTAGTTTTCAAGATATCGACTTGATTTCTTTTGCGTTGTATAGATAAACATATTGGCTTTAATTCAAAACTTTTTTTTGCGGGTAGCGAGAAAAAAATTTTTTCTTAAATTTTTTGAAAAAGCATGAGGGGGTACCCTTTGCCTTTTTTTCATAATTTAAAAAAAAAATTTCTCGCTACCCGCAAAAAAAAATTTTGAATTAAAGCCAATATGTTTATCTATAAAACGCAAAAGAAATCAAGTCGATATCTTGAAAACTAAGCAAGTTATGACCAAAAAAGTCAGTACTAGAACTGGTTGCTTTTTTGGTCATAACTTGCTTAGTTTTCAAGATATCGACTTGATTTCTTTTGCGTTGTATAGATAAACATATTGGCTTTAATTCAAAACTTTTTTTGCGGGTAGCGACAAAAAAATTTTTTCTTTCATTTTTTGAAAAAGCATAAAGGGGTACCCTTTGCCTTTTTTCATAATTTTTTTAAAAAAAAATTTTTCTCGCAACCCGCAAAAAAAGTTTTGAATTAAAGCCAATATGTTTATCTATACAACGCAAAAGAAATCAAGTCGATATCTTGAAAACTAAGCAAGTTATGACCAAAAAAGCAACCAGTTCTAGTACTGACTTTTTTGGTCATAACTTGCTTACTTTTCAAGATATCGACTTGATTTCTTTTGCGTTGTATAGATAAACATATTGGCTTTAATTCAAAATTTTTTTTTTGCGGGTAGCGAGAATTTTTTTTTTTAAATTATGAAAAAAGGCAAAGGGTACCCCCTTATGCTTTTTCAAAAAATGAAAGAAAAAATTTTTTCCTCGCTACCCGCAAAAAAAAGTTTTGAATTAAAGCCAATATGTTTATCTATACAACGCAAAAGAAATCAAGTCGATATCTTGAAAACCAAGCAAGTTATGACCAAAAAAGCAACCAGTTCTAGTACTGACTTTTTTGGTAATAACTTGCTTAGTTTTCAAGATATCGACTTGATTTCTTTTGCGTTTTATAGATAAACATATTGGTTTTAATTCAAAATTTTTTTTGCGGGTAGCGAGAAATTTTTTTTTTAAATTATGAAAAAAAGGCAAAGGGTACCCCCTTATGCTTTTTCAAAAAATTAAAGAAAAAATTTTTTTCTCGCTACCCGCAAAAAAAGTTTTGAATTAAAGCCAATATGTTTATCTATACAACGCAAAAGAAATCAAGTCGATATCTTGAAAACTAAGCAAGTTATGACCAAAAAGTCAGTTCTAGTACTGACTTTTAAATTATGAAAAAAGGCAAAGGGTACCCCCTTATGCTTTTTCAAAAAATGAAAGAAAAAATTTTTTTCTCGCTACCCGCAAAAAAAAAGTTTTGAATTAAAGCCAATATGTTTATCTATACAACGCAAAAGAAATCAAGTCAATATCTTGAAAACTAAGCAAGTTATGACCAAAAAAGTAACCAGTTCTAGTACTGACTTTTTTGGTCATAACTTGCTTAGTGTTCAAGATATTGACTTGATTTCTTTTGCGTTGTATAGATAAACATATTGGCTTTAATTCAAAACTTTTTTTTTGCGGGTGGCGAGAAAAAAATTTTTTCTTTAATTTTTTGAAAAAGCATAAGGGGGTACCCTTTGCCATTTTTTTAAATATTAAGAAAAAAAATTTTTTCGCTACCCGCAAAAAAAAAGTTTTGAATTAAAGCCAATATGTTTATCTATACAACGCAAAAGAAATCAAGTCGATATCTTGAAAACCAAGCAAGTTATGACCAAAAAAGCAACCAGTTCTAGTACTGACTTTTTTGGTAATAACTTGCTTAGTTTTCAAGATATCGACTTGATTTCTTTTGCGTTTTATAGATAAACATATAGGCTTTAATTCAAAATTTTTTTTTGCGGGTAGCGAGAAATTTTTTTTAAATTATGAAAAAAAGGCAAAGGGTACCCCCCTATGCCTAGTTTTCAAGATATCGACTTGATTTCTTTTGCGTTTTATAGATAAACATATTGGCTTTAATTCAAAATTTTTTTTTGCGGGTAGCGAGAAATTTTTTTTTTTAAATTATGAAAAAAAGGCAAGGGGTACCCCCTTATGCTTTTTCAAAAAATGAAAGAAAAAATTTTTTTCTCGCTACCCGCAAAAAAAAGTTTTGAATTAAAGCCAATATGTTTATCTATACAACGCAAAAGAAATCAAGTCAATATCTTGAAAACTAAGCAAGTTATGACCAAAAAAGTAACCAGTTCTAGTACTACCCGCAAAAAAAAAGTTTTGAATTAAAGCCAATATGTTTATCTATACAACGCAAAAGAAATCAAGTCGATATCTTGAAAACCAAGCAAGTTATGACCAAAAAAGCAACCAGTACTAGAACTGACTTTTTTGGTCATAACTTGCTTAGTTTTCAAGATATCGACTTGATTTCTTTTGCGTTGTATAGATAAACATATTGGCTTTAATTCAAAACTTTTTTTTGCGGGTAGCGAGAAAAAAATTTTTTCTTTAATTTTTTGAAAAAGCATAAGGGGGTACCCCTTGCCTTTTTTTCATAATTTAAAAAAAAAAAATTCTCGCTACCCGCAAAAAAAAATTTTGAATTAAAGCCAATATGTTTATCTATAAAACGCAAAAGAAATCAAGTCGATATCTTGAAAACTAGGCAAAAAAAAAATTTTTTCTCGCTACCCGCAAAAAAAAATGTTTTGAATTAAAGCCAATATGTTTATCTATACAACGCAAAAGAAATCAAGTCGATATCTTGAAAACTAAGCAAGTTATGACCAAAAAAGTCAGTACTAGAACTGGTTGCTTTTTTGGTCATAACTTGCTTAGTTTTCAAGATATCGACTTGATTTCTTTTGCGTTGTATAGATAAACATATTGGCTTTAATTCAAAACTTTTTTTGCGGGTAGCGAGAAAAAATTTTTTTTTTAAATTATGAAAAAAAGGCAAAGGGTACCCCCTTATGCTTTTTCCAAAAATGAGAGAAAAAAATTTTTCTCGCTACCCGCAAAAAAAAGTTTTGAATTAAAGCCAATATGTTTATCTATACAACGCAAAAGAAATCAAGTCGATATCTTGAAAACTAAGCAAGTTATGACCAAAAAAGTCAGTACTAGAACTGGTTGCTTTTTTGGTCATAACTTGCTAAGTTTTCAAGATATCGACTTGATTTCTTTTGCGTTGTATAGATAAACATATTGGCTTTAATTCAAAACTTTTTTTTGCGGGTAGCGAGAAATTTTTTTTTTTAAATTATGAAAAAAAGGCAAAGGGTACCCCCTTATGCTTTTTCAAAAAATGAAAGAAAAAAATTTTTCTCGCTACCCGCAAAAAAAAGTTTTGAATTAAAGCCAATATGTTTATCTATACAACGCAAAAGAAATCAAGTCAATATCTTGAAAACTAAGCAAGTTATGACCAAAAAAGTCAGTACTAGAACTGGTTGCTTTTTTGGTCATAACTTGCTTAGTTTTCAAGATATCGACTTGATTTCTTTTGCGTTGTATAGATAAACATATTGGCTTTAATTCAAAACTTTTTTTTGCGGGTAGCGAGAAAATTTTTTTTTTTAAATTATGAAAAAAAGGCAAAGGGTACCCCCTTATGCTTTTTCAAAAAATGAAAGAAAAAAATTTTTCTCGCTACCCGCAAAAAAAGTTTTGAATTAAAGCCAATATGTTTATCTATACAACGCAAAAGAAATCAAGTCGATATCTTGAAAACTAAGCAAGTTATGACCAAAAAAGTCAGTACTAGAACTGGTTGCTTTTTTGGTCATAACTTGCTTAGTTTTCAAGATATCGACTTGATTTCTTTTGCGTTGTATAGATAAACATATTGGCTCTAATTCAAAACTTTTTTTTGCGGGTAGCGAGAAAAATTTTTTTCTTTCATTTTTTGAAAAAGCATAAGGGGGTACCCTTTGCCATTTTTTAAATATAAAAAAAAGAAAAATTTTCTCGCTACCCGCAAAAAAAAAGTTTTGAATTAAAGCCAATATGTTTATCTATACAACGCAAAAGAAATCAAGTCAATATCTTGAAAACTAAGCAAGTTATGACCAAAAAAGTAACCAGTTCTAGTACTGACTTTTTTGGTCATAACTTGCTTAGTGTTCAAGATATTGACTTGATTTCTTTTGCGTTGTATAGATAAACATATTGGCTTTAATTCAAAACTTTTTTTTTGCGGGTGGCGAGAAAAAAATTTTTTCTTTAATTTTTTGAAAAAGCATAAGGGGGTACCCTTTGCCATTTTTTTAAATATATAAAAAAAAAATTTTCTCGCTACCCGCAAAAAAAAAGTTTTGAATTAAAGCCAATATGTTTATCTATACAACGCAAAAGAAATCAAGTCGATATCTTGAAAACTAAGCAAGTTATGACCAAAAAAGTAACCAGTTCTAGTACTGACTTTTTTGGTCATAACTTGCTTAGTTTTCAAGATATCGCCTTGATTTCTTTTGCGTTGTATAGATAAACATATTGGCTTTAATTCAAAACTTTTTTTTACGGGTAGCGAGAAAAAAATTTTTTCTTTAATTTTTTGAAAAAGCATAAGGGGGTACCCTTTGCCTTTTTTTCATAATTTAAAAAAAAATTTCTCGCTACCCGCAAAAAAAATTTTGAATTAAAGCCAATATGTTTATCTATAAAACGCAAAAGAAATCAAGTCGATATCTTGAAAACTAAGCAAGTTATGACCAAAAAAGCAACCAGTTCTAGTACTGACTTTTTTTGGTCATAACTTGCTTAGTTTTCAAGATAACGCCTTGATTTCTTTTGCGTTGTATAGATAAACATATTGGCTTTAATTCAAAACTTTTTTTGCGGGTAGCGAGAAAATTTTTTTTTTTAAATTATGAAAAAAGGCAAAGGGTACCCCCTTATGCTTTTTCAAAAAATGAAAGAAAAAATTTTTTTCTCGCTACCCGCAAAAAAAAAGTTTTGAATTAAAGCCAATATGTTTATCTATAAAACGCAAAAGAAATCAAGTCGATATCTTGAAAACTAAGCAAGTTATGACCAAAAAAGCAACCAGTTCTAGTACTGACTTTTTTGGTCATAACTTGCTTAGTTTTCAAGATATCGCCTTGATTTCTTTTGCGTTGTATAGATAAACATATTGGCTTTAATTCAAAACTTTTTTTTGCGGGTAGCGAGAAAAAAATTTTTTCTTTAATTTTTTGAAAAAGCCTTTTTTTCATAATTTAAAAAAAAATTTCTCGCTACCCGCAAAAAAAAATTTTGAATTAAAGCCAATATGTTTATCTATAAAACGCAAAAGAAATCAAGTCGATATCTTGAAAACTAAGCAAGTTATGACCAAAAAAGCAACCAGTTCTAGTACTGACTTTTTTTGGTCATAACTTGCTTAGTTTTCAAGATATCGACTTGATTTCTTTTGCGTTGTATAGATAAACATATTGGCTTTAATTCAAAACTTTTTTTGCGGGTAGCGACAAAAAAAAATTTTCTTTCATTTTTTGAAAAAGCATAAAGGGGTACCCTTTGCCTTTTTTCATAATTTTTTAAAAAAAATTTTTTTCTCGCTACCCGCAAAAAAAAGTTTTGAATTAAAGCCAATATGTTTATCTATACAACGCAAAAGAAATCAAGTCGATATCTTGAAAACTAAGCAAGTTATGACCAAAAAAGTCAGTACTAGAACTGGTTGCTTTTTTGGTCATAACTTGCTTAGTTTTCAAGATATCGACTTGATTTCTTTTGCGTTGTATAGATAAACATATTGGCTTTAATTCAAAACTTTTTTTTGCGGGTAGCGAGAAATTTTTTTTTTTAAATTATGAAAAAAAGGCAAAGGGTACCCCCTTATGCTTTTTCAAAAAATTAAAGAAAAAAATTTTTCTCGCTACCCGCAAAAAAAAGTTTTGAATTAAAGCCAATATGTTTATCTATACAACGCAAAAGAAATCAAGTCGATATCTTGAAAACTAAGCAAGTTATGACCAAAAAAGTCAGTACTAGAACTGGTTGCTTTTTTGGTCATAACTTGCTTAGTTTTCAAGATATCGACTTGATTTCTTTTGCGTTGTATAGATAAACATATTGGCTTTAATTCAAAACTTTCTTTTGCGGGTAGCGAGAAAATTTTTTTTTTTTAAATTATGAAAAAAAGGCAAAGGGTACCCCCTTATGCTTTTTCAAAAAATGAAAGAAAAAAATTTTTCTCGCTACCCGCAAAAAAAAGTTTTGAATTAAAGCCAATATGTTTATCTATACAACGCAAAAGAAATCAAGTCGATATCTTGAAAACTAAGCAAGTTATGACCAAAAAAGTCAGTACTAGAACTGGTTGCTTTTTTGGTCATAACTTGCTTAGTTTTCAAGATATCGACTTGATTTCTTTTGCGTTGTATAGATAAACATATTGGCTTTAATTCAAAACTTTTTTTGGCGGGTAGCGAGAAAATTTTTTTTTTTAAATTATGAAAAAAAGGCAAAGGGTACCCCCTTATGCTTTTTCAAAAAATGAAAGAAAAAAAATTTTTCTCGCTACCCGCAAAAAAAAGTTTTGAATTAAAGCCAATATGTTTATCTATACAACGCAAAAGAAATTAAGTCGATATCTTGAAAACTAAGCAAGTTATGACCAAAAAAGCAACCAGTTCTAGTACTGACTTTTTTTGTCATAACTTGCTTAATTTTCAAGATATCGACTTGATTTCTTTTGCGTTGTATAGATAAACATATTGGCTTTAATTCAAAACTTTTTTTGCGGGTAGCGAGAAAAAAATTTTTTCTTTAATTTTTTGAAAAAGCATAAGGGGGTACCCTTTGCCTTTTTTTCATAATTTAAAAAAAAAATTTTTTACTCGCTACCCGCAAAAAAAGTTTTGAATTAAAGCCAATATGTTTATCTATACAACGCAAAAGAAATCAAGTCGATATCTTGAAAACTAAGCAAGTTATGACCAAAAAAGTAACCAGTTCTAGTACTGACTTTTTTGGTCATAACTTGCTTAGTTTTCAAGATATCGACTTGATTTCTTTTGCGTTGGATAGATAAACATATTGGCTTTAATTCAAAACTTTTTTTTTGCGGGTAGCGAGAATTTTTTTTTTTTAAATTATGAAAAAAGGCAAAGGGTACCCCCTTATGCTTTTTCAAAAAATGAAAGAAAAAATTTTTTCTCGCTACCCGCAAAAAAAGTTTTGAATTAAAGCCAATATGTTTATCTATACAACGCAAAAGAAATCAAGTCGATATCTTGAAAACTAAGCAAGTTATGACCAAAAAAGCAACCAGTTCTAGTACTGACTTTTTTGGTAATAACTTGCTTAGTTTTCAAGATATCGACTTGATTCCTTTTGCGTTGTATAGATAAACATATTGGCTTTAATTCAAAACTTTTTTTTTGCGGGTAGCGAGAAAAATTTTTTTTTTTAAATTATGAAAAAAAGACAAAGGGTACCCCCTTATGCTTTTTCAAAAAATGAAAGAAAAAAATTTTTCTCGCTACCCGCAAAAAAAAGTTTTGAATTAAAGCCAATATGTTTATCTATACAACGCAAAAGAAATCAAGTCGATATCTTGAAAGCTAAGCAAGTTATGACCAAAAAAGCAACCAGTTCTAGTACTGACTTTTTTGGTCATAACTTGCTTAGTTTTCAAGATATCGACTTGATTTCTTTTGCGTTGTATAGACAAACATATTGGCTTTAATTCAAAACTTTTTTTGCGGGTAGCGACAAAAAAATTTTTTCTTTCATTTTTTGAAAAAGCATAAAGGGGTACCCTTTGCCTTTTTTCATAATTTTTTAAAAAAAAATTTTTCTCGCTACCCGCAAAAAAAAAGTTTTGAATTAAAGCCAATATGTTTATCTATACAACGCAAAAGAAATCAAGTCGATATCTTGAAAACTAAGCAAGTTATGACCAAAAAAGTCAGTACTAGAACTGGTTGCTTTTTTGGTCATAACTTGCTCAGTTTTCAAGATATCGACTTGATTTCTTTTGCGTTGTATAGATAAACATATTGGCTTTAATTCAAAACTTTTTTTTTGCGGGTAGCGAGAAAAAAAATTTTTTTTTTTCATTTTTTGAAAAAGCATAAGGGGGTACCCTTTACCTTTTTTTCATAATTTAAAAAAAAAAATTTCTCGCTACCCGCAAAAAAAAGTTTTGAATTAAAGCCAATATGTTTATCTATACAACGCAAAAGAAATCAAGTCGATATCTTGAAAACTAAGCAAGTTATGACCAAAAAAGTCAGTACTAGAACTGGTTGCTTTTTTGGTCATAACTTGCTCAGTTTTCAAGATATCGACTTGATTTCTTTTGCGTTGTATAGATAAACATATTGGCTTTAATTCAAAACTTTTTTTTGCGGGTAGCGAGAAAAATTTTTTTTTTAAATTATGAAAAAAGGCAAAGGGTACCCCCTTATGCTTTTTCAAAAAATGAAAGAAAAAAATTTTTCTCGCTACCCGCAAAAAAAAGTTTTGAATTAAAGCCAATATGTTTATCTATACAACGCAAAAGAAATCAAGTCGATATCTTGAAAACCAAGCAAGTTATGACCAAAAAAGCAACCAGTTCTAGTACTGACTTTTTTGGTCATAACTTGCTTAGTTTTCAAGATATCGACTTGATTTCTTTTGCGTTGTATAGATAAACATATTGGCTTTAATTCAAAACTTTTTTTGCGGGTAGCGACAAAAAAATTTTTTCTTTCATTTTTTGAAAAAGCATAAAGGGGTACCCTTTGCCTTTTTTCATAATTTCTTTAAAAAAAATTTTTTCTCGCTACCCGCAAAAAAAAAGTTTTGAATTAAAGCCAATATGTTTATCTATACAACGCAAAAGAAATCAAGTCGATATCTTGAAAACTAAGCAAGTTATGACCAAAAAAGTCAGTACTAGAACTGGTTACTTTTTTGGTCATAACTTGCTTAGTTTTCAAGATATCGACTTGATTTCTTTTGCGTTGTATAGATAAACATATTGGCTTTAATTCAAAACTTTTTTTTGCGGGTAGCGAGAATTTTTTTTTTTAAATTATGAAAAAAGGCAAAGGGTACCCCCTTATGCTTTTTCAAAAAATGAAAGAAAAAATTTTTTTCTCGCTACCCGCAAAAAAAAGTTTTGAATTAAAGCCAATATGTTTATCTATACAACGGAAAAGAAATCAAGTCGATATCTTGAAAACTAAGCAAGTTATGACCAAAAAAGTAACCAGTTCTAGTACTGACTTTTTTGGTCATAACTTGCTTAGTTTTCTAGATATCGACTTGATTTCTTTTGCGTTGTATAGATAAACATATTGGCTTTAATTCAAAACTTTTTTTTGCGGGTAGCGACAAAAAAATTTTTTCTTTCATTTTTTGAAAAAGCATAAGGGGGTACCCTTTGCCTTTTTTTCATAATTTTTAAAAAAAATTTTTCTCGCTACCCGCAAAAAAAGTTTTGAATTAAAGCCAATATGTTTATCTATACAACGCAAAAGAAATCAAGTCGATATCTTGAAAACTAAGCAAGTTATGACCAAAAAAGCAACCAGTTCTAGTACTGACTTTTTTGGTAATAACTTGCTTAGTTTTCAAGATATCGACTTGATTCCTTTTGCGTTGTATAGATAAACATATTGGCTTTAATTCAAAACTTTTTTTTTGCGGGTAGCGAGAAAAAATTTTTTTTTTAAATTATGAAAAAAAGACAAAGGGTACCTACCCCCTTATGCTTTTTCAAAAAATGAAAGAAAAAAATTTTTCTCGCTACCCGCAAAAAAAAGTTTTGAATTAAAGCCAATATGTTTATCTATACAACGCAAAAGAAATGAAGTCGATATCTTGAAAACTAAGCAAGTTATGACCAAAAAAGTAACCAGTTCTAGTACTGACTTTTTTGGTCATAACTTGCTTAGTTTTCAAGATACATATCGACTTGATTCCTTTTGCGTTGTATAGATAAACATATTGGCTTTAATTCAAAACTTTTTTTTTTGCGGGTAGCGAGAAAAAAATTTTTTTTTAAATTATGAAAAAAAGACAAAGGGTATCCCCTTATGCTTTTTCAAAAAATGAAAGAAAAAAATTTTTCTCGCTACCCGCAAAAAAAGTTTTGAATTAAAGCCAATATGTTTATCTATACAACGCAAAAGAAATCAAGTCGATATCTTGAAAACTAAGCAAGTTATTACCAAAAAAGTCAGTACTAGAACTGGTTGCTTTTTTGGTCATAACTTGCTTGGTTTTCAAGATATCGACTTGATTTCTTTTGCGTTGTATAGATAGACATATTGGCTTTAATTAAAAACTTTTTCTTTGCGGGTAGCGAGAAAAAAATTTTTTCTTTCATTTTTTTGAAAAAGCATAAGGGGGTAGGTACCCTTTGCCTTTTTTCATAATTTAAAAAAAAAATTTTTTCTCGCTACCCGCAAAAAAAAGTTTTGAATTAAAGCCAATATGTTTATCTATACAACGCAAAAGAAATCAAGTCGATATCTTGAAAACTAAGCAAGTTATGACCAAAAAAGCAACCAGTTCTAGTACTGACTTTTTTGGTAATAACTTGCTTAGTTTTCAAGATATCGACTTGATTTCTTTTGCGTTGTATAGATAAACATATTGGCTTTAATTCAAAACTTTTTTTTGCGGGTAGCGAGAAAAATTTTTTTTTTAAATTATGAAAAAAGGCAAAGGGTACCTACCCCCTTATGCTTTTTCAAAAAAATGAAAGAAAAAATTTTTTTCTCGCTACCCGCAAAGAAAAAGTTTTTAATTAAAGCCAATATGTCTATCTATACAACGCAAAAGAAATCAAGTCGATATCTTGAAAACCAAGCAAGTTATGACCAAAAAAGCAACCAGTTCTAGTACTGACTTTTTTGGTAATAACTTGCTTAGTTTTCAAGATATCGACTTGATTTCTTTTGCGTTGTATAGATAAACATATTGGCTTTAATTTAAAACTTTTTTTTGCGGGTAGCGAGAAAAAAATTTTTTCTTTCATTTTTTGAAAAAGCATAAGGGGGTACCCTTTGCATTTTTTCATAATTTAAAAAAAAAATTTTTTCTCGCTACCCGCAAAGAAAAAGTTTTGAATTAAAGCCAATATGTTTATCTATACAACGCAAAAGAAATCAAGTCGATATCTTGAAAACTAAGCAAGTTATGACCAAAAAAGTCAGTACTAGAACTGGTTACTTTTTTGGTCATAACTTGCTTAGTTTTCAAGATATCGACTTGATTTCTTTTGCGTTGTATAGATAAACATATTGGCTTTAATTCAAAACTTTTTTTTGCGGGTAGCGAGAAATTTTTTTTTTAAATTATGAAAAAAGGCAAAGGGTACCCCCTTATGCTTTTTCAAAAAAATGAAAAAAAAATTTTTTTTCTCGCTACCCGCAAAAAAAAGTTTTGAATTAAAGCCAATATGTTTATCTATACAACGCAAAAGAAATCAAGTCGATATCTTGAAAACTAAGCAAGTTATGACCAAAAAAGCAACCAGTTCTAGTACTGACTTTTTTGGTAATAACTTGCTTAGTTTTCAAGATATCGACTTGATTTCTTTTGCGTTTTATAGATAAACATATTGGCTTTAATTCAAAATTTTTTTTTGCGGGTAGTCAGTACTAGAACTGGTTGCTTTTTTGGTCATAACTTGCTTGGTTTTCAAGATATCGCCTTGATTTCGTTTGCGTTGTATAGATAAACATATTGGCTTTAATTCAAAACTTTTTTTTGCGGGTAGCGAGAAAATTTTTTTTTTTAAATTATGAAAAAAGGCAAAGGGTACCCCCTTATGCTTTTTCAAAAAATGAAAGAAAAAATTTTTTTCTCGCTACCCGCAAAAAAAAGTTTTAAATTAAAGCCAATATGTTTATCTATACAACGCAAAAGAAATCAAGTCGATATCTTGAAAGCTAAGCAAGTTATGACCAAAAAAGCAACCAGTTCTAGTACTGACTTTTTTGGTCATAACTTGCTTAGTTTTCAAGATATCGACTTGATTTCTTTTGCGTTGTATAGACAAACATATTGGCTTTAATTCAAAACTTTTTTTGCGGGTAGCGACAAAAAAATTTTTTCTTTCATTTTTTGAAAAAGCATAAAGGGGTACCCTTTGCCTTTTTTCATAATTTTTAAAAAAAAAATTTTTCTCGCTACCCGCAAAAAAAAAGTTTTGAATTAAAGCCAATATGTTTATCTATACAACGCAAAAGAAATCAAGTCGATATCTTGAAAACTAAGCAAGTTATGACCAAAAAAGTCAGTACTAGAACTGGTTGCTTTTTTGGTCATAACTTGCTCAGTTTTCAAGATATCGACTTGATTTCTTTTGCGTTGTATAGATAAACATATTGGCTTTAATTCAAAACTTTTTTTTGCGGGTAGCGAGAAATTTTTTTTTTAAATTATGAAAAAAGGCAAAGGGTACCCCCTTATGCTTTTTCAAAAAATGAAAGAAAAAATTTTTTTCTCGCTACCCGCAAAAAAAAGTTTTGAATTAAAGCCAATATGTTTATCTATACAACGGAAAAGAAATCAAGTCGATATCTTGAAAACTAAGCAAGTTATGACCAAAAAAGTAACCAGTTCTAGTACTGACTTTTTTGGTCATAACTTGCTTAGTTTTCAAGATATCGACTTGATTTCTTTTGCGTTGTATAGATAAACATATTGGCTTTAATTCAAAACTTTTTTTTGCGGGTAGCGACAAAAAAATTTTTTCTTTCATTTTTTGAAAAAGCATAAGGGGGTACCCTTTGCCTTTTTTTCATAATTTTTAAAAAAAATTTTTCTCGCTACCCGCAAAAAAAGTTTTGAATTAAAGCCAATATGTTTATCTATACAACGCAAAAGAAATCAAGTCGATATCTTGAAAACTAAGCAAGTTATGACCAAAAAAGCAACCAGTTCTAGTACTGACTTTTTTGGTAATAACTTGCTTAGTTTTCAAGATATCGACTTGATTCCTTTTGCGTTGTATAGATAAACATATTGGCTTTAATTCAAAACTTTTTTTTTTGCGGGTAGCGAGAAAAAAATTTTTTTTTAAATTATGAAAAAAAGACAAAGGGTACCCCCTAATGCTTTTTCAAAAAATGAAAGAAAAAAATTTTTCTCGCTACCCGCAAAAAAAAGTTTTGAATTAAAGCCAATATGTTTATCTATACAACGCAAAAGAAATGAAGTCGATATCTTGAAAACTAAGCAAGTTATGACCAAAAAAGTAACCAGTTCTAGTACTGACTTTTTTGGTCATAACTTGCTTAGTTTTCAAGATATATATCGACTTGATTCCTTTTGCGTTGTATAGATAAACATATTGGCTTTAATTCAAAACTTTTTTTTTGCGGGTAGCGAGAAAAAAATTTTTTTTTAAATTATGAAAAAAAGACAAAGGGTATCCCCTTATGCTTTTTCAAAAAATGAAAGAAAAAAATTTTTCTCGCTACCCGCAAAAAAAGTTTTGAATTAAAGCCAATATGTTTATCTATACAACGCAAAAGAAATCAAGTCGATATCTTGAAAACTAAGCAAGTTATGACCAAAAAAGCAACCAGTTCTAGTACTGACTTTTTTGGTCATAACTTGCTTAGTTTTCAAGATATCGACTTGATTTCTTTTGCGTTGTATAGATAAACATATTGGCTTTAATTCAAAAGTTGTTTTTTGCGGGTAGCGAGAAATTTTTTTTTTTTTTCAAAAATTATGAAAAAAAAGGCTTTTTCAAAAAATGAAAAAAAAAAATTTTTCTCGCTACCCGCAAAAAAAAGCAGACACTTTTTACTGCAGTAAAGTGAACTATTTGTTGTAGACAGCCATAAAGACGAGATATACTATTTTACCAAGTATCAGCCGGGTGAAAAAAAACAACTGGACTTCATGCTGTGTTAGCTTCAGTAAAACTGACTGGCACGAAATCTATCACAGAAAACCGGAGTTAATTTCAATGCAGTAATTTAGGGCATCAAGGAACAAACGATTCTAAACTGGTTTAGTCGGAAAAGAGATGGTTCAGCACATCTTCAGCAGTCTTCATTTTCACTTGAGTGAGAGGGAACATAATGATGGAATTTGCAACGAAATTTTCTTTTGTCTTGCAACACTTCCTTAACAAAAGATTGGGTTTAGCTGACGTGAAGTTCTTATAACAATCATACAAAAGTAACCGATAAAAATTAGAAAAATTAATAAAACAAAGGAGTTTTCTACCCTACAATGTTAAAATTTTTTTAGTTCTTATTTGTCCCTTTTGAATTTTCGTATAAACATAAGAGATTGAACGTTTTTGAAACAGGATGTTAAAGATCTACGATTAGTTGGCATTACCGCCAACGAAATGCAAGCGAAATGCAACAATAACAAGGGAAAATATCTCCAATAAATTTTATGACTTGCATAATCATTTTGATATAAGCTCGGTAGTGACTGAAGCTGGTTTATTTTATCCATTTGAGCATTATCAAGTTCTTAGATTTTTCCTAAATATTTTGCTAATACAAAAAATGTGTATTTGACCCATAGCATACGCAATTCGTGAAAAATACTTCTTGCTATTGTGCCTCAGTTTCATGGTTCGCTTATGCATAGAATATTCAACACACGTTGAAACTTGAAGAGCAGACGGCATAATTAGGTTCACCCTATAGTTTTTTGCTTAAAGAAAAAATTATTACGTTGAGGATAAATTATTGAAATGGAGACGATAGAAAACGATTATGTTTGTAAGTTTTTAGTCTAATAATTTTACTAGTGCAAAGGATGTGGCTTAGTCCATTTCGCAGTGACAAGTAAGGACTTTTGTACTTTGGTTTTTAATTTTATTTATTTTTCTTAAAAGTTGGGCCAGAATAGAAGATCGCTATGACGACGTCCCGGCCAGAATCTTGATTTTCTCTGACTGAAGGATTCAATAATGGCAATAAAATAAAGAACTTTTTTGTTGTTGTGGTCTTAGCTGTTCATTGCTGCAAACCAAATCACCAGTGAACTTAAACCGGTTTCTAAGCCTTCAAATTCGTATATTTACATATACAAAATCTAACATGTATATCGTGGGAATTTAATCATATATGAAAATTATAGTAATTGTAGGCTTCTAATGTTTTTACACAAACTACACAAAAGATTATCCGTTGAGGTCCACTGGCGCATTGGTTAGCACCAATGAAATATCGTTGTATGAATAGCCAAGCTCACAATAAGCAAACGCTAATTATTCAAATGATCTCGAAATAATATATTTTAATATTAAGTATTAAAATATATTAAAAATACTTAATAAATGTACCAATAAATCAGCTTTACGAATTTGTTTGTTGTGACTTTAACTGTTCACATACGATGGAGAACTCTCATATTGTATATCAATGTTTTGGCTTAAACGTACCAATATGAAACATCTATTGAAACATCTTTCATTCTTGAGAATGGCTACCATACTATTATTTTTTCAGGGTTTGGATCCGACCCGTCCTATAGGGCATTGTATTAATTAATGTATTAATATAATAAAAATGTAAATATTATTGGCTCTGTTTTAAGAAAAAAAGGTCAGAAGGAAAATAAATATATATGTAGTAAGTACATATATATATATATATATATATATATATATATATATATATATATATATATATATATATATATACATGTATGTATATGTATTTACTTTTTTGCAAGTGAAAGTTGTCAGCAGTGTGATCGACTTAGTGCTTTTAGCACTGTTTGCAGTGTTTTTTAAAATTTTCGACGCTGCAATTTAATAAATATTGTTTTTTATTTTGTCTTATATGTATTTACTACCAACCGAACGGCGATTAATTGTATAGAGGCGCAAGACAAATAAAGAGAAGCAAGTGGATCATAAATTGTTTATTGTGTTTTGTTTGTATAAGAGTTTTCTATAATTATTATAGTGATATGCTTTAAAAGTCTCAAGTAGGAATTTATGGTTGAATTCTATGGAATTCTCATATAATATTTTTTAGTTTTTGTATTAGTATGTATATGAATTTGTGTAGTTTTCAGACATGATTCGTCTAAAGGGTTCTGATGATTTCACTAGAGATAATGAAATACACGCTAACAACAAAAAATAAATTTTTTATATATTTAGTTTTTATTTTTACTGCTTAAAAAAATTTTTTTTGGGGATACCTAATCTTTATTAACAATAATGTAAAAAGAGTTGTAAAATACAACGCGAAATGTATGCAATTGTAATTGTAAAGATATAATCAGTAAGAATTCGCGAAAAACGCAAGATTTTTAAAGTTTCTAACACTATGTCAGCAGACTTTAGCGTAATCTATAGTTAACCTATCCATTTTCACAGATGGTATTATGAATATGTAACTCCCGATCTATTGATTTGTGAAATTTTAGGTGAACCTGATCGGAAATTTGGAGTTTTCATGTTTATACGTAATTGATTGTTATAGAAAAGGATTTATTTTAATCACTATAAAATTCTTTTAAGACGAGGATGTGTAGAGAATCAGTTGTCAACCATCCATAGAAAGATAGACGCCTCAAGAACTTAGAATTGTTCTTACTGTTCATTTGACAAATTTTCACTATGTTGTTTTCACGCAACGTGCATTTCGTCAACATTTTCCTCACCACCCATCTTCACTAAAGTGGTTTTGTTAACAAACAAAATTTTCATTTCAAGGGCAGAGAGAATCCACATGAAATGCATGAAGAAAATGAGAAAATGATTGACCATTATTTTTTTGAAGACGCCGATGGTACCACCGAAACCGTAAATGGTGAGCGTTACAGGCAGATACTAAGGGAGGTCTCGATCATTGTTGGTTCCAACAGGGCGGAATAACCACCCAAACATCTCGGACAACGATAGAAATTTTGAGACACCCATTTTCAGGTCGGTTGATCTCCTGTTTTGGAGATTTCAACTGGTCGTCTAGATCGCCAGATCTAACAGCACCAGACTTTCTTTTTTCCTTTGCGGGTTTTTCAGATTTTGTCCTTACCACAACAATTCGCGCTTAACCGCAAGTCTTGAAAGCTAAAATTGCAGAAGAAATAGCCAATTTGAAGCAAAATGTTTTGCGAGCAACAACTGAAAATACCGTAAAACGAGCGCTATTGTACAAAAGCTCAGTGGGTGGCAATTTGATTTTTTCCAATAAATGTCACCAACTTCACACTTTCAAATAAACTTTTTATGAAAACGTTATATGAAAATGGTAGTCAATTCATTATAAGTATAATTCATTCATTCATTATAAGTATATATATATATATATATATATATATATATATATATATATATATATATATATATATAGATATACATGTATATGTATATATATATATATATATATATATATATATATATATATATATATATATATAGATATACATGTATATGTATATATATATATATATATATATATATATATATATATATATATATATATAGATATACATGTATATGTATATATATATATATATATATATATATATATATATATATATATATATATATATATATAGATATACATGTATATGTATATATATATATATATATATATATATATATATATATATATATATATACATGTATATGTATATATATATATATATATATATATATATATATATATATATATATATATATATATACATATATATATATATATATATATATATATATATATATATATATATACATATATATATATATATATATATATACATATATATATATATATATATATATATATATATATATATATATATATATATATATATATATACATATATATATATATATATATATATATATATATATATATATATATATATATATATATATATATATATGTGTGTGTGTGTGTGTGTGTGTGTGTGTGTGTGTGTGTGTGTGCGTGTGTGTGTGTGTGTGTGTGTGTGTGTGTAAAATTAGCGAAAATATTATTTAAATATTGAAACTTAAAAAGCATTTTTTACGATAACGTCAAATTTTGAGATTGTGCAGAGCCATGCGTAGTCCTGTCAACTTTCAATAACTCTTTTTATTAACTCTTTTTATTAAAAAGATGTAGATTTATAAAATAATGTAGTGCTTTTTGAAAGTTGACAGCACTGGTTATAGGGAAATGAAAGCATTTTCTATGTAAGATTTTCATCCTTAAAGAAAAGTGAGACATAAAGTTAGAAGGAGGTGTATTTGAAGGCTGTTTGAGGGCAAACGTATAAAGTTACTTAAATTGTTTGTTGGTAATTGCTTTGTTAAGATTGCTTTTCCACCCAAAAAGTTTATCTGCCCAATAGAAAAAACGAATATTGAAACTATTATGAAGTCATTATATTCTAATGAACACACGCTGTGATTTTTTTCATACTCGTGTCAAGTACCCTCTACTCGACTTGGATGGAATTAATAAAATAAAAAAATATTTGGCAGTTTTGTTAAACACGACAAAAGAATGTTGTTTCCTTAACGGACAATATAATCTTTGAAAAATATTGATAATGACGCTAAAGTGATGATGTGATTAACAAAGATTTCATAATGGGGTTGTGTGGCGTTTTGTCTTTTAAGAAACTTTAAGGTATTTTCCCAAAAAACATTTTCCTCATGCGCTACATGATAAACGATATTTTCCTCATTTGTATTACGTTTCCTTCTTTTTTTGTTGTTGTGTGGGATTTAATAGAAAATTACTTTGTTGTAATTATGAACTGTTGAATAAGTATCGATAAAGTTTTTGATTGTTGAAAATAAAAAGAAAACAAATAACGAGAAGGAAGTGGGGGTAACTTTCTTCTAAAAACTTAGAGTTCATTACAATATACAATACAAGATTCTAACGAGTGATCCTAATAGAGGTGACCAAAAAGAAAAGATATATTAGTATAGGCATTTAGTTTACCTCTGGCCTGCTATTGGGAGTTTAATTTCCCCCATTCAGCAAATTTTTATAGTAAATCGGCATTAGAAATCTTGCAACACTTATACTTTAGGTATATGACATGTTCTGCACAATACGGCGAACATTTAAACGCGCCCATTCTTCCCGGTAGGGGTCTTTTTGTCCTCTTTCTTGGAGAGGAGCAACAACATATCCTCAAATAGTGATGAAACAGACGCAAATGTTCCACAAAAAAATTTCTCATAACATTTTGCTATTGGTCATTGAACACGCCGAACAAAAAAATTTTTAAATCCAAGTTCAAAATTGTCTCAAAGCGTTAAATCGTATTTATTCACAATTGTAGTACCAATTATAAACTTTACATTTTAGGTGTAAAGTGTAATGTATTCAGGAATTTTATGTAAAACACTGTGAGGAAAATTTTTATGGAACATTTTGGGCTTATAACTCAACATTTTGACCCTCTTAATGTTCGACGCATGGATCTTTGGTCTCCTTTTACAAAAAAGATCAAAAAACTTAAGAGGACTCCAGGGAGCGATATAGCGTGTTAAAAAGTACTACAAAAATATTTATCATTGAATTCTACCTAACGAGTACGTATTCGAATACACTAAAGCTAGAAGATTTAACTTGAACGCCAGAAACTTAAATTGTGCTAAAGCGTTTACTTGTACCTTTTAGGTATTAAGGAAGCTCATAATTTTACTATAATTCGCTTACAAAAGAAAACTATGTAATATTTATTATTGAAAAGTAAAGGGAAAGTTTAATAATATTTTCAATATCAACGAACATTATCAGCTGCAACTTCGGCAGTATTGTTGGTAAAAGTAAATATCGGAATAAGAGCGGAAATAAATAGCGGAATAAGTGCCGATTCACAAATTTGCACTTAAACTCCTCCTAAAGTGAAGGCCAGATGTACACCGATGCAGCTATATGCTTTTTTCTTACCCTCTCATTAGATCAATCATTAGAACGTTGCTATTTTGAGAGAAGTTGGATTTAATTATACATTTCCACTTCATTCTTGCACAGAGTTTATTAAATGAAACAGTAAGTTCTGTGAAAATATCACACATTTTAATTCAGAAAAAAGGCAGACTTTTTCTCTATTAAAACATTTAAGTACCTTCTAAACTCATTATATGGCAGAAATATTATTTTAATTAAAAGTTCAAGGCACCATTTGTAAGGAATGAGTCTTCCAAAAGGGACTTTAAAATTTTGCCAGTTGATAACGGCCATATAGTAGAAGCTACATCTGTCAAATTGCCCGTTATTTATTCAGTCCGTTCTGTCAAATCGTCGCAAACGGAAATAACTTGCAACAACACTTGCAAATGAAAAAATCGTTTTTATCAAAATGGATATTTTGTTCAGACAACGTTCCAAGTGTTTCGCCAATTTTACGGTCGCCATAATCGTCGTCAATTTCTGAATAAAGAGGTACGTCCACAAACAAAATTGTCGAATTAAGCACGATGCCAACCCACATGAGATTCAAGAGCGTCCACTACATCCCGAAAAAGTCACTTTTTGTTATAGATTTTCCTTCTGGAGTTTTCTTAAGTTGCATTTGTGTGCGAATAAGCCACAAGCCACGACGGCTCTCAAAGTCAGCATAACCCATGCCAATAACCAAACATGAAACCAACAATAGTTGAGACCCCACGCAGCAACTTGCAGCAAAGTTGCAGCAAGTTTAACAGAGTATGGCCATAAGTTACTCTTGTCCGGACAGCATTTAGCAATTTTGGCATTTCAAATCTTTCAACAAAATTTGTTGCATCGAACGTCTCCTGATGTCTAATTGTGTACATCGTCGTCTTGTTAATGTTTGTGGATTCTATCTGACGTCGTCGTCAGCAGCAGCAATATCCTCGATCCAAAGAGAAATACGCCATCTGCAAAAATGGCTGCTAATTCAAATTGTAACATTTTTTTTGCGCCACCTTGTATTATATATTTAGTTTTACTTTTCCCGCTGAGTTTGAACGATAGTTCACAAATGCCATTAACTCACTAGAAATAGTAAACTAATTCTCCAAAAGTATTTTTAAGGGGAAAGTTCATTTTAAATTAAATTTAAAAACAAAGTTTAACAATTACATTAACTAATTCAAGAAACGTTTTATCTAAGTGAAGATTATTTGCATATTCAAATAGTGGCTTCACTGCCTAACGATTTTTTGCCTGAGTTGCCTTGAGCCCCCCATGAAGAAAATCCTTATGTCAGACCGAAAGATAGCACTCACAGGTGATGTGCAGCTGTTATTGAAAATAAGAGTTTTCCTTGCTTAATCTCATGCCAAATAAATTTGTGTCTTTGTTTATTTTTCTTTGTCTAATTTTTGCTAAATTACACACTGTCTATTAATTTTTTCGGGTTTTGTTGTATTTTAAAATAAAACTAAAGCAAAATAACATCACAGCATGAGACATATAAGACTGCAGGTATCATTAAAGTTTTAATTACATACGAACATTTTTGATCTAGACTAAGATAATATGCTAATCTAATGTCCACTACTGTACTAGGTCTGATCAATAGAAAAGGTGAATTTTGAAATTTCTCCATCTACGTTCGATTAGCGATTTTTTTAATGTTGGCACACTTGTCTCAAACATTTGTTCTTATTTGAGTTTTTTGTGCTCGAGAATATGTGAATGACTGCGCTCATCCTGGAAGCTCTATCACATCAAAAGCCGATGAAAATGTTGGGAAAGTAAAGATAATTGTTATGGAGAATCGCCGAATCACTACTAGAGAAGTTGCAGAGGATGTCAGCATACCGGTTGGCTCATGTCAAAATGTCCAAAATTTTGTGCATGAAACGTGTGGCAGCGAAGATCGTTCAAAAATTGCTAAATTCGGAACAAAACTACCGTCGCATGGAAATCGCTCAGGAAATGTTGAATGACGTTAACGACGATACAGATATATTGTTTTTTTTTTTTTGTTTTTCTCTTCAGCCTTTTGATATTTTCATAGTTCTATGTATTTTCAAGTAATTTTAAATATTTGTAAGATAAACATATTTTTTGCAGAGTTTCATTATTTTTGCGATATAAACAATATTTTTTTTCCAGGATTTCTTCCTTTCCTTAATTTTAAACTCTAAAGTTTTTTTGAATTTTTGTTTTTATTGAAATTTTGTTTACTTGGGCTTCCTAAAATAATAAATTTCAGATAACTTTAAGTCTCAAATAACTAATTTTATGTTTGGACTCCGCTTTATTGAAACGTTTTAAGGATTTCGAGCTCCTAAAGCAGCTTATATAATAAAAAAAATTATTGGAAAACTTGAGCCCTTCAAAATATTAAAAAACAAAACTCCACAAATAGGGGCAACGTTGCCCCTGATAAAGAACAGTGTTGCAAGATTCGGGAACTTTCTCCTACGTCAATGGATATTGTTTTAATTCAGGGGTTAAACATTTCGTAAGGAAAGCATTTAGGAGCTAAAAGGTATACTCGTATTCGGAATATTTTTTTGATTTTTCGAACATATCGTTTCCTGACCACGGAAAAAGTTTAAGTAACATAATTACGGCACGACATATTTATATGTCTTGTGTCTTGGTATTTTCGTTTTAAAACAGATGTTTATTAGAGAAAACTACTTTTAATCTTCTTTTGTGAACAATACTACAGGATGCACCATGAAATCAAGACAAATAGACCAACAGATTATAATTTTTTTTAATTTGACATTGAACTACAACAAAGTTGGATTACTCGTATGTCTTACTCCGGCATATTGATGTAAACAAACAATAAAATTAGCAGCACAGTTCACTTTGACATATAAGACAAGGGACAACTAATCTTCTTTGTGATGAAATATTTAAAAAAAAAAAATAAATAAAAAAACATGTTCAGATAATACTTGTATCTTAAAAAAAAATATGAAAATTTTAACTATGTATTATCAATTGTACTTTAAACTGAGTTGCCCTAAAAAATTTTTAGATGACTTTCGTATAAATCAATGAAATTTAAGGAATTTTTGCTATTTTGATTAATATAATAGCGTAATATTTTTTTTCATATGCCGACATTTTATTGGTCGCCAAACCAAATAGTCAGTGAAGTTTAAGCAGTTTGAAAACATTCAATCTCGGATGTTTATGCCATAAAAATAATGCATTTTGCAAAAGCTATAATTGTTTTAACGATTAGTTGGGGATAATATCCCGAATAATAAATTTCAATATTAAGTATTGTTTAGGGAACTTGACTTTTAGGGAAGAACGAACAAATATCTGGCAACCGCTGTAAGCGAAAAGTTTGAAATCAATATTTTTCAACTTGGCATTAACAATGATAGTGAAAGCAATTACCATTAAAAAAACTAAATGACATCAAATCACTAAAAGCAAACAACAAAGAAGAAAACAATGCAGAAAAATATCAGACTGCATTTCAAACAATTTTGTATTCCTTTCATATAACAGATGTGTTGGAACCTCTGTACTGACGGAACAACAACAGCAACAGAGCAAGAAAGAAAAATAAGCAACAAAATGTAGCAAAAGACATATTAAAAAACATGTGGCATTTGAAGGCAAATCAGGAAATAAATTAAAATAGCGACAGCGAATCGAATTTTAACTTATTAGAAGCCCACCAAAAAAACTAAAAGAGAAAAAGCACGAAAAAAGAAGGGAAAATTGATTTCCATAAACAGCGACAAAAAGGAACAACTTCAAACAGAAAATACGAATTATAATAAACAACGTGCCGACTTACTTTCCTTAATTTACTTGATAACAACAGCCCAAGAATATGTTGTCACTTAAGTTGCAACTCGCAAGCATCTAATAATGTTTGTAATCATGCAAGTATATGCACTTTTATTTCTCACATGTCTGCGAGGCATTCAATTGAAAGACCGTAAAAATTTCATCTGTCTGTGTATATAAATTTGTTTATGTTCTGCTAAAAGGTCCAGCTCAGAAAATAACATTAGGACAAAGAAAATCAAGCCAAATATAAAACACTTTTCCAAAAAAAAAAAAAACACACACACACACACACAACTCAAAATTAATTTTTAACGAGGGTGGTGGCTTTTTCGTCTACAATTTTCTTTTTTCTCTGTGTAGCTACATAAATTGCATTTCAATGTGCACTTTCAAATGTAAAGGTATTTATTTTTCTGATTTGTTTGTACACATTTGTTTTCATATCACTGTTCATTGAGAGACTTCAATATAAAAGAGAGTAAGAATATTGGCAATAGAAAAACAAATATGTGTGAAATTGAGAAATAGATACAGAGAAAGAGAGACATAGTTCGTCTCATAGTGTTTTTAATTACTCGCATATACAGTCCTTTAATGCACTTAAAAAAATATGTACTACAATATACATACATATTTCTTCGAAATCAAATATGTTTCTAATATCTTAAGATGATATAATTTTATCATGCCTAATCGCATCTATTTCCTTTAATTAAATAAACAAAGATACAAAAATTTTGAGTCAGCATACACTAGTAACATGTGTGGTTTGTGGTTTCATGACTTGAAAAGATCATTTCTAATATAGAATGAAGCATAATGAGCTCCATCCCAGCAAACTTATAGCCTCATTAATAACAGCTGAATATATAATACTTGCTTTAGGGGCCACTTTCAAAATTGATCCTTAAGTTTTCACTCAAATATGAAAAAAAAAAATGTGTTCATGGTCTTCAGTTTGAAGGTGAAAAGTTTGACACTCGTCACAACGGTCGATAAATGGAGATGAACACAAAATTTTGCGTAGAGTCGAAATATAGAAAAAAATGCCAAAAGTTTAAAAAAATTCGAAATGTGAAAAGAAAGCCTACAATTTCACTACGAAAACTTGAATGTCATAAAAATCCAAAAATTCCAATATGTATGCACAAACATTATTTGAAAATCTCTTAAACGGTTATTTTAAATTTCTAAAAATCACTTCTTAAAATTTGAAGTTTATGTTTGTGTGCTCGTGTATAATTAAAAAACGGATTACAAGGTCACTTTGTGAATTTAATTAGTCTTGTAATGGAAATTTGACAAAACAGAAAAAAGTCCAATGCCCATTTGCTAGGCGAATTGATTTTAACAAAGACGACAATACAATTGTCAAATATCTTACAAAAAAAATTTACAGAAATTTTTATATATAGAGTTTGACAATCATCTTAACTATCAGCTGAGATGTTGCATAAACCATACTAATCGGTCCTGAAATAGTGTTTTTCATTAGTTTCTGGGAAATATAAATATGTGTTTAACTTGTTTAATAATAAAAAATATGATGGCAGGATGTACATTTGATAGTCAACCACTTTTGCAGATTTGGATATAAACAGACATCTATTTACACAAGCAATTGATGGAAATGAAGTAGAGATAAATTGATTTTATAACTATTTTTCAAAATTTTTACAGCTACGCTACTAATTTTTCAAAATTTATTTTGTTATATCGTCCCTGTTATGTCCATTTTTTAGGTTCATTACCTGGATCCCGCATTAAGTCCGACAGTTACCCTGAAACTCTTATTACCACATCAAAGCGGAATGAAAACTTAATAAGAGAAATTTAAGAACTTGCGCTTCTTAAGTTGCACCGAACTTGACTACTCAACTGGAGATGCATTTACGCTTTCTAGAAGAGTACGATTTGCGCATTCGATAGATGGACATTGTAGGAAGGATATGTAGTGGTCTTTAGCGCAAAGTTTGTGTTAATGTACTACGCTGGTAGTCATGCATCTTTAATGCATGTTCGCAACAGAAAAGAAAATTTTCAAAATTAAAATATAATATAATTTTTAAAGATAAATTAATAGCGATAATTAAATAAAAGATATCATTGAATTTTCAAAGAAGAAAAGTAAGTACAAGAAAATATTGAATTGAGTAACTTGCAATACACAAATTTAACTTTAAATACACAATTTTGATCCTTTTGAACTATATTTTTATAAGTTTTCATATTCTTAATTTTTATTTTACGGAGGATAAGTATTTATTGCTTTTTCGCAGAAATAATTGTTATTTTCTAATTTTCTATTTTGCAGAAAGAATTGTTATTTTTGATTTTTTTTCAGGCGGAAATTAAAAATAAATATTGAGAAATTAAAGTAATTTTTAATATTTCTTTCTACTAGCCAAGTTCAAATGCCATAAGTCGAGACGTTAGAAATGAAGAACAAAAAATTTCTTGAGAATGAAATCACTTTAGAATGTAAATGAATTTTTTTGAATTTAATGCCGACAAAGTTAATTAAAAGTAGTTTAACATTAAAGATTAAATAGTTTTTTTAATTGTTACGTTAACTTTTTAAGAAGTTAAATAATATTCATTTATAAATGATGAAAACTTTTAAATTAGTTAAAATAAAAACAAACTGATATCGAAATATTGTTGCAGTATTTATTATGTTCAAAAGAATTTTACTTACTCGTATGTTGCATTTACTACAAGTTATATCACACTTGAATTAAAAAATAGTAATTTTACACTTTTCGGATGTTAATAAGATCGATCGGAATTGCAAATACACAATCAAAACCGCTCCGATCGGAGTTTGCGACATGCCTGTGGGTATTGGAATTCAATATTAAAATTCTAAGTTTAGATAATTTAACAAATAAAATATAACAATTGTTTTTACAAAAAATTAAATAATAACATATAAATAAATTAGATTAAAATAAATATATATCAAGATAAAGATACCAAGCAATAGTTGTTTAATAATTTCTTTGCGCATTTTCCCAACGCGATTCTCAGAAAGTTTAGAATTTCCACTTTGGAGCAGAGTTATTTTAAATGAAGTGATGGCAAGGAATTGGGCCACCTGAGAGAAATATTTATAGACAAAGAGTGACTCTATTCTGCTCTCAGCTTGTGAAAAGCGTGACAGGGATCTCTTTTGAGATGGTCTATAGACAAAAAACCAGACAGATTTTTTTGACAGAACTTTTTAGTTTAAATTATTTTCTTCCTTTGATATTCTTTTTCTCTTTTCAGGATTATTTTTAATTAAAATTTAAGATTATTTATTCGAATGAAGTATTTTTTTTATAATTTATATATTTATAATTTTTTTATTCAAAATTTTTAAAATATTATAGGATTCACTTTGAACATCATCATCAGCAAATTGTATTTGATAAAAAGTAATATTTTCCAAAATTTTATTAAGATTATTCGAGATATGTATTATACCAATTAATTATCCAAAAATTGACAAATGTTGTGGATTAATATACATAAATTAAAAAGAATTCCTATTTAAATAGTAAATAAATTGATGAAATTAAAGAAATAAATAAAACTAAATAACAAATATTAATTGATTTTTACTCATTTCCTTTATTCAGGAATTCAATCCGAGTTATCGCCAATTGGCCTCATTTCTTCGGTTGGCGATAACAAATCAAAATTTGTGAACTGCAGATATGTAGCATCCAGCGACACACTTTCTTGCCACTTTAATATAAGATGGAATCTTACAGTCAAAAATAATTTAAAACAAAATTATCTGCAATCGAAAATATTATACAATAATTCGCGGTGATAACAGTGAAGGAGGAGCACATATTTATTTGCAACTTTGTTTATCTCTAAACGTCCGTTTAAGGGAAAAATAATTTCATGTAACAAAATGCACTGCCATCATAATTAAATTTTTATTATTAAAAAAAAAAATTTCCTGAAGAAGACGCCCAAAGAGGCGTCGAAATATTGAATAAAATTATTATTTTTTAAAAAAAGACCTAACGCTTGATTATAAAAATTATATATATTAAAACAAAAAAGGTCGAAAAAATAGTGTTAAATAATTAAATATTATTGTTATATTTTTAAACGTCCTTCTGTAGTTCTTTATAGAGCTACCGGAAGTTTTTACTACTAGGAAACTCATGAGAGAAAACACATCTAATGACTTACGGAGAGAATGCACAGAAACGAACGGAAACGACGCGATATATCGTTGGAAAAGATATATACGAGAATATTGTAGGTTTCAATGGCTTAATCAGAACAACACCCGTAATTTCATTATAATACAATCTATTTTGCAGAAGCAGTGCACGGAATCTCTAGTTAATCAATAGAATTGTAACAATATAATAATTGAGAGACGAGAGCTGATTTGCGTTCTTGTTCACGTACAGTTGACGTCAATGATAAGGATATCACTTGAAATGGGTATCAATCATAGAAAAGTAAGATTTAGTACCAGAATGAGTTTTAGTTTGCTGTGATTAATTTTATGAAACTTATGTTAGTTTTAAAACTTTGCCATTCATTGTCTATGCCAGAAAAGATCCTGCCATTTTCCACATTTTTTTTTTTTTTTTTTTTTTTTTTGAAAAAGTTAAACTGATGTACAACTAAATTTTTTCTATCACTACCGTATTTGCAAAAATTCAATTAAATTTCTCTCATTGCAACTGATGTTCTGAGAAACCAACCCTGCCATCATAATTTTGATCATTGTAATACATACAAGAATATGGATTACAGGTAAGCAAAGCAGGTGAAGAGCAAACACGCAGGACATCATTAGACCGTACTTTTTCAAAGACGACGAAGGCAAAAAAGTTACTATAAATGGTGAGCGTTACCGTGCGATGGTTAGAAATTTATGTTTTTGCCTAAAATGGAAGAGCTGGACTCGGCTGACATGTGGTTTCAACAAGACAGTGCCACATGCCACACAGTTGGCGAAACAATGGCCCAATTGAGAGACGAGTTCGGTGAACAGTTTACTTCACATTTGGGTCCGGTCAATTGGCCGCCTAGATCGTGCGATTTAACGCCTTTAGACAATTTTTTGTGGTACTATGTTAAGGCTAATGTCTATAGGGACAAGCCCTCAACGGTTAACGTACTAGAAGTCAATATTGAAGAAATTGTTCGTGAGATACCGGTCGACCCCAACGACCCAACGTATGAACCATTTGAGTCGTAGCTGCGGTCAACATTTACATGAAGCCATCTATAAACATTGAATGATATAGATCATTCTATCGACTAAGATAAAGATTTCATAAATTTTTTTAAATTTTATGCGTTTCTTTTTTGAATCAAATCTAAAACCTAAGAAATTACCTTTTATAATTAATTGATTATATAACTAACTCGGCAAGAGATAAAATATTATACTCAGAAATCCATTAAGAGATCGTATTCAAGTTTTAGTATTGATTGTATATTTCCTCTTATTGTTACGTGGTATTTTGTATCAAACTAATATCGCGCCTTCTAAAAATTACAAGAAGAACAAAACTTTGTCTATATTTATCGATTTATGTTTTGTTAATATAGGGAGCGTGGGAATATCTACGTCATTTTATTTCCAATATTTTTATAATTGATTTTCCACAAATAGCGCTTAACTGTTGGGTTATTGTTATAACTGCCGATAACTGCTGGGATTTTAGCAACCTTTGGTTTTCATTAGCAACGGAATGCGCTTAATTTCTGTGCCACCACGCATCATGTCTACTTATTTGGACAGATTTCGTGTATATATAACAAGTATTTAACTTAATTCTATATCAAATTGATAAATTTACATTAACAGAATATGCAAGAATTTCCTCAACTGGTTTAATATAACTTTTTTCTGAATTCTTTGAAAAAGATTGCGATTAATGTTAAAATATTGATTTTAAAGTAGAAAAAATAGATATAAAAATAAAAAATAACCAACTTCGGCTTAACTAAATACATATTTTGCATCTTGTTAATTTCACATTTATTTTGCTAAGTGCACTCGTATTTCGCTCTTTTCATAAATTTGTTTGAAATTCAATTGCTCTCTGGCCTTCTTACTTGATATACAATGTATATTATACATGCATACTCGTACATATAAGTGTGTGTGGGTATTCTAGCCAACAATATGTATTTATGAGATACTTCTCTACACAAAACAAACCAACAGAACAAGCTACCAGATAAATTAAGGATAGAATCGTCAAGTTTTGGAGAAAAGATCGTCAAAATGATTCAGCGAACTCGTCAGAATTTATGTATCAAATTTTTTCACAATATATTTTTTATTTATCAAATTTGTTATTCGAGATATTCTTCAAAATAATTATTTAATGTTTTATTTTTTGTCGTTGGCTTAGCTGAGTATATGCCTGCATTTCATTGGCGCTAACCAAATCACCAGTACCCCTTAGCCAAATCTAATTATAATTGTTTGTTGTGTTGTATTTGTACAAAAGCTTTCTAAAGCTATTATACTTATATATTTTTTTAATTATAAATACGAAAATATGATTGAGTTCGGTTTGGATTCTCATATAGTATTTGTAGTCTGTGACATAAGTATACGAGCTTGAATGCTTTTCAATCATGATTTGGCTAAATGGGTACTGATGATGAAATGAAATGCAGGCATATACTCAGCTAAGCCAACAACAAACAATAAAATATTAAATATGTTTTTTATTTGGTCCCAGTTTTTTTTAATTTTATAACTTTGTCTATTATTTAAGTTTAAAGTATTTCCTTTTTATTTTGCTATTTTGTCTATTATTATCATTATTTTATTTTATACATAGTCAATACATATTCATTTTTATTTAAGTAAAATATAACAAAACACTTTAATTCATAATATTTATGTATTTTAATAAGAATTTCTATAGATAAAGTGGATAAAGAATCGAACACTAAACAAGAATCATTTGCAGTCTTTAACACTTTGAAATTCATAACGAAAATGAAACATTATATTATTCGAAAAGTCTAAAAGTTTTGTATTTTTCTTAGAAAAAGGTTTATGTGTTCAATAGTTTTAATTGGGTTAATTCGACCTGTATATCTTGTCTTTCAAATTCTTCAACATTCCTTTATAATGTCAGAAGCAAGTATCGTCAGCGTTGATTCCATCTTGGGAATTAATTTCTCTTAAATTTTTAAATTTATTTATTAATAGTACTTAATCATACAATTCTATACCGATGACTTCTTCTGACAAAATATCAAAATACTACTGCAACTATTTTAAGATTTATGGACTTTCAATTGCAACACAGTCATAATTTATACTTCGTGATGTACAAAAGCGATAACAATTTCAATCGAGTGGTCGAATATTTAAAAATCTATTATTTTGAAACAAAAAATTATACTTCCAAAAATTACGAGTTACTATCATGATAGTAAGGCGGCTGAAATTAATAAAGTGTTATGAATGAATAAATATTCACAATATACTTTTTATTCGAATTACGGTAGTAATTGAATATGGAGTTTTTGTATATATATCGATTGCACATCACCAAAGATATTTTTTATATTTATATCGCATTGACATGCTAAATTTTTGGTACGCAAAATCGTCAAATTAAGGATAAATCTTCAAGTCCGGCAGCTACGCCATCGGAGTATATTTTATTTTTGTTATTGTTTTCTTGTTGGTGATTTTATTTGTATCTTTTTTAAGTTCAAGACAAGCGCGTTTAAACGTTGGAACTGATTGAGTGGTGGTTTCCAAATCAGTTGCCGTTCGCACGTATCTGTAGTGGGTTGTTGCTCAGATTCTACTAAAATAATAATATCTAATAAAAAAATTATTATTATTTTTTATATATGTACATACAAAATTTATTTAAAACAACATCAGCGTTACTGGGATACAAGATTTCAAAAAATACAAGTTTGTTAATATTAATAAGAAAGTATTTTTAAACAAAGAATTTGCATATTCAATACATGTGAAAAAGTTTTGCATTAAAAAGCAAGTATTTTGTAAAATGTTAAATAATATATAAAAAATATTTTCCCCGTTTTAAAGAAATTTAAACGATTTTTACAAGTTCAACTTTTTGGTTACTTTGTGGTGATGATTTATTGTGAAAAAGAAAAGCCGAATATGAAATTGTATCGAATTTTCAGTGTATAGATATTTTTGTTGTTTTTATTGTTATGGAATGTGTTTTCAGTTAAAAGATAAGATTTTTCTGCAGATACAAACAATACAATTGTAAACAACTCTTAAAAGACTTTAAGAAGTCGTCTAATACTAATAAATTAAAATTATTTTAATAAATGGTGTGACCGGTTATTTGTTTAAAATTATGTGAATAAATAAGTATGTGCTGCTGTAGAACTCTTTCCAAAATTATTAAATCTTTTTAGAGTATTTTCTTTGGAAAAATCAATAAAATTCTACTAAAACACAACAAGCCTCCAGACAAATCTGGCCATAAAAGCTCCGAAAATCCAAAAAAGTGAATTAAATATCCAAGCAATACAAAAGCAAATATATTTTTAGCTTAAAAAAAAAACTAGAAGAGCAAAAGAAAACCAAAGAATTGTGTTTTAACTGAAATATTGTGCTGCACATTGTTACTTTGCCAACATCAAGCAGCTTTTCTTGGAAAGACTACAAACAGCAGACGCCCTTAAGAAACACAAGAAAACAATACATCAGGCCAACAAAATAAATTTTGAACAGCTGTTTTTTGTTTTTCCGTTTTTCACAAGAGCGAGAGTATACGAAAGAGAGGCTGTGTTACAAGGATAAAGGTAAATTTATAATAAATGTGGTTGAACGATGCCAAAAATATGTAACATTTAGTTTAAAATTTTAAAATAATGATAGTAAAATTAAACTGACACATCAAGGACTTACAGTAAATAACACTTAATGACGAAAATGGGATATAGATTTTTTGGAATAGATTTTTTTTGTGTATCTATATTAATAGTTAAAAATTATGCAAAAAGACTAACATGAAAACCAAAAATCTCCCCCTGGTTCAATTATCTTAGGTGCCATATTTATAAAAATACATTTTTATAAAAGTACCTTTTAAAAAAAGTACCTTTCTTATTAAAGTACTTTATTTATAAAACTACTTTTTTATAAAAGTATATTTTCACTTAAGTTCGTTTCATAAAAGTACTTTTCTGCAAAAGTATTTTTTCACAAAAGTAGATTTCAAAATGATAACATTTTATTAAAAAATTTTTCATCATTTTATATAAATGTCTTTCAGCAAGAGCAGCTTTTCGGAAAAGTTTTTTTATATCAGTACTTTTTCACAGAAGAATATTTTCGTAGAAGCGCCTTTTCATAATAATAGTTTTCCATAAATGCAACGTTTAATAAATTATGGTTTCATAAAAGTACTTTTCCAATAGAGTACCTGTCATAAAACTACCATTCAAAGAGTATGTTTTCATTAAAATACTTTTACATATTCTATAAAAGTACCTTTTCATAAAAGGCCTAAGAAAGTACATTTCCACAAAAGTCTAAATATGAAAATGTAAAAGTAGTTTTGGCTGTATTTTTGAAAATAGTACTTTGGAAACACCTTTTGGGACAAATGCTTCAAGACGTTTTAATTATCTCTCAAAGAAGATTGTAGAGAAATTGTGGGAAAACATACTTTAATAAGGTAATTTTCGAAGAAGTTATGGTCTTGTTAAGGATTGAATCATATATGGATGGATTGCAAATATTGAATATTTTTAGAAAATTGGCAATATCCTTTACGAGGTACATTTTTATAAAGTAACAAACTAGCAATATTCAACTTTATTCCGAAAATACTAAAATCCCAAGATATTTTATTAAAAAGCAAAAGTTTTACTTCCTTGCAATATTTTATTTAATTCAAATGAATGAGTCTGCGAAAATTATTTAAAATATCGAAATGTGTCTTTACAAGATTTGCCTCATAAACACATTCAGACGGCTGTAGTTCAAGTGTAAACAATTTCAAACAAGAAGTTAAAATTTAAATTGTCTATAGAATCTTGTAAATAATAGAGGGAGGCCAACACTCTTGCTTACATACACACAATTCCCGCCAGACAGACATTTTATAAAAGTACCAACAGTTGTTAGAAAAAAGAAACGAGTACTATCTCATAATGTTTGTTTGTATTGCACTTGTATTTGCAGTGTGTAGATGTCGCAATACTCAAAGCATTTCATAATTTTCAGATAACAATGAAATAATGTTCAATGTATGAGAATAATTTACTTTTAAAAACAGCGTTTTGAAAATCTCACACATTTGTAAGGAAATAAATACATATATTTTTTTTTATTTTATTAGTTGTTTATGTTCAATTTATCTTTTAAATTGTGCAATGTTTTGATAGTTAAGTTTTCAATGACTCTTCTTAAAAGAGAACAATATCAGCAACATGCAATACGATGCATTAGTGAATCGACAAGGGGAAATAAGAAAGTACCCTTCTTGGTTCAATTCAGGGAATTTGAGATTGATAAATTTGATGGTGTTCGCTGCAGTAAATATACGGGCTTAATAAAACAAAACTTATTAATTATTTCCTATGTTATAGAGAAAAAATAACTTCTTTTTAAACTGAGTTCAAAAGAGGAGAAGGTTATCAATTCGAGTGTATTTTTTATTATTTTTTTGCTTGAAAATGTGTGTGATCGCATAATTTTCTTTTCAAAAATCGAACTTGAAAATCGAATTTGAAAAAATTTGTTTTCTTCGAAAGTCCGCCACAGCTTCGCTTTTCAAATTTTCCATGACTCTGGCACATAAATCAGTTTGCATTCGGCGAATGGCATGTGCTTTATTGTCTTTGAGAGCCGCGTGGTTTGTGGCTTATTCGCGTAGATCTACGACTGAAACAATTTTCACAAGAAAAAGACTAACAGGGGTAAAATCTCACAATATCGGTGGCCAGTTTACATCACCTCCACGTGGGATGACCGTGCTCTCAATTCGCTCTTGCAGAAGTGCAAATGAGGCGTGAGCTATGTGGCAAGTAGCACCGTCCTGTTGAAATCACATATTGTTAGTGTGTATATCATCCAATTCAAACCAAAAGATGTTTGGTAATAATCGACCTATAGCACAAGTCGTGACGGTGATGGCCTGCCCAACGGCATTATCTGAGAAATATGGACCAATACACCGCCAGCCCGAACAGTGACTTTTTCTGGATGCATTAGACGCTTTTGCCATTCAAGGATCATTACTGAGATCGATCTTGAGGGAATGCAGTAAAATAAATTTATATTTTCATATATTTTAAAACAATAGAAACTATTTTCTTTATATTTAAAAAATACTATATATTAGAAGTCTTCATATATACATAACATTATGTACATGTACATACGAGTATTTATGTAAACACAAGCCAAGTTGAAAGTATAATTATTATTTATCGCAACCCTGAAATTTCGTATAAATATTTCCATGGGGAACATTGTTTGTCTTTTTGCCATTTTGCATTCACAAAGTATCATAGGATTCCCTTTTTGAAAAATTTCGCACAAAACTGAGCTGAAAGCGGCAAAATGTAAATGTGTAAGTAAAAAAGTTTGAGTGTAATGTGTTTTTTGAACTTTTACTTTCATGTGTAAACGCTACGTAATATTTACATAAGATAAGACCAGCTAGACATTTTGAGAAACTATGCCGATATTAATAAATTTCTATTCTAGTTCGTTAACTTATGAGAGATTTACATACAGATATACATGTGTACTTACGATCGTATGTATATAATATAATTTTTTTTTCTATGTAATTGTAAACTTATCTAGATATTCATACATATATATATATATATATATATATATATATATATATATATATATATATATATATATATATATATATATATATAATTTTTTTTGGATTTATACATATTTATTTCTCCACTGAATTTACATACACACGAGCATAAGTAAGACTATATGTACTTACACACATACATACATAAATATCGTCACTTGAAACGCAAAAAGGGTCTAACGACCAAAAAATTTAAAATCGAGTTTTTGATTGATAATAGTACATCGCATCAAGGCACCCATCATTACAAATTTTTGTGATATTTCTGTTACAAAAACAACGCTGTATATAAAAGACATACTGATGGATACACTCATGGCACTTTTACAGGTGGAATTCATATGTAGAAATAACGATTTCAATTTTAAAGCAAACGCATTCACACATTTTTGATTGTGGTGACTAATTAGTGACTCGTTGTCATTTTCTGATACATATCGCTTCATCAATACAGCATTGTTATTTTTCAAGAAATCAAAATTGAAATTATATCTGAAGCTAAGCCGAAGTTATATTAAAAAGTACCAATAAAGCTGTCCGTCAATGTCTTAAAAGATATAAATTTTTAAGTCACTGCGAAGAATTTTTTATTCATATGTAGAAAAAAATTAGAAATAAAGTTAAAGATAAACCGGAGTTGTACAAGAAATTATCGATATTGGAAACTACCACCTTAAAAACTTTAAATATATATATATATATATATATATATATATATATATATATATATATATATATATATATATATATATATATATACATATATATGTATATATATATATATATATATATATATATATATATATATATATATATATATATATATATACATATTTATGTATATATATATATATATATATATATATATATATATATATATATATATATATATATATATATATATATATATATATATACATGCATATATATATATATATATATATATATATATATATATATATATATATATACATATATATATATGTATATATATATATATATATATATATATATATATATATATATATATCTATATATATATATATATATATATATATATATATATATATATATATATACATGCATATATATATATATATATATATATATATATATATATATATATATATATATATATATATATACATATACATACATGCATATATATATATATATATATATATATATATATATATATATATATATATATATATATATATATATATACATGCATATATATATATATATATATATATATATATATATATATATATATATATATACACATATACATACATGCATATATATATATATATATATATATATATATATATATATATATATATATATATATATATATATATATAATTTTTTATAATTTTTTTCGAAAATCGAATAAGAAACTTGCACCTTACATTATATTGATTATCACATTTATGAACCGAATTTAAAAAAAAAATTTTTTAAGTGTAACTTGCAGTTTCGCAGAAGTTCAAGTGGAAATCGACCGATCGATATAATGATTATAACGTACTTAACTCCGCCATTCATAAACCAACTAAAGATTTTTTTTTATTTTTAAGCGAAAGAGTTTCGATCTTTCCTGGAAGTAAAATAAGAACTAATAAAAATGGATTATATTATTCACTTAATTAACACTATTTTTCGACCTTTTTGTTTTAATATACTTTAGATATTTATATTCAAGCGTTAGGTCTTTATTTATTATTTATTATTTTTTATTTATTATTTTTTATATAAAAAAAACTAACGCTTGATTATAAATATCATATACATATGTACATACAAATTATTTTAAACTAACCCATGTAATATCGTCGATTGGCTCTTTGTATTGAAGTTGGTTTTTTTTTGTCAGAATTACTAAAGATGTATTTCCAATTACTCTTCAAAATTAGACGCCCGCTATTATTAATTATTTAAGGTTTATTTCTAAATACTTATTTACTTGTACGTTTTAATTAAATATTTAACGTCTTTACTGTGTTCTAAGTAACTTCATTATTTATTCATGTGCGGCATATTCACGTACTTACATACTTACATAAGTACGTTTATGCATATGTACATACATGCATATGTATATATGTAAGTATGTATGGATGTGTGTGTACATATATATCAACATACCCTGAAGGAAATGTCACTAGTGATTCACTAGTGATTCACTATTGACAAAGTCACCAGTACTAGTGACAACTTATACCCCACCCAATGCTTTTTTCTGTTGACATTTAACATGCACTTGTCATTGAAAATCCACTACTGACGTTGGAACTAGTTCCAATGGGACCATATGACGACCGTAGAACTAGTACTTCCCTGTAGACATTGTCACCAGTATTATTGACATACTCTACACAATACTTCTTTCTATTGAAATTTAAGATGGACTTATCATTGAAAACCCACTACTGAAGAGGTCGTTCTAATGGGTCCATGTAAACAATTTTTGATAAACATATATCCCTACAGGGGGACAAGTGTACCCAAGTCGCCAGTTTTGTCGACTATTTTGGTGACTCATATGTAGACATCGTCAACGGAGTTGTCAACAAGTTTTTGTTTGATGAGCAGAGAAATTTCTGAGAGCACGCTTATGCCTCTTCATTTTTTAAATGCGTTTATTTGTTCTATGGTGAACCTTTAATCATTTATTTTAACTAAAACTGTAGGGATATACATATGTATATCAAAAATTGTTTACATGGACCCATTAGAACGACCTCTTCAGTAGTGGGTTTTCAATGATAAGTCCATCTTAAATTTCAATAGAAAGAAGTATTGTGTAGAGTATGTCAATAATACTGGTGACAATGTCTACAGGGAAGTACTAGTTCTACGGTCGTCATATGGTCCCATTGGAACTAGTTCGTCACTAGTTCCAACGTCACTAGTGGATTTTCAATGACAAGTGCATGTTAAATGTCAACAGAAAAAAGCATTGGCTGGGGTATAAGTTGTCACTAGTACTGGTGACTTTGTCAATAGTGAATCACTAGTGAATCACTAGTGACATTTCCTTCAGGGTACATATACATGTTATGTGTGTTACTCATATAACTAAAAGCAGTTATCAGAAATTATATAAATTTATGTTGCATTTGCGCATGCACGCGCAAGCTTCCAGGAAAAAAGTAAAATCAAAACAATAACATGCAAACATCATAATCAAACTTGTTGTTTTTATATGTTTTCTCTTGGCTATTGTTATCGTAAATGGAGTTTTTCGTGTGTGAAGCCTATTGAGCATTAGATGTTAAGTTTTGGTTTTTGTTGTTGTTATGCATTACTTTGAAGAGTGCAAAAATTTATTTTTTGGCATATAAACTGTGTCGTTAGTATCTACAAGGTTTTTTCTTGAAAGAGCAGATTGTTTGGCAGTGGCTGCATGTAGAGGTAAGTATGTATAACCTTATGTATGTACATAAATAAGTATGTATGGATATAAGTGGGTACGTAATTCTCTTTGTGTTTTGAACATTTGTGCATTTTTAAGGTTGACATTTTTGTTGTTCACCTATTGTTTTACCCTATTATATCAGAAAGATATAAAAAATGAAATGAATTTTAATTATTTTTAAGCAAATGAATTAAAAGCGAAAGTGTTGAAAGAAAAAGAAAATTATGCATGTGTGCGAACGAAGTAAATGCAGCGATTATTTAACATTGTTTTTTATTCTCTGTTAAAAACAAATTATTTCCTTATTTATTATTTACCGTTAAAATTGAGGTTATAGTACACAATTTTAATAACTGTTTTCCATGTACTATGTATGTACATACATATGTACATACTCGTATGAACATACATATGTACGTTCTTGTTTTATTTTATTGTTTTATTAAACTTTTTTTTTTTTTTTTGTAATAACCACAGAGTTGCATTTCATAGTTGGTATTATGGTTGCAGTTGTCGTTACACTTGTCGTTTTACAGTTAAATTCATATTATAAATTTCTTGCTGCTATTATTTACTAGGTAGGCATACGAGGCTTGTTTCAAAATTATTTGACTTGCCAGTTGAAATTAAAAAAATTAAGTTGGAAACTTAAAGCGGTCAATGTATTTGTTTAATAATCTGGGTAAAGCATTGTGCTTTACTGGGCGTTAGATAAAAGAGGTGCTATCATTTCAAGGTCTGTGTGGGCCAAGGCTTAGAAACCGCTTTAAACGCCGCTTTAACTGTTAGGACGTAATGTATTTTAAACCAAATTATGTTAAGAGAGATCTTATATAGAGGGCTAAAAGGCTAATGTTTGGGCAAGTGACAGACTTTAGGCCACAAATTGGAACCTTAAGGTGTCGTTACTAATAGAGACACCTATTTTGCGTGGTGAGATGTGGGAGAACGTTAGCACTTTGGCAAAGAGTTTATGTAGGTTGGCTCATATACATAAAGTATTCTCAGTGTGATTTATAACTCATTGATTTCAACCAGTGGTAGGACGACCATAGGGTTAACTCCATGTCAATTTTGGCCACATTTATACATATGTATAAATTTAATGGCTATTTCAAAGAGATTTTAGGTTCTCACACAGTGTAAGAAAATACCATGGAAACTTAATTTTATAGCTCCAATATGAATTTTTCAAATAAAAATTAGAATTCTATATTGTGATATTTTTTTATGAAAATATTCAAAATATGATGGCGAGTTTTTAAGCATGGAAATTAAAGAATCTGTTTTGTGGTATATAGCTACATATCAAACAATGAAGAAACAAAGGAAACTTTAATATTTTTACATGAAATAAGACCAATAGAAATGAAGAAAGTCATATCAAACTACGATGTGATTCACTTGTTTCAATATTTACTTTTTGAACATTTGTTTGCAACTTCTCTTCACACAATTAATACATTAAAATAAGTTATGAAAACGAATAAATTCTAGTAAATATAAAAACTAAAAAATAAAAGCACTGTTTATAACATCTTAATTCAATAGCAATGGAAGGAGGAATTAATAATCCTTGAACTGTTAAATGAGCCTGGTCTTATTTACTATTGCCCAATGGGAAAATATCTTACATCAAAAAAAAACCCCTACCGCTAGTAAGAAACTCATCAAAGAACACATATGTAAATTGGTCTCAACAGAAGTATAATATTGTCGTCTTTTTAAATGGGCCAAAACATAATTTAATTAACAGACACAGAAGAACATTTTTGAAAAAATATATATTGTTCGTATTACGGTTACCTCCATGAATTTATTTAAAAACTGTTTCCAGTTCCCAAAATATTTATTTTAACTTTAAGAAATTTCAAATGTTAATCGATTGCATATTTTAGCGGCATTATTAATAAAAACAATTTTTTTTACAAAGTTTATAAAATAATTTATTAAACAATGATTTTATAATTCAAAAACTTTTGTTATAAATCATACAGTAAATATTTTGTGATAAATAAATTTATTGAAATTAAATTAATCAAGATTTTTCCATGGACAGAATGCAACGTAGTCCTTTTCCAAGAAATGGTTGAAAAAGTGACAGGTAACAATGTCATAAGCCGAAAAAAATCGAATTAATGGTCGCATCTGCCTTTAGAACAATAATAAATTTCATAGAAATATTTTGTACATTTAAATGTTGCAAGCGGAATAATATTATAATCCATTAAGTTGCAGGCAATTTGAAACTCGTTTGCTGTAAATTAGTTGTTTTATGCAAATGAGCGAACTACTATTTTTTTACAAAATGAGCAAGAATCCTTGCATAAATCCAGAATTATATAACGATGTTGAAATCGAACATTTCGTTTTTTTTTAATTATTAGTCGGTTAATTTTGAAACCAACTTCGCTCAAAGTAATTATTAAATTCATGTGCATAGACTTTTTTTAAAATCGTTGTAATCTATTTAATATAGCGAAAAGTTTATTGAACTTTTTGTCTTTTCAAATATTTAAAAGTTTCTACACACGCATATGTAATGACAAACTGACAAACATGTGTCTGTTTTTTCTGCTATAAAAATATAATAAATGCTTTTATTACTTTTATAATGGAATAGACCCAGTTGTTAACATTATAAATGGGCTTAAAGCATGAATGTGTAACTGAATATTAAAGTAAAATATTTAGGATTTAAAAACTATGAACGTATACTCATACCGGTTAAAATTACTTTCTATAGAAGAGCTTCTTATCCTAAACAAGTAGAAATTGGAATCATGTCTGTTGACTTCAAGATGGTCAAGCCATCGAAACACCTTATATTTTTTAACGACTTACAAAAAGGAGAAGTTTGCCAATTCGCATTTATTTTTTTAATATTTGTACACGTATAACTCTTGAAAGAGCATGTATTCTATTCGTTTTCTGTTTTAGCCAATATACGATAGGACTACGGCCAAAGGTACCTCCCATAAAAAGGTTGACTGATAATAATAGTGAGAGTGTATTAAAATTGCATTCAAAGTGCTTGGAGAAGGGGGAAAATTACCTCCAAAATGAGTAATAGTATAATGTAAGCGTGTTTAAAATTGATGTGCTCAATCACAAGAAACAATGACTGGATAGGATCAGGGAGTAAGGATACATTCCACTAAAAATTTAGCTGAGCCATTTCGGCGGGTTTTGGAGCAAGAAATAGTCACTCAAGCCTAGTAGTGCATAATTTATGGAATTTTGGATTGGAAACTGCAGATGGATGCACCCTTGCATTGCCCGCGTGGAAAAGGCCTTGGCCTTCCCTGCAACTCGATGTTTTGTCTGCATATCGGCCTCTGGTGTGTTGTGGTGGATCCACGTTTCACCCACGATAACGAAACGGTGCAAAAGCTCGTACGAAACTCTGAAAGTCCGAGCAACAAACAGTCACCGCCCTTAGGAAGTAACTATGATATTGTGGGAGTTGTTCTCCATCCCAGACATGCCTTAAACAAATTTAAAGAGTAGTAATATTCAAAAAAGTACAATTTTAGGGCCTGTTGGTACAATTTTAAAACTTAATTTGCCATCCTTTTTTCCAACACCCAAAAGCATAAGAAATAATGTCAAAGAAGGGCATGAGGGAAAAGTTGCAATATATGCGAGCGTGACCTTTTGTAGGAACTTTAAATGAAAATTTTGAAAAAATTCAAGCAAAGAAATCATCGTATGAAAAGGCACTTAAAATGTGGGTTTACATTGTTTTGGTTTTCTATTTTCTGTGTAATATTTTCTAGTTAAAAACTTGACATTTTTAGGGTTGATTCGGCAATTTATCTAGTCCAACATTGTGTATTGTTGTATAATTGGGGCTTTGGAAACATTTTCCGTAGAGATTCATTTTCTTAAAATTTTTTTAAATTCTATTCTGTTTTCTATTTTCTATTCAATTTAAAGATATTCATTTTGAAACTTCTTCAAACATAAAATTTTTCGTATATAAATTATTAGGTTAGTCTAATGACTACCAGGAGAGACTTGATAGACATAAATTAAAGTTTACAAAATTGATTAAAGTCATTCGAGATATTATTTCAATTAATTAGTTAAGAAATTCTTATTTGTTATGGGTAGAGCTAATCTATGTAAATTTCGATGGAACTAATGCCTGTTTGTCAATAGAACTTTAGCCTCCTTCATTTATACTCTATTCTAATTTTTCAATTAAGATTTTTCACATAAGTATAGGAGGTTAGAGACCAACGAAGTGCAAGCAAACATACTCGTAAATACTAACTTGACCCAAAACATTTAACAATTTTCATATAAATTAAATTTATTTAACTGTCAAGTTCTTAAAGAGAACTTCTTTATCCCCAACGTAATAAATGTGTTAAATACAATATAATTAAAACCAAACACAATAAACAAAACAAGCGTCAATATTTGAACATGTACTGTCGCAATTTTTACGAATTGAATACGTAAATTTAAAAAAACATGACAAAATAAATACTATATATTTATTTGTCATTAAAAAATATATGTGTGTATATATATATATATATATATATATATATATATATATATATATATATATATATATATATACATATATGTATTATATATATATTTCTTGTAGCTAGATACGTGTGGATATACATACATATGTATCTATAACACAATGGATTTAGCTTATAACAAACGTCCGTTATAGGTATCTTTCGATTATAATGAAAACATTTTCTGATTCCAACAATTTTGAATAACCCTTTTATTGTGGTTATAACGAACTGGGGTTAAAAATGTTTGTAAATTGGAAACTTTTAATAACCAAAAGTGTTCTGGACATTTTCTAAAATGGAATTTATAAATATAAAAGGCCCATAACACAGTGCAACACGAAAAAAATAACCATATACGGACACCACTACGTGATAAAAGACTAAAAAAAAGACCCGTGTCTCCCAATTTTTCCCAAAGTCATGCACTTTTTTATGGGCCGCCAAAGATTTGGGGACTCGGTATCATTTTCGCAAAAAAGTGATCATTTTCTCGGGCTCATATCTTGCAAACCGTTCCGAATTTCGATTTACTCTCTGAGGCAAACTTGTAGCTCTTGTCATAAAGAACAAAAATTGCGAACATATAAAATCAAAAAAACTTCACCTTCCAGATAAAAATCCCAAAAAACTTAAAAAAATTCGATTTTTTTTACCCTTTTCTCTTGTTCAGGTCCATAGGTAGCAAACCGTTCAAAATTCAAGGAAACAATCAACTACAAAAATTTACCTAAGATCTCAATAAACAAATTTCTACAACATATAAACTTCCTGGGAATAATTCTGAACACCGTTTAGGTAGCGCTTAGGTAGCCGCAAAAGTGAAAAAAGTGCGGCTACCTAAGCGCTCAGAATTATTCCCAGGAAGTTTATATGTTGTAGAAATTTGTTTATTGAGATCTTAGGTAAATTTTTGTAGTTGATTGTTTCCTTGAATTTTGAACGGTTTGCTACCTATGGACCTGAACAAGAGAAAAAGGTAAAAAAAATCGAATTTTTTTAAGTTTTTTGGGATTTTTATCTGGAAGGTGAAGTTTTTTTGATTTTATATGTTCGCAATTTTTGTTCTTTATGACAAGAGCTACAAGTTTGCCTCAGAGAGTAAATCGAAATTCGGAACGGTTTGCAAGATATGAGTCCGAGAAAATGATCACTTTTTTGCGAAAATGATACCGAGGCCCCAAATCTTTGGCGGCCCATAAAAAAAAGTGCATGACTTTGGGAAAAATTGGGAGACACGGGTCTTTTTTTTAGTCTTTTATCACGTAGTGGTGTCCGTATATGGTTATTTTTTTCGTGTTGCACTGTGTAATGGAATGTTATTTCTAATAAAGCCATAATATAAGAAAAGAAATCAAGTTCATTTGCTTTAATTTTTAGAATGATATTTGTACCTGGACCACCCGTTATATATTGAAAAAAATATTTGCCCCGATTATAAGCAACTATAACTAACTAAATTATGAGGTACCGTCTTAGTTTATGAGGCATTGTATTTAGAATACCTAAAGAAAAATGTGTTCAAAAAACTATACTTTAGTTTCAATACAGAGATGGAAACTCAACCTTAAAATTAGTACTTTGTTCACTGCAATTTTGAATTACCAGAAAAATCAGAAGATTTTTTAGTAGAATGTAAAAAAAACTGCACCTACAGATTTTGCTATATTTGATCATGTATTTGAATAGAAATTTAATAACCCTAGATATATCACACAATTTATTTTTTACTATTTTCACTAAATATTATTGATCTTTTATACTGGCTACAAACGAAATAAGTTCCACTGATGAAAGACGAATTGAATAAAAATTTATTTATGCATCCGTGACATCATGAAAAATTTGTAGCTACAATTAAGATGAGACTTACAATCCAATTTATCAATAACAAGTCGTCCATCGTCTTTTTGAAAAATCGGCTCTGAAAAATCAATCAAATGACACAAAATCATGGCGTCTAGCACCCCGTTGGTTAGCAAATTATCTCTCATTTGAGAGCAAATAATTTTCACTACACTAAATTTTAGATGCATGCAAGTATTTAATCTTGCATTTATATAAAAAAATTAAAAAAGTAACACTAAGTTTTCTAAGCTATTACAAAAAAAAAAAAAAAAATAATAATAATAATAATAAAAAACAATTATGTCGTCCAGGTGTAGTTGCTATCCGTAGGTTTTTATAGGTTGTTTGTGATTAATATTAACTCATTTTCTCATTATAAATCTCATTTTCCACTATTATTTTCTCATCAACTTTTTCTACTTTTCATTTTTATAGATAAGAAAAAAAGTAGTAAAAATGTAATTATTATTACATCTTTAAATTACTTTTTGCTGCATGAGGAACAAGAAAACAAATCTCGTACACACATGGCTGTTGAACAGTAACTGGAGTATGGGAATTAGGTTTCTATTAACAGAAAGAAACTCTCACAAATTTAAAATTGAAAATTATTGAAAAAGTATAATGAGCTTTGAAATATTTTTTTTTTTTACAATTATCTACATCTATATAATTTTTTTATTAGTGTGATAAATAATACATTAACTCATTAGTAAAACAAAATTCACTAGTATGAATTAGCGACATAGTTTGAGAACAGGTATACAATACAGTGCTTGCCTTTATTACATCTATTATCTTAAAATCTGAATTAAGGGTGCAAAAAGTATGGCATAGTGTATACGTGTACTTACAAAAAATATTTGAAAATCTGAAAAATGATATAGAAGTTATAAATATTTTTTACTAAAGTTCATAATACAAGGAGAATTGCTAAGAAAAAAATAATCAAAAATTTTATGGATCTTTTTATATACTTCATAAATCACACAGTAGGTATCAGCAATTTGTAATTAAAAACTAGACTGTGAGCTTTGTATTGTATTAAGTAAATTTTTTTCTTGTTGTGCTTTATCTGTTAATTGGTGAGTGTTTCCCAATCTAAGAGTTTTGAATTTGATTTCCAACACTGCAGCCAGTGGGAAAATACGAGGGTTTTTTGTGTTTTCCTTCCGACGGGGTTTGTTTGAATTTGGGACGATTTTCCGTCATCCCACGTCAAATTTGGTTTGTAAACAGACCGGTTTCGGCTTTGTGCCATCTTCAGTGTTCTCTTGAATACTCGAGGGTGGCTCAATAATTCAGTGACTTTGAATTTCCCGCCTCTTTGGGCAACACTGCACCTGTCAACAGGCATAATTCGACTTCTATCAAAATTTGAGTTTAATAGCAGACTCGTGATTTAGGGAGAAAATGGAAAAAGCGGATTTCGTGTGCTCAGCAAGCATTAGTTTTTGCGGAAATAAGCTATCACCCAAACTAAGCCTAAGCTTATGGAGTAAAGTGTCCTGAATTTCATTGTGGCCGTACAAGCGGAACGTTTTGGACTCCCGGATAGAGTCTCTACTCCCGTAACAATTGAAAAAATTCACGACATGATCTAGGCCGATCAAAGATTGAAAGTGCGAAAAATTGTGGAAGCTATAAGACTTCGTTTGGCGTTGTTCAACTATAACATGGACGAGTTTTTGAGCCGTTTCGCAATCGTGAACGAAAAATGGATCCACCAAAATACACTAGAGACCAAACGTTGGGTTCCTCGGTGTGAATCGGCGAAAAAAGGCCAACGAGCTGTTTTTTTGGATACACTTTGTGTAATCCATATTGGCTACCTTTAAAAGGGTAAAATAATCATGGGCGCATATTACGGCAGCTTGTTGGATCGATTTAATGAGAAAGTTTTTTTCATCGGCACAATGCAAGAGTGTGCAACTGCAAAAATAACCCACAATTCCCGTTCCGTGGCCTTTTGCAGCTTTTCGTAGACCCAAAATATTATGTATATAAATTCAATGAATTCCATAAGTTCTTTTAAAATCACAATTTAACAATTAATTTTTGCCAAAATTGTTTTAATTTGATAAAAATATTTACACAGCAGCTGATCAAAACAAAAAACCTGGCACATAAAACGCATTGTATGTACAGAAACGGATATAACGCATATGCATAGAACGGATGGTAGGGACTTTAAGTTTTACAAATACTGTTAAGTAGTTATATGGATTATAATAGATCGGCATATTAGTAATGCGGCTTAATTCTCTGTTAAATAAATTCGCATTAACCTTCATTAGCATCCACCTGTTTTATGCCGGCAATACAAAATTTAAAAAATTCGAAACTCGCTCTTTTTGCCAGTTTCTCTTTCAACCACGTTAGCGGTGCCTATTTGTAATTAAAATGTTCTTTTCAAATTTTTATTACAACTGCTGCACTTAATATTATTATCAAGACAAACTCCACATCAACTAAAATTCAAATGATGTTTTGTAAAACATCACTATTATTACAAATTAATATTTAAATTTATTCGTTTTAATAAACAAGTTAAATAATAGACAAATAACTAAAATTAGTTGTGTTGTTTTAATCACAAAAACAACAAAATAAACATTTTGTGATTAAATACATAATAATACATAAAAATAAAAAAGCTAAGGTAAGAATATTTAAATACAAATGTTTAATTATTTAACTAATAAAAGTTTTTGATAGATCCCATGATTTTATTTGTATGCCTACAAATTTTAATTATAAAATCATTTAATTATTATTTGTAGTTTTGGTTTCGTTATCAATCAACAGCAGTTAATTATATTATTAAATTGTTTTAATTAATAAATTAAAAACACACAGCTTGAGATTACAAAGTATCATGAGCGATAGTTTAGCGAAAAAGAAGACAACGAATATATTTTGAATATAAATTAAATAATATCAGCAAAATAAAAATAATAATTCTATAAAACTGAATATAAAATAAATGAATAGATTATATAAACAAGTTTTAATTATTTCTGCATTAATTGTTGAGCTATTTGCTATATTTTATTAACACAATTACGAATTATATTGGAACTTTGTTGTTAACGGACATAGTAACAAGGGCTTTCATTCTTTTTTAAGTGAAGTTCACCATCGTCATAGTCGAGAATCTAATATATGACTGATTGACTATTCGGTCAAAAAGCTTTGCTTAAGCTTAAATATTAAAGAAACTCTTTACGATTGTTTTTAGTTTTTCTAATTTGCCAATTTTTCACGCACAATATAAGTATTTTTAACTAAATCTTCAAGAGCATGCCAGCAAATTGCCCTTGATGGAGTATTCTCCATTATTTTGGCAAAGCACAATCTACTCTTTGGGGTTGTTTTTGTCTTTTTATTATTTTTCCAATATGTTTTTCGGCAGGATGTATGCATTTTTAACCGCCACTGTAATTACAACCAAGAAACTTACACATGTTTAAGTAAAATATACTGGTTCCACAATACAGCAATAGGCCAGCGGGCTAGGTTGCTTAAGTGTGTGGTTAGAACGATACAATTTTGATAATAAAAAGCGATCTGAATGAAAAAAGTCGTGAAGCAATTTTCAAGATATTTAATACTAACAAAGAGGAGATCTGATGGCAAACCGCCATAGACAACGACGTGTGTTCCCTGCATGGGCCCTGGATCAGTTGGAAACTGACCATAATTTTTATCAAAAATAATTTTTAAAGATCAAGCCAATTCCTGCATGAATGGGTACGTTAATAAATAGATTTGCTGAATTTGGGACGATACTAAGCAATATGAGATCTTAGAGTGCCCAATGCAAGCGGAAACTCAATGTTTGGTGTGGATTTTGTTCTGGCGGCGGTATCAGTCCTTATTTCTTTGGTAATGCCGTTGGCCAGGCCATCACCGTCAACGGCGACTGCTACAGGTCGATGATTACCAATTTTATTTTGGCCTGAATTGGATGATATGAACATAAGTGATATGTGGTTTCAATAGGTTGGCGCCAAGTGCCACATAGCTCATGCCATATTGGACATTCTGCATGAACGATTTGAGGGTACGGTGATCACACGTGTACGTGATTTCGCAAAAGATTCACGTCAGTACCTGCCCGAAGGCCTAACCTGACGGTGCACTCCTGCACAAGGGTGAATAAAGCCGTTCACCACCGTCCCCGTTGTCCCTTCAAGGGCACATACAGGAGGCGGTCATAAATGTGCCCCCAATAGGGACAACATGGTAGCAATTCTGTATAGGCTGCAGAACCTTGTACAGACACCTTGCTAAAGTGCTGGAGCTATCTAACCTCCAAGCCACCCCAACGGCCCGCAACCGTTAGAGCAGCTCTGTCGAATAGCAACAGCACCTAGAGATATATGGCCTGAAGAGAGCATCTACAACAGGCCTCCACAACCAATTGCAGACACACTCACCTGACCCATACCTCTTCCCGCGTATCTTTGGGTTTTAATCACAGCCACCACGTGATCCCCGAAGGGTCCTCACCAACAACCAGACTAGGACAAGTCCTAGGGGCTACTGGTTCCCGTGGCACCAGATAGGACTCTGGTAAGCCGCGTGTTAAAAACACCTCCGATTTTAGGTCTCATGCAAACCTGAGGTATCGGTAGCACCTCTACCCAGACAAGCATAGGCAGAGCTACTTACTTGCATGCGCGCCCGTTGCGCTGTTAATTCAGGGATTGGGTAGCAACATACAAGTTTTTAGGGGTTATCAGCAAAAAGGCCTAGGTCCGGAAACCTGATAACCCTATACCCCAGGAAGCACAACATCGAGCCACCAAGACAAGATGTATTAACCGTGCCCCCGAGGGGAACGTGTACGTGATGTGAACTTGCCACCAAGGTCATGCGATTTGACTCTGTTACAAATTTTTTGTAGAGATTTCGTTAGTAGTGGGGCTATAAGAATATGCCACAAACCACAGCTACACTTAAAGCCAACATAACCCAAGCTTTTCGTCAAATTAAGCTTGATTTACTCTTTAAAGTTCTGCAATTTATCTAAATTAATAGAAAAAGATTCAAATTTTAAATAAATTTATTTTTAGTCAAATGCAGTTAACCTCTTTTTAGCATTCGCAATAACTCTTTCGAGTTTCATCAATTTAGCTAAAGGTTAAATTTTGCTACATGGTAATTGTATATTTTTTTTGCATACTGGAATTAGCCAGTTTCCTCTAAATTAATTCAAATGGTGTAATAAATTAAATAAATATTTATTCAAAAAAGACGTTAAGAGGAGAGGTCGTCAATTATTATTAAGAGGTATTAATTAAAATATTGGAATTGCTCATGAGTGTCCATGTGAGAAGTGTGAGTGTGAGTAAGAAAATATCATAAGCAATAAGTATTGCAAACTAAATATAAAAAAAAACCTTCACGATTAATGGCAAATATTTCCAATTGCAGGAAGTTGCACATCAAGTGCACAAGGTTGTGATTTGGGTTTTTGTATTAAAGGAATGATGCAAATTTAAAAAAAATACGATACTTTGTTAGCATAGTGAAGAGTTTTCTCCCCTACTGTATACCATATATTTATTTATGTAGGAACCGTTTGTTAATATAAAAATTAATTTATTTCTTGTGATAATTATATGTTTATGATATGTTTTTTATTGAAATAAATGCTGCATAAACTGTCCTGAAAAAATATGAGCATCTTACGAATTCAATGAGATTATTGATCTTGTGATCCCAGATACTACCGAATTGCAGCGACTTATTTTATGTATGAACATTTAAAAAATAATAACAATCGTAAGTATTAAAGAAAAATTAATATAAGCACTATTTTTTTCTATTGAGAAATATATCTTATATGTATGTATATGTGTGAAGCAAGAACCAAATATACACACACACCCACATACATACAATGCTTTGAGGTTAAAGATTAAATCAATGTAATTGCTTTTCAGTAGAAAAATAACAGAAATTAACAACTGATACGATTAAATTAAGTAACAAATTGCTTTGAATTCTTTAATAAGTTATTCGGAATTGGAATATTTATTGCAATCGAAAAATACTTCTACTACATATACAATTTGTATGGATTCATGTACATTAATCATGTTAACAATAAAAAATTATTTTCTCTAAGTTTTCGTAATAATAAATAAACGAATATTGCCAAGAGCTTTTAGTAAATTCATAGAATTCATTAAATAGAAATTAAAGTTCTTTTATTGCACACATTTATTTTCATTTAAACAATTAGGCGTTAATTAACAAATAATCCATGCAGAGTCAATTTGTGGCATTTAGTATCGTTCGAAATTTAAATACAATTCAAGCGAAAATTTAATTTGCAACCTGGAAAATTACTTTAACAAATTTTGTGGCCACACACACACAAACACAGACACTTTTTTCCTAAATTTTCGTAAGGATTTCGCATAAATAGCCAGTGGAAATAAGTTGCAAATCGGTTGAAGTGAATTTTTGAGAGAGATTTGACTCCAATTTTTTTTATTTTAATGACATCGACAAATATTATTTTTTGAAATTGATTAAAAAAAATGGAGAAACGTTAGACAAACTGTACACGTATAGGGCTCAAAGGAGTCATGTGGTTTCACTCAGAATATCTCGGACTTGTTGAACCACCCTCGTATACAAGTACAACTTTAAAAAAAGAAATAAAACAACAATAACTGCGGGTTAATACGAATGATGTAACTTATCAGACTAATTCATTGTTTGCTCTCATATCTCATCAATAATCAATAAAAAAGAAATAAAAATCATTTCTAATAACGAATTGAAGAAAGAAGTTTTACCTGATTAATATTATTTATTAATTTTTCGTTCATAATTAATATTAGAAGGCTGAAAAAACAGAATCCACAGTGATTGGCAGCTGATGAATTAAAATAGTTTCGAAAATGAAGTAAAATTTAGTTTTTTTTATTAGTCTAATAACTTTTTAGCAACATTCAATTGTTTAAATTATAGTTTTTAACACTTTAGTTTATTTACACAAGATTGAGACATGTCTCTTAATAAGTTTTTATTTATCAGGGTTTACAATTGTTTAGCATTTTTTGTTTCATTTCGCCTTAACATACAAAGACAATTAATTTGTAGAAACCGCTGCTTAAGAGGCATGTTTATTTTAATGACTCATTTGTTGTAAATACAATAAAGAGCCGTCATATACATATGTATTTCATAAATTAAACACCCTTCTGTTCGAAATCAAACATCATCATGATCATAATGATCAGCATATCTTTGCAGCCTCTCTTTTACAGCTGCTTTCTTAGAAGGCTTTGCGTGGTGTCAGTTCAACTGGCCTGTGTCTGCTTAATACTCGGCATGGGTAGATTATATGCGTCTCTAAAATGTTTAATTAGTTTGCATGATTGTTTTTTTTTCTCTTTTCTTTTAATTTCGAAACCAGAACCCATATAATAATAATTCTTGGTTTTCAGTGACTCACTCAAAAATAAACATTTTACAATGGAGTTGTATTTGAAGTACTAGGGCATAAAGACACGCATTTTCAACTCCTTGTAGTTTGAATACTTTAATGTGAAAACTTTCAATATTTTTACTAAAACATTTATTTATAAATTAATGCTCTTCCATAAACGGGTTCTTAACAGTCAAGGCTATTCAGTATCTCTCCTTGAAGTGTTCCAAATGAAAATGTGTTAAAATTAAAAAGACGTTTGGCAGGTACAAGTGCCAGTTTAAGTAGAAAATTACAAGTATTAAATAAACAATTGAAGTACAAGTGCTGTGTTTGATTAATATATTATTAACTTGATTTTTCCACTTCAACACTTAAATGAAAAAAGTGTGTAAATAGCAGAAGAGCTGCAGATAGTTGGCCCCCTATCTTTATCCAATATGTTTATAAGACAAATATATGGCAGTTTATATGTACATACACACACACGAATGCACTCGCATTAGTGATCGTATAGTGGACATGTGAAGTTGTCAGTTCTTATGAAAAAGACTCCCTCCTTGTGGCCGGAACAATGGCTGTATACATATATAGACGTGTGCTTGAAGTGACTTGAGCTATTAATCTATGAATTTAATTAGCGGTCTACGCGAAGAATGTTTTCTTTTTGTTTTTGTGATTTTTCTTTATTTTCAATAAAATGAGAAAATTGCATCGCAAGAAGATGTTTTAACAAGAACTTGAGTTTTACAGATTTAGTTTCTTAGCATTAATTTCCATCACGAATCAATATTCTGTTAAAGTTTTTAATTTTTTATTTAATAAGTTTTAAGGTAAAATCAAATGAAATTAAAATTGCTTGATAGTATGTATGAATAATTTTAAACTAAATAACAAGAAGACAGACAGACAGACAGACAGACACCTATCCTTTAATTTAAACGATAATTTGCAAATAATTTTACTAACGGGATGAATTATTTAATATTAAAATAAAAATAATATTTCCGTTTTTAATAAAATTCAATATTTCATTAAATTTCAATAAATATATTATTTTTATAAGAAAGACTTGGGGCTCAATTCGTATTTAATTCAATACGTTAATTAAGAGAGGCAAATCGAGGCAAATTTCAATTTATTCAAAATGTCATACTATACGATTTTGTCAGAAATTTTACAATCATAATTTTTTAATGTATTTAATGTACAGTGGAGTTAAGTTATAACATAAACCAGCTATAACGATTTAACACTTATAACGAACATCGTCTTCCATTCCACCAATTTTATAAAAATTATTACGGGTGTTACGAACTTTATTTATAGCGAATTTTCGCGTTATAACGAACTCTTTGATTAAAGTCTCCAACGCAGAAATGTTGTAAATTTTTAAATTTATAATGCATATAAATAAGTTTCTACATTTTCCCCTAATGTTCTCAATTGCTAAAATAATTATTTAGCATTATTTGACACAGCGAGAAAAATAAGTGGAAAAAGTGAAATTTGTAAACAGATAAATTTACTCGTACATATGCACTGGTATAAACTTGCCTTAAAATAAGAAATAAATGCAATCTAATGCAATCTTGCTTACTTTAAATTACTGAATGATAATAATATTTACTTTGGTGATAACAAACGAACCAATAATATTTCCCGGTGCCCCAGAGTTCGTTATAACCGAACTCCATTGTATCAAAAACATTTTCGAAATGTTACCAATAATTCTAAAGGCCATGTCTGATACAACTTTTGCTTCGCGTTGCGTTACAGCTCCGCTTTGACATTTAAGATGAAATGTACATACTTTTACGAAACATGCCACATAAAACACTTTTAACGCAGCGTGACGCAAAAAGTTCGGCAACTCTCAACTTTTTGCGTGCTTTGACAATCAAAGTTATGTTAGAATATGATATGAAAATGTGATGTGATATGATTTTAAAATTTATTTTCTGTTGAAGAACATGAGCATGTTTTTTTAACCAATTTATAAAATAGTACCTATTTGCATGCTATATGTAAGTATATAGCATAAGATTATTTTATTGTAAAAAATCAGTGGCAGCCTATTATTAATAAGATTTTACCTTTTTATATGAATATGTATTTGAAAATCCAAAAAAAAAAAAATTTGTACTCTATAGTGGTGTATTTTCAATAAACTACAATAGGTGATAACAAAATAAACACACAAAAGCAAATAATATTTTGACTTTCATTTTTATAATAAAAGATAATTAGAAAAATCCGTAACCACCTTTTTGGTAAACACACAATGCGCGCGTTGTGTCAAAGTTTTCATTGTGTCATACACCTTTTGCGTTACGGTTTTCTGCCAAAGTTAAAAACGTCACGCACCGCTACAAAGTTTTATCTGACACGGCCTTAAGTTTGCGGCATGTTATCATAATTTCTAATAAAAAAGCTGTTGAGCGTTCTCAATATTGGATATTCATCCAGACACTTCCTACGAATTTCCTCAATGTCCATCTCTTAGTCCTGTTTTACACACATCAAGTTTTCTTGATCAAGTTTCAATTCATCTGGGAGAGAGATAAAGAAAGGAATACATACTCTCCCTATCACTCTCCCAGCTGAATTGAAACTTGATCAAGAAAACTTGATGTGTGTGAAACAGGACTTACCGTTTTGAAAAAGAAGCACCAAGACCCATTTATCCATTTATTAGATTTTTCTTCGAAATGATATCATAATTTCAATTAAATAAACAAACTACTGAAAATTTAATGGGAGTCCTTTCAATTTTAATTTTTTTCTCATTTCCTACAATTTTTTGAAAAGGCCCAAAATGTTTTTTCACTTTCCTAAACGGTTGTTTTCAAATATTGCTACAATTTATAAAAAAATTAAAGTTGTCAAAGCTTTTGACTATTGTACGTTAATACATGCATAATCTTGAATATTTATTTTTGCCTACCTTTCAAAAAAGAACTTTATAGGTTTATTTATTTATTTTATCACAGTTTCTAAAAACAAAAGCTGTTAATAAGGTTTTCGACATAGTGGACATTTTTCTAGACACGAGTGAAAGTCCCCTCCAACACCTACCCTCATTAGAAAGTGGTCAAAAACGTTTCTTTCATCTGTTTTTTTGGCATATGAAAATGTCATTCTCACAATTTGATATTTCAGAATCCTTTTCTTTGAGAAAGAGCAGGGCAGATATAAGGCAATAAAACTTTTTTTAATTCTGTAAGCAAAAGTGTAGCTTTTGTTCTACTTTAAGTGCATTATCATGCTGACAGAGCTTGTAAAAGAAGAGGGCTTTTTTTCTAAGCTAAATAAGCTTTGAAATTTATATTTTCACACACATTTACACCAGCTTGAAAATAGAACTGCGTGTCTCTAAAAGTCTTTGACTTAAAGAGTTTTGGTTTTGGAAGTTTGATAATAAATTATAGAATATATTTTTTCTTCAAATAACCTTCACTTTTTGTAACAGATGTTACTTTTGGTGAAATAAACTAAAACTTGTATTTCCTTAAAAAAAAATTCTTGTTTAAAGCAAAAGCCACTCAGCGTGAGGTGACTTAACCATTCCATAATGTGTGTCTTTGAAAAATAACACGATTTTGCAAAATGGACTGTAAATTGTTTTATAATTATATTTTAAAACTTGTTTTTTTTTTAATTATTTTAGCTTGAATGTGACTTAAGTTTGCTGTTGTCTCCTTGTTTTTTGCAAATAAAATTGTTGGCATTTAAATCTTAAGCAGTTGGTCTATTTTAGGAATTTTTTCAATTATAAAGATAAAGTTTTGTTTTTTGCACCCACCTTTTTGGTGTAAAATAAAGATTTTTAAGTAGAAAACAAAATAGTTTTATTTAGTAATTGTAATATTGATCTCAAATTCATCGCTTTCATTGTTGACTGACTCATTCATAACAGTCTAGCAATAATTAAATAGATTTATGAAACAAAATCCAGTGTAATATTAAGCTTGATATGTCCCAGGGCACGCGGCGATAAATGGAAATGAGAGGGCAAACTCACTTGCTTCTAGGTCAATATAGTTAGGTAATATAAGCTTGGAATGCGCGAAACTTTCGATGCAGTTAAATCCGAGCTAAAGGCTTGGGCACATAGGGCCCATTCAACTCTCTGGAATAACGGAACCATGGGAATCAATACAAAAATTCTATGGGGAGATCCAGACGAGAGAAGAACGAGGGAGCTGCTAAAACTTAGCAAGCTCGAACTAAGTAGAATAATGGGAGTTGTCACAGGGCACTCTCAACTACTGGCACATCTTAAACGCGTCGGAATAGCGGGAGGAGATAAATGTAGAGCATGTGGGGAGGAGAGCGAAACATTGGAACACTATTTGTGCCAATGCGCCGCCTTCTCACAAATAAGATCCCGATATCTTGGGGGTGACATCTTACCGGACATAAGCCGATTACGGGGAATATGCTGGAGGAAATTAAGGAACTTTGTGAGTGACACGGAGTTTCTCTGGACCTTTGGGTCAATATGTTATAGTTATAGAGCGCACAACAAGCCTTCACTGGCTTAGGTGTATGTCGTATGACATGGGCTGTCATACCCCTCCAATCAACCTAACCTAACCTAACCTAAGTTTAATATGTATCATCTTTATAAATTTATATTTATTTTTTGTCGTAAAGAAACTATATGAATGTAGTACATTTTATAAAGTTAACAAACACTTAACAAAGGTTGGACTGTACCCTACGTTTCCCTACGGAATTCCAGATTTCAAGTTTCCGAGAACCAACTGGAATTCCTTACGAATCCCGTACAGTGCACCGTGATAATGCCAACCAGAACTGATAAATCGTCTTTCCGAGAAAGAGAAGCTGCCTCGCCCTGCTTCCTCTAATCGTAGGGCATAGTCCTGGAAATTTTGCATGTGGTAATCGTAGACCATCTAAGCTCCATTTTCCTCAACGCCCACGCCCTAAATCCATTAGACAATTTAACTAAGGGGATACATACATATATTTTATTGTGAGTTAGCCAGAACCAAAATGCCTTTATGCCACGGCACACATACTATCCTGATCTAAATATCCTTAATTCTTCTCACAGCCTCCATTACGCTATAAACCTTCGCATGGAATACGGTGGAAGTATAAGGTAACAAAAGTTCACGACGCTCAGAGTATATACACGATCCGTCCGTATAGATCGATATTGCGCCACTCCGAGCCAAAGTATATTCTCTCCAGTGATCCTTGCTAGGACTCTCGACGAAGAAGGACTTATCAAAGTCGATGACCACTTAACAAAGCGTTGAGTAGAAATGTATTAACAAGTTTTTTATTGACGCTAACTTTAGGTCTCTTATTAGCTGAAGATTAATAATGTACCCCACAAAGGAAATTAGTTTCAAAATATGGTCAAATAAAAAAATAAAAAAATTTTTTCTTATAAAATACGTAAACAACTTTTAATCTTTCATTAGTATTACGAATAAGATCGCAAATATACAAAAAAATCTTTATTGAAACTAATTTACAGTTCACTCTTACGTTTTACTTCTGCCTACTGTATAAGATCTATAATTAAGATCGATAATTTCTTCCAACTATCCATAAGCCAGCAGTTAATGACAAGGGGAGATCAAAAATTTCCAAAGGAAGTTTTATTCACAATAAGGGGAGAAAAATAAAAATTCTTATTGGCACTTTTTATATAGAATTCAACTTTCAATTGCTTTAAGTTCCCTATTCCAATTGTTAGACTTCAAGCTGTTGCAAAATTTTAATAATTTTTAAACCCTTAAATTAATAACGCATTTTCATTATATTTATAGTTGTTAAACATGTGAATAGTACGAGTATTTTCTTACGTCCAAGCAATTAAATTGTAATTGAAAGTTTTAATTACTTGTTGCAGGTCATTTAACCTTTTTAATATTCATAAGAGTATATACATACGTGAAGTCAGTCACTTTTAAACAATACAGTGAAAAAAAAAATTTTACACTTGTTTACAACTCTGCTGCAAATATTAAAATAGACTAAATTCTTAGAAACTGGTTAGAAGAAATTTTCGAAAAGCGTAGGTAACAATTGCTGTTGGCATTAGAATTATTTTTAACAATATTGTAACACTTATACTTAACGTTTTCCGCATTCCATTTTTTGCAATAAATAAATTATCTGGGATATTTTTATATAAAATTATAATTAACGCTGATATAATTAGCATAGATAAAACTTTATGCAAATTTTAATTTTTAATTTTTATTTCCAAACACGCACTTGTTCGCTTCAAAACACTTTGGGCTTTACGAGTATTTAAACAAATTTAATTGTAAATTAACAAATATAAACATGAGTTGTATAAGACGTCATTTAGAAAACACATTTTTTTGCCTTCTACACATACTTATAAATATGTATGTAGAGAAATAAATAAATCATAAAAAGAAAGGAATTTGTTGTTACAGACAAAAATTACACTGTACAACAAAAAAACTTTTTTTGCCTGTCTTTTAGATAAAAGTATGCAAGGATTTTGATGCGCTAAACTCAAATCTGCTTTTAGTTTTTCTCTATCACGAAGAGATTTTTTTATGGGCGTGGCTAATTTTGCCACCTAAATTAGTCGGACACACTAATATACTTCCCTATAACTCGAGAACCGCTATTTCGATTTTAATATATAATAGACTAAAAGATGCACTACAAAATTCTGTTAAAAAAGTTAATAACCATTTTTTCCCACCTTTTTTTTGGTTCGGAGTTATTCAGAATTTAATAACGAAAAAAAATTTTATGCGTAATTCTTTAATTTTTTTGTTTTAAAAATGCAATAATAAAAACCAAAAACACAGAAGTTTAAAGCTGAATATCCCAGAAATAAAACAAGCTATAAATCATGAAAATCCATGGACAAATCTCGATTTTATCCACAATTTAAAGCAGGTACCCCCTGCTTTTTTAGTTCTGTTACCTGCCCGCAATGCCTTTGCAATAGTATCGCCAAATGTAACATATTTAATGCATTACACACATTTTTCCATTTTGGGGTATCTGCTTTAAATTGTGAATAAAATCCAGATTTCTTGATGAATTTTCATGATTTAAAGCTTGTTTTATTTCTGGAATATGCGGCTTTAAGAAAGGAATTTTGTAGTGCATCTTTTGGAGTACATATTATATATTAAAATCTCTATGTGATAGAGAAAAACTGAAAGCAGATTTAAGTTTAGCGCACCAAAATCCATATAGTCCGCATACTTTTATCTAAAAGCAATTTTGGCTGTTGTACGGACGTCAGGCGCCAAAACGAACCAAGTTAGTAGAGACAAATTTAAAAATTCGATTAATAAGCATGTATAATAGTTCTGATGCATGGGCAGCTGGCGATATAGTTGCAACATAATAGTATTCATCACCGATAATTGATTGTGGATTAACAAAGTTTTTCAACAATTATACATGATACACACAGCGTTCTACCATTCGTTTTTATTTATTTCTGAGACGAATTTCTGATTGATTAGGCGTCCCTTCCTTCCAATACAATTTTAGTTTCTATGCTTTAAAGTGCAAAGAATCTATTGTTGTAAAAACTCACAAATCATAGATTTAAATTTAATATATGAAGCTAAACACTTATAAATAAGAGTACTTATATTTTTGTGTTTTTCTTCCGACGGGGTTTGCTTGAATTTGGGACGATTTTCCGTCATCCCACGTCAAATTTGGTTTGTAAACAGACCGGTTTCGGCTTTGTGCCATCTTCAGTGTTCTCTTGAATTCTCAAGTAAAAAAAAAGTACTTATATTGCCCAAGACAAATTTTTAGCTTAGGTTACGTTAGGTTAGGTTGATTGGAGGGATGTGATAGCCCATGTCATACGACATACACTTAAGCCAGTGAAGGCTTGTTGTGCGCTCCATAATTATCAAACACAACTGCCAGAGTTCTCCGGCAGGATTCGAACCTGGGAACTTCGCACTACGAGTCTAGTACACTAGCTACTAATTTACGAAGGTCAGTAAATTTTTAAATTTAAAAGGTTTTAAAGCAGCAAAACTCCAAAATTAAATTTAAAATAAAAATAAGTCGCTGCTACAACGGATGTAAATACAGGTAAACATAATTAACCTACAAATCAACGAAATTGTCCAGCGATGAAAAATCTTTTTCAATAACTTTCACTATTTCTTTTATTATTTCGTATGATGATTCTAAAAACAGATTCTAAACAGTTGTACCACCCATCAATTTCTTACGTTTTAAATTAATACCGAATTATCAGTAGACTTAAACCATCTTGTCTAGAAAGCGTTAAACCTCGTGTGATTAAGCATAATCTTTCATCTTTGAGAATTTAATCTCTATTATAACAGCGACCAATGAAATGTCGGCTAAAGCCACGACAAACAATAAAAATTCTGAAACTTTAATTGTTGAAATGATTACTTGGGGAGAATATCCCATATAATATATATCAACATTAAGTATATAAACTATTTCATTTTATTATTAGATATATAAAATTTCGCATTGCCACGTGGGACATTTTTTATGGCACTTTGATATGACCAATCATAGTTGTAAAAGCTTTACTGATCTTATAACAAAATTCTACATTACATACTTTGTTATTGAAATCGAGAACCGAAGTGTTAAGCTTTCTAAAGTCCCCATCTGGAATTTTACTTGAAAACTAAAGCAGACTAAACAGTTTAGAAAAATTTTGCGCTTTGAGACTAAATAAAAAAATTGAATTTTTCAACAACTTTGCTGAGAGACACAACAAGATGAATGTAATCAAGCGATAGGAATTTTTGTGTCAATTAATAGTCAAAAGACAGCTCGTGAAATATTCAAACGAGAATGTGAGTAGAAATCCTATTGAAATTTTGCAATTATGGAATTATATCACCGAAACTTGAAGAGGTAGAAAAAGACTATAGAATTTTTAATAACCACCAGATGAAAATACATACGAATCGATAATCCTAAGTTTAAAAGATTTAAAAAAGTTAAATTTCGTTGATTTGTGTAATTAAGTAGAAAACCAATTCGCATACGGAAATAAAACAATGTGGCAAAACTTTAAAATAAATCTCTTACGACTTAAATTAGAACGAAGTTTTTTTGGAAACTACACAAAAAGAAATAACTTGCTCCAAATTAAAATGTTTCCGTTTACTTTTAGTAAAAATGGTGAATAAAATTTTAACTACAAATAACCTCCCCAAACTCCCGTTGTTACATTCAAGTACAATTTCGAAAACCTACACTTTGGCCACTTGCGAGTCAACTTATAATAAAACTTCCTTGCAGGTAAAATGTAAAAACGAAAAACAAGGTTACTTAATATCGAATTTTCAATAAATTTATATATATAATATATATTATAGCTGATTTTGAGCACATATATAAACAGTGTAATGATAAAGGATATAAAGTTGGCTTTTGTATGTTGAGTTTGCAATTAAATTTATATTTTCATTAGAATTACATTACAATACATTTCCCCCAGGCACGGTGGGATTTTGAATACTTGGCAGTACTGTGTTAAGAATTCACTTCAATTTTAAACAGCAATTTTTCTAGAAACTTTGTTTGCGATGATATTTTAAAAATGAATTTGCACAATTCTGTGTAACCACTAAAAATAATACAGCTGTTTTTACGAATTTTGCCGTGTTTTTCGAGTTTATAATGTATTATCTGCTTACATGTGGCAACGGTGTGTAAATCTATCCTGGAATTCTTAAATCCAATACGAAAAGTCTTATGCCCCTATTGCGGTTCACCACTTTTGTGTCAGTTTGGTCGTCTTAGGTGATTTCGCATTGCCGTTCTCAACTAAACTGCCAGTTGACTATTCAGTTGTGTATCTGTTTTTTCGTGGTATTGCCGTTCTCAACTTTGTAAAAGTTTGGTCGTAAAAAACGTTGAATACACACAACTGCTTAATTGTAGTTGTGTCATTATCAGTTAGAGTGAAATTTTTTTAAAAGCGGTGAAAATTTAAATCAAAATGGAGAGATCGTAAGTATCAATTTTTGTAATAATTTTTTAAAAATTTTTAAACACTTTTATTAGTTTGAAAATGACAACGAAAGTCCAATTTGAGCGGCTTGTTCAGATTATGGACAGGAATCCGGAAATTGCTCACGGAAAACCAAATTTTGGTGCAACGGAAAATACGTGCAAGGAGTTATGGGAAGAGTTTGCTGTAGAATTAAATAGTTTGGGACCACCGACAAGAACATCTCAAGAATGGCGACGTGTAAGTGTGTCAGTAAAATAATATTGAACAATTACAATATTCTTAATATAATTATAATCTTTCACAGGTTTGGATCCACTATAAAGCAAGCATTAAGAAAAAACTTGCAAACAATAAAAGAAACACTCAGGCGACAGGTTGAGGCCCATCACAAGAAATCCCATTAAATAGCCTTGAGGATACTGTTTCACAACTCTTGTCTTTGCAAGAGGAAGCGGCACCATTAAATAGCCTTGATGATACTGTTCCACAACTCTTGTCTTTGCAAGAGCAAGCGGCACCATCTGGCCAAGTTTTTGGCGTTGCAGCATCCACTGCAAACATTAAAAAAAATAGAAAAAAAATTTGCATTGTTGGAACGACAAGCAAATGAGGCTACTGATCTCCACAATCTTAAGGTGGAGTGCGATAAATTAAAAATAGAAAAACTTAAGAATAAATTTAAAAATTAATAATATTTTATTGTTTGCTGTTGTAGATAAATTTCATCTTATTTTTTTATATATTAAAATTCACAAGTGGTATTATTTTTTTAAGAATTACAAGTTTTTAAATATATGTACAGAATTCTTTTTTTTAACCTTTTAAGACTCAATTAACAAATTGTTTCACAATACATAAATAAAATATTTTACACTTTTTATTCCCACAACACTTTCAGTTTAATTTTCTTCAAATTTCACTTGTCAAACGTGATATTAAAGTTGGCAATTCGATATTTTAGGTTGGCAATTTTATGACACACTCAACTAAAAACAGTTGTGTATCGCAATAACTAAAATGAGTTTGGTTGTGCATAAGTTGGGTTGACTCTCACACGACCAAACTGAGTTGAGTGGTGGACCGCAATAGGGGCATTAGTTATTGTATGCGAACGATATTCACTTTCTGCTACTGATATTTAAATTATTGCTGCAGCTGAAGTAGTAGAGAATTTTGCTTATGAACATGCGATGAATGGCCAGGCAACTATGGAGAATTAGTTAAAGTCCATGAATTTGAAACTAATAGCTAAACTTCAAATAGCGATATCGTAATAATAGATTAGTTAGAAGACAATAACACTAAAAATGAATGCTTATCAGATCAATTAATAATACAATATATGTCATCTATGATAAAAAAAAAAGCAAAATTCATCCACGTGCACAGCGTAAGACATTTAATTAACACTCGGTTTTATTAAACTGAAAATCAAGCAGCGAAGAAAATCTAATAATAAGCTTTAGTCACAACAGAGTAAGTAAATTAAATTAAAGAAATCCATTTCTAACAGAGAATTAAAAAAAGAACTTGATAATGTATACATATTAAAAAAAATTATAAAAAGTTTATTAAAACAAAAATCCATTCGTCGAACTCCTTCGACAATTATGATTTAGACGATTTTTTTATTGTTTTTCTCTCTGTACAATTTTATGAACATGAGTCGGCAAACGTTTTTTACACTTAATTAAGTAGTAATAATAACTTATTTTATGGTTTAACAACTTTTATTATAAAACGTGCAAAGAATTCAATAAAAGTATTTTTTTCTAGTCGTCAAATATAATACAATTGTAATTAGCTTCTTAATTTCTCATAAAAATTAACCATTAAATTAACTGAACCGGGTGATATTAGCGAAGTAATTAAGTAAACCCTTTTCGAAAAAAAACTAAATCAACTGATTTTTTTTTTCAAATTAATACGAAACTTAATTCGACTGAACAATATTTCTTCAAATCAGCAAAACTCTTTTTGTTAAAAATATATTTTCATATAATCCATTCATTTGAATAAAAATTACTTTGCAAATTGACTGAAAATCTCATAAGTGTAACACCTCAATGTCCTCAAAAGAAGTTAATTTGAAAAATATAAGGTTTTATTTTACTAAATTTGCTCTTTAATTTTGCAAATTGAAACACAAAAATAATAAAATCGTTCATTTGAATACAAAACCATAAAATTTCATAAACATGTTTTGTTTGTTGTGGCTTTAGCTGTTCATATGCCGACCTTTGGTCGCTAAACCAAGGAGTTTGAAAACATTCAAGCTCACATGTTTATGCCAAAAGAATATAATACCATATGAGAATTCAATATTGTACATAATCATTACAAAATATATATTATCATAATAGGTTTAGAATGTTTTTATACAAACAACACAACAGACAATTATACTCAACATGAGTCTATTTTATTTTTCTTGCAACATGTTTACAATTAAACGCCCATTGTATTCAATCACACAAAAGTGAAAAATAAAATCTTTATTTTAAATACTTAATATTGAAAATATATTCTTTTTTAAAAACGCTAATTGTTTTAACAATTAGTTGGGGAGAATATCCCAAAAGAATAAATTTTCAATATTAAATATTTCGTAAAAATATAAAGAAATCTATTTTAGTAAAATTAAGTAAATAAAAATTTCCAGATTTGAATTTTTTTTCAAACTTATATGTCATTTGAGAAATGTTTTTAATTTCACTGAAGACATTAATCGATAGAATTTACAAATGTATTTTAGTTTAGTTTAGTAAATTTGGATTACCGTCTTCCATCACAAAAATATGAACAAATAGAAAATATTTACACAAGCAGGTAAATTTGTTAGTTAATTTGAATAATTATTATTAAAAATTTTTGGAAATTGATCCACAAATGGCGGAGTTATGTTATAATCATTATTTCGGACGGCCACTTTGTCCCTCCGACTTACACTTAAATTTCAAATAAAAAATTCCAAATCAGTCCATAATTATTATTATTGATTATGCGATAATCAATAACTAGGAGGGTAGCAAATCGTCCGTCCGATTATCGAAATCGAATTATGTGACCAACTTACGAGGTAATTCTATCAAACTGAAACATATTTTGAAATTCGTTCCGCAAATGGAGTGGTTATACGATAGTCAGTTTTTGGGCGGGCAAATTGCTTGTTTTTCAAAAAAAATTCTAAGACCAATCTACAACCAAACATTTTCAAACAAACAAAAAATATTTTGTTTAAATCGATTCATAAATGATGAACTTTTGCGTGTACGAAAATTAAAAGAAAATTAAAATAGTACTCCCGAATTGATAATCGCCTTCTTTTTGAAGTCGGCTAAAAATTACTGAAATCACCTACTTGTTTTACTTGATATGAATAAAAAAATTCTGATACGAGTATATTAAAAATATTTATTTGAAGAAGTTTCTTTAAATTCTCATACTTTTTGTTCACTGTATGTTTGAATGCTTGCAGCAGTCCATGGCTCAAGAAATTGATGCAATTTGCCTGAAATTTTTTTATCGTGGGTAGCAGAAGATTTTGGGCGTGATTTAAGGGGCCGCAAAAAATTATATTATGGTGAAAATACAATATAATTTAAATTTATTTAAATTGGAATTAAATCTAGTATTACAGTAGACTTCCGATAATTCAGCTTAAATCTATCAATAACTTAAAATTTTTTTTCATTACTTGAAATATATTTTACAAATTGAAAAATAAAATGTGTAACATGGTCAGTCCCCCTGGCATTTTCACGTTATAGGAATGCCATCAGTTCATCAATATTTTATTATGAAGTGGTTTAATTTGTACATAAAGGTTAAATTATTTGTTTCAATTTCTATTCATTGATCTCAGCTAATATTGTTAGCAGAAGCCTGAAATAATTGCATCTAAGTATAATAAATCCGAGAGTATAGAAGTATGATTATTTATGAAACTAATTTCTTTCATCTCAATGGGAAATTTATTACATGATGATAGACTAAAGTCATTGAATCAGAACAAAACTTATAATATAGAAAATATTAGGAGATTTAATAAAGCTCTTGTTGATTTCAATTTTCTCTACTTCCCTTTTAATTATTTTAACTAATATCATCTTGAAATCTTGATTATTTAAAATTATTTGTGTTTTAGTTTAAAACTAACCAGAGCTTTACTGTATGAAGAAAAGAACGTTTCCTTCCAAGGGGCAGGCATACTGGGAATGGTTGCACAAATGACTAAAAACTGAAAAAATTCTAAGTGATCCGTCATAATAATAATAAATCGAAAAATTATTACTAATTGCCCGAGAAAATTCGATTATTTGAGAGGAAACAGGACATGCTATTCAAAGGAAGACTTCAGTGTATAAAACTGGAAAATGTAAAGAACCACGTCCATGAATTTTCTGTAATTCGTCATAACGATTAATGTAATTAATGTAATTCGTCATAACGATTAAAACACCTAAATGTATAGGATACGAAAAATATACTCGTACGATAGAAATATTTACGATTCAAACTGAAACACATTATTTTTTACCAAAATAATTAACAATTAATTTATTTAATACGCGTATACCACTAAATGTGTTTTTTTTTTAATTCACTGAAATTGATTAGGAAGAAATGCGGAAGTCCCTTTGAGAGGATGATGCAGTCACTCATGAATTATTCGTTGCATATGAATGAATGCGAGTTAAAGTTGGAATCACACCCTCGTACATTCATAGTTCATATACTATTAATGTCATGATAAACTTAAAGTGTGGGGATGGGGTGTATATTGTAACAGATATGACATAAATACAATGTATTGTTATTCTCTATCTAGTCTATATGTACATTTCACTGGTGCTTGAGTCAAGTCATGAGGAAAGAAATACCTTTTACATCAGACACTTATTGTAAAACAAAACTTGTACAGTCATGTTTTTTATTTTGTTGCGTTGTCATATCTATTTAAGTCAGCATTTTCCCAACTTTATTGAAGTTGTAAAACGCATTTAGAAATTACTAAATAAATAAATGAATTATTTAAATTGTAAATCAAACGTGTATTCCAAAAACAAAAAAACAGACAAAAAAAACCTTTTTGTTTACAACAGAAATACGCGTAACTGTCCAGGATATTGGCCAAAGTTTCACATGTAAAAAAAAAATATAAAACAATTATGGTATTGGAAAGTAAATGAGCAAATTTTTTGGTGGGCTCGAGTTCAAATCTCATCTGACCCAATTTATTTTATTGCTGTTTCCCATGCATATTTCGCCAGCCAGTACTCCAACTTTCTAATATTTATGTTTTTAGTATTAAAAACAATTTACATCATTCTCTGATGGAGTCTAATAACACTTGAACTCAAATTCATTAAAATATATAAAATATTTTGGAATAATAGTCATTGTGAAATATATTAGGATAAAATTTTTTTGGTAAATGTTTGTTTTGTTTTCGGTGATATTTTTGGAGAGTAGCAAGAAAATGTATATTATTTTAAATGGAAAATAGCACAAAAACGAAAAATATACCCAATTTTCATATTAATGTTTGGTTTATAAATGGCAATCGAACCTCAGTCGACAATTCCAGATTTTTATATGTGCTTTTCTAACAAGTATAAAATTTAAGGTCATTACCTGCAAACCAATTCAGTGGGGCTCGCAATCCATAATCGAGTGATAAAACATACACCCAGGAACAAGATAATTTTGCTCTTGCTATTCTTAATAAAAACTTGAGGCAATTTCCTGAAGAAGATGTTTCAGGTACTAGTTCCTTGCTTGAAGGCTAACGTTCTTATTGTGCTTGACCTCTCGAGGCAATTTAATAATAACAAAATAAAATAAAAAGAAATTAAATAAAACAAAATATCTGTATTTGTATATGAAAGGGCACACGCTTTAGTCATTAATCTTATATGACTTAAAATTCGTTAGACAAAATGTCAAAAATGTCAAACATATAAACAAATAAATAATTTTTTAAATTGTCTACATGTGCCGTAGTAGATATAAATATGAGTACTTGAACGTACAAGTCTTTAATGATAATCTCAAGTCTGTGGTTTCAAATAGAAAATTATTGAACCTATGGGCCCACTCAGTGTGACTGCTGTGTGTGTGTGATTAATTACGGGGATTTACACTTGTTCTTGCTTCAAAAAAGGTGTTTCCAGTTATTGTTTTTGTTCGTTTCTATTTTTATGCGCTATTGGTTTTAGACTAATTGTTATTGTATTTTATTTAGCCCGGTAATTTAAGTAAATGACTTGAGGTTTTTGTATGTTTTTGAAATCAATAGCAATGGCGATACCACCACGAACCGTAAATCATTATCTTTTTATTACGTTGGCAGCGGCGATAACAGCAGCACTAATCGTAATTTAATTTATTAATGCATTAGAAAATCAATAGTTTCAATATTAATTTTCATACTTAACATTTCCCAAATAATTCTACTCGTATTAGTTCTCATACTCTTGCCATTTTATTGGTCTAATGATAAATTTATAATTTAGTTAATAGACTTTATTTACTTTTTTCCTTCAGAAATGAAAACTGTTTTAAACAAGTTCCAATTAATAAATATTGTTTAAGATTACGGACATAAAAAATAAAAATTTGATATTACTGTTTAATGCCAGTAACGAAAAAAATCTAATATAATTTTTTCTAATTTTCTATTTTTAGTTTGATGTTTTCAGGAAAATCTTTAGTTATGCTTGTTAAATGAGGTAAGTTGAAATACGAGTATGTATGTATGTATGTGTATACCCTTGAAAATTTGTAAATAATTTTTATTAGTAGATAAGATAAATAAAAAAGTAGCCATCGGCGATTTTGATTTTGAAATAGGGAGTGAATGTTGAGGCGAAAAAAGAAAATATTATATAGTAAACCCCGGTAATTTACCTCCATCGAATTCCCCAGGTTTTTAAGTAATTAAATAAATCTTCTCAAATACTCCCAACTAGTGATGTGACGAATATTCGTATTCCTGAATATTCGACTATTTCATGACATTCGGAAACGTATTCGGCAAATTCAGACGTATATTTTGAATATTTTCGTAAAAACTATACTCGTATAGTGTTAAGAAACATTAAGTGAATGCCACATAAAAATATTAAGTTCCAATAATTTTTAATAAAACAAACTTTATTTAACATAAAAAAATTACCATAGCAACAACTTTGAAATTTTAGGATAATGTGTAATTCATACTGTGATAATGTGTATATTCATACAGAAACGATTTTGATTGAATGATTAAAGAAACAGGCGTATATAAATTAGCGAATATATGATAAACGCTATTAGCAAAGGGGCATACGGCGCCTCCTTAGCACGTTGGCCGCTATGCTAATATAATACTTGCTAATTTCTAACTAGAAAAAATTCAATAATATGAGTCCTTAAGCGAATTTCAGATTGTGGTTATATGAACAGCTAAAGCCACAACAAACAAAATATTTATATATAATCATAAATTAAATACTTAAAGGTTCATTATAATCAATATTTAGTATATACTTTTGTATTACAATAATTTAAATTTATCTTTATGAAATCATTTAAAACTATATAAGGAATTTCGTTCTGCAAAAAAGATTTCCTTTTTTCGTTTTCTAAAGAATCGATTTACGGAACCAAAACCACTTTCGATCGGAATTGAGTTCTCTGACATGGCTCGGGGAAAATTTCATCACACACTATCACCACCCAGTGCTAAATTATTACGTTTACTGACAAACATGTTCCTCCACAATGGAATTAAGTACACTAATTTAAAAATTACATCTATTTTTTTAAATAGTTGTATTATGCTTCAGGTAAAATCAGTTACGTACATCGACAAATTAGAACTAAAAAAACTTCCTGGATTATTTTAATGATCGTAATAATCAATTGTGTGCTAATTTTTTATAGTTTATGACAATATTAGATATTCGATATAAATATGATTCATTGACTTGTTTTTTTTTATAGTATGTATAATGTCTATAATTCAAATATAAATTTATTTTAGTTTATGGTCACTTCAACCATATTTTTCTTTTCATTGCATAGTGACATTACAAAAAAAATTAGATATACTAGCTATTACATCTATGACACAGAAAACCCTTTAGTGAGGGTTACAATCTTCAAAAAGACGAGGATACAATTCTCTTCCTAGTATGGCCACTTTTTCCGGGAAACTTGTCTCCCGTACATAATGTTTATATTAATTCTGAATGAACCCTTTTAAGACTAACCCTTTCCAGCACATTCTGTGCACACAAACACCAAAATTACTATAATTTTAAGCTTTAGTGTAAAAAAAAAATAAAACAAAAAAAATCATATTAAGTGAAATCTCTTTAAAAAAGTTATAGCCAATGCAACAGAAAAAAAACCAACCAGAATCAATGTTTAAAAAATAAAAATAATTATGAAAATGTGGGTCACATCCGTTGCTGGTTTCACAAATTATTCTAATTATTTGATAATAACAACAAAAACATCTTTTACATTTGTGTTAATAAATTAATTCTTACCAAAAAAAAAAAAATATATATATATATATATATATATATATATATATATATATATATATATATATATATATATATATATATATATATATATATATATATATATATATATATATATATATATATAAAGTCAACTCATCATAATCGCCCTCTAGCTGAATCAATCAAAATAACACATTCCTAAACCGTTAAATTTGTATTAATTAAAAAAATTATATTTCAGTCATAATAACTTATAATTAACATTCTTTCACTGATTTTTAGTTGTTTCTGAAATTCTTCCATATGAAAGCACATCGTCAGAACTAAATAAAACTAAACGTTTGACTGAAAACCTACGCTATTTTAATATTAGAAAAAAATCCAGTCGTTTTCATGTAAATAAAGAAATGCTACTAATTTCGTATTTAATACAATAATAACGTTAGAAAAAATAAACATGTGCAACTAAAAATAGTTGAACACAAATTGCAGTGGTCTTTTATTAAGTCGAAAATACAAACAAACAAACAAATACGTACATAAATAACCGGCAGACCTGAGCAATGAACCAAGTCAGAAAGAAAATAAGCTACAAAATGCCATAAAAATGTAAAAAATTTCAATGAAAATAGCCACACATCAAACGTGTTAGAGGCCTTAATGTAGTTTGCTGGCATGTACTTACATAGTTCGCTATTGAAAAGAAGCAGTGAAAATTAAGGTTTAAATTAAATAAAACGCTGAAGAAGATTTTCAAACAAATTGAATTCATTGCGAAAGAGTCTTATTTGTTTTACATGTTTGACGACAGTTTTAATTGGATGAAATTTAAATAGAAATTGCAATTTGAACGAAAATCAAACACTTGGTTAATTCACTGTGCTTGGTGCTTGGAAGCAAGTTAAGAGGGTATGCTTAACGTGACCATTTTCTTTGTAACTCAAACCGGGACACCGCAAAATAATTTTTACCCAATTTTTTTTTTTTATCAAAATAGCACATTTCAGCAGACCTTCCTACACTAAGAGTTTTGAACTCTTCAATTGACGAACAAGAAATATAAATTTAAAACAAGTTGCATTTACTAAATTAAACACATTTCACAGTATTGGAAGAAAAAAGTTGCTGTTAAAACAAATTTATTTAAATTAAAATCATATTTTAATCTCGAAGATTTTTTACAAGGTCATGTTTTAATTCTTGGATTGCTTCACACGCCAAGACATTTACTACAATTGCTTCCGTTTTCGTACGAGCGCATCTAAATTTCTGATCAAAATAGGCTTGTGTTAACTTTGATGCACAATTGTTTGAGCGAAAACTGTGATTTTCTTGCACTTTCTGGTAGGCCCAAACGCCTTCCGCAGCTGCGATGTGTAAATCCATTGATGTTGGATCGTCCAATTTGTTAAAAAAGTTTTCATTGAAGAGCTTGAAGCGGCGACATCAGCGGCGGCACTATGGGAGACACTAAATTCTGCTCGACACTTTTCACATCTGACTAGTGAAGGAGCATTTATAAGTTCAATAAAAGGATATTTCGTTTTTAAATTGTCACTAAAAGCACATTTACGTTTCGGCATGTTTACATACCATGTTAAAAAAAGCGTTTGAACCAACACAATATTTTTTCTTTTAAATACTAAACTTTTAAAATGTTTACAAGCTTTTTTATGCAAATTTGAAGAAAAACAAATAAGCCGATTAATAGTTAAAGTCGCCGTTGACTCGGGCGGCGGCTGCTAGATTTTGTCGTTTTATACTTTTTGATCTACACCAGCAATTTGAAAAAAATTTGCTTTCTAATCAATTCTTGTTTAATCTATTGCCCTATTTTGAAAAAAAACGTACGGAATAAAAATGTTTAAATTTTATACACTTTCAAACATGTTTATTATGCTACAGGAAACCGGGACAAATTCCCATTTAAAAGCTACCTTCAGGGACACCGGAACGCTGAACCGGAAATCGGGACTGTCCCGCCGAAATCGTGACGGATGGTCACATTAGGTATGCTTTAACACGAAGAAAAAAATGTTGAAATCGATGGAATGAAAGTAAAACCATAAAAAATGTGCCATCAACAGTTAAAAAAAAATAATAATAGAATATAATATTTTTCAAATATTTAAAAATTTTGAAAAAATTATATTTGCTGCTATTTGCAACATTATTTTCTGAGATACCAGATTCACAAATATTATCGTTCTCATCACCAAGATGCCACACAGCAAGCGAAACAATAAACTTTTCACATTGAACATTTCACTAACAATTAGTTTTACAACTTTAAACTCAATTTAAATTTAAATATAATACCATTTTGTTGTAATTTGCTGAACCCATGTGCACATTGGACCAATAACTTACGTTTCTCACACATGCGTGTACCTGCATATATGTTAATTTTTTTTAGGATAACCTATAAATTAGGTAATAAAATCCCGTATTAAGAAAGCAGCTGGAATTAAGTGGGAAAATCCTTCGTACATTGCCCGTTTTATTTAAGTAGCCCTACAGGTAAAAACTAACAATAAACAGTTATAAACTAAAAATAAGTTTTTCTTCTACATTCTCAAGTGTTTTAAATTTTTAAGTGCATTTAGTATCTTCCCAACATTCGGATAAATCAGTAGCTTTTCGCAACTTGCTCCCAAATTATATTGAATAAGACCGAAACCGTGTTATAAAAACTAGCGTGCAAAATGAATTCTACAAATTTTACAACATCCAGTGAAAGTCATACTTTTCATATGGAAAAAAAATTTACCCTCAAGTGGACCATACACGATTTCTGCTGTGAAAGTGTGAAGGGTGGAAAAGCGCTTCCCTGGACAAAATTTGAGTTTAATTATGGCCCTGATGTGAAATTTATCGGGTCATTATCTATTATCGGTGAACTCTGTAAAGTGAGAAAATGCCGAGTTATACTAACAAGTACAACTCTTTGTAACTGGAGAGTTCGTGTACAATTGTGGGCTGGTGAGGAGGACCAAGAGGCAAGATACACCAATTTAAACAATTATAACAACGTGGCTGAATTAATTCTTGTGAATAATGACGAATCATGTCAAATAAGCAACTACAACGGCGTATTTACAATATCGTGTGCAGTATCTTATGTGAATTACATAGATATACAGAGTACATCTCATGCTGAAGTACGCGAAGATGTTCGAGTGAAGCTCCATGAAGTTAAAAACAATTCAGCTGTTAGAGATGATGAAGCGAAACCCTACATCACAACAGAGGCAGCATATCATGAGGCAAAATCCCACGAGTCAATAATAGCGCTTCCTAATAATGTAGGATATTACAATATTAAGGAGCTCTACAAAACAAAAATATTTTGGGATGTAAAACTAGTGGTGGCAGGACGTTATGTAAAAGCCCACAAATCAATATTGGCGAGTCGCAGCAAAGTATTTGCAAAAATGTTTGAGGATAATATGGAAGACTTAAATATATTATATATAACAAATATTAATATAAAAGTCCTAAAGGAAATATTACGCTTCATTTACACCGGAAAAGTGTCAAATCTAGCTAAAATGGCCCCTGAACTTTTGACTGCAAGCTATTATTATGATTTGCCCAAGTTGAAGGCATTGTGTAAATACCATGAATCAAAAATGCTGCGATCAAAAATGAAATGGAACATTGGGTCTAGCTGGGCAATACCAAGCGACAGATTTAATCCCTCAAAAAGTGTCATTTAGCGAAGTTAATTCAAGATTTGAGACAAAAACTACAAGAGGCTGTAAATAGACATCAAGTTAAAATTAAATTAAATTATAATTTTCCTTGAAAATAAGAAAACTGAAAAAAAACAATAAAATTATACATATATTAAAATATTCAATTTAATTTTTATTTCAAATGTTAGCAATTAGATTTTATAAATTTTATTATGCGTTTTGGCATTGATTAAATGAACGATAGTCGAAGGGCAATATCAATTTTATTCCACTAATTTTGAAAGGTCGATTTGAATTTCAATAATACTTTTTGTTGCCGACTCCCGGAATAAGCTAGTCTGGACCGATTAAGAATAAGTCAAGATACTTTGGTAGGATCGAACGAATTAACACCTTTTTCAATGCCCAAAAAAACAATTTTGTATAAATATTTCCTACATTTTATTTTGATTATAAAGGACTTTGCTTGAATCGAATTTTCGCTTCTAACGAACTCATTATATACATTAAATTATTTTAAATGACGATGAGTATAACTGAAGATAAGTGAAATTTATTTGCAGATGTAAGAAAGGAATATTTACTCCGATTATAACTAATTCGTCTATAACAAACATTTCATTATAATCAAACTCTTCTATACACAAAATCCTTTGTGCTTTTGTTAGTAACACGCAGTCTCCGAAATTATAAGAACTGTCCTACTAAAATTTTCAGCTGATCGACCAGGAGATCCATGTCAGTTGTTTTTTTAGTGTTTGACCAAAAAATTTTTGGCAAGCTTATGAAGTTTTATCATTTTTGCAACGTAGTGGAATGTAGACCGCCCAGTACTTGAACAAATTGTTAATAGGTATTAAATTTCACTTAAAAATTGGTAATTATAAATAAAATAGACACTTTATGTAAATATAAATATGTATATAAAAATTAATTCAGGAACACAACAGCGAAGGCAGAACTCATTTCTTAATGTCTTTCTGTTTATAGATATTTTCCGACTTCTTAATTATAATATTCTTAATAGTATCGACATTCCTCTTCATAAAAAATAATATTTTATGAAAAAAATTATACATATAAACATACAATACCAGGATATTGATTTAAGAGGAAGTATTTAATTTATTGTATTTGTAAAAATTTATGTACATATACGGTTAATCTTGTTATACCTGAAACTTCCCGCTAATACCAAACTGGGGAAGAATCATCAGATTAATCCAAAGAACAAAACTGATTTAGATTTTGCACAAGCCAGTCAACTGTTTTGGATAAAATTCATGGCGTTATACGCAATTCAAAGTATGTACACTGAGCCAAATTGCATAGGTAATATTAATGAAAAAATAGTAAACGCCACACGGAAAAATATATTTTACTAGGCAAGTTTTTCTTTAAATCAGCTAAGATTTGCTTAAAATCAACAAGCGTTTTTGTTAAAAATATTTTATTTATATGATCTGTTGATTTGAATAAAAATTATTTCTTAAGTAATCTCTTAAATCAAAGAAAACTCAGTTCAAACAGCAGAAAGTAATTATTAACACATTGTAATGGAAGCAATACATAAAAATAGTTGAATTAACACCCCAAAAGAGAATTGATTTAAATATTGTTTGAGATTATTCTTCGAAATTTTGTAAATATAAATTTCTCATCGAAGATATTTATTCCGTTTTAAACAAAATTGCATGAATAGATAAAAAAGTATTTACATCAATATATACATATATACGTGCATATATACATAAGTATATGTATGAATATTTTAAAAGGAGACATCATGGAAAAGAAGTGTTATTATGGATGCTTCACTCGCAAAATATATCAACTAAAACTCGGTATCCGCAAATACCAAAGCAAAGCTTCGATTTAAACTTCTTACAGATTTATTTTGAATAATGACATCATGTATTATTTCTCAATATACATAAATACAAATTCCGTTGAATTTAATAAAATTATACTTTTATGTAACATACTAATTTTTATTAAATTAAACTTAAATTTCGTTCTTTATACTTTTACGGAAAATTAAAATACGACCAGGTAATAAATATGTCAAAGATTTTACGTTAGTACCCGTCTTAAACTTAACCTAACGGTGCTCTTCGCATTGGGTGAATAAAGCCGTTCACCACCGTCCCCGTCATCTACATGTGCCCCTAATAAGGACGACATGGTAGCAAATTCTGTACAGGCTGCAGAACCATGTACAGACACCTTGCTAAAGTGCTGGAGCTATCTAACCTCCTACCACCCCAATAGCCCAGCAGTAAGATGCCCCCTATCTTAATAGGCACTCACCAACCGCAACCACTAGGGCAGCTCTGTCGAATAGCAACAGCACATAGAGATATATGGCCTGAACATCTACAACCGGTCAATAGCACCATATTGCAGACACACTCATCCGACCCATTACTCTTCCTGCGTATCTTTGGGTTTTAACCACTGCCACCACGTGATCCCCGAAGGGCCCTCACCAATAACCAGTCTAGAACACGTCCTAGCGGCTACTAGTTCCCGTGGTACCAGATAGGAACTCTGGTCGGCCTTGTGTTAAAGACACCTCCGATTTTAGGTACAGTGCAAACCTTAGGTATCGGTAGCACCTCTACCCAGATAAGCATAGGCAAAGCTACTTCCTTAATTACTTATATGCGCGCCCGTTATCCTAGTTTCAGGGATTGGGTAGTAACATATTAAGTTCTACGGGTAACTGGCCAAAGGTCAAGGTCTGGAAAGACCATGTTACCCATCCGGACGAGAGAGCGAACCCACTTTTACCTTTTTACTTTACTTGCATGCGCGCCCGTTACTCTGTTAATTCAGGGATTGGGTAGCAACATACAAGTTTTTAGGGGTTATCAGCAAAAAGGCCTAGGTCCGGAAACCTGATAATCCTATACCCCAGGAAGCACAACACCAAACCACGAAGACAAGATGTATAATCCGTGCCCCCCCCGGGGGGACGACCAGGTGATATTAGAATTGAATAATATTATTATTATTATTGAAAAATGAATTGTTTGTTTGGCTTTAGCTCTTCATACGCCGACATTTCAGTGGTCGCTAAACCAAATCGTCATTCAAGTTTAAGCAGTTTGACAACATTCAACCTCGGATGTTTATGCCATACGAATCAAATACAATATGAGAATTCAATATTGTATATGAATCACAACAAAATACATAATCAAAGTAGGGTTAGAATGCTTTGATACAAACAACAACAAACAATTAGTTGGGGAGAATATCACGAATAATAAATTTCAGTATTCATTACTATTCTAATGTTATTACTTTCAAAGCAAATTGCATATTGAATTTAATCATAAATTTTTAAGCTTTTTAATAACCAATTTTTCCCCATTCACTGTAGATGACAAAAGATGAGTTTAGAAAAAAACAGTTTGCGAAAATTTTTACAACGATATCTCTCGAATAAATTAATCGATTACAATGAAATGTGCGATAGTAGACGTTTTTTTATATATGTAGGTCATCAATGCAAATGTAATTTGAAATTACTCTCTAGAAAAGCAAGATTTGCAGATATAATAAATTACCGGAATTGCCAAAATCGAAGTGGAATTAACAACTTCTTTCTTTTTATTAGCGTAAGCTTAAAAATATATTATTTTTATATGCAGAAAAATAATGCTATATACATAAATTTTTATTTAAAAAATCGCTGTTTGTTGTTGGCTTAGCTGAGTATAAGCCTGTATCTTATTGGCGCTAACCAAATCATCAGTTCCCTTTAGCCGAATTATATTTGAAAAGCATTCAAACTCATGTATTTAAACAAAAACTTTCAGATATTATATGAGAATTCTATGGAATTCCATCACATTTTATCTACTTTTGATTTAAAAAACATAAAATAGTTTTAGAAAACTTTTACATAAACACAACACAACCTTGCAGTTTACAATAGACTTGTGCCTTTTTTCGCTTTTTTTTAATAATTGGAAAATACATCGATACATACATTTTTATGTTTAATTTTCAGGCAGCAATAAGCTGAATTCGGTACAATGAAATGCATATTTGAATATACGATATGATTTTTTTCTTTTTAAAACACGCCTATCATAAAACAAAATGTAAAACATTTTGGATAAAAGATGAGTGTACATACATAAGTATGTACAAACATTCAAGTCGAACTTGGGAGGAAATTTCAAATTAATATTATTTTATTTCTTGAAACAAATAACGAAAACTTGTGCAAGCTGAAGAAATATTGTCGTTTTGAAGTCTGCATATGGTATTTTAATAACTCAGGCTTAAACATGCTGTTATCATGTATGTTTTTGTGTTTGAAATTTAAATATATGTATGTATTTATGTCAAGAAACATACATATGTAGGAGTATGTATATGTATACTTAAATTTCCATAAATCAAACAATATACAAAGACACATATTTTTTCATAAATAAATAAATAAATAAATATATATATATATATATATATATATATATATATATATATATATATATATATATATATATATATATATATATATATATATATATATATATGTATGTATATATATATATATATACATATATAAACATGCGGGATGTTAAATGGCATTCCACTAAGACTAAGTATGAAATAAGACTGTAAAGAGTTTGAATACGAGTACATGCAAGAAAAAACAAAAAATAATAATTTTAAAAAGTACCATAAGACAAAAATTTTTAATTCCCTTTTTACTCCTCAAATACATGCAAACATGAAAACAAATAAGAAACTCTCCTGATATTTAAGATAAATGGAACAGATATCAAAGGACACAAAGAAACAACCGCAGTAACAACCAATAAATTGAAGTTTCAAGAGGACGACACACTTGTGTTTTTGTAATTAAAAAAACACCAGGGTAATTTTTAAGCTGGATAAGCCCGTTTTGTTAATTTATGCAATATATAATTTACGTAATTGTTACTATTATAATATTTAGGTAGATAATTTATGGGCCACGATAATGGACTTAAATCCAAGCAGATTATTTATAAAATTTATGATTTTCATGCACATATTATTTTTTTCTATAAATAAATATTTATAAGAAATGAAGACTAAAAAACAATAATAAGAGCAGTATAAACTGTGGCAATAATGACTATGGATATGGCTCGTACTTACGCTATACATATGTATGTACATACGAGTATTTGCTTAATATAGTATATGTGACACATTGTCAGATATACAATATGAAGTTAAGCAATAAAGCAAATATACATATATAATTCATACACAATAAAAAATTAAAAATAAATATATATATATATATATATATATATATATATATATATATATATATATATATATATATACATATATATATATATATATATATATATATATATATATATATATATATATATATATATATACATATATATATATATATATATATATATATATATATATATATATATATATATATATGTGTGTGTGTGTGTGTGTGTGTTTTACATATTTATTATAATATCAATAAATACAGTTATCGCAAAAAGTTTTTTTTTATAAAAACTCTGAAATCAAGAAATTTAGTTTCGAGAGAAAAATATGAAAACCTACTACTGAATATTTTTTTTTTAATTTTGTTACTAAAAAACTTAAGTTTACAATGATTAAATGCTTAACGGTTTTTATTCTACTAAATTTATACATAATTTATACACAATACTTATAAGCTCCTTCATATTAAAGGCCTAATTTTTTAAAAGGAAGCGTTTCTAAAAGTATAAAATGTTCATAAAAAATATCATACGAATTTCAACCGTTAGGAACGTTTCGCTAGAAGCAAGCGGCTCTAATACTCTTCATATAAATAAGCAGAATGATGTGAAAATAAATCATTTAATCATAACAACGAAGATTCTAAGTTTTCAGAGCTTTTAGTGAAAAATTTGCAAACCTTTAGTGCAAGAATTATAATATTTACTGCTTTAAATTAACTTTCATGAACGAATAATTTTTCTTAAGTACATATTTCAAAATTATCAAATTAAATTATATTTTTTCCTTCAATGCTACTTCCATTTACTTTTTGGGCACACTGTATTTTATTTTAGTAACTAAAGCATGAATTATGTGTCAACCAATTTAAAAGCCATTCTAAGTTTTTATGGCAGTTTTATAATACAAAAATCAATGCTGGTTATAAATAACAGCAGAATGACAATGTAATTTTAACAAAATATTGGCTTTCAGCCAAATAGGTTCTGTCTTATTTTAACTTGTTGTTGCTGGCCGTTGTTATATTTTGCTATTATTTATAATAAACAGACATTGCAATCAACAGCGAATGAACAATGGATAGTGATCAAATAAAAAAGGATATTGAATTTAAATAAAACTTATTGAAATAAGAGCATTTTATTATTATTTTTTTAATACAGTGCTTTCAAGAAGATTAAGGGCAATGAGATTTATGCAGTTTTTATGCAAAATAAAAAAAAATGCAATTTCAATGCTTTCGTAATTTATATAAATAGATCTATCCCGCATCTTATGATGTCTTTATCATATTAAATATTTGCAAAAATGGGATTTATTGTTAATGTGATTGACATACATGACAACGTGACGGACAAGACGATGCATATACAATATGTACAATTGAAGACAAAATTAAATTCTTATTAATAAAAAAATTGCATAAGATTATTATAATATAAATACTAGTAGCATGCCACAATTTTTGTATTTTAACGCAAATTTAACACTAGACATCACTTGTAACTATTAGTTACCATTGCACTAGACTAGTATTCGGAGGGTCGCTGGTTCAATTCCTGCCAAAGACTCTTGCAGACAGGCCAAATGGCTTTACAGTCTTTGTTTTTTTATTATTTTTTTTTATTAAAAAACAAACAAAAACTAAGATTTAATAAGATACTGGAAAATAAGTAAAAAACTTTAACTAGCTCAGTGTTGAAATTAATTAAGTTGGGAATGAAAAATTGAAAGGGTTTTATTTATTTAAGAAACTTAATCTTTATTCATGCAATTCAAGAAAGGAGCGGCTTCCCAACTTCAAATGCAAAAAGTATCTTGAAAAAATAATTTATATAGTCTTTAAAAAGTACCTTTTAGAAAAGTACTTGAAAAATTCTAGAAGAAAATAAATGATAATTACAATTTCTTACTAAAGAATCACTCGAGGCATCTCAAAAATAAGGTTGTGACTAATTAAAATAATAAACTTTTAAGAGTTACGTTACGGAAAGCACCTTACTTTTTAAAAAGTCCTTTTTAGTAACTACCTTTTGAAAAGTATGATTAAAGAAGTAACTTTTATATAATTTAAAAAATTAAGTTCCAAAAGGTTTTTTTTCTCATTTACCCCTCTTGGGGGCATATGCGGTCGTGGCTGCATGACCTTTGTCATGATGTTATCCTCTTTTCTAGGCGGAGGGAAGGTCAAGGGGCTTCTTGGATAGATTCTAAAAAGTACCAGTTAATAAGTTCCTTTTATTAAGTACAGTGTTTGGAAAGAACTTCGATAAAGTGCCTTTAATAATCGTAAATTTTACGATTGTGTCTTTTAATTTTCAAACTTATCAAAAATACGTTTTGAAGGAATTCGCTTTAAAAACACACTTACACAAAATATTCCTTTAAAAAAGGTTATGAAAAAAGGCTTTTGAAATTTTATTTTTATTAAACATTTAGCTCTTTTGAAAAAATCTTCCAAGTCTTATAATTAATTATCTAATTTTTTTAATGTTCGTGGCTGAATAACACTTTTTCGAAAGAGTGTAAAAAATTTACATCTTCAATATATTCCTATATGGAAATAATTCTCTTTTTTGTTTGTTTTTGTTTTAAGCGTTTAAAATTTCTAAAAATTAGTAACAAGTTGTGGTCTGTCTCTATTCTAAACCAGGAACTAAGTTTTTGGTCTAGTATTGAAAGGAATTATGCTTAATCCATTAATGTTAAAATTTTCAAAAAAAAAATGCCATTTTATCTATTTGTAAGTTTAACACAGATAAAGAGTAGTAGATATGCTAATTTCGACCCAATCTTATCTCTAAAACGTTCGATATGACGCAATGCATTAAATACATATCGTTCCCAATATATTGAAATTTTTATCTGTATATATTTCTTAGTTTAAAAAACGAATAAAACGTACTATCAATTGTATCGATTTTTACACATTTTTCCCACCAGACGTTCAAATACATACATATGCTTGAAGTAAATGTTAACATAATTTCCTGTAAGCGCTCAGAGAAATTCATCTAATTTTATTTTTATTTTATACACAAAAAAATCTACAAAATTTTGATATTCATGTAAAAGAACCGAAATACCTAGATTTCAAATTGGCTATAACTTTTTTTAGCTTTAGTTTTAATTTATATTTACGTGGACTTGTAGATAAAATTTAAAGCATTTCCTTTAGTAAATTTAAAAACAACTTTACTTTTTAAAATTTACGTATGAAAGTGTGAAAATTAGCTATAAACGCATTTGAAAGCAAAACGAAAAATATTGAAATGCAGCATAATACTCGTACAGCATGCAAGTAAGAATCATTTTTAAAAATAATCGCAGATGTTGTAATGCGACTATTACACCAGAAAGTTTAAAAACTAAAAAAAAACAAACAAAATCAAAACGAATAATATCAACGAAATGAGAACAGTTCAATTAAATTAAAAAATTTTTATTTGAAAAGTTTTATGAAAATTCACATGCATTGAAAAATAGTTCTGCGTTTAGAACTTCCACAAGAGAAGAGTTTGTATAGGTTTGTTATTCCATTAATAATTGCCTTCAATGTATATAATGAAAGACTGAGGTAATTGAATGAAATAAAATGTGTTAGTGAAGTAGAGAATATTCAATTACGTACTAAAATTAAACTAACAATCAAATTTCTATTAGTTGTCTATACAGAAATGCAAGCTGATTTTTTGAACTGAAGAGAAAATTTCTGAACCTCAGGATTTTCTGCAACATCAAAACTTATTTGATTGCATAGTAAAAACGCTTCAAATATTCGCCCCAACTGAGTCTATTTATCTTACATTTACGAACAATGAGAGAAACATTTTATTTGCATCCTTTTCTAATTTTTTTGATATAAAAAATCTTAGCTTTTGTAAATAAAAATTACTATTTTTATTACTAAATTTAAGGCAGTTCGAAGGCTATCTTCACCTAAATATTTTTATTTTTCTCCATTGCACTCTTCACAATTTTTTTGTCCTTACAAAACATAATATTAACGTCGATTACTGACTGTTCTTAAAAGCTTTTTTTAATTTTATATATATATATATATATATATATATATATATATATATATATATATATATATATATATATATATATATATTCATATAAATTAATTTTTAAAAAAATAATTTGCAAACTAACCTTATTATCGTAAACATCAACAAAGGACGGTAAAATCGTCGACATCATCTCCAACATTATTGAACCACCAAAGTGCTTTTTAAGTTGATTATTTGCTCTTGAATGGAAAATAGCTATAAAGAAATACAAGAAAAAATTAAAAATGTTTATAAAATCTTAGAACAATTGAATTAGCCATTGTTTAGAAACAACTTTTCCTTTTGATTCATTTTTCAAATCGACAGAAAATCAATAATGAATATGTTTTTAAAAGGAAAACAAGAATACGGTTTGAATAATTAAAAATCAATGCAATATACGGCTACTGCCAAGCCCTATAAAAACAGTGGACATAAAAAGATATGTAAACGATGGTCAGAGATTCTTAAATACAAAATCAAGAGCATAGTTTTTAAGATATTGATTTGAAGAAGCCCTTGCTCGTAATCAATTACAATTCATTGCTCTGAAAAGGGTATATCCTTAATGTCCACAATATGCTGAGGAGTGATAAAAAATTAAAGATTTCCAAGTACATACAAATTGCTCGATTTACATAACGTCTCTTAACACCATTTCTCTAACACACAATATTGTATACACATATACATATTATTGGAAAATAATAGGTACAGCATTTTGTATATTTCTTAAAAATTTTATTCATTTTCACACTAAAATTTTCTTTTGCTTGCAAAAAAGAGAAAATAGTAGTTATATTTGCCCAATTATTTTTAGTTTATAAAGAAAGTAAATTGAAAAAATAAACGTTACTTTAGATGATCATCTAATATTCGGTCCTGCTCTGTAAGTCAAGTCCGAGAAAATTCACATATTTGGGGTTCTATAAGCCGAGTTCACAGAGTTTTTCTATTTTCAAAGCGATTAAATAAATCGAAAGTAATACGGATATATTGATATTCCTATACATAATTGTGAAACACGAAAAAAATACTTCTTTTTTAAATGTGAAGTCTTCTTTTTTTGATTTCATCAAATTATAGCATTTTAAAACATTTAAGCTAAAAAATCTTAGTTTGAAAAAAAGCACTCTCTAGTTTCTTCATATTTTTGCTTCAAGTATGAAAAAAATTACTTGGATAATTAAAACCACTTTTATCAAAGTTTTAAAGATATATTAACTGCAACCACAACATTTATATATTTTTTTATGAACAATTATTAATTTATGGGCATTTTGATTCCCATGTTTAAAAGATTTGGTTTCAATTTAACTTTAACAATTTATAGAACAGCAATTTGTTAATTTTTCGTTTTTGGAAATGATGACTGACGATAAAATCCCAATACTAAATTTAACATTTAGAAGGTTTATAGGTTTATTTATATTTTGCATCATCTTAACGTCACCACTTTATTGAGCACGAAAACTACCATAAAGTTCAGAAAAACTTGTTCACATAATTTTCTAAACTTTATTCGAAATATCGAGCTTTTTCTAGATTAAATAACTATAACTCAGAACTTACAAGTCATTCTTTGTAAATTTTCGAAATCAAATAAATATTCAGAATTATAGATTTATTTTTACTGATTAGTCTCCTAATAGCCCAAACTCAGCTATTCCTAGAATTGTTTTCAAAATAGATTTATTTATATTTTGGAGACCAATCCCAAAGGTTTGCTTGCTGTAGTATTATTATATACTTATGTTGAATCTTTCAATCCTTATGACAGAAGATATTTAAAAGGCAGCTGTTAATTAAAAAGGGCCAGGATATTGTTACTATCAAATTGCAGTCCAATTGTTTATAGCCAACTTTAAAAAAAAAAAAAATATATGTTTTTTATATGTACTCCGATTTCTCTGTAATTTGTGGACTGATTATTTATTATCATATGCTCACAGTCCATCAATACACGATTTTTGGCCGGGGGTGGGGGTTGGTGGTTTCTTCCCTTGCAAGTATACATATATTTTGTTACTGACTACACTCGTGGAACAAATACACAAAAAATTGATTTACAGGTTCCCTCCTTCTTGGCACTGCCTCCAAAAAAATCAGTAGGCAATGCGTTTAGTAACATTTTAGTTATTTATAAATTTTCTTACACAAATATATTAAGATGTTTTAGTTTTTTGTTTAAATTTACATGATAATTTGATCATAGCTTCACTGTTATCCTTAATGGTTTTAATCAGACGCCAACTTGTATATGTCGCTTTTGCCAACTCAAACAATTTCCTTTTAATGACATTTTTTCAAGCCACAGTAAACAGAGTCTTCTAGAAATGACTAGTTTTAGCTTTAAAAATATCCATTTAAATACCGCCCCAATAAAATAAGCAGTTTTACTTAAAAAAAAACAATTAATCGAAACCTAGTTTCTGTTCGATGTATACAAACTCATATACATATCATGTAGGCATATGTACAAATCATGTACATATACATATGTACATACATACGTGTAAGTTATCAAAAGTTATTCAACACTTTTCAGAAAGTTCGACATGCCTCCATGGAAGTTCAAAACGAAACGATTAATAATTGTGGAAAATACATGTGCCTTTCAACTAATTTTTTTGTATTTTTAAAACCTTATTAAAGAAATCATAATAAAGTACATAAAAATAATTGAATTTTCTAACAATAACAATATGTGAGCACATACGTTCACATATATACGTAATAATGCATTTAAGGAAAGACTATAATTTAAATTGAATGTGTATAGAAAAAAAAGAAAACTTTATGAATAAACAACGGATATCACGTTTTTTTGTCTTTTTTACGATTAAATTTCTCTACTTTAAGAACCGCAACAACTCATTCGTTCTACCACTGTTTCTACATAGAAAATTAAAAAAAAACATGTTTATGCTATTTTTATTAAATGAAAAATTATCTTGCTGTACTCAAATGCTACATTTCCGTTTTGATTTCGTTAAATTTATTCAACAGTTACACGTTCATTATGAATCATTAATATGGCTGACAGAAAAAAGCTTTTTCCTTTTGACAAGCGCCAGTGGAGGTAAATAAATTATTTTAAAAATGTATGTATATACTTACATACTTGTGTATGTACAATTCATTATACATAAATATATGAAAAGTATTCATTATCCTATGACGAATTTTGTAGCAAAAACTAAATGAAATTGCGATTGCAATTTTTACAAATCAATTGTAATAATTAATTTCAATACCTCTTTAATAGATGTTAACGATCTAATTAATTAACCCTTAAATTGTATTAAAAAATATAAAAAACAGCATTTAACTCAAATATCTCTGTCATGTTGCACCTTAATATAAAGCATGAAGTGGTAGCTCTTAGAGGAAGTTTATTTTTTTTTTCATATTAAAAGAAAATATGTATCACTAAATTATATAATTGAATGAAACTTCACCCTGAAATTCATCAATAATATCAAGGAAAAAATATACATACATATGTATATGTACTAATGTACGTGTATAAAAATAGATCTCATGTATACGTGTGTGAACTATCAAAACGAATAGAAACAAAGCTCGAAAATCCAATACTCCTTTTATTAGTTCTTTATTATATACATATTTGCTGCCTTACTGTATATGAAAATTTTAATTGTTTACTAACATAACAAATAATTAAAAAATGTATGTATTTGCTACAAAACAATTAATAAATAAATTTTCTACATATTTGACAATTAGATTGAAATTGTCGCAGATTGTGACGACGATTGCGATGCCAATAAAATATGTTGTATGTAGTGCTTTTTAATACCGCTTCTTAGCATATATTTGTTAGTCTCAAGGTGTGTAATTACTAATTTGTACTTTAAGCATGCATTAAAAGTTGTCTTGAGTTAGAAGGCAAACATTTTATATGCAAACAAATGTTTTTAAAGACACACATGAAAGAATAATCCACAAAGGAACACGACTTACAACTACATACGAATAACAACTATATACATACTTACGTATGACATAAGCGTGTTTCATTCAACATTACATTGTCCTAAGGCAGCATTACTCCTCCTCCTTTGAATGTTAAGGCGAAATCTCGTACTCTTACTTTGAACTTTATTGGACTAGTCCCAAACCAACTCCCTGTAACCAATCAATGGAGTGATTATGTATATTCGTGAAAACATGACGGTATGCTGTGTAGGAATAACAACATGTCTGAAAATAGGTCCGCATTGCATAGGACCGTGTAACCCATCTATTTTCATAAATTAAGCCACATTTCCAAAAAAAAAATTTATGAAATTTTAATATATGTATGTACATACATACGAACATACTTGTGAAATTCGTACGATAAATTGCAAATACATTTGTACATACATAAGTACATACATACTGTGAGCGTCAAAAGAAATTGTACACTATGCTTTCTTAAATAAATGTGATTATTTTTGCATTAAAAAAATTAAATTTTTCTAACTTTACTGTTATTTACAAAACATTGTAAAATGCTCCTACAATATTTAAATAAATAATCAAAATATTTCTACAACAACAAAAACAGTACAAACAAAAGTAAAAATACTCCATATTTCACGCGTCAAAAGAAACTGTACAGTTTCAGAATAATTAGAAAAATTTAATGACTAATACTTCGTTTGACTACCGTTTGCTTTTAAAACTACTTCTGGCCTCTTGGGGATAGATTCCAAGAATTTTGATGTTACTTCCGTTGGAATCTTGTACCACTCCTCCTGTAAAATCGGTTTCAGAGAGTCTTTGATGGTTATGGTTCTTTTTCTTATTTGTCTGTAAAAAATTTCCCGCCAATGTTCAATTGCGTTGAGGTCCGGTGCCTGTGGGGGATGATCCAACTGTTTTGGAGTATAGTACAACAACCATTCTTTAACAATTTTGGCGGTGTGCTTATCATCGTGGTCCTGTTGGAAGATCCATGCGCGGTTAATTTTAATTTTTCTACGCTAGGCACCAAATTCTCTTTTAAAATATTTAAATAGTTGGTTTTGTTCATTAAACTGTCAATAAATACTAAATTTCCCACATCGCTTCACGCCATACAGCCCCACATCATCACTGAACCACCGCCATTCTTCATGGTAGATATTCCCTGTTATCGTGGTTGGCGATTTTCGACTGCAAATTCGACAGATTCGACGATCAACGAAGTTGATCGAAATATTGGTGAAAACATTATGTAATAAATGACGAAAAAAACAAATATAAATTGGTTTTTTATTTATAAAACTTTTGAAAAATTTGACCTCAAGCCGAAGAAAAATAGCTTTAGACAACATTGAAAATCATAGGTCAACAAATACAGCTTTATCGAATATTTATTTAAATATTGTAGGAGCATTTTACAATGTTTTGTAAATAACAGTAAAGTTGAAAAAATTTAATTTTTTTAATGCAAAAATAATCACGTTTATTTAAGAAAGCATAGTGTACAATTTCTTTTGACGCTCACAGTATGTAAGTAATAATGAGTTTACAATGTGTTTGATTACGTTGTTGGTAATAATTAGATACTCCTTGGCATTCTCTGGTTGCAATCTTACACCTGTATCAATAACGATAACACTATTCGTTGCCTATCTTGGAATTTAAACACAATTATCTTATAATTCTTTAGCTTTAATATAAATTATTACTTCTAAAACACATTCGCTACTGCAAAATCAAAAAAGCTTATTATTACTTTATATATTTATTAAGAGATTTCATAGTCAAAATAATTGTAGCATTGCATTACAATCAGCAGATTTAAGAAAATCGCATATAATGTCTGCAAATATTTATGTTTAACTCAATATGTAATAAAAAAAATCCATAAATTTTAATAAAAACAATAAGACGGCAGTCCTGCTTGCAATTCAATATCAAGAAAGGAAAAAACCACAAATAAGAACAACAAGACACAAAAAGAAAACCAGTAAAAGACCACGGCTGCCAGATTTGACGGTTTATAGTCATTTTGACGATTTTTCTTTCAAAATTAGCACATTGACGATTTTTTTTAAATGTGACGATTTTAGTCTTTTGAACAGTGGCAGCTTTAAATGTGTTTTATATTTCTGTATGTTAGGCAACACAGAAACAAAATATTTTTGTAAATGAGACAGCTCCAATTTTTTTACTTCAAATTGCTTTAAGTGTAACTGCAATATATATACATAGTTATATATGCATTCTTCAAAGCAATTTTTTATGTTAATAAAGTGTTCATCATTTGGTATGTTGTGGGCATTTACTACCATATTGTTTCAAAAGAGATAAACCATACAAAAGTAAAGAAAAAAGCAAGCCGAAAAGGTAACGGTTGTTTTTCTTTTGCGGGTATACATACTTACATACATATATAAATGTATGTACATAGTCAAACGAAAGTCCACTTAAATAAAACAAAAATACGTAATTCTTTAGAAAATGACTCGGTTGAAGGTATCCTTTATTCCAAAGACTATTTAAAAATAAATTATTCAAATTGTTATAAAATTGTAATTAAACCTGACTTAATAAAAATGTTAAGTACAGATATTTATTTGTAACGCTTTTAAGTACATCATAAATTCTTATATTTGTACATATGTTTGTATTTATACGATGCAATTAAATATTTGTGGATATGTAGGATTGAATTGCTAAGTTTTAGTTTTATTGCTTTTGAATAAAAATAAAAGTGTATAAAAATATTTAATAGCCTTTTGCTAACCTAACGTTTTCGTTCATTTGTTAAGTTACATACATTTACAACAAGAACAAAATTTTGAGTTTTGATTTCAGTGTTATTATGCGAACGAAAGAATACGTTCTTAAATTAGAAAAAGGCAATAATTATATTTATGTCCTTTTGCCCTATTGCTTTTTAATAATAATAAAAAAGTTTTTAAAAATTACATTTTTACAAGTTGTCCGATTTTTTTAAGATTTTCAAACACGAAAAAGACGATTTTTTTATTTTTTTTCAGCAAATTGACGATATTTCAACAAATTTTTCTGGCAGCCCTGCTGGAAACTCTTCTTTACTCTCACATATGCTCTTCTTTTATTTAGAATCAGTGTTACCGTTTAGGTTTTCTCAAGGAGCCAAAAAATTAGATTTAATAAAAAAGGCCACAAAACGAACTTTGATATATAAAAAGCGCTACTCTTTTATATATAAATACGAGAAGTTTTGTTTTATTAAAAAAAATAATCTTAATTATATATGAACCTATTGAGCTGATATAAAAAACACAAAGAGAAACAAATTACAATATAATACATTATGTATAAGTATATTAAATGTATATTGAATATGTATTGAATATTTTGATATCGTACCAACCGTGCATTAATCCAAAACTGTATAGAAAGCACTATGGTATTTTATTAAAAGTTACAATAAGAAAAATTTGATTTCGAAATATCTCGAAAGTTTTTCGTATGACTTTTGCTTTACTTCCTAATGTTTTAAATTCTTTTACGAAAGCTTCTGTTCGGTTCGCTTATTACATTGTTAAATTCGAAAACAATTTCAAAGTAAGTAGCTAATATATATTATTAGGAACAGGCTATAAATACATAATTAAAATCTGCCTTTTATCGTTAATCACTCTTCTTTATATACGGATTATTAACTCAGATTCATAGACTATATACATAGATGCATGTCAAAGGCCTCAATATCGCTCCTCTAATTCAACACAGTCATTCTCAAACAAAAGTATAACTTTGGAAAATGCTTTTAAAGTTTTTAGTGTTTTAGCTTGATACTTTCAGGAAACTTTCGGTTTATTTTCAGATATGAATCTGTTTTTTTTTTACATATAAAGGGTATACTGAGGAATAATTTTTCCTCAATAACTAATCGAATTTAATTTTCATTACTACTCGTATGTTGCACTAAATAACCGATATGTCATATACTTATTTCTAACATTTATATTTTTTATGTTCGTTTCTTAACATCTTTCTTTTTTTAATTTCTAAACAATATATCTTGCATATGTATGTATATGAAACAATATGTATGAATATGTAATGACTCCCAAAAAAAGGTACACAAAGGTAACGCTGTTAAGAAGTATATACTTTTATGTTCTCTTGCTTTTTTCTTTAGTCATCCAAAAGAAAAACAATTAATTAGCTTATGATTAATCCAGACGTTTCTACACACATTTACATGTATTTTTATATGTACATATGTAAGTAATTACTTACATATGTAAGTACATACATACATATGTACTTACATGCATGCATCTTACTTACATACATACATAAGTATGTCCATATTTATGTATGTACATACATATGTATGTATTGTATGCATATGTAAGTATATTAATTTATTGCAAACAAACACTAGAAATTTGACTTTATTAAATTAACATTAACACTTTATTTAATTGGTTGTTAAAAAAAAAACAAATAATAATTTATAACTTCATATAACAATTGTTAGAACTTTAAAATTTTGTATGCACTTCAACGAGAACGGTAAGTTGAAGGGACCGGTTTTAACGAAGATTCCATGAGAACTAAATTTACATATGCATGCTCATAGGAGCAGAGTTACCAGTCACGCTAGAATTTGCTTATAAGAGAGGATTTTAATTAAGATGTAGTTGGGATTAAAGTTTTATTTACATGGAAATTTTCGTTCATACATTTTAACTATATTGATTTTTTTATTATACGTTCTGATGCATTTTAAGTGTGTTCAACATGTGTACATACTAAAATCCCAAAAATCTTAATACAATTTGGGAGCTATTGCATAATAAAATAATAACCATTTTTTTAATATTCATATTTCATTATTGTAAATGATTTTATTTCCTTTTAAAAATTGTTCAATTTTATGAAAATCCTTAAAATGATACTCTTATCGAGCGAAAAATAATTTTGGTGTTATTTCATCTGGAGAAATTTTGGATCTTATTTCACTTTATTTACGACTTTTTTCATTTTCTCCCTGCTTCGTTTTTGAAAGTATTTATGCATTAGAGGCCTCTGGATGGGTGCAATGGATTTTTTCTCTGTAGTATGTCCGAAATCGGTTTCGCCTTCTGATGTATTTGTGTACTACCGACAATGTTAATATGCCTCGCAAAAATGAAGCCGGGCTTGGACATAAATACAACAGGAGAAAACGTTGTTGTGGCTAGCCGAAGGATGGCAATGCAGAAATGCTTTAAAGACAGGAGCGATGCATGTAAAGCTAAATGTAAGGCTCATGGAATTTATTTTACGAAGTATGCAAGAACGCGGCCTGACTTTCTAAACCATTCGCATTTTAACTTACATATATAATTGTTTAGATCCTAGTTCATTGGGAGTTATTTAATTTGGAGTTATTTCTTTAGGTGTTATTTTATACAATCATTTGGTAGTATTTAATGAATGCGACATAGAATAAGCGACCGATGTTGAAGTTTAATGATTTTGAATACGTAATAAAATTTTATGTAATAATTTTCTTTATCTTTTTATCGCTAATGTATTATAGGCCTTATACATATGACGTTTTAATTTGTAAAAACTGTATTGTTATGAAAATGGTGACCACGCTTTAAATGTTACCGACACTATCGCAAAGTGATGCATTTTTCAGGGTTACAATAAAACAAAAACAATTATTGTCCGTATGTTAAAATGTATTTTTTTTATAAAATTTTCATACAAAAATAAATATGTCAACGAAAATAAATCAAAACCAAAACCTTATTTGTATAAACAAAGTAGTTAATGTTAAATGCAAAACATGTAACTTATTTATACGTATGTTTTATGTGCAACATATTTAGAAAATAATATGTTCTTGTTTTAAACTACTGCTTGTTTTATTTAAAACAGGGGGCAAAATATACGTAAAATTTTTGCCTGAAACAAAAAAGCCATTAGACATTAGCCGTTTTCCTTTGTTTATTATTTATACGATTTGTTTTAATTTAAAATGCAAAAATAGCAAAAAGTTCATTGTACCTATTTCTAATTTCTATTAATTAATTCATGGCTAAAATTCTATAAATATTAATTGTTTTTTTTAGTTTTATAGACCCATATAGACCCAATAGTTTAATTCACACTTAATTTTTTAACTACAAGTTGTGTACAAAAAGAAAGTTGCCTTAATATTCTTATAGAAACCAATTCCCCTCAGATGCTTTATCCAGACCTTGAAGCAGTTGCAACAAGTACTTTCTTGTATAGTCTTGAGCTCTTTTAGCGAGGACTCCTGTAACTCATCGACCTTTTAAGTATTCATTCTTACATCAGATTTTGAAAGGCGGAAAAGTTGTAGGAACCAAATCCGCTGAATATTGTGACCGAGCAATTATTGGGGCGTTTTTTCTAGCTAAAAAAAGAAAATTACTTACTAGCAAAAACCGGAAACCGCCCGAGCACACAAAAGTCCTCTTAACCTTCATAAAATAAAGCTGAACATATTTAAAAAAATTTTTGTAATTATCTGTAATTCGGAAAGTCAGCTTACTTTTGGTAAGCACCTCGTATATCATTTGAATATTATTATTTTGCATTTTATTATTTGCAATATTACGAGCACGCTTGGCAAATATTAAATACATATTATTTACATATGTACATAAATATTTATTTGTTATATACATACATACGAGTGTATGTACGAGTATGTGTATTTTATAGCGAAGCGAAACTTAAATATGTACATGAATACAAAATGAATATTAGATAATTCAATACTTTAGTAATGATAACAAAAATAGTAAAGTCAATTGATAAGATTTGTTAATAAAATAAATAATAAATTACACGGAAGATAAGTTTTAATGACTTCGAGGCGGTGCCTAACAATAAATTACAATGTAATCGTACAACAAAATCAATCTTTTTCAAAACCACAAAGATCGATAGTCTGATAGAAAGGACAAAAAAAACCTAAACGTGTAACAGTGGTTTGAAAGTTTACATCTATTTATAAATTTTTAAAGTGAATCGGCATAGGAAATTATGGAATATTTTAATTGTATTGTGTATTTAGCAATTTTATGTAGAACAATACGAGGAATATTTTTTTAATCTTCTAACTTTACATTTAAACCCGCTACCTCTATGATGTAAGGATTTTTAGTCCTCTTGAAACGGACAACGATTTGGTGGCCTAAAATTTAACTATAAGTCTCTAAAAACACTTAAACTTGATCGCCAGAAATAAGTCAAATCTTAATACGAGTATGTATTTGGGATTTAATTCCGTATTTATTTACAATTGGTGTTGAAATGTCCCAACCAACAGGATTAAAGGGGGCAAATTACATAATTTTCACATAAGTCACTTACAAAATAATGCTGTGAAGTTTGTAGCAAATTTGGTAATTTTCATTAATTAATTTTCAGTAGCAAGGAATTTTGCCAGCTGCAAAATGGCACTAAGTTGTAATATTGTTACTAAAAATAAATATCGAATGCACTTAATATTTCATTATGCACACTAATAGGCAATTAAAATATAGTTAGTGATTAGTAAACAGTACAGGTAGTATTGCAAAAGGATCACTTTTCGATCATAGCAAAGGAATAAGGATCTTCAACAAAATTGTCTATGTGGGCAAAAAAAAAACACCAGGTAGACACACTAGTTTTGTAAAAATATTTTCATATAGAGCACTTAAGGTTTAAAGTTTCCGAACTAAAATTAGTATTTCTTTTGACATTGAAAGTGAAGGTTCGTTGCTTTAACTGAAGTTCTACTGAGAATCAAGAGTATTTAAAAAAACCTGTGAATTTAAATAATAATCAACATCTAGTTGAGGTAAGTAAATTTATCTGACTTATGCGTGGTGCTTTACATAAAATAAGTGAATAAAAGTTGTATGCGCAAAGGGAGGAGAGGGCGTTAGTTCCCTTGAAATTAAAGTAAGAAAACTTCGTTATATATACACAGACGTAAATACATATTTTTTGGTTCCCTCTATCAGAATCAGTTGTGTTTTATAGTGTTATTCTTGATTAAGTATAAACTTATTAATGAAATTAATTTAATAATGAATAACAATGTGAGAGTAAAAATTTAGTACATATGCATATATATATATAAGCATATGACTTTAAATAGTCATGGGTTAAGGGTAATGAAGCCCGTTAATAGATGACATTATTTTGGCTATGGGCTTAACCAGCCCAGATAAAAAATATAGTATTGCCACGGCATGGCCGAAACATGCAAGTTTTCTGTTCAAAATATTGCCCGCCGCAGTTGATTTACATGTAGTGTATATATACAAGGTGGCGCAAAAGCCATGTCATAACTTACACTGGCTGTCATTTTGTTACAAATCAAAAAAAGTCTCCTGTTTTCATAAAAAATTTATTTAAAAGTCCAAAATTTATGAAATTAAACGAAACGCTACGTAACTTAATTTTTGATTTTCATATTTTCATCGCAATCGATAATTTATGATCTTCAAAATTAAATTTTATAATCGTTAGTGGGTGGCATAACAAAATTTAGAGAAAAATCTATTTGGCATTAACCAAAGCGGTTAATAAAATTTTGTGTTTGTCACTTAAGCTTTTTTGGCGCTTAAAGCACAATATAATAAATATTTTTAAATGCAATTTTGTCTAACAATCGTAATAAAACTTTTTATTTCAATGTATTAAATGTTGCCATTTTAACATATTTGCGCTATTATTAAGTCGCTTATTTGCTGCAGCAACGCCATTAATCATTTTTATTTATATTGTGCACATATTACATATAGATACATATATTTGAATAGCCTCTTTAAAGGAGAACATTATCGCATTTTTCCTTTTCTGTTGTTGTGTATATTGAAAACTTTAAACCAGTTTTCTATAAAAGCAGTGTTTTCCAGTTCTGACAATGTTGCAGCAAACGAGCGATATTTTACAATTTTCATCATATCGCACACTGAATACAAAACAGTCACAATTCAATGGTTTTCAAAACCCCCAATCTTTCCACAAATCAGTCCACGTAACAAATATTTAACGACTGCTTTCGTCTAGAGTCTTCTTTAGCTGGCAAAATGCTGTTGAGCCTGTCTTAATTTACTTGTGTCGCTTGTACAACATCAACAGTTTGTTGATTCTCCTGAAATTTTTGGAGTTGTGACTCTTTTTAACCGACTTCAAAAAAGGGGGAGGAGGTTATCGATTCGTGTGTGTTTTTAGTCTTTTTTAATGTTCGTAGAAGCGTGACTTTGTGAACCGATTTTGCTCATATAGTTGTTTACGAAACTTTCACAGGCATTATGCCCGCCAGAAATATTGATTATCGCATAACTCCTCCATTTATGGATTGATTTTAAAAACAATATTTTTTTTTTGTTTTGAAGGGTACTTTGGTTTTTTTCAAAATCGGACGGGCGATTTGCTTCCACTCAAATATTGATTATCGCATAACTCCCCCCTTTATTGATTCGAAGGTGTAACTTGCACGTTTTTATGAAGGTATTTAAATTTTTCCTGAAGTAAAATATAAAGTAAAAATGAATTATATCGGGTTTCAAACTGACCTATAGTTGCATCGACTTTGTAATACTCGTATGTTCAATTGGCTCAGAATTATGTATTTGGTGTGCGATATGCCTGTAACTGTTTACATCAAGAAATTTTTCCTCTAAGTGGAATGAATTTTACGCCTATATAAATACATAAATATGTATGTATGTATGTACATATGTATATACTATTAATTAAGCAGTCCACAATCAATAATACAAGGAATACTGATGAGGTATACAGCAACACCGAAAGGCACGTATCACAATTAAAGGCAGTAAAATATCACTGCAAACTGCAACATATCACTCTAATATATACTTATATATATATATATATATATATATATATATATATATATATATATATATATATATATATATATATATATATATATATATTTATTTATTTATTTATTTTCTCGTTTAATTAATTTTTTTTTCTTTGTTTCATTTTTTGCAAAAAAAAAAAAAATAAAACAATAATAACATATTTCAACAGTTTTCCACAAAAGCATTTAATTTATTCATAAATTAAGAATTTGATGAATTTATTTCAAATGTTAAGCACGTTTAAGCTCAATCACGTTTTTTTTTTGTTTTGTTTTAATTAAATTGGCGATAATAAAGTTCTTATTTCTAATGCGTTCAATTAAGTTGACAACTTAAGATAAAATATTATATGTATGAGGAAAAGCTCTAAAACACACGTTAACGTTTTATATTAATTAAAGTATTCTATTATTAATCTTGTCAATTATAAATATATGTACATACATACATATACGTCTTTATGTATGTATGTATGTATGTTTCAGCGAGTGTTAACGAACATTAAGTCATGCCAGCATTTTTTTAATATTAATTTCAGCATTTTTTTACTAAGACCAGTGTGGCACCTGACTAGAAACTTTAATAAATATATTTACATACTCGTATGTACGTGCATAAATATATATAAATGCAAATAAATAAATTCTATACGCAATTTATATTCTAGATAAATCTTCTGATGTTTTCAACTTTTTTTATTTTTAAAATTATTTGAATGAAAATTTGTCTTTGTCTACTACAGCTGGCAATAATAAAAGCTTAAGTGCATAAACAATAGAGAATTCGTAATACAAAGAGGCGTTATTTATTAAAATATACTATAGACAATATAAAATAAAATAAAATGCAATATTTACTTGATTTTCACCTTTCTGCATATATGCTGTTCTAAATATACGAGGGTAGGTTAATAAGTCCATGACTTTTGTATAGAAAAAAATTATTTCCTTTTTCAACATGGTCTCCTTTGAGCTCTACACACTTTGTCCAACTTTTCCCCAATTTTTTTTATCTCTTCAAAATAATAAAAGTTGTGCAGGTTGCCAAATTAGGTATTTGTTTGTGAGATGATTTCATCGTTAGAGTCAAATCTCTTTCCAAGAAATAATCATTCAAGACTAAATCCGGAGAATAGGGCGGATAAGAAAGCAATTCGTAGCCTAATTCATAGAATTTCCCTATGTGCACATTAGCATTGTCCTGGTGGAAAAGAACTTTTTTCTTGGTCAAATGCTATAGTTTTTTTTTTTTCAAATCGTCATTAGATCGACCCAATAAGTTTTCGCAATATTCGCCATTGCTTGTTTTACCCTTTTGAAGGCAGTCAATGTGGATTATACCACGTGCATACCAAAAAATGGTCGCAATACTTTGTTGGCAAGCAAACTCACTTTGGCTTCTTTGGCGCCGATTCTCCCTAAAAAAACTGACTGTTTTTACTGCTGTTTGATCTCTAGTGTGTTGTAGTGAATCCACATTTCGTCCACGATTACGAAATGGTGAAAAAACTCGTCCATATTTCAGTTGAACAACGCAAAACACAGATTGTGAGCAACCGCGGCACACATCTTGCGGAAAGATTTCTCATACCCAAATGATCATTCCAAATTGGAACCACTGAGTCATATGATTGATACTTTTATGGCTTACAATATGCTATCAATGGCTGTTAAACACAAACTATCTGACGCAGCTTTTTGAAAAAGGACCCATTTGAAAAAAGTATTGTTTTTAAATATCCTTTTGATAAACTAACTTTTTTGAAATAAGTACCTTTTTGAAAAAAGTAGTTTTTTTAAAAAGTACCTTTTCCGAAAAAGTGTCTTTGAAAAAAGTACCGTTATGAAAAATGTACCTTTTTGCAATAAAGTACATTTTTTTTTAAGTACATTTGTGTAAAAGTACCTTTTTAAAAAAAGTACAGTTTTGAAAAAGCACTTTGAAGAGATACTTTTTAAAAAAGCACATTATTTAAAAAGTACAGTTTTGAAATAGCACATATTTGTTAAAATACCTTTTTCAATAACTACAGTTTTAAAAAAGCACCTATTTGGAAAAATACAATTTTCTAAAAGCACAGTTTTGGAAAAGCAGATACATATTTGAAAAGGTAGCTTTTTGAAGAAGTACCCCCTTGAAGAAACCTTTTTTAAAAGTTCTTTTTCTAAAATGTTCATTTCAAAATAGAATTTTTTAAAGAATTAATTTGTAAAACAGAAAGTTTTAAGAGTGTGATTTTAAGAAAATAATTTTTTAATATAGCAACTACTAAAAATTTATAATTTTAAGATAGTAATTTTTGGAAAAAAATACATTTTGCAATAATATTAGCTTATTGAATAAATTTAATAAATGACTTCTTTGAGAAATTTTCTTAAAAAAGAAGTCCGATTTTTCAAAGAGAACTTTTTAAAACAAGTTTTCAAAAACATCTTAGATAAGTACATTTTTTAAACAAAATTTATGGATTAATACAAGTTTATTATGTATATTGTAGACATACATATGTACATTATTCGCAGAAAAACATAACAATTAAATTTAATAAAACATTTTCTGTACTAGGGAAATGAAAAATAATCCATCTTGATAAATCAAAAGTGCCACATTTACGGCACCCGACGCTAAAAACCTTCAAAGCATTTTAAAGCGCTACAATAACGTTTATAAAAATGTTGTTGTTATAAACATAAATATAGTGGATTTGTAATCAAAACAGCAACAAGACGTACATATTTTTTTATTTTTATTAATAAGCACACGACTAAAAGGAATCATTTAAATTCACTTTATGTACGCAGACAGAGATTGAAATTGCATGTGGGACTGCAAATTTTTTTTCAATTCTCTTTTTTATATGCGGCTTAAATTTGTGGTCTTGGCCAAAATAGTAATAAATATTAAAATAAAAAATTGCGCAATGTTAGAGTATAGATGGATAAGTAGTTACGTTAAGATTTGTATACATAATCGTATATAAGTATGTATAAGTTGCACGAATGCATGATCTGGAGGGTAGTTTATTAAGTTAATGGCCACAAAAGTAATAGTTTTCTCTGAAATAAATCTAACAGAAGTTTTAGTTTATAACCGATATAAAATGATTTTCTTTCAAATAAAACTCATTCAATTAGAAATTTGCTAGTCCCCGGAATAAAGTGATAAACAGAATTTATTCAAATAAACATTTCTTAATTGAATAACAAAAGGATCAATGACTGGTGGCATAGAACTATGAACAAAATTTAAATAAATCATAAAATATGTATGTACTCGTATAATATAATGAAAATGTATTTGCTTGCAAATTTTTTTCAACAAAAATTATTAAGAAATGTTTTGAGTTTTTGTTTAAAATAATGTAGTGTTTTTATATTATTTTCAGTTAAATTTCTTTTTCAAATATATTGGACGATTGCCACGAAATGCTCGATAAAATTGTATGCACAAAAAATTTAAACTCATTATTTGATCGAAACAAATATAAAAATAATAAAAAAAAATTTTGTTGGGATAATAGTACGTTTTTTTTATATTTTATTAAGTTAAATAAAACATTTTATTCGTCTACACCGAATTTCGTTTGCGGTAAAATTCATAAGATTTTCATAAACTAAACAAATGGCATTTTTAACCTAATTAATTAATCCTATGCAAAACGACGAGATCTTCGTGCGCCAAGGCTCTGAGGCGCGACAAAACTTTGTATGGTCAGCACCTTCGTGCTTCGAGCTGTTGGTCATATGTTAAACGAACAATTTAATTCTGACTCCTTTAAAGGATGGTCAAATATTCACTGACACGGTTGATGAGACTAACCTTACAAATAATTATCACTTGACGCAAAGCAATCAATCAATGCCCGAGCTCAAAAGAGTATCTGTAACCATACCGAAAATATTCCTTCCGGTTTGAGCGGATATCAATATAAATAAGTCTACTATTACGGGCTGGTATACCAGCACAGGTCTTAAAGCAGGGCTTTCGTAAGAGCCGAGTGACCTACTGGTACTCCTCTCGAAAAAATGGTGTCATTTCATTCACCAGCATTCCATTCAGAGGCATTTGACAGGGTCTGACATGGAGCACTTCGGGCAAAACATATTGTTTTTTGTGTTAAAAATAACTTCCCCCGGTTTATTTCGAGCATTCTCAAGGATCTCGCTATAAGAGTTCTTACAGACAAGTTCAAGATAAATTCAGAGGTACTACAGGATTCCCTTCCTTCTCCTGCCCCATTTCAATGTAAAACCTTTAACGCCATCCAATCTTTTACAGATGACAGCAGCATTAGCCATTCCTACGCCAAGTCTATTGGAGATTGGGGCGATAAGTTGAAACATAATCTTAGAATTAATGCATGCAACAATCTGTATTTTATTTTATTTTATCATTCGAAGGCACAGATCGAATAACAAGTACCTTTTACTGACGATTTCAATATTCTATTGTTTGTTGTTAGCTTAGTTAGGTATATGCCTGCATTTCATTGGCGCTAACCAAATCATCAGTACCCTTTAGCCAAATCATGATTGAAAGCATGAACTATATGTTCAATATATAGTTCAAGATTAATCGGGATTATTTAAGACTATAATAAAATAATCAAAATTTATAGAAAAAAATTCGACTACATTCGAATTTTTTTTCGGTTATTCAATTATTCAAAACAAGTCCTTTCTCTAGCAATTTTGTTGTTGCGATTATTATAATTTTTTTTGACTGAAATCAAAAATGTAAAGTACGTATTTTCCTTATTAGAAGATTGGAGCAATTTTTTTTCAATAGAACGATTATTTCATTCAATTATTTGTATTTTACTATTAGTTTACTCGAATATTTTTACTCGATTAGTCGAATAATTTATGTTTTTATTTATAAAATTATCAAACAAAAAGCCGATTCCAATACGGGAACAATTTTGCTCAATATAACGTTTATTTTATTTAATTATTTGTATTTCACTATTAGTTTACTAGAATATTGGTACTCGATTATTCGAATAATTTATATTTTTCTTATAAATTTATCCACTGGTGTTTAATAAATGTATTTTACTTATACCAACATTCGAAAAATTTTGCTCCATATAACGATTATTTTAGTCAGTTATTTGTGTTATATTATTCGTTTACTCGAATAATTATCCTCTATTAATAGATTAATTTCTATTTTAAGCAAAAGTGTGTCCAATAATAAGTTAAAATGATTTTGATTAAAATCGTATTACGGTAAAAAATATTTGGTAGAAAAAATACACAAGTTTTCAATATTTACCCACCCCATCTTCGAAGCAGATGCATAATTTTGCAAACATATGAACACAGATAAAAAACCCACAAAAATTTTTGGCATATGTCATCTGTTGACTTTCAGGCAGGTGGGAAATTTTGTAATTAAGAACAATGAAAACAGAAAAGAAGGCAAATGCCAACAAATATATTATTCATTTGTTTATAAATTAAATTCCTAAACATTTTTTAAGAATGAAAAAAATACAAATGTGCTGTTCTTTTTGTGTATAGAAAAGGTCAAAATTCTTATAAGTTTCATGAATAAATGCCAACAAACGTGGTAACAAACAGCAGCATTCGATTAAAGCATTTCACTAGACACACCTTTCACAAAAAGGAAATTTAAAAGTTTTTGAAATTGAAAAATCTTTAGCATTTTTGAACGAAGGCACGCTGCCATCGATGCACAAGCTATTTGAAAGCGTTAGAGACGCAGGCAAAAGCATGGTTATAGTAACTATGTTTTGATATAAGCAACAATATAATGGTATTGCAAAGAGTTATATTTTTATTCCTTTAAAAATCAGATATAGCTTGAGCGACAATAAAAGTTTCTTACATTTGTCAATCAGATTGCGACGTCTACTCAGGTTTTTTAGTCCTAAATTTGTTTAATTCTTTTGAATTGCCTCTAACGTTCTTAAAAAAACACATTGATCAGTAACTTTCCGTATAGCGTGTGGGTCAATAAGTCTGTGACTTTTAAAATTTATCGCCTTTTAAATGAAAGGGCGACACTGTACTAGTCAAAAGGCATCTGTCATTTAACTGCTGTTGGACGAGAGATTTTGGAAGCCATAAACATATCGCAAATGACACAGTAGTTACAATTTCGAACGATCACTTGGGTATGAGAAATGTGTATGACTTTGTTCAATCGCAATATTGACTAGTTTTTGCGCAGTTTCGCAATTGTGGACGAAACATGGATCCACTACAACACACCAAAGACCAAACATGACTCAAAACAGTGGATTTCTTGCAGTGAATCCGCGCCAAAGAATGCTGAGGTGGGTTTTGTTATCCCATAAAGTCATGGCAACCGTTTTTTAGGATGTACGCGGTATAATCCACATTGACCGCTGGCAATCATTTAGACAATAGAAAGGTGCACACATGTGTAGCTTCAATGACCAAATTCTATGAATTAGGCTACGAATTGCTCCCTAACCCACCCTGTTTTCTGGATTTAGTACCGAGTGTCTATTTAAACCGGAAGAATCGGCTCCACGGAAAGAAATTTGACTCCAACGATTAAATACTGAGACAAATAAATGCTGATTTTGATAACTCCTACTATTCTTATTTATTAGAAAAGATAAAAGAAATTGGACAAAGTGTATGGAGCTCAAAGGAGACTATTTCAAACTGTTTAAGTTCTGAAAATTTTCGGAACCACTAATTATGAAAAGCGATTTCTAATATTATAAAATTATAATATATTTGGGGGATTCACAAGGTACGCTATCAGTCATATTGTAATAATGCCATAAAACTTTTTCAAATATTTTTTTTAACGAAAACAAAGCACTTAAATTTTTTTTTAGAGCATTATGATAATATAACCGATAGCATGGCTTGTGAGTCCCCCAAATTATATGTATGTACATATTATAAAACTACGAGTACAACAAATAAAAAAGATAAACATGGCAATTTAAAAATTAAGCGAACGAAACATCCATAAAAAGCTCTGTGCAAGCAATGTGTCATTTGATAGTTTTCGGAAAATATTTTCATTTAATACGATATTCTCAGGTCCAAATAAACAAGAAATGGATGGAACCATCTAACGATGTGACATTTCCGCCCGGTAATCCTTTATAGCAGCTGCTATTACAATACCAAAAAAAAAAACAAGTTGTATGGAAAAATTTGGCCTTTTATACTCAGGCCAAAAATTAATTTTTATTTTCCTTTCAATTTAACCCCCTTTAGCGTCTTTAAGGTTACTGACCCACGCATTTTGCCTCGATAAAGTTGGCAAAAATTTTTACATTTTTGAAATATTCATAAGTTGCATCATAATTAATTTACAACCAAAGTTTATTTAATTAAAAAAAAAAAAAAAAAACTATATTCATTTGTTTGTGAGTAAAATCTGAGCAAAAAATTAGTCACAATCATACAAACACACCGAATAGATAACAAGTGTTGTATACACAGCGTGTACTCTTTGATAAAATTCTCATTTGGTTAATCTTATAATTTAATATATGTATGTAAATATTTTAAGTTCCTTAATGTTTCAAAGGCAGGCAATTTCACTCATGCTATTAGATAATATTACGATTACGGCTATACTAGCGAGAATACAATAATATTGATTCATAAGATGATCATGTATGACAGTATCATATTTGAATTAACATAGGAGCTTAAGTCTGGTCGCAGCATGGTTTTACCCAAACCTTGTTGCTTTTGTCTTATGGTTACCGCAACCATGTTTAGCCGTAGCAAAATATTTTCAACTCTGCACCATGAAATTAAAATTTTGATTAATGACTGCATTGACTCAACAATATTTTTTTATTTATGACTTCTTAAGACGAAATTTCCTTATCTTAACGAATAATCCAAAGTATAATATTTTTGAATATTTTCCATTGATTTTATAAAAATCTATCAACATCAAGTTATTAACGATAATTTGTTTGAATTGACTTACACAAATAAAAAAATGTCAATTATTATACAAAAAAAAAAAAAATTTTTTTCTTTCTGATAACTTGTCGAATTTTCTAACAAGTAAAATTTTTGTTTCTTTTCATAATTTCAGACTACGAGCGACATTGCTGGCGAAAAGTAAAGGCAACATTCAAGATTAAAAATCGATCGACTGTATTTTAATAAATAAAGTGGCGCGTCTGGGAAAGTGATAAGTGTATAAAATAGAATAGAAAATCCTTAGAAAAAAAACTACTAATATTAAACAAATAAATGGTAGTGTTAATAACAGTTGTTTTAAAAATTAAAGTGCCAATGGATTTATAGAACTTGTAAAAATATTGAAATAAGTTGTCAATTTCTTAAAAAAGATTTGGAATTTAAAAAGAAATATAACACATAATTTCTAGAACATGGACTCTGTAGAAATTTGGCTGCTTCTGGCCTGCATGTTTCTGTTGGGTGGCCTACGTTACACTTCCACCACCACCACTACCTCCTTAGTGGCTGCCATGTCTATAGCGAATCAAGATCTTGAGCGTTATTTTCACTCGGGCAATAGAACACAAGCTCTCGCTTCGGAAGAGCGTATAGCCATGGATGTTTACACTTATGCATTTCTTAACTATAGTTATATGGAGAACCAACAGTTAAAAGTGATCAACTATCAGGAAGAAAAGGCCCGCTACGGCGAGGGCAAGATCCTTACGGTCCAAGGCAAGCTTGTACACATGAGCACACCGGAAGATCTTAAAGATGATTCGGCCTGTTCGTTTAATCTCTTGGGCACGAATGGCCAGCCTTTGCCCCTGTTAAGTGTGTCGTGGATAGCTTTGGTAAGACGCGGTCGTTGCACTTTTGAGGAAAAGGTCAAAAATGTTTATCTAAATGGTGCTTCGGGTGTTATAATTTTTAATGATAAGCCAGTGATGAATTTGGAAAAAATGCAAATTAAAGGAAAAACACGTAAGTACAGTAGCCCAATGCTAAATTTATTTAAATTATTAATGAAATGCGCAATCTATTTCCATTTATACAATGTGGCGCAAAGTAATGTCATAATTTGAAGTGGTTGCCATTTAATTATAAATGAAAAAGAGAGCTCTGTTTCCCCCTTGCATTTGTATTTTTTTTATTTATAGATTTTATGAAATTCTATATTTAATCTAGGTAATATAACCGCTGTGATAACTTATCAAGACATTGGTCTAGAAATGGCAATGCGTCTCGATCAAGGGTTCGATGTATCCGCTCATATAATCGAAGGACGTAGTGGCATGCGACCCATAAACAGTTTAAACAGGTGAGCGCAATATTGAGCACAAAAATAATGTATACACAAACTTTTGTATACCCTACACTTTATATATCACTCGTATATGGTCTTCTTTGGCCGAATATGTCATATTTACTTGCTCTGAATTATGTTATAAATTTGTTAAATTAACTTTGGTAAAGCTTTTGCTCCAGCTTATACTAAATATTTATGCAGATTGAGTATTATAAAGTCAAACTAGAGCAAATTTTGCTTTTCACTTGATTTTAAAAATGCAATAAATAGATACAGCGGGCAAATTAGCCATTCTGCCGCTAAAAATAGTCGTAAATTGAAAATAGGATAATATTTAAGAAATTTAGATACGGAACATAAAAAAATACCTCCAAGAGGCAACTGATAATGTTCTAGTCACATCATATGGGAAAGACCATTGCAAGAACTAGAGAAAAAACTTTTTAAAATAAAACTAATTCCTTGGGAAGACTGGTGACCATTTTGGAAATGCAAACGTACTGCAATTATTATACGAATGGTAGTCCAATGGAAACCAACTGCGACCCCATGGTTCATATATCTAAAATTGTTTTAGAAATACGGAAATTTGAATTTCGAAAAAATGATAGTTTAGTGAAATTTCATGAGAACATTGGTAACCATATTTGACCAAACTGGTCACTTACCTTCTCGAGAGATTCGATTTACGAGTATGGTTCAATAAGTCAGTACTATTTGAATTTTCCTTCTCTTAACTAAAAGGGCAATACTGTTTTTGTCAAGCGGCGTCTGACTGCCGCGGAATTTGAGGAGATAATGGATAAAAGTGAATTTCGCGTGCTTATTAAATATAACTTTTGTTTTTTGTGCGAAAAACCCATTACTCGAACCAAGTATAAAAATTATATCACAATATGGGTGCCGCGTTTGCTCACAATCGACCACAAACGCAATCGTGCGTTGTTCGACCGCAATATGGATGAGTTTTTGCGCCGTTTCGTAATCGTGGATGAAATATGTATCCACCACAACACACCAGAGACCAAACAGCAGTCAAATGAGTGGGTTTATCGAGATGTGTCCGCGTCAAAGAATTCATAATTGGGTTTGAAAGCCAATAATGTAATGGCGACACTTTTTTGGGACTACCTTCAAAAGGGTAAAACAATCAATAGCGGATATTTGGAAAACATTGGGGAAACATTGGAAAAATTTTATAGAGTTCAAAGGAGGCTATGTTGACAAATCAAACATTTTTTATACAAGAACCTGTGTTTTCTTCCAAAATTCTTATGGACTTATTGACCTTCCCTCGTATATTTGTAAAACATGTACATCTACGTATCTGTCTACAATTTCATTTATATTATATCACTTCATCACTTTATCAAATATTGATAAATAATTATTTTGATGTCTTTGAAAATAAATGAAAAAGTTTCGCGATTTGGTTTTGTTCATTATAGACGTCATTTTTGCATTTGGTACTTAAAATTTTTTTGTTATGAGTGAAAGTGTCGTGGATTGTTGTAGCCGTTATAAATTTTTTTTTTTTTTGTTTTTTTTTTTTTTGGAATATTCGTACAAAACTGTTGGTACCGGAGAAGTTGTTCGTTATGCGCGATAATCTATCATAACCGAACTCCACTGTATACAAAATATTGATTCAAAAATTATGATATATATGCTAAAAGCTTCCATATTATGCATATATTACCATTACATTTAGTGCACAATTTAGCAATTCCAATCGGAAAAAAGTATTTGTTTTTTAATTGCATGAGCAATATTAAAAATTATATGTATATTTTCATAAAATATAAAATAAAATTATATTTATTGTAGATCTTCCTTCTCTGTTGCCATGTAATTTCTTATAAGACTCATTAATTTTTATTGAATTCAATAAAAAAAAATAACAACAGCATTTCCATTAATTTCAATACATTTTAAGAAAATGTGCCTGAAAAGTGAATGTCTGTCTCATTTGTGTTGTGCAGTTCATTAACATATTTTATCTGAAACAAAAAACAAATACAGATTGCTGTGACTGAACTTTTAAATGCTTTCGTCGTGTAGTAAATATTTATCTCTCAGCTGATTTTCAATATGCAAATATTTTTTCACGCCCTAGACAAACAGATATACAGGGATAAGGTCGTACAATATAATGTTTTCTTTTTAATTATATACATTTAGTGTCCGCCGAAAATCGCAAACCATATTTGTCACAATTAATAAGAGTCAAAATTAAATAATTAATTTAACAAATAGGAAATGAGGGATGAATAATTGTTGCACGTTTCTGCATCGCACACTGTTAAACATGAAATGTCAACGAATACATTTCAATAAAACAAAGATAAGCTTTTGTGTTTAAATAAAATTTATGGAGGAATCAAAACAATGATCGTTAATTAAAAAAAAAAAAAAAAAAAAATTATTTGCCTTCCTGGAGATGCCGGGGTTTGAACCCGGGACTTTTCACATGCGAAGCGAACGCTCTACCACTGAGCTACATCCCCCCTTTGCTTTTCGAAAGCTATTTGTAACAGCTTTTGTGTGTATCCTTTTTGGAAGGATAACATGCAAAAACATCACTTTGTGTGCATGTGAAAGATTTCGTTTTTCCTTCATAGAGAATTTTGGATGATTATAAATAAATTGTTGTTTTTTTTTTTTAATTTTCCAGAACATCTGTATTATTTGTGGCCATCTCTTTTATAATTCTAATGGTTATTTCTCTGGTTTGGCTGATATTTTATTACATACAAAAGTTTAGATATATGCAGTCAAAGGATCAACAATCGGTGAGTAGAAATAAAAGTAATAAATGTATTTGCAAATATGTATTTAAAACAAATTTGTAATTCTTTGCCCAAAAGAACATCAAACAATATGCAAATTCTTATTCAAATTATCTCTTAAGCCCTAAACAAGCGTCAACAGATTAATGTTATGTCTTTATGTGAAATGTTTAAGAAATAGTAATGCATAGTTTCAAATTTAAGGATATTGAAATTCCTTAAGAAAAAGTCCGACGATGTCGGGTTCGAAAAAAAAACTGTTAAATTGTTTAAGGCTTTCAGGAATTTAGCGAACGGACAAAGAATAAAGCAGGAAATAAAGGAAGAAGTGAAATACAAACAACAAACGATTGAGAACATGTGTCTTATAAAAAGTATCACTTAAAAAGAGCAGCTTTTAATAAAGTAAAGGGTAGATTTGGGAAAAAATTATCTTTTAAAACCTTTAAAAACAAAATTTAAAGAAACCTTTTAATGAAAGTACCATTAAAAAAGTATCGTAAAAAATTTCCTTTTAAAAAAATACCTTTTAAGACAAGGTACCAGTCAAAAAAAACTTTTTAAAATAAAATCTATCAATAAAGTACCCTTTAAAGAAAAGTACCTTTTAATATACTTTCTAATAAAGTATTTTAAGAAATTACTTATTAGAAAGAGTACATTTAAAAAAATTATTTTTAAAAAGTACTATAAAAAATTTCTCTAAAAAGTATTTTTAACAAAAAGTACCTTCAAAAGAAGATCTTTTTAATAAAAAAAACCCTTTAAAAAGTGTATTTTTAAGAGAACTTTTTGAAAAATATTTTTTACAAAAGTACCTTTTGAAAAAAGTGCCTTTTATAATAGTATGAGTACCTATTAAATAAGTATATTTCAAAAAAGTTTCTATTAAAAAGTACTATTAGGAAAACTATAAATAGAGAACTTTTTAAAAAGTCTCTTTTAAATAAAGAACCTTTCGAAAAAAGTACCTCTTGAAAAAAGTGCCTTTTATAATAGTATGAGTACCTATTAAATAAGTATATTTCAAAAAAGTTTCTATTAAAAAGTACTATTAGGAAAACTATAAATAGGGAACGTTTTGAAAAAGTCTCTTTTAAATAAAGAACCTTTCGAAAAAAGTGCCTTTTATAATAGTATGGGTACCTATTAAATAAGTATATTTCAAAAAAGTTTCTATTAAATAGTATTATTAAGAAAAGTACCTTCCAAAAAGTTTCTGTTATAAAAAGAACGTTGTGAAAAAGTCTCTTAAATAAGTATATTTCAAAGAAGTTTCTATTAAAAAGTACTATTAGGAAAACTATAAATAGAGAACTTTTTAAAAAGTCTCTTTTAAATAAAGAACCTTTCGAAAAAAGTACCTCTTGAAAAAAGTGCCTTTTATAATAGTATGAGTATCTATTAAATAAGTATATTTGAAAAAAGTTTCTACTAAAAAGTACTATTAGGAAAACTATAAATAGAGAACTTTTTAAAAAGTCTCTTTTAAATAAAGAACCTTTCGAAAAAAGTACCACTTGAAAAAAGTGCCTTTTATAATAGTATGAGTACCTATTAAATAAGTATATTTCAAAAAAGTTTCTATTAAAAAGTACTATTAGGAAAACTATAAATAGAGAACGTTTTAAAAAAGTCTCTTAAAAAATAATCTTTTGAAAAAAGTACATTTTATAATAGTATGAGAACATATTAAAAAGGTGTATTTCAAAAAAGTTTCTATTAAAAAGTACTATTAAGAAAAGTACCTTCCAAAAAGTTTCTGTTATAAAAAGAACGTTGTGAAAAAGTCTCTTAAATAAGTATATTTCAAAAAGTATATTTCAAAAAAGTTTCTATTAAAAAATACTATTAGGGAAACTATAAATAGAGAACGTTTTGAAAAAGTTTCTTAAAAAAATAATCTTTTGAAAAAAGTACATTTATAATAGTATGAGAACATATTAAAAAAGTTTATATTACAAAAAAGGTTCTATTAAAAAGTACTATTAAGAAAACTATAAAAAGAGAACGTTTTAAAAGGTCTCTTTTAAATAGAGAACCTTTCGAAGAAAGTACCTTTTACAAAGATATCTCTTAAAGTACTACCTTTTAATGTTTATTTCTTAACTTTTAAAACAGAACCTTTAAAAAGAGGTACCTTTAAAAGAAATATCTTTAAAAAAAAGAACCTTTTAAAGAGTATTGCAATACTAGAAGTGCCCTTTAAAAGGATTATTTTGAACAGAGCACAGCTTTCAAGAGAAAAACATAATATGTTGTACAATAGGGATATAACCTCTTCAAGTTATAACGATCTAAAAAAAGAATTTATTGATTAAATGTTCAGAGATATAGAAAGTGAGTGAGAGACATCTTTGCTCCTTCGACATCAATCAATCAAGATTCTATCTCTGCGATGAAGATTTTTTATAGTGGCCAGAGTTTTAAATGAAATTAAAATACAACTTTTTTCCATAAATCTTAAATTAAGCAAATATTTTCTTTTATAGAAAAAAAAATTACAAATATATTATTTTGTAAGAATATTTTCAACAGTTTACTTTTCTCAATTACATTTCCAGCGTCATCTTTGCTCTGTTACGAAAAAAGCCATTATGAAAATACCAACAAAAACTGGCAAAAGTACTGATGAAAAAGATGCCGAAACAGATTGTTGTGCCATTTGCATAGAGGCCTATAAGGCCTCAGATCTAATACGAGTACTGCCCTGCAAGTAAGTGTGTCGTTTGTTATTTGTTGTTAAACAATAATTACGAAAGCAATAATTTGAATCCTTTACAGACATGAATTCCACAAGAACTGCATAGATCCGTGGTTAATTGAGCATCGCACATGTCCCATGTGCAAATTGGACGTGTTAAAGTTCTATGGTTATGTGGTGGGTGATGAAATACATACAACACCATCACCTCAACGCATGCCCGCTAATAATACAGCGCCTTTAGATGATGCAGATGTGCCTGTAGTAGTTGTAGGAGTAGTGCCTAGATCTAATAATGCAAACACTAGCCTACAGCAACAATCATCATCATCATCATCATCAGCAGCATTATCATCATCACCATTGCCACCATCAACAGCTACAGCCTCAGCTTTGGCTATAGCAAATAGTAGTAATACTCCAAGTAGATTTAGTGCCACTCAAGCTAGTGTAGAAACACAAACGATAACAACCATAGAACCACACAGTAGTAGGGAAGATATCGAAACACATTTACAAAATTATCATAGACCCCCACCACCGATAACAGCAGTAGCAGTAGCAGAAGCAGCAGCAGCAACAGCAACAACAGCAGTTGATGTTGTTGACAGTAGTTATAATTATAATTTAAATAGCAATAGCAGTAGTAGTAATATTAGCAATAGCAATAATTTAGGAAATAGTAATCAGGCCTGGAACATGGATTTTAACCAACAGCAACAACAAATTCAAGTCAATACGAGCAGCCACCTGGTGACCGATGTTTAAAGTAAAGTGGGGTTTGCCCGAGTATAAAAAACAACAGCTGCCAATAGTGAATTTTAATATACTCGTACAACATGTGGCAGACATGGGTTTTTTAATTGTTCAATTGAAGATTTTGTCTTTTTTTGGAAGCCCCTGTTTTTAGAATAGATAAAATTTATCGAATTACTACTTTGGAAAGCTTGTGAAAATTTAAAGTTTATTAGATCGCCATTTTGAAAATATAAATAAAATAAAGTTTAACCGAATTAAGAAGAGTTGGAAGGAAGTAGTGCAAATAATAATTATTTTTAAATAGAAAATGTTGCGGAACCAAGTCGAGTAAATGCTTTTAATTTTTTTTTTTTTTTGTTTTTTGCAAGAAAAATTATATTTATTAATTTTTTTTCAATTGTCATTTAAAGGCAGAAATAATTGCTACTTTGACTTTTTATTAAAGATTTTTTTTTTGTAGAACAATATTTTTTTTTTGGAAATAATAATTTTCCCACTTTCTTTTCTCGAACCGAAACAAATTTCATTTTCTGATTTTTATTTGATTATTTTTTTCGGCTGAAATAAATTAAATAATACTTTTTAACTTTTACTGCTCCTCACTTTGTTGTGGAAATATTGAAAATATTTTATTTTAATTATTTGTTTAAATTTTACGAGCGGTTATAAATTAGAATTATTGATTTTTAATTAAATTTTTTTAAAGAAAAATTAAAAAGATTTTTGATGTTTATCCGTTCGAAATTAATTTGTGATTATTAAGATGGAATAGTACTTCAATATTAATATTTTAATTTTAGGAGCTTTAAATTACTATCACCAAAAACTTTTCCAGAAAATGCCAAAAAATTTATAATATTTAAAAAATAAGATTTATTTGGGCCTGAAAAATAAAAACCTGAAAATATCTGTTATTGGTGCCTAAAATAAATAACACAAAAATAAAAGAAAAAATATATTTTAATTTTTATGTCAAAACAGAATTGTACCGAACCATGATCGGAAGCGCACAGAAAGATTATTACACTACGAGTATTTTTTTATACAACCAAAAAAGGATATCAATGTCATTTTACCCTTCTGCCAGTTCTCGGGCATAATAATTCCTCCTAAGAACTAAAGTCTAGGGCAGCTAAGCGGTTCTGATGTTAATGCGTGGAGAAGATCAGAGGCGTGTTTTTTCTCTTAAATGTTAGAGGGCTACTGCTGCTGTTGGTGCAACATATTTGTTGTTGTTAAGCTTAATCTTATGATTTGATTTGTAGTCATTAAGAAAAAAACGTGTAAATATTTGTGTAGTTATTTTATATTGTTTTATAAAAATTAGCTTCTTAGTTATAATTTTTATAATTTTAATTTTACTAGTTTTAGTTTAAATGCTTTAAACTGATCCCAAAAATTAATATTTAAGAGTTCTAAGACTTGAGACTAAAAGAAGAAAAAAAAATGAGATATAAATTTTATAAAACTACGAATAAGTTTTACAAATTAAAGTACTTTTAGCGACAAGACACCTTAATTTAAAAAAAAAAAAAAAAAAAAAAAATAAAAACATGAAACAAGTGCTAAATCAAACGTAATAAAAAAATAATATTATTTAAGTAACACAGCAGCGTTACGAAGGGACTTCTAGTCATTTAAATGTTGAAGAAATAAAATCTATGAATTTTAATTTGTATTAACGCTGATTAAAAAAAACAAAATCTTAAAACGAAATATTAAAATTATTTTGTAGTTTAATGTAAATAATATATTAAAAATTAGTTTAGAGTTTTTTCTAACACGTCAAAACAAAGTATTATTGAAAAACGCGATATTAAATAAGAAAAATACAAAACCCAAAATGATATGAAAAAACAATTAATAATTAATTATATGTCGAAAAAATATATGTTAAAAAAATAAAAAAATGCTTTTTAGTTGTTGCTATTGTCTTTGCTTTTTCAATTAGTGCTTTCAAAAATTAAAGCTTTTGCAAAATAAGCTAGAATATTGAAAGTTATTTATCATGCATAACGTGACCAGATATTCCATTGCTGACGGACAGGATTATAAAGCTTTTTACAGGCCCATGACATTTTAGTTTTCTTTTTTTGATCATCCCGAAAGCTCAATTTTCAATCTTATGTTTATAATTAAAATTTATTTCCTAAATATTAAATTGATTTCTTAAACTAGTTATACATCCGACAAGCTTTTTTTGGTGCGTTTTCATTTCTAAGAATCGAAAACACGTTGCACATTAATACTGACACTCGCAATATGAAGCCTTTTTCAAGCTTTCAGGTGAACACAATTAGTTGCTTGAAATATTTAATGTCCTTAAGGACATACATTAACAAATTAACATTACAGGGAATACTCGTTCTTTAGTCTGCAGAGGGCCCGTGTATGGAACAAGCTACCTGCAAATATCTTTCCTATTATCCTCAGCATGGAGAGAGTCAAATCGAATATACGCAAACACTACTTTCTCTATCCCACCTCCCCACAACCTATTTCCCTAGTACCAGCACGGTGCATTGCACAAGTGGGGTCATTCCCTGGGTACTGGTCCCATTTGGAAGGAAAATTAACACTTAAACAAATTTATAAACGAAGAAGAGAAAAAAAGCAAACACCTAATTTTTAAAAATCATCATACGTTGGTCACTATTAATACAGTACACGACTTTCTATAATATTGAACAACATTCCTTGTGTTATAACCAAAATCTCATCTTGTAACAGAACGAACAACTTGCTTAAATGTCAAAACTTTACCAACTTTATAACTCGTGTTTCTTTAATATAAAACTCCTTTTTTTAATTAGCGATGGCATATAGAGAAACAATTACACAAAAATAATTAATAATTCCTAACTGGGATTTTAGCAGAATATATTAACAGTAGGCAAAAGCTCGACATGTTAACAGGATGCTAACTTACATAAACAAAGTAGTTAACACTGTTATAAGGTTTAATGAAAAATATATTTTATATAAACACCTCTTATGTGCAACATATTTAGAAAAGAACAAGTTCCTTTTGTGCACTACTGCTTATTCTTGTTTAGAACGGAACATAAACATACAAAAGGGGGCAAATTTTGTTTTACATTTTTACCAGACACAACACCCCTTAATGAACCTCGTTTGAGGAGGATTTAGACGTCAAGATTTTACGTCGCGCAGACTATTTTTTTAGCGGAATTTTCTTTGATTATCTCACATACTTTGACGACTTTTCTCCCAAAGAACTCTACACGTTGTAGTTCTTCTTACTACAACACCAGAGTTGCCAATGTTCCGGAAGTTTTTTTTTTTTTTTTTTTTTTTTTTTTTTTTTTTAATATCTATCTACCCTCTCGTTTTTACTATTATTGTGCTTGGCTTTGTTAGAAACTTTTGAACAAATCAAAAATGTTATAAAATAAGTTGGAGGTGGGAAATGTAGGCTTTCTTCACATTCTATTTTTTATTTGATAATTTTTTTTCAAATGACCGAAAACTGTTGTGGGTTTGGTAGAAAGACGATTTTATCTAAGCGAAAAAAGAAAATATATATGTATAACACATATCATATCAGATTTATTTGCTACACATTTGATAGAAATTAATTAAACAGTTCGCGAAGTAAACAGCTTAAGCCACTACGATCTGTTATCTGAAAAATTGCTTTATTTCTATCTATTCTGTCTTACAAGAGTTGATTTTTTTTTTTTTTTTGGAAAGTCTTTACGACTTTTACAACCTCATATCTAAATTTGACGATTTTTTGAGAGAGAAAAGTCTGGCAGCACTACTCAAATAGATATACTTCTCATCAGTTGAGAAAATGCTTTAAAAAATCCTTTATAATTTGTTTATCAAAAAAAGACCACAATTTTTAAATATTAGTCGAATGGGTTATGAAGTTATTCAGTATTGAAATACACAACAAATAACAAAATAAATGGCCTTGGGGGCCACCCTTGGAAGCTTTCGATAATGTAGTTCTCGTTTTATGAAGGATATTCGGAATAATTGAAGAAATACTTTTCGAAAAATTTTAACAGCGACAATTTAAACGATTAAATAAAATTTGCTGCACAATTTAAACAAGTAAAATCGATTCGAGGTTATTAGAATAAACAATTATATGCGAAAATTTCTATAGCAATATATCTCAAATGAATAAAATGAGTTTGACCAAATTTGCCGCATATGGGGCAGTATTTCGAATTGCTATTTAATCATTTTGAGATTTTCAATGGTATTAGAAAAAGCTATTTTCGAAAATTTTCAACAACGAACGATTAAGCGATTTTATGAAGAACACGTTAATTGATATTTTTTGTACTAGATTAAGAGAAGATTACGAGTATATTTGGATTGGATCGAAAAATTTATTTTGCAGAAAAAAACTCGTTTTGAAAATAAGCAACAGATTCACCAATTCAGAGAAAGCTTAATTTATATGGGTGCTTAAAGCTTTGTCGGTAACCAAAGCTGATTACAAAACTCTAGTCATACTCGTGTAAATAGAGCTTTTCCAAGAAATATATATTTCATGGCGAATTCATAAAAGGTGGAATGGACAGCGCATTTGATAACTTTTTTTATTTTTTTCCATTGCTAAATGTTAAATTTTGTTTTATGTATTTGTTTTAATTACTTTTGAATATTTTTCTTTGCCTTCGACTTTTATTCTGCTGTTTTTGAGAAGGTTGCATACTAGTGAATTCGCCCTGAACTATTTAAAAGAATTTTTTATTATTTGATTATTATTTTGTAGTTTTGCTATTATTTTGTTTGAAATGCAATAATGTAAGCTATTTACTTTTTAAGCTTTATATTTCCTTATATGTAATTCTTTTATATAAGAAACTTGGGCTGAAACAGATCGATCAAACGAATCTTCTCCCAAAAATCTTTAACACATGATTAATGGTTTTCACATCAATCCTATTCTCATGAACATTTATCTTTTAGTTTATTGGCAGTGAGGAAAGTATTTTGGAATTTCCGGCTGAAAATACGACAGATTCCAGAACAAGTCATGCAGTTGTTAGCAGCAGCTCTCGCCCTACAGGAGCTTTAGCAGATCTTATAAGGAGTCGTGATTTTGTTATAGATTTCCCAAGGGTGTTTGTTTTAGAGGGAGGTACTGAAACCCGTCGCAGAAGTTCAATATTTGCCAATGGCATACCGCAAAGATCACAGTCATCGATGGGTTTGTCCCAAGCCAAGGACTGGATGTGTACGGTGGCTAATAAATTGGAAGAACAACATGGCTTAAGGAGGGCTAGAAAGGATAGCCAAAAAATCGAAATGCAAGAGGTAAATCGAAATGAAGACCTTCAAAAGAGCTTTTAAATTGAAATTTGTTTATCTTTATGCATGAAATAGAACCTTTTAAGTGTACGTCAAGATTCAATGAAAATGCGACGATCCCATTCCACGGAAGGTCGTTATTGTGTGCGCAAAGAACTGGACAGCCAAGAGGAACGATATACTAATACCGATCGTTATGCTGAGGGAGCTTGTGGTGGTCAGAGTTGCTCAAATTCATGCTCTACCAGTCGACGTAACAGCACCTCTACAGTCATAAGTCAATTGCAACCAGTGGTGCCTTTAAAATGTGATATTTTAAATAAACGAAGAAAGTCTAACTCTACACGTCGGACCATCGATGTGACTCGGACAGTGAGAGACACTGAGGTACAATCAAAAACGAAGGAGGACGATTTGCCAAATATTACCATTGAAATTGTAGATGAAGATAATTAAAAATAGAATTTTTTCTGGACAAAAATAACTGAACCGAGCAACATATACGTCAAAACTTGCTTTTAAAACAGATTTACATTTTAGAAAATTACAAATTTAATGTGTTTGTCAACAAAAATAACTGAATTTATTTAAATATAAATGGAGTGTGTATTATAATAAAATTTATGAATATCTTATAATTCACAATAGTTATTGATTTCACCTTAATGTTGTAGTTCAACCTGAAGGTGTTTGTCTTGGCTACGAGGTTGCTTAAATGTTTTGTTATTCAACTCTGGCAGAAGGTGAAATAAAACTGATGCCTGAAAGCAGTGTTGAATATAATAATGCAGTGTTGAAATTAATCTCTAAATTTATATACTCAACAAGAGGCCCTGCCAGATTTAAAGATTTATAGTAACTTTAACGAGATTTTGCTCCTTGAATGGAACTTTGAGGATTTGACGATTTATGCCTTAAATTTTACGAATTTTAGAAATGAATAGAAAAAAACATGTTTTTTTTACTTTAATACTTTTAAACAACAATAGCAAAAATATACATTAAGAGTATGATTGAATCCATTTAAATTGTATACTTTTAAACAACTTTGACCTTAATAAAAAATTATCAGCTATTGCTTTTGAAAATATAATTAATATAATTAAAATTATATATCAAAGGTATTAATAATAAAAGCAAAATATTCCAAAGCGATATATAAGCAAGATTTATGTAACAATCTGCAAATTCCAACTGTCGTCATCGTCGTCATATCAAGTCGACATTAAAAAGATGTCACTTCTGTTCTCGTCTTAGACAATAATTGAGTGTTATTGAGGGCTACTTGCCATTTTGTATGCCTCAATAATAGTAACATCTTTTAATAATACATAATTGTTGTTGACACAGCTCGTACGGTTGCCGAAATATTGCTATTGACCTCGAGTGACATCGACAACGACAAGTATAATAAGGGGGAATATTTATGTGGTGAAACGCCAAAAAAATACTGAGAATGTTAGTAAACAACTTTTTTAAATTGAATATGTTAAGGACTCAATATATTCATTTCGCAGATCGTAAACCCAAAAGCAATTTCTTAGACTATGAAGAATTTTATCTAGGAATTAGTAAAAGCTATTTTCAAAAAAAGAAAAAATGTTATATGTACATCTGTGTTACCAAATATGTACTAGTAAATTTTAATTTTTTAATTAAATTCAAAGTTTTAAGCTCAATTAATCTTCCACGAACGCTAATAGTATTTCGAGGCCGGCCACTTCTGGCAACATCTGGAGAGGATCCAGTTTGTAGGAGGCGCTCAGTTAAACGTTTGATTATTCGACCACATGGGAAACTACAACGAGAATAACAACAACGAAATTTAATTTGCTTTAAAACAATAGACTGCAGTAACAATGATTCCACGCTCTTGAAGTATGTATCGCTCCATGGCTTGATAACAACTAACTCTTTATTATATGTATATCATAAATGTCAAAGCACAATGACATTTGGCGCCATCTACAGGCATAAAACTAGTCTACACGTCTGACATTTTGTGGGTAACTATGCCACGCCTATGAGTTGACCTCTGGCCATATTCTGCAAAGTTCAGAGAGTAAAAATCGAAGAAAACAATTAAAATTTGGTGAAAAATTTCAGACTACAAATAAGAACTCAAATTCCGCAATTATTATCTTGTGAATATCTCCGATTGGGTTCATACGAATAATGCTCGTAAAATCCAGTGTTGTATGCTTAAGCATAAGCATATGACCGAACAAGCTCCTCCATTCGAAACTGTCGGTGATATACTCGTAGATATTGAGTAGTCCGAAGCTTTTGCTGTTCCGGACATGAAATTCCAGTGAAAGTTCGATGGGCTGAGCATATTTTCCTTGACGCTATAGAAGCACTCAAGTGCCATAGTTTCTTAAGAAGGCGTATGGGATATTTGATTCCTTCTGAACTCCTTGCTATTTATAGCAATTTTATACTACTCAGCCTTGTAAAGGAGCGAGCGTAGCCAAGCCTATTGACTCGCTGGGGGTGTCTTTCCTTGTTTTATCGTTACTTTTATATCGTGAGCGCTAATGAGTTTAGGAAATCTGCTCCTTTTTACGAAATACACGTTCTTCATTGAAAGTGCATCCATTCGCATTACGCATTATAGAGAGAATAAATTCTTTAGCGGGACGTTTTGTATGTGTAATAATCTTCCTGCAGAGGTCTTTTCTGCCACTTACAGCATGCAAAGGCTCAAGTCGATGTCTACAAACACTACTCTCGCTATTCATTCTCCCATAACCTATTTTCCTAATACCAGCAAATGGCACTGCTTAAGAAGGGGTATTTTCCTGAGTATAGGTCTATTAAAAAATATTTGAAGGTGTTTTTGAAAGAAAAAGGAAATGAATAAATTTGATGAAAAATGTACTACATTTGAAAAAATCCGATTTAATCGAAAAGTTTTGAAATTGATTAGAGGCCGCCAAATCGTCCTAAATTATGGCCAAATTGCGGTAAAAATAAGTAAATTGACGTCCAAAATTCCACACAGAAATATGCCAACACAAGAAACGGTTTTAAAATTGTGATACAAGTATTGATTGAAAATCACAAAAATTCTAAATGATGGTCAACCCAAAAAGAAAAGCTGTTAACGAATGAATGAAACTGAATAAAATCTGTCAAGACTAAAAAGGAAGCCTGGCAAAAGAGCCAAATTTGTTTCAATAAAACTCAAGCTCAATTACAAAAAACAAGAAACCAATTGGAATATGAATGACAATAATTATGGCAAAGAACCCACTTCAGATTACAAAACCCAAGCAATTATGGGTCATATAGTCCATTTCTACTCTTATTTTACTTGCAGAAAAGATTAAAATACTTTTTTTAAATAAAATTTTTTTTTAAACGGGACCATAAATGGCAGAGTTATGCCAAAGGGTGGTCCAACCATAATGCACGATATTAATTGTGAGTCACACCTTAACGTTAAGTTTTTTGCCCAACTTAATTTGATATTTCTTTGTTTCAGTCTTTGACAAATTCAACCATGGATAGTTACGCAGTTGATCAACACGTTAAGATTGTTGAAGCTTTTTACGAAAATGGGCGTCCCAATCAAAATGCATTTCGTGCACTTAGTGATTTTTTTGGTCAGCATAATCGACCAAATGTGTCCACAATCGGAAGATTTTGTACGCAAATTTCAGCAAACCGCGTCTGTAGAAAGTGTGAAAGCACCTTTGCAACTTTGCTCAGTTCGCCCAGCCATCGAAAATGAGTTAATTCAAGCAGTTACCGTGCATGGCGTTCGCTATCGCGAGATGATAACGGACTTCTTGTAGCCAGAAGTTGAGGATATGGACCTGGACGATAAATGGTTTCAATAGAATGGAGCCACTTGCCACACAGCGAACAAAACAATGGCTCTTTTACGCGAGAAATTCAATGGCCGTGTTATCTCACGTCGTGGTGATGTTAATTGGCCTCCACGATTATATGATTTGACACCGCTGTACTTCTTTCTTTTAGTATATTTAAAAGAAAAGGCATACGTCAATAAGCCAAGAACAATGCAAGAGATAAAGGATGATGTAATACGGCACATTAACAACATTGAAACTCAATTATGTATCAGAGTCATTGAAAATATGGACCATCGGATAGAGATATGCCACCGAAGCCGTGGCGAGCATTTGGCCCATATTTTGTTTTACACATAATTGTCATGGATCCTTCTATCATAATAAAAAAAATATACAGATAATTCTCTGAAAGCTTTTTGTTTTATTTATTAACATCGTGAGTTTCGGTTGAACCCATATTTTAAGTTGCCACTTTGTTCGTCTGACGTCCACTTCAATTTCAGAGCAACCAAACTGAAAGCTAAACTATTAAATAAAAAAGTGTGTTTTTTTAATCGGCCCATAAATGGCAAATAGTCCATCCTATTTAAAAAAAAATATGGGACCTATAAGCAAAACCCTTTAAACCAAAAAACTTTTTCCATAAATGGAGAATTTATGCGTATACAAACATCAAAGAAAGTAAAAAAATACATACAAATTGATAACCTCCTCTTTTTTTGAAGTCGGTTTAAAATACTGAATATATAATGGCTGATATCGGGTATAAAAGGTACTTTGTATAATCAGCAAAAAGACATTTAATTTATTATTAAGAATACCAGAAAAATTAATTATTGCGCAGCGTTATTTGAAAGCGGAAAGTTAAAAATAGGAAATGTGAATTTTATTAAAACATTTTAATTTCAAATAAGTAATAAGAATAAAATAAAAATTATTTGTATGTACTTATACGTGTACATATAAAAAAACGTCAAAATCTTAAAAAAATCGCTGAAATTGTTAATGAAGGTTAAAAGGCTCTTTTAAAAAGGATACGAATGTTGAATTATTGGAATACCGAATTATTGAAAACTTTCTTCAAAATCATTATTGCAAATATCATAAGATTATCTTTGACTCAACCATGACAAAATCTGCCTGTAATTACAAAAATTTTATTGTTTTTTTTTTTTTTTTTTGTCAAAATATCAATAACTCATTTAAAAATTCTATATAGTCAATGCTGAATATCCACAGCAACTGCATTGTGAAACTGCAACAACCTCCAAAACAACATCTTTAAAAAAATCACCGCACATTGTCCCTAAAGCAACAACCATACAGTGTTCAGCTCTAAAATGTAAAAAAACTATGACCGCAAACACCATTTAATAGAGATACTTAAAGTTAAACTGCTTGTTCAGCGAACAGTCAAAAGATAGTCATCTCTATTTGAAAACAAAACTATCAATGAAACAACAAATTGCTTGAGCACAGTGATGGTATTTTGGTGCTTTTCGGGTATTTTTTGGTGCTTTTTGCCTCATCATAAACGCGAAGTTTTGTTAAATACCCGTTTTTAAAAAGCGGGTATTTACGGTGCTTTTCACAATTATTCACGGTGCTTTTGGTGCTTTTTTGTACAACTAAGAATTTTTTCTTAAATACACTTTTTTTAAGAGACAATAATACTTTTTAAGCAACCATGAATTTTCTTCATATTCTCTTTTGAACAAAGTACATTTATTGAAGTAAGTACATGCAAGTGCCCAGCTGACTGATTTTTATTTTTTTTATTTTTTATATCTTGTTTATGTCAAAACTGTATTCACACAATACAAAATTTTTGACAAATGTACAACTTTTCGTTGTTGTATTTTGCTGTTGCTGTAGAGTTGCATGTACTTGATATAATATACTTTGCTTTTGAATGAAGCTTTCTTAAAACAGTTTTCGGCTAGAAGAACGTAACAGATTTTTTAAGAAGCGTATGTATATGCATTACTTCGCACTTACTTATAACAAAAAAGAACATTGTCTTGCGAAATAAAAAAAACTGGTTAATAACACTGTGTGTAATTTTTTAAGTCGTGGCAAAATAACCATATACGGACACCACTACGGTATCATTTTCGCAAAAAAGTGATCATTTTCTCGGGCTCATATCTTGCAAACCGTTCCGAATTTCGATTTACTCTCTGAGGCAAACTTGTAGCTCTTGTCATAAAGAACAAAAATTGCGAACATACAAAATCAAAAAACTTCACCTTCCAGATAAAAATCTCAAGAAACTTAAAAAAATTCGATTTTTTTACCTTTTTCTCTTGTTCAGGTCCATAGGTAGCAAACCGTTCAAAATTCAAGGAAACAATCAACTACAAAAATTTACCTAAGATCTCAATAAACAAATTTCTACAACATATAAACTTCCTGGGAATAATTCTGAACACCGTTTTTTAATTTCATTTGTTTTTTATTTACTTCAACATTGCTACCTATACTATGCGCTACCTTAACGGTGTTTTGTATTTTTAGCAGAAGTATACAAGGTTTAACCGTTTAGAAACAAAGTCTACTGATGAGCTGTCTGAGCAACAGCGAAATGTTGGCCTTCATCTAGACGAGCTTATACACAATAAATATTTATTGTTATAAACGTTAAGCTTTATATTTATATTAAATGAATTGTATTTTTTTTTCGTATATGTTAATAAATTCTGTTATTTGATCTCAAATCCTTTCTTTATTTTAAATCAAAAACTAAAATAAATATTTGATTTTACATATTATTTTTTATAAATTATTGCTTAATATTTTTGACATACAATACATACCTAAACTAAAAAAGTGCTTTTTACCCATTTTTTGCGTTTTTTACCCTTTTTGGAATAGCTTACTCTGCTTTTGTTGTTTCTAGAGATACCAACACTGGCAATAACAAAGAAAATGTAGTTTGGTGCTTTTTACCCGAAAATTTTTTAATTTTTACCCCTTTTCACCCGCTTTTTGTATGCTCACGGTGCTTTTGTTGATCCAAGAGTTACCAACACTGCTTGAGCAACTAAAAAGCAAAAACATACGAGGGCAGGTCAATAAGTCCGTACTTTTTGAATTCTCCGCCTCTTAACTAAAAAAGGCAACACTCTTCCTACTAACAAGGATATGGCTGTTGAGTCCAGTCAAAATTTGAATAAACTTCATCATTTAGTTTGTGTTTGACAGCCATTGATGGCCGACTACCATGTGATTTGAGGAGAAAATGGAAAAAGTGAATCTCGTGTGCTCAATAAGCATTATTTTTGACTGATCTTGAGGAGCTCTGCATCCTCAATTTCAATGGTAAGAAAAGTAGTCTACTAAATTTTTGGTTTCATGGTGTTGGCCGATCGTAGATTGAAAGTGCGAGATATTATGGAAGCCATAGGCATATCACATGGATCAGTGGTTTCAATTTTGAATGATCACTTGGGTATGAGAAAGTTTTCCGCATGATGTGACAATCATGTGACAACTGCGCAGTAGTGTTTGGCGTTGTTCAACCGCAATACGGACGAACTAATGCGCCGTTTCGTTGATCCACCACAATACACCAGAGACCAAAAGCATTAAAAACAGTAGGTTTCTCGGGGTAAATCGACTACAAAGAAGGCCAAGGTGGGTTTTTCAGTCAACAAAGACATGGAAAACGTGTCTTGGAATGCATATTGACTACCTTCAAAAGGGCAAAACAATGAATAATGAATATTATGTAAACTTTTTGGGTCCATTAAATGGGGATAAAAAAACGACAAAATTTAGCCGAGAAAAAAAGCCTTTTTCCATCCGGACAATACAAGGTTGCACATATGACCAGTAAAATTCTACGAATTACGTTACGAAATGCTCTCTCATCCCTGTATATTCTTCGAATTTAGACTCGAGGGACACACACATGTGCATATCTTATTTTTGGGAAGGTATAAAAAAAAACTGGAGAATCATTTGACCAGCGCAAACGACATCGTGATCAAAAACAAAATGTTTTTTTTTTCCAAATAACTATCTTTTATTCAAAAAGTCACGGACTTATGGACCTGCCCTCGTAAAATGTATATCTTAGTCTCGAATGCCTAACAATTTGGAGAACATCAGTATCGCCAGTATCAGTAAATCACTGAGAGAGCACGATTCCAGCTTAAGCTTTTGCAGGAAAAAACAAAATCTTGCCAATGTTAACGATTTTATTTTAAAAATTTTATGATTTTTAACGACAAAAATGAAATGAAATGAGTATTTTGCATTATATAGTGCCGGCCCATGTTGCATACATTTTAAATTCACAAAAGCTTTTATACTTTAAATAAACTTCTTCTTTTTTACGCTGAAAAAATGATGAAAAGGTTTTCAAATATTCATATTTCATTAGACTTCTATAGATGTCAGGGGAAACTAAATCATAAATAAAACTAAAACAGTAGAGATTGCAGTCAAGAGTCCCCAAGAAAACTACAGAAATCCTATTAAAATCATTTACAGAAAATATTAGCAATAAAAATTATAAAAAAAATTACAATTTATTTTTATTTTTTTAGGTTCCCCTAAATTCAAAATGAAATTAAGCACAACCACCTTTTATTTTGTTGGAATAAGTTCTCATTCCGAAAAATGATGAACAACAATTAACTCTTCTAATTTTTAAGTTCTGTGCGTATTCCACACGCACATTATGCTTTAAGCTTCCAGGCTTTCCACGTGAAAAATAAAACCAGTATAGGCAACCACAACAACGCACACATTAGTGAATTTTATTTTTACCATAATGATTTTGTGCGTGAGTGTGTGTGTGCGTGAGTGTGTGTGTGTGAGTGCTAAACACTTTCATAATGTTCCAGCACACATCTGTCGCTCAAACGAAACCGCAAAAGCTTTTCAATTGTCTGTATTAAACAAGTGAATTAAAAAATGAAAAAGTAGAAAACCTTCCTGTACGTGATATTTATGGTTTATTTCGTAATTGAGTTGTTCAGTCGCATTTGTTGAATATTTTTATTATATGTTGTATCAAAAGTACCTTTAATACAAAGTACCTTTTATAAAAAGGGCCTTCTTCACAAACTAGCTTTTGTAATAAGTACCTTTCGCAAAACAAAAATATCTTTTATAAAGAGTACATCTTACACAGGCACTTTTGTAAAAAATAACGCGTTTAATATAAAGAACCTACTTAATGTGCATAAATGTACTTCTATAAAAAGTACTTTTTATGACAAGTATCTTTAGTGGCTCCTACAAAATATGTCTTTTATAAAGAACTTTAATTTATAAAAGGACCTTTACAAAAAGAAACTATTCTAAAAGTACCTTTGGAAAAAGGACCTTTTAGAAAAAGAACTTTTAGAAAAAAGTACTTATAAGAAAAAGTACTTTTTGGAGAAAATACTTTTTGGATGAAATACTTTTTGGAGAAAGTATCTTTTAGAAAAAGTAACTTAGAAAATTAGCTTTTGGACAAAGTACCTTTTAGAAAAAGTACTTTTTAGAAAAAGTATCTTTTAGAAATAGTACCTTTCAAAAGATAACCTTTAAGAAAAAGTACCTTTTAGAAAAGTACTTTTTTTATTAAGTACCTTTTAGAAAACGCAATTTCTAGAAAAAGTACCTTTTAGCAAAAATACCTTTTAGAAAAAGAACCTTTTATGAAAAGTGCTTCTTAGAAAATGTCTTGTTCCAAAGGGTACTTTTTATGAAAATACCTTTTAGCAAAAAAACCTTTTATGAGAAGTGTATAAAATGCATTTTACAAAACGCACCTTAAAGAAAAAGGATATTTTAGAGAAAATACCTTTTAGCAAAAGTACCTATTGGAAAAAGTTCTTTCTAGAAAGTGTTTTAAAAAGAGTTTCATTTAGAATAAGTAAGTTTTACAAACAGTACCTTTTAGAAGTTATCTTTTAAAAAATACCCTTTTTAAAGTACATTTTAGAGAAAATACCTTTAAGAAAAAGTGCCTTAGAATAATCATTTTCAAAAAAGTACTTTTTTTTTAAAATACCTTCTAGAAAAAGTATTTTTCAGAAAAAGACCTTTAAAATAATGTACCTTTTGAACATATATCGTTATGAACATTACCTTTGAAAAAAAGTACTTTTACAAAAAGTATCTTTTAATATTTTACAAAAAACACAGTTCAAAAAAGTAGCTTTTGTAAAATATAGACTTAAAAGCATCTATAAGAAAGTAAATTACAAAAAAAATTTCTAATATTAGAAACTTCTATAATTTATTATTTTTATAACAGGCAATTATAAACTGGACACGAAGTTGCTCTTACGATGCCTATTTTTAGATACTGTATAGACACGCTGAGTGTCTCTTACCGTCCTCGTAGTCTCATAAAATCATCTTTAAGTCTTATTATCCATATCATTACTTTGACTATCAGCTGCAATTTAACTCAGTACTCTTGTCCCTAATCTACTGTATTATACCAAAGTGGGGCTAATTATGTTTATTCAATAACCTCTTTTTGCAATTCCTTTCATAGTTCCGCGCTGTTTGTGCATTTCAATGTTTATTTCCCCACAATCCTGGTATTACATTTCCTAACTCCCCAATAAATTCTATATTAAGTCTAGAGTTCTTTTGCGTCTTTCTTATTTAATCATTCCAAAACAAATGATTAATATTATACAAGTGGCTCGCGCACATAAGTTTTTGCTTCGAAATTCCTATAATTTGTACATACCAAATAATATTTATACGCCTTAATAGACATCAACACGTTTCGGTTTAATTTTTTTCTTTCATATTTTTTCTCCTGCATCATCAATTCTTATTGCGCCAATCTCAACACCGTCATACAATTCAATAATATATACATTTTTTGTATTACTTTTTTGCAAAAATTTTGAGTTCTTCTACGTTTCCCCGGCAAGTGAAACTTTAAATATGGAAGAACACAACATCTGTACAATAAAAGCAATAGAATTCGAAAACGAACAGTCAATAGGGAACCATGAGGCGAAAATGAAACTGCTGCTCAACGTTCGAAAAACGTACAAAGTGTTCGGAGTTGATGTCGTACGTGCTCCTTTGATCGTGGGATTTTTTACCTACATATTCGTACCATTAGGCTACTATGCTGTGTTCTTTTCATGCTGTTTAACTCCTCTATGGACACCGCACCGACACAGTGTTGGAGCAAATGATGGTACAAATACAACCAGCAGCCGGTAATGACAGCAATTGAGATTGTTGAAAAGTCTAAAGGAATTCAATCATTTCAATTATAGAGGACACCGCAAGACGAGGTGTGTTAGTGATCCGCACTAATTGCCTAAAATTTGTGTGTTTGATTCCCCGCAGGAATATAAGAATGATTCCCCGAAAAATATAAAAACAATTTTCAAACTTTTTGGTGATATTGTTTGATTATATAACAAGTTCAGCCTTTCAGGAGCTACACAGACAGATGGATAAAAGCGCAGAAATAAGTTGAAGTTATAATCGTTAAATTTTTGTGTCGCAGGTTAAAAATTAAATGTTCGGTTTAGTATAATTTTGCACTCCATTTTATGTCAAGTGCAGCGGTCTTTCAAAACCCATTCGCTAACGTCGGGGACGATCAGTTTGGCTAACAAATGACACGATATTCATACTTCAAAGGAACGCCAAATCGATTGACAGCATCACACTTTACATAAATGTGCGATTCCCAGACATTCATCAGGTTGTTATCGGCCCAATTTGAAGTTGAAAAATAAAAAGAAATTATATAGATAATTTTATAAATGGATTAACAACCAAGAATTTGAGATGTGATTCCGCTTAATATTTTATTCTCAGCTTACTCTTCTCTACAAATAATATCTAATCGATTAAAGCCGTCAAAGTTAAATGCACACAAAGCAGTCGTTCCCATTCGCAAAGATCAATGCAGCAGGGTTATTGTGAATTTTTTCCATTCAAAGCATGGGCGTGGATAAAAGCCCCTCCCAGAAGTAATTTCACCTGACCCCAAAAAGTTTTCTTTATTATAAAACTTCTAATGAATAACATAAATTTCCTCTTTGTAAAAGGATTGTATTCCCCAAAAAATTCTCCAGCAATACCAGTGCCTCAAAGTTAAACCATTATGTGAGGAAAAGCAACAGACATTTAAAGGATGTTTTATGCCTTATTGGCAAACCCTTTACTATGAAAATTGTTAACATTTTTTCTTTACACTGACAAAAAGACTACAAAAAATATTCCTTCAAGTGGCGTATTATGTTTCATCTTATTCATCCTCATATGAGTTTAATGAATTTTTTTTAACATTTTACTCTTTAAAGGTTCTGCCTCCTTATTGCTGATTATTCATATCGGTTATTGGGTAAATGCTTGTGTTTATTTTGTATCCAGAATCTGAATTTATAACTAAAAAATATTTATTACTTCTACTTCTTGTATTTTAATAGAACTTAAAAGAAAGTAAAGGGTCACCTGAAAATAGGTGTTAATTAAATATAAAATATATAGCTAAAAGAATTCATATTTTAGCTAGATTTTCAATTTGATATATTTCCTAAACAATTAAATAAGAGTTTTAAAGTAGAATTCACTAATTTATTGCGATATTTTACCGCCTAAAAATGTTGCACGAAATAAATACCGAATTTATATGCCTTAATTTACACACCCTTTTTGATCAACTTGGAACAGTTGTACGGTCGGCATCACAGGTGATAACTAAAGGATCTGATGCTAATGTGATTACAGCCTTTAAGTTTGTAAACATCACTGAGCAGTCAATAACACTCAACACATTGGGAAAACAACGAAAATCCAAGACAAGGAATCCAAACCAAGTTCTTGTCCACAGTGTGATGAAGAAATAGATGCAGGAGGGCAAAAGGAAATATACATATTTTGAAGTGTGCTTTAAGATGGTATATTTTGATTTTATTTATGATTTTTTTTTTAATTTTTTCTTTTAAATTCAACATCATTGAGGTTAAAGCCTCCTGTGGTGCTTGCAATTACTTTGCCAACAGCAGAAGCAACAACAACAGGATTGACCAACGGTTGGCTATATTGCTGTTGCTATCACATGTATCGGTATGCAACAATCCCAAATAATGTGTGTGTATGTGTATATCTGTATCACTTTAATATTGTTATTGTAATCATTTTTGACTTAAAGTTTAGCCATTGAGTAAAATAACAAAAAATAAAAGCGGCAAACATCAACCAAAAAATAAAAGAATCACGTTGCTTTTTAGGTTGCTTGTGCTCTATTTGGGTTTTTTGAGCATTTGGTTTGAGGATTTTGGGAGAGGGTTTCCTTTCGTATGGCTTGGTGTCGAACTGTCTTGTAAAAAAAGGATTTGTGTGCGGCTTAATGTCAGCAAGGGGAGAAAATATAATGTTCTTTATGAATTTATACAAGATTTTGTTTAAAATGTTTTTTCTTCTGTATTGATATTTTTTAAAGAAGCTGACTTTCTTAAAAAAAAAATACTTTTACATAAAAATTTAAGGAATGCGTTTTGTTTTCTGGAAAAATCATCATCAAATTTATCATTTTATTGCTCAATTTATAAAAAATATCTAGTTATCGCTCTAATTTAAAGAAAAAAAAACTTCTTTTCTGCATTGCGTGGTCTTCGCTTATAAATTTACGATTATAGAATATATTTTTTTCTTTGAAAGGGTAAAATATGCCAAAGAAAATTTCATTAAAAGCATCTTTTTAAGAAACTCCAAAAAGCACCTTTTCCGATTAATATCATAAAGAAGTACCTATTAAAATAATATATTTTTAAAAAGAACCTTTCAAGTATGTACGTTTTTAAAAAAGTACTTTTTCAAAATATTTTCTTTTTGAAAAAGTACCAAAAGTATATTTAAAAAAATGAGCTTCTTATAAAGTGGCAATTAAAAACAAACTTTTTAAAAAAAGTTTATTTTCAAAAAGTAAATTTTTAAAAAAGTATCTCTTAAAACATATTATTTTAATAAATATCGTTTTTCATTTTCCTTTTTAGAAATTTCCTCTTGAAATCGAAATTTTAAGTTCCTTTTCAGAAAATAATATTTTAAATAAATATTTTATATTTTTCAGACAGCAGTTTTACAAAATTCCTTTAAAACCAATATTTTTAAAACTAAAGTATTTAAAAGTACCTTTCTTAATATATACAATTTTTAAAAAGTACTCCTTTGATGTATTTTTTGCGAAATTACGTTAAAAAAAAATCATTATTAAAACAGACCTCTTCAAAAAATACCATTTGAAAAATAAATTATATTTAAAAAAATATTTTTTGCAATGTACCCTTTAAGAGAGCAAATTGTTTTAGAAAAAATACCCTTCGAAATAAGAACCTTTATTAAGAAAAGTATTCTTTCAAAAAAGTACCTTTTAAAATGTCTAGTAATAAGACAGTATCTTTTATGAAAAGCACTTTTTCAAAAAATACTTTTTCAAAAATGAACAATTAACAAAGGTACTTTTTGAAAGATGTCTTTCAAAAGAGTACCTTTTCGTAGATAAGTATCTTTTTTGAAAAAATTACTTTTTAAAAAGTATACACCTCTTTAAAGTAAAGTACCTTTTTATACAAAGAACCTTTTAAAAATGGTACCTTTTGAAAAAAAGTACCTTATTAAAAGAAGTACCTTTTTGAAAAATAACTTAAAAAGGACATTTGCAATAAACTAAATTTTTAAAACAGGACGTTTTAAAAAAATAACTTTAAAAAGCACGTTTTCGAAAAACTACTTTTTTCAAATAAACATTTTTTTCTCCTCTGAAAATACATTTTTTAAATAGCTTTTCAAAAAATAAAGATATTCTCGTTTACAATCTTTTAATAAAGTATTTGTTTGAAAAAGAATATTTATAAAAAAATATCACTCATAAAAAGAACCATTCCAAAACAGTATTTTAAAAAAAATAGAGAATTTGTCTTTAAATTGTGAGAAATTTGAACATTTTTAATTCGTTTTCTATAAAATCAAATATAAAGCAATTGCTATGACGATGGCACAGTAAATAAGCGATAATACTGACAGTTTTAATGTGACTGTGAAATTTTATTATTAAAATATTCTTAACGCACATACCCATACACTTCATTATTAAGCCTAATGGAATTCGCCCAAAATTTTTTATTCTATTTTTCAGTTCTTGTTTTCTCTTCAACTCCTCAATTTATTGAGGTGTGTAGTTAAAGAATAAAATTTTGTCTTTTTCGCTGTCTGTCCGTCTTACGGGCGTTTTGTTGATTTCTCGAAGCGATTTTTTGGTGTCGATCGAAAGCGAATAAAGGATATAAGCTTAAAGCTAAGCGGTACTTTTTGTTGATTTGAAACAACCCAGGAATATGTTAAATTGATATTGTTTTTTTTTGTTGTGTTCTGTTCCTTACGATGTAGATGATGATGTTGAAGATTTTGGGGGCAAAAATTTAAATTAATGCTACTAAAAGATAAAGGGGAAGGAATCCTAAGAAACAATAGTTAAATAAAACTATATTAAAATTTGTTCTATATTAGGAGCATACATAAAAACACACAATACTAAATGGGAATTATTCAGTAAACTCATAGTACAAAAATTAACTAGCTTATCCGATCACGATAAAATCCTTTTAAAGCTACAGAAAAGTTCTAGGCTAAAAATTTCTTTAATACTTTACGGGGTTGTAGCACCCCTCGCAAGAAGTAAATTTTAATGAAATTTGAAACATAGAAATTTTTTAATTTGGGACCCAAAATAGGGTTTTCAAACCCAGGTCCCAAATTATTTTTTGTGGAAACAAATCATCAATAAAACTAAGGATAAGCTTAACAAAAAACATGGAAATCCTATATCATCAATTTCAATGGTAAAAATGTGTTTTACTGAATTTCGTTGCGTGCGAACCTTCTAAACACCCAATTGAGGTCTCTACACCCGAAACGATCGAACCTATTCACAATATGGTGTTGGCCAATGGAAGATTGAAAGTGCGAGAAATTATGGAAGCCATAGGCATATCACAAGGATCAGTAGTTTTAATTTTGAATGATCACTTGGGTATGAGAAAGCTTTTCACAATTACAATGTTTGGATTCTATGTTAAGAAAATGGTAGTTAAGTTAACAAATTGTCAAAGTAGAAGCACTTGATACTCAATAAAAAATCGCCTATCTTAAAACTTGACGCTTAAAAAACTTCAAAATAAAGTGAAATCTTTGTGCTCCTGATTATTTGCCAAAATTACTATTAAAAATGGACTGAGAGGGAAAAAACTGGGACATTATTCTATGGTAAATAATTTTAACAATTAACAAATAAATTTAAATTTAACCAATAAATTGGAAAATTAAAGCAAACATTTAATTATTGTTTATAATTTCAAATACGTTTGATTTTAACGGCATTCCTTCCCTTTTATTTTATCTTTTGAAGGCATCAAGAAGAGGTGGGAAATTGATGAATATGATTGAAATAATATGAGTGAATATTAAACAAGAGTAGATTTTGTTCAAAGACAAAATAACACTTTTAGCATCACTTTTTGTTGGTGCAATAAAAGCAAAAGCAAAAACGAAAACAACAAAAAACTACTCGTTGTTTGCAGATTGAAATTGAAGGCGGTTACAGTTGAAATCGAATTTAGTTACGGGCGTTACACTGTGCCGTAGTTTAGGGCATATTAATAACTTTGAAATATTTATTCCAAAGCTTGAAAGCACAACGTTTTTTTTTGTAATTTAAGAACTAAAAGGAACAGGAACTAAAGGTTTCATATAAATTCTTCCAGGATTGATAATGAAAAATTGGTTAATGCCACTGCAACTTTTTTCAAATGGAATTTTTGAATATTTTTATTTATTTATTTCAAATTGAACAAACTAAAACTAGCTGTCATCGTCTTTTAGTAGAAAAAAAATATACCTTTGCAAATTGTTAAAGACAAATAAACTGCATTTAAAAAGTATAATAAAATGTGTGTTTGTGTGTGTATGCGTTAATTTATGTAGCGTAACCAAATTTCCAATAATGAAGGATCTTTATGTTCATCTTCTTTGCGAAATGAGTTACAAATGGGTATAGAGTTTATATGAAAATCGAGAGTAGTTTTTAATGACATTTGTACACACATACAGACGCGTGTGTGATTCTTTTATTTGAAAATATTTATTTAAGAAAAAAGTGTTAAAATAATGAGAAATAAACATAAACGTACCTTAACGAATCGCCAGTTTTATTGTTTAAAGTTAAATATCCTGCCGGCGTTTTTGCCTTCATGACAGTTTTGTCATTGTCAGAATTGCAGCTATAAAGACAGCAAAAATAAAAGGAGTAAAAATTAAGGATTCAGTAGAAGTAAGAAATAAAATAATTATAGGAATAACATCTACTCTTAACTGAGTGAAATTTAGTATTAAGTTTTTGCAACATCTTTCCTTAGAATTTACGAAGAAAAAAATCCAGTGATATTCCATTAATATAGAGCTCAGGGTACATATTCGATGAAAAACTAAACTATTTCAGGTTTGAATTTCCTATAGTCCTTCTTCGGACATGTACTTCTGCTATTTTTTCCATCTATCAGGATCAATGAGAATTTATGGAAATTTTCGTTCAACTTTGAAAATTATAACAGGTTGGAATGTTTTCTAGTCTAATAGAAAACAAGGGGGCGTCAGAGAGATTCTCAATTAAAAATCAGTAAAATCTTAAATTTGTTAAGCGGTCAATGATGTGAACTCGTAACATTTTTCTTGCAATAATTTAATCGCGCAAGTCGTGCCTCTTCAAAGATGACGCTGTAAGGCAGATCAACGAGTTATGAAGTATTTACGACACAATTGATAAATATTTTATCAGCGACTCTTTAAAATTTTCAGCAGCTCAGTATTTATGGAAGTTTATTTTAGAAAAAAATTTTCAAGTAAAAGAAGTAAGAGTAGGGCTGAATCGAAATATTTTAGAAATACATCAGGCGTTTCTATGCGGTAAGTCTGATTTAGATATAATTTCATAGAGGCATAACATAAGACTTTTTTTATTTTGAAGAGGATCTATGAAGTCTTGTCATGTTGTGGTTTCTGATTCAAATCCAAGAAGTTTTCATACATACGTACATATACGGCCATAATTTAGATCTACAAAATACAGTAGTTTTGTGTTAGCTGCTTTTTGTTTAATAACACTTTTGACTTAACTGCACAAAGTCCCTGTTTTCTGTTTTTATGCTACAAAATCGCATAAATAAATAAATAAATGCAATTTAAACACCTAAAATTTTAAGATAAACACTAAAAAAATTTGCATTTTTAAAATGCGAGTATTTTCAAACGGAATCAACGTAAACTGAACTATGCTTTAACTGCACAAGACTTGTTTTCTGTAATTAATCCTTTTTATGCGCACTTTGCATAACTATACATAGCTAATTATTTTCATGTAAAAATAATTCAAGGGCAGGTCAATAAGTTCATGACTTTTCGCATTTCTCGCCTCTATCAATAAGCATCTTGCAGTTGATCCCTGTCAAAATTTTAACAAGCTGAGCCATTTAGTTTGTGTTCGACAGCCATTGAGAGCAGGCTACCGCATGATTGGAGGAGAAAATGGAAAAAAGTAATTTGTGCATTTTTTCAATTTCAATGAAAAAAAGTGTTTACCGAATTTCACGGAAGATGCCGAACGTACTGGATGTCTGCACGCAAAACAATGGAAAAAATGGGATATTGTGTTGGCCAATCGGAGAATGAAAATGCGAGAGATTGTGAAAGTCACAGGCATATCACATGGTGCAGTGGTTTCAATTTTAGACAATCACTTGTGTATGAGGAAGCTTGGCGGAAGATGGTTGCCGTGTGCAGTGTCTCGTGGTGAATCAGCGTCAATGAAGGCCATGGTGGGTTTGTCACCCAATTAAGTCATATCGATCGTTTATTGGGATGCACGCGGTATAAATCATATTGACCACCTTAAAAAAATCGTAAAACAAATAATGAAGATTATCATACAAACTTAATGGGTTAATTTAAATTAATTTAATGGGTTAAATTAGAAAAACCACCGCAGTTGGCCAAAGAAAAAAGTTTTTTTTCAGCAGGACAATGCGAGGTTGCACACATGTACGGTTTTCATAGCAAAATTCCATAAATCAGGATACGAATTGCTTCCTCAACCGGCCTATTCGGATTTATCCACCGAGTGATTATTTCTTGTTTCCAAACCTGAAGAAATGGCTCCGCGGAAAGAGATTTCATTCTAGAGATAAAATCGTTTCACAAACAAATTCCCCATTTGATGACCTCGACAAATCTTATTTTTTGGAAGGGTTAAAGCAATTAGAGAAACGTTAGAAGAAGTGTACAAAGCTCAAAGGAAAATATGTTGAAAAATAAAATGATTTTTTTTTATAAAAAAAACCTGTGTTTCATTCAAAAAGTCATGGACTTAAGCTTAAATGCGCAAATTAAAATAGTGATACGAACCCTTTTGCTGTTGGCAGCAATTTTCCTTTTATAATTTTCTTTACTGAATTTCATCAGTAAAAGTTTTTTTTTTGTTGCAAATTTCTTATTCTTGCCTTAATTTCTACATATTAGGAGTTATGATAAGGCATATATGACTGCTAAAAGAAGTAGGCGATCTTATATTTATAGATTTAACAATGGACAGGTTTGTCCCTTCAGACATTTCAAAGACGAAGTGCGGAAAAATCGGCATTTTATTTTTAACATGATAATGACACAAAACAGACCTCTGCAGTCGTTAGGCTCGACAGTTCTAGAATGTACCAAAATGACCACCTTCATCTACAAAGGTGGTTCTCAAACGTTGAGGATATATATAACTTATTATTAAATGTTTTGTTGGTTTTAAATCTAATTTTTTATTTTATGAGAGCTTTTGAAGTCCCCGGGAATTTTTATAATTTTTTTGTATAGGCAAGAAACAAGTTAAGGAAAAATTTATGTTTTCGGTAAGTAAAGTACAATTTATTTTAGCTGGACTTTCAGACAGGTAACCATACTTTTATACCTCCATATTTAGGCAGATAATTGCATTTAAGGTAACAGCATTTTCGATTTATCTCCAAGAATTTAATTGAAAATTACTGTATAGGGTTAATTGAGTCAATCAATTTCCCGAGCTGGAACTTTCGTATACTCCAACTCGACAAGTTTCCTTTGCATTTGGGCCATATATCCATAAAAAATCAGATGATTTTGAATTTCGAAATCAGACATAATACCAACATATTGTCATATGATGATTGTAAAAATTATTTATATTATTATGGAAACAATAAAATAATGGTGTAAAATAATACTAGTATATTAAAATTTTTAAGGTAAAATATTAGATCGCAAGCACTATTTTATTATCGCGATTGGGCCATATATTGCTAGAATTAACACAAAATGATCGCAGTAGATCATTTATTAATAAAATTTATTCTTTGCCTGAACATATTCGTAAAACAGATCAATTGTAAACAATCTCTGTTAGCAAATCAATTTTATACGATATGAAGGATTGAGGAAGACAATTGATTCTAACAGGTTTATTTATAGCGAAGGTGGCATAATTGGAAATCCTAATGGGCCAATTTAGCTGAGTTAAAGTTATTCTTGCAAAGCTAGTGACAGGTCCAAGCTAATAAATAAAAATCAACTACCCTCAATGGACAACACCACAAGGGCCATTTATCAAATTCAGCCGGATCTTTGAATCAGCCACGGAAATGTTTTTGACCTCTGGAATCCCTATAAACGTTATGTTGCAATTTAAACATTAAGCAATGGACTCAATAATTATTTTTTAACTAAAATCAAATTTCGTTTACATCTTCAATTCAACATTAATTTGGTTTAAAGCCGAATTTGAGATTACGCTTTCATTTACAAACGAATTTTATCCATGACTCCTTGAACCTCACCAAAAAGAGACAGTACAGAGCAGCTCTTGTGCCTGGATAAAAGGTTGATTGCATTCATTGTTGGCATCCCCATAGTAGACCAGCACTTCATCGAAAAACAAGAGTTTGCCAGGCTCTACAGGAATGGCATATCTAGACGTCTAGGCAACCGTTTGCTAGAGGACTTGGTAGCTCTTCAGCAAGTGAAACTGAAAACCAAAAAGTTATGGTTATTTAGCCAACAAGAGAAAAAGAAAAAACTAGTTTTTAATTTAGTTTCTTCTTCTTACTTTTAGTAAAAATCATGCTTAAGAATTTAAATACGAATAATTAAAAATTCATCTTAGAATTCTTAAATAGTATTTCAATTTTTTTTTCGTATTTTGACGCACTTTGTGCTGTCGACAATTAAAATGTCGTTGTAGCTGGAATAGTGTAAAGCTTTTGCTTATGAGCAGGCCCATGAATGGAGAAGCTTAGGTTCAAGACCAAACAAATAATTTAAAAGTATGAAATATTAACAAATCGATAAACGAAAAAAGGATACAAAAGTTTAAGTATTAAAAATGGAAAACGTCATCCTGCATGGTATAGGTTAGATTGTAAGCCAAAGATTAATTTCTGGCTTAAGCCTATTTTTTTTAAACATCAATGTCGAATCTGTTCATAAGTCAACGGTTGCGAACTTGCCGTAATTTTAAGACTGATTTGACCTGATTTAAGTACGGAAGACTTGATTTTTGAATTTGGGATAGTGAATTTTAGAGCTTCGCATTAATGTGCAATAATCCTCTGAGCTCCATAATAAGCTGTAGAGCCTCCAAGTGTATTTTTTAATAAGAGCAGCTACAAATTAAAAAATCGCAAATCGCACTATTTCTAATTATAAATAAAATCCTCTAAAGTTATTAAGAAAAAAATTTTTTTTGATTAAATATACATTTATAAAAATTCCTCAAATTCATTCTAACGTCTTTTATTCCATTTAAATCTAACAGCTGATAAGGATCACAAATGATCGATTTTGATATGCTCAGTGAATTTGAAAACGAAATGTTAAACTGTCAGGGGCACATGTCACAAATTTTATAGTAAACTGTTCTCTTTCACTCTCCTTTTAATCTAACATAAATAATTTTTGGACTTTAGCATTTAAAAGCGTGACATGCTATTGACACATTTCTTGTTGTTGGCGGTTTTAAGGTGCGCATGCGCCTATAAAAGAAAAAAGATAATGTTTATGAGTCTTAAGAAAAAGGCGAGATCTATGAAAAACTAAAAAAAAAAATAAATAAATAAGTGATCCCGAATCATTGAAGAAGGAGTACAACAAATTGTCAAAGTTTTATTTAGGTACAGTATAAAAATGACACTGATTATATGTATGTAGTTAAACTCCGTAACGAAATAAAAACAAGACAACGAAGAAGACTAAATAGCAACTATAGATCAATTTTCAAATAGAATTAAAAAAGCAACACGCCGACAAACTGATACTGCAACAAATTTATATGCAATAGAAAAATATATTGAAAATAATGTGGAGAAGAAGAGCGAGAGCAACAGCTCGTCTTTCAAAGCAAATGAGCAATAGCAACAACAGCAGCTGGCCCATACCGAAGATAATCTCTTGTAAAATAGTTATACAATCCAATGAATGATCGATAATAATAGAAAATAATATTCCACTAATTTACAATACCACATAGACATACATAGAAGATCATGTGCCAAAAAAAAAATCAACAAGAAAAGGAACAGCATATGATGATCACCATCATCATCCACATCCACATCCATATCCTTAATATGAGTACATAAAAATGCCTTTACATTACTATTAATACAAACGTAACTAATTTGTGAAACAATAAAACTTAAAACTCATCTCATTAACAGAATTAAAAGTGTGAAGTTTAAATCTTTTTCTTATACACACACATATCCATATTCGTAAATATATATTCTCTATGGGTAGGCAGTGGCCATGTGCTGGCCAACAACATGCTAGTAATAATTATGTAACGAATATTTTTTTTGGAGGCGAGGAAGTTTGCTGTGCCAGCCGTTTTGACAATTGTCGATCGTTATGAATAGACTCACACTAGAGCAGAGCTTGGAAACTGTTGAATTTATTTTGAAAAAGGAATTCAAGAGATTCATCGGACATTATTTTGTTGATTGGTGGAGCACACTTTGGTCTGTGACCAGACCCTTGCCGAAATAAGTATCTTTATGTATGGAAAAATTAACTAGTCGATATGATGAATATTACAAGGCAAAAACATTGCGTTATTCTTGCTAAGTACGTGATGGTGTTGCACGCTCTATAAGAATTAACGAATTATTTTTTATTGCTTACAAATTATCAATTAATATATATTTTCCCACTGTTTAGGATCTTGTATGAAAATTTATTTTACTTCTCCACAAAAATGCAGTTTTCATTTAGTTTTTCAATTGACTTTTCTAATACTAGATCTATTTTCCAATTAACATGAAAACAATACATTCACAAGAGAAAAGAAATTTGTTTCTGTAAAGTTTGTATCCTTGCAAAACTTAAAACGACTCCCAGCGAAATTGCAATTTAACATAAATAATATAAATAAAAAGTATTGTTTGCTGTGGCTTTAGCTGTTAATATACCAACATTTCATTGGTCGCTAAACCAAAACGTTAGTGAACTTGATTATGTATTTTGTAATAATCAGTTGCAATATAGAATTCTGATATTGTATTCGTTTGTTTGGCATAAGTATACGAAGTTAAATGTTTTCAAATTGCATAAAGTTTACTGACGATTTAGTCTAGTGACCAATGAAGTGTCGGCAAATGAACAGCTAAAGTCACAACAAACAATATATTTTATTTATATTATTTATATTAAATTGCAATTTCGTTGTGAGTCGATTTAAGTCTTAAAAGGATACAAATTTTTTTTCTCTTGTGAAAGTATTGTTTTCATGTAAATTGAAAAATATATCTACAATACATTTTTTTGTAAAAACTATATTTGTTTTAACAATTAGTTGGGGATAATATAACAAAATAATACTACATAATATAAATATTTACACACATATTTCCACAAAACTTTTTTCAATTAAATCAAAGTTTCAAGGATTTTTTTAATTGTCTCGAATAAATTTTCTGAAGTAGAAATAAAAAAATTTATGTTTAAATGAATGTTTACACACATAGCGCCTTCGTAGATTAGTAGCTAGTGTACTAGGCTAGTAGTCCAAAAGTCGCAGGATCGAATTCTGGCCGCAATTTATGTTTGTTAATAAAAATAAAGTTTCTATTTCTGCATTTAGGATTTGCGGTACTTCCAATATACTAAAAATATATAAATATTCAAATAAATTGTATTTTATTAAAGTTTCAATTAATTTTTTAATTAATTTTTTAATTAATTTAGCTCGATGTAATAAGAAATAGTTTTTTGTGTGATAAAATACATTTCGTCTGCGTATGTTTGTTTTTCAATATATTGGTTTGTTGTCAATTAGTTTGCTACATATGCAAGGCAAAGAGGGAAGTTAAACATTTTATTTAGTATTAAAAGTCTCTCCAGGTACAAATCGCACTCGTTATTTTGTTTCAGACGTTATGAAAAATTAAATAACAGATTTGTTTGAAAAGCTAAAAAATTGCAATTCTTTTAATTGATTCAACTAACCATTTGCTTAAAATTTACGTATACTTTCAATTAAACTCAGCAGCGTGAAAATCTCACATTTACAAAGTCGATGATGGATACGTTCAATTTCTTTATGAGCGAAAAATCACTACAACATTTAATTAATGGTACGAATTTAGAACTTATAGTATTTAAGTTCGGAATTAAACTTGATTTTCTACTTTTTCTCTGTGTATATATCAAATAATAATTTCCCAACATATTGTTGATGTCCGCCGATGAATTTCATGCGTAATAACAATTTCTGTCTTTTTCATAAAACTCCTTTTTTACTGCGAACGGCTGTAGCCAAATATTTTACATTTCAATGCGATGAAAGTTTTCGCAACAAAATTGTTGGCAATTTGAAGATTTTGATTTCGTTTAGCCCTCGTTGTATTAACGTATTGATTCGATTTGATTAATTTCGAAATTTTTTTTTTTTTTTTTTTTTTAAATAAATATTTCGAGATAATTAATTTTTGTAATGAATTTCAGACTACCGTTCAGATGAAACTCAAAATCTAATCAGCTCTTAATCTGTAAAATTGACGTCAAGTGTTTAATTAAGATCGATTGATTTGTTGTCAAAGAAGTTTTTTTATATTGATTCCGAAAATTACCATCAAATGGATTTAAGAGATACGGTAACAGCTTCAAAATTTAGATAAAATCCACTTATTCATTCGAAAGATGACGTTATTGCATAAATTAAGGCTTTTGGTTATTCAGCCTTTCTTTTCATTAATTTGTTAAAATATTTCATAATGACTTCGAGGTATTTTTTTGATTTTACATATTTTTTACCAATTTTACAATAATTTTATAATAAGAATTTCTGGCTGAAGATACCCACAGGGTGTAGAAATATTGAAAATTGTAAAAATAAAAATATCATCTTGTAGAAAAATTAAAAATAAGTTTCTTTCCAAAAAGTGATCTCAAATCGGTTTCTAAGGTCGCTAAGTTTCTTCAACTTTTAAAATTGCATCGAAAATAGAATTTCGCTTTCTCATTTTATTTCTACGGTTAAAGTAGAATTTTGAACAACACAAAATATTTTAAGTAAAATAAGCCGTATACTAAACTATTTCTTTTTCGAATTTCAAACTCAACTTTTCATAACAATTTACTTTGAAATTAAATGATTAGGAATTTGTTACGCTCGTCAAATTGGGAACTATCCGCCCATGTAAAGCATTTAAGAAGCAAATTTAAGTTTAGCCACATATTGCTACACACATACATACGTATGTATATAAAAAAGTCCTAATTATATTAGCAAATTGAATTATTTTAAGACAGCATGACCAAATAGTATTAGATACTCCCAGTCTATTGAAATATTTAAACACTTGCACTTACTATGCGTAACACCCCCCTATAGCTCAGGATTCCAAATGCTTACAACATATATTTCATAAATTAAAGAATCACCAAATTTTTGTGTACTATTTCTAACAAAACAAAATAAAAATGCCCTACAAACTAAATGCCTGAACAAAATTGCGTGAACACTTTGTGAATAAAATGTGCTCGTATTAATGTGAGCGAGAAAATTAACAAAGTATTAAGCCGATAATCCAATGACTCTAATAAATGTTAGTAAACTCAACAAAGCTAAGCTCGACTTAATCCACAAGGCCTTAAATACAAGCAATGCATTGCGATTATGTATGTCCATAAATCTAGTGACTTCTTCATCTTCTGGTTCTACAAGTTCTGAAACCAAACACTTCAAATGATTTCATCCAGTAGAAAATGAAATTGTGTCAGTGATGACGATTTTTGCGAAAAAAGAAGGATGCATTTTATTTTTATGTTAATCCTTGGCACAACATGACTTTTGGCAAAAAGGAAAAAAAATAACAATTATAAAAATATATATACGAATTTCTTCATTTTTATGCCATTGTAGGCGTTAACTGGTCTTACCACCGGATTTCTCTTGTAATCCAAATTAAATCGGATCAAAATCAAAAACGACACAGACGCACAGACACACACGCTCGGCAGTGGTTGTCTTTTTTCTACTTCTTCTTCTTAAATGCGTGTAAATACAACAAGAACAACAACAATCACAATTAAATATACTTTAACGTCACCTTTAAAAATCATGCAGAAAAGATCAGTGTCAAGTTGCATGATATTTGATGAGTTTATTTTCTACTGTTCGCTATAAGAGAGTGTTTTTAAATAGTATTTCAGTTGTTGACTAATAAACACTCATACACTGAGCCAAAAAAAAAATTGCAATAAAGTTTTTATCAATATTATAGGGATATTTTACAAAATTTTTATTCTATTTTTTATATTTCCTGAGGATTGTGAAGCTGGACTACTAAATATTTTTAATAGTCCTTCATCCATTTTTAGAAACGTTAAAAAATTCTTAAAAAATAGGGAAATTTGTTATTTTTATTCAGGCTCTAATAACCATAAATTACATACCATAAGGTCGATAAAATTAATAAATATATACTTAGATAGGGAAATTTTAATAAAAAAAAAGTAATTAATTACACACACGAGCCTAAAGCGGGATGCTCACTATCGAATATGACGGAAAGTTTTGCTCAATGTTTTGCTTGCTTGATAGTGTGGCCACAAATTTCGTCAATCAACAATCAAGCACACAAATTTTTTTCGGTTGAGTGACAGGCTGCGACCACATTGAATTTTGACTGATGGTGTATACCCAAATAGTTTTATTTGTAGCATAAACATGTACGCCAAAAATTATTTTTTTTTAATAAATGGTTAATAAACAGTCTTAAGAATTTTTTCTAGCGGCAATCCATCTTTTTATCCATACGTTCCTTTCCAGCTAAAGAAGTTACCAAAAAAGGAAGCTAATTTTCTCATTTTTTGTATTTGCTTGTTAAATTTCTTTCCTAAGTTATGTTTTCAACATCCAACATAAAGGATAAATTGATCAATAAAAACTATCTGATAATGCATATTCGCCCATCATTCATGTTTGTTAGTGTGTAACCCGCTTAAGTAATAAAACCAAATTTGTCTTTAAACAAAAAAGGACGAAGAAAAATATTAAGCAGGACAACCGAAAACTTTATATATTACATATTTTTTAATGTCGTACAAAGTCGTATTAAGTATCAAGTCCTCCAAGAGGTACGTTCAAACTTTGACACTTGATGGTGTGCATATTGCGGAGGCCACATCTGTCAAATTGGCCGTTATGCGTTAAGCCTATTTTGTCAAATTACCATGGACGGATATAGCAACACAACACATGCAAATGATAAAATTGTTTTTTTCAAAATGCATGTTCTGCTCGGGCAACGTCTAGGAGCTTTGCCCATTTTATGGTCGCCATAATCGTCCTACATTTCAGAATGAATGGATACATCAATGAACGAAGTTGTCAAATTTTTGATAATACCAACCCATTCATTAGTGTGGATTTTGGGCTGGAAACATCACTGGTCCATATTTCTTTGAGAACAATGTTGGCCAGGCCATCACAAGCGCTATGTGTCCGTTATTACCAACTTTTTTTTGGCCACAATTTTCTTATATGGACACAAACGATATATGGTTTCTACATAATGGCCATCAGACCTTTTCCTATGGGGTTTTCTTAAGTCGCAGGTCTATGCGAATAAGCCACAAACCACAGCGGCACTCAAAGCCAATATAAACCGTGCCATCGTTGAAATTCAGTCTGATTCAATTGAAACGAAATTAAATATAGAGAGTATCAATTTTTAATGCTTTCTGATAATAAATGTTGCAAAAAGTTTGCCTCTTGTATTTAGAATATACAGAAAGAGACATGTCCTTGCACCGAATGAAACAAAGTTTCATACAAAGATTTTAAGCATGATTATAGAAATACTTTTGTACAATTATACAAATAAAGAATACAAATAAAGCTGAATGTATATTTTTTTATTAAAGATATGCAGGGAGTAGACATGTGAGTGCTCCAATTAAAATGAAGTTTAGCGCGGAGTATAGGAATATAAAAGAAGCTACACTTGGCGATTTTGGCTTTGTTTTGATCATAGACAGATGAATATATAACTTAATTTTGTATAGTCCTTTAAGAAAAAGGATATATGGAAGGTTGGCATGCCATTACGCTGAGTAAAGAGAAATTTAATGCACATTTTAGTAGTATAATTTTACATCATAATAAAGAAATCTCGGCTTCTGCCGCCGAAACCCCAAAAAAGTCAAACGCTATGAAATCACTAACTTTTTTGATACAGGGAAGTCAAAAGTCAGTTAATATAATAAATATAGTACTAAATATGGAAGCATAAAATTGCTTTCTCTTCTTTCTCTCAGTGTACACTGCACAAATTATTACAATATTTTCGCTTGTGTGCTTCACTCATCGCTTCAAAATTTTATTATTTTTGTCGCCTTTTTGCTGGCATAAGCATGAGACAATCATGATGATGATAATGATGATGGTGTAGTTCATGAAATTGTAGTTGTTTAAGACATTTTGCAACAAAAAAAATTGACCTGTATGAGGAGTTGGAACAATACAACCTTAGGCGAAAATATGTAGCAAGTGTTTCCTGCTTGGAATACAAGAAAGAAAAGCATTTAATCCACTTGTTGCAAAAGAGATAGAAGGATCGATCGATAAAGAATGTCTATATGAGCAGATTCTCTTGTATGCTAGTGAGTGGCAGAAGATCCTAAAGCAAATAAATTGTAAATTCATAATACTTTAACGCCTTCTCCTTTTTTCCTTGCCAAGGAAAATTATTTCAATTTTCTATTACATTTCTTAAGCTGGAGTTGGTCTGGTATGACTTTATTAATCTATATGATCTTGATCTTGAGCTGGAGGCGTTTTTATCGGATCAGTTATTTTAGAAAAATCTTCAAAGTTGTATTTTTTTTTTGTTTCATTTAACTTTATTTTTTTGTGCTCTTTTCTGTAGACGTTTACTTGTTACGTTTTATTTATTTCGTTTGCAGTTTGCCAACACCGTGTCATTGTTTTTTGTTTGAGGTGTTTATAAGCCGATTTTGATTTCAACAGAATTTTTTGAGCAACTAAACTAAAAGAGAATATATAGACTTAAAAAGTTGTGGAAAATATTTTGATGGATTTATTTATTGAGACAATTTTACTTCTCTTTCAATAAAATATGACTTTATGATGCGCTTATGTCTAAGGAAAAAGGAAGATTTCCTTCTAGTTGCTGAAAAGAAAATCATTCATAAGAATATGTATCTTTCTTGGAAAATTCATTCATTAATTCGTGACCAAAAAGACAGAAAATTGCCAAAATAGATATTTTCAATAGTTTTACGGGGTAATCGGATACGTTTAAATGGACTTCTTTGCGCCAAATTATCGCACACGACATTTTATAAGAAATTCATTATTCTACAGAACATATGTTTAAGGCATCTGTTATATAAAGTACGTGTATGATATTCATTATTGTATTATATTTAATATTTGATAAGGAAATAAAATCTGCTAAAGATGATTTCGCTACTTTTAACTTTTACTTTTACCGCCAAGTAATATTAAATAAAGTACATCATATAGAATCCGTATTTCATTCAAAAAATAATTGCATTGTGAAAACAGTTCATTATGGGGGGAAGGTATTTAAAAGTAACTCTTATTAAGCTCTTTGTATTAATGCCTTGATTACATCGTATGTCTTTTTTTAAGTGCGAAGAAAAAACTTTCAATATTTTTTTGTCATATCACGATAGTTTGTCTTATTTACAAATTTTATATACAGGAGGAAATTTTTTAATTAACCGTGCGCATATTCAACCTTAATGTTTTTATATTATATTTTCTACAGTATAAAAAATATAACTGGAGGAATGAAAAAAAACACTTTTTTTTTTGTTAAAAAGAGCTTTTAATAAAATTTTAGCTTAAACACATAAGAAATTAGTGCTTTGAAGAAAAAATCCCGAAGTGTTTAATTTGTTTACTTCTTTAACCCTTTAATTGTATAATGCTGGCAAAAAAACAGACTTCAGATCGAGCAGATCTTAAAACCGATGCAATTATGGGGTCGTTGAAAATCTAATACAATCCACTTCAAGTTTATATTTTATGCCCAGGAAAGATTGAAATAACTTCATAAAAAGTTTTTAGACAATTGGTCCATAAATGGGGGAGTTAAGCGATAACTGATATTTCGGAGGGGTGGGGAATATTGATTGTCCGATTTTAGAACAAAAAATTATGTGAACAAAGTATAAGCAAAAATTTATTTTAAAAATCGGCGGCAAAATTTCGAAAGGAAAATTATGAGACCAACCTGCAAGCAAACCATTTCAATTTTTTTTTTTTTTTTTTGAAAATCGGTTCACAAATGACAAATTTATGCGTGTAGAAACGTTTGAAAAGAAACACACGAATGGATAACATCTTCTTTTTTAAAATGTACAACAATCCCCCTTATCGTGTTTGGCGATTTTCGACTGCAAATTCGACAGCTTGTACTAGATTAAAGAAAAATGTTGCTCGGTATCTTTAGTTTATTATAAACTGTCGAATTTGCAGTCGAAAATCGCCAAACACGATAAGGGGGAATAACTTGTTTGTCGGGCTTTTATATTCCAAATATCGGGAGAAATTACCCTTCCCGACGTCGGAAACTAAAAATGAAGTTTACAATGACAAGTGAAATCAAACACAGAAAGAATTTCCATTCCATATGGTTCGCTTTTTGTACGTATACAATTTTAATTGATATTATTTACATTGACATTTAAGTCAAATGCAACTCTCTACATCTTATTGTGAAGGTAAGTAAAGTAAGGTAAGTAAACAAGCGATATATTTACATCATAAATTTTTCTAAGCTTTACGACGCTGTTTTACGTACGTATTACAAAATTTATACATTTTTCTAAAATTGCTTTATTTCTTACCAAATTTAATTTTTTATAAAAAAGCTATATACGAAAACAAATTAAATTTCTTAGGATTTTTCTCCTCAAAGCGCAATGACACGTTTTTGATTGATTTTAGTGCAAATTTTATGACAAAATTTTTATGGAGTTCAAAAAAAAATTTGGTATGAGCCTTTACTGTCACGATAGTAGCTTAAAATTTTTGTAATTTATTTATTGTTTTCAGTAAATTACTCAAGTTCAGTGTCACATAATTATAACAAAATTAATTACAATGTTTACTTATTTCAGTATTCAGTATAACAAACGATAGAATGAAAAAGTTAAATAAAAGTTAACAAAAAGGCTGCCATGCAAAGTAATGGTAACGAAGAATATAATAAAGTATATACATACATGCGTCACTAAATAGATCTTTTAAAAGAACTGCATTGTGCTAACTTCAATCATTCAACAGATTTGGAAAATACATTGGTTTCGAAAACAGAAATAAATTGCGAAAAAATTTTGTAGGTTAGAAATGTTAAATGTAAGATAATAATCTTACCAATGTGACAATGAATTAAGTTTATAGCAGTTACAGTTAGTGTAAACAAAAATTCCACACATTTGATTCGTTAGAATAGAATAGGATATCAAAAAGTTTATAATATCGTTTACATGTTATTTAAATAACGAACTGTAGGTATATTTTTTTTAAAACAGACATTTAATTTATTATTTTCTTCCTCTTCGGACGCCTTCTTCAAGAAATATTTTGTTTATTTTCATTTTTTATTTGACAACAACAATTAAAAAATTAAAGTTGTTATTGTCAAATAAAAAAAATCCTGAAAAAAACACAACAGAAGTTCCATACCTCTTTTGTTAATTTGTTAGTTTTATTTAAAAAAAATAAAATAGTATATGAATAATTTATAAATATTTTTTAACATATTTTGCACTCGAAAGAAATTGTAATCATAAACTTGAAAATGGTTTGTGAGCAAGATTGCGTTGCCAATAAAATTCCTTAAATTATAGAGTACGACTCCTAGGCCTTAAAAAGTTTGTTTGCTGAGTGCCCTCGCAGACTAGTGGCTAGTGGTAGTCTGAGCGTCGCATGCAATAGACTCTGGCGGATTTTTGCAGATAAGCCAAATAAATAGGTTTGCAGTGTGTATTTGTTACTATTAAAAAATAATAATAATAAAGAAGAAACTAATACGGACTTTAAAGCTACACTGAACTAATGTTTGTTTAAAAAGTGTCCACAATAATTTGATAATGAAAATATATTTATATCAATGTAACTGTCAACATTAAAACCCAACTAATATTATTTACATGATGTCAACAATATGAAAGTAATGACCAAAGGAAGTAAAATAAATACAACCGCTTATATACATTATGAGCCTAATTTTTATTGAAATAACGCTACGCCACACCCAACTGCAATAAGAAGTTGGGAACTAATAGTATGCAAATATTATTCAAGTATATCATATAAATGAAAACATCTTGCAATTCAGAGAATCATGCAATTAAATTAATTAACAATCGATATGTTGTTTTCTTATTTAAGCAAATTGTGAATGAAAAACCATTTATTGATTTTAAAAACTAACTTTATTTTAAATTATGAATAATTTATGTCAAGTTTTCCTTTAATTTAACGAACCTTTCCCTTGGCTCCTCATTAAAACGTATAAACGTTTGTATATTTTCAACATTAACAACAAGACAAAAGATCATTAATTCCAATAGGCCATCAATAATTTTGTATGAAGGAAAATAATTGGAAATGGTTGTCATTGGATATCAGAAAATTTTTCATTGAAGTCACCAAATGACAAAGAAGGAAAAAAAATCTTTAAAATGGAGGTTTGTTTTCCCACCACCAAATCGCCATTATCTTCTTTTTCTCCACTAGGCAAGAATTTATTGTCATTATTAGCAAAATCAATCGTACATTTGGAAAACGCTTGATATTATGAAATGGTGTCAGTATCACGAAATCACAATACACTAGCAACATTTTCCCCTTTTTAAATCGTTTTCAATAACTCACGTTCCCTTATGCGATTTGTGAACAAACTGCAATAATGTTCACACAATTGCTGTGAATTTACAAAGTCAAATATTTCCACGACAACTATTTCGTTGTTGTCCCATTACAACCCAAATTCTTATTTACAAACACTCTGTGCGGCCGTCATACTTACATATGTACGAGTACGAGTACATGCATACAAATGTACTTTTTGTGAACAGACGGACAGACGGACGTATATGCGGACATAAATATATAGTAAATTTTATAGTAGATCCCTGGAATAATATAAATATTTTATTTTATTTTTTCATTAGCTGTGTGTATTCGCAAAATTCTCTCCCATCAGCAACAAATTATTCATTTTAAAAATTTACCCCATCTTAAAAATATTGGTGAAGAGAAAAAATTATTTTCGAAAATAATAATATTATTGGATAATAATAATTCGTTATATCTTAGTGTAGATTATGGTTTTGCTTTAATTTTAATTCTTTATTTCTTTTTATAATTTTATTTCTAACGTTATGGTTTTTAATATTTATTAAAATCATTATTCCAGACATTCTCGACAATGATTTTTTAATTATTTGTTGTTGACTTACCTGAGTATGTGCCTGCATTTTATTGGCTGTAATTAAATCAACAATACTCTTTAGAAAAATCATGTTTGAATAGCATTCAAACTCATATGCTTATAAAAAAATCAACAAATACTATATGAGAATTCAATAGAATTCAATAATATTTCTCTAAAAGTATTGTACTTATGCAAGTATGTTCTGTAAATCCTAAGTAGAAGATGTGACTGAATTCTCATATGTGATTGAATTCTCATATAGTATTTTTTTATTTTTTTATGTATACATATGAGTTTGAAAATTTTTAAACATGATTCGGCAAATGAGTACTGATGATTTGGTTAATGTCAATGAACCCCATGTGTATTCTTTTAGTCCAGTTTATTCACAAAATAATAATAATGATATATTGTAAAGTTGCTTTACGAAATGCACGTAAAAAATAATGAGAAAGTTAATTTGAATTGAATTATATACAATATTCACTTAGATTAGCACGCAATGAAGGCGATTCGTTGTTCTCATCTTAAATAAACTCTTGGCATAGAATTTGCGGCAATTGGATTAAGTCAAGTTAAATGGGCAAAAAGAGAGATCACTTCGTACATGTAATGCATAAGAGACAATTTGCATCTTAAGTGATCCTGTGTATTTCTGAAAATCCTTTTGTCTTGTTAGATTTTATTGCTACGCCCCACAGCCACCTTAAGCAGCGCTAAGGTTTGTCCATAATTCATGATGTCATTACACATGGAGTCTACTTGCTGGTCTTAGAACGGGAGGTGCTCAGGGTAACCTTAGCCACCTTTTATCTAAAAACCAGTCGCAAATACTAACAAAAGATATCGCCTCTTCAATTCAACATAGTCATATCGCAAAAAAATCATACTTGGCAAAGTACGTTTAAAATTATAAAGATTCTTTTTGGTAAAACTTCATTCATTTAGCTTTAGATATAATTTTTTTTTTACAAAAAAAGGGATATTGAGGAACACTTTTTCTCAGTAAATCAAAAAAAAAAAATAATTTTTTGTTATATGGCTATGTTGCATTTAAGGATAACTTTTTTTAAAGGCCATATTGACACTTTTCGGTATAATTCGGCTCAGGTTCAGTTATTCTTCCGATATTGAGGAATATTCTTTTCGCATTAAATTGAAAATTTTGATTTCTTGAACGATATTGCATCAAACGACATAAAACGTAAATTTGAATAGTGTTAAAAGAATTTCATACCAAACTGTGGGGTTTCGAAGCTGACGCCCATAATAAATCACTTTATCTTTAGCGTAGCCTCAAATCTCACAAATGTTGTCTTGGCTATTTGATCCTTTGATATTAAAAGATTACCTTCCAATTTTAAATAAACTAACGAATCTCAATTTATTTGCACAAACTAATATGGAAGTATTGGCCTTAGCCGACCATAAGCCTCAACAAATATTCTTCAAATATTTTTTGGGTATAATCCCGAAAATTTTCAATATGTATTAAGTATTTAAATTGAAGGACTTTTTTTCCTGCTTTCATAAAATCTATGTATATCGAAGACATAGAGATTTATCGAAACAATTTTTTGTAGTTAACCGAGTTTTATATGGAGTAGTAGTCGCTTGCCAGCTATGACACATGCTCGCATTCAAAGGAAATAAATCTCTGACGTTTCCCAAACAAACAGCAAAAACACTGTATAGTCAGTTGTTCCTACATATTTTTTTGTACATTCTGATAAGCGCATAAATTAGCGTGAAGCGTGCAAAAATTGTTGCTGACAAAAAAGGGTCTTTCAAACTCTCACCAACGTGCAAACAAACACGCACAAAATACACACAGGCACATTTAAACTCTTGTCTGTATAGAAGTTTGCCAGTTTTGGCACCATTATTTGTATGTGTGACTGTGTGTGTTTGTAGGAAATAAAAGTAAATGATTATTTTTAGTTTTTTTCATACTGAAATTTTATTGTTCTAGTCTAATATGAAACAATATTTTTGACACTTTTTTCCCGTTGCTGCGTTAATGCTGCAGCTGCCTGACATAAAGCAGCACAAGCTTTGATTATTTTGTACAAGCAGGAATACAGGAATATTGCAGCTTGCTTGCTCGTTGGATGACTGAATAAATGAGTGAGTGACTGACTGGATCGCTGGCTTGCTGAATGGAATGACTGCGTTGGTTACTTGGTTGTATGTATTTATTTGTAAGATGGATGATTTAATGGTGGTTCAGTTTTAGGTTTAAAATGTTACGCTTATTTTGATTTGCTGGGTGGATGTTTACTTTTGGCTTTTATAAACGCTTGGTGTGTCAGACCTTTTGGCATTTATTTCATTGATTTGCTTTTTTTCGGGTTTTTATTCAAAATATTTGTAATTTTAGGAACAACTTATATTTAAAAATTTCTGTTATACATTTACGAAATGAATGGGGTTGTTGTTAGTGCGGCCATATTTGATAAAATTGTGTTTATTCAATTGTTTTTGTTAAATAATAAATATTTCCGATTTTCGCTTACTTCTCATTAAACTCCGAAATGGCTGAACTTCATGAGCTCCTAAAATATGTGGTAGTGAAATTATGGATTATAAATTTTTCTATAAGGCCTTCAGAATTTATGTCCTTACGTCTGCACAATTTTAAACACAAAAACTTGGGAGATTTTCTTTTTCAACAGCACCAGTAAGATGACCGGCTTGTTCTTAATAATATAAACTGTTCGATGTTAGAGCCTTTCTACCGTGCACTCATTCCTTCTCGCTAAAGTTCCTTAAAAGAGATCTTTTGGGAGAAGGACCAAAATATTCTCATTTCTCTTGGCTCTCATATCTTATGGACTACCTAAAGAAAACAAAATTCTATAAGAACTATACCAAGAAATGCCCGCATTAGAATTAACACGATGTAGTAGTTCAATTCCATAAACCTAAACTGAAAGTAACAATATCCTAAAGTATATAACAGCATTAGTTGCAGGATATAAGCCACTTTGAATGGTTCTGGCCCTATGCTCCCTCGAGGTGTGAAAGGAACGTATATAATTTAACGCTTTTGAAATTATTAATAACCATGCGATATTACAACAGCTACCACCAATTAAAAACAAAAACCTTGAACGCCAACAATGAAAGTAAATATTTATTTTAACTAGAAAGCTGGACTTGCTTAAGTTATATTTTATGTCTTCTATAAAACGGGTAAAACTTTACCCACTTTCCGTTGTTAGTTTTATGTGAATTAAGATTTTGGAAACATTTCTCAACAACAAACAAGATATGAACAAGAGAAAACTAAAACTAAATCAATTATTACAAGTTTTTAATGGGAAATATTTTATAAACTATTCGCGAGTAAATCATTTCTTAAACTTAATTTCTTTTTCTATAGTAATCTATTTATAATTAAGGAAATTATTACAATTTTGTAGAAAAATAGATTTTTTGAAAATGTTGGCAGAACTACAGACAGTCAAGTTTAAAACTTAGAATTATTAAACATTTCTTTGGAATATTTATTATGGACATAAACGGAATAAATAAATTTATTATAATGAATATGAAATATTTTACCATCTTATTTATCAGTGGTGTGGCAAAGTCAACGAAGACTTTTTTCCATAAAAAATCTAATTTTATTAAAAATATTTTCATTATTATTGTATTTAAACCAATATCGGAATAAAATAATTAAATTTCGTTGCAATTTTGCTTTTTCAGCCTTTTAGATTTCTAATTATTACAATAATATTGATTACATTTTGTATTCCACCGATTTCAATAATGCTTCTTTTAAAGAAAAACAAACTTCAAATGAAGAACTGAACAAAATATTTATCTTGGCATTACAAAAACCAGCCACATTGGCGTCTTCCAGGGAAAAAAGCCACAAAACATTAATAAGCTCCATTGGAAGGGGAATAAGTATAAAAGAATATAATGATTATTTGCTGTTATTCATACGAGTATTACAATATTCAAGCATAAAATGAGCAGATATTCTTATAATCATCTGTAAAATGTGAAGTAAAAGAATGATTTCATTAAAATGTGGTAATGAATTTATGAACCTCAACTTATCTGTACCGCAGAAAATTTCTTCGGGTAGTGTGTTGAGCCCTACAAATCAATCCAGATCCAGAGTTAAAATCTAACTATAGAAAAAATTATAAATGCCCCTGTGGTGATTTGCCGGAGGGGTTTAATCCAACTATTATTTTTTTATTTATTGAATTTTTTTAATTGAACCAACAATGAGTATTCAAATCTTAAATCTAAATTATTATTGATTTATTCCCATCCAATGCCAGACAAAAAACACTAGTTTCTACCTTTTCTTCTGTGTTGTCTTCACATCTACCCTGTTTGGTTAAGAGCAAGAGTGTCCTTCCTTCTCAGCCGAGTGCGGCCTCTATAATGCAGTATGTTGCGGTCTAGCGTGTTTGAATGCTACTAAAGTTTTTTTTGTACTCACGTATTTTGAATCCATTGTTTTAACAAGAGGAATGTTTAGATCTTGATGAATGAGCGAATTTCTAATATACCAGGGACAGTTTTATTATGTCGTCTTTGAATTTTTTCTATGTTGAACCCTGAGACGGTGCCCCACAATTGAGTACCATAGCACCATATTGGTTTTAGGATCGCTTTGCATAGAAGAAGTTGCCAATGTTGAATCTCTCTCCATAAACTAATTAGTTTTAGCCGCCTTTAATTTCATTTGCATTAATTTAGGGTCTATAAGCGATTTCAATGTTAAGCCTCTATCAAGATGAATGCCAAGGTATTGACTTCATTGTGTTGCGGTATTGAGTGGTCATTAATTTGGATGGGGGACATGTTTGCCTTCGCAATGTCAAAGTGATGTGAACACATTTTTACTCGTTCGCTTTTATTCTCCATGGTTTGAACCATTTTGTATTCCTACAACTTGAGGAACTGACCTTCGTAGACTAGTAGGTAGTGTACTAGACTCGTAGTGCGAAGGTCCCAGGTTCGAATCCTGCCGCAGAACTCTGGCAGTTTGTGTCTGATAATTAAAAGGAGCGCACAACAAGCCTTCAATGGCTTAAGTGTATGTCGTATGACATGGGCTATCACACCACTCCAATCAACCTAACCTACAACTTGAGGAAGCCTGTTGCACATTTTTATAGATGCTTAGAAAAGCTGTATCATCAGCAAATGTACTGCCTTGATCAATTGAGATCCAAAGTTAAAATCTAGCTATAAGAAAATTGATATATGACCTTGCGGAGGGGTGAGAAGAAGAGGTTCAATGTCATGGATTATTATTGTAAGTCTTGGACTCGTTATGATGATCTAGAGACTGTATTATTACCAAAATTTATATGCTCCAAATAGTACCCCAAAAACCAAGAAATTTTAATGTTGAAAATATTACTAGGACTGAATTTTCATAAAAATAGAAAGCCACTAAAGAACCCGAAACTCTTCTTTATTTAAAAATTTTTAAAACGAATATCTAAATGTTCCAACATATATGCCAACAAGTGTATCATTAGCGGCCTAGAACTTTCCGAGCAAACTTTTAAAATGTGTCCAGGACTATTCCATAAGGCGAGTCAGCTAAAATAAAAATTGTATTCTTGCCTGTGCTGCCCTATTGTAGCGGCCAAAAGTCGACAAAATCCATCGCCTCATTTGCGTATAGATGACTGGATCTATACAGGGTAGTACTCTGCATAATCCTCCGCTAAAAATGTCAGTACAGGAGTTTACTGCGTATACTAGACATCATTAAATAGAAAACTGGAGACCCAAGAGCCTATTTAATTTTTTTGGACAACTTGTAGAAGACCTATGTATCAGAATATCTGATCAATAATATCCTACTGCGGCCCTACAGAGGATTTTCGATATTTTAATACCTGAAAAGAATCAATGGTCGTACCGAATCGTATGGAACGGAGATGCGGATGGCCCCAAGCATGAAAATGGTAATAAAGGGGGCGGTTGTATATGATTCCAATTTTTAAATGGCCATTATCTAGGGTAAGTGCACGATTATCATTCAGGCGAAAATACACGCCATATTAGAAAACAAATTTCAAAATTTGATGTTTCACAGCGAAGACAAGTGTATCTACATCCCCAGGATAGTGGTTCAACGTAATCAAATAAATTAACAAAAAAAATGTGCCCACGAAGGCAAGACAAGAAAAATAAGAACACATTTTCTCTGGATGTTAATGTGACCCAAAAGCTTTTCAGTTCTTCCTTCTATCACTTTATACAACATAAATAGTTCCATAATTCCAAATACAATACAAAATTTTTATATTTTTTATAACCCTTTACTTTGCGTGATGTAGCTGTAGGATATCCGGTTCTAGAATGCCAAGTTCTCATAATTATTTATTGACTCAAACGGACATATTGAGATAAGGATTTTTTAATGCGATCCAAGGATGTTTCGAATTCGATATATTTTTTTTTACAAATGTTCGGTAACCAAGTTGAAAAAGTTAAATATTTCCTTCAGGAAAAGAAGATATTAGAGCGCAATTAAGATATTTTTCATCGATCTTGGGCGGAAGGAAGTATTTCATTTAAATCGGTCTTTAGAGAAATATTAACGAAGGGAATAATAAAATTTAAAAAGCTTTGAAAACATTCCACCTCATATGTTTATGAGAAAACAATCAAATACAATATGAGAATTCTCTATCATAGAATATTAATGTTATAAAATACATAATCAGATCAGCCTTAAAATATTTTTATACAAACAGCGCAACAAACAATTATACTCAAGATGAGTCAATTTTATTTTTCTTGCAACATGTATACAATTGGACCCCCTTTGGGTGTCAATTATTGTATTTATTAAGTAAAACGAAAAATAAAACCAAAATAAATAAATACTTAATATTGAAATTTATCATAATGTATTTGAATTTTTTCGTGATTAATGTTCATAAAGTATTTGAACTTCTTAAATTTGTTCGTTGTGGACTTGACTGTTCATGGCACTCACGATTTGGTGTAGTAACCGATGAAATCTCGGCATATGAACAGCTAAAGCCACAACAAACAAATTTCAAATGTTCAAATATTAAAATTTAAACAGCTTCAATCTCTTCCTTTGAGGCCCTATGCTCCTTATAGGATCGATGGGAACATATATATAATCTCTTCCTTTAAATGAATAATTGATCTATTCAAAGCTCTGTGAGATCAATAACAAACCAAATGATCGATTAAACGATCGATCGCTGGATCATTCAAGCGATGATTACAAAGTCTTTGAAAAGTCAGTGCCATTGTTAAGATGTTCCTTTCCTAAAGTAGAGTAGACGAGAGACGGGTAAAAATGCCACACATAATAGAGTTAATAAAGATGTAGTACGGCGAATGTGTATATATTTATATAATACATATAAACGAGCAGAGACTATAATCAAATGAAGTATTGATCATGGAAATTGATTGTTGGATTTGCTTAAGTTATATTTTGTTATAAAAAAGTGGCTTAAGAATATTATTATGCAGCAAGTGTTGTTTGTTGGCTTGTATTTTTCATGTTCTTTGTATTAAAGCTTTGCTAGACATTTAGGCATTTCTGATACCAGCCAGCCAATCTGACGGCATTGGCAACATGATCATCATCAACGCAACATCATCATCAACACTATGATCGTCAAATCGTTTAAAATGCGAGTATTGCAATTTGTTTTGTATTCTTTTAGGATAGCGCGCGAATTGACTTTGATCATTTTACGGTTGTTTAGAGATTTTTTTTCCAATATACGAGTAGACACACACAAATATACTATTGATGCTAGGAAACTCCACTAGGGTACTATTAACCCAACTATAACATATTTATTTATATGAAAAAGAAAACAGTTGCTTCTCTAGCAATTCCCTTGATGGAAGAAGACTGAAGCTCATAATATCTGAAATGAAATTTAACACTTGCCGATGACTCATTTGCTTAGAGAGTTTCTGCTTCAAGTCAAGCTTTTTCATGAAAATCATTCGTGCTTTTACCAACTCGTTGGCAGTGCACTTGAGCACGTCGCAAGCTTGACAAATTCAAATAGCGGTTTGAATTTTATCTTTTCGTTGTTGTTCTTGTTATTGTTGTTGCTTTTTTTTGCACCGCGATGGTGATGATGGTGGCCCATCGGAATGATCGAGTTTCTTTTTGTCTTCTCTCTCTCCTTCATTTAGAAATAAATACAAAATAAAAAGTTTAAATGTTGATTGTTATTTGTTATTTGTTTCATTTGCCAGCATTTGCACCATTTTTTCCCTTCAGCCTTTGAAGTTTTGCCGACTCTATACCACTGTGGCAGCAATAGCAACAATTGCTTAAAGTTTATGTTGGTGATATTGTGATTTTAATGTTTTGTTGCGTTCAAAAGTGATTGTGAAATTTCTACTTATTTTGAATTCTTTGTTTTCTTATTATTTGTACAAGCAAATGATTTTTTTTTTAAGTTTTGTAATTTTCTTGGACAATGGCCAGTCAGAGTTATAATGATAATCGACCACAGATTGCATTATATCTTTTGTTTCTTTACTTTTAATAAAAAAATTATTATTATTATCAAATTATGTTTGTTTATGAAGGAATTATATAATTTAAAAAAAAATAAAAATTTGGCATATTTGCCAGCCAAACGATAAACAATTGACCTTTACAAAGACATGATTTTTATAAAAAATATACGTATTCTATTTATAATAAAGGTAACGATCTGTCATAATGTATGAAATGAAAATAAAATATTAATTACACGTAATTTGTTTATATAAAATTCATTACAAAGGTAAATAATAAAATGTAAAAATAAGTACAAAAGCACACATATTAAAAAAATATTTTAACAAAATATTAGCAAAAATTTATACGTGTAAAGAAAATCCGTCCCTATTAAATGTAAATAAAAATTTTGGCTAAAGAATTTTAGCTCAGAAAGATATATTTGTGGCAAAAATTGTATGTGGAAACATTCTTTATTAACTTACTTTTGCTTATATAAAACCTTCTTGCAATAAAGAATTTACCTTCTCTAAAGAATAATTCCAAATTCGACAATTTTGTTCCATATCATCCAGAAATGGGATTCATCGCTAAAGATGATTTTTTGAAAAAAATGAGGGTCTGTTTCCAACTGCTACAGGGCCCATTCACCGAATACAGCTACTGAGTCAGTTGCATTTTGTGCAGGTCCAAGAGGCGTGGTCTGCGAAATGCCGACACCTCTTAAGCGACGCGATATTAACTCCCTCGGATTCTTTTGCATACTGTCATGGAGAGTAGCAATGTTTCCGGTAGATCTAGTGTTTCGTCATTTGGTTAATTTCTTCTTGATACAGTGAACTCAAATTTATACATCACACTGCGAATATCCCTAACGGTAGGACGATTATGGCGACCGTAAATTAAGCGAAACGCGCGAAATATTGTTCGAAAGTGACACCCATTTTAATAAAACAATTATAATCTTTTGCACGTGCTGTTGAACGCTATATCCATCCACGTCAATTTATCCAAATAGGCTGAATTCGACAGATGTAGCTTCAGCAATATGGCCGCCATCAACTGTTAAGGTTTGAATGTCCCTATTAGAATATGTATACTTTAAATTTGGTGCGAGATATTTTGTGGACAAATAACGTAGTCAGGCACTTCTTTGATGGTATATATGTACTATTAACTGGTCGGTGATTTTAGGATAAATCAACAAGCCTGCTAGAGAAACTTTCGAGAAATAATAGATATAATAGTATGTCAAGCAGGTCTAAAATAGATAAGTATTTACTTATGTCGTACGTAATTGTAATTTTTAGTGAAGACTTGGAAAGTATTTCTTAATTTTCTTAATCTGTGTGAAGATAAATTTCGAAATTTATAACGCTAGACACGAACCAGCTGTCATTACAGGGCTCTGTTAAGGCGATAACATAGGACTGTTAAACACGACAAATCTAGGAGTGGAATCAAGTGGAATTACGGTTACATATTTTGACCCAGTGGAAAAAAATATGCCAGGCATACTGCCTGTTCCATATGTTTTTTTTATAACATGAACACAACAGGAAAGTTAAAATTTTCTTATACCAAAATGTTGGAATTTTTCATAACATTATAAAGGATTCCAGGAAAATGGAAAGAAATGAGGGAATAAAACTTGACGTTATTTAAAGACTTAAAGCTGCTTCGTGATCCCCAGTGGTCAAAATATCCGACAGTGCGTTTTTTACTGAAAAATGTTCTGTTTATCTGATTTTTTTGAAATTTTGGAATTTCTCTAGAAGATAAATAGCAGAAAAATGAAGAAAAATGGGCGGATGAAAATTGATGTTGTTTAAAAATTTAGTGTCCCTTTATGAACCCCAGTGGTCAGAATATCCAATAGTGCACACTTCTGCAGTTTCCAATGCGAAATTAGGCGACGAACTGCTGAGTGGATGAGGACTCTATTCTCCGGAATTAGCGCCAAGTGACTATTTCTTGTTTACAAGCCTAATGAAATGGCTCGACAGATAGAGGTTTGATGCCAGCAATTAAATCATCTCATAAACAAATACCAATTTTGATGACATCGACAAATCTTGTGTTTATAGAAGAGATAACAAAATTGGAGAACCATTGCCCAAATGGGGCCGAGTTGAAAAATAAAATTATTTTTTATACAAAAACCAAGAGATTATTACCAAGAACATTTGCAGTCGCTTGGCTGGGTAACCACACTCGTCTATGTATGTGTTTAAAGTATAAAAATTATTATTTTTTACAAAATCCTCTTATTGAAGAAGAAATTTTTTTTATAAAAAAGTGTACGCTTCTGTATAAAAAAATATTTTTGCAAATGTTTTGTTTGTTGTGGCTTTAGCTGTTCATATGTTAACATTTCATTAGTCGCTAAACCAAATCGTCAGTGAACTTCAAGCAGTTTGAACACATTTTGCAAAAACTCTAATTGTTTTAACAATTAGTTGGGGAGAATATCCCGAAATATTAATAAATTTCAATATTAAGTATTAATATTTTTGTTTTACAAAATAAATTTCCCATGTCTTCAATAAATCAAACATAATTGTATAAAGAAGCCTGTAGGTCTTTAATTTACACAATTCTTTATAAAAGATGTAGAAACGATAATTCGCCTAAAACACACACAACAACAAAATTCCACAAAATATCTACCAATAAATATTCTCAAATATTTGAAACGGTTAAATTACAATTTGGGTAACAAACAGCAAAAAACAAAAGCAGTAAAAATAATCAATTTTATTTAAAATAATACTTTTAATAAATAAATTAAGTGGCGTTAAAACAAATTGTGCCGAGAATATTTTGCGGCTAAACACACTTCATACATACTTATGAGATGGATAGATACAGATAGAAGCAAACGTATTTAGACGGATATACAGAGAGACAGACACATGACACGTAAATACATTTTAGCAGCAAACAATAACAACAAACCGAAATTTAATATTTGTAAATTTGCGTTACGTAATGGCATTTAAAGCGTTCCTTATCAGATTTTAGATGCTGTTTCATTCTTGTTTTATTAAATCGATTCGACAAAAAAGAAAAAAAGGTGAATATAATGAAATTGTTAAGAGAGAGAACAAACCTTCCCATATCGTATTTTTAAATTTTGTTTTATGTTAAATTTTTTACACACTACACCCAAATTAATACACACACATACTCGTGTACAAATATTTACTTGACTTAGAATATACAAGAGTACTTGTATTTCATTTGGGTGTGAAGAGTTTGTTTGCTGGGTTGATGCTGATAGAGAAATTGGAAAATTTGATAAATAAACGTAACAAAATGCCATTGAAAATCAAATAAACAGGGTAAACATTCCGATACAGAAATAAATTCCAATTACAGATTTTTGTTTAATGAGGATGTTTAAGTCTAATGATTTCATCACAATGCAAAAATCAAACATTGCTAAGAAGTTATTTCTATGTTCACTTTAAGCTTTAAGCGGCAAACAGACATAAAAGAACAAAAATAAAATCCTAAGTTTGAAAGCATTTATTATTTAAATTATGCTGCAAAGTTTGTAACAGCATTTGCTAAAGTTGAGAAATTTTCTAAGATGTCATTATTGATCATAATGTATCGACATTAAGGAAAAATCGATTTAGCAATTATAAACGGCCACATAATTTTTGGCTCGAACTGTTTATTTAATAACAATATTTATCAGAGCACCGTATTATGGAAATAAAAGCTTGAAACTCTTAAACAAATTTTCTTATGAAAATTTTTTATTATTGAAAAAAAAATCTTTTAAATTAAAATTTAATTCAAATTTCTTTCTTTCCTGTTCCTGTCAAGTTTTCTATATAAAGTAAAAGATATTAAAGCGAACTTAATATTTTTACAGTCGAATTCAAATAAAAAAAAATTTTAAAATTTCAGAAATTGTTTTTCGGTTAAGAAAGATTTTCGTTTAAGTGGACTCAGCATAAGAGAAAACCATTTTGATTAAACGAACTGAGCACTTCAAAAATTTTTCTTTGAACCGAGAAGACGAATACATGTCTAACACATAAATAAGGAAAATTAAGTACATCTATTCCTATTTTGAATTAAAATTTATTTTGTGTACTGAGAATTAAAGTGCAATAGCGATAAATAATTTTTTCTTCTGCGTGATGTTTGTTTCATATAATCTTGCACTTTCAGAAACAAAATGTTATTAAAAAGGTTCTCGTTTAAGCGGAATTTCTGATAAGCGAAATATATCGTTTTAAATTATTTCAAAAAATAAGAGCTTTTGTTTAAGCGATTTTTTTCTATTAAACATCGTTTGTTTATCCATATTCGACTGTACTAATAAAATTCTGTTTATTCATAAAACTTGTTTGGTAGTTTTTTTTTCGTATCGATAATTTTTCTAAAAGTGTAACTGTTAAATTTAATTTTCTTTTTTATAAAGAAATATTTAGCTGAAAATCTATGTTACTAATAAATTTTCTGAAGACATTTTTGTTGTCGATAATTTTCAATTTTGTAGACATTTTTTTTACCGATATATTTTCAATTTGTATATGATTTTTTTCTTTCATTTTTTAAGATAAATTATTAAAGTAGATAAATTTTCTGCGCTCAATGAGTTAAATATATAAATTGTTTTTAATTTATTAAAAACAATTTCTGTAATAATTGAAAATGTATAGCAATTTCTGTTATCGATTAGTTTTCTAAAAAACTATTTTTTATTTCTCAGAAAATTCATAGTGTCGCCAAATTCTCGTTATCTATAGAGTTTTAATTTTTACATTTACTAAGTTTGCTGAAACCATTTCTGTAATCGATAATTTTACTGGTAAATATTTTGCAACAAATTTTTGTTACTAATCAATTTTTTTAAATTTCTTTTCTGTTAACGATACATTTTTAACTTTGCAACTGATAAATTTTCGCACGCCAATGCTATTGTCGATAAATAAAAAATTTTCCTTATCGATAAATTTTTGCCATTTATATAGAATTTTTTGGGCAAACCTATAATTTATTATTATTTATGTATGTTTGGAAATTTATTTTATTCAGGAATTTTTTTTTTATTAATATGACAATTGAAAAATTTTTTTGAAATATTGAATAACTTATTTTTTATATAAAAAAGAACTAACGCATGATTATAAATATCATATATATTAAAACAAAAAGGTCGAAAAAATAGTGTTAATGTATTTTTCTTATTGATAAATTTTTTTATAAGTGAAAATTTTTTCCCACAATTTTTATACATATGTTGAAAATTTTTTTAAAGAAATTCTTTTAGGCTATAAATTTTCTACAGAAAATGTTTTTTATCAACAAATTTCTATTATCGATAAATAATTTAAATTTCTATCATCGATAATATGTTTTGTCAATATTTTTTTTTTTTTTTTTTTTTAGAAAATGGTTTTAATCCATAAATTTTCTATACTGGATGTGCTTCCATGAGAAATTTCTCCCTTATTGTTTCCTGTTATTTATTTTTCAATGATTTTTTTTTAAGAAAATGTTTTCTATCGACGAATTTTTCAAACTGAATTTTCAGCTGAGTTATTTTAAAGAAAATTTTTCTATACAAGAGCTTTCGGTGAAAAATTGTTTTCGACCAGGTATCCTAAATGCTATATAAATACTGCAAATAGGATCTTCAAAAACGGTCCGGCAAAAGGCAGACCTTATGTTTAGTTACCAGCGCTACACAATTGAAGAGGCATGTGGAATGCTCATTTTGCATGTGGTGCTGGTATGTGATTGCATATCAAAAGCTCTGCTTTCGGTCGCCAGGTAACTACAATTAAAACCGATTGAAACATGTTGAATTACATTTCTTTTTAGACAATAAAATTTTAATTTAAGACTTCAAGTGGGCTTAAACCAGCTAAACATTTGTTGAACATTCCTTTAAATTAAAACATTCCTTTAAATTAAAATTATAATACCAGCCATATACCCAAACCAACTTAAATACATACATATGTACATACTATTTGTTTATGTATGTATGCATGATTATTTGCTCTGGCTTGAAATCTTAGATAGCTGCGTGTGCAGCGCTCAACAATCTAATCACTTTCAATTGTTATAATTTTTGCATTTCCTTAAAAAAAACTAAACGATCCTTGTCGACTGACAACTTTGTTAAGAGTCATAAATCACATCCTTTTCTAAGTGGCGGCGATAACTTTTCAACAACTTTGTTAATGTTCATATGATGAAGATAAAGTGCTCATATCTTTTCCTCTCTCGTAGCAGCTATTGCAGTTGTAGACAATTAAAGTGGGCCCACACAACAAATTTCCTATCGGCCACTACAGTGTTTTAATGACAATATGAGACACGACTTAGGTGGGCCCAAAAGTGTCATTTCAATAGACAATCATGACCATCTAAGTGTCCACAGACTTTGCTACTGTGTACAACAATTACCAACAATTAAATGACATTCACGACAACAGACAATGATAGACGAAACACTCACTCACATGAGTTGTTACTAGTGCAGCGGCAGAAATGTTTCAAATGGAAAATCCCAAAGGAAGCAAAACATTTATGTTCCTTAAAGACGTGCATTTAACAATAGATACACAGGAATGATCAATTATGTTGAGATAAAGGAAAGTAAGTTGGGAAATAAAAAAAGATAGAGAAATAAAAAAGGGCACAGCAGAGGATAATGGTTTGGCCAGACTAAGCGAAATTTTATAAAAAAAGACCTTTTCAGTAAACAATTAGCAGATTCCAGCTCGCCCGAGTAAATTCTTATTGTTCACATGCAAAACAACTAGAGTCAATCAGTTCCTCCAAACTCCTGAAGCTTTTAATGTCACAAATTTATCGTCCAGACTTTGGGCTGGATACGTGCAAGATCCAACCGGCACAGGAGCTCTAAAGTAATGACTTTAGATAAAGGCGTTTGTTTCTTGATTGTAGTTCGGAATGTTTGAAAAAGGAGGCGTTTGTTTCTTGATTGTAGTTCGGAATGTTTGAAAAAGGATGCCTACTTTCCACAGAAAATTAAATTAAAATTAATTTATCTTATACACACACAAAAAATAAAAATAAATTCAGATTCATGTGGACATCATCTCAAAAATTATTTTGGTTGGAACAACACTTCCAATCGATCATGAGCAAATATGTCTTAAATGGCTCTGGTCGACAAGCGATGGGAGGTTCATGTCATATAGCGAATGCTATAATCTTCATTCTATATGAAAGATTTGGTTACTAGGTTGTCCATCGGCGAGCGCCACCTGAACTCTTAAATAAGATTGTGTGATTCTAAAGCAGTAGATAATTTTCTTGTCAAAGTTTTTACGGAAATCCTGGAACATTTGTAACAATTGAACAATATTCTCATAGACGATATAACTTCGGCAAACGCTCAATGCGTTAGATTAACTTTACATTCGTTCGATCAAGAGCACAGTGGGTCCCTTTGAAATTACGTCAGATTAAGTCCACATTTACTAAACTAATGACCAAAATTTCACGAACTTAGATACATAAGTATTGAAGAAGTTAATTCCTCAGAATATTATAGACAGCCCAACAGTGGGCCGAATTTTACCACCTCAAGAGAGAAAATCCGATTGACGAAATTGTGACATTTTTGGATTTTGCTAACGAAATTTTTGATCAAACGTAATTTTTAAATGCCTACATATTACGAAAATCATAAAATATTTATATCTACAAATAAATTATATTATGAATTTCGGGATTTTTGCTGTTGATATATTATAGAGAATCTTTCAGTTTTCGCAAAAAATTACACTGGCCAGCAAAATTAAATTAAAACTTTGCCTTCTTACAACATTTATTTGCATTTAGTTTAAAAATGTTAAGTATTTTCCAATAATCCTAACCATTCATGTTTCATTTGCAAAGAGGCTTGAAAAATTACTTTTGTCGTCCTCTGAAATTCATAGAAAAACTTGTATACCTCAAAAGGTATGCAAAACGAGCGTTTAATTTCTACGTTGATAGACAAAGAACAGTTTCTGGCTTGAGACCACTATGATCTAGGATCAACCATAACGATTTTTGTTTGGATTAAAAGGTATTGGCCTACTCGGAAAGAGCTAATGCCAGGACAACAAAACATGATAAGTTCACTTTTATCATTAGGGCATCGATAGTACAATTTTGCGTCCGCTGCATATAAAAAAGGACTTATAAAACCAAGGTCTTTATGAAATTGGCTGTTGTTTCATTTTTCTATTAATAAAGTTCCCAAAACTGAATGCAAGAAAGATAAAGGCGATAATTTTCTGGAGAACACAGGCAAGATGACTAATAAAAGACACACTTTTTACATTTTACCGACACTATCATAGAGAAAAAGACAAGGTAATAGTCGTTTGCTTTATTTAAACTTTTTTTGGAAATTAGAAAAGTTCGGACTATTATCAACACGTTGGACAACTAAAAAGTCATTTTCATACTCGTACGCTTCGATATACACTTTCTCTACAAAAAACTCCAGGGATATATGTAAAGAGTAGGATAAGTGATACCACCAGGACCTTCGTATGATAGATTAACGCTACCAAAGCTACACTACAGGTCTGAAGTTTCCAGAATAGCTATTTGACTTCACTTCTCAAAAAAAGTCGTATAAAAAGTTCTTTTTCAACTGTCGTGTTTATTATGATAAATTTTCTAAACAATTGCTGATATACACGTAGAAATTTCGATTACAGATCTAGTATCATGTAATATAACCCAATTATCAGAAATGCTATTGCCTGCTGTTTACAATTAAGGCAGTACAGGATTTTTGTTATAGATAATGATGTCAAATAAAGTGATTCTGAAAATAATAGAAGGGCGGCAACCATTCTGGAAAGGACATTTCATTTCCTACAATATACTTTTCACAGCAAAAATTCAAACATAAATTAAAATGCTCAAAATAAGAAATAAATATTGTTTAATTACAAAAAATTTTTTGCGCTATTTTAACTGTAATTTTTTAATAGGTCATGATACCCAATTTTTTTATTATTATCGCACAAACAACTTATTTTATTAAAAGTCTTCATTTGCCATTGATGCTGCTGATGATGTTGGTTTCACTTGATTTCATTTATTCGTTTGCCCAAAAATATTAACTATATTTATTGCGCCAAATATTTGCTTAGTCTGACCAAACCTCCAGAAAAATGGCCAAATTAACACTCTTGTACAAAAAAAAAAAAATAACAAGAAACATAAATATTAAAATCAGGATATAAAATCTTGGCCTTAATTGATAATTTTGTTTTATTCTTTTTTCGGTTTTTTTTTTTGTTATTTACCTTAAACAAAGGATTTTATTTTTTTTGCTCAAAGAGAGACCGAGAGAGTAAGGAGCGGTGTGTGAAGGTATGAACCTTGTAGGTGGCAAGTATAACACCCGCTGGGCGCACATAATTAAAATGATGCACTATCTTTTTCTTTTTGAAGATACTCTCTGAGTTTTTATTTCAAACGATAGAATGTAGATGCACTTTTGCACTTGCAGAGCGCACAAAAATCTATTCTCATCTTTCATTTTTCCTCCTTCGCTTTGTTTTCCTTTAAAATACTTGTACCCATATTCTTATTTGTCAATGAAGTGTCATTTTGCAATGACATTTCAAGTCCTTACATGCCAACCTCCCCATATCGGTATTTTCTTTTAATGTGGTATGCTGGTGGTCCATACCGCTTTTGGCTGATCATCATCATCGTCATCACAATTAGTTTTTTTTTCCTTCTCTAGTTCTATTCTTCTCTAATTGTCTTCTTTTTTTTGTCTTTCATTATCATTATTGTTTCCATATGTCTCTGGTGTGTGAGGAACGAGTATATGGCCCATATTAGGGAAAATTATATTCGTATTATTGAGTGTGATATTGTTATAGATTTCTTTCACACAATATCTATCACTTTTATGTTTTGCCTACTCTTTATATTGCGTTTGCTTTTGAATCTAGTTTGTGGTAGTAGGAGAAAACGTGTCCTAAATAAAAGGCAATTGTTTTTAATTGTGTTTAATGACGATATTGATGGCTTATTAATACAATAAAGAAACAAACAAGTCACTCTTTTTAAATAATTCGTTTTAGAATAAAAGAAAAGCCGAGTTTTTAGTTCTAGGAACACACAAGTTGTTGGCGATATTTGTTGCTGTAATAAATATTTTTTTGCTATGATTCATTTATTCATTTATTGAATTAATCTTACAGGTGTTTAAGCGAGAACCTGTCGGGGGTTAATAGATATTAGTGGTTTAGCCGATTAGCAGCGGTAGAATAATTACAATGGGAACAGTTTAATAGGCTGTATGGATCTGAAATATTTGATTTCAATAAAGAGAAGTAAGAACAACGAACAGATGATTTTAATCAAGAAAAGAGAGGAGTCTATTTAACACTTTTAAATAAATTTTTTTTATGAACTTTTAAATGAGGACACATTATTGGCATCTTCTTTCCTGAAATTTTGTTGCAAAATTTTGTTGATCAGTTTATAAAAGCAAACCAAAATTTAACTCCCATAGAGATTTGCCTGTTCATTTCTAATAATCTCGTTTTCTTACTAAATTAAATTAATTAATACTAATTTTTCGACTTTTTTAAATATATCTTTAATTTTATTAACGAGCTTTAGGTCTTTTTATGAAAAACAAATTTATTTTATTGCAATATTTCGACGCCTTTTTGGGCGTCTTTCTCAGGAATAAAATTTGTTTTCTTTTTATTACAAAAGAAGACGGCCAAAGAGGCATGGAAATATTGAAATAAAATAATTTTTTTATAAAAAGGTCTAAAGCTTGTTAATAAAATAAAAAAATAGTAAATTATTTTTTTCTCTTCGAAAATGCAAAAAGTTTTACAATTTTAGAAAAGAAGTTTATATAGGCCTTTGCAACGTCTAGTTTCAACCACAAAAATTCTAACGCTTGACTTGGAATGCATTTTCGAGAACGATTCATTAACCTCGATCTCTTAAATATCTTTTCAACGCCTTCCGGATTAAATTTCCATTATAGTAACACAGCTTTTGGGAATCAACGTGGGACAAAGTCGTCCGACGGCAGCTTTTTGGTAGTGTTTCATCATATTGAATATATAACTGACAAGCCAATAATATTGCCCATGCACAAACGGAATAATTGATTAACATTTTTTTTTTTTATATAGAGACAATGAGGGAAAATGGATGGATCTAAACTTACAGCATCAATGAACCCTTTTGATGAGATCGCAACTGTAGTATCTCAGTATAAAATGTTAGAATTCATTGTCAGCTATGAATTTTTACTAGAGAACTATCTCTATCAAAAACCCTGGAGTTACCACTTTTTACTTTCCAAAATGAAGAAAGAAACGGCATTATCATTCCCACATGAGAGCTGCTACACCTACCGTCCAGCGTCATCAACGGAGGCCACGCATTCCCAGCATTGCTATACCTTCCATTGGTTTAGTTATGCAAGAACAAATTTATTTAATCGCCAAACTGGCTGCTCTGCTTCAAGTTGAGCCAATCTCGTTAAGTATAACACTTTCGGCAGAGGGTTCTATAAAAACATATCGAAGCAGAAGACAAACTATACAGGATAAGAATCTCATATAAACTTAGTGAGTTTTGCGCAAATCAGTTCTTGCATTTAATTAGAAGGGAGTCCACATTGATGTTTTTAATCACCTATCAAACGTTTAGTTGGAAGCCAACAATACTAAAGTGGACTCGCAAATGTATACAGGTAGCGAGAACATTTTCCGAAACTCAATAGATGTTCAAAAAAATAACACGAAGAACTCACGAACAAATCTTTATGAATTCAATTGAACTGACGACATTATAATAAGAAATAGAATATTATTAGATACAAAAGTATTAGGGATAAAACACTACCTGATGACGCAGTCAGAATAACTTTAGATGATGGATTAGTGATAGAATACCGAAAACTCACATCCCATTTGGGCCAAGAGGAAAAGTGAGGATAATGGATATGGATTAAAGGAAATACTAAAACTCAATAAAATTAAGGATGGTAAGTGTGTACATACCATTCGATCGAAGGAAGTGTAGTGCAGACGTTCGTGATGGTATTGGATCCAGTGAACGCCGGGTGCTTCGATAACTACCACTCGATTATCAATTGAACATATTACGCCCAGGACCGACTGCTATTTTCCGCATCAAAGACAAGGCCACCACAACTATGCATAACTACATTCCCAAAGCGATTCAAATTAATTGGCTTATTGGAAGAAATTCAACACTCGGCATAGATTGCAAACTTCAATAACTCGATCCTAAAACTAATATGCTGCTTAAGAATTCAAAAATGGGGCAGGGCCACAGTACCTACATACAATATGCAAATTTTAAAGGCAATAAAATTAAAACATTTCTACAATTGCTACAGCTCCCTGGTATATAAGGAAACTCGCGAAACTTGACGGGCCATTGGTTGAAATTGTGCTTTCAAAATGCTCATACGTATCAATACATGTAAAAAAAATTTAGTACCATTCCGCAACATTCCAAATTATAGAGGCCACAGCTGCGAAGGAGTGTTACCCTTGCTCAGCAGAAGTTGTGTTCGGTTAAGAATGCATGGAAACATTATTTCCTGTGGTTAGTTTTTGGAATAAGTTAAAACATTCCAACACAGCGTTAGATCAAAATTTTAAAGACCGCTGTCGAAAACAGTCATGTGTCCATCTTTTAGACTTTCGTGTAAATTAACTTGAGCTCGCATGTAGAATATCGGAATTTTCCTTTAAAGCCCATTTGCTCACAGAAATGTAGATAATTTTGGATTATGCCCAAGAACACCAGCCTAAATGACCATCTTTCTACCAAGTAGTCTTCTTCATCATGATGACATTATATCTCATTTGGAACTTTATTTCTAATTTGATTCTCCACTTTAATATATCCGGAAGGGAATAGTGTTTTAAGAACCAACATTTGGTTTAACAATCAAAGTACCCACAGAGTTTTAAAATCTTCTCACGAGAAGAACTTTTCATCACCGTAATGTCACTTCTTCAGATATGATCGACTTGATGATAATTTGGTTGGTCAACTTGACTATTATCGGTTTATAGTTATAAAGGCTATTTAGGAAGTGAATACGTACTACAATATAAGTAGAATATGGCTCAATGATGTACCCGGAGTTACAAAAATTTCAGGCAGCAAAAATTAAAACATTTTTGATGAACTATACGCATCTCATTGCAATGATCTTCGAGTCATATTTAAATTTTTTTTTTACATTTTATAAATTTTAAAAATTTTCTATTTCGATTATTATTTCTTTTTTATTGAAAGCTTTTATGAAAATCCAGCAGAGTTTGTAATTTATGTTCGGTGAAGAGAAAAATTCGAAGTTGCAACAAAAATCACAACAATGGAAACCTCACAAAGCAACGATTATAATCGTGGAAACAAGGATTTATGTTTGAAAACGATATAGTCCATGACTGCACTTTAAAGGATCTTTTTGCAGCCATTGAACTTTTGATAAAATGGAGCACTAAGTCAAAAGATTTAGCCGAAACATGGTGACCTAAATGAACGTCAGCGTGACCAACAAAATTAAGCTTCTGTACGCAAATTGAATGTATAGTCGGATTTTATATTGATTTTAAAATGATTTTCATTTGCATTTTTAGAAACAAAACAAAAGGCATCAGCCTCTTAAAAAATAAAGCTACAATTTATAACTACGACTTATAGAACTAAAACTAAAACTTAAATAATTAAAACAGTCTCATTGGGTTTTTAATAAAAAAATACATACAAATTAATAAAATAAACTAAAAATTAGAACGCATACAATATAAAACGAAAAGAAAATTTTACAAATTCCATAGTCTTCTTTCTTTTTCCTTGTATCTAAATTAATAAAATGGGAAAAATATTGAGAGAGATAGAAAATTATAATTTAATCAACGGAGCGTATTAAGGTTATAAATTTGAAAAAATAAATATGTAAATAGAATTGTGCGCATGAATGTGAAAAATGAAAGAACGAGTTGAACACGGCTGTCTTTGATTTTGGAAATTTGCATTGATCACTAACAATCCGGTAAATGACAAGTTATGCAAAGCAAGCCAAACAATTAGAAGCCAAAGTAGTGATAAGAAGAGGCTGAGGCTTTGGGATCAACTATGGGTTGATGATAAGAATTCATGTGATTGTTGCCGCTGGGAAAGAAGGAGTTGGCAAAGTTGTAACTATCCCATGAGGACGCCGTATGGTGATGATGATGATGATGCGAAGCTACACTAGCGGCAGAGGCAAATTGTGAGCGAAGTTGTTCGGCTGGCGTGGAGGAGAAGGCAGAGGTGGCTGTAGTAGGCATGGAGTAGGAAGAGCTACTAAAGCTGACAGCATTTTGAGTTGGATTAGCATATGAGGAGCTATAGTTTTGATTGTTGCTGGCAGTAGTGGGGGCAGAACTGTTTGTGGTATGACTGGGACTTTGTTGTAAAGGAGAATTAGCTGCTGCTGAGCTGGAGCTACTGGTGCTGTTGGGTGACATGGATGCCAAGGAACCTGTAGAATGGGCATAGGTATGATTGTGTTCATAGTTGTTGGCGTGTTGCACGCCACTTAATGTTGGCCAGGAGCTAGCAGTTTGTGAGTACAAGCCCATATTATGATGGCTAGTGTATTGAGCGGCACTGGATGTATTGAATGATGTTGCGGTACCGAAAGCAGGTACTTGTTGGGTATTTAATTGTTTGCGTAGACGTGCTCGTCGATTGGAAAACCATACTTGAACTCTGGCCTCAGTGAGGCCAGTACTTTGGGCCAATTCTTCTCGCGTGTAAACGTCAGGATATTGGGTGCGGGCGAAAATTCGCTCCAAGGCATCAATTTGTTCGTTATTAAAAGTTGTACGTGAGCGTCTCTGTTTGCGTTTTAATTCAACGCCCGGCTCGCTGTCATCTTCACTATCATCTCCCGAGTTGCCGGACAAAGGACCCAAAATACCATCAATTGAATGTCCATTAAGGCCACCTTCTGAACGACCACCACGCAAGAGACGACTAATGCTGCTTACCGAGGGTGCAGTGTTCTTATCGCAAAGTCCGGACTCAATCAGTTTAGCACGTATTTCCCAGCTGAAAATGCCAGGATTTTCCTGTTTCATTTCTTCAATTTTGCTCTCAATGTCAGGAGTGGCTACACGAGGCTTGCTGCCACCAATTACTCCCGGGCGTATAGAACCAGTTTCCTGATAACGATTCAATATTTTAGAAACACATCCATGTGAAACACGCAGTTGGCGGGATATGACACAGGGACGTACACCGGCAGCTGCCATTTCCACAATTTGCCGGCGTATATGATTTGGCAAGGGGCGACCGTTAATAAAAACACCACCTAATTGATTGACACGACCTTGCCCTGGGATTTTGAAATAAAAGATATTATATGTAAGTGAAACTACCAACAATAAAGAGATTTTTTTAAGTATGGCTTAAAGATCTTGATATGAAATTGCTCAATTTTCTCCTGTCTAAATAATAATTGTTCAAAATCCCACACACACGAATCATCACTTCAGCTCCTTTATTTAAAATCAATTAGTATTGTTGACTTGAAACAATGGTTGGCATTAAGGATTATCCTTGAGAAGACTTAAGGCTTGGAAAATTTTCATAAAATAATATTGTACTATAAAAGGTACACTTTGCATAAGAATTTATGCAATTTGCAAATCAATCTTGTGGAAAAGATTTTTAAAAAAGGCTAAAAAAGTATTTTCTTTTGTTGTTTGTAAATTTAAATTAAAGAATTGACTTGAAACATTTTTAAATCACAAGAAGATGCTTAAGTCTTAAGAAGAAAAAACAAAAATATACTCCAGCTGTGCAAGTTAATCATACAGAAAAATCATCTTTGCTTTTTTTTTCTTAATGCATATAAAGAAGAAAGTTTCGTTTAAGGTGATCTCCGCAATACACAGACTCTTTGCCCATTTAGATCAAAGCTTCAAGCCGAACGCGCCAAAACGTCTGGCAGTAAAAGGTTTTTTTCCCCAACTTCAAAACGTAACAAAGTTTAAACGACTAACATCATTATTGGGTTTAAGACGTAAACAAAGAACATAAAAACATAAGATCATCATAATGATCATCACATATGTATGTGCATTTTTTTACGTGTGTAAGATCATTGCTCTTTTATATGCACAAGAAAAAAATGAAAATATTATGATGAAAACATAAAGGAGGAGAGCCTCAAGATGTACATCTACATGATCAGCTTAATAAAATTGATAAGAAATGTTCTAGTGTTGGTGTGGTTTAAGGAATGTTTTAAGCAAGATCAGTAACATGACCTAGCAGATCTTTTTTTTTGTAACCCAAAAAATCTCTATTTTTTTATTAAAAAAAAAACAATAATAATTACCTTGAAAGGGATATCCAGCAAAATAAGGTGTCATATTTAGCGTTGATACAGCCATATTTTATGAAAAAAATATTTCCCGGTTTTATTTTTATTGTTTAGTAAAAATAGTTTTTTTTTAACGCGAGGCGTTTTTTTTTTTTATTATTTTAGATAATTCACTGCACGTTGTTGGAAATTATTTGATAACAAGTATTTGAAGTTTATTTTTTTAATCCAGCGCAAGTAATGATTTTTTCCATTTATTTCATTAAGAAATTTCCGGAAAAATCAAAAATCCCTTTTTCCTTTCCAGTTAGTGATGTGACTTGTTTGGTAGTCTAGTTATTACTGATTTAGAGATGGTCAATGTTAAGAGTAAAATAGAATTTTGAGATTTTCTCTCTTTGCTCCAATATCACTGCTATACAAACATACATGTCCCACACAAGTAAAACAACCAACAAAACAAACCAAGGCTTAACATTAAAGAAAACAACTACACAAACAAACGAATAAAAAAGGAAAGGAAAGGGAAACTTAAATGATCTTACTTCAATTTATCTTTTTCTCTCTCTCTTCCCTCTTAAAGTATAATAATTAAGGGAAATCAACATTAATTGAAAAGAGATGCACAAAAAACTCTTCTAAGCAATGGCTGCTTTCAAACACTAACTCTCTCTTTTTATATTACTCTCTCTCTCACTCTTTTTTATACAAAGGAAGTGTATTGTATTTGTTTTTTTTTTTAAACTTGAATAAGAGACCAACCCTCTTTTATTTAACTTCACTTCCACAATCGTTGAGCAAAATGCATTTGTGCCATTAAACAAGACTTTTATTCCTTTTTTTACTTGCACAAGCACAAATATGGAATAAAATCTTGTTTGCAAAATGGAAAAATGGTTGGTTTTTCATTGATTTTCCACAGTTATTTAACATCTCTTTTTGAAGTTTTGACCTAAGCCGACAGTTATTTTGATTTAATTTCCAATGGAGCCTTTACAACAAACAATCTTGTTTCTTTATTCCTTCTGGTAATTTCTTTTATTAATGTTCCTCTTGCTAGAATTTGCATACGATGTAGAGAATTTAAGTAATTCCTTTAAAAGGCTTTAGAAGTGCTACTTTGGAGGAAATTGATTTGACAGTTAAATTAAAAAAAATCGATTTTAGTAATAAAAAAATGCTAACAGAAATATGTTGATACATTTTTTACTTGTAACATAGAGGAAATTTATAGAAAATCAAATAAATAAAAGGAAATAAATATAAAAGGGATAACAGGACATCCAAAAATATATCCTTTAAAAGTGGTAAATATTATAAAAGCATACGCTATATTATGAAAAAAGCGCTGTGAACAACGAGCCATAACACTAAATGTTAAATCTTTCAAACCAAAGTTAGTGATCTCTATAGCTTATTATAATATACAATGGCAGTTTATACAGACTTACATCCCCAGACACATTGAAAACCATACTGAAAATGTTATTCCACGAAAGCTGAAAAATTTATAAAACTGTTCATCAGTAATAATAATACAAATGTGTCACATAGGCCCACAGGCAAAACTTAAAAAAATGTGTCTCAAAATATAAATGTAATACAAAGAACAAAGGCGGCGGATTTGAATGATAGTTGCAACTTATCATTTATGTGGTATTTAAAATGAAAGCTTCGAAAGTGGAAAAACTAGAATACATCGGTAGCATCCTTACCAGCGATGGCGGAGTGAACATCAGTGCAGACTAGCATTCGCAAAGAAAGATTATCATTTGCTCACGGTATAGAATATGGCGTTCTAGAACCATAGAACTTGAGATATTTAGCTCATAGGCCAAGTCAAAAACTATGTATTGCTGTTAGATCAGGATTGTTACCGCAGCACTGTGACACAGAGCTGATATCTGGTGTCCTCTCAAAATTTCAAAAAAAACAACTATTATAAAGAACTCAGTAAGAATTACATTGTTAGAAGCTAGACGACTGGATAGAACACACCTTAAGAAAGTCCAGGAATTCACATGGTTGTATGAAACGAGCACAAAACTGCTTGGAGAAATGCTTTACAAAGAGAGAGTTGCTTAAATCTTTCAACAAATTATGAGCTACCAAAAGGACTATTGAAGCGTGGATATATTTTGTTTGAAATATTTCTAAAAAGACAAAATATTAAAAAGACTTTTCTTTGAATGACACCATAAAAAACTATTAGTAATACGATTTTAATACGAATTTAAAATGTATAATTATCAGAAAAGCTTTAACAAGGCAATATATACATGTGAAAAATGGTTGTGCCTGCTGAAAATTAGTATTAATTAGCCTTATGATGATAGAAACTCTTAATAATTTTTTTCAGTCGTATATTAAAAATATAGAGTAGATAGGGATGTAGTCCCAACAAATAAACTAAAATTTAAGGCAAAGCTTAAAAAAAATACTTATCAGTTTCTAAGCATGAATTTAGCAAAAATTTACAGCAAGAATCTATGAAAGGTAGACATACCATTTCATAGAAATAAGTAAAGCTCGTTACGGAGCGAAATGTAGCAATGTATGTTGCGAATTACTTATATCTTTGCGACAATTTATTTCGTTTTGTTTATATGTCAAGTAACAACAAAAAATAATTAATCTTTGCATTGTATCTTTGTCCATTCTATGCCCCGGCCCATAAGAGATTCCCAAATTACTGCTAAATGTATATTTGTAACAAGAGTAATCAGCATTCCGCACTTATCCGCCAACGATGTTGTGAAGCCGTCACTGCTTACGACAATCACCGCTGTTATATGACATAAATATAATTAAAGCAGCGTGTTGCTCTGGTGTATGCAGGGAACACCAATAGGAACATTATGTATGAATGTTTGGAAGCGCATTGGTATCCCTCGTCTAAATAACGTTAATTTTTACCTAACATAGTACTGAGTGAGACCACAAAATTTTTTGTTGCATAGGTTTCTCAAGCAACATATCTTTAAAAACAAGCCACAATCGATAAATGCCCATAGAGCAAAGATACCGCAGGCCATTGCTAAAATTCAGCAGACAGAGTAGTAATTTACTCGTTGCCTCATTTATTGCTGAATGTCAACATCACGTATGTGACTTGTGTCCCATTTTATGTTCTGTATGGTATGAATGATTCTTAATCTGACCAGTTTCATATGTGGCCACTACAAAGGCAAATATTTTAATATTAAGCCGTTGTCTTCATTGACTGCGAAATATCCACACAAGTTTAGTTATATTGGTAATAAATTCGGTCTCTGTTAGTAGCGCAAAATGCAAATAGTTAAGTCTAGAATTTGTTGCACTTTGCAATACGAAACGAAATATGTTTCAAATATGTTCAAATTTATATGTTCAATATATAAATTTGAACAGTTTTCTTTTCCAATTGAATTACAATGCATTAACCGATATGTACAGAGAACATATCCACAAGTATAAAAACTAAGAAACAGTTCATCGATCACATAGGAGAGGCTTGAAAAGAAGTGATTCCATTTCATTTCGATTGGAACTTTCTCTTAAAGTAGGGTAATAAAAATAGATTTCTTTTAGGGATCTTGGGACATCTATCAAACAAGTCGTGCAATTTTGATTAATGTTCTCCCACACCTCTCGCCTTAATCTACAGATCTACATCATCGAAAGCGCATACAGAACTTCTATAGATATGATAATGGAACTATGGAATTTCGAGAGGATTCTTTGTTCCCTGGTTGTTAATAAATGGTTAGATTCTAACTCTGAGAGTAGTGCAGTATAATTCTGGAAGATGCATACATCAGCCAGTTAAGAGGTGACTAGCTAAGATGGATCTCGGGGATAAGGCTAGTGGTATAATCCGTAAGTTTGTTCATATGAATTTATTTTAGCTTAATCTTGTAATCAATTTCAGTTTTATGTATTTTGTGAAGTTAGTGAAGTCAGAAATAGTACGGCAATGCAAATACAAACATCAAAAATTAGCAATGACATATTCCCAATACACAAAAAGTAATGAGCTCGAAATTGAACGACAGTAACATTCGTCTCCTTCCTACACTTTCTTATATGGCACTAAAATAAAATTATTCCAAAACAGATGCTTTAATGTGATAATGCATGAAAAATAGAAGAAAAAACAATCAAAATAAGTAGAGGAAGCTTTGGCAGAGTATACAAACTCCGTTGATAACTAGCAATATGAGAGATGAAGCTTAAGAAAATTCTCGTATTCTTCTTCTAGCGCATGTTAGTTCAAATTATAAACGAATTCTGCTTAAGTATTATATAGACACGGGGCCAATGAGATGTGTGTGCGTGCTAGTAGCCAAATTTATTTGCCATCTTTTCTAGTCATGAAACACATTAAAAAATAAACATCATTCCCCGATGAAGTCTGATGAGATTCAAACCCGACCGACCTCATAAAGAAACTTAAACTCAAGGGAATTTCCTTTTAGTTCAATTTTGAAAATAAATATTAGTTTTAAGTATTTTGTGGAAATTGTGACATCAATGACAGTACAGAGACGTAGATAGTCTATCCAAAAGAGATTTTGCCACCCCCACCCCGCCTTGGTGTTATTTCTTCCTATGAGACTTGCATTAAATGGCATACGATTCCTCTTCGTTAAAGGAACATAAAAGTTTGGTTGTGCTTCCAAGCCGAAAGAGAAAAATGTATAAACATTTATAAAATTTATATGCACATATGCATTATCGTTCATGAATATGGTATATGCAACCTTCGGTTCACACATTCGATGTTCTAGTTTTCCATAAACTAAATTCTTCGTGATGTCTGAAATTAAAAATAACACGAGGAGGAGGAAAATGCTGAACAGTTCTGTTGTTATGGCTTCAATATCCCAGATAATAATATAATTTTCTTAGTAGACGCATAGCGAATATATATAAATACGAGAGCCGTATCAAAATCTGGCGACCTTCGTTTACGACTATAAAATATTGGGCAGCAGAGTTTAAGCCAGCCCGTACGAACTGCCAAGATCAACATCGCAGTACTCGAACCAATTGAGGTCACCACACCAGAAATGGTTAAGAAAATCCATAAAATGGTATTGGAGGATCGTAGGCTTAAGGTGCATGATTTAGTTGAAATGATAGGCATTTCAATAATCGCCTTTTAACCGCAAATTTGAAGATCAGAAAGCTGTGCTCAAGATGGGTGGCGCGTTTGCTCACAATAAAACGAAAATAGTGTCGCAAAGATGTTTCAATAGAGTGTTTGGCGATGTTTCATCACAATAAACCCGAGTTTTTGCTGCAATTCGTAACCATGGATGATATATGTATTACACTTGGGACAAAGGAACAGTCAACGTAGTGGACTGGAATGGGAAAATCACATCCAAAGAAGTCAAAGACAATTCTATCTGAAGGTCAGAGTGTTTCTTTTGGAATTGGCGTGGAATAATTTTTCTTCATTATCTTCAAAAAGGAAAAACAATCTTATGTAAACGGAATATCATAATGTCTATCTTAAAAACCATGGGCACTATGACACTTTATAGTTGTCATATTGTCCATGGACTTAAAAACACTTTTAAAAGCGTCGTAATATCCATGGACATTGTGCTACTATTAAATATGTTATAATATCCTTAAAGGAAGCATTTGTTTTATCGAAGCCGGTGTTTGAAACACCATAGAGGATTTCCTGCGCAGCCGGCCTTCGTTTCAGTTTTTCAGTTTGGGATCATTTATTACAATATATTGACTCTACGACACTGCACTCATGGGCATTACGACATTTTTGAAAGTATCCTTATCTGCAAGGATATTATGATATGGGACATATTAAATTAATAATTTCATTATCAAAAAAGGCTTATATGAACATATGAGTAAGAAGATGTGAGTTCTTATTGTCAGTTAATATGTAAAAGTGATTTTTCTCCCTAAATTATTTATTTGTTATTAGAAAATATGTGTGTGTGTGGCACATAAATATTTTACCCTAAATAATATTGAAAACCCGTTTGTATTGAAAAGTGAAAACTTATGAATATCGGCGTTTTTCGTTTTGTGTTATATGATTTCATACTTGTGTGATTTTCAATGTTGCATCATTATTGCCACACAACCACAATTAAATCAATGATAATCAAGCAGCAAACAATGACTACTTGCCACCTTTCTGATGATGAGGCGTTGAATGCCTTTTGAAAAGAAGCGATGCATTCAAGCATTTACCGACAACAATTGCCACCAAAATGTCTACCGCAGTTTATTGCATCATGACCATATGTGTGAAAGAATCAGGGGCATGGCTGTACAATCATGAACTCTAAATACTCAACATTATACAATAAGCGTTAATAAGAACACCAACATTAACAGCATTAGCGAACAATAGCGACAAAAAGAAATAAGAAATAAATGTTACGCCTGCGCAAATGTTGTAGTTTAAACGCCGCTTAGCCACCAAAGAAGATCATCATCTTGCTCTATTGCTCGAACTATTCATTCACACATGTTTGCCGCTTGATCACTAGCAATAATAATGGTGATCCTGTTTTAGTGTCTTTAGTGGTTTGTAGGCTTGTTGTAGCATTAATACGCGTGCCGCCTTGCTTTCTGTATTTTAAGAAGTTGCAAGGAGAGTAAATATATACTCATCTGTATTGTAATCACACTCGTTGCAATAGGAAAAGATCACACAACTTCTGCCGTTTGTTAATTAGTTCAGGTAAGATCAAGGATATGAGTATTAAAAAAGGATAGCAAAGCAGGTCACAAGGTACTTTAAGAGGAAAATATAACAAATAATACGGGTTAAAACATTAGACCAACTGACGCAATTACTCCAAATTGTGTTAAAGTAGGAGTTTTAAAATTACACTTGAATGAAAGATTAAAAAATTAACAAACAAATTTTTGTTTGAATTTCTTTATATGAACTCGTAATTAATTGGCTTTTAAATGTTAAATCATCTTTGTTGGATATTTAAGCACCCAGGTACAGCAGAGAGATAATTTATTTCCTCACATCTGTAAAGTGATCTACAACTAAACGTCTGTTATTTTTTTCTTTTTAACTCTCTGGTGCTCTTCTGCACTAAATGAGTTGAAATAAATCAAACTTTTGTATTATTTTAAGATTTAAATTTCTATTCATATTTTCTGTGCTCACAAGTCTTAATTTGACAAGTTGAGGATCACTTTGAAAGACAAAAATTCTTAAAAAAGACTTTTAAAGAACAAAAAATTCAGTAGTCATTTACATGGATTTAAAATGTAAATTTTTTTCTATTCCCTTGTTTTTCAAACAAAACGACAGCGTTAAGTCTCTTTTATTAATTTAAACATTTTAATCATAATTAGCTTAAGAAAAGTTGTCTGATTTTATTTTAAATTGGAAAGAGGGTAAGATCAATAAATTTTGAATGTTAAAATTTTCGTTAAGATTTTCATCTTGCGCTCCATATCAGATTCTAATGACAGAGTTCTAATGAAAAAATTAAAAAAGTTACAGCCATGATTGAAAACAATGTGCTACGAAACTGAAGACAATTTGTGGAAGAAAAAGAAAGATCTAGTCACAAATAGGTTAGGTTAGTCCTAAGACACAAACAGCGCTGATTTGGTCCTTTTTGATATCTTTGTGTTGCTTGAAGAAAGTAGAGACAAACGGTCTTTCATCAGAGAGCTAGGAGCAGGGCAGCTTTACAAAAATCATTGAAAAGGAGATGCAACATCCTTGAGGTGATCTCTCTGTATCAACTGCGCATACTAGTGGTGGTTTTACTGGATAGTGCTGTATTATCCAGTAAAAACGACCACTAGTATGCATAATTGATACAGAGAGATCACCTCAAGGGCCGCAGTTCTGCAATAGATCTCGCAGGTTAGCTCATTAAACCAATCTCATAAAGTTCCAGCAGAGTCACCTGCTCACAGCAACCCAGCGGGACGTATATCGATCGCTCAATACGACTCCGACCATGTCTATCTAGTCAGGACATCGCTGCCTACTCTAGTCACTTAGCAAGTTGCTTAGGATTAGTGAAGCAAGAATATTGCATAATTAAAAAAGTTTTATATTTTTTAATCAAAGTTAACAAACACAAACTGCGAAGCTACTTGGCTTGAATCGAACCTGCGACCTTCAGACTACCAGGCACTCAATTACGAAGGTGATCAAAATTAACACTAAAAAAACAATGGGTATCTTCATATTGCGACTTTATTTTCAAACCTTCTAAGCAATTGCAAATAATTCATAAGATTAAGTTTGAATTTTTATGATAAAGAAAGGAGAAAGTTTTAAGTTCTTTTGCGTATAAACGTGAATATTTTAAGTTAATACACTTCTATTGATAACGTTAAATGATTTATTGTTTTTCGCATGTATATATAAATTTTTGTCGCTCGATCCTCTTAAGGAACTGATATGAGACTGACCATATAAAAAGCAAGAAGTTTTAAAATGAATTCCTGCTACCTTTAATGTTTAACCCTGGGACTTATCAATGGTAATTGATTAATTGTAAATGCAAACTTAAGGGAAAATTGCAGCTCCTTGTATTCTTTAGGATAAGTGGTATTTGGGGATCAACATGATCCACTAACAATAGTCGTCTAATGATAATCCGTCATGGTATAACGTATCACAATGATTGGCATACCAACTTTTCACTCGAGCTTATAAGGGAAGGGACGTCTGATATTTCTTAGCTCTTAAAAAAATTCTACAAGGTGATGTCGTCATTCTGGTTTATGACGAAAAACCACGCAGCCACGTTGTATTTATGTATACGCAGGCAGGTCAATAAGTCCGTGACTTTTTTTAATAAAATACAGGTTTTTGAGCATAAAATAATTTTCTTTGGGACCACTTCACATTGTCCAACGTTTCTTAAATTTTTTTATCCCTTTCAACATATAAGATTTGTCGGGGTTATCAAAATAGGTATTTGTTTGTGAAATGATTTCATCGTTGGAGTAAAATTTTTTTTCCGCCGAGCCATTTCTTAATGCTTGGAAACCAAAATAGTCAATCGGTGGTAAATCCGGAGAATAAGGCAGATGAGGAAGCAATTCGTAGCTCAGTTCTTGGAATTTCGCCATGGAAACTGCACATGTGTGCACTCTTGCAATGTTCTGGTAGAGGAGAACTTTTTCCTTGGCCAAATGCGATCGCTTTTTATTCAAATACGCATTCAATCGATCCAAAAAGTTGGACCATTAATTATTTTACCCTTTCGAAGATAGTCAATGTGGATTATACTGCGTGCATCCCGAAAAATTGTCGTAATGACTTTATTGGCTAGAAATCCCAGCTTGACCTTCTTTGGTGCCGAGTCACTACGGGAAACCTACTACTATCACTGCTGTTTGTGTTGCGGTACGATTACGGAACGGCGCAAAAACTCGTCCATTTTGCGGTTGAACAACGACAAGCACTTCCGCGACGATGTCACACGATTGAGTTTGTGGTCGATTGTGAGCATACCATAGCCAACACCATAGCATAAAATTTTTCAATAGTTTCGATTGAAGAGATTTCATCTTCTCAATTACGCGATTCTCTTCTATCAATGGCTGTCAAACGCAAAATAAATGATGCAGATTGTTAAAAATTTTAATAGGAGTCAACTGAGAGATGCCTCTTGACAGGAGCAGTGTTGTCCTTTCAGTTAAGAAGCTGTAAATTCAAAAATTACGGATTTCTTGGCCCTACCTCGTATAAAGAATATTTTATTTGATTGATTTTAATTCATTGAATTGTTATTTCACTTCAAATGATTCAGATTACAATTGCTAGTCAATTGGTATTCAATTTCAAATTTGTTGAGAAATTAAAGTTGTTATTATTTAATATTTTAATAAAATATGTGTTCATTGATTTTTTGTGCTTCAAATATTTTTTAACATTGTGACTTAAAGTTATTCTCGTCAAGTACACTAATGTTAAAATAATACAGTTTCGATCGCTTGAATAACTGTAACTGCATATGATTTCAATAAAACTGGGACTTTAACTCTCAGATCTCTTAACACTTTATGGGCGGATCAACCTTTTACATTAGAGAAAGTTAACAAAATTATTGTTGTAGAGGCTTCACAGTTGGCATGTTTTGTTTAAACTTAGACGATAGTGCTTACGTAAAAATATATGTCATAGTACACGTAAAATAAAAGGCAACGATTTCTGGGCGTCTATATACTGGACGATCTTTTCGAAGTATCGGAATCAATGCTAAATGACCTCTTATCCCACGACAAAAGTGTGGATCTAGTATTTCAAATCATAGGACCAGTACAGATTCTATGCAGAACACATATGACGGATTTTATGGTCATGTCAAAACGGTATCATCGAGACTCTAGTTGATACTTAAAGTGCAGTAAAATACCATGAAAACCGACCAACCAACTCGCATCATTTGAAATCCATGGATAAATATTTAGATTTTCATTAAACAGTTTCTTTCATATTATATATTATAGAATGTCGATAAAACCAACAAAAACATTTATTCATTCTAACCTAAATGAACTAGAAATATACCGTTGCGAAATAATCAGATCTTGGCAACAAAATTTACATACTTGCAGCACATTCGATTCGCTGGGTAAATGTTCGTGTTTTCTTTCTTCTCTAACATTTTTATTGATAAGTGTGTGAAACAAACTAATTATTGTTATCAAACGAATTACATTTGATTTATTCATTTTCACATGATGATGCACGTACCTATGAATAAGTACATATATACATACATGATATATGTATGTATATATGTGTGTATGTATGTACGTATGTATGTATGTATTTGAAATAATTCAGTATTAATAATTCCATAATTTGACATTGACTTATGGTTTAACATCATGTATTTGTGGCAATTGCGGTTGTGTAAGTGGTAAAGTAGTAAAAATGTTAATAAAACATATCAATACTATCAAATTGAATCCATTATAAAAATATGAGAAAAAAATTACTCCTAATAAATCTCCTCCAATGCACAGCAACAACATATTCATACTATATCCATCCAGCCCCATTAAAGGTTTTACTTAAACGAAATAGGAACAAATAAACGTTGGGTAAGAAGAATAGAATTTAAATCTATGGTAAATGATTGCTGCACTCCACTCAATAGTAGTGAGCGGTGAATGGTGGTTTTGTGCTTTTGATGTGATTTATTTACCAAAACAAATGCAATTTTGTGATGCATTTTAGTTATGCACACAAACACACACACGAACACACACACACACATACGCGCGCGCACTCACTAACACCCTTACATACAAACAACAATGCATTTTTATTTATAACGATTTACGAATCGACTTATAAATTTAATATGAATCGTTTATTTTGAAATAAAAATATGAAATAACGTTTTTTTTCTTGTGGAGAAGAAATATGTATGTTAAGGCAGACACTTAAAATTAAGAAATTTTTAAAACAATTTAAATCAATGACTTACCAAAATTTTTCTTTTTGATTTGGATGTAAAAATCTGTAACAAAAAAGAAAGGAAACATTTTGTTAAAAAATATCGAAATTAAAAAAAGTATTTAATATTTTATTGTTTGTTGTTCGCTTAGCTGAGTATATGCCTGCATTTCATTGGCGCTAACCAAATCATCAGTAGCCTTTAGCCAAATCATGTTTAAAAGCAAAAAAATATATATAGAATAATTATTATAGAATATTAAATAGTTATTTTAGAGAAGATCTTGAATAACAAATTTGATAAATATAGAAATTAAAAAAACTTAGATATTAAACATGTATTTTGGTAATTTTTATATACAGTGAATGATTGTTTTAAAATTTTAAAAATATTCCCAAATTAAAGAAATTCTCAATAATTTCATTTCAGTCATTTTCAGGATTAATTATTTATTTTCACTCTCAACAAATAAACTCGAACTCGTTCAATTTTATACAACTTTCTAAAGGCTAAAAAACTCTATTGGAGGGGAAATATCAGCACCTAAAAATTACAAAAAAAAAGTATTTTCATTTCAAAAGTTTCTGAAAATAAATCCTTGATTGGGAAGCTTTTATTTAATAAAATTTTTATATGCGAGTTTTGAAATGAAAGAATTTTTTGAATAAAGAATTACGTATGTCAATGTGTATTTAAGAATATGTATATGTGTGTACTATGTACTGATGAGTTAAAAAGTTAGTTGGATTTTAATTAAAATATAATTTCTTTATATGATCTTTTGAATTGATTCTATAGTGCATTAGCAATTTACTTAAATAATAATAACTTTTAATTATTAATAACTTTTCAATATTAACTTATGTAATTTCTTTTTTAATTTACTCAACATAATGTGTATACATACAGAGTGGCACAAGAGTAATGCCACAATTTGAAATGGCTGCCATTTTTGCATATATATAAAGAATAACTTGTTAATAAGCTTGTCGAAAACGTGGAATTATTGTTACTAATTATTTAAAAAATTTTCAGTCTGTTGTTTTAACGCAGCCGGAATTTCCTCTTCGTATTCTTTGCATGACATTACTTTGGCGCTACCCAGTACGTAGAACAAATTATTTGTAAAATGATATTATATATTGCAATTTAAACATATGTTTAATTTTTCAACATCTTCCATTGGTTCCTTCCTCTATAAGTACTCATGTGTAAAAAGGCTATAAAACGTTTGCTGGGCAATGGCGCTTCCATCCAAGAATGAATAAAATTATTAAAAGTGCCTTAAATCCTATCAATTTCGTTTTGCTGGTCTACAGGGAATTAAGTTTTAGTCTAAAGTATTTATATATTAGATTTGTATTGTATTCCATATCAGATTTAATGTATATATGAAATAAGCCGGCGTATGAAAAACTCTTTTGGTACAGTCTTGAGTTTCTTAAATCATTTAGGTACATATTAAGAAATAATAGCCCTAGAACACTGTCTTGAGGGGTTCCATGCTCAATTGATTCTAAGGAAGTTTTGGACGAACTAATTTCAATTCATTAGGCAGCTTTCGATTCATTACGTAACTTTTAATCGGATGCAACTCCTGGTCACAAATACTTGAATTTCTACTTCAATATTGTGTGACCAATACAGTTTGGGATTGCAAAAACGTTATTAACAGTTACTCGACATATGGTGAAGTGCGCATCATATGGGTGCCAGGGCACGCGGGGATAACTGGAAATGAAAGGGCAAACTCACTTGCTTCTAGGGCAATAGAGTTAGGTAATATAAGCTTGGAATGCGCGAAACCTTTCGATGCAGTTAAATCCGAGCTAAAGACTTGGGCACATAGGGCCCATTCAACTCTCTGGAATAACGGAACCATGGGAATCAATACAAAAATTCTATGGGGAGATCCAGATGAGAGAAGAACGAGGGAGCTGCTAAAACTTAGTAAGCTCGAACTAAGTAGAATAATGGGAGTTGTCACAGGGCACTCTCAACTACTGGCACATCTTAAACGCGTCGGAATAGCGGAAGGAGATGAATGTAGAGCATGTGGGGAGGAGAGCGAAACATTGGAACACTATTTGTGTCAATGCCCCGCCTTCTCACAAATAAGATCCCGATATTTTGGGGGTGACATCTTACCGGACATAAGCCGATTACGGGGAATATGCTGGAGGAAATTAAGGAACTTTGTGAGTGACACGGAGTTTCTCTAGGCCTTTGGGTCAATATATTATGGTTAAATTCAAAGGAGCGCACAATAAGCCTTCACTGGCTTAGGTGTATGTCGTGTGACATGGGCTGACATACCCCTCCAATCAACCTAACCTAACCTAACCTAATACATATCAAATGGTTTGGATATATTTTATATTGAAAATATCAACTCCTTTATATCCTTTACCAGGGATATATTACATTCACATTTATTTAAAGTAACAATGCTCCTTATAGCAGCCAAGGAATCAATATATTTCCCAGTTTGTGGGAACTGAACCCACCACCCATAGATTATAAGATAATAATATTAGTGCATATTTCCACTAAGTAATTTTATAAAAGATGTTAACATGTTTAAAATTTTCGTAACAAAACTAAGCATTTTCTTTTTTGTTGCAATAATTTAATTATTACAAATTAAATTTTCGTTACTAAGCAAATTTAAATTTATAGATTACATTCTGGTTTCTAAGCTGCATTTTAAGTTACTGCTTTTAATATTATTGTTTATTTTTTATTTAATTTGTGGTGCAGCATGTTGAACGGAAAGTCGGAAGCTTCATCACCTTCCGTTGGCGCGTGACATTTACAAGATATAATTATTATTATGAAATTGTCATTGTTTCTATAATGTCGTCGGCGTCATTATTTTATGAATAGAGAAATACAACAAGCTACCTTGCTAAAGCTGAATGTTAATGTGGCCATCATGCAAAAGAGGTAATAAAAAGGATGTTGATAAATAGTGTAAGAAGAAATTAAATTCCTAAGTCCCTTTAATGCTTATGCTTTTTAATTAATATTTCTCAGAAAGCAAAAAGTACTAAGGAAAATGGATTACTACGTTTTATTTTACAAAATAATAAAAAAAATATTAAATTCATTATGCGAGATATTCTCTAAAATAATTATTCAATTAATTAAAACTATTTTTTGACCTTTTTGTCTTATTGCATAAATATATTTATTCACTATTTCGACACCTCTTTGGGCGTCTTTTTCGGGAAAAGTGGTTTGAAGAAGACCTCTTTCGGATACAATTACGCGTTTCTAGCAATGATTGATGAAAATCAAAACATTTTAGTTTTTAATTTTACGAGTGATTATTTAATCGTCTACAAATCTGTTGCATTGTGATTGTCGTAATAGACAAGTGTAAGGATGAAAAAATTTATTTTACGTTTAATTTGCCATTTTTTGGGGCGTAAAACTGGAAGCATATAGTAATCGCCAAGAGTAAAGAAAGAAACATGAAATATAAAAATAAACAGAAATAAATCATCATCCAACGAAGAAATCCTTAAAAACAAATGCTGCAAACTCTTAACACAAATAGTGATTGACGTTTTTGTTTGTACGTCTGCAGTTAAGCGTCAAAGACAAAACACTCACACATATGCAATATTTGACGTATGTATTTAGCCTTCACCGGGGCACTTCAGAATCCCTATTAAACTGTTAAGTTAGTATGAACTTGCTGAAACTGTTTAAACATTTAAAAACTTTAATATTTATCTTTCTAAAAAAATTTTAACTGTGATGGCAGAAAGGACGAAAGTTAGAAAACCATTTTTAAATTGAAAAATATCTTCAATCAACAAAATAATTTTAACAATTGTAAAAAATTACTAATTGAGTCAAATGCGCAAGACTTTGAGAAATTTACACATATGATGAAATTTTGCAACAAAAAATATTTAAAAAATCTACTTGAAAATAAAATTATAAATCATTAAGTGCCATTAAGTCATGTTGAAAGTACTTATTTCTTTGAGAGTGCCATCACTCGTAATTTTCTAAACTGAGATATTAGTTAAAAATGATTGAAACTGAAAGAGGATGTAAAATTTCAAAACAAATCGGCTTGATGCCTGAATAACAAGAGATTCCTAAATATTGTTAATATCGGAAACAAGAAATGCATAAAATTATTTCTGAAGTCACAAAAATCGACTTTTATTAAACGAAACCGGTGTTCAAAAATACGTAGAAGGGAAAATGCTTGCGGAAAATATTTATAAAGCAAAGAAGATGGTGTTTGAAAAAACGTATTAGATGTTCTACAAAGCCATAAGAGTTTCTTCCTCTGTGGTATTTCGCACACCGCTCTCTATATATTTTCTGCATGTCCGGCCATCGTTCTGGAGCAATTACGTAGTTTAAGGCCACTTAATAAAATAATATAATATAATGTTATACTACGAGCGCAGATCAATTTAATTGAAAGGACAACACAGCACCTGTCAAGAGGCATCTCTCAGTTGACCCCTTACACTTGTATGTCAGAAAGCTTTCCGCAACATGAATTTCGAGTTTGGCACCCACAAACGCAATGGTGTGGGAACGTCGCAGGTTAGCGTTTCTTAATCGTGGTTGAAGCGCGGATATAACGCAACACACCAGACCCCAAACAGCTGTCAAAACAGTGAATGGGCACCAAGGGAGCGCAAGTTGGGTTTGTCAGCCAATAAAGTTATTTTATTTATAGTTTTTTGGGATGCACGCGTTATGATCCACATTGACTACCTTCGGAAGGTTAAAATAATTGATGGAAAATATAATGCCAACTTTTTGGGTCGATTTAATGAGGATTTGAATAAAAAACGACCGCATTTGGCCAAGGCAAAAGGTTCTCTTCTTCATGGCGAAATTCCATGACTTAGGCTCGCATCGCTCCCTCATGTGGTTTATGCTCGGGATTTAATCCCTAGTGACTATTTCTGTTTTCAAGTCTGAAGAAATGGCTGCACAGAAACAGATTTGTCTCCAACGATGAAATCATCTCGCAAACAAATACCGATTTTGACGCCCTCGACAAATCTTACTTTTTTGGAAGGTATAAAAAACTGGAGAAAAGTTGGAAAAAGTTTACAGAGCTCAAAGGAGACTATGTTATATAATAAATTGTTGCTTTTTTCCGAAAAACCTGTGCCTAATTCAAAAAAGCACGGACTTATTGACCTGCCCCCATATCCTTGGACCTTACGACAGTGCCTGCCTTCATGGAAGTTACCACACATTTTTGAATGTGGCTTTTTGTACATGAGCCATTATGACATTGGTCATTGTCACATGCCACTAAATATATGCTATAGTGGTGTACATGCAATCAAAATATATTTGTATATATATATATATATATATATATATATATATATATATATATATATATATATATATATATATATATATATATATATATATATATATATTTTTTATTCAAATACACTCTTCGTTCGGATGAAAAAAATCTTGTGGATTATTCATTATATTGCTGCTGCTCTTATTTACTTTATATGCTTTTTTATCATGTTTTCATCATGTATGCTTTTTTTATCATGGATTTCTGATGACTTTGGCAAATAATTTATTTTTCTTCGAAATAATAAATAATTTTTTACATATTTGAACACTAGATTCAAATTATAATTGTTTTTGTTCAGCATACAACTACAAAGTGAACACGATTGCTTTGACAATAATATTTCTGAAATGAAAAAAAAAATAGTTCAAATAGTGTTTTAAATAAGATTCCTTAACAAATGTTTGCTATCCTTAAAATGTTTTTGTAACTAATTTAAATTTCATAGCTACCATTACAATTCATTAGAAATATTTATTCCCGGAATTCATAAGTTGTAAATCTTTTTTTAGAAAACATAAATAGTCCATAACTTTTTTACGATTGTCCATTAAATATTTTACCACTCAAACAGAATTTTTTTAAATAAAAATCATTTCGACTTTAGCACCTGTAATTACATGTTCCGGCATAATCAAGATAAAGCGATTAAGGGTTGAAGGTGTAGAATATTTTGTTTAACTGATGGAATGTCATGCTTTAGCGCCTTTAATAGTGATAACACGAGCGGTAAGTTGCCGGAGCGCCGAAACAGCTGTGCGGTTTTCATTTTAGTATAATTTTGTTGTTGTTGTTGTTGTTGTTGTATTGGCGTAATGCCATTAAGATATTTGAGAATTGTGTAAATATTAACGAATTGTAGGAGTGTTATTAATTAGATAGAAAAAACGATATGGTTTATTTTTCTAAATTTTATAGAGTTTAGATCTTCTTAAATATAAACTAAAATGTAGAGAAAAATAATATTATAAAAGTTAAAATTTCAAAAGAACAAAGTAGCAGCAATTCATTTGAGATATTCTTCTTTATTACATGCTTAACTTTATTATCAAACCTTGTCTATAGAAGTATATTAATGTGAAATATGTATTTGAATATGCAAAAAGCCATTAAAGATTTCATATCAAATTATTAGTTTAACTAACAAGTTTCATTTTTTTTCCAGGATGCGTCTGTAACTAGAATTTGTATCATCACTGTTGCTGCCTCGTTCATTTAATTGCTTTAGTGGCTCAAATAAAATAAATAAATCTCCGTTTAATTTCCCTAAAAGCCATGCAATTTTGCAAAATAAATTAGACGGAATTTACTCTGAATATAAATTGGGAACAAGTGTTCCCTTAATTAGTGACCAGTAACAGATCAGTGTGACCATTATATATAATTGCTATCAAAATTACTGCAAAGGCCTTCGTTTCATGATGGTCTTATCACTCTACTAAAACTCAATGCGTCCACTAGTAGCATCTCCATGCCCACTGGGCGTTTAATACACAGCTGCCATCTTTACGTTACTGCACTGTATGACTCGCCCTAAAATATCTTTGCTATATAAAATTCTTTGCCCAACATATTCAGGCCCACAGTGTTGCCGGTGAACAACAGCATCTAAAAATGTTTTGATGTTGATACCTCCTATTGCAGAATCAATCACTAGCATTGAACCAAAAACATTATGCCTATAAAAAAATTATTCTTTCTTTCTTTCTAATTGTTATTTATTATATAATTCCTGAAGTGGTCTTATCAAAACCAGTCCTGACAGTACTACCCATCGCGGTCCCAGATGCTAGTCTGTATGTCTGGTTGTATGTATTTAAGTTAAACACAATGTTATTGATGGGGTAAAGTTCAAATCTTATCAGATTCCATTAAAAAATTTAGTTTATTTTGTTATGTGTTTCATGGTAAGAAACGACAGAAACGACTGATGCATTAAGCATAAATAAACATCATTATTTAATGAAGTCTGATGAGCCCATCAATGAAATTATGTTCGAAAGTTCCTCTAAGAATGAGAGCAGCCACTAGTTACATGTCATCAGAAAATAAAATAAATCGAAAGATTCGAAACAAAATTCTAATAAGCAGCGAGGAATTTCCATCCATATCTATTGCTAAGGAATATTAAATCTGAATCTTCACCAACCACTATCAAATGGAATTGCGCTTGGAATACGAATGTCCTTTTAGATTTGAGGAGACATTTTGAAAAGTATTTACCACAATACCATAATCCCTGCATAGAAAAACATTTTAAGAATCTCTCGATCTTTTTGTCTGTCTCTCCATTCTCTCCTCTTATCGTGGGCCCAGATTTGGGAGGAAAAAGTTTTAGACAAAACAACAACAAAAATCTGTATGTCAAGTAAAATAAGTGGAAGTTGTTATTAAGGACTGACATTTCCATTAAATTCAAAGCCTCAATTAGTAAATTTTATCGACTTCTTGGAATGTTGTTGACAACATTTAGAATATTTATTTTGTTTATATAAAGGTTTGAAAATCTTCTGTTTTAATCTGGATCAATTTCAAGTCCTGAATTCTACAATGCAAAAAATTTGTCTTACTTCTTCCTTAATAATAATATTAAAAACTATTTAAACCAGTTCAACAAAATTTTCAATTCGTAAAATTACGTAAAATTAAAATGCTTTTCATTAAATACAATTTAATGATATGTATATCAATATGATGGGATTATTTTCCTGCAATTTATATATGAGACTTTTACTCTCACATGAGAAAGAATATAAAAAATTAATTCTAGGCCACAAATTCTTTTCTCTAAAATTTGGTGAATAAGCTTCCAGTCCCAGAGAGTCTTGTGGCAAAGAATCTTAAATTAAGGACATAAGTTGTCCTGGAAATCAGTGCTTGTTGGTATTACAGCATATAAGTTTGTCATAACAGTTTCAAATCGAGCTGCTACACTTCTGTATCATTTGCCAAATAAAAAAATGACCGACTCTAAATTGGAACTGTGTAATAGTTATAGTGTCTGCCTAGATATGAAAGGTTTAATTTCCAATGACGGCTATATATATATATATATATATATATATATATATATATATATATATATATATATATATATATATATATATATATATATATATATATATATATATATATATATATATATATATATATGTATGTATGGGATCGGCTGAATTTCAATGATAGTTTTATATATGTATTAAATTTTGTCGTAAATAAAATTTCATCTGAAATCTATTTCCCTTTTCCTAAAATTTTTGGCCGCATATTTTTTATTGTTGTAATGTTCATACGCTACTCGTATTTAGTTCAATTTGTTATACTCTTTTCATGTAAAAATTATGGCTTTTTATTCAAAGTACTAGAGATTGGGTTTAAAGGCATCGGTTTAATCAAATTTATTGGTAAAGAAACCCCTGAATTCGTTCATGCAGAAAGTTATTTGTACCGTTCGCTATTGTATATCGCTCAATCGCAGATGAGTTGAACGCTTCAATGGGGTTTTTGTTCACAGATCCGAATCGAGTAAGTCGGGCTTTCCTGCATGCTTTCACGGAGAGGGGATATGCAGCGATCCGTTGTTCTTATGAAAACCATTTTAGCAATAAAGTTTTTTCATTTAAGCGCGCCTCTACTGCGTGTAACTTGTCACTAGTGACATAATAATCAACCTTAAAAACTTTGTATGGACTCTTCCTTTATTAAATTTCCTTGGAGAATGTATATTAATTTTTTATAAACCAAATAGATTATATGGTCATATCCAATTATTTTTGGAGCATAATAAAAAAATAGAATTATGAAATACTCCTTTTCCATTGAAAAAGGATATTTTAACATTTAGAGGAAAAATGTTTATTCCTTTCTGTGTTTATGTATATTTCAGCACAAGAATGACAAACTAAACAAACACCACAACAATAATAAAACACTTGTACACTCTCAAAATAAATCTCAAATAACCTGTTGAGTTTTTAGTCAAATGAATTGGAATAAAACATTTTAATACTCATGCTACAAAAACATCTGTCATAGTTTTTTCTTGTTCTATGATGTTATAAAGACATTTTTGTGGTAACTATGATACAGCTTTTCATTATATTTTCCTTTTATTGACGAAAACCACAGCGAATTTATTTCATGTTGGCTTTTGGGCTGGACAAACAAAACGAACAAATTTTACAACCTGCTAAACTGTTGACTATAGACACAGAATATAATATTACCGCAACTGTAAGGACCACAAGGACAACTTTAGAGTTTGATAGGACATCAACAACCGCAGTGATAATTGTCGTCTTCATGGCTGGCCGTGACAAATTTTAAGAACCTTGTAGTTTTTTTTAACATTCAAACCAAGTTGAAGAAAAACGATCTAAGCCACAGCGGCCATATATGCACGTATAATCCTGGGTCATTTTGTACTTAATAATGTGGCCGTAAAATTTCATATTATTTGCGCTTAATATTGAAACGAAATGGAAAATATTTGAAAGTCACCCAGTTCTTTCAGTTCTCTCTCTCTTTCTCGTTGCCGAGATGTTTAAGACTTGTAGTTTGTTAAGGCGTTACGGGTTTAAATAAAGTAACAAACAATTAACACTAGAACCACAAACTCCTGACGGGTTAATAAGGCTAAAGAATATTTTGGAACATTTTTTTATATATTTAAAATACAGAGAGAATAAAAGGAGAGAGCAAAAGGAAAAAAAGAATGTACAGCAGTTAGATATGTAATTTGTTAGTTAAACGCTGTCAGGTTCTAATATTTTTTTTTTTTTTTTGGTAACTGCTACTACTGCTTCGTACTCTGCACTCTTATTTAATTTTATAGTTTTAATTTATGTTTTTATCATCTTTGTCGCCTGATCATACTGTGTCTAATTGAACTGTTACGCTCATATTTAGACAACGTACGATTGTTGGTCTGATCACTTACTCACTCACTCACTGTTTAAAGAATCTTTGGTGGTCTTATCCTACCAACTATGGATTCCCTTTTTGTTTAATGTTTGAAAAAGATTTTTCTGTCGTCCAGTTTTTGCCACCTAGTGGGTGAAATGTTTTGTTTTGTTCAAATGGACAGATTGTCAATGAAGTCATCAAAACTAAAGACCATGATCGATTATCAACGCATATCGGAAACAAACAAAACAGAAATTAAAAAGAGCATTCAACAAGAGAGTAAATAACTTGTATTCGTACTTATATCCTGCTATAGCGTTGCCAATTAATTTTGACCGATTCCAAACAATTTACAAAAAAAGTATCGTTTGAATTTTTTTTAAAAAGGCTCTCTGGCACAGTAAATTTGTTTATTTTTTTATTAAAGTAAAAAATATAGTTCAAGCACTTTTCGAAATTCAATTATATTCATCCTTCGTTTGTTGCTGTTGGCGTTATAAGTGTGGCACCAGTAGTTGTTTGAAAAGGTGTTGGCAAATAGCGTTAAATTAATACGTTAATGCGCCCATACAAATTAATTAGAAATACTTAAATATTTGGCATTTTATTTGTGAAATTGTGGCCAAATTATAAGTTGAGTGTGTATATTTAAAATCAAATTTATTATCATGTGGTTTCAGATTATGGTGTGATCGTACATACATACATACATACATATATATATACTATATATATATATATATATATATATATATATATGTATGTATGTGTATATATATATATATATATATATATATATATATATATATATGTATATATATATATATATATATATATATATATATATATATATATATATATATATATGTATATATATATATATATATATATATATATATATATATATATATATATATATATATATATATTCAATTCATATTTAAATTTTATATCCAATTCGTATTTAAAATTTATTACAAAATATGACAAAATGTGTTGTTATCGTAGGATATTGATTTTTAAAGTTTACATTATGAATTCACTGTACAATAAATTCAAACTTTTTTCAAAATAATAAGTTAGTAACGACTGATCCTGATAGAGGGGATCCAAAATACATATACGTGTATTGAATTGCGCTTGGCTTTCATTTTTGGGGGTGTGTTCAATAGTTTTATATAAAACACGAGGGGTAAAATTTTTGCAACTTTTTAACTCTGCAACTCTTTGCGATAAGGGCCTTGATTGATCCCTTTCCTGAGGAGGGAAAGGATTCTCATTAACAGCGATTTAGTGGCCTTGTTTCAGAAAACCATTTTTCATAAACTTTTACTATAAGTCAACCAATTCACCAAAAATCGAGATTCAACTTGAGCGCCAGAAATTAGTCAAAACTTAAAACGTGTATACGGGTTAATAATTCGTATTGGTTCACAATTGTAGCCCGAATTGAATCCCTTACATTTTGAGTAAAATCTGTGTTCAGACATTTTATGTAAAACACTACGAGGAACATTTTTGTGCAATATGTTAACCCTCTAAGTCTATATATTAACCCTCAAAGTGGATGTGTGGGTCTTTTTTGAGCAAATGACTTTAATAACCTTAAGTAACAATATGACCCTATGGTCATACCCAGATATAACGACTAAGGCTTCTAAATTGTAGTACAGTTACTAGAAACTCTTCAGAATGTGACAAGGCTGAACATATTAAGCCTTTTATCGAAAATTGAGCTCCTTTAAACCCTACAATTACAATTTATTCATGTAACAGTGTGTAGGTTGAAGCTCAACGTATATTCGATATCTGTAATATTTAATATCCATCAAGGTCCAGCTTACAAGGTCCGTTGATATTGAAAATATTAATGAATATTATTTTTAGGCGAAATCTAGTAAATATTTTTTATACAAATTTATGCCTTAAAATTGAAATTTTGTGGCAATTTAAGCAGCACATAACCAGCCATATAGCCATCTAAAGCCACAACTGCACGAAGTTAATTTAGACATACAGTAAATGTGATAGTAATTGTAGTCGCAACACACCAGAGACCAAACAGCACTCAGATTTTAGCACTGGGTTTCTCGGGATGAAACGGTGTCAATGAAGTGCAAGATAGGTTTGTCAGCCAATAAAGTTATGGCGAAAGTTTTTTGGGATGCACGAGGTATAATCCACATTGACTATCATCAAAAGGGTAAAAGGAATCAATGGCAAATATTGTGCCAACTTATTGGGTTAATTTAATGAAGATTTCAATAAAACGTGCATATTTGGTCAAGGAAAAATTCTCTTCCACCTGGACAATGCAATTTCCTCAACGCAGTTTCCAAGGCAAAATCCCACAAATTAAGCTAAGAATTGCTAACTCATCTGGTTTCCAAACAAGTACCTATTTTAATGACCTCGACAAATCTTATTTTTTGGAAGGGATAACAAAAAATTGCCGACACTTTGTACAAAGTGTGTAGAGGAGCTCCAAGGAAAGTATGTTGCAAATGTAAGTGATTTTTTTTCCAAAACCCTGTGTTTTGTTCAAAAAGTCGGAAACTTATTCAACTGCACTCTTAACTGATTTTATTTGTATATTTTTTTATTAGACTATTGATAATTGTTTGTGGTGCGTATAAAGCTTCAAGTCTTAGTTGTACTAATAATAACAATAAGAAGAAAATGCGATTATTTTGTCAACACGTCATTTTTTTTAATTGATATCACAATTACTCTTTAAAGAAATATTTATTTTTTACTTGGCGAGAGTGAACAGTAGCCAATTATTGTCCACCACAAGTATATCCGAACCGACTTTTTGCTATCCATAATAATTTGCACAATAGGACTATTATGTCAGAATATGGAAAGAAATATGTGTTGGAAAAATCGCTTTTATATAAAAATACGAAGAAAAAATACTGCAACATAAATATTTTATTAAGTTTTGATAGAATTGCAGGCAGTCGTGATCTTAATTTATCGTCTCTAACAATCTGATATACAAATCGGCTTGGTGAATGGTTTGTTTTAATCTTTTGTCTCAGCTTATTTATTTATTCAAAATCTATTTAAAACCAATAAAATTCTTAACATGATCAAAAAATTTTTCCATATTTTCTGTTTGTTTCTCTTTGTGGCATGATCCGGTTAACTTCAAACGAATTTTGTCTAATAATAGAAAACAAAAAAAAACAGCGTAGTACATCAAAGAGAGCCAAAATAAAAAATCGTTACAGTGTGATTGTTATGTAAATGCATCGGAACGCAACTTTTAACTCTTTGTAAATTGGATGACCAGCAGCTCTTAACAGCCACAGAAAAATAGTATAAAATGGAGCTAAATTGGTCACATCGGGCACAATTGTCATTCATAACTTTATTAGGAGTTTTTTCTTCTCTTTTTATATAAAATGATGTGATAAACCTCAATTAAAATTAAAGAAAATTTAATATTGTATAGCCAAAAGAATTTAAACACACGGTGGGTGTTCCCCAAAAAAAATATTCAACATGAAAAGCAGTTGTAGCAAGAAATTTTAAGACCAACCTAATCTAATCACTCAAAAGTTTTGACATGTGTATCTATTATTTTTACTACTACTGTTACTTTTATCTAGATGTACGTATGTATATGTGTGCTTTAAAACTTATTCTTTTAATTATGGCTTCATATGAGGCCAGTGATTTCTTTACCAGTCGTGTTGTGCTGCATGTATGTGGCCTTTTGTTTCGAAAACTGCCAGGGTAAATTATCAAACAAAAAAATTTAAATAAAAAATAAAAACCATAAAAAAATGACAAGTAGCAAATATCAATTTATCATTTATTTTTTGTATTCAAATATTGATTACAATAAATTTCATTTAAATGCCAACTTATATTACTACCGTATTTTTTGCAACTGCGAGTGTAAAATTTTATGTCTTTCATCTTTTTTTATATCAAACTTAAACTACTGGTATTGAACATAACATTCGTTTTTGTTTTGGCTTGAATCTTTAACACAATTTTTATATAAAAACTATATAATGCACTAGTATATTAAGCCTTTAGCGCTTAATTAACCCAAGAGCCCAAAAGAAAATTTTGCAGGATCAATTTAATACAAGAAGCCTTGAATGTGGCTGTTTTTTTTTAAGTGGGTGTCAAAATATGTTAAGTGCAGGACATTAAGAAATATCCTTCTATAGGTGTTTTGTCATATCAGGATAATTGACATATATAGTATAAGCCTATCTAGAGAATAGTATTAGCGTAGACAAGTCTGTTATGAAAGGACACGATTTACCTAAAACAGATTTGGACCACTCGCTCTAATGGAATTTTCAATACTTGCCCAAATTTTCTTATTTTTTAAGGAGCTATCAAAAGATCTCTCTAGTCGATAAGACCTGGGGGTTACTCCCTATTGCGATGCGTAAGCTAGTTCGATGCCTTTGATGTTTTGTTAGCGCAAGATATTTCGTTTTAACGAACGATTTTGACAATTACAAAGTGCATTGATGCGAAAGTGAAAAAATCAGATGCGCGTAAACTTAATAAAGGGTACCAATTATCCGATTATGTACCATTTTTCTTACGCATCGCAATAGAGAGTAATAACCCTGAATTGGTCATCAAGAATATTATAATAAAAAAATTAATTATTATAGAAAAACAAGCAAATTATGAACATTTACTTATTCATTGTACTATCTGTGACGATAGTTGCTTTTGGAAAGTGAACGCCTTCAAAAATAGCATCGCCAAATTAAACCTCAACTACTGAAAAATTTCCTGGCCCATCATACGCCCGTAAAAAGCGGTTGACTTGATTCAGTTCGTGTTCTTTAACCCTAAGGACTTTGGACTTGTTTGGTGTCGTTTTTAACGTTTGTATCTCGAAAACTACATTGGAGACGACTTAGTGTCATTCATCTCTCGATAGAGGCAAAAATTCTAATTGAAAAATATTTTTGAAAAAATTTGACTTGGTCTAGTTTACCTACCACCACCGATTTATAATATTATTTAGCATAAGATTGCTTAAAACACACATATATGTATATAGCATATCAGCTTCAACAATGATTACTTTTTGCTCACATACGATATTTTGACAGCAAAGACTGGACAAGTGTAAATGCATCTGAACAGCGAAAAAAATATTTACAACTATTAAGTAATTATTTAAAAAATGCCTCTTTCATGTCCTGACAAAAAAAAGACATGAAACATGTGTGTTGGTTTTCGAAAGGAGACATTTTTTTAATTGTTGCTGGTGGTCTATTTGCAATTTCACACATGCAAATGTTAACCCGTTCCGAGCCTAAAAAATATATATTTTTAAAAAGAAATAAGTCGTGGGCAATGTGTAGCCCCACGGCTGTTGCCCAAGTCTAGATTCAAAAAATTTTGGTGTGCACCATTGCATTGTCTTGGTGTTTCTTAAAATCCTCATTAAATCGACGGAATAAATAGGAATAATATTCGCCATTGATTGTTTTACCTTTCTAAAGGTAGTCAATGCGGATTATACCGCGAGCAATCCATAATACGGTCGCCAAAACTTTATTGGCTGACAATCCCACTATGGTCTTCTTTGGCGCCGCTTCAATTCGAAAAACCCAGCCATATTGCGGTTGAACAACGCCCAAAAACTACTGAGAAATTGTTAGACTTTTGCATTTGTGGCCTATCTTACAGAAATCTTTTTCGTACACAATTGACCATTCCAATTGAAATCATTGAGCCATCACAATATCTCGCACCTTCAATATCCGATCAGCCGATCGTCATTTTTTTTAGTTGTTTCCTGTGTGGAGAACTCAACTGGACATTCAGAACGTTGGGCACTTTTTCATTATTCAAATCGATGGTGTATAGTTCCCATAGTATTTATCAAACTCAGCCTTGGCTTGGTTGATAGTCTCTTTCCTCAAAACATAATGCTTAATGAGCACAGGAAATTCATTTTTTCAACTGATGAATGCTTGTTGACAGGAGTTGACAGTGTTGTCCTTCAAACAGTACCGACTTATTGGCCTTCCCTCGTGCATGCAAAAAATACAGTCTCAGTGCATCTATTCTATTTTCAGTATGTGTCATGTTTGCTATTTTCGGTTTAAAGAACAAGTTTCAAAGTTCAAACATAACGATTTTCTTTTATGCGAAATTCTCGATTAAACAAAAAAGAAATACTGAAATTTTAAATTTTTTATACCCGAATTCAACTGCAACATCAAGCAACAAAAAACCGATCTTTCTGATACTTGAAATCTGATATCTCCTGATGCATGTGTAACCAGTTTCGGCTGCTTATTTCACATTCCGAGATTAAATCTTTTGTATAACTGAACTAATACAACTTCTATAAGAATGTGGACAGAATATCTTTATGGGATGGGATTTGATTTCCGAGGCATGGTTTCTTAAGAAATTTTTGTTCGAATTTTTCGTTTATTACCTTTTTGTTACACAACTTTTTGCAACAAGATATGAACCACCCTCCATAATTTACAAACTTTGTACGAAAAACTATATCGAAATGGGTTAATTTTCATGTATGACAAGTAAATAATTGTTAAAGTATCGCAGGACTCAAGTACTCGTATGTATCGTGAGTTGATAAAATATTTGTTGTATAGTTTTTATTGTTGCTATAAGTTTTTCAGAAACAAAATATGGTTTAAAAGAAATCAACATAAAACTTCATAGACTACATTTGAATAACTACACATGTGGTGAAGGTTACATTTCATACATCCCCCTTTTTCCCTCTCTTCTAACCAATAGTTGACAATTTTTTTGTCGTTCGTTTTCATGGATTTTTTATGCCATTTGGTCTGGAAAGTAGGTACGAGCACATGTATTCATGCGTTGTATGGTACACATTTTCCAACAGATGTCTTATTTTTCATTCTACAAATCTCAACATTTAAACACGCGCCATCATGTTGTGATAGAAAATTTAAGTCCCATTTATAAGTTTGTGAAGAAAAAATGTCGTCAAACATTTGAATTGACAGGTTTGAAATGTGAATGTTTTATAAATAAGGAGTACTTTTTTAGTTAAAAATTTGCAGTAGTACAGTGAATTAAAGTTTTAAATGTCTTAGAGAAAAAATGTATATTTTATACAGGGGTGTGGCAATTTTTCTTGTAAAATAATCTGATAATTTTCCAGAAGAACCAGTCTGAAAAGCTATTGAATACTTGAAATAAAAATATGCATATAAATCATTTAAATCACAAAATCTCAATGAGAGATCCAGAAATACCTGTCAGTACGCTTTGCCATATCCTTTGCCGACACATAAACCTTCCGCAAAATTATCACAGTAAGCAATAATCCAGCGGGATTTTAATCGCACTATTTAAAAATACATTTAGGATTTTATGATTATTGTTATTGTGCGGAAACATACTAAATCATGCAAAACAGAAAAATGCCGCCACCTCAACAACAAGAAAAAAAGAGGCAAGATAATATTTGGAAAAAGTGACGCGGAACAGCCAGAGATGCAAAGGAAAGCAGCACAATGACAGCATTCGATCGAATGAAATGAAAGAAAAAAAATTAAAACCGAAATTAAACGAAACAAATTACTCAACACAATACAGTAACGCCAACACCTTAAAGAAGACACTTTTTTAAGAGAAGCGGGATTATATTTTTACTCAATTGTCTTAAGACAGCGACATGCAGTCTGACACACTTGCAGATAGGGAGATTCCCGCTTGAATCATTGGGGCTTTAGCCGCCAAATAAAATACAAAGAACAAAAAGACATTTCGAAATGTTATTTTATTACTTTTCCAAAGTTCATAAAAAATCTTTCACATTTTAAATTTATTTATGATTATTTTTCTGGTGCCGTACTTGTCGGCTCAAAGAGAAGTTGTGGCATGTTTGCGACAGACTTCTAAATGTGGCATGCCTTGCCACATATAATCGTTGTCATTGACCATATTTTATTTGGCTGGTCTTCTACTCGTTTTTTAGTTTTTTTTTTCTTCTTCTACTCCTCAACTAATGGAGTATGAAGGTTGTTGTTTTCATAAAAATACATTTTTTTTCGCGGGGATTTAAAAAAATACAAAATTATTTGGATTTGGTATGTTTTTGCATACTAAGAAATATATATAAGATTTTAAATGTATTTTTGACTGATGTTACTGCAGAAGAAGACCCAAGTGGAAAAGGCCGACGACAATCAGATCGAAAGGGATGAGGAAATTTTAAAAAAAGGAAAATTTCCACACCAAAAATTTAATTCGTTTACACAAAAGTTTCGGAAAATAGCTTTTGCTAAGGGCAATTTCTATATTAACTACTTAATAAAAGAAAATGCAACATGCAATTTTGCACCTAAAATAGATGAAAAACAGTCCATTTTTATCCGACTTTAACAAAAAAGGAGGCGTATTTTTATTTTTAATGTTTGTACACGCATAACTTGGGAACTGATTTCAAATTTTTTTTCTTTCAGGTTGATATCATAATCTTTTTTTTTCAACGGGCAGGTAATTTTCCCGAACGAGGTATTGATTATGGCATAACTCCCCCATTTATGGACAGATTTTGAAAAAACTTTTGTATAGGAAAGTGTCCATCCGATTTAAAAAAAAAAAAAAACTACAGTATCAAACTATGAGCAAACCCTTTCAAACCAAAAAATAACTTTGAAAATTCTCCATAAATGGAGCAGTCATGCGATAATCAATATTTCGGACAAGCAAACTGCTCGTCCTATTAAAAAAATAAAAAAAAAATAATGGGAGCAACAGCAGGAAAATAAAGTGATAACCTCCTCCTTTTGTTTTTTGAAAACGTGTGAAACGTGTAATATGGCGGACAGGTGTAAATGATTTTTAAATTTTTATTGTTCAGAGTTTCCTTAATTTTTTTACTCTAATAAGAAATACCAAAAATTTGCGATACAACAAAAAAATACAAAAAAAAATCGTTAATGAGCGCACACAATTCACTTTTTCCTTTTCTCCCCAAATATCTGGGAAGTCTGTTGTCAATGGCTGTCAGACAGAGACTAAATGAGACAACTTGTTCAAATTTCGACATGTGTCGATCGATAGATGCCTATTGACAATTGCATTGCTGCCCTCTCAGTTAAGAGACGGGAAGTGATAAAAGTCACAGACTTATTCAGCCCCTCTCGTATCGTTTAATTGGACTCAAAATCTAATCGGTTCTTGATTTTAGGAAACGATGCGACATCAATCTTTGACAATTTAATTTAGATCGCTTGATTCGTTTTGTTGTCGTTTCTAGATTAGATCGCTGTCTTAAATTATTTTTTTTAATTATTTTTCAATTCGAGCTTAGTATTAGCGAGGCTTGAGAATTCAGCCATGTTTTTAAATGAAGTTACTTGTCTTCATTAATTCAAGCAGTCTTCAGGTTCGCTATTGAAAAATCATTAATAATTTTTCTAAAATTAGTTTTCGAAGAAAACAAACTTCAAAAAAAAAGAACTTCTAGGAATAAGAATAACATAATATAATGCATATTTGTAGTTTTGAAAGTTAAATGTAATTAAACAGAAAAATACATTTCTTTGGGTATTAATTATTATTAAAAAATATTCCAACAAGGCTTTTATTTTTTTAAATTTCTTAAATCTGTCTTAAGTTTTTTTGTGTATCTCATAAAAGTGTTTTAAGGCTTCAACTGCAACAACAAAAATATTTATAAGTGTTAGTTGTGGGCAATTAAAAAATACAACAACAACAACTATCACAAGATGAAATAAAACTGAACTTTAAAGTTACAATGACATTCAAGCAGAGAAGAAAAAAAGATACAAATCCTGACTGAAAATCTTAGCGAACTTTAAGGAATTCAACAACAAAATGATATGAAACGAAGAAAAGCGAAAAACTAAATTAAATATATATATATATATATATATATATATATATATATATATATATATATATATATATATATATATATATATATATATATATATATATATATATATATATATATATATATATATATATATATATATATGTTTGTATGTGTATATACATACATACGTATATGCACATATGCATACGTGTGCATATAAATAAAATTAACAAATGCTCATAAGAAAACAATAATACTTACGACAACAGAAAATGTGCGCTTTGCAGAATCTAAAAAAAGATCAAACATTTAAGCCGCGTCTCAATATTATTGTTACTTGTTTTGTAACCAAAAAGAAATTCTTACAGATAAGTCGTAGATTGCTGGCTGAACTTTGGTTGAGGCTTATTGACGATTGGATTGTTTTGCATGCTGTAGCCCCGAAAGAAGCTCATAGATCTTTATACCGACGACCAGCTTTACAAATCAACCACAACATCAAGGTAAGAAACTAAATACCAATTATTCAACTTATAATGTATGAGTATCATCATGATCATCATCGTCAAATGAAGGCAGAGCAAAATGTATGCTTTTAAAGGTTTTCTATCAACTCATCATCAACAACATCCACAAGAACAACAACAACAAAACTCCTTATAGCATGCTATAGGAGATCATTAAACTTAAAGGTTAAAAAGTTGAAGCTTAATAGATGGTCCTTCAAATAGAATACAAACATATACTTACGTACATAGTATATAAAAGAGCTTGAGCAAGAGCTTTCTACTAAGAGACATTTAAAGAAATAAAGTGGACTCATATAAATTACTTTTCACTTATCCCAGAAATTAAGAAAATTTTTCTATTTATTTGTAAATAATTTTTTTCCTATAGAAAAATGGATTGACTGTTCACAGATAGTCCTTTAGTATTTATTTATCTGCTAAAACATTTTCTCTCAAAATGCATTTTAGCAGCAGGCAACACGAAGTTTATACTCATGTGTATAATGAACAACTATAAAGGAGACTGACTATAAACTAACAAAATGCTTGACATCAATCTCGTGTACATGTGCCTAGACTGCATTATAGATTCATGTTGAGTATAATTGTTTGTTGTGATGCTAGCCTAAAAGCATTTTAATTATATTATGATCATGTATTTTGTAATAATCATATACAATAAAAAATTCTCATATTGTTTTTTAAACTGCTTTAAGCTCACTAACTATATCCTTTAGAGACAAGCGAAATGACGAGAAATATGAACAACTAAGGCCACAAATGTTTTATGGGTATAATGCCGGTAAATTGAAATACTAAAAAATACTTTATATATATTATTCCACCTTTTAAAATATTTATAATTATTCCATTTCTTTCTGCTTACAAACATTTATAATTTTTTTTTAACATTGTAACATTTTAATATCATTATTTAACTGGCAATAATTTATTATTTAATAATTTTATTTTTTCTTAATAATTTTTCCTTGAAGAAGATACTAAATTATTGACATACTAACCAATTTATGGAACTTTTATATATAAAAATATTAATCTTAAATAGTTGCAAATATTAGAGAAAATAAGGTTGCGATACTTTAAACTAAACACATTATTTTTAAATCTGAATATTCATTGTATTTTCGCATTGTGTGTCTTTTACATTGCGGCCATCTTCGCGTCATCCGGTATTTTTAGCAAGCGCTTGCTTTAAAGTCACGTTTAAACTGGTCTTCGTAGACTAGTAGGTAGTGTACCAGACTCGTAGTGCGAAGGTCGCAGGTTCGAATCCTGCCGCAGAACTCTGGCAGTTTGTGTTTGATAATTAAATGGAGCGCACAACAAGCCTTCACTGGCTTAGGTATGTGTCGTATGACATGGGCTATCACACTCCTCCAATAAACCTAACCTAACCTAAAGTCACGTTTAAAATATGTAAATTTATGCTTGATGAACAATATAATGCACGCATCAAAGTTTTACATCCAACACAATCGTGTGGCCACTTTGTAGAAGGACTTACGATTGTTCAACCGCAATATGGCGGTAAATCCCATTCAAAAAAGGCCAAAGCGGGTTTGTCAGCCAATATAATCGACATCGACTACCTTCAAAAGGGTAAAAAAACCAAAATAAGTATGCCAACATTTTGGGTCGATTTAATGAGGATAGAAAAAAATCGACCGCACTATGACAATGCAGAGGTGCACACATGTGCAGTTTACATAGAAAAGTTTCATGAATTAGGCTACGAATCGCTCCCAAATGACTATTTCTTGTCTCCAAACCTGAAGAAATGGCTCGGCGGAAAGTGATTTTACTCCAACCATGAAATCATCGCACAAACAAATGTCTATTCTGAAAAATCTTATTTTTTGAAGGGACAAAAAAATGCAAGAACGTTTGATAATATGTGAAAACCTAAAATTACATGATTTTGTATCCAAAAACCTGTGTTTCGTTGAAAAAGTCATGACCTTATTGAGCCATGAGCAATTATAAATTATTGTAATAAACACAAACTGACCACAATGATCATTTATTAATCATATTTTTTCTTTGGGTGCCTGCACTCATATCTCCTTAACCAAAAAAAAAATTAATAAAAAATTATAATAATAATTTAGATACATTTACGCCTAGAATAAAGCAAAAGTTAGTGATTATATTTAGTTAGTGAGTTGATTTTTAACTTTTAATGTACTTTGTTTTATTTCGTTTCTTCTCCCTTAAAATTTATAAAAAGAAACCTTTAATGTTTTTCCACACTCATAAAATTTAACATCGTAGTAAAATCTTATTGCCAACAATATATTTAATGTTTTTTCAACCTATACATAGATTTACAAACATACATACATATATTTATTTATTATTTATTTATTTTTAAATATAAAAAAAATGTGAGGGTTTAAAAACATGTAAAGTTTCCAATTTCTGTCACAAAATCTTGAGTTTTTTCAACAGCTCGATAGACTATCTTAATCAACAGTAAAAATATCGCCTACCTTTGATTGATATATTCATTCTAACACTTAAAACACCGCGATAAATCGGACACCTTTTCCCCTCCTTTATCTTCCATATGGTCCAGATGAGTAATAACTTAGGATTTAAACGAATATGGCCAAAATCCTTCACTGACCATTAAAAAATGTTTGATTTTCAAACTTGTTTAGAAAAATTCACAAATACAATTGAGAACTTATATTGTAGAATAGTGCGGATGACTCGTAGCCAATAATATGGCCTTATATGGCCAAAACCCCTCTCTGACCACTAAAAATTTTCCAGATATTATTTTCAATCTTCACAGATGCAATTGAGAAATGACACTTCAGAACTTCATGCCAAAAAGAAGCTTGTAATCATCGACCTACAGCATTCGCCGTTGACAGTGATGGCCGCCGTTCTCGAATAATCGATGACGCTGCCAGGTCGTCCATATATATATCCACCCATAGTGTTTTGACAAAAGAGATGAAATAAAAGACAGGGCCACTATCATTTGTCAAAGTTCAAAAGTCACTATTTTAAGACCCCTTATGTTCAAAGCCATATTCAAATTTTATGATAAATATTTTTGTAGGACATTCTACTTATTTTCAGAGTACGAGTATTTTTGTCCTTTTCATGAAAGAGATCAAAAGACCCCCGGCATTGAAGAGTTAGAGGTTTAGAATATTCCACAAAATATTTCTTCTAGTATTTTACGCAAATCTGCTGAACATCTTCCTATACCAAAAATCTAGAGGCACAATACCTTTCACTATAACAGTGACCAATAGGGAAAGCGTTAAGCCTTTCTAAAATGAATTTCTAAAGTCAGCTTTCAAAATGCCGAAATTCATTCTCTTGGAGATTTTGTTGCAGGAATCTTAATTTAAAAAAGTTTGTTTCTTATTTTTACATTGCAATTCATTGCATTCATTGTGTATTATTGAGTGCAATTTCATTTATTCTAAGTAATTCTACCCTTTCTTTGATTTTGTAATTAACAACAGCAGCCTGTTGAAAAGGCAATAAAATAGTATATTTTTCTTCCAATATTCCTTCCATAAATCTTTACCCAGACCTGCTTATTAATCTAAAGATTTTTGCATCTTTGCTGGTGTGATAATTTCAAAAAGAAATTCCAAATTTTATTAACAAACTCTAAAAGAATGAAAATTAAAATATTTCTTAACATAAAAAAAATTAATTGAAAATTGTCATTCATCTAAACTCAAGTTGACAAAAGCCTTAATAACCAAACAACTTGAGGTTATTATAAATACATAATGAGTAAAAAAATTAAATAGTAAAAAATAAAAAAGAAAATCATATTTAGTTATGGCACTCAGTGGAGCAAAATCTAGAAGGACATCCTGTTTACGTGTTAATGGGCATATTAATTGCGGCCGCAGTGGCAACATTATATTACACACCAGGAAATAAGGCAGCAATTTTTCATGATATACAACAATGTCAATGTTACGCATATAGGAAAGGCGAGGCCGGCGAACTGATAACGTTGAAATGGAGTTTGTACGAGTATTTAGGGTCTCAGAATGCCTCATTAATGTTTCCATGGAAGTAATTTAGATCGTGAAATATTTATTGCAAGAGAAAAATTAAAATCAATTATAAATTTATGAAACCAATTAAAAAAAAAATAATAAATAGTTCAAAAGATTTTCTCTACAGATTTTGAGTTAATTTTTTTTCAACATTTCCTTCCTTTACTAACAACTGTTGTAGTTTTGAAAATATTTTTAACACAATTTCCTATTTAAAGCAGTGAGTTTTGCTTAAGCCAAAATAAGAAAGGACGAACAGATTGCTGCTCTTTTTTCATTTCTAATTTTCTAACACTCCCTTATGCTCTTTTGCTCTCATATCCTTTTCTGTTACTATTTTAAAATATATCCTTTTGAAAATTTTCACTGTTAATATGCGTAAACTTCACGCTTAATACGCTGCATTATGAACAACATCATGTTGGCTTTTCTGAAAAGGAATTGTTTTTTTTAACTTACAACACTACATTTTTAACAAATAATTTTTTTCATTGAAATTTTTGAAATATGTTACTAAAAGACCAGGTGTAAGTTTGTTTTATGCCTTTTTAAGGCTCAAATAAATAGTGCCATAGAGAATTTTGGTTTTGACGTTAATAAAAAAAAAACTTGAAAATATATTGATGACATTAATTGAATTTTTTAGTTTATCGAAAAATTATTATTAGTATAGGAAAAATGCACATGCACGTATACACACATACACATTATCTTGAAGAAAAAAACTTTAAAACAGGAGTTTTGTTAAGGAAATACTTAGCAGACTTAAGGAAAATTTTCCAATGGGAAAAAGTGATTTTGATCCTTTAAGTAGACAATTCATTAACAAGTTATGGCTCAAAGGCAGGCAAGTCAACTTGGTGAAATATGGAATAAAAATTTGCTTGGTCTGTATTGCTCTTTTAGTTTTTAACCACCGAGTGGGCAGATCTCTACTGGCATGTCGCCTTCTGGAGAAAAAGAAAGAGATCAAGGCGAATGCATTGTCTAATCTATATCTTGAAGTGAATGAAATATCGTGTGTGGCAATTTACAATTTAGCCTCTACATTGATGTTGGACTATAATTTATTTATATTGGGCATAGTAAGCAAAAGACGAACATTTGTTCCAGTTTAGTTTTCTAATCCAAGAAGAAAATGAGTTGAGTCATCAACGTAAGTATGTACTCATATATTCCTTTAGAAAAAACAGATCTGTAGTGCTAATCTTTACATCTCATTACAACGCCGAGGTTGAAGATCCAAAATGAAAGCCACTAATGATAATGGATTAGTATGAAAGCAAAGGTAGATTTGATAATAAGAGGCGAATCAATAGATGACCTTTATCCTTTTCTGATAATATTGTTAATATTGCAGCATTTTTATGGAAAATAATCCGAATCTCAAGTTATCAACAAATTGTAGAAGCTGTTGTTTCTTCAACAACCGGGTGATAATTTAGCTCTGAAGAAAATTCAAAATCGTCCACAAAACTCACAAACAATGAGCCACGGAGTCACGGAGCGGAATAGAAAATATTTTGCTCCACTCAGTTGCATTAAATAATGAAAATCATTTAGTTGGAGCTCAATTCAGGAAGAAGAAAGCAAAACACAAGAGATCAACCAGAAGAGCGATTGCTTCAGGTTTGAAAAAACACACAGTCAATCGGGGCTGAATACAGAGAATAGACCAGATGAGGCAGCGATTCGTAGCCTAATTCATGAAATTTTGTCATGGAAACTGAACATGTATGCACCCTTGCATTGTCCTGGAGGAAAGGAACGCTTGGTGAAATGCGGTAATTTTTTAAAATCCTCATTAAATCGACCCAGTAAAGGTGAATTCACCCATTCGTTTTGAACGTCCGAACGCTTTCTTTATATGTAGTTTGAAGTCTCTATTTTTTTGAGAGAGAGAAAGAGAGTGAATTTAATGCTGGAGTTAATGTCGACGTCGTCGACGGCGTCAAATGTCAAAAAAAAGTTGAATCGTATGTAATTGTATGAGAGCAGTTAATCTCAACGACGTAAGAAATTTGACGCCGAAAAAGTTCAATCTGTTTGAACTTTTTCGGCGTTGAGAGGTGAAAGAGAGAGATAAGTATATGCGGGAGAAAAAGCCAAAAGCGTGTTCTCTGTATATTCAATGCAGTAGTACACATGTGTTAACGTCGTCGACGACGTTTACATTAACAGCAAAATGAAATTTTGCTTCGAACATCACAATTTCGGCGTTAAGACGCCGTCAACGACGTCGACATTAACTCCAGCATAATGCGGAACAATTTTTGTTTGAATTGGTTTTTATTCTCTTTCTCCCTCTCTCTCAAGAATAGAGACTTCAAACTACATATAAAAAAAGCGTTCAGAACGTTCAAAATTAATGGGTGAATTCACCTTAACTTGGCATAATATTTGCCATTGCAAAACCGCTTTGGACTTCTTTGGCGCGAATTCATCTCGAGAAACCCACCGCTTTGATTGCTGTTTAGTCTCTGCTGTGTTGTGGTGGATCCACGATTATGAAATGGCTCAAAAATTCGTCCATATTGAGGTTGAACAATGCCAAACAGTCGCGCGAAGTTGTCACACGATTGCGTTTGTGATCGATTGTGAGCAAACGCGGCATCCTTTTGGCGGAAAGTTTTCTCATACACAAATGATCATTCAAAACTTAAACCACAGAGTCACGTGATATGTTTGTGGCTGCCACAATTTCTCGCACTTTCAACCTCCAATCGGCCAACACCATGTGGTTAATTTTTTTCAAATATTTCGGGTGTAGGGACCTTATCTGGGCATCCAAAGTATTCTGCTTTTATGCCCACAGCGAAATTCAGTAAGGCACTTTCACCATTGAAATTGAAGGTGGAGAGTTCACAAAAAAAAAAACGCTTAATGAGCGCATGAAATTTTCTTTTTTCATTTCCTCATCAAATCACGCGGTAGTCTACTATCATTAGCTGTCAAACAAAAACTAAATGACGCATCCCATTCAAATTTTGTCAGGAGTCAATTGAGAGCAGCCTCTTGACGGGGGCAGTGTTGTCCTTTCAAATTCAAAAAGTCACGGACTTATTGACCCCCGAGTATAAATATATGTAAAACAATATGTACAGTTTTCTCGTAGTTAAATCAATTTATCCTGGCAGTGATTTTGACTTTTAAACAATTAATATTGATACCCCAATAGAAAGTTTATGTTTAATTTATAGAATCGGAGAAATCTATCAATTAAAAAGCTTTGAGACTAAAGTAAAGGTGAATAATGAAAAAGGATAATAATAAAAATGAAAAAATAATGAACTAAAAAATATCATGGAAACTAAATGAGCCATGAGCAAGATAAACAAGGCAACGGTGGCCTACTACAGCTGTAAAAATCAAAATTGCGTTTATGCCTTAAAATATTGAAATAGATATACCAGACAGTTGTTATACGTCCAATCTTGACCTGCAGATCGGTGGTATGGTAAATTGCTTTAGGAAATATATATGCGGTGGATCAACGGTACAGAACTGAGAGATCTGCTTGCATCGTTAGTACAGGCTCCTTCCAAGGTTCAGAATATTTCACTAAAATTAGTTACGATTAACAGCATTGCAGATTCCCCTTCTAGACGCTACAGATGGAAGACCGACGTCTACGCTAAGATCTTGCAGAAGTTTCCTCCTGCCTTGAGAAAACACTTTGACTATATGGAATCTCGGATTTGATAGAGGCTTTAAAGGTCAACGAAATAAAACTTTTTATTTTCGAAATGGAAATAGCAGATCCTTCTATGTTTTCACTTAAATCATTGGAACTTTTCTAGTTTTAGTTTCAACCTTAGAGACCTAGTGACATTTCATAAAAACATAATTTCAACATTTCATAAACGTACTCCAAACCATAGAACACTCCTTGACAAAAACCACTTTCTATTGAACATGTTTCAGGATATCCTGCTTGTCTTGCAAGAATGTTGAAATTTTTTTGTTTAGTTTGGAGTTATAACTAGTGCAATTTTACAGAAATTTCATGTTTCAGTTTAAGACATTTAAAAAGTATTTTTATTGCGAAAAAAATGGGTCGTTAAAATTTGGAAAAAACCATACATTTCTCCTAATTTTCTACCTTTTTAAAATTTCCATGTACAAATTTACATTACAAGTCAATTATGAATGTATGTTTATTTTAATATCAGTGTATTTTTTGTTATTTGTGTTAAAATAGATAAATATACTTTAAAAATAAGCAAATTAAACTGAATGATCGCCATAGGCGTCTGTTCGAAACTTACATTTAATTTCAAAAAGTCTTTAAATGGGATTTATACACATTTAGAGGTGGAAAATAATATTATATACATGCAGTTGCTCCAAGGAAATTTTTGACCCGGTTTCCGCAACAGCCCAAATCTCTGTTAGTTACTCCAAGGGAGGTTGGACACCACATTTAGATGCTACTTCTTTTACACTTCCTATCTATTTGCTTTGTAAAGCATCAAATATTGTTTTTTTATGGAATTCATTTTGATCTTTTTCTATGAAGTGACCAATGGTAATCACTCGCTATGGTGATATTCCAAATTCCCGGATACCTTTTCTTAATCTCTTGTATGTCCTAGTGAAAGTGTTCATTTGTTAAATGAGAGTTTTTGCATTAAATATGACAAATGGAGTCTACTGGTGAGTTGGTAATAACTCTGGCGAAATGCAGACAGTTTTTATTTAGTATTAAATTATATTTTTTTATTATTTTCGAAATCAGCACATCAAAAGAAAAACAGAAATTATTTAAATTTCTTTAAAAAAAAACTTTTCCATCCTTGGTCGGTGCTAAATGATTTCACTTTTACTATTTGTCATGCCAGATGTATGGACTTTTTATTTGTACAATTAACAAAAAAAAAATTATGCAATAAAAATAAATTTAACGTCCTAAATTTCTAAATTTATTATTAACATTTATCGATTACTTTTTCTCAGGTATTTCTTTATGTCTCATAAAAGTGTTAAGATCCTTTTAAAAAGAAACAAATATTTATGATTATTGCTGTATTAGCTTACTGACTTCGCACCCAGAGATCTGACCGAGAAGTGCCACATTGTATGTGAAGTTATTAAAGCGACGAGGACAACAAGAGGCAAAAGGTATCAAATCAACAAAATGCTCAATTTAGCACATGAAGATGAAAAAAGTTTTGGCCATAAAATTTAGACAAGGAATAAACTCATGTGATTTTTCAAAAAAAACTAAAGTGTTAATAAACAGCAGATAATCTCCTTGATAATGATCAATAATAAGAACATTTAAGCTGTTTTAAATTTGAAATTCCCAAAAATTATGAATGAAGTGTTAAGTAGTTCAGGCAATTTTTTTTCAGTTTTAACAAATTTATGGCACTTGTTGCGCTTCACTTCTTTTAAATGCCGTCTTTTGGGTTTTAATGATTTACTATGTATCATAAATTATTGACACCATGGCATCAGTTTACCTTGTAATCGGAGCTAAAGACTTTCTTTCTTTTTTAATGTTTGTTATTTGTGTGAAAGACGGAATAGGAGACATAAAATTTATAAAATGTTACGCTGATCTGGTATAATAAAAATTCTTAGTTGAAACATCTTAATGGTCGTCTATAAAATCCAAACAATTTCTCCATTTAAGTATAAATTATTTTAACACTTTAACAATAAGTTCCCAGAAGAAATGCAACAATAATTTAATGCTCTTAGAGCTAAAGGACATTCTTGGCTCAGCTAAAAATATATGTATGTGTATAAAATTGTTAAGTTCTAAGAGTTCTTTCTTTATATGAATGCATGAATGTATTTATGACTACTGAATGGTTTATCAAAGAGTGGCCAATATCCTCGTACACATTCAACACTCAATTGTCCTTCTATGTTTCTGTACTGTACGGAGTCGTAAAATAAAGATGTTTGTACTTATTTTACTTGTCTTTATTTTTATGAGTTGAGCACCCCCTACGGTCAGTTTGTCACTCAATTGCACTTTCTTTTCTTTCCTTTATTTTTTGGAACACTATACACATACAGGAACATAGAGAAACTAATAACAAACAAAAAACAAAATCTGAAGGAGTAAAATTCCTTTGGGCTAGTTTGTTTCGCTTTTAATGCAAATCTTTAGAGACTCATCAGTCATGTGGTTAAATAAATATAAAATTATTCAATTTCTTATGCATTCACTTTCACTGCATTACTGCCTCCTCTTGCTAAAAGAACTCTTCATACTGGCACTTTATTTCAAATCAATTTTCCAAAAACAGTTAATTCCAGCTACTAGTTTTTTTCTTCTATTTTTTCATTCACTAACAATATTTATTGTTGCTATTGATGTAGAATTTTTTTAAAGGGAATTATTCTCTTATTGATGTCAATACAGAAATAAGGATTTGTTGAGGCAAAGGAAACGGAGATTGATCAGTTCAGTTCAGAGAAGGTACTTTAGACATATAAAATAATAAAAAGAGGACAATATCCACAAAATTTAAATTCAACTAATGCCCATCATTTATATTTTTACTTAACGAAGCTATAAAGGATTCTCTAGAAGAAACCAATAGTGGTCCAAATGCACTCAAAAAATTATAGAAAAATAGTTTCTAAATATTTGTCTATGACTTTTTTTTACTAATTTTTAGTTCCGAATGGTGCCCAAAAACTTTCTAGTTAGAAAAAAAAAATTATCCAATACAATACAAAAAAAAAAATCATAATTTAAAATTTTTTTTACTAATTTAAGTAAATGGTTTTCCGAACCTCTTAACAAATTGAAAATTTTTCAGAAATCTTTTCCATCTTTAAGTTTGTGCAAACTTTAATTAAAATGCTGTCAGATATGGACTAAAAAATTCAAACATTTCTGTCTTAATTCTAGGAAAGTTAGTCTTTACTGCCACCGAGTAGATTCTTCGCTCTATCCTGTACGAGAGCCAGTATTTTGGGAGAGATGTAGGTGGTATATATAGTAAGGATATCATCTTAAGATAGAAGGAGTACCTCTCAAGATGAAAGGAGTACCTCTTAAAAAATCGAGACACTTGAAAGCTTCTTTAGCGATTAAACATCACACAAGATTTTCACGCCATCATGAATGGCAAGGTAGTAAATATGCTTGCAAGTTTGATATTTTCATATTTTTCGTACAGTAATTATTTCACGACATTTCATTGGCCGCTAAACTTAATGGTCAGTGAACTTTATGGAGTTTTCAAACTCTCAATCTTTATAATAATATGACTATACACATACTACTTAAGAGAGTTTAGTGCGTCTACTTAACACAAGAGACTCTGAAACTCTGCTATAAAAAAAAAATCTAATTTCACCGCATGTCCTCTCTACCCTATCCCTTCCACAAAGAAGTGACATCTGAGGTAAGTAGTAGGCATTAATTGCCTGAGTGTAACTTCTCTTTAAAAAAAATCGCTTCCTAACCAAGCGCACGGAAAATCTATCGCAAACCGACTAATGGTATAAGCTCGCGGAGCACCACCACCAGTTAAGGATATGAATAAAAGGTAAATAGATTTACTTTTCACAAAACGGAAACACTGGTCGATGATCCTGTGCTTTAGACATACGATGACCAGAGACATCAGGCAAAGAAAAAACACTTTCCTTTACTAAATTTTCCAAAAAGCGGTCCTCAAGAGGCTTTAAGTTTTAGTGAAGAGGTTTTAAGTGAGGAAGCCACGCTCGAAGCAACTGTTTTAAAAATCGATAACGACATTTGGTAACACAGAGATTCCAAGTACTGAGCACAAGCCTGAAATCTCTAGTGACAGCAGTTTGAATAACGCTGTGCCGAAGCCAATGCAACACTTCGATCTCTCAGCTGTCTCCGTATTGTTATTTGGTCTTCCTAGGTATCACTTGAATTTAAATAGAAAAACAACATTAGATCCATTTCTTTTTGTCTTTTAGTAAATTTGATTTTTAAGTTGTGAATTAAACAAATTATTCACATTGAGAGACTATTGTGAATCAAAGAAATAATTACGATCCATTTGCAATCGTATATGCTGATACCGTGCAGTTCATACGATTGATCTATGACGTGATTTTTTTATATATATTTTAAGAATTCAATAAAAAAAATTTGCTAATATAAAGTAAAATGTTCTATAAAATGAGAAAATTCTACTGTATACAAAAAGTGCTGCTTTAGCATTTTGAATTAAAAATTAGTATTTTTTCATTATTTTCTTGAGTATATGGTTTCGTATATCCAAGACTGTGGGTTATTTCATTATCCTAATAGATCGTCTAGGAAAAAAATCTAGGAGGAGGCGATTATATACAGCTTTTCAAGTTTCCAATATCTTATATCCTTAGGGTAATCCATAAAATATTGGTCACTACGTTAATAGTGGGAACACTCGAACCCTTTTAACTTTAGAAGTGACGATACTTCTTTTTTTTGATACATGTAAGTATATAAAATGGAACACTTTGACCTAAAAAGCCATTATTATTATTATTTTTTAATTCAGTTACTTCCTAAGTACCACATTCTGCTTCTTGACCATTTTAAATAGTTTTCGTCTTACTTATCATTGTCCGAATATTTTTCACTTAATAAAATTACAGTTCTCAATTACTTTCTTATTGGCTTCTGCCCAAGTATTAGATTTAGATATGTATGCTTAAATTTTGTGATTACGAAAATTTTTCTTTTGTATTCTAAAGCAAACTTGCAGAGTCATAATCAACCACCCATATGGAAAACGCTTCTCGTATTTCCACCCTGTTCCTTCTTTTCTTTTTTAAACTACAAATAATAATGTTTTGCTGGTAAGATACTCGTATGTTTAATGTATTTGAACGACCTACCCAAATAATAAAGGAATAAATGAATATTTACATGGCAGATCTCGAAAGGTATGCAATTAAGTGTAGATATCATAGTAATTTCTTTTGAACAAAGGGACATTTGCAGCACCCAAAACTATTAAATTATTAATTTTTTCTTACCCATCGCTAAAATAATATTTCCAAAAACAGTTGTTTAATTTTTTTACTTAATTATTTTATTTCATTTTATGCAAGTTTGTTGGTACTAGAAAACTATTTGAAATTTTTATTTAAACCTAAGGTACCTCTAATGTGCCCACTTAATTTTAATATATATTCTTATATAGTTATTTCTGATCGAAACAATCCCTGATACTCTATTTTCGCATCTCTTCAATAAATCAATATGTGTTATTTAATCCTTATTTTAGCAGTAAATCAAATTGTGCTTTTCGTACAAAATATAATGCACTGACGGTTATTCTCCAACCAACAGAGATCACAGTATTCACAATTCCATTAACTCGGAGCAGTTTTTAAACTAATTACAATTTTAAATAAAATATGATGAGGTTTAAGAATATATTATCTATATTTTATAATTATATTGTTAGCATAAAAAATAATATGTTAGCTTCAAACCATATTATGGCTCAATGATGTAATATTATTGTTAAAATTGGAAATATCATTGTTTTTTTATCAATATCATTTTGGTAGTAATAATAGATTATGGCTGTCCCAAACACATGTTTTTGTCATGGCCCAAGTGAGGCTAATCTAAGAGACCGCAAGCTCAGAGAAGGTGCGATACCTATTAAAAAATAGGTTAGAAAACTTTTATAAAAACAAAACATGTGTGTGAAGACAAATTTAAATTTAAGTAGGAGAGATACAAATCTGTCTAATTAACGTTGCCGATATTTTGGTTAACAGAACACTGTTAACCACTTAACAGTGATAGTAAACTCAAGAAAATTTCGAAAATATAGGATAAGCGGCCAGATTCATATTAAACAATATATGGAAAAGGTGCATGATAAAATGTAAAATAAAAGGACATGCAAAACGTTCAAAGCACTGCAAAAAAAATTAAAACAGATCTCTTGCAAGGTATCTGTTAGAGCATTTTTTTACTTCTTAGTAAGTCAAGTTAAAAATATATTTATTAAATTTGAATTAATACTTTAAAGATTTACACAATGGCTGAAACTATACATTACTTTCATATAAAAACACGCAAATTGTGACTATTGGCCAGTTTTATTCTTTCTATACTTCCATTTATATTAGTAAATAGTTAATTCGTTTTTAGAAAGAGAGTAAATTCTAAAAAAAAATTGGTTAATATAATATTGAAGTTTGCGGTCATTTATAGTTTAACAAATTTTATTAAAAACTAATCGATATTTCGATATTCATTGAGTATCATCTTCAGGACAATTCTGTTTTAGTAATACAAAAAGAATTAATTTTAAGGCTGACACTGAAAATGTAGCGCACAGTTATAGGCATTTGTTATACAGGAAGTAACACCTCATATTATCATTTTATAGTTGTAAATATGTATGTATGGATGTTGGAGAACATTTATATAAATTATATGTCTACTCCTACATACCTATTTATATGTACATGTTTCTAAATAATTATTATTATTATTTATACGTATTTGTTTTTTGAATGAAAAAAAAACTTATTATTATGTACATGTGTGTATATTTTTTCATATATGACACAAAAACAATTTTCTCTTTCTTTCATTTTTGAAATGTTAATTTATTAATTTTATTATTTAAAAAAAAAGAGAAATGTCCTGAAGATGTTACTCAATGAGTATTGAAATATCGATTAGTTTTTAATAAAATTTGTTAAACGATAAAAGACCTCAAACTTGAATATTATATTAACTAAATTATTATTAAAAATGTCAAAGAATATAGATATATTCTTAAAAAACATACATATATGTACTCTTCTTTAAAAATATATTTTTTAATGGCATGTCAATGAAAATATCATTTGCAAATGAGATAAATTTAAATTTTTTTTGCTCTGTATTTTCACAACTTCTTTGGACTCTATTTGTTGAGTAATTCCCAGAAAATGTTAATCTTACAGCTACTCTCTATATATGTATGTATGTATGTATGTATATTGAATTAGTTACTGTTTTTTATGACTGTGGAACATGTTCGGGTTTAACATATATATCAATAAAATTATGCGATCAAAAATTACATGTACTACATGTACATAGAATGATTTTCATATGCATTACAATATATAATGTACCGTAGGAGGGTTAATGTTCTCAGTACTTCTAAGAAATAGTTATTCATTAATATTTTAAAAGTGAGTCCAGATCAATAGGATGCATAAAAAATCTATGTTAAAATCATTGCAAAAGATGTAGAAAAAAATTTTCTACAGAAGCCGATAACATTCACATATAACATATACGGATTTTTTTCTAATGATTTTAACCTGTACCTGTTACTGCAAGATGTTCTCTTTTTTGATACACTCCATCATTTGATCTTGAGTCGTGATCAAATTAATTAAATTTTGGTATTGATATTTCTGTGGACTGTCGATGTGATCTCGAACTTGGAAAAATACCATCATGACATTTTTGACAATTCAGCCACATGACCATACAAAACATTAACGCCACTAAGTTAAAATATACAGAGAGTAGCTGTGGGATTGAAAGTTCTGGGAGGGACTCAGTTGAAAACAACTTTGTAAAAATTTAGAAATTGTGATGTAGAATAATTGCAAATTTAGTTCTTTATGATTTCTATATAGAATTGTCATTACAGAATTCTTTTCTCAGTGTCTAAAAAAATTGGATAAAAATTTGCAAGTTGTTTTCTATATTTTTTTTTTTTCGAAAAGTGATAAATGTGCTTCTCATTGGCTTCTCCGGAAGTATTTTTTTTTTTTTTTGGTACGATTAATATATCGCCAATGAAAAGATCTTCTGTAGGCTACTTTATCCACTCCCAAAATGACAGTTGGCCCTCTAAAACTTTTAAGAATCGCATTGTTTTATTGTGTTTCCGCCAATGCATTAATATGATTTTATTCTTTCAAATGCAGCATTTTTCCTTCACATGGATATTTTTTCAGGCAGCATTTTCACAATAAAGTCATTGATGAATTAAAATAAATCTACTACTGTGGGTGCAAAAATCCACGCACTAGACACAAAAAGTTAAGGAAAAAAACTCTTCATTATAATACCATACAAAAGAGCCGTTTAAGGCAGGACATGATGACAAAAAAAATCTAAATACATATACTGTAAACAGAATACAAACGGCAGCCAGCCTTCACGGTTTAATTGCCTGCAAACGATATACTTAAATGTCATACATTTGCAAACTCAAACACAACAAAATGTCAAATGCACAATAGTGAATAAACGCAAAAATATGGCAGCCATTGATTTGGATTGTTAAGGAATCAAGGAACAGCTTCTTCCAGTTCCTGACAGCTGGCTGCGTTCGTTAGCGTTCTATTAAATGGTTTTTATTTATTTTTTTTTTGTTCTTGGGATTCTTGTAGATCATTAATAGTGGAAATAGCTGATGGTGGTTGTTCAAAAAAATTTTATGGTGGTGGTTAAGTTGGGATAATAATTTAAACGGGAAATAAATTAAGGAAATAAAAAAAGCAAAACACCCTTTTCTCAGCAGCCAATCAGAAAATTACAATTGATCCATAGAATGACACATACACACAAGCCCACACGTATAAAAGAGCATCTCAAGAGAACAACACCAATATACTCTTGATTAACAATGAGCAAGTATTACAAACTCTCTCATTTGCAAGTAAAGAAAAAATGAGAGAATTATCAGATTGTATTTATTATATATAGTGTTACTCTTCTTACAATTTGTTACCAATTTCAGTGAGTACAAGCGAACAAGCTTTGATCGTTGCCATTGTTAAGCCACCACCAAAATTACTTGATGTAACTTTTACTTAATAAAATTCTTGAATAAAAAGCCCAACTGGTTTTATTTTTTTTCATGACCGTGAGTATTAAAATGACGCCCCTTTTGTTTTATAGTTTATCAGCCACTATTATTCAGAGAGCAAGAGTTCGCGAGTTGGTATGATGCTTTGCTCTATATCGCGGCGGGCTATCGCGTGTTGTTGAATATTTTTTGGTTTTTTGTTTGTTTATTTGGCCACTCCGCGTTATGGTAAAACGATACTTGGCGAACCAGTTTCAGTGGTTCTTGTGATCTTGTTGCGGCTTTATTAATTTATGCTCGCGCGCTCTATAGTTGTTGGCCAAGTGTCGTGCTGTTTGATTGAATAGAAAATAACGCGTTTAACATACAACAACATTGAAAAATAAAACAACATATCGTTAAAGTTTATAAAGCTATTCATTGCCTTAAGAAAAAAATTCTGTTACATGTTAACTGAAGAAAAATCCGACAAAACAAAAAAGAAAAGCCTTAAAAGCTTTCAATATGCAAACAACCGTCGCAATAACGTTTCTAAAACCATCTAATTTAAAGTGTTGAGTGCAAAACGAAGTTGTTGTCTACAGAAAAAATGATAAATATTTCTTCAATGTTTCTTGAATTGAAATTAAAATTTTTTCTTTATATTTAAAGAAAAAGTGCAATAATATTGTTTGAATTCTATATCCTAACAAGTTTCTTACAAGTGAATCTAAGTTTGAGGATAATCAAGCGATCATTTTCCCTTGGGAGAAAACAAAC